>CM075765.1:83550641-86096474 GCA_037974665.1 Ehretia macrophylla | reverse complement strand
CAACTTAGCGGCACGTGGAGGCTAGGCCCGCAAACCGAGTGCGGAAAGCTTGTGACCAGGTCTCCATCGCTCCAGTGCCCAGAACTTTTGATCCGTAAGGAGTTATGCGGCGCACACCATACCGTTGCAAAGCTCTCCGAGAGCTCTACGATGGGGGCAGGCTGTTTGCTCGCTCTGCCCCTTTTTGAAGCCCAAAATCGAACGTTTTCATCAGTTTCAGTCCACTTTTCTTCTTTTGCTCCGTTTTTTCATCCCGGATCGTACGTCGTGAGCTGTTAAAAGGATGACAACCTTACTCATGGGATATTAGAAGGCCCTACAACGCGTCGATATCACGTCTTGCGAGGATGCTGCGTTGTTGAAGCGGATGGGTTGTCGTTAAGCCCATTGGGCCTTTTGAATGGGCCATCTCTCTAAGCTGGGACTCTGAACAGTTAACACATAAAGGAATTGTGTCCTCAACATGACGGGTGTGATCATACCCGCACTAATGCACCGGATCTCATTAGAACTCCGAAGTTAAGCGTGCTTGGGCGAGAGTAGTACTAGGATGGGTGACCCCCTGGGAAGTCTTCGTATTGCACCCCCTTTTCAATTTTTTTTGCTCCGGTTAGGGTTGCCAAGATACTTTATCCACCACATTTCTATATTCGAATCCCACGGCACCTTGGGCAAGACAACTTCGCTTCACGTGGAGGCTGGGCCCGCAAACTGAGGGAGTAGGGCTTGTGACCAGGTCTCCGTCGCTCCAGTGGCTATAACTTTTGATCCGTAAGAAGTTACGTGGCGCACAGCATACCGTTACAAAGCTATCCGAGAGCTCTACGATGGAGGCAGCCAGCTTGATCGTTTTGCCCGTTTTTGGAGCCCAAAATGGAACGTTTTCACAAGTTTCGTGCCACTTTTCTTCTTTTGCTCTGTTTTTCCGTCCCGGATCGTACGTCATGAGCTGTTAAAAGGACGACAACCCTACTCGCGGGACATTAGAGTGCCCTACAATGCGTCGATATCACGTCTTGCGAGGATGCTGCATTGTTGAAGCTGATTGGTTGTCGTTAAGCCCATTGGGCCTTCTGAATGAGCCATCTCTCTATGCTGGGACTGTGAATCGTTAACACATAAAGAAATTGTACCCTCAACATGGCTGGTGCGATCATACCAGCACTAATGCACCGAATCCCTTCAGAACTCCGAAGTTAAGCGTGCTTGGGGGAGAGTAGTAGTAGGATGGGTGACCTCCTGGAAGTCCTCGTGTTGCACCCCCCTTTTCAATTTTTTTTTCACCGGTTAGGGTTGCCAAGATACTTTATCCACCACATTTCTATTACCGAATCCCAAGGCACCATGGGCAACACAACTTCGCTTCACGTAGAGGCTGGGCCCGCAAACCGAGGGCGTAGGGCTTGTGACCAGGTCTCCGTCACTCCGGTGCCCATAACTTTTGATCCGTAAGGAGTTACGAAGCGCACAGCATACAGTTGCAAAAGCTCTCTGTGAGCTCTACGACGGAGGCAGCCAGCTTGCTCGCTGTGCCCCTTTTTAGAGACCAAAATCGAACGTTTTCACCAGTTTCGGGCCACTTTTCTACTTTTGCTCTGTTTTTCCGTCCTGGATCGTACGTCGTGAGCTGTTAAGAGGACAAAAACCATACTCGCAGGACTTTAGAGGGCCCTACAACGCATCGATATCACGTCTTGCGAGGCTGCTGTGTTGTTGAAGCGGATGGTTTGTCGTTAATCCCATTGGGCCTTCTGAATGGGCCATCTCTCTAGGCTGGGCAGTGAACCGTTAACACATAAAGGAATTGTGGCCCCAACATGACGGGTGTGATCATACCCGCACTAATGCACCGGATCCCATCAGAACTCCGAAGTTAAGCGTGCTTGGGCGAGAGTAGTACCTGGATGGGTGACCCCCTGGGAAATCCTCGTGTTGCACCCCACTTTTCAATTTTTTTTGCTCCGGTTAGGGTTGCCAAGATACTTTATCCCCCACATTTCAATTACCGAATCCCACGGCACCTTGGGCAAGACAACTTAGCGTCACGTGGAGGCTGGGGCTGCAAACCCAGGGCACAAGGCTTGTGACCAGGTCTCCGTCGCTCCGGTACCCATAACTTTTGATCCGTAAGGAGTTACGCGGCGCACATCATACCGTTGCAAAGCTCTGCGAAAGCTCTACGACGGGGGCGGCTAGCTTGCTCGCTGTGCCCTTTTTGGAGCCCAAAATCGAACGTTTTCATCAGTTTCGGGCCATTTTTCTTCTTTTACTCTGTTTTTCCGTCCCGAATCGTACGTCGTGAGCTGTTAAAAGGATGACAACCTTACTTGCGGGACATTAGAGGGCCCTACAACGTGTCGATATCACGTCTTGCGAGGATACTACATTGTTGAAGCAGATGGGTTGTCGTTAAACCCATTGGGCCTTTTGAATGGGCTATCTCTCTAGGCTGGGACTGTGAACTGTTAACACAAAACGGAATTGTGACCTCAACGTGACGGGTGCGATCATACCAGCACTAATGCACCGGATCCCATCAGAACTCCGATGTTAAACGTGCTTGGGCGAGAGTTGTACTAGGATGGGTGACCCCCTAGGAAGTCATCGTGTTGCACCCCCATTTTCAATTTTTTTTGCTCCGGTTAGGGTTGACAAGATACTTTATCCACCACATTTCTATTATCGAATCCCATAGCACCTTGGGCAAGACAACTTCGCTTCACGTGGAGGCTGGGCCAACAAACCGAGGGCGTAGGGCTTGTGACCAGGTCTCCGTCGCTCCGGTGCCTATAACTTTTGATCCATTAGGAGTTACATGGCCCACAGCATACCGTTGCAAAGCTCTCCGAGAGCTGTACGACGGGGGCAGCTAGCTTGCCCGCAGTGCCCTTTTTGGAGACCAAAATCGAACGTTTTCATCAGTTTCAGGCCACTTTTCTTCTTTTGCTCTGTTTTTCAGCCCCGGATCGTGCGTCGTGAGCTGTTAAAATGACGACAACCTTACTCGTGGGACATTAGAGGGTCCTACAACGCGTCGATATCACATCTTGCGAGGATGCTACGTTGTTGAAGCTGATGGGTTGTCGTTAAGCCCATTGGGCCATCTCTCTAGGCTGGGAGTGTGAACCGTTAACACATAAAGGAATTGTGCCCTCAATATGACGGGTGCGATCATACCAGCACTAATGCACCGGATCCCATCAGAACTCCGAAGTTAAGCGTGCTTGGGTGAGAGTAGTACTAGGATGGGTGACCCCTTGGGAAGTCCTCGTGTTGTACCCCCCTTTTCAATTTTTTTTTCTCCGGTTAAGGTTGCCAAAATACTTTATCCTCCACATTTCTATTATCAAATCCCACGGCACCTTGGGCAAGACAACTTCGCTTCACGTGGAGGTAGGGCCCGTAAATCGAGGGCGTAGTGCTTGTGACTAGGTCTCCTTCACTCCGGTGCCCATAACTTTTGATCCGTAAGGAGTTATACGGTGCACAGCATACCGTTGCAAAGCTCTCCAAGAGCTCTACGACGGGGGCAGCCAGCTAGCTTGCTTTGCCCATTTTTGTGGCCCAAAATCGAACATTTTCAACAGTTTCAGGCCACTTTTCTTCTTTTGCTCTGTTTTTCTGTCCCGTATAGTACGTCGTGAGCTGTTAAAAGGACGACAACCTTACTCGCCGGACATTAGACATCCCTACAATGCGTCGATATCAAGTCTTGCGAGGATGCTGCGTTGTTGAAGCAGATGGGTTGTCGTTAAGCCCATTGGGCCTTCTGAATGGGCCATCTCTCAAGGCTGGGACTATGAACCGTTAACATATAATGGCATTGTGCCCTCAACATGACGGGTGCGATCATACCAGCACTAATGCACCCGATCCCATCAAAACTCCGAAGTTAAGCGTGCTTGGGCGAGAGTAGTTCTAGGATGGGTGACCCCTTGGGAAGTCCTCGTGTTGCATCCCCCTTTTCAATTTTTTTTGCTCCGGTTTGGGTTGCCAAGATAATTTATCCACCACATTACAATTATCGAATCCCACGGCACCCTGGGCAAGACAACTTCACTTCACGAGGAGGTTGGGCCAGCAAACCGAGGGCGTAGGGTTTGTGACTAGGTCTCCGTCGCTCCGGTGCCTATAACTTTTGATCCGTAAGGAGTTATGCGGCGCACAGCATACCATTGAAAAGCTTTCTGAGAGCTCTACGACTGGGGCAGCCAACTTGCTCGTTGTGCCCTTTTTGGAGCCCAAAAGCGAACGTTTTCACCAGTTTCGGGCCACTTTTCTTCTTTTGCTCTATTTTTCCATCCCGGATCGTACGTCGTGAACTGTTAGAAGGACGACAACCTTACCCGTGGGACATTAGAGGGCCCTACAACGCCTCGATATCACATCCTGCGAGGATGCTGCGTTGTTGAAGCGTATGGGTTGTCGTTAAGCCCATTGGGCCTTATGTATAGGCCATATCTCTAGGCTGCGATTGTGATCCGTTAACACATGAAGGAATTGTGCCCTCAACATGACAGGTGCGATCATACAAGCACCAATGCACTGGATCCTATCAGAACTTCGAAGTTAAGTATCCTTGGGCGAGAGTAGTAGTAGGATAGATGACCCCCTGGGAAGTCCTCGTGTTGCACCCCCCTTTACAATTTTTTTTGCTCCAGTTTGGGTTGCCAAGATAATTTATCCACCACATTTCTATTATTGAATCCCACGGCACCCTGGGCAAGACAACTTCCCTTCACGTGGAGGCTGGGCCTGCAAACCGAGGGCGTAGGGCTTGTGACCAGGTCTTCGTCGCTCCAGTGCCCATAACTTTTGATTCGGTAGGAGTTACGTGGCGCACAGCATACCGTTGCAAAGCTCTCCGAGAGCTCTACGACGGGGGTAGCTAGATTGCTTGTTGTGACCTTTTTGGAGCCCAAATTCGAACATTTTCATCAGTTTCAGGCCACTTTTCTTCTTTTACTCTATTTTTTCCGTCCTGGATTGTACGTCGTGAGCTGTTAAAAGGATGACAACCTTACTCGCGGGACATTAGAGGGCTCTACAACGCGTTGATATCACGTGTTGCGAGGATGCTGCATTGTTGAGGTAGATGAGTTGTCTATAAGCCCATTAGGCCTTTTGAATGGGCCGTCTCTCTTGTCTGGGACTGTGAACCGTCAACACATAAGGGATTTGTACCCTCAACATGACGGGTGCAATCATACCAGCACTAACGCACTGGATCCCATCAGAACTCCGACGTTAAGCTTGCTTGGGTGAGAGTTGTGCTAGGATGGGTGACCCCATGGAAAGTCCTCATGTTGCACCCCTCTTTTCAATTTTTTTGCTCCGGTTAGGGTTGCCAAGATACTTTATCCACCACATTTCCATTAGCAAATCCCACAGTACCTTGGGCAAGACAACTTCACTTCACGAGGAGGTTGGGCCCGCAAACCGAGGGCGTAGGGCTTATGACCAGGTCTCCATCGCTCCGGTGCCCATAACTTTTGATCCGTAAGGAATTACACGGCGCACAACATAACGTTGCAAAGCTCTCCGAGAGCTCTACGACTGGGGCAGCCAGCTTGCTCTCGGGGCCTATTTTTGGAGCCCAAAATCGAATGTTTTCACCAGTTTCAGGCCACTTTTCAACTTTTGCACTGTGTTTTCCGTCCCGGATCGTACGTCGTGAGCTGTTAAAAGGACGATAATCTTACGCGCGGGACATTAGAAGGCCCTACAACGCGTCGATATCACATCTAGCGAGGATGCTGCGTTGTTGAAGCTGATGGGTTGTCGTTAAGCCCATATGGCCTTCTAAATGGGCCATCTCTCTAGGCTGGGACTATGAACCGTTAACCCATAAAGGAATTGTGACCTCAAGATGACGAGTGCGCTCATACCAGCACAATGCACCAGATCCTATCAGAACTCCGAAGTTAAGCGTGCTTGGGCGAGAGTAATACTAGGATGGGTAAACCCCTCGGAAGTCCTTGTGTTGTACCCCCATTTTCAATTTTTTTTTGCGCCGGTTAGGGTTGCCAAGATAATTTATCCACGAAATTTCTATTATCGAATCCCACGGCACCCTGGGCAAGACAACTTCGCTTCACGTGGAGGCTGCGCCCGCAAACCGAGGGCGTAGGATTTGTGACTAGGTCTCCGTCCCTCTGGTGCCCATAACTTTTGATCCGTAAGGAGTTACGTGATGCACAGCATACCGTTGCAAAGCACTCCGAGAGCTCTACGACGGGGGCAGCCAGCTTGCTTGCTGTGCCCTTTTTGGTGCCCAAATTCGAACGTTTTCATCAGTTTCGGGCCCCTTATCTTCTTTTGCTCTGTTTTTTCGTTCCGGATCGTACGTCGTGAGCTATTGACAAGGTCGTAGGGCTTTTGACAAGGTCTCCGTCGCACCGGTGCCCATAATTTTTTATCCGTAAGGAGTTACGTGGCGC
The DNA here is from genome assembly GCA_037974665.1 of Ehretia macrophylla. Taxonomy (NCBI): domain Eukaryota; kingdom Viridiplantae; phylum Streptophyta; class Magnoliopsida; order Boraginales; family Ehretiaceae; genus Ehretia; species Ehretia macrophylla. Next base: position 86,090,034 of record CM075765.1, on the reverse strand, counting down.
AAAGCATACCGTTGCAAAGCTCTCCGAGAGCTCTACGACGGGGGTAGCTAGATTGCTTGTTGTGACCTTTTTGGAGCCCAAATTCGAACATTTTCATCAGTTTCAGGCCACTTTTCTTCTTTTCCTCTATTTTTTTCGTCCTGGATTGTACGTCGTGAGCTGTTGAAGGGATGACAACGTTACTCACAGGACATTAGAGGGCCCTACAACCCGTCGATATCACGTCATGCGAGGATGCTCCGTTGTTGAAGCAGATGGGTTGTCGTTAAGCCCATTGGGCCTTTTCAATGGGCCATCTCTCTAGGCTGGGAGTGTGAACCGTTAACACATAAAGGAATTGTGCCCTCAATATGACGGGTGCGATCATACCAGCACTAATGCAGCGGATCCCATCAGATCTCCGAAGTTAAGTCTACTTGGGCAAGAGTAGTACTAGGATGGGTGACCCCTTGGGAAGTCCTCGTGGTGCACCCCCCTTTTCAAATTTTTTTGCCCCGGTTAGGGTTGCCAAGATACTTTATCCACGACATTTCTATTACCGAATCCCACGGCACCTTGGGCAAGACAACTTCGCTTCACGTAGTGGCTGGGCCCGCAAACCGAGGGCGTAGGGCTTGTGACCAGGTCTCCGTGGCTCCGGTGCCCATAACTTTTGATCCGTATGGAGTTACGCAGCGCACAACATACCATTGCAAAGCTCTCCGAGAGCTGTACGACGAGGCAGCTAGGTTGCTCGCTGTGCCCATTTTTGGATCCCAAAATCGAACGTTTTCACTAGTTTCAGGCCACTTTTCTTCTTTTGCTCTGTTTTTCCATCCCGGATCGTACGTCGTGAGCTGTTAAAAGGTCGACAACATTACTCGCGGGACATTAGAGGGCTGCGTTGTTAAAGCGAATGGGTTGTCGTTAAGCCCATTGGGCGTTCTGAATGCGACATCTCTCTAGGCTGGGACTGTGAACCATTAACACATAATGGAATTGTGCACTCAACATGACGGGTGCGATCATACCAGCACTAATGCACCGGATCCCATCATAACTCCGAAGTTAAGCGTGCTTGGGCGAGGGTAGTACTAGGATGGGTGACCCCCTGGGAAGTCCTCGTGTTGCACCCCCTTTTTCAATTTTTTGTGCTCCGGTTAGGGTTGGTAAGATACTTTATCCACCACATTTCTATTATCGAATCCCACGGCACCTTGGGCAAGACAACTTCACTTCACGTGGAGGCTGGGCCAGCAAACCGAGGGCGTAGGGCTTGTAACCAGGTCTCCATCGCTCCGGTGCCCATAACTTTTAATCCGTAAGGAGTTACGGGGTGCACAGTATACCGTTGCAAAGCTCTCCGAGAGCTCTACGACGGGGGTAGCTAGCATCCTCTCTGTGCCCTTTTTGGAGCCCAAATTCGGACGATTTCATCAGTTTTGGGCAACTTTTCTTCTTTTGCTCTGTTTTTCCATCCCGGATCATACGTCATGAGCTGTTAAAAGGACGACAACCGTACTCGCGGGACATTAGAGGGCCCTACAACGCGTCGATATGACGTCTTGCAAGGATGCTGCGTTGTTGACGCAGATGGGTTATCATTATGCCCATTGGGCCTTTTGAATGGGCCATCTCTCTAGGCTGGGACTGTGAACCGTTAACACATAAAGGAATTGTGCCCTCAACATGACGGGTGCGATCATACCAGCACTAATGCTCCGGATCCCATCAGAACTCCGAAGTTAAGCGTGCTTGGCCGAGAGTAGTACAAGGATGGGTGACCCCCTGGGAAGTCCTCATGTTGCACCCCAATTTTCAATTTTTTTTGCTACGGTTAGGGTTGCCAAGATACTTTATCCACCACATTTCTATTATCGAATCCCACGGCACCTTGGCCAAGACAACTTCGCTTCACGTGGAGGCGGGGCCAGCAAACCGAGGCCGTAAGGCTTGTGACCAGGTCTCCGTCGCTCCGGTGCCCATAACTTTTGTTCCGTAAGGAGTTACGCGGCGCACAGCATACCGTTGCAAAGCTCTCGAAGTGCTCTACAACGGGGGCAGCCAGCTTGCTCGTTGTGCCCTTTTTGGAGCCTAAAATCGAACGTTTTCATCAGTTTCAGGCCACTTTTCTTCTTTTTCTCTGTTTTTCCATCCCAGATCGTACGTCGTGGGCTGTTAAAAGGACGACAATCTCAGTCGCGGGACATTAGAGGGCCCTACAATACGTCCATATCACGTCTTGCGATGATGATGCGTTGTTGAAGCGGATGGGTTATCGTTAAGCCCATTGGGCCTTTTGAATGGGCCATCTTTCTAGGCTGGGACTGTGAACCGTTAATAAATAAAGGAATTGTGCCCTCAACTTGATGGGTACGATCATACCTACACTAATGTACCGGGTCCCATCAAAACTCCGTAGTTAAGCGTGCTTGGGCGAGAGTAGTACTAGGATTGGTGATCCATTGGGAAGTCCTCGTGTTGCACCCCTTTTTCAATTTTTTTTGCTCCGGTTAGGGTTGCCAAGATACTTTATCCACCACATTTCTATTACCGAATCCCACGGCACCTTGGGCAAGACAACTTCGCTTCACGTGGAGGCTGTGTCACGCCCCAACTCGGCCTATAAAGGTTAGACTAGGGTGTGATCTAACATTCAAGTCATATCACATTCTTAACCGTTTATGAAGATTTAACACTTAACGTTTTGGCCTAAACTCCAAAATTCTCCGGAAAACCAGCAGCATAACGGCTGTAATTGGACTCTTTGGTTTGACCTAATTCTCTAAACGCCTCAAAATTTACCATCTCAAATTCATTTCCAACAAAGATACTATTACAACGATCATAGTAGTGTCTAGTGTTTGTCTAGTTAATATCAGTACAACCCAAAATTAGACCCCAAATTACAACGGGGGTCTTTTTACATTACAAACATTGATCAACATAAAAAGAAATAGTCTTCAAGTAGCATAGTTCACAAAAGCCATAATCATGCAAAGCACATAAGACAGGCAATCACTCCAAGGAATCATCGTTAGGCACATCGTCCTCAGGTACCTGTTCTTGATCTTCTTCACCTGAGATGATAAAAGAGGGTGAGTCCTTATGAACTCAGCGATGGGGAACGAGAAATAGGTTTTGAAACTCATTTTCCGGTTCAACTTATGAAAATCCTTTTTTGCAAGCATGAATATAACACAATTAAGTACATAACAAGAATATAAAGTAAAGGAACACAATTACCAGTCTTTCCTCCCCGAGGTTCTCCAAGAACCAAGCGAGAGTACTTATACATATAGAAAAAGGATACGGTGAGCTTTTGCTTTCATTTGTTGCGGCCGACTTCAAATCATTCCCTTAACACGCCAGGTGGGTGTACTCCAGATGTACCCCGAAATCCTACGACCCAACTCTCGTAGGAAGTCTAGCCCCCAAGCGAGAGAGGGAATAGGTACCATGGTAGTCACGGTTGTACCGGCAAGCCCGACGTCGCCCGGTGTGCGTGAACGCTACCATGCCAGAATGAAAGGTTGCAACCTTGTATGCAATGCACATTTATGACATTTATTATATCACATTAGGAGGACAACAAAGTAGGTTGCCTCCGGACAGTCATAAGATTGCACATTGACAAGTAAACAAGCGAGGCACGAATAGACAAGTAATTTCACTTGAAAAGCATATGGAGTTATATGAACATTAAACGGGCAGCCATGTAACACATGTAAATCAAGTCATATAACTCATTTCAAAGTCCACGTAATCAAATATTAAGATTATTCAACATGCAACAACATCTACGTGGGCTCGCATGCAAGAAAGGCCTATTTGTCAATATGCAATGATCAAAATCACATTTAGGGCTATAAGGGCATCTACGGGCAGCCTACTAAGCATATAATTCCACACAATATCCAAATGATCAACACTTAGCAAGCCTACCTAGTCATTGGGGTTTCCATTTCGTGCTTACCCGTGTGATTAAACCCTAAGTCAACTCAAAATCAATCTCAAGCCATGCTTCATTTAATTCAAACATCCTCAAGTACTCAAAACAGTCCACACAACATCCCAAAGCCACAAACCCAAGCATTTAATACCACAAGAGAAGTTACAACAAATTTTCTAAGCATATAACCAAGTGAAACCCTCACTGCAATAGGCTGTTTTCCCACAATCATTAAGACAAGCAAACAATATCCAATTCCAGTGAATAAGATTTCAAATTAAAGCTTAAGAAGTGAACTAAAATCGGAAACAAACCTTGCATCATTTGGAGTTCGGGATCAATAGTTATAGCCGAAACAGTGGGATAGCACAAAACTGTCCAGATTTGCACACATTTCAATAATTGACGTTTTTGAGGTCCTTAGGTTCAGATTTAGCCTTAGTCCATTTCTGACAAAAATGTTCAGAACTGAAAAATCTATCGGCACACCAACTTTAATGCATTTTGGGCATCATTTACTAAGTCAAATCTGGTTCGTTCTACAAGATAAGTGCATCTGCCAAAACCTGCTTCATTTTTCCAGATTTCCAGATTTTGACACATTTTAATGATTTTCCATTTTGAGGACCATAGAATCGAAATTAGCTTTGTCTTATTTCTGCGAAAAATGTTCAAAACTGGAAAAACCAGTCACCTACCAATTTTCATGCATTTTCAACATCATTTGCCTAGCCAAAATCACGTCTAAACAACGAGTCAGAGAGTTGTCACACAATCCGATTTCACCTATCATCATTTTCAAGCCATAACCTTGCCATGCATGGTTGAGGAAGCTTATGAACACACATATATCTCAAATACAGAAGCAAAGACATACATTTAAGAGCATGCATGTGGATTTTTGAAGGATTTTCAAAAGGTTTTAGCCCTCACCTTAGCAAATCAACAAGAAGATGCACAAAACTTTGATGAAGCTCAAATTCTTCTTCTTCCTTGCTTAGCCGAGATTCCAACCCAAATTTCTCTATTTTTCCTAGCTTAGTGGCCAAGCTCTTAGTACATGCATGTGGTTAGAACAAGAAGAAAAGAAATGGAAGCTAGTGAACTCACCTAGGCCGAAATGGTGACTCAAAGGACATGCATGTGTGATTCTTGCATCCTAGCTAGCTTGCTTGAGTTTCTTTGATTGTTGCTTGTCTTGATGCACCATGAATTGATGAAGATGAGCAAAGGCAAGAGTAAACTCAGCCAAGGCCGAGAGAGAGAGAGAGAAGAATGAGAGGGAGAGAGAGAAGATTGAGAGGAAAGTGAGAAAAATGAAAAAAAAAAAAGCACAAGCCTTGCTATTGATGAAGCATGTTCGGCCTTGGGCAGCAAAATTTCAGCATTTTGTGTCTTCAAGATGTAATTTGAAATTCCTAGTATGGGCAAAGAGGAGTTGGTCGAGTATGGGAAGCTTTTGCAAATGTTTTTGAGCTAATTTTTATGCATTTGTGTCATAGAGTTGTCATAAGTTGTCTAGAGTTAATTTGAATTGAGCAAGCATGCACAAATACCACCTAGTGGTCGGCCAAGGCTATAGAAAATCTGATTTTTTGTCATCTATTGGAGTATTATTTAATTGGTTGTTGGAAGTGCAAAAAGAATAAGGAATAAAGAATGAAGAATGCTTAGTGTTTAGTGAAATTTTGTCTTCTAGTGAGTTGAATTAGTAATTTAATAATAGTTAGTGAATTTTGTAGGATTAATTAAAGACCTAGTGCATCGTGCAAGATGCTTTCTTGATTAGCGTGAGGGCACGCACTACGAGGTAGAAAATGAACTACGAGACAAATGCACGTTTTTCTAGTAAATGTACGCAACCATAAATGAATGCACGTAATTCAATGCATGGCACACAAAACGAACACAATTCTTAAACCTAGGTCAAGGCACGCAATTCTAGATTAGGGCACACGAAACGAGGTATCGCACACAAATAGAGGTCGGGCCTCACAGGATGGTCCCGCAAACCGAGGGCGTAGGGCTTGGGACTAGGTCTTCGTCGCTCCGGTGCCCATAACTTTTGATCCATAAGGAGTTACGCGGCGCACAACATACCGTTGCAAAGCTCTTCGAGAGCTCTACGACGGGCGCAGCCAGCTTGCTCGCTGTGCCCATTTTTGGAGCCCAAAATCGAATGTTTTTTCCAGTTTCAGGCCATATTTCTTCTTTTCCTCTATTTTCCATCCGGATCGTACGTCGTGAGCTGTTAAAAGACCGACACCTTTCCTCGCGGGACATTAGAGGGCCTTGCAACGCGTTGATATCACGTCTTGCGAGGATGCTGCGTTGTTGAAGCAGATGGATTGTCGTTAAGCCCATTGGGCCTTTTGAATTGGCCATCTCTCTAGGCCGGGATTGTGAACAGTTAACACATAAAGGAATTGTGCCCTCAACATGACGGGTGCGATCATACAACCACTAATGCACCGGATCCCATCAGAACTCCGAAGTTAAGCGTGCTTGGGCGAGAATAGTACTAGGATGGGTGACCCCCTATGAAGTCCTCATGTTGCACACCTCTTTTCAATTTTTTTTGCTCTGGTTAGGGTTGCCAAGATACTTTATCCACCACATTTCTATTACCGAATCCCACGGCACCTTGGGCAAGACGACTTCGCCTCACGTGGAGGCTGGGCCCGTAAACCGAGGGCGTAGGGCTTGTGACCAAGTCTTCGTCGCTCCGGTGCCCATAACTTTTGATCCATAAGGAGTTACGCGGCGCACAGCATACCGTTGTAAAGCTCTCTGAGAGCTCTACGATGGCGGCAGCCAGCTTGCTTGTTGTGCCCCTTTTTGGAGGCCAAAATCAAACATTTTCAACAGTTTCGGGCCGCTTTTGTTCTTTTGCTATGTTTTTTGGTCCCGGATCGTACGTCGTGAGCTATTAAAAGGATGACAACCTTACTCGCAGGACATTAGAGGGCCCTACAACGTGTCGATATCACGTCTTGTGAGGAAGCTGCGTTGTTGAAGCAGATGGGTAGTCGTTAAGCCCATTGGGCCATCTCTCTAGGGTGGGACAGTGAACCGTTAACACATAAAGGAATTGTGCCCTCAACATGATGGGTGAGATCATACCAGCACTAATGCACCAGAACCCATTAGAACTCCGAAGTTAAGCGTGCTTGGGAGAGAGTAGTACTAGGATCGGTGACCCCCTGGGAAGTCCTCGTGTTGCACCCCCTTTTCAATGTTTTTTGCTCTGGTTAGGTTTGCCAAGATACTTTATCCACCACATTTCTATTATCGAATCCCACGGCTGTGATAACCCGAACCTAGCATATATTTAATAGCATTTAAAGTTCATTTAAATTGCATTTTTTTTTTACCTTTCACCTTCTTTGACCAAACTAGTTGACTTTTCATCTACATTGACCAACTAGGACAAGGTGGGAATTTTTGAAATGTTTAATAAAAGGCAAACTTGGGATTAGAAATAAAAAAATGCAATGTTAAGTTAGTCAAATTTTGGGTCAACTTTGGAATTAAATCTGAACCAATTGGGGAAGAGTTAGGTAGCAAATTATATATGGTTGGAAAGCTCTATGAGTCTAGTTTATGAAGCTTCAAACCGTTCGTGAATTGGAGTTTTCTAGAAGAAGTTATGGCTGTTTTCGTAAGGTCGCGCATAGTTGTTTTGGTTTAGCGGGTTGACCGAATCTTTGACCTTTGACTTGTCATTTTTTTTCCTAAATAAGCAGAATTGCACACGAACAAAAACAGAGAAGAAAGGCTTGAAACCATGAGGAAAAGAAGGGGAAAAAAAAAAGAAAATCTCAACTTCAAATCTTCGATTCTTCGCGTGGGCTTGTGCGGGGTGGTTTCCGAGGCACTCTACGAGGTTTTCCTAGCATCTAGGAGCGTCTAAGGTGAGGGTTTCATCGTTATTTGCGCATTTGAAATATTTGTATCTAAACTTTGATTTTTGGATTTTATGCGTAGATTGTTGTTTTAATCATTTTGTTGCTTAAAGAATGTTCCTTGTTGATTGTAGAACATGTATTTATAGCTTTTTAACATTTTCTGCGGTTAAATATTGGAATTGAAATATAAATTGTGTGATGAATAGTAAATTATGAATAGTAAATCCCCGTTTCGATGAAGTTGCTCTGTTACGCGTTCTGTTGATGTAGGAAGATGCTAGATATGCTAGAATGCCTAAATGTGTGGTTTAATTGGAATTTATAATGGAAAAATGGAGAAACACGGCTTAGTGAAAGTCGGGGTCGTTTAGGTCGAGTTTGGCGTTTTCTCATTTTGCGTGTTGGCATTATTTGGGGAGGCCATGGAAGCACTTTTGGTGTGATTATGGCATTGGTTAGGTGTTTGGTTGCTATAATTGTAGTTCAAACGAGCAAAGGGGGAAATCGAGGCTTTGCGCGAATTCTAGGGTAAAGTAGGGTTTTGGGGTCCTTGGATGTGCCTTATGGTGACCTAGGAGGATTGGCGAAGTCGGTTTCCAGAACTTGTGGCTCGTTTGGAAATGGTTGTGTTTTGATAGTTGGGGCTGATTTGTGATTTTGCTTGTTATCTTGATATTATGCCTATAGAATGCTTAGGGTTGCTTGATATACTTGGTTAAGTGGTGTTATTATTGCTTATTAATGCTTGTTATGCTTGAAAAGTTAGTTGAATGCTAGTATTGATTGTGATTGCTTGTTATCTCATTTTCTGTCACTAGTTTGTATTATTGTGCTATCGCTCGTTTATTGCCTTGTATCGAGTCTTGCATTGCATAGTGTCTCGCGCGTGAGTGATGGGCCTCTCTGGGTAGCCTCGGGTTGCCAGTGTTGGTTGCTCTAGCTCCGCTGCTATTCCCTTTTCTCGCTTGGGTTGCCTCCCAGGGAGATTTGGGTCGTAGATTGATGGATACTTCCGGGGTATTCCAAACTGGTGTTATAAGGTGGATGCGCGCTTATTGTCATCGTTGTCATCATCAAGCTCGAGATTGATGTATCGCTCATGAAATGGTACATTGCTCGTATGAGTGAACCATAGCCTTCAGAGTGTGGTATAGCTTTGAATGGTTGTGTTAATGCTTTCAGTAATTGATTATTGTATTGATTGTTTGTCTTGGTTGCTTATTTATCAGTTATATTGCTTAACTGTCTTATTTGCATTGCACGACTTTCTTTCTCTCCAATTCGATATCTGTCTCGCCCTCACTGAGTATACGTGCTGTGTATACTCACTCCTCACTACCACATTTCAAGAAATGCCATGTTAGTTGGAAAGTTCATGATTTCGTGAAAGTCCGTGCTTGAAGAGTTGTCCTGCGTGCCTATGTGACTTGAGTTGTCAAAGTTGTAAAGTTGTATGCTTTTATGTATTATATGTATTTAATGTTAAAGGGGATGTAATTTAAGTTTCACTAGATTATGTATTTAGTTAATGTGGCTTAACTTCAATGTATATTTGTAATGATAAAGGAAAAGAGATAGAAATGTATGATAGTCTAGCTTATGATATAGGTTGGTGTAGTTTAATTGCCAAGCTTGAATGTATATTTACTTGGGTTTTGCTGCTTGTGAACCAAGGCTCGGATGGCCTTGAGGTGGTTGAATGTTTGGACATGGTATTGGTCCACTTATATGCTGTCGCAGGTTTTACTTTTCGCCTAGGAACAGGGGAGACTCCGTCCGTTTTCCCTGAAAATTTATGCCCGGGTTTGGTTTGAGTTGTGTTTAGATCGATTGATAGAACTCCCGATCTCAAGAGGGATCGGTGTGTTACAGGTGGTATCAGAGCTTGTTTAGCTCATAAGCCGGGACAGGGTCCTTGGTCTGGTGGGTAGTGATCCTTGAATGTGTGCTTGTTAAGTGTGTCTTGAAAGTGTATGCTTGTATGTGAGATTGTGTGTCTTGACTTGAATGTATGCACTTATGTGATATACTTATGTGCTATGTGTTAATTGTGTGCTAAGTAAGGTGAAATGTCTAGTTGTCTATCGAATTGACTTATTGAATTGGCATCGTGAATTGAATTGACCTTGTGAATTGTTATTTGCTTGAAGTATTACTGGTAATGTGTGTATAGAATGTCTTGAATTAGATATGCCGTGATTTGAATTGATTATGTTGTGCTTGACTTGATTGCCGTGCTTGAGTGACTTTGTTGAATAAACTATTTTGTAAACTTTCTTGCATAATAGTTTAAGGCATGTGTATAACTGTGATATATTGGCATTCACACATGTCCTATGGAAATGGTAAGAAAGACTTATTCCTCCCCTGAAGAAAGTGATTCACCGTTGGCTTTTCAAGATGTGTGGGTTGGCAGGAAATGAATGGCATTTGACTAGCCTTTATTTGGGAATTGGTGTTTGCTTTTGGAGCTCGGTTATTGGCAAATCTCTATGGTCCTTTTCTGTGCTTAACAGTTGTGAAAGAGTAGCTTTCTCTTGGGGTTTTATTTGGTTATTCCTTGGAGCATTCTTTCGTTTTCTTAATGGGTAATCTTTGGAGACTTCTGTTCGTATTTCTCGGTGGTTTTGGCTATTGGGATTTCAATCGGACTTACTGTACAGTATTATCTAGGGTATATGTGTCTCTGTCTTTATTGGTATAATACTGGCATCTCTGATTGGAAATTCTTCAATGGTAATTTCTGGAATTCTCAGTGGCCAATTATTTAGTATTTACTTATTAGGCAAACTTGGCTACTTTCTTATTGGAGCATTGTCTCGGATATCTTCTTCAATGTTCCTCAGTAGGTTTAGTATTTGGAGTTCCTATCAGACTTATTGAATAATACTACTTATGGTATTCTTTGAAATTCTTATTAGGCGTTCTCTTGGTATTTTCCTTGTTGGCAAAGTTGTATGAAGTTCTCACTTGGCAAACAGTGAAGAGGCCTCAGAGTTTGGTCTCGGTATATTGTTCATCAGTTCGGTGTTTATCCTTGGAGTTTTCGTCCATCTGGGAAACTAAGTTTGTTATTCAACTTGGTTGTCTTATTGGGCACATTATATTTTCTCTGTTATTTCCTTTGACATTCCTCTCAGCATTTGATAGCAAAACTCGGAATCTAATTGGTTGTTCCATGGGGTTATTATTTGGAAGGCTTCTTTGGAACTTTGGAAATATATTTGATTGGGTTCTTGGTATTTTCTTTAGCACTCTTAACAAGGAATTCTTCTATGAAATCCATGACCAGCGGGGTACTTCTTTGGACCTCTAGATAGAACCTTTGTTTGAGCTTTTATTTGGCTTCTTGCTTGGGAATTCTCGGGCAGTAACAGTTAGACTTCTATTGGAGATTCGTGCGCGAGGTATTCTTCTTGTCGTTATTGTGTGGTATTAATGACATCTACAGTATCTTTGCTTTAGTCTTTATTGGTATTATCTCGGCGTTTCTGGTTGGAATTTATTCTTCTTCGGTATTCGTGTCAACGGGATTCTTGTACGGTATCTGCATTTGAGCTTCTATTTGGCGTTACTACTTGGCATTTCTACTTGAACTTTCCTATTGGTCATCTTGATTAAATACTTTTTCAGTAGCTAATGAAGACTAGTCAGAGTTGGATTGTAGATGATGCAGAGTCCTATTGGAAGAAGAATTGCGAGGACGCAATTGTTTTAAAGGGGGAAGGATGTGATACCCCGAACCTGGCATGTATTCAATAGCATTTAAAGTTCATTTAAATTGCATTTTATTGACCTTTCACCTTCTTTGACCAAACTAGTTGACTTTTCATCTACATTGACCAACTAGGACAAGGTGGGAATTTTTGAAATGTTTAATAAAAGGCAAACTTGGGATTAGAAATAAAAAAATGCAATGTTAAGTTAGTCAAATTTTGGGTCAACTTTGAAATTAAATCTGAACCAATTGGGGAAGAGTTAGGTAGCAAATTATATATGGTTGGAAAGCTCTATGAGTCTAGTTTATGAAGCTTCAAACCGTTCGTGAATTGGAGTTTTCTAGAAGAAGTTATGGCCGTTTTCGTAAGGTCGCGCATAGTTGTTTTGGTTTAGCGGGTTGACCGAATCTTTGACCTTTGACTTCTTGTCATTTTTTTTTCTAAATAAGCAGAATTGCACACGAACAAAAACAGAGAAGAAAGGCTTGAAACCAAGAGGAAAAGAAGGGGAAAAAAAAAGAAAATCTCAACTTCAAATCTTCGATTCTTCGCGTGGGCTTGTGCGGGATGGTTTCCGAGGCACTCTATGAGGTTTTCCTAGCATCTAGGAGCGTCTAAGGTGAGGGTTTCATCGTTATTTGCGCATTTGAAATATTTGTATCTAAACTTTGATTTTTGGATTTTGTGTGTAGATTGTTATTTTAATCGTTTTGTTGCTTAAAGAATGTTCATTGTTGATTGTAGAACATGTATTTATAGCTTTTTAACATTTTCTACAGTTAAATATTGGAATTGAAATATAAATTGTGTGATGAATAGTAAATTATGAATAGTAAATCCCCGTTTCGATGAAGTTGCCCCGTTACGCGTTCTGTTGATGTAGGAAGATGCTAGATATGCTAGAATGCCTAAATGTGTGCTTTAATTGGAATGTGTAATGGAAAAATGGAGAAAAACGGCTTAGTGAAAGTCGGGGTCGTTTAGGTCGAGTTTGGCGTTTTCTCATTTTACGTGTTGGTATTATTTCGGGAGGCCATGGAAGCAATTTTGGTGCGATTATGGCATTGGTTGGGTGTTTGGTTGGTATAGTTGTAGTTCAAACGAGCAAAGGGGGAAATCGGGGCTTTGCGCGAATTCTAGGGGAAAGTAGGGTTTTGGGGTCCTTGGGCGTGCCTTATGGGGACCTAGGAGGATTGGCGAAGTCGGTTTCCAGAACTCGTGGCTCGTTTGGAAATGGTAGTGTTTTGATAGTTGGGGCCGATTTGTGATTTTGCTTGTTATCTTGATATTATGCCTATAGAATGCTTATGGTTGCTTGATATACTTGTTTAATTGGTGTTATTATTGCTTATTATTGCTTGTTATGCTTGAAAAGTTAGTTGAATGCTAGTATTGATTGTGATTGCTTGTTATCTCATTTGTTGTCACTAGTTTGTATTGTTGTGCTATCGCTCGTTTATTGCCTTGTATCGAGTCTTGCATTGCATAGTGTCTCGCGCGTGAGTGATGGGCCTCTCTGGGTAGCCTCGGGTTGCCAGTGTTGGTTGCTCTAGCTCCGCTGCTATTCCCTTTTCTCGCTTGGGTTGCCTCCCAGGGAGATTTGGGTCGTAGATTGATGGATACTTCCGGGGTATTCCAAACTGGTGTTATAAGGTGGATGCGCGCTTATTGTCATCGTTGTCATCATCAAGCTCGAGATTGATGTATCGCTCATGAAATGGTACATTGCTCGTATGAGTGAACCATAGCCTTCAGAGTGTGGTATAGCTTTGAATGGTTGTGTTAATGCTTTCAGTAATTGATTATTGTATTGATTGTTTGTCTTGGTTGCTTATTTATCAGTTATATTGCTTAACTGTCTTATTTGCATTGCACGACTTTCTTTCTCTCCAATTCGATATCTGTCTCGCCCTTACTGAGTATACGTGCTGTGTATACTCACTCCTCACTACCACATTTCAAGAAATGCCATGTTAGTTGGAAAGTTCATGATTTCGTGAAAGTCCGTGCTTGAAGAGTTGTCCTGCGTGCCTATGTGACTTGAGTTGTCAAAGTTGTAAAGTTGTATGCTTTTATGTATTATATGTATTTAATGTTAAAGGGGATGTAATTTAAGTTTCACTAGATTATGTATTTAGTTAATGTGGCTTAACTTCAATGTATATTTGTAATGATAAAGGAAAAGAGATAGAAATGTATGATAGTCTAGCTTATGATATAGGTTGGTGTAGTTTAATTGCCAAGCTTGAATGTATATTTACTTGGGTTTTGCTGCTTGTGAACCAAGGCTCGGATGGCCTTGAGGTGGTTGAATGTTTGGACATGGTATTGGTCCACTTATATGCTGTCGCAGGTTTTACTTTTCGCCTAGGAACAGGGGAGACTCCGTCCGTTTTCCCTGAAAATTTATGCCCGGGTTTGGTTTGAGTTGTGTTTAGATCGATTGATAGAACTCCCGGTCTCGAGAGGGGTCGGGGTGTTACAACGGCACCTTGGGCAAGACAACTTCGCTTCACGTGGAGGCTGGGCCAGCAAACCGAGGGCGTAGGGCTTGTGACCAGGTCTTCGTCGCTCCAATGCCCATAACTTTTGATCCGTAAGGAGTAACCTGGCGTACAGCATACCGTTGCAAAGCCTTCCGAGAGATCTACGACGGGGGAAGCCAGCTTGCTTGCTGTGCCTTTTTTGGAGCCCAAATTTGAACGTTTTCATCAGTTTCGGGCCACTTTTCTTCTTTAGCTCTGTTTTTCCGTCCCGGATCGTACGTCGTGAGCTGTTAAAAGGACGACAACCTTACTCGCGGGACATTAGTGGGCCCTACAACGCGTCGATATCACATTTTACGAGGATGCTGCGTTGTTGAAGCAAATGGGTTGTCATTAAGCCCATTGTGCCTATTGAATGGGCCATCTCTCTAGGCTGGGACTGTGAACCGTTAACACATAAAGGAATTGTACCCTCAACTAGACGGGTGCGATCATACCAGCTCTAATGCACCGGATCCCATCAGAACTCCGAAGTTAAGCGTGCTTGGACGAGAGTAGTACTAGGATGGGTGACACCCTGGGAAGTCCTTGTGTTGCACCCCTCTTTTCAATTTTTTTTCCACCGGTTAGGGTTGCCAAGATACTTTATCCACCACATTTCTATTATCGAATCCCACGGTACCTTGGGCAAGACAACTTCGCTTCACGTGGAGGCTGGGCCCGCAAACGGAGGGCGTAGGGCCTGTGACCAGGTCTCTGTCGCACCGGTGCCCATAAATTTTGATCCGTAAGGAGTTATGCGTCGCACAACATTCCGTTGCAAAGCTCTCCGAGAGCTCTACGATGGGGGCAGCCAGCTTGCTCGCTGTGCCCATTTTTGGAGCCCAAAATCGAACGTTGTCATCAGTTTCGGGCCACTTTTCTTCTTTTGCTCTATTTTTCCGTCCCGGATCGTATGTCGTGAACTGTTAAAAGGACGACAACCTTACTCCCGGGACATTAGAAGGCCCTACAACGCGTCGATATCTCGTCTTGCGAGGATGCTGCGTTGTTTAAGCGGATGGGTTGTCGTTAAGCCCATTGGGCCTTCTTTATGGGCCATCTCTCTAGGCTTAGACTGTGAACCGTTAACACATTGAGGAATTGTGCCCTCAACATGACGGGTGCGATCATACCATCACTAATGCACCGGATCCCATCAGAACTCCGAAGTTTAACGTGCTTGGGCGAGTTTAGTACTAGGATTGGTGACCCCTTGGGAAGTCCTCGTGTTGCACCCCCTTTTTCAATTTTTTTTTGCTCCAGTTAGGGTTTTTAGGATACTTTATTCACCACATTTCTGTTATCGAATCGCATGGCACCTTGGGCAAGACTATTTCGCTTCACGTGGAGGTTGGGCCAGCAAACCAAGGGCGTAGGGCTTGTGGCCAGGTCTCCATCACTTCGGTGACCATAACTTTTGATCCGTAAGGAGTTACGTGGTGCGCAGCATACCGTTGCAAAGCTCTCCGAGAGCTCTACGATGGGGGCAGCCAGCTTGTTCGCTGTGCCCCTTTTTGGAGCCCAAAATTGAATGTTTTCACCAGTTTCAGGCCACTTTTCTTTTTTTGCTCTGTTTTTCCCTCCCGGATCGTACGTTGTGAGCTGTTAAAAGGACGACAACCTTACTCACAGGACATTAGAGGGGCCTACAAGGCGTCGATATCACGTCTTGCGAGGATGCTACGTTGTTGAAGCGTATGGGTTGTCGTTAAGCACATTGGGCCTTCTGAATGGGCCATCTCTCTAGGCTCGGACTGTGAACCGTTAACACATATAAGAATTGTGCCCTCAACATGATGGGTGCGATCATACCAGCACAAATGCACCGGATCCCGTCAGAACTCCGAAGTGAAGCGTGCTTGGGCGAGAGTAGTAGTAGGATGGGTGACCCCCTGGGAAGTCCTCGTGTTGCACCCCCCATTTCAATTTTTTTTTGCTCTGGTTAGGGTTGCCAATATACTTTATCCACCACATTTCTATTATCGAATCCCACGGCACCTTGGGCAAGACAACTTCGCTTCACGTGAAGGCTGGGCCAGCAAACCGAGGGCGTAGGGCTTGTGAACAGGTCTCCGTCTCTCCGGTACCCAACTTTTGATCCGTAAGGAGTTACGTGGCGCACAGCATACCGTTGCAAAGCTCTCTGAGAGCTCTACGACGGGGGTAGCCAGCTTGCTTGCTGTGCCATTTTTGGAGCCTAAATTCAAACTTTTTCATCAGTTTCAGGTTACTTTTCTTCTTTTGCTCTGTTTTTCCGTCCCGGATCGTACGTCGTCAGCTGTTAAAAGGACGACAACCTTACTCGCGTGACATTCGAGGGACCTACAATGTGTTGATATCACGTCTTACAAGGATGCTGCGTTGTTGAAGCAGATGGGTTCTCGTTAAGCCCATTGGGCCTTTTGAATGG
The DNA here is from genome assembly GCA_037974665.1 of Ehretia macrophylla. Classification (NCBI taxonomy): domain Eukaryota; kingdom Viridiplantae; phylum Streptophyta; class Magnoliopsida; order Boraginales; family Ehretiaceae; genus Ehretia; species Ehretia macrophylla. Next base: position 86,073,538 of record CM075765.1, on the reverse strand, counting down.
GCCATCTCTCTAGGCTGGGACTGTGAACTGTTAACACATTAAGGAAATGTGCCCTCAACATGACGGGTGCAATCATACCATCACTAATGCCCCGGATCCCAACAGAACTCCGAAGTTAAGCGTGCTTGGTCGAGATTAGTACTAGGATGGGTGACCCCTTGGGAAGTCCTCGTGTTACACCCCCCTGTTCAATTTTTTTTTCTCCGGTTAGGGTTGACGAGATACTTTATCCACCACATTTCTATTACCGAATCCCACAGCACCTTGGGCAAGAAAACTTCGCTTCATGTGAAGGCTGGGCCAGCAAACCGAGGGCGTAGGGCTTGTGACCAGGTCTCTGTCGCTCCGGTGCCCATAACTTTTGATCCGTAAGGAGTTACGTGGTGCACAGCATACCGTTGCAAGGCTCTCCGACAGCTCTACGACGGGGGCAGCCAGTTTGCTTGGTGTGCCAATTTTTGGAGCCTAAATTCGAAGTTTTTCATCAGTTTCAGGCCACTTTTCTTCTTTTGCTTTGTTTTTCCATCCCGGATCGTACGTCGTCAGCTGTTAAAAGGACGACAACCTTACTCGCGGGACATTAGAGGGACCTATAACGTGTTGATATCACGTCTTACAAGGATGCTGCGTTGTTGAAGCAGATGGGTTTTTGTTAAGCCCATTGGGACTTTTTAATGGGCCATCTCTCTAGGCTGGGACTGTGAACCGTTAACACATTAAGGAAATGTGCCCTCAACATGACGGGTGCGATCATACCATCACTAATGCCCCAGATCCCATCATAACTCCGAAGTTAAGCGTGCTTGGGCGAGATTAGTACTAGGATGGGTGACCCCTTGGGAAGTCCTCGTGTTACACCCACCTGTTCAATTTTTTTTTCTCCGGTTAGGGTTGACGAGATACTTTATCCACCACATTTCTATTACCGAATCCCACGGCACCTTTGGCAAGACTACTTCTCTTCACTTGGAGGCTGGGCCAGCAAACCGAGGGCTTAGGGCTAGTGACCAGGTCTCTGTCGCTCCGGTGGCCATAACTTTTGATCCATAAGGAGTTACACGGCGCACAGCATACCGTTGCAAAGCTCTCCGAGAGCTCTATGACAGAGGCAACCAGCTTGTTCGCTATGCCATTTTTGGAGCCCAAAATCGAACGTTTTCACCAATTTCACGCCATTTTTCTTCTTTTGCTCTATTTTTCCGTCACGGATCGTACGTCGAGAGCTGTTAAAAGGACGACAACCTTACTCGCGGGACATTAAAGGGCCCTACAACTCGTCGATATCACGTCTTGCGAGGATGCTGCGTTGTTGAAGCAGATGGGTTGTCGTTAAGCGCATTGGGCCTTTTGAATGGGCCATCTCTCTAGGCTGGGACTGTGAACCATTAACACATAAAGGAATTGTGCCCTCAACATGACAGGTGCGATCATACCTGCACTAATGCACCGGATCCCATCAGAACTCTGAAGTTAAGCGTGCTTGGGCGAGAGTAGTACTAGGATGGGTGACCCCATGGGAAGTCCTCATTTTGCACCCCCCTTTTCAATTTTTTTTCCTCCGGTTAGGGTTGCCAAGATACTTTATCCACCAAATTTCTATTACTGAATCCCATGACACCTTGGGCAAGACAACTTCTGTTCACGTGGAGGCTGGGCCCGCAAACCGATGGCGTAGGGCTTGTGACCAGGTCTCCGTCGCTCCGGTGCTCATAACTGTTGATCCGTGAGGAGTTACGCGGTGCACAGCATACCGTTGCAAAGCTCTCCGAGAGGTCTACGACAGGGGCAGCCAACTTGTTCGCTGTGCTATTTTTGGAGCCCAAATTCGAACGTTTTCACCAGTTTCATGCCACTTTTCTTCTCTTGCTCTGTTTTTCCATCCCAGATCATACGTCGTGAGCTGTTAAAAGCACGACAACCTTGCTCGTGGGACATTAGAGGGCCCTACAATGCGTCAATATCACGTCTTGCGAGGATGCTGCGTTGTTGAAGCATATGGGTTGTCGTTAAGCCCATTGGGCCCTTTGAATGGGCCATCTCTCTAGGCTGGGACTGTGAACCGTTAACACATAAAGGAATTGTGCCCTCAACATGATGGGTGCGATCATACTAGCACTAATGCACCGAATCCCATCAGAACTCCGAAGTTAAGCGTGCTTGGGCGAGAATAGTACTAGGATGGGAGACCCCCTGTGAAGTCCTCGTGTTGCACCCCCCTTTTCAATTTTTTTTGCTCCGGTTAGGGTTCCTAAGATACTTTATCCACCACATTTCTATTACCGAATCCCACGGCTGCTTGGGCAAGACAACTTCGCTTCACGTGGAGGTTGGGCCCGCAAACCGAGGGCGTAGGGCTTGTGAGCAGGTCTCCATCTCTCCGGTGCCTATAATTTTTGATCCGTAAGGAGTTACGCGGCGCACAGCATACCGTTGCAAAGCTCTCCGAGAGATCTATGACGGGGGCAACTAGCTTGCTCACTGTGCCCCTTTTTGTAGCCAAAAATCGAACGTCTTCAACAGTTTCGGGACACTTCTCTTCTTTTGCTCTATTTTTCCGTCCCGGATCGTACGTCGTGAGCTGTTAAAAGGACGACAACCTTACTCGCGGGACATTAGAGAGCCCTACAATGCGTCGATATCACGTCTTGCGAGGATGCTGCGTTGTTGAACCGTATGGGTTATCGTTAAGCCCATTGGGCCATCTATCTAGGCTGGGACTATGAACTGTTAACACATCAAGGAATTGTGCCCTCAACATGACGGGTGCAATCATACCAGCACTAATGCACCGGAACACATCAGAACTCCGAAGTCAAGCGTGTTTGGGCGAAAGTAGTACTAGGATGGGTGACCCCTTGGGAAGTCCTCGTGTTGCACCCCCCTTTTCATTTTTTTTTTCTCCGGTTAGGGTTGCGAAGTTACTTTATCCACCACATTTCTATTATCCAATGCCACGGCACCTTGGGCAAGACAACTTTGCTTCACGTGGAGGCTGGGCCCGCAAACCGAGGGCGTAGGGCTTGTGAGCAGGTCTCCGTCTCTCCGGTGCCTATAATTTTTGATCTGTAAGGAGTTACGCGGCGCACAGCAAACCGTTACAAAGCTCTCCGAGAGATCTACGACGGGGGCAGCCAGCTTGTTCACTGTGCCCCATTTTGGAGCCCAAAATCGAACGTTTTCAACAGTTTCGGGCAACTTTTCTTTTTTTGCTATGTTTTTCCGTTCGGGATCGTACGTCGTGAGCTGTTAAAAGGACGACAACCTTACTCGCTGGACATTAGAAGGCCCTAAAACGCGTCGATCTCACGTCTTGTGAGGATGCTGCGTTGTTGAAGCGGATTGTTTGTCGTTAAGCCCATTCGGCCTTCTGAATGGGCCATCTCTCTAGGCTGGGACTATGAACCGTTAACACTTAAAGGAATTGTGCCCTCAACATGACGGGTGCGATCATACCAGAACTAATGCTCCGGGACCCATCAGAACTCCGAAGTCAAGCGTGTTTGGGCGAGAGTAGTACTAGGATGGGTGACCCCTTGGGAAGTCCTCGTGTTGCACCCCCCTTTTCATTTTTTTTTTGCTCCGGTTAGGGTTGCCACGTTACTTTATCTACCACATTTCTATTATCGAATCCCACGGAACCTTGGGCAAGACAACTTCGCTTCACGTGGAGGCTGGGCCAGCAAACCGAGGGCGTAGGGCTTGTGACCAGGTCTCCGTCGCTCCGGTGCCCATAACGTTTGATCCGTAAGGAGTTACGTGGCACACAGCATACCGTTGCAAAGCTCTCTGAGAGCTCTACGTCGGGGGCAGCCAGCATGCTTGCTATGCGTTTTTTAGAGCCCAAATTCAAACGTTTTCACCAGTTTCAGGCCACTTTTCTTCTTTTGCTCTATTTTTCCATCCCGGATCGTACGTCGTGAGCTATTAAAAGGACGACAACCTTACGCGTGGGATCATTAGAGGGCCCTACAACGCGTCGATATCACGTCTTGCGAGGATGCTACGTTGTTGAAGCAGATGGGTTGTCGTTAAGCCCATTGGGCCTTTTGAATGGGCCATATCTCTAGGCTGGGACTGTGAACCGTTAACACATAAAGGAATTGTGCCCTCAACATGACGTGTGCCATCATACCAGCACTAATGCACCGGATCCCATCAGAACTCCGAAGTTAAGCGTGCTTGGGCGAGAGTAGTACTAGGATTGGTGACACCCTGGGAAGTCCACATGTTGCACCGCCGTTTTCAATTTTTTTTGCTCCGGTTAGGGTTGCCAAGATACTTTATCCACCACATTTCTATTACCGAATCCCATGGCACCTTGGGCAAGACAACTTTGCATCACGTGGAGGCTGGGCCCGTAAAGCGAGGGCGTAGGGCTTGTGACCAGGTCTCTGTCACACTGGTGCCCATAACTTTTGATCCGCAAGGAGTTACGCGGCGCACAGTGTACTGTTGCAAAGCTCTCCGAGAGCTGTACTACGGGGGCAGCCAGCTTGCTCGCTGTGCCACTTTTTGGATCCCAAAATTGAACTTTTTCATCAGTTTCGGGCCACTTTTCTTCTTTTGCTCTGTTTTTCCATCCCGGATCGTACGTCGTGACCTGTTAATAGGACTACAACCTTACTCGCGGGACATTAGAGGGCCCTACAATGCGTCGATTTCACGTCTTGCGGGGATACTGCGTTGTTGAAGCGGATGGGTTGTCGTTAAGCCCATTGGGCCTTTTGAATAGGCCATCTCTCTTGGCTGGGACTGTGAACCGTTAACATATAAAGGGAATATGCCCTCAACATGACGGGTGCGATCATCCCAGCACTAATGCACCGGATCCCATCAGAACTCCGAAGTTAAGCGTGCTTGGGCGAGAATAGTACTAGGATGGGTGACCCCTTGGGAAGTCCTCGTGTTGCACCCCCCTTTTCATTTCTTTTTGCTCTGGTTAGGGTTGCCAAGTTACTTTATCCACCACATTTCTATTATCAAATCCCACGGCACCTTGGGCAAGACAACTTCGCTTCACGTGGAGGCTGGGCCAGCAAACTGAGGGCGTAGGGCTTGGGACCAGGTCTCCGTCGCTCCGGTGCCCATAACTTTTGATCCGTAAATAGTTACGCGGCACACAACATACCGTTCCAAAGCTCTCCAAGAGCTCTACGACGGGAGCAGCTAGCTTGCACGCTGTGCCCTTTTTGGTGCCCAAATTCGAACGTTTTCAACAGTTTCAGGCCATTTTTCTTCTTTTGCTCTGTTTGTCCGTCCTGGATCGTACGTCATGAGCTGTTAAAAGGATGACAATCTTACTCGCGGGACATAAGAGGGCCCGACAACACGTCGATATCACGTCTTGCGAGGATGCTACGTTGTTGAAGCAGATGGATTGTCGTTAAGCCCATTGGGCCTTTTGAATGGGCCATCTCCCAAGGCTGGGTCTGTGAACCGTTAACTAATAAAGGAATTGTGCCCTGAACATGACGGGTGCTATCATACCAGCACTAATGCATCGGATCCCATCAGAACTCCGAAGTTAAGCGTGCTTGGGCGAGAGTAGTATTAGGATGGGTGACCCCCTGCCAAGTCCTCGTGTTGCACCCACCTTTTCATTTTTTTTTTGGTCCGGTTAGGGTTGCCAAGATACTTTATCCACCACATTTCTATTATCAAATCCCACGGCAACTTGGGCAAGACAACTTCGCTACACGTGGAGGCTGGGCCAGCAAATAGAGGGCGTAGGGCTTGTGACCAGGTCTCCGTCGCTCCGGTGCCCATAACTTTTGATCTGTATGGAGTTACGTGGCGCACAGCATAGCGTTGCAAAGCTCTTCGAGAGCTCTACGACGGGGGCAGCCAACTTGTTTGCTTTGCCCTTTTTAGAGCCTAAATTCGAACGTTTTCATCAGTTTCAGATCATTTTTCTTCTTTCGCTATGTTTTTCCATCCCGGATCTTAGGTTGTGAGTTGTTAAAAGGACGACAACCTTACTCGCGGGACATTAGAGGGCCCTACAATGCATCGATATCACGTCTTGCGAGGATGCTGCATTGTTGAGGCAGATGGGTTGTCGTTATGCCCATTGGGCCTTCTGAATGGGCAATCTCTCTAGGCTGGGACTGTGAACCGTTAACACATAAAGGAATAGTGCCCTCAACATGACGGGTGCGATCATACCAGAACTAATGCACCGGATCCGATTAGAACTCCGAAGTTAAGCGTGCTTGGGCGAGAGTAGTACTAGGATGGGTGACCCCCTGGGATGTCCTCGTGTTGCACCCCCTTTTTCAATTTTTTTTGCTCCGGTTAGGGTTCCCAAGATACTTTATCCACCACATGTCTATTATCGAATCCCACTGTACCTTGGGGAAGACAACTTCGCTTCACGTTGAGGCTGGGCCAGCAAACCGAGGGCGTGGGGCTTGTCACCAGGACTCCGTCACTCCGGTGGCCATAACTTTTGATCCGTAAGGAGTTACGCGGCGCACAGCATACCGTTCCAAAGCTCTCCGAGAGCTCTACAATGGGGGTAGCTTGCTTGCTTGCTGTGCACTTTTTGGAACCCAAATCGCACGTTTTCATCAGTTTCATGCCACTTTTCTTCTTTTGCTCTGTTTTTCTGTCCCAGATCGTACGTCGTGAGCTGTTAAAAGGAAGACAACCTTACTCGAGCGACATTAGAGGGCCCTACAACGCGTCGATATCACGTCTTGCGAGGATGCTTTGTTGTTGAAGCAGATGGGTTGTCGTTAAGCCATTTGGCCTTTTGAATGGGCCATCTCTCTAGGCTGGGACGATGAACCATTAACACATAAAGGAATTGTGCCCTCAACATGATGGGTGCAATAATACCAACATTAATGCACCGGATCCCATCAGAACTCCGAAGTTAAGCATGCTTGGGCGAGAGTAGTACTAGGATGGGTGACCCCCTGGGAAGTCCTCCTGTTGCACCCCCCTTTTCAATTTTTTTTGCTCCGGTTAGGGTTGCCAAGGTACTTTATCCACCACATTTCTATTACCGAATCCCATGGCACCTTGGGCAAGACAACTTCGTTTCACATGGAGGCTGGGTCCGCAAACCTAGGGCGTAGGGCCTATGACCAGGACTTCGTCGCTCCGGTGCCTATAACTCTTGATCCGTAAGAAGTTATGCGGCGCACAATGTACCGTTGCAAAGCTCTCCGAGAGCTCTACGGTGAGGGCAGCCAGATTGCTCGCTGTGCCCCTTTTTGTAGCCCAAAATCGAACGTTTTCATTAGTTTCAGGCCAATTTTCTTCTTTTGCTCTGTTTTTCTATCCCGGATCGTACGTCGTGAGCTGTTAAAAGCACGACAACCTTACTCGCGGGACATTAGAGGGCCTTACAACGCGTCGATATCACGTCTTGCGAGGATGCTGCGTCGTTGAAGTAGATGGGTTGTCGTTAAGCCCATTGGGCCTTCTGAATGGGCCATCTTTCTAGGCTGGGACTGTGAACCATTAACACATAAAGGAATTGTGCCCTCAACATGACCGGTGCGATAATACAAGCATTAATGCACCGGATCCCATCAGAACTCCGAAGTTAAGAGTGCTTATGCGAGAGTAGTACTAGGATGGGTGACCCCCTGGGAAGTCCTCGTGTTGCTCCCCCCTTTTCAATTTTTTTTGCTCCGGTTAAGGTTGCCAGTATACTTTATCCAACACATTTCTATTATCGAATCCCACGGTACCTTGGGCAAGACAACTTCGCTTTACGTGAAGGCCGGGCCGGCAAACCGAGGGCGTAGGGCTTGTGACCAGGTCTCCGTCGCTTCGGTGCCCATAACTTTTGATCCGTAAGGAGTTACGCGGCGCATAGCAGACGGGTGCAAAGCTATTTGAGAGGTCTACGATGGGGGCAACTAGGTTGCTCGCTATGCCCTTTTTAGAGCCAAAATTCGAACGTTTTCTTCAGTTTCGAGCCACTTTTCTTCTTTTCCTCTGTTTTTCCATCCCGGATCGTACGTCGTGAGCTGTTAAAAGGATGACAACCTTACTCACGAGACAGTAGAGGGCCTTACAACACGTCGATATCATGTCTTCCGAGGATTCTGCGTTGTTGAAGCGGATGAGTAGTCGTTAAGCCCATTGGGCCTTCTGAATGAGCCATCTCTCTAGGCTGGGACTATGAACCGTTAACACATAAAGGAATTGTGCCCTCAACATGACGGGTGTGATCATACCAGCACCAATGCACCGGATCCTATCAGAAATCCGAAGTTAAGCGTGCTTGGGCGAGAATAGTACTAGGATGGGTGACCCCCTGGGAAGTCCTCGTGTTGCATCCCTCTTTTCAATTTTTTTTGCTCCGATTAGGGTTGCGAAGATAATTTATCCACCACATTTCTATTATCGAATCCCACAGCACCCTGGGCAAGACGACTTTGCTTCACGTGGAGGCTGGGCCAGCAAACCGAGGGCGTAGTGCTTGTGACCAGGTCTCCGTCGCTCCGGTGCCCATAACTTTTGATCCGTACGGAGTTATGCAGCGCACAGCATACCGTTGCAAAGCTCTCCGAGAGCTCTACGACGGGGCCAGCCAGCTTGCTTGCTATGCCCATTTTTGGAGCCCAAAATCGATCATTTTTACCAGTTTCAGGCCACTTTACTTCTTTTGCTATGTTTCTCCGTCACAGATCGTACGCCGTGAGCTGTTAAAAGGACGACAACCTTACTCATGGGACATTGGAGCGCCCTACAATGCGTCGATATCACGTCTAGCGAGGATGCTGCATTATTGAAGCGGATGGGTTGTAGTTAAGCCCATTGGGCCTTCTGAATGGGCCATATCTCTAGGCTGGGACTGTGAACCGTTAACACATAAAGGAATTGTGCCCTCAACAGGACGGGTGCGATCATACCAGCACTAATGCACCGGATCCCATCAGAACTACGAAGTTAAGCGTGCATGGGCGAGAGTAGTACTAGGATGGGTGACCCCCTGAGAAGTGCTTGTGTTGCACCCCCCTTTTCAATTTTTTTTGCTCCGGTTAGGGTTGCCAAGATAATTTATCCACCACATTTCTACTATCGAATCTCACGGCACCCTGGGCAAGACAACTTCGCTTCATGTGGAGGACGGGCCCGCAAACCAAGGGCGTAGGGCTTGTGACCAGGTCTCTGTCGCTCTAGTGGCCATAACTTTCGATCCGTAAGGAGTTACGCGGCGCACAACATACGGTTGCAAAGCTCTCCGAGAGCTCTACTACGGGGGCAGCAGCTTGCTTGCTGTACCCTTTTTGGAGCCCAAATTCAAACATTTTCATCAGTTTCGAGCCACTTTTCTTCTTTTGCTCTGTTTTTTCATCCCGGATCGTACGTCGTGACCTGTTAAAAGGATGATAAACTTACTCGCGGGACATTAGAGGGCCCTACAACGCGTCGATAACATGTCTGGCGAGGATGCTGCGTTGTTGAAGTAGATGGGTTGTCATTAAGCCCATTGGGCCTTTTGAATGGGCCATCTCTCTAGGCTGGGACTGTGAACTGTTAACACAAAGGAATTGTGCCCTCAACATGACGGGTGCGATCATACCAGCACTAATACACCGGATCCCATTACAAATCCGAAGTTAAGCGTGCTTGGGTGAGAGTAGTACTAGGATGGGTGACCCCTGGGAAGCCCTCGTGTTGCACCCCCCTTTTCAATTTTTTTTGGCTCCGGTTAGGGTTGCCAAGATACTTTATCCACCATATTTCTATTACCGAATCCCATGGCACTTTGGGCAAGACAACTTCGCTTCACGTGGAGGCTGGGCCCGCAAACCAAGGGCGTAGGGCGTGTGACCAGGTCTCCGTCGCTCAGGAGCCCATAAATTTTGATCCGTAAGGAGTTACGCGGCGCACAGCATACCACTGCAAAGCTCTCCGAGAGCTCTACGATGGGGGCAGCCAGCTTGCTTGTTGTGCCCTTTTTGGAGCCCAATATCGAACGTTTTCACCAGTTTCAGGCCAATTTCCTTCTTTTGGTATGTTTTTCCTTCCCGGATCGTGCATCATGAGCTGTTAAAAGGACGACAACCTTACTCGCGGGACATTAGAGGGCCCTACAATGCATCGATATCACGTCTTGCGAGGATGCTACGTTGTTGAAGCAGATGGGATGTCGTTAAGCCCATTGGGCCTTTTGAATGGGCCATCTCTCTAGGCTAGGACTGTGAACCGTTAACACATAAATGAATTGTGCCCTAAACATGACCGGTGCGATCATACCAGCACTAATGCACCGGATCCCATCAGAACTCCGAAGTTAAGCGTGTTTGGGCGAGACTAGTACTAGGATGGGTGACCCCATTGGAAGTCCTAGTGTTGCATCCCCCTTTTCAATTTTTTTTGCTCCAGTTAGGGTTGCCAAGATACTTTATCCACCACATTTCTATTATCGAATCCCACGGCACCTTGGGTAAGGAAACTTCGCTTCACGTGGAGGCCGGGACAGCAAACCGAGGGCATACGGCTTATGACCAGGTCTTCGTCACTCTGGTGTCCATAACTTTTGATTCGTAAGGAGTTACGTGGCGCACAGGAAATCGTTTCAAAGCTCTTCGAGAGCTCTACGACGGGGGCCACTTGCTTGCTCGCTGTGCCCTTTTTAGAGCGCAAATTCGAACATTTTCTTCTGTTTCGGGCCACTTTTCTTCTTTCGCTCTATTTTTACATCCCGGATCGTACATCGTGAGCTGTTAAAAGGACGACAACCTTACTCGCTAGACATTAGAGGGCCCTACAACGCGTCGATATCACGTCTTGCGAGGTTGCTGCGTTGTTGAAGCAGATGGGTTGTCGTTAAGCCGATTGGGCCTTTTGAATGGGCCATCTCTCGAGGCTGGGACTGTGAACCGTTAACATATAAAGGAATTGTGCCCTCAACATGACGAGTGCGATCATACCAGCACTAATGCACCGGATCGCTTCAGAACTCCGAAGTTAAGCGTGCTTGGGCGAGAGTAGTACTAGGATAGGTGACCCCTAGGAAGTCCTCGTGTTGTACCCCCTTTTTCAATTTTTTTTGCTATGGTTAGGGTTGCCAAGATACTTTATCCACCACATTTCTTTTACCGAATCCCACGGCACCTTTGGCGAGGCAACGTCCCTTCACGTGGCGGATGGGCCCGCAAACCAAGGGCGTAGGGCTTGTGACCAAGTCTCTGTCGCTCCAGTGCCCAAAACTTTTGATCCGTAAGGAGTTACGTGGTGCACAGCATACCGTTGCAAAGCTCTCTGACAAATCTACGACGGGGGTAGCTAGTTTACTCGCTTTGCCCTTTTAAGAGCACAAATTCGAACGTTTTCATCAGTTTTGGGCTACTTTTCTTCATTTGCTGTGTTTTTCCGTCCCGGATCGTACGTCGTCAGCTGTTAAAAGGACGACAACCTTACTCACAGGACATTAGAGGTCCCTATAATGCGTCGATATCACGTCTTGCGAGGATGCTGCTCTGTTGAAGCAGATGGGTTGTCGTTAAGCCCATTGGGCCTTTTGAATGGGTCATCTCTCTAGGCTGGGACTGTGAACCGTTACCACAGAAAGGAATTGTGCCCTCAACATGACGGGTACGATCACACTAGCACTAATGCACTGGATCCCATCAGAACTCTGAAGTTAAGCGTGCTTGGCCGAGAGTAGTACTACGATTGGTGACCCCCTGGGAAGGCCTCGTGTTGCTCCCCCCTTTTCATTTTTTTTGCTCCAGTTAGGGTTGCCAAGATATTTTATCCACCACATTTCTATTATCGAATCACACGGCACCTTGGGCAAGACAACTTCGCTTTATATGTAGGCTGGGCCAGCAAACAGAGGGCGTAGGGCTTGTGACCAGGACTCCGTCGCTCAGGTGCACATAACATTTGATCCGTAAGGAGTTACGTTGCGTACAGCATGCCGTTGCATATCTCTTTGAGAGCTCTACGGTGGGGGTAGCCAGCTTGCTTGCTGTGCCCTTTTTGGAGCCTAAATCTGAACGTTTTCACTAGATTCAGGCCACTTTTTTCTATCTTTTGCTCTATTTTTCCTTCCCGGATCGTGCGTCATGATCTGTTAAAAGGACGACAACCTTACTTGCGGGACATTAGAGGGCCCTACAACGCATCGGTGTCACGTCTTGCGAGGATGCTGCATTGTTGAAGCGAATGGGTTGTCGGTAAGCCCATTGGGCCCTTTGAATGGGCCATCTCTCTAGGCTGAGACTGTGAACCGTTAACACATAAAGGAATTGTGCCCTCAACATGACGGGTGCGATCATACCAGCACTAATGCACCGGATCCCATCACAACTCCGAAGTTAAGCGTGCTTGGGCGAGAGTAGTACTAGGATGGGTGACCCCCTGGGAAGTCCTCGTGTTGCACCCCCCTTTTCAATTTTTTTTTGCTCCGGTTAGGGTTGCCAAGATACATTATCCACCATATTTCTATTACCGAATCCCATGGCACCTTGGGAAAGACAACTTCGCTTCACGTGGAGGCTGGGCCCGCAAACCAAGGGCGTAGGACTTATGACCAGGTCTCCGTCGCTCAGGTGCCCAAAACTTTTGATCCGTAAGGATTTACGCGGCGCACAGCATACCGTTGTAAAGCTCTCCTGAGCTCTACGATGGGGGCAGCCAGCTTGTTTGCTGTGCCCCTTTTTGGAGCCCAAAATCGAACGTTTTCACGAGTTTCGGGCCACTTTTCTTCTTTCACTCTATTTTTCTTCCCGTATCGTGCGTCGTGAGCTATTAAAAGGACGACAACCTTACTCGGCGGACATTAGAAGGCCCTACAACGCATCGATATCACGTCTTGCGAGGATGCTACGTTGTTGAAGCAGAAGGGTTATCGTTAAGCCCATTGGGCCTTTTGAATAGGCCATCACTCTAGGCTAGGACTGTGAACCGTTAACACATAAAGGAATTGTGCCCTCAACATGATGGGTGCGATCATACTTGCACTAATGCACTGGATCCCATCAGAACTCCGAAGTTAAGCATGCTTGGGTGAGAGTAGTACTAGGATGGGCGACCCCCTGGGAAGTCCTCGTGTTACTCCCCCCTTTTCAATTTCTCTTGCTCCGGTTAGGTTTGCCAAGATACTTTATGGACCACATTTCTATTATCGAATCCCACGGCTCCTTGGGCAAGACAACTTCGCTTTACGTGGAGGCTGGGCCAGCAAACTGAGGGCGTAAGGCTTGTGACCAGGTCTCCGTCGCTCCGGTGCCCATAACTTTTTATCCGTACGGAGTTACACGGCTCACAGCGTACCGTTGCAAAGCTCTCCGAGTGCTGTACGACGAGGGCAGCTAGTTTGCTTGCTATGCCCTTGTTGGAGCCCAAATTCAAACATTTTCATCAGTTTTAGGCCACTTTTCTTCTTTTGCTTTTTTTTTTCCGTCTCAGTTCGTACGCCGTGAGCTATTCAAAGGACGACAACCTTACTCACGAGACATTAGTGGGCCCTACAATGCGTTGATATCACATCTTACGAGAATGCTGCGTTGTTGAAGCAGATGTGTTGCCGTTAAGCCCATTGGGCCTTTCGAATGGGCCATCTCTAGGCTGGGACTGTGAACCGTTAACACATAAAAGAATTGCGCCCTCAACATGACTGGTGCGATCTTACCCACACTAATCCACTGGATCCCATCCGAACTCCGAAGTTAAGTGTGCTTGTGCGATAGTAGTACTAGGATGGGTGACCCCTTGGGAAGTCCTCGTGTTGCACCCCCCTTTTCAATTTTTTTGCTCTGGTTAGGGTTGCCAAGATAATTTATCCACCACATTTCTATTACCGAATCCCACGGCACCTTGGGCGAGACAACTTCGCTTCACGTGGAGGTTGGGCCAGTAAACCGAGGGCGTAGGGCTTGTGGCCAGGTCTCCGTCGCTCCGGTGCCCATAACTTTTGATAAGTAAAAGAGTTACGTGGCGCATAGCATACCGTTGCAAAGCTCTCTGAGAGCTCTACGATGGGTCAGCTAGCTTGCTTGCTGTGCCCGTTTTTGGAGACCAAAATCGAATGTTTTCACTAGTTTCGGGCCACTTTTCTTCTTTTGCTCTGCTTTTCCTTCCCGGATCGTGCGTCGTGAGCTGTTGAAAGGACGACAACCTTTCTCGCGGGACATTACAGGGTCCTACAATGCATCGATATCACGTCTTGTGAGGATGCTGCGTTCTTGAAGGGGATGGGTTGTCGTTAAGCCCATTGGGCCTTCTGAATGGGCCATCTCTCTAGGCTGGGACTGTGAACCGTTAACGCATAAAGGAATTGTGCCCTCAACATGGCGGGTGCGATCATACCAGGACTAATGCACCGGATCCTATCAGAACACCGAAGTTAAGTGTGCTTGGGCGAGAGTTGTACTAGGATGGGTGACCCCTTAGGATGTCCTCGTGTTGCACCCCCATTTTCAATTTTTTTTGCTCCGGTTAGTGTTGCCAAGATACTTTATCCACTACATTTCTATTATTGAATCCCACAGCACCTTGGTCAAGGCAACTTCGATTCACGTGGAGGCTGGGCCCGTAAACCGAAGGCGTAGGGCTTATGACCAGGTCTCCCTCGCTCCGGTGCCTATAACTTTTGATCCGTAATGAATTACGCGGCACACAGCATACTATTGCAAATCTCTCCGAGAGCTCCACGACGGGGGCAGCTAGCTTGCTTGCTGTGCCTGATTTTGGAGCCCAAAATTGAACGTTTTCATCAATTTCCGGTCACTTTTCTACTTTTGCTCTGTTTTTTCGTCCCGGATCGTACGTTGTGAGCTGTTAAAAGCACGACAACCCTACTCGCGGGATATTAAAGGGCCCTACAACGTGTCGATATCAAGTCTTTCGAGGATGCTGCGTTGTTGAAGCAGATGGGTTGTCGTTAAGCCCATTGAGCCTTTTGAATGGGCTATCTCTCTAGGCTGGGACTGTGAACCGTTAACACAAAGGAATTGTGCCCTCAACATGACGGGTGCGATCAGACCTGCACTAATGCACTGGATCCCATCAGAACTCCGAAGTTAAGCGTGCATGGGCGAGAGTAGTACTAGGATGGGTGACCCCCTGGGATGTCCTCGTGTTGCACCCCCCTTTTTCTATATTTTTTGCTCCGGTTGGGGTTGCCTAGATTCTTTATCCACCACATTTCTATTATTGAATCCCATGGTACCTCGGGCAAGAGAACTTCGCGTCACGTGGAGGCTAGGCCCGCAAACCGAGGGCGTAGCTTGTGACTAGGTCTCCCTCATTTTGCGGCTCATAACTTTTGATCCGTAAGGAGTTACGCGGCGCACAACATACCATTGCAAAGCTCTCCGAGAGCTCTACGACGGGGGCAGCTAGCTAGCTTGCTGTGCCCTTTTTTAGAGCCGAAAATCTAACGATTTCATCAGTTTCGTGCCACTTTTCTTATTTAGCTCTGTTTTTCCATCCCTAATCGTACGTCGTGAGCTGTTAAAAGGACAACAACCTTACTCACGGGAAATTAGAGGGCCCTACAACGTGTCGATATCATGTCTTGTGAGGATGCTGCGTTGTTGAAGCGGATGGGTTGTCGTTAAGCCCATTGGGCCTTCTGAATGGGCCATCTCTCTAGGCTGGGACTGTGAACCGTTAACACATAAAAGAATTATGCCCCCAACATGACGGGTGCGATCATACCAGCACTAATGCACCGGATCCTATCAGAACTCCGAACTTAAGCGTGCTTGGGCGAGAGTAATACTAAGATTGGTGACCCCGTAGGAAGTCCTCGTGTTGCACCCCACTTTTCAATTTTTTTTGCTCTGGTTAGGGTTGCCAACATACTTTATCCACCACATTTCTATTATCGAATCCCACGACACCTTGGGCAAGACAACTTCGCCTCACGTGGAGGGTGGGGCAGCAAACCGAAGGCGTAGGGCCTGCGAGCAGGTCTCCGTCGTTCTGGTTCCCATAACTTTTGATCCGTAAGGAGTTACGCGGCGAACAGAATACCGTTCCAAACCACCCTGAGACCTCTACGACAGTGGCAGCCAGCTTGCTTGTTGTGCCCTTTTTGGAGCCCAAAATCGAACGTTTTCATCAGTTTCAGGCCACTTTTCTTCTTTTGCTCTGTTTTTCCGTCCCGGATCGTACGACGTGAGCTATTAAAAGGACGACAACCTTACTCACGGGAAATTAGAGGGCCCTACAACGCGTCGATATCACATCCTGCGAGGATGCTGCGTTGTTGATGCGGATGGGTTGTCGTTAAGCCCATTGGGCCTTCTGAATGGGCCATCCCTCTCGGCTGGGACTGTGAACCGTTAACACATAAAGGAATTGTGCCCTCAACATGATGGGTACGATCATACCAGCACTAATGCACCAGATCCCATCAGAACTCCAAAGTTAAGCGTGCTTGGGCGAGAGTAGTACTAGGATGGGTAACCCCCTGGGAAGTCCTCGTGTTGCTCCCCCTTTTCAATTTTTTTTGCTCCGGTTAGGGTTGCCAAGATTATTTATCCACCATTTTTCTATTATAGAATCCCATGGCACCTTGGGCAAGACAACTTCGCTTCACGGGGAGGTTAGGCCCGCAAACTGAGGGCGTAGGGCTTGTGACCAGGTCTTCGTCGCTCCGGTGCCCATAACTTTTGACCCGTAAGGAGTTACGCGGCGCACAGCATATCATTTCAAAGCTCTTCGAGAGCTCTACGACGGGGGCAGCCAGTTTGCTCGCTTTGCCCTTTTTGGAGCCCAAAATTGAATGTTTCAACAGTTTTGGGCCACTGTTCTTCTTTTGCTCTGTTTTTTCATCCCGGATCGTACGTCGTGAGCTGTTAAAAGACGACAACCTTACTCGCGGGACTTTAGAGGGCCCTACAATGCGTCGATATCAAGTCTTGCGAGAATGCTGCGCTGTTGATGCGGATGGGTTGTTGTTAAGCCCATTGGGCTTTCTGAATGGGACTGTGAACCACTAACACATAAAGGAATTGTGCCCTCAACATGACTGGGACTGTGAACCATTAACACATAAAGGAATTGTGCCCTCAACATGACGGGTGTTGTGATAACCCGAACTCGGCATGCATTTAATGGCATTTAATTGTATTTAATTAAGTGTCATCTTAAATGTTAGTGTTTAATTGCATTTGATTACGTGTTTATAATAACTTGTTTATTTGTATCTTAGCATTGACTTCATAATTCTTTAAAATATTCTTGAAATATTTAAAACAATTATTATTTTTAAATGAATATTGATTATTTTGATTGTTTTGATTATTTTAATAATCGGTTTTAATTGTCTTGCATTAAAATCACTCGGTTTTCAAATAAATAAGAAAAGTAACTCCGAGCCAGAGTGAATTTTAATCTATTGTACTATTCTACTTTTAAAAAATTGTAGTTTTCTATTAGTGTTCATCATTTGATTAGCGATCATTTATTGACCGTTCGATCGTAGCATTTTGAAAATGAGAGTTAGAGAAATATTCTTCGTACTTAGTGAAAAATGTTTTTAGCTATATTTAGTTGGTTTTTATTAAAATTGCACTGTTTTAACTTGAATTGGATTAAATGACATCAAAATAAGCTTATTTGACCAATTTTCACTTAAGCTTGACCTTGCAAATGACCAAAATGCCCTTGTCACCCTTCTAAATAATAAAACAAGGAAAAAATCAAATAAAACAATTTGCAAAATGCCAATTTTGTCCCTGCCATGGCCGAAACTCTCCAAGAGGAAAAGGAAAGATTTTGCTTCCATTTTTCTTGTGCAATCATGCGTGGAATCGAGCAAGGATCGTGGCTAAGGTTCTCGTGGGTCTTGGTCTTCAATCTTTGTGAGGGTTTTCACGCTTTTGTGCATTTAAATTTGAATTTGAATTTTGTGTCAAATTTTTAGATTTGATATATAATGTGTTATAATGCCTGTAATTGCTTGTTATAGCTTCCTTTGAGTTCGTAGAGCATTGTATGATAGTTATTTAGAGATTTTTACAGCTGAAACTACGTATTTGAAATTGGGGAAGAATAATGAATAGTGAATTATGAATAGTAAACCCTAGAATTTTGGATTTTGATCCGAATTGCGATTGCTCGATTTGGAAAGGTGTCATTAATAATAGAAAGATAAAATGTGCAATAAAAATGGATCGACCTTTGTTAAAATTGGAAATTAGACAAAGAAACGTAAAGGGGCTGTTTGACCAAAAGTTGACTGTGCTCGAATTGAGTTAGAGGTTTTGCTATAGAGGGAATGGAAGCACTTTTGGCGCTGATTGAATGACTGGTTAGCATAGCTGTAGTTCAAACGCAGTAGGTAGACTTTCGGGTCTCGGGTTAGAAAGTGAAGTTTAGTGATATAGAAACGTGTCTTGTAGTGCCTAAATGAATGTAGTGAAATCGGTTTCCTAATCCTGTAGCTCGTTTGCTCGTAATTGCCTTTGGAAGTTAGAGATTGAATAGTGATATTTGTCGGTTTCGTGTTTGAACTGTTGTTACTTGTTTAATTGGTGTTGTTGTTGCTATTAATGATAGTTATGCTTGCAAAGTAATTGAATGATGGTATTGATTGTAAATGCTTGATATCTCGTTCATCGCCTCTAATCTGTATTGTTGTGCTATCGCTCGTTTATTGCTTGTATCTTGTATTGCATTGCATAGTGTCAGGCGCGTGAGTGATGGGCCTCTCTGGGTAGTCTCGGGCTGCCAGTGTTGGTTGCTCTAGCTCCGTGTCCTATTCCCATTCTCGCTTGGGTTGCCTCCCAGGGAGATTTGGGTCGGAGAATTGATTGGATACTTCCGGGGGAGTCCAAACTGAAGTTATAAGGTGGTTGCGCGCTTATTGTCATCGTTGTCAACATCAAGCTCGAGATTGATGTATTGCTCGTGAAATGGTACATTGCTCGTATGAGTGAACCATAGCCTTCAAAGTGTGGTATAGCTTTGAATAGTTGTGTTATTGCTTTCTTTGATTGTTTATTGTATTGTCGTTTATATTGAATGCTTTCTTATTGACTTTATTGCTTAACTGTTTCTATTTGCATTGCACGATCTTCTTTCTCTCCACCTCGATATCTGTCTCGCCCTCACTGAGTATACGTGTTATGTATACTCACTCCTCACCACCACATTTCAGGAAATGTCATGTTAGCTGGGAAGTTCGTGGTTTCGTGAAAGATCATTCTTGAAGAGTTATCTTGTGTGCTATGTGGCTTGAGTTGTCAACGATGCAAAGATGTATGATTCATGTGTTGTTTGTATTTAATGTTTAAAAGGAATGTAATATAAGTTTTATTAGGTTATTGAAGTGGTATGATAGGTTAGTTCATGTATTTAGTTCGTATAGCTTAACTTTAATGCATGTTTGTATTGTTTAAAGAAAGAGTTAGAATAGTCTGGTACTTGGAAATGTATGTATACTCGTTGTGTTTAATTGTTGGGAACCAAGGCTCGGATGGCCTTGAGGTGTTTGTATGGTTGGACACGGTGCTGGTCCACTTATATGCTATTACTGGTTTTACATTTTGCCTAGAAACAGGGGAGACTTCGTCCGTCTTTCCCTAAAATTTTGCCCAGGTTTGCAAGTTGGGTTGCGATTAGATTGATTGATAGAACTCCCGGTCTCGAGAGGGATCGGGGTGTTACAGCACCGATCATACCAGCACTAATGCACCGGATCCCATCAGAACTCCGAAGTTAAGCGTGCTTGGGCGAGAGTAGTACTAGGATGGGTGACCCCCTGGGATATCCTCGTGTTGCACCCCCCTTTCCAATTTTTTGTTGCTCCGGTTAGGGTTGCCAAGATGCTTTATCCACCACATTTCTATTATCGAATCCCACGGCACCTTGGGCATGACAACTTCGCTTCACGTAGAGGCTGAGCCAACAAACCAAGGGCGTAGGGCTTGTCACCCGGTCTCCGTCGCTCCGGTGCCGATAACATTTGATCCGCAAGGAGTTACGCAGCACATAGCAGACCGTTGCAAAGCTCTCCGAGAGCTCTACGACAGGGGCATCTAGCTTGCTAGTTGTGCCCTTTTTGGAGCCCAAAATCGAACGTTTTCATCAGTTTCGGTCCATTTTTCTTCTTTTGCTCTGTTTTTCAGTCCCAGATCGTACGTCGTGAGATGTTAAAAGGACGACAACCTTACTCGCGGGACATTAGAAGGCCCTACAACGCGTCGATATCACGTCTTGCGAGGATGGTGCGTTGTTGAAGCAGATGGGTTGTCGTTAAGCCCATTGGGCCATCTGAATCGGCCATCTCTCTAGGCTGGGACTCTGAACCATTAACACATAAAGGAATTGTGCCCTCAACATGACTGGTGCGATCGTACAAGCACTAATGCACGGGATCCCATCAGAACTCCGAAGTTAAGCGTGCTTGGGCGAGAGTAGTACTAGGATGGGTGACCCCCTGGGAAGTCCTCGTGTTGCACCCCCCTTTTCAATTTTTTTTGCTTCGGTTAAGGTTGACAAGATACTTTATCCACCACATTTCTATTATCGAATCTCACAACACCTTGGGCAAGACAACTTCGCTTCACATCAAGGCTGGGCCCGCAAACTGAGGGCGTAGGGCTTGTGACCAGGTCTCTATCGGTCCGGTGCCCATAACTTTTTATCCGTAAGGAGTTACGCAACGCACAGCATACCGTTGCAAAGCACTCCGAGAGCTCTACGCTGGGGGCAGCAAGCTTGCTTGCTGTGCCCATTTTTGTAGCCCAAAATTGAACGTTTTCATCAGTTTCGGGCCACTTTTCTTCTTTTGCTTTCTTTTTCCGTCCCGGATCGTACGTCATGAGCTGTTAAAAAGACGACAACATTACTCGCAGTACATTAGAGGTCCCTACCACGCGTCAATATCACGTCTTGCGAGGATGCTGCGTTGTTGAAGCAGATGGGTTGTCGTTAAGCCAATTGGGCCTTTTGAATGGGCCATCTCTCTAGGCTGGGACTGTGAACCGTTAACACATATAGGAATTGTGCCCTCAACATGACGGGTGCGATCATACCAGCACTAATGCACCGGATCCCATCAGAACTCCGAAGTTAAGCGTGCTTCGGCGAGAGTAGCACTTGGATGGGTGACACCCTGGGAAGTCCTCGTGTTGCACCCCCTTTTTTAATTTTTTTTGCTTCGGTTAGGGTAGCCAAGATACTTTATCCGCCACATTTCTATTATCGAATCCCACAACACATTGGGCAAGACAAGTTCGCTTCATGTGGAGGTTGGGCCCGCAAACCGAGAGCGTAGGGCTTGTGACCAAGTCTCTCTCGCTTCGGTACCCATAACTTTTGATCCGTAAGGAGTTACGAGGCACACAGCATACCGTTACAAAGCTCTCCGAGAGCTCTACGACGAGGGCAGCCAGCTTACTCGTTGTGCCCATTTTTGGAGCCCAAAATCGAACGTTTTCATCAGTTTCGGGCCACTTTTCTTCTTGTGCTCTGCTTTTTCCGTCCCAGATCGTACGTCGTGAACTGTTAAAAGGACGACAACCTTACTCGCGGTACATTAGAGGGACCTACAACACGTCGATATCATGTCTTGCGAGGATGCTGCGTTGTTGAAGCGGATGGGTTGTCGTTAAGCCCATTGGGCCTTCTTTATGGGCCATCTCTCTAGGATGGGACTGTGAACCGTTAACACATAAAAGAATTGTGCCCTCAACATGACGGGTGCGATCATACCAGCACTAATGCACCGGATCCCATCAAAACTCCGAAGTTAAGCGTGCATGGACGAGAGTAATACTAGGATAGGTGACCCCCTGGGAAGTCCTCGTGTTGCACCTCCCTTTTCAATTTTTTTTGCTCCGGTTAGTGTTGACAAGATACTTTATCCACCACATTTCTATTATCGAATCCTATGACACCTTGGGCAAGACAACTTCGCTTCACGTGAAGGCTGGGCCCGCAAACTTAGGGCGTAGGGCTTGTGACCAGGTCTCCATCGTTCCGGTGGCCATAACTTTTGATCAGTAAGGAGTTACGCGGCGCACAGCAAACCGTTGCAAAGCTCTCCTGAGCTCTACGACGGGGGCTGCCAGCTTGCTCATTGTGCCCATTTTTGGATCCCAAAATCGAACATTTTCATCAGTTTCAGGCCACTTTTCTTCTTTTGCCTTGTCTTTTCGTCCCGGATCGTCCGTCGTGAATTGTTAAAAGGACGATAACCAGACTCGCGGGACAATAGAAGGCCCTACAATGCGTCGATATCAAGTCTTTTCGAGGATGCTGCGTTGTTGAAGCGGTTGGGTTGTCGTTAAGCCCATTGGGCCTTCAGAATGGGCCATCTCTCTAGGCTGGGACTGTGAACCGTTAACACATAAAGGAATTGTGCCCTCAACATGACGGGTGCAATCATGCCAGCAGTAATGCTCCGGATCCCATCAGAACTCCAATGTTAAGCGTGCTTGGGCGAGAGTAATACTAGGATGTGTCACCCCCTGGGAAGTCCTCGTGTTGCACACCCCTTTTCAATTTTTTTTGCTCCGGTTAACGTTGCGAAGACACTTTATCCACCACATTTCTATTATTGAATCCCACGGCTGTTTGGGTAAGACAACATTGCTTCACGTGGAGGCTGGGCCTGCAAACCGATGGAGTAGGGCTTGTGGCCAGGTCTCCATCGCTCCGGTGCCCATAACTTTGGATCCGTAAGGAGTTACGCGGCGCACAGTATACCGTTGCAAAGCTCTCTAAGAGCTCTACGACAGAGGCAGCCAGCTTGCTCGCTGTGCCCATTTTTGGAGCCCAAAATTAAACATTTTCATCAGTTTTGGGCCACTTTTCTTCTTTTGCTCTGTTTTTCCGTCCCTGATCATACGTCGTGAACTGTTAAAAGGACGACTACCTTACTCGCTAGACATTTGAAGGCCCTACAACGCGTCGATATCACGTCTTGGGAGGGTGCTGTGTTGTTGAGGCGGTTGGGTTGTCGTTACGCCCATTGGGTCTTCTGAATGGGCCATCTTTCTAGGCTGGGACTGTGAATCGTTAACACATAAAGGAATTGTGCCCTCAACATGACGGGTGCGATCATACCAGCACTAATGCTCCGGATCCCATCAGAACTCCAAAGTTAAGCGTGCTTTGAGGAGAGTAATACTAGGATGGGTGACCCCCTGGGAAGTCCTCGTGTTGCACCCCTCTTTTCAATTTTTTTTGCTCCAGTTAGGGGTGCGAGGACACTTTATCCACCACATTTCTATTATCGAATCCCACCCAACCTTGGGCAATACAACTTCGCTTCATGTGGAGGCTGGGCCAGCAAACCGAGGGCGTAGGGCTTATGACCAGGTCTCCGTCGCTCCGGTGCCTATACCTTTTCATTTGTAAGGAGTTACGCGGCGCACAGCATACCGTTGCAAAGCTCTCTAAGAGCTCTACGACAGGGGCAGCCAGCTTGCTTGTTGTGCCCTTTTTGGAGCCCAAAATCGAACATTTTCATCAGTTTTAGGCCACTTTTATGCTTTTGATCTATTTTTCCGTACCGGATCGTACGTCGTGAGCTGTTAAAAGGACGACAACCTTACTCACGGGACATTAGAGGGCCCTACAATGCGTCGATATCACGTCTTGCGAGGATGCTACGTTGTTGAAGTGGATGGGTCTTCATTAAGCCCATTGGGCCTTCTGAATGGGCCATCTCTCTAGGCTGGGACTGTGAACCGTTAACACATAAAGGAATTGTGCCCTCAACATGACGGGTGCGATCATACCAGCACTAATGCACCGGATCCCATCAGAACTCCGAAGTCAAGCATGCTTGGGCAGGAGTAGTACTACGATTGGTGACCCCCTGGGAAGTCCTCGTGTTGCACCCCCCTTTTCAATTTTTTTTGCTCCGGTTAGGGTTGCCAAGATACTTTATCCAGGACATTTCTATTATCGAATCCCACGGCACCTTGGGCAAGACAACTTCGCTTCAGGTGGAAGTTGGGCCTGCAAACCGAGGGTATAGGGCTTGTGACCAGGTCTCCGTCGCTCCGGTGCCCATAACTTTTGATCCGTAAGGAGTTACGTGGCGCACAACATACCGTTGCCAAGCTCTCCGAGAGCTCTACGACGGGGGCTGCTAGCTTACTCGCTGTGCCCATTTTTAGGGCCCAAAATTGAACGTTTTCATCAGTTCCAGTGCACTTTTCTTCTTTTGCTCTGTTTTTCCATCCCGGATCGTACGCCGTGAGCTGTTAAAAGGATGACAACCTTACTCCCCGTACATTAGTGGGCCCTACAACGCGTCTATATCACATCTTGCAAGGATGCAGCGTTGTTGAAGCATATGGGTTGTCGTTAAGCCCATTGGGCCTTCTGAATGGGCCATCTCTCTGGGCTGGGACTGTGAACCGTTAACACATAAAGGAATTGTGCCCTTAACATGACGGGTGCGATCATACCAGCACTAATGCACCGGATCCCATCAGAACTCCGAAGTCAAGCATGCTTGGGCAGGAGTAGTACTACGATTGGTGACCCCCTGGGAAGTCCTCGTGTTGCACCCCCCTTTTCAATTTTTTTTGCTCCGGTTAGGGTTGCCAAGATACTTTATCCACCACATTTCTATTATTGAATCCCACGGCACCTTGGGCGAGACAACCTTGCTTCACGTGGAGGTTGGGCCCTCAAATCGAGGGCGTAAGGCTTGTGACCTGGTCTCTGTCGCTCCGGTGCCCATAACTTTTAATCCGTAAGGAGTTACGCGGTGCATAGCATACTGTTGCAAAGCTATCCGAGAGCTCTACGACGGGGGAAGCCAGCTTACTCGATGTGCCCATTTTTTGAGCCCAAAATCGAACGTTTACATCAGTTTCGGTCAATATTTTTTCTTTTGCTCTATTTTTCTGTCCCGGATCATACGTCGTGAGCTGTTAGAAGGATGACAACCTTACTCGCGTGATATTGGAGGGCCCTACAACGCCTCGATATCACGTCTTGCGAGGATGCTGCGTTGTTGAAGCAGATGGGTTGTCGTTAAGCCCATTGGGCCTTTTGAATCGGCCATCTCTCTAGGCTGGGACCGTGAACCGTTAACACATAAAGGAATTGTGCCCTCAACATGACGGGTGCGATCATACCAGCACTAATGCACCGGATCCCATCAGAACTCCGAAGTTAAGCGTGCTTGGGCGAGAGTAGTACTAGGATGGGTGACTCCCTGGGATGTCCTCGTGTTGCACCGCCCTTTTCAATTTTTTTTGCTCCAGTTTGGGTTGCCGAGATACTTTATTCACCACATTTCTATTATCAAATCCCACGTCACCTTGGGCAAGACAACTTCGCTTCACGTGGAAGCTGGGCCCGCAAAACGAGGGCATAGGGCTTGTGACCAGGTCTCCGTCGCTCCGGTGCCCATAACTTTTGATCCGTAAGGAGTTATGCGGCGTACAACATACCGTTGCAAAGATCTCAGAGAGCTCTCCGACGGGAGCAGCCAACTTGCTCACTGTGCCCTTTTTTGGAGGCCAAAATCGAACGTTTTCATCAGTTTCGGTCCATTTTTCAAATTTAGCTCTGTTTTTCCATCTCTGATCGTATGTCGTGGGCAGTTAAAAGGACGACAACCTTACTCACAGGACATTAGAGGGCCCTACAACGGGCCGATATCACGTCTTGCGAGGATGCTGCGTTGTTGAAACGGATGGGTTATCGTTAAGCCCATTGGTCCTTCTGAATGGGCCATCTCTCTAGGCTGGGACTGTGAACCGTTAACACATAAAGGAATTGTGCCCTCAACATGACGGGTGCGATCATACCAGTACTAATGCACCGGATCCCATCAGAACTCTGAAATTATGCGTGCTTGGGCGAGAGTAGTGCTAGGATGGGTGACTCCCTGGGAAGTGCTCGTGTTGTACCCCCCTTTTAAATTTTCTGTGCTCCGGTTAGGGTTGCCAAGATACTTTATCCACCACATTTTTATTATCGAATCCCACGGCACCTTGGGCAAGACAACTTCGCTTCACGTGGAGGCTGGGCCAGCAAACCGAGGGCGTAGGGCTTATGACCAGGGCTCCGGCGGTCCGGGGCCCATAACTTTTGATCCGTAACGAGTTACGTGGCGCACAGCATACCGTTGCAAAGCTTTCCGAGTGCACTACGACGGGGGAAGCCAGCTTGCTCGCTATGCCCTTTCTGGAGCCCAAAATCGAACGTTTTTATCAGTTTCAGGCCACTTTTCTATTTTTGCTCGGTTTTTCAATCCCGGATCGTACGTCCTGAGCTGTTAAAATGATGACAACCTTACTCGCGGGACATTAGAAGGCCCTATAATGCGTTGATATCACGTCTTGCGGGGATGCGGCGTTGTTGAAGCGGATGGGTTGTCGTTAATCCGATTGGGCCTCAAAAATGGGCCATCTCTCCAGGCTGGGACTGTGAACCGTTAACGCATAAATGAATTGTGCCCTCAACATGACGGGTGCGATCATGCCAGCACGAATGCACCGGATCATATCAGAACTCTGAAGTTAAGCGTGCTTGGGCGAGAGTAGTACTAGGATAGGTGACCCCCTGGGAAGTCCTCCTGTGGCACCCCCATTTTCAATTTATTTTGCTCCGATTGGGGTTGCCAAAATACTTTATCCACCACATTTCTATTCTCGAATCCCACAGAACCTTGGGCAAGACAACTTCGCTTCACGTGGAGGCTGGGCAAGCAAACCGAGGGCGTAGGGCTTGTGACCTGGTCTCTGTCGCTCCGGTGCCCATAACTTTTGATTCGTAAAGAGTTACGCGGCGCACAGCATACCGTTGGAAAGCTCTCCGAGAGCTCTACGACGGGGGTAGCCAGCTTGCTTGCTGTGCCCCTTTTTGGACCACAAAATCAACTTTTTCATCAGTTTCGGGCCAATTTTCTTGTTTAACTTTGTTTTTTCGTCCCGGATCGTACGTCGTGAGTTGTTAGAACGACGACAACCTTACTCACGGGACATTAGAGGGCCCTCCAACGCGTCGATATCACGTCTTGCAAGGATGCTGCACTGTTGAAGCTGGTGGGTTGTCGTTACGCCCATTGGGCCTTCTACATGGGTCACCTCTCTAGGAAGGGACTGTGAACCGCTGACAGAAAAAGGAATTGTGCCTTCAACATGAGGGGTGCAATCATACCAGCACTAATGCACCAGAACCGTTCAAAACTCCGAAGTTAAGCGTGCTTGGGCGAGAGTAGTACTAGGATGCGTGACCCCCAAGGAAGTCCTTGTGTTGCACCTCCCTTTTCAATTTTTTTTGCTCCGGTTAGGGTTGCCGAGATACTTTATGCACCACATTTTTATTATCGAATCCCACGGCACCTTGGGGAAGACACCTTCGCTTCACGTGGAGGCTGGGCCGGCAAACCGAGGGCGTAGGCCTTGTGGCCAGGTCTCCGTCGCTCCGGTGTGCATAACTTTTGATCCGTAAGGAGTTACGTGACGCACAGTATACTGTTGCAAAGCTCTCCGAGAGCACTACAACGAGGGTATCCAGCTTGCTCGCTGTGCCCTTTTTGGAGCCCAAAATCAGCCGTTTTCATCAGTTTTGGGCCACTTTTCTTCTTTTGCTCTATTTTTTCACCCCGGATCGTACGTCGTGAGCTGTTAAAATGACGACAACCATTCTTGCAGGACATTAGAGGGCCCTACAACTCGTCGATATCACGTCTTGCGAGGATTCTGCGTTGTTGAAGCGGATGGGTTGTCGTTAAGCCCATTGGGCCATCTAAATGGGCTATCTCTCTAGGCTGGGACTGTGAACCGATAACACATAAAAGAATTGTGCCCTCAACATGACGGGTTCGATCATACCAGCACAAATGCACCGGATCGCATCAGAACTCCGAAGTCAAGCGTGCTTGGGCAAGAGTAGTAATAGAATGGGTGACCCCCTGGGAAGTCCCCGTGTTGCACCCCACTTTTTCAATTTTTTTTGCTCCGGTTAGGGTTCCCAAGATACTTTATCCACCCCATTTCTATTATCGAATCCCACGGCACCTTGGGCAAGACAACTTCGCTTCACGTGGAGGCTGGGCCCGCAAACCAGGGGCGTAGGGCTTGTGACCAGGTCTTCGTCGCTCCGGTGCCCCTAACTTTTGGTCCTTATGGAGTTACGCGGCGCACAACATACAGTTGCAAAGATCTCCGAGAGCACTACGACAAGGGTAGCCAGCTTGCTCGCTGTGCCCTTTTTGGAGCCCAAAATCGAACGTTTTCATCAGTTTCGGGACACTTTTCTTCTTTTGCTATGTTTTTTCGTCCCGGATCGTATGTCGTGAGCTGTAAAAAGGACGACAACCTTTCTTCCAGGGCATTAGAGGGCCCTACAACTCGTCGATATCACGTCATGCAAGGATGCTGCGTTGTTGAAGCGGATGGGTTGTCGATAAGCCCATTGGGCCTTCTAAATGGGCCATCTCTCTAGGCTGGGTATAACACCCCGATCCCTCTCGAGACCGGGAGTTCTATCAATCAATATAATCACAACCCATATCCAAACCCGGGCAAAATTTTCAGGGAAAACGGACGGAGTCTCCCCTGTTTCTAGGCGAAATGCAAAACCTGTAAGAGCATATAAATGGACCACCACCGTGTCCAACCATACAAAACTTCCTCAAGGCCATCCGAGCCTCGGTTCTCAACAAATGAACTCAGCAAGTATACATACATTTCCAATTTAAAAGCTAACCTATCTCTTTTCATTTTTGACAAGTACACTCAAACTTGAAAATTAAACCATACTAAGCTACTCCATAAAACAAACTATCATGCCATTCTAACTCTTTTCCTTTGGACATTATAACATGCATTGAAGTTAAGCTATGCTAACTGATTACAGAAACTAGCTTATTAATTTACCTCAACTAACTAGCTAGATTTAAATTACATTTCTTTTAACAATAAATACATACAACATATGAAAGCATATATCTTTACAACTTCGACACTCAAGCCACATAGGCACGCAAGACAACTCTTCAGGCACGAACTTTCACGAAATCACGAACTTTCCAGCTAACATGACATTTCCTGAAATGTGGTGGTGAGGAGTGAGTATACACAACACGTATACTCAGTGAGGGCGAGACAGATATCGAGTTGGAGAGAAAGAAAGTCGTGCAATGCAAATAGACACAGCTAGGCAATAAAGTCAATAAGAAAGCATTCAATACAAACGACAATATATTAAACATTCAAGAAAGTATTAATACAACCATTCAAAGCTATACCACACTCTGAAGGCTATGGTTCACTCTTACGAGCAATATACCATTTCACGGGCGATACATCAATCTCGAGCTTGATGTTGACAACGATGACAATAAGCGCGTAACCACCTTATAACACCAGTTTGGAATACCCCGAAAGTATCCATCAATTCTACGACCCAAATCTCCCTGGGAGGCAACCCAAGCGAGAAGAGGGAATAGCCACGGAGCTAGAGCAACCAATACTGGCAACCCGAGGCTACCCAGAGAGGCCTATCACTCACGCGCTGGACACTATGCAATGCAAGACTCGATACAAGGCAATAAACGAGAGATAAACAAGATATCAAGCATTATCAACAATTGATAAACATTTCAATCAATAATCAACTCTAACAAGCGTAATAAGCATTAACAAACATTTACAATCAAACAAGTAACAAGAACAACACCAATTAACCTTATCAAGCAATAACAAGTATCCTATAGGCATTTTAAGCATTCTATAAGCAATATAAACATTCTATAAGCATTATAAACATTCTATAAGCAATATACCATGAACTCACACAAACTTCCAAAAATGACCCAACTTTCAACACGCTACTACTTTCAAACGAGCCACGAGCTTTGGAAACCGACTTCACCAATCCTCCTAGGTCACCATAAGGCACGTCTAAAGACCCCGAAACCCTACTTTACCCTAGAATTCACGCAAAGTCCCGATTTCCCCCTTTGCTCGTTTGAACTACAACTATACCAACCAAACACCCAACCAACGCCATAATCGCACCAAAAGTGCTTCCATGGCCTCCCGAAACAATGCCAACACGTAAAACGAGAAAATGCCAAACTCGACCTAAATGACCCCGACTTTCACTAAGCCGTTTTTCTCCCTTTTTCCATTACACATTCCAATTAAACCACACATTTAGGCATTCTAGCATATCTAGCATCTTCCTACATCAACAGAACACGTAACGGAGCAACTTCATCGAAATGGGGGTTTACTATTCATAATTTACTATTCATTATACAATTTATATTTCAATTTCAATATTCAACCGCATAAAATGTTAAAAAGATATAAATACATGTTCTACAATCAACAAGGAACATTGTTTAAGCATCAAAACGATTAAACTAACGATCTACGCATAAAATCCAAAAATCAAAGTTTAGAAACAAATAGTTCAAATGCGCAAATAACGATGAAACACTCACCTTAGATGCTCCTAGACGCCACGGAAACCACGCTGGATGCCTCGAAAACCACCCCGCACAAGCTCACGCGACGAAATGAAGATTTGAAGTTGAAATATTTTTTTTTCTTTTTCCTCCATGGTTTCGGCCATGGCTCTTTATTTTTCTGATTTTTGCTTCCTTTATTTCTTATTTCATGCTTAAGTAAAAAGAACAAGGGTCAAATGGTCAAGGCTTGGTCAAACCACTTAAAATTTGGTCAAATAATCTTGTTTTATGAATATTAAAGCTAAAACAACTAACAGAATTTTTAATTCTAGCCAACAACAACTAAAATATTAAAATTAAGACACTAAATACTAGTTTTCACTATTTGTTGAGGACTAGAATTCATTTCCTAACTATCGCTCTCGAAATGCTATGCATTTTGCGACAATAAAAGAATGACAATTAAATCCCAAAGAATTTAAGAAAATATATCATTTTTGAAAAGTATCATAGTTTAAAATTTACTCCGGCTCGGTGCTACTTTTCATTTAATTGAAATCCGAGCATTTAAGTGCAAGAAAAATAAAACCGATTGACACAAATATGAAAAGTAGTTGATATTCCGTTAATATGATTAGCTCAGGTATTATTCCAGTTACTTCTGAAACAAATATGAAAGTAAAACTACAAATAAATGTTTAACTAAAAATAAACACAAATTCAATGCCAACATTTAAGATGTCACTTAGTTAAATGCAACTAAATGCCATTAAATGCATGCCTGGTTCGGGTTATCACACTAGGACTGTGAACAGTTAACACATAAAGGAATTGTTCCCTCAACGTGACGGGTGCAATCATACCAGCACTAATGCACCGGATCCTATCAGAAATTTGAAGTTAAGCATGCTTGGGCGATAGTAGTACTAGGATGGGTGACCCCCAGGGAAGTCCTCGTGTTGCACCCCTTTTTTCAATTTTTTTTGCTCCTGTTAGGGTTGCCAATATAGTTTATCCACCACATTTCTGTTATCGAATCCCACGACACCTTGGGCAAGACAACTACGCTTCACGTGGAGGCTGGGCCAGCAAACCGAGGGCGTAGGGCTTGTGACCAGGTCTTCATCTCTCCGGTGCCCAAAACTTTTGATCCATAAGGAGTTTCGCGGCTCACAATATACTGTTGCAAAGCTCTCCGAGAGCTCTACGACGGGGGCAGCCAGCTTGCTCGCTGTGCACCTTTTTGGAGCCCAAAATCGTACGTTTTCATCAGTTTCGATCCACTTTTCTTCTTTAGCTCTGTTTTTCCATCCTGGATCGTACGTCGTGAGTTGTTAAAAGGACGACAACCTTACTCGCGGGACATTAGAGGGCTCTACAACTCGTCGATATCACGTATTGCGAGGATGTTGCATTTTTTAATCGGATGGGTTGTCGTTAAGCCCATTGGGCCTTTTGAATGGGCCATCCCTCTAGGCTGAGCCTGTGAACCATTAAGACATAAAGGAATTGTGCCCTCAACATGACGGGTGCGATCATACCAGCACTAATCCACTGGATCCCATTAGAACTCCGAAGTTAAGCGTGCTTGGGCGAGTGTAGTACTAGGATGGGTGACCCCCTGGGAAGTCCTCGTGTTGCATCCCACTTTTCAATTTTTTTTCCTCCGGTTAGGGTTGCCAAGATACTGTATCTACCACATTTCTATTATCGAATCCCACGGAACCTTGGGCAAGACAACTTCGCTTCACGTGGAGGCTGGGCCAGCAAACCGAGGGCGTAGGGCTTGTGACCAGGTCTCCATCGCTTCGGTGCCCATAACTTTTGATCTGTATGGACTTACGTGGCGCACAGCATAACGTTGCAAAGATCTCCGAGTGCACTTCGATGGGGGTAGCTAGCTTGCTCGCTTTGCCCTTTTTGGAGCCTAAAATCGAACGTTTTCATCAGTTTCGGGCCATTTTTCTTCTTTTGCTCTGTTTTTTCATCCCGGATCATACGTCGTGAGCTGTAAAAAGGACGACAAACTTTCTTGCGGGGCATTAGAGGGCCCTACAACTCGTCGATATCACGTCTTGCGAGGATGCTGCGTTGTTGAAGCGGATGGGTTGTCGTTAAGCCCATTGGGCCTTTTGAATTGGCCATCTCTCTAGGCTGGGACTGTGAACCGTTAATACATAAAGGAATTGTGCCCTCAACATGACGGGTTCGATCATACCAGCACTAATTCACCGGATCCAATCAGAACTCCAAAGTTAACCGTGCTTGGGCGAGAGTAGTACTAGCATGGGTGACCCCTTGGGAAGTCCTCGTGTTGCACCCCTTTTTCAATTTTTTTTGCTCCGGTTTGGGTTGCCAAGATACTTTATGCACCATATTTCTATTATCGAATCCCACGGCACCATGGGCAAGACAACTTCCCTTCACGTGGAGGCTGGGCCTGCAAACTGAGGGCGTAGGGCTTGTGACCAGGTCTCTGTCGCTCCGGTGTCCATAACTTTTTATCTGTAAGGAGTTACACGGCGTACAATATACCGTTGCAAACCTCTCCGAGAGCTGTACGATGGGGGCAGCCAGCTTGCTCGCTATGCCCGTTTTTGGAGCCCAAAATCGAACGTTTTAATCAGTTTCGGGAAACTTTTCTTCTTTAGCTCTGTTTTTCGTACCGGATCGTACGTCGTGAGTTGTTAAAAGGACGACAACCTTACTCACGGGACATTAGAGGGCCCTACAACTCGTCGATATCACGTCTTGCGAGGATGCTGCGTTGTTGAAGCGGATGGGTTGTCGTTAAGCCTATTAGGCCTTTTGAATGGGCTATCTCTCTAGGCTGGGACTGTGAACCGTAAACACATAAAGGAATTGTGCCCTCAACATGACGAGTGCAATCATACCAGCACTAATGCACCGGATCCCATCAGAACTCCGAAATTAAGCGTGCTTGGGCGAGAGTAGTACTAGGAAGGGTGACCCCCTGGGAAGTCCTTGTGTTGCACCTCTTTTTCAATTTTTTTTGCTTCGGTTAGAGTTGCCAAAATACTTTATCCACCACATTTCTATTATCGAATCCCACGGCACTTTGGGCAAGACAACTTCGCTTCACGTGGAGGCTGGGCCAGCAAACCGAGGGCGTAGGGCTTGTGACCAGGTCTCCGTCGCTCCGGTGCCCATAACTTTTGATCCGTAAGGAGTTACACAGCGCACAGTATACCGTTGCAAAGCTCTCCGAGAGCACAACGACGGGGGCAGCCAGCTTGCTCGCTTTGCCCTTTTTGGAGCCCAAAATCAAATATTTTCATCAATTTCGGGGCACTTTTCTTCTTTTGTTCTATTTTTTCCTCCCAGATCGTACGTCGTGAGTTGTTAAAAAGACAACAACCTTACTCGCGGGACATTAGAGGGCCCTACAACTCGTCGATATCACGTCTTGCGAGGATGCTGCGTTGTTAAAGCGGATAGGTTCTCGTTAAGCCCATTGGGCTTTATGAATGGGCCATCTGTGAGGCCCGACCCCAATTTACGTGCGAAACCTAGCTTCGTGCGCCCTAACCTAGATTTGCGTGCCATGACCTAGATTTAAGAAATGGGTTTATTTTATGTGCCATGCATTGAATCTCGTGCATTCATATAGGGTTACGAGCGTTTACTTGAAAAACGTGCGTTCGTCTCGGAGTTCGTGTCCTACCTCGTAGTGCGTGTCCTAGACCTAGGAAGGCATGCCTTCACGCTAACCGAGAAAGCATCTTACACGGAACACTAAACTATAAAATAATCCTAAAACAATCCTACAAATCCACTATCAATATAATAATCCTAATTCAATTAACTAGAAGACAAAAATGCACCAAAAACAAAACATTCTTTATTCTTTATGCATTATTCTTTTTGCACTTTCAAAATACAATTAAATAACACTCAAAAGAAGACACAAAATTCAGTTTTGGCACATGCAATAGCCGGCCATGCCTTGTTCTTGAGCAAGAAATTTGAGCAACATATTTTATTCTATGCATGCAAAGACAAAATATGACATAAGGCATTAAAATAATTGCTCAATTCCTCTCAATTCCTCACCATACCTGACCAGCCTTTGCATGCCCATCCTAGCAAATTCAAAATAGCATATTGAAGACAAAAGTGCAGAATTTGGACTGCCCAAGGACCGACCACAACCTCAAAAATATTGCAAGGCCTTCATTTGTTGTCTTTTCTTCATTTCTCTTTCGTTTCTCTCTCTCTTCCTCTCATTTCTCTCTTCTCTCGGCCTTAGCTGCACATTACTACTTCCTTGGCTTGTCTTCTTCACCAATTAGCTGAGCAAGGTCGAACAGCCATCAAGAAAACCAAGCAAGCAAGCTAGAGTTTGAAAAAAAAAAAACTCATGCATGTGCATTAAAGCTTCATTTCGGTCCTAGGTAAACTTCTTGACATCCATTTCTCTTCTTCATGTTTTAACCTCATGCATGTGCTAAGAGATTGCTTACTAGGCTAGGAAAAAATTGAGAAAAGCTAGTGGAATTCAGCTAGGCAAAGAAAAGGAGAAGATTTGAGCTTCAACCAGGTTTTTGGGCATAGTTTGGTTGATTGCAAAGGTGAGGGTTAAAAGCTTTTGAAAACTCTTTGAAATTTCACATGCATGTTCATAAATGTGTACATTTGCTTCAGTACTTGAGTTATGTGGTCGTTCATGAGCTTAAACAACCATGCATGGCAAGAACTTGGCTTGAAAATGATGCTAGGTAAAGTCGAATTTATGAGACAGCTTTCTGACCAGTCTGTTCGAGGTAATTTTGGCTAAGCAAATGATGTTTAAATTGCGTACAAATCACTAGGTGACTAGATTGGACAGTTTTGAACAATTTTCGCAGAAATAGGCAAAGTCAAATTTTGGCTCTAGGGTCCTCAAAATGGCAAAATCACGAAAGGTAGCTAAATCTGGAAAAATTTGAGGAAATGAATCAGGTTTTGACAGATGCACTGACCTTGTGGAACGAACCATGTTTGACTTAGTACATGTCGTCCAAAATGCATGAAATTTGTTGTGCTGATAGATTTTTCAGTTCTGGACAATTTTGTCAGAAATGGACCAAAGCTAAAACTGACTCTACGGACCTCAAAAACGTCAATTTATGAAAAGTGTACAAATCTGGACAGTTTTGTGCTACCTCACTGTTTCGGCCATAACTAATGATTCTGAACTCCAATTGATGCAAGGTTTGTTTCTGAGTTTAGTTCACTTCTTAAGCTTTAATTTGAAATCTTATTCACTGAATTTGGAGATTGATTGCTTACCCGATTGATTGTGAGAAAACAGCCTATTGCAGTGAGTGTTTCAGTTAGCTATATGCATGGAAAACTATTGTAACCTCTCTTGTGGTACTAATTGCTTGGAATTGTGATGTTGGAATATTGCGTGGACTGTTTTGAGTACTTGAGGATGTTTGAATTGAATGATGTATGACTCGGGAATGACGTTGAGTTGACTTAGGGCTTGAACACACAATTATGCATGAAACGGAAACCCTAATGGCTAAGTAGTCTTACTAAGTGTTAATCATTGGATATTGTGTGGAAACTGTACATTGCGTGAGCTGCCCGTAAATGTGTTATAACTTCAATTATGGTTTTGACCATTGCATGTTGTCAAATAAGCTTGTCTTGCTACCGAACCCACGTAAATGTTGTTGCATGTCGAATAATTCGTATCACTTGATTATATGAGCTTCTTGATGAGTTATATGGCCTGTTTTACATGTGTTACATGGCTGCCCGTTTGATGTTCATATGACTCTATATGCCTTTCAAGTGAAATTACTAGTCTTATCGTGCCTTGTTTGACCACTTGACAACGTGCGATTTTATAACTGTTCGGAGGCAACCTACTTTGTTGTCCTCCTAATGTGATATGTTAAATGTTATAAATGTGCATTGCATACAAGGTTGCAACCTTTCGTGTGGCATGATAGCGTTTCACGTCCGCTGGGTGGCATCGGGCTTGCCGGTGTTACCGTGACTACCATGATCCAATTCCCTCTCTCACTTGGTATTCACCCTTGGAGAGTTGGGTCGTAGGTTTCAGGGTACATCCGGAGTACACCCAATTGGGAGTGATAAGTGGATTATTGAAGTCGGCCGGAACAATTGATTCGAAATTGAAATTGAGAGCAAATGCTCACCGTATCCTTGAAATGATTGGTAATTGTATACGTTTCTCGATTTGTTTCTTATAATTTCTTACCATATTATTTGTAATATGTGACATGTTTTAAAAAGGGGTTTTCATAAATTGAACCGGAAAATGAGCTTCAAAACTTATTTCTCGTTCCCCCTCGCTGAGTTCATAAGGACTCACCCTCTTTTATCATTTCAGGTGAAGAAGAACAGGTACAGGAACCCGAGGATAATGAATCTAATGATGAACCCCTGGAGTGATTGCCTGGTAATGTTGTTTTGCTTGAACGGGATTACTTGTGTACCTTTTGCTGCTTGAGGACTATTTCCCTTATGTTATTTGTTGCTTGTGATATAAAAGACCCCCGCTGTAATTTGGGGTCTAATTTTGGTTTGTACTTATTCTAAGTAGACCGACACTAGACATGCCACTACTATGATCATTTTGCTTTTACTACCGCTAGTATCTATCACAGGTTATGATGCTTAGTTAAGGAATAGGTAAATGAACTTATCCAATCTCAACAGGTACTCGCTAATAAGCTAAGATCAACAGGTATGTTTTGAAACGAGGGTAAATGGACAAACGAGACATAGTATCATGCTAGGTTATAAATCAAACGGGACGTCGAATTAACCAATAGGCAATTCAATTGATGGAATAATAGTAATCTTAGCTAGAATTGAATTTGAGATGGTAAATTTCGAGGCTGTTAGAAAATTTAGGTCAAAACAAAGAGCCCAATTACAGCCGTTATGCTGCCGGATTTCCGGAAAAATTTTGAAGTCTAGAATAAAACGTTAAGTGTTAAACCTCCTAGAATGATTAAGAATATGAAATGGACTTGAATTTCTAGATCACACCCTAGTCTAACCTTCATAGGCCGTGTTGGGGCGTGACACCATCTCTCTAGGCTGGGACTGTGAACCGTTAACACATAAAGGAATTGTGCCTTCAACATGACGAGTGCGATCATACCAGCACTAATGCAACGGATCCAATCAAAACTCCGAAGTTAAGCGGGCTTGGGCGAGAGCAGTACTAGGATGGGTGACCCGCTAGGATGTCCTAGTGTTGCACCCCTCTTTTCAATTTTTTTTGCTCCGGTTAGGGTTGTCAAGATACTTTATCCACCACATTTCTATTATCGAATCCCACGGCACCTTGGGGAAGACAACTTCGCTTCACGTGGAGGCTGGGCCAGCAAATCGAGGGCGTAGGGCTTGTGAGCAGGTCTCCGTCGCTCCGGTGCCCATAACTTTTGATCCGTAAGGAGTTACGTATCGCACAGCATACCGTTGCAAAGCTCTCCGAGAGCTCAACGACGGGGGCAGCCAGCTTGCTCGCTGTGCACATTTTTGGAGCCTAAAATCGAACGTTTTCATCAGTTTCGGTCCACTTTTCTTATTTAGCTCTATTTTTCCGTCCCGGATCGTACATCGTGAGCTGTTAAAAGGACGACAACCATACTCGTGGGACACTAGAGGGCCCTACAACTCGTCGATATCACGTCTTGCGAGGATGCTGCGTTGTTGAAGCAGATAGGTTGTCGTTAAGCGCATTGGGCTATCTCTCCAAGCTGGGACTGTGAACCGTTAAAACATAAGGGAATTGTGCCCTCAACATGACGGGTGCGATTATACCAGCACTAATACACCGGATCCCATCAGAACTCTGAAGTTAAGCGTGCTTGGGCGAGAGTAGTACTAGGATGGGTGACCCCATGGGAAGTCCTCGTGTTGCACCCCACTTTTCAATTTTTTTTGCTCTGGTTAGGGTTCCCAAGATACTTTATCCATCACATTTCTATTATCGAGTCCCACGGTACCTTAGGCAAGACTACTTCGCTTCACGTGGAGGCTGGGCTTGCAAACCGAGGGCGTAGGGCTTATGACCAGGTCTCTGTTGCTCCGGTGCCCATAACTTTTAATCCGTAAGGAGTAACGCGGTGCACAGCATACCGTTGCAAAGCCCTCCGAGAGCTCTACGATGGGGGCAGTTAGCTTGCTCGCTGTGCACTTTTTGGAGTCCAAAATCGAACATTTTCATCCATTTCGGGCAACTTTTCTATTTTTGCTCTTTTTTTCCGTCCTTGATCGTACGTCGTGAGCTGTTAAAAGGACGACAACCTTACTCGCGGGACATTAGCGGGCCTTACAACTCGTCGATATCACATCTGGTGAGGATGCTGCGTTGTTGAAACGAATGGGTTGTCGTTAAGCCCATTGGGCCTTCTGAATGGTCCATCTCTCTAGGCTGGGACTGTGAACCGTTAACAGATAAAGGAATTGTGCCCTCAACATGACGGGTGCGATCATACCAGCACCAATCCACCGGATCCCATCAAAACTCCGAAGTTAAACGTGCTTGGGCGAGAGTAGTACTAGATTGGGTGAGCCACTGGGAAGCCCTCGTGTTGCACCCCCCTTTTCAATTTTTTTTGCTTTGGTTAGGGTTTCCAAGATACTTTATCCACCACATTTCTATTATCGAATCCCACGGCACCTTGGGCAAGACATCTTCGCTTCACGTTGAGGCTGGGCCAGTAAACCAAGGGCGTAGGGCTTGTGACTAGATCTCCTTCGCCTCGGTCCCCTTAACTTTTGATCCGTAAGGAGTTACGCGGCGCACAGCATACCGTTGCAAAGCTCTCCGAGAGCTCTACGTTGGGGGCAGCTAACTTGCTCGCTGTGCCCTTTTTGGAGTCCAAAATCGAACATTTTTCATCAGTTTCAGGCAACTTTTCTACTTTTGCTCTGTTTTTTCATCCCGTATCGTACGTCGTGAGATGTTAAAAGGACGACAACCTTACTCACGGGACATTAGACGGCCCTACAACGCGACGATATCACGTCCTGCGAAGATGCTGCGTTGTTGAAGCGGATGGGTTGTCGTTAAGCCCATTGGGTCTTTTGAATGGACCATCTCTCTAGGCTGGAAGTGTCAACCGTTAACACATAAAGGAATTGTGCCCTCAACATGACGGGTGCGATCGTACCAGTACTAATGCACCAGATCCCATCAGAACTCCGAAGTTAAGCATGCTTGAGCGAGAGTTGTACTAGGATGGGTGACCCCCTGGGAAGTCCTCGTGTTGCACCCCCCATTTCAAATTTTTTTGCTTCGGTTATGGTTGCCAAGATACTTTATCCACCACATTTTTATTATCGAATCCCACGGCACCTTTGGCAACACAACTTCTCTTCACGTGGATGATGGGCCCGCAAACTAGGGCGTTGGGCTTGTGACTAGGTCTCCGTCGCTCCGCTGCCCATAACTTTTGATGCGTAAGGAGTTACGCGGCGCACAGCATACCGTTGCGAAGCTCTTCGATAGCTCTATGAAGGGGGCAGCCAGCTTGCTCACTTTGTCCGTTTTGGAGCCCAAAATCGAACGTTTTCATCAGTTTCAAGCCATTTTTCTTCTTTTGCTCTGTTTTTCCGTCCCGGATCGTACGTTGTGAGCTGTTAAAAGCGTGACAACCTTACTCGTGGGACATTAGAGGTCCCAATAACGCGTCGATATCACGTCCTGCGAGGATGTTGCGTTATTGAAGCGGGTGGGTTGTCGTTAAGCCCATTAGGCCTTTTGAATGGTCCATCTATCTAGGCTGGGACTGTGAACCGTTAACACATAAAGGAATTGTGCTCTCAACATGACGGGTGCGATCATACCAGCACTAATGCACCGTATCCTTTCAGAACTCTGAAGTTAAGCGTGCTTGGTCAAGAGTAGTACTAGGATGGGTGACCCCCTGGGAAGTCCTCGTGTTGCACCCACCTCTTCAATTTTTTTTTGCTCCGGTTTGGGTTGCCAAGATACCTTATCCACCACATTTCTATTATCGGACCACACGGCACCTTGGGCAAGACAACTTCGCTTCACGTGGAGGCTGGGCCAGCAAACCGAGGGCGTAGGGCTTGTGATCCGGTCTCCTTCACTTCGGTCCCCATAACTTTTGATCTGTAAAGAGTTACGCGGTGCCCAGCATACCGTTGCAAAGCTCTCTAAGAGCACTACGACAAGGGCAGCTAACTTGCTCGCTTTGCCCTTTTGGGAGGCCAAAACTGAACGTTTTCATCAGTTTTGGGCCACTTTTCTATTTCTACTCTATTTTCTCATCCCAGATCGTACGTCGTGAGCTGTTAAAAGGACGACAACCTTACTCGCGGGACATTAGACGGCCGTACAACGCGTCGATATCACGTCTTGATAGGATACTGCGTTGTAGAAGCGGATGGGTTGTCATTAAGCCCATTGGGCTTTCTAAATGGGCCATCTTTCTAGGCTTGGACTTTGAACTGTTAACACATAAAGGAAATGTGCCCTCAACATGATGGGTGCAATCATACCAGCACTAATGCACCAGATCCCATCAGAACTCTGAAGTTAAGTGTGCTTGGGCGAGAGTAGTACTAAGATGGGTGACCCTATGGGAAGTCCTCGTGTAGCACCCCCCTTTTCAATTTTTTTTGCTCCGGTTAGGGTTGCCAAGATACTTTATCTACCACATTTCTATTATCGAATCCCACGGCACCTTGGGCAAGACAACTTCGCTTCACATGGAGGCTGGGCCCGCAAACCGAGGGCGTAGGGCTTGTGACCAGGTCTCCGTCGCTCTGGTGCCAATAACTTTTGATCCGTAAGGAGTTACACGGTTCACAGCATACCATTGCAAAGCTCTCCGAGAGCTCTACGATGGGGGCAGCCACATTGCTCGCTGTGCCCTTTTTGGAACCCAAAATCGAATGTTTTCATCAGTTTCGGGCAACTTTTCTTCTTTAGCTCTATTTTTCTGTCCCAGATCGAACGTCGTGAGCTGTTAAAAGGGCGACAACCTTACTCGTGGGACATTTGAGGGCCCTATAACACGTCAATATCACGTCTTGCGAGGATGCTGCGTTGTTGAAGCGGATGGGTTGTCGTTAAGCCCATTGGGCCTTTTGAATGGGCCATCTCTCTAGGCTGGGACTGTGAACTGTTAACACATAAAGGAATTATGCCCTCAACATTACGGGTGCTATCATACCAGCACTAATGCACCAGATCCCATCAGAACTCCGAAGTTAAGCATGCTTAGGCGAGAATAGTACTAGGATGGGTGACCCCCTGGGAAGTCCTCTTGTTGCACCCCCTTTTCAATTTTTTTTTCTCCGGTTAGGGTTGCCAAGATACTTTATCCACCATATTTCTATTATCAAATGCCACGGCACCTTGGGCAAGACAACTTCGCTTCACGTGGAGGCTGGGCCAACAAACCGAGGGCGTTGGGCTTGTGACCAGGTGTCCGTCGCTCCGGTGCCCATAACTTCTGATCCGTAAGGAGTTACGCGGCGCACAAGATACCGTTGCAAAGCTCTCCGAGAGCTCTACGACGGGGGCAGCCAGCTTGCTCGTTGTACCCTTTTTGGAGTGCAAAATCGAACGTGTTAATCAGTTTCGGGCCACTTTTCTTCTTTTGCTCTGTTTTTTTGTCCCAGATAGCACGTCGTGAGCTGTTAAAAGGACGACAACCTTACTCGTGGGACATTAGAGTGCCCTATAACGCGTCGTTATCACGTCTTACGATGATGCTGCATTGTTGAAGCGGATGGGTTGTCGTTAAGCCCATTGGGCCTTTTGAATGCGTCATCTCTCTAGGCTGGGACTGTGAACCGTTAACACATAAAAGAATTGTGCCCTCAACATGACGGGTGCGATCATACCAGTACTAATGCACCGAATCCCATCAGAACTCCAAAGTTAAGCATGCTTGGGTGAGAATAGTACTAGGATGGGTGACCCCCTGGGAAGTCCTCGTGTTGCACCCCCATTTTCAATTTTTTTTGCTCCGGTTAGGGTTGCCAAGATACTTTATCCACCATATTTCTATTGTTAAATCCCACGGCACCTTGGCCAAGACAACTTCGCTTCACGTGGAGGCTGGGCCAACAAACCCAAGGTGTAGGGCTTGTGACCAGGGCTCCGTCGCTACAATGCCCATAACTTTTGATCCGTAAGGAGTTACGCGGCGCACAGTATACCGTTTCAAAGCTCTCCGAGAGCTCTACGACGGGGGCAGCCAGCTTGCTCACTTTGCCCCTTTTTGGAGCCCAAAATTGAACGTTTTCATCAGTTTCGTGCCACTTTTCTTCTTTAGCTCTGTTTTTTCGTCCCGGATTGTACGTCGTGAGCTGTTAAAAGGATGACAACCTTACTCGCAGGACATTAAAGGGCCCTATAATGCGTTGATATCTCGTCTTGCGAGGATGCTGCGTTGTTGAAGCGGGTGGGTTGTCGTTAAGCCCATTGGGCCATTTGAATGGTCTAACTCTCTAGACTGGGACTGTGAACCGTTAACACATAAAGGAATTGTGCCCTCAACATGACGGGTGCGATCATACCGGCACA
This sequence comes from Ehretia macrophylla, assembly GCA_037974665.1. Taxonomy (NCBI): domain Eukaryota; kingdom Viridiplantae; phylum Streptophyta; class Magnoliopsida; order Boraginales; family Ehretiaceae; genus Ehretia; species Ehretia macrophylla. Next base: position 86,030,642 of record CM075765.1, on the reverse strand, counting down.
AATGCACCGGATCCCATCAGAACTCTGAAGTTAAGCGTTCTTGGGCGAGAGTAGTACTAGGATGGGTGACTCCCTGGGAAGTCCTTGTGTTGCACGCCCCTTTTCAATTTTTTTTGCTCCGGTTAGGGTTGCCAAGATACTTTATCCACCACATTTCTATTATTAAATCACACGGCACCTTGGGCAAGACAACTTCACTTTACGTGGAGGCTGGGCCAGCAAACCGAGGGCGTAGGGCTTGTGTCCAGGTCTCCATCGCTCTGGTGCCTATTACTTTTGATCCGTAAGGAGTTACCTGGTGCACCGCATAGCGTTGCAAAGCACTTCGAGAGCTCTACGACATGGGCATCTAGCTTCGTCGTTATGCCTATTTTGCAGCCCAAAATCGAACGTTTTCATCAATTTTGGGCCACTTTTCTTATTTTTGCTCTGTTTTTCCGTCCCGGATCGTACGTCGTTAGCTGTTAAAAGGACGACAACGTTACTCGCAGGAAATTAGAGGGCCCTACAACGCGTCGATATCTTGTCTTGCGAGGATGCTAGGTTGTTGAAGCGGATGGGTTATCGTTAAGCCCATTGGGCCTTCTGAATGGGCCATCTCTCTAGGCTGGGACTGTGAACCGTTAACACATAAAGGAATTGTGCCCTCAACATGACGGGTGCGATCATACCAGCACTAATGCACCGTATCCTATCAGAACTCCGAAGTTAAGCGTGCTTGGTCGAGAGTAATACTAGGATGGGTGACCCCCTGGGAAGTCCTCGTGTTCCACCCACCTCTTCAATTTTTTTTTTGCTCCGGTTTGGGTTGCCAAGATACCTTATCCACCACATTTCTATTATCGAACCACACGGCACCTTGGGCAAGATAACTTCGCTTTACGTGGAGGCTGGGCCATCAAACCGAGGGCGTAGGGCTTGTGACCCGGTCTCCTTCGCTTCGGTCCCCATAACTTTTCATCCGTAAAGAGTTACGCGGCGCCCAGCATACCGTTGCAAAGCTCTCTGAGAGCACTACGACAACGGCAGCTAACTTGCTCGCTTTGCCCTTTCAGGAGCCCAAAATAGAACGTTTTCATCAGTTTTAGGCCACTTTTCTTCTTTTGCTCTGTTTTTTCGTCCCAGATCCTACGTAGTGAGCTGTTAAAAGGACGACAACCTTACTAGTAGGACATTAGGGGGCCTTACAACGCGTCGATATCACGTCTTGCGAGGATGCTGCGTTGTTGAAGCGGATGGGTTGTCATTAAGCCAATTGGGCCTTTTGAATGGGCCATCTCTCTAGGCTGGGACCGTGAACTATTAACACATATAGGAATTGTGCCCTCAACATGACGGGTACGATCATACCAGCACTAATGCACCAGATCCCATCAGAACTCCGAAGTTAAGCGTGCTTAGGCGAGAGTAGTACCAGGATGGGTGACCCCCTGGGAAGTCCTCATGTTGCACCCCCCTTTTCAATTTTTTTTGCTCCAGTTAGGGTTGCCAAGATACTTTATCCACCACATTTCTATTATCGAATCCTACGGCACCTTGGGCAAGACAACTTCGCTTCACGTAGAGGCTGGGCCCGCAAACCAAGGGCGTTGGGCTTGTGACCAGGTCTCCGTCGCTCTGGTTCCCATAATTTTTTATCCGTAAAGAGTTACGCGGCGCACAGCATACCGTTGGAAAGCTCTCCAAGAGCACTACGACGGGGGCAGCCACATTGCTCGCTGTGCCCTTTTTGGAACCCAAAATCGAACGTTTTCATCAGTTTCGGGCCACTTTTCTTCTTTTGCTCAATTTTTCTGTCCCGGATCGTACGTCGTGAGCTGTTAAAAGGGCGACAACCTTACTCGTGGGACATTAGAGGGCCCTATAATGCATCAATATCACGTCTTACGAGGATGCTATGTTGTTGAAGAGGGTGGGTTGTCGTTAAGCCCATTGGGCCTTTTGAATGGTCCATCTCTCTAGGTTGGGACTGTGAACCGTTAACACATAAAGGAAATGTGCCCTCAACATGACGGGTGCGATCATACCAGCACTAATGCACCGCTTCCTATCAAAACTCCAAAGTTAAGCGTGCTTGGGCGAGAGTAATACTAGGATGGGTGACCCCCTGGGAAATCCTCGTGTTGCACCCACCTTTTCAATTTTTTTGTGCTCTGGTTTGGGTTGCCAAGATACTTTATCCACCACATTTCTATTATCGAATCCCACGGCACCTTGGGCAAGACAACTTGGCTTCACGTGGAGGTTGGGCCAGCAAACCGAGGGCGTAGGGCTTGTGACCAGGTCTCCTTCGCTCCGGTCCCCATAACTTTTGATCCGTAAAGAGTTACGCGGCGCCCAGCATACCGTTGCAAAGCTCTCTAAGAGCACTACGACGGGGGCAGCTAACTTTCTCACTGTGCCCTTTTTGGAGCCCAAAATCGAACAATTTCATCAGTTTCAGGCCACTTTTCTATTTGTACTCGGTTTTTTCATCCCGGATCGTACGTCATGAGCTATTAAAAGGACGACAACCTTACTCGCGGGATATTAGACGGTCATACAACGCGTCGATATCCCGTCTTGTGGGGATACTGCGTTGTTGAAGCGGATGGGTTGTCGTTAAGCCCATTGGGCCTTTTGAATGGGCCATCTCTCTTGGCTGGGACTGTGAACTGTTAACACATAAAGGAATTGTGCCTTCCACATGACGGGTGCGATCATACCAGCATTAATGCACCGAATCCCATCCGAACTCCGAAGTTAAGCGTGCTTGGGCGAGAGTAGTACTAGCATGGGTGACCCCCTGGGAAGTCCTCGTGTTGCACCCCATTTTTCAATTTTTTTTGCTCCGGTTAGGGTTGCCAAGATACTTTATCCACCACATTTCTATTATCGAATCCCACGGCACCTTGGCCAAGGCAACTTCACTTCACGTGGAGGCTGGGCCAGCAAACCGAGGGCGTAGGGCTTGTGACTAGGTGTCCGTCGCTCCGGTGCCCATAACTTTTGATCCGTAAGGAGTTACGCGGTGCACAGCATACCGTTGCAAAGATCTCCGAGAGCTCTACAACGGGGGCAGCCAGCTTCCTCGCTGTTCCCTTTTTGGAGGCCAAAATCTAACATTTTCATCAGTTTTGGGCCACTTTTCTTCTTTTGCTTTGTTTTTCTGTCCCGGATCGTACGTCGTGAGCTGTTAAAAGGACGACAACCTTACTCGCGGGATATTAGAGGGCTCTACAACGCGTCGATATCACGTCTTGCGAGGATGCTGCGTTGTTGAAGCGTATGGGTTGTCGTTAAGCCCATTGGGCCTTTTGAATGCGCTATCTATCCAGGCTGGGACTGTGAATCGTTAACACATAAATGAATTGTGCGCTCAACATGATGGGTGCGATCATACCAGCACTAATGCACCTATTCCCATCAGAACTTCAAAGTTAACTGTGCTTGGGCTAGAGTAGTTCTAGGATGGGTGACCCCCTGGGAAGTCCTCGTGTTGCACCCCCTTTTCAATTTTTTTGCCTCGGTTTGGGTTGCCAAGATACTTTATCCACCATATTTCTATTATCGAATCCCACGGAACATTGGGCAAGACAACTTCGCTTCACGTAGAGGCTGGGCCCGCAAACTGAAGGCGTAGGGCTTATGACCAGGTCTCCGTCGCTCTGTTGCCCATAACTTTTGATCCATAAGGAGTTACGTGGCGCACAAGATACCATTGCAAAGCTCTCAGAGAGCTCTACGACGGGGGCAGCCAGCTTGCTCGTTGTGCCCTTTTTGGAGCGCAAAATCGAACGTGTTAATCAGTTTCGGGCCACTTTTCTTCTTTTGCTCTGTTTTTTGGTCCCAGATCGCACGTCGTGAGCTGTTAAAAGGACGACAACCTTACTCGTGGGACATTAGAGGGACCTATAACGCGTCGTTATCACATCTTGCGAGGATGCTGCGTTGTTAAAGCGGATGGGTTGTCGTTAAGCCCATTGGGCCTTTTGAATGGGCCATCTCTCTACGCTGGGACTGTGAACCGTTAACACATATAAGAATTGTGCCCTCAACAAGACGGGTACGATCATACCAGCACTAATGCACCGGATCCAATTAGAACTCTGAAGTTAAGCGTGCTTTGGCGAGAATAGTACTAGGATGGGTGGCCCCTTGGGAAGTCCTCGTGTTGCACCCCCCTTTTCAATTTTTTTTGCTCCGGTTTGGGTTGCCAAGATACTTTATCCACCACATTTCTATTATCGAATCCCACGGTACCTTGGGTAAGACAATTTCGCTTCACGTGGAGGCTAGGCCAGCAAACCCAAGATGTAGGGCTTGTGACCAGGTCTCCGTCATTCCGGTACCCATAACTTTTGATACGTAAGGAGTTACGCGGCGCACAACATACCGTTGCAAAGCTCTCCGACATCTCTACGAAGGGGGCAGCCAGCTTGTTCGTTGTGCCCTTTTTGGAGCCCAAAATCGAACGTTTTCATCAGTTTTGGGCCACTTTTCTTCTTTTGCTCTATTTTTTCATCCCGAATTGTACGTCGTGAGCTGTTAAAAGGAAGACACCCTTACTCGTGGGACATTAAAGGGCCCTATAACGCGTCGATATCTCGTCTTACGAAGATGCTGCGTTGTTGAAGCGGGTAGGTTGTCGTTAAGCCCATTGGGCCTTTTGAATCGTACATTTCTCTAGGCTGGGACTGTGAATCGTTAACACATAAAGGAATTGTGCCCTCAACATGACGGGTGCGATCATACCAGCACTAATGCACCGGATCCCATCAGAACTCCGAAGTTAAGCGTGCTTGGGTGAGAGTAGTACTAGAATGGGTGACCCCCAGGGAAGTCCTCGCGTTGCACGCCCCTTTTCAATTTTTTTTGCTCCAGTTAGGGGTGCCAAGATACTTTATCCACCATATTTCCATTATTGAATCCCACGGCACCTTGGGCAAGACAACTTTACTTTACGTGGAGGCTGGCCCATCAAACCGAGGGTGTAGGGCTTTTGACCAGGTCTCCATCGCTCAGATGCCCATAACTTTTTATCCGTAAGAAGTTACGTAGTGCACAGCATACCGTTGCAAAGCTCTCCGAGAGCTCTACGTCAGGGGTAGCTAACTTGCTCATTGTGCCTTTTTTGTAGCCCAAAATCAAATGTTTTCATCAGTTTCGACCAACTTTTCTTCTTTTGCCCGGCTTTTCGCCCCGGATCATACGTCGTGAGCTGTTAAAAGGAAAACAACCTGACTCGCGGGACATTAGAGGGCCCTACAATGCGACGATATGACGTCTTGCGAGGATGCTGCGTTGTTCAAGCGGATGGGTTGTCGTTTAGCCCATTGGGCCATTTGAGTAGGCTATCTATCTAGGCTGGGACTGTGAACCGTTAACACATAATGGAATTGTCCCCTCAACATGATGGGGGCGATCATACTAGCACTAATGCACCGGATCCCATCAGAACTCCGAAGTTAAGCGTGCTTGGGCTAGAGTAGTACCCGGATGGGTTACCCCCTGGGAAGTCCTCGTGTAACAGCCCCATTTTCAAGTTTTTTTGCTCCGGTTAGGGTTGCCAAGATACTTTATCCACCACATTTCTATTATCGAATCCCACGGCACCTTGGTCAAGACAACTTCGCTTTACGTGGAGGCTGGGCTTGCAAACCGAGGGCTTAAGGCTTGTGACCAGGTCTCCATCTCTCCGGTGCCCATAACTTTTGATCCGTAAGGGGTTACGCTGCGCACACCTTGCCGTTGCAAAGCTCTTCGAGAGCTGTACGGTGGGGGGAGCCAGTTTGCTTGTTGTGCCCTTTTTGGAGCCAAAAATCAAACGCTTTCATCAGTTTCAGGCCACTTTTCTTCTTTTGCTCTGTTTTTCCGTCCCGGATCGTATGTCGTGAGCTCTTAAAAGGACGACAACCTTACTCGCGTGACATTAGAAGGCCCTACAGCGCGTCGATATCACGTCTTGCGAGGATGCTGCGTTGTTGAAGTGGATGGGATGTCGTCAAGCCCATTGGGCATTTTGAATGGGCCATCTCTCTAGGCTGGGACTGTGAACCGTTAACAAATAAAGGAATTGTGCCCTCAACATGACGGGTGCGATCATACCAGCACTAATGCATCGGATCCCATTAGAAATCCGAAGTTAAGCATGCTTGGGCTAGAGTAGTACTAGGATGGGAGACCCCCTGGGAAGTTCTCGTGTTGCACCCGCCTTTCCAATTTTATTTATTCCGGTTAGGGTTTCCAAGATACTTTATCCACCACATTTCTTTTATCGAACCCCACGGCACCTTGGGCAAGAAACTTCGCTTCACGTGGAAGCTGGGCCACCAAACTGAGGGCGAAGGGCTTGTGACCAGGTCTTCGTCGCTCCGGTGCCCATAACTTTTGATCCGTAAGGCGTTACGCGGCACACAGCATACCGTTGCGAAGCTCTCTGAGAGATCTACGACTTGGGCAGCGAGCTAGCTGTACCAATTTTTGAGCCTAAAATTGAACGTTTTCATCAGTTTCGTGCCACTTTTCTTCTTTTGTTCCGATTTTCCGTCCTGGATCGTACGTCGTGAGCTGTTAAAAGGATGACAACCTTACTCGTGGGAAATTAGAGGGCCTTACAACTCGTCGATATCACATCTTGCGAGGATGCTGCGTTGTTGAAGCGGATGGGTTGTCGTTAAGCCCATTGGGCCATTTGAATGGGCCATCTCTCTAGGCTGGGACTGCGAACCATTAGCACATAAAGGAATTGTGCCCCCAACATGACGGGTGCGATCATACTAGCACTAATACTCCGGATCCCATCAGAACTCTAAAGTTAAGCGTGCTTGGGTGAGAGTAGTACTCAGATGTGTGGCCCCCCGGGAAGTCCTCGTGTTGCAATCCCCTTTTCAATTTTTTTTTCTCCGGTTAGTGTTGCCAAGATACTTTATCCACCACATTTCTATTATTGAATCCCACGGCACTTTGGGCAAGACAACTTTGCATCACGTAGAGATTGGGCCAGCAAACCGAGGGCATAGGGCTTGTGACCAGGTCTCCGTCGCTCTGGTGCCCATAACTTTTGATCCGTATGGAGTTCCGCGGCGCACTGCATATCGTGTAAAAGCTCTCCAAGAGCTCTACGACGGGGGCATCCACCTTGTTCGCTGTGCCCTTTTTGGAGCCCAAAATTGAACGTTTTCATCAGTTTCGGGCCACTTTTATTCTTTTAATCTATTTTTTTTGTCCCGGATCGTACGTCGTGAGCTGTTAAAAGGACGACAACCTTACTCGCGGGACATTAGAGGGCCCTATAACGCGTCAATATCACATCTTGCGAGGATGCTGCATTGTTGAAGCGGATGGGTTGTCGTTAAGCCCATTAGGCCTTTTGAATGGGCCATCTCTCTAGGCTGGGACTGTGAATCGTTAGCACAAAAAGGATTTGTGCCCTCAACATAACGGGTGCGATCATACTAGCACTAATGCACTGGATCCCATCAGAACTCCAAAGTTAAGCGTGCTTGGGCGAGAGTAGTACTAAGATGGATGACCCCCTGGGAAGTCCTCGTGTTGTACCCCCCTTTTCAATTTTTTTTGCCCCGGTTATGGTTTCCAGGATTCTTTATCCACCATATTTCTATTACTGAATCCCATGGCACCTTGGGCAAGACAACTTCGCTTCACGCGGAGGCTGGGCCAACAAACCGAGGGGGTAGGGCTTGTGACCAGGTCTCCATCGCTACGGTGCCCATAGCTTTTGATCCGTCATGAGTTACGCGGCGCACAGCATACCGTTGCAAAGGTCTCCGAGAGCTCTATGACGGGGGCAGCCAGGTTGCTAGCTGTGCCCCTTTTGGTGCCCAAAATCGAACGTTTTCATCAGTTTCGGGCCACTTTTCTTCTTTTGCTCTGTTTTTCTGTCCCGGGTCGTACGTCGTGAGCTGTTAAAAGGACGACAACCTTACTCGTGGGACATTAGAGGGCCCTACATTGCGTCGTTATCACGTGTTGCGAGGATGCAACATTGTTGAAGCAAATGGGTTGTCGTTAAGCCCAATGGGCCTTCTGAATGCGCCATCTCTCTAGGCTGGGACTGTGAATCATTAACACATAAAGGAATTGTGCCCTCAACATGACGGGTGTGATCATACCCGCACTAATGCTCCGGATCCTATCAGAACTCCAAAGTTAAGTATGCTTGGGCGATAGTAGTCCTAGGATGGGTGACCCCCGGGGATGTCCTCGTGTTGCACCCCCATTTTCAATTTTTTTTGCTCTGGTTTGGGTTGCCAAGATACTTTATCCACCACATTTCTATTATTAAATCCCACGGCACCTTGGGCAAGACAACTTTGCTTCACGTGGAGGCTGGGCCAGAAAACCGAGGGCATAGGGCTTGTGACCAGGTCTCCGTCACTCCGGTGGCCATAACTTTTGATCCGTAAAGAGTTACGCGGCGCATAGCATACCATGACAAAGCTCTCCGAGAGCCCTACGACAGGGGCAGCTAGCTTGCTCGCTGTGCCCTTTTTGGAGCCCAAAACCAAACGTTTTCATCAGTTTCGGGCGACTTTTCTATTTTTGCTTTGTTTTTCCATCCCAGATCATAAGTCGTGAGCTGTTAACAAGACGACAACCGTACTCGCAGGACATTAGAGGGCCCAACAACGCGTCGATGTCACGTCTTGCAAGGATGCTGCGTTGTTGAAGAGGATGGGTTGTCGTTAAGCCCATTGGGCTTTCTAAATGGGCCATCTCCCTAGGCTGGGACTGTGAACCGTTAACACATAAAGGAATCGTGCCCTAAACATGACGGGTGCGATCATACCAGCACTAATGCACCGGATCCCATCAGAACTCCGAAGTTAAGCGTGCTTGGGCGTGAGTAGTACTAGGATCGGTGACCTCTTGGGAAGTCCTCGTGTTGCACCCCCCATTTCAATGTTTTTTGCTCCGATTAGGGTTGCCAAGATACTTTATCCACCACATTTCTATTATCGAATCCCACGGCACCTTGGGCAAGACAACTTCGCTTCACGCGGACGCTGGGCCAGAAAACCGACGACGTAGGGCTAGTGACCAAGTCTCCGTCGCCCCGGTGCCCATAACTTTTGATCCGTAAGGAGTTACATGGTGCACATCATATCGTTGTATAGCTCTCCGAGAGCTCTACGACGAGGGCAGCTAGCTTGCTCGCTGTGTCCTTTTTGGAGCCCAAAATCGAACGTTTTCATCAGTTTCGGGCCACTTTTGTATATTTGCTCTGTTTTTCATCTCGGATCGTACGTCGTGAGCTGTTAAAAGGACGACAACCTTACTCGCGGGACATTAGAGGGCCCAACAACGCGTTGATATCACGTCTTGCGAGGATGCTGCATTGTTGAAGCGGATGGGTTGTCGTTAAGCCTATTGGGCCTTTTGAATGGGCCATCTCTGTAGGCTAGGACTGTGAACCGTTAACAAATAAAGGAGTTGTGCCCTCAACATGACGTGTGCGATCATACCAGCACTAATGCATCGGATCCCATCAGAACTCCGAAGTTAAGTGTGCTTGAGCAAGAGTAGTACTAGGATGGGTGACCCCATGGGAAGTCCTCGTGATGTACCCCCCTTTTCAATTTTTTTTACCCCGGTTAGCCTTGCCAAGATGCTTTATCCATCACATTTCTATTACCGAATCCCACGGCACCTAACACGAGACAACTTCGCTTCATGTAGAGGTTAGGCACGCAAACCGAGGGCGTGGGGCAAGTGACCAGTTCTCCGTCGCTCTGCTGCCCATAACTTTCGATCCGAATGGAGTTACGCGGCGCACTGCATATCGTGTCAAAACTCTCCAAGAGCTCTACGACGGGGGCATCCAGCCTGCTCGCTGTGCCCATTTTTGGACCCCAAAATTGAACATTTTCATCAGTGTTGGGCCACTTTTCTTCTTTTGCTCTATTTTTCTTTCCCAGATCGTACGTCGTGAGCTGTTAAAAGGATGAAAACCTAACTCGCGTGACATTAGAGGGCCCTATAACGCGTCGATATCATGTCTTGCGAGGATGCTGCGTTGTTGAAGCGGATGGGTTGTCGTTAAGCCCATTGGACCTTTTGAATTGGCCATCTCTCTGGGCTGGGACTGTGAACCGTCAACACATAAAGGAATTGTGCCCTCAACATGGCGGGTGCGATCATACTAGCACTAATGCATCGGATCGCATCAGAACTCCAAAGTTAAGCGTGCTTGGCCGAGAGTAGTACTAAGATGGGTGGCCCCCTGGGAAGTCCTCATGTTGCACCCCACTTTTCAATTTTTCTTTCTCCGGTTAGGGTTGCCAAGATACTTTATCCACCACATTTCTATTATCGAATCCCACGGCACCTTGGGCCAGACAACTTCACTTCACGTGGAGGCTGGGCCAGCAAACTGAGGGCGTAAGGCTTGTGACCAGGTCTCTGTCGCTCCGGTGCCCAAAACTTTTGATCCGTAAGGAGTTACGCGGCGCACAGCATACCATTGCAAAGCTCTCTAAGAGCTCTATGACGGGGGCAGCCAGCTTTCTCGCTGTGCCCGTTTTTGGAGCCCAAAATCGAACATTTTCATCAATTTCGGGCCACTTTTCTTATTTAGCTCTATTTTTCCATCCCGGATAGTATGTCGTGAGGTGTTAAAAGAACGACAACCTTACTCGCGGGACATTAGAGGGCCCTACAATGTGTCGATATCATGTCTTGCGAGGATGGTGCATTGTTGAAGTTGATGGGTTGTCGTTAAGCCCATTGGGACTTCTGAATGGGCCATCTCTCTAGGCTGGCACTGTGAACCCTTAACACATATAGGAATTGTGCCCTCAACATGACGGGTGCGATCATACCCGCACTAATGCACCGGATCCCATCAGAACTCCAAAGTTAAGCATGCTTGGGCGAGAGTAATACTAGGATGGGTGACCTCCTGGGAAGTCCTCGTGTTGCACCCTAATTTTCAATTTTTTTTTGCTCCGGTTTTGGGTTGCCAAGATACTTTATCCACCACATTTTTATTATCGAATCCCAAGGCACCTTGGGCAAGACAACTCCGCTTCACGTGGAGGCTGGGCCAGAAAACCGGGGGCATAGGGCTTGTGACCAGGTCTCCGTCGCTCCGGTGCCCACAACTTTTGATCTGTAAAGAGTTACGCGGCGCATAGCATACCGTTACAAAGCTCTCCGAGAGCTCTACAACATGGGCAGCTAGCTTGCTCGCTGTTCCCTTTTTGGAGCCCTAAATCGAAAGTTTTCATCAGTTTCGTGCGACTTTTCTGGTTTTGCTCTGTTTTTCCATCCCAGATCGTACATCGTGAGCTGTTAACAAGACGACAACCCTACTCGCAGGACATTAGAGGGCCCAACAACGCGTCGATGTCACGTCTTGCAAGGATGCTGCGTTGTTGAAGAGGATGGGTTGTCGTTAAGCCCATTAGGCCATCTGAATGGGCCATCTCCCTAGGCTGGGACTGTGAACCGTTAACACATAAAGGAATCGTACCCTAAACATGACGGGTGCGATCATACCAGCACTAATGCACCAGATCCCATAAGAACTCCGAAGTTAAGCGTGCTTGGGCGAGAGTAGTACTAGGATGGGTGACCTCTTGGGAAGTCCTCGTGTTGCACCCCCCATTTCAATGTTTTTTGCTCCGGTTAGGGTTGCCAAGATACTTTATCCACCACATTTCTATTATCGAATCCCACGGCACCTTGGGCAAGACAACTTCGCTTCACGTGGACGCTGGGCCAAAAAACCGACGACGTAGGGCTAGTGACCAGGTCTCCGTCGCTCCGGTTCCCATAACTTTTGATCCGTAAGGAGTTACATGGTGCACATCATATCGTTGTATAGCTCTCCGAGAGCTCTACGACGAGGGCAGCTAGCTTGCTCGCTGTGTCCTTTTTGGAGCCCAAAATCGAACGTTTTCATCAGTTTCGGGCCACTTTTGTATATTTGCTCTGTTTTTCATCTCGGATCGTACGTCGTGAGCTGTTAAAAGGACGACAACCTTACTCGCGGGACATTAGAGGGCCCAACAACGCGTTGATATCACGTCTTGCCAGGATGCTGCATTGTTGAAGCGGATGGGTTGTCGTTAAGCCTATTGCGCCTTCTGAATGGGCCATCTCTCTAGGCTGGGACTGTGAACCGTTAACACAAAAAGGAATTGTGCCCTCAACATGACGGGTGCGATCATACCAGCACTAATGCACCGGATCCCATCAGAACTCCGAAGTTAAGTGTGCTTGAGCGAGAGTAGTACTAGGATGGGTGACCCCTTGGGAATTCCTCGTGTTATACCCCCATTTTCAATTTTTTTTGCTCCGGTTAGGGTTGCCAAGATACTTTATCCACCACATTTCTATTATCGAATCCCACGGCACCTTGGGCAAGACAACTTCTTGACTTCGATTTACGTGCCCTGTCTTGGTTTTCGTGCAGGCTTCGTCATTCGTGCCTAGAATTATGTGCCCTAATCCTCGTCTTACATGCCCTGAATTCAAATCACGTGCATTACCTCGTTTCGTGTGCCCTGACCTTGAAATGCATGTTTTAACCTAGGTTTAAGAGTCGTACCTCGATTTACGTGCATTTATTTGGAAAACGTGCATTCGTCTCGTAGTTTGTGTCTACCTCGTAATTCGTGCCCCGTATTGATTTCGGTGCATGCCTCGTAGTGCGTATCCTAAACCTCGAATGGTGTGCCTACACGCTAATCAAGAAAGAATCCTACACAATCAACTAACCAATATTATATTCCAAATCAAATTCTCTACAAACTCCACTAACAATAAAATAATACTAAACTATTCCAACATTTCCCACTATCTATTATTCTATTCATAATTCAACTCATCAACAAATATTCCTATATTTTATTCTACCTAGATTCCCTAAATTCCCAACATTCCTATGACAATTCTATGACACAAATGCATAAAAATTAACCCAAAACCCTACCCAATGCACCCAAAATCTCGACACATGCATATGCCCATGCTAGGATGATTCAAATTGTGCTTCTTGGAGACACAAATCTGATTTTTGCATGCCCAAGGCCAACATTTGCATCAACAATTGCAAAAGCTTCTATTTTCTCTCATTTCTCTCACTCTCCTCACATTTCTCTCTCTCCCTCTCATTCTTCTCTCTCAATCTCGATTTTGGCTGAGTTCATACACTCCATAGCTCATCTTCATCATTCCATGGTTCATCAAGGCAAGCTAGAAGCTAAGAAACTCGATTAAACAAGCTAGGATGCAAGAAACACACATGCAAGCTCTTTGAACTTCCATTTCAGTTTAGGTGAGTATCCTAGCTTCCATTTCTTTTCTTCTTGTTCTAACCTCATGCACCTACTAAGAACTTTGTCACTAAGCTAGGAAAATTGAGAAAAAATGGGTGGAGTCTTGGCTAAGCAAGGAAAAGAACAAATCTTGTGCTTCATCAAAGTCTTGTGCATCTTCTTGTTGTTTTGCTAAGGTGAGGGCTAAAACTTCTTGAAAATCTTTCAAAAATACACATGCATGCTCTTAAATGTTTGTCTTTGCTTCTGTACTTGAGATATATGTGTGTTTATAAGCTTTTACAACCATGCATGGCAAGATTTTGGCTTGGAGGTGATGATAGATGAAATCGGATTTTATGACGGCTCTCTGTCTTGTTGTTGCGAGGTGAGTTTGGCTAGGAAAAGTATATTGAAAATGCGTGAAAATTGGTAGGTAACTATTTTTGCCAGTTTTGAACATTTTTCGAAGAAATAGGCCAAATCCAATTTTGAATCTAAATTCCTCAAAATGGACAATCATTAAAATGTGTCCAAATCTGGAAGTCAGGAAAAAATGAAGCAGGTTTTGGCAGATGCACAGACCTTGTAGAACGAACCAGTTTTGACATAGTAAATGATGTCCAAAATTCATGAAATTTGGTGTGCTACTATATTTTTCAGTTCTGGACATTTTTGTCAGAAATGGACTAAGGCTAAATCGGATCGTAATTACCTCCAAAACGACAATTATTGAAATGTGTGCAAATCTGGACAGTTTTGTGCAATCCCACTGTTTTGGCCATAACTATTGATCTCGAACTCCAAATGATGCAAGGTTTGTTTTTTATTTTAGTTCACTTATTAAGATTTAATTTGACATCTTATTTACTGGAATTTGAGATTGTTTGCTTGACTCAATGATTGTGAGAAAACAGCCTATTGCAGTGAGGGTTTCACTTAGTTATATGCTTAGAAATTTGTTGTAACTTCTCTTGTGGTATTAATTGCTTTGGATTGTGGCATTGGGATGTTGTGTGGACTGTTTTGAGTACTTGGGGATGTTTGGATTAATTGATGCTTGGCTTGAGATTGATTTTGAGTTGACTTGGGGCTTAATTGCACGGGTAAGCACGAAATGGAAACCCTAGTGACTAGGCGAAATTGCTAAGTGTTGATCCTTTGAATATTGAGTGTAATTATATGTTTATTAGGCTGCCCGTAGTTGCCTTATAGCCCTAAATGTGATTTTGATTCGTTGCATGTTGACAAATAGGCCTTTCTTGCATCCGAACCACGTAGATTGTTGTCGCATGTTGAATAACCATATTATTTGATTACGTGGACGTTGAAATGAGTTATATGGCTTGATTTACGTGCGTTACATGGCTGCCCGTTTAATGTTCATATAACTTCATATGATTTTCAAGTGAAATTACTTGTCTATTCGTGCCTCGCTTGTTTACTTGTCAATGTGCAATCTTATGACTGTCCGGAGGCAACCTACTTTGTTGTCATTCTAATGTGATATATTAAATGTCATAAATGTGCATTGCATATAAGGTTGCAACCTTTCATTCTGGCATGGTAGCGTTCACGCACACCGGGCGGCATCGGGCTTGTCGTTGCAACCGTGACTACCACGGTCCAATTCCCTCTCTCGCTTGGGGGCTAGACTTCCTCAGAGAGTTGGGTCATAGGATTTCGGTGTACATCCGGAGTACACCCACTTGGCATGTTAAGGGGATGATTTGAAGTCGACCGCAACAATTGAGAGCAAAAGCTCACCGTCTCCTTTTCACTATGTGTATAAGTACTCTCGCTTGGTTCCTAGAGGACCTCGGGGAGGAAAGACGAGTAATTGTGTTTCTTTACTTTTACATTAGGTTATGTACTTACTTGTGACATATTCATGCTTGCAAAAAGGATTTTTCATAAGTTGAACCGGAAAAATGACTTTCAAAACTTATTTCTCGTTCCCCCTCGCTGAGTTCATAAGGACCCACCCTCTTTTTTGTCACAGGTGCAGCAGATTTGGAACAAGTCCCCGAAGTAAATGTGCTTGTTGATGATTCCTTGGAGTGCCTACGTGCTTTTGTGCTTTGCCTGAAAGTGGTTGCTATATGGATATTGTGTTTGATTGCAAACTGTTCATTTTATTGATGTAAATGACCCCGTTGTAATTTGGGTCTAATTTTGGCTTGTACTGATTGTAGCCAGACGAACTCTTTATTTGGTTATTTACTTTCATCATTTAATTAGTAGTTATCGTAGGCGTTTGAACTGCTAGGTGAAGAAGTAAATAATGTAACTCTACTTAATCTCGCCTAGTGATCATGCACAAGCTAAACGATAATAGGTACTTGCATGATAGGAAATTGACAAATAAACAAGACATAGTTATCATGTTAGGCTTATTAACCAAACGAGTCTTTCAAGATAAACTAGTAGGCAAATCGGTTGGTGACAAAATAGGAGTCCTTAATGGAATTGGATTAATGATTGGAATAATTGAGGCGTTTAGAAATTAGGTCAAACTAAAAGGTCCTAACTACAACCGTTATACTGCCGGTTTTTCGGAGAATTTGTGGAGTTTAGGCTAAAACGTTAAGTGTTAAACCCTCTTGAACGATTAAGTACGTGATATGACTTGAATGTTTGGATCACACCCTAGTCTAACCTTCATAGGTTGGGTTGGGGCGTGACACCTTATATTAGAATGGTATTAGAGCTTAGTTTACTAACTAGGCGTTAGTCGGGTTCAACTCTCGGACCATGGGTAGAAGCCCTAAGGTAATTATGATATCTTGTTTATATGTGTTAATGTGTGCTACTGTGCTTTAATTGCTTTGAGCATTGAATATTATGTGCTTTTGAGGACCATATGTATTATGTGTCATGCACACCGACACGTTAGTGACCTCGATAATGCATGCATGCTTTTATACTCCTTCCTTGATACATGTGCATGTTATATAACCGTGAATGACTGTTTATACACATAGATAGTTAGGATTAGGACTTTCAGGGAAGTGAATTTGTGCAAGACGAACGAAAAGGCTCGGTTAGAGATTTCTTGCATCTTCACAGGTACTCGATGTATCGTATGTATTATTGGATATGCATATATATATAGAATGCGTAGGACAGGTATAATTGCTGAGGTAAAATTATCTCCTTATCTTTGGAATACACATGCCCGTGATTAAGTTATCAATTTTATAGCTATAAAGTTCTTGATTTTGTTAAACCGTTCTTCTAATTGTGGTTCAAGAATAAATGTTAAGGACATACAACTTTCCTTAGATATAAGAATATACTATTGGACATGTGAAGTAGTATATATATGTTCATATGCTTATAATGGAAGTTTGACTTAGGAGTTGCTTTTGAATCAAATTCTTATATCTTAAAATGGTATAATAGACTATTTATATGATTGAATCCTTACTTGATTGGAATTAAGCATTGATGAATCTGATATGGTGTATACTAGCGAGTTTCAAGTTCACTAAGTGTTGAGATCATGACCTAGAAATTAAGAGATGAACTCGTGGAAATTGACGATAGGGGTTAGATTATTAAGACGTGAATAGTGTGTTTAAGTAACTTAACAATGGATAACCTCAAGACATGTAGGCAACTCTGGAGACTAAGTTTAACAAGGTTGATGAATCTTTAGTATAACAAGATATGGGGATGTTGGAATCGAGGAATCCGCGTAACTAGAACTCGTGTTCGGAAGACTACACCTAAATGTTAGGTCGAATGGAAGTGTAAGCTATTGAATTATGTATTAGATGACTAATGTTGCTAAGGTCCTAAGTTGGATATTGGTGACATTAAGAATCATGGTATCAAATTGTTGCCCCTCGAATTTAGTTGTAATTATATGAAGTAAGACCGATGGACCTAGTATATAAACCATGGAAATGAGATTAAAGCATCCAATTGCAAAGTGGAGTCGTTAGGGTATGAATAGTAATCCTAAATAGCTAATAGTGAGTATGCATGATGATTCATGGTGAACCCTAGGGCCTAAGGTCGATGAGTCTTGATGCTCTTAGCTAGTTGAACATGTAAACGAAGAGAGTAAGATAGAGATGAATCAGAGTCATGATGACCCAAGAGACTATTGTTAGACCACCGTATCTATGTGCACCGTTTCACTTCTAGAAACTAGCGGTTGGAGACTTCGAATCGTGGTTGTTGAATAGAGGGTGAATCTTATAGTGATAATTAAATGAGTGGTTGATTACTTTTGAAGTTCTATTAGATTATATTGTAGGATGACTTGTGGTTATAATTCTTATGATGACATATCCTTGAAGTTATTTCATGTAATAAGCTACTTAGATTAGTATGGTAAGTATCTTATGAGCTAGATCATTTCGGTACCCATTTATAGTCCTAAGACTATTGTTGAACAGTTGGTAACCTAGTGGAGCATTGATATCACTTACATGGCGATGAACCTAGCTTAGTAACATTAATGTTGAAGATATATTGGCAGGCACTAAGTGTTCGAAGGAATGACTAAGTCGCTAAGTGAGTAGGACCATTATCTTCTTAAGTATGACGTAACCTTGGATTGAGGTGAGTGAAATTTATTTGAGATTGAAACTATTCGCCTTAGGAGTCTTAGTTAAGATTAAAGAAATTCTGAAGCCTCGTGACGTGAAAATAGAGATTTGAATAAGAAAATAGATTCTGGATCATAAGCTGATGAAATTTACTTGTAAGAGTTGAACTAGTACAACATGATTAGTTTACCCATGCAATTTCAATGACAATTTGTTGGTGGTACCTAATAAACCTTAGAGTTTGAGTTTAACGAATCTCAACGGTCTTTCTCGTTGATTACGAGCGTGAAGGTTAACAAAGCCGGAAAAGGAGGTTAGGGAATAGGAGCCTGTAATCGGGAGGCTAGTCATTAGAAGATTTGCTAATCTAATGTACCTACGAGATAAGAAGGGCTATGATACCATCGATAGATGACGATTTGAGATGGATTAGTTGTTTGGTGAGTTCTTCTTGAAAATAGAGTCGTATTTTGGAAATGACCCATAACATGTGTATGTCCTAGGTGTTAACAATTTTGAAGCTAGTTGATAGAATATGTAAATCTGATATAGACCTATCATCTTGAAATTAGTGTATGTAACCATAAGATCACGGTATTATTGTGATAATCTTTTTGATGTATGAATGCGAGTTTGATACAACATGAGTCATGATTTTGGAGTTATAGTTATATAGTTAGAATACCGATGCAGCTTTGATGACTAGGTATGGAGATTCTAACCTTAGTTAATGAACTTGACCTTAAGATCAAATGGAAGGAATAGAGTCGTTCAAAGGAAAGAACTGTAAATGTAGAGGTCACACCGAACTAAATGATTGGAGAAACATAGGAAGTGAATTGGTTGTGGTAAGAGATCACCAAACACGGGACGAACCGGAGTAGGAAGAATAACGAGGGTTAGAATCTGTCTAAATGACCTCAATAGGCAAGAATGAATTTCGGGACGAAATTCTTTTAAGGAGGGGAGGATGTGAGGCCCGACCCCGAATAACGTGTGTTACCTCGATTTACGTGGCCTGTCTTGGTTTTCGAGCATGCTTCGTCATTCGTGCCTAGAATTATGTGCCCTAATCCTCGTCTTACGTGCCCTGAATTCGAATCGCGTGCGTTACCTCGTTTCGTGTGCCCTAACCTTGAATTGCGTGTCTTAACCTAGGTTTAAGAGTCGTACCTCGATTTACGTGCATTTACTTGGAAAACGTGCATTCGTCTCGTAGTTCGTGTTTACCTCGTGATTCGTGCCTCGTATTGATTTCGGTGCGTACCTCGTAGTGCGTATCCTAAACCTCGAACTGTGTGCCTACACGCTAATCAACAAAGAATCCTACACAATCCACTAACCAATATTATATTCCAAATTCAAATTTTCTACAAACTCCACTAATAATAAAATAATACTAAATTATTCCTACATTTCCCACTATCTATTATTCTATTCATAATCAACTCATCAACAAACATTCCTATATTTTATTCTACCTAGATTCCCTAAATTCCCAACATTCCTATGACAATTCTATGACACAAATGCATAAAAATTAACCCAAAACCCTACCCAATGCACCCAAAATCTCGACACATGCATATGCCCATGCTAGGATGATTCAAATTGTGCTTCTTGGAGACACAAATCTGAGTTTTGCATGCCCAAGGCCAACATTTGCATCAACAATTGCAAAAGCTTCTATTTTCTCTCATTTCTCTCACTCTCCTCACATTTCTCTCTCTCCCTCTCACTCTTCTCTCTCAATCTCGGTTTTGGCTGAGTTCATACACTCCATAGCACATCTTCATCATTCCATGGTTCATCAAGGCAAGCTAGAAGCTAAGAAACTCGATTAAACAAACTAGGATGCACGAAACACACATGCAAGCTCTTTGAACTTCCATTTCGGTTTAGGTGAGTTTCCTAGCTTCCATTTCTTTTCTTCTTGTTCTAACCTCATGCACCTACTAAGAACTTTGTCACTAAGCTAGGAAAATTGAGAAAAAATGGGTGGAGTCTTGGCTAAGCAAGGAAAAGAACAAATCTTGTGCTTCATCAAAGTCTTGTGCATCTTCTTGTTGTTTTGCTAAGGTGAGGGCTAAAACTTCTTGAAAATCTTTCAAAAATCCACATGAATGCTCTTAAATGTTTGTCTTTGCTTCTGTACTTGAGATATATGTGTGTTTATAAGCTTTTACAACCATGCATGGCAAGATTTTGGCTTGGAGGTGATGGTAGATGAAATCGGATTTTGTGACAGCTCTGTGTCTTGTGGTTGCGAGGTGAGTTTGGCTAGGAAAAGGGTATTGAAAATGCGTGAAAATTTGTGGGTAACTATTTTTACCAGTTTTGAACATTTTTCACAGAAATAGGCCAAATCGAATTTTGACTCTAAAGTCCTAAAAATGGCAAATCATTAAAATGTGTCAAAATCTGGAAGTCTGGAAAAAATGAAGCAGGTTTTGGCAGATGCACAGACCTTGTAGAACGAACCCGTTTTAACTTAGTAAATGATGTCCAAATTCATGAAATTTGGTGTGATGCTATATTTTTCAGTTCTGGACATTTTTGTCAGAAATGGACTAAGGATAAATCTGACACTAAGGACCTAAAAAACGACAATTATTGAAATGTGTACAAATCTGGACAGTTTTGTGCAATCCCACTGTTTTGGCCATAACTATTGATCTCGAACTCCAAATGATGCAAGGTTTGTTTCTGATTTTAGTTCACTTCTTAAGATTTAATTTGAAATATTATTTACTGGAATTGGAGATTGTTTGCTTGACTCAATGATTGTGAGAAAACAGCCTATTGCAGTAAGGGTTTCACTTAGTTATATGCTTAGAAATTTGTTGTAACTTCTCTTGTGGTATTAATTGCTTTGGATTGTGGCATTGGGATGTTGTGTGGACTGTTTTGAGTACTTGGGGATGTTTGGATTAATTGATGCTTGGCTTGAGATTGATTTTGAGTTGACTTGGGGCTTAATTGCACGGGTAAGCACGAAATGGAAACCCTAGTGACTAGGCGAACTTGCTAAGTGTTGATCCTTTGAATATTGAGTATAATTATATGTTTAGTAGGCTTCTCGTAGTTGCCTTATAGCCCTAAATGTGATTTTGATTCGTTGCATGTTGACAAATAGGCCTTTCTTGCATCCGAACCACGTAGATTGTTGTCGCATGTTGAATAACCTTATTATTTGATTATGTGGACGTTGAAATGAGTTATATGGCTTGATTTACGTGCGTTACATGGCTGCACGTTTAATGTTCATATAACTTCATATGCTTTTCAAGTGAAATTACTTGTCTATTCATGCCTCGCTTGTTTACTTGTCAATGTGCAATCTTATGACTATCCGGAGGCAACCTACTTTGTTGTCATTCTAATGTGATATATTAAATGTCATAAATGTGCATTGCATACAAGGTTGCAACCTTTCATTCTGGCATGGTAGTGTTCACGCACACTGAGCGGCATCGGGCTTGCCGTTGCAACCGTAACTACCATGGTCCAATTCCCTCTCTTGCTTGGGGGCTAGACTTCCTCGGAGAGTTGGGTTGTAGGATTTCGGGGTACATCCGGAGTACACCCACTTGGCGGGTTTAGGGGATGATTTGAAGTCGGCCGCAACAATTGAGAGAAAAAGCACACCGTATCCATTTCACAATGTGTATAAGTACTCTCGCTTGGTACCTAGAGGACCCCGGGGAGCAAAGACGGGTAATTGTGGTCCTTTCCTTTTACATTACGTTATGTACTTACTTGTGACATATTCATGCTTGCAAAAAGGATTTTTCATAAGTTGAACCGGAAAAATGAGTTTCAAAACTTATTTCTCGTACCCCCTCGCTGAGTTCATAAGGACTCACCCTCTTTTTTGTCACAGGTGCAGCAGATTTGGAACAAGTACCCGAAGTAAATGTGCTTGTTGATGATTCCTTGGAGTGACTACGTGCTTTTGTGCTTTGCCTGAAAGTGGTTGCTATATGGATATTGTGTTTGATTACAAACTGTTCATTTTATTGATGTAAATAACGCCGTTGTAATTTGGGTCTAATTTTGGCTTGTACTGATTGTAGCCGGACGAACTCTTTATTTGGTCGTTTACTTTCGTCATTTAATTAGTAGTTATCGTAGGCGTTTGAACCGCTAGGTGAAGAAGTAAATAATGTAACTCTACTTAATCTCACCTAGTGATCATGCACAAGCTAAAGGATAATAGGTACTTGCATGATAGGAAATTGACAAATAAACAGGACATAGTTATCATGTTAGGCTTATTAACCAAACGAGACTTTCAAGATAAACTAGTAGGCAAATCGGTTGGTGACAAAGTAGGAGTCCTTAATGGAATTGGATTAATGATTGGAATAATTGAGGCATTTAGAAATTAGGTCAAACTAAAAGGTCCTAACTACAGCCGTTATACTGCTGGTTTTCCGGAGAATTTGTGGAGTTTAGGCTAAAACGTTAAGTGTTAAACCCTCTTGAACGATTAAGTACGTGATATGACTTGAATGTTTAGATCACACCCTAGTCTAACGTTCATGGGTCGGGTTGGGGCGTGACAACTTCGCTTCACGTGGAGGCTGGGCCAGCAAACCGAGGGCGTAGGGCTTGTGAGCAGGTCTCCGTCGCTCCGGTGCCCATAACTTTTGATCCGTAAGGAGTTACGCGGCGCACAGCATCCCGTTACAAAGTTCTCCGAGAGCTCTACGGTGGGGGCAGCCAGCTTGCTCGCTGTGCCCGTCTTTCTAGCCCAAAATCGAACGTTTTCATCAGTTTCGGGCCATTTTTCTTCTTTAGCTCTGTTTTTCTGTCCCGGATCGTACGTCGTGAGTTGTTAATAGGACTACAACCTTACTTGCGGGACATTATAGGGCCCTACAACGCGTCGACATCACGTCTTGCGAGGATGCTGCGTTGTTGTAGTGGATGGGTTTTCGTTTAGCCTATTGGGCCTTTTGAATGGGCCATCACTCTACACTGGGACTGTGAACCGTTAACACATAAAGGAATTGTTCCCTCAACATGACGGGTGCGATCAGACCAGCACTAATGCACCGGATCCCATCAGAACTCCGAAGTTAAGCGTGCTTAGGCGAGAGTAGTACTAGGATGGGTGACCCCCTGGGAAGTCCTCGTGTTGCACCCCCCTTTTCAATTTTTTTTGCTCCGGTTAGGGTTGCCAATATACTTTATTCACCACATTTCTATTATCGAACCCCACGGCACCTTGGGCAAGACAACTTCGCTTCACGTGGAGGCTGGGCCAGCAAACTGAGGGCGTAGGGCTTGTGACCAGGTCTCCGTCGCTCCGGTGCCCATAACTTTTGATCCGTAATGAGTTACGCGGTGCACAACATACCGTTGCAAAGCTCTCCAAGAGCTCTACGACAAGGTCATCTAGTGTGCACGCTGTGCCGCTATTTGGATCCCAAAATCGAATGTTTTCATCAGTTTCGGGCCACTTTTCTTATTTTGCTCTATTTTTTCGTCCCGGATCGTACGTCGTGAGCTGTTAAAAGGATGAAAACCTTACTCGCGGGACATTAGAGGGCCCTACAACGCATCAATATCACGTCTTGATAGGATGCTGCGTTGTCGAAGCGGATGGGTTGTCGTTAAGCCCATTGGGCCTTCTGAATTGGCCATCTCTTTAGTTTGGGACTGTGAACCGTTAACACATTAAGGAATTGTGCCCTGAACCTGACGGGTGCGATCATACCAGCACTAATGCACCGGATCCTATCAGAACTCCGAAATTAAGAGTGCTTGGGCGAGAGTAGTACTAGGATGGGTGACCCCCTGGCAAGTCCTCGTGTTGCACCCCTCTTTTCAATTTTTTTTTCCTTCGGTTAGAGTTGCCAAGATACTTTATCCACCACAATTCTATTATTGAATCCCACGGCACCTTGGGCAAGACAAGTTTGCCTCACTTGGAGGTTGGGACCGCAAACCGAGGGCGTACGGCTTGTGACCAGGTCTCCGTCGCTCCGGTGACCATTACTTTTGATCTGTAAGGAGTTACGCAGCGCACAGCATACCGTTGGAAACCTCTTCGAGAGCTCTACAACGGGGGCAGCTAGCTTGCTCGCTGTGCCCCTTTTGGCGGCCAAAATCGAATATTTTCATCAGTTTCGGGCCACTTTTCTAGTTTTTGCTCTGTTTTTCTGTCCCGGATCGTACGTCGTGAGCTGTTAAAAGGACGACAACCTTACTTGCGGGACATTAGAGGTCTCTACAACGCGTTGATGTCACGTCTTGCGAGGATGCTGCGTTGTTGAAGAAGATGACTTGTCGTTAAGCCCATTGGGCCTTTTGAATGAGCCATCTCTCTAGGCTGGGACTGTGAAACGTTAACACATAAAGGAATTGTGCCCTCAACATTACGAGTGCGATCATACCAGCACTAATGCACCGGATCCCATAAGAACTCCGAAGTTAAGCGTGCTTGGGCGAGAGTAGTACTTGGATGGGTGACCCCCTTGGAAGTCCTCATGTTGCACCCCCCTTTTCAATTTATTTTGCTCCGGTTAGGGTTGCCAAGATACTTTATCCACCACATTTCTATTATTGAATCCCACGGCACCTTGGGCAAGACAACTTCGCTTCACGTGGAGCCTGGGCTAGCAAACTGAGGGCGTTGGGCTTGTGTCCAGGTCTCCATCGCTCCGGTGCCCATAACTTTTGATCCGTAAGGAGTTACGGGGCACACAGCATGTCGTTGCAAAACTCTCCGAGAGCTCTACGACGGGGGTAGCCAGTTTGCTCGCTATGCCCCTTTTTGGAGCCCAAAATCGAACATTTTCATCAGTTTCGGGCCACTTTTCTTATTTAGCTCTATTTTTTCCGTCCCGGATCGTACGTCGTTAACTGTTAAAAGGACGACAACCTTACACGCGGGACATTAGAGGGCCCTACAACGCGTCGATATCACGTCTTGCGAGGATGTTGCATTTTTGAAGCGGATGGGTTGTCGTTAAGCCCATTGGGCCTTCTGAATGGGCCATCTCTCTAGGCTGGGATTGTGAACCGTTAACACATAAAAGAATTGTGCCCTCAACATGACGGGTGTGATCATACCAGCACTAATGCACCGAATCCCATCAGAACTCCGAAGTTAAGCGTGCTTGGGCGAGAGTAGTACTTAGATGGGTGACCCCCAGGGATGTCCTCGTGTTGCACCCCCCTTTTCAATTTTTTTGGCTCTGGTTAGGGTTGCCAAGATACTTTATCCACCACATTTCTATTATTGAATCCCTCGGCACCTTGGGCAAGACAACATTGCTTCACGTGGAGGCTAGGCCAGCAAACCGAGGGCGTAGGGCTTGTGACCAGGTCTCCGTCGCTCCGGTGCCCATAACTTTTGATCCGTAAGGAGTTACGCGGCGCACAACATATCGTTGCAAAGCTCTCCGA
Organism: Ehretia macrophylla; assembly: GCA_037974665.1. Classification (NCBI taxonomy): domain Eukaryota; kingdom Viridiplantae; phylum Streptophyta; class Magnoliopsida; order Boraginales; family Ehretiaceae; genus Ehretia; species Ehretia macrophylla. The sequence goes on along the minus strand of CM075765.1, from coordinate 86,005,396 downwards.
GAGCTCTACGATGGCGGCACCTAGCTTGCTTGCTGTGCCCATTTTTGGAGCCCGAAATCAAACATTTTCATCAGTTTCGGGCCACTTTTCTAATTTAGCTCTGTTTTTTCCGTCCCGGATCGTACGTCGTGAGCTGTTAAAAGGACAACAAAGTTACTCACGGGACATTAGAGGGCCCCACAACCCGTCGATATCACGTCTTGCGAGGATGCTGTGTTGTTGAAGCGGATGGGTTGTCGTTAAGCCCATTGGGCCTTCTGAATGGGCCATCTCTCTAGGCTGGGACTGTGAACCGTTAACACATAAAAGAATTGTGCCCTCAACATGACGGGTGCGATCATACCAGCACTAATGCACCGGATCCCATCAGAACTCCGAAGTTAAGCGTGCTTGGGCGAGAGTAGTACTAAGATGGGTGACCCCCAGGGATGTCCTCGTGTTGCACCCCCCTTTTCAATTTTTTTGGCTCTGGTTAGGGTTGCATAGATACTTTATCCACCACATTTCTATTATCGAATCCCACGGCACCTTGGGCAAGACAACTTCGCTTCACGTGGAGGCTGGGCCAGCAAACCGAGGGCGTAGGGCTTGTGACTAGGTCTCTGTCGCTCCGGTGCCCATAACTTTTGATCCGTAAGTAGTTACGCGGCGCACATCATACCGTTGCAAAGCTCTCCGAGAGCACTACGACAGGGGCAGCTATCTTGCTCGTTGTGCCCTTTTTGGGGCCCAAAATCGAACGTTTTCATCAGTTTCAGGCCACTTTTCTACTTTTGCTCTGTTTTTTCGTCCCGGATCGTACGTCGTGAGCTGGTAAAAGGATGGCAACCTTACTCACGGGACATTAGAAGGCCTTACAACGTGTCGATATCACGTCTTGCGTGGATGCTGCGTTGTTGAAGCGGATGCGTTGTCGTTACGCCCATTGGGCCTTCTGAATGGGCCATCTCTCTAGGTTGGGACTGTGAACCGTTAACACATAAACGAATTGTGCCCTAAACATGACGGGTGAGATCATACCTGCACTAATGCACCGGATGCCATCAAAAATCCAAAGTTAAGCGTGCTTGGGCGAGAGTAGTACTAGGATGGGTGACCCCTTGGGAAGTTCTGGTGTTGCACCCCACTTTTCAATTTTTTTTGCTCCGGTTATGGTTGCCAAGATACTTTATCCACCATATTTCTATTATCGAATCCCACGGCACCTTGGACAAGACAACTTCGCTTCACGTGGAGGCTGGGCCAGCAAACCGAGGGTGTAGGGCTTGCGACTAGGTCTCCGTCACTCCAGTGCCCATAACGTTTGATCCGTAAGGAGTTACGCGGCGCACAACATACCGTTGAAAAGCTCTCCGAGAGCTCTACAACGGGGGTAGCAAGCTTGCTCGCTGTGCCCTTTTTGGAGCCAAAAATCGAATGTTTTCATCAGTTTCGGGACACTTTTCTAATTTTGCTCTGTTTTTTCGTCCCAGATCGTATGTCGTGAGCTGTTAAAAGGACGACAACGTTACTCGCGGGATATTAGTGGGCCCTACAACGCATCGATATCACGTCTTTCCAAGATGCTGCGTTGTTGAAGTGGATGGGTTGTCGTTAAGCCCATTGGGCCTTCTGAATGAGCCATCTCTCTAGGCTGGGAGTGTGAACCGTTAACACATAAAGGAATTGTGCCCTCAACTTGACGGGTGCGATCATACTAGCACTAATGCACCGGATCCCATCAGAACTCCGAAGTTAAGCGTGCTTGGGTGAGAGTAGTACTAGGATGGGTGACCCCCTAGGAAGTCCTTGTGTTGTACCCCCTTTTCAATTTTTTTTGCTCCGGTTAGGGTTGCCAAGATACTTTATCCACCACATTTCTATTATCGAATCCCACAGCACCTTGGGCAAGACAACTTCGATTCACGTGGAGGCTGGGCCAGCAAACCAAGGGCGTAGGGCTTGTGACCAGGTCTCCATCGCTCCGGTGCCCAATAACTTTTGATCCGTAAGGAGTTACGCGGCGCACAACATTCCGTGTAAAGTTATCCAAGAGCTCTACGATGGGGGCAACCAGCTGGCTCGCTGTGCCCCTTTTTGGAGCCCAAAATCGAATGTTTTCATCACTTTTCTTCTTTAGCTCTGTTTTTCCGTCACGAATCGTACGTCGTGAGTTGTTAAAAGGACGACAACCATACTCGCAGGACATTAGAGGGCCCTACAACACGTCGATATCTCGTCTTGCGAGGATGCTGTGTTGTTGACGCAGATGGGTTGTCATTAAGCCCATTGGGCCTTTTGAATGGGCCATCTCTCTAGGCTGGGACTGTGAACCGTTAACACATATAAGAATTGTGCTCTCAACATGATGCGTGCGATCATACCAACACTAATGCTCCGGATCCAATCAGAACTCCGAAGTTAAGCGTGCTTGGGCGAGAGTAGTACTAGGATGGGTGACCCCCTGGGAAGTCCTCGTGTTACACCCCCTTTTCAATTTTTTTTGCTCCGGTTAGGGTTACCAAGATACTTTATCCACCACATTTCTATTATCGAACCCCACGGCAACTTGGGCTAGACAACTTCACTTCACGTGGAGGATGGGCCAGCAAACCGAGGGCGTAGGCCTTGCAACTAGGTCTCCGTCGCTCCGGTACCCATAACTTTTGATCCGTAAGGAGTTACGCGATGCAAAGCATACCGTTGCAAAGCTCTCCAAGAGCTCTACGACAGGGGCGGCAAGCTCGCTCGCTGTGCCCTTTTTGGAGCCCAAAATCGAACGTTTTCATCAGTTTCAGGCCACTTTTCTATTTCTGCTCTGTTTTTCCGTCCCGGATCGTACGTCGTGAGCTGTTAAAAGGACGACAACCTTACTCGCGGGACATTAGAGGGCCATACAACGCGTCGATATCACGTCCTGCGAGGATGCTACGTTGTTGAAGCAGATGGGTTGTAGTTAAGCCCATTGGGCCTTCTGAATGAGCCATCTCTCTAGGCTGGGACTGGGAACCATTAACACATAAAGGAATTGTGCCCTCAACATGACGGGTGCGATCATACTAGCACTAATGACCCAGATCCCATCAGAACTCCGAAGTTAAGTGTGCTTGGGCGAGAATAGTACTAGGATGGGTGACCCCAGGGAAGTCCTCGTGTTGTACCCCCTTTTCAATTTTTTTTGCTCCGGTTAGGGTTGCCAAGATACTTTATCCACCACATTTCTATTATCGAATCCCACGGCACCTTGGACAAGACAACTTTGCTTCGTTTGGAGGCTAGGCCAACAAACCGAGGGCGTAGGGCTTCTGACCAGGTCTCCATCGCTCCGGGGCCCATAACTTTTGATCCGTAAGGAGTTACGTGGCGCATAGCATTCCGTTGCAAAGCTCTTCGAGAGTTCAACGATGGGGGCAGCCAGCTTGCTCGCTGTGCCCGTTTTTGGAGCCCAAAATGGAAAGTTTTCATCACTTTCGGCCCATTTTTCTTCCTTAGCTCTGTTTTTCCATCCCGGATTGTACGTCGTGAGCTGTTAAAAGGACGACAACCTTACTCGCGGGACATTAGAGGGCCCTACAACGTGTCGATATCACGTCTTGCGAGGATGCTGCGTTGTTGAAGCGGATGGGTTGTCGTTAAGCCCATTGGGCCTTTTGAATGGGCCATCTCTCTAGGCTGGGACAGTGAACCATTAACACATAAAGGAATTTTGCCCTCAACATGACGGGTGCGATTATACCTGCGCTAATGCACCGGATCCCATCAGAACTCCGAAGTTAAGTGTGCTTGGGCGAGAGTAGTACTAGGATTGGTGACCCCCTGGGAAGTCCTCGTGTTGTACCCCACTTTTCAATTTTTTTTGCTTCGGGTAGGGTTGCCAAGATACTTTATCCACCACATTTCAATTATCGAATCCCACGGCACCTTGGGCTAGACAACTTCGCTTCACGTGGGGGCTGGGCCAGCAAACTGAGGGCGTAGGGCTTGTGACCAAGTCTCCGTCGCTCAGGTGCCCATAACTTTTGATATACAAGGAGTTACGCGGCGCACAGCATACAGTTGCAAAGCTGTCCGAGAGCTCTACAACGGGGGCAGCCACCTTGGTCGCTGTGCCCATTTTTGGAGCCCGAAATCAAACATTTTCATCAGTTTCGAGCCACTTTCTTGTTTAGCTCTGTTTTTCCGTCCCGAATCGTACGTCGTGAGCTGTTAAAAGGACAACAAGTTTACTCGCGTGACATTAGAGGGCCCTAAAACGTGTCTATATCACGTCTTGCGAGGATGATGCGTTGTTGAAGCGGATGGGTTGTCGTTAAGCCCATTGGGCCTTCTGAATGGGCCATCTCTCTAGGTTGGGACTGTGAACCGTTAACACATAAAGGAATTGTGCCCTCAACATGACGGGTGCGATCATACCAGCACTAATGCACCGGATCCCATCAGAACTCCGAAGTTAAGAGTGCTTAGGGGAGAGTAGTACTAAGATGGGTAACCCCCTGGGAAGGCCTCGTGTTGCACCCCCATTTTCAATTTTTTTTGCTCCGGTTAGGGTTGCCAAGATACTTTATCCACCGCATTTCTATTATCGAATCCCACGGCACCTTGGGCAAGACAACTTCGCTTCACGTGGAGGCTGGGCCAGCAAACCGAGGGCGTAGGGCTTGTGACCAGGTCTACATCGCTCCGGTGCCTATAACTTTTGATCCATAAGGAGTTACGCGGCGCACAGCATACCGTTGCAAAGTTCTCCGAGAGCTCTACGACAGGGGCAACTAGCTTACTCGCTTTGCCCGTTTTGGAGCCCAAAACCGAACGTTTTCATCAGTTTCGGGCCACTTATCTTCTTTTGCTCTATTCTTCCGTCCCGGATCGTACGTCATGAGCTGTTAAAAGGACGACAACCTTAATCACGGGACATTACAGGGCCCTACAATGCGTCGATATCACGTCTTGCGAGGATGCGGCGTTGTTGAAGCGGATGGGTTGTCGTTAAGCCCATTGGGCCTTTTGAATGGGCCATCTCTTTAGGCTGGGACTGTGAACCGTTAACACATAAATGAATTGTGCCCTCAACATGATGGGTGCGATCATACCAGTACTAATGCACCGGATCCCATCAGAACTCCGAAGTTAAGCGTGCTTGGGCCTGAGTAGTACCAGGATGGGTGACCCCATGGGAAGTCCTCGTGTTCTACCCCCCTTTTCAAAATTTTTTGCTCTGCCTAGGGTTGCCAAGATACTTTATCCACCACATTTCTATTATCGAATCCCACGGCACCTTGGCAAGACAACTTCGCTTCACGTGGAGGCTTGGCTGCAAACCGATGGCGTAGGGCTTGTGACCAGGTCTCCATCGCTCTGGTGCCCATATCTTTTGATCTGTAAGGAGTTACGCGGCGCACAACATACCGTTGCAAAGATCTCCGAGAGCTCTACGACAGGGGCAGCCAGCGTGCTTGATGTGCCCGTTTTTGGAAGCCAAAAATCGAACGTTTTCATCACTTTCGGGCTACTTTTCTTCTTTAGCTCTGTTTTTCCGTCCCAGATCATACGTCGTGAGTTGTTAAAGAGACGACAACCTTACTCGCGGGACATTACAGCGCCTTACAACGCATCGTTATCACGTCTTGCGAGGATGCTGGGTTGTTGAAGCGGATGGGTTGTCGTTAAGCCCGTTGGGCCTTTTGAATGAGCTATCTCAATAGGCTGGGACTGTGAACCGTTAACACATAAAGGAATTGTGCCCTCAACATGACAGGTGCAATCATACCAGTACTAATGCACCGGATCCCATCAGAACTCCGAAGTTAAGCGTGCTTGGGCGAGAGTAGTACTAGTATGGGTGACCCCGTGGGAAGTCCTTGTGTTGCACCCCCCTTTTAAATTTTTTTTGCTCCGGTTAGGGTGGCCAAGATACTTTATCCACCACATTTCTATTATCGAATCCCACGGCACCTTGGGCAAGATAACTTCGCTTCACGTGAAGACTGGGCCAGCAAACCGAGGGCATAGGGCTTATGACCAGGTCTCCTTCGCTGCGGTGCCCATAACTTTTGATCGGTAAGGAGTTACGCGCAGCACAGCATACCGTTGCAAAGCTCTCTGAGAGTTCTACAACGGGGGTAGCCAGCTTTCTCACTGTACCCTTTGTTGGAGCCCAAAATTAAACGTTTTCATCAGTTTCGGGCCACTTTTCTTATTTAGCTCTGTTTTTTCCGTCCCGGATCGTACGTCGTGAGTTGTTAAAAGAACGACAACCTTACTCGCTGGACATTAGAGGGCCCTACAACGCATCGATATCACGTCTTGCGAGGATGCTGCGTTGTTGAAGTGGATGGGTTGTTCTTAAGCCCATTGTGGCTTTTGAATGGGCCCTCTCTCTAGGCTGGGACAGTGAACCATTAACACATAAAGGAATTGTGCCCTCAACATGAAGGGTGCGATCATACCAGTACTAATGCACTGGATCCCATCAGAACTCCGAAGTTAAGAGTTCTTGGGCTAGAGTAGTACTAGGATGGGTGATCCCCTGGGAAGTCCTCGTGTTGCACCCCCCTTTTCAATTTTTTTTGCTCCAGTTATGGTTGCCAAGATGCTTTATCCACCACATTTCTATTATCGAACCCCACGGCACCTTGGGCAAAACAACTTCGCTTCATGTGGAGGCTAGCCCAGGAAACCGAGGGCGTAGGGCTTGTGACCAGGTCTCCGTCGCTCCGGTGCCCATAACTTTTGATCCGTAAGGAGTTACGCGGCGCACAGCATACAGTTGCAAAGCTCTCCGAGAGCTCTACAACGGGGGTAGCCAGCTTGCTCACTGTGCCCCTTTTTGGAGCCTAATATCGAACGTTTTCATCACTTTCTGGCCACTTTTCTTCTTTAGCTCTGTTTGCCCATCCCGGATCGTACGTCGTGAGCTGTTAAATGGACGACAACCTTACTCATGGGACATTAAAGGGCCCTACAACGCGTCATTATCACGTCTTGCGAGGATGCTGCGTTGTTGAAGTGGATGGGTTGCTGTTAAGCCCATTGGGTCTTTTGAATGGGCCATCTCTCTAGGCTGGGACAGTGAACCGTTAACACATAAAAGAATTGTGCGCCCAACATCACGGGTGCGATCATACCAGCACTAATGCACCGGATCCCATAAGAAATCCGAACTTAAGCGTGCTTGGTCGAGAGCAGTACTTGGATGGGAGACCGCCGGGGAAGTCCTCGTGTTGCACCCCCTTTTCATTTTTTTTTGCTCCGGTTATGGTTGCCAAGATACTTTATCCACCACATTTCTATTATCGAACCCCACGGCACCTTGGGCAAGACAACTTCGCTTCATGTGGAGGTTGGGCCAGCAAACCGAGGGCGTAGGGCTTGTGACCAGGTCTCCGTCGCTCCGGTGCCCATAACTTTTGATCCGTAAGGAGTTACGCAGCGCACAACATACTGTTGTGAAGCTCTCTGAGAGCTCTACGACAGGGGCAGCTAGCTTGCTCGATGTGCCCTTTTTGGAGCCCAAAATCAAACGTTTTCATTAGTTTTGGGCCATTTTTTTTTTTGCTATGTTTTTCCATCCCGGAACGTACGTCTTGAGCTGTTAACAGGATGACAACCTTACTCGCGGGACATTAGAGGGCCCTACAATGCGTCGACATCACGTCTTGCGAGGATGCTGTGTTGTTGAAGCGGATGGGTTGTCGTTAAGCCCATTGGGCCTTCTGAATAAGCCATCTCTCTAGGCTGGGACTGTGAACCGTTAACACATAAAGGAATTGTGCCCTCAACATGATGGGTGCGATCATACCAGTACTAATGCACCGGATCCCATCCGAACTCCGAAGTTAAGAGTGCTTGGACGAGAGTAGTACTAAGATGGGTGACCCCCTGGGAAGTCCTCGTGTTGCACCCCTCTTTTCAATTTTTTTTGCTCCGGTTAGGGTTGCCAATATACTTTATCCACCACATTTCTATTATCGAACCCCACGACACCTTGGGCAAGACAACTTCACTTCACGTGGATGCTGGGCTGGCAAACCGAGGGCGTAGGGCTTGTGACCAGGTCTCCGTCACTCCGGTGCCCATAACTTTTGATCCGTAAGGAGTTACGCGGCGCACAACATACCGTCGTAAAGCACTCCGAGAGCACTACGACAGGTGCAGCTAGCTTACTCGCTGTGCCCTTTTTGGAGCCCAAAAACGAACGTTTTCATCAGTTTCGGGGCACTTATCTTCTATTGCTCTATTTTTCCGTCCTGGATCGTACGTCGTGAGCTGTTAAAAGGACGACAACCTTAGTCATGGGACATTACAGGGCCCTACAACGCGTCGATATCACATCTTGCGAGGATGTTGCGTTGTTAAAGTGGATGGGCTGTCATTAAGCCCATTGGGACTTTTGAATGGGCCATCTCACTAGGTTAGGACTGTGAACCGTTAACATATAAAGGAATTGTGCCCTAAACATGACGGGTGCGATCATACCAGCACTAATGCACCGGATCCCATCAGAACTCCGAAGTTAAGCGTGCTTGGGCGAGAGTAGTACTAGGAAAGGTGACCCCATGGGAAGTCCTTGTGTTGTACCCCCCTTTTCAATTTTTTTTGCTCCGGTTAGGGTTGCCAAGATAATTTATCCACCACATTTCTATTATCGAATCCCACAGCACCATGGGCAAGACAACTTCGCTTCACGTGGAGGCTGGCCAGCAAACCGAGGGCGTAGGGCTTGTTACCAGGTCTCCATCGCTCCGGTGCCCATAACTTTTGATCTGTAAGGAGTTACGCGACGCACAGCATTCCGTTGCAAAGCTCTCCGAGAGCTCTACAATGGGGGCAGCCAGCTTGCTCACTGTGCCCCTTTTTGGAACCCAAAAATTGAACCTTTTCATCACTTTCGGGCCACTTTTCTTCTTCAGCTCTATTTTTTCGTCCCAGATCGTACGTCGTGAGTTTTTAAAAGGACGACAACCTTACTCGCGGGACATTAGAGGGCCCCACAACGCGTCGTTATCACGTTTTGCGAGGATGATGCGTTGTTGAAGCGGATGGGTTGTCGTTAAGCCCATTGTGCCTTTTGAATACCAGTACTAGTGCACCGGATCCCATCAGAACTCTGAAGTTAAGAGTGCTTAGGGGAGAGTAGTACTAGGATGGGTGACCCCCTGGGAAGTCCTCGTGTTGCACCCCCCTTTTCAATTTTTTTTGCTCCGGTTAGGGTTGCGAAGATACTTTATCCATCATATTTCTATTATCGAACCCCACGGCACCTTGGGCAAGACAACTTCACTTCACGTGGAGGCTGGGCCAGCAAACCGAGGGCGTAAGGCTTGTGACCAGGTCTCCGTCGCTCCGGTGCCCATAACTTTTGATCCGTAAGGAGTTACGCGGCGCACATCATACTGTTGTAAAGCACTCCGAGAGCTCTGCGACAGGTACAACTAGCTTGCTCGCTGTGCCCTTTTTGGATCACAAAAATGAACATTTTCATTACTTTCGGGCCACTTATCTTCTTTTGCTCTATTTTTCCGTCCCGGATCGTACGTCGTGAGCTGTTAAAAGGACGAGAACCTTAGTCGCGGGACATTATAGGGCCCTACAACGCGTCGATATCACGTCTTGCAAGGATGCTGCGTTGTTGAAGCGGATGGGTTGTCATTAAGCCCATTGGGACTTTTGAATGGGCCATCTCTCTAGGCTAGGACTGTGAACCGTTAACACATAAAGAAATTGTGCCCTCAACATGACGGGTGCGATCATACCAGCACTAATGCATCGGATCCCATCAGAACAGTGAGGCCCGACCCTGAATAACGTGTATTACCTCGTTTTGCGTGCCATAGACCAAGAATGATATGACTGACCTTGGATTACGTGCCCTATCTTAGTTTTCGTGCATACTTCGTCATACGTGCCATAACCTAAAATTGTTTGCCCTAATCCTCGATATACGTACGATACCTAGATAAACGTGCCATGACCTTAATTTACATGCAAGACCTCAATTTGCGTGTGTCTCTTCATTTCGTGTGCATTAACCTTGAACTACGTGCCTTAACCTAGGTTTAAGAGGCGTACCTTAATTTACGTGCATTGCATTGAATTATGTGTCATGCATTGGTCTACGTGCATTGACCTAGGGTTGCGTGCGTTAGCATTAGAATTTGTGCATTAGACTTGAAGTACGTGCCTTAGTCTAGAAGTTCGTGTCTTACCTCGTAGTTCGTGTTTACCTTGTGTTTCGTGCCCCTTATTGATTTCAGTGCGTGCCTCGTAGTGTGTACCCTAGACCTAGGAATCTGTGCCACCACATTAATCAAGAAAGCATCCTACACAAAGCACTAAACTATAAAATAATCCTAATTCAAATCTCTACAAAATCCACTAACAATAAACAATTCAATCTACACACACACCTAAACATTCTTTATTCTTTATTCTCACCCAAAACCAATGCACCTCAAATTTCACCCTTATTATAATCCATAATATATTAAATAGAGTCTGAAATTGTCACGCCCCAACCCGGCCTATAAAGGTTAGACTAGGGTGTGATCTAAACATTCAAGTCCTTTCACGTTCTAGGAGGTTTAACACTTAACGTTTTATTCTAGACTCCAAAATTTTTCGGAAATCCGGCAGCATAACGGCTGTAATTGGGCTCTTTGTTTTGACCTAAATTTTCTAACAGCCTCAAAACTTTCAATTCAAGTTCAGTCCCGACTAGAGTTTACTATTTTATTATCAATTGAATTGCCTATTGGTTATTTCGGCGTCCCGTTTGATTTATAACCTAGCATGATACTATGTCTCGTTTGTCCATTTATCCTCATTTCAAAATATACCTGTTGATCTTAGCTTATTAGCGAGTACCTGTTGAGATTGGATAAGTTCATTTGCCTATTCCTTAACTAAGCATCATAACCTATGATAGATACTAATGATAATAAAAGCAAAAACGATCATAGTATGTCTAGTATCAGTCTACTAAATATAAGTACAAACCAAAATTAGACCCCAAATTACAACGGGGGTCTTTTACATCACAAACAACAAATAACGTAAGGGAAATAGTCTTCAAGTAGCAAAAGTTCACAAGTAGTCACAATCAAGCAAAATAAGCAATGACAGGCATTCACTCCAGGGGTTCATCATTAGGCACACCGTCTTCGGGTACCTGTTCTGGATCTTCTTCACCTGTGATGAAAAGAGGGTGAGTCCTTATGAACTCAGCGAGGGGGAACGAGAAATACGTTTTGAAACTCATTTTGCGGTTCAATTATGAAAATCCTTTTGCAAGCATAAATATAACAATGATATAAGATACAGGAACAGGAATACCAGTCTTTCCTCCCTGAGGTCCTCCAGGGACCAAGCGAGAGTACTTGTACACGTAGTAAAAGGATACGGTGAGCTATTGCTCTCAGATCAAGTCAAGTAACAGGAGTTGCGGCCGACTTTAATTCATCCCCAAAACACGCCAGGTGGGTGTACTCCGGATGTACCCCGAAATCCTACGACCCAACTCTCCAAGGGTGAATACCAAGTGAGAGAAGGAATTGGATCATGGTAGTCACGGTAACACCGGCAAGCCCGATGCCACCCAGCGGACGTGAAACGCTACCATGCCACACGAAAGGTTGCAACCTTGTATGCAATGCACATTTATAACATTTAACATATCACATTAGGAGGACAACAAAGTAGGTTGCCTCCGAACAGTTATAAGATCGCACGTTGTCAAGTAGTCAAACAAGGCACGATAAGACAAGTAATTTCATTTGAAAGGCATATAGAGTCATATGATCATCAAACGGGCAGCCATGTAACACATGTAAAACAGGCTATATAACTCATTAAGAGGTCCACGCAATCAAGCGATAAGATTATTCAACGTGCAATGATATCAACATGGGTTCGGATGCAAGAAAAGCTTATTTGTCAACATGCAATGGTCAAGATCACTTTTGAAGTTATAAAACATTTACGGGCAGCCCACTAAGCATATGATTCCAACACAATATCCAATTGATCAACACCTATTAAGACTATCGAGTCATTAGGGTTCCCATTTCATGCTTAATCAAGTGATTAAAACCCTAAGTCCACTCAAGATCATTATCAAGTATTGCATCATTTAATTCAACATCCTCAAGTGCTCACAACAGTCCACATAATATCCCAACACCACATTTCCACACAATTAGTGTCACAAGAGAGGTTACAACAATTTTCCAAGCATATGGCTAAATAAAACCTTTACTGCAATAGGCTGTTTTCTCACAATCAATAGGATAATCAAACAATCTCCAAATTCAGTAAATAAGATTTCAAATTAAAGCTTAAGAAGTTAAATAAAATCAGAAACAAACCTTGCATCAATTGGAGTTCAGAATCATTAGTTATAGCCGAAACAGTGGAATAGCACAAAACTGTCCAGATTTGCACACATTTCGATAATTGACGTTTTTGAGGTCCTTAGGGTCAGATTCAGCCTTAGTCCATTTCTGAAAAAAATGTCCAGAACTGAAAAATATAATAGCACACCAATTTTCATACATTTTAGACATCATTAACTAAGTCAAATATGGTTCGTTCCACAAGGTCAGTGCATCTGCCAAAACCTGCTTCATTTTTCCAGATTTCCAGATTTGGTCACATTTTAAAGATTTGCCATTTTGAAGACATTAGATTCAAAATTAGCTTCGGCCTATTTCTGGGAACAATGTTCAAAACTGTCCAAAATAGTCACCTACCAATTTTCATGAATTTTCAACATCATTTGCCTTGCTAAACTTACCTCGAACAGACTGGTCAGAGAGCTGTCAACAATTTCGACTTCACCTAGCATCATTTTCAAGCCAAGATCTTGCCATGCATGGTTGTTTAAGCTTATGAACGACCATATAGCTCAAGTACAGAAGCAAATACACACATTTATGAGCATGCATGTGAATTTTTGAAGAGTTTTCAAAAGGTTTTAACCCTCACCTTAGCAATCAACCAAAAGATGCACAAAAACCTTGTTGAGGCTCAAATTTCTTCTTCTTCTTGCTTAGCCGAGTTTCCAACTTGGTTTTCTCTATTTTTCCTAGCCTAGTAAGCAATCTCTTAGTACATGCATGTAGTTAGGACTTGAAGAAAAGAAATGGAAGCTTAGTAACTCACCTAGGCCGAAAATGAAGCTTCAATGCACATGCATGAGTGATTTTCGAACTCCAGCTTGTTTGCTCGACTTTCTTGATGATTGCTTGACTTGGCTTAGCTAAGTTATGAAGAAGACAAGCCAAGGTGATAGAGAACTCAGCCAAGAACCGAAATGGAGAGAGAGAGTGAGAGGGAGAGAGATAAAATGTGAGGAAAGTGAGAGAAATGAGAGAAAAATGAGGCTTTTGCAAAAGTTGATGCATGTGTTGGCCTTGGGCATGCAAAAATTCAGATTTGTGTCATCTTTTGAATTGTTTTAACATGTTTGTAAGAGAATGTTGGGTATTTAGGGATTTTAGGTAGAATAGAATATAGGATATGTTTAGAGGTTTGTGAGATTTTGTCTTGTAGTGAGTTTAAAATATAATATTTAGGTGTTAGTGGATTTTGTAGAGATTTGAATTAGGATTATAATAATAGTTAGTGGTGTTTGTAGGATTATTTTATAGTCTAGTGCGTTGTGTAGGATTCTTTATTGATTAGCGTACGGGCGCGCTTTCCTAAGTCTAGGGCACGCACTACGAGACACACACAAAAATCAATATAGGGCACGAATCACGAGATAGACACGAACTACGAGGTAAGACACGGACTTCAAGACTAATGCACACAATCCTAGGTGAATGCACGTAAACCAATGCAAGGCACGTAATTCAATGTAATGCATGCAAATTGAGGTATGACTCTTAAACCTAGGTTAAGGTACGCAGTTCAAGGTTAGGGCACACGAAATGAGGTAACGCACATACATCGAGGTCAGGGCACGTATTTCTAGGTATCGCATGTGAGTCGGGGATTAGGGCACACTATTCTAGGTCGAGGCACGTATGACGAGGTATGCACGAAAACCAAGACAGGACACGTAATCCAAGGTCGGTCATATAATTAGGGGTCTATGGCACGCAAATCAAGGTAACACACGTTATTCGGGGTCGGGCCTCACATCCTCCCCTCCTTAAAAGAATTTCGTCCCGAAATTCATTCTTGCCTATTGAGGTCATTTAGACGGATTCTGACCCTTGTTATTCTTCCTACTCCGGTTCGTCCCGTGTTTGGTGATCTCTTACCATAACCAATTCACTTCCTATGTTTCTCCAATCATTTAGTTCGGTGTGACCTCTACATTTATAGTTATTTTCTTTGAACGACTCTATTCTCCATTTGATCTTAAGGTCAAGTTCATTAACTAAGGTTAAAGTCTTCAAACATAGTCATCAAAGTTGCATCGGTATCCTAACAATAGAACTGTAACTCCAAAATCATGACTCATGTTCTGTCGATCTCGCATTCATACCTCAAAAGGAATATCACAATAATTCTATGATCCTAGGGTGACATACGCTAATTTCAAGATGATAGATCTATATCCGATTTACATATCCTGTCTACTAGCTTCAAAATTGTTAACACGTAGGATATACACATGTTATGGATTATTTCTACAATACGACCCTATCTTCAAGAAGAACTCACCAAACAACTAATCCATCTCAAATCGTCATCTATCGACAATATCATAATCCTTATCTCGTAGGTGCATTAGATTAGCAAATCTTCTAACGACTAGTCTCCCAGTTACAGGCTCCTATTCATTAACATTCTTCCCCAGCTTCGTTAACCTTCAAGCTCGTAATCAAGAAGAAAGACCGTTCAGATTCGTTAAACTCAAACTCTAAGGTTTATTAGGTACCACCGACAAATTGCCATCGAAATTGCATGAGTAAACTAATCATGTCGCACTAGTTCAACTCTTACAAGTAAACTCATCAACTTGCGATGCACAGTTTATTTCCTTATTCAAATCTCTATTTTCAAGTCACAAGGCTTCAAAATTTTCTTTTAATCTTATCCAAAACTCCAAAGGCGAATAGTTTCAACCTCAAATAAATTCCACTCACCTCAATCCAAGGTTACATCATACTTAAGAAGAAAATGGTCCTACTCACTTAGCGACCTAGTCATTCCTTCGAACACTTAATGCCTGCCAATATATCTTCAACATTAATGTTACTAAGCTAGGGCCATAGCCATGTAAGTGATATCAATGCTCCACTAGGTTATCGGCCAAACAACAACAATCCTAGGACTATAAATAGTACCGAAATGATCTAGCTCATAAGACACTTACCATACTAATCCAAGTAGCTTGTTACACAAAATAACTTCAAGGTCGTGTCAACATAAGAATTATGACCACGAGGCATCCTTCAACATAACCTAATAGAACTTCAAAAGTAATCAATTACTTATTTAACTATCACTACAAAATTAACCCCTCTTATTCGACGACCACAATTCCAAGTCTTCAACTGCTAGTTTCTAGAAGTGAAACGGTGCACATAGATACGGTGGTCTAACAATAGTCTCTTGGGTCATCATGACTCTGATTCATCTCTATCTTACTCTCTTCGTTTACATGTTCAACTAGCTAAGAGCATCAAGACTCATCGACCTTAGGTCCTAGGGTTCACCATGAATCATCATGCATACTCACTATTAGCTATTTAGGATTACTAATCATATCCTAACGACTCCACTTTGCAACCAGATGCTTTAATCTCATTTCCATGGTTTATATAATAGGTCCATCGGTCTTACTTAAGGATATATGCTTTCCAACATCCTCTAGGGTATCTAAACAACGAGTGTATAGAATGACTTACTTGCATAATCACAACTAAACCCGAGAGGCACCAAATTAATACCATGATTCTAAATATCACCGATATCCAACTTAGGACCTTTAGCAATGTTAGTCATCTAATGCACAATTCCATTCCTTGCACTTCTATCCGACCTAACATTTTAGGTGCAGTTTTCCAAACACGAGTTCTAGCTATGTGAATTCCTTGATTCCAACATTCCTATACCTTGTTATACTAAAGAATCATCAACCTTGTTAAACTCAGTCTCCAGAGTTACCTACATGTCTTGAGGTTATCCATTGTTAAGTTACTTAAACACATTATTCACGCCTTAATAATCTAACCCCTATCGTCCATTTCCACGAGTTCATCTCTTAATTTCTAGGTCACAATCTTACCATTGAGTGAACTTGAAACTCGTTAATATACACCTTATTAGGTTCAACGATGCTTAATTCCAATCAAGTAAGGATTCAATCATATAATTAGTCTATTATACCATTTTAAGATATAAGAATTTGATTCAAAAGCAACTCCTAAGTCAAACTTCCACTATAAGCATGTGAACATATATATACTACTCCACATCTCCAATAGTATATTCTTATATCTAAGGAAAGTTGTATGTCCTTAACATTTATTCTTGAACCACAATTAGAAGAACGGTTTAACGGAATCAAGAACTTTATAGCTATAAAATTGATAACTTAATCACAGGCATGTGTATTCCAAAGATAAGGAGATAATTTTACCTCGACAATTATACCTGTGCTACGCATTTTATATGTATGCATATCCAATAATATATATGATCCATCGAGTACCTGTGAAGAGGCGACAAACCTCTAACCGATCCTCTTCGTTCTTCCTGCATAAATTCACTTCCCCAAAGATCCTAATCCTAACTATCTATGTATATAAACAGTCATTCATGGTTATATAACATGCACATGTATCAAGGAAGGAGTATAAAAGCATGCATGCATTATTGAGGGCACTAACGTGTCGATGTGCATGACACATAATACATATAGTCCACAAAGGCACATAATATTCAATGTTCAAAGCAATTAAAGCACATTAGCACACATAACACATATAAACAAGACATCACAATTACCTTAGGGCTTCTACCCATGGTCCGAGAGTTGAACCCGACTAACGCCTAGTTAGTAAACTAAGCTATGATACCATTCTATTATAAGGTGTCACGCCCCAACCCGGCCAATAAAGGTTAGACTAGGGTGTGATCTAAACATTCAAGTCCTTTCACGTTCTAGGAGGTTTAACACTTAACGTTTTATTCTAGACTCCAAAATTTTTCGGAAATCCGGCAGCATAACGGCTGTAATTGGGCTCTTTGTTTTGACCTAAATTTTCTAACAGCCTCAAAACTTTCAATTCAAATTCATTCCCGACTAGAGTTTACTATTTTATCATCAATTGAATTGCCTATTGGTTATTTCGACGTCCCGTTTGATTTATAACCTAGCATGATACTATGTCTCGTTTGTCCATTTATCCTCATTTCAAAATATACCTGTTGATCTTAGCTTATTAGCGAGTACCTGTTGAGATTGGATAAGTTCATTTGCCTATTCCTTAACTAAGCATCATAACCTATGATAGATACTAATGATAATAAAAGCAAAAACGATCATAGTATGTCTAGTATCAGTCTACTAAATATAAGTACAAACCAAAATTAGACCCCAAATTACAACGGGGGTCTTTTACATCACAAACAACAAATAACGTAAGGGAAATAGTCTTCAAGTAGCAAAAGTTCACAAGTAGTCACAATCAAGCAAAATAAGCAATGACAGGCATTTAGTCCAGGGGTTCATCATTAGGTACACCGTTCTCGGGTACCTGTTCTGGATCTTCTTCACCTGTGATGAAAAGAGGGTGAGTCCTTATGAACTCAGCGAGGGGGAACGATAAATACGTTTTGAAACTCATTTTGCGGTTCAATTATGAAAATCCTTTTGCAAGCATAAATATAACAATGATATAAGATACAGGAACAGGAATACCAGTCTTTCCTCCCTGAGGTCCTCCAGGGACCAAGCGAGAGTACTTATACACGTAGTAAAAGGATACGGTGAGCTATTGCTCTCAAATCAAGTCAAGTAACAGGAGTTGCGGCCGACTTTAATTCATCCCCAAAACACGCCAGGTGGGTGTACTCCGGAAGTACCCCGAAATCCTACGACCCAACTCTTCAAGGGTGAATACCAAGCGAGAGAAGGAATTGGATCATAGTAGTCACGGTAACACCGGCAAGCCCGATGCCGCCCAGCGGACGTGAAACGCTACCATGCCACACGAAAGGTTGCAACCTTGTATGCAATGCCCATTTATAACATTTAACATATCACATTAGGAGGACAACAAAGTAGGTTGCCTCCGAACAGTTATAAGATCGCACGTTGTCAAGTAATCAAACAAGGCACGATAAGACAAGTAATTTCATTTGAAAGGCATATAGAGTCATATGATCATCAAACGGTCAGCCATGTAACACATGTAAAACAGGCTATATAACTCATTAAGAGGTCCACGCAATCAAGCGATAAGATTATTCAACGTGCAATGATATCAACATGGGTTCAGATGCAAGAAAAGCTTATTTGTCAACATGCAATGGTCAATATCACTTTTGAAGTTATAAAACATTTACGGGCAGCCCACTAAGCATATGATTCCAACACAATATCCAATTGATCAACACCTATTAAGACTATCGAGTCATTAGGGTTCCCATTTCATGCTTAATCAAGTGATTAAAACCCTAAGTCCACTCAAGATCATTATCAAGTCTTGCATCATTTAATTCAACATCCTCAAGTGCTCACAACAGTCCACATAATATCCCAACACCACATTTCCACACAATTAGTGTCACAAGAGAGGTTACAACAATTTTCCAAGCATATGGCTAAATAAAACCTTTACTGCAATAGGCTGTTTTCTCACAATAAATAGGATAATCAAACAATCTCCAAATTCAGTAAATAAGATGTCAAATTAAAGCTTAAGAAGTTAACTAAAATCAGAAACAAACCTTGCATCAATTGGAGTTCAGAATCATTAGTTATAGCCGAAACAGTGGAATAGCACAAAACTGTCCAGATTTGCACACATTTCGATAATTGACGTTTTTGAGGTCCTTAGTGTCAGATTCAGCCTTCATCCATTTCTGACAAAAATTTCCAGAACTGAAAAATATAGCAGCACACCAATTTTCATACATTTTAGACATCATTAAATAAGTCAAATATGGTTCGTTCCACAAGGTCAGTGCATCTGCCAAAACCTGCTTCATTTTTCCAGATTTCCAAATTTGGTCACATTTTAAAGATTTGCCATTTTGAGGACATTAGAGTCAAAATTAGCTTCGGCCTATTTCTTGGAAAAATGTTCAAAACTGTCCAAAATAGTTACCTACGAATTTTCATGAATTTTCAACATCATTTGCCTTGCTAAACTTACCTCGAACAGAGTGGTCAGAGAGCTGTCAACAATTTCGACTTCACCTAGCATCATTTTCAAGCCAAGATCTTGCCATGCATGGTTGTTTAAGCTTATGAAAGACCATATAGCTCAAGTACAGAAGCAAATACACACATTTATGAGCATGCATGTGAATTTTTGAAGAGTTTTCAAAAGGTTTTAACCCTCACCTTAGCAATCAACCAAAAGATGCACAAAAACCTTGTTGAGGCTCAAATTTCTTCTTCTTCTTGCTTAGCCGAGTTTCCAACTTGGTTTTCTCTATTTTTCCTAGCCTAGTAAGAAATATCTTAGTACATGCATGTAGTTAAGACTTGAAGAAAAGAAATGGAAGCTTAGTAACTCACCTAGGCCGAAAATGAAGCTTCAATGCACATGCATGAGTTATTTTCGATCTCTAGCTTGTTTGCTCGACTTTCTTGATGATTGCTTGACTTGGCTTAGCTAAGTTATGAAGAAGACAAGCCAAGGTGATAGAGAACTCAGCCAAGAACCGAAATGGAGAGAGAGAGTGAGAGGGAGAGAGAGAAAATGTGAGGAAAGTGAGAGAAATGAGAGAAAAATGAGGCTTTTGCAAAAGTTGATGCATGTGTTGGCCTTGGGCATGCAAAAATTCAGATTTGTGTCATCTTTTGAATTGTTTTAACATGTGTGTAAGAGAATGTTGGGTATTTATGGATTTTAGGTAGAATAGAATATAGGATATGTTTAGAGGTTTGTGAGATTTTGTCTTGTAGTGAGTTTAAAATATAATATTTAGGTGTTAGTGGATTTTGTAGAGATTTGAATTAGGATTATAATAATAGTTAGTGGTGTTTGTAGGATTATTTTATAGTCTAGTGCTTTGTGTAGGATTCTTTATTGATTAGCGTGCGGGCACGCTTTCCTAAGTCTAGGGCACGCACTACGAGACACACACAGAAATTAATACATGGCACGAATCACGAGGTAGACACGAACTACGAGGTAACACACGGACTTCAAGACTAATGCACACAATCCTAGGTGAATGCACGTAAAACAATGCAAGGCACGCAATTCAATGTAATGCACGCAAATCGAGGAACGACTCTTAAACCTAGGTTAAGGTACACAGTTCAAGGTTAGGGCACACGAAATGAGGTAACACACATACATCGAGGTCAGGGCACGTATTTCTAGGTACCGCATGTGAGTCGGGGATTAGGGCACACTATTCTAGGTCGAGGCACGTATGACGAGGTATGCACGAAAACCAAGACAGGACACGTAATCTAAGGTCGGTCATATAATTAGGGGTCTATGGCACGCAAATCAAGATAACACACGTTATTCGGGGTCGGGCCTCACAGAAATTTCAGCAATTTGCAAGCCCTTGGCTGACCACGAAGTGCATTTAGTCTAGCATTGCATAATTTATTCATAATCCTAGACAAACTATGACAAAACACTTACACAATGCATAAAAAATTGCTCAATTCTCCTCAAATCTCCACAATTTTCGACCAACCCTTGCATGCCCATGCTAAACATTTTAAATTCCACCTTGAAGACACAAAAATCTGATTCACCAAGCTCAAGGCTGAACATGCTCATCAAAAATTGCAAAAGGCTTTATTCCTTGTCATATTTTTTTGTCACATTCTCTCATTTCCTTCAACTTCTCTCACTTCCCTTTCATTTCCTCTCTCCATTTCGGCTCTTGGCTGAGTTCTCTATCACCTTGGATTGTCTTCTTCATAACTTAGCAAAGCCAAGTCAAGCAATCATCAAGAAAGTCGAGCAAACAAGCTAGGATGCGAAAATCACACTTACATGCCCTTTGAAGCTTCATTTTCGGCCTAGTTAAGCTTCTTGACATCCATTTCTTTTCTTCAAGTTCTAACTACATGCATGAACTAAGAGATTGATTACTAGGCTAGGAAAAATAGAGAAAACCAAGTTGGAATCTCGGCTAAGCAAGAAGAAGAAGAGATTTTAGCTTCAACAAGGTTTTTGAGCATTTTTTTGGGTTGATTGCAAAGGTGAGGGTTAAAATCTTTTGAAAACTCTTTAAAAACTCACATGAATGCTCATAAATGTGTGTATTTGCTTCTGTACTTGAGATATATGGTCGTTCATAAGCTTAAACAACCATGCATGGCAAGATCTTGGCTTGAAAATGATGCTAGGTGAAGTCGAAATGGATGACAGCTCTCTGACCAGTCTGTTCGAGGTAAGTTTAGCTAAGAAAATGATGTTTAAATTGCTTGAAAATTGGTTGGTGACTAGTTTGGACAGTTTTGAACATTTTTCCCAGAAATAGGACGAAGCTAATTTTGAATCTAAGGTCCTCAAAATGGCAAATCATTAAAATGTGACCAAATCTGGAAATCTGGAAAAATGAATCAGGTTTTGGCAGATGCACTGACCTTGTGGAACGAACCCTATTTTACTTAGTAAATGTTGTCCAAAATGCATGAAATTTGGTGTGCTGCTATATTTTTCAGTTCTGGACAATTTTGTCAGAAATGGACCAAAGCCAAAACTGACTCTAAGGACCTCAAAAACGTCAATTTCTGAAAGTGTACAAATCTGGACAGTTTTGTGCTACCTCACTGTTTCGGATATAACTAATGATTCTGAACTCCAATTGATGCAAGGTTTGTTTCTTATTTTATTTAACTTCTTAAGATTTAATTTGACATCTTATTTACTGAATTTGGAGATTTTTTGATTATCCTATTGATTGTGAGAAAACAGCCTATTGCAGTAAAGGTTTTATTTAGCCATATGCTTGGAAAATTGTTGTAACCTCTCTTGTGACACTAATTGTGTGGAAATGTGGTGTTGGGATATTATTTGGACTGTTGTAAGCACTTGAGGATGTTGAATTAAATGATGCAAGACTTGATAATGATCTTGAGTGGACTTAGGGTTTTAATCACTTGATTAAGCATGAAATGGGAACCCTAATGACTCAATAGTCTTAATAGGTGTTGATCAATTGGATATTGTGTTGGAATCATATTCTTAGTGGGCTGCCCGTAAATGTTTTATAACTTCAAAAGTGATCTTGACCATTGCATGTTGACAAATAAGCTTTTCTTGCATCCGAACCCATGTTGATATCATTGCACGTTGAATAATCTTATCGCTTGATTGCGTGGACCTCTTAATGAGTTATATAGCCTGTTTTACATGTGTTACATGGCTGACCGTTTGATGATCATATGACTCTATATGCCTTTCAAATGAAACAACTTGTCTTATCGTTCCTTGTTTGACTACTTGACAACGTGCGATCTTATAACTGTTCGGAGGCAACCTACTTTGTTGTCCTCCTAATGTGATATGTTAAATGTTATAAATGTGCATTGCATACAAGGTTGCAACCTTTCGTGTGGCATGGTAGCGTTTCACGTCCACCGGGCGGCATCGGGCTTGCCGGTGTTACCGTGACTACCATGATCCAATTCCTTCTCTCGCTTGGTATTCACCCTTGAAGAGTTGGGTCGTAGGATTTCGGGGTACATCCGGAGTACACCCACCTGGCGTGTTTTGGGGATGAATTAAAGTCGGCCGCAACTCCTGTTACTTGACCTGATCTGAGAGCAAAAGCTCACTGTATCTTTTTTATTATGTGTATAAGTACTCCCACTTGGTTCCTAGAGAACCTCGGGGAGGAAAGATCGGTATTCCTATTCTGTACTTGTATTTCTGTACTTGTATTTCTGTTACATTCATGTGTGAGAAAGGGAATTTCATAAGTTTAACTGGAAAATGAGTTTCAAAACTTATTTCTCGTTCCCCCTCGCTGAGTTCATAAGGACTCACCCTCTTTTATCATCTCAGGTGAAGAAGAACAGGTACAGGAACCCGAGGACGGTGTGCCTAATGATGAACCCCTGGAGTGAATGCCTGTCATTGCTTATTTTGCTTGATTGTGACTACTTGTGAACTTTTGCTACTAGAAGACTATTTCCCTTACGTTATTTGTTGTTTGTGATGTAATAGACCCCCGTTGTAATTTGGGGTCTAATTTTGGTTTGTACTTATATTAAGTAGACTGATACTAGACATACTATGATCGTTTTTGCTTTTATTATCACTAGTATCTATCATAGGTTATGATGCTTAGCTAAGGAATAGGCAAATGAACTTATCCAATCTCAACAGGTACTCGCTAATAAGCTCAGATTACCAGGTATATTTTGAAACGAGGATAAATGGACAAATGAGACATAGTATCATGCTAGGTTATATATCAAACGGGACGTCGAAATAACCAATAGGCAATTCAATTGATGGTAAAATAGTAAACTCTAGCCCAGAATGAACTTGAATTGAAAGTTTTGAGGCTGTTAGAAAATTTAGGTCAAAACAAAGAGCCCAATTACAGC
The DNA here is from genome assembly GCA_037974665.1 of Ehretia macrophylla. NCBI lineage: Eukaryota > Viridiplantae > Streptophyta > Magnoliopsida > Boraginales > Ehretiaceae > Ehretia > Ehretia macrophylla. The sequence continues at coordinate 85,981,698 of CM075765.1, read as the reverse complement.
CGTTATGCTGTCGGATTTTCGGAAAATTTTGGAGTCTAGAATAACACGTTAAGTGTTAAACCTCATAGAATGATTAATAATGTGAAGGGACTTGAATGTTTAGATCACACCCTAGTCTAACCTTTATAGGCCGGGTTGGGGCGTGACACCTTAGAAGAATGGTATCAGAGCTTCGATTGCTTAAGCCAGGTTTAACTCTCGGACTGTGGGTAGAGCCCTAAGGTTATTAGGATCACTTGTTATGTGTGATAATGTTAATTGTGCCTTCTATGTTCCTATGTGCTTATGTGATCAACATGCCTATGTGATTCAAGTGCATCGTATGCTTTAAGTGTTTATTATGTTACAATGGTTTCTTGTATGCTAGGCTGTATACTAGTTGTTGATGTTTTATTATACAATCCTATGCACTAAGATATAGCTGTTCTTATGTGGTATGATTATATAAGTACACGTTTACTTCCCGTGCAACATAATTGTATATATATAAATACATAACCTATCATAGGGCTGCGTGTTTTAGAATGGTTAGAAGAGTTATTGGAAGTAGAGGGAGACTTCAAAGGAATGAGTTTGTGACCTTCAAACAAGGGGATTTGACGGTTGCACAGTATGAAACCCGATTGCATCAACTGTCCCAGTATACTCCTGAAATGGTACAGACTACTGAGAAAAGGATCCAGAGATTTATTCGAGGGCTGAGATATGAGATTCAAGATAGCTTGGCTCCTTTTCAATTTCTCACCTATGGTGAAGCTCTTTTCGAGGCAATAAAAGCTGAGAGAGGAAAGAGTCAGGATGTGGCAGGGTCGAGTCAACCGAGTCAAGTACAGAGCCTGGAGTAGCTACCTATTGGGAAAGTTTGCCAAGGTGGTTTAGATATTCCTGTAGCTCAAGGCCCTTATGGAAGTGTTACTACTACTCTAGTCCCATGTTGTACTCATTGTGCACGTAGAGGTCATCTGGAGGTTAACTGTTGGAGGAAAACAGGAAGGTGTAACGGTTGCGGTAGTAATCAACATAAGGTCAAGGAATGCCCAAAACGACAAAGGGTACAAGGACAGACTACGAGAGGGAGTACCCAAGGTCAAGACCAGAATTCGGGGAAGACAGCTACTAACAGATTACAGCCAGGTACCATAGTCAACCAATCTAGTCATGTAACATTGAGAGGCACGGTTAACCCCCATCATGTTTCATGTAACTACTGCAACAAGAGGGGGCACACAGAAGCCCAATGTTGGAAGAAGTCTGGTAGATGCAAAGGATGTGGGAGTGATCAACATCGCGTCAAGAATTGTCCAAGGTGGCAAAAGAATTGTGCCCAAATTGCTAGCAGTAACCACGGTTAAAGGTAAACTTACCTATTAAACCTATAGGAAAATATTACTTGAGCTCAGTATCATCCATCCTTTATGTGTGTTACCTTAGAAACAATGTATTGTCATGCAAGTATAGAGGTTGCTTTGAATCCATTTCTCACACCTTAAAATTGGCTTGATAGGCTATCTAAGAAGTTAGCAATATACTCGTACGATTGAATCCTTCCTCGATTAAAATTAAGCATCGTTGAACCTAATAAGATGTATGCTAGCGAGTTTCAAGTTCACTAAATGGTAAGATCGTGACCTAGAAATTAAGAGGTGAATTCGTGAAAGTTGATGATAGTTACTTTTAGGGGTTAGATTATTAAGACATAGTGTATTTGAGTGACTTAACAATGGGTAACCTCAAGGCATGTAGGCAACTTTGGAGACTGAGTTTAACCAGGTTGATGATTATTTAGTATAACAAGGTATGGTGATGTTGGAATCAAGGAATTCATGTAGCTAAAACTTGTGTTCGGAAGACTACACCTAAAATATTGGGTCAAATAGAAGTGTAAGGAATTGAATTATGCATTAGATGACTAACGTTACTAAAGGTCCTAAGTTGGATATTTGTCATATGAAGAAACATGGTATTAGTTTGGTGCCCCTCGAATTTAGTTGTAATTATGCAAAATAAGTCATTCTATGCACTCATTGTTTGAATAGCCTAAAGGATGTTAGAAAGCATGTATCCCTAAGTAATACCGATGGACCTAGTATATAAACCATGGAAATGAGATTAAAGCATCCGACTGCAAGGTTGAGTCGTTAGGGTATGACTAGTAATCCTAAATAGCTAATAGTAAGTATACATGATGATTCGTGGTAAAGCCTAAGAACTAGCAGTTGATAGACTTCGAATTGTGGTTGCTGAATAGAGGGTGAATCTTGTAGTGATAGTTAGATGAGTGGCTGATTACTCTTGAAATTCTATTAGGTTATATTGAAGGATGTTTCGTGGTCATAATTCTTATATTGATACAGCCTTGAAGTTATTTCGTGTAACAAGCTATTTGAATTAGTATGATAAGTATCTTAAGAGTTAGATCATTTCGGCACCCATTTATAATCCTAAGATTGTTGTTGTACGGCCGGTAACCTAGTAGAGCATTGATATTCTTATATGGCCATAGCCCTAACTTAGTAACACTAATGTTGAAAATATATTAGCAAGTATTAAGTGTTCGAAGGAATGACTAGGTCGCTACGTGAGTGGGACCATTGTCTTCTTGAGTATTACGTAACCTTGGATTGAAGTGAGTGAAATTTATTTGAGGTTGAAACTATTCGTCTTAGGAGTTTTGTATAAGATTAAAAGAAATTCTAAAGCTTCGTGACTTGAAGATAGAGATTAGAATAAGGAAATAAATTGTGAATTGCAAGTTGATGAAATTTACTTGTAAGAGTTGAACTAGTGCAACATGATTAGTTACCCATGCAATTTTTGTGCGAATTTGTTTGTGGTACTTAATAGACCTTAGAGTTTGAGTTTAACGAATCTCAACGGTCTTTCTCCTTGATTACGAGCGTGAAGGTTAACGAAGCTGGTAAAGAATGCCAGTGAATAGGAGCCTATAACCGGGAGACTAGTCATTTGAAGAGTTGCTAATCTAATACCTACGAGATAAGGACTATGATACTATCAATAGATGATGACTTGAGATGGATCAATTTGTTTGGTGAGTTCTTCTTAAAGATAGGGTCATGTTGTGGAAATGATCCATGACTTGTTGATGTTCTATGTGTTAACAATTTTGGAAGCTAGTTGATAGGATATGTAAATCGGATATATACCTATCATCTTGAAATTAGCGTATGTCACCCTAGGATCATGGAATTATTGTGATATTGCTTTTGAGGTATGGATGTGATATTGATACAACATGAGTCATGATTTTGGAGTTATAGTTATATAGTCTGAATACTGATGCAGCCTTGATGACTATGTATGGAGATCCTAACCTTAGTTAATAAACTTGACCTTAAGATCAAATGGAGAATAGAATCGTTCAAAGGAAAGAACTGTAAATGTAGGGGTCCCACCGAACTAAATGATTGGAGAAACATAGGAAGTGAATTGGTTGTGATAAGAGATCACCAAACACGGGACGAACCAGAGTAGGACGAATAACAAGGGTCAAAATCCGTTTAAATGACCTCAATAGGAAAGAATGAATTTCGGGATGAAATTCTTTTAAGGAGGGGAGGATGTGAGGCCCGACCCTGAATAACGTGTATTACCTCGTTTTGCGTGCCATAGACCAAGAATGATATGACTGACCTTGGATTACGTGCCCTGTCTTAGTTTTCGTGCATACTTCGTCATACGTGCCTTAACCTAGAATTGTGTGCCCTAATCCTCGATATACATGCGATACCTAGATAAACGTGCCATGACCTTAATTTACATGCAAGACCTCAATTTGCGTGTGTCTCTTCATTTCGTGTGCATTAACCTTGAACTACGTGCCTTAACCTAGGTTTAAGAGGCGTACCTTAATTTACGTGCATTGCATTGAATTACGTGTCGTGCATTGGTCTACGTGCATTGACCTAGGGTTGTGTGCGTTAGCATTAGAATCTGTGCATTAGACTTGAAGTACGTGCCTTAGTCTAGAAGTTCGTGTCTTACCTCGTAGTTCGTGTTTACCTCGTGTTTCGTGCCCCGTATTGATTTCGGTGCGTGCCTCGTAGTGCGTACCCTAGACCTAGGAATCCGTGCCACCACATTAATCAAGAAAGCATCCTATACAAAGCACTAAACTATAAAATAATTCTAATTCAAATCTCTACAAAATCCACTAACAATAAACAATTCAATCTACACACACACCTACACATTCTTTATTCTTTATTCTCACCCAAAACCAATGCACCTCAAATTTCACCCTTATTATAATCCATAATATATTAAATAGAGTCTGAAATTTCAGAAATTTGCAAGCCCCTGGCTGACCACTAAGTGCATTTAGTCTAGCATTGCATAATTTATTCATAATCCTAGACAAACTATGACAAAACACTTAAACAATGCATAAAAAATTGCTCAATTCTCCTCAAATCTCCACAATTTTCGACCAACCCTTGCATGCCCATGCTAAACATTTTAAATTCCACCTTGAAGACACAAAAATCTGATTCACCAAGCTCAAGGCTGAACATGCTCATCAAAAATTGCAAAAGGCTTTATTCCTTGTCATATTTTTTTGTCACATTCTCTCATTTCCTTCAACTTCTCTCACTTCCCTCTCATTTCCTCTCTCCATTTCGGTTCTTGGCTGAGTTCTCTATCACCTTGGATTGTCTTCTTCATAACTTAGCTAAGCCAAGTCAAGCAATCATCAAGAAAGTCGAGCAAACAAGCTAGGATGCGAAAATCACACTTACATGCCCTTTGAAGCTTCATTTTCGGCCTAGGTAAGCTTCTTGACATCCATTTCTTTTCTTCAAGTTCTAACTACATGCATGCACTAAGAGATTGATTACTAGGCTAGGAAAAATAGAGAAAACCAAGTTGGAATCTCGGCTAAGCAAGAAGAAGAAGAGATTTTAGCTTCAACAAGGTTTTTGAGCATTTTTTTGGGTTGATTGCAAAGGTGAGGGTTAAAATCTTTTGAAAACTCTTTAAAAACTCACATGCATGCTCATAAATGTGTGTATTTGCTTCTGTACTTGAGATATATGGTCGTTCATAAGCTTAAACAACCATGCATGGCAAGATCTTGGCTTGAAAATGATGCTAGGTGAAGTCGAAATGGATGACAGCTCTCTGACCAGTCTGTTCGAGGTAAGTTTAGCTACGAAAATGATGTTGAAAATGCTTGCAAAATTGGTGGGTGACTAGTTTGGACAGTTTTGAACATTTTTTCCAGAAATAGGCCGAAGCTAAGTTTGACTCTAAGGTCCTCAAAATGGCAAATCATTAAAATGTGACCAAATCTGGAAATCTGGAAAAATGAATCAGGTTTTGGCAGATGCACTGACCTTGTGGAACGAACCATATTTGACTTAGTAAATGTTTTCCAAAATGTGTGAAATTTGGTACGCTGCTAGATTTTTCAGTTCTGGACAATTTTGTCAGAAATGGACCAAAGCTAAAACGGACTCTAAGGACCTCAAAAACGTCAATTTCTGAAAGTGTACAAATCTGGACAGTTTTGTGCTACCTCACTGTTTCGGCTATAACAAATGATTCTGAACTCCAATTGATGCAGGGTTTGTTTCTGATTTTAGTTAACTTCATAATCTTTAATTTGACATCTTATTTACTGAATTTGGAGATTGTTTGATTATCCTATTGATTGTGAGAAAACAGCCTATTGCAGTAATGGTTTTATTTAGCCATATGCTTGGAAAATTGTTGTAACCTCTCTTGTGACACTAATTGTGTGGAAATGTGGTGTTGGGATATTATGTGGACTGTTGTGAGCACTTGAGGATGTTGAATTAAATGATGCAAGACTTGATAATGATCTTGAGTGGACTTAGGGTTTTAATCACTTGATTAAGCATGAAATGGGAACCCTAATGTCTCGATAGTCTTAATAGGTGTTGATCAATTGGATATTGTGTTGGAATCATATGCTTAGTGGGCTGCCCGTAAATTTTTTATAAATTCAAAAGTGATCTTGACCATTGCATGTTGACAAATAAGCTTTTCTTGCATCCGAACCCATGTTGATATCATTGCACGTTGAATAATCTTATCGCTTGATTGCGTGGACCTCTTAATGAGTTATATAGCCTGTTTTACATGTGTTACATGGCTGCCCGTTTGATGATCATATGACTCTATATGCCTTTCAAATGAAATTACTTGTCTTATCGTTCCTTGTTTGACTACTTGACAACGTGCGATCTTATAACTGTTCGGAGGCAACCTACTTTGTTGTCCTCCTAATGTGATATGTTAAATGTTATAAATGTGCATTGCATACAAGGTTGCAACCTTTCGTGTGGCATGGTACCGTTTCACGTCCGCCGGGCGGCATCGGGATTGCCGGTGTTACCGTGACTACCATGATCCAATTCCTTCTCTCGCTTGGTATTCACCCTTGAAGAGTTGGGTCGTAGGATTTCGGGGTACATCCGGAGTACACCCACCTGGCGTGTTTTGGGGATGAATTAAAGTCGGCCGCAACTCCTGTTACTTGACCTGATCTGAGAGCAAAAGCTCACTGTATCCTTTTTATTATGTGTATAAGTACTCCCACTTGGTTCCTAGAGAACCTCGGGGAGGAAAGATCGGTATTCCTATTCTGTACTTGTATTTCTGTACTTGTATTTCTGTTACATTCATGTGTGAGAAAGGGAATTTCATAAGTTTAACTGGAAAATGAGTTTCAAAACTTATTTCTCGTTCCCCCTCGCTGAGTTCATAAGGACTCACCCTCTTTTATCATCTCAGGTGAAGAAGAACAGGTACAGGAACCCGAGGACGGTGTGCCTAATGATGAACCCCTGGAGTGAATGCCTGTCATTGCTTATTTTGCTTGATTGTGACTACTTGTGAACTTTTGCTACTAGAAGACTATTTCCCTTACGTTATTTGTTGTTTGTGATGTAATAGACCCCCGTTGTAATTTGAGGTCTAATTTTGGTTTGTACTTATATTAAGTAGACTGATACTAGACATACTATGATCGTTTTTGCTTTTATTATCACTAGTATCTATCATAGGTTATGATGCTTAGCTAAGGAATAGGCAAATGAACTTATCCAATCTCAACAGGTACTCGCTAATAAGCTCAGATCAACAGGTATATTTTGAAACGAGGATAAATGGACAAACGAGACATAGTATCATGCTAGGTTATATATCAAACGGGACGTCGAAATAACCAATAGGCAATTCAATTGATGATAAAATAGTAAACTCTAGCCCAGAATGAACTTGAATTGAAAGTTTTGAGGCTGTTAGAAAATTTTGGTCAAAACAAAGAGCCCAATTACAGCCGTTATGCTGCCGAATTTTCGAAAAATTTTGGAGTCTAGAATAACACGTTAAGTGTTAAACCTCATAGAATGATTAAGAATGTGAAGGGACTTGAATGTTTAGATCACACCCTAGTCTAACCTTTATAGGCCGGGTTGGGGCGTGACAAGAACTCCGAAGTCAAGCGTGTTTGGGCGAGAGTAGTACTAAGATGGGTGACCCCGTGGGAAGTCCTCGTGTTGCACCTCCCTTTTCAATTTTTTTTGCTCCGGTTAGGGTTGCCAAGATGCTTTATCCACCACATTTCTATTATCGAATCCCACGGCACCTTGGGCAAGGCAACTTTGCTTCACGTGGAGGCTGGGCCAGCAAACCGAGGGTGTAGGGCTTATGACCATGTCTCCGTCGCTCCGGTGCCCATAACTTTTGATCTGTAAGGAGTTACGCGGCGTACTGCATACTGTTTGAAAGCTCTCTGAGAGTTCTACGATGGGGGCAGCAAGCGTGCTTGCTGTGTCCTTTTTAGAGCCTAAAATCGAACGTTTTCATCAGTTTCGGGCCACTTTTCTATTTTTGCTCTATTTTTTCATCCCGGATCGTACGTCGTGAGCTGTTAAAAAGATGACAACCTTACTCGTGGGACATTAGAGGGCCCTACAACGTGTTGATATCACGTCTTGCGAGGATGCTGCGTTGTTGAAGCAGATGTGTTGTCATTAAGCCCATTGGGCCTTCTGAATGGGCCATCTATCTAGGCTGAGGGTGTGAACCGTTAAGACATAAAGGAATTGTGCCCTCAACATGACGGGTGCGATCATACCAGCACTAATGCACCGGATCCCATCAGAACTCCGAAGTTAAGCGTGCTTGGGCGTGAATAGTACTAAGATGGGTGACCCCGTTGGAAGTCCTCGTGTTTCACCCCCCTTTTCAAATTTTTTGCTTCGGTTAGGGTTGCCAAGATACTTTATCCACCGCATTTCTATTATCGAAACCCACGGAACCTTGGGCAAGACAACTTCACTTCACGTGGATGCCGGGCTAGCAAACTGAGGGCGTAGGGCTTGTGACCAGGTCTCCGTCGCTCCGGTGCCCATAACTTTTGATCCGTAAGGAGTTACGCGGCGCACATCATACAATTGCAAAGTTGTTCCAGATCTCTATGACGGGGGCAACCACCTTGCTCGTTGTGCTCGTTTTTGAAGCCCAAAATCATACATTTTCATTAGTTTCGGGCCACTTTTCTTATTTAGCTCTATTTTTCGGTTCCGGATCGTACGTCGTGAGCTGTTAAAAGGACGACGACCTTACTCGCGGGACATTAGAGGGCCCTACAACGCGTTGATATCACGTCTTGCGAGGATACTGCATTGTTGAAGCGGATGGGTTGTCATTAAGCCCATTGGGCCTTCTGAATCGGCCATCTCTCTAGGCTGGGACTGTGAACCGTTAACACAAAAAGGAATTGTGCCCACAACATGACGGGTGTGATCATACCAGCACTAATGCACCGGATCGCATCAGAACTCCGAAATTAAGCGTGCTTGGGTGAGAGTAGTACTAAGATAGGTGACCCCCTGGGAAGTCCTCGTGTTGCACCCCCCTTTTCAATTTTTTTTGCTCCAATTAGGGTTGCCAAGATACTTTATCCACAACATTTCTATTATCAAATCTCACGGCACCGTGGGCTTGACAACTTCGCTTCACGTGGAGGCCGGGCCAGCAAACCGAAGGCGTAGGGCTTGTGAACAGGTATTCGTCGCTCCGGTGCCCATAACTTTTGATCCGTAAGGAGTTACGCGGCGCACAGCATACTGTTGGAAAGCCCTCCGAGAGCTCTACGACAGGTGCAGCTAGGTTGCTCGCTGTACCATTTTTTGGAGCCAAAAATTGAACGTTTTCATCAGTTTCGGGCCACTTTTCTATTTTTGCTCTATTTTTTCGTCCCTGATCGTACGTCGTGAGCTATTAAAAGGATGAAAATCTTACTCGTAGGACATTAGAGGGCCCTACAATGCGTCGATATCACGTCTTGTGAGGATGCAGCGTTGTTGGAGCGGATGGGTTGTTGTTAAGCCCATTGGGCCTTCTGAATGGGCCATCTCTCCAGGTTGAGACTGTGAACTGTTAACAGAAATAGGAATTGTGCCCTCAACATGACGGGTGGGATCATACCAGCACTAATGAACCAGATCCCATCAGAACTCCAAAGTTAAGCATGCTTGGGCGAGAGTAGTACTAGGATGGGTGACCCATTGGGAAGTCCTCGTGTTGCACCCCCCTTTTCATTTTTTTTTTCTCCGGTTAGGGTTGCCAAGATACTTTATGCACCACATTTCTATTATCGAATCCCACGACACCTTGGGCAAGACAACTTCGCTTCACGTGGGGGCTGGGCCAGCAAACCGAGGGTGTAGGGCTTGTGACCAGGTCTTCGTCGCTCCGGTGCCCATAACTTTTGATCCATAAGGAGTTACGTGGCGCACAGCATGCCGTTGCAAAGCTCTCCGAGAGCTCTATGATGGGGGCAGCGAGCATGCACGCTGTGCCCTTTTTGGAGCGCAAAATCCAACATTTTCAATAGTTTCGGGTCACTTTTCTTCTTTTGCTCTGTTTTTCCGTACTGGATCGTACGTCGTGAGCTGTTAAAAGGACGACAACATTACCCGCGGGACATTAAAGGGCCCTACAACGCGTCGATATCATGTCTTGCAAGGATGCTGCGTTGTTGAAGCGGATGGGTTGTCGTTAAGCCCATTGGGCCTTCTGAATGAGCCATCTCACTAGGCTGGGACTGTGAACTGTTAACACATAAAGGAATTGTGCCCTCAACATGATGGGTGCGATCATACCAGCACTAATGCACCGAATCCCATCAGAACTCCGAAGTTAAGCGTGCTTTGGTGAGAGTAGTACTAAGATGGGTGACCCCCTGGGAAGTCCTCGTGTTGCACCCCCTTTTTCAATATTTTTTGCTCCGGTTACGGTTGCCAAGAAACTTTATCCACCACATTTCTATTATCGAATTCCATGGCACGTTGGGCGAGACAACTTCGCTTCACGTGCAGGCTGGGCCAGCAAACTGAGGTCGTAGGGCTTGTGACCAGGTCTCCGTCGCTCCGGTGTCCATAACTTTTGATCCGTAATGAGTTACGCGGCGCATAGCATACCGTTGCAAAGCTGTCCGAGAGCTCTACGATGGGGGCAGCCACCTTGGTCACTTTGCCCGTTTTTGGAGCCCAAAATCAAACATTTTCATCAATTTCGGGCCACTTTTCTTATTTAGCTCTATATTTCCATCCCGGATCGTACGTCGTGAGCTGTTAAAAGGACGACAACCTTACTCACGGGACATTAGAGGGCCCTACAATGCGTTGTTATCACTTCTTGCTAGGATGCGGCGTTGTTGAAGGGGATGGGTTGTCGTTAAGCCCATTGGGCCTTTTGAATGGGTCATCTCTCTAGGCTCGGACTGTGAACCGTTAGCACATACAGGAATTGTGCCCTCAACATGACGAGTGCGATCATACCAGTACTAATGTACCGGATCCCATCAGAACTCTGAAGTTAAGCGTGCTTGGGCAAGAGTAATACTAGGATGGGTGACTCCGTGGGAAGTCCTCGTGTTGCACCCCCGTTTTCATTTTTTTTGCTTCGGTTATGGTTGCGAAGGTACTTTATCCACCACATTTCTATTATCGAACCCCACGGGACCTTGGGCAAGACAACTACGATCCACGTGGAGGCTGGGCCAACAAACCGAGGGTGTAGGGCTTGTGACCACTTCTCCGTCGCTCCGGTGCCCATAACTTTTGATCCGGAAGGAGTTACGCGGCGCACAGCATACAGTTGCAAAGCTCTCCGAGAGCTCTACGATAGGTGTAGCAATCTTGCTCGCTGTGCCCTTTTTGGAGCCCAAAAATGAAAGTTTTCATCAGTTTCAGGCCACTTATCTTCTTTTGCTCTATTTTTCCTTCCCGGATCGTACGTCGTGAGATGTTAAAAGGACAACAACCTTAGTCGTGGGACATTACAGGGCACTACAACGCGTCGATATCACGCCTTGCGAGGATGCTACGTTGTTGTAGTGGATGGGTTGTCGTTAAGCCCATTGGGCCTTTTGAATGGGCCATCTCTCTAGGCTGGGACTGTGAATTGTTAACACATAAAGGAATTTTGCCCCCAACATGACGGGTGCGATCATACTAGCACTAATGCACCGGATTCCATCAGAACTTCGAAGTTAAGCGTGCTTGGGCGAGAGTAGTACTAGGATGGGTGACCCCTTGGGAAGTCCTCGTGTTGCACCCTCTTTTCAATTTTTTCTGCTCTAGTTAGGGTTGCCAAGATACTTTATCCATCACATTTCTATTATCGAATCCCACGGTACCTTGGGCAAGACAACTTCGCTTCACGTGGAGGCTAGGCTAGCAAACTGAGGGCATAGGGCTTGTGACCAGCTCTCCGTCGCTTCGGTGCCCATAACTTTTGATTCGTAAGGAGTTACGCGGCGCACTGCATACAGTTGCAAAGCTGTTCGATAGCTCTACGACGGGGGCAGCCACCTTGCTCGCTGTGCCCGTTTTTGGAGCCCAAAATCAAACATTTTCATCAGTTTCAGGCCAGTTTTCTTATTTAGCTCGGTTTTTCCATCCCGGATCGTACGTCGTGAGCTGTTAAAAGGATGACAACCTTACTAGCGGGACATTAGAGGGCCCTACAATGCGTCGTTATCACGTCTTGTGACGATGCTGCGTTGTTGAAGCGGATGGGTTGCCGTTAAGCCCATTGGGCCTTCTGAATGGGCCATCTCTCTAGGCTGGGACTGTGAACCGTTAACACATAAAGGAATTGTGCCCTCAACATGACGGGTGCGATCATACCAGCACTAATGCACCGGATCCCATCAGAACTCCGAAGTTAAGCATGCTTCGGCGAGAGTAGTACAAGGATGGGCGACCCCCTGTGAAGTCCTCGTGTTGCCCCCCTTTTTCAATTTTTTTTTATCCGGTTAGGGTTGCCAAGATGCTTTATCCACCACATTTCTATTATCTAACCCCACGGCACCATGGGCAAGACAACTTCATTTCACGTGGAGGCTGGGCTAGCAAACCGTGGGCGTAGGGCTTATGACCAGGACTCCGTCGCTCCGGTGCCCATAACTTTTGATCCGTAAGGAGTAACGCGGCGCACAACATACCGCTGCAAAGCTTTTCGAGCGCTCTACGACAGGGGTAGCAAGCTTGCTCGCTGTGCCCTTTTTGGTGCCCAAAAACGACCGTTTTCATCAGTTTCAGGCCAATGATCTTCTTTTGGTCTATTTTTCCGTCCCGGATCGTACGTCGTGAGCTGTTAAAAGGACGACAACCTTAGTCGCGGGACATTACAGGGCCCTACAACACGTCGATATCGCGTCTTGCGAGGATGCTGCGTTGTTGAAGCAGATGGGTTGTCGTTAAGCCCATTGGGCCTTTTGAATGGGCCATCTCTCTAGGCTGGGACTGTGAACCGTTAACACATAAAGGAATTGTGCCCTCAACATGACGGGTGCGATCATACCGGCACTAATGCACCGGATCCCATCAGAACTCCGAAGTTAAGCGTGTTTGGGTGAGAGTAGTACTAAGATGGGTGACCCCCTGGGAAGTCCTCGTGTTGCACCCCTCCTTTTCAATTTTTTCTGTTCCGGTTAGGGTTACCAAGATACTTTATCCACCACATTTCTATTATCGAATCCCACGACACGTTGAGCAAGACAACTTCGCTTCACGTGGAGGCTGGGCTAGCAAACTGAGGGCGTAGGGGTTGTGACCAGGTCTCCGTCGCTCCGGTACCCATAACTTTTGATATGTAGGGAGTTACGCGGCGCACAGCATACAGTTGCAAAGCTGTCCGAGAGCTCTATCACGGAGGCAGCCACCTTGCTCGCTATGCCCGTTTTTGGAGCCCAAAATCAACATTTTCATCTGTTTCGGGCCACTTTTCTTATTTAGCTCTGTTTTCCATCCCGGATCATACGTCGTGAGCTGTTAAAAGGACGACAACCTTACTCGCGGGACATTAGAGGGCCCTACAACGTGTCGATATCACGTCTAGCGAGGATGCTTCGTTGTTGAAGTGGATGGGTTGTCATTAATCCCATTGGGCCTTCTGAATGGGCCATCTCTCGAGGCTGGGACTTTGAACCGTTAACACATAAAGGAATTGTGCCCTCAACATGACGGGAGTGATCATACCTGCACTAATGCACCGAATCCTATCAGAACTCTGAAGTTAAGCGTGCGTGGGCGAGAGTAGTACTAAGGTAGGTGACCCCTTTGGAAGTCCTAGTGTTGCACCCCCCTTTTCAATTTTTTTAGCTCCGGTTAGGGTTGCCAAGATACTTTATCCACCACATTTCTTTTATCGAATCCCACGGCACCTTGGGCATGACAACTTCGCCTCATGTGGAGGCTGGGCTAGCAAACCGAGGGCGTAGGCCTTATGACCAGGTCTCCATCGCTCCGATGCCCATAACTTTTGATCCGTAAGGAGTTACGCGGCGCACAGCATACCGTTGTAAAGCACTCCGAGAGCTCTACGACAGGTGCAGCTAGCTTGCTCGCTGTGCCCTTCTTGGAGCCCAAAAACGAACGTTGTCATCAGTTTCAGGCCACTTATCTTCTTTTACTCTATTTTTTCGTCCCGGATCGTACGTCGTGAGCTGTTAAAAGGACGACAACCTTAGTCGCAGGACATTACAGGGCCCTATAACGCGTTGATATCACGTTTTACGAGGATGCTGCATTATTGAAGCTGATGAGTTGTCGTTAAGCCCATTGGGTCTTATGAATGGGCCATCTCTCTAGGCTAGGACTGTGAACTGTTAACACAAAAAGGAATTGTGCCCTCAACCTGACGGGTGCGATCATACTAGCACTAATGCACCGGATCCCATCAGAACTCCGAAGTTAAGCGTGCTTGGACGAGAGTACTACTAGGATGGGTGACCCCCTGGGATGTCCTTGTGTTGTACCCCCCTTTTCAATTTTTTTTGCTCCGGTTAGGGTTGCCAAGATACTTTATCCACCACATTTCTATTATCGAATCCCACGGAACCATGGGCAAGACAACTTCGCTTCACGTGGAGGCTGGCCAGCAAACCGAGGGCGTAGAGCTTGTTACCAGGTCTCCATCGCTCCGGTGCCCCTAACTTTTGATCCGTAAGGAATTACACGGCGCACAGCATTCCGTTGCAAAGCTCTCCGAGAGCTCTACGATGGGGGCGCCAGCTTGCTCACTGTGCCCCTTTTTGGAGCCCAAAAATTAAACGTTTTCATCACTTTTGGGCCACTTTTCTTCTTCACCTCTATTTTGCCATCCCGGATCGTACGTCATGAGTTGTTAAAAGGACCACAACCTTACTCGCGGTACATTAGAGGGCCCCATAACTCGTCGTTATAACGTTTTGCGAGGATGCTGCGTTGTTGAAGTGGATGGGTTGTCGTTAAGCCCATTGGGCCATTTGAATGGGCCATCTCTCTAGGCTTGGACTGTGAACCGTTAACAAATATAGGAATTGTGCCCTCAACATGACGGGTGGGATCATACCTGCACTAATGCACCGGATACCATCAAAACTCCGAAGTTAAGAGTGCTTGGGCGAGAGCTGTACTAGGATGGGTGACCCCCTGGGAAGTCCTCGTGTTGCACCCCCTTTTCAATTTTTTTTTCTCTGGTTAGTGTGGCGAGCATACTTTATCCACCAACATTTCTATTATCGAACGCCACGGCACCTTGGGCAAGACAACTTCGCTTCACGTGGAGGCTGGGCCAGCAAGCCGAGGGCGTAGGGCTTGTGACCAGGTCTCCGTCGCTCCGGTGCCCATAACTTTTGATCTGTAAGGAGTTACACGGCGCACAACATACCGTTGTAAAGTTCTCCGAGAGCTCTGCGACAGGTGCAGCTAGCTTGCATAGTGTTCCCTTTTTGGATCCCAAAAACGAATGTTTTCATCAGTTTCGGTCCACTTATCTTCTTTAGCTCTATTTTTCCGTCCTGGAATGTACATCGTGAGCTGTTAAAAGGACGACAACCATAGTCGCGGGACATTACAGAGCCATACAAAGCGTCGATATCACTTCTTGTGAGGATGCTGCGTTGTTGAAGCGGATGGGTTGTCATTAAGCCCATTGGGACTTTTGAATTGGCCATCTCTCTAGGCTAGGAGTGTGAACCGTTAACACATAAAGGAATTGTGCCCTCAACATGACAGGGTCGATCATACCAGGACTAATGCACCGGATCCCATCAGAACTCCGAAGTTAAGCGTCCTTGGGCGAGAGTAGTACTAAGACTGGTGACCCTGTGGGAAGTCCTCGTGTTGCACCCTCATTTTCAATTTTTTTTTCTCCGATTAGGGTTTCCAAGATACTTGATCCACCACATTTCTATTATCGAATCCCACGGCACCTTGGGCAAGACAATTTCGCTTCACGTGGAGGCTGTGCCAGCAAACCGAGGGCGTAGGGCTTGTGACCAGGTCTCCGTCGCTCCGGTGCCCATAACTTTTGGTCTGTAAGAAGTTGCACGGGGAATAGCATACCGTTGCAAAGCTCTCCGAGAGCTCTACGACGGGGGCAGCCAGCTTGTTTGTTGTGCCCATTTTTGGAGCTCAAAATCGAACGATTTCATCAGTTTCGGGGCACTTTTTTATTTTTGCTCTATTTTTTCGTCCCGGATCGTACGTCGTGAGCTATTAAAAGGACGACATCCTTACTCGCGGGACATTAGAGGGCCCTACAATTCGTCGATATCACGTCTTGCGAGGATGCTGCGTTATTGAAGCGGATTGGTTGTCGTTTAGCCCATTGGGCCTTCTGAATGGGCCATCTCTCTAGGCAGAGACTGTGAACCGTTAACACATAAAGGAATTGTGCCCTCAACATGACGGGTGCGATCATACCAGCACTAATGCACCGGATCCCATCTGAACTCCAAAGTTAAGCGTGCTTGGACGAGAGTAGTACTAAGATGGGTGACCCCCTGGGAAGTCCTCATGTTGCACCCCTCTTTTGAATTTTTTTTGCTTCGGTTAGGGTTGCCAAGATACTTTATCCACTACATTTCTATTATCGAATCCCACGGCACCTTGGGCAAGACAACTTCGATTCACGTAGAGGCTGGGCCAGCAAACTGAGGGCGTAGAGCTTGTGGCCAGGTCTCTGTCGCTACGGTGCCCATAATTTTTGATCCGCAAGGAGTTACACGGCGCACAACATACCGTTGCAAAGCTCTCCGAGAGCTCTACGATAGGGGCAGTAACCTTGCTTGTTGTGCCCTTTTTGAAGCCCAAAATCGAACAATTTCATCAGTTACGGGCCACTTTTCTATTTTTGCTCTATTTTTTCGTCCCGGATCGTACCTTGTGAGCAGTTAAATGGACGAAAACCTTACTTGCGGGACATTAGAGGGCCCAACAACGCGTTGATATCATGTCTTGAGAGGATGCTGGGTTGTTGAAGCGGATGGGTTGTCATTAAGCCCATTGGGCCTTCTGAATGGGCCATCTCTCTAGGCTGGGACTGTGAACCGTTAACACATAAAGGAATTGTGCCCTCAACATGATGGGTGCGATCATACCAGCACTAATGCACCGGATCCCATCAGAACTCCAAAGTTAAGCGTGCTTGGGCGAGAGTAGTCCTAAGATGGGTGACCCCCTGGGAAGTCCTCGTGTTGTACCTGCTTTTCAATTTTTTTTTCTCCGGTTAGGTTGCCAAGATACTTTATCCACCACATTTCTTTTATCGAATCCCACGGCACCTTGGGCAAGACAACTTCGTTTCACGTAGAGGCTGGGCCCGCAAACCGAGGGCGTAAGGCTTGTGACCAAGTCTCCGTCGCTCCGGTGCCTATAACTTTTGATCCGTAAGAAGTTACGCAGCGCACAGCATGCCGTTGCAAAGCTCTCAGAGAGCTCTACGACAGATGCTGCTAGCTTGCTCGATATGCCTTTTTTGGAGCCAAAAATGGAACATTTTCATCAGTTTCAGGCCACTTTTCTTATTTAGTTCTGTTTTTTCGTCCCGGATGGTACGTCGTGAGCTGTTAAAAGGATGACAACCTTCGCTGGACATTAGAGGGCCCTACAACTCGTCGATATCACATCTTGCGAGGATGCTGCATTGTCGAAGCGGATGGGTTGTCATTAAGACCATTGGGACTTTTGAATGGGCCATCTCTCTAGGCTAGGACTGTGAACCGTTAACACATAAAGGAATTGTGCCCTCAACTTGACGGGTTCGATCATACCAGCACTAATACACCAGATCCTATCAGAACTCCGAAGTTAAGCGTGCTTGGGCGAGAGTAGTACTAGGATGGGTGACCCCCTGGGAAGTCCTCGTGTTTCACCCCACTTTTCAACTATTTCTGCTCCGGTTAGGGTTGCCAAGATACATTATCCACCGCATTTTGATTATCGAAACCCACGGCACCTTGGGCAAGACAACTTTGCTTCAGGTGGAGGCTGGGCCAGTAAACTGAGGGCGTAGGGCTTGTGACCAGTTCTCCGTCGCTCCGGTGCCCATAACTTTTGATCCGTAAGGAGTTACGCGGTGCACAGCATACAGTTGCAAAGCTGTTCGAGAGCCCTACGATGGGGGCAGCCACCTTGCTCGTTGTGCCTGTTTTTGAAGCCCAAAATCATACATTTTCATCAGTTTCGGGCCACTTTTCTTATTTAGCTCTGTTTTTCGGTCCCGGATCATACGTCGTGAGCTGTTAAAAGGACAACAACCTTACTCGCGGGACGTTAGAGGTCCCTACAATGTGTTGATATCACGTCTCACGAGGATGCTCCGTTGTTGAAGTGGATGGGTTGTCATTAATCCCATTGGGCCTTTTGAATGGGCCATCTCTCTAGGCTGGGACTGTGAACCGTTAACACAAAGAGGAATTGTGCCCTCAACATGACGGGTGCGATAATACCAGCACTAATGCACCGGATCCCATCAGAACTCCGAAATTAAGCGTGCTTGGGCGAGAGTAGTACTAAGATGGGTGACCCCCTGGGAGGTTCTCGTGTTGCACCCCCCTTTTCAATTTTTTTTGCTCCGGTTAGGGTTGCCAAGATACTTTATCCTACACATTTCTATTATCGAATCCCACGGCACCTTGGGCAAGACAACATCGCTACACGTGGAGGCTGGGCCCGCAAACCGAGGGCGTAGTGCTTGTGACCAAGTCTCCGTCGCTGCGGTGCCCATAACTTTTGATCCGTAAGGAGTTACGTAGCACACAGCATACCGTTGCAAAGCTCTCCGACAGCTCTACGACAGAGGCAGCTAGCTTGCATGCTTTACCCTTTTTGGAGCCCAAAATTGAACGTTTTCATCAATTTCAGGACACTTTTTTTTTTACTCTGTTTTCTCATCCCGGATCGTACGTCGTGAGGACTTAAAAGGACGACAGCCTTACTCACAGTACATTAGAGGGCCCTACAACGCGTCGATATCCTCTCTTGCGGGGATGCGGCGTTGTTGGAGCCGATGGGGTGTTGTTAAGCTCATTGGGCCTTCTGAATGGGCCATCTCTCTAGGTTGGGACTGTGAACCGTTAACAGATAAAGGAATTGTGCCTTCAACATGACGGGCGCGATCATACCAGCACTAATGCACCGGATCCCATCAGAACTCCAAAGTTAAGCGTGCTTGGGCGAGAGTAGTACTAGATGGGTGACCCCTTGTGAAGTCCTCGTGTTTAACCCCCATTTTCAAATTTTTTTTCTCCGGTTAGGGTTGCCAAGATACTTTATCCACCACATTTCTATTATCGAATGCCACGGCACCTTGGGCAAGACAACTTCACTTCACGTAGAGGCTGGGCCCATAAACCGAGGGTGTAGGGCTTGTGGCTAGGTCTCCGTCGCTCTGATGCCCATAACTTTTGATCCGTAAAGAGTTATGTGGCGCACAACATACCGTTGGAAAGTACTTCGAGAGCTCTACGATGGGGGCAGCAAGCTTGCTCAGCTGTGTCCTTTTTGGAGCTCAAAATCGAATGTTTTCATCAGTTTCGGGCCACTTTTCTATGTTTGCTCTGTTTTTCCATCCCGGATCGTACGTCGTGAGCTGTTAAAAAGACGACGACCTTACTTGCCGGACATTAGAGGGCCCTACAACGTGTCGATATCACAACTAGCGAGGATGCTGCGTTGTTGAAGTGGATGGGTTGTCATTAAGCCCATTGGGCCTTCTGAATGGGCGATCTCTCTAGGCTGGGACTGTGAACTGTTAACACATAAAGGAATTGTGGCCTCAACATGATGGGAGTGATCATACCTGCACTAATGCACCAGATCCTATCAGAACTCCGAAGTTAAGCGTGCTTGGGCGAGAGTAGTACTAAGATAGGTGACCCCCTGGGAAGTCCCCGTGTTGCACCCCCTTTTCAATTTTTTTAGCTCCGGTTAGGGTTGCCAAGATACTTTATCCACCACATTTCTTTTATCGAATCCCACGGCACCTTGGGCATGACAACTTCGCCTCATGTGGAGGCTGGGCCAGCAAACCGAGGGCGTAGGCCTTATGACCAGGTCTCCGTCGCTGCGATGCCCATAACTTTTGATCCGTAAGGAGTTACATGGCGCACAGAATACCGTTGTAAAACACTCTGAGAGCTCTACGACAGGTGCAGCTAGCTTGCTCGTTGTGCCCTTTTTGGAGCCCGAAAATGAACGTTGTCATCAGTTACGGGCCACTTTTCTTCTTCAGCTCTGTTTTGCCGTCACGGATCGTACGTCGTGAGTTATTAAAAGGACCACAACCTTACTCACGGGACATTATAAGGCCCCATAACTCGTCGTTATCACGTATTGCGAGGATGCTTCGTTGTTGAAGCGGATGGGTTGTCGTTAAGCCCATTGTGCCATTTGAGTGGGCCATCTCTCTAGGCTGGGACAGTGAACCATTAACACATAAAGGAATTGAGTTCTCAACATGATGGGTGCGATCATACCAGTACTAATGCACTGGATCCCATCAGAACTCCGAAGTTAAGAGTGCTTGGGCAAGAGTAGTACTGGGATGGGTGACCCCCTGGGAAATCCTCGTGTTGCACCGCCCTTTTCAATTTTCTTTGCTCCAGTTTGGGTTGCAAAGATACTTTATCTACCACATTTTTATTATCGAATCCCAC
Source organism: Ehretia macrophylla (assembly GCA_037974665.1). Classification (NCBI taxonomy): domain Eukaryota; kingdom Viridiplantae; phylum Streptophyta; class Magnoliopsida; order Boraginales; family Ehretiaceae; genus Ehretia; species Ehretia macrophylla. Next base: position 85,961,213 of record CM075765.1, on the reverse strand, counting down.
GGCACCTTGGGCAAGACAACATCGCTTCACGTGGAGGCTGGGCCAACAAACCGAGGGTGTAGGGCTTGTGACCAGGTCTCCGTCGCTACGGTGCCAATAACTTTTGATCCGTAAGGAGTTACGCGGAGTACAACATACCGTTGCAAAGCTCTCCGACAGCTCTGCGACAGGTGCAGCTAGCTTGCTAAGTATTCCCTTTTTGGATCCCAGAAACGAACGTTTTCATCAGTTTCGGTCCACTTATCTTCTTTAGCTCTATTTTTCAGTCCCGGATCGTACGTCGTGAGCCGCGAAAAGGACGACAACCTAACTCGCGGGACATTACAGGGCCCTACAACGCATTGATATCACGTCTTGCGAGGATGCTACGTTGTTGAAGCAGATGGGTGGTATTTAAGCCCATTGGGACTTTTGAATAGGCCATCTCTCCGGTCTAGGACAGTGAACTGTCAACACATAAGGGATTTGCGCCCTCAACATGACGGATGCGATCATACGAACACTAATGCACCGGATCCCATCAGAACTCTAAAGTTAAGTTTGCTAGGGCGAGAGTAGTACTAGGATGGGTGACCCCCTGGGAAGTCCTCGTGTTGCACCCCACTTTTCAATTTTTTTTTCTCCGGTTAGGGTTGCCAAGATACTTTATCCACCACATTTCTATTATCAAATCCCACGGCACCTTGGGCAAGACAACTTCGCTTCACGAGGTGGCTGTTCCAGCAAACCGAGGGCGTAGGGCTTGTGACCATGTCTCCGTCGCTCCGGTGCCTATAACTTTTGATCCGTAAGAAGTTACACGGGGCACAGCATACCGTTGCAAAGCTCTCCGAGAGCTCTACGACAGGGGCAGCTAGCTTGCTTACTGTGCCCTTTTTAGAGCCCAAAATCGAACAATTTCATCAGTTTCGTGCCACTTTTCTATTTTTGCTTTATTTTTTTGTCCCGGATCGTACGTTGTGAGCAGTTAAAAGGACGACAACCTTACTTGCGAGACATTAGAGGGCCCTACAACGCGTCGATATCTCTACTTGCGAGGATGCTGGGTTGTTGAAGCGGATGGGTTATCGTTAAGCCCATTGGGCCTTCAGAATGGGCCATCTCGCTAGGCTAGGACTGTGTACCGTTACACAAAAAGGAATTGCGACCTCAACATGATGGGTGCGATCATACCAGCACTAATGCACCGAATCCCATAAGAACTATGAAGTTAAGCGTGCTTGAGCTAGAGTAGTACTAAGATGGGTGACCTCCTCGGAAGTCCTCGTGTTGTACCCACCTTTTCAATTTTTTTTGCCCTGGTTAGGGTTGCCAAGATACTTTATCCACCACATTTCTATTACCGAATCCCACGACACCTTGGGCAAGACAACTTCGCTTCACGTAGAGGCTGGGCCGACAAATAGAGGGCGTAGGGCTTGTGACCAGGTCTCTATCGCTCCGGTGCCCATAACTTTTTATTCGCAAGGAGTTACGCGGCGCACAGCATATCGTTGCAAAGCACTCTGAGAGCTCTACGATAGGGGCAACTACCTTGCTTGCTTTGCCTTTTTTAGAGCCCAAAATCGAACAATTTCATCAGTTTCGGGCCACTTTTCTGTTTTTGCTCTATTTTTTCATCCCGGATCGTACGTTGTGAGTAGTTAAAAGGATGACAACCTTACTTGCGGGACATAAGAGGGCCCTACAATGCGTTGATATCATGTCTTGCGAGAATTCTGCGTTGATGAAGCGGATGGGTTGTCGTTAAGCCCATTGGGCCTTCTAAATGGGCCATCTCTCTAGGCAGGGACTTTGAACCGTTAACACATAAAGGAATTATGCCCTCAACATGACGGGTGCGATCATACGAGCACTAATGCACCGGATCCCATTAGAACTCCGAAGTTAAGCGTGCTTGGGCGAGAGTAGTACTAAGATGGGCGACCCCTTGGGAAGGCCTCGTGTTGTACCCCATTTTCAATATTTTTTGCTCCGGTTAGGGTTGCCAAGATACTTTATCCACCACATTTCTATTATCGAATCCCACGGCACCTTGGGCAAGACAACTTCGCTTCACGTAGAGGCTGGGCCAGCAAACCGAGGGCGTAGGGCCTGTGACCATGTCTCCGTCGCTCCAGTGCCCATAACTTTTGATGCGTAAGGTGTTACGCGGGGCACAGCATACCGTTGCAAAGCTCTCTGAGAGCTCTACGACAGGGGCAGCTAGCTTGCTTGCTCGCTGTGCCCTTTTTGGAGCCCAAAATTGAAGGTTTTCATCAGTTTCGGGCCAATTTTCTTTTTAAGCTCTGTTTTTCCGTCCTGGATCGTACGTCGTGAGCTATTAAAAGGACGACAACCTTACTTGCGAGACATTAGAGGGCCCTACAACGAGTCGATATCACGTCTTGCGAGGATGCTGCGTTGTTGAAGCGGATGGGTTGTCATTAAGCCCATTGGGACTTTTGAATGGGCCATCTCTCTAGGCTGGGACTGTGAACCGTTAACACTTAAATGAATTGAGCCCTCAACATTACGGGTGCGATCATACCAGCACCAATGCAACATATCCCATCAGAACTACGGAGTTAAGCGTGCTTGGGCGAGAGTAGTACTAGGATGGGTGACCCACTGGGAAGTCCTCGGGTTGTACCCCCCTTTTCAATTTTTTTTGCTCCGGTTAGGGTTGCCAAGATACTTTATCCACCATATTTCTATTATCAAATCCCACGGCACCTTGGGCAAGCCAACTTCGCTTCACGTGGAGGCTGGGCCAGCAAACTGAGGGTGTAGGGCTTGTGACCAGGTCTCCTTCGCTCCGTTGCCCATAATTTTTCATCCGTAAGGAGTTAAGCAGCGCACAGCATACTGTTGGAAAGCTCTTCGAGAGCTCTACGATGGGGGTAGCTAGTTTGCTCACTGTGACCTTTTTGGAGTCCAAAATCGAAAGTTTTCATCAGTTTTGGGCCACTTTTCTATTTTTGATCTATTTTTTGGGTCCCGGATCGTACGTCGTGGGCTGTTAAAAGGACGACAACCTTACTTGCGGGACATTAGAGGGCCCTACAACGCGTCGATATAACGTCTTGCGAGGATGCAGCGTTGTTGAAGCGGATGGGTTGTCATTAAGCCCATTGGGCCTTCTTAATGAGCCATCTCTCTAGGCGGGGACTGTGAACCGTAAACACATAAAGGAATTGTGCCCTCAACACGACGGGTGTGATCATACCACCACTAATGCACCGGATCCCATCAGAACTCTGAAGTTAAGCGTGCTTGGGTGAGAGTAGTACTAGGATGGATGACCCCCTAGGAAGTTCTCGTGTTGCACCCCACTTTTCAATTTTTTTTGCTCCGGTTAGGGTTGCCAAGAAACTTTATCCACCACATTTCTATTATCAAATCCCACGGCACCTTGGCCAAGACAACTTCGCTTCACGTGGAGGCTGGGCCAGCAAACCGAGGGCGCGGGGCTGGTGACCAGGTCTCCGTCGCTCTGATGCCCAAAACTTTTGATCCGTAAGGAGTTACGCGGCGCAGAGCATACAGTTGCAAATCTCTCCGAGAGCTCTACGACGAGGGCAGCCAGCTTGCTTGCTGTGCCTGTTTTTGGAGCCCAAAATCAAACGTTCTCATCAGTTTCGGGCCTCTCTTCTTGTTTAGTTATGTTTTTCCATCACGGATCGTACGTCGTGAGCTGTTAAAAGGACGACAACCTTACTCGCTGGACATTAGAGGGCCCTACAACTCGTTGATATAACGTCTTGCAAGGATGCAGCGTTGTTGAAGCTGATGGGTTGTTGTTAAGCCCATTGGCCCTTCTGAATGAGCCACCTCTCTAGGTTGGGACTGTGAACCGTTAGCATATAAAGGAATTGTGCCCTCAACATGACGGGTGCGATCATACCAGCATTAATGCACCGAATCCCGTCAGAACTCCGAAGTTAAGCGTGGTTGGGCGAGAGTAGTACTTGGATGGGTGACCCCCTGAGAAGTCCTCGTGTTGCACCCTAATTTTCAATTTTTTTTGCTCCGGTTAGGGTTGCCAATAAACTTTATCCACCACATTTCTATTATCAAATCCCACGGCACCTTGGCCAAGACAACTTCGCTTCACGTGGAGGCTGGGCCAGCAAACTGAAGGCGTAGGGCTTGTGACCAGGTCTCCGTCGCTCCGGTGTCCATAACTTTTGATCTGTAAGGAGTTACGCGGCACACAGCATATCGTTGCAAACTTCTACGAGACCTCTACGACAGGGGCAGCAAGCTTGCTCGCTGTGCCCTTTTTGGTGCCCAAAAACGAACGTTTTCATCAGTTTCAGGCCAATGATCTTCTTTTGGTCTATTTTTCCGTCCCGGATCGTACGTCGTGAGCTGTTAAAAGGACGACAACCTTAGTCGCGGGACATTACAGGGCCCTACAACACGTCGATATCACGTCTTTCGAGGATGCTGCGTTATTGAAGCATATGCGTTGTCGTTAAGCCCATTGGGCCTTTTGAATGGGCCATCTCTCTAGGCTGGGACTGTGAACCGTTAACACATAAAGGAATTGTGCCCTCAACATGACGGGTGCGATCATACCGGCACAAATGCACCGGATCCCACCAGAACTCCGAAGTTAAGCGTGTTTGGGCGAGAGAAGTACTAAGATGGGTGACCCCCTGGGAAGTCCTCGTGTTGCACCCCTCTTTTTCAATTTTTTCTGCTCCAGTTAGGGTTACCAAGATACTTTATCCACCACATTTCTATTATCGAATCCCACGACACCTTGAGCAAGACAACTTCGCTTCACGTGGAGGCTGGGCTAGCAAACTGAGGGCGTAGGGGTTGTGACCAGGTCTCTGTCGCTCCGGTACCCATAACTTTTGATCCGTAAGGAGTTAGGCGGCGCACAACATACAGTTGCAAAGCTGTCCGAGAGCTCTACGACGGAGGCAGCCACCTTGCTCGCTATGCCCGTTTTTGGAGCCCAAAATCAAACATTTTCATCTGTTTCGGGCCACTTTTCTTATTTAGCCCTGTTTTTCCATCCCGGATCATACGTCGTGAGCTGTTTAAAGGACGACAACCTTACTCGTGGGACATTAGAGAGCCCTACAACGTGTCGATATCACGTTTAGCGAGGATGCTGCGTTGTTGAAGTAGATGGGTTGTCATTAAGCCCATTGGGCCTTTTGAATGGGCCACCTCTCTAGGCTGGGACTGTGAACCGTTAACACATAAAGGAATTGTGCCCTCAACATGACGGGAGTGATCATACCTGCACTAATGCACCAGATCCTATCAGAACTACGAAGTTAAGCGTGCTTTGGCGAGAGTAGTACTAACATAGGTGACCCCCTTGGAAGTCCTCGTGTTGCACCCCCCTTTTCAATTTTTTTAGCTCCGGTTAGGGTTGCCAAGATACTTTATCCACCATATTTGTTTTATCGAATCCCACGGCACCTTGGGCATGCCAACTTCGCCTCATGTGGAGGCTGGGCTAGCAAACCGAGGGCGTAGGCCTTATGACCAGGTCTCCGTCACTCCGATACCCATAACTTTTGATCCGTAAGGAGTTACGCGGCGCACAGCATACCGTTGTAAAGCACTCCAAGAGCTCTACGACAGGTGCAGCTAGCTTGCTCACTTTGCCCTTTTTGGAGCCCAAAAACGAACGTTGTCATCAGTTTCAGGCCACTTATCTTCTTTTGCTCTATTTTTCTGTCTCGAATCGTACGTCGTGAGCTGTTAAAAGGACGACAACCTTAGTCGCGGGACATTACAGGGCCCTACAACGCGTCGTTATCATGTGTTACGAGGATGCTGCGTTATTGAAGCGGATGGGTTGTCATTATGCCCATTGGGACTTTTGAATGGTTCATCTCTCTAGGCTAGGACTATGACCTGTTAACACATAAAAGAATTGTGCCCTCAACATGACGGGTGCGATCATACTAGCACTAATGCATCGGATGCCATCAGAACTCCGAAGTTAAGCGTGCTTGGGCGAAAGTAGTACTAGGATGGGTGACCCCCTGGGATGTCCTTGTGTTGTACCCCCCTTTTCAATTTTTTTTGCTCCGGTTAGGGTTGCAAAGATACTTTATCCACCACATTTCTATTATCGAATCCCACGGCACCATGGGCAAGACAACTTCGCTTCACGTGGAGGCTGGCCAGCATACCGAGGGCGTAGAGCTTATTACCAGGTCTCCATCGCTCCGGTGCCCATAACTTTTGATCCGTAAGGAGTTACACAGCGCACAGCATTCCGTTGCAAAGCTCTCCGAGAGCTCTACGATGGGGGCGCCAGCTTGCTCACTGTGCCCCTTTTTGTAGCCCAAAAATTGAACGTTTTCATCACTTTCGGGCCACTTTTCTTCTTCAGCTCTATTTTGCCGTCCCGGATCGTACGTCGTGAGTTGTTAAAAGGACGACAACCTTACTCGCGGGACATTAGAGGGCCCCATAACTCATCGTTATCACGTATTGCGAGGATGCTTCGTTGTTGAAGCGGATGGGTTGTCGTTTAGCCCATTGTGCCTTTTGAGTGGGCCACCTCTCTAGGCTGGGACAGTGAACCATTAACACATAAATAAATTGTGTCCTCAACATGACGGGTGCGATCATACCAGTACTAAAGCACTGGATCCCATCAGAACTCCGAAGTTAAGAGTGCCTGGGCGAGAGTAGTACTAGGATGGGTGACCCCCTGGGAAGTCCTCGTGTTGTACCCCCCATTTCATTTTTTTTTGCTCTGGTTAGTGTTGCCAAGATACTTTATCCACCAAAATTTCTATTATCGAACCCCACGGCACCTTGGGCAAGACAACTTCGCTTCACGTGGAGGCTGGGCCAGCAAGCCGAGGGCGTAGGGCTTGTGACCAGGTGTCCGTCGCTCTGGTGCCCATAACTTTTGATCCGTAAGGAGTTACGCGGCGCACAAAATACCGTTGTAAAGTACTCCGAGAGCTCTGCGACAGGTGCAGCTAGCTTGCTTAGTGTTCCCTTTTTGGATCCCAATAACGAACGTTTTCTTCAGTTTCAGTCCACTTATCTTCTTCAGCTCTATTTTTCTGTCCCGGATCGTACATCGTGAGCTGTTAAAAGGACGACAACCATAGTCGCGGGACATTACAGAGCCCTACAACGCGTCGATATCACGTCTTGTGAGGATGCTGCGTTAGTGAAGCGGATGGGTTGTCAGTAAGCCCATTGGGACTTTTGAATTGGCCATCTCTCTAGGCTAGGATTGTGAACCGTTAACACATAAAGGAATTGTGCCTTCAACATGACGGGTTCGATCATACCAGGACTAATGCACCGGATCCCATCAGAACTCCGAAGTTAAGCGTGCTTGGGCGAGAGTAGTACTAAGATGGGTGACCCCGTGGGAAGTCCTCGTGTTGCACACCACTTTTCAATTTTTTTTGCTCCGGTTAGCGTTGCCAAGATACTTTATCCACCACATTTTTATTATCGAATCCCACGGCGCCTTGGGCAAGACAACTTCGCTTCACGTAGAGGCTGGGCCAGAAAACCGAGGGAGTAGGGCTTGTGACCATGTCTCCGTCGCTCCGGTGCCCATAACTTTTGATCCGTAAGGAGTTACACGGGGCATAGCATACCGTTACAAAGCTCTCCGAGAGCTCTACGACAGGGGCAGCTAGCTTGCTTACTGTGCCCTTTTTAGAGCCCAAAATCGAACAATTTCATCAGTTTCGGGCCACTTTTCTACTTTTGCTCTATTTTTTCATCCCGGATCGTACGTTGTGGGCAGTTAAAAGGACGACAACCTTCCTTGCGGGACATTAGAGGGCCCTACAACGCGTTGATATCACGTCTTGCGAGGATGCGGCGTTATTGAAGCGGATGGGTTGTCATTAAGCCCATTGGGCCTTCTGAATGGGCTATCTCTCTAGGCTGAGACTGTGAACCGTTAACACATAAAGGAATTGTGCCCTCAACATGATGGGTACGATCATACCAGCACTAATGCACCGGATCCCATCAGAACTCCGAAGATAAGCGTGCTTGGGCGAGAGTAGTACTAGGATGGGTGACCCCTTGGGAAGTCCTCGTGTTGCACCCCCTTTTCAATTTTTTTTTCTCCGGTTAGGGTTGCCAAGATACTTTATCCACCACCTTTCTATTATCGAATCCCACGGCATCTTGGGCAAGACAACTTCCCTTCACGTATAGGCTGGGCCAGCAAACCGAGGGCGTAGAGCTTACCAGGTCTCCGTCGCTCCGGTGCCTATAACTTTTGATCCGTAAGAAGTTACGCGGCGCACAGCATACCGTTGCAAAGCTCTCCAAGAGCTGTACGATGGGGGTAGCTAGCTTGTTCGCTATGTCCTTTTTGGAGCTAAAAATCAAATGTTTTCATCAGTTTCGGGCCACTTTTCTTTGTTTGCTATGTTTTTCCATCCCGGATCGTACGTCGCGAGTAGTTAAAAGGACGACAACCTTACTCGCGTGACATTAAAGGGCCCTACAACGCGTCGATATAATTTCTTGCGAGGATGCTATGTTGTGGAAGCGAATGGGTTGTCGTTCAGCCCGTTGGGCCTTCTGAATGAGCCATCTCTCTAGGTTGGGACTGTTAATCGTTAACACATAAAGGAATTATGCCCTCAACCTGACGGGAGAGATCATACCAGCACTAATGCACCGGATCCCATCAAAACTCCGAAGTTAAGCGTGCTTGGGCGAGAGTAGTACTAAGATGGGTGACCCCCTCGGAAGTCCTCGTGTTGCACCTCCCTTTTCAATTTTTTTTTTCTCCGATTAGGGTTGCCAAGATACTTTATCCACTATATTTCTATTATCGAACCCCACGGCACCTTGGGCAAGATAACTTCGCTTCACGTGGAGGCGGGGCCAGCAAACCGAGGGCGTAGGGCTTGTGACCAGGTCTCCATCGCTCGAGTGCCCATAACTTTTGATCCGTAAGGAGTTACACGACGCACAACATACCGTTGCAAAGCTCTCCGAGAGCTCTACGACAGGGGCAGCTAGCTTGCTCAATGTTCCATTTTTGGAGCCCAAAAATGAACGTTTTCATAAGTTTCAGGCCACTTATCTTCTTTTGCTCTATTTTTCCGTCCCGTATCGTACGTTGTGAGTTGTTAAAAGGACGACAACCTTAGTCGCGGGACATTACAGGGCCCTAGAACGTGTCAATATCGTGTCTTGCGAGGATGCTGCGTTGTTGAAGTGGATGGGTTGTCGTTAAGCCCATCAGGCCTTTTGAATAGGCCATCTCTCTAGGCTGGGACTGTGAACTGTTAACACAAAAAGGAATTGTGCCCTTAACATGACGGGTGCGATCATACCAACACTAATTCACCGGATCCCATCAGAACTCCGTAGTTAAGCGTGCTTGGGCGAGAGTAGTACTAGGATGGTTGACCCCCTGTGAAGTCCTCGTGTTGCACCCCCCTTTTCAATTTTTTTTGCTCCGGTCAGGGTTGCCAAGATACTTTATCCACCACATTTCTAGTATCGAAACCCACGGTACCTTTGGCAAGACAACTTCGCTTCACGTGGAGGCTGGGCCAGCAAACTGAGGTCGTTGGGCTTGTGACCAAGTCTCCGTCTATCCGGTGCCCATAATTTTTGATCCGTAAAGAGTTACGCGGCGCACAACATACAGTTGCAAAGCTGTCCGACAGCTCTACGACGGGGGCAGCCTCTTTGCTCGCTGTGCCTGTTTTTGGAGCCCAAAATCAAACATTTTCATCAGTTTCGGGCCACTTTTCTTAATAAGCTCTGTTTTTCCATCCTGGATCGTACGACGTGAGCTGTTAAAAGGACGAAAACCTTACTCGCTGGAAATTAGAGGGCCCTACAATGCGTCGATATCACGTCTTGCGACGATGGTGCGTTGTAGACGCGGGTGGGTAGGCATCAGGCTCATTAGCCCTTCTGAACGGGCCATCTGTCTAAGCTGGGACTGTGAACCGTTAACACATAAAGGAATTTTTTGCTCAACACGACGGGTGCGATCATACCAGCTCTAATTCAACGGATCCCATCAGACCTCCGAAGTTAAGCGTGGTTGGGTGAGAGTAGTACAAGGATGGGTGACCCCTTGGGAAGTCCTCGTGTTGCCCCCCTCTTTTAAATTATTTTTGCTCCGGTTAGGGTTGCCAAGGTACTTTATCCACCACATTTCTATTATCAAAACCCACGGCACCTTGGGCAAGACAACTTCGCTTCACGTGGAGGCTCGGCCAGCAAACCGAGGGCGTAGGGCTTTTGACTAGGTCTCCGTCGCTCCGGTACCCATAATTGTTGATCCGTAAGGAGTAAAGCGGCACACAGAAAACCGTTGCAAAGCACTCCAAGAGCTCTACGACAGGGGCACAACAAGCCCTTTTTGGAGCCCAAAATCGAATGTTTTCATCAATTTTGGACCACTTTTCAATTTTTGGACTATTTTTCCGTCATGGATCGTACGTCGTGAGCTGTTAAAAGGACGACAACCTTACTTACGGGACATTAGAGGGCCCTACAACGCGTCGATATCACGTCTTGCGAGGATGCTGCGTTGTTAAAGCGGATGGGTTGTCGTTAAGCCCATTGGTCATTTTGAATGGGCCATCTCTCTAGGGTGGGACTGTGAACCATAAGCATATAAAGGAATTGTGCCCTCAACATAACGGGTGCGATCATACTAGCACTAATGCACCGGATCCCGTTAGAACTCTGAAGTTAAAAGTGCTTGGGCGAGAGTAGTACTAGGATGTGTGACCCCCTGGGAAGTCCTCGTGTTGTACCCCACTTTTTTATTTTTTTTTCTCCCGGTAGGGTGGCCAAGGGACTTTATCCACCACATTTCTATTATCGAACCCCACGCGAGCTTGGGGAAGTCTACTTCGCTTCACGTGGAGGTTGGGCCAGCAAACTGAGGGTGCAGGGCTTGTGACCATGTCTTCGTCGCTCCGGTGCCCATAACTTTTGATCTGGAAGGAGTTACGCGGCGCACAGCATACCTTTGCAAAGCTCTCCGAGAGCTCTACGATAGGGGTAGCAAGCTTACTTGCTTTGCCCTTTTTGGAGCCCAAAAACGAACATTTTCATCAGTTTCAGGCCACTTATCTTCTTTTGCTCTATTTTTCCTTCCCGGATCGTACGTCGTGAGCTGTTAAAAGGACGACAACATTAGTCGCTGGACATTACAGGGCACTACAACGCGTCGATATCACATCTTGCGAGGATGCTGCGTTGTTGAAGTGGATCGGTTGTCGTTAAGCCCATTCGGCCTTTTGAATGGGCCATCTCTCTAGGCTGGGACAGTGAACCATTAACACATAAAGGAATTGTACCCTCAACATGACGGGTGCGATCATACCAGCACTAATGCACCGGATTCCATCAGAACTCCGAATTTAAGCGTGCTTGGGCGAGAGTAGTACTACGATGGGTGACCCCCTGGGAAGTACTCGTCTTGCAACCCCCTTTTCAATTTTTTATGCTCCGGTTAGGGTTGCCAAGATTCTTTATCCACCACATTTCTATTATCGAATCCCACGGTACCTTGGGCAAGACAACTTCGCTTCACGTGGTGGCTGGGCCAGCAAACTGAGGGCGTAGGGCTTGTGACCAGGTCTCCGTCGCTTCGGTGCCCATAACTTTTTATCTGTAAGGAGTTAAGCAGCGTACAACATACAGTTGCAAACCTGTCCGACAGCTCTACGACAGTGGCAGCCACCTTGCTTGCATTGCCCGTTTTTGGAGCCCAAAATCAAATATTTTCATCAGTTTCGTGCCACTTTTCTTATTTAGCTCGGTTTTTTCATCCCGGATCATACGTCGTGAGCTGTTAAAAGGATGACAACCTTACTCGCGGGACATTAGAGGTCCATACAACGCGTCGTTATCACGTCTTGTGAGGATGCTGCGTTGTTGAAGCGGATGGGTTGTCGTTAAGCTCATTGGGCCTTCTGAATGGACCATCTTTCTAGGCTGGGACTGTGAACCGTTAACACATAAAGGAATTGTGCCCTCAACATGATGGGTGGGATCATTCCAGTACTAATGCACCAGATCACATTAAAACTCCGAAGTTAAGCGTGCTTCGGCGAGAGTAGTACTAGGATAGGTGACCCCTTATGAAGTCCTGCTGTTGCACCCCCGTTTTCAATTTTTTTTGCTCCGGTTAGGGTTGCCAAGATATTTTATCCACCAAATTTCTATTATCGAACCCCAGGACACCTTGGGCAAGACAACTTCGCTTCACGTGGAGGCTGGGCCAGCAAACCGAGGGCGTAGGGCTTGTAACCAGGTCTCCGTCGCTCCGGTGCCCATAACTTTTGATCCGTAAGGAGTTACGCGGCGCACAGCATACCATTGCAAAGCTCTCCGAGATCTCTACGACAGGGGCAGCAAGCTTGCACGCTGTGCCCTTTTCGGTGCCCAAAAATGAACGTTTTCATCAGTTTCATGCCACTTTCCTATTTTTGCTCTGTTTTTCCTTCCCGGATCGTACGTCGTGAGCTGTTAAAGGGACGACAACCTTACTCGCGGGACATTAAAGGGCCCAACAACGCGTCGATATCACGTCTTGCGAGGATGTTGCGTTGTTGAAGCAGAGGGGTTGTCGTTAAGCCCATTTGGCCTTCTGAATGAGCCATCTCTCTGGGCTGGGACTGTGAACCGTTAACACATAAAGGACTTGTGCCCTCAACTTGACGGGTGCGATCATACCAGCACTAATGCACCGGATCCCATTAGATCTCCGAAGTTAAGCGTGTTTGGGTGAGAATAGTACTAGGATGGGTAACCCCCTGGGAAGTCCTTGTGTTGCACCCCCATTTTCAATTTTTTCTGCTCCGATTAGGGTTACGAAGATACTTTATCCACCACATTTCTATTATCGAATCCCACGGCACCTTGGGCAAGACAACTTCGCTTCAAGTGGAGGCTGGGCCAGCAAACTGAGGGCGTAGGGCTTGTGACCAGGTCTCCGTCGCTCCGGTGCCCATAACTTTGAATCCGTAAGGAGTTATGAGGCGCACCGCATACGGTTGCAAAGCTGTCTGAGAGCTCTACGACGGAGGCAGCCACCCTGCTCGCTGTGCCCTTTTTGGAGCCTAAAATCAAACATTTTCATCTGTTTCGGGCCACTTTTCTTATTTAGCTCTGTTTTTCCGTCCCAGATCGTACGTCGTGAGCTGTTAAAAGGACGACAACCTTACTCGCGGGATATTAGAGGGCCCTACAACGTGTCGATATCACGTCTAGCGAGGATGCTACATTATTGAAGTGGATGGGTTGTCATTAAGCCCATTGGGCCTTCTGAATAGGCCATCTCTCTAGGCTGGGACTGTGAACCGTTAACACATAAAGGAATTGTGCCCTCAACATGACGGGAGTGATCATACCAGCACTAATGCACCAGATCCCATCAGAACTCCGAAGTTAAGCGTGCTTCGGCGAGAATAGTACTAAGATAGGTGACCTCCTGGGAAGTCCTCGTGTTGCACCCCCTTTTTCAATTTTTTTTGCACCGGTTAGGGTTGCGAAGATACTTTATCCACCACATTTCTTTTATCGAATCCCACGGCACCTTGGGCAAGACAACTTCGCTTCACGTGGGGGCTGGGCCAACAAACCGAGGGCAGAGGGCTTGTGACCAGGTCTCCGTTGCTCCGGTGCCCATAACTTTTGATCCGTAAGGAGTTACGCGGCGCACAACATACCGTTGCAAAGCTCTCCGAGAGCTCTACGGCAAGGGCAGCTAGCTTGTTCGCTGTGCCATTTTTGGAGCCCAAAATCGAACGTTTTCATCAGTTTCGAGCCACTTTCCTATTTTCGCTCTGTTTTTCCTTCCCGGATAGTACGTCGTGAGCTGTTAAAAGGATGACAACCTTACTCGCGGGACATTAAAGGGCCCAACAACGCGTCGATATCACGTCTTGCGAGGATGTTGCGTTGTTGAAGCAGAGGGGTTGTCGTTAAGCCCATTTGGCCTTCTGAATGAGCCATCTCTCTAGGCTGAGACTGTGAACCGTTAACACATAAAGGAATTGTGCCCTCAACTTGACGGGTACGATCATACCAGCACTAATGCACCGGATCCCATCAGAACTCCGAAGTTAAGCGTGCTTCGGCGAGAGTAGTACTAGGATGGGTGACCCCCTGGGAAGTCCTCGTGTTGCACCCCCGTTGTCAATTTTTTTTGCTCCGGTTAGGGTTGCCAAGATACTTTATCCACCACATTTCTATTATCGAATCCCACGGCACCTTGGGCAAGACAACTTTGCTTGACGTGGAGGATGGACCAGCAAATCGAGGGCGTAGGGCTTGTGACCAGGTCTCATTCGCTCCGGTGCCCATAACTTTTGATCCGTAAGGAGTTACGCGGCGTACAACATATCATTGCAAAGCTCTCCGAGAGCTCTACGACGCGGGCAACCAGCTTGCTTGTTGTACCCATTTTTGGAGACCAAAATCGAATGCTTTCACCAGTTTCGGGCCACTTTTCTTACTTAGTTATGTTTTTCCATCCCGGATCGTACGTCGTGAGCTGTTAAAAGGACGACAACCTTACTCGCTGGACATTAGAGGGCCCTACAATGCGTCGATATCATGTGTTCCGAGGATGATGCGTTGTTGACGCGGGTGGGTTGTCGTTAAGCCCATTGGGCCTTCTGAATGGGCCATCTCTTTAAGCTGGGACTGTGAACCGTTAACACATAAAGGAATTGTGCCCTCAACATGACGGGTGCGATCATACCAGCACTAATGTACCGGATCCCATCAGAACTCCGAAGTTAAGCGTGCTTGGGCGAGAGTAGTACTAGGATGGGTGACCCCCTGGGAAGTCCTCGTGTTGCACCCCCATTTTCAATTTTTTTTGCTCCGATTAGGGTTGCCAAGATACTTTATCCACCACATTTCTATTATCGAATCCCACGGTACCTTGGGCAAGACAACTTCGCTTCACGTTGAGGCTGGGCCAGCAAACTGAGGGCGTAGGGCTTCTAACCAGGTCTCCGTCGATCCGGTGCCCATAACTTTTGATCCGTAAGGATTTACGCGGCGCACAACATAGAGTTGCAAAGCTGTCCGACAGCTCTACGACGGGGGCAACAGCCTCTTTGCTCGTTGTGCCCATTTTTCGAGCCCAAAATCAAACATTTTCATCAGTTTCGGGCCAATTTTCTTATTTAGCTCTGTTTTTTCGTCCAGGATCGTACGTCGTGAGCTGTTAAAAGGACAACAACCTTACTCGCTGGACATTAGAGGGCCCTACAATGCGTCGATATCACGTCTTGCAAGGATGCTGCGTTGTTGACGCGGATGGGTTGTCGTTAAGCTCATTAGGCCTTCTGAATGGGCCATCTCTCTAAGCTAGGACTGTGAATCGTTAACACATAAAGAAATTTTGCCCTCAACACGACGGGTGCGATCATACCAGCTCTAATGCACCGGATCCCATCAGAACTGCGAAGTTAAGCTTGCTTGGGTGAGAGTAGTACTAGGATGGGTGACCCCCTGGGAAGTCCTCGTGTTGCACCCCCTTTTTCAATTTTTTTTGCTCCGGTTAAGGTTGCCAAGGTACTTTATCAACCACATTTCCATTATCGAACCCCACGGCACCTTGGGCAAGACAACTTCGCTTCACGTGGAGGCTGGGCCAGCAAACCGAGGGCGTAGGGCTTGTGACCAGGTCTCCGTCGCTCCGGTGCCCATAACTTTTGATTCGTAAGGAGTTACGCGGCGCACAGCATACCGTTCCAAAGCTCTCCGAGAGCTCTACGACAGGGGCAACAAGATTGCTCGCTCTGCCCTTTTTGGAGCCCAAAATTGAACATTTTCATCAGTTTTGGGCCACTTTTCTCTTTTTCTCTATTTTTTCGTCCCGGATCGTACGTCGTGAGCTAGTAAAAGGACGACAACCTTACTTGCGGGAGATTAGAAGGCCCTACAACGAGTCGATATCACGTCTTGCAAGGATGCAGCATTGTTGGAGCGGATGAGTTGTTGTTAAGCCCATTGGGCCTTCTGAATGGGCCATTTCTCTAGGTTGGGACTGTGAACCGTTAACAAGATAAAGGAATTGTGCATTCAACATGACGGATGCGATCATACCAGCACTAATGCACCGGATCCCATCAGAACTCCAAAGTTAAGCGTGCTAGGGCGAGAGTAGTACTGGGATGGGTGACCCCTTGGGAAGTCCTCGTGTTGTACCCCCCTTTTCAATTTTTTTTGCTCCGGTTAGGGTTGCCAAGGTACTTTATCCACCACATTTTTATTATCGAACCCCACGGCACCTTGGGCAAGATACCTTCGCTTCACGTGGAGGCTGGGTCAGCAAACCGAGGGCGTAGGGCTTTTGAGCAGGTCTCCGTCGCTCCAGTGCCCATAACTTTTGATCCGCATGGAGTTACGCGGCGTATAGCATACCGTTGCAAAGCTCTCCGAGAGCTCTACGATAGGGGCAGCAAGCTTGCTTGCTGTGCCCTTTTTGGAGCCCAAAATCAAACATTTTCATCAGTTTCGGGCCACTTTTCTACTTTTGCTCTATTTTTTCATCTCGGATTGGATGTCGTGAGCTGGTAAAAGGACGACAACCTTACTTGCCGGAGATTAGAGGGCCCTACAATGCGTCGATATCACGTCTTGCAAGGATGCGGCGTTGTTGGAGCGGATGAGTTGTTGTTAAGCCCATTGGGCCTTCTGAATGGGCCATCTCTCTAGGTTGGGACTGTGAACCGTTAACAGATAAAGGAATTGTGCCTTCAACATGACGGGTGCGATCATACCGGCACTAATGCACCGGATCCCATAAGAACTCCAAAGTTAAGCGTGCTTGGGTGACAGTAGTACTAGGATGGGTGACCCCTTGGGAAGTCCTCGTGTTGTACCCCCCTTTTCAATTTTTTTTTCTCCGGTTAGGGTTGCCAAGGTACATTATCCACCACATTTCTATTATCGAACCCCACGGTACCTTGGGCAAGACACCTTCGCTTCACGTGGAGGCTGGGCCAGCAAACCGAGGGCGTAGGGCTTGTGAGCAGGTCTCCGTCGCTCCAGTGCCCATAACTTTTGATCCGCATGGAGTTACGCGGCGTATAGCATACCGTTGCAAAGCTCTCCGAGAGCTCTACGATAGGGGCAGCAAGCTTGCTTGCTGTGCCCTTTTTGGAGCCCAAAATCGAATATTTTCATCAGTTTTGGGCCACTTTTATGTTTTTGCTCTATTTTTTCGTCTCGGATTGGACGTCGTGAGCTGGTAAAAGGAAGACAACCTTACTTGTGGGAGATTAGAGGGCCCTACAATGCGTCGATATCACGTCTTGCAAGGATGCGGCGTTGTTGGAGCGGATGAGTTGTTGTTAAGCCCATTGGGCCTTCTGAATGGGCCATCTCTCTAGGTTGGGACTGTGAACCGTTAACAGATAAAGGAATTGTTCCTTCAACATGACGGGTGCGATCATACCGGCACTAATGCACCGGATCCCATAATAACTCCAAAGTTAAGCGTGCTTGGGTGACAGTAGTACTAGGATGGGTGACCCCTTGGGAAGTCCTCGTGTTGTACCCCCCTTTTCAATTTTTTTTGCTCCGGTTAGGGTTGCCAAGGTACTTTATCCACCACATTTCTATTATCGAACCCCACGGCACCTTCGGAAGACACCTTCGCTTCACGTGGAGGCTGGGCCAGCAAACCGAGGGCATAGGGCTTGTGACTAGGTCTCCGTCGCTCCAGTGCCCATAACTTTTGATAGTAAGGAGTTACGCGGCGCACAGAATACCGTTGCGAAGCTCTCCGAGAGCTCTACGATAGGGGCAGCAAGCTTGCTTGCTGTGCCCTTTTTGGAGCCCAAAATCGAACATTTTCATCAGTTTCGGGCCAGTTTTCTATTTTTGCTCTATTTTTTCGTCTTGGATTGGACGTCGTGAGCTGGTAAAAGGACGACAACCTTACTTGCGGGAGATTAGAGGGCCTACAACGCGTCGATATCACGTCTTGCAAGGATGCGGCGTTGTTGGAGCGGATGAGTTGTTGTTAAGCCCATTGGGCCTTCTGAATGGGCCATCTCTCTAGGTTGGGACTGTGAACCGTTAACAGATAAAGGAATTGTGCCTTCAACATGACGGGTGCGATCATACTGGCACTAATGCACCGGATCCCATAAGAACTCCAAAGTTAAGCGTGCTTGGGCGAGAGTAGTACTAGGATGGTTGACCCCTTGGGAAGTCCTCGTGTTGTACCCCCTTTTCAATTTTTTTTGCTCCGGTTAGGGTTGCCAAGGTACTTTATCCACCACATTTCTATTATCGAACCCCACGACACCTTGGGCAAGACACCTTCACTTCACGTGGAGGCTGGGCCAGCAAACCGAGGGCGTAGGGCTTGTGACCAGGTCTCCGTCGCTCCAGTGCCCATAACTTTTGATAGTAAGGAGTTACGCGGGGCACAGCATACTGTTGTGAAGCTCAACGAGAGCTCTACGACAGGGGCACAAGCTTGCTCGCTGTGCCCTTTTTGGAGCCCAAAATCGAACTTTTAATTAGTTTCGAGCCACTTTTCTATTTTTGCTCTATTTTTTCGTCCCAGATCGTATGTCGTGAGCTGTTAAAAGGACGACAACCTTACTCGCGGGACATTAGAGGGCCCTACAACTAGTTGATATCACGTCTTGCAAGGATGCGGCATTGGGCCTTCTGAATGGGCCATCTCTCTAGCTTGGGACAGTGAACCGTTAACAGATAAAGGAATTGTGCCTTCAACATGACGGGTGCTATCATACCAGCACTAATGCACCGGATCCCATCAAAACTCCAAAGTTAAGCGTGCTTGGGCGAGAGTAGTACTAGGATGGGTGACCCCTTGGGAAGTCCTCGTGTTGTACCCCCCTTTTCAATTTTTTTTGCTCCGGTTAGGGTTGCCAAGATAGTTTATCCACCACATTTCTATTATCGAATCCCACGGCACCTTGGGCATGACAACTTTGCTTCACGTGGGGGCTGGGCCAGCATACCGAGGGTGTAGGGCTTGTGACCAGGTCTCCGTCGCTCCGGTGCCCATAACTTTTAATCCGTAAGGAGTTACGTGGCGCATATCATACCGTTATAAAGCTCTCCGAGAGCTCTACGACGGGGGTAGCAGCTTGCTCGTTGTGCCCTTTTTGGAGCTCAAAATCGAACGTTTTCATAAGTTTCAGGCCACTTTTCTATGTTTGCTCTGTTTTTCCATTCATGATCGTACGTCGTGAGCAGTTAAAAGGACGACAACCATACTCGTAGGATATTAAAGAGCCCTACAACGCGTCGATATCATGTCTTGCGAGGATGCTGCGTAGTTGAAGCGGATGGGTTGTCGCTAAGCCCATTGGGCCTTCTGAATGAGCCATCTCTCTAGGCTGGGACTGTGAACCGTTAACACATAAAGGAATTGTCCCATCAATATGACGGGTGCAATCATACCAGCACTAATGCACCGGATCCCATCAGAACTCCGTAGTTAAGCGTGCTTGGGTGAGAGTAGTACTAGGATGGGTGACCCCCTGGGAAGTCCCCGTGTTGGACCCCCCTTTTCAATTTTTTTTGCTCCGGTTAGGGTTGCCAAGAAACTTTCTCCACCACATTTCTATTATCGAATCCCACGGCACCTTGGGCAAGACAACTTCGCTTCACGTGGAGGATGGGCCAGCAAACCGAGGGCGTAGGGCTTGTGATCAAGTCTCGTTCGCTCCGGTGCGCATAACTTTTGATCCGTAAGGAGTTACGCGGCGCACAGCATACCGTTGCAAAGCCCTCCGAGAGCTCTACGATGGGGGCAACCACCTTGGTCGCTGTGCCCCTTTTTGGGGCCCAAAATCAAACATTTTCATCAATTTCGGGCCACTTTTCTTATTTAGCTCTGTTTTTCCATCCCGGATCATACGTCGTGAGCTGTTAAAAGGACGACAACCTTACTCGCGGGACATTAGAGGGCCCTACAATGCGTCATTATCACGTCTTGCGAGCATGCTGCGTTGTTGAAGCGGATGGGTTGTCGTTAAGCCCATTGGGCCTTTTGAATGGGCCATCGCTCTCGGCTGGGACTGTGAACCGTTAGCATATAAAGGAATTGTGCCCTCAACATGACGGGTGCGATCATACCAGTACTAATGCACCGGATCCCATCAGAACTCCTAAGTTAAGAGTGCTTGGCCGAGAGTAGTACTAGGATTGGTGACCCCATGGGAAGTCCTCATGTTGCACCCCTATTTTCAATTTTTTTTTGCTCCGGTTAGGGTTGCCAAGGTACTTTATCCACCACATTTCTATTATTGAACCCCAGGGAAACTTGGGTAAGCACACTTCGCTACATGTGGAGGCTCGCCCAGCAAACGGCCCGTGTAGGGCTTGTGACCCCGTCTCCGTCGCTCCGGTGCCCATAACTTTTGATCCGGAAGGAGTTACGCGGCGCACAGCATACCGTTGCAAAGCTCTCCGAGAGCTCTACAATAGGGGCAGCAAGCTAGCTCGCTTTAGCTTTTTTGGAGCCCAAAAATGAACGTTTTCATCAGTTTCAGGCCACTTATCTTCTTTTGCTCTATTTTTCCTTTCCGGATCGTACGTTGTGAACTGTTAAAAGGACGACAAGCTTAGTCGCGGGACATTACAGGGCACTACAATGCGTCGATATCACGTCTTGCGAGGATGCTACGTTGTTGAAGTAGATGGGTTGTCGTTTAGCCCATTGGGCCTTTTGAATGGGCCATCTCTCTAGGTTTGGACTGTGAACCGTTAACAAATAAAGGAATTGTTCCCTCAACATGATGGGAGTGATCATACCAGCACTAATGCACCGGATCCCATAAGAAGTCCGAAGTTAAGCGTGCTTGGCCGAGAGTAGTACTAAGATAGGTGACCCCCTGGGAAGTCCTCGTGTTGCGCCCCCTTTTTAAATTTTTTTTGCTCCGGTTAGGGTTGCCAAGATACTTTATCCACCACATTTCTATTATCGAATCCCACGGCACCTTGGGCAAGACAACTTTGCTTCACGTGGAGGCTGGGCCAGCAAACCGAGGGCATATGGCTTGTGACCAGGTGTTCGTCGCTCCGGTGCCCATAACTTTTGATCCGTATGGAGTTACGTGGTGCACAGCATACCGTTCCGAAGCTCTTCGAGAGCTCTATGGCGGGGGCAGCTAGCTTGTTCG
The DNA here is from genome assembly GCA_037974665.1 of Ehretia macrophylla. Taxonomy (NCBI): domain Eukaryota; kingdom Viridiplantae; phylum Streptophyta; class Magnoliopsida; order Boraginales; family Ehretiaceae; genus Ehretia; species Ehretia macrophylla. The sequence continues at coordinate 85,940,076 of CM075765.1, read as the reverse complement.
CTGTGCGCCTTTTGGATGCCAAAATCAAATGTTTTCATCAGTTTCGGGCCACTTTTCTGGTTTTTGCTCTGTTTTTCCGTCCCGGATCATACGTTGTGAGCTGCTAAAAGGACGACAACCTTACTAGCTAGAAATTAGAGGGCCCTACAACACGTCGATATCTCGTATTGCGAGGATCCAGCGTTGTTGAAGTGGATGGGTTGTTGTTAAGCGCATTGGGCCTTCTGAATGGGCCATCTCTCTAGGCTGGAACTGTGAACCGTTAACACATAAAGGAATTGTGCCCTCAACATGACGGGTGCGATCATACCAGCACTAATGCACCGGATCCCATCGGAACTCCGAAGTTAAGCGTTCTTGGGCGAGAGTAGTACTTGGATGGTTGACCCCCTGGGCAGTCCTCGTGTCGCACCCCCCTTTTCAATTTTTTTTGCTCCAGTGTGGGATGCGAAGATACTTTATCCACCACATTTCTAGTATCGAATCCCCCGGCACCTTGGGCAAGACAACATCGCTTCATGTGGGGGCTGGGCCAACAAACCGAGGGTATAGGGCTTGTGACCAGGTCTCCATCGCTTCGGTGCCCATAACTTTTGATCCGTAAGGAGTTATGCGGCGCAAAGCTCTCCGAGAGCTCTACGACGGGGGCAGCTAGCTTGCTTGCTATACCCATTTTTAGAGCCCAAAATCGAACGTTTTCATCAGTTTCGGGCCACTTTTCTATTTTTGCTCTGTTTTTTCATCCCGTATCGTACGTCGTGAGCTGTTAAAAGGACGACAACCTTACTCGCTGGACATTAATGGGCCCTACAACGCGTCGATATCACGTCTTGCGTGGATGCTGCGTTGTTAAAGCGGATGTTTTGTCGTTAAGCCCATTGGGCCTTCTGAATGGGCAATCTCTCTAGGCTGGGACTGCGAACCGTTAACAAATAAAGGAATTGTGCCCTCAACATGATGGGTGCGATCATACTAGCACTAATGCAACGGATCGCATCGGAACTCCGAAGTCAAGCGTGCTTGGGCGAGAGTAGTACTAGGATGGGTGACCCCTTGGGAAATCCTCGTGTTGCACCCCCCTTTTAAATTTTTTTTGCTACGGTTAGGGTTGCCAAGATACATTATCCACCCCATTTCTATTATCGAATCCCACGGCACCTTGGGCAAGATAACTTCGCTTCACGTGGAGGATGGGCCAGCAAACCGAGGGCGTAGGGCTTGTAACCAAGTCTCCTTCGCTCTGGTGCCCATAACTTTTGATCCGTAAGGATTTACGCGGTGCACAGCATATCATTGCAAAGCTCTCCGAGAGCTCTACGACGGGGGCAGCTAGCTTGCTTGCTATACCCATTTTTAGAGCCCAAAATCGAACGTTTTCATCCGTTTCGGGCCACTTTTCTTATTTAGTTCTGCTTTTCCATCCCGTATCGTACGTCGTGAGCTATTAAAAGGACGACAACCTTACTCGCTGGACATTAGAGGTCCCTACAATGCGTCGATATCACCTCTTGCGAGGATGCTACGTTTTTTACGTGGATGGGTTGTCGTTAAGCCCATTGGGCCTTCTTAATGGGCCATCTTTCTAAGCTGGGACTGTGAACCGTTAACACATAAAGGAATTGTGCCCTCAACGTGATGGGTGCGATCATACCAGCACTAATGCACCGGATGCCATCAGAACTCCGAAGTTAAGCGTGCTTGGGTGAAAGTAGTACTAGGATGGGTGACCCTCTGGGAAGTCCTCGTGTTGCACCCCACGTTTGAATTTTTTTGCTCCAGTTAGGGTTGCCAAGGTACTTTATCCACCACATTTCTATTATCGAACCCCACGGCACCTTGGGCAAGACAACTTCGCTTCAAGTGGAGGTTGGGCCAGCAAACCGAGGGCGTAGGGCATGTGACCAGGTCTCCGTCGCTCCAGTGCCCATAACTTTTGATCCATAAGGAGTTACGTGGTGCCCAGCATACCGTTGCAAAGCTCTTCGAGAGCTCTATGACAGGGGCAGCAAGCTTGCTTGCTGTGCCCTTTTTGGTGCCAAAAAATGAATGTTTTCATCAGTTTTAGGCCACTTATCTTCTTTTGCTCTATTTTTCCGTCCCGTATCGTACGTCGTGAGCTGTTAAAAGGACGACAACCTTAGTCGCAGGGCATTACAAGGCCCTACAACGCGTCGATATCATGTCTTGCGAGGATGCTGCATTGTTGAAGTGGATGGGTTGTCGTTAAGCCGATCGGGCCTTTTGAATAGGCCATCTCTCTAGGCTGGGAATGTGAACCGTTAACACATAAAGAAATTGTGCCCTCAACATGACGGGTGCGATCATACCAGCACTAATTCACCGGATCCCTTCAGAACTCCGAAGTTAAGCGTGCTTGGGCGAGAGTAGTACTAGGATAGTTGACCCCCAGGGAAGTCCTCATGTTGCACCCCCCTTTTGAATTTTTTCTGCTCCGGTTAGGGTTGCCAAGATACTTTATCCACCACATTTCTAGTATCGAATCCCACGGTACCTTGAGCAAGATAACTTCGCTTCACGTGGAGGCTGGGCCAGCAAACTAAGGTCGTAGGGCTTGTGACCAGGTCTCCGTCGATCCGGTGGCCATAACTTTTGATTCGGAATGAGTTACGCAGCGCACAGCATACAGTTGCAAAGCTGTCCGACAGCTCTACGACGGGGGTAGCCTGTTTTCTCGCTGTGCCCTTTTTGGAGCCCAAAACATAAATTTTCATCAGTTTTGGGACACTTTTCTTATTTACCTCTGTTTTTCGGTCCCGGATCGTACGTCATGAGCTGTTAAAAAGACGACAACCTTACTCACGGGACATTAGAGGGCCCTACAATGCGTCGATATCACGTCTTGCGAGGATGTTGCGTTGTAGAAGCGGATGGGTTGTCATTAAGCCCATTGGGCCTTCTGAATGAGCCATCACTCTAGGCTGGGACTATGAACCGTTAACACATAAAGGAATTGTGCCCTCAACATTACGGGAGCAATCATACCAGCACTAATGCACCGGATCCCATCAGAACTCCGAAGTTAAGTGTTCTTGGGCAAGAGTAGCACTTGGATGCGTGACCCCCAGTGAAGTCCTCGTGTTGCACCCCCTTTTCAATTTTTTTTGCTCCGGTTAGGGTTGCCAAGATACTTTATCCACCACATTTCTATTATCGAATCCCATGGTACCTTGGGCAAGACAACTTCGTTTCACGTGGAGGCTGCGCGACCAAACTGAGGGCGTAGGGCTTGTGACCAGGTCTCCGTCGATCCGGTGCCCATAACTTTTGATCCGTAAGGAGTTACGCGGCACACAGCATACACTTGCAAAGCTGTCCGACAGCTCTACGGTGGGGGCAGCCTCTTTGCTCGCTGTGCCCATTTTTGGAGCCCAAAATCAAACATTTTCATCAGTTTCGGGACACTTTTCTTACTTTGCTCTGTTTTTACGTCACGGATCGTACGTCGTGAGCTGTTAAAGGGACGACAACCTTACTCGCTGGACATTAGAGGGCCCTACAATGCATCGATATCACGTCTTGCGAGGATGCTGCGTTGTTGACGCGGATGAGTTGTCGTTAAGCTCGTTGGACTTTCTGAATGGGCCATCTCTCTAAGCTGGGACTGTGAACCGTTAACACATAAAGGAATTGTGCCCTCAACATAACGGGTGCGATCATACCAGCACTAAAGCACCAAATCCCATCAGAACTCTGAAGTTAAGCGTGCTTGGGTGAGAGTAGTACTAGGATGGGTGACCCCCTGGGAAGTCCTTGTGTTGCACCCCCCCTTTTCAATTTTTTTTGCTCTAGTTAGGGTTGCCAAGATACTTTATCCACCACATTTCTATTATCGAATCCCACGGTACCTTGGGCAAGACAACTTCGCTTCACGTGGAGGATGGACCAGCAAACCGAGGGCGTAGGGTTTATGACCAGGTCTCCGTCGCTCCGGTACGCATAACTTTTGATCCGTAAGGAGTAACGCGGCGCACAGCATACCTTTGCAAAGCTCTCCGAGAGCTCTACGACAAGGGCAGCTAGCTTGTTCGCTGTGCCCTTTTTGGAGCCCAAAATCGAATGTTTTCATCAGTTTCGGGCCACTTTTCTAATTTTGCTCTATTTTTCCGACCCGGATCGTACGTCGTGAGCTGTTAAAAGGACGACAACCTTACTCGCGGGACATTAGATGGCCCCACAACGCGTCGATATCACGTCTTTCGAGGATGCTACGTTGTTGAAGCAGATGGATTGTTGTTAAGCCCATTGGGCCTTCTAAATGGGCCATCTCTCTAAGCTGGGACTGTGAACCGTTAACACATAAAGGAATTGTGCCCTCAACATGATGGGTGTGATCAAACTAGCACTAATGCACCGGATCCCATCAGAACTCCGAAGTTAAGCTTGCTTGGGTGAGAGTAGTACTAGGATGGGTGACCCCCTGGGAAGTCCTCGTGTTGCACCCTGCTTTTCAATTTTTTTTGCTCTGGTTAGGGTTGCCTAGGTACTTTATCCACCACATTTCTATTATCGACCCCCACGGCACCTTGGGCAACACAACGTCGCATCACGTGGAGGCCGGGCCAGCAAACCGAGGGCGTAGGGCTTGTGACCAGGTTTCCGTCGCTCCAGTGCCCATAACTTTTGATCCGTAAGGAGTTACGCGGAGCACAACATACCATTGCAAAGCTCTCCGAGAGCTCTGCGACAGGGGCAGCAAGCTTGCTCGTTGTGCCCTTTTTGGAGCCCAAAAATGAACGTTTTCATCAGTTTCAGGCCACTTATCTTCTTTTGGTCTATTTTTCCATCCCGGATCGTACGTCGTGAGCTATTAAAAGGATGACAACCTTAGTCGCGGGATATTACAGGGCCCTACAACGCGTCGATATCACGTCTTCCAAGGATGCTGCGTTGTAGAAGCGGATGTGTTGTTGTTAAGCCCATTGGGCCTTTTGAATGGGCCATCTCTCTAGGCTGGGACTGTGAACCGTTAACACATAAAGGAATTGTGCCCTCAACATGACGGGTGTGATCATACCAATACTAATGCACCGGATCCCATCAGAACTATGAAGTTAAGCGTGCTTGGGCGAGAGTAGTAGTAGGATGGGTGACCCCCTGGGAAGTCCTCGTTTTGCACCCCCCTTTTCAATTTTTTTTGCTCCGGTTAGGGTTGCCAAGATACTTTATCCACCACATTTCTATTATCGAATCCCACGGTACCTTGGGCAAGACAACTTCGCTTCACGTGGAGGCTGGGCAAGCAAACCGAGGGGGTAGGGCATTTGAGCTAGCCTCAGTCGTTCCGGTGCCCATAACTTTTGATCCGTAAGGAGTTACGCGATGCACAGCATACCGTTGCAAAGCTCTACTAGAGCTCTCCGACGAGGGCAGCTAGCTTGCTCGCTGTGCCCTATTTGTAGCCCAAAATCGAACGTTTTCATTAGTTTCGGGCCACTTTTCTATTTTTGTACTATTTTTTCGTCTCGGATCGTACGTCATGTGTTGTTAAAAGGACCACAACCTTACTCGCTGGACATTAGAGGGCCCTACAACGTATCGATATCACGTCTTGCGAGGATGCTGCATTGTTGAAGCGGATGGGTTGTCGTTAAGCCCATAACTTTTGATCCGTAAGGAGTTACGCGGCGCACAAACATTCCGTTGCAAAGCTCTCCGAGAGCTCTACGATGGTAGCGGCCAGCTTGCTCACTGTGCCCCTTTTTGGTGCCCAAAATCGAACGTTTTCATCTGTTTCGAGCCACTTTTCTTCTTTTACTCTGTTTTTCAGTCCCGGATCGTACGTCGTGAGCTGTTAAAAGGATGACAAACCTACTCGCGGGACATTAGGGGGCCCTACAACGTGTCGATATCACGTCTTGCGAGGATGCTTCCTTGTTGAAGCAGATGGGTTATCGTTAAGCCCATTGGGCCTTTTGAATGTGCCATCTCTCTAGGCTGGGACTGTGAACCGTTAACACATAAAGGAATTGTGCCCTCAACATGACGGGTGCGATCATACCAGCACTAATGCACCGGATCCCATCAGAACTCCGAAGTTAAGCGTGCTTGGGCGAGAGTAGTACTAGGATGGGTGATCCCCTGGGAAGTCCTCGTGTTGTACCCCCCTTTTCAATTTTTTTTTCTCCGGTTAGGGTTGCCAAGATACTTTATCCACCACATTTTTATTATTGAATCCCACGACACCTTGGGCAAGACGACTTCGCTTCACGTGGAGGCTGGGCCAGCAAACCGAGGGCGTAGGGCTTGTGACCAGGTCTCCGCAACTCCGGTGCCCATAACTTTTGATCCGTAAGGAGTTACGCGGCGCAAAGCATTCCATTGCAAAGCTCTTTGAGAGCTCTACGATAGTGACAGCTAGCTTGCTCGATGTGCCCTTTTTGGAGCCCAAAATCGAACGTTTTCATCAGTTTCGGGTCAATTTTCTTCTTTTGCTCTATTTTTCCATCCCGGATCGTACGTCGTCAATTGTTAAAAAGACGACAACCCTACTCCTGGGACATTAGAGGGCCCTACAATGTGTCAATATCACGTCTTGCGAGGATGCTGCGTTGTTGAAGTGGATGGGTTGTCGTTAAGCCCATTGTGCCTTTTGAATGGGCTATCTCTCTAGGCTGGGAGTGTGAACCGTTAACACATAAAGGAATTGTACGCTCAACATGACGGGTGGAATCATACCAGCACTAATGCACCGAATCCCATCAGAACTCTGAAGTTAAGCGTGCTTGGGCGAGAGTAGTACTAGGATGGGTAACCCCCTAGGAAGTCCTCGTATTGCACCCCCCTTTTCAATTTTTTTTGCTCCGGTTAGGGTTGCCAAGATACTTTATCCACCACATTTCTATTATCGAACCCCACGGCTCCTTGGCCAAGACAACTTCGCTTCACGTGGAGGCAGGGCCTGCAAACCGAGCGCGTAGGGCTTGTGACTAGGTCTCCGTCGCTCTGGTGCCCATAACTTTTGATCCGTAAGGAGTTACGCGGCGCACAACATACCGTTGCAAAGCTCTCCAAGAGCTCTAGGACAGTGGCAGCTAGCTTGCTCGCTGTGCCCTTTTTGGAGCCCAAAATCGAACGTTTTAATCAGTTTCGGGCCACTTTTTTTCTTTTGCTCTATTTTTCCGTCCCGGATCATACGTCGTCAGCTGTTAAAATGACGACAACCTTACTCGCGGGACATTAGAGGGCCCTACAACGTGTCGATATCACGTCTTGGGAGGATACTACGTTGTTGAAGCAGATGGTTGTCGTTAAGCCCATTGTGCCTTTTGAATGGGCCATCTCTCTAGGCTGTGACTGTGAATTGTTAACATATAAAGGAATTGTACGTTCAACATGACGGGTGCAACCATACCAGCACTAATGCACCGGATCCCATCAGAACTCCGAAGTTAAGCGTGCTTGGGCGAGAGTTGTACTAAGATGGGTAACGCCCTAGGAAGTCCTCGTGTTGCAGCCCCCTTTTTAATTTTTTTTGCTCCGGTTAGGGTTGCCAAGATACTTTATCCACCACATTTCTATTATCGAATCCTACGGCACCTTGGTCAAGACAACTTCGCTTCACGTGGAGGCTGGGTCAGCAAACCGAGGGCGTAGGGCTTGTGACCAGGTCTCCGTCGCTCCGATGCCCATAACTTTTGATCCGTAAGGAGTTATGCAGCGCACAGCATACCGTTGCAAAGCTCTCCGAGAGCTCTACAACGTGGGTAGCCAGTTTGCTCGCTGTGCCCCTTTTTGGAGCCCAAAATCAAACATTTTCATCAGTTTCGGGCCACTTTTCTTATTTAGCTCTGTTTTTCCGTCACGGATCGTACATTGTGAGCGGTTAAAAGGACGACAACCATACTCGCTGGACATTAGATGGCTCTACAATGCGTCGATACCATGTCTTGCGAGGATGCTGCGTTGTTGAAGCGGTCAGTGCATCTGCCAAAACCTGCTTCATTTTTCCAGATTTCCAGATTTGGACACATTTTAATGATTTGCCCTTTTGAGGACCTTAGAGTCGAAATTAACTTTGGCCTATTTCTGAGAAAAATGTTCAAAACTGGCAAAAATAGTCAACTGCCAATTTTCATGCATTTTCAACATCATTTTCCTAGCCAAACTCACCTCGAAACAATAGGTCAGAGAGTTGTCACATAATCCAATTTCACCTATCATCACTTTCAAGCCAAAATCTTGCCATGCATGCTTGAAGAAGCTTATGAACACACATATAACTCAAGTACAGAAGCAAAGACATACATTTAAGAGCATGCATGTGGATTTTTGAAGGATTTTCAAAAGGTTTTAGCCCTCACCTTAGCAAATCAACCAAGAAGATGCACAAAACTTGTTGAAGCACAAATTTCTTCTTCTTCTTTGCCTAGCCGAGATTCCAACTTGGTTTTCTCTATTTTTCCTAGCTTAGTGACCAAGCTCTTAGTACATGCATGTGGTTAGAACAAGAAGAAAAGAAATGGAAGCTAAGAAACTTACCTAGGGCCAAAATGAAGAGTCAAAAGCTTGCATGTGAGTTTTCTTGCATCCTAGCTAGCTTGATTGAATTTCTTGCTTGTTGCTTGTCTTGATTAACTATGGTGTGAAGAAGATGAGCTATGAAGCCAAAAATTTTCAGCTAGGGCCGAGAGAGAGAGAAGAATGAGAGGGAGAGAGAGAAGTTGAGGAAGAAAGAAGGAAAATGACAAGAAATGACAAAAATGATGGCTTTGCAAATCTTGAAGCAAGTGGTCGGCCTAGGGCTTGATAATTCAGCTTTTTTGTGTCTTCAAGAGCATATTTGAAATTCCTAGTATGGGCAAAGAGGGTTTGGTCGAGCAAGGTGGAGTTTTGAGGAGGTTTGAGCAATTTTTTTATGCAATTGTGTCATAGGATTGTCATAAGTTGTCTAGAATCAATTTGAATTGAGCAAACATGCACAAATAACACCTAGTGGTCGGCCAAGGCTATAAAAATTCTGATTTTTTGTCATCTATTGGAATATTATTTTATTGGGTGTTGGAAGTGCAAAAAGAATAAGGAATAAAGAATGAGGAATGCTTAGTGTTTAGTGAAATTTTGTCTTCTAGTGAGTTGAATTAGTAATTTAATAATAGTTAGTAGATTTTGTAGGATTAATTAATGACCTAGTGCTTCGTGTAAGATGCTTTCTTGTTTAGCATGAGGGCACGCTTTCCTAGGTCTAGGACACGCACTACAAGGTAGGACACGAACTACGAGACGAACACACGTTTTCCAAGTAAATGTACGCAACCCTAAATGAATGCACGTAATTCAATGCATGGTACACAAAATGAACACAATTCTTAAACCTAGGTCAAGACACGTAATTCTAGATTAGGGCACACGAAACGAGGTATCACACGCAAATCGAGGTCGGGCCTCACATCCTCCCCTCCTTAAAAGAATTTCGTCCCGAAATTCAATATTACCTTTGCAATAAAGCTGGATATTGCTTCTCCATCTGGTCTCGCCTTTCCCACGTTGCTTCTTCAACTCCATGATGATGCCACAGCACTTTCACCATTGGTATAGTTTTGTTGCGCAACTCCCGATTTTGTTGGTCTAGGATCCGAATGGGCTTATCCTCGTAAGACAAGTTCTCCCAAAGCTACAACGGCTCTGGCTCCAAGATATGCGACGGATCAGGATGATACTTCCACAGCATTGAAACATGAAAGACGTCGTGAATATTGGAGAGGTTCTGGGGTAATACTAGGCGATACGCCAATTTGCCAACCTTCTCAATTATCTCAAATGGTCCTACAAACCTCGGGCCCAACTTTCCACCCTTGCCATGTTTAATCAGTCCCCTCCGGGGTGATATCTTCAAGAACACCTTGTCGCCGACCTCAAACTCTAGGCTCCGTCTCCGTCGGTCTGCACAACTCTTCTGCCTGCTTTCGGCGGTAAGCATCCGTTTCCGGATGAGGTGGATATTATCAACAGTCTTCATAAGTTCAGGTAAAAGGGTCGGGTCAAAAGTCTTCGTCTCACCTACTTCATCCCAGTAAATTGGGGATCGACACTTACGTCCATACAACGCCTCAAATGGGGCCATCCCGATAGTGGCCTGATAACTATTATTATAAGCGAACTCCGCTAGAGATAGATATTTCTCCCAACCTTTCCCGAAGCCTAAAACACACGCCCTCAGCATATCCTCCAAAATCTGAATAGTTCTCTCCAATTGACCGTCAGTCTAAGGGTGATAAGCCGTGCTAAAACTCAACTTCGTTCCCAAAGCTTCTCGCAATCTCTTCCAAAATCGGGAAGTAAAACGAGGATCCCTATCCGATACAATACTCACAGGCATCCCATGCAATTTTACACTCTCCGCCACATACATATCTCCCAAGTTCTCTGGACTATCCTTCTTGTTCATCGGTAAAAAGTGTGCCGACTTAGTCAATCTATCCACTATGACGCAAACAGCGTCATGAGGGTTTTGTGATCTGGGCAGGTCCATAACAAAGTCCATAGTTATATGTTCCTATTTCCATTGAGGGATCTCCAACGGCTGAAGTAAACCTGTGGGTTGTTGATGTTCCGCTTTGACTCTCTGGCAAGTCAAGCACAGTGCCACAAACTCCACAATTTCTCTTTTCATGTTATTCCACCAATAGTGTTGCTTCAAATCCCGGTACATCTTTGTTCCGCCGGGGTGAATAGTATATCTAGAATTATGGGCTTCTTCAAGAATCTTTTTTTCCAGCTCTGGCTCATTGGGAACACAAATCCGGTTCCTAAACCTCCAAACACCATCATCATGAAACTTGAAATCCGCGTTGCTTTCTTTAATCTTCTGAAACTGTTGGTCCTTCTGTTGAGCCTCTTGTAATTTAGACAACAAGGCCGATTGAACTTGCGTAGTGGCAAAAAGTAACCTTTTCCAAGTCAATTGTGGTTTCCACAAAAATGCTTCCTCCAACAACTCTTGTACCTGGACTTCCAGTTTAGCCATGCTTGCTTTCCTACTTAAGGCGTCTGCAACTACATTTGCTTTACCAGGCACATAATTGATTGTGCAGTTATAATCATCCAAAAGCTCCATCCCCCGTCTTTGCCTCATCTTCAACTCCTTTTGAGAGACCAAGTATTTCAAGCTCTTATGATCGGTAAATCCTCCAAACTTGCTACCCCACAGCTAATCCCTCCCTTTCTTGAGTGCAAACACAATAGCCGCTAACTCCAAATCATGCATCGGGTAGTTCAATTCATACGACTTTGGTTTCCTAGAAGCATATGCAATCACCCTTCCATTTTGCATCAACACACAACCCAGTCCTTCCTTTGAAGCATCGCTATAGATTACAAAACCTTGACTTCCTTCAGGTAATGCAAGAACAGGTGCGGTAGTCAATCTTTTCTTCAACCCTTGAAAGTTGTTCTCACACTTATCATCCCACACGAACTTTGTTTTCTTTTGAGTGAGCTTTGTAAGTGGTCCTACAATCTTAGAGAAATCTTTCACGAATCTCCGATATTAGCCGGCTAGACCAAGGAAACTCCGAACCTCTGTAACATTATCCGGCTTCTTCTAAGACATCACTGCATCTATCTTTGCTGGATCCACCGCTATTCCCTCTTGGGATATGATATGCCCCAAAAATGCAATCTGTTGCAACCAAAATTCGCACTTGCTAAACTTTGCATACAACTGATGCTCTCGAAGTTTCTGCAGTACCAACCACAGATGTTGTTCATGCTCCGTGTCAGATTTCGAGTATACCAAAATATCATCAGTGAAGATCACCACAAATTGGTCCACGTAGGGTTGAAACACCCTGTGCATCAAATCCATAAAAGCTGCAGGGGCATTGGTTAGTCCAAAAGGCATCACCACATATTCATAATGCCCATATCTCGTCCTGAAAGCCGTTTTAGGCACATCTTCCTTTTTGATCAGCAATTGATAATACCTTTGCCTCAAGTCGAGTTTCGAATACACTTTGCCTCCTTGAAGTTGATCAAACAACTCATCAATCAGAGGAAGTGGGTATTTATTCTTGACAGTCACTTGGTTCAATCCTCGGTAGTCGATGCATAACCTCAACGTTCTGTCTTTCTTCTTTACAAATAGAATTGGTGCACCCCACGATGAAGAACTTGGTTGAACAAACCCCTTCTTCAGCAATCCTTGCAATTGGTCCTTCAATTCTTGTAGCTCGGTCGGTGCCATACGATAGGGAGCTTTAGATATCGGCTGGGCGCCAGGCAGTAACTCTATAATAAACTCGATTTCCCGATTTGGGGGTAAATTGGGCAATTCTTCTGGAAACACATCCGCATAATCTTTGATCACTGGCATCTTCTCCAACTTAGCTTTGTCCGATGGCTTGTTGATAAGGTAAGCTAAGTATCCGCTACACCCTTTTCTCAAGGACTTCACTGCTTTCGAAGATGAAATGATGGAACTCCCGGTGAAATGTCTTCGACCTATTACCTCTAGTATTGGTTGACCAGGTACCCAGAACGTTGTAATCTTCGCCCGGCAATCTAGTTGGACATGATGTTTTGCCAACCAGTCTATCCCTAAAATGACCTCATAGTCTCGAAAAGGTAATACAATAAGATTGGCTGAGAATTCCCTATCCTTAATTTGGATTTTACATGCTTTACAAGCTGAGCTAGTAACAAGTTTAGAACCCATTGGAGTACCAACTTCTACTTCGTATGGCAAACATACAACTTTCAGTTTCACACGTTCCACACATAAGGGAATAATAAATGAATGAGTAGCACCCGGATCAATTAACACCCTAACAAGTTGATTCAGTATGAAGAATGTACCTTCAACAACAGCGGTCTCATCTAGAATCTCCTCGCACTCAATAGCATAAGCTCAAGCCTGAACTCTAGGAACTGGAATCTTGCCTCTAGCAGCTGGTTTACCCTGATTCTGTCCTGCCTGCCGTTTAGGGCAATCCTTGATCTGATGCTGATCACTGCCACATCTCATACATCGTCCTGACTTCCTCCAACACTGGGCCTCGGTATGCCCCTTCTTGTCACAATAAGAACAGCTGACGGACTGAGTAGCAGGTGAACTACCTGTAGATTTGCGGGTGGAAGAGGCTGATGGCGCTTTCATCGGGCCACGGTTATTCACTGGTCTGTTCTGGCTCTGGCCCTGACTACGACTCTGACTCTGAAATTTCCTCTGCTGACCTGGAGGCTGGTATGGTTTCTTGTTCGGCTGACTCGAACCGGCTCCATCTAGTTTCCTCTTCTCAACTCGAGAGGCAGCAGCAAAGAGAGCATAATAGGTATCGAAGTCATGAGAAGCCAACTGGTCCTAAATCTCTGGCCTCAATCCAGTAGTAAATTTCCACATCTTCGCCTCCGGAGTACTAACCATATATTGAGCATAACGGGACAGTCGGTCAAAACGAGCCTCGTACTGGGCCACCGTCATGTTACCTTGGGTCAAGTGCATGAACTCATCAATCCGCCTCTGCCTGGAAACTGTAGGTACATATTTTTCCTTGAATGCCTTAACGAAATTACCCCACAAGCGAGGTGTCTGATCAGTTTCCCACAGTGCCTCCACAGTGTGCCACCATTGTTCAGCATCCCCGTGCAACAAAAACACAGCAAACTCTACCTTTTCTTCATCTGTATAATCAAGTGGCCTGAAAATCTTCTCGATCTCGGACAGCCAAGCCTCAGCTTTCTCATCATCAGCTTCCCCGTGGAATTTGGACAGGCGAAAGTCAAGAAACTCCCTCATTCTGCTATGTCTCCTGTGGTTACCCTCATTCCTGTTGTTGTTGTTGTTGTTGGCCTCACGTGCATCTTGACGCTCCATCACTCGTGATACACAATCCATGGCATTCGCCATCATATTAAACATAGCTATACCGGGATTAGTTTGATAAGCATCTCCGGTCTCTTGGGGTTCACCGCTCCTATTAGTAGTGCGGGTACTAGGGCCAGCCATCTATAGGCACATATTACGATGCACAATTTATTGAAATTTGACAATTAAGAATTTAATGCATAAGATATGCAACATAATATAGATACAATTCTAGAAACAATTAAGGCATGTTAATCACTTAAACACATAAAACATAGAAGGCACATTTAACACTATCACTCAATAACATATAAACAAGTCATCCTAATTATCTTAGGGCTCTACCCACGGTCCGAGAGTTAAACCTGGCTTAAGCAATCTAAGCTCTGATACCATTCTTATTCTAAAGTGTCACGCCCCAGCCCGGCCTATAAAGGTTAGACTAGGGTGTGATCTAAACATTCAAGTCACGTCTCGTTCTCAATCGTTCATGAAAATTTAACACTTAATGTTTTGACTAAACTCCAAAATTTTCCAGGAAACCGACAGTATAACGGTTGTAATTGGGCTCTTGGTTTGACCTAATTCTCTAAACGCCTCAGGTTTTCCAATCTCAATTTCATTTCCAACTAGGATTACTATTTACCCTCAATTGAAATACCTACTGATTATCTCAATGTCTCGTTTGATTAATAACCTAGCATGATACTATGTCTCGTTTGTTTGTTTATCCTCGTTACAAAAGTACCTGTTGATCTTAGCTTAATAGCGAGTACCTACTTAAGATTTGATTGTTCATTTTACTTAGCCTTTACCTAATACCTCATAATCCTATTATAGATACTAGCAGTAATAATAGCAAAATGACAATAGTAGTGTCTAGTATCTGTCTAGCTAATATCAGTAAAAAACAAAATTAGACCTCAAATTACAACGAGGGTCTTTTACATCACAACATTAAACAACATGAAAGAAATAGTCTTCAAGTAGCATAGTTTTCACAAATAGCCATAAATCAAGCAGAACACATAGGAACAGGCAATCACTCCAAAGAATCATCGTTAGGCACATCGTCCTCAAGTACATGTTCTTGATCTTCTTCATCTGAGATGATAAAAGAGGGTGAGTCCTTATGAACTTAGTGAGGGGGGAACGAGAAATAGGTTTTGAAACTCATTTTCCGGTTCAACTTATGAAAATCCTTTTGCAAGCATGAATATAACACAATTAAGTACATAACAATAATATAAAGTAAAGGAACAGAAACACCAGTCTTTCCTCCCCGAGGTTCTCTAGGAATCAAGCGAGAGTACTTATACATATAGAAAAGGATACTGTGAGCTTTTGCAATCAGTTGTTGCGGCCGACTTCAATTCATCCCCTTAACACGCCAAGTGGGTGTACTCCGGATGTACCTCGAAATCCTACGACTCAACTCTCCGAGGAAGTCTAGCCCCCAAGCGAGAGAGGGAATGGGACCATGGTAGTCACGGGTGCACCGGCAAGCCCGATGTCGCCCGGTGTGCGTGATCGCTACCATGCCAGAATGAAAGGTTGCAACCTTGTATGCAATGCACATTTATGACATTTAATATATCACATTAGGAGGACAACAAAGTAGGTTGCCTCCGAACAGTCATAAGATTGCATATTGACAAGTAAACAAGCAAGGCACGATAAGACGAGTAATTTCACTTGAAAGGCATATAGAGTTATATGAACATTAAATGGGCAGCCATGTAACACATGTAAATCAAGCCAGATAACTCATTTTGAAGTCCACGTAATCAAGTGATAAGATTATTCAACATGCAACAACATCTACGTGGGTTCGGATGTAAGAAAAGCCTATTTGTCAACATGCAATGATCAAAATCACATTTAAGGTTATAAGGGCAACTACGAGCAGCCTACTAAGCGTATAATTCCACACAATATCCAAATGATCAATACTTAGCAAGCCTACCTAGTAATTAGGGTTTCCATTTCGTGCTTGCCCGTGCGATTAAACCCTAAGTCAACTCAAATCAATCTCAAGCCATGCATCAAATAATTCGAACATCCCCAAGTAATCAAAACAGTCCACACAACATCTCAATGCCACAATCCCAAGCATTTAATACCACAAGAGAAGTTACAACAAATTTTCTAATCATATAACCGAGTGAAACACTCACTGCAATAAGCTGTTTTCTCACAATCATTAAGATAATCAAACAATCTCCAATTCCGGTGAATAAGATGTCAAATTAAAGCTTAAGAAGTGAGCTAAAATCAGAAACAAACCTTGCATCATTTGGAGTTCGGGATCAATAGTTATAGCCGAAACAGTGGGATAGCACAAAACTGTCCAGATTTGCACACATTTCAATAATTGACTTTTTGAGGTCCTTAGGGTCAGATTTAGCCTTAGTACATTTCTGAAAAAAAATGTCCAGAACTAAAAAATATAACAGCACACCAAATTTCATGAATTTTGGACATTATTTACTAAGTCAAATCTGGTTTGTTCTACAAGGTCAGTGCATCTGCCAAAACCTGCTTCATTTTTCCAGATTTCCAGATTTGGACACATTTTAATGATTTGCCATTTTGAGGACCTTAGAGTCGAAATTAGCTTTGGTCTATGTCTGCGAAAAATGTTCAAAACTGGAAAAGCTAGTCACCTACCAATTTTCATGCATTTTCAACATCATTTGACTAGCCAAACTCACCTCGAAACAACAGGTCAGAGAGCTGTCACATAATCTGATTTCACCTATCACCACTTTCAAACCAAAATCTTGCCATGCATGCTTGAAGAAGCTTATGAACACACATATAACTCAAGTACAGAAGAAAAGACATACATTTAAGAGCATGCATGTGGATTTTTGAAGGATTTTCAAAAGGTTTTAGCCCTCACCTTAGCAAATCAACCAAGAAGATGCACAAAACTTGTTGAAGCACAAATTTCTTCTTCTTCTTTGCCTAGCCGAGATTCCAACTTGGTTTTCTCTATTTTTCCTAGTTTAGTGACCAAGCTATTAGTACATGCATGTGGTTAGAACAAGAAGAAAAGAAATGGAAGCTAAGAAACTTACCTAGGGCCGAAATGAAGAGTCAAAAGCTTGCACGTGAGTTTTCTTGCATCCTAGCTAGCTTGATCGAATTTCTTGCTTGTTGCTTGTCTTGATTAACTATGGTGTGAAGAAGATGAGCTATGAAGCCAACAATTTTCAGCTAGGGCCGAGAGAGAGAGAAGAATGAGAGGGAGAGAGAGAAGTTGAGGAAGAAAGAAGGAAAATGACAAGAAATGACAAAAATGATGGCTTTGCAAATCTTGAAGCAAGTGGTCGGCCTAGGGCTTGATAATTCAGCTTTTTTTGTGTCTTCAAGAGCATATTTGAAATTCCTAGTATGGGCAAAGAGGGTTTGTGTCACACCCCAACTCAACCCCTCCTATAATCAGTCAGGACGCAACGGAATTTCGGCAGTATAACGATAGTAAATAGGATACCGAGGCTCTAAACCAACCTCCATAGGACATCATACCTCAACTCCATAAACCATACAACAAACAACTCCTCAATAACCTAATAACATACATCATGACCATATCATACAATAAACATTCCTGGTTATATGCCTCTGTTCCAACATAATACATGAACCCTTAATATACAATACAAAAACATATTGAGCCAATCTAGCAACCTAATCATAAACAAAAGAAAGGCTACTAAGACAACATCAGCTAATTCATTAACTTATCAACATCTTATACCTTATAAACTACAAAGCAGATAAAAGTCTACTAAGTTAATTTACAAGATAATAAAACATGTACGACATCATGGATAAGACTCTGGAACATAGGACTCATCCACGTGAGGCACGTTTTCCACATTCTCCTCTTCAGGAGGCACATACCCGTAATCCTGCGAAAGTACACCTATATGCATGCAATAATAGAGAGTGAGCTTATATAAAATAAGCCCAGCAAGGATCCGATAGATCTCGAGCAAGGTCTACTAAACTCCTTGGAATAATCTTTTGAGTCAGTAAACACACAATAACAACAATAATAATATCATCACATAACTATATGACCATTCAATAAAGGATACTCTAGTTGGTGTAGCTCCAAACACCATCACGATCATAACAGCCTTCTTGTGACTCCCATAAACTCACGCACCCGGGGTACCCCCAATAACCTCACCCTCCATGACACCTCCGTCATGTGAGCTGGAGGCAATCTCTGATAGTCATGCCGTTATCAACCCAACAGCCCAATGCTGCCCGAGAGGTGGCACACACATACTAGAGACCCAGCAATAATAATAAAGATCAATCATTCATAGGAGGACAGTCTAGCAGAACTGTTTATCTCCCGGCATCAATCATCAATCAATAATCATCAATAATCATATTATCATCATAATAACATCAATAACCAATTTAACAACATATAATTAAGTTAGATGACAAAGTAGGCCATCTAACCGAACATGCATTAAACACACAATCAAACCTTAATTTACCCGTCAACAACTCACAATTCAATCACTCAACCCACACCCAATCAACTAAGGCTCAATCTAACATTTTAAAGAAAGACAACCTAAACTTCAAATAATCATATCTTACATTCTACTAATCCAAACAACTCCAAATCAGTTTCTATCACTCACCCATTCAACCAACTACATTAATCCCCTTGGAAACCAACCAAAACACATCCAAATCATGATCAACAACCCTTAAACTCTAATGTGTCATGGCTGAAATTTCCGGATTTTCACCCAAACATCATAATCAAAAATTCGGCATTACAACGGCGCTACCACGTAATTATCAAACATTTAGAAATCGATGGCAATCGATTCTGATCAACACAACTCAATTTAATCAACATTGAACAAATTAATCAAATTTAAATACCCGAAAAATAAAAATTATGCTACAACCGATAAAAACTCGTAGTATTACAGCTAAATGATCCCTAGCATGCAAGGAGCAATAATCTAACATCAGATTAGAATTCTAACGGTTCAATTTTTATTTATACGCAAAAATGCAAAGACAACTTTTGAGATCTAGAATTTTTCTCTCACCTTTGATGCGATATAAGCCTAGGAATGCGTGCAAAGTGTGCCCAACAAGCGGAATCCAACTTGGCACGAAATTCTACGGACAA
Source organism: Ehretia macrophylla (assembly GCA_037974665.1). Classification (NCBI taxonomy): domain Eukaryota; kingdom Viridiplantae; phylum Streptophyta; class Magnoliopsida; order Boraginales; family Ehretiaceae; genus Ehretia; species Ehretia macrophylla. Next base: position 85,921,072 of record CM075765.1, on the reverse strand, counting down.
AAACTAGCTTTTTCTTTGAAAAATTGCTTTGAAAACCTTGAAAACTCTTTTCTCTTTTCTCTCTTCTCCCTCTCGGAAATGTGTGTGCAATTGTGGGTGTTTTTGTGCTTTGTGAGTGTGTGTTGGTGATATAAGCTTGTTGGTCAACCATTTAAATGGAAGTCAAAGTTGAAACTTAGCATTTTTTTGTGTTTTCTTGACTTTAAATGCATTTTCTTGATCACCAAAGTTCAAAACAAATATTCAACACCCAAGCTAGCTCAAGTAAATTATTTTTAGGTGACAAGAAGTTTTACAATCAAACAATTTCACCCGAGTCAGCTTAAAACTCGATTTTCGCAAAAGTCGGTGTAAAAACCCTAATAAATTTTTTAAGCCGATTTTAAAAACGTTTTCATCAAACACAGGACTATTAAAGTTCGTGGACTAGGTCTAGAAGGGTTAAAAAGACCAGTTTCAAAATTTTAGCGGACGTGTTTCGAAAACACTATTCACAAAAAATCGACGATAAAATTTCTGACTCCGTTTTTTATGAAAATTTCATGAATGCACATTTAGCATGTTCTAGGAGTATTGATATCAAAATTACCACATTCTAAGTCACATAGCACATAGACAGGTTAATTCACGCAAAACGAGATAAGCACGCAAAATGAGATAAGATAGAAAAGTAGGGTTTCACATTCTCTCCCCCTTAAAGAAATTTCGCCCTCAAAATTCTTACTTGATGTACTGAACAGATCTGGGTACTGCTGCTGCATCTGATCCCGTCTCTCCCAAGTAGCTTCCTCGATACCGTGATGCTTCCACAACACCTTAACCATCGGAATCTTCTTCGACCTCAACTCTCGTTCCATCTGATCAAGAATACGAATCGGATGCTCGTCATAAGTCAGATTCTCACGAAGCTGTAACGGCTCTGGCTCAAGAATATGAGAAGGATCTAGATTATATTTTCGCAAATTAGACACGTGACATACATCGTGGACATTAGAGAAGTTCTCCGGTAAAGCCAACCGATATGCCAACTTACCAACCCTTCCGGTAATCTCAAACAGCCCAACAAATCTCGGACTCAGCTTTCCACCTTTACCATAACGAACAAACCTTTTACGAGGAGACAATCTCAAGAAACCCTGATCTCCGACTGCAAAGTCCAAATCCCGACGACGCTTATCAGCATAACTCTTGAATCTACTATGTGCCGTAAGCATTCTCTGCCTGATCAACTGAACATTCTCGATCTTTTCTAGAAGCTCTGGCATGATAGTCGGATCAATAGTCTTCATCTCTCCTACCTCGTCCCAATATAAAGGTGAACGGCACTTACGACCGTAAAGAGCTGCGAAAGGTGCCATCCCAATAGTAGCTTGATAACTATTGTTATTGGCAAACTCGGCAAGTGGTAGATGTTTCTCCCAGTTCTTCCCGAAGTCCAGAACACAAGCCCTAAGCATATCTTCCAGAATCTGAATAGTCCGCTCAGACTTACCGTCGGTCTGTGGATGATATGCGGTACTGAAGTTCAACTGAGTATCCAAGGTCTCCTGAAGTTTCTTCCACAAACGAGAAGTAAATCGAGGATCTCGATCTGAGACAATACTAGATGGAATACCGTAAAGTCTAACAATCTGATCCAAATAAAGACCCGTCAACTTTGTAAACTCATCTCCCATCCTCATCGCAATAAAATGAGCTATCTTCGTCAAACGATCCACGACAACCCAAACTGCATCATTACCCCTCGGAGTTCTAGGCAAACCAGTGACGAAGTCCATCGTAATATGCTCCCATTTCCACTCTTGTATAGCCAACGGCTGAAGCAAACCTGCTGGTCATTGATGCTCGGCTTTCACCCTCTGACAAGTCAAGCATCTAGATACAAACTGAGCAACCTCCCTCTTCATATTATTCCACCAGTAATGTTGCTTCAAATCCCGATACATCTTGGTTCCACCGGGATGAATAGTGTACTTAGAATTATGAGCTTCCTCCAGAATACCTCGCCTCAAGCCTGGTTCATCGGGAACACAAACCCTGTTCCGAAACCGAAGAATACCATCCTCATGCAGTTTAAAGTCAGACTGATCATCCGTGATCTGATCCTTGATCTTCTGAAGTTTAACATCAAGTTGTTGAGCTTCTCTGATCTAAGACAACAATAAAGGCTGAATACGAAGATGTGAACACATCACCCCAACCTGAGTCAACTCCGGTCTCCAATAAGTGAATTCCTCAAGAATCTCCCACTTCTTGACAGCTAAACAAGAAATACTTGCCTTCCGGCTGAGAGCATCTGCTACAACATTTGCCTTGCCAGGCAGATAATTGATAGAACAATTATAATCTCCAAGAAGCTCCATCCATCTCCGCTGGTGCATATTCAACTCCTTCTGTGAGAATAAATACTTCAAACTCTTATGATCAGTGAAATTCTCGAACTTACTGCCCCACAGATAATGACGCCACTTTTTCAGTGCGAAGACAACTGCTGCCAACTCAAGATCATGAGTCGGATAATTCACATCATAAGGCTTCAACTTTCGAGAAGCATAGGCAATAACTCGGCCATCCTGCATAAGAACACATCCCAAGCCCTCCTTGGATGCATCGTTATAAATAACTATATTATCGGTCCCCTCTGGTAGAGCAAGTACTGAAGCAGTAGTCAAACTCTTTTTCAACTCCTGAAACCCACTCTCACACTTCTCATCCCAATTAAATATAGTTCGTTTCTGAGTCAACTTAGAAAGTGGCCCAGCAATCTTCGAGAAGTCCTTGACAAACCTACGGTAATAACCCGCCAAGCCAAAAAAGCTACGGACCTCAGAAACACTCTCTGGCCGTTTCCAAGACATCACTAATTCAATCTTAGTGGGATCTACAGAAATACCGCTCTGTGTGATAACATGGCCAAGAAAAGATATGCATTGCAGCCAAAATTCACATTTGTTGAACTTGGCAAACAATTGATGCTCCTGCAGCTTCTCTAATACAAGCCGTAGATGTTGCTCGTACTCCGATTCAGACTTAGAATAGACCAAGATATCATCAATAAAGATTACCACGAACTGGTCTAAATACGGCTGAAAAACCCGATGCATAAGATCCATGAATGCTGCCGGTGCATTAGTTAATCCAAAGGGCATAACAACAAACTCATAATGCCCGTACCGAGTCCTGAAGGCAGACTTCGGAACATCCTCCGTGCGAATCCGAAGCTGATAATACCCCTACCTCAAATCAAATTTAGAATAGACTTTGGCTCCCTGAAGTTGATCGAACAACTCGTCAATCAGTGGCAAAGGATACTTGTTCTTGATGGTCACCTGATTCAAACCACGGTAATCAATACACAATCTCAAGGTACCATCCTTCTTCTTCACAAATAAGACTGGAGCTCCCCAAGGTGAAGAACTCTGCTAAATGAATCCCTTCTCCAACAACTCCTGCAACTGAGTTTTCAACTCCTTCAACTCAGCTGGTGCCATCCAATACGCTGATTTAGAAATAGGTTGAGTACCGGGAATAAGATTGATCACAAACTCCACATCTCTCTCTGGCGGTAACCCTGGCAACTCCTCGGGAAATACATTGGAATATTCCCGAATAATAGGGACTTCCTCTAGCTGTAGTTTATCAGATGGCTTGTTGATCAAATAAGCTAGATAACCCGAACACCCCTTATCACCAACTTAACGACTTTAGTTGCTGAGATAACAAACCTCGTCTTTGCACCCCGATTCCCTACTACCTCAACTACTGGCTGATCTGGCAACCGAAACTATACTACCTTGGTTCTACAGTTCAACTGGGCATCATACTTAGAAAGCCAATTCATACCCAAGATAACATCATACCCCCGGATAGGAAATAAGATAAGGTCCGAAGGAAATTATGCCCCTTAACATGTATTATACAATCTTTACAAACTAGGCCAGTCACATACTTATCAGTCAAAGAGGTACTAATCTCAACCACATAAGGCAATCTTTCAGGTTGCAAATTAACACGTTGCACACAAGCAGGAGTAATGAAAGAATGCGTAGCACCAGAATCAACCAACACTTTAACAAGTTGATCAAGTATAAGGAAGTTACCTTCCACAACTGCAGTCTCCTCAGGCATCTCCTCTAAGTCAACTGCGTAGGCCCGAGCCTAAACCCGCTGCTGCTGCTGAGGTGCACTGGTCGCAGGTCGGCCCTGATAACCCTGAGTCGCTGTCCGACCCTCAGTCCTCGCATACCTAGGGCAATCCCTCACCCTGTGCTGATTGCTACCGCAACCAAAACACGTCCCTGCTTTCACCCTGCAATCGGCCTCCACATGCCCCGTGCGGTTGCAGTGTGTACACTGCGATGATGATGCACTAACACTACCCCTAGAAGAACCAGGAGCTAAAGAAACAGTTGATCTAGCCTGCTGCTGCTGAGGCCTTACCAAACTAGGCCTGTACTGACCCTGAGACTGGGCTGGCCTAAATTGGGACTGAACCTGATATGACCCCTGCTGAAATTGAAGCCGATAATAACTCTGCTGCCCCTGTGGCCTAAAAGAACCCTGTTGTGCTGGTGGCCTGAACCCAACCTGCTGTACGGGAAGCCTATACATACCCTGCTGATACTGCGGCTGATACTGCCTCTTACTGGGCTGACTAGACACAAGCTGATCCCCCTTTCTCTTCTCTAGTCTAGAAGCTGCCTCAAAAGCCTCAGTGAAAATATCATACTGATTCAGAGCCATCACATCCTGAATCTCGGGCCTCAAACCCAGCATGAACCTACGAGTCCTTCGCTCCTCGTCTGCCACATACTCCGGTGCATACCGGGACAATCTAGTAAATGTGGCCTCATATTGAGCCACTGTAGCATCTCCCTGTACCAAGGCTAGAAACTCTGCCTCTCTCCGTTCCCTCACAATCCTCGGGACATACTTTGCCCGGAAAGCCATCAGAAAGGTACCCCAAACATAAGGAATACCCTATGTCGCCCAGCTAGTCCTTACCGTGCGCCACCACTCCTCTGCCTCATCATCTAACAAATACACGGCAAAAGAGACTTTCTGCTCATCAGTATAGCCAAGTGGATCATAAATCTTCTCCAACTTGCTAATCCATGCCTCCGCCTTCCTATCATCCGACTCCCCCTGAAATCTAGGTCGATGATATCCTAAGAACTCCTTCAGGGTACCACGCCCGTGGTTACCACCCTGCACATTCAGTAGCTGAGCCTGATTCTGGGCAGCCTGCCCTGCTAGTAACTGTGCCTGACTAGCCACTAACTCAGCAATCCTCTCCATAGCTGCCCCAAATCGGTCATCATCCCTATCACGGCCCGGTGCTGCGTTACCCGGAGTCTCATCAGTCATCTCAGGCCTACCTCTGGTTCTCAGTCTGCCCGTCATTCTACTAATCAAAGAGTTAGCACAGGTTATAACACGTAAACAGGTTATGAGCAACTATTATCACATAAACAACAAAGTCATATAAAACACATAAACAAATTGATCACATAATCACATAAGTACTAAATCACATAATCACTTAATCATTTAATCATATTAATACATAGATCACTTTTCTTTCAATTCATACATACTTTCATACTAAGACCATTACCCACATTCCGAGAATACCACGGCTGACAACTAACATGTGCTCTGATACCACTTAAATGTCACGCCCCAACTCATCCCCTCCTATAATCAGTCAGGACGAAACAGAATTTCGACAGTATAACGACAGTAAATAGGATACCGAGGCTCTAAACCAACCTCCATAGGACATCATACCTCAACTCCATAAACCATACAACAAACAACTCCTCAATAACCTAATAACATACATCATGACCATATCATACAATAAACATTCCTTGTTATATGCCTTCGTTCCAACATAATACATGAACCCTTAATATACAATACAAAAATATATTGAGCCAATCTAGCAACCTAATCATAAACAAAAGAAAGGCTACTAAGACAACATCAACTAATTCATTAACTTATCAACATCTTATACATTACAAACTACAAAGCAGATAAAAGTCTACTAAATTAATTTACAAGATAATAAAACATGTACGACATCACGGATAAGACTCTGGAATATAGGACTCATCCACGTAAGGCACGTTTTCCACATTTTCCTCTTCAGGAGGCACGTACCCGTAATCCTGCGAAAATACACCTGTTTGCATGCAATAATAGAGAGTGAGCTTATATAAAATAAGCCCAGCGAGGATCCGATAGATCTCGAGTAAGGTCTACTAAACTCCTTGGAATAATCATTTGAGTCAGTAAACACACAATAACAACAATAATAATATCATCACATAACTATATGACCATTCAATAAAGGATACTCTAGTTGGTGTAGCTCTAAACACCATCACGATCATAACAACCTTCTTGTGACTCCCATAAACTCACGCACCCGGGGTACCCCCAAAAACCTCGCCCTCCATGACACCTCCGTTATGCGAGCTGGAGGCAAACTCTGATAGTCATGCCGTTATCAACCCGACAGCCCAATCCTGCCCAAGAGGTGGCACACACATACCAGAGACCCAGCAATAATAATAAACATCAATCATTCACAGGAGGACAGTCTAGTAGAACTGTTTATCTCCTGGCTTCAATCATCAATCAATAATCATCAATAATCATATTATCATCATAATAACATCAATAACCAATTTAACAACATATAATTAAGTTAAATGACAAAGTAGGCCATCTAACCGAACATGCATTAAACACACAATCAAACCCTAATTTACGCGTCAACAACTCACAATTCAATCACTCAACCCACACCCAATCAACTAAGGCTCAATCTAACATTTTAAAGAAAGACAACCTAAACTTCAAATAATCATATCTTACATTCTACTAATCCAAACAACTCCAAATCAGTTTCTATCACTCACCCATTCAACCTACTACATTAACCCCCTCAGAAACCAACCAAAACACATCCAAATCATGCTCAACAACCCTAAAACTCTAATGTGTCGTGGCTGAAATTTCCGGATTTTCAGCCAAACATCATAATCGAAAATTCGGCATTACAACGGCGCTACCACGTAATTATCAAACATTTAGAAATTGACGGCAATCGATTCCGATCAACACAACTCAATTTAATCAACATTGAACAAATTAATCAAATTTAAATACCCGAAAAATAAAAATTATGCTACAACCGATAAAAACTCGTAGTATTACAGCTAAATGATCCCTAGCATGCAAGGACCAATAATCTAACATCAGATTAGAATTCTAACGGTTCCATTTTCATTTATACGCAAAAATGCAAAGACAACTTTTGAGATCTAGAATTTTTCTCTCACCTTTGATGCGATATAAGCCTAGGAATATGTGCAAAGCGTGCCCAACAAGCGGAATCCAACTCGGCATGAAATTCTACGGACAAAAACTAGCTTTTTCTTGGAAAAATTGCTTTGAAAACCTTGAAAACTCTTTTCTCTTTTCTCTCTTCTCCCTCTCGGCAATGTGTGTGCAATTGTGGGTGTTTTTGTGCTTTGTGAGTGTGTGTTGGTGATATAAGCTTGTTGGTCAACCATTTAAATGGAAGTCAAAGTTGAAACTTAGCATTTTTTTGTGTTTTCTTGACTTTAAATGCATTTTCTTGATCAGCAAAGTTCAAAACAATTATTCAACACCCAAGCTAGCTCAAGTAAATTATTTTTAGGTGACAAGAAGTTTTACAATCAAACAATTTCACCCGAGTCGGCTTAAAACTCGATTTTCGCAAAAGTCGGTGTAAAAACCCTAATAAATTCTTAAGCCGATTTTAAAATTGTTTTCATCAAACACAGGTCTATTAAAGTCCGTGGACTAGATCTAGAAGGGTTAAAAAGACCAGTTTCAAAATTTTAGCGGACGTGTTTCAAAAATACTATTCACTAAAAATCAACGATAAAATTTCTAACTCCGTTTTTTATAAAAATTTCATGAATGCACATTTAGCATGTTCTAGGAGTATTGATATCAAAATTACCACATTCTAAGTCACATAGCACATAGACAGGTTAATTCACGCAAAATGAGATAAGCACGCAAAACGAGATAAGATAGAAAAGTGGGGTTTCACAGTTTGGTCGAGCAAGGTGGAGTTTTGAGGAGGTTTGAGCAATTTTTTTATGCAATTGTGTTATAGGATTGTCATAAGTTGTCTAGAATCAATTTGAATTGAGCAAACATGCACAAATACCACCTAGTGGTCGGCCAAGGCTATAAAAATTCTGATTCTTTTGTCATCTATTGGAATATTATTTTATTGGGTGTTGGAAGTGCAAAAAGAATAATGAATAAAGAATGAGAAATGCTTAGTGTTTAGTGAAATTTTGTCTTCTAGTGAGTTGAATTAGTAATTTAATAATAGTTAGTAGATTTTGTAGGATTAATTAATGACCTAGTGCTTCGTGTAAGATGCTTTCTTGTTTAGCGTGAGGGCACGCTTTCCTAGGTCTAGGACACGTACTACGAGGTAGGACATGAACAACGAGACGAATGCACATTTTCTAAGTAAATGCACGCAACCCTAAATGAATGCACGTAATTCAATGCATGGTACACAAAACGAACACAATTCTTAAACCTAGGTCAAGGCACGCAATTCTATATTAGGGCACACGAAACAAGGACTCGTACGCAAATCGAGGTCGGGCCTCACACCGTAAGGAGTTACGCAGTGCACAGCATACCATTGCAAAGCTCTCCGAGAGCTCTACGACGGGGGCAGCTAACTTGCTTGTTTTGCCCTTTTTGGAGCCCAAAATCGAACGTTTTCATCAGTTTTGGGCCACTTTTCTGATTTAGTTCTATTTTTCCGTCCCGGATCGTACGTCATGAGCTGTTAAAAGGACGACAACCTTACTCGCGGGACATTAAAGGGCCCTACAACGCATCGATATCACGTCTTGCGAGGATGCTGCGTTGTTAAAGCGGATGGGTTGTCGTTAAGCCCATTGGGCCTTCTGAATGAGCCATCTCTCTTGGCTGGGACTGTGAACCGTTAACACATAAAGGAATTGTGCCCTCAACATGACGGGTGCGATCATACCAGCACTAATGCACAGGATCCCATCAGAACTCTGAAGTTAAGCGTGCTTGGGCGAGAGTAGTACTAGGATGGGTGACCCCTTGGGAAGTCCTCGTGTTGCACCCCCCTTTTCAATTTTTTTTGCTCTGGTTAGGGTTGCCAAGAAATTTTATCCACCACATCTCTATTATCGAATCCCACGGCACCTTGGGCAAGACAACTTCGCTTCACATGGAGGCTGGGCCAGCAAACCGAAGGCGTAGGGCTTGTGACCAGGTCTCCTTCGCTCCGGTGCCATTAACTTTCGATCCGTAAGGAGTTACGCGGTGCACAGCATACCGTTGCAAAGCACTCCGAGATGTCTACGACGGGGCAGCCAACTTGCTTGCTGTGCCCATTTTTGGAATCCAAAATCGAACATTTTCATCAGTTTCGAGCAACTTTTCGTATTTAGTTCTGTTTTTTCGTCCCGGATCGTACGTCGTGATCCATTAAAAGGACGACAACCTAACTCGTGGGAAATTAGAGCGCCCTACAATGCGCCGATATCACGTCTTGCGAGGATGCTGCGTTGTTGAAGCGAATGGGTTGTTGTTAAGCCTATTGGGCCTTCTGAATTGGCCATCTCTCTAAGTTGGGACTGTGAACCTTTAACACATAAAAGAATTGTGCCCTCAGCATGACGGGTGCGATCATACCAGCACTAATGCACCGGATCCCATCATAACTCCGAAGTTAAGCGTGCTTGGGCGACAATAGTATTAGGATGGGTGACCCCCTGGGAAGTCCTCGTATTGCACCCCCCTTTTCAATTTTTCTTGCTCCGGTTAGGGTTGCCAAGATACTTTAACCACCACATTTCTATTATCGAATCCCACGGCACCTTGGGCAAGACAACTTCGCTTCACGTGGAGGCTGGTCCAGCAAACTGAGGGCGTAGCGCTTGTGACCACGTCTCTGTCGCTCCGGTGTCCATAACTTTTGATCCGTAATGAGTTACGCGACGCACAACATACCGTTGCAAAGCTGTCCAAGAGCTCTACGATGGAAGCAGCCAACTTGCTTGCTGTGCCCATTTTTGGAATCCAAAATCGAACATTTTCATCAGTTTCGAGCAACTTTTCGTATTTAGCTTTAATTTCTAGTCCCGGATCATACGTCATGAGTTGTTAAAAGGACGACAACCTTACTCGCGGGACATTAGAAGGCCCTACAACGCGTTGATATCACGTCTTGCGAGGATACTGCGTTGTTGAAGCGGATGGGTTATCGTTAAGCCCATTGGGCCTTCTGAATGGGCCATCTCTCTAGGCTGGGACTGTGAACCGTTAACACATAAAGGAATTGTGCCCTCAACATGACGGGTGCGATCATACCAGCAATAATCCACCGGATCCCATCAGAACTCCGAAGTTAAGCGTGCTTGGGCGAGAGTAGTACTAGGATGGGTGACCCCTTGCGAAGTCCTCGTGTTGCACCCCCCTTTTCAATTTTTTTTGCTCCGGTTAGGGTTGCCAAGATACTTTATCCACCACATTTCTATTATCGAATCCCACGGCACCTTGGGCAAGACAACTTCGCTTCACGTGGAGGCTGGGCCAGCAAACCGAGTTCGTAGGGCTTGTGACTAGGTCTCCGTCGCTCTCATGCCCATAACTTTTGATCCGTAAGGAGTTACTCGGCGCACAGCATACCGTTGCAAAGCTCTCCGAGAGCTCTACGACAAGGGCAGCTAGGTTGCTTGCAGTGCCCTTTTTGGAGCCCAAAATTGAACGTTTTCATTAGTTTCGAGCCACTTTTCTATTTTTGCCCTATTTTTCGGTCCCGGATAGTACGTCGTGAGCTGTTAAAAGGACGACAACCTTACTCGAGGGACATTATAGGGACCTAAACCGCGTCGATATCACGTCTTGCGAAGACGCTGCGTTGTTGAAGCGGATGGGTTGTCGTTAAGCCCATTGGGCCTTCTGAATGGGACATCTCTCTAGGCTAGGACTGTGAACCGTTAACACATAAAGGAATTCTGCCCTCAACATGACGGGTGCGATCATACCAGCACTAATGCATAGGATCCCATCAGAACTCAGAAGTTAAGCGTGCTTGGGCGAGAGTAGTACTAGGATGGGTGACCCCTTGGGAAGTCCTCGTGTTGCACCCCCCTTTTCAATTTTTTTTTCTCCGGTTAGGGTTGCCAAGAAACTTTATCCACCACATTTCTATTATCGAATCCCACGGTACCTTGGGCAAGACAACTTCGCTTCACGTGGAGGCTGGGCCAGCAAACCGAGGGCGTAGGGCTTGTGACCAGGTCTCCTTCGCTCCGGTGCCTATAACTTTCGATCAGTAAAGAGTTACGCGGCGCACAGTATACCGTTGCAAAGCACTCCAAGAGTTCTATGACGGGGCAGCCAGCTTGCTTGCTGTGCGCATTTTTGGAGTCCAAAATCGAACATTTTCATCAGTTTCGAGCCACTTTTCTAATTTAGTTCTATTTTTTCGTCCCGGATCGTACGTTGTGAGCTGTTAAAAGGAAGATAACCTTACTCGCAGGACAATAGAGGGCCCTACAACGCGTCGATATCACGTCTTGCGAGGATGCTGCGTTGTTGAAGCTGATGGGTTGTCGTTAAGCCCATTGGGCCTTCTGAATAGGCCACCTCTCTAGGTTGGGACTGTAAACCGTTAACACATAAAAGAATTGTGCCCTCAGCATGACGGGTGCGATCATACCAGCACTAATGCACCGGATCCCATCAGACTCCGAAGTTAAGCGTGCTTGGGTGAGAGTAGTATTAGGATGGGTGACCCCCTGGGAAGTCCTCGTGCTACACCCCCCTTTTCAATTTTTTTTGCTCCGGTTAGGGTTGCCAAGAAACTTTATCCACCACATTTCTATTATCGAATCCCACGGCACCTTGGGCAAGATAACTTCGCTTCACGTGGAGGCTGGGCCAGTAAACCGAGGGCGTAGGGCTTGTGACCAGGTCTCCTTCGCTCCGGTGCCTATAACTTTTGATCCGTAAGGAGTTAAGCGGCGCACAGCATACCGTTGCAAAGCACTACAAGAGCTCTACGACGGGGCAGCCAGCTTGTTTACTGTGCTCATTTTTGGAATCCAAAATCGAATGTTTTCATTAGTTTCATGCTACTTTTCTAGTTTAGTTCTGTTTTTCCGTCCCAGATCATTTGTCGTGAGCTGTTAAAAGGATGACAACCTTACTCGCGGGACATTAGAGGGCCCTACAACGCGTCAGTATCACGTCTTGGGAGGATGCTGCGTTGTTAAAGCGGATGGGTTGTCGTTAAGCCCATTGGGCCTTCTGAATGGGCCATCTCTCTAGGTTGGGACTGTGAACCGTTAACACATAAAAGAATTGTTCCCTCAACATGACGGGTGCGATCATACCAGCACTAATGCACCAGATCCCATCAGAACTCCGAAGTTAAGCGTGCTTGGGCGAGAGTAGCATTAGGATGGGTGACCCCCTGGGAAGTCCTCGTGTTGCACCCCCCTTTTCAATTTTTCTTGCTCCGGTTAGGGTTGCCAAGATACTTTATCCACCACATTTCTATTATCGAATCTCACGGCACCTTGGACAAGACAACTTCGCTTCACGTGGAGGCTGGGCCAACAAACTGAGGGCGTAGGGCTTGTGACCAGGTCTCCGTCGCTCCGGTGTCCATAACTTTTGACCCGTAATGAGTTACGCGGTGCACAACATACTATTGCAAAGCTGTCCTAGAGCTCTACGACGAGGGCATCCACCTTGCTTGCTTTGCCCTTTTTGGAGCCCAAAATCGAACATTTTCATCAGTTTCGGGCCACTTTTCTAATTTAGTTCTATTTTTTCGTCCCGGATCGTACGTCGTGAGCTGTTAAAAGGATGACAACCTTACTCGCGGGACATTAGAGGGCCCTACAACGCGTAGATATCACGTCTTGCGAGGATGCTGCGTTGTTGAAGCTGATGGGTTGTCGTTAAGCCCATTGGGCCTTCTGAATGGTCCATCTCTCTAGGTTGGGACTGTAAACCGTTAACACATAAAAGAATTGTGCCCTCAGCATGACGGGTGCGATCATACCAGCACTAATGCACCGGATCCCATCAGACTCCGAAGTTAAGCGTGCTTGGGCGAGAGTAGTATTAGGATGGGTGACCCCCTGGGAAGTCCTCGTGTTACACCCCCGTTTTCAATTTTTTTTGCTCCGGTTAGGGTTGCCAAGAAACTTTATCCACCACATTTCTATTATCGAATCCCACGGCACCTTGGGCAAGACAACTTCGCTTCACGTGGAGGCTGGGCCAGCAAACCGATGGCGTAGGGCTTGTGACCAGGTCTCCTTCGCTCCGGTGCCTATAACTTTCGATCCGTAAGGAGTTAAGCGGCGCACATCATACCGTTGCAAAGCACTACAAGAGCTCTACGACGGGGCAGCCAGCTTGTTTACTGTGCCCATTTTTGGAGGCCAAAATCGAATGTTTTCATTAGTTTCGGGCTACTTTTCTAGTTTTGTTCTGTTTTTCCGTCCCATATCATTTGTCGTGACCTGTTAAAAGGACGACAACCTTACTCTCGGGACATTAGAGGGCCCTACAATGCGTCGATATCACGTCTTGCGAGGATGCTGCGTTGTTGAAGCGGATGGGTTGTCGTTAAGCCCATTGGGCCTTCTGAATGGGCCATCTCTCTAGGTTGGGACTGTGAACCGTTAACACATAAAAGAATTGTGCCCTCAGCATGACAGGTGCGATCATCCCAGCACTAATGCACCGGATCCCATCAGAACTCCGAAATTAAGCGTGCTTGGGCGAGAGTAGCATTAGGATGGGTGATCCCCTGGGAAGTCCTCGTGTTGCACCCCTCTTTTCAATTTTTCTTGCTCCGGTTAGGGTTGCCAAGATACTTTATCCACCACATTTCTATTATCGAATCTCACGGCACCTTGGACAAGAAAACTTCGCTTCAAGTGGAGGCTGGGCCAACAAACTGAGGGCGTAGGGCTTGTGACCAGGTCTCCGTCGCTCCGGTGTCCATAACTTTTGACCCGTAATGAGTTACGCGGTGCACAACATACTATTGCAAAGCTGTCCTAGAGCTCTACGACGAGGGCATCCACCTTGCTTGCTTTGCCCTTTTTGGAGCCCAAAATCGAACATTTTCATCAGTTTCGGGCCACTTTTCTGATTTAGCTCTATTTTTTCGTCCCGGATCGTACGTCGTGAGCTATAAAAAGGACGACAACCTTACTCGCGGGACATTAGAGGGCCCTACAACGCGTCAATATCGCGACTTGCGAGGATGTTGCGTTGTTGAAACGGATAGGTTGTCGTTGCGCCAATTGGGCCTTCTGAATGGGCCATCTCTCTAGGCTGGGACTGTGAACCGTTAACACATAAAGGAATTGTTCCCTCAACATGATGGGTGCGATCATACCAGCAATAATGCACTGGATCCCATCAGAACTCCGAACTTAAGCATGCTTGGGCGAGACTAGTACTAAGATGGGTGACCCCCTGGGAAGTCCTCGTGTTGCACCCACCTTTTCAATTTTTTTTGCTCCGGTTAGGGTTGCCAAGATAATTTATCCACCACATTTCTATTATCGAATCCCAAGGTAGCTTAGGCAAGACAACTTCGCTTCACGTGGAGGTTGGGCTAGCAAACCGAGGGTGTGGGGCTTGTGACCAAGTCTCCGTCGCTCCGGTGCCCATAACTTTTGATTTGTAAGGAGTTACACGGCGCACAGCATACCGTTGCAAAGCTCTCTGAGAGCTCTATGACAGGGGAAACTAGCTTGCTCGCTTTGCTCTTTTTGGAGCCCAAAATCGAACGTTTTCATCAGTTTTGGGCCACTTTTCTATTTTTGCTCTGTTTTTCCGTCTCAGATCGTACGTCGTGAGCTGTTAAAAGGACGAAAACCTAACTCGCGGGACATTAGAGTGCCCTACAACGCGTCGATATCACGTCTTGCGAGGATGCTGCGTTGTTGAAGCGGATGGGTTGTCGTTCAGCCCATTGGGCCTTCTGAAAGAGCCATCTCTCTAGGCTGCGACTGTGAACCGTTAACACATAAAGGAATTGTGCCCTCAACATTACAGGTGCGATCATACCAGCATTAATGCACCTGATCCCATCAGAACTCCGAAGTTAAGCGTGCTTGGGCGAGAGTAGTACTAGGATGGGTGACCCTCAAGGATGTCCTCGTGTTGCCCCCCCTCCCCTTCTCAATTTTTTTTGCTCCGGTTAGGGTCGAGAAGAAACTTTATCCACCACATTTCTATTATCGAATCCCACGGTACCTTGGGCATGACAACTTCGCTTAACTTGGAGGCTGGGCCAGTAAACCGAGGGCGTATGGCTTGTGACCAGGTCTCCTCCGCTTCGTTGCCCATAATTTTTCATCCGTAAGGAGTTACGTGGCGCACAACATACCGTTGCAAAGCTCTCCGAGAGCTCTACGACGGGGGCAGCCAGCTTGCTCGCTTTGCCCATTTTTGGAGCCCAAAATCAAACATTTTCATCAGTTTCGGGCCACTTTTCTTATTTAGCTCTGTTTTTCTATCCCGGATCGTACGTCGTGAGCTGTTAGAAGGATGACAACCTTACTCGCGGGACATTAGAGGGGCCTACAATGCGTCGAAATCACGTCTTGCGAGGATGCTACGTTGTTGAAACAAATGGGTTGTCGTTAAGCCGGTTGGGCCTTCTGAATGAGCCATCTCTCTAGGCTGGGACTGTGAACCGTTAACACATAAAGGAATCGTGCCCTCAACATGACAGTTGTGATCATACCATCACTAATGCACCGGATCCCATCAGAACTCCGAAGTTAAGCGTGCTTGGGCGAGAGTAGTACTAGGATGGGTGACCCTCAAGGATGTCCTCGTGTTGTCCCCCCCTTCTCAATTTTTTTTGCTCCGGTTAGGGTCGCCAAGAAACTTTATCCACCACATTTCTATTATCGAATCCCACGGCACCTTGGGCAAGACAACTTCGCTTAACTTGGAGGCTGGGCCAGCAAACCGAGGGCATAGGGCTTGTGACTAGGTCTCCTCCGCTTCGTTGCCCATAACTTTTTATCCGTATGGTGTTACGCTGCGCACATCATACCGTTGCAAAGCTCTCCGAGAGCTCTACGATGGGGGCAGCCAGCATGCTCACTTTGCCCATTTTTAGAGCCCAAAATCGAACGTTTTTATCAGTTTCGGGCCACTTTTCTTATTTAGCTCTGTTTTTCTGTCCCGGATCGTATGTCGTGAGCTGGTAAAAGGACGACAACCTTACTCGCGGGACATTAGAGGGCCCTACAACGCGTCGATATCTCGTCTTGCGAGGATGCTGCGTTGTTGAAACGGATGGGTTGTCGTTAAGCCGGTTGGGCCTTCTGAATGAGCCATCTCTCTAGGCTGGGACTGTGAACCGTTAACACATAAAGGAATCGTGCCCTCAACATGATGGTTGCGATCATGCCAGTACTAATGCACCCGATCCCATCAGAACTCTGAAGTTAAACGTGCTTGGGTGAGAGTAGTACTAGGATGGGTGACCCCTTGGAAAGTCCTCGTGTTGCACCGACCTTTTCAAATTTTTTTGCTCCGGTTAGGGTTGCCAAGATACTTTATCCACCACATTCCTATTATCGAATCGCATGGCACCTTAGGCAAGACAACTTCGCTTCACGTGGAGGCTGGGCTAGCAAACCAAGGGCGTAGGGCTTGTGACCAGGTCTCTGTCGCTCCGGTGCCCATAACTTTTGATCCGTAAGGAGTTACGTGGTGCACAGCATGCCGTTGCAAAGATCTTCGAGAGCTCTACGACGGGGGCAGCTAGCTTGCCTACTTTGCCCTTTTTCGAGCCCTAAATTGAACGTTTTCATCAGTTTCAGTCAACTTTTCTTATTTAGCTTTGTTTTTCCGTCCCGGATCATACGTCGTGAGCTATTAAAAGGACGACAACCTTACTCGCGGGACATTAGAGGGCCCTACAACGCGTCGATATCACGTCTTGCGAGGATGCTGCGTTGTTGAAGCGGATGGGTTGTCGTTAATCCCATTGGGACTTCTGAATGATCCATCTCTCTAGGCTAGGACTGTGAACCATTAACACATAAAGGAATTGTCCCTCAACATGATGGGTACGATCAAACCAGCACTATTGCACCAGATCCCATCAGAACTCCGAGGTTAAGCGTGCTTGGGTGAGAGTAGTACAGCATACCGTGGCAAAGCTCTCCGAGAGCTCTACGACGGAGGCAGCTAGCTTGCACGTTGTGCCCTTTTTAGAGCCAAAATCGAACGTTTTCATCAATTTCGGGGCCTATAACGCGTCGATATCACGTCCTGTGAGGACGCTGCGTTGTTGAAGTGGATGGGTTGTCGTTAAGCCCCTTGGGCCTTCTGAATGGGCCATCTCTCGAGGCTGGGACTGTGAACCGTTAACACATAAAGGAATTGTGCCCTCAACATGATGGGTGCGATCATACCAGCACAAATGCACCGGATCCCTTCAGAACTCCGAAGTTAAGCGTGTTTGGGCGAGAGTAATACTTGGATGGGTGACCCTCTGGGAAGTCCTCGTGTTGTACCCCCCTTTTCAATTTTTTTTGCTCCGGTTAGGGCTGCCAAGGTACTTTATGCACCACATTTCTATTATCGAATCCCACGGCACCTTGGGCAAGACAACTTTGCTTCACGTGGAGGCTGGGCCAGCAAACCGAGGGCGTAGGGATTGTGACCAGGTCTCTGTCGCTCCGGTGCCCATAACTTTTGATCCGTAAGGAGTTACACGGCGCACAGCATACCGTTGCAAAGCTCTGCGAGGGCCCTACTACTAGGGTAGCTAGCTTGCTCGATGTGCCATTTTTAGAGTCCAAAATTGAACGTTTTCATCAGTTTCGGGCCACTTTTTCTATTTTTGTTCTGTTTTTCGATCCCAGATCGTACGTCGTGAGCTGTTAAAAGGACGACCACCTTTCTCACGGGACATTAGAGGGCCTTACAACGCGTCGATACCACGTCTTGCGAGGATGCTGCGTTGTTGAAGCGGATGGGTTGTCGTTAAGCCCATTGGGCCTTCTGAATGAGCCATCTCTCTAGGCTGGGACTGTGAACAGTTAACACATAAAGGAATTGTGCCCTCAACATGACGGGTGCGATCATACCAGCATTAATGCACCAGATCCGTTCAGAACTCCGAAGTTAAGCATGCTTGGGCGAGAGTAGTACTAAGATGGGTGACCCCCTGCGAAGTCCACGTGTTGTACCCCCCCTTTCAATTTTTTTTTGCCCCGGTTAGGGTTGCCAAGATACTTTATCCTCCACATTTCTACTACCGAATCCCACCGCACCTTGGGCAGGACAACTTCGCTTCACGTGGAGGTTGGGCCAGCAAACCGGGGGTGTAGGGCTTGTGACTAGGTCTCTGTCGCTTCGATGCCCATAACTTTTGATCCGTAAGGAGTTACGCGGCGCACAGTATACCATTGCGCAGCCCTCCGAGAGCTCTACAACGGGGCCAGCTAGCTGGCTTGCTTTGCCCTTTTTGGAGCCCAAAATCGAACGTTTTCATCAGTTTCGGGCCACTTTTCTTATTTAGCTCTGTTTTTCCGTCCCGGATCGTACGTTGTGAGTTGTCAAAAGGACGACAACATTACTCGCGGGACATTAAAGGGCCCTACAACGCGTCGATGTCACGTCTTGGGAGGATGAAGCGTTGTTGAAGCGGATGGGTCGTCGTTATGCCCATTGGGCCTTCTAAATGATCCATCTCTCTAGGCTGGGACTGTGAACCGTTAACACATAAAGGAATTGTCTCTCCACATGACGGGTGCGATCATACCTGCACTATTGCACCAGATCCCATCAGAACTCCGAGGTTAATCGTGCTTGGGCGAGAGTAGTACAGCAAATCATTGCAAAGCTCTCCGACAGCTCTACGACGGGGGCAGCTAGCTTGCTTGCTGTGCCTTTTTTGGAGCCCAAAATCGAACGCTTTCATCAGTTTTGGGCCACTTTTCTATTTTTACTCTGTTTTTCCATCCTGGATCGTACATCGTGAGCTGTTAAAAGGACGACAACCTTTCTCGTAGGACATTAGGGGGCCCTACAACGCGTCGATATAACGTCTTGCGAGGATACTGCGTTGTTGAAGCGGATGGGTTGTCGTTAAGCCTATTGGGCCTTCTCAATGAGCCATCTCTCTAGGCTGGGACGGTGAACCGTTAACACATAAAGGAATAGTTCCCTCAACATGACGGGTGCGATCATACCAGCACTAACGCACCAGATCCCATCATAACTATGAAGTTAAGCGTGCTTGGGCGAGAGTAGTACAAGGATGGGTGACCCTCTCAGAAGTCCTCGTGTTGCACCCCCCTTTTCAATTTTTTTTGCCCCGGTTAGGGTTGCCAAGATATTTTATCCTCCACATTTCTATTACCGAATCCCGCGGCACCTTGGGCATGACAACTTCGCTTCACATTGAGGCTGGGCCCACAAACCGATGGCGTAGGGTTTGTGACCAGGTCTCCGTCGCTCCGGTACCCATAACTTTTGATCCGTAAGGAGTTACGAGGCGCACAACATACCGTTGGAAAGCTCTTCGTGTGCTCCACGACTGGGGCAGCTAGCATGCTTGTTGTGCACTTTTTGTTGCCCAAAATTGAACGTTTTCATCAGTTTCGGGCCACTTTTCTATTTTTGCTATGTTTTTCTGTCCCGGATCGTACGTCGTGAGTTGTTGAAAGGACAAAAACCCTACTCGCGGGACATTAGAGGGCCCTACTACGCGTCGATATCACGTCTTGCGAGTATGCTGCGTTGTTGAAGCGGATGGGTTGTCGTTAAGCCCATTGGGCCTTCTGAATGAGCCATCTCTCTAGGCTGGGACTGTGAACAGTTAACACATAAAGGAATTGTGCCCTCAACATGACGGGTGCGATCATACCAGCTCTAATCCACTGGATCCCATAAGAACTCCGAAATTAAGGCTGCTTGGGTGAGAGTAGTACTAGGATGGGTGACCCCCTGGGAAGTCCTCGTGTTGCACCCCCCTTTTCAATTTTTTTTGCTCCGATTAGGGTTGCCAAGATACTTTATCCACTACATTTCTATTATTGAATCCCACGGCACATTGGGCAAGACAACTTCGCTTCACGTGGAGGCTGGGCTAGCAAACCGAGGGTGTAGGGTTTGTGACCAGGTCTCTGTCGCTCCGGTGCCCATAACTTTTGATCCGTAAAGAGTTACGCGGCGCACAGCATACCGTTGCGCAGCTCTCCAAGAGCTCTACAACGGGGCCAGCTAGCTTGCGTGCTTTGCCCTTTTTAGAGCCCAAAATCGAACGTTTTCATCAGTTTCGGGCCACTTTTCTTATTTAGCTCTGTTTTTCCGTCCCGGATCGTACGTCGTGAGTTGTTAAAAGGACGACAACATTACTCGCGGGACATTAGAGGGCCCTACAATGCGTCGATATCACGTCTTGGGAGGATGCTGCGTTGTTGAAGCGGACGGGTCGTCATTATGCCCATTGGGCCTTCTGAATGATCCATCTCTCTAGGCTGGGACTGTGAACCATTAACACATAAAGGAATTGTGCCTCAACATGACGGGTGCGATCATACCTGCAGTATTGCACCGGATACAATTAGAACTCCGAGGTTAAACGTGCTTGGGCGAGAGTAGTACAGCAAATCGTTGCAAAGCTCTCCAACAGCTCTACAACGGGGGCAGCTAGCTTGCTCCCTGTGCCCTTTTTGGAGCCCAAAATCGAACGCTTTCATCAGTTTTGGGCCACTTTTCTGTTTTTACTATGTTTTTCCATCCCGGATCGTACGTTGTGAGCTATTAAAAGGACGACTACCTTTCTCGCGGGACATTAGAGGGCCCTACAACGCGTCGATATCGCGTCTTGCGGGAATGCTGCGTTGTTGAAGCGGATGGGTTGTCGTTAAGCAGATTGGCCCTTTTGAATGGGCCATCTCTCTAGGCTTGGACTGTGAACCGTTAACACATAAAGGCATTGTTCCCTCAACATGACGGGTGCGATCATACCAGCACTAATGCACTGGATCCCATCAGAACTCTGAAGTTAAGCGTGCTTGGG
The DNA here is from genome assembly GCA_037974665.1 of Ehretia macrophylla. NCBI lineage: Eukaryota > Viridiplantae > Streptophyta > Magnoliopsida > Boraginales > Ehretiaceae > Ehretia > Ehretia macrophylla. Next base: position 85,899,897 of record CM075765.1, on the reverse strand, counting down.
CGAGAGTAGTACTAGGATGGGTGACCCCCTTGGAAGTCCTCGTGTTGCACCCCCCTTTTCAATTTTTTTTGCTCCGGTTAGGGTTGCCAAGATAGTTTATCCACCACATTTCTATTATCGAATCCCACGGCACCTTGGGCAAGACAACTTTGCTTCACGTGGAGGCTGGGCCAGCAAACCGAGGGCGTAGGGCTTGTGACCAAGTCTCCGTCGCTCCGGTGCCCATAACTTTTGATCCGTAAGGAGTTACGCGGCGCACAGCATACTGTTGCAAAGCTCTCCGAGAGCTCTACTATGGGGGTAGCTAGCTTGCTCGTTGTGCCCTTTTTGGAGCACAAAATCGAACGTTTTCATCTGTTTCGGGCCATTTTTTCTATTTTTGCTTTGTTTTTTCATCCCGGATCGTACATCGTGAGTTGTTAAAAGGACGACAACCTTTCTCGCGGGACATTAGAGGGTCCTACAACCCGTCGATATCACGTCTTGCGAGGATGCTGTGTTGTGGAAGCGGATGGGTTGTCGTTAAGCCCATTGGGCGTTCTGAATGGGCCATCTCTCTAGGCTGGGACTGTGAACCTTTAACACAAAAAGCAATTGTGCCCTCAACATGACGGGTGCGATCATACCAGCACTAATGCACCGGATCCCATCAGAACTCCGAAGTTAAGCGTGCTTGGGCGATAGTTGTACTAGGATGGGTGACCCCCAGGGAAGTCCCCGTGTTGCACCCCCCCTTTCAATATTTTTTGCTCCGGTTAGGGTTCCCAAGATACTTTATCCACCAAATTTCTATTATCGAATCCCACGGTACCTTGGGCAAGACAAAATCGCTTCACGTGGAGGCTGGGCCAGCAAACCGAGGGCGTAGGGCTTGTGACCAGGTCTCCGTTGCTCCGGTACCCATAACTTTTGATCCGTAAGGAGTTACGCGGCACACAACATACCGTTGCAAAACTCTCCGAGAGCTCTACGACTTGGGCAGCTAGCTTGCTTGCTTTGCCCTTTTTGGAGCCCAAAATGGAACGTTTTCATCAGTTTCGGGCGACTTTTCTGTTTTTGCTCTGTTTTTCCGTCCCGGATCGTACGTCGTGAGTTGTTAAAAGGACGACAACCTTACTCGCGGGAAGCTAGAGGGCCCTACAACGCGTCGATATCACGTCTTGCGAGGATGCTGCATTGTTGAAGCGGATGGGTTGTCGTTAAGCCTATTGGGCCTTCTGAATGAGACATCTATCTAGGATGGGACTGTGAACCGTCAACACATAAAGGAATTGTGCCCTCAACATGATGGGTGCGATCATACCAGCACTAATGCACCATATCCCATCAGAACTCTGAAGTTATGCGTGCTTGGGTGAGAGTAGTACTTGGATGGGTGACCCCCTGGGAAGTCCTCGTGTTGCACCCCCCTTTTCAATTTTTTTTGCTTCGGTTAGGGTTGCCAAGATACTTTATCCACCACATTTCTATTATCGAATCCCATGGCACCTTGGGCAAGACAACTTCGCTTCACGTGGAGGCTGGGCCAGCAAACCGGGGGTGTTGGGCTTGTGACCAGGTCTCCGTCGCTCCGGTATCCATAACTTTTGATCCGTAAGGAGTTACGTGGTGCACAACATACCGTTGCAAAGCTCTCCGAGAGCTATACTACGGGGGTTGCTAGCTTACTCGCTGTGCCCTTTTTGGAGGCCAAAATCGAACGTTTTCAATAGTTTTGGGCCACTTTTTCCAATTTTGCTCTGTTTTTCCATCCCGTATAGTACGTCATGAGCTGTTAAAAGAACGATAACCTTTCTCGCTGGACATTAGAGGGCCCTACAACGCGTCGATATCACGTCTTGCGAGTATGTTGCGTTGTTGAAGCGGATGGGTTGTCGTTAGGCCCATTGGGCCTTCTGAATGGGACATCTCTCTAGGCTGGGACTGTGAACCGTTAACACATAAAGGAATTGTGCCCTAAACATGACGGGTGCGATCATACCAGTACTAATTCACCGGATCCCATTAGAACTCTAAAGTTGAGCGTGCTTTGGCGAGAGTAGTACTAGGCTGGGTGACCCCCTTGGAAGTCCTCGTGTTGCACCCCCATTTTCAATTTTTTTTGCTCCGGTTAGGGTTGCTAAGATACTTTATCCACCACATTTCTATTATCGAATCCCACGGTACTTTGGGCAAGATAACTTCGCTTCACGTTAAGGCTGGGCCAGCAAATCGGGGGCGTAGGGCTTGCGACCAGTTCTCCTTCGCTCCGGTGCCCATAACTTTTGATCCGTAAGGAGTTACGCGGCCCACAGCATACCGTTGGAAAGCTCTCCGAGAGCTCTATGATAGGGGTAGCCCGCTTGCTCGCTTTGCCTTTTTGGAGCACAAAATCGAACGTTTTCATCAGTTTCAGGCCACTTTTCTATTTTTGCTCTGTTTTTCTATCCCAGATCGTACGTTGTGAGCTGTTAAAAGGACGACAACCTTACTCGCAGGACATTAGAGGGCCCTATAACGCGTCATTATCACGTCTTGCGTGGATGCTACGTTGTTGAAGGGGATGGGTTGTCGGTAAGCCCATTGGGCCTTCTGAATGGGCTATCTCTCTAGGCTGGGACTGTGAACTGTTAACACATAAAGGAATTGTGCCCTCAACATGACGGGTGCGATCATACCAGCACTAATGCACCAGATCCTATCAGAACTCCGAAGTTAAGCGTGCATGGGCGAGAGTAGTACTAGGATGGGTGGCCCCTTGGGAAGTCCTCGTGTTGTACCCCCTTTTTCAATTTTTTTTTCTCCGGTTAGGGTTGCCAAGATACTTTATCCACCACATTTCTATTATCAAATCCCACGGTACCTTGGGCAAGACAACTTCGCTTCACGTGAAGGCTGGGCTAGAAAACCGAGGGCGTAGGGCTTGTGACCAGGTCTCCGTCGCTCAGGTGCCCATAACTTTTGATCCTTAATGAGTTACGGGGTGCACAGCATACCGTTGCAAAGCTCTTCGAGAGCTCTACGACGGGGGCAGCTTGCTTGCTTTCTTTGCCCTTTTTGGAACCCAAAATTGAACGTTTTCTTCAATTTCGGGCCACTTTTCTTCTTTAGCTCTGTTTTTCCGTCCGTATCGTACGTCGTGAGCTGTTAAAAGGACGAGAACCTTACTCACGGGACATTAGAGGGCCCTACAACGTGTCGATATCACATCTTGCGAAGATGCTGCGTTGTTGAAGCGGATGGGTTGTCGTTAAGCCCATTGGGCCTTCTGAATGATCCATCTATCTAGGCTGGGACTGTGAACCATTAACACATAAATGAATTGTGCCCTCAACATGACGGGTGCGATCATACCAGTAATAATGCACCGGATCCCATCAGAACTCTGAAGTTAAGCGTGCTTGGGCTAGAGTAGTACTAGGATGGGTGACCCTCTGGGAAGTCCGCGTGTTCCACACCCCTTTTCTATTTTTTTTGCTCCGATTAGGGTTTCCAAGATACTTTATCCACCACATTTCTATTATCGAATCCCACAGTACCTCGGGCAAGACGACTTCGCTTCACGTAGAGGCTGGGCCCGCAAATCGAGGGCGTAGGGCTTTTGACCAGGTCTCCGTCGCTCCGGTGCCCATAACTTTTTATCCGTAAGGAGTTAAGCGGCGCACAACATACCGTTGCAAAGCTCTCCGAGAGCTCTACGACGGGGGCATCCAGCTTGCTCACTGTGCCATTTTTTTAGCCCAAAATCGAACGTTTTCATCAGTTTCGCGCCACTTTTCTTATTTAGCTCTGTTTATTCGTCCCGGATCGTACGTCGTGAGCTGTTAAAAGGATGACAACCTTACTCGCGGGACATTAGACGGCCGTACAACGTGTCGATATCATGTCTTGCGAGGTTGCTGCATTGTTGAAGCGGATGGGTTGTCGTTAAGCACATTGGGCCTTTTGAATGGGCCATCTCTTTAGACTTGAACTATGAACCGTTAACACATAAATGAATTGTGCCCTCAACATGACAGGTGCGATCATACCAGCACTAATGCAACGGATCCCATCAGAACTCTGAAGTTAAGCGTGTTTGGGCGAGAGTAGTACTAGGATGGGTGACCCCCTGGGAAGTCCTCGTGTTGCACCCCCTTTTTCAATTTTTTTTTGCTCCGGTTAGGGTTTCTGTCACTCCCCAACCCGGCCTATAAAGTTTAGACTAGGGTGTGATCTAAACATTCAAGTCATGTCTCGTACTTAACCGTTCATGAAGATTTAACACTTAACGTCTTGGCCTAAACTCCAAAATCATTCGGTAAACCAGCAGCATAACGGCTGTAATTGGGCTCTTTGGTGTGACCTAATTCTTTAAACGCCTCAATTATTCCAATCATTAATATTATTCCATTAAGGACTCATATTTGTCACCAACCGATTACCTACTAGTTTATCTTGAAAGTTTCGTTTGGTTAATAAGCCTAACATCATAACTATGTCCCGTTTATTTGTCAATTTCCTATCATGCAAGTGTCTATTATCCTTTAGTTTGCAAATGAGTACCTAAGTGAAATTAGATAGAATTAACTTAGTTGATTGTTCATCTAGTGGTTTGAATGCCTACGATAACTACTACTTAAGAAAACGAAAGCAAACAACCAAATAAAAGTTCGTCCGGTTATAGATAGTACAATCCCAGAATTAGACCCAAATTACAACGAGGTCATTTACATCAATTGCTGCGTTGTTGAAGCGGATGGGTTGTCCTTAAGACCATTAGGCATTCTAAATAGGCCATCTCTCTAGGCTGGGACTGTAAACCATTAATACGTAAAGAAATTGTGCCCTTAACATGACGGGTGCGATCATACCAGCACTAATGCACCGGATCCCATCAGAACTTCGAAGTTAAGCATGCTTGGGCGAGAGTAGTACTAGGATGGGTGACCCCCTGGGAAGTCCTCATGTTGCACCCCCTTTTTCTATTTTTTTTGCTCCGATTAGGGTCTCCAAGATACTTTATCCACCACCTTTCTATTATCGAACCCCACAGTACCCCGGCCAAGACGACTCCGCTTCACGTAGAGGCTGGGCCCGCAAATCGAGGGCGTAGGGCTTTTGACCATGTCTCCGTCGCTCCGGTGCCCATAACTTTTTATCCGTAAGGATTTAAGCGGCGCACAACATACCGTTGCAAAGCTCTCCAAGAGCTCTACGACGGGGGCAGTTAGCTTGATCGCTGTGCCCATTTTGGGAGCCCAAAATCGAACGTTTTCATCAGTTTCTGGCCACTTTTCTTCTTTTGCTCTGTTTTTCTCCCGGATCGTACGTCGTGAGCTGTTAGAAGGACGACAACCTTACTCGCGGGACATTAGAGGGCCCTACAACGTGTCGATATCACGTCTTGCCAGGATGCTACGTTGTTGTAGCGGATGTGTTGTCGTTAAGCCCATTGGGCCTTCTAAATAGGCCATCCCTCTAGGCTAGGACTGTAAACCGTTAACACATAAAGGAATTGTTCCCTCAACATGACATGTGCGATCATACCAGCACTAATGCACCGGATCCCATCAGAACTCCGAAGTTAAGCGTGCTTGGGCGAGAGTAGTACTAGGATAGGTGATCCCCTGGGAAGTCCTCGTGTTGCACCCCCTTTTTCAATATTTTTTGCTCCGGTTAGGGTTGCCAAGATACATTATCCACCACATTTCTATTATCGAATCCCATGGCACCTTGGGCAAGACAACTTCGCTTCACGTGAAGGCTGGGCCAGCAAACCGAGGGCGTAGGGCTTGTGACCAAGTCTCCGTCGCTCCGGTGCCCATAACTTTTGATCCGTAAGGAGTTATGCGGTGCACAGCATATGGTTGCAAAGCTCTCCTAGAGCTCTACGACGAGGGTAGCCAATTTGCTCGTTGTGCCCATTTTTGGATCCAAAAATTGAACATTTTCATCAGTTTCGAGCCACTTTTCTTCTTTTGCTCTCTTTTTCTGTCCCGGATCATATGTCGTGAGCTGTTAAAAGGACGACAACCTTACTCGCGGGACATTAGAGGGCCTACAACGTGTCGATATCACGTCTTGCTAGGATTCTGTGTTGTTGAAGCGGATGGGTTGTCGTTAAGCCCATTGGGCCTTCTAAATGGGCCATCTCTCTAGGCTGGGACTGTGAACCGTTAACACATAAAGGAATTATGCCCTCAACGTGACGGGTGCGATCATACCATCACTAATGAACCGGATCCCATCAGAATTCCGAAGTTAAGCGTGCTTGGGCGAGAGTAGTACTAGGATGAGAGACCCCCTGGGAAGTCCTCGTGTTGCACCCCCCTTTACAATTTTTTTTGCTCCGATTAGGGTTGCCAAGATACTTTATCCACCACATTTCTATTATCAAATCCGACGGCACAGTGGGCAAGACAACTTTGCTTCAGGTGGAGGCTGGGCCGGCAAACAGAGGGCGTAGGGCTTGTGACTTGGTCTCCGTCACTCCGGTGCCCATAACTTTTTATCCGTAATGAGTCACGCGGCGCACAGCATACCGTTGCAATGCTCTCCGAGAGCTCTACAACGGCGGCAGCCAGCTTGCTCGCTGTGCTTGTTTTGGGAGCACCAAATCGAACGTCTTTATCAGTTTTGGGCCACTTTTCTTTTTTTACTATGTTTTTTCATCCCAGATCGTACGTCGTGAGCTGTTGAAAGGACGACAACCTTACTCCCGGGACATTAGAGGGCCCTACAATGTGTCGATATCAAGTCTTGCGAGGATGCTGCGTTGTTGAAGCGGATGGGTTGTCCTTAAGCCCATTAGGCATTCTGAATGGGCCATCTCTCTAGGCTACGACTGTAAACCGTTAATACATAAAGGAATTGTGCCCTCAACATGACGAGTGCGATCATACCAACACTAATGCACCGGATCCCATCAGAACTCCGAAGTTAAGCGTGCTTGGGCGAGAGTAGTACTAGGATGGGTGACCCCCTGGGAAGTCCTCGTGTTGCACCCCCCTTTTCAATTTTTTTGCTCCGATTAGGGTTGCCAAGATACTTTATCCACCACATTTCTATTATCGAATCCCACGGCACCGTGGGCAAGACAACTTCGCTCCACGTAGAGGCTGGGCCCGCAAACCGAAGGCGTAGGGCTTGTGACCAGGTCTCCGTCGCTCCGGTGCCCATAACTTTTCATTCGTAAGGAGTTAAGTGGCGCACAGCATACCGTTGCAAAGATCTCCAAGAGCTCTACCACGGGGTCAGTTAGTTTGCTAGCTGTGCCCGTTTTGGGAGACCAAAATCGAACGTTTTCATCAGTTTCGGGCCAATTTTCTTCTTTTTGTCTGTTTTTTCGTCTCGGATCGTACGTCGTGAGCTGTTAAATGGACGACAACCTTACTCGTGGGACATTAGAGGGCCCTACAATGTGTCAATATCACGTCTTGCGAGGCTGCTACGTTGTTGCAGCGGATGGGTTGTCGTTAAGCCGATTGGGCCTTCTAAATGGGCCATCTCTCTAGGCTAGGGCTGTAAAGCGTTAACACATAAAGGAATTGTTCCCTCAACATGACATGTGCAATCATACCAGCACTGATGCACCGAATCCCATCCGAACTCCGAAGTTAAGCATGCTTGGGCGACACTAGTACTAGGATGGGTAACCCCCTTGGAAGTCCTCATGTTGCACCCCCTTTTTCAATTTTTTTTGCTCCGGTTAGGGTTGCCAAGATACATTATCCACCACATTTCAATTATTGAATCCCACGGCACCTTGGGCAAGACAACTTCGCTTCACGTGAAGGCTGGGCCCGCAAACCGATGCCGTAGGACTTGTAACCAAGTCTCCGTCGCTCCGGTACCCATAACTTTTGATCCGTAAGGAGTTATGCGGTGCACAGCATATAGTTGCAAAGCTCTCCGAGTGCTCTACGACTAGGGCAGCCAATTTGCTCGTTGTACCCATTTTTGGAGCCCAAAATTGAACATTTTCATCAATTTCGAGCCACTTTTCTTCTTTTGCTCTCTTTTTCCGTCACGGATCGTACGTCGTGAGCTGTTAAGAGGACGACAACCTTACTCGCGGGACATTAGAGGGCCCTACAACGCGTCGATATCATGTCTTGCTAGGATTCTGCATTGTTGAAGCGGATGGGTTGTCGTTAAGCCCATTGGGCCTTCTAAATGGGCCATCTCTATAGGCTGGGACTGTGAACCGTTAACACATAAAGGAATTGTGCCCTCAACGTGACGGGTGCGATCATACCATCACTAATGAACCGGATCCCATCAGAACTCCGAAGTTAAGCGTGCTTGGGCGAGAGTAGTACTAGGATGAGTGACCCCCTGGGAAGTCCTCGTGTTGCACCCCCCTTTACAATTTTTTTTGCTCCGATTAGGGTTGCCATGATACTTTATCCACCACATTTCTATTATCGAATCCGACGGCACAGTGGGCAAGACAACTCTGCTTCAGGTGGAGGCTAGGCCCGCAAACAGAAGGCGTAGGGCTTGTGACCTGGTCTCCGTCGCTCCGGTGCCCATAACTTTTTATCCGTATTGAGTTACGCGGCGCATAGCATACCGTTGCAAAGCTATCCAAGAGCTCTACGATGAGGGCAGCCAGTTTGCTCGCTGTGCTTGTTTTGGGAGCACAAAATCGAACGTTTTTATCAGTTTTGGGCCACTTTTCTTCTTTTACTCTGTTTTTCCGTCCCGGATCGTACGTCGTGAGCTGGTAAAAGGACGACAACCTTACTCGTGGGACATTAGAGGGCCCTACAATGTGTCGATATCAAGTCTTGCGAGGATGCTGCTTTGTTGAGGCGGATGGGTTGTCCTTAAGCCCATTAGGCATTCTGAATGGGCCATCTCTCTAGGCTGGGACTGTAAACCGTTAATACATAAAGCAATTGTGCCATCAACATGACGGGTGCGATCATACCAGAACTAATGCACCGGATCCCATCAGAACTCCGAAGTTAAGCATGCTTGGGCGATAGCAGTACAAGGATGGGTAACCCCCTGGGAAGTCCTCGTGTTGCACCCCCATTTTCAATTTTTTTTGCTCCGATTAGGGTTACCAAGATACTTTATCCACCACATTTCTATTATCGAATCCCACGCCACCGTGGGCAAGACAACTTCGCTTCACGTAGAGGCTGGGCCCGCAAACCGAAGGCGTAGGGCTTGTGACCAGGTCTCCGTCGCTCCGGTGCCCATAACTTTTCGTCCGTAAGGAGTTAAGTGGCGCATAGCATACCGTTGCAAAGATCTCCAAGAGCTCTATGACGGGGGCAGTTAGCTTGCTCGCTGTGCCCATTTTGGGAGACCAAAATCGAACGTTTTCATCAGTTTCGGGCCACTTTTCTTCTTTTGCTCCGTTTTTCCGTCTCGGATCGTACGTCGTGAGTTGTTAAAAGGACGACAATCTTACTCGCTGGACATTAGAGGGCCCTACAATGTGTCGATATCACGTCTTGCGAGGATGCTGTGTTGTTGAAGCGGATGGGTTGTCCTTAAGCCCATTAGGCCTTCTGAATGGGCCATCTCTCAAGGCTGGGACTGTAAACCGTTAACACATAAAGGAATTGTACCCTCAACATGACGGGTGCGATCATACCAGCACTAATGCACCAGATCCCTTCAGAACTCCGAAGTTAAGCGTGCTTGGGCGAGAGTAGTACTAGGATGGGTGACCACCTGGGAAGTCCTCGTGTTGCACCCCTCTTTTCAATTTTTTTTGCTCCGATTTGGGTTGCCAACATACTTTATCCACCACATTTCTATTATCGAATCCCACGGCACCGTTGGCAAGACAACTTCGCTTCACGTGGAGGTTGGGCCCGCAAACCGAAGGCGTAGGGCTTGTGACTAGGTCTCCGTCGCTCCGGTGCCCATAACTTTTTATCCGTAAGGAGTTACACAGCGCACAGCATACCGTTGCAAAGCTCTCCAATAGCTCTACGACGGGGGCAGCGAGCTTGCTCACTGTGCCTGTTTTGGGAGCCCAAAAACAAATGTTTTCATCAGTTTTAGGCCACTTTTCTTCTTTTGCCCTATTTTTCCGTCCTGGATCGTACGTCGTGAGCTGTTAAAAGAACGACAACCTTACTCGAGGGACATTATAGGGCCCTACAATGTGTGAATATCACGTCTTGCTAGGATGATGCGTTGTGGAAGCGGATGGGTTGTCCTTAAGCCCATTAGGCCTTCTGAATGGGCCATCTCTCTAGCCTGGGACTGTAAACCGTTAACACATAAAGGAGTTGTGCCCTCAACATGATGGGTGCGATCATGCCAGCGCTAATGCACCGGATCCCATCAGAACTCCGAAGTTTAGCGTGCTTGGGCGAGAGTAGTACTAGGATGGGTGACCCCATAGGAAGCCTTCGTGTTGCACCCCGTTTTCAATTTTTTTTGCTCCGATTAGGGTTGCCAAGATACTTTTTCCACCAGACTTCTATTATCGAATCGTACAGCACCGTGGGCAAGACAACTTCGCTTCACGTAGAGGCTGGGCCCGCAAACCGAAGCGTAGGGCTTGTGACCAGGTCTCCGTCGCTCCGTTGCCCATAACGTTTTATACGTAAGGAGTTACGCGGCGCACAACATACCGTTGTAAAGCTCTCCGAGAGCTCTATGACGAGGGCAATTAGCTTGCTCGCTGTGCCCGTTTTGGGAGCCCAAAATTGAACGTTTTCATCAGTTTCGGTCCACTTTTCTTCTTTTGCTCTTTTTTTTGGTCCCGAATTGTACGTCGTGAGCTGTTAAAAGGACGACAACCTTGCTCGCGGGACATGAGAGGGCCCTACAATGTGTCGATATCACGTCTTGCGAGGATGCTGCGTTGTTGTAGCGGATGGGTTGTCGTTAAGCCCATTGGGCCTTCTGAATGGGCCATCTCTCTAGGCTGGGACTGTAAACCGTTAACACATAAAGGAATTGTTCCCTCAACATGACGGGTGCGATCATACTAGCACTAATGCACCGGATCCCATCAGAACTCCGTAGTTAAGCGTGCTTGGGCGAGATTAGTACTAGGATAGGTGACCCCGTGGGAAGCCCTCATGTTGCACCCCCTTTTTCAATTTTTTTTGCTCCGGTTAGGGTTGCCAAGATACTTTATCCACCACATTTCTATTATCGAATCCCACGGCACTTTGGACAAGACAACTTCGCTTCACGTGGAGGCTGGGCCCGCAAACCGAGGGCGTAGGGCGTTTGACCAGGTCTCCGTCGCTCCGGTGCCCATAACTTTTGATCCGTAAAGAGTTACGCGGCGCACAGCATACCGTTGAAATGCTCTCCGAGAGCTCTACGACAAGGGTAGCCAGTTTGCTCGCTCTGCCCATTTTTGGAGCCCAAAATTGAACATTTTCATCGGTTTCGGGCCACTTTTCTTCTTTTGTTCTCTTTTTTCGTCCCGGATCGTATGTCGTGAGCTGTTAAAAGGACAACAACCATACTCGCGGGACATTAAAGGGCCCTACAACGCGACGATATCACGTCTTGCAAGGATACTGTGTTGTTGAAGCGGATGGGTGTCGTTAAGCCCATTGGGGCTTCTAAATGGGCCATCTATCTAGGCTGGGACTATGAACAGCTAACACATAAAGGAATTGTGCCGTCAACATGACGGGTGTGATCATACCAGCACTAATGCACCGGATCCCATCAGAACTACGAAGTTATGCGTGCTTGGGCGGCAGTAGTAGTAGGATGGGTGACCCCCTGGGAAGTCCTCGTGTTGCACCCCCCTTTTCAATTTTTTTTGCTCCGATTAGAGTTTCCAAGATACTTTATCCTCCACATTTCTATTATTGAATCCGACGGGACCGTGGGATAGACAACTTCGCTTCACGTGGAGGCTGGGCCCGCAAACCCAGGGCGTACGGATTGTGACCAGGTCTTCGTCACTCTGGTGCCCATAACTTTTTATCAGTAAGGTGTTACACGGCGCATAGCATACCGTTGCAAAGCTCTCCAAGAGCTCTATGACGGGGGTAGTTAGTTTGCTCGCTGTGCCCATTTTGGGTGCCCAAAATTGAACGTTTTCATCTGTTTCGGTCCACTTTTCTTCTTTTGCTCTGTTTTTTCATCCCGGATCGTACGTCGTGAGCTGTTAAAAGGACGACAACCTTACTCGCAGGACATTAGAGGGCCCTAAAACGTGTCGATATCACGTCTTGCGAGGATGCTACGTTGTTGTAGTGGATCGGTTGTGGTTAAGCCCATTGGGTCTTCTGAATGGGCCATCTCTCTAGGCTGGGACTGTAAACCACTAACACATAAAGGAATTGTTCCCTCAACATGACGGGTGCGATCATACCAGAACTAATGCACCGGATCCCATCAGAATTCCAAAGTTAAGCGTGCTTGGGCGAGAGTAGCACAATAATGGGTGACCCCCTGGGAAGTCCTCGTGTTGCACCCCCCTTTTCATTTTTTTTTTTTGCTCCGATTAGGGTTGCCAAGATACTTTATCCACCACATTTCTATTATTGAATCCGACAGCATAGTGGGCAAGACAACTTCGCTTCACGTGGAGGCTGGGCCGACAAACCGAGGGCGTAGGGCTTGTGACCAGGTCTACGTCGCTCCGGTGCCCATAACTTTTTATCCGTAAGGAGTTACGCGGCGTACAGCATACCGTTGAATTGCTCTCCGAGAGCTCTACGACGGGGGCAGCCAGCTTGCTTGCTGTGCCCGTTTTAGGAGCACAAAATCGTACGTTTTCATCTGTTTCTGGCCACTTTTCTTCTTTTGCTCTGTTTTTCAGTCCTAGATCGTACGTCGTGAGCTGTTAAAAGGACGACAACCTTACTCACGGGAAATTAAAGGGCCCTACAATGTGTCGATATCAAGTCTTGCGAGGATGCTGCGTTGTTGAAGCGGATGGGTTGTCCTTAAGCCCAATAGGCCTTCTGAATTGGCCATTTCTCTAGGCTGGGATTGTAAACCGTTAACACATAAAGGAATTGTGCCCTCAACATGACGGGTGCGATCATACCAGCACTAATGCATCGGATCCCATCAGAACTCCGAAGTTAAGCGTGCTTGGGCGAGAGAAGTACTAGGATGGGTGACCCCTTGGGAAGTCCTCGTGTTGCACCCCACTTTTCAATATTTTTTTGCTCCGGTTAGGGTTGCCAAGATACTTTATGCATCACATTTCTATTATCGAATCCCACGGCACCTTGGGCAAGAAAACTTCGCTTCACGTGGAGGCTGGGCCCGCAAACCAAAGGCGTAGGGCTTGTGACTAGGTCTCCGTCGCTCAGGTGCCCAAAACTTTTTATCCGTAAGGAGTTACGCGACGCATAGCATACCGTTGCAAAGCTCTCTGAGAGCTCTACGACGGCGGCAGTTAGCTTGCTCACTATGCTGGTTTAGGGAGCCCAAAATCGAACGTTTTCATCACTTTTGGGCCACTTTTCTTCTTTTGCTCGATTTTTCTGTCCAGGGTCGTACGTCGTGAGTTGTTAAATGGACGACAACCTTACTCGCGGGACATTAGAGGGCCCTACAGTGCGTCGATATCACGTCTTGCGAGGATGCTGCGTTGTTGTAGCGGATGGGTTGTCGTTAAGCCCATTGGGCCTTCTGAATGGGCCATCTCTCTAGGTTGGGACTGTAACCCTTAACACATAAAGGAATTGTGCCCTCAACATGATGGGTGCGATCATAATAGCACTAATGCCCCGGATCCAATCAGAACTCCGAAGTTAAGCGTGCTTGGGCGAGAGTAGTACTAGGATTGGTGACCCCATGGGAAGTCCTCGTGTTGCACCCCTTTTTTTCAATTTTTTTTGCTCCTGTTATGGTTGCCAAGATACTTTATCCACCACATTTCTATTATTGAATCCCACGGCACCGTGGGCAAGACAACTTCCCTTCACGTGGAGGCTGGGCCCGCAAACCGAAGGCGTAGGGCTTGTGACCAGGTCTCCGTCGCTCAGGTGCCCATTACTTTTTATCCGTAAGGAGTTACGTGGCGCACAACATACCGTTGCAAAGCTGTCGGAGAGCTCTACTGCAGGAGCAGTTAGCTTGCTCGCTGTGCCGGTTTAGGGAGCCCAAAATTGAACGTTTTCATCATTTTCGAGCCACTTTTCTTCTTTTGCTCTATTTTTCATCCAGGATCGTACGTCGTGAGTTGTTAAAAGGACGACAACCTTACTTGCGGGACATTAGAGGGCCCTACAAAGCGTCGATATCACGTCTTGTGAGGTTGCTACGTTGTTGTAGCAGATGGGTTGTCGTTAAGCCCATTGGGCCTTTTGAATGGGCCATCTCTCTAGGTTGGGACTGTAACCTTTAACACATAAAGGAATTGTGCCCTCAACATGATGGGTGCGATCATACCAGCACTAATGCACCGGATCCAATCAGAACTCTGAAGTTAAGCGTGCTTGGGCGAGAGTAGTACTAGGATTGGTGACCCCATGGGAAGTCCTCGTGTTGCACCCCCTTTTTCAATTTTTTTTGCTCCTGTTAGGGTTGCCAAGATACTTTATCCACCACATTTCTCTTATCAAATCCCACGGCACCTTGGGCAAGACAACTTCGCTTCACGTGGAGACTGGGCCCGCAAACCGAAGGCGTAGGGCTGGTGACCCGGTCTCCGTCGCTCAGGTGCCCAAAATTTTGTATCCGTAAGGAGTTACGCGGTGCACAGCATACCGTTGCAAAGCTCTATGAGAGCTCTACGACGGTGGCAGTTAGCTTGCTCACTATGCCGGTTTAGGGAGCCCAAAATCGAACGTTTTCGTTAGTTTCGGGCCACTTTTCTTCCTTTTCTCTATTTGTCTGTCCAGGGTCGTACGTCGTGAGCAGTGAAAAGGATGACAACCTAACTCACGGGACATTAGAGGGTTCTACAATGCGTCAATATCACGTCTTGCGAGGATGCTGCGTTGTTGAAGCGGATGGGTTGTCGTTAAGCCCATTGGGCCTTCTAAATGGGCCATCTCTCTAGGCTGGATCTGTGAACTATTAACACATAAAGGAATTGTGTCCTCAACATGACGGGTACGATCATACCAGCCTTAATGCACCGGATCCCATCAGAACTCCGAAGTTAAGTCCTCGTGTTGCACCCCCCTTTTCAATTTTTTTTGCTCTGATTAGGGTTGCCAAGATACTTTATCCAACACATTTCTATTATTGAATCCGACAGCACCGTGGGCAAGACAACTTCGCTTCACGTGGAGGCTGGGCCCGCAAACGGTGGGCGTAAGGCTTGTGACCTGGTCTACGCCGCTCCGGTGCCCATAACTTTTTATCCGTAATGAGTTACGCGGCGCACAGCATACCGTTGAATTGCTCCCCGAGAGCTCTATGACGAGGGTAGCCAGCTTGCTCGCTGTGCCCGTTTTAGGATCACAAAATTGAACGTTTTCATCAGTTTCTGGCCACTTTTCTTCTTTTGCTTAGTTTTTCCATCCCGGATCGTACGTCATGAGCTGTTAAAAGGGAGACAACCTTACTCGTGGGAAATTAAAGGGCCTTACAATGTGTCGATATCAAGTCTTGCGAGGATGCTGCGTTGTTGAAGCGGATGGGTTGTCCTTAAGCCCAATAGGCCTTCTGAATTGGCCATCTCTCTAGGCTGGGATTGTAAACCGTTAACACATAAAGGAATTGTGCCCTCAACATGACGGGTGCGATCATACCAGCACCAATGCAACGGATCCCATCAGAACTCCGAAGTTAAGCGAGCTTGGGCGAGAGAAGTACTAGGATGGGTGACCCCCTGGGAAGTCCTCGTGTTGTACCCTCCTTTTCAATTTTTTTTGCTCCGATTTGGGTTGCCAAGTTACTTTATCCACCACATTTCTATTATCAAATCCCACTGTACCGTGGGCAAGACAACTTCGCTTCACGTGGAGGCTGGGCCCGCAAACCGAAGGCGTAGGGCTTGTAACCAGGTCTTCGTCGCTCAGGTGCCCATTACTTTTTATCCGTAAGGAGTTACGCGGTGCACAGCATACCGTTGCAAAGATGTCCGAGAGCTCTACGACGGGGGCAGTTAGCTTGCTTGCTGTGCCGGTTTAGGGAGCCCAAAATCGAACGTTTTCATAAATTTTGGGCCACTTTTCTTCTTTTTCTCTGTTTTTCCATCCAGGGTCGTACGTCGTGAGCTGTTAAAAGGATCACCACCTTACTCGCGGGACATTAGAGGGCCCTATAACGCGTTGATATCACGTCTTGCGAGGATGATGCGTTGTTGAAGCGAATGGGTTGTCGTTAAGCCCATTGGGCCTTCTAAATGGGCTATCTCTCTAGGCTGGGTCTGTGAACTGTTAACACATAAAGGAATTGTGCCCTCAACATGACGGGTGCGATCATACCAGCACTAATGCACCGGATTCCATCAGAACTCCGAAGTTAAGCGTGCTTGGGCAAGAGTAGTACTAGGATAGGTGACCCCCTGGGAAGTCCTCGTGTTGCACCCCCCTTTTCAATTTTTTTGCTCCGATTAGGGTTGCCAAGATACTTTATCCACCACATTTCTATTATCTAATGCGACAGCACCGTGGGCAAGAAAACTTCGCTTCACGTGGAGGCTGGGCCCGCAAACCGAGGGCGTAGGGCTTGTGACCTGGTCTACGTCGCTCCGGTGCCCATAACTTTTTATCCGTAAGGAGTTACGCGGCGCACAACATACCGTTGAATTGCTCCCCGAGTACTCTACGACGGGGGCAGCCAGCTTGCTCGCTGTGCCCGTTTTAGGAGCACAAAATCGAACGTTTTCATCATTTTCTGGCCACTTTTCTTCTTTTGCTCTGTTTTTCAGTCCCGGATCGTACTTCGTGAGCTGTTAAAAGGGCGACAACCTTACTCGCGGGAAATTAAAGTGCCCTACAATATGTCGATATCAAGTCTTGCGAGGATGTTGCGTTGTTGAAGCAGATGGGTTGTCCTTAAGCCCAATTGGCCTTCTGAATTGGCCATCTCTCTAGGCTGGGATTGTAAACCGTTAACACATAAAGGAATTGTGCCCTCAACATGACGGGTGTGATCATACCAGCACTAAAGCACCGGATCCCATCAGAACTCCGAAGTTTAGCGTGCTTGGGCGAGAGAAGTACTAGGATGGGTGACCCCCTTGGAAGTCCTCGTGTTGCACCCCCCTTTTCAATTTTTTTTGCTACGATTAGGGCTGCCAAGATACTTTATCCACCACATTTCTATTATCGAATCCCACGGCACCGTGGGCAAGACAACTTCGCTTCACGTGGAGGCTGGGCCTGCAAACCGAAGGCGTAGGGCTTGTGACCAGGTCTCCGTCGCTCAGATGGCCATAACTTTTGATCCATAAGGAGTTACGCGGCGCATAGCATACCGTTGCAAAGCTGTCCGAGAGCTCTACGACGGGGGCAGTTAGCTTGCTCGCTTTGCCGGTTTATGGGGCCCAAAATCGAACGTTTTCATTAATTTCGGGCCACTTTTCTTCTTTTGCTCTATTTTTCCGTCCAGGATCGTACGTCGTGAGCTGTTAAAAGGACGACAACCTTACTCGCCGGACATTACAGGGCCCTACAATGCATCGATATCACATCTTGCGAGGATGCTGTGTTGTTGTAGCGGATGGGTTGTCGTTAAGCCCATTGGGCCCTCTAAATGGGCCATCTCCCTAGGCTGGGACTGTAACCCTTAACCCATAAAGGAATTGTACCCTCAACATGACGGGTGCGATCATACCAGCACTAATGCACCGAATCCAATCAGAACTCTGAAGTTAAGCATGCTTGGGCGAGAGTAGTACTAGGATTGGTGACCCCATGGGAAGTCCTCGTGTTGCACCCCCTTTTTCAATTTTTTTTGCTCCTGTTAGGCTTGCCAAGATACTTTATCCACCACATTTCTATTATCAAATCCCACGGCACCTTGGGCAAGACAACTTCGCTTCATGTGGAGGCTGGGCCTGCAAACCGAGGGCGTAGGGCTTGTGACCAGGTCTCCGTCGCTCCGGTGCCAAAAACTTTTAATCCGCAAGGAGTTACGTGGCGCACAACATACCATTGAAAAGCTCTCCGAGAGCTCTACGAATGGGGCAGCCAGCTTCCTCGCTATGCCTATTATTGGAGCTGAAAATCGAACATTTTCATCAGTTTCTTCTTTTGCTCTCTTTTTCCATCCCGGATCGTACGTCGTGAGCTGTTAAAAGGATGACCACCTTACTCGCGGGACATTAGAGGGCCCTACAACGCGTCGATATCACGTCTTGCGAGGATGCTGCGTTGTTGAAGCGGATGGGTTGTCGTTAAGCCCATTGGGCCTTCTAAATGGGCCATCTCTCTAGGCTGGGTCTGTGAACTGTTAACACATAAAGGAATTGTGCCCTCAACATGACGGGTGCGATCATACCAGCACCAATGCACCGGATCCGATCAAAACTTTGAAGTTAAGCGTGCTTGGGCGAGAGTAGTACTAGGATGGGTGACCCTCTGGGAAGTACTCGTGTTGCACCCCCCATTTCAATTTTTTTTGCTCCGATTAGGGTTGCCAAGATAATTTATCCACAACATTTCTATTATCGAATCCGACAGCACCGTGGGCAAGAGAACTTCGCTTCACGTGGAGGCTGGGCCCGCAAACCGAGGGCGTAGGGCTTGTGACCTGGTCTACGTCGCTCCAGTGCCCATAACTTTTTATCCGTAAGGAGTTACGCGGCGCACAGCATACCGTTGAATTGCTCCCCGAGAGCTCTACGACGGGGGCAGCCAGATTGCTCGATGTGCCCGTTTTAGGAGCACAAAATCGAACGTTTTCATCAGTTTCTGGCCACTTTTCTTCTTTTACTCTGTTTTTCCATCCGGGATCGTACGTCGTGAGCTATTAAAAGGGCGACAACCTTACTCACGGGAAATTAAAGTGCCCTACAATGTGTCAATATCAAGTCTTGCGAGGATGCTGCGTTGTTGAAGCAGATGGGTTATCCTTAAGCCCAATAGGCCTTCTGAATTGGCCATCTCTCTAGGCTGGGATTGTAAACCGTTAACACATAAAGGAATTGTGCCCTCAACATGACGGGTGCGATCATACCAGCACTAATGCACCGGATCCCATCAGAACTCCGAAGTTAAGCGTGCTTGGGCGAGAGAAGTACTAGGATGGGTGACCCGCTGGGAAGTCCTCGTGTTGCACCCTCCTTTTCAATTTTTTTTGCTCCGATGAGGGTTGCCAAGATAGTTTATCCACCACATTTCTATTATCGAATCCCACGGCACCGTGGGCAAGACAACTAAGCTTCACATGGAGGCTGGGCCCGCAAACTGAAGGCGTAGGGCTTGTGACCAGGTCTCCGTCGCTCAGGTGCCCATTACTTTTTATCAGGAAGGAGTTACGCGGTGCACAGCATACCGTTGCAAAGCTGTCCGAGAGCTCTATGACGGGGGCAGTTAGCTTTCTCGCTGTGCCGGTTTAGGGAGCCCAAAATCGAACGTTTTCATCAGTTTCAGGTCACTTTTCTTCTTTTGCTCTATTTTTTCGTCCAGGATCGTACTTCGTGAGCTGTTAAAAGGACGACAACCCTACTCGCGGGACATTAGAGGGCCCTACAATGCGTCGATATCACGTCTTGCGAGGTTGCTGCGTTGTTGTAGCGGATGGGTTGTCGTTAAGCCCATTGGGCCTTCTGAATGGGCCATCTCTCTAGGCTGCGACTGTAACCCTTAACACATAAAGGAATTGCGCCCTCAACATGACGGGTGCGATCATACCAGCACTAATGCACCAGATCCAATCAGAACTCCGAAGTTAAGCGTGCTTGGGTAAGAGTAGTACAGAGATTGGTGACCCCATGGGAAGTCCTCGTGTTGCACACCCTTTTTCAATTTTTTTTGCTTCGGTTAGGGTTCCCAAGATACTTTATCCACCACATTTCTATTATCAAATCCCACGGCACCTTGGGCAAGACACTTCGCTTAATGTGGAGGCTGGGCACGCAAACCGAGTGCGTAGGGCTTGTGACCAGGTCTCCGTCGCTCCGGTGCCCATAACATTTTATCCGTAATGAGTTACGCGGCGCACAACATACCGTTGCAAAGCTCTCCGAGAGCTCTACGAAGGGTGCAGCCAGCTTCTTCGCTGTGCCCATTTGCGGAGCCCAAAATCGAACATTTTCATCAGTTTCGGACCACTTTTCTTCTTTTGCTCTCTTTTTTCGTCCCGGATCGTACATCGTGAGCTGTTAAAAGGACGACAACCTTATTCGCGGGTCATTAGTGGGCCTTACAATGCATCGATATCACGTCTTGCAACGATGTTGCGTTGTTGTAGCGGATGGGTTGTCGCTAACCCCATTAGGCCTTCTAAATAGGCCATCTCTCTAGGTTGGGACTGTAAACCGTTAACACAAAAAGGAATTGTACCCTCAACATGACGGGTGCGATCATACCTGCACAAATGCACCGGATCCCATCAGAACTCCGAAGTTAAGCTTGCTTGCGCGAGAGTAGTACTAGGATGGGTGACCCCTTGGGAAGTCCTTTTGTTGCACCCCCTTTTTCAATTTTTTTTGCTCCGGTTAGGGTTCTCAAGATACTTTATCCACCACATTTCTATTATCAAATCCGACAGCACCTTGGGCATGATAACTTCGCTTCACGTGGAGGCTGGGACCCAAACCGAGGGCGTTGGGCTTGTGACCAGGTCTCTGTTGCTCCGGTGCCCATAACTTTTTATCCGTAATGAGTTACGCGGCGCACAGCATACCGTTGCAAAGCTCTCCGAGAGCTCTACGACGGGGGCAGCGAGCTTGCAGGCTGTGCCTATTTTGGGAGACCAAAATCAATCGTTTTCATCAGTTTCGGGCAACTTTTCTTCTTCTGCTCTATTTTTCTGTCCCGGATCGTACGTCGTGAGCTGTTAAAAGGACGACAACCTTACTCGCGGGACATTAGAGGGCCCTATAACGCGTTGATATCACGTCTTCCGACGATGCTGCGTTGTTGTAGCGGATGGGTTGTCGTTAAGCCCATTAGGCCTTTTGAATGGGCCATCTCTCTAGGTTGGGACTGTAAACCGTTAACACATAAAGGAATTGTGCCCTCAACATGACGGGTGCGATCATACCAGAATTAATGAACCGGATCCCATCAGAACTCCGAAGTTAAGTGTGCTTGGGCGAGAGTAGTACTAGGATGGGTGACCCCCTCGGAAGTCCTCGAGTTGCACCCCCTTTTTCAATTTTTTTTGCCCCTGTTTGGGTTGCCAAGATACTTTATCCACCACATTTCTCTTATCAAATACCACGGCACCTTGGGCAAGACAACTTCGCTTCACGTGGAGGCTGGGCCTGC
Organism: Ehretia macrophylla; assembly: GCA_037974665.1. NCBI lineage: Eukaryota > Viridiplantae > Streptophyta > Magnoliopsida > Boraginales > Ehretiaceae > Ehretia > Ehretia macrophylla. Next base: position 85,878,634 of record CM075765.1, on the reverse strand, counting down.
AAACCGAGGGCGTAGGGCATGTGACCAAGTCTCTGTCGCTCCGGTGCCCATAACTTTTGATCCGCAAGGAGTTACGCGGCGCACAGCATACCGGTGCAAAGCTCTCAGAGAGCTCTACGAAGTGGGCAGCCAGCTTCCTCGCTGTGCCCATTTTTGGAGCCCTAAATCGAACATTTTCATCAGTTTCGGGCCACTTTTCTTCTTTTGCCCTCTTTTTCCGTCCCGGATCGTACGTCGTGAGCTGTTAAAAGGATGACCACCTTACTCGCGGGACATTGGAGGGCCTTACAACGCGTCGATATCACGTCTTGCGAGGATGTTGCGTTGTTGAAGCGGATGCATTGTCGTTAAGCCCATTGGGCCTTCTAAATGGGCCATCTCTCTAGGCTGGGTCTGTGAACTGTTAACACATAAAGGAATTGTGCCCTCAACATGACGGGTGCGATCATACCAACACTAATGCACCGGATCCCATCAGAATTCCGAAGTTAAGCGTGCTTGGGCGAGAGTAGTACTAGGATGGGTGACCCCCTGGGAAGTCCTCGTGTTGCACCCCCTTTTTCAATTTTTTTTGCTCCGATTAGGGTTGCCAAGATACTTTATCCACCACATTTCTATTATCGAATCCCACAGCACCTTGGGCAAGACAACTTCGCTTCCCGTGGAGGCAGGGCACGCAAACCGAGGGCGTAGGGCTTGTGACCAGGTCTCCGTCGCTACGGTGCCCATAACTTTTTATCCGTAATGAGTTACGCGGCGCACAACATACCATTGCAAAGCTCTACGAGAGCTCTAAGACGGGGGTAGCGAGCTTGCTGGCTGTGCCTGTTTTGGGAGCCCAAAATCAAACGTTTTCATCAGTTTCGGGCCACTTTTCTTCTTTTGCTCTTTTTTCCGTCCCGGATCGTACGTCGTGAGCTGTTAAAAGGTTGACAACCTTACTCGCGGGACATTTGAGGGCCCTACAACGTGTCGATATCATGTCTTACGACGATGTTGCATTGTGGTAGCGGATGGGTTGTCGTTAAGCCCATTGGGCCTTCTAAATGGGCCATCTCTCTAGGTTGGGACTGTAAACCGTTACCACATAATGTAATTGTGCACTCAACATGACGGGTGCGATCATACCAGCACTAATGCACCGGATCCCATCAGAACTCTGAAGTTAAGCGTGCTTGGGCGACAGTAGTATTACGATGGGTGACCCCTAGGAAGTCCTCGAATTGTACCCCCTTTTTCAATTTTTTTTGCTCCGGTTAGGGTTGTCAAGATAATTTATCCACCATATTTCTATTATCGAATCCCACGGCACCCTGGGCAAGACAACTTTGCTTCACGTGGAGGCTGAGCCAGCATACCGAAGGCAAGATGCTTGTGACCAGGTCTTCGTCGCTCCGGTGCTCATAACTTTTGATTCGTAAGGAGTTACGCATCGCACAACATACCGTTTCAAAGCTCTTCGAGAGATCTACGACAGGGGCAGCCAGCTTGCTCACTGTGCCCATTTTTGAAGCCCAAAATCGAATGTTTTCACTAGTTTCGGGCCACTTTTCTTCTTTTGCTCTGTTTTCCGTCCCAAATCGTACGTCGTGAGCTGTTAAAAGGATGACAACCTTACTCGCGGGACATTAAAGGGGCCTACAATGCGTTGATATAACGTCTTGCGAGGATGTTGTGTTGTTGAAGCGGATGTGTTATCCTTAAGCCTATTAGCCCTTCTGAATGGGCCATCTCTCTAGGCTGGGACTATAAACCGTTGACACATAAAGGAATTTTGCCCTCAACATGACGGGTGCGATCATACCAGCACTAATGCACCGGATCCCATCAGAACTCCGAAGTTAAGCGTGCTTGGGCGAGAGTAGTATTAGGATGGGTGACCCCCTGGGAAGTCCTCGTGTTGCACCCCCCTTTTCAATTCTTTATGCTCTGATTAGGGTTGCCAAGATACTTTATCCACCACATTTCTATTATTGAATCCCACGGCACCTTGGGCAAGACAACTTCGCTTCACGTGACGGTTGGGCCCGCAAACTGAGGGCGTAGGGCTTGTGACCAGGTCTCCGTCGTTCCCGTGCCCATAACTTTTGGTCCGTAAGGAGTTACGCGGCGCACAGCATACCGTTGCAAAGCTCTCCGAGAGCTCTACGACGATGGCAGCCAATTTGCTCGTTGTGCTTGTTTTGGGTGCACAAAATCGAACGTTTTCATCAGTTTTGGGCCACTTTTCTTCTTTTGCTCTCTTTTTCCGTCCCGGATCGTACGTCGTGAGCTGTTAAAAGCACGACAACCTTACTCGCGGGACATTAGAGGGCCCTACAATGTGTCGATATCAAGTCTTGCGAGGATGCTGCGTTGTTGAAGCAGATGGGTTGTCCTTAAGCCCATTAGGCCTTCTGAATAGGCCATCTTTCTAGGCTGGGACAATAAACCGTTAACACATAAAGGAATTATGCCCTCAACATGACGGGTGAAATCATACTAGCACTATTGCACCGGATCCCATCAGAACTCCGAAGTTAAGCATGCTTGGGTGAGAGTAGTACTAGGATGGGTGACCCCCTGGGAAGTCCTCGTGTTGCACCCCCCTTTTCAATTTTTTTTGCTCCGATTAGGGTTGCCAAGATACTTTATCCACTACATTTCTATTACTGAATCTGACAGCACCGTGGGCAAGGCAACTTCGCTTCATGTGGAGGCTAGGCCCACAAACCGAGGGCGTAGGGCTTGTGACCAGGTCTCCATCGCTCTGGTACCCATAACTTTTTATTCGTAATGAGTTACGCGGCACACAACATACCCTTGCAAAGCACTCCAAGAGCTCTACGACGGGGGTAGCCAGCTTGCTCGTTGTGCCTATTTTGGGAGCCTAAAATTGAACGTTTTCATCAGTTTTGGGCCACTTTTCTACTTTTGCTCTGTTTTTTCATCCCAGATCGTACGTTGTGAGCTGTTAAAAGGACGACAACCTTACTCATGGGACATTGGAGGGCCCTACAATGTGTCGATATCAAGTCTTGTGAGGATGCTTCGTTGTTGAAGTGGATGGGTTGTCCTTAAGCCTATTAGGCTGGGACAGTAAACCGTTTACACATAAAGGAACTGTGCCCTCAACAAGACGGGTTCGATCATACCGGCACTAAAGCGCCGGATCCCATCAGAACTCCGAAGTTAAGCATGCTTGGGTGAGAGTAGTACTAGGATGGGTGACCCCCTGGGAAGTCCTCGTGTTGCACCCCCCTTTTCAATTTTCTTTGCTCCGATTAGGGTTGCCAAGATACTTTATCCACCATATTTCTATTATCGAATCCCACGGCATCGTGGGCAAGACAACTCCGCTTCACGTGGAGGCTGGGCCCGCAAACCGAGGGCGTAGGGCTTGTGACCAGGCCTCCGTCGCTCTGGTGCCCATAACTGTTGATCCGTAAGGAGTTACGCGGCGCACAGCATACTGTTGCAAAGCTCTCCGAGAGCTCTACAACAGGGGCAGCCAGCTTGCTCGCTTTGCCCGTTCTTGGAGCCTAAAATCGAACATTTTCATCAGTTTCGGGCTACTTTTCTTCTTTTGCTATGTTTTTCCGTCTAGGATTGTACGTCATGAGCTGTTAAAAGGACGACAACCTTACTCGCGGGACATTAGAGGGCCATACAATGTGTCGATATCACGTCTTGGGAGGATGCTATGTTGTTGAAGCGGATGGGTTGTCCTTAAGTCCATTACGCCTCCTGAATGGGCCATCTCTCTAGGCTGGGACAGTAAATCGTTAACACATAAAGGAATTGAGCCCTCAACATGACGGGTGCGATCATACCAGCACTAATGCACCGGATCCCATCAGAACTCCGAAGTTAAGCGTGCTTGGGCGAGAGTAGTACTAGGATGGGTGACCCCCTGGGAAGTCCTCGTGTTGCACCCCCTTTTTAAACTTTTTTTTTCTCCGGTTAGGGTTGCCAAGATACTTTATCCACCACATTTCTATTATCGAATCCCACGGCACCTTGGGCAAGACAACTTCGCTTCACGTGGAGGCTGGGCCCGCAAACCGAGGGCATAGGGCTTGTGACCAGGTCTCCGTCGCTCCAGTGCCCATAACTTTTTATCCGTAATGAGTTACGTGGTGCACATCATACAGTTGCAAAGCTCTCCGAGAGCTCTACGACGGGGGCAGCGAGTTTGCTTGCTGTGCCCGTTTTGGGAGCCCAAAATCAAACGTTTTCATTAGTTTCGTACCACTTTTCTTTTTTTGCACTTTTTTTCCGTCCTGGATCGTACGTCGTGAGCTGTTAAAAGGACGACAACATTATTCGCAGGACATTAGTGGGCCCTACAACGCGTCGATATCACGTCTTGCGAGGATGCTAGGTTGTTTTAGCTGATGGGTTGTCGTTAACCCCATTGGGCCTTCTGAATGGGCCATTTCTCTACACTGGGACTATAAACCGTTAACACATAAAGGAATTGTGCCCTCAACATGACTGGTGCAATCATACCAGCACTAATGCACCGGATCCCATCAGAACTCCGAAGTTAAGCGTGCTTGGGCGAGAGTAGTATTAGGATGGGTGACCCCCTGGGAAGTCCTCATGTTGCACCCCACTTTTCAATTTTTTTTGCTCCGGTTAGGGTTTCCAAGATACTTTATCTACCACATTTCTATTACCGAATCCCACGGCGCCTTGGGAAAGACAACTTCGCTTCACGTGGAGGCTGGGCCCGCAAACCGAGGGCGTAGGGCTTGTGACTAGGTCTCCGTCGCTCCGGTGCCCATAACTTATGATCCGTAAGGAGTTACACGGCGCACAACATACCGTTGCAAAGCTCTCCGAGAGCTCTACGACTAGGGCAGCCAGCTTGCTCGCTATGCCCGTTCTTGGAGCCCAAAAAAGAACATTTTCATCAGTTTCGGGCCACTTTTTTCATTTTGCTCAGTTTTTTCAGTCCCAGATCGTACGTCGTGAGCTGTTAAAAGGACAACAACCTTACTCGCGGGACATTAGAGTGCCCTACAATGCGTCGATATCACGTCTTGCGTGGATGTTGCGTTGTTAAAGCGGATGAGTTGTCGTTAAGCCTACTAGGCCTTCTGAATGGGCCATCTCTCTAGGATGGGACTGTGAATCGTGAACACATAAAGAAATTGTGCCCTCAACATGACGGGTGGATCATACCAGCACTAATGCATCGGATCCCATCAGAACTCCGAAGTTAAGCAAGCTTGGTCAAGAGTAGTACTTGGATGGGTGACCCCCGGGGAAGTCCTCGTATTGCACCCCCTTTTTCAATTTTTTTTGCTCCTGTTAGGGTTGCCAAGATACTTTATCCACCACATTTCTATTATCAAATCCCATGGCACAGTGGGCAAGACAACTTCGCTTCACGTGGAGGCTGGGCCCGCAAACCGAAGGCGTAGGGCTTGTGACCAGGTCTCCGTCGCTCCGATGCCTATAACTTTTTATCCGTAAGGAGTTACGCGGCGCACAACATACTGTTGAGATGCTCTCCAAGAGCCCTACAACGGGGGCTGTTACTTTGTTGGTTGTGCCTGTTTTGGGAGCCCAAAATCAAACGTTTTCATTAGTTTCGGGCCACTTTTCTTCTTTTGCTCTGTTTTTCTGTCCCGGATCGTACGTCGTGTGCTATTAAAAGGACGACAACCTTGCTAGCAGGAAATTAGAGGGCCCTACAACACAACGATATCACGTCTTGCGAGGATGCTACGTTGTTGAATCGGATGGGTTGTCCTTAAGCCCATTGGGCCTTCTAAATGGGCCATCTCTCTAGGATGCGTCTGTGAACCGTTAACACATAAAGGAATTGTGCCATCAACATGACGGTTGCGATCATACCAGCACTAATGCACCGGATCCCATCAGAACTCCGAAGTTAAGCGTTCTTGGGCGAGAGTAGTACTAGGATGGGTGACCCCCAGAGAAGTCCTCGTGTTGCACCCCCTTTTCAGTTTTTTTTGCTCCGATTAGGTTTGGCATGATACTTTATCCACCACATTTCTATTATCGAATCCCACGACACTTTGGGCAAGACAACTTCGCTTCACGTGGAGGCTGGGCCCGCAAACCGAGGGCGTAGGGCAAGTGACTAGGTCTCCGTCGCTCCAATGCCCATAACTTTTGATCCGTAAGGAGTTACACAACGCACAGCATACCGTTGCAAAGCTCTTTGAGAGCTCTACAACGGGGGCATCCAGTTTGCTCGCTGTGCCCATTTTTGAAGCCCAAAATCAAACATTTTCATCAATTTATGGCCACTTTTCTTCTTTTGCTCTCTTTTTCTGTCCCGGTTAATACGTCGTGAGCATTTAAAAGGACGACAACCTTACTCAAGGGACATTAGAGGGTCCTACAACGCGTCGATATCACGACCTGAGAGGATGTTGCGTTGTTGAAGCGGATGGGTTGTCGTTAAGTCCATTGGGCCTTCTATATAGGCCATCTCTCTAGGCTGGGACTGTGAACCGTTAACACATAAAGGAATTGTGCCCTCAACATGACAGGTGCGATCATACCGGCATTAATGCACCAGATCCCATCAGAACTGCGAAGTTAAGCGTGCTTGGGCGAGAGTAGTAGTAGGATGGGTAACCCCGTGGGAAGTCCTCGTGTTGCACCCCTCTTTTCAATTTATTTTGCTCCGATTAGGGTTGCCAAGATACTTTATCCACCACATTTCTATTATCGAATCCGACGGCAGCGTGGGCAAGACAACTTCAGTTCACATGGTGGCTGGGCCCGCAAACCGTGGGCGTACGGCTTATGACCAGGTCTCTGTCAATCCAGTGCCTATAACTTTTTATCCGTAAGGAGTTACGCGGCGCACAGAATACCGTTGCAAAGCTCTCCGAGAGCTCTATGACGGGGGCAGCTAGCTTGCTCGTTGTGACCCTTTTGGGAGCCCAAAATCGAACGTTTTCATTAGTTTCGAGCCACTTTTGTTCTTTTCCTCTTTTTTTTCGTCCCGGATCGTACGTCGTGAGCTGTTAAAAGGACGACAACCTTACTTGCAGGACATTAGAGGGCCCTATAATGTGTCGATATCACGTCTTGCCAAGATGCTGCGTTGTTGAAGCGGTTGGATTGTCCTTAAGCGCATTAGGCCTTCTGAATGGGCCATCACTCTAGGCTGGGACTGTAAACCGTTAACACATAAAGGAATTCTGCCCTCAACATGACTGGTGCGATCATACCAGCACTAATGCACCGGATCCCATCAGAACTCCGAAGTTAAGCGTGCTTGGGCTAGAGTAGTACTAGGATGGGTGACCCCCTGGGAAGTCCTCGTGTTGCACCCCCCTTTTTGATTTTTTTTGCTCCGATTAGGGTTGCCAAGATACTTTATCCACTACATTTCTATTATCAAATCCCACGGCACCGTGGGCATGAAAAATTCGCTTCACGAGGAGGCTGGGCCCGCAAACCAAAGGCGTAGGGCTTGTGACTAGGTGTCCGTCGCTCCGGTGCCCATAACCTTTTATCAGTAAGGAGTTACGCGGCGCACAGTATACCGTTGCGAACCTCTCCAATAGCTCTACGACGGGGGCAATTAGCTTGCTCGCTGTGCACGTGTTAGGAGACCAAAATCGAACGTTTTCATCAGTTTCGGGCTACTTTTCTTCTTTTGCTCTATTTTTTCATCCCAGATCATACGTCGTGAGCTGTTAAAAGGACGAATACCTTACTCGGGGGACATTAGAGGGCCCTACAATGCGTTGATATCACGTCTTGCGAGGATGCTACGTTGTTGTTGCAGATGGGTTGTCGTTAAGCCCATTAGGCCTTCTGAATGGGCAATTTCTCTAAGCTGCGACTGTAAACCGTTAAAACATATAGGAATTGTGCCCTCAACATGACGGGTGCGATCATACCAGTTGTAATGCACCGGATCCTATTAGAACTCCGAAGTTAAGCGTGCTTGGGCAAGAGTTGTACTAGGATGGGTGACCCCCTTGGAAGTCCTCGTGTTGTACCCCCTTTTTCAATTTTTTTTCCTCTGGTTAGGGTTGCCAAGATACTTTATCTACCACATTTCTATTATCGAATCCCGCGGCACCGTGGGTATGACAACTTCGCTTCACGTGGAGGCTGGGCCCGGAAACCGAAGGCGTAGGGCTTGTGACCAGGTGTCCGTCGCTCCGGTGCCCATAACTTTTTATCAGTAAGGAGTTACGCGACGCACAGTATAACGTTGCAAAGCTCTCCAAGTCCTCGCTGAGCCCATTTTAGGAGCCCAAAATCGAACGTTTTCATAAGTTTCGGGCCATTTTCTTCTTTTGCTCAGTTTTTCCGTCCCGGATCGTACACCGTGAGTTGTTAAAAGGACGACAACCTTATTCGCGGGACATTAGAGGGACCTACAATGTGTCAATATTACATCTTGCGAGGATGATGTGTTGTTGAAGTGGATGGGTTGTCCTTAAGCCCATTAGGCCTTCTGAATGGGCCATCTCTCTAAGCTGGGACTATAAACTGTTAACACAAAAAGGAATTGGGCCCTCAACATGACAGGTGCGATCATACCAGCACTAATGCACCGGATCCCATCAGAACTCCGAAGTTCAGCTTGTTTGGGCGAGAGTAGTACTAGGATGGGTGACCCCATGGGAAGTCCTCGTGTTGCACCCCCCTTTTCAATTTTTTTTTGCTCTGGTTTGGGTTGCCAAGATACTTTATCCACCACATTTCTATTATCAAATCCCACGGCACCTTGGGCAAGACAATTTCACTTCACGTGGAGGCTGGGCCCGCAAATTGAGGGCGTAGGGCTTGTGACTAGGTCTCCATCGCTCCGGTGCCCATAACTTTTGATCCGCAAGGAGTTACGCGGCGCACAACATACCGTTGCAACGGGGCCAGCCAGCTTCCTCGCTGTGCCTAGTTTTGGAGCCCAAAATCGAACATTTTCATTAGTTTCGAGTCACTTTTCTTCTTTTGATCTCTTTTTCCGTCCCGGAACGTACGTCGTGAGCTGTTAAAAAGACGACAACCTTACTCGCAGGACATTAGAGGGACCTACAATGTGTCGATATTACATCTTGCGAGGATGATGTGTTGTTGAAGTGGATGGGTTGTCCTTAAGCCCATTAGGCCTTCTGAATGGTCCATCTCTCTAAGCTGGGACTATAAACTGTTAACACAAAAAGGAATTGGGCCCTCAACATGACAGGTGCGATCATACCAGCACTAATGCACCGGATCCCATCAGAACTCCGAAGTTAAGCTTGCTTGGGCGAGAGTAGTAGTAGGATAGGTGACCCTGTGGGAAGTCCTCGTGTTGTGCCCACCCTTAAAATTTTTTTTTGCCCCGGTTAGCCTTGCCAAGATACTTTATCTATCACATTTCTCTTACTAAATCCCACGGCACCTTGGGCAAGACAATTTCACTACACGTAGAGGCTGGGCCCGTAAACCGAGGGCGTGGGGCTTGCGACCAGGTCTCCATCGCTCTGGTGCCCATAACTTTTGATCCGTAAGGAGTCACGTGACACACAACATACCGTTGCAACGGGGCCAGCCAGCTTCCTCGCTGTGCCCAGTTTTGGAGCCCAAAATCGAACATTTTCATTAGTTTCGAGCCACTTTTCTTCTTTTGCTCTCTTTTTCGGTCCCGGAACGTACGTCGTGAGCTGTTAAAAAAACGACAACCTTACTCGCGGGACATTAGAGGGCCCTACAATGCATCGATATCATGTCTTGCGAGGATGCTGCGTTGTTGTAGCAGATCGGTTGTCGTTAACCCATTGGGCCTTCTGAATGGGCCATCTCTTTGCGCTGGGACTGTAAACCATTAACACATAAAGGAATAGTGCCCTCAACATGACGGGTACGATCATACCAGCACTAATGCACCGGATCCCATCAGAACTCCGAAGTTAAGCGTGCTTGGGTGAGATTAGTACTAGGATGGGTGACCACATGGGATGTCCTTGTGTTGCACCCCCCTTTTGAATTTTTTTTGCTCCGATTAGGGTTGCCAAGATACTTTATCCACCACATTTCAATTATCGAATCCCACGGCACCGTGGGCAAGACAACACCGCTTCACATGGAGGCTGGGCCCGCAAACCGAGGGTGTAGGGTTTGCGACCAGGTCTCCATCGCTCTGGTGCCCACAACTTTTTATCCGTAAGAAGTTACGTGGCGTAGGGCATACCGTTGCAAAGCTCTCCGAGAGCTCTACAACGGGGGCAGCCAGCTTCCTCACTGTGCCCATTTTTGGAGCCCAAAATCAAACATTTTCATCAGTTTCGAGCCACTTTTATTCTTTTGCTCTCTTTTTCTGTCCTGGAACGTACGTCGTGAGCTGCTAAAAGGACGATAACCTTACTCGCAGGACATTAGAGGGCCCTACAACGCGTCGATATCACGTCTTGCAATGATGCTGCGTTGCTGTAGCGGATGGGTTGTCGTTAAGCCCATTGGGCCTTTTGAATGGGCCATCTCTCTAGGCTGGGACTGTAAACCGTTAACACATAAAGGAATTGTGCCCTCAACGTGACGGGTGCGATCGTACCAGCACTAATGTACCGGATCCCATCAGAACTCCGAAGTTAAGTGTGATTGGTCGAGAGTAGTCATAGGATGGGTGACCCAATGGGAAGTCCTCGTGTTGCACCCCCCTTTTCAATTTTTTTTGCTCTGGTTAGGGTGGCCAAGATACTTTATCAACCACATTTCTATTATCAAATCCCACCACACCTTGGGCAAGACAACTTCGCTTCACGTGGACGCTGGGCCCGCAAACCGAGGGCGTAGGGCTTGTCACCAGGTCTCCGTCGCTCCGGTGCCCATAACTTTTGATCCGTATGGAGTTATGCGGTGCACAACATAACGTTGCAATGCTCTCCGAGAGCGCTACGACAGGGGTAGCTAGCTTGCTCGTTGTGCCCTTTTTGGAGCCCAAAATCGAACGTTTTCATCAATTTTGGACCACTTTTCTTCTTTTGCTCTGTTTTTCAGTCGCGGATTGTACGTCGTGAGCTGTTAAAACGAAGACAACCTTACTCGCAGGACATTAGAGGGCCCTACAACTCGTCAATATCATGTCTTGCGAGGATGCTACGTTGTTGAAGCGGATGGGTTGTCCTTAAGCCCATTAGGCCTTCCGAATGGGCCATCTCTCTAGGCTGGGATTGTAAACCGTTAACACATAAAGGAATTGTCCCCTCACCATGCCGGGTGCGATCATCCTAGCACTAATGCTCCGGATGCCATCAGAAGTCAGAAGTTAAGCGTGCTTGAGCGAGAGTAGTACTAGGATGGGTGACCCCAGGGAAGTCCTCTTGTTGCACCCCCTTTTACAATTTCTTTTGCTCCAATTAGGGTTGCCAAGATACTTTATCCACCACATTTCTATTATCGAATCCCACGGCACCGTGGGCAAGACAACTTCACTTCACGTGGAGGCTGGGCACGCAAACCGAAGGCGTAGGGCTTGTGACAAGGTCTCCGTCGCTCCGGTGCCCATAACGTTTTATTCGTAAGGTGTTACGCGGCGCACAGTATACCGTTGCAAAGCTCTCCGAGAGCTCTACGATGAGGACAGTCAACTTGCTCACTATGCCCATTTTGGGAGCCCAAAATCGAACGTTTTCATTAGTTTCGGGCCACTTCTCTACTTTTGCTCTGTTTTTCCATCCCGGATCGTACGTCATGAGTTTTTAAAAGGACGACAACCTTACTCGCGGGACATTAGAGCGCCCTATAATGCTTCGATATCACGTCTTGCGAGGATGCTGCGTTGTTGTAGCAGATGGGTTGTCGTTAAGCCCATTGGGCCTTCTGAATGGCCATCTCTCTAGGCTGAGACTGTAAACCGTTAACACATAATGGAATTGTGCCCTCAACATGCGGGGTGCAATCATACCAGCACTAATGCACCGGATCCCATCAGAACTCGGAAGTTAAGGGTGTTTGGGTGAGAGTAGTACTAGGATTGGTGACCTCCTCGGAAGTCCACGTGTTGCACCCCTTTTTTCAATTTTTTTTGCTCCGGTTAGGGTTACCAAGATACTTTATCCACCACATTTCTATTATCGAATCCCACGGCACCGTGGGCAAGACAACTTCGCTTCACGTGGAGGCTGGGCCCGCAAACCGATGGCATAGGGTTTGTGACCAGGTCTCCGTCGCTCCGATGCCCATAACTTTTTATCCGTAAGAAGTTATGCAGCGCGCAGCATACCGTTGCAAAGCTCTCCAAGAGCTCTACGATGGGGGCAGCCAGCTTGCTCGCTGTGCCAGCTTAGGTAGCCCAAAATCGAATGTTTTCATCTGTTTCGGGCCACTTTTCTTCTTTTACTCTATTTTTCCGTCCCGGATCGTACGTCGTGAGCTGTTAAAAGGATGACAAGCTTACTCGTGGGACATTAGAGGCCCCTACAACGCGTCGACCTCAAGTCTTACGAGGATGCTGCGTTGTTGAAGCGGATGGGTTGTCGTTAAGCCCATTGGGCCTTCTATATGGGTCATTCTCTAGGCTGGGACTGTAAACCGTTAACACATAAAGGAATTATGCCCTCAACGTGACGGGTGCGATCGTACCAGTACTAATGCATCGGATCCCATCAGAACTCCAAAGTTAAGTGTGCTTGGGCGATAGTAGTACTAGGATGGGTGACCCCTCGGAAGTCCTCGTGTTGCACCCCTCTTTTCAAATTTTTTTGCTCTGGTTAGTGTGGCCAAGATACTTTATCCACCACATTTCTATTATCAAATCCCACTACACCTTGGGCAAGGCAACTTCGCTTAACGTAGTGGCTGGGCCCGCAAACCGAGGGCGTAGGGCTTGCGACCAGGTCTTCGTCGCTCCGGTGCCCATAACTTTTGATCCGTAAGCAGTTACGCAATGCACAGCATACCGTTGGAAAGCTCTCTGAGAGCTCTACGATTGGGGCAGCCAACTTGCTCGCTGTGCCGCTTTTTGCAGCCCAAAATCGAACGTTTGCATCAGTTTCAGGCCACTTTTCTTCTTTTGCTCTATTTTTCAGTGCCGGATCGTACGTTGTGAGCTGTTAAAAGGACGACATCCTTACTCGCAGGAAATTAGTGGGCCCTACAATGTGTCGATATCAAGTCTTGCGAGGATGTTGCGTTGTTGAAGCGGATGGGTTGTCCTTAAGCACATTAGGCCTTCTGAATGGGCCATCTCTCTAGGCTGGGACTGTAAAACGTTAACACATAAAGGAATTGTGCCCTCAACATGACGGGTCCGATCATACCAGCACTAGTTGTGATAACCCGAACCCGGCATGCAATTAATGGCATTTAATTGCATCTAATTAAGTGTCATCGTAAATGTTAGCATTGAATTATGTGGTTACTTTTGGTTAAACATTTCTTTGTAGCTTTATTTTCATATTTCTTTTAGAAGTAATTAAAATAATACTTGAGTTAATTATTTTAACGGAATATCAACTACTTTTCATATTCATGTTAATCAGCTTTATTTTTCTTGCACCTTAATGCTCGGTTTTCAATTAAATGAAAAGTAGCTCCGAGCCGGAGTAAATTTTAAACTATGATGCTTTTCAAAAATGATATATTTTCTTAAATTCTTTGAGATTTAATTGTTATTCTTTTATTGTCGCAAAGTGCATAGCATATCGAGAGAGATAGTTAGGAAATGAATTCTAGTCCTTAGCAAATAGTGAAAACTAGTATTTAGTGTCTTAATTTTAATATTTTTGTTGTTGTTAGCTAGAATTAGAATTGTGCTAGTTGTTTTAGCTTCAAAATGCATAAAATAAGCCTATTTGACCAAGTTTAAGTTAGCTTTGACCAAGGGCTTGACTTGTTGACTTTTGAGCATCTTTTATAAGCTTAAACTAACAAGGAAAATAAAGAAAAAAAGCTGGAAAAATAGATTGCATAGGGCCGAAAATGGAAGGAGAAAAAAAATAACATTTCAGCATTCAAATCTTTGATTCTTCGCGTGAGCTTGCACGGGGTGGTTTCCGAGGCATCCTACGAGGTTTTCCTAGCGTCTAAGAGCATCTAAGGTGAGGGTTTCATCGTTATTTGCGCATTTTATTATTTTGTGTATTAACTTTGATTTTTGGGTTTTATCCGTATATTGTTATTTTAATCATTTTGAGGCTTAAAGAATGTTCCCTGGCAATTGTAGAACATGTATTTATAGCTTTGTAACATTTCCTACGGTTAAATCTTGAGATTGTAATTTAAATTGTTAGTTGAATAGTAAACTATGAATAGTAAAACCTCATTTTGATAAAGTTGCACTGTTATGCTTTCTGTTGATGTGAAAAGGTACTAGGTATGCTAGAATGCCTAAATGCATGGTTTGTTTAGGTTGCGTAATGGAAAAACGAGAAAAATGCATTAGTGAAAGTTGGGGTTGTTTCGGTCGAGTTTGGAATTTTTTCGATTTGCGTGAAGACATTGTCGAGGTACGTCATGGAAGCACTTTTGGTGCAGTTGTGACATTGGTTGGGTAATCGGTTGAGGTAGTTGTAGTTCAAACGAGCAAAGAGGAAAATTGGGGCTTTGCGTGAATTCTAGGGTAAAGTAGGGTTTCGGGGTCTTTAGACGTGTCTTATGGTGACCTAGGAAGATTGGTGAAGTTGGTTTCCAAAACTCGTGGCTCGTTTGGAAGTAGTAGCGTTTGGTAAGTTGGGGTCATTTTGTGTTTTTGTTGGTTTTCGTAGAGTCTTGCTTGTAGAATGTTTGTTAATGCTTATATTGCTTATAGAATGCTTATATTGCTTATAGAATGCTTATATTGCCTATAGAATGTTTATAATGCCTAAAGAATACTTATTATTGCTTGATAATGTTTGTTGGTGTTGTTCTTGTTGCTTATTTGATTGATAATGCTTGATATCTTGTTTGTCGCCTCTAATCTGTATTGTTGTGCTATCGCTCGTTTATCGCCTTGTATCGAGTCTTGCATTGCATAGTGTCAGGGCAGTGTGATGGGCCTCTATGGGTAGCCTCGGGTTGCCAATGTTGGTTGCCCTAGCTCCGTGTCCTATTCCCTTTCACGCTTGGGTTGCCTCCCAGGGAGATTTGGGTCGTAGAATTGATGGATACTTCCGGGGTATTCCAAACTGAAGTTATAAGGTGGTTGCGCGCTTATTGTCATCGTTGTCAACATCAAGCTCGAGATTGATGTATCGCTCGTGAAATGGTACATTGCTCGTATGAGTGAACCATAGCCTTCAGAGTGTGGTATAGCTTTGAATGGTTGTGTTAATGCTTTCAGTAATTGCTTATTGTATTGATTGTTTGTCTTGATTGCTTACTTATCGGATATATTGCTTAACTGTCTTATTTGCATTGCACGACTTTCTTTCTCTCCAATTCGATATCTATCTCGCCCTCACTGAGTATACGTGTTGTGTATACTCACTCCTCACCACCACATTTCAGGAAATGCCATGTTAGCTGGAAAGTTCGTGATTTCGTGAAAGTTCGTGCTTGAAGAGTTGTCTTGCGTGCCTATGTGACTTGAGTTGTCGAAGTTGTAAAGATGTATGCTTTTATGTATTGTATGTATTTAATGTCAAAAGGGATGTAATTTAAGTTTCATTAGATTATTGAAGTGGTTTGAAAAGTTAGATTATGTATCTAGTTAATGTAGCTTAACTTCAATGCATGTTTGTATTGTCCAAAAGAAAGAGATAGAAAGATATGATAGTCTAACTTATGCAATAGGTTGGTGTGGTTTAATTGCTAAGCATGAATGTATAATTGCTTGTGATTGCTTGTTGTGAACCAAGGCTCGGATGGCCTTGAGGCGGTTGAATGTTTGGACGTGGTATTGCTCCACTTATATGCTGTCGCATGTTTCCTTTTTGCCTACATACATGTGAGACTCTGTCCTGTTTTCCTAAAATTTTGCCCGGGTTTGGAATTGGGTTGTGATTAGATTTATTGATAGAACTCCCGGTCTCGAGAGGGATCGGGGTGTTACAGGTGGTATCAGAGCTTGTTTAGCTCATAAGCCGGGACAGGGTCCTCAGTCTGGTAGGTAGTGATCCTTGAATGTGTGCTTGTTAAGTGTGTTTTGAAAGTGTATGCTTGTATGTGAGATTGTGTGTCTTGACTTGAATGTGTGCTCCTATGTGATATAGTTATGTGTTATGTGTTAAATGTATGTTAAGTAAAGTGAAGTGTCTAGTTGTGCATTGAATTGACCTATTGAATTGGCATCGTGAATCGAATTGATCTCATGGATTGTTATTTGCTTGAAGTATTGCTTGTAGTGTATGTATTAGAATGTCTTGAATTGATTATGTTGTGCTTGACTTGATTGCCGTGCTTGAGTGACATTGTGGAATAAACTGTTTTGTAAACTTGCTTGCATAATAGTTTAAGGCATGTGTATAACTGTGATATATTGGCATTCATACATGTACTGTTGAAATGGTAAGAAAGACTTCTTCCTTCCCCTGAAGAGAAGTGGTTAGTAGCAAGCCCCAAGTTATGTGGATTGACGGGAATGAGCAGTATTTGACTAGCCTTTATTTGGTAGTTGGAGTTTGTTTATTGGGGTTCCTTGAAGGTTATCTTCTATGCTTTGTGTAAATGACTTCCTTTGGAGTTCTACATGATTATTCTTTGGAGCATTTTCTTAAATGTCTTCTTGATTGGGTATTCATTGGGTATTTTCATATTGGCATTTCGTGGGAGACTTGGTTGGGATTTCAATCAACCTTTGGTGTTCTTTCTGTATTCTTATGGTGAAACTTTGATTTGAGTCTGCTTACAATGATCAGGTTTGTCTGAGGCGTATTACTTTGGTATTCCTTGTGGACATTTCTCAGTGGATTTGGCAATCAGAGCTCTTATTGGACTTACTGCATAATGTTATCTATAATATCTCCGCTCTAGTCTTTCTTGATATTTTATCGGCAATGGTGATTGCAATTCTTCAATAGTATATGATGCTCCTGCACGACATTCCCTCTGATGCTTCTTGAGCTATATATTTTGAAAGACTTCCTTGAAACCTCTGTAATATGATTGACTGGATTTCTTGTCTGGAGTCTTCCTGAGCAGTACTTGGGATTCTTGTTTAGACTCTGCTTCAGATTGTTTATTGGATCATTGGTGGCCATTTATTTAGCATTTACTTATTGGGCAAACATGGCTACATTCTTAGCGGAGCATTGTTCAGGTATGTTTCTTGGCTTTCCTCAGTTGGTTTGGTAATTGGAATTCCTATCGGACTTATAATATAGCACTACTTACGGTATTCTTTGGAATTCTTAGTGGGCATTCTACTGGTATTTTCCTTGTTGGCACTATTGGAAGTCTTACACTTGGAATCTTGTTCAGAATTATTATCTTATATTGCTTACGGTATGCTGTGAATAGTTTAGGCTTTCTTGGTGGTAAGTTGTATGAAGTTTGCACTCGGCAAATGGCGATGAGGTCTTGGAGATTGGTCTTATATGTGCTGCATCTGCTTTGGCCATCCTTTGACTTCCTTATTTGATACTTGTTGGACTTTTATAGAGGATTCGTATATAGAATATTCCTTCGGTATTCTTCTTGTTAATAATATGTGAAATTGGTAATATCTACAGTATCTTTGCTTTAGTCTTTATTGGCATCTTCTCCGCACTTCTAGCAGGGAATTCATCTATGGTATTCTTGACCAGCGGAATTCTTATTTGGATTTCAAGATGGTATTTTCAATTAAGCCTTTATTTGGCCTTATTTCTTTGGAGTTTTCAGTCAGTACTATTGGGGTTTTCTTAGTAAGTTATTCTTCGAGCGTTCTTATTCAGTGTCTTGTTCAGCAACCAATGAAGAGTGGTCAGAGTTGGATTTCAGATGAGGCAGAGTTTTATTGGAAGAAGAATTGCGAGGACGCAATTGTTCTAAGTGGGGAAGGATGTGATAACCCGAACCCGACATGCATTTAATGACATTTAATTGCATCTAATTAAGTGTCATCTTAAATGTTAGCATTGAATTATGTGGTTATTTTTGGTTAAACATTTCTTTGTAGCTTTATTTTCATATTTCTTTTAGAAGTAATTAAAATAATACTTGAGTTAATTATTTTAACGAAATATCAACTACTTTTCATATTCATGTTAATCGGCTTTATTTTTCTTGCACCTTAATTCTCGGTTTTCAATTAAATGAAAAGTAGCTCCGAGCCGGAGTAAATTTTAAACTATGATGCTATCCAAAAATGATATATTTCTTAAATTCTTTGAGATTTAATTGTTATTCTTTTATTGTCGCAAAGTGCATAGGATATCGAGAGAGATAGTTAGGAAATGAATTATAGACCTTAGCAAATAGTGAAAACTAGTATTTAGTGTCTTAATTTTAATATTTTTGTTGTTGTTAGCTAGAATTAGAATTGTGCTAGTTGTTTTAGCTTCAAAATGCATAAAATGAGCCTATTTGACCAAGTTTAAGTTAGCTTTGACCAAGGGCTTGACTTGTTGACTTTTGAGCATCTTTTATAAGCTTAAACTAACAAGGAAAATAAAGAAAAAAAGCTGGAAAAACAGATTGCAGAGGGCCGAAAATGGAAGGAGAAAAAAAAATAACATTTCAACTTCAAATCTTCGATTCTTCGCGTGAGCTTGCACGGGGTGGTTTCTGAGGCATCCTACGAGATTTTCCTAGCGTCTAGGAGTGTCTAAGGTGAGGGTTTCATGTTTATTTGCGCATTTAAATATTTTGTGTATTAGCTTTGATTTTTGGGTTTTATCCGTATATTGTTATTTTAATCGTTTTGAGGCTTAAAGAATGTTCCCTAGCAATTGTAGAACATGTATTTATAGCTTTGTAACATTTCCTGCGGTTAAATCTTGAGATTGTAATTTAAATTATTAGTTGAATAGTAAACTATGAATAGTAAAACCTAGTTTCGATAAAGTTGCGCTGTTATGCTTTCTGTTGATGTGAAAATGTGCTAGGTATGCTAGAATGCCTAAATGCATTGTTTGTTTAGGTTGCGTAATGGAAAAAATGAGAAAAATGCATTAGTGAAAGTTGGGGTCGTTTCGGTCAAGTTTGGAATTTTCTCGATTTGCTTGAAGACATTGTCGAGGTGCATCATAGAAGCACTTTTGTTGCAGTTGTGACATTGGTTGGGTAATCGGTTGAGGTAGCTATAGTTCAAACGAGGAAAGCGGGAGATCGGGGCTTTCCGTGAATTCTAGGGTAAAGTAGGGTTTCGGGGTCTTTAGACGTGCCTTATGGTGACCTAGGAGGATTGGTGAAGTCGCTTTCCAAAACTCGTGGCTCGTTTGGAAGTAGTAGCGTTTGGTAAGATGGGGTCATTTTGTGTTTTTGTTGGTTTTCGTAGAGTCTTGCTTGTAGAATGTTTGTTAATGCTTATATTGCTTATAGAATGCTTATATTGCTTATAGAATGCTTATATTGCCTATAGAATGCTTATAATGCCTATAGAATACTTATTACTGTTTGATAATGTTTGTTGGTGTTGTTCTTGTTGCTTATTTGATTGATAATGCTTGATATCTTGTTTGTCGCCTCTAATCTGTATTGTTGTGCTATCGCTCGTTTATCGCCTTGGATCGAGTCTTGCATTGCATAGTGTCAGGGCAGTGTGATGGGCCACTCTGGGTAACCTTGGGTTGCCAGTATTGGTTGCCCTAGCTCCGTGTCCTATTCCCTTTCTCGCTTGGGTTGCCTCCCAGGGAGATTTGGGTCGTAGAATTGATGGATACTTCCGGGGCATTCCAAACTGAAGTTATAAGGTGGTTGCACGCGTATTGTCATCGTTGTTAACATCAAGCTGAATATTGATGTATTGCTCGTGAAATGGTAAATTGCTCGTATGAGTGAACCATAGCCTTCAGAGTGTGGTACAGCTTTGAATGGTTGTGTTAATGCTTTCAGTAATTGCTTATTGTATTGATTGTTTGTCTTGATTGCTTACTTATCGGATATATTGCTTAACTGTCTTATTTGCATTGCACACTTTCTTTCTCTCCAATTCGATATCTATCTCGTCCTCACTGAGTATACGTGTTGTGTATACTCACTCCTCACCACCACATTTCAGGAAATGCCATGTTAGCTGGAAAGTTCGTGATTTCGTGAAAGTTCGTGCTTGAAGAATTGTCTTGCGGGCCTATGTGACTTGAGTTGTCGAAGTTGTAAAGATGTATGCTTTTATGTATTGTACGTATTTAATGTCAAAAGGGATGTAATTTAAGTTTCATTAGATTATTGAAGTGGTTTGAAAAGTCAGATTATGTATCTAGTTAATATAGCTTAACTTCAATGCATGTTTGTATTGTCCAAAAGAAAGAGATAGAAAGATATGATAGTCTAACTTATGCAATAGGTTGGTGTGGTTTAATTTCTAAGCATGAATGTATAATTGCTTGTGATTGCTTGTTGAGAACAAGGCTCGGATGGCCTTGAGGTGGTTGAATGTTTGGACATGGTATTGGTCCACTTATGTACTGTCGCATGTTTGCTTTTTGCTTAGAAATAGGGGAGACTCCTTCCGTTTTCCCTAAAATTTTGCCCGGGTTTGGAATTGGGTTGTTAGATTGATAGATAGAACTCCCGGTCTCGAGAGGGATTGGGGTGTTACACTAATGCACCGGATCCTATCACAACTCTGAAGTTAAGCGTGCTTGGCTGAGAGTAGTACTCGGATAGGTGACCCCATGGGAAGTCCTCGTCTTGCACCCCCCTTTTCAATTTTTTTTTGCTCCGATTAGGGTTGCCAAGATACTTTATCAACCACATTTCTATTATCGAATCCCACGGCACCGTGGGCAAGACAACTTCGCTTCACGTGGAGGCTGGGCCCGCAAACCGAAGGCGTAGGGCTTGTGACCAGGTCTCCGTCGCTCCGGTACCCATAACTTTTTATACGTAAGGTGTTAAGCGGCGCACAGCATACCGTTGCAAAGCCCTCCGAGAGCTCTACGACGGGGGCAGTTAGCTTGCTCACTGTGCCCATTTTGGGAGCCCAAAATCGAACGTTTTCATCAGTTTTGGGCCACTTTTCTACTTTTGCTCTGTTTTTCGGTCCCAGATCGTACGTCGTGAGCTGTTAAAAGAACGGCAACCTTACTAGTGGGACATTAGAGGGCCCTACAACGCATCGATATCACGTCTTGTGAGGATGCTGCGTTGTTGAAGCGGATGGGTTGTCGTTAAGCCCATTGGGCCTTCTGAATGGGCCATCTCTCTAGGCTGGGACTGTAAACGGTTAACACATAAAGGAATTATGCCCTCAACATGACGGGTGCGATCATACCAGCACTAATGCACCGGATCCCATCAGAACTCCGATGTTAAGCGTGCCTGGGCGAGAGTTGTACTAGGTTGGTGACCCCCTCGGAAGTCCTCGTGTTGTACCCCCTTTTTCAATTTTTTTTGCTCCGGTTTGGGTTGCCAAGATACTTTATCCACCACATTTCTATTATCGAATCCCACGGCACCTTGGGCAAGACAACTTCGCTTCACGGGGAGGCTGGGCCCGCAAACCGAGGCCGTAGGGCTTGTGGCCACGTCTCCATCGCTCCGGTGCCCATAACTTTTAATCCGCAAGGAGTTACGCGGCGCACAACATACCGTTGCAAAGCTCTCCGAGAGCTCTACGACTGGGGTAGCTAGCTTCCTCACTGTGCCTATTTTTTGAGCCCAAATTCGAACATTTCATCAGTTTCGGGCCACTTTTCTTCTTTTGCTCTCTTTTTCGGTCCCGGATCGTACTTCGTGAGCTGTTAAAAGGACGACAACCTTACTTGCGGGACATTAGAGGGCCCTACAACGCATCGATATCATGTCTTGCGAGGATGCTACGTTGTTGTAGCGGATGGGTTGTCGTTAAGCCCATTGGGCCTTTTGAATGGGCCATCTCTCTAGGCTGGGACTGTGAACCGTTAACAAATAAAGGAATTGTGCCATCAACATGACGGGTGCAATCATTCCAGCACTAATGCACCGGATCCCTTTAGAACTCCGAAGTTAAGCGTGCCTGGGCGAGAGTTGTACTAGGGTGGTGACCCCCTCGGAAGTCCTCGTGTTGTACCCCCTTTTTCAATTTTTTTTGCTCCGGTTTGGGTTGCCAAGATACTTTATCCACCACATTTCTATTATCGAATCCCACGGCACCTTGGGCAAGACAACTTCGCTTCACGGGGAGGCTGGGCCCGCAAAACGAGGGTATAGGGCTTGTTACCAGATCTCCGTCGCTCCGGTGCCCATAACTTTTGATCCGCAAAGAGTTACGCGGCGCACAGCATACCGTTGCAAAGCTCTCCGAGAGCTCTACGACGGGGGCAGCTAGCTTCCTTGCTGTGCCCATTTTTTGAGCCGAAAATCGAACATTTCATCAGTTTCGGGCCACTTTTCTTCTTTTGCTCTTTTTTTCCGTGCCGGAACGTACGTCGTGAGCTATTAAAAGGACGAAAACCTTACTCGTGGGACATTAGAGGGCCCTACAATGTGTCGATATCACGTCTTGCGAGGTTGCTACGTTGTTGAAGCGAATGGGTTGTCCTTAAGCCCATTAGGCCTTCTGAATGGGCCATCTCTCTAGGCTGGGACTGTAAACCGTTAACACATAAAGGAATTGTGCCCTCAACATGACGGTTGCGATCATACCAGCACTAATGCACCGGATCCCATCAGAACTCCGAAGTTAAGTGTGCTTGGGCGAGAGTAGTACCAGGATGGGTAACCCCCTGGGAAGTCCTCATGTTGCACCCCCCTTTTTTATTTTTTTTGCTCCGATTAGGGTTGCCAAGATACTTTATCTACCACATTTCTATTATTGAATCCCACAGCACCGTGGACAAGACAACTTTGCTTCAGGTGCAGGCTGGGCCGGCAAACCGAAGGCGTAGGGCTTGTGACTAGGTCTCCGTCGCTCCGGTGCCGATAACTTTTTATCCGTAAGGAGTTAAGTGGCGCACAACATACCGTTGCAAAGCTCTTCGGGAGCTCTACGACGGGGGCAGTCAGCTTGCTCACTCTGCCCGTTTTGGGAGCCCAAAATAGAACGTTTTCATCAGTTTCGGGCCACTTTTCTACTTATGCTCTGTTTTTCGATCCCGGATCGTATGTCGTGAGCTGTTAAAAGGACGACAACCTTACTCGTGTGACATTAGAGGGCCCTACAACGCGTCGATATCACGTCTTGCGAGAATGCTACGTTGTTGTAGCGGATGGGTTGTCGTTAAGCCCATTGGGCCTTCTGAATGGGCCATCTATCTAGGCTGGGACTGTAAACCATTAACACATAAAGGAATTGTGCCCTCAACATGACGGGTGTGATCATACCAGCACTAATGCAACGGATCCCCTCAGAACTCCGAAGTTAAGCGTGCTTGGGCAAGAGTAGTACTAGGATGGGTGACCCCCTGGGAAGTCCTCATGTTGCACCCCCTTTTTCATTTTTTTTTGCTCCGGTTAGGGTTGCCAAGATACTTATCCACCACATTTCTATTATCGAATCCCACGGCAACTTGGGCAAGACAATTTCGCTTCACATGGTGGCTAGGCCCGCAAATCGAGGGCGTAGGGCTTGTGACCAGGCCTCCGTTGCTCCGGTGCCCAAAACTTTTGATCCGTAAGGAGTTACGCGGCGCACAGCATACCGTTGCAAAGCTCTCCGAGAGCTCTACGACGGGGGTAGCCAGTTTCCTCGCTGTTATCGTTTTTGGAGCCCAAAATCGAACATTTTCATCCATTTCGGGCCACTTTTCTTCTTTTGCTCTCTTTTTCGGTCCCGTATCGTAGGTCGTGAGTTGTTAAAAGGACGACAACTTTACTCACGGGGCATTAAAGGGCCGTACAATGCGTCGATATCACGTCTTGGGAGAATGCTGCGCTGTTGTAACGGATGGCTTGTCGTTAAGCCCATTGGGCCTTCTGAATGGGCCATCTCTCTAGGCTGGGACTGTGAACCGTTAACACATAAAGGAATTGTGCCCTCAACATGACGGGTGCGATCATACCAGCACTAATGCATCGGATCCCATAAGAACTCCGAAGTTAAGCGTGCTTGAGCGAGAGTAGTACTAGGATGGGTGACCCACTGGAAAGTCCTCGTGTTGCACCCCCCATTTCAATTTTTTTTGCTCCGATTAGGGTTGCCAAGATACTTTATCCACCACATTTCTACTATCGTATCCCACGGCACCGTGGGCGAGACAACTTTTCTTCACGTGGAGGCTGGGCCTGCAAACCGAGGGCGTAGGGCTTGTGACCAGGCCTCTGTCGCTCCGGTGCCCAAAACTTTTGATCCGTAAGAAGTTACGCGGCGCACAGCATACCGTTGTAAAGCACTCCGAGAGCTCTACGATGGGGGCAGCGAGCTTGCTCGCTGTGCCTGTTTTGGGAGCCCAAAATCGAACGTTTTCATCAGTTTCGGCCACTTTTTTTCTTTTGCTCTGTTTTTCCGTCCCGGATCGTACGTCGTGTGCTGTTAAAAGGACGACAACCTTACTCGCGGGACATGAGAGGGCCTTACAACGCGTCAATATCACGTCTTGCGAGGATGCTGCATTGTTGAAGCGGATTGGTTGTCGTTAAGCCCATTGGGCCTTCTAAATGGGCCATCTTTCTAGGCTAGGAATGTGAACCATTAACACATAAAGGTATTGTGCCCTCAACATGACGGGTGCGATCATACCAGCAATAATGCACCGGATCCCATCAGAACTCCGAAGTTAAGCGTGCTTGGGCGAGAGTAGTACTAGGATGGGTGACCTCCTAGGAAGTCCTCCTGTTGCTCCCCCCTTTTCAATTTTTGTTGCTCCGGTTAGGGTTGCCAAGATACTTTATCCACCACATTTCTATTATCAAATACCACGGCACTGTGGGTAAGACAAATTCGCTTCACGTGGAGGTTGGGCCCCTAAACCGAGGGCGTGGGGCTTGTGACCAGGTCTCCGTCGCTCCGATGTCCATTACTTTTTATCCGCAAGGAGTTACGCGGCGCACAACATACCGTTGCAATGCTCTCCGAGAGCTCTACGACGGGGGCAGCGAGCTTGCTCGGTTTGCCCGTTTTGGGAGCCGAAAATCGAACGTTTTCATCAGTTTCAGGCCACTTTTCTTCTTCTGCTCTGTTTTTCCGTCCCTTATCGTACGTTGTGAGCTATTAAAAGGACGACAACCTTACTCGCGGGACATTAGAGGGCCCTACAATGTGTCGATATCACGTTTTGCAAGGATGCTGCGTTGTTGTAGCGGATGGGTTATCGTTAATCCCATTGGGCCTTCTAAATGGGCCATCTCACTAGGCTGGGACTGTAAACCGTTAACACATGAAGGAATTGTGCCCTCAACATGACGGGTACGATCATACCAGGACTAATGAACCGGATCCCATCAGAACTCCGAAGTTAAGCGTGCTTGGGCGAGAGTAGTACTAAAATGGGTGACCCCCTGGGAAGCCCTCGTGTTGCACCCCACTTTTCAATTTTTTTTGCTCCGATTAGGGTCGCCAAGATACTTTATCCACCACATTTCTATTATCGAATCCCACGGCACCGTGGGCAAGACAACTTCGCTCCACGTGGAGGCTGGGCCCACAAACCGAGGGTGTAGGGCTTGTGACCAGGTCTCCGTCTGATGCCCATAACTTTTTATCCGTAAGAGGTTATGCTGTGCACAGCATACCGTTGCAAAGCACTCCGAGAGCTCTACGACGGGGGCAGCTAGATTGCACGCTGTGCCCGTTTTGGGAGCCCAAAATCGAACGTTTTCATTAGTTTTGGGCCACTTTTCTTCTTTTGCTCTATTTTTTCGTTCCGGATCGTACGTCGTGAGCTGTTAAAAGGATGACAACCTTACTCGCGGGACATTAAAGGGCCTTACAATGTGTCGATATCACGTCTTGCGAGGATGCTGCGTTGCTGTAGCGGATGGGTTGTCGTTAAGCCCATTGGGCCTTCTGAATAGGCCATCTCTCTACGCTGGGACTGTAAACCTTTAACACATAAAGGTATTGTGCCCTCAACATGACGGGTGCGATCATACCAGCACTAATGCACTGGATCCCATCAGAACTCCGAAGTTAAGCATGCTTGGGCGAGAGTAGTACTAGGATGGGTGACCCCCTCGGAGGTCCTCGTGTCGCACCCCCCTTTTCAATTTTTTTTGCTCTGATTAGTGTTGCCCAGATACTTTATTCGCCACATTTCTCTTATCAAATCCCACGGTAACTTGGGCAAGACAACTTCGCTTCACGTGGAGGTTGGGCCCGCAAACCGAGGGCGTAGGGCTTGTGACCAGGTCTCCGTCGCTCCGTTGTCCATAACTTTTGATCCGTAAGAAGTTACGCGGCGCACAGCATACCGTTGTAAAGCTCTACGAGAGCTCTACGACGGGGGAGCCCAGCTTGCTCGCTATGCCCATTTTTGGAGCCCAAAATCGAACATTTTCTTCAGTTTTGGGCCACTTTTCTTCGTTTGGTCTTTTTTTTTGTCCCGGATCGTACGTCGTGAGCTGTTAAAAGTTCGACAACCTTGCTCGCGGGACATTAGAGGGCCCTGCAACGTGTCGATATCACGTCTTGCGAGGATGCTGGGTTGTTGAAGTGGATGGGTTGTCCTTTGGCCCATAGGCCTTTTGAATGGGCCATCTCACTAGGTTGGGACTGTGAACCGTTAACACATAAAGGAATTGTGCCCTCAACATGACGGGTGCAATCATACCAGCACTATTGCACCGGATCCCATCAGAACTGTAAAGTTAAGCATGCTTGGGCGAGAGTAGGACTAAGATGGGTGACCCCCTGGGAAGTCCTCGTGTTGCACCCCCCTTTTCAATTTTCTTTGCTCCGATTAGGGTTGCCAAGATACTTTATCCACCACATTTCTATTATCAAATCCCACGACACCTTGGGCAAGACAACTTCGCTTCATGTGGAGGCTGGGCCCGCAAACCGATGTCGTAGGACTTGTGACGAGGTCTCCGTCGCTCTGGTGATCATAACTTTTGATCCGTAAGGAGTAACGCGGCGCACAGCATATCGTTGCAAAGCTCTACGAGAGCTCTACAACGGGGGCATCCAGCTTGCTCACTGTGCCCATTTTTGGAGCCCAAAATCGAACATTTTCTTCAGTTTTGGGCCACTTTTCTTCTTTTGCTCTCTTTTTTTGTCCCGGATCATACGTCGTGAGCTGTTAAAAGGACGACAACCTTGCTCGCGGGACATTAGAGGGCCCTACAACGTGTCGATATCACGTCTTGCGAGGATGCTGCATTGTTGAAGCGGATGGGTTGTCCTTAAGCCCATTAGGCACCGGATCCCGGCACTAATGCACCGGATCCCATCAGAACTCCGAAGTTAAGCGTGCTTGGACGAGAGTAGTACTCGGATGGGTGACGCTCTGGGAAGTCCTCGTGTTGCACCCCCTTTTTCAATTTTTTTTGCTCCGATTAGGGTTGCCAAGATACTTTATCAACCATATTTCTATTATCGAATCCCACGGCACCGTGGGTAAGACAACTTCGCTTCACGTGGAGGCTGGGCTCGCAAACCGTGGGCGTTGGGCTTGTGACCAGGTCTCCGTCGCTCCGGTGCCCATAACTTTTTATTCGTAAGGAGTTACGCAGCGCACAGCATACCGTTGGAAAGCACTCTGAGAGCTCTACGACGGGGGCAGTTAGCTTGCTTGGTGGGCCCGTTTTGTGGGCCCAGAATCGAACGTTTTCATCAGTTTCGGGCCACTTTTCAACTTTTGCTCTGTTTTTCCATCCTGGATCGTACGTCGTGAGCTATTAGAAGGACGACAACCTTACTCGCGGGACATTAGAGGGCCGTAAATCGCGTCGATATCACGTCTTGCGAGGATGCTGCGTTGTTGTAGCGATTGGGTTGTCGTTAAGCCCATTGGGCCTTCTGAATGGGCCATCTCTCAAGGCTGGAACAGTGAACCGTTAACACATAAAGAAATTGTTCCCTCAACATGACGGGTACGATCGTACCAGCAATAATGCACTGGATCCCATCAGAACTCCGAAGTTAAGCATGCTTGGGCGAGAGTAGTATTAGGATTGGTGACCCCCTAGGAAGTCCTCGTGTTGCACCACCTTTTTCAATTTTTTTTGCTCCGATTAGGTTGCAAAGATACTTAATCCACCACATTTCTATTATCGAATCCCACGGCACCTTGGGCAAGACAACTTCGCTTCACATGGAGGCTGGGCCCGCAAACCGAGGGCGTGGGGCTTGTGAACAAGTCTCTGTCGCTCCGATGTCCATAACTTTTTATCCGTCAGGAGTTACGCGCCGCACATCATACCGTTGCAAAGCTCTCTGAGAGCTCTACGACGGAGGTAGCCAGCTTCCCTGTTGTGCCCATTTTTGGAGCCAAAAATTGAACATTTTCATCAGTTTCGGTCCACTTTTCTTCTTTTGCTCTCTTTTTTGGTCACAGATCGTACGTCATGAACTATTAGAAGGACGACAACCTTACTCGCGGGACATTAGAGGGCTGTAAATCGCGTCGATATCACGTCTTGCGAGGATGCTGCGTTGTTGTAGCGATTGGGTTGTCGTTAAGCCCATTGGGCCTTCTGAATGGGCCATCTCTCAAGGCTGGAACAGTGAACCGTTAACACATAAAGAAATTGTTCCCTCAACATGACGGGTACGATCGTACCAGCAATAATGCACTGGATCCCATCAGAACTCCGAAGTTAAGCGTGCTTGGGCGAGAGTAGTACTAGGATGGATGACCTCCTGGGAAGTCCTCGTGTTGTTCCCCCCTTTTCAATTTTTGTTGCTCCGGTTAGGGTTGCCAAGATACTTTATCCACCACATTTCTATTATCGAATACCATGGCACTGTGGCCAAGACAACTTCGCTTCACGTGGAGGTTGGGCCCGCAAACCGAGGGCGTAGGGCTTGTGACCAGGTCTCCGTCGCTCCGATGTCCATAACTTTTTAAATGTAAGGAGTTACGCGCCGCACAGCATACCGTAGTAAAGCTCTCTGAGAGCTCTACGACGGGGGTAGCGAGCTTGCTCGCTTTGCCCATTTTGGGAGCCCAAAATCGATCATTTTCATCAGTTTCAAGCCACTTTTCTTCTATTGCACTATTTTTCCGTCCCTTATCGTATGTTGTGAGCTGTTAAAAGGATGACAACCTTACTCGCGGAACATTAGAGGGCCCTATAGTGCGTCGATATCACGTCTTGCGAGGATGCTGCGTTGCTGTAGCGGATGGGTTATCGTCAAGCCCATTGGGCCTTCTGAATGGGCCATCTCTCTAGGCTGGGACGGTAAACCGTTAACACATAAAGGAATTGTGCCCTCAACATGACGGGTGCAATCATACCAGGACTAATGAACCGGATCCCATCAGAACTCCGAAGTTAAGCGTGCTTGGGCGAGAGTAGTACTATGATGGATGACCTCCTGGGAAGTGCTCGTGTTGTACCCCCTTTTTCAATTTTTTTTGCTCCGGTTAGGGTTGCCAAGATACTTTGTCCACCACATTTCTATTATCAAATCCCACGGCACCATGGGCAAGACAACTTCGCTTCACGTGGAGGCTGGGCCCGCAAACCGAGGGTGTAGGGCTTGTGACCAGGTCTCCGTCGCTCCGGTGCCCATAACTTTTGATCCGTAAGGAGTTACGCGGCACACAGCATATCGTTGCGAAGCTCTCCGAGAGCTCAACTACGGGGGCAGCCAGCTTGCTCGCTGTGCCCATTTTTGGCGCCCAAAATTGAACATTTTCATCAATTTCGGGCAACTTTTCTTCTTTTGCTCTCTTTTTTCGTCCAAGATCGTATGTCGTGAGCTGTTAAAAGGAAGACACCCTTACTTGCGGGAAATTAGAGGACCCTACAACGCGTCGATATCACGTCTTGCAAGGATGCTGCATTGTTGAAGCGGATTGGTTGTCGTTAAACCCATTGGGCCTTCTAAATGGGCCATCTCTCTAGGCTGGGACTGTGAACCGTTAACACATAAAGGTATTGTGCCCTCAACATGACGGGTGCGATCATACCAGCACTAATGCACCGGATCCCATCAGAACTCCGTAGTTAAGCGTGCTTAGGCGAGAGTAGTACTAAAATAGGTGACCCCCTGGGAAGTCCTCGTGTTTCACCCCCCTTTTCAGTTTTTTTGCTCCGATTAGGGTTGCCAAGATACTTTATCCACCACATTTCTATTATCGAATCCCACGGCACCGTGGGCAAGACAACTTCGCTCCACGTGGAGGCTGGGCCCATAAACCGAGGGCGTAGGGCGTGTGACCAGGTCTCCGTCGCTCCAGTGCCCATAACTTTTTATCCGTAAGAAGTTATGCGGTGCCCAACATACCGTTGCAAAGCACCCCGAGAGCTCTACGACGGGGGAAGCTAGCTTGCTCGCTGTGCCCGTTTTGGGAGCCCAAAATCGAACATTTTCATCAGTTTCGGGCCTATTTCTTCTTTTGCTCTGTTTTTCCGTCCTGGATCGTAAGTCGTGAGCTGTTAAAAGGACGACAACCTCACTTGCTGGACATTAGAGGTCCTTACAATGCGTCGATATCACGTCTTGCGAGGATGCTGCGTTGCTGGAGCGGATGGGTTGTCGTTAAGTCCATTGGGCCTTCTGAATGGGCCATCTCTCTACGCTGGTACTGTAAACCGTTAACACATAAAGGTATTGTGCCCTCAACATGATGGGTGCAGTTATACCATCACTAATGCACCGGATCCCATCAGAACTACGAAGTTAAGCATGCTTGGGCGAGAGTAGTACTAGGATAGGTGACCCCCTCGGAAGTCCTCGTGTTGCAACCCCCTTTTCAATTTTTTTTGCTCTGGTTAGGGTTGCCAAGATACTTTATCCGCCACATTTCTATTATCAAATCCCACGGCAACTTGGGCAAGACAACTTCGCTTCACGTGGAGGTTGGGCCCGCAAACCGAGGGCGTAGGGCATGTGACCAGGTCCCCGTCGCTCTGTTGTCCATAACTTTTGATCCGTAAGAAGTTACGCGGCGCACAGCATACCGTTGCAATGCTCTCCGAGAGCTGTACGACGGGTGCAGCCAGCTTGCTCGCTGTGCCCTTTTTGGAGCACAAAATCGAACATTTTCATCATTTTCGGCCCACTTTTCTACTTTTGCTCGATTTTTTCATCCCGGATCGTACGTCATGAGCAGTTAAAAGGACGAGAACCTTACCCGCAGGACATTAGAAGGCCCTACAACGTGTCGAAATCACATTTTGCGAGGATGCTGCGTTGTTGAAGCGGATAGGTTGTCCTTAAGCCCATTAGGCCTTCTGAATGGGCCATCTCACTAGGCTGGGATGGTGAAACGTTAACACATAAAGGAATTGTGCCCCCAACATGACGGGTGCGATCATACCTGCACTATTGCACCGGATCCCATCAGAACTTTGAAGTTAAGCATGCTTGGGCGAGAGTAGTACTAAGATGGGTGACCCCTTGGGAAGTCCTCGTGTTGCACCACCCTTTTCAATTTTTTTTCCTCCGATTAGGGTTGCCAAGATACTTTATCCACCACATTTCTATTATCAAATCCCACGGCACCTTGGGCAGGACAACTTCGCTTCACGTGGAGGCTGGGCCTGCAAACCGAGGGCGTAGGGCTTGTGACGAGGTCTCCGTCGCTCCGGTGATCTTAACTTTTGATCCACAAGGAGTTATGCGGCGCACAGCATAGCATTGCAAAGCACTCCGAGAGCTCTATGATGGGGGCATCCAGCTTGCTCCCTGTGCCCCTTTTTAGAGCCCAAAATCGAACATTTTCATCAGTTTCGGGCCACTTTTCTTCTTTTGCTCTCTTTTTTTGTCCTGGATCGTACGTCGTGAGCTGTTAAAAGGATGACAAACTTACTCGCGGGACATTAGAGGGCCCTAAAATGTGTTGATATCACGTCTTGCGAGGATACTGCGTTGTTGAAGCGGATGGGTTGTCCTTAAGCCCATTAGGCCTTCTGAATGGGCCATCTCTCTAGGTTGGGACTGTGAACCGTTAACACATAAAGGAATTGTGCCCTCAACATGATGGGTACGATCATACAAGCACTAATGCATCGGATCCCATCAGAACTCCAAACTTAAACGTGCTTGGGGGAGAGTAGTACTCGAATAGGTGAACCCTTGGGAAGTCCTCGTGTTACACCCCCTTTTTCAATTTTTTTTGCTCCGATTAGGGTTGCCAAGATACTTTATCAACCACATTTCTATTATCGAATCCCATGGCACCGTGGGCAAGACAACTTCGCTTCACGTGGAAGCTGGGCTCGTAAACCGAGGGCGTAGGGCTTGTGTCTAGGTCTCCGTCGCTCCGGTGCCTATAACTTTTATCCGTAAGGAGTTACGCGGCGCACAGCATACCGTTGGAAAGCACTCCGAGAGCTCTATGACGGGGGCAGTTAGCTTGCTCGCTTTGCCCATTTTGGGGGCCCAAAATCGAATGTTTTCATCAGTTTCAGGACACTTTTCTTCTTTTGCTATGTTTTTCCATCCCGGATCATATGTCGCGAGCGGTTAAAAGGACGAAAACCTTACTCGCGAGACATTAGAGGGCCCTACAGCGCGTCGATATCACGTCTTGCGAGGATGCTGCGTTGGTGTAACGATTGGGTTGTTGTTAAGCCCATTGGGCCTTCTGAATGGGCCATCTCTCTAGGTTGGGATAGTAAACTGTTAACACATAAAGGAATTGTACCCTCAACATGACGGGTGTGATCATACCAGCACTAAAGCACCGGATCCCATTAGTACTCCGAAGTTAAGCGCGCTTGGGCGAGAGTAGTACTAGGATGGGTGACCCTCTGGGAAGTCCTCGTATTGCACCCCCTTTTTCAATTCTTTTTGCTCCGATTATGGTTGCCAAGATACTTTATCCACCACATTTCTATTATCGAATCCCACGGTACGTTGGGCAAGACAACTTCGATTCACGTGGAGGCTGGGCCCGCAAACCGAAGGCGTAGGGCTTGTGAGCAGGTCTCCGTCGCTACAGTGCCCATAACTTATTATCCGTAAGGAGTTACGCGGCGCACAGCATACCGTTGCAAAGCCCACCGAGAGCTCTACGACGGGGCCAGTTAGCTTGCTCGCTGTGCCTGTTTTGGGAGCCCAAAATCGAACGTTTTCATCAGTTTCGGGCCACTTTTGTTCTTTTGCTCTGTTTTTTCATCCCGGATCGTATGTCGCGAGCGTTTAAAAGGACGACAACCTTACTCGCGAGACATTGAAGGGCCCTACAATGCGTCGATATCACGTCTTGCGAGGATGCTGCGTTGTTGTAGCGATTGGGTTGTCGTAAGCCCATTGGGCCTTCAGAATGGCCCATCTCTCTAGGCTGGGACAGTAAACCGTTAACACATAAAGGAATTATGCCCTCAACATGACGGGTGCGATCATACCAGCACTAATGCACCGGATCCCATTAGAACACTGAAGTTAAGCGTGCTTGGGCGAGAGTAGTACTAGGATGGGTGACCCCCTGGGAAATCCTCGTGTTGCACACCCCTTTTCAATTTATTTGGCTCCAGTTAGGGATGCCAAGATACTTTATCCACCACATTTCTATTATCAAATCCCACGGCACCTTAGGCAGGACAACTTCTCTTCACGTGGAGGCTGGGACCGCAAACCGAGGGCGTAGGGCTTGTGACCAGGTCTCCATTGCTCTGGTGCCCATAACTTTTGATCCGTAAGGAATTACGTGGCGCACAACATACCGTTGCAAAGCTCTCCGAGAGCTCTACGACGGGGGCAGCCAGCTTGCTCGCTTTGCCCTTTTTGGAGCCCAAAATTTAACATTTTCATCAGTTTCGGGACACTTTTCTTCTTTTGCTCTTTTTTTTCGTCCCGGATCGTAAGTCGTGAGCTGTTAAAAGGACGACAACCTCACTCGCGGGACATTACAGGGCCCTACAACGTGTAAATATCACGTCTTGGGAGGATGCTACGTAGTTGAAGCGGATGGGTTGTCCTTAAGCCCATTAGGCCTTCTGAATTGGCCATCTCTCTAGGCTGGGACTGTGAACCGTTAACACATAAAGGAATTGTGCCCTCAACATGACGGGTGCGATCATACCAGAACTAGTGCACCGGATCCCATCTGAACTCTGAAGTTAAGCGTGATTGGGCGAGAGTAGTACTAGGATGGGTGACCCCCTTGGAAGTACTCGTGTTGCACGCCCTTTTTCAATTTTTTTTGCTCTGATTAGGGTTGCCAAGATACTTTATCCACCACATTTCCATTATCGAATCCCACGGCACCGTGGGCAAGACAACTTCACTTCACGTGGAGGCTGGGCCCGCAAACCGCGGGCGTAAGGCTTGTGACTAGGTCTCAGTCGCTCCGGTGCCTATAACTTTTTATCCGTAAGGAGTTACGCGGTGCACAGCTTACCATTGCAAAGCTCTCCGAGAGCTCTATGACGGGGGCAGCCAGCTTGCTCGTTGTGCCCATTTTGGGATCCCAAAATTGAACGTTTTCATCCGTTTCAGGCCACTTTTCTTCTTTTGCTCTGCTTTTTCGTCCCGGATCGTACGACGTGAGCTGTTAAAAGGATGACAACCTTACTCGCTGGACATTAGATGGCCCTACAACTCGTCGATATCACGTCTTGCGAGGATGCTACGTTGTTGTAGCAGATGGGTTGTCGTTAAGCCCATTGGGCCTTTTGAATGGGCCATCTCTCTAGGCTGGGACTGTAAACGGTTAACACATAAAGGAATTGTGCCCTCAATATGACGGGTGCGATCATACCATCACTAATGCACTAGATCCCATCAGAACTCCAAAGTTAAGCGTGCTTGGGCGATAGTAGTACTAGTATGGGTGACCCACTGGGAAGTCCTCGTGTTGCACTCCCTTTTTCAATTTTTTTTGCTCCGGTTATGGTTGCCAAAATACTTTATCCACCACATTTCTATTATCGAATCCCATGGCACCTTGGGCAAGACATCTTCGCTTGACATTGAGGCTGGGCCCCCAAACTGAGGGCGTAGGGCTTGTGACTAGGTCTCCGTCACTCCGGTGCCAATAACTTTTGATCTGTAAGGAGTTACGCGGCGCACATCATACCGTTGCAAAGCTCTCCTATAGCTCTACGACGGGGGCAGCCAGCTTGCTCGTTCTGCCCGTTTTTGGGGCCCAAAATCGAACATTTTCATCAGGTTCGGGCCACTTTTCTTCTTTTGCTCACTTTTTCCGTCCCAGATCGTACGTCATGAGCTGTTAAAAGGACGACAACCTTACTCGAGGGACATTAGAGGGTTCTACAATGTATCGATATCAAGTCTTGCGAGGATGCTGCGTTGTTGAAGCAGATGGGTTGTCCTTAAGCCCATTAGGCCTTCTGAATGGGCCACCTCTCTAGGCTGGGACTGTAAACCGTTAACACATAAAGGAATTGTGCCCTCAACATGACTGGTGCGATCATACCAACACTAATGCACTGGATCCCATCTGAACTCCGAAGTTAAGTGTGCTTGGGCGAGAGTAGTACTAGGATGGGTGACCCCTTGGGAAATCCTCGTGTTGTACCCCCATTTTTAATTTTTTTTGTTTCGATTAGGGTTGCCAAGATACTTTATCCTCCACATTTCTATTATCGAATCCCACGGCACCGTGGGCAAGACAACTTCGCTTCACGTGGAGACTGGGCCTGCAAACTGAAGGCGTAGGGCTTGTGACCAGGTCTCCGTCGCTACGGTGTCCATAACTTATTATCCGTAAGGAGTTACGCGGCGCACAGCATACCGTTGCAAAGCACTCTGAGAGTTCTACGACGGGGGCAGTTAGCTTGCTCGCTTTGCCTATTTTGGGAGCCCAAAATCAAACGTTTTCAACAGTTTCTGACCACTTTTTTTCTTTTGCTCTCTTTTTCCGTCCCGGATCGTATGTCGTGAGCTGTTAAAAGGACGACAACCTTACTCGTGGGACATTAGAGGGCCGTAAAACGCGTCGATATCACGTCTTGCGAGGATGCTGCGTTGTTGTAGCGATTGGGTTGTCGTTAAGCCCATTGGGCCTTCTAAATGGGCCATCTCTCTAGGCAGGGACTGTAAACCGTTAACACATAAAGGAATTGTGCCCTCAACATGATGGGTGCGATCATACCAGCACTAATGCATCGGATCCCATCAGAACTCCGAAGTTAAGCGTGCTTGGGCGAGAGTAGTACTAGGATGGATGACCCATTGGGAAGTCCTCGTGTTGTACCCCCATTTTTAATTTTTTTTGTTCCGATTAGGGTTACCAAGATACTTTATCCACCACATTTCTATTATTGAATCCCACGGCACCATGGGCAAGACAACTTCACTTCACGTGGTGGCAGGGCCAGCAAACCGAAGGCGTAGGGCTTGTGACCAGGTCTCCGTCGCTTCGGTGCCCATAACTTTTTATCCGTAAGGAGTTACGCGGCGCACAGCATACCGTTGCAAAGCTCTCCGAGAGCTCTACGACAGAGGCATCCAGCTTCCTCGTTGTGCCCATTTTTGGAGACGAAAATCGAACATTTTTATCCGTTTCCGGTGACTTTTCTACTTTTGCTCTCTTTTTCCGTCCCGAATAGTACGTCGTGAGCTGTTAAAAGGACGACAACCTTACTCGTGGGACATTAGAGGGCCGTAAAATGCGTCGATATCACGTCTTGCGAGGATGCTGCGATGTTGTAGCGATTGGGTTGTCGTTAAGCCCATTGGGCCTTCTAAATGGGCCATCTCTCTAGGCAGGGACTGTAAACCGTTAACACATAAAGGAATTGTGCCCTCAACATGATGGGTGCGATCATACCAGCACTAATGCATCGGATCCCATCAGAACTCCGAAGTTAAGCGTGCTTGGGCGAGAGTAGTACTAGGATGGGTGACCCATTGGGAAGTCCTCATGTTGCACCCCCCTTTTCAATTTTTTTTGCTCCTATTAGCGTTGCCAAGATACTTTATGCACCACATTTCTATTATCGAATCCCACGGGACGGTGGGCAAGACAACTTCGCTTCAAGTGGAGGCTGGCTTCGGAAACCGAGGGCGTAGGGCTTGTGACCAGGTCTCTGTCGCTCTGGTGCCTATAACTTTTTATCTGTAAGAAGTTACGCGGCGCACAGCATACCGTTGCAAAGCTCTCTGAGTGCTCTACGACGGGGGCAGCGTGCATGCTCGTTGTGCTCGTTTTGGGAGCCCAAAATCGAACGTTTTCATCAGTTTCGGGTCACTTTTCTTCTTTTGCTCTGATTTTCCGTCCTGGATCGTACGTCGTGCGCTGTTAAAAGTATGACAACCTTACTCGCAGGGAATTAGAGGGCCTTACAACGCGTCGATATCACGTCTTGCGAGGAAGCTGCATTGCTATAGCAGATGGGTTGTCGTTAAGCCCATTGGGCCTTCTGAATGGGCCATCTGTCTAGGCTGGGACTGTAAACCGTTAACACATAAAGGAATTGTGCCCTCAACGTGATGGGTGCGATCGTACCAGCACTAATGCACCGGATCGCATCAGAACTCCGAAGTTAAGCGTGCTTGGGTGAGAGTAGTACTAGGATGGGTGACCCCCCGGGAAGTCCTCGTGTTGTACCCCACTTTTCAATTTTTTTTGCTCCGATTAGGGTTGCCAAGATACTTCATCCACCACATTTCTATTATTGAATCCCACGGCACCATGGGCAAAACAACTTCACTTCACGTGGTGGCAGGGCCAACAAACCGAAGGCGTAGGGCTTGTGACCAGGTCTCCGTCGCTTCGGTGCCCATAACTTTTTATCCGTAAGGAGTTACGCGGCGCACAGTATACCGTTGC
Organism: Ehretia macrophylla; assembly: GCA_037974665.1. NCBI lineage: Eukaryota > Viridiplantae > Streptophyta > Magnoliopsida > Boraginales > Ehretiaceae > Ehretia > Ehretia macrophylla. The sequence continues at coordinate 85,840,886 of CM075765.1, read as the reverse complement.
AAAGCTCTCCGAGAGCTCTACGACAGAGGCAGCCAGCTTCCTCGTTGTGCCCATTTTTGGAGACGAAAATCGAACATTTTTATCCGTTTCCGGTGACTTTTCTACTTTTGCTCTCTTTTTCCGTCCCGAATAGTACGTCGTGAGCTATTAAAAGGACGACAACCTTACTCTCTGGACATTAGAGGGTTGTACAACGCGTCGATATCACGTCTTGCGAGAATACTGCATTGTTGAAGCGGATGGGTTGTTGTTAAGCCCATTGGGTCTTCTAAATGGGCCATCTCTCTAGGCTGGGACTGTGAACCGTTAACACATAAAGGAATTGTGCCCTCAACATGACGGGTGCGATCATACCAGCACTAATGCACCGGATCCCATCAGAACTCCGAAGTTAAGCGTGCTTGGGCGAGAGTAGTACTAGGATGGGTGACCCCCTAGGAAGTCCCTGTGTTGCACCCCCCTTTTCAATTTTTTTTGCTCTGATTAGGGTTGCCAAGATACTTTATCCACCACATTTCTATTATCGAATACCACGGCACCATGGGCAAGACAACTTCGCTTCACGTGGAGGGTGGGCCCGCAAACTGAGGGCGAAGGGCTTGTGACCAAGTCTCCGTCGCTCTGGTGCCCATAACTTTTTATTCGTAAGAAGTTATGTGGCGCACAGCATACCGTTGCAAAGCTATCCGAGAATTCCACGATGAAGGCAGCGAGCTTGCTCGCTTTGCCCATTTTGGGATCCCAAAATTGAACGTTTTCTTCAATTTCGTGCCACATTTCTTCTTTTGCTCAGTTTTTCTGTCCCGGATCGTACGTCATGAGCTGTAAAAAGGATGACAACCTTACTCGCGGGACATTAAAGGGCGTTACAATGCATCGATATCACGTCTTGCGAGGATGCTGCGTTGCTGTAGCGGATGGGTTGTCGTTAGGCCCATTGGGCCTTCTGAATAGGCCATCTCTCTAGGCTGCGACTATAAACCGTTAACACAAAGGAATTGTGCCCTCAACGTGACGGGTGCGATCGTACCAGCACTAATGCATCGAATCCCATCGGAACTCCGAAGTTAAGCGTGCTTGGGTGAGAGTAGTACTAGGATAGGTGACCCCCTGGGAAGTCATCGTGTTGCACCCCCTTTTTCAATTTTTTTTGCTCCAGTTAGGGTTGCCAAGATACTTTATCCACCACATTTCTATTATCAAATCCCACTGTACCTTGGGCAAGACAACTTCGCTTCACGTGGAGGCTGGGCCCGCAAACCGAGGGCGTACGGCTTGTGACCAGGTCTCCGTCGCTTCGGTGCCCATAACTTTAGATCCTTAAGGAGTTACGCGGCGCACAGCATACCGTTGCAAAGCTCTCCAAGTGTTCTACGGAGGGGCAGCCAGCTTGCTCGCTATGCCCCTTTTTGGAGCCCAAAATTGAACATTTTCATCGGTTTCGGGGCACTTTTCTTCTTTTGCTCTATTTTTTTTATCCCGGATCGTACGTCGTGAGCTATTAAAAGGACGACAACCTTACTCACGGGACATTAGAGTGCCCTACAACGTGTCAATATCACGTCTTGCGAGGATGCTGCGTTGTTGAAGCGGATGGTTTGTCCTTATGCCCATTAGGCCTTCTGAATGGGCCATATCTCAAGGCTGGGACTGTGAACCGTTAACACATAAAGGAATTGTGGCCTCAACATGACGGGTGCGATCATACCAGCAATAATGCACCGGATCCCATCAGAACTCCGAAGTTAAGCGTGCTTGGGCGAGAGTAGTACTAGGATGGGTGACCCCTAGGGAAGTCCTCGTGTTGCACCCCCCTTTTCAATTTTTTTTGCTCCGATTAGGGTTGCCAAGATACTTAATCCACCACATTTCTATTATCGAATCCCACGGCACCGTGGGCAAGACAACTTCTCTTCACGTGGAGGCTGGGCCCGTAAACCGAGGGCGTAGGGCTTGCGACCAGGTCTCCGTCGCTCCGGTGCCCATAACTTTTTATTCGTAAGGAGTTACGTGGCGCACAGAATACCGTTGCAAAGCCCTCCGAGAGCTCTACGACGGGGGTAGCCAGCCTGATAGCTGTGCCCATTTTGGGAGCCCAAAATTGAACGTTTTCATCAGTTTCAGGCCACTTTTCTTCTTTTGCTCTGTTTTTCCTTCTCGGATCGTACGTCGTGAGATGTTAAAAGGACGATTATCTTACTCGCGGGACATTTGATGGCCCTACAACTCGTCGATATCACGTCTTGCGAGGATGCTGGGTTGTTATAGCGGATGCGTTGTCGTTAAGCCCATTGGGCCTTCTGAATGGGCCATCTCTCTAGGCTGGGACTGCAAACTATTAACACATAAAGGAATTGTGGCATCAACATGATGGGTGTGATCATACCGACACTAATGCACCGGATCCCATCAGAACTCCGAAGTTAAGCGTGCTTGGGCGAGAGTAGTACTAGGATGGGTGACCCCCTGCGAAGTCCTCGTGTTGCACCCCTTTTTCAATTTTTTTTGCTTCGGTTAGGGTTGCCAAGATTCTTTATCCACCACATTTCTATTATCGAATCCCACGGCACCTTGGGCAAGACAACTTCGCTCCACGTGGAGGCTGGGCCAGCAATCCGAGGGCGTAGCGCTTGTGACCAGGTCTCCGTCGCTCCGGTGCCCAAAACTTTTTATCCTTAAGGAGTTGCGCGGTTCACAGCATACCGTTACAAAGCTCTCCGAGAGCTCTACGATTGGGGCAGCTAGCTTGCTCGCTTTGCTGGTTTTTGGAGCCCAAAATTGAACATTTACATCTGTTTCGGGCCACTTTTCTTCTTTTGCTCTATTTTTCCGTCCCAGATCACAGGTCGTGAGCTGTTAAAAGGACGAAAACCTTACTCGCGGGACATTAGAGGCCCTACAACTCGTCGATATCACGTCTTGTGATGATGCTGCATTGTTGAAGCGGATGGGTTGTCGTTAAGCCCATTGGGCCTTCTAAATGGGATATCTCTCTAGGCTGGGACTGTGAACCGTTAACACATAAATGAATTGTGCCCTCAACTACGCGGGTGCGATCATACCAGCACTAATGCACCGGATCCCATCAGAACTCCGAAGTTAAGCGTGCTTGGGCGAGAGTAGTACTAGGATGGGTGACCCCCTAGGAAGTCCACGTGTTGCACCCCCCTTTTCAATTTTTTTTGCTCCAATTAGGGTTGCCAAAATACTTTATCCACCACATTTCTATTATCGAATCCCACGGCACCGTGGGCAAGACAACTTCGCTTCACGTGGATGCTGGGCCCGCAAACCGAGGGCGTAAGGCTTGTGACCAGGTCTCCGTCGCACCGGTGCCCATAACTTTTTACCCGTAAGGAGTTACGCGGCGCACAGCATACCGTTGCAAAGCTCTCCGAGAGCTCTACAACGGGTGCAGCCAGCATGCTCGCTTTGCCCATTTTGGGAGCCCAAAATTGAACGTTTTCATTAGTTTCGGTCTACTTTTCTTCTTTTGCTCTATTTTTCCGTCCCGTATCGTACGTTGTGAGCTGTTAAAAGGAAGACAACCTTACTCGCAGGACATTAAAGGGCCCTACAATGCGTCGATATCACGTCTTGCGAGGATGCTGCGTTGTTGTAGCTGATGGGTTGTCGTTAAGCCCATTGGGCCTTCTGAATTGGCCATCTCTCTAGGCTGGGACTGTAAACCATTAACACATAAAGGAATTGTGCCCTCAACATGACGGGTGTGATCATACCAGGACTAATGAACCGGATACCATAAGAACTCCAAAGTTAAGCGTGCTTGGGAGAGAGTAGTACTAGGATGGATGACCACCTGGGAAGTCCTCGTTTGCACCCCCTTTTTTAATTTTTTTTGCTCCGGTTAGGGTTGCCAACATACTTCATCCACCACATTTCTATTATCGAATCACACGGCACCGTGGGCAAGCCAACTTCGCTTCACGTGGAGGTTGGGCTCGCAAACCGAGGGCGTAGGGCTTGTGTCCAGGTCTCCGTCGCTCCGGTGCCCATAATTTTTTATTCGTAAGGAGTTACGCGGCGCACAGCATACCGTTGGAAAGCACTCCGAGAGCTCTATAATGAGGGCAGTTAGCTTGCTCACTTTGCCCATTTTGGGGGCTCAAAATTGAACGTTTTCATTAGTTTCGGGCCATTTTTCTTCTTTTGCTCTGTTTTTCTGTCCCGGATCGTATGTCTCGAGCGGTTAAAAGGACGACAACCTTACTCGCGAGACATTAGAGGGCCCTACAACGCGTCGATATCACGTCTTGCGAGGATGCTGCGTTGTTGTAGCGATTGGGTTGTCGTTAAGCCCATTGGGCCTTCTGAATTGGCCATCTCTCTTGGCTGGGACAGTAAACCGTCAACACATAAAGGAATTGTGCCCTCAACATGACGGGTGCGATCATACCAGCACTAATGCACCAGATCTCATCAGAACTCCGAAGTTAAGCATGCTTGGGCGAGAGTAGTACTAGGATGGGTGACCCCCTGGGAAGTCCTCGTATTGTTGCCCATTTTTCAATTTGTTTTGCTCCGATTATGGTTGCCAAGATACTTTATCCACCACATTTCAATTATTGAATCCCACGGCACCTTGGGCAAGACAACTTCGCTTCACGTGGAGGCTGGGCCCGCAAACCGAGGTCATAGGGCTTGTGACCAGGTCTCCGTCGCTCCGGTGCCCATAACTTTTGATCCGTAAGGAGTTACGCGGCGCACATCATACCATTGCAAAGCACTCCGAGAGCTCTACGATGGGGGCAGCCTGTTTCCTCGCTGTGCCCATTTTTGGAGCCTAAAATTGAACATTTTCATCAGTTTCGGGCCACTTTTCTTCCTTTGCTATCTTTTTCGGTCACAGTTCGTACGTCGTGAACTATTAAAAGGACGACAACCTTAGTCCCGGGACATTAGAGGGCCATAAAATGCATCGATATCACGTCTTGCGAGGATACTGTGTTGTTAAAGCGGATAGGTTGGCGTTAAGCCCATTGGGCCTTCTAAATGGGCCATCTCTCTAGGTTGGGACTGTTAACCGTTAACACATAAAGGAATTATGCCCTCAACATGACGGGTGCAATCATACCAGCACTAATGCACTGGATCCCATCAGAACTCCGAAGTTAAGCGTGCTTGGGGGAGAGTAGTACTAGGATGGTTGACCCCATGGGAAGTCCTCGTGTTGCACCCCCCTTTTCAATTTTTTTTGCTCCGATTAGGGTTGCCAAGATACTTTATCCATCACATTTCTATTATCGAATCCCACGGCACCGTGGGCAAGACAACTTCGCTTCACGTGGAGGCTGGGCCCGCAAACAGAAGGCGTAGGGCTTGTGACCAGGTCTCCGTCGCTCCAATGCCCATAACTTATTATCCGTAAGGAGTTATGCGGCACACAGTATACCGTTGCGAAGCCCTCTGAGAGCTCTAGGATGGGGGCAGTTAGCTTACTCGCTGTGCCCATTTTGGGAGCCCTAAATCAAACGTTTTCATAAATTTCGTGCCACTTTTCTTCATTTGCTATGTTTTTTCATCCCGGATCGTACGTCGTGAGCTGCAAAAAGGACGACAACCTTACTCGCGGGACATTAAGGGCCTTATAACGCATCGATATCACGTCTTGCGAGGATGTTGCCTCGTTGAAGCGGATGGGTTGTCGTTAAGCCCATTGGGCCTTCTAAATGGTCCATCTCTCTAGGCTGGGACTGTGAACCGTTAACACATAAAGGAATTATGCCCTTAACATGATGGGTGCGATCATACAGGAACTAATGCACCGGATCCCATCAGAACTCCGAAGTTAAGCGTGCTTGGGCGAGAGTAGTACTAGGATGGGTGACCCCCTGGGAAGTCAGCGTGTTGTACCCCCCTTTTCAAGTTTTTTTGCTCCGATTAGGGTTGCCAAGATGCTTTATCCACCATATTTCTATTATCGAATCCCACGGCACCGTGGGCAAGACAACTTCGCTTCACGTGGAGGCTGGGCCCGCAAACCGAAGGCGTAGGGCTTGTGACCAGGTCTCCGTCGCTCTGGTGCCCATAACTTATTATCCGTAAGAAGTTACGCGGCGCACAGCATACCGTTGCAAAGCTCTCCGAGAGCTCTACGACGGGGGCAGTTAGCTTGCTCGCTGTGCCCGTTTTGGGAGCCCAAAATCGAACGTTTTCTTCAATTTCGTGCCACTTTTCTTCATTTGCTCTGTTTTTTCATCCCGGATCGTACGTCGTGGGCTGCAAAAAGGACGACAACCTTACTCGCGGGACATTAAGGGCCTTACAACGCAACGATATCACGTCTTGCGACGATGCTGCGTTGCTGTAGCAGATGGGTTGTTGTTAGGCCCATTGGGCCTTCTGAATAGGCCATCTCTCTAGGCTGGGACTGTGAACCGTTAACACAAAGGACTTGTGCCCGCAACGTGACGGGTGCGATCGTACCAGCACTAATGCACCGAATCCCATCAGAACTCCGAAGTTAAGCGTGCTTAGGCGAGAATAGTAATAGGATGGGTGACCCCCTGGGAAGTCCTTGTGTTGCACCCCCCTTTTCAATTTATTTTGCTCCAGTTAGGGATACCAAGATACTTTATCCACCACATTTCTATTATCAAATCCCACGGCACCTTGGGCAAGACAATTTCTCTTCACGTGGAGGCTGGGCCCGCAAACCGAGGGCGTAGGGCTTGTGACCAGGTCTCCGTCGCTCCGGTGCCCATAACTTTTGATCCGTAAGGAGTTATGTGGCGCACAGCATACCGTTGCAAAGCTCTCCGAGAGCTCTACGACCGGGGCAGCCAGCTTGCTCGCTGTTCCCTTTTTGGAGCCCAAAATTGAACATTTTCATCAGTTTCGGGACACTTTCCTTCTTTTGCTATGTTTTTTTGTCCCGGATCATACGTCGTGAGCTGTTAAAAGGACGACAACCTCACTCGCGGGACATTAGAGGGCCCTACAACGTGTCAATATCACGTCTTGGGAGGATGCTGCGTTGTTGAAGCGGATGGGTTGTCCTTAAGCCCATTAGGCCTTCTGAATGGGCCATCTCTCAAGGCTGGGACTGTGAACCATTAACACATAAAGGAATTGTGCCCTCAACATGACGAGTGCGATCATACCAGCACTAATGCACCGGATCCCATCAGAACTCTGAAGTTAAGCGTGATTGGGCGAGAGTAGTACTAGGATGGGTGACCCCCTGGGAAGTCCTCGTGTTGCACCCCTCTTTTCAATTTTTTTTGCTCCGATTAGGGTTGCCAAGATACTTTATCCGCCACATTTCTATTATCGAATCCCACGGCACCGTGGGCAAGACAACTTCACTTCACGTGGAGGCTGGGCCCGCAAACCGAGGGCGTAGGGCTATTGACTAGGTCTCCATCGCTCCGGTGCCTATAACTTTTTATCTGTAAGGAGTTACACGGTGCACAACTTACCATTGCAAAGCCTATAGCTTGCTCGCTGTGCCCATTTTGGGAGCCCAAAATTGAACGTTTTCATCAGTTTCAGGCCACTTTTCTTCTTTTGCTCTGTTTTTCAGTCCTGGATCGTACGACGTGAGCTGTTAAAAGGATGACAACCTTACTCACTGGACATTAGATGGCCCTACTACTCGCCGATGTCACGTCTTGCGAGGATGCTGCGCTGTTGTAGCGGATGGGTTGTCGTTAAGCCCATTGGGCCTTCTGAATGGGCCATCTCTCTAGGCTGGGACTGTAAACGGTTAACACATAAAGGAATTATGCCCTCAACATGACGGGTGCGATCATACCATCAATAATGCACTAGATCCCATCAGAACTCCGAAGTTAAGCGTGCTTGGGCGAGAGTAGTACTAGGATGGGTGACCCATTGGGAAGTCCTCGTGTTGTACCCCTTTTTCAATTTTTTTTGCGCCGGTTAGGGTTGCCAAGATACTTTATCCACCACATTTCTAATTATCAAATCCCATGGCACCTTGGGCAAGACAACTTCGCTTCACGTGGAGGCTGGGCCAGCAAACTGAGGGCGTAGGGCTTGTGACCAGTTCTCCGTCGCTCTGGTGCCCATAACTTTTAATCCGTAAGGAGTTATGCGGCGCACAACATACCGTTGCAAAGCTCTCCTAGAGCTCTACGACGGGGGCAGCCAGCTTGCTCGCTCTGCCTGTTTTTGGGGCTGAAAATCGAATATTTTCATCAGGTTCGGGCCACTTTTCGTCTTTTGCTCTCTTTTTCCATCCCATATCGTACGTCGTGAGCTGTTAAAAGGACGACAACCTTACTCGAGGGACATTAGAGGGCACTACAATGTGTCGATATAAAGTCTTGCGAGGATGCTGCGCTGTTGAAGAAGATAGGTTGTCCTTAAGCCCATTAGACCTTCTGAATGGGCCGTCTCTCTAGGCTGGGACTGTAAACCATTAACACATAAAGGAATTGTGCCCTCAACATGATGGGTGCGATCATACCAGCACTAATGCACCGGATCCTATCAGAACTCCGAAGTTAAGCGTGCTTGGGCGAGAGTAGTACTAGGATGGGTGACCCCTTGAGAAGTCCTCGTGTTGCACCCTATTTTTCAATTTTTTTTGCTCCAGTTAGGGTTGCCAAGATACTTTATCCACCACATTTCTATTATCGAATCCCACGGCACCTTGGGCAAGACAACTTCGCTTCACGTGGAGGGTGGGCCAGTAATCCGAGGGCGTAGGGCTTGTGACCAGGTCTCCGTCGCTCCGGTGCCCAAAACTTTTAATCGGTAAGGAGTTGCGCGACTCCCAGCATACCGTTGCAAAGTTCTCCGAGAGCTCTACGATGGGGGGAGCTAGCTTGCTCGCTTTGCCGGTTTTTGGAGCCCAAAATCGAACATTTTCATCAGTTTCGGGCCACTTTTCTTCTTTTGCTCTCTTTTTTCGTCCCAGGTCGCTCGTCGTGGGCTGCTAAAAGGACGACAACCTAACTCGCGGAATGTTAGAGGGCCCTACAACTCGTTGATATCACGTCTTGTGATGATGCTGCGTTGTTGAAGCAGATGGGTTGTCGTTAAGCCCATTGGGCCTTCTAAATGGGCCATCCCTCTAGGCTGGGACTGTGAACCGTTAACACATAAATGAATTGTGCCCTCAACAAGGCGGGTGCGATCATACCAGCACTAATGAACCGAATCCCATCAGAACTCCGTAGTTAAGCGTGCTTGGGCGAGAGTAGTACTAGGATGGGTGACCCCCTGGGAAGTCCTCGTGTTGCACCCCCCTTTTCAATTTTTTTTGCTCCGATTAGGGTTTGCAAAATACTTTATCCACCACATTTCTATTATCGAATCCCACAGCACCGTGGGCAAGACTACTTCGCTTCACGTGGAGGCTGGGCCCGCAAACCGGGGGCGTAGGGCTTGTGACCAGGTCTCCGTCGCTCCGGTGCCCATAACTTTTTATCCGTAAGAAGTTACGCGGCGCACAGTATACCGTTGCAAAGCTCTCCGAGAGCTCTACGACGGAGGCAACGAGCTTGCTCGTTGTGCCCGTTTTGGGAGCCCAAAATCGAACGTTTTCATCAGTTTTGGGCTAATTTTCTTCTTTTGCTCTAGTTTTCCATACCGGATCGTACGTCGTGAGTTGTTAAAAGGACGACAACCTTACTCGTGGGACATTAGAGGGCCTTACAACGTGCCGATATCACGTCTTGTGAGCATGCTACGTTGCTGTAGCGGATAGGTTATAGTTATGCCCATTGGGCTTTCTAAATGGGCCATCTCTCTAGGCTTCGACTGTAAACTGTTAACACATAAATGAATTGTGCCCTCAACGTGACGGGTGCGATCGTACCAGCACTAATGCACCGGATCCCATCAGACATCCGAAGTTAAGCGTGCTTGGGCGAGAGTAGTACTAGGATGGGTGACCCCCTGGGAAGTCCTAGTGTTGCACCCCCCTTTTCTATTTTTTTTGCTCCGGTTAGGGTTGCCAAGATACTTTATCCACCACATTTCTATTATCAATTCCCACGGCACCTTGGGCTAGACAACTTCTCTTCACGTGGAGGCTGGGCCCGCAAACCGAGGGCATAGTGCATGTGACCAGGTCTCTGTCGCTCTGGTGCCTATAACTTTTGATCTGTCAGTAGTTACGCGGCGCACAGCATACCGTTGCAAATCTCTCTGCGAGCTCTACGACGAGGGTAGCCAGCTTGCTCGCTTTGCCCCTTTTTGTAGCCCAAAATTGAACATTTTCATCGGTTTCGGGCCACTTTTCTTCTTTTGCTCTGTTTTTTCGTCCCGGATCGTACGTCGTGAGTTGTTAAAAGGACGACAACCTTGCTCGCTGGATGTTAGAGGCCCCTACAACTTGTCGATATCACGTCTTGCGAGGATGTTGCGTTGTTGAAGCAGATAGGTTGTCCTTAAGCCCATTAGGCCATCTGAATGGGCCATCTCTCTAGGCTGGGACTGTGAACCGTTAACACATAAAGGAATTGTGCCCTCAACATGATGGGTGCGATCATACCAGCACTAATGCACCGGATCCCATCAGAACTCCGAAGTTAAGGGTGCTTGGGCGAGAGTAGTACTAGGATGGGTGACCCCCTGGGAAGTCCTCGTGTTACACCTCCCTTTTCAATTTTTTTTGCTCCGATTAGGGTTGCCAAGATACTTTGTCCACCACATTTCACTTATCGAATCCCACGGCACCGTGGGCAAGACAACTTTGCTTCACGTGGAGGCTGGGCCTGCAAACCGAGGGCGTAGGGCTTGTGACCAGGTCTCCATCGCTCCGGTGCCCATAACTTTTTATCTGTAAGAAGTTACGCGGCGCAAAGCATACCGTTGCAAAGCTATCCGAGAGCTCTACGACGGGGGTAGCGAGCTTGCTTGCTGTGCCCATTTTGGGAGCCCAAAATCGAACGTTTTCATCAGTTTCGTGCCACTTTTCCTCTTTTACTCTATTTTTTTGTCCCGGATCATACGTCGTGAGTTGTAAAAAGGTCGACAACATTACTCGCCAGACATTAGAGGGCCTTACAACCCGTCGATATCACGTCTTGCGAGGGTGCTACGTTGCTGTAGCGGATGTGTTATCGTGCCCTTCTGAATAGGCCATCTCTCTAGGCTGGGACTGTAAACCATTAACACAAAGGAATTGTGCCCTCAACGTGACGGGTGCGATCGTACCAGCATTAATACACCGAATCCCATTAGAACTCCGAAGTTAAGCGTGCTTGGGCGAGAGTAGTACTAGGATGGGTGACCCCCTGGGAAATCCTCGTGTTGCACCCCCATTTTTAAATTTTTTTTGCTCCAGTTAGGGTTGCCAAGATAATTTATCCACCATATTTCTATTATCAAATCCAACGGCACCTTGGGCAAGACAACTTTGCTTCACGTGGAGGCTGGGCCCGCAAACCGAGGGCGTAGGGCTTGTGACCAGGTCTCCATCGCTCGGGTGCCCATAACTTTTGATCCGTAAGGAGTTACGCCGCGCACAGCATACCGTTGCTAAGCTCTCCGAGGGCTCTACGACGGGGGCAGCCAGCTTGCTTGCTGTGCCCGTTTTGGGATCCCAAAATTGAACATTTTCATCAGTTTCGGGCCACTTTTCTTCTTCTGCTATGTATTTTGATCCTGGATCGTACGTCGTGAGTTGTTAAAAGGACGACAACTTTACTCGCGGGAAATTAAAGAGCCCTACAACGTGTCGATATCACGTCTTGCGAGGATGCTGCGTTGTTGAAGCGGATGGGTTGTCCTTAAGCCCATTAGGCCTTCTGAATGGGCCATCTCTCTAGGCTGTAACTGTAAACCATTAACACATAAAGGAATTGTGCCCTCAACATGACGGGTGTTGTGATAACCCGAACCCGACATGCATTTAATGGCATTTAATTGCATTTAGTTAAGTGTTATCTTAAATATTGTCATTGAATTTTGTGTTTATTTTAGTTAAACATTCATTTGTAGCTTTATTTTCATATTTATGTTAATCGGTTTTATTTTTCTTGCATCTTAATGCTCGGTTTTCAATTAAATGAAAATTAGCTCTGAGCCGGAGTAAATTTTGAACTATGCTACTTTTTGAAAATTATATTTTCTTAAATTTTTTGAGATTTAATTGTTATTCTTTTATTGTCGCAAAGTGCAAGCATATCGAGAGCGATAGTTAGGAAATGAATTCTAGTCCTCAGCAAATAGTGAAAACTAGTATTTAGTGTTTTAATTTTAGTATCTTGTTGTTGTTTATTAGAATTAAATTTGTGTTGGTTGTTTTAGCTTTAAAATGCAAGAAATAAGCCTAATTGACCAACTTAAGCAACCTTTGACCAAGCCTTGACTATTTGAATTGAGTTGTCATCATATTTAAGCTTATAATAGCACAAAATAAAAATAAAAAAGAGCTGAAAATAGAAAGGCCATGGCCGAAAAATACAAGGAGAAGAAAAAAAAAGATTTTCAAGCCAAATCTTTAAATCCTCGCGTGAGCTTGCACGGGGTGGTTTCCGAGGCATCCAACGAGGTTTTCCTAGTGTCTAGGAGTGTCTAAGGTGAGGGTTTCATCGTTATTTGCGCATTTGAAATTATTGTACCTAAACTTTAATTTTTGGATTTTAGCAGTAAATTGTTATTTTGATCATTTTGATGCTTGAAGAATGTTCCCTAGAAATTGTAGAACATGTATTTATAGATTTTTAGCATTTTCTGCTGTTGAATATCAAAATTGCAATTTAAATTGATAATAGAATAGTAAATTATGAATAGTAAACCCTCGTTTCGATGAAGTTGCTCTGTTATGCGTTCTGTTGATGTGAAAAGATGCTAGATATGTTAGAATGCCTAAATGTATGATTTGTTTGGGTTGTGTAATGGAAAAACGGAAAAAAATGCCTTGGTACAAGTTGGGGTCGTTTAGGTCGAGTTTAGCGTTTCCTCGTTTTGCATGATGGCATTGTCTCGGGAGGCCATGGAAGCACTTTTGGTGCAGTTATGGTGTTGGTTGGGTATTTGGTTAGGGTAACGGTAGTTCAAACAAGCAAAGGGGAAAATCGGGGCTTTGCGGGAATTCTAGGGTAAAGTAGGGTTTCGGGGTCTTTAGACGTGCCTTATAGTAACCTAGGAGGATTGGTGAAGTCGGTTTCCAAAACTCGTGGCTCGTTTGAAAGTAGTAGCATTTTGAAAGTTGGGGTCATTTTGTGATTTTGTGTGTTTTCATAGTGCAATGCCTATAGGATGCTTAATATTGCCTGTTATGCTTGTTAAAGTTGATTATGATTGAATTTGTATATCAATTGTTGATAATGCTTGTTAGTGTTGTTCTTGTTACTTTATTGATTGTAATTGCTTATTGTATCGCATGTTGTTACTGACTTGCACTTCAGTGCCTTGCTCGATTATCGTTATATATCTCGTATTGCATTGCAAAAGTGTCAGGCGCTTTAGTGATGGGCTTCTTTGGGTAGCCTCAGGTTGCCAGTGTTGGTTGCTCTAGCTCCGTGTCCTATTCCCTTTCTCGCTTGGGTTGCCGCCCAGGGAGTTTTGGGTCGTAGAATTGACAGAGTATATCCGGAGTACTCTAACGGAAGTTATAAGGTGGGTGAGCCGGCGCATCATCGTTAAAGTCATCGAAATCGTGATCGGTACATTGCTCGTATGAGTGAACCATAGCCTTCAGAGTATGGTATAGCTTTGAATGGTTGTGTTAATGCTCTTATTAAATGTTTATTGTATTGATTGTTTATTTGGATTGCTTACATGTCAGTTATTTTGCTTAACTGCCTTATTTACATTGCACGACTTTCTTTCTCTCCACCTCGATATCTGTCTCACCCTTACTGAGTATATGTGTTGAGTATACTCACTCCTCACCACCACATTTCAGGAAATGCCATGTTAGCTGGAAAGTTCGTGGTTACGTGAAAGTTCGTGTTTGAAGAGTTGTCTTGCGTGCTATGTGGCTTTGAGTTGTCAAAGATGCAAGGATGTATGTTTCATGTATTGAATGTATTTAATGTCAAAAGGAATGTAATTTAAGTTTTACTAGGTTATTGAAGGGTTTGATAAGTTAGTTTATGTATCTAGTTAGTATAGCTTAACTTTAATGCATATTTGTATTGCTTACAGAAAAGTTAGAATAGTCTGGGTACTTGGAATTGTATATTTACTTGTGCTTAATTGTTGAGAACCAAGGCTCGGATGGCCTTGAGGAAGTTTTGTATGGTTGGACATGGTGCTAGTCCACTTATATGCTGTCACAGGATTGCATTTTGCCTAGAAACAGGGGAGACTCCGTCCGTCTTTCCCTAAAATTTTTGCCTGGTTTTGGAATTGGGTTGTGATTAGATTAATTGATAGAACCTCCGGTCTCGAGAGGGATCGGGGTGTTACAGGTGGTATTAGAGCTTAGTTAGCTCATAAGGCAGGATAGGGTCCTCGGTCTGGTGGGTAGTAATCCTTGAATGTGTGGTTGTTAAGTGTTTCTTGAAAGTGTATGCTTGTATGTGAGATTGTATGTCTTGACTTGAATGTATGCACCTATGTGATATAGTTATGTGTTATGTGTTAAATGTTTTTTCAAGTGAAGTGAAGTGTCTAGTTGTTTATTGAATTGACCTATTGAATTGATATCGTGAATTGAATCGACTTCGTGAATTGTTATTTGCTTGAAGTATTGCTTGTAATATGTGTATTGGAATGTCTTGAATTAGCTATGGCGGGATTTGAATTGATTATGTTGGGCTTGGGTTCATTGTCGGGCTTGAGTGACTTTGTTGGATAAACTATTTTATAAACTTGCTTGCATAGTAGTTTAAGGCATGTGTATAAATGTGATATCTTGGCATTCATACATGTCCCGTGGAAATGGTAAGTAAGTCCTCTTTCTCCTCTGAAGAAGGTGGTTCACAGCTGGCCTCTCAGGGTGTATGGATTGGCAAGAAATGAATGGCATTTAATTAGCCTTTATTTGTGAGTTGGTGTTGCTTTTGGAGCTCGGTCATTGGCGAATCTCTAAGGTCCTCCTCTGTGTTTAACAGTTGTGAAGAGTAGCTTTCTCTTGGGGTTTTATTTGGTTGTTCTCTGGGGCATTCTTTGGTTTTCTTAATGGGTATTCTTTGGAGACTTCTGTTGGCACTTATTGGAAGTCTTACACTTGGAATCTTGTTCAGACTTATTATCTCATATTGCTTATGGTATGCTGTGGAATACTTTGGGCTTTCTTAGTGGTAAGTTGTATAAAGTTCTCACTTGGCAAACAGTGAAGAGGCCTCAGAGTTTGGTTTTGTATATTGTGTACCAGCTCGGTATTTTCCTTAGGGTTTTCGTCTATCTGGGAAACTATAGTTGTTATTCAACTTGATTGTCTTATTGGGCACATTATATTTTCTCTGCTATTCCCTTTGACATTCTTCTCAGCATTTGATAGCGATACTCGGAATCTAATTGGTTGTCCTATGGGGTTATTATTTGGAAGGCTTCTTTGGAACTTTTGAAGTATATTTGATTGGGTTCTTAGTATTTTCTTCAGCACTCTTAACAGGGAATTCTTCTATGAAATTCATGACCAGCGGGGTACTTCTTTGGACCTCTGGATGGAACCTTTGTTTGAGCCTTTATTTGGCTTCTTGCTTGGGAATTCTCGGGCAGTAATAGTTGAACTTCTACTAGAGATTCGTGTATGGGGTATTCATTCGGTATTCTTCTTATCATTAATATATGATGTGAATTTATCTACAGTATCTTTGCTTTAGTCTTTATTGGTATTATCTCGGCGCTTTTGGTTGGAATTTTGTTCTTCTTCGATATTCGTGTCAACGGGATTCTTGTGCAGTATCTACATTTGAGCCTTTATTCGGCATTACTACTTGGAATTTCTTCTTAAACTTCCCTATTGGTTAACTTGATTAATATACTTGCTCAGCCGCTGATGAAGATTAGTCATAGCTGGATTTCAGTGGATGCAGAGTTCTATTGGAGAAAGAATTGCGAGGATGCAATTGTTTTAAGGGGGGAAGGATGTGATAACCCGAACCCGGCATGTATTTAAAGGCATTTAATTGCATTTAATTAAGTGTTATCTTAAATGTTAGAATTGAATTTTGTGTTTATTTTTTTTAGTTAAACATTCATTTGTAGCTTTATTTTCATATTTATGTTAATCGGTTTTATTCTTCTTGCACCTTAATGCTCGGTTTTCAATTAAACGAAAAGTAGCTCCGAGCCGGAGTAAATTTTGAACTATGTTACTTTTAGAAAATTATATTTTCTTAAATTCTTTGAGATTTAATTGTTATTCTTTTATTGTCGCAAAGTGCATAGCATATCGAGAGCGATAGTTAGGAAATGATTTCTAGTCCTCAGCAAATAGTGAAAACTAGTATTTAGTGTTTTAATTTTAGTATCTTAGTTGTTGTTTATTAGAATTAAATTTGTGTTGGTTGTTTTAGCTTTAAAATGCAAGAAATAAGCCTAATTGACAAACTTAAGCAACCTTTGACCAAGCCTTGACTATTTGACTTGAGTTGTCATCATATTTAAGCTTATAATAGCACAAAATAAAATAAAAAAGAGAGCTGAAAACAGAAAGGCCATGGCCGAAAATACAAGGAGAAGAAAAAAAAAGATTTTCAAGCCAAATCTTCAAATCTTCGCGTGAGCTTGCACGGGGTGGTTTTCGAGGCATCCAATGAGGTTTTCCTAGCGTCTAGGAGCGTCTAAGGTGAGGGTTTCATCGTTATTTGTGCATTTGAAATTAATGTACCTAAGCTTTAATTTTTGGATTTTAGCCATAAATTGTTATTTTGATCATTTTGATGCTTGAAGAATGTTCCCTAGCAATTGTAGAACATGTATTTATAGCTTTTTAGCATTTTCTGAGGTTGAATATCGAAATTGCAATTTAAATTGATAATTGAATAGTAAATTGTGAATAGTAAACCCCCGTTTCGATGAAGTTGCTCTATTATGCATTCTGTTGATGTGAAAAGATGCTAGATATGTTAGAATGCCTAAATGCATGATTTGTTTGGGTTGTGTAATGGAAAAACGGAGAAAAATGCCTTGGTACAAGTTGGGGTCGTTTAGGTCGAGTTTAGCGTTTCCTCGTTTTGCATGATGGCATTGTCTCGAGAGGCCATGGAAGCACTTTTGGTATGGTTATGGTGTTGGTTGGGTATTTGGTTAGGGTAGCGGTAGTTCAAACGAGCAAAGGGAAAAATTGGGATTTTGCGGGAATTCTAGGGTAAAGTAGGGTTTCGGGGTCTTTAGACGTACCTTATAGTGACCTAGGAGGACTGGTGAAGTCAGTTTCCAAAAATCGTGGCTTGTTTGAAAGTAGTAGCGTTTTGAAAGTTGGGGCCATTTTGTGATTTTGTGTGTTTTCATAGTGTAATGCCTATAGAATGCTTAATATTGCTTGTTATGCTTGTTAAAGTTGATTATGATTGAATTTGTATATCAATTGTTGATAATGCTTGTTAGTGTTGTTCTTGTTACTTTATTGATTGTAATTGCTTATTGTATCGCATGTTGTTACTGACTTGCACTTCAATGCCTTGCTCGATTATCGTTATATATCTCATATTGCATTGCATAAGTGTCAGGCGCGTGAGTGATGGGCCTCTCTGGGTAGCCTCGGGTTGCCAGTGTTGGTTGCTCTAGCTCCGTGTCCTATTCCCTTTCTCGCTTGGGTTGCTGCCTAGGGAGTTTTGGGTCGTAGAATTGACAGAGTATATCCGGAGTACTCTAACGGAAGTTATAAGGTGGGTGAGCCGGCGCGTCATCGTTAAAGTCATCGAAATCGTGATCGGTACATTGCTCGTATGACTGAACCATAGCCTTCAGAGTGTGGTATAGCTTTGAATGGTTGTGTTAATGCTCTTATTAAATGTTTATTGTATTGATTGTTTATTTGGATTGCTTACATGTCAGTTATTTTGCTTAACTGCCTTATTTGCATTGCACGACTTTCTTTCTCTCCACCTCGATATCTGTCTCGCCCTCACTGGGTATACGTGTTGAGTATACTCACTCCTCACCACCACATTTCAGGAAATGCCATGTTAGCTGGAAAGTTCGTGGTTACGTGAAAGTTCGTGTTTGAAGAGTTGTCTTGCGTGCTATGTGGCTTTGAGTTGTCAAAGATGCAAGGATGTATGTTTCATGTATTGAATGTATTTAATGTCAAAAGGAATGTAATTTAAGTTTTACTAGGTTATTGAAGTGTTTGATAAGTTAGTTTATATATCTAGTTAGTATAGCTTAACTTTAATGCATGTTTGTATTGCTTACAGAAAAGTTAGAATAGTCTGGGTACTTGGAATTGTATATTTACTTGTGCTTAATTGTTGAGAACCAAGGCTCGGATGGCTTTGAGGAAGTTTTGTATAGTTGGACACGGTGCTGGTCCACTTATATGCTGTCACAGGATTGCATTTTGCCTAGACACAGGAAAGACTCCGTCCGTCTTTCCCTAAAATTTTCGCTTGGGTTTGGGATTGGGTTGTGATTAGATTGATTGATAGAACCTCCGATCTCGAGAGGGACGGGGGTGTTACAGGTGCGATCATACCAGCACTAATGCACCGGATCCTATCAGAACTTCGAAGTTAAGCGTGCTTGGGTGAGAGCAGTACTAGGATGGATGACCCCTTGGGAAGTCCTCGTGTTACACCCCCTTTTTCAATTTTTTTTGCTCCGGTTGGGGTTGCCAAGATACTTTATCCACCACATTTCTATTATCGAATCCCACGGCACCTTGGGCAAGACAACTTCGCTTCACGTGGAGGCTGGGCCAGCAAACCGAGGGCGTAGGGCTTGTGACCAGGACTCCGTCGCTCCGGTGCCCAAAACTTTTGATCCGTAAGGAGTTACGCGGCGCACCACATACCGTTGCGAAGCTCTCCGAGAGCTCTACGACGGGGGCAGCCAACTTGCTCGCTGTGCCCGTTTTGGGAGCCCAAAATCGACCGTTTTCATCAGTTTCGGGCTACTTTTCTTCTTTTGCTCTGTTTTTCCGTCCCGGATCGTACGTTGGGAGTTGTTAAAAGGACGACAACCTTACTCGCAGGACATTAGAGGGCCTGACAACGCGTCGATATCACGTCTTGCGAGGATGCTGCGTTGCTGTAGCGGATAGGTTGTCGTTAAGCCCATTGGGCCTTCTGAATGTGCCATCTCTCTAGGCTGCGATTGTAAACAGTTAACACATAAAGGAATTGTGCCCTCAACGTGACGGGTGCGATCGTACCAGCACTAACACACCGGATCCCATCAGACATTCGAAGTTAAGGGTGCTTGGGTGAGAGTAGTACTAAGATGGGTGACCCCCTGGGAAGTCCTCGTGTTGCACCCCCCTTTTCATTTTTTTTTGCTCTGGTTAGGGTTGCCAAGATACTTTATCCGCCACATTTCTATTATCAAATCCCACGGCAGCTTGGGCAAGACAACTTCGCTTCACGTGGAGGCTGGACCCGCAAACCGAGGGCGTAGGGCTTGTGACCAGGTCTCCGTCGCTCCGGTGCCCATAACTTTTTATCCTTAGGGAGTTACGCGGCGCACAGCATACCGTTGAAAAGCTCTCCGAGAGCTCTTCGACGGGGGCAGCCAGCTTGTTTGCTGTGCCCCTTTTTTGGAGCCCAAAATCGAACATTTTCTTTAGTTTCGGGCCACTTTTCTGCTTTTGCTCTGTTTTTCCGTCCCAGATCGTACGTCGTGAGCTGTTAAAAGGACCACAACCTTACTCGCGGGACGTTAGAGGGCCCAACAACGTGTCGAAATCACGTCTTGCGAGGATACTGCATTGTTGAAGCGGATGGGTTGTCCTTAAGCCCATTAGGCCTTCTGAATGGGCCATCTCTATAGGCTGGGACTGTGAACCGTTAACAATAAAGGAATTGTGCCCTCAACATGGCGGGTGCGATCATACCAGCACTAATGCACCACATCCCATCAGAACTTCGAAGTTAAACGTGCTTGGGCGAGAGTAGTACTAGGATGGGTGACCCCCTGGGAAGTCCTCGTGTTGCACCTCCCTTTTCAATTTTTTTTGCTTCGATTAGGGTTGGCAAGATACTTTATCCACCACATTTCTATTACCGAATCCCACGGCACCGTGGCCAAGACAACTTCGCTTCACGTGGAGGTTGGGCCTGTAAACCGAGGGCGTAGGGCTTGAGACCAGGTCTCCGCCGGTCCGATCCCCATAACTTATTATCCGTAAGGACGTACGCGGGGCACAGAGTACCGTTGCAAAAGTCGCCCCGAGCTCTACGACAGGGGCAGCCAGCTTGCTCCCTTTGCCCTTTTTGGAGCCCAAAATCGAACATTTTCATCAGTTTCGGGCCACTTTTCTTCTTTTGCTCTGTTTTTCCGTCCCGGATCGTACGTCGTGAGCTGTTAAAAGGACGACAACCTTACTCGCGGGACCTTAGAGGGCGCTACAACGTGTCGATATCACGTCCTGCGAAGATGCTGCGTTGTTGAAGCGGATGGGTTGTCCTTAAGCCCATTAGGCCTTCTGAATGGGCCATCTCTCTAGGCTGGGACTATAAACTATTAACACATAAAGGAATTATGCCCTCAACATGACGGGTGCGATCATACCAGCACTAATGCACCGGATCCCATCAGAACTCCGAAGTTAAGCGTGCATGGGCGAGAGTAGTACTAGGATGGGTGACCCCCTGGGAAGTCCTCGTGTTGCACCCCCCATTTCAATTTTTTTTGCTCCGATTAGGGTTGCCAGGATACTTTATCCACCAAATTTCTATTATCGAATCCCACGGCACCTTGGGCTAGACAAATTCGCTTCATGTGGAGGTTGGGCCGGCAAACCGAGGGCGTAGGGCCTGTGGCCAAGTCTCCGTCGCTCCGGTGCCCATAACTTTTTATCCGTAAGGAGTTACGCGGTGCACAGCATACCGTTGCAAAGCCCTCCTAGAGCTCTACGACGGATGCAGCTAGTTTGCTCGCTGTGCCCGTTTTCCTGGCCTAAAATCGAACGTTTTCATCATTTTCGGGCCACTTTTCTTCTTTTGCTCTGTTTTTCCGTCCTGGATCGCACGTCATGAGCTGTTAAAAGGATGACAACCTTACTCGCGGGACTTTAGAGGTCCTTACAATGCGTCGATATCACATCTTGCGATGATGCAGCGTTGCTGTAGCGGATGGGTTGTGGTTAAGCCCATTGGGACTTCTGAATGGGCCATCTCTCTAGGCTGGGACTGTAAACCGTTAACACATAAAGGAATTGTGCCCTCAACGTGATGGGTGCAATCATACCAACACTAATGCACCGGATCCCATCAGAACTCCGAAGTTAAACGTGCTTGGGCGAGAGTAGTACTAGGATGGGTGACCCCCTAGGAAGTCCTCGTGTTGCACCTCCCTTTTCAATTTTTTTTGCTCCGGTTAAGGTTGCCAAGATACTTTATCCACCAAATCTCTATTATCGAATCCCACGGCACCGTGGGCAAGACAACTTCGCTTCTCGTGGAGACTGGGCCCGCAAACCGAGGGCGTAGGACTTGTGACCAGGTCTCCGTCGCTCCGGTGCCCATAACTTTTGATCCGTAAGGAGTTACGCGGCGATCAGCATTCCGTTGCAAAGCTCTCCGAGAGTTCTACGACGGGGGCAGCAAGCTTGCTCGCTTTGCCCATTTTTGGAGCCCAAAATTGAATGTTTTCATCAGTTTCGGCCCACTTTTCTTCTTTTGCTCTATTTTTCGGTCCCGGATCGTACGTCGTGAGCTGTTAAAAGGACGACAACCTTACTCCCGGGACATTAGACAGCCCTACAACGCGTCGATATCACGTCTTACGAGGATGCGGCGTTGTTTTAGCGGATGGGTTGTCGTTAAGCCAATTGGGCCTTTTGAATGGGCCATCTCTCAAGGCTGGGACTGTAAACCGTTAACACATAAAGGAATTGTGTCCTCAACATGACGGGTGCGATCATACCAGCACTAATGCACAGGATCCCATCAGAACTCTGAAGTTAAGCATGCTTTGGCGAGAGAAGTACTAGGATGGGTGACCCCCTCGGAAGTCCTCGTGTTGCACTCCCATTTTCAATTTTTTTTGCACCGGTTAAGGTTGCCAAGATACTTCATCCACCACATTTCTATTATCGAATCCCACGGCACCTTGGGCAACACAACTTCCCTTCACGTGGAGGCTAGGCCCTCAAACCGAGGGCGTAGGCCTTATGACCAGGTCTCCGTCGCTCCAGTGCCCAGAACTTTTGATCCGTAAGGAGTTACGCGGCGCACAGCATACCGTTGCAAAGCTCTACGAGAGCTGTACGACGGGGGCAGCCAGCTTGCTCGCTGTGCCCATTTTTGGAGCCCAAAATCGAACATTTTCATCAGTTTCGGGCCACTTTTCTTCTTTTGCTCTGTTTTCCGTCCCGGATCGTACGTCGTGAGCTGTTAAAAGGATGACAACCTTACTCGCTGGACATTAGAGGGCCATACAACGTGTCAATATCACGTCTTGCGAGGATGCTGCGTTGTTGAAGTAGATGGGTTGTCCTTAAGCCCATTAGGCCTTCGAAATGGGCCATCTCTCTAGGCTGCGATTGTGAACCGTTAACACATAAAGGAATTGTGCCCTCAACATGACGGGTGCGATCATACCAGCCCTAATGCACCGGATCCCATAAAAACTCCGAAGTTAAACGTGCTTGGGCGAGAGTAGTACTAGGATGGGTGACCCTCTGGGAAGTCCTCATGTTGCACCCCCCTTTTCAATTTTTTTTGCTCCGATTAGGGTTGCCAACATACTTTATTCATCACATTTCTATTATCGAATCCCATGGCACCGTGGGCAAGACAACTTTGCTTCACGTGGAGGCTGGGCCCGCAAACCGAGGGTGTAGGGCTTGTGACCAGGTCCCCGTCGTTCCGGTGCCCATAACTTTTTATCTGTAAGGAGTTACGCGGCGCACAGCATACAGTTGCAAAGCTCTCCGAGAGCTCTACGACGGGGACAAGCAGCTTGCTCGCTATGCCCATTTTGGGAGCCCAAAATCGAACGTTTTCATCAGTTTCAGGCCACTTTTCTTCTTTTCCTATGTTTTTTCGTCCTGGGTCGTACGTCGTGAGCTGTTAAAAGGATGACAACTTTATTTGGGGGATATTAAAGGGCCCTACAATGCGTCGATATCACGTCTTGCAAGGATGTGCGTTGTTGTAGCGGATGGGTTGTCGTTAAGCCCATTGGGCCTTCTAAATGGGCCATATATCTAGGGTGGGACTATGAACCGTTAACACATAAAGGAATTGTGCCCTCAACATGACGGGAGCGATCATACCAGTACTAATGCAACGGATCCCATCAGAACTCCGAAGTTAAGCGTGCTTGGGCGAGAGTAGTACTAGGATGGGTGACCCCCTGGGAAGTTCCCGTGTTGCAACCCCATTTTCAATTTTTTTGGTCCGATTAGGGTTGCCAAGAGACTTTATCGACCACATTTCTATTTTCGAATCCCACGGCACCGTGGGCAAGACAACTTCGCTTCATGTAGAGGTTGGGCCCGCAAACCGAGAGCGTAGGGCTTGTGACCAGGTCTCCGTCGCTCCGATGCCCATAACTTTTTATCCGTAAGAAGTTACGCGGCGCCCAGCATACCGTTGCAAAGCTTTCCGAGAGCTCTACGACGGAGGCAGCTAGCTTGCTCGTTGTGCCCATTTTGGGATCCCAAAATCGAATGTTTTCATCAGTTTTGGGCCATATTTCTTCTTTTGCTCTTTTTTTCCATCCCGGATAGCACGTCATGAGCTGTTAAAAGGACGACTACCTTACTCGCTGGGCATTAGAGGTCCTTACAACGCGTCGATATCATGTCTTGTGAGGATGCTGCGTTGCTGTAGCGGATGGGTTGTCGTTAAGCCCATTGGGCCTTCTGAATGGGCCATCTCTCTAGGCTTGGACTGTAAACCATTAACACATAAAGGAATTGTGTCCTCAACGTGATGGATGCGATCATACCAACACTAATGCACCGGATCCCTTCAGAAGTCCGAAGTTAAGCGTGCTTGGGCGAGAGTAGTACTAGGATGGGTGACCCCCAAGGAAGTCCTCATGTTGCACCCCCTTTTCAATTTTTTTTGCTTCGGTTAAGGTTGCCAAGATACTTTATCCACCACATTTCTATTATCGCATCCCACGGCACCGTGGGCCAGACAACTTCGCTTCATGTGGAGGTTGGGCCCGCAAACCGAGAGCGTAGGGCTTGTGACCAGGTCTCCCTCGCTCCGGTGCCCATAACTTTTTATCCGTAAGGAGTTACGCGGCGCCCAGCATACCGTTGCAAAGCTTTCCGAGAGCTCTACGACGGAGGCAGCTAGCTTGCTCGTTGTGCTAGTTTTACGAGCCCAAAATCGAATGTTTTCATCAGTTTCGGGCTACATTTCTTCTTTTGCTCTTTTTTTCCATCCTGGATAGCACGTCGTGAGCTGTTAAAAGGACGACAACCTTACTTGCGGGACATTAGAGGGCCCTACAACGTGTCGACATCACGTCTTGTGAGGATGTTGCGTTGTTGAAGCGGATGGGTTGTCCTAAAGCCAATTAGTCCTTCTGAATGGGCCATCTCTCTAGGCTGGGACTGTGAATCGTTAACACATAAAGGAACTGTGCCATCAACATGACGGGTGCGATCATACCATCACTAATGCACCGGATCCCATCAGAACTCCGAAGTTAAGCGTGCTTGGGCGAGATGAGTACTAAGATGGGTGACCCCCTGGGAAGTCCTCGTGTTGCACCCCCCTTTTCAATTTTTTTTGCTCCGATTAGGGTTGCCAAGATACTTTATCCACCACATTTCTATTATCGAATCCCACGGCACCGTGGGCAAGACAACTTTGCTTCATGTGGAGGCTGTGCCCGCTAACCGAGGGCGTAGGGCTTGTGACCAGGTCTCCGTCGCTCTGGTGCCCATAACTCTTTATCTGTAAGGAGTTACGCGGCGCACAGCATACTGTTGCAAAGCTCTCCAAGTGCTCTACGACGGGGGCAACCAACTTGCACGCTGTGCTTGTTTTAGGAGCCAAAAATCGAACGTTTTATCAGTTTCAGGCCACATTTCTTCTTTTGCTCTGTTTTTTCGTCCCGGATCGTACGTTGTGAGCTGTTAAAATCACGACAACCTTACTCGCAGGACATTAGAGGGCCCTACAATGCGACGATATCACGTCTTATGAGGATGCTGTGTTGTTGTAGCGGATGGGTTGTCGTTAAGCCCATTGGGCCTTCTGAATGGGCCATCTCTCTAGGCTAGGACTGTAAACCGTTAACACATAAAGGAATTGTGTCCTCAACATGACGGGTGCGATTATACCAGCACTAATACACCGGATCCCATCAGAACACCGTACTTAAGCGTGCTTGGGCGAGAGTAGTAGTAGGATGGGTGACCCCCTGGGAAGTACTCGTGTTGCACCACACTTTTCAATTTTTTTTGCTCCAGTTAGGGTTGCCAAGATACTTTATCCACCACATTTCTATTATTGAATCCCATGGCACATTAGGCAAGAGAACTTCGTTTCACGTGGAGGTTGGGCCTGCGAACCGAGGGCGTAGGGCTTGTGACCAGGTCTCCGTCACTCCGGTGCCCATAACTTTTGATCCGTAAGGAGTTACGCGAGCACAGCATACTGTTGAAAAGCTCTCCGAGAGCTCTACAATGGGAACAGCCAGCTTGCTTGCTGTGTCCATTTTTTTAGCCCAAAATTGAACGTTTTTATCAGTTTTGGGCCACTTTTTTTCTTTTGCTCTTTGTTTCTGTCCCGGATCGTACGTCGTGAGCAGTTAATGGGGCGACAACCTTACCTGCAGGACATTAGTGGGCCTTACATTGTTTTGATTTTACGTCTTGTGAGGATGCTGCATTGCTGTAGCGTATGAGTTGTCGTTAAACCCACTGGGCCTTCTAAATGGGCCATCTCTCTAGGCTGGGACTGTAAACCGTTAACACAAAAAGGAAATGTGCCCTCAACGTGACGGGTGCGATCGTACCAGTACTAATGCACCGGATCCCATAAGAACTCCGAAGTGAAGCGTGCTTGGGCGAGAGTAGTACTAGGATGGGTAACCCCCTGGGAAGTCCTCGTGTTGCACCCCCCTTTTCAATTTTTTTTGCTCCGATTAGTGTTGCCAAGATACTTTATCCACAACATTTCTATTATCGAAACCCACGGCACTGTGGGCAAGACAACTTCGCTTCACGTGGAGGCTGGGACCGCAAACCGAGGGCGTAGGGCATGTGACCAGGTCTCCGTCGCTCCGGTGCCCATAACTTTTTATCCGTAAGGAGTTACGCGGCGCACAGCATACCGTTACAAAGCTCTCCGAGAGCTCTACTACCGGGGCAGCCATCTTGCTCGCTGTGCTCATTTTAGGAGCCCAAAATCGAACGTTTTCATCTATTTCAGACCACTTTTCTTATTTTGCTCTGTTTTTCCGTCCGGGATCGTACGTCGTGAGCTGTTAAAGGGATGACAACCTTACTCGCTGGACATTAGAGGGCCCTACAAAAGTGTTGATATCAAGTATTGCAAGGATGCTACGTTGTTGTAGTGGATGGGTTGTCGTTATGCCCATTGGGCCTTATAAATGGGCCATCTCTCTAGGCTGGGACTGTAAACCGTTAACACATAAAGGAATTGTGTCCTCAACATGACGGGTGCGATAATACCAGCACTAGTGCACCGGATCCCATCAGAACTCCGCAGTTAAGCGTGCTTGGGCGAGAACAGTACTAAGATGGGTGACCCCCTAGGAAGTCCTCGTGTTGCACCCCCCTTTTCAATTTTTTTTGCTCCGGTTAGGGTTGCCAAGATACTTTATCCACCACATTTCTATTATCGAATCCCATGGCACCTTGGGCAAGAAAACTTCACTTCACGTGGACGCTGGGCCTGCAAACCGAGGGTGTAGGGCTTGTGACCAGGTCTACGTCGCTCTGGTGCCCATAAGTTTTGATCTGTAAGCAGTTACGCGGTGCACAGCATACCGTTGCAAAGCTCTCCGAGGGCTCTACGATGAGGGTTGCCATCTTGCTCGCTGTGCTCCTTTTTCGAGCCCAAAATCGAACATTTTCATCAGTTTCGGTCCACTTTTCTTCTGTTGCTCTGTTTTTCCATCCCGGATCGTAAGTCGTGAGCTGTTAAAAGGACGACAACCTTACTCGCGGCACATTAGAGGGCCCTACAACGTGTCGATATCACGTCTTGCGAGGATGCTGTGTTGTTGAAGCGGATGGGTTGTCCTTAAGCCCACTAGACCTTCTAAATAGGCCATTTCTCTAAGCTAGGACTGTGAACCGTTAACACATAAAGGAATTGTGCCCTCAACATGACGGGTGCGATCATACCATCTCTCTCCGGTTAGGGTTGCCAAGATACTTTATCCACCACATTTCTAATATCTAATCCCACGGCACATTGGGCAAGACAACTTTGCTTCACGTGGAGGCTGGGCCCGCAAATCGAGGGCGTAGGGCTTGTGACCAGGTCTCCGTTACTCCGGTGCCCATAAATTTTTATCCGTAAGGAGTTAAGCGGTGAACAGCATACCGTTGCAAAGCTCTCCGAGAGCTCTACGAAGGGGGCAGCCAGCTTGCTCGTTGTGCTAGTTTTTGGAGCCCAAATTCGAACATTTTCATCAGTTTCGGGCCACTTTTCTTCTTTTGCTCCATTTTTTCGTCCCGGATCGTACGTCGTGAGATGTTATAAGGATGACAACCTTACTCGCGATACATTAGTGGGCCCTACAATGTGTCGATATGACGTCTTGCGAGGATACTGCGTTGTTGAAGCGGATGGGTTGTCTTTAAGCCCGTTAGGCCTTCCGAATTAGCCATCTTTCTAGGCTGGGACTGTGAACCATTAACACATAAAGGAATTGTGCCCTCAACATGAAGGGTGTGATCATACCATCACTAATGCACCGGATCCCATCAGAACTCCGAAGTTAAGCGTGCTTGGGCGAGAGTTGTACTGGGATGGGTGACCCCTTGGGAAGTCCTCGTGTTACACCCCCCCTTTCAATTTTTTTTGCTCTGGTTAGGGTTGCCAAGATACTTTATCCATGACATTTATAATATCGAATCCCATGGCACATTGGGCAAGACAACTTTGCCTCACGTGGAGGCTGGGCACGCAAACCGAGGGCGTAGGGCTTGTGACCAGGTCTCCGTCGCTCTGGTGCCCAAAACTTTTTATCCGTAAGGAGTTACGCGGCGCTTAGCATACCGTTGCAAAGCTCTCCGAGAACTCTACAACTGGGGCAGCTAGATTGCTCACTGTGCCCGTTTTGGGAGCCCAAAATCGAACGTTTTCATCAGTTTCAAGCAACTTTTCTTTTTTTGCTCTGCTTTTTCGTCCCGGATCGTACGTCGTGAGCTGTTAAAAGGATGACAACCTTACTCGCGGGACATTAGCAGGCCTTACAACGCGTTGATATCACATCTTACGAGGATGTTGCGATGTTGTAGCGTATAGGTTGTCGTTAAGCCCATTGGGCCTTCTGAATGGGCCATCTCTCGAGGCTGGGACTGTAAACCGTTAACACATAAAGGAATTGTGTCCTCATCATGACGAGTGCGATCATACCAATACTATTGCATTGGATACCAACAGAACTCTGAAATTAAGCGTGCTTGGGCGAGAGTAATACTAGGATGGGTGACCCCTTGGGAAGTCCTCGTGTTGCACCCCAATTTTCAATTTTTTTTGCTCCGGTTAGGGTTGCCAAGATACTTTATCCACCACATTTCTATTATCTAATCCCACGGCACCTTGGGCAAGACAACTTCGCTTCACGTGGAGGTTGGGCCCTCAAACCGAGGGCGTAGGGCTTGTGACCAGGTCTCCGTCGCTCCGGTGTCCATAACTTTTGATCTGTAAGGAGTTACGCGGAGCACAGCATACCGTTGCAAAGCTCTCTGAGAGCTCTTCGACGGGGGCAGACAGCTTGTTCGTTGTGCCCATTTTTGGAGACCAAAATTGAACATTTTCATCAGTTTCGGGACATTTTTCTTCTTTTGCTCTGTTTTTTTGGATCGTACGTCGTGAGATGTTAAAAGGATGACAACCTTACTTGCGGTACATTAGGGGGCCCTACAACGTATCGTTATGATGTCTTGCGAGGATGCTGCGTTGTTGAAGCGGATAGGTTGTCTTTAACCCCATTAGGCTTTCTGAATTACACATCTCTCTAGGTTGGGACTGTGAACCGGTAACACATAAAGGAATTGTGCCCTCAACATGAAGGGTGTGCTCATACCATCACTAATGCACTGGATCCCATCAGACCTCGGAAGTTAAGCGTGCTTAGGCGAGAGTTGTACTGGGATGGGTGACCCCCTAGGAAGTCCTCGTGTTATACCCCCCCCCTTTCAATTTTTTTTGCTCTGGTTAGGGTTGCCAAGATACTTTATCCACGACATTTATAATATCGAATCCCATGGCACATTGGGCAAGACAACTTTATTTCACGTGGAGGCTGGGCACGCAAACCGAGGGCGTAGGGCTTCTGACCAGGTCTCCATCGCTCTGGTGCCCAAAACTTTTTATTCGTAAGGAGTTACGCGGCGCTTAGCACACCGTTGCAAAGCTCTTCGAGAACTCTACAACTGGGGCAGCTAGCTTGCTCACTGTGCCCGTTTTGGGAGTCGAAAATCGAACGTTTTCATCAGTTTCAGGCAACTTTTCTTCTTCTGCTCTGCTTTTTTGTCCCGGATCGTACGTCGTGAGCTGTTAATAGGATGACAACCTTACTCGCGGGACATTAGCGAGCCCTACAACGCGTTGATATCACATCTTACGAGGATGCTGCGTTGTTGTAGCGGATGGGTTGTCGTTAAGCCCATTGGGCCTTCTGAATGGGCTATCTCTCGAGGCTGGGACTGTAAACCGTTAACACATAAAGGAATTGTGTCCTCAACATGACGGGTTCAATCATACCAGTACTAATGCACCGGATCCCATCAGAACTCCGAAGTTAAGCGTGCTTGGGCGAGAGTAGTACTAGGATGGGTGACCCCCTGGGAAGTCCTCGTGTTGCACCCCCCTTTTCAATTTTTTTGCTCCGGTTAGGGTTGCCAAGATACTTTATCCACCACATTTCTATTATCGAATCCCACGGTACCTTGAGCAAGACAACTTCGTTTCACATAGAGGCTGGTCCCACTAACAAAGGGCGTGGGGCATGTGACCACGTCTCCCTCGCTCCGGTTGTAATACCCGAGCCCGGAATATGAATTTTCTTTTTTTATTATTTTGAAAATTTTATTTCCTTAAAATCTTTGTGAATTAATTGTTACATTCTCGCCGACGCAACGTGCATTGCATTTAAGGAGCGATAGCTAGATAACGATTTTCAGTCCTCAACAAATAGTGAAACTAGTAATTAGATGACTTAAATTTTATATTTTAAATATTGCTAGCTTTAATTGAACTTACCATAGCTGAAACGGCTTTAAAACGCGCGAAATAGGGGCCTTTGACCAAGTTTTTAAGTAGTTTGACTTAGCCTTGACCAACTTTGACCATTTGACCCTTATATAAGCTAAAAACTAAGCAAAATAAAAAAAAGATCAGCAGCAAAACAGAACCATAGCTGGCCGAAACAAGAGAGAAAGAAAAAAAAATATTCAACCTTCCAAACGATCAATCTTCGCGTGAGCTCGTGCGGGGTGATTTCCGAGGCAACCAACGTTGTTTTCCTAGCGACTAGGAGTACCTAAGGTGAGGGAAGCATGTTATTTGCGCATTTATACGTTGTGTTAGTTAACTTTGTCAATTTTTAGATTTATCCGTAGATCGTTATTTAAAGCGATTTGAGGCTTCTAGAATGTTCCTTAGCATTTGTAGAACATGTATTTATAGCTTTGTAATATTTTCTGCGGTTAAATGTTGTGATTGCAACTTGAATTGTGGAATGAATAGTGTTTTGTGAATAGTAAAACCTTGAAACGTTGAAAATGCGCTGTTATGCTTTCCATTGATGTAGAAACGTGCTAGGTATGCTAGAATGCTAAAATGTGTGGTTTGTTTGGGTTGCGTAGAGGAAAAAATGAGAATTAAGCCTTTTGGAAAGTCGGGGTCGTTTCGGTCGACTTTTGCATTTCCTCGTTTTGCGTGTTGGCATTGCTTCGGGTAGCCATGGAAGCACTTTTGGTGCGATTATGGCGTTGGTTGGGTGTTTAGTTGTTGTAGTTGTAGTTCAAACGAGAAAGGGGGAAATCGGGGCTTTGCGCGAGTTCTAGGGTAAAGTAAGGTTTTGGGGTCTTTAGATGTGCCTTATAGTGACCTAGGAGGGTTGGCGAAGTCGGTTTCCAGAACTCGTGGCTCGTTTGGAAATGGTAGCATTTTGATAGTTGGGGCCGATTTGTGTTTTTGTGTGTTTACTTGTCTTTATGCTTATAGAATTCTTAGAATTACTTGAATTACTTGTTTGAGTTGTTTTGGATTGAATTGCTTATCAAATTGCTGCTATTGCGTGCGAGAGTAACCTACTTTCTTATTCTCCCACGTGTGGCTTTATCGCATGTTTATCGCATGTTTATCGCTTGTTTATCGCTTGTTTATCATCTTGTATCGAGTCTTACATTGCATAGTGTCTCGCGCGTGAGTGATGGGCCTCTCTGGGTAGCCTTGGGTTGCCAGTGTTGGTTGCTCTAGCTCCGCTGCTATTCCCTTTCTCGCTTGGGTTGCTTCCCAGGGAGATTTGGGTCGTAGGATTGATAGATACTTCCGGAGTATTCCAAAATGGTGTTATAAGGTGGTTTTGGGCCGGCGCGTCGTCATCGAATTTGTGTTTGAAAGTTGCTCGTGAAAAGAGTATCGTATCCTTTGATTGAGTGTTTGCAGCTTTAGATACTTGTCTTGCTTTATTATTGGCTTTGGTTGTATCTTTATATGATTTGTATGTATTGCTTGGCTAATTGCATTGCATACTCCTCTCATCTCCGTCCTTGAGACCAATTGCCCTCGCTGAGCAATAGTTTTTGCTCATTCCTCTCTATACTATGTTTTTACAGGAGTAGTTGAGGCAGACCCTCTCGAGGTAATTGAGGAGGAGGAGCAGGTGGAGGTGTTTCCGTGATAGCACTTACCTGCTTTGCTGGTGGTTGGTTACCAGTTTTGTGCAAACCTTGTTGTTATGTATATTGCGTGAAGGACGCTTAATTTTGAGGCTTGTAGCTTTGTATGTATTTTCCTATTTTGAGACCTTTAATGGTCTTATGTTGTAATGGATTAAAGTTGTAATGTTGTAACTTGTACCCTGATGACTAGTGAAGAAATGCATGCTAATGGCTAATGGTTTAGTGGCATAAGTACTTGTGTAGTATGCATATCATTTTTGGTTTGGAAAGTTGGATAATAAGGAATGTATGTTTTATAGAAAGTTGGCTTGTTTTGATTATGTTATAGCTTTCGCAAGTATTATATTGTTTTTAGGGTTTTCGGATCGTCCGCGGTACAGAGGAGACTCCGTCCGTGTGTCGGGTCCGGGCTTGGCCTTTTGCGGGGTCGGGTCGGGGCGTGACATCTTTAGGTGGTATCAGAGCATGATAGTCTTGCATGAGCCGGGATATGATTCTCGGTCTGTGGGGTAAAGGTCTAAAATGCTAAAGTGTTTATGAATGATTGCTAAGTGAAAAGAAAATGTTTTAGCATGACTTTGTGAACTTGGAATGTTTATGTGTTTAAGTGAAATAGTTTGGCAAGTTGAACTTGTCTTATGTGAATTGTGTGATAGAATGTTGGATTGTTATTGATTTGAGTGTTATCTAATCTTATGTGTTATATTTCTATCTATAAACTGCTTTTAAATGTTGCCAGTTATTGTGAGTTGCTACTATGCCGCCACGTCGTGGTACTCAAGGTATAGGATCAGATGAAGAGGCAGCAGAACAGGGTCAGCAGCCGTTGCCTGAGCAGTTTATGGCTACCATGACTACTGCAGTAGACCGGATCACACAGGTACTACATGAGCAGAGGCAGGACCGGATTAATCCCCAGGGTAATCAAGCTAATCCTGGTGGACAGGGGTACAGAGTTGAGAATAACCAGCTTGAGAAATTTCTGAGGCACGAGCCGGGAAAGTTCTTCGGGGAGCCGGATGATGAGGCGGCCGAGAGATGGATTAATCGAGTTGAGAAAATTTTCACTGCTTTGAGGTATACCGATGAGGCAAGAATAGATTATGCATCATTTTTATTTGAGGGTGATGCAGAGCAGTGGTGGAATACTGTTAGGCTGAGGTGGGATTGTGAGGATGTTCCACATTTATGGGATGATTTCGTAAGTGAGTTCCGGGACAAATATATTCCCGAGATGGCTATGGAGAGACGGGAAGATGAGTTTGTGGCCCTAAAGCAGGGAAATATGACTGTTGCACAATATGAGGCTAGGTTTGTTAGCCTGTCGAGGTATATGCCCGAGTTGGTACGGCCAGCTAGGAGGATGATACATAGGTTTGTCCGTGGGTTGAGAATGGACATACAGTTGCATTTGACTGGGCAGACCTACACTACTTTTCCCGAGGCATTTCAGGCAGCCTCGAAGTTTGAGAAACGGAAGGCTGAGATGTTAGCTGAGAGCAGTCAGCCGAGTAAGAAGCAGTTTTTGGGCCAGAGTAGCCAGAGTCAGCCGAGGCAGTATCAGGCTTCTGCACAGGGTCCTCAGCAGCGTCCGTATCAGCCACAGCAGCAGATTCAGGCTAGGCCAGCTGTGACTAGACCTCAGCAGGGAGCTACAGTTCCTACCCCTGCCAGAGCCCCAGCACCTACAGGAAACACTGCGGTTAGGCAAAATCAGCAGTGTGATTATTGTAATCGACCAGGGCATATTGAGGCTAACTGCTGGAGGAAGAGTGGGAAATGTACGGGTTGTGGCAGTGATGAGCATAGGGTGAGGGATTGCCCTAAATATAATAATGTTCAGGGCCGTGGTGGAGGCCGAGGTGTTCAGAATAGGGCTGCAGGTGCACGACCAGCACAGAGAGTACAGGCTAGGGTCTTTGCACTGGATGCAGAGGAGCTGCCCGATAATACAGCTATAGTGGAAGGTACCTTTCTTCTCAATACTCAGCCAGTTAAAGTTTTGATTGATCCTGGAGCTACACATTCGTTTATAACTCCTGCATGTGCACGATCTGTGAATGTTTGCATTGATAATTTGCCTCATGAAGTTGAAGTTAGTACTCCTTTGGGTGCAAAATTTGTTGCTGAGTCTATTTGCAAATCTTGTGATATATGTATAGAGAACCGTAAATTTCCTGCTGATTTAATTATATTACCATTCCGTGACTTTGAAATCATTTTGGGAATGGACTGGTTGGGAAAGTATTATGCACAGTTGGATTGTAGAACAAAGATCGTTTATCTTAAGGTTCCTGACCTACCGGTACTAGAGATTATTGGGAACTGCAGGGCTGCCCGCATTCCACTTTTATCAGCGATCAAGACTTCTAAGTTGTTGAATAGGGGTTGTGAAGCTTACTTAGCCTATTTGATCAATCAGCCTGCTGATAAGTTGAGTTTGAATGAAGTTCCGATTGTTAGAGACTTCCCTGGTGTATTTCCCGAGGAATTACCGGGTTTACCACCGGATAGGGAGATTGAGTTCGTGATTGACCTTGTGCCAGGCACTGCGCCAATTTCTATGAGTCCTTATAGGATGGCATCGGCTGAACTTCAAGAGTTAAAAATTCAGCTTCAGAACTTACTTGAGAAAGGGTTTATACAACCTAGTTCTTCACCGTGGGGCGCACCTGTGTTGTTTGTGAGAAAGAAAGACGGCATGCTACGGTTATGCATTGATTACAGGGGACTTAATCAAGTCACGATTAAGAATAAATACCCCTTGCCGTTGATTGAAGAATTATTTGACCAGTTGCAGGGTGCGAGTGTTTACTCCAAATTTGACTTGAGGCAGGGTTACTATCAACTTAGGATTCGGAGTGACGATATACCAAAGACGGCATTCAGGACTAGATATGGCCACTATGAGTTTGTTGTTTTGCCGTTTGGTTTGACGAATGCACCAACCGCATTCATGGACTTGATGCAGAGGGTTTTTCGGCCTTACCTTGATCAGTTTGTCGTGATCTTCATTGATGACATTTTAG
The DNA here is from genome assembly GCA_037974665.1 of Ehretia macrophylla. Classification (NCBI taxonomy): domain Eukaryota; kingdom Viridiplantae; phylum Streptophyta; class Magnoliopsida; order Boraginales; family Ehretiaceae; genus Ehretia; species Ehretia macrophylla. Next base: position 85,805,774 of record CM075765.1, on the reverse strand, counting down.
TGTATTCGAAGAACGAGGCTGAACATGAGCAACACTTGAGGATTGTGCTTCAGACTTTGCAGGAAAACAAGCTTTTTGCTAAATTCAGCAAGTGTGAGTTCTGGTTGAACCAGATATCTTTTCTAGGCCATATCATTTCAGATCGAGGAATTTCAGTGGACCCAGCTAAGATTGAAGTTGTTTCAGCTTGGAAGAGACCTGAGACGGTGCCAGAGATTCGGAGTTTTCTTGGATTGGCAGGTTACTACCGGAGATTTGTTAAAGACTTTTCTAAAATTTCTGGACCTTTGAGCCAGTTGACTCGGAAGAAAGTTGCTTACAACTGGGATGCCAAATGTGAATCCAGTTTCCAAGAATTGAAGAAGAGACTAACTACAGCTCCTATACTAGCTTTACCTGAAGGAACAGAGAACTTCGTTGTCTACAGTGATGCATCTAAAGAAGGATTGGGCTGTGTTTTAATGCAGAATGGTAAGGTGATTGCCTATGCTTCTAGGAAATTGAAACCTTATGAAGTCAATTACCCTACACATGATCTTGAGTTAGCTGCAGTTGTGTTTGCTTTGAAGAAGTGGCGTCACTACTTGTGGGGTTGCAGATTTGAAATATTTACCGACCACAAGAGTCTCAAGTATTTGTTTTCACAGAAGGATCTAAATATGAGGCAGCGGAGATGGCTAGAGCTATTGGGTGGTTATAACTGTTCTATTAACTATGTGCCAGGTAAGGCAAATGTTGTTGCTGATGCTTTGAGCCGAAAGGCTACTGTTGCAAGCTTGATTATCAAGGACTGGGAGACTTTGGAAGAAATTTGTTCATGGAAACCAGAAGCTACTGAGGTAGGGATTCGATTTGCTAGTTTACAGATTCAGTCAGGGTTGCTAGCACAGATCAGAGAGGCTCAGAAGACTGACCCTCACATCTTGAAAATCCAAGAGTAAGCTAAAGGGGAAGAGTCAGAGTTTAAATTACATGCAGATGGCATCTTCAGATTCAGGGACAGAGTATGTGTTCCTGGTGATCCGACTTTGAAGAATGAGATCCTGTCCGAGGCACATAATTCGAGGTACACGATTCACCCGGGCAGTACAAAGATGTATAGAGATTTGAAGCAACACTTCTGGTGGAACAATATGAAGAGGGAGATTGCTGGGTATGTATCCAGATGTTTGACTTGTCAGAGGGTTAAAGTTGAGCATCAGAGGCCAGCCGGACTTCTACAGCCATTGTCGATTCCGCAATGGAAGTGGGTACATATAACAATGGACCTTGTGACCGATCTTCCTAGATCTCCGAGAGGATGTGATTCTGTTTGGGTTGTTGTGGACCGCTTGACTAAAGTTACACATTTTATTCCCGTGAACAAACAGGATAGCCTTGATAAGCTAGCTGAATTGTATGTTGCTAATATTGTGAGATTGCATGGAGTACCACAGAGTATAGTGTCAGATAGGGATCCCAGATTTAGATCTCGTTTTTGGCAGAAGTTGCAAGAGGCCATGGGAACTAAGTTGAGCTTCAGTACTGCATATCATCCGCAAACTGATAGCCAGTCTGAGAGAACCATCAGGATCTTGGAAGACATGCTTCGGGCATGTGTGCTAGACTTTGGGAAGAACTGGGAGAAATTTCTGCCTTTAACGGAGTTCGCCTACAACAATAGTTATCAATCTACTATAGGTATGGCTCCCTACGAGGCGTTGTATGGTCGTAAATGCAGATCCCCGTTATATTGGGAAGAGGTTGGAGAGATGAGAACAGTTGATCCGACTGTGTTACCTGAGATGATTAAGATGGTAGATAATGTTCACCTTATTCGCCAGCGTATGCTTACAGCTCAGAGTCGTCAGAAGAGTTATGCAGATAAGCACCGTCGGGATCTTGAGTTTGATTTGGGAGATTGGGTGTTTCTTAAGATTTCTCCACGGAAGGGATTGATTCGGCACGGTAAGAGCAGGAAGCTTAGTCCCAGGTATGTGGGTCCGTATGAGATCACCGAAAAGGTAGGTCCTTTGGCTTATCGGTTAGCTTTGCCTCCGAGCTTGTCGAGACTGCACGATGTGTTCCACGTGTCTATGTTGAAGAAGTATCATCCAGACCCTTCACATGTACTTGAACCAGAGCCTTTGCAGATTGAAGAGAAGTTGTCTTATGAAGAGAAACCGATTAGAATTGTGGATCGGAAGATTCAGGAGCTTCGCAGAAAGAGTATTCCATTAGTAAAGGTTCTGTGGAATCATCATGGGTTTGAGGAAGCGACTTGGGAAAGAGAGGACCAAGTTCGGGATCAGTATCCGGAGTTGTTTGTTGACCAGGTAAGAATTGCGTGGGCGCAATTGTTTTAAGGGGGAGAGGGTGTAATACCCGAGCCCGGAATGTGAATTTTCGTTGTTTATTATTTTGAAAATTTTATTTCCTTAAATTCTTTGTGAATTAACTGTTAATTTCTCGCCGTCGCAACGTGCATTGCATTTAAGGAGCGATAGCTAGATAACGATTTTCAGTCCTCAACAAATAGTGAAACTAGTAATTAGATGACTTAAATTTTATATTTTAAATATTGCTAGCTTTAATTGAACTTACCATAGCTGAAACGGCTTTAAAACGCGCGAAATAGGGGCCTTTGACCAAGTTTTTAAGTAGTTTGACTTAGCCTTGACCAACTTTGACCATTTGACCCTTATATAAGCTAAAAACTAAGCAAAATAAAAAAAAGATCAGCAGCAAAACAGAACCATAGCTGGCCGAAACAAGAGAGAAAGAAAAAAAAAATATTCAACCTTCCAATCGATCAATCTTCGCGTGAGCTCGTGCGGGGTGATTTCCGAGGCAACCAACGTTGTTTTCCTAGCGACTAGGAGTACCTAAGGTGAGGGAAGCATGTTATTTGCGCATTTATACGTTGTGTTAGTTAACTTTGTCAAATTTTAGATTTATCCGTAGATCGTTATTTAAAGCGATTTGATGCTTCTAGAATGTTCCTTAGCATTTGTAGAACATGTATTTATGGCTTTGTAACATTTTCTGCGGTTAAATGTTGTGATTTCAACTTGAATTGTGGAATGAATAGTGTTTTATGAATAGTAAAACCTTGAAATGTTGAAGTTGCGCTGTTATGCTTTCTGTTGATGTAGAAACGTGCTAGGTATGCTAGAATGCTAAAATGTGTGGTTTGTTTGGGTTGCGTAAAGGAAAAAACGAGAATTAAGCCTTTGGGAAAGTCGGGGTCATTTCGGTCGACTTTTGCATTTCCTCGTTTTACGTGTTGGCATTGCTTCGGGAAGCCATGGAAGCACTTTTGGTGCGATTATGGCGTTGGTTGGGTGTTTGGTTGTTGTAGTTGTAGTTCAAACAAGAAAGGGGGAAATCGGGGCTTTGCGCGACTTCTAGGGTAAAGTAAGGTTTTGGGGTCTTCAGATGTGCCTTATGGTGACCTAGGAGGGTTGGCGAAGTCGGTTTCCAGAACTCGTGGCTCGTTTGGAAATGGTAGCATTTTGATAGTTGGGGCCGATTTGTGTTTTTGTGTGTTTACTTGTCTTTATGCTTATAGAATGCTTAGAATTACTTGAATTACTTGTTTGAGTTGTTTTGGATTGAATTGTTTATCAAATTGCTGCTATTGCGTGCGAGAGTAACCTACTTTGTTATTCTCCCACGTGTGGCTTTATCGCTTGTTTATCGCATGTTTATCGCTTGTTTATCATCTTGTATTGAGTCTTACATTGCATAGTGTCTCGCGCGTGAGTGATGGGCCTCTCTGGGTAGCGTTGGGTTGCCAGTGTTGGTTGCTCTAGCTCCGCTGCTATTCTCTTTCTCGCTTGGGTTGCCTCCCAGGGAGATTTGGGTCGTAGGATTGATGGATACTTCCGGAGTATTCCAAACTGGTGTTATAAGGTGGTTTTGGGCCGGCGCGTCGTCATCGAATTTGTGTTTGAAAGTTGCTCGTGAAAAGAGTATCGTATCCTTTGATTGAGTGTTTGCAGCTTTAAATCCTTGTCTTGCTTTATTATTGGCTTTGGTTGTATCTTTATATGATTTGTATGTATTGCTTGGCTAATTGCATTGCATACTCCTCTCATCTCCATCCTTGAGACCAATTGCCCTCGCTGAGCAATAGTTTTTGCTCATTCCTCTCTATACTATGTTTTTACAGGAGTAGTTGAGGCAGACCCTCTCGAGGTAATTGAGGAGGAGGAGCAGGTGGAGGTGTTTCCGTGATAGCACTTACCTGCTTTGCTGGTGGTTGGTTACCAGTTTTGTGCAAACCTTGTTGTTATGTATATTGCGTGAAGGACGCTTAATTTTGAGGCTTGTAGCTTTGTATGTATTTTCCTATTTTGAGACCTTTAATGGTCTTATGTTGTAATGGATTAAAGTTGTAATGTTGTAACTTGTACCCTGATGACTAGTGAAGAAATGCATGCTAATGGCTAATGGTTTAGTGGCATAAGTACTTGTGTAGTATGCATATCATTTTTGGTTTGGAAAGTTGGATAATAAGGAATGTATGTTTTATAGAAAGTTGGCTTGTTTTGATTATGTTATAGCTTTCGCAAGTATTATATTGTTTTTAGGGTTTTCGGATCGTCCGCGGTACAGAGGAGACTCCGTCCGTGTGTCGGGTCCGGGCTTGGCCTTTTGCGGGGTCGGGTCGGGGCGTGACATCAGTGCCCATAACTTTTGATCCGTAAGGTGTTACGCGGCGTAAAGCATACCGTTGCAAAGCTGTCCGAGATCTCTTCGATGGGGGCAGCTAGCTTGTTCGCTGTGCCCATTTTTGGAGCCCAAAATCGAACATTTTCATCAGTTTCGGGACATTTTTTTTCTTTTGCTCTGTTTTTCCGGATCGTACGTCATTAGATGTTAAAAGGACGACAACCTTACTCGCGGTACATTAGAGGGCCCTACAACGTGTCGATATGACGTCTTGCGAGGAAGCTGCGTTGTTGAAGCGGATGGGTTGTCTTTAAGCCCATTTGGCCTTCTGAATTAGCCATCTCTCTAGGCTGGGACTGTAAACCGTTAACACATAAAGGAATTGTGCCCTCAACATGACGGGTGCGATCATACCAGCACTAATGCACCGGATCTCATCAGAACTCCGAAGTTAAGCGTGCTTGGGCGAGAGTAGTACTAGGAAGGGTGACCCCCTGGGAAGTCCTTATGTTGCACCCCCTTTTTCAATTTTTTTTGCTCCAATTAGGGTTGCCAAGATACTTTATCCACCACATTTCTAATATCGAATCCCACTGCACCGTGGGCAAGACAACTTTGCTTCACGTGGAGGCGGGGCCCGTAAACCGAGGGTGTAGGGCTTGTGACCAGGTCAACGTCTATCCGGTGCCCATAAATTTTGATCAGTAAGGAGTTACGCGGTGCACAGTATACCATCGCAAAGCTCTCCGAGAGCTCTACGACGGGGGCAGCCAGCTTGTTCGCTCTGCCCCTTTTTGGAGCCCAAAATCAAACATTTTCATCAGTTTCGGGCCACTTTTCTTCTTTTGCTCTATTTTTCTATCCCGGATCGTACGTCGTGAGCTGTTAAAAGGACGACAACCTTACTCGCGGGACATTAGAGGGCCCTACAACGCGTCGATATCACGTCTTACTAGGATACTGCGTTGTTGAAGCGGATGGGTTGTCGTTAAGCCAATTGGGCCTTCTAAATGGGCCATCTCTCAAAGCTGGGACTGTGAACCGTTAACACATAAAGGAATTGTGCCCTCAACATGACGGGTGCGATCATACCAGCACTAATGCACCGGATCCCATCAGAACTCCGAAGTTAAGCGTGCTTGGGTGAGAGTAGTACTAGGATAGGTGACCCCCTGGGAAGTCCTCGTGTTGCACCCCCCTTTTCAATTTTTTTTTGCTCCGATTAGGGTTGCCAAGATACTTTATCCACCATATTTTTATTATCGAATCCCACGGCACCGTGGGCAAGAAAACTTCGCTTCACGTGGAGGCTAGGACCGCAAACCGAGGGCGTAGGGCTTGTGACCAGATCTCCGTCGAAACGGTGCCCATAAATTTTTATCCGTAAGGCGTTACGCGGCGCACAACATACCGTTGCAAAGCTCTCCAAGAGCTCTACGACGGAGGCGTGCCCGTTTTGGGAGCCCAAAATTGAACGTTTTCATCAGTTTCAGGCCACTTTTCTTCTTTTGCTCTATTTTTCCATCTCGGATCGTACGTCGTGAGCTGTTAAAAGGACGACAACCTTACTCGATGGACATTAGAGGGCCTTACAACGCATCGATATCATGTCTTGTGAGGATGCTGCATTGCTGTAGTGGATGGGTTGTCGTTAAGCCCATTGGGCCTTCTGAATGGGCCATCTCTCTAGGCTGGGACTGTAAACTGTTAACACATAAAGGAATTGTGCCCTCAATGTGACGGGTGCAATCATACCAACACTAATGCACCGGATCCCATCAGAACTCCGAAGTTAAGCGTGCTTGGGTGAGAGTAGTACTAGGATGGGTGATCCCCTGGGAAGCCTTCGTGTTGCACCCCCCTTTTCAATTTTTTTTGCTCCGGTTAGGGTTGCAGAGATACTTTATGCACCACATTTCTATTATCGAATCCCACGGCACCTTGGGCAAGAAAAATTCGCTTCACGTGGAGGTTGGGCCCGCAAACCGAGGGCGCAGGGCTTGTGACCAGGTCTCCGTCGCTCCGGTGCCCATAACTTTTGATCCGTAAGGCGTTACGCGGCGCACAACATACCGTTACAAAGCTCTGCTAGAGCTCTACGACGGTGGCAGCCAGCTTGCTCAGTGTGCCCATTTTTCGAGCCAAAAATCAAATATTTTCATCAGTTTCGAGCCACATTTCTTCTTTTGCTCTGTTTTTCTGTCCCGGATCGTACGTCGTGAGCTGTTAAAAGGACGACAACCTTACTCGTGGGACATTAGAGGGCCCTACAATGCGTCGATATCACGTCTTACAATGACGCTACGTTGTTGTAGCGGATGGGTTGTCGTTAAGCCCATTGGGCCTTCTGAATGGGCCATCTATCTTGGCTGGGACTGTAAACCGTTAACACATAAAGGAATTGTGTCCTCAACATGATGGGTACGATCAGACCAGCACTAATGTACCGGATCGCATCAGAACTTCGAAGTTAAGCATGCTTGGGCGAGAGTAGTACTAGGATGGGTGACCCCCTGGGAAATCCTCGTGTTGCACCCCCATTTTCAATTTTTTTTTGCTCCGGGTAGGGTTGCAAGACACTTTATCCATGACATTTCTATTATCGAATCCGACGGCCCCTTGGGCAAGACAACATCGCATCATGTTGCGGCTGGGCTCGCAAACCAAGGGCGTAGGGCTTGTGACCAGGTTTTCGTCGCTCCGATGCCCATAAATTTTGATCCATAAAGAGTTAAGCGGCGTACAACATACCGTTACCATGCTCTCCAAGAGCTCTACGACAGGGGCAGCTAGCTTGCTAGTTGTGCCCATTTTTGGATCCCAAAATCGAACTTTTACATCAGTTGCAGGCCACTTTTCTCCTTTTACTCTATTTTTCCATCCCGGATCGTACGTCGTGAGCTGTTAAAAGGACAACAACCTTACTCGCGGGACATTAGAGGGCCCTACAACGTGTCGATATCAGGTCTTGCGAGGATGCTGCATTGTTGAAGCGGATGGGTTGTCCTTAAGCCCATTAGGCCTTCTGGACGGGCCATCTCTCTAGGCTGGGACTGTGAACCGTTAACACATAAAGGAATTGTGCCCTCAACATAATGGGTGCGATCATACCAGCACTAATGCACCGGATCCTATCAGAACTCCGAAGTTAAGCGTGCTGGGGCGAGAGTAGTACTAGGATGGGTGACCCCCTGGGAAGTCCTCGTGTTGCACCCCCTTTTTCAATTATTTTTGCTCCGATTAGGGTTGCCAAGATACTTTATCCTCAACATTTCTATTATCGAATCCCAAGGCACCGTTTGCAAGACAACTTCGCTGCACGTGGAGGCTGGGCCCGCAAACCGAGGGCGTAGGGCTTGTGACCAGGTCTCCGTCGCTCCGGTGCCCATAAATTTTTATCCGTAAGGAGTTACACGGTGTACAGCATACCGTTACAAGGCCCTCCGAGAGTTCTACGACGGGGGCAGCTAGCTTTCTTGCTGTGCCCATTTTGGAAGCCCAAAATCGAACGTTTTCATCATTTTCGGGCCACTTTTCTTTTTTTGCTCTTTTTTTCCGTCCCGGATCGTACATCGTGAGCTGTTAAAAGGACAACAACCTTACTCGTAGGACACTAGAAGGCCCTACAACGCGTAGATATCACGTCTTGCGGGGATGCTGCGTTGTTGTAGCGGATGGGTTGTTGTTAAGACCATTGGGCTTTCTGAATGGGCCATCTCTCTAGGCTGGGACTGTAAACCGTTAACACACAAAGGAATTGTGCCCTCAACATGATGGGTGCGATCATACCAGCACTAATGCACCGGATCCCATCAAAACTCCAAAGTTAAGCGTTCTTGGGTGAGAGTAGTACTAGGACGGGTGACCCCCTGGGAAGTCCTCGTGTTGCCCCCCCTTTTCAATTTTTTTTGCTCCGGTTAAGGTTGCCAAGATACTTTATCCACCATATTTCTATTATCGAATCCCACGGCACATTGGGCAAGACAACTTCACTCCACATGGAGGTTGGGCCCGCAAACCGAGGGTGTAGGGCTTGTGACCAGGTCTCCGTCACTCCGGTGCCCATTACTTTTGATCCGTAAAGAGTTACGCGGCGCACAGCATACCGTTGCAAAGCTCTCTGATAGATCTACGACGATGGTAGCCAGCTTTCTTGCTTTGCCCCTTTTTGAAGCCCAAAATCGAACATTTTTATCAGTTTCGGGCCACTTTTCTTCTTTTGCTCTGTTTTTGGGTCCCGGATCGTACGTCGTGAGCTGTTAAAAGGACGACAACCCTACTCGCTAGACATTAGAGGGCCCTATAATGCGTCGATATCACATCTTGCGAGGATGGTGCGTTGTTGAAGCGGATGGGTTGTCGTTAAGCCCATTGGGCCTTCTAAATGCGCCATCTCTCTAGGCTGGGACTGTGAATCGTTAACACATAAAGGAATTATGCCCTCAACATGACGGGTGCGATCATACCTGCACTAATGCACCGGATCCCATCAGAACTCCAAAGTTAAGCGTGCTTGGGCGTGAGTAGTACTAGGATGGGTGACCCCGAGGGAAGTCCTTCTGTTGCACCCCGCTTTTCAATTTTTTTTGCTCCGGTTAGGGTTGCCAAGATACTTTATCAACCACATTCCTGTTATCGAATCCTACAGCACATGGGCAAGACAACTTCGTTCCACGTGGAGGCTGGGCTCGTAAATTAAGAGCATAGGGCTTGTGACCAGGTCTCCCTCGCTCCGGTGCCCATAACTCTTGATACGTAAGGTGTTACGTGGCGCACAACATACCGTTGCAAAGCTCTCCGAGAGCTCTACGATGAGGATAGCCAGCTTGCTCGCTTTGCCCATTTTGGGAGCCCAAAATCGAACGTTTTCATCAGTTTCGGGACACTTTTCTTCTTTTGCTCTGTTTTTAAGTCCCGGATTGTACGTCGTGAGCTGTTAAAAGGATGACAACCTTACTCGCGGGACATTAGAGGGCCTTACAACGCGTCGATATCACGTCTTGCGAGGATGCTGCGTTGCTGTAGTGGATGGGTTGTCGTTAAACCCATTGGGCCTTCTGAATGGGCCATCTCTCTAGGCTGGGACTGTAAACCGTTAACACAAAAAGGAATTGTGCCCACAATGTGACGGGTGCAATCATACCAGCACTAATGCACTGGATCCCATCAGAACTCCGAAGTTAAGCGTGCTTGGGCGAGAGTTGTACTAGGATGGGTAACCCCCTGGGAAATCCTCATGTTGCACCCCCCTTTTCAATTTTTTTTGCTCCGGTTAGGGTTGCCAAGATACTTTACCCACCACATTTCTAATATCGAATCCCATGGCACGTTGGGCAAGACAACTTCGCTTCGCGTGGAGGCTGGGCCCGCAAACCGAGGGTGTAGGGCATGTGAACTGGTCTCCGTCGTTCCGGTGCCCATAACTTTTGATCCGCAAGGAGTTACTCGGCGCACAGCATACCTTTGCAAAGCTCTCCGAGAACTCTACGATTGGGGCAGCCAGATTGCTCGCTGTGCCTATTTTTGGAGCCCAAAATCGAACATTTTCATCTATTTTAGGCCACTTTTCTTCTTTTGCTCTATTTTTCCGTCCCAGATCGTACGTCATGAGCTGTTAGAAGGACAACAACCTTACTCGCAGGACATTAGAGGGCCTACAACGAGTCAATATCACGTCTTGCGAGAATGCTACGTTGTTGTAGCGGATGGGTTATCCTTAAGCCCATTAGGCCTTCTGAATTAGCCATCTCTCTAGGCTGGGATTGTAAACCGTTAACACATAAAGGAATTATGCCGTCAACGTGACGGGTGCGATCATACCATCACTAATGCACCGGATCCCATCAGAACTCCGAAGTTAAGCGTGCTTGGGCGAGAGTTGTACTAGGATGGGTAACCCCCTGGGAAGTTGTGATACCCCGAACCTGGCATGTATTCAATAGCATTTTAAGTTCATTTAAATTGCATTTTATTGACCTTTCACCTTCTTTGACCAAACTAGTTGACTTTTCATCTACATTGACCAACTAGGACAAGGTGGAAATTTTTGAAATGTTTAATAAAAGGCAAACTTGGGATTAGAAATAAAAAAATGCAATGTTAAGTTAGTCAAATTTTGGGTCAACTTTGGAATTAAATCTGAACCAATTGGGGAAGAGTTAGGTAGCAAATTATATATGGTTGGAAAGCTCTATGAGTCTAGTTTATGAGGGTTCAAACCGTTCGTGAATTGGAGTTTTCTAGAAGAAGTTATGGCCGTTTTCGTGAGGTCGCGCATAGCTGTTTTGGTTTAGCGGGTTGACCGAATTTTGACCTTTGACTTCTTGACATTTTTTTTTTAAATAAGCAGAATTTGCACACGAAAAAAACAGAGAGAAAAGGATTGAAACCATGAGAAAAAGAAGGAGGAAAAAAAAAAGAAAATCTCAACTTTAAATCTTCGATTCTTCGCGTGGGCTTGCACGGGGTGGTTTCCGAGGCACTCTACGAGGTTTTCCTAGCGTCTAGGAGCGTCTAAGGTGAGGGTTTCATCGTTATTTGCGCATTTGAAATATTTGTATCTAAACTTTGATTTTTGAATTTTATGCGTAGATTGTTGTTTTAATCGTTTTGTTGCTTAAAGAATGTTCCTTGTTGATTGTAGAACATGTATTTATAGCTTTTTAACATTTTTTGTGGTTAAATATTGGAATTGAAATATAAATTGTTTGATGAATAGTAAATTATGAATAGTAAACCCCCGTTTCGATGAAGTTGCTCCATTACGCGTTCTGTTGATGTAGGAAGATGCTAGATATGCTAGAATGCCTAAATGTGTGGTTTAATTGGAATGTGTAATGGAAAAACGGAGAAAAACGGCTTAGTGAAAGTCGGGGTCGGTTAGGTCGAGTTTGGCATTTTTTCGTTTTGCGTGTTGGCATTGTTTCGGGAGGCCATGGAAGCACTTTTGGTGCGATTATGGCATTGGTAGGGTATTTGGTTGGTATAGTTGTAGTTCAAACGAGCAAAGGGGGAATCGGGGCTTTGCGCGAATTCTAGGGTAAAGTAGGGTTTCGGGGTCCTTGGACGTGCCTTATGGTGACCTAGGAGGATTGGCGAAGTCGGTTTCCAGAACTCGTGGCTCGTTTGGAAATGGTAGTGTTTTGATAGTTGGGGCCGATTTGTGATTTTGCTTGTTATCTTGATATTATGCCTATAGAATGCTTAGGGTTGCTTGATATACTTGTTTAATTGGTGTTATTGTTGCTTATTATTGCTTGTTATGCTTGAAAAGTTAGTTGAATGCTAGTATTGATTGTGATTGCTTGTTATCTCGTTTGTTGTCACTAGTTTGTATTGTTGTGCTATCGCTCGTTTATTACCTTGTATCAAGTCTTGCATTGCATAGTGTCAGCACGTGAGTGATGGGCCTCTCTGGGTAGCCTCGGGTTGCCAGTGTTGGTTGCTCTAGCTCCGTAGCTATTCCCTCTTCTCGCTTGGGCTGCCTCCCAGGGAGATTTGGGTCGTAGATTGATGGATACTTCCGGGGTATTCCAAACTGGTGTTATAAGGTGGTTTGGGCCGGCGCGTCATCGTTAAAGTCATCGGAATCGTAATCGGTACATTACTCGCTCGAGTGAACCATAGCCTTCAAAGTGTGGTATAGCTTTGATTGGTTGTGTTAATGCTTTCTTTAGTTGTTTAATTGTATTGTTGTTTATATTGAATGCCTTTTATTGATTGTATTGCTTAAATGTACCTATTTGCATTGCACGATCTTCTTTCTCTCCAATTCGATATCTGTCTCGCCCTCACTGAGTATACATGTTGTGTATACTCACTCCTCACCACCACATTTCAGGAAATGCCCTGTTAGCTGGAAAGTTCGTGATTTCGTGAAAGTCCGTGCTTGAAGAGTTGTCTTGAGTGCCTATGTAACTTGAGTTGTCAAAGTTGTCAAGTTGTATGCTTTTATGTTGTATGTAATTATTGTTAAAAGAAATGTAATATAAATCTAGCTATGTAGTTGGAATGGTTTGATAAGTTAGATTATGTATATAGTTAATGTAGCTTAAGTTTAATGCATGGCTGTAATGTCCAAAGGAAAAGAATTAGAATGGCATGATAGTTTATTTTATGCAGTAGCTTTGTATGGTTTAATTGCCTAAATTGAATGTACTTGTCAAAATGAAAAGATAGGTTGGTTTTTAAATTGGAAATGTATGTATGCTTGCTGAGTTTAAATTGTTGAGAACCGAGGCTCGGATGGCCTTGAGGATGTTTTGTATGGTTGGACACGGTGGTGGTCCATTTATATGCTATTACAGGTTTTGCATTTCGCCTATAAACAGGGGAGACTCCGTCCGTTTTCCCTGAAAATTTTGCCCGGGTTTGGTTTGGGTTGTGATTAGTTTGATTGATAGAACTCCCGGTCTCGAGAGGGATCGGGGTGTCACAGGTGGTATCAGAGCTTATTTAGCTCATAAGCCGGGACAGGGTCCTCGGTCTGGTGGGTAGTGACCCTTAAATGTGTGCTTGTTAAGTGTGTCTTGAAAGTGTATGCTTTTATGTGAGATTATGTGTCTTGACATGAATGTGTGCTCCTATGTGATATAGTTATGTGTTCTGTGTTAATTGTGTGCTAAGTGAAGTAAAGTGTCTAGTTGTGCATTGAATTGACCTATCGAATCGACCTCGTGGATTGTTATTTGCTTGAAGTATTGCTTTTATGTGTGTACTGAAATGTCTTGAATTAGCTATGCCGTGATTTGAATTGATTATGCTGTGCTTGACTTGATTGTTATGCTTGAGTGACTTTGCTAAATAAACTATATTGTAAACTTGCTGGCATAATAGCTTAATGCATATGTATAACTGTGATATATTGGCATTCATACATGTCCTATTGAAATGGTAAGTAAGTCCTCTTCCTCCCCTGAAGAAAGTGGTTCACCGCTGGCTTTTCAAGGTGTATGGATTGGCAGGAAATGAATGGCATTTGACTAGCCTTTATTTGGGAATTGGTGATTGCTTTTGGAGCTCGGTTATTGGCGAATCCCTTTGGTCATTCTCTGTGCTTAACAGTTGCGAAAGAGTAGCTTTCTCTTGGGGTTTTAATTGGGTGTTCTCTGGAACATTCTTTGGTTTTCATAACGGGTGTTCTTTGGGGACTTTTGTTGTCACTTCTCGGTGGACTTGGTTAATGGGATTTCAATCGGCCTTACTGCGTGGTATTATCTATGGCATATGTGTCTCGGTCTTTATTGGAGTGTTACTGGTATTCCTTATTGGAAATTCTTCAATGGCATTCTCTAGGATTCTCAGTGGCCAATTATTTAGTATTACTTATTGGGCAATTCTTGGTACTTTCTTACTGGAGCATTGTTCGGGCATTCTCTTGGTATTTTCCTTGTTGGCAAAGTTGTATGAAGTTCTCACTTGGCAAACAGTGAAGAGGACTCAAAGTTTGGTTTCGGTATATTGTTCATCAGTTCGGTGTTTATCCTTGGAGTTTTCGTCCATCTGGGAAACTATGTTTGTTATTCAACTTGGTTGTCTTATTGGGCACGTTATATTTTCTCTGTTATTTCCTTTGACATTCCTCTCAGCATTTGATAGCAAAACTCGGAATCTAATTGGTTGTTCCATGGGGTTATTATTTGGAAGGCTTCTTTGGAACTTTGGAAATATATTTGATTGGGTTCTTGGTATTTTCTTCAGCACTTTTAACAGGGAATTCTTCTATCAAATCCATGACCAGCGGGGTACTTCTTTGGACCTCTAGATAGAATCTTTGTTTGAGCTTTTATTTGGCTTCTTGCTTGGGAATTCTCGGGCAGTAACAGTTATACTTCTATTGGAGATTCGTGCGTGAGGTATTCTTCTTGTCGTTATTGTGTGGTATTAATGACATTTACAGTATCTTTGCTTTAGTCTTTATTGGTATTAGCTCGGCGTTTCTGGTTGGAATTTATTCTTCTTCGGTATTCGTGTCAATGGGATTCTTGTACGGTATCTGCATTTGAGCTTCTATTTGGCGTTACTACTTGGCATTTCTACTTGAACTTTCCTATTGGTCATCTTTATTAAATACTTTTTCAGTAGCTAATGAAGACTAGTCAGAGTTGGATTGTAGATGATGCAGAGTCCTATTGGAAGAAGAATTGCGAGGACGCAATTGTTTTAAGGGGGGAAGGATGTGATACCCCGAACCTGGCATGTATTCAATAGCATTTTAAGTTCATTTAAATTGCATTTTATTGACCTTTCACCTTCTTTGACCAAACTAGTTGACTTTTCATCTACATTGACCAACTAGGACAAGGTGGAAATTTTTGAAATGTTTAATAAAAGGCAAACTTGGGATTAGAAATAAAAAAATGCAATGTTAAGTTAGTCAAATTTTGGGTCAACTTTGGAATTAAATCTGAACCAATTGGGGAAGAGTTAGGTAGCAAATTATATATGGTTGGAAAGCTCTATGAGTCTAGTTTATGAGGGTTCAAACCGTTCGTGAATTGGAGTTTTCTAGAAGAAGTTATGGCCGTTTTCGTGAGGTCGCGCATAGCTGTTTTGGTTTAGCGGGTTGACCGAATTTTGACCTTTGACTTCTTGACATTTTTTTTTTAAATAAGCAGAATTTGCACACGAAAAAAACAGAGAGAAAAGGATTGAAACCATGAGAAAAAGAAGGAGGAAAAAAAAAAGAAAATCTCAACTTTAAATCTTCGATTCTTCGCGTGGGCTTGCACGGGGTGGTTTCCGAGGCACTCTACGAGGTTTTCCTAGCGTCTAGGAGCGTCTAAGGTGAGGGTTTCATCGTTATTTGCGCATTTGAAATATTTGTATCTAAACTTTGATTTTTGAATTTTATGCGTAGATTGTTGTTTTAATCGTTTTGTTGCTTAAAGAATGTTCCTTGTTGATTGTAGAACATGTATTTATAGCTTTTTAACATTTTCTGTGGTTAAATATTGGAATTGAAATATAAATTGTTTGATGAATAGTAAATTATGAATAGTAAACCCCCGTTTCGATGAAGTTGCTCCATTACGCGTTCTGTTGATGTAGGAAGATGCTAGATATGCTAGAATGCCTAAATGTGTGGTTTAATTGGAATGTGTAATGGAAAAACGGAGAAAAACGGCTTAGTGAAAGTCGGGGTCGTTTAGGTCGAGTTTGGCATTTTTTCGTTTTGCGTGTTGGCATTGTTTCGGGAGGCCATGGAAGCACTTTTGGTGCGATTATGGCATTGGTTGGGTATTTGGTTGGTATAGTTGTAGTTCAAACGAGCAAAGGGGGAATCGGGGCTTTGCGCGAATTCTAGGGTAAAGTAGGGTTTCGGGGTCCTTGGACGTGCCTTATGGTGACCTAGGAGGATTGGCGAAGTCGGTTTCCAGAACTCGTGGCTCGTTTGGAAATGGTAGTGTTTTGATAGTTGGGGCCGATTTGTGATTTTGCTTGTTATCTTGATATTATGCCTATAGAATGCTTAGGGTTGCTTGATATACTTGTTTAATTGGTGTTATTGTTGCTTATTATTGCTTGTTATGCTTGAAAAGTTAGTTGAATGCTAGTATTGATTGTGATTGCTTGTTATCTCGTTTGTTGTCACTAGTTTGTATTGTTGTGCTATCGCTCGTTTATTACCTTGTATCAAGTCTTGCATTGCATAGTGTCAGCACGTGAGTGATGGGCCTCTCTGGGTAGCCTCGGGTTGCCAGTGTTGGTTGCTCTAGCTCCGTAGCTATTCCCTCTTCTCGCTTGGGCTGCCTCCCAGGGAGATTTGGGTCGTAGATTGATGGATACTTCCGGGGTATTCCAAACTGGTGTTATAAGGTGGTTTGGGCCGGCGCGTCATCGTTAAAGTCATCGGAATCGTAATCGGTACATTACTCGCTCGAGTGAACCATAGCCTTCAAAGTGTGGTATAGCTTTGATTGGTTGTGTTAATGCTTTCTTTAGTTGTTTAATTGTATTGTTGTTTATATTGAATGCCTTTTATTGATTGTATTGCTTAAATGTACCTATTTGCATTGCACGATCTTCTTTCTCTCCAATTCGATATCTGTCTCGCCCTCACTGAGTATACGTGTTGTGTATACTCACTCCTCACCACCACATTTCAGGAAATGCCCTGTTAGCTGGAAAGTTCGTGATTTCGTGAAAGTCCGTGCTTGAAGAGTTGTCTTGAGTGCCTATGTAACTTGAGTTGTCAAAGTTGTCAAGTTGTATGCTTTTATGTTGTATGTAATTATTGTTAAAAGAAATGTAATATAAATCTAGCTATGTAGTTGGAATGGTTTGATA
Source organism: Ehretia macrophylla (assembly GCA_037974665.1). Classification (NCBI taxonomy): domain Eukaryota; kingdom Viridiplantae; phylum Streptophyta; class Magnoliopsida; order Boraginales; family Ehretiaceae; genus Ehretia; species Ehretia macrophylla. The sequence goes on along the minus strand of CM075765.1, from coordinate 85,788,830 downwards.
AGTTAGATTATGTATATAGTTAATGTAGCTTAAGTTTAATGCATGGCTGTAATGTCCAAAGGAAAAGAATTAGAATGACATGATAGTTTATTTTATGCAGTAGCTTTGTATGGTTTAATTGCCTAAATTGAATGTACTTGTCAAAATGAAAAGATAGGTTGGTTTTTAAATTGGAAATGTATGTATGCTTGCTGAGTTTAAATTGTTGAGAACCGAGGCTCGGATGGCCTTGAGGATGTTTTGTATGGTTGGACACGGTGGTGGTCCATTTATATGCTATTACAGGTTTTGCATTTCGCCTATAAACAGGGGAGCCTCCGTCCGTTTTCCCTGAAAATTTTGCCCGGGTTTGGTTTGGGTTGTGATTAGTTTGATTGATAGAACTCCCGGTCTCGAGAGGGATCGGGGTGTCACAGAAGTCCTCGTGTTGCATCCCCCTTTTCAATTTTTTTTGCTCCGGTTAGGGTGGCCAAGATACTTTTTCCACCACATTTCTAATATCGAATCCCACGGCACATTGGGCAAGACAACTTCGCTTCACGTGGAGGCTGGGCCCGAAAACCGAGGGCGTAGGGCTTGTGAACGGGTCTCCGTCGTTCCGGTGCCCATAACTTTTGATCCGCAAGGAGTTACGCGGCGCACAACATACCTTTGCAAAGCTCTCCGAGAGCTCTACGACTGGGGCAGCCAGCTTGCTCGCTGTGACTGTTTTTGGAGCCAAAAATCGAACATTTTCATCTATTTTAGGCCACTTTTCTTCTTTTGCTCTGTTTTTCCATCCCGGATCGTACGTCGTGAGCAGTTAGAAGGACGACAACCTTACTCGTAGGACATCAGAGGGCCTACAACGAGTCGATATCACGTCCTGCGAGAATGCTACGTTGTTGTAGCGGATGGGTTATCCTTAAGCCCATTAGGCCTTCTAAATTAGCCATCTCTCTAGGCTGGGATTGTAAACCGTTAACACATAAAGGAATTGTGCCCTCAACGTGATGGGTGCGATCATACCATCACTAATGCACCGGATCCCATCAGAACTCCGAAGTTAAGCGTGCTTGGGCGAGAGTTGTACTAGGATGGGTGACCCCCTGGGAAATCCTCATGTTGCACCCCCCTTTTCAATTTTTTTTGCTCCGGTTAGGGTTGCCAAGATACTTTACCCACCACATTTCTAATATCGAATCCCACGGCACATTTGGCAAGACAACTTTGCTTCCCGTGGAGACTGGGCCCGCAAACCGAGGGCGTAGGGCTTGTGACCAGGTCTCCGTCGCTCCGGTGCCCATAACTTTTTAGCCGTAAGGAGTTACGCGGCGCACAGCATACCCTTGCAAAGCTCTCCGAGAGCTCTACGATGGAGGTAGCTAGCTTGCTCGTTGTTCCAATTTTGGGAGACAAAAATTGAACGTTTTCATCAGTTTCGGGCCACTTTTCTTCTTTTGCTCTGTTTTTTCGTCCCGGATCGTACTTCGTGAGCTGTTAAAAGGACAACAATCTTACTCGCGGGACATTACGGGCCTTACAACGCGTCGATATCACGTCTTGCGAGGATGCTATGTTGTTGTAGCGGATGCGTTGTCGTTAAGCCCATTGGGCCTTCTGAATGAGCCATCTCTCTAGGCTGGGACTATAAACCGTTAACACATAAAGGAATTGTGCCCTCAACGTGACGGGGGCGACAATACCAACATTAATGCCCCGGATCGCATCAGAACTCCGAAGTTAAGCGTGCTTGGGCGAGAGTAGTACTAGGATCGGTGACCCCCTGGGAAGTCCTCGTGTTGCACCCCCCTTTTCAATTTTTTTTGCTCCGATTAGGGTTGCCAAGATACTTTATCCACCACATTTCACTTATCGAATCCCATGACACCGTGGGCAAGACAACTTCGCTTCAAGTGGAGGCTGGGCCCACAAACCGATGGCGTAGGGCTTGTGACCAGGGCTACGTCGCTCCGGTGTCCATAACTTTCGATCCGTAAGGAGTTACGTGGCGCACAGCATACCGTTGCAAAGCTCTACGAGAGTTCTACGACTATGGCAGCCAGCTTGCTCGTTGTGCCCATTTTTGGAGCCCAAAATCAAATATTTTCTTCAGTTTCGAGCCACTTTTCTTCTTTTGCTCTGTTTTTCTGTCACGGATCGTACGCCGTGAGCTGTTAAAAGGACGACCAGCTTACTCGCGGGACATTAGAGGGCCCTACAACATGTCGATATCACGTCTTACGAGGATACTGCGTTGTTGTAGCGGATGGGTTCTCGTTAAGCCCATTGGGCCTTCTTAATTGGCCAACTCTCTAGGCTGGGACTGTAAACCGTTAACACATAAAGGAATTGTGTGCTCAACATGACAGGTGCGATCATACCAGTACTAATGCACCGGATCCCATCAGAACTCCGAAGTTAAGCGTGCTTGGGCGAGAGTTGTACTAGGATGGGTGAACCCCTGGGAAGTCCTCGTGTTGCACCCCCCTTTTCAATTTTTTTTGCTTCGGTTAGGGTTGCCAAGATACTTTATCCACCACATTTCTAATATCGAATCCCATGGCACCTTGGGCAAGACAACTTCGTTCCACATGGAGGCTGATCTAAAGGAATTGTGCCCTCAACGTGATGGGTGCGATCATACCAGCACTAATGCACCGGATCCCATTAGAACTCCGAAGTTAAGCGTGTTTGGGCGAGAGTAGTACTAGGATGTATGACCCCCTAGGAAGTCCTCGTGATGCACCCCCCTTTTCAATTTTTTTTGCTCCAATTAGGGTTGCCAAGATACTTTATCCACCACATTTCTAATATCGAATCCCATGGCACCGTGGGCAAGACAACTTTGCTTCACGTGGAGGCTGGGCCCGCAAACCGAGGGCGTAGGGCTTGTGACCAGGTCTACGTCTCTCCGGTACCCATAACTTTTGATCAGTAAGGAGTTACGCGGCACACAGCATACCGTTGCAAAGCTCTCCGAGAGCTCTACGACGGGGGCTGCCAGCTTGTTCGCTGTGCCCATTTTTGGAGCCTAAAATCGAACATTTTCATCAGTTTCGGGCCACTTTTCTTCTTTTGCTCTATTTTTCTGTCCCGGATCGTACGTCGTGAGCTGTTAAAAGGACGACAACCTTACTCGCGGGACATTAAAGGGCCCTACAACGCGTCGATATCACGTCTTGCGAGGATGCTGCGTTGTTGAAGCGGATGGATTGTCGTTAAGCCAATTGGGCCTTCTAAATGGGCCATCTCTCTAGGCTGGGACTGTGAACCGTTAACACATAAAGGAATTGTGCCCTCAACATGACGGGTGCGATCATACCAGCACTAATGCACCGGATCCCATCAGAACTCCGAAGTTAAGCGTGCTTGGGTGAGAGTAGTACTAGGATGGCTGGCCCCTTGGGAAGTCCTCGTGTTGTACCCCCCTTTTCATTTTTTTTTGCTCCGATTAGGGTTGCCAAGATACTTTATCCACCACATTTTTATTATCGAATCCCACGGCACCGTGGGCAAGAAAACTTCGCTTCACATGGAGGCTGGGACCGCAAACTGAGGGCGTAGGGCTTGTGACCAGGTCTCCGTCGCTCCCGTGCCCATAACTTTTTATCCGTAAGGAGTTACGCGGCGCACAACATCCCATTGCAAAGCTCTCAGAGAGCTCTACGACGAATGCATGTCCGTTTTGGGAGCCCAAAATCGAACGTTTTCATCAGTTTCGGGCCACTTTTCCTCTTTTGCTCTGTTTTTCCATCTCGGATCGTACATCGTGAGTTGTTAAAAGGATGACAACCTTACTCACGGGATATTAGAGGGCCTTACAACGCATCGATATCACGTCTTGTGAGGATGCTGCGTTGTTGAAGCGGATGAGTTGTCCTTAAGACCATTAGGCCTTCTGAATGGGCCATCTCTCTAGGCTGGGACTGTGAATAGTTAACACATAAAGGAATTGTGCCCTCAACATGACGGGTGCGATCATACCAACACTAATACACCGGATCAGAACTCCGAAGTTAAGCGTGTTTGGGCGAGAGTAGTACTAGGATGGGTGACCCCCTGGGAAGTCTTCGTATTCCACCCCCCTTTTCAATTTTTTTTGCTACGGTTAGGGTTGCCAAGATACTTTATCCACCAAATTTCTATTACCGAATCCCACGGAACATTGGGCAAGACAACTTCACTTCATGTAGAGGCTGGGCCCGCAAACCGAGGGCGTAGGGCTTGTGACCAGGTCTCCGTCGCTCCGGAGTCCATAACTTTTGATCCATAAGGAGTTACACAATGCACATCATACCGTTGCAAATCACTCTGAGAGCTCTACGACAGTGGCAGCCAGCTTGCTCGGTGTGCCCATTTTTGGAGCCCAAAATCAAATATTTTCATCAGTTTTGAGCCACTTTTCATCTTTTGCTCTTTTTTTCCGTCCCGGATCGTACGTCGTGAGCTGTTAAAAGGACGACAAGCTTACTTGCAGGATATTAGAGGGCCCTACAATATGTTAATATCACGTCTTGCGAGGATGCTGCGTTGTTGAAGCGGATGAGTTGTCCTTAAGACCATTAGGCCTTCTGAATGGGCCATCTCTCTAGGCTGGGACTGTGAATAGTTAACACATAAAGGAATTGTGCCCTCAACATGACGGGTGCAATCATACCAGCACTAATGCTCCGGATCCCAACAGAACTCCGAAGTTAAGCATGCTTGGGTGAGAGTAGTACTAGGATGGGTGACCCCTTGGGAAGTCCTCGTGTTGCAGCCCCCTTTTCAATTTTGTTTTCTCCAATTAGGGTTGCCAAGATACTTTATCCACCACATTTCTAATTTCGAATCCCACGGCACCGTGTGCAAGACAACTTTGCTTCACGTGGAGGCTGAGCCCGCAAACCGAGGGCATAGGGCTTGTGACTAGGTCTCCGTCGCTCAGGTGCCCATAACTTTTTATCCGCAAGGAGTTACGCGGCGCACAGCATACCGTTGCAAAGCTCTCCGAGAGCTCTACGACGGGGGCAGTCAACTTGATCGTTGTGCCCATTTTGGGAGCCCAAAATCGAACGTTTTCATCAATTTCAGGCTACTTATCTTATTTTGCTATGTTTTTTTTCTCAGATCGTACGTCGTGAGCTGTTAAAAGGACTACAACCTTACTCGCGGGACATTAGAGGGCCCTAAAACGCGTCGATATCATGTCTTACAAGGATGCTGCGTTGTTGTAGCAGATGGGTTGTCATTAAGCCCATTGGGCCTTCAAAATGGGCCATCTCTCTAGGCTGGGACTGTAAACCGTTAACACAGAAAGGAATTGTGTCCTCAACATGACGGGTGCGATCATACCAGCACTAATGCACCGGATCCCATCAGAACTCTGAAGTTATGCGTGCTTGGGCGAGAGTAGTACTAGGATGGGTGGCCCCCTGGGAAGTCCTTGTGTTGCACCCCTATTTTCAATTTTTTTTGCTCCGGTTAGGGTTGCCAAGATACTTTTTCCACCACATTTCTATTATCGAATCCCACGGCACCTTGGGCAAGATAACTTCACTTCACGTGGAGGCTGGGCCTGCAAACCGAGGGCGTAGAGCTTGTGACTAGGTCTCTGTCGCTCCGGTGCCCACAACTTTTGATCCGTAAGGAGTTACACGGCGCACAAGATGCCGTTGCAAAGCTCTCCGAGAGCTCTACGACGGGGGCAGCCAGCTTGTTCGCTATGCCCATTTTTGGAGCCCAAAATCAAACATTTTCATCAGTTTGGGCCACTTTTCTTCTTTTGCTCTATTTTTCTGTCCCGGATCGTACGTCGTGAGCTGTTAAAAGGACGACAACCTTACTCGCGGGACATTAGAGGGCCCTACAACGCGTCGATATCATGTCTTGCGAGGATGCTGCATTGTTGAAGCGGATGGGTTGTCGTAAAGCCAATTGGGCCTTCTAAATGGGCAATCTCTCTAGGCTGGGACTGTGAACCGTTAACACATAAAGGAATTGTGCCCTCAACATGACGGGTGCGATCATACCAGCACTAATACATCGGATCCATCAGAACTCCGAAGTTAAGCATGCTTGGGCGAGAGTAGTACTAGAATGGGAGACCCCCTGGGAAGTCCTCGTGTTGCACCCCCCTTTTCAATTTTTTTTGCTCCGATTAGGGTTACCAAGATACTTTATCCACCACATTTTTGTTATCGAATCCCACGGCATCGTGGGCAAGAAAACTTCGCTTCACGTGGAGGCTGGGACCGCAAACCGAGGGCATAGGGCTTGTGAACAGGTCTCCGTTGCTCCGGTTCCCAAAACTTTTTATCCGTAAGGAGTTACGCGACGCACAGCATACCATTGCAAAGCTCTCCGGGAGCTCTACGACGGAGGCGTGCCCGTTTTGGGAGCCTAAAATCGAACGTTTTAATCAGTTTCGGGCCACTTTTCTTCTTCTGCTCTGTTTTTCCGTCTCAGATCGTACGTCGTGAGTTGTTAAAACGACGACAACCTTACTCGCGGGACATTAGAGGGCCTTACAACGCATCGATATCATGTCTTGCGAGCATGCTGCATTTCTGTAGCGGATGGGTTGTCGTTAAGCCCATTGGGCCTTCTGAATGGGCCATCTCTCTAGGCTGGGACTGTAAACCGTTAACACATAAAGGAATTGTGCCCTCAACGTGACGGGTGCGATCATACCAACACTAATGCACCGGATCCCATCAGAACTCCGAAGTTAAGCGTGCTTGGCCAAGTGTAGTACTAGGATGGGTGACCCCCTGGGAAGTCTTCGTGTTGCACCCCCCTTTTCAATTTTTTTTGCTCCGGTTAGGGTTGCCAAGATACTTTGTCCACCACATTTCTATTATTGAATCCCACGGCACCTTGGGCAAGGCAAATTCACTTCACGTGGAGGCTGGGCCCGCAAACCGAGGGCGCAGGGCTTGTGACCAGGTCTCCGTCGCTCCGGTGCCCATAACTTTTGATCTGTAAGGAGTTACGCGGTGCACAGCATACCGTTGCAAAGCCCTCCGAGAGCTCTACGATGGTGGTAGCCAGCTTGCTCGGTGTGCCCATTTTTAGAGACCAAAATCAGATATTTTCATCAGTTTTGAGCCACTTTTCTTCTTTTGCTCTGTTTTTCGGTCCCAGATCGTACGTCGTGAGCTGTTAAAAGGACGACAAGCTTACTTGCGGGACATTAGAGGGCCCTACAACGTGTTGATATCACGTCTTGCGAGGATGCTGCGTTGTTGAAGCGGATGAGTTGTCCTTAAGAGCATTAGGCCTTCTGAATGGGCCATCTCTCTTGGCTGGGACTGTGAACCGTTAACACATAAAGGAATTGTGCCCTCAACATGATGGGTGCGATCATACCAGCACTAATGCTCCGGATCCCATCAGAACTCCGAAGTTAAGCGTGCTTGGGTGAGAGTAGTACTAGGATGGGTGACCCCCTGGGAAGTCCTGGTGTTCCACCCCCCTTTTCAATTTTGTTTTCTCTAATTTGGGTTGCCAAGATACTTTATCCACCACATTTCTAATATCGAATCCCACGGCACCGTGGGCAAGACAACTTTGCTTCACGTGGAGGCTGAGCCCGCAAACCGAGGGCGTAGGGCTTGTGACTAGGTCTCCGTCGCTCCTGTGCCCATAACTTTTTATCCGCAACGAGTTACACGGCGCACAGCATTCCGTTGCAAAGCTCTCCGAGAGCTCTACGATGGGGGCAGCCAGCTTGCTCGCTGTACCCGTTTAGGGATCCCAAAATCGAATGTTTTCATCAGGTTCAGGCTACTTTTCTTCTTTTGCTATGTTTTTTTTCCAGGATCGTACATCGTGAGCTGTTAAAAGGACGACTGTGGAACCCCACTTTTCTATCCTATCTTGTTTTGCGTGTTTATTCTCGTTTTGCGTGAATTAACCTGTCTATTTGCTATATGACCTAGAATGTTATAATTTTGATGTCAATACTCCTAATACGTGCTAAATGTACATTCATGAAATTTTCATCAAAAACGGAGTCCAAAATTTTATCGTCGATTTTTAGTGAATAGTGTTTTCGAAACACGTCCGCTGTAATTTTGAAATTGGTATTTTTAACCCTTCTATACCTAGTCCACAGACTTTAATAGACCTGTGTTTGATTAAAACAGTTTTAAAATCGGCTTAAGAATTTATTAGGGTTTTTACACCGACTTTTGCGAAAATCGAGTTTTAAGCCGACTCGGGTAGAATTGTTTGATTGTAAAACTTCTTGTCACCTAAAAATAATTTACTTGAGCTAGCTTGGGTGTTGAATAATTGTTTTGAACTTTGGTGATCAAGAAAATGCATTTAAAGTCAAGAAAACACTAAAAACACTAAAGTTTCAACTTTGACTTTCATTTAAAATCTTGACTTTCATGCATATATCATCAACACACATTGCCAAAGCACAAAAACACACTCATTTTCACACACATGGTCGATATTTTCATGGGAGATTAAGCCAAGGAGTTTTCAAGGTTTTCAAATCAATTTTTCAAAGAAAAAGCTAGTTTTTGTCCGTAGAATTTCATGCCGAGTTGGATTTCTCTTGTTGGGCACGCATTGCACGTATTTCTAGGCTTTTATCGCATCAAAGGTGAGAGAAAAATTATGGATCTCAAAACTCAACTTTTGTGTTTTTGCGTAGAATTGAAAATCGAACCGTTAGAATTCTAATATGATGTTAGATTATTGCTCCTTGCATGCTAGGGATCATTTAGCTATAATACTACAAGTTTTTTATCGGATGTAGCATAATTTTTATTTTCCGAGTATTTAAATTTGATTAATTTGTTCAATGTTGATTTAATTGAGTTGTGTTGATCGGAATCGATTGCCGTCGATTTCTAAATGTTTGATAATTACGTGGTGGCGCCGTTGTAATGCCGAATTTTTGATTGTGATGTTCGTGCCAAAATTCAGAAATTTCAGCCTTGACACCTTAGGGTTTTAGAGTTATCGGGCATGAGTTGGAGGTGTTATGGTGGTTTTTCGAGGGGGCTAATGTAGATGGTTGAATGGGTGAGTGTTTGAAACTGATTTGGAGTTGTTTGGATTAGTAGAATGTAAGATATGATTAATTGAAGCTTAGGTTGTCTTTCTTTAAAATGTTAGATCGAGCCTTAGTTGATTGGGTGTGGGTTGAGTGATTGAATTGTGAGTTGTTAATGGGTAAATTAGAGTTTGATTGTGTGTTTAATGCATGTTCGGTTAGATGGCCTACTTTGTCATCTAACTTAGTTGTTTGTTGTTTAATGTTATATTGATGTTATATTGATGTTTTATTGATTGATTATTGAGTACGGGAATCGGGCACTTTTGTTGCTGATCTCTCAGAATATTGATGATTGATGTTTATTATTATTGCTGGGTCTCTGGTATGTGTGTGCCACTTCTCGGGCAGCATTGGGCTGTCGGGTTGATAACGGCATGACTATCAGAGATTGCCTCCAGCTCGCATGACGGAGGTGTCATGGAGGGCGAGGTTATTGGGGGTACCCCGGGTGCGTGAGTAATGGGGAGTTACAAGAAGAATGGTTGAGATCGTGAGGGCGTTTGGAGGTACAGCAACTAGAGAGAGTATCCTTTATTGAATGGTCATATAGTTATGTGATGATAGTATTATTTATTGTTATTGTGTGTTTACTGACTCAAAGGATTATTCCAAGGAGTTTAGTAGACCTTGCTCGAGATCTATCGGATCCTCACTGGGCTTATTTTATATAAGCTCACTCTCTATTATTGCATGCTTACATGTGTACTTGAGCAGGATTACGGGTACGTGCCTCCTGAAGAGGAGAATGTGGAAAATGTGCCGTATGTGGACGAGTCCTATGTGCCAGAGTCTTGTCCTTGATGCTTGAGATGTTGTATACTCTACTATCTTGTATATTAACCTAGTTGTCTTTCATTTTCCTTGTAATTTATGATGTATAAGTTGTAGTAAGATAATGAACTAAATGATGCTAACTTAGTAGTCTTTCTTTTGTTATGATCTAGGTTGCTAAGTTCGTTTATAATCTATTTTGATATGTATGTATAGACTATGTACTATGTTGGAACGGAGGCGCGTAACTATGAAGGAGTTGATGAAAGAATGTTTAATGTATGAAGTGGTTGTGTTGTATGTTGTCAATTTGATTGTGGAATTGGTTGGTGATTTATGGAGGTTGATGCATGTTGTTCTTAAGGGTTGGTTTAGAGCCCGGATGTTCATGTTACTGTCGTTATGCTGCCGAAACTCCGTTGCGTCCTGACTGATCGTAGGAGGGGTCGAGTTGGGGCGTGACATTTAAGTGGTATCAGAGCGCATGTTAGCTGTCAGCCGGGGTATCCTCGGAATGTGGGCAGTGGTCTAAGCATGCAAGTATGTATTAAGTGAAAGAAAAGTGAAACATATGTTAATATGTTTATGTGATTAATTTACTTATGTGTCTAACTTTTTATGTGACCAGTATGCCTTGTGTGTTAAGTGAACTAATGTGGTCAATATGTTTTATGTGATAACGTGCCTTACGTACTCAATGTGTTGTAATTAATGTGCGTTATGTGATTAATGTGCATTATGTGACAAATTTGTTTTATGTGATTAAAGTGTCTTGTGTGAAGTTAGTTGTTTATATGGTTTTAATTGTTTATATCCTGCTTATGTGAAACAACGTGCTTTAGGTGCGCAAGGCACTTTGAGTGATTAATGTGAGTTACATAATCAATTTGACCTATGGGTAGTTTGTTGCTTATGAGACTTTAATTGTTTATAACTTATTATGTGATATAACTTGTTTACGTGATATTGGCTTCTTATGTGCTGAATTGTGTGTTATATGATAATGTTGTTTTATATGTTAATTATGTATTATGTTGTACTTGTCTTCATGTGATATAATTGTATATATGTTATAACTGCGGGTGACTCTTTTGGGTGAAGTAAGGATGACTGTCAGAGCTCTTGGAATCAGAGGAAGACTTCGTAGGAATGAATTCATGTCTTTGAAACAGGGTAGCCTGTCTGTTATGCAGTATGAGGCCCGATTTCATAATCTGTCACATTATGCTCCGGGTATGGTGCAAACTACTGAAAAGAGGATTAATAGATTCATTCGAGGGTTGAGGCCGGAGGTTCGAGATAGCTTGACTTCTTTTCAGTTTTCCACATACGGTGAAGCCCTTACTTCTGCAAGAAGAGTTGAGAAAGGAAAGAATGAGTTAGGGGCAGGGCCGAGTCACTCGAGTAGAAGACTTTCTCAGCTTCAGGACCAGCAAAGATATTTTCATCCTCGAAGTCGGCAGAGTCAGCTCCAGGGGCAAAATAGGCATGTAGACTTAAGGATACAGCGGAACAGTTTAACGGTTTCGCCAGTTCAGGGTTTCGTGGGTAATAGTGTTGCTCTTCGTGTTCCATTTTGTGATTTCTGTACCAAGAGGGGTCATGTTGAGACCGGATGCTGGAAGAAATTGGGAAAATGTCTAAGTAGCGGCAGTGATCAACACATGAAAGAGGACTGTCATAAATGGCAAAATGATCGAGGTTTGACTACAGTCAGGGATGCCCAGGAAAAGTCTACTATAGTGAGAGCTCAACAAGATGATTCAGTTACCTCCTTGGTTCCAAATTCTTCAGGGAATCGTGCTGCAGATCAAGTCATACATTGTACTTTCTGTCGCCGAAAAGGCCATCTCGAGTCTAACTGTCGGAATAAGGCAGGAACATGTTTGGGTTGCGGCAGCAATCAACATAGAGCGAGGAATTGTCCTAGGTATTCGAGGTCTAGGGTCGGTCAGTGACCCAAGGTTACCAGGGTAGACCTGCGGGCAGTGCATCTCAACAGCAGTAGTGAAAGGTAATTTCTTATTCTCAATCAATTAGTTAAGGTATTGAATGATTCCAGTGCTACATATTCTTTTATCATGTCTACTTGAGTGCAATGCGGTAGTATGCGAGTAGAAAGTTTTCCCTATATTGTTGAAGTTAGCACGTGCATTATATCAGTTGGCGATTGAGTAATATGTGACGCTGAAGCATATAAAATTCCGATTAGGGGTCAAGCTACTTTACGACTACATAATTGACTATTGGAATTCTCATTTGGTGATCCTATCCGACATTCTTCCTTTGGATTTCCATATGAATATTCTTATTCGGTATACTTGATTGGAATTATTCTTTGGTATTTTCTATTAGTATTCTTATGCGGAATTCTTATATGGTGTTATCCCGAGTTCTTATTTCGGGATTATTATCTGGTATTCTCCAACGGTAATCTTGTTCGAAGTTCTTAGTTGGTATTCTTGATTGGTGCTTTATTACGGGATCTATGTTTGGCGTTCTTCTTCAGTAATTTATTTGAGATTCTTATTCAGAAGTTCTAGTCAGTGTTTTTATTCAGCGTTCCTATTCAAGCTTCTTGTTCAGGGATTCTTATTCGATGATCTTATTCGGTGTTCCTACTTGGTATTCTTAGTTGGTATTTGGAATTTGGTATTTGGTCTTTCAATCAGTATGTTTGAGTCAGCACCTGAGTTTGTCTTCGGATCGATGCAGAATTGCGCGGACGCAATTGTTTTAAGGAGGGGAGAATGTGGAACCCCACTTTTCTATCCTATCTCGTTTTGCGTGTTTATTCTCGTTTTGCGTGAATTAACCTGTCTATGTGCTATATGACCTAGAATGTTATAATTTTGATGTCAATACTCCTAATACGTGCTAAATGTGCATTCATGAAATTTTCATAAAAAACGGAGTCCGAAATTTTATCGTCGATTTTCAATGAATAGTGTTTTCGAAACACGTCCGCTGTAATTTTGAAATTGGTCTTTTTAACCCTTCTAGACCTAGTCCACGGACTTTAATAGACCTGTGTTTGATTAAAACAGTTTTAAAATCGGCTTAAGAATTTATTAGGGTTTTTACACCGACTTTTGCGAAAATCGAGTTTTAAGCCGACTCGGGTAGAATTGTTTGATTGTAAAACTTCTTGTCACCTAAAAATAATTTACTTGAGCTAGCTTGGGTGTTGAATAATTGTTTTGAACTTTGGTGATCAAGAAAATGCATTTAAAGTCAAGAAAACACTAAAGTTTCAACTTTGACTTTCATTTAAAATCTTGACTTTCATGCATATATCATCAACACACATTGCCAAAGCACAAAAACACACTCATTTTCACACACATGGCCGAGATTTTCATGGGAGATTAAGCCAAGGAGTTTTCAAGGTTTTCAAAGCAATTTTTCAAAGAAAAAGCTAGTTTTTGTCCGTAGAATTTCATGCCGAGTTGGATTCCGCTTGTTGGGCACGCATTGCACGTATTCCTAGGCTTTTATCGCATCAAAGGTGAGAGAAAAATTATGGATCTCAAAACTCAACTTTTGTGTTTTTGCGTAGAATTGAAAATCGAACCGTTAGAATTCTAATCTGATGTTAGATTATTGCTCCTTGCATGCTAGGGATCATTTAGCTATAATACTACAAGTTTTTATCGGATGTAGCATAATTTTTATTTTCCGGGTATTTAAATTTGATTAATTTGTTCAATGTTGATTTAATTGAGTTGTGTTGATCGGAATCGATTGCCGTCGATTTCTAAATGTTTGATAATTACGTGGTGGCGCCGTTGTAATGCCGAATTTTTGATTGTGATGTTCGTGCCAAAATCCGGAAATTTCAGCCTTGACACCTTAGGGTTTTAGAGTTATCGGGCATGAGTTGGAGGTGTTATGGTGGTTTTCCGAGGGGGCTAATGTAGATGGTTGAATGGGTGAGTGTTTGAAACTGATTTGGAGTTGTTTGGATTAGTAGAATGTAAGATATGATTAATTGAAGTTTAGGTTGTCTTTCTTTAAAATGTTAGATCGAGCCTTAGTTGATTGGGTGTGGGTTGAGTGATTGAATTGTGAGTTGTTAATGGGTAAATTAGAGTTTGATTGTGTGTTTAATGCATGTTCGGTTAGATGACCTACTTTGTCATCTAACTTAGTTGTTTGTTGTTTAATGTTATATTGATGTTATATTGATGTTTTATTGATTGATTATTGAGTACGGGAATCGGACACTTTTGTTGCTGATCTCTCGGAATATTGATGATTGTTGTTTTTTATTATTGCTGGGTCTCTGGTATGTGTGTGCCCCCTCTCGGGCAGCATCGGGCTGTCGGGTTGATAACGGCATGACTATCAGAGATTGCCTCCAGCTCGCATGACGGAGGTGTCATGGAGGGCGAGGTTATTGGGGGTACCCCGGGTGCGTGAGTAATGGGGAGTTACAAGAAGAATGGCTGAGATCGTGATGGCGTTTGGAGCTACAGCAACTAGAGAGAGTATCCTTTATTGAATGGTCATATAGTTATGTGATGATAGTATTATTTATTGTTATTGTGTGTTTACTGACTCAAAGGATTATTCCAAGGAGTTTAGTAGACCTTGCTCGAGATCTATCGGATCCTCACTGGGCTTATTTTATATAAGCTCACTCTCTATTATTGCATGCTTACAGGTGTACTTGAGCAGGATTACGGGTACGTGCCTCCTGAAGAGGAGAATGTGGAAAATGTGCCGTATGTGGACGAGTCCTATGTGCCAGAGTCTTGTCCTTGATGCTTGAGATGTTGTATACTCTACTATCTTGTATATTAACCTAGTTGTCTTTCATTTTCCTTGTAATTTATGATGTATAAGTTGTAGTAAGATAATGAACTAAATGATGCTAACTTAGTAGTCTTTCTTTTGTTATGATCTAGGTTGCTAAGTTCGTTTATAATCTATTTTGATATGTATGTATAGACTATGTACTATGTTGGAATGGAGGCGCATAACTATGAAGGAGTTGATGAAAGAATGTTTAATGTATGAAGTGGTTGTGTTGTATGTTGTCAATTTGATTGTGGAATTGGTTGGTGATTTATGGAGGTTGATGCATGTTGTTCTTAAGGGTTGGTTTAGAGCCCGGATGTTCATGTTACTGTCATTATGCTGCCGAAACTCCGTTGCGTCCTGACTGATCGTAGGAGGGGTCGAGTTGGGGCGTGACAACGACAACCTTACTCGCGGGACATTAGGGGCCCCTAAAACGCGTCGATATCACGTCTTACGAGGATGCTGCGTTGTTGTAGCAGATGGGTTGTCGTTAAGCCCATTGGGCCTTCTGAATGGGCCTTCTGAATGGGCCATCTCTCTAGGCTGGGACTGTAAACCGTTAACACATAAAGGAATTGTGTCCTCAACATGACGGGTGCGATCATACCAGCACTAATGCACTAGATCCCATCAGAACTCTGAAGTTATGCGTGCTTGGGCGAGAGTAGTACTAGGATGGGTGGCCCCCTGGGAAATCCTTGTGTTGCACCCCCCTTTTCAATTTTTTTTGCTCCGGTTAGGGTTGCCAAGATACTTTATCCACCACATTTCTATTATCGAATCCCACGGCACCTTGGGCAAGATAACTTCACTTCACGTGGAGGCTGGGCCCACAAACCGAGGGCGCAGGGCTTGTGACCAGGTCTCCGTCGCTCCGGTGCCCATAACTTTTGATCCGTAAGGAGTTACTCGACGCACAGCATACCGTTGCAAAGCTCTCCGAGAGCTCTACGAAGGGGGCAGCCAGCTTGCTCGCTGTGCCCATTTTTGGAGCCCAAAATCGAACATTTTCATCAGTTTTGGGCCACTTTTCTTCTTTTGCTCAGTTTTTCCGTCCCGGATCGTACGTCGTGAGCTGTTAAAAGGACGACAACCTTACTCGTCGGACATTAGGGGGCCCTACAATGTGTCGATATCACGTCTTGTGAGGATGCTGCGTTGTTGAAGCGGATGGGTATTCCTTAAGCCCATTAGGCCTTCTGAATTGGCCATCTCTCTAGGCTGGGATTGTGAACCGTTAACACATAAAGGAATTGTGCACTAAACATGACGGGTGCGATCATACCAGCACTAATGCACCGGATCCCATCAGAACTCCGAAGTTAAGCGTGCTTGGGCGAGAGTAGTACTAGGATGGGTGACCCCTTGGGAAGTCCTCGTGTTGCACCCCTCTTTTCAATTTTTTTTGCTCCGATTAGGGTTCCAAGATACTTTATCCACCACATTTCTATTATCGAATCCCAAGGCACCGTGGGCAAGACAACTTCGCTTCACGTGGAGGCTGGGCCCGCAAACCGAGGGCGTATGGCTTGTGACCAGGTCTCCATCGCTCCGGTGCCCATAACTTTTTATCCGTGAGGAGTTACGCGGCGTACAACATACCGTTGCAAAGCTTTCCGAGAGCTCTACGACGGGGGCAGCTAGCTTGCTTGCTGTACCCATTTTGGAAGCCCAAAATCGAACGTTTTCATCAGTTTCGGGCCATTTTTCTTCTTTTACTCTATTTTTCCGTCCCGGATCGTACGTCATGAGCTGTTAAAGGGACGACAACCTTACTCTGTCACAGCCCAACCCGACCTATGGAGGCTAGACTAGGGAATGACCTAATTCTTCTATGCTATTTGTACGACTTGGTCATTTCTTACGATTAATACTTAACGTTGATTTAGAATTCCAAAATATTTTCCGAAAATCTGGCAGTATGACGGCTATATTTAAGACCTTTGGTTTGACCTATTTTCTAAAACGCCTCAAAACCTTTAATCATTGATTCAATTCCAACTAAAATTTCCGATTTTGTTATCAATAGATATGCCTACTAATTATCTAGAAGCCTCGTTTGACTAATAACCTAGCATGAAAACTATGTCCCGTTTATTTTTCAATTTACCCCTATCATGCACGTAACTATTATCCTTTAGCTTACGAATTAGTACCTAAGTGGAGCTGGATAAAGTTAACTTTGTTGATTATTCACCTAGTGGTTTAAACCCCTATAATAACTACTAATCAAGACAATAAAACAATAACCAAATAAGGAGTTCGTCTGGTTATAGATAGTACAATCCAAAATTAGACCCAAATTACAACGGGGTCATTTACATCAACAACATAAATATTCTTCAAAGCAAACACAACGTTCACAAAACAGCCACTGTCAAGCAAGGCACATAAAGCACGTAATCACTCCAAGGATTCATCAACAAGCACATTACTTCGGGTATCTGTTCCAAATCTGCTGCACCTGTGACAAAAAAGAGGGTGAGTCCTTATGAACTTAGCGAGGGGGAACGAGAGATAACGTTTTGAAATCATTTTCCGGTTAAACTTATGAAAAACCCTTTTTGAAAGCATGACATATAACACAAGTAAGTTTTATAACGTAATGTAAAGTAAAGAACACATTTACCCGTCTTTCCTCCCCGAGGTCCTCTAGGAACCAAGCGAGAGTACTTAAACACATAGTGAAAAGGATACGATGAGCTTTCGCTCTCAAGATCATTTCTGATAACAGTTGTTGCGGCCAACTTCAATCATTCCACCTATCACGCCAAATGGGTGTACTCCGGATGTACCTTGAAATCCTACGACCTAACTCTCCGAGGAAGTCTAGCTCCCAAGCGAGAGAGGGAATTGGACAATGGTTGTCATGGTTGCACCGGCAAGCCCGATGCTGCCCGGTGTGCGTGAAACGCTACCACGCCAGAATAAAAGGTTGCAACCTTGCATGCAATGCACATGTATGCCATTTAACATTTCACATTGGGAGGTCAACAAAGTAGGTTGCCTCCGAGCAAGTATATAATCACATTTTGACATATTGGCATATAAGGCATTGTAAGAACATGTAATCATTTCATATATCAATTTGAAAGCAATTAAACTTCCACGGGCAGCCAAGTAATCATGTTCAAATAAGCCATAGAATGTCTTTTAACAATTCACATTAGGAGGACAACAAAGTAGGTTGCCTCCGAGCAAGTATAAGGTCACATATTGACAAGTAAACACACGAGGCATGCTTTCACATGTAATTTCATTTGTAAAACACATCGAGTTATATGAATATTAAACGGGCAGTCATGTGACACATGTAATCATCGGGAATCACATTTAGGGCTATAAGGACATATACGGGCAGCCTATTAATCTTCCTCAATATCCTTCATAATTCACAAAAGAACGGTTTATGACTCGGGGAGCTACGGGGCCATTTGTGAGGCCGACCTCGATTTATGTGCGATACCTCGTTTCGTGTGCCCTAACCTAGATTTGCTTACCTTGACCTAGGTTTGAGAATTGTGTTCGTTTTATGTGCCATGCATTGAATTATGTGCATTCATTTAGGGTTACGTGCATTTACTTGAAAAACGTGCGTTCGTCTCGTAGTTCGTGTACTACCTCGTAGTACGTGCCCTAGACCTAGGAAAGCGTGCCCTCACGCTAATCAAGAAAGCATCTTACACAAAGCACTAGACTATTAAATAATCCTACAAACTCCACTATCAATATTATAATCCTAATTCAACTCACTAGAAGACAAAAATTCACTAAACACTAAACATTCTTCATTCTTTATTCCTTATTCTTTTTGCACTTCCAACACACAATTAAATAATACTCCAATAGTTGGAAAAAATTCATAATTTGTATAGCCTTGGCCGACCACTAGGAGGTGTCTTTGCATGCATGCTAAATTCAAATTGATTCTAGACAAGTCATGACACAAAAACACTTATCAATGCTTAAAAAAATTGCTCAATACCACCTCAATTTCTTCACCTTGCTCAACCAAACAACCTTTGCCCGTGCTAGCATTTTAAAATCACACCTTGAAGACACAAAAATATGAATCATCAAGCTCAAGGCCGACATGCTCATCAAAGTTGCAAAGGCCTTCATTTTTTTTGTCATTTCCTCTTTCTTCCTCAATCTTCTTTCTCTCCCTCTCATTCTTCTCTCTCTCTCTTGGCCCTAGCTGAACATTGTTGCCTCCATAGCTCATCTTCATCACACCATAGTTGATCAAGGCAAGCAACAAGCAAGAGGCTCGACCAAACTAGCTAGGATGCGAAAATCACACATGCATGCTCCTTGAGTCTTCATTTCGGCCCTAGGTGAGTTACTAAGCTTCCATTTCTTTTCTTCTTGTTCTAACCTCATGCATGTACTAAGAGCTTGGTCACTAAGCTAGGAAAAATAGAGAAAACCAAGTTGGAATCTCAGCTAAGAAGAAGAAGAAGAAGTTTGTACTTCAACAAGTTTTTGTGCATGTTCTTGGTTGATTGCTAAGGTGAGGGCTAAAACCTTTTGAAAATCCTTCAAAAATCCACATGCATGCTCATAAATGTATGTCTTTGCTTCTGTACTTGAGTTATATGTTCGTTCATAAGCTTTTACAACCATGCATGGCAAGATCTTGGCTTGAAAGTGATGATAGGTGAAGTCGGATTATGTGACAGCTCTCTGACCAGTTGTTTCGAGGTACGTTTGGCTAGACAAATGATTTTGAAAATTCATGAAAATTGGTAGGTGACTATTTTTTCCGGTTTTGAACATTTTTCACAGAAATATGCCAAAGCTAATTTCGACTCTAAGGTCCTCAAAATGGCAAATCATTAAAATGTGTCCAAATCTGGAAATCTGGAAAAATGAAGCAGGTTTTGGCAGATGCACTGACCTTGTAGAACGAACCAGACTTGACTTAGTAAATGATGTCCAAAATGCATGAAATTCTGTGTGATGATAGAGTTTTCAGTTATGGACATTTTTGTCAGAAATGGGCTAAGGCTGAATCTGACCCTAAGGACCTCTAAAACGTCAATTATCGAAATGTGTGCAAATCTGGACAGTTTTGTGCTATCCCACTGTTTCGTCTATAACTAATGATCCCGAACTCCAAATGATGCAAGGTTTGTTTCTGATTTTAGTTCACTTCTTAAGATTTAATTTGACATCTTATTCGCTGGAATTGGAGATTGTTTGCTTATCTTAATGATTGTGAGAAAACAGCCTATTGCAGTAAGGGTTTCACTTAGCGTTATGCTTAGAAAAATTGTTGTAACTTCTCTTGTTGAAATAAATGCTTGGGATTGTAGATTTGGGATGTTGTGTGGGCTGTTTTGAATGTTTGAGGATGTTGAATTAAATGATGCATGGCTTGAGATTGATTTTGATTGGTTTGGGGCTTAAATTGCACGGATATGCACGAAATGGAAACCCTAATGACTAGGTAGTCTTGCTAAGTGTTGATCATTTGGATATTGTGTGGAATTATATGCTTATTAGGCTGCCCGTAGATGCCCTTATAGTCCTAAATGTGATTTTGACCATTGCATGTTGACAAATAGGCTTTTCTTGCATCCGAGCCCACGTAGATGTTGTTGCATGTTATATAATCTTATTATTTGATTACGTGGACTTGCATTGAGTTATATAACTTGATTTATGTGCGTTACACGGCTGTCCGTTTAATGTTCATATAACTCCATGAGCTTTTCAAGTGAAATTACTTGTCTATCCGTGTCTCGCTTGTTTACTTGTCAAAGTTCAATCTTATGACTGTCCGGAGGCAACCTACTTTGTTTTCCTCCTAATGTGATATATTAAATGTCATAAATGTGCACTGCATACAAGGTTGCAACCTTTCCAGTCGGCATGGTAGCGATCACGCATACCGGGCGGCATCGGGCTTGCCGGTGCACCCGTGACTACCATGGTCCCATTCCCTCTCTCGCTTGGGGGCTAGACTTCCTCGGAGAGTTGGGTCGTAGGATTTCGGTGTACATCCGAAGTACACCCACCTGACGTGTTAAGGGGATGATTTGAAGTGGGCCGCAACAACTGATTCTGGAACTGATCTGAGAGCAAAAGCTCACTGTATCCTTTTTACTATGTGTATAAGTACTCTCGCTTGGTTCCTAGAGAACCTCGGGGAGGAAAGACTGGTATTTCTGTTCCTTTACTTTATATTATTGTTATATTCATGCTTGCAAAAGGATTTTCATAAGTTGAACCGGAAAATGAGTTTCAAAACCTATTTCTCGTTCCCCCTCGCTGAGTTCATAAGGACTCACCCTCTTTTATCATCTCAGGTGAAGAAGATCCAGAATGGGTACCCAAGGACGGTGTGCCTAACGATGAATCCTTGGAGTGATTTCCTGTTTGTGTGCTTTGCGTGATTATGGCTACTTGTGAACTTTATGCTACTTGAAGACTATTTCTTTTTATGTTGCTCGAGGTTGTAATGTAAAAGATCTCCGTTGTAATTTGGGGTCTAATTTTGGTTTGTACTGATATTAACTAGACAGACACTAGGCACCACTATGATTGTTTGCTATTATTACCGCTAGTATCTATCATAGGTTATGACATATTAGTTAAGGACTAAGTAAATGAACCTATCCAATCTTAAACAGGTACTCGCTATTAAGCTAAGATCAACATGTACTTTTGTAACGAGGATAAACAAAAAAACGAGACATAGTATCATGCTAGGTTATAAATCAAACGAGACATCGAGATAACCAATAGGCATTTCAATTGATGTTAAATAGTAATCTTAGTTGGAAATGAAACTTGAGATTAGAAAAATTTGAGGCGTTTAGAGAATTAGATCAAAACCAAATAGCCCATTTACAGCCGTTATGCTGTCGGTTTTCCTAAAAAACCTTGGAGTTTAGGCCAAAACATTAAGTGTTAAATCTTCATACACGATTAAGTATGTGATATGACCTGAATGTTTAGATCACACCCTAGTCTAACCTTATAGGCCGGGTTGGGGCGTGAGACCTTATAATTAGAATGGTATCAGAGCTTAGATTGCTTAAGCCGGGTTTAACTCTCGGACCGTGGGTAGAGCCCTAAGATAATTAGGATGACTTGCTTATGTGTTATTGTGTGATAATGTTAAATGTGCCTTCTATGTTTTGCGTGTTTAAGTGATTAACATGCCTTAGTTGTTTCTAGAATTGTATCTATATTATGTTGCATATCTTATGTATTAAATTCTTAATTGTCATATTTCAATAAATTGTGCATCGTATAATCTGTGCCTATAGATGGCTAGCCCTAGTACCCGTACTACTAATAGGAGCGGTGAACCTCAAGATACCGGAGATGCTTATCAAACTAATCCCGGTATAGCTATGTTTAATATGATGGCGAATGCCATGGATCGTGTATCACGGGTTATGGAGCGTCAAGATGCACGTGAGGCCAACAACAACAACAACAAGAATGAGGGTAACCACGGGAGACATAGCCGAATGAGGGAGTTCCTTGACTTTCGCCCGTCCAAATTCCACGGGGAAGCTGATGATGAGAAAGCAAAGGCTTGGCTATCCAAGATTGAGAAGATTTTCAGGCCACTTGATTATACTGATGAAGAAAATGTGGAGTTTGCGGTGTTTATGTTGCATGAGGATGCTGAGCATTGGTAGCACACTGTGGAGGCACTGTGGGAAACTGATCAAACACCTCGCTTGTGGGGTAATTTAGTTAAGGCATTTAAGGATAAATATGTACCTACAGTCTCCAGGCAGAGGCGGGCTGAGGAGTTCATGCACTTGACCCAGGGTAACATGACGGTAGCCCAGTACGAGGCTCGTTTTGACCGACTGTCCCGGTATGCTCAATATATGGTCAGTACTCCAGAGGCGAAGATGTGGAAATTTACTACTGGATTGAGGCCAGAGATTCAGGACCAGTTGGCTTCTCATGACTTCGATACCTATTCTGCTCTCTTCGCTGCTGCCTCTCGAGTTGAGAAGATGAAACTAGATGGAGCCGGTTCGAGTCAGCCAAACAAGAAACCATACCAGCCTCCAGGCCAGCAGAGGAAATTTCAGAGTTAGAGTCATAGTCAGGGCCAGAGCCAGAACAGACCAGTGAATAACCGTGGCCCGACGAAAGCGCCATCAGCCTCTTCCACCCGCGGACCCACAAGTAGTTCACCTGGTACTTAGTCTGTCAACTGTTCTTATTGTGATAGGAAGGGGCATACCGAGGCTCAGTGTTGGAGGAAGTCGGGACGATGTATGAGATGTGGCAGTGATCAGCATCAGATGAAGGATTGCCCTAAACGGCAGGCAGGACAGAATCAGGGTAAACCAGCTGCTAGAGGCAAGACTCCAGTTCCTAGAGTTCAGGCTCGAGCTTATGCTATTGAGTGCGAGGAGATTCCAGATGAGACCACTGTTGTTGAAGGTACATTCTCCATACTGAATCAACCTGTTAGGGTGTTAATTGATCCGGGTACTACTCATTCATTTATTACTCCCTTATGTGTGGAATGTGTGAAACTGAAAGTTGTAGATTTGCCATACGAAGTAGAAGTTGGTACTCTAATGGGTTCTAAACTTGTTACTAGCTCAGCTTGTAAAGCATGTAAAATCCAAATTAAGGATAGGGAATTCTCAGCCAATCTTATTGTATTACCTTTTCGAGATTATGAGGTCATTTTAGGGATGGACTGGCTGGCAAAACATCATGTCCAACTAGATTTTTGGGTAAAGATTATAGCGTTCCGGGTACCTGGTCAACCAATACTGGAGGTAATGGGTCAAAGAGATTTCACCGGGAGTTCCATCATTTCATCTACGAAAACAGTGAAGTCCTTGAGAAAAGGGTGCAGCGGATACTTAGCTTACCTCATCAACAAGCCGTCGGACAAAGCTAAGTTGGAGGAGATGCCTGTGATCAAACACTATGCGGATGTGTTTCCAGAAGAATTGCCCAGTTTACCCCCAAATCGGGAGATCGAGTTCGTTATAGAGCTACTGCCTAGCACCCAGCCGGTATCTAAAGCTCCCTATCATATGGCACCGGCCGAGCTACAAGAATTGAAGGACCAATTGCAAGGATTGCTGAAGAAGGGGTTTGTTCAACCAAGTTCTTCACCGTGGGGTGCACCAGTTCTATTTGTGAAGAAGAAAGACGAAACGTTGAGGTTATGCATTGATTACCGAGGATTGAACCAAGTGACTGTCAAGAATAAATACCCACTTCCACTGATCGACGAGTTATTTGATCAACTGCAAGGAGCCAAAGTGTATTCGAAACTCGACTTGAGGCAAGGGTATTATCAGTTGCGGATCAAAAAGGAAGATGTACCTAGAACGGCTTTCAGGATGAGATATGGGCATTATGAATATGTGGTGATGCCTTTTGGACTAACCAATGCCCCTGCAGCTTTTATGGATTTGATGCACAGGGTGTTTCAACCCTACTTGGACCAATTTGTGGTGATCTTCATCGATGATATTTTGGTATACTCGAAATCCGAGGCGGAGCATGAACAACATCTGCGGTTAGTACTGCAGAAACTTCGAGAGCATCAATTGTATGCAAAGTTTAGCAAGTGTGAATTTTGGTTGCAGCAGATTGCATTTTTGGGGCATATTATATCCCAAGAGGGAATAGCGGTGGATCCAGCAAAGATAGAAGCAGTGATGTCTTGGAAGAAGCCGGAGAATGTTACGGAGATTCGGAGTTTTCTTGGTCTAGCCGGCTATTATCGGAGATTCGTGAAAGATTTCTCGAAGATTGCAGGACCGCTTACAAAGCTCACTCAAAAGAAAACAAAGTTCGTGTGGGATGATAAATGTGAGAACAGCTTCCAAGAATTGAAGAAAAGATTGACCACCGCACCTGTTCTTGCATTGCCTGAAGGAAGTCAAGGTTTTGTAATCTATAGTGATGCTTCAAAAGAAGGATTGGGTTGTGTGCTGATGCAAAATGGAAGAGTGATTGCATATGCTTCTAGGAAGCCAAAGCTGTATGAATTGAATTACCCGACGCATGATTTGGAGTTAGCGGCTATTGTGTTTGCACTCAAGAAATGGAGGCATTATCTGTGGGGTAACAAGTTTGAGGTATTTACTGATCATAAGAGCTTGAAATACTTGTTCTCTCAAAAAGAGTTGAATATGAGGCAAAGGCGGTGGATGGAGCTTTTGGATGACTATAACTGCACAATCAATTATGTGCCCGGTAAAGCGAATGTCGTTGCAGATGCCTTAAGTAGAAAAGCAAGCATGGCTAAACTGGAAGTCAAGGTGCGGGAGTTGTTGGAGGAAACATTTTTGTGGAAACCACAATTGACTCGGAAAGGGTTACTTTTTGCCACTACACAAGTTCAATCGACCTTGTTGTCTGAATTACGAGAGGCTCAACAGAAGGACCAACAGTTTCAGAAGATTAAAGAAAGCAACGCGGATTTCAAGTTTCATGATGATGGTGTTTGGAGGTTTAGGAACTGGATTTGTGTTCCCAATGAGCCAGAGCTGAAAAAGAAGATTCTTGAAGAAGCCCATAATTCTAGATATACTATTCACCCCGGCGGAACAAAGATGTACCGGAATTTGAAGCAACGCTATTGGTGGAATAACATGAAAAGAGAAATTGCGGAGTTTGTGGCACGGTGTTTGACTTGCCAGAGAGTCAAAGCAGAACATCAACAACCCATAGGTTTACTTCAGCTGTTGGAGATTCTTCAATGGAAATGGGAACATATAACTATGGATTTTGTTATGGACCTGCCCAGATCACAAAAGGGTCATGACGCCGTTTGGGTCATAGTGGATAGATTGACTAAGTCGGCGCACTTCTTACCGATGAACAAGGAGGATAGTCTTGAGAAATTGGGAGATATGTATGTGGCAGAGATCATAAAATTGCACGGGATGCTTGTGAGTATTGTATCGGATAGGGATCCTCGTTTTACTTCCTGATTTTGGAAGAGATTGCAAGAAGCCTTGGGAACGAAGTTGAGTTTCAGCACGGCTTATGTCACGCCCCAACCTGACCTATAAATGTTAGACTAGGGTGTGATCTAAACATTCAAGTCCTTTCACATTCTTAATCATTCTAGGAAGTTTACACTTAACATTTTATTCTAGACTCCAAATTTTTTCGGAAATCCGGCAGCATAGCGGCTGTAATTGGGCTCTTTGTTTTGACCTAAATTTTCTAACAGCCTCAAACTTTCAATTCAAGTTCATTCCCGACTAGAGTTTATTATTTTATCATCAATTGAATTGCTTATTGGTTATTTCGACGTCCCGTTTGATTTATAACCTAGCATGATACTATGTCTCGTTTGTCCATTTATCCTCGTTTCAAAATGTACCTGTTGATCTTAGTTTATTAGCGAGTACCTGTTGAGATTGGATAAGTTCGTTTGCCTATTCCTTAGCTAAGCATCATAACCTATGATAGATACTAGTGATAATAAAAGCAAAACGATCATAGTATGTCTAGTATCAGTCTACTTAATATAAGTACAAACCAAAATTAGACCCCAAATTACAACGGGGGTCTTTTACATTAGCAACAACAAGCAACATAAGATAAATGGTCTTCAAGTAGCACAAAATACACAAGTAGTCACGTTCAAGCAAAACAACAATAACAGGCAATCACTCCAGGGGTTCATCATTAGGTACATTGAGCTCGGGTTCCTGTACCTGTTCTTCTTCGCCTGAAATGATAAAAGAGGGTGAGTCCTTATGAACTCAGCGAGGGGGAACGAGAAATAAGTTTTGAAACTCGTTTTCCGGTTAAACTTATAAAAATCCCTTTTTCAAACATGAATACAACAGAAATACAAGTACAGAAATACAAGTACAGAAGAGGAATACCGGTCTTTCCTCCCCGAGGTTCTCTAGGATCCAAGCGAGAGTACTTATACACATAATAAAAAGGATACGGTGAGCTTTTGCTCTCAGATCAGATCCAGGATCAGTTGTTGCGGCCGACTTCAAATCATTCCCCAAACACACCAGGTGGGTGTACTCCGGATGTACCCCAAAATCCTACGACCCAACTCTCCGAGGAAGTCTAGCCCCCAAGCGAGAGAGGGAATGGGACCATGGTGGTCACGGTATCACCGGCAAGCCCGATGCCGCCCGGTGTACGTGATCGCTACCATGCCGACAGGAAAGGTTGCAACCTTGTATGCAATGCACATTTATGACAGATAATATATATCACAGAAGGAGGACAACAAAGTAGGTTGCCTCCGGACAGTCATAAGATTGCACATTGACAGATAAACAGGCAGGACATGATAAGACAGGAAATTTCACTTGAAAGGCATATAGAGTTATATGGAAATTAAACGGGCAGCCATGTAACACATGTAAAACAGGACATATAACTCATTAAAAGGTCCACGCAATCAAGTGATAAGATTGCTCGACTTGCAATGATATCAACATGGGTTCAAATGCAAGAAAAGCTTATTTGTCAACATGCAATGGTCAATATCACTTTTGAAATTATAAAACATTTACGGGCAGCCCACGCAACGTACAGTTTCCTCGCAATATCCAATGGTGAGCACTTAGCAAGAATACTAAGTCATTAGGGTTTCTATTTCATGCATAATCGTGCAATCAAAACCCTAAGTCAACTTAACATCATTCCCAAGTCATGCATCAATCAATTCATACATCCTCAAGTGCTCAAAACAGTCCACATAATATTCCAACACCACATTTCCAAGCAATTAGTGCCACAAAAGAGGTTACAATAGTTTTCCAAGCACATAGCTAAGTGGAACACTCACTGCAATAGGCTGTTTTCTCACAATCAATCAGATAATCAAACAATCTCCAAATGCAGTGAATAAGATGTCAAATTAAAGCTTAAGAAGTTAAATAAAATCAGAAACAAACCTTGCATCAATTGGAGTTCGGGATCATTAGATATAGCCGAAATAATGAAACCGCACAAAACTGCCCAGATTTGCCTACCTTTCGATATTTCATGTTTTTGAGGTCCTTAGGTTCATTTTTGGCCTAAGCCTATTTCTGGTAAAAGTGTCCACAACTGAAAAATATAGTGCTATAAAAAATTTCACGCAATTTGGATGTCATTTGCTAGGTCAAAAACCTCTCGTTCTGCATAGTCAGTGCATCTGCCAAAACTGTTTCATTTCCTCAAATTTTTCCAGATTTAGCTACCTTTTGCGATTTTGCCATTTTGAGGACCTTAGAGCCAAAATTTGACTTTGCCTATTTCTGCGCAAATTGTTCAAAACTGTCCAAACTAGTCGTCTAGTGATTTTTACGAAATTTCAACATCATTTTCTTAGCCAAAATTACCTCGAACAGACTGGTCAGAAAGCTGTCTCATAAATTCGACTTTACCTAGCATCATTTTCAAGCCAAGTTCTTGCCATGCATGGTTGTTTAAGCTCATGAACGACCACATAACTCAAGTACAGAAGCAAATACAAACATTTATGAGCATGCATGTGAAATTTCAAAGAGGTTTCAAAAGCTTTTAACCCTCACCTTTGCAATCAACCAAACTATGCTCAAAAACCTGGTTGAAGCTCAAATCTGTTCTTCTCCTTGCTTGGCTGAGATTTCAACTTGGTTTTCTCTATTTTTCCTAGCCTAGTGATCAACCTCTTAGTGCATGCATGTAGTTAAAACATGAAGAAAATAAATGAATGTCAAGAGGCTTACCTAGGACCGAAATGAAGCTCTAATTTACATGCATGAGTGTTTTTTTTTTTTAAACTCTAGCTTGCTTTCTTGGTTTTCTTGATGGCTGTTCGACCTTGCTCAGCTAATTGGTGAAGAAGACAAGCCAAGGAGGTAGTAATGTGCAGCTAAAGCCGAGAGAAGAGAGAAATGAGAGGAAGAGAGAGAGAAACGAAAGAGAAATGAAGAAAATATGGCAAAGTGATGGCTTGCAAGTGCTTTAAGGGTTTGGTCAGCCTTGGGCAGTCCAAATTCTGATTTGTGTCATCAAAATGCTTCAATTTGAAATGCTTAGCATGGCCAAAGTGATATGGCCGAGAATAGTGTGCAAGTGGAAGGTTTTTATATCATTTTTTTTAATGCATTTTGGTGACATAGTTTGTCTAGCATGCAAATTTAATTTATGTTGTTCAAACCTTGTGCAAAAAGCTTGATATGGTCGGCCAAGGCATTAAAGAATGCTGAATTTTGTCAACTTAAGCATTATTTAATTGTATCTTGGAAGTGCAAAAAAAAAAGAATAATGCAAAAAGAATAAAGAATGTTTTGTTTTTGGTGCATTTTTGTCTTCTAGTGAAAGGAATTTGGATTATTATATTGTTAGTGGATTTTGTAGGATTGTTTAATAGCCTAGTGTTTCGTGTAAGATGCTTTCTTGATTAACGTGGTGGCACGGATTCCTAGGTCTAGGGTACGCACTACGAGGCACGCACCGAAATCAATACGGGGAACAAAACATGAGGTAAACACGAACTACGAGGTAAGACACGAACTTCAAGACTAATGAACGTACTTCAAGATAAATGCACAGATTCTAATGCAAATGCATGCAACCCTAGGTAAATGTACGTAAACCAATACAAGGCACGTAATTCAATGCAATGCACGTAAATCGAGGTACGACTCTTAAACCTAGGTTAAAGCACGCGGTTCAAGGTTAATGCACACGAAACGAAGAGACACACAATTCTAGGTTAAGGCACGTATGACGAGGTATGCACGAAAACTAAGACAGGGCACGTAATCCAAGGTCAGTCATATCATTCTTGGTCTATGGCACGCTTATCTAAGTATCGCACGTATATCGAGGATTAAGGCACATTATTCGGGGTCGGGCCTCACATCCTCCTCTCCTTAAAAGAATTTCGTCCCGAAATTCATTCTTGCCTATTGAGGGCATTTAGACGGATTCTGACCCTTATCATTCTTCCTACTCCGGTTCATCCCGTGTTTGGCGATCTCTTACCACCACCAATTCACTTCCTATGTTTCTCCAATCATTTAATTCGGTGTGACCCCTATATTTACAGTTCGTTCCTTTGAACAACTCTCTTTTCTCCAATTGATCTTAAGGTCGAGTTTATTAACTAAGGTTAGAATCTCCAAACATAATCATCAAAGCTGCATCGGTATTCTAACAATATAACCGTAACTCCAAAATCATGACTCATGTTGTGTCAATCTCGCATTCATACCTCAAAAGGAATATCACAATAATACCGCGATCTTATGGTTACATACACTAATTTCAAGACAAGAGGTCTATATCAGATTTACATATCCTATCTACTAGCTTCAAATTGTTAGCACGTAAGACATACACATGTTATGGATTATTTCCACAATACGACTCTATTTTTAGGAAAAACTCTCCAAACAAACGGATCCATCTCAAATCGTCATCTATCGATGGTATTATAGCCCTTCTTATCTCGCAGGTACATTAGATTAGCAAATCTTCTAATGACTAGTCTCCCGATCATAGGCTCCTATTCACTAACATCCTTTCCCAACTTCGTTAACCTTCATGCCCGTAATCAAGGAGAAAGACTGTTGAGGTTCATGAAACTCAAACTCTAAGGTTTATTAAGTACCATCAACAAATTGCCATTGAAATTGCATGAGTAACTAATCATGTAGCACTAGTTCAACTCTTACAAGTAAAATTCATCAGCTTGTGATCCACAATTTATCTCCTTATTCGAATCTCTATCTTCAAGTCACGAGACTTCAGAATTTTCTTTTAATCTTATCCAAAACTCCTAAGGTGAATAGTTTCAACCTCAAATAAATTCCACTCACCTCGATCCAAGGTTATGTCATACTTAAGAAGACAATGGTCCTACTCACTTAGCGACCTAGTCATCCCTTCGAACACTTAATGCTCGCCAATATATCTTCGACATTAATGTTACTAAGCTGGGTTCATCGCCATGTAAGTGATACCAATACTCTACTAGGTTACCGACCGTACAACAATAATCCTAGGACTATAAATGGGTACCGAAATGACCGAGCTCATAAAATACTTACACGAGATAACTTCAAGGTTGTATCAACATAAGAATTATAACCACAATATAATCTAATAGAACTTCAAAAGTAATCAATTACTTATTTAACTATCACTACAAAATTCACCCCTCTTATTCGACGACCACAATTCGAAGTATCCAACTGCTAGTTTCTAGAAGTGAAACGGTGCACATAGATACGGTGGTCTAACAATAGTCTCTTGGGTCATCATGACTCTGATTTATCTCTATCTTACTCTCTTCGTTTACATGTTCAACTAACTAAGAACATCAAGACTCATCGACCTTAGGTTCTAGGGTTCACCATGAATCATCATGCATACTTACTATTAGCTATTTAGGATTACTAATCATATCCTAACGACTCCACTTTGCAACCAGATGCTTAATATCATTTCGATGGTTTATATAATAGGTCCATCGGTATTACTTAGAGATATATGCTTCCTAATATCCTCTAGGGTATCCAAACAACGAGTGCATAGAATGACTTACTTACATAATCACAACTAAATCCGAGAGGTGTCAAATTAATACCATAATTCTTAATATCACCAATATCCAACTTAGGACCTTAGCAACATCATCTAATACATAATTCAATACCTTACACTTCCATTTGACCTAACATTTAGGTGTAGTCTTCCGAACACGAGTTCTCGTTACACGAATTCCTCGATTCCAATATCCCCATATCTTGTTATACTAAAGATTCATCAATCTTGTTAAACTTAATCTCTAGAGTTGCCTACATGTCTCGAGGTTATCCATTGTTAAGTTACCTAAACACATTATTCACGCCTTAATAATCTAACCCCTATCGCCCATTTCCACGAGTTTATCCCTTAATTTCTAGGTCACAAACTTACCATTGAGTGAACTTGAAACTCGTTAATATACACCTTATTAGGTTCAACGATGCTTAATTCCAATCAAGTAAGGATTCAATCGTACGAGTGTATTGCTTACTTCTTAGATAGTCTATCAAGCCAATTTTAAGATGTGAGAAATAGATTCAAAGAAACCTCCAAGTCAACTTCCACTATCAGCACATGAGAATATATACTACTCTACATATTTAATAGTATGTTCTTATATCTTAAGCGAAGTTGTATGTCATTAAACTTTATACTTGAACTATAATTAGAAGAACGGTTTAACGGAATCAATAACTTCATAGCTATAAAATTGACAACTTAATCACAGGTATAGGTATTCCAAAAATAAGAAGAAACTTTACCTCAACAATTATACCCGTGCTATGCATTTTATACATATGCATATCTAATAATACATACTATCCATCGAGTACCTGTGAAGATGCCAGAAATCTCTATTCGAGACTTTTCGTTCTTCCTGCATGAATTCACTTCCCTGAAAGTTCTAATCCTAACTATATATGCATATAAACAGTCATTCATGGTTATATAACATGCGCATGTATCAAGGAAGGAGTATAAAAGCATGCATGCATTATTGAGGTCACTAACGTGTCGGTGTGCATGACACATAATACATATGGTCCACAAATGCACATAATATTCAATACTTAAAGCAATTAAAGCACATTAGCACACATAACACATATAAACAAGACATTATAATTACCTTAGGGCTTCTACCCATGGTCCGAGAGTTGAACCCGACTAACGCCTAGTTACTAAACTAAGCTCTGATACCATTCTAATATAAGGTGTCACGCCCCAACCCGACCTATAAAGGTTAGACTAGGGTGTGATCTAAACATTCAAGTCCTTTCACATTCTTAATCATTCTAGGAAGTTTACACTTAACATTTTATTCTAGACTCCAAAATTTTTCAGAAATCTGGCAGCATAGCGGCTGTAATTGGGCTCTTTGTTTTGACCTAAATTTTCTAACAGCCTCAAACTTTCAATTCAAGTTCATTCCCGACTAGAGTTTACTATTTTATCATCAATTGAATTGCTTATTGGTTATTTCGACGTCCCGTTTGATTTATAACCTAGCATGATACTATGTCTCGTTTCTCCATTTATCCTCGTTTCAAAATGTACCTGTCGATCTTAGTTTATTAGCGAGTACCTGTTGAGATTGGATAAGTTCGTTTGCCAATTCCTTAGCTAAGCATCATAACCTATGATAGATACTAGTGATAATAAAAGCAAAACGATCATAGTATGTCTAGTATCAGTCTACTTAATATAAGTACAAACCAAAATTAGACCCCAAATTACAACGGGGGTCTTTTACATTAGCAACAACAAGCAACATAAGATAAATGTTCTTCAAGTAGCACAAAATACACAAGTAGTCACGTTCATGAAAAACAACAATAACAGGCAATCACTCCAGGGGTTCATCATTAGGTACATTGAGCTCGGGTTCCTGTACCTGTTCTTCTTCACCTGAAATGATAAAAGAGGGTAAGTCCTTATGAACTCAGCGAGGGGGAACGAGAAATAAGTTTTGAAACTCGTTTTCTGGTTAAACTTATAAAAATCCCTTTTTCAAACATGAATACAACAGAAATACAAGTACAGAAATACAAGTACAGAACAGGAATACCGGTCTTTCCTCCCCGAGGTTCTCTAGGATCCAAGCGGGAGTACTTATACACATAGTAAAAAGGATACGGTGAGCTTTTGCTCTCAGATCAGATCCAGGATCAGTTGTTGCGGCCGACTTCAAATCATTCCCCAAACACACCAGGTGGGTGTACTCCGGATGTACCCCAAAATCCTACGACCCAACTCTCCGAGGAAGTCTAGCCCCCAAGCGAGAGAGGGAATGGGACCATGGTGGTCACGGTATCACCGGCAAGCCCGATGCCGCCCGGTGTACGTGATCGCTACCATGCCGACAGGAAAGGTTGCAACCTTGTATGCAATGCACATTTATGACAGATAATATAAATCACAGAAGGAGGACAACAAATTAGGTTGCCTCCGGACAGTCATAAGATTGCACATTGACAGATAAACAGGCAGGACATGATAAGACAGGAAATTTCACTTGAAAGGCATATAGAGTTATATGGAAATTAAACGGGCAGCCATGTAACACATGTAAAACATGACATATAACTCATTAAAAGGTCCACGCAATCAAGTGATAAGATTGCTCGACTTGCAATGATATCAACATGGGTTCAAATGCAAGAAAAGCTTATTTGTCAACATGCAATGGTCAATATCACTTTTGAAATTATAAAACATTTACGGGCAGCCCACGCAACGTACAGTTTCCTCGCAATATCCAATGGTGAGCACTTAGCAAGAATACTAAGTCATTAGGGTTTCTATTTCATGCATAATCGTGCAATCAAAACCCTAAGTCAACTTAACATCATTCCCAAGTCATGCATCAATCAATTCATACATCCTCAAGTGCTCAAAACAGTCCACATAATATTCCAACACCACATTTCCAAGCAATTAGTGCCACAAAAGAGGTTACAATAGTTTTCCAAGCACATAGCTAAGTGGAACACTCACTGCAATAGGCTGTTTTCTCACAATCAATCAGATAATCAAACAATCTCCAAATGCAGTGAATAAGATGTCAAATTAAAGCTTAAGAAGTTAACTAAAATCAGAAACAAACCTTGCATCAATTGGAGTTCGGGATCATTAGATATAGCCGAAATAATGAAACCGCACAAAACTGTCCAGATTTGCCTACCTTTCGATATTTCATGTTTTTGAGGTCCTTAGGTTCATTTTTAGCCTAAGCCTATTTCTGGCAAAAGTGTCCACAACTAAAAAATCTAGCAGTACAAAAAATTTCACGCAATTTTGATGTCATTTGCTAGGTCAAAAACCTCTCGTTCTGCATAGTCAGTGCATCTGCCAAAACTGTTTCATTTCCTCAAATTTTTCCAGATTTAGCTACCTTCCGCGATTTTGCCATTTTGAGGACCTTAGAGCCAAAATTTGACTTTGCCTATTTCTCCGACAATTGTTCAAAACTGTCCAAAATAGTCGCCTAGTTATTTTTACGAAATTTCAAAATCATTTTCTTAGCCAAAATTACCTCGAACAGACTGGTCAGAAAGATGTCTCATAAATTCGACTTTACCTAGCATCATTTTCAAGCCAAGTTCTTGCCATGCATGGTTGTTTAAGCTCATGAACGACCACATAACTCAAGTACAGAAGCAAATACACACATTTATGAGCATGCATGTGAAATTTCAAAGAGTTTTCAAAAGCTTTTAACCCTCACCTTTGCAATCAACCAAACTATGCTAAAAAACCTGGTTGAAGCTCAAATCTGTTCTTCTCCTTGCTTGGCTGAGATTTCAACTTGGTTTTCTCTATTTTTCCTAGCCTAGTGATCAACCTCTTAGTGCATTCATGTAGTTAAAACATGAAGAAAATAAATGAATGTCAAGAAGCTTACCTAGGACCGAAATGAAGCTCTAATGCACATGCATGAGTGTTTTTTTTTTTTTAAACTCTAGCTTGCTTTCTTGGTTTTCTTGATGGCTGTTCGACCTTGCTCAGCTAATTGGTGAAGAAGACAAGCCAAGGAGGTAGTAATGTGCAGCTAAAGCCGAGAGAAGAGAGAAATGAGAGGAAGAGAGAGAGAAACGAAAGAGAAATGAAGAAAATATGGCAAAGTGATGGCTTGCAAGTGCTTTAAGGGTTTGGTCAGCCTTGGGCAGTCCAAATTCTGATTTGTGTCATCAAAATGCTTCAATTTGAAATGCTTAGCATGGCCAAAGTGATATGGCCGAGAATAGTGTGCAAGTGGAAGGTTTTTATATCATTTTTTTTAATGCATTTTGGTGACATAGTTTGTCTAGCATGCAAATTTAATTTATGTTGTTCAAACCTTGTGCAAAAAGCTTGATATGGTCAGCCAAGGCATTAAAGAATGCTGAATTTTGTCAACTTAAGCATTATTTAATTGTATCTTGGAAGTGCAAAAAAAAAGAATAATGCAAAAAGAATAAAGAATGTTTTGTTTTTGGTGCATTTTTGTCTTGTAGTGAAAGGAATTTGGATTATTATATTGTTAGTGGATTTTGTAGGATTGTTTAATAGCCTAGTGTTTCGTGTAAGATGCTTTCTTGATTAACGTGGTGGCACGGATTCCTAGGTCTAGGGTACGCACTACGAGGCACGCACCGAAATCAATACGGGGCACAAAACATGAGGTAAACATGAATTACGAGATAAGACACGAACTTCAAGACTAATGAATGTACTTCAAGATAAATGCACAGATTCTAGTGCAAATGCACGCAACCCTAGGTAAATGTACGTAAACCAATACAAGGCACGTAATTCAATGCAATGCACGTAAATCGAGGTACGACTCTTAAACCTAGGTTAAACCACGCGGTTCATGGTTAATGCACACAAAACGAAGAGACACACAATTCTAGGTTAAGGCACGTATGACGAGGTATGCACGAAAACTAAGACAGGGCACGTAATCCAAGGTCAGTCATATCATTCTTGGTCTATGGCACGCTTATCTAAGTATCGCACGTATATCGAGGATTAAGGCACATTATTCGGGGTCGGGCCTCACAGCTTATCACCCTCAGACCGATGGACAATCGGAGATAACTATTCAGATTTTGGAGGATATGCTGAGGGCGTGTGTTTTGGATTTCGGAAAAGGTTGGGAGAAATATCTATCTCTAGCAGAGTTCGCTTATAATAATAGTTATCAGGCCACTATCGGGATGGCCCCATTTGAGGCGTTGTATGGATGTAAGTGTCGATCCCCAATTTGCTGGGATGAAGTAGGTGAGACGAAGACTTTTGACCCGACCCTTTTACCTGAACTTATGAAGACTGTTGATAATATCCACCTCATCCGAAAACGGATGCTTACAGCCCAGAGCAGGCAGAAGAGTTATGCAGACCAACGGAGACGGAGTCTCGAGTTCGAGGTTGGCGACAAGGTGTTCTTGAAGATATCACCCCGGAGGGGACTGATTAAACATGGCAAGGGTGGAAAGTTGAGCCCGAGGTTTGTAGGACCATTCGAGATAATTGAGAAGGTCGGCAAATTGGCGTATCGCCTAGTACTATCCCAGAACCTCTCCAATATTCACGACGTCTTTCATGTTTCAATGCTGCGGAAGTATCATCCTGATCCGTCGCATATCTTGGAGCCAGAGCCATTGCAGCTTCGGGAGAACTTGTCTTACGAGGAGAAGCCCATTCGGATCCTAGACCAGCAAGATCGGGAATTGCGCAACAAAACTATACCAATGGTGAAAGTGCTGTGGGATCATCACGGAGTTGAAGAAGCAACGTGGGAAAGGAGAGACCAGATGGAGCAGCAATATCCAGCTTTATTTCAAGGTAATATTGAATTTCGGGATGAAATTCTTTTAAGGAGGGGAGGATGTGAGGCCCGACCTCGATTTGCGTGCGATACCTCGTTTCGTGTGCCCTAACCTAGATTTGCGTACCTTGACCTAGGTTTGAGAATTGTGTTCATTTTATGTGCCATGCATTGAATTATGTGCATTCATTTAGGGTTGCATGCATTTACTTGAAAAACGTGCGTTTGTCTCGTAGTTTGTGTACTACCTCGTAGTGCGTACCCTAGACCTAGGAAAGCGTGCCCTCACGCTAATCAAGAAAGCATCTTACACAAAGCACTAGACTATTAAATAATCCTACAAACTCCACTATCAATATTATTGTAACACCCTGATCCCTCTCGAGACCGCGAGTTCAATCAATCAATCTAATCGCAACCCAATTCCAAACCCGAGCAAAATTTTAGGGAAAGACGGACGGAGTCTCCCCTGTTTCTAGGCAATTTGCAAATCCTGCAATAGCATATAAGTGGACCAGCACTGTGTCCAACCATACAAACACCTCAAGGCCATCCGAGCCTTGTTTCTCAACAAATAAACACAAGAAGTATATATATACATTTCCAGTTTAAAAGCTAACCTATCTCTTCTCATCTTTGACAAGTACTTCATGCTTGGCAATTAAACTATATTAACCTACTGCACAAAATAGACTATTACCATTCTAACTCTTTTCCTTTGGACATTACAAACAAACATTGAAATTAAACTATACTATCTGAATACATAAACTAGCTTATCAAACCACTTCAATAAACTAGTAAAACTTAAATTACATTCCTTTTTAACCATAAATACAAACAACACATGAAACATACATCTTTCCATCTTTGACAAATCAAGCCACATAGCACGCAAAACAACTCTTCGAGCACGAACTTTCATGTAATCATGAACTTTCCAGCTATCATGGTATTTCCTAAAATGTGGTGGTGAGAAGTGAGTATACTCAACATGTATACTCAGTGAGGGCGAGATAGTTTCGAGGTGGAGAGAAAGAAGATCGTGCAATGCAAATAGACACAGTTAAGCAATAAAGTCAATAAGAAAGCATTCAATACAAACGACAATACAATAAACAATCAAAGAAAGCATTAACACAACCATTCAAAGCTATACCACACTCTGAAGGCTATGGTTCACTCATACGAGCAATGTACCATTCCACGAGTGATACATCAATCTCGAGCTTAATGTTGACAACGATGACAATAAGCGCGCAACCACCTTATAACTTCAGTTTGGAATACCCCAGAAGTATCCAATCAATTCTACGACCCAAATCTCCCTGGGAGGCAACCCAAGCGAGAATGGGAATAGGACACGGAGCTAGAGCAACCAACACTGGCAGTCCGAGACTACCCAGAGAGGCCCATCACTCACGCGTCTGACACTATGCAATGCAAGACACGATACAAGGCGATAAACGAGCGATAGCACAACAATACAATTTAGAGGCGATAAATGAGATATCAAGCATTTACAATCAATACTAGCATTCAATTAACTTTTCAAGCAAAACTATCATTAATAGCAACAAGAACACCAATTAAACAAGTAACAGCAGTTCAAACACGAAAATGACAAATATCACTATTCAATCCCTAACTTCCAAAGGCAATTACGGGCAAACGAGCTACAGAAATTAGGAAACCGATTTCACTACATTCACTTAGGCACTACAAGGCACGTTTCTATGTCACTAAACTTCACTTCCTCACCCGAGGCCCGAAAGTCCACCTACTGCGTTTGAACTACAACTATGCTAACCGGTCACTCAATCAACGCCACAACAGCGCCAAAAGTGCTTCCATACCCTCAATTGCAAAACCCCCAACTCAATTCGAGCACGGTCAACTTTTGGTCAAACGGCCCCTTTACGTTTCTTTGTCTAATTTCCAATTTTGTTAAAGACCGGTCTGTTTTTATTGTACATTTTATCTTTCTATCACTAATGGCACCTATCCAAATCAAGCAATCGCAATTTGAATGAAAATCCGAAATTCTAGGGTTTACTATTCATAATTCACTATTCATTATTCTTCCCCAATTTCAAATACGCAATTTCAACCGTAAAAATTGCTAAATAACTATCAAACAATGCTCTACGAACTCAAAGGAAGTTATATCAAGCAATTACAGCCATTATAACACATTATATATCAAATCTAAAAATTTGACACAAAATTCAAATTCGAATTTAAATGCACAAAAGCGTGAAAACCCTCACAGAGATTGAAGACCAAGACCCGCAAGGACCCGAGCCACGACCCCCGAGCAATTCCACGCATGATTTTGGCTTTAAAATGGTAAATCATTTTTTTTCTTTTCTCCTTAACCTTCGGCCAAGGGAGGACTTAAGGGCCATTTTTGGTTTTTTTTTTTTGTGTGTCAATTTTGCTTAATTTTGGCTATTTAAAAGATGACAAAGCCTCAATGGCAAAATGATCATTTTGCAAAGTCAAAATTCAAGTTAAATTGGTCAACTTAGCTTATTTTGATGCCATTTAATCTAATTCAAGTTAAAACAATGCAATTTTAATGAAAACCAACTAAAACTAGCTAAATTAAACTAAAAACATTATTCACGAAATTCGAAAAATATTTCTCTAACTCTCATTTTTGAAATGCTACGATCAAACGATCAATAAATGATCGCTAATAAAGTAATGAGCAATAATAGAAAACTATAATTTTTTTGAAAAGTAGAATAGTGGAATAGTTTAAAATTCACTCCGGCTCGGAGTTACTTTCATCTTTTAATTGAAAACCGAGTAATTTTAATGCAAGACAATTAAAACCGATTATTAAAATAATCAAAACAATCAAAATAATCAATATTCATTTAAAAATAATTGTTTTAACTATTTCTAGAATATTTTAAAGAATTACGAAGTTAATGCTAAGATACAAATAGACAAGTTATAACAAACACGTAATCAAATGCAATTAAACACTAACATTTAAGATGACACTTAATTAAATACAATTAAATGTCATTAAATGCATGCCGGGTTCGGGTTATCACAATTATAATCCTAATTCAACTCAGTAGAAGACAAAAATTCACTAAACACTAAACATTCTTCATTCTTTATTCCTTATTCTTTTTGCACTTCCAACACACAATTAAATAATACTCCAATAGTTGACAAAAATTCATAATTTGTATAGCCTTGGCTGACCACTAGGAGGTGTCTTTGCATGCATGCTAAATTCAAATTGATTCTAGACAAGTCATGACACAAAAACACTTATCAATGCTTAAAAAAATTGCTCAATACCACCTCAATTTCTTCACCTTGCTCGACCAAACAACCTTTGCCCATGCTAGCATTTTAAAATCAAACCTTGAAGACACAAAAATCTGAATCATCAAGCTCAAGGCCGACATGTTCATCAAAGTTGCAAAGGCCTTCATTTTTTTTTGTCATTTCCTCTTTCTTCCTCAATCTTCTTTCTCTCCCTCTCATTCTTCTCTCTCTCTCTCGGCCCTAGCTGAACATTGTTGCCTCCATAGATCATCTTCATAACACCATAGTTGATCAAGGCAAGCAACAAGCAAGAGGCTCGACCAAACTAGCTAGGATGCAAAAATCACACATGCATGCTCCTTGAGTCTTCATTTCGGCCCTAGGTGAGTTACTAAGCTTCCATTTCTTTTCTTCTTGTTCTAACCTTATGCATGTACTAAGAGCTTGGTCACTAAGCTAGGAAAAATAGAGAAAACCAAGTTGGAATCTCAGCTAAGAAGAAGAAGAAGCAGTTTGTACTTCAACAAGTTTTTGTGCATCTTCTTGGTTGATTGCTAAGGTGAGGGCTAAAACCTTTTGAAAATCCTTCAAAAATCCACATGCATGCTCATAAATGTATGTCTTTGCTTCTGTACTTGAGTTATATGTTCGTTCATAAGCTTTTACAACCATGCATGGCAAGATCTTGGCTTGAAAGTGATGATAAGTGAAGTCGGATTATGTGACAGCTCTCTGACCAGTTGTTTCGAGGTAAGTTTGGCTTGGAAAATGATTTTGAAAATGCATGAAAATTGGTAGGTGACTATTTTTTCCACTTTTAAACATTTTTCACAGAAATAGACCAAAGCTAATTTCGAATCTAAGGTCCTAAAAATGGCAAATCATTAAAATGTGTCCAAATCTGGAAATCTGAAAAAATGAAGCAGGTTTTGGCAGATGCACTGACCTTGTAGACCGAACCAGACTTGACTTAGTAAATGATGTCCAAAATGCATGAAAGTTTGTGTGTTGCTATATTTTTCAGTTCTGGACATTCTTGTCAGAAATGGGCTAAGGCTGTTTCTGACCCTAAGGACCTCAAAAACGTCAATTATTGAAATGTGTGCAAATCTGGACAGTTGGGTG
The DNA here is from genome assembly GCA_037974665.1 of Ehretia macrophylla. Taxonomy (NCBI): domain Eukaryota; kingdom Viridiplantae; phylum Streptophyta; class Magnoliopsida; order Boraginales; family Ehretiaceae; genus Ehretia; species Ehretia macrophylla. The sequence continues at coordinate 85,747,473 of CM075765.1, read as the reverse complement.
CTATCCCACCGTTTCGGCTATAACTAATGATCCCGAACTCCAAATGATGCAAGGTTTGTTTCTGATTTTATTTCACTTCTTAAGCTTTAATTTGACATCTTATTCACTGGAATTGGATATTGTTTTCTTATCTTAATGATTGTGAGAAAACAACCTATTGCAGTAAGGGTTTCACTTAGTGTTATGCTTAGAAAAATTGTTGTAACTTCTCTTGTTGAAATAAATGCTTGGGATTGTAGCTTTGGGATGTTGTGTGGGCTGTTTTGAATGTTTGAGGATGTTGAATTAAATGATGCATGGCTTGAGATTGATTTTGATTGGTTTGGGGCTTAAATTGCACGGATATGCACGAAATGGAAACCCTAATGACTAGGTAGTCTTGCTAAGTGTTGATCATTTGGATATTGTGTGGAATTATATGCTTAGTAGGCTGCCCGTAGATACCCTTATAGTTCTAAATGTGATTTTGACCATTGCATGTTGACAAATAGGCTTTTCTTGCATCCGAGCCCACGTAGATGTTGTTGCATGTTATATAATCTTATTATTTGATTACGTGGACTTGAATTGAGTTATATGACTTGATTTATGTGTGTTACACGGCTGTCCGTTTAATGTTCATATAACTCCATGAGCTTTTCAAGTGAAATAACTTGTCTATCCGTACCTCGCTTGTTTACTTGTCAAAGTGCAATCTTATGACTGTCCGGAGGCAACCTACTTTGTTGTCCTCCTAATGTGATATATTAAATGTCATAAATGTGCACTGCATACAAGGTTGCAACCTTTCCTATCGGCATGGTAGCGATCACGCACATCGGGCGGCATCGGGCTTGCCGGTGCACCCGTGACTACCATGGTCCCATTCCCTCTCTCGCTTGGGGGCTAGACTTCCTCGGAGAGTTGGGTCGTAGGATTTTGGGGTACATCTGGAGTACACCCACTTGGCGTATTAAGGGGATGATTTGAAGTCGGCCGCAACAACTGATTCTGGAACTGATCTGAGAGCAAAAGCTCACTGTATCATTTTTACTATGTGTATAAGTACTCTCGCTTGGTTCCTAGAGAACCTCGGGGAGGAAAGACTGGTATTTCTGTTCCTTTACTTTATATTATTGTTATATTCATGATTGCAAAAGGATTTTCATAAGTTGAACCAGAAAATGAGTTTCAAGACCTATTTCTCGTTCCCCCTCACTGAGTTCATAAGGACTCATCCTCTTTTATCATCTCAGGTGAAGAAGATCCAGAATGGGTACCCGAGGACGGTGTGCCTAACGATGAATCCTTGGAGTGATTTCCTGTTTGTGTGCTTTGTGTGATTATGGCTACTTGTGAACTTTATGCTACTTGAAGATTATTTCCTTTTATGTTGCTCGATGTTATAATGTAAAGACCCCCGTTGTAATTTGGGGTCTAATTTTGGTTTGTACTGATATTAACTGTACAGACACTAGACACCAGTATGATCGTTTTCTATTATTACCGCTCGTATCTATCATAGGTTATGACGTATTAGTTAAGGACTAAGTAAATGAACCTATCAAATCTTAAACAGGTACTCGCTATTAAGCTAAGATCAACAGGTACTTTGGTAACGAGGATAAACAAACAAATGTGACATAGTATCATGCTAGGTTATAAATCAAACGAGACATCGAGATAACCAATAGGCATTTCAATTGATGTTAAATAGTAATCCTAGTTGGAAATGAAACTTGAGATTAGAAAATTTTGAGGCATCTAGAGAATTAGGTCAAAACCAAAGAGCCCATTTACAGTCGTTATGCTGCCGGTTTTCCGGAAAAACCTTGGAGTTTAGGCCAAAACATTAAGTGTTAAATCTTCATAAACGATTAAGTATGTGATATGACCTGAATGTTTAGATCATACCCTAGTCTAACCTTATAGGCCAGGTTGGGGCGTGACACCATTAGGGTTTGCTAGGCCGTGATCGGGGTCGGTTTCGTTTGCTAAACACCACAAGCAACTCTTAAACCATTTCAAGCATACTTAACATTTATTAGGCAGCCTACTAATCACATAATTAAACACAATAACCATAGGATCATCGCTTAGCGAGTTTTCATAGCCGATAGGGTTTCATTTCATGCGTAGACATACGATTAAGCCACAAGTTGACAAATAATAAAACCCAAGCCATGAATTGATCAATTAAAACATCCTCAAACATCCAAAACAGTCCACACAACATCCAAGTGCCACAATCCCAAGCATTTAATACCACAAAAGAAGTTACAATAATTTTCAAAGCATATCACTAGATACAAACCTCACTACAATGGCCTGTATTCCCACAATCATTTAGACAAACAAACAATCTCCAATTCCAGTGAAAAAAATTTCAAATTAAATCTTATTAAGTTAACTAAATTCAGAAACAAACCTCGCATCATTTGGAGTTCGGATTCAAGAGTTATAGCCAAAACCGTGAGACTGCGCAAAACTATCCAGATTTGTACATATTTCAATACTTGTCATTTTTGAGGGCCTTAGGGTCAGATTTAGCCTTAGTCTATTTCTGACAAAAATGTCCATAACTGAAAATTATAGCAACCTACCAAATTTCATACATTTTAAATATCGTTTACTAGGAAAAAATGGTTTCGCTCTACGAGGTCAGTGAGCTGCCAAAAACCTGCTCTATTTTCCAAGATTTTCCAGATTTCGACACATTTTGATATTTTGCCATTTTAGGGGTCTTAGAGTCAGAATTGGCCTTGGCCTATTTCTACAAAAAATGCTCAGAACTGGCAAAAATAGTCACTTACCAATTTTCACACATTTTCAACATCATTTACCTGGCCAAATTTACTTTGCTCCAACAAGTCAGAAAACTGCTCAGATTTCACGATTCGTCCTATCTTCAAGTTCTAGCCAAATATCTTGCCATGCATGGTTACAAAAGCTCAAGTGCACACATATATCACAAGTAAAGATGTAAATATAGACATATGAAGGCTTGCATGTGGTTTTTGAAAGCTTTTCGAAAAGGATTAACTTTCACCTCTAGAAGATTTAGCAAATGAGCACAAATGCTCTTCAAAATTCATAAAGGGAGCTTCTTCCTTGCTTCTTGCTTGCTTGGGCTGCTATGGCCGAGCTTGGGAGAGATCTTGAGAGCATGCTTGAGTTCTTGGAAGGTCAAGAGGCAGCCATGGTCGAAAATGAGAGAGAAGGAAAGAGAATGAGAGAGTTTGTGACGAAATGGATGAAGTTGAGTGTGTGTTTGAGTAGGTGCTTGTGTGTGTCAGCCTTGGGCTTGCAAAAATCTGATTTTGTGTCATCTTTTGAGCATTTTGAATTGTGAGGCATGCTTTGATAAGATAAAAGGGTAAGTCTTGTGTTTGGAGAAAGTGGAAAGCATAGAATAATGTAATGAATATTTTAATGCATGCATTGTCTTGAAATATCTTCAATTTTTGAGTGTTTGGTCGTGTAATGCAATGAAGAATCTGAAAATTCAGATTCATGTTAGTCTATTTTGGATTATAATAAGTGTAGGTTTATAATAGTTTATTGGTTAGTTGAGTGTGTTAGGAAGAATAGAATATTTTAGTAGTTAGTGGGTTTTGTAGAGAATTTGAATTAGGAATATAATATTAGTTAGTGGATTGTGTAGGATTATTTTATAGTTTAGTGCTTTGTGTAGGATTCTTTATCGATTAGACTGCGGGCACGCTTTCCTGTGTCTATGGCACGCACTACGAGACACACACAAAAATCAATACGGTGCATGAATCATGAGGTAGACACAAACTACGAGGTAAGACACGAACTTCAAGACTAAGGCACGTACTTCAAGACTAATGCACACAATCCTAGGTGAATGCACGTAAACCAATGCAAGGCACATAATTCAATGCAATGCACACAAATCAAGGCACAACTCTATATCTAGGTTAAGGTACACAGTTCAAGGTTAGGGCACACGAAATAAGGTAACGCACGTACATCAAGGTTAGGGTACGTATATCTAGGTATCACACGTCAATCGGAGATTAGGGCACACCACTCTAGGTCAAGGCACGAGTGACGAAGCATGCACGAAAACCAAGACAGGCACGTAATCCAAGGTCAATCATATAATTCTTGGTCTATGGCATGCAAATCGAGGTAATACACGTTATTCAGAGTCGGGCCGCACATACTCGCGGGACATTAGAGGGCCCTAAAACGCGTCGATATCACGTCTTGCGAGGATGCTGCGTTGCTGTAGCGGATGGGTTGTCGTTAAGCCCATTGGGCCTTCTGAATGGGCCATCTCTCTAGGCTAAGACTATAAACCGTTAACACATAAAGGAATTGTGCCCTCAACATAACAGGTGCGATCATACCAACACTAATGCACCGGATCCCATCGGAACTCCGATGTTAAGCATGCTTGGGCGAGAGTAGTACAAGGATGGGTGACCCCTTGGGAAGTCCTCGTGTTGCACCCCCCTTTTCAATTTTTTTTGCTCCGGTTAGGGTTGCCAAGATACTTTGTCCACCACATTTCTATTATCGAATCCCACGGCACCTTGGGCAAGACAACTTCGCTTCACGTGGAGGCTGGGACCGCAAACTGAGGGCGTAGGGCTTGCGACCATGTCTCCGTCGCTCCGGTGCCCATAACTTTTGATCAGTAAGGAGTGACGCGGCGCACAGCATACCGTAGCAAAGCTCTCCGAGAGCTCTACGGCGGGGGCAGCCAACTTGCTCGGTGTGCCCATTTTTGGAGCCCAGAATCAAATATTTTCATCAGTTTCGAGCCACTTTTCTTCTTGTGCTATGTTTTTTCGTTCCAAATCGTACGTCGTGAGCTGTTAAAAGGACGACAACCTTACTCACGGGACATTAGAGGGCCCTACAACGTGTCAATATCACGTCTTGCAAGGATGCTACGTTGTTGAAGCAGATGAGTTGTCCTTAAGCCCATTAGGCCTTCTGAATGTGCCATCTCTCTAGGCTGGGACAGTGAACCGTTAACACATAAAGGAATTGTGCCCTCAACTTGACGGGTGCGATCATACCAGCACTAATGAACCGGATCCCATCCGAACTCTGAAGTTAAGCGTGCTTGGGCGAGAGTAGTACTAAGATGGGTGACCCCCTGGGAAGTCCTCGTGTTGTACCCCCCTTTTCAAATTTTTTTGCTCCGATTAGGGTTGCCAAGATACTTTATCCACAACATTTCTATTATCGAATCCCACGGCACCCTGGGCAAGACAATTTTGTTTCACGTGGAAGCTGGGCCCGCAAACCGAGGGCGTAGGGCTTGTGACCAGGTCTCCGTCGCTCCGGTGCCCATAACTTTTTATTCATAAAGAGTTACGCGGCGCACAGTATACAGTTGCAAAGCTCTCCGAGAACTCTACAACGAAGGCAGCCAGCTTGCTCGCTGTGCTCGTTTTGGGAGCCCAAAATCGAACGTTTTCATCAATTTCAAGCAACTTTTTGTCTTTTGCTCTGTTTTTCCATCCCAGATCGTACGTCGTGAGCTGTTAAAAGGATGACAACCTTACTCACGGGACATTAGAGGGCTATACAACGCGTCGATATCACTTTTTAGGAGGATGCTACGTTGTTGTAGCGGATGGGTTGTCATTAAGCCCATTGGTCCTTCTGAATGGGCCATCTATCTAGGCTAGGACTGTAAACCGTTAACACATAAAGGAATTGTGCCCGCAACATGACGGGTACGATAATACCAGCACTAATGCACCGGATCCCATCAGAACTCCGAAGTTAAGCATGCCTGGGCGAGAGTAGTACTAGGATGGGTGACCCGCTGGGAAGTCCTCGTGTTGCACCCCCCTTTTCAATTTTTTTTGCTCCGGTTAGGGTTGCCAAGATACTTTATCCACCACATTTCTATTACTGAATCCCACGGCACCTTGGGCAAGACAACTTCGCTTCACGTGGAGGCTGGGCCCGCAAACCGAGGGCGTAGGGCTTGTGACCAGGTCTCCGTCGCTCTGGTGCACATAACTTTTGATCCGTAAGGAGTTACGTGACGCACAGCATACCGTTGCAAAGCTCTCCGAGAGCTCTACGACGGGGGCAGCCTACTTGCTCGCTCTGCCCATTTTTTGAGCTCAAAATCGAACATTTTCATCAGTTTCGGGCCACTTTTCTTTTTTTGCTCTGTTTTTCCGTCCCGGATCATACGTCGTGCACAGTTAAAAGGACGACAACCTTACTCGCAGTACATTAGAGGGCCCTACAAGGTGTCGATATGACGTCTTGCGAGGATGCTGCGTTGTTGAAGCCAATGGGTTGTCCTTAAGCCCATTAGGTCTTCTGAATTAGCCATCTCTCTAGGCTGGGACTGTGAACCGTTAACACATAAATGAATTGTGCCCGCAACATGACGTGTGCGATCATACCAGCACTAATGCACCGGATCCCATCAGAACTCTGAAGTTAAGCGTGCTTGGGCGAGAGTAGTACTAGGATGGGTGACCCCCTGGGAAGTCCTCGTGTTGCACCCCCCTTTTCAATTTTTTTTGCTCCAATTAGGGTTGCCAAGATACTTTATCCACCACATTTCTAATATCGAATCCAACGGCACTGTAGGCAAGACAACTTTGCTTCACGTAGAGGCTGGGCCCGCAAACCGAGGGCGTATGGCTTGTGACCAGGTCTTTGTTGCTCCGGTGCACATAACTTTTGATCCGTAAGGAGTTACGCGGCGCACCGCATACCGTTGCAAAGCTCTCCGAGAGCTCTCCGACGGGGGCAGCCAGCTAGCTCGCTTTGCCCAATTTTGGAGCCCAAAATCGAATGTTTTCATCAATTTCAGGACACTTTTCTTATTTTGCTCTATTTTTCCGTCCCATATCGTACGTCGTCAGCTGGTAAAAAGATGACAACCTTACTCGCGGGATATTTGAGGGCCCTACAATGAGTCGATATCACGTCTTGCGAGGATGCTGCGTTGTTGAAGCGGATGTGTTGTCGTTAAGCCCATTGGGCTTTCTAAATGGGCCATCTATCTAGGCTGGGACTGTGAACCGTTAACACATAAAGGAATTGTGCCCTCAACATGATGGGTGCGATCATACCAGCACTAATGCACCAGCTCCCATCAGAACTCCGAAGTTAAGTGTGCTTGGGCGAGAGTAGTACTAGGATGGGTGACCCCCTGGGAAGTCCTCGTGTTGCACCCCCCTTTTCAATTTTTTTTGCTCCGATTACGGTTGCCAAGATACTTTATCCACCACATTTCTATTATCGAATCCCACGGCACCGTGAGCAAGACAACTTCGCTTCACGTGGAGGCTGGGCCCGCAAGCCAAGGGCGTAGGGCATGTGACCAGGTCTCTGTCGCTCTAGTTCCCACAACTTTTTATCTGTAAGCAGTTACGCGGCGCGCAACATACTGTTGCAAAGCTCTCCGAGAGCTCTACGACGAGGGCAGACGACTTGCTCGCTGTGCCCGTTTTGGGATCCCAAAATCGAATGTTTTCATCAGTTTAAGGCTACTTTTCTTCTTTTGCTCTGTTTTTCCGTCCTAGATCGTACATCATGAGTTGTTAAAAGGACGACAACCTTACTAGCGGGACATTGGAGGGCCCTACAAAGCGTCAATATCACGTCTTACGAGGATGCTGCGTTGTTGTAGCGGATGGGTTGTCGTTAAACCCATTGGGCCTTCTGAATGGGCCATCTCTGTAGGCTGGGACTGTAAACCGTTAACACATAAAGGAATTGAGTCCTCAACGTGACGGGTGCGATTATACCAGCACTAATGCAGCGGATCCTATCAGAACTCTGAAGTTAAGCGTGCTTGGGCAAGAGTAGTACTAGGATGGGTGACCCTCTGGGAAGTCCTCGTGTTGCACCCCCCTTTTCAATTTTTTTTGCTCCGGTTAGGGTTGCCAAGATACTTTATCCACCACATTTCTATTATCGAATCCCACGGCACCTTGGGCAAGACAACTTCGCTTCACGTAGAGGCTGGGCCCGCAAACCGAGGGCATAGGGCTTCTGACCAGGTCTCCGTCGCTCCGGTGCCCATAACTTTTTATTCATAAGGAGTTACGCGGCGTACATCATACCGTTGCAAAGCTCTCCAAGAACTCTACAACGGAGGCAGCCAGCTTGCTTGCTGTGCCCGTTTTGGGAGCCCAAAATCGAACGTTTTCATCAGTTTCAGGCCACTTTTTGTCTTTTGCTCTGTTTTTCCGTCCTGGATCGTACGTCGTGAGCTGTTAAAAGGACGACAACCTTACTCGCGGGACATTAGAGGGCTATACAACGCATCGATATCACTTTTTAGGAGGATGCTACGTTGTTGTAGCGGATGGGTTGTCGTTAAGCCCATTGGGCCCTCTGAATGGGCCATCTCTCTAGGCTGGGACTGCAAACCGTTAACACATAAAGGAATTGTGTCCTCAACATGACAGGTGCGATAATACCAGCACTAATGCACCGGATTCCATCAGAACTCCGAAGTTAAGCGTGCCTAGGCGAGAGTAGTACTAGGATGGGTGACCCCCTGGGAAGTCCTCGTGTTGCACCCCCCTTTTCAATTTTTTTTGCTCCAGTTAGGGTTGCCAAGATACTTTATCCACCACATTTCTATTATCGAATCCCACGGCACCTTGGGCAAGACAACTTCGCTTCACATGGAGGCTGGGCCCGCAAACCGAGGGCGTAGGGCTTGTGACCAAGTCTCCGTCGCTCTGGTGTACATAACTTTTGATCAGTAAGGAGTTACGTGACGTACAGCATACCGTTGCAAAGCTCTCCGAGAGCTCTACGACGCGGGCAGCCAACTTGCTCGCTGTGCCCATTTTTTGAGCCCAAAATCGAACATTTTCATCAGTTTCGGGCCACTTTTCTTTTTTTGCTCAGATTTTCCGTCCCGGATCGTACGTGGTGCGCTGTTAAAAGGACGACAACCTTACTCGCAGTATATTAGAGGGCCCTACAACGTGTCGATATGATGTCTTGCGAGGATGCTGCGTTGTTGAAGCCGATGGGTTGTCCTTAAGCCCATTAGGTCTTCTAAATTAGCCATCTCTCTAGGCTGGGACTGTTAACTGTGAACACATAAAGTAATTGTGCCCGCAACATGACGGGTGCAATCATACGAGCAATAATGCACCGGATCCCTTCGGAACTCTGAAGTTAAGTGTGCTTGGGTGAAAATAGTACAAGGATGGGTGACCCCCTGTGAAGTCCTCTTGTTGCACCCTCATTTTCAATTTTTTTTGCTCCAATTAGGGTTTCCAAGATACTTTATCCACCACATTTCTATTATCGAATCCCACGGCACCTTGGGCAAGACAACTTCGCTTCACGTGGAGGCTGGTCCCGCAAACCAAGGGCGTAGGGCTTGTGACCAGGTCTCTGTCGCTCCGGTGCACATAACTTTTGATCCGTAAGGTGTTACGCGGCGCACAACATACCGTTGCGAAGCTCTCCGAGAGCTCTACGACAGGGGCAGCCAGCTAGCTGGGTTTGCCCATTTTTGGAGCCCAAAATTGAACATTTTCAACAGTTTCGAACCACTTTTCTTCTGTAGCTCTATTTTTCTGTCTCGGATCGTACATTGTGAGCTGTTAAAAGGACGAAAACCCTACTCACGGGACATTAGAGAGCCCTACAATTCGTCGATATCACGTCTTGCGAGGATGCTGCGTTGTTGAAGCGGATGGGTTATCGTTAAGCCCATTGGGCCTTCTAAATGGGCCATCTCTCTAGGCTGGGACTGTGAACCGTTAACACATAAAGGAATTGTGCCCTCATCATGAAGGGTGCGATCATACCATTACTAATGCACTGGATCCCATCAGAACTCCAATGTTAACGGTGCTGGGGGGAGAGTTGTAGTAGGATGGGTGACCCCTGGGCACGTCCTCGTGTTGCACCCCCCTTTTCAATTTTTTTTGCTCCGATTAGGGTTGCCAAAATACTTTATCAACCACATTTTTATTATCGAATTCCACGGCACCTTGGGTAAGACAACTTCGCTTCATGTGGGGGCTGGGCCCGCAAACCGAGGGCGTAGGGCATGTGACCAGGTCTCCGTCGCTCTAGTGCCCACAAGTTTTTATCTGTAAGCAGTTACGCGGCGCACAGCATACCGTTGTAAAGCTCTGCTAGAGCTCTACGACGAGGGCAGCCAGCTTGGTCGGTGTGCCCATTTTTGGAGCCTAAAATCAAATATTTTCATCAGTTTCGAGCCAATTTTCTTCTTTTGCTTTGTTTTTCCGTCCCGGATCGTACATCGTGAGCTGTTAAAAGGACGACAACCTTACTCACGGGACATTAGAGCGCCCTACAATGTGTCGATATCATGTCTTGCGAGGATGCTGCGGTGTTGAAGCAGATGAGTTGTCCTTAAGCCCATTAGTCTTTCTGAATTGGCCATCTCTCTAGGCTGGGACTGAGAACCGTTAACAAATAAAGGAATTGTGCCCTCAACATGATAGGTGCAATCATACCAGCACTAATGCACCGGATCCCATCAGAACTCCGAAGTTAAGCATGCTTGGGCGATAGTAGTACTAGGATGGGTGACCCCCTGGGAAGTCCTAGTGTTGCACCCCCCTTTTCAATTTTTTTTGCTCCGGTTAGGGTTGCCAAGATACTTTATCCACCACATTTCTATTATCGAATCCCACGGCACCTAGGTAAAGACAACTTCACTTCACGTAGAGGCTGGGCCTGCAAACCGAGGGCGTAGGCCTTGGGACCAGGTCTCCGTCGCTCCAGTGCCCATAACTTTTTATTCATAAGGAGTTACGCGGTGCACAACATGCCGTTGCAAAGCTCTCCGAGAACTCTACAATGGAGGAAGCCAGCTTGCTCGCTGTGCCCATTTTGGGAGAACAAAATCGAACATTTTCATCAGTTTCGGTCCAGTTTTTCTCTTTTGCTCTGTTTTTCAGTCTCGGATCGTACGTCGTGAGCTATTAAAAGGATGACAACCTAACTCGCGGGACATTAGAGGGCTATACAACGCGTCGATAGCACATATTGCAAGGATACTTCGTTGTTGAAGTGGATGGGTTGTCATTAAGCCCATTGGACCTTCTGAATGGGCCATCTCTCTAGGCTGGGACTGCAAACTGTTAACACCTAAAGGAATTGTGTCCTCAACATGACGGGTGCGATAATACCAACACAAATGCACCGGATCCCATCAAAACTCCGAAGTTAAGCATGCCTGGGCGAGAGTAGTACTAGGATGGGTGACCCCCTGGAAAGTCCTCGTGTTGCACCCCCCTTTTCAATTTGTTTTGCTCTAGTTAGGGTTCCCAAGATACTTTATCCATCACATTTCTATTATCAAACCCCCCTTGGGCAAGAGTACTTCGCTTCACGTGGAGGCTGGGCCCGCAAACCGAGGGCGTAGGGCTTGTGACCAGGTCTCTGTTGCTCCGGTGCTCATAAATTTTGATCCGTAAGGAGTTACGCGGTGCACAACATACCGTTACAAAGCTCTCCGTGAGCTCTACGACGGGGGCAGCCAACTTGCTTGCTCGGTGAGCCCATTTTTGGAGCCCAAAATCGAACATTTTCATCAGTTTCGGGCCACTTTTCTTTTTTGCTCTGTTTTTCCATCCCAGATCGTACGTCGTGCACTGTTAAAAGGACGACAACCGTACTCGCGGTACATTAGAGGGCCCTACAACGTGTCGATATCACGTCTTGCGAGGATACTGCGTTGTTGAAGCGGATGAGTTATCCTTAAGCCCATTAGGCCTTCTGAATGAGCCATCTCTCTAGGCTGGGACTGTGAACCGTTAACACATAAAGGAATTGTGCCCGCTACATGACGGGTGCGATCATACTAGCACTAATGCACCGGATACCATCAGAACTCTGAAGTTAAGCGTGCTTGGGCGAGAGTAGTAATAGGATGGATGACCCCCTTGGAAATCTTCGTGTTGCACCACCCTTTTCAATTTTTTTTGCTCCGGTTAGGGTTGCCAAGATAATTCATCCACCACATTTCTATTACCAAATCCCACGGCACTTTGGGAGGACAACTTCGCTTCACGTGGAGGCTACGCCCGCAAACCGAGGTCGTAGGGCTTGTGACCAAGTCTCCGTCGCTCCGGTGCACATAACTTTTGATCCGTAAGGAGTTACGCGGCGCACAACATACCGTTGCGAAGCTCTCCGAGAGCTCTACGACAGGGGCTGTTAGCTTGCTCGCTATACCCATTTTTGGAGCCCAAAATTGAACATTTTCATCTGTTTTAGGTCACTTTTCTTCTTTTGCTCTATTTTTCTGTCCCGGATCGTATGTCGTGAGCTGTTAAAAGGACGACAACCTTACTCGCAGGACATTAGAGGGCCCTACAATGAGTCGATATCACGTCTTGCGAGGATGCTGCATTGTTGAAGCTGATGGGTTGTCGTTAAGCCCATTGGGCCTTCTAAATGGGCCATCTCTCAAGGCTGGGACTGTGAACCGTTAACACATAAAGGAATTGTGCCCTCAACATGACGGGTGCGATCATACCAGCACTAATGCACCGGATCCCATCAGAACTCCAAAGTTAAGCGTGCTTGGGTGAGAGTAGTACTAGGATGGGTGACCCCCTGGGAAGTCCTCTTTTTGCACCCCCCTTTTTTTGCTCCGATTAGGGTTGCCAAGATACTTTATCTACCACATTTCTATTATCGAATCCCACGGCACCGTGAGAAAGACAACTTCGCTTCACGTGGAGGCTGGGCCAGCAAACCGAGGACGTAGGGCATGTGACCAGGTCTCCGTCGCTCTAGTGCCCACAACTTTTTATCCGTAAGCAGTTACGCGGCGCACAGCATACTGTTGCAAAGCTCTCCGACAGCTCTACGACGAGGGTAGCCAGTTTGCTCGGTGTGCCCATTTTTGGAGGCCAAAATCAAATATTTTCATCAGTTTCGAGCTAATTTTCTTCTTTTGCTCTGTTATTCCGTCCCGGATTGTACGTCGTGAGCTGTTAAAAGGACGAAAACCTTACTCGCGGGAAATTAGAGGGCCCTACAATGTGTCGATATCACGTCTTGCGAGGATGCTGCGTTGTTGAAGCAGATGAGTTGCCCTTAAGCCCATTAGGCCTTTTGAATGGGCCATCTCTCTAGGCTGGGATTGTGAACCGTTAACACATAAAGGAATTGTGCCCTCAACATGACGGGTGCGATCATACCAGCACTAATGCACCTAATCCCATCAGAACTCCGAAGTTAAGCATGCTTGGGCGAGAGTAGTACTAGGATGGGTGACCCCTTAGGAAGTCCTAGTGTTGCGCCCCCCTTTTCAAATTTTTTTGCTCCGATTAGGGTTGCCAAGATACTTTATCCACCACATTTCTATTATCGAATCCCACAGCACCGTGGGCAACACAACTTTGCTTCACGTGGAGACTGGGCCCGCAAACGGAGGGCGTAGGGCTTGTGACCAGGTCTCCGTCGCTCCGGTGCCCATAACTTTTTATCCGTAAGGAGTTACGCGGCGCTCAACATACCGTTGCAAAGCACTCCGAGAACTCTACAACGGGGGTAGCCAACTTGCTCGCTGTGCCCGTTTTGGGATCCCAAAATCGAATGTTTTCATCAGTTTGAGGCCACTTTTCTTCTTTTGCTCTATTTTTCCGTCCTGGATAGTACGTCGTGAGCTGTTAAACGGACGACAACCTAACTCGCGGGATATTAGAGGGCCCTACAACGCGTCGATATCACGTCTTACGAGGATGCTGCGTTGTTGTAGCGGATGGGTTGTCGTTAAACCCATTGGGCCTTCTGAATGGGCCATCTCTGTAGGCTGGGACTGTAAAAGATTAACACATAAAGGAATTGTTTCCTCAACGTGACGGGTGCAATCATACCAGCACTAATGCACCGGATCCTATCAGAACTCCGAAGTTAAGCGTGCTTGTGCGAGAGTAGTACTAGGATGCGTGACCCCCTGGGAAGTCCTCGTGTTGCACCCCCCTTTTCAATTTTTTTTGCTCCGGTTAGGGTTGCCAAGATACTTTATCCACGACATTTCTATTACCGAATCCCACGGAACATTGGGCAAGACAACTTCGCTTCATGTACAGCCTGGGCCCGCAAACCGAGGGCGTAGGGCTTGTGACCAGGTCTCCGTCGCTCCGGTGCCCATAACTTTTGAATCGTAAGGAGTTACACGGCGCACAGAATACTGTCGCAAAGCTCTCCGAGAACTCTACAACGGGGGCAGCCAGCTTGCTCGGAGTGCCCATTTTTGGAGCCTAAAATCAAATATTTTCATTAGTTTCGAGCCACTTTTCTTCTTTTGCTCTGTTTTTTCGTCCCGGATCGTATGTCGTGAGCTGTTAAAAGGACGACAACCTTACTCGCGGGACATTAGAGGGCCCTACAATGTGTCGATATCACGTCTTGCGAGGATGCTGCGTTGTTGAAGCAGATGAGTTGTCCTTAAGCCCATTAGGCCTTATCAATGTGCCATCTCTCTAGGCTGGGACTGTGAACCGTTAACACATAAAGGAATTGTGCCCTCAACATGACGGGTGCGATCATACCAGCACTAATGCACCGGATCCTATCAGAACTCCGAAGTTAAGCGTGCTTGGGCGAGAGTAGTACTAGGATGGGTGACCCCATGGGAAGTCCTCGTGTTGTACCCCCATTTTGAATTTTTTTTGCTCCAGTTAGGGTTGCCAAGATACTTTATCCACCACATTTCTATTATCAAATCCCACAGCACCGTGGGCAAGACAACTTTGCTTCACGTGGAGTCTGGGCCCGCAAACCGAGGGCGTAGGGCTTGTGACCAGGTCTCCGTCGCTCCGGTGCCCATAACTTTTTATCCGTAAGGAGTTACGCGGCGCTCAACATACCGTTGCAAAGCACTCCGAGAACTCTACAACGGGGGTAGCCAACTTGCTCGCTGTGCCCGTTTTGGGATCCCAAAATCGAATGTTTTCATCAGTTTAAGGCCACTTTTCTACTTTTCCTCTATATTTCCGTCCTGGATAGTATGTCGTGAGCTGTTAAAAGGACGACAACCTTACTCGCGAGACATTAGAGGGCCCTACAATGCGTCGATATCACGTCTTACGAGGATGCTGCGTTGTTGTAGCGGATGGGTTGTCGTTAAACCCATTGTGTAACGGACCCGCCACGGTTTATCACGGGCACGAGTCACGTCACTACCACAATATTGTCCGCTTTGAGCAAGCCCCGAAGGGAACCAATACTCTCCCGGTTTTTTTCCTCACGTGGTCTCCCACGTGAAAACGCGTTGTTCTGGTATCAGAGTACGAAGCGACAATATTGTCCGCTTTGCAATACACGTGCCGGGCGGGACCGGAACCACGTGCACACTCACGGCTTTGTTCCCACTCCAAGCAAGACCACAGAGGGTACCAATACTCGTGTGGAACGCGTCTTTGCTAATACAAGGAGTCGCCCCCTTATATTCAGCTATATCACTTCCTAATTTTTCGATGTGGGAGCGCCACACTCCACCCCCCTTAAGAGGCACGCGCCCTCGCGGGCTAACGTCACAACGCCGGGTCACCCCGGTAGGCTCTGATACCATTTGTAACGACCCGCCACGGTTTATCACGGGCACGAGTCCGTCACTACCACGATATTGTCCGCTTTGAGCAAGCCCCGAAGGAACCAATACTCTCACGGATTTGTTCCTCACGTGGTCTCCCACGTGAAAACGCGTCCTACCCGTATCAGAGTACGCAGCACAATATTGTCCGCTTTGCAATACTCGTGCCGGGCGGGACCGGAACCATGTGCACACTCACGGCTTTGTTCCCACTCCAAGCAAGACCACAGAGGGTACCAATACTTGTGTGGAACGCGTTCTGGCTTATACAAGGAGTCGCCCCCTTATATACAGCTGCATCACTTCCTAATTTTTCGATGTGGGAGCGCCACACATAGGGCCTTCTGAATGGGCCATCTCTGAAGGCTGGGACTGTAAACTGTTAACACATAAAGGAATTGTTTCCTCACCGTGACTGGTGCGATCATACCAGCACTAATGCACCGGATCCTATCAGAACTCTGAAGTTAAGCGTGCTTGGGCGAGAGTAGTACTAGGATGGGTGACCCCCTGGGAAGTCCTCGTGTTGCGCCCCCATTTTCAATTTTTTTTGCTCCGGTTAGGGTTGCCAAGATACTTTATCCACCATATTTTTATTATCGATTCCCACGGCACGTTGGCCAAGACTACTTCGCTTCACATAGAGCCTGGGCCCGTAAATCGAGGGCGTAGGGCTTGTGACCAGGTCTCCGTCGCTCCGGTGCCCATAACTTTTGATCCGTAAGGAGTTACGCGGCGCACAGCATACCGTTGCAAAGCTCTCCGAGAGCTCTACGACGGGGGCAGCTAGCTTGCTCGGAGTGCCCATTTTTGGAGCCCAAAATCAAATATTTTCATTAGTTTCGAGCCACTTTTCTTCTTTTGCTCTGTTTTTCCCTCCGGGATCGTATGTCGTGAGGTGTTAAAAGGACGACAACCTTACTCGTGGGACATTAGAGGGCCCTACAATGTGTCGATATCACGTCTTGCGAGGATGCTGCGTTGTTGAAGCAGATGAGTTGTCCTTAAGCCCATTAGGCCTTCCCAATGGGCCATCTCTCTAGGCTGGGACTGTGAACCGTTAACACATAAAGGAATTGTTCCCTCAACATGACGGGTGCGATCATACCAGCACTAATGCACCGGATCCTATCAGAACTCCGAAGTTAAGCGTGCTTGGGCGAGAGTAGTACTAGGATGGGTGACCCCTTGGGAAGTCCTCGTTTTGTACCCCCATTTTGAATTTTTTTTGCTCCGATTAGGGTTGCCATGATACTTTATCCACCACATTTCTATTATCGAATCCCAAGTCACCTTGGGCAAGACAACTTCGCTTCACGTGGAGGCTGGGCCTGCAAACCGAGGGCGTAGGGCTAGTGACCAGGTCTTCGTCGCTCCGGTGCCCATAACTTTTGATCCGCAAGGAGTTACGTGGCGCACAGCATACCGTTGCAAAGTTCTCCGAGAACTCTACGACGGGGCAAGCCAACTTGCTCGCTTTGCCCATTTTTGGAGCCCAAAATCGAACATTTTCATCAGTTTCGGTCCACTTTTCTTCTTTAGCTACGTTTGTCCGTCCCGGATCGTACGTCGTGAGCTGTTAAAAGGACGACAACCTTAATAGCGGGACATTAGAGGGCCTTACAACGCGTCGATATCACGTCTTGCGTGGATGCTGCGTTGCTATAGTGGATGGGTTGTCATTAAGCCCATTGGGCCTTCTGAATGGGCCATCTCTCTAGGCTGGGACTATAAACTGTTAACACATAAAGGAATTGTGCCCTCAACGTGACGGGTGCGATCATACCAACACTAGTGCACCGGATCCCATCAGAACTCCGAAGTTAAGCGTGCTTGGGTGAGAGTAGTACTAGGATGGGTGACCCCTTGGGAAGTCCTCGTCTTGCATCCCCCTTTTCAATTTTTTTTGCTCCGGTTAGGGTTGCCAAGATACTTTATCCACCACATTTCTATTATCGAATCCCACGGCACCTTGGGCTAGACAACTTCGCTTCACGTGGAGGCTGGGCCCGCAAACCGATGGCGTAGGGCTTGCGACCAGGTCTCCGTTACTCCGATGCCCATAACTTTTGATCCGTAAGGAGTTACGCGGCGCACAGCATACCGTAGCAAAGCTCTCCGAGAGCTCTACAACAGGGGCATCCAGCTTGCTCGGTGTGCCCATTTTTGGAGCCCAAAATCAAATATTTTGATCAATTTCGAGCCACTTTTCTTCTTTTGCTCTGTTTTTTCCGTCCCGGATCGTACATCGCGAGCTGTTAAAAGGACGACAACCTTACTCGGGGGACATTAGAGGGCCCTACAATGCGTCGATATCTCGTCTTACGAGGATGCTGCGTTGTTGTAGCGGATGGGTTGTCCTTAAGCCCATTAGGCCTTCTGAATGGGCCATCTCTCTAGGCTGCGACTGTGAACCGTTAACAGATAAAGGAATTGTGCCCTCAACATGATGGGTGCGATCATACCGGCACTAATGCACCGGATCCCATCAGAACTCGGAAGTTAAGCGTGCTTGGGTGAGAGTAGTACTAGGATGGGTGACCCCTTGGGAAGTCCTCGTGTTGCACCCCCCTTTTCAATTTTTTTTGCTCCGATTAAGGTTGCCTAGATACTTTATCCACCACATTTCTATTATCGAATCCCACGGCACCGTGGGCAAGACAACTTTGTTTCACGTGGAGGCTGGGCCCGCTAACCGAGGGCGTAGGGCTTGCGACCAGGTCTCCGTTACTCCGGTGCCCATAACTTTTGATCCGTAAGGAGTTACGCGGCGCACAGCATACCGTAGCAAAGCTCTCCGAGAGCTCTACAACGGGGGCATCCAGCTTGCTCGGTGTGCCCATTTTTGGAGCCCAAAATCAAATATTTTGATCAGTTTCGAGCCACTTTTCTTCTTTTGCTTTGTTTTTTCCGTCCCGGATCGTACGTCGCGAGCTGTTAAAAGGATGACAACCTTACTCGGGGTACATTAGAGGGCCCTACAACGTGTCGATATGACGTCTTGCGAGGATACAACATTGTTGAAGCGGATGGGTTGTCCTTAAGCCCATTAGGCCTTCTGAATTAGCCATCTCTCTTGGCTGGGACTGTGAACCCTTAACACATAAAGGAATTGTGCCCTCAACAAGACGGGTGCGATCATACCAGCACTAATGTACCGGATCCCATCAAAACTCCGAAGTTAAGCGTGCTTGGGCGAGAGTAGTACTAGGATGGGTGAGCCCCTGTGAAGTCCTCGTATTGTACCCCCATTTTCAATTTTTTTTTCTCCGGTTATGGTTGCCATGATACTTTATCCACCACATTTCTATTATCGAATCTCAGGGCACCTTGGGCAAGACAACTTCGCTTCACGTGGAGGCTGGGCCCGCAAACCGAGGGCATAAGGCTTGTGACCAGGTCTTCGTCGCTCCGGTGCCCATAACTTTTGATCCGCAAGGAGTTACGTGGCGCATAGCATACCGTTGCAAAGTTCTCCGAGAACTCTACGACGGGGGCAGCAAACTTACTCGCTTTTCCCATTTTTGGAGCCCAAAATCGAACATTTTCATCAGTTTCAGGCCATTTTTCTTCTTTTGCTATGTTTTTCCATCCCGTATCGTACGTCTTGAGCTGTTAAAAGGACGACAACCTTACTCGAGAGACATTAGAGGGACTGACAACGCGTCGATATCACGTCTTACGAGGATGATGCGTTGCTGTAGCGAATGGGTTGTCATTAAGCCCATTGGACCTTCTGAATGTGCCATCTCTCTAGGTTGGGACTGTAAACCGTTAACACATAAAGGAATTATGTCCTCAATGTGATGGGTGCGATCATACCAACACTAATGCACCGGATCCCATCAGAACTCCGAAGTTAAGCGTGCTTGGGCGAGAGTAGTACTAGGATGGGTGACCCTCTGGGAAGTCCTCGTGTTGCACCCCCCTTTTCAATTTTTTTTGCTCCGGTTAGGGTTGCCAAAATACTTTATCCACCACATTTCTACTATCGAATCCCACGACACCTTGGGCAAGACAACTTCGCTTCACATGGAGGCTGGGCCTGCAAACCGAGGGCGTAGGGCTTGTGACCAGGTCTCCGTCGCTCCGGTACCCATAACTTTTGAACCGTAAGGAGTTACGCGGCGCACAACATACCATTGCAAAGCTCTCCGAGAGCTCTACGACGGCGGCAGCTAGCTACCTTGGTGTACCCATTTTGGGAGCCCAAAATCAAATATTTTCATCAGTTTCGAGCCACTTTTCTTCTTTTCCTCTGTTTTTCAGTCTCGGATCGTACGTCATGAGCTGTTAAAAGGACAACAACCTTACTCACGGGACATTAGAGGGCCCTACAATGTGTCGATATCACGTCTTTCGAGGATGTTGCGTTGTTGAAGCAGATGAGTTGTCCTTAAGCCCATTAGGCCTTCAGAATGGGCCATCTCTCTAGGCTGGGACTGTGAACCGTTAACACATAAAGGAATTGTGCCGTCAACATGACGGGTGCGATCATACCAACACTAATGCACCGGATCCCATCTGAACTCCGTAGTTAAGCGTGCTTGGGCGAGAGTAGTACTAGGATGGGTGACCCCTAAGGAAGTCCTCGTGTTGCACCCCTCTTTTCAATTTTTTTTGCTCCGATTAGGGTTTCCAAGATACTTTATCCACCACATTTCTATTATCGAATCCCACGGCACCGTGGGCAAGCCAACTTTGCTTCACGTGGAGGCTGGGCCCCAAACCGAGGGCGTAGGGCTTGTGACCAGGTCTTCGTCGCTCCGGTGCCCATAACTTTTTATCCGTAAGGAGTT
This sequence comes from Ehretia macrophylla, assembly GCA_037974665.1. Classification (NCBI taxonomy): domain Eukaryota; kingdom Viridiplantae; phylum Streptophyta; class Magnoliopsida; order Boraginales; family Ehretiaceae; genus Ehretia; species Ehretia macrophylla. The sequence continues at coordinate 85,727,115 of CM075765.1, read as the reverse complement.
ACGCGGCACACAACATACCGTTGCAAAGCTCTCTGAGAACTCTACAACGGCGGCAGCTAGCTTGCTCGCTGTGCCCGTTTTGGGAGCCCAAAATCGAATGTTTTCATCAGTTTAAGGCCACTTTTGTTCTTTTGCTCTGTTTTTTCTTCCCGGATCGTACGTCGTGAGCTGTTAAAAGGACGAAAACCTTACTCACGGGACATTAGAGGGCCCTACAATGCGACGATATCACGTCTTACGAGGATGCTGCGTTGTTGTAGCGGATGGGTGGTCGTTAAACCCATTGGGCCTTCTGAATGGGCCATCTCTGTAGGCTGGGACTGTAAACCGTTAACACAGAAAGGAATTGTGTCCTCAACATGAAGGGTGCGATCATACCAGCACTAATTCACTGGATCCTATCAGAACTCCGAAGTTAAGCGTGCTTGGGCGAGAGTAGTACTAGGATGGGTGACCCCTTGGGAAGTCCTCGTGTTGCACCCCCTTTTCAATTTTTTTTTGCTCCGGTTAGGGTTGCCATAATACTTTATCCACCACATTTCTATTATCGAATCCCACGGCACCTTGGGCAAGACAACTTCGTTTCACGTAGAGGCTGGGCCCGCAAGCCGAGGGCGTAGGGCTTGTGACCAGGTCTCCGTCGCTCCGACGCCCATAACTTTTGATCCGTAAGGAGTTACGCGGCGCGCAGCATACCATTGCAAAGCTCTCCGAGAGCTCTACGACGGGGGCAGCCAACTTGCTCGGAGTGCCCATTTTTGGAGCCTAAAATCAAATATTTTCATCAGTTTCGAGCCACTTTTCTTCTTTTGCTCTATTTTTTCGTCCCGGATCGTACGTCGTGAGCTGTTAAAAGGACGACAACCTTACTCGCGGGACATTAGAGGGCCCTACAATGTGTCGATATCACGTCTTGCGAGGATGCTGCGTTGTTGAAGCAGATGAGTTGTCCTTAAGCCCATTAGGCCTTCTGAATGGGCCATCTCTCTAGGCTGCGACTGTGAACCGTTAAGACATAAAGGAATTGTGCCCTCAACATGATGGGTGCGATCATACCGGCACTAATGCACCGGATCCCATCAGAACTCGGAAGTTAAGCGTGCTTGGGTGAGAGTAGTACTAGGATGGGTGACCTCTTGGGAAGTCCTCGTGTTGCACCCCCCTTTTCAAATTTTTTTACTCCGATTAAGGTTGCCTAGATACTTTATCCACCACATTTCTATTATCGAATCCAACGGCACCGTGGGCAAGACAACTTTGTTTCACGTGGAGGCTGGGCCCGCAAACCGAGGGCGTAGGGTTTGCGACCAGGTCTCCGTTACTCCGGTGCCCATAACTTTTGATCCGTAAGGAGTTACGCGGCGCACAGCATACCGTAGCAAAGCTCTCCGAGAGCTCTACAACGGGGGCATCCAGCTTGCTCGGTGTGCCCATTTTTGGAGCCCAAAATCAAATATTTTGATCAGTTTCGAGCCACTTTTCTTCTTTTGCTTTGTTTTTTCCGTCCCGGATCGTACGTCGCGAGCTGTTAAAAGGATGACAACCTTACTCGGGGTACATTAGAGGGCCCTACAACGTGTCGATATGACGTCTTGCGAGGATACAACATTGTTGAAGCGGATGGGTTGTCCTTAAGCCCATTAGGCCTTCTGAATTAGCCATCTCTCTTGGCTGGGACTGTGAACCGTTAACACATAAATGAATTGTGCCCTCAACATGACGGGTGCGATCATACCAGCACTAATACACCGGATCCCATTAGAACTCCGAAGTTGAGCGTGCCTGGATGAGAGTAGTACTAGGATGGGTGACCCCCTGTGAAGTCCTCGTGTTATACCCCCATTTACAATTTTTTTTGCTCCGGTTAGGGTTGCCAAGAACCTTTATCCACCACATTTCTATTATCGAATCCCAGGGCACCTTGGGCAAGACAAGTTCGCTTCACGTGGAGGCTGGGCCAGCAAACGGAGGGCATAAGGCTTGTGACCAGGTCTTCGTCGCTCTGCTGCCCATAACTTTTGATCCGCAAGGAGTTACGTGGCTCATAGCATACCGTTGCAAAGTTCTCCGAGAACTCTACGACGGGGGCAGCAAACTTACTCGCTTTTCCCATTTTTGGAGCCCAAAATCGAACATTTTCATCAGTTTCGGGCCATTTTTCTTCTTTTGCTATGTTTTTCCGTCCCGTATCGTACGTCGTGAGCTGTTAAAAGGACGACAACCTTACTCGAGAGACATTAGAGGGACTTACAACGCGTCGATATCACGTCTTGCGAGGATGCTGCGTTGCTGTAGCGGATGGGTTGTCGTTAAGCCCATTGGGCCTTCTGAATGGGCCATCTCTCTAGGCTGGGACTGTAAACCGTTAACACATAAAGGAATTGTGCCCTCAACGTGACGGGTGCGATCATACCAACACTAATGCACCGGATCCCATCAGAACTCCGAAGTTAAGCGTGCTTGGGCGAGAGTAGTACTAGGATGGGTGACCCTCTGGGAAGTCCTCGTGTTGCACCCCCCTTTTCAATTTTTTTTGCTCCGGTTAGGGTTGCCAAAATACTTTATCCACCACATTTCTACTATCGAATCCCACGACACCTTGGGCAAGACAACTTCGCTTCACATGGAGGCTGGGCCTGCAAACCGAGGGCGTAGGGCTTGTGACCAGGTCTCCGTCGCTCCGGTACCCATAACTTTTGAACCGTAAGGAGTTACGCGGCCCACAGCATACCATTGCAAAGCTCTCCGAGAGCTCTACGACGGGGGCTGCTAGCTTCCTTGGTGTACCCATTTTGAGAGCCCAAAATCAAATATTTTCATCAGTTTCGAGCCATTTTTCTTCTTTTGCTCTGTTTTTCAGTCTCGGATCGTACGTCGTGAGCTGTTAAAAGGACAACAACCTTACTCGCCGGACATTAGAGGGCCCTACAATGTGTCGATATCACGTCTTTCGAGGATGCTGCGTTGTTGAAGCAGATGAGTTGTCCTTAAGCCCATGAGGCCTTCAGAATGGGCCATCTCTCTAGGCTGGGACTGTGAACCGTTAACATATAAAGGAATTGTGCCTTCAACATGACGGGTGTGATCATACCAGCACTAATGCACCGGATCCCGTCAGAACTCCGAAGTTAAGCGTGCTTGGGCGAGAGTAGTACTAGGATGGGTGACCCCTTGAGAAGTCCTCGTGTTGCACCCCACTTTTCTATTTTTTTTGCTCCGATTAGGGTTGCCAAGATACTTTATCCACCATATTTCTATTATCGAATCCCACGGCACTGTGGGCAAGCCAACTTTGCTTCACGTGGAGGCTGGGCCCCAAACCGAGGGCATAGGGCTTGTGACCAGGTCTCCGTCGCTCCGGTGCCCATAACTTTTTATCCGTAAGGAGTTACGCAGCACACAACATACCGTTGCAAAGCTCTCCTAGAACACTACAACGGGGGCAGCCAGCTTGCTCGCTGTGCCCGTTTTGGAAGCCCAAAATCGAATGTTTTCATCAGTTTAAGGCCACTTTTGTTCTTTTGCTCTGTTTTTTCTTCCCGGATCGTACGTCGTGAGCTGTTAAAAGGACGAAAACCTTACTCACGGGACATTAGAGGGCCCTACAATGCGACGATATCACGTCTTACGAGGATGCTGCGTTGTTGTAGCGGATGGGTGGTCGTTAAACCCATTGGGCCTTCTGAATGGGCCATCTCTGTAGGCTGGGACTGTAAACCGTTAACACAGAAAGGAATTGTGTCCTCAACATGAAGGGTGCGATCATACCACCACTAATGCACCGGATCCCATTAGATCTCCGAAGTTAAGTGTGCTTGGGCGAGAGTAGTAGAAGGATGGGTGACCCCTAGGGAAGTCCTCGTGTTGTACCCCCATTTTCAATTTTTTTTGCTCCTGTTAGGGTTGCCAAGATACTTTATCCACCACATTTCTTTTATCGAATCCCACGGCACCTTCGGCAAGACAACCTCGCTTCACGTGGAGGCTGGGCCAGCAAACCGAGGGCGTAGGGCTTGTGACCAGGTCTCCTTCGCTCCGGTGCCCATAACTTTTGATCCGTAAGGAGTTATGCGGCGCACAGCATACTATTGCAAAGCTCTCTGAGAGCTCTACGACGGGGGCAGCCAACTTGTTCGCTGTGCCCATTTTTGGAGCCAAAAATCGAACAATTTCATAAGTTTCGGGCCACTTTTATTATTTTTCTCTATTTTTTCGTCCCAAATTGTACGTCGTGAGCTGTTAAAAGGACGACAACCTTACTCGGGGTACATTAGAGGGCCCTACAACGTGTCGATATGACGTCTTACGAGGATACTGCATTGTTGAAGCGGATGGGTTGTCCTTAAGCCCATTAGGCCTTCTGAATTAGCCATCTCTCTAGGCTGGGACTGTGAACCATTAACACATAAAGGAATTATGTCCTCAACATGACGGGTGCGATCATACCAGTGCTAATGCACCGGATCCCATCAGATTTCTGAAGTTAAGCGTGCTTGGGCGAGAGTAGTACTCGGATGGGTGACCCTCTGGGAAGTCCTCGTGTTGTACCCCCATTTTCAATTTTTTTTGCTCCGGTTAGGGTTGCCAAGATACTTTATCCACCAAATTTCTATTATCGAATCCCTCGGCACCTTGGGCAAGACAACTTCGCTTCACGTGGAGGCTGGGCCAGCAAACCGAGGGCGTAGGGCCAGTGACCTGGTCTCCGTCGCTCCGGTGCCCATAACTTTTGATCCGTAAGGAGTTACGCGGCGCACATCATACCGTTGCAAAGTTCTCTGAGAACTCTACGATGGGGGCATCCAACTTGCTCGCTTTGCCCATTTTTAGAGCCCAAAATCGAACATTTTCATCAGTTTTGGGCCACTTACCTTCTTTTGCTATGTTTTTCATTCCTGGATCGTACATCGTGAGTTGTTAAAAGGACGAAAACGTCACTCGCGGGATATTACAGGGCCCTACAATGTGTCAATATCACGACTTGCGAGGATGCAGCGTTGCTGCAGCGGATGGGTTGTCGTTAAACCCATTGGGCCTTCTCAATGGGCCATCTCTCTAGGTTGGGACTGTAAACCGTTAACACATAAAGGAATTCTGACCTCAACGTGACGGGTGCGATCGTACCAGAACTATTGCACCGGATCCCATCAGAACTCCAAAGTTAAGCGTGCTTGGGCGAGAGTAGTACTAGGATGGGTGACCCACTGGGAACTCCTCGTGTTGCATCCCCCTTTTCAATTTTTTTTGCTCCGGTTAGGGTTGCCAAGATACATTATCCATCACATTTCTATTGCCGAATCCCACGGCACCTTGGGCAAGACAACTTCACTTCACGTAGAGGCTGAGCCTGTAAACCGAGGGCGTGAGGCTTGTGACCAGGTATCCGTCGCTACGGTGCCCATAACTTTTGATCCGTAAGGAGTTACGTGGCGCACAGCATACTGCAGGAAAGCTCTCCGAGAGCTCTACGACAGGGGCATCAAGCTTGCTCGGTGTGCCCATTTTTGAGCCCAAAATCAAATATTTTCATCAGTTTTGGGCCACTTTTCTTCATTTGCTCTGTTTTTCTGTCCCGGATTGTACATCGTGAGCTGTTAAAAGGACTACAACCTTACTCGCGGGACATTAGAGGGTCCTATAACGCATCAATATAACGTCTTACGAGCATGCTGCGTTGTTGAAGCAGATTAGTTGTCCTTAAGCCCATTAGGCCTTCTGAATGGGCCATCTCTCTAGGCAGGGACTGTGAACCCTTAACACATAAAGGAATTGTGCCCTCAACATGACGGGTGCGATCATACCAGCACTAATGCACCGGATCCCATCAGAACTCCGAAGTTAAGCGTGCTTGGGCGAGAGTAGTACTAGGATGGGTGACCCCCTGGGATGTCCTCGTGTTGCACCCCCCTTTTCAATTTTTTTTGCTCCGGTTTGGGTTGCCAAGATACTTTATCCACCACATTTCTGTTATTGAATTCCACGGAACCTTGGGCAAGACAACTTCGTTTCACGTGGAGGCTGGGCCTGCAAACCGATGGTGTAGGGCTTGTTACCAAGTCTCCATTGCTCCGGTACCCATAACTTTTTATCCGTAAGGAGTTACGCGGCGCACAGCATACCGTTGCAAAGCTCTCCTAGAACACTACGACGGCGGCAGCCAGCTTGCTCGTTGTGCCCATTTTTTGAGCCCAAAATCGAACATTTTCATCAGTTTCGGGCCACTTTTCTTCTTTTGCTGTATTTTTCCATCCCGGATCGTACGTCGTGAGCTGTTAAAAGGACGACAACCTTACTCGCGGGACATTATAGGGCCCTACAACCCGTCGATATCACGTCTTGCGAGGATGCTACGTTGTTGAAGCGGATGGGTTGTCGTTAAGCCCATTGGGCCTTCTAAATGTGCCATCTATCTAGGCTGGGACTGTGAACCGTTAACACATAAAGGAATTGTGCCCTCAACATGACGGGTGCGATCATACCAGCACTAATGCACCGGATCTGTAACACCCCGATCCCTCTCGAGACCGGGAGTTCTATCAATCAATCTAATCACAACCCAATTCCAAACCAGGGCAAAATTTTAGGGAAAGACGGACGGAGTCTCCCCTGTTTCTAGGCGAAATGTAAAACCTAAAATAGCATATAAGTGGACCAGCACCGTGTCCAACCATACAAACACCTCATGGCCATCCGAGCCTTGGTTCTCAACAAGCAAACACAACCAAACAAACAATTCCAATTTAAAAGCTAACCTATCACTTTTCAGTTTTGACAAGAACATTCATGCTAGGCAATTAAACTACACTAACCCATAACATAAAATAGACTATCATACCATTCTAACTCTTTTCCTTTGGGCATTACAAACATACATTAAAGTTAAACTATTCTATCTGAATACATAAACTAGCCTTTCCAAATCACTTCAATAAGCTAGAAAACTCATATTACATTCCTTTTTAACATTAAATACAAACAACACATGAAACATACATCTTTGCTTCTTTGACAACTCAAGCCACATAGCACGCAAGAGAACTCTTCAGGCATGATCTTTCACATATCCACGAACTTTTTAGCTAACATGGCATTTCCTGAAATGTGGTGGTGAGGAGTGAGTATACACAACACGTATACTCAGTGAGGGCGAGACAGATATCGAGGTGGAGAGAAAGAAGTTCGTGCAATGCAAATAGGTACAGCTAAGCATTATAATTGACAAGCAAGCATTCAATATAAACAATCAATACAATTACCAATTAATAAAAGCATTAATACAACCATTCAAAGCTATACCACACTTTGAAAGCTATGGTTCACTCGAGCGAGTAATGTACCGATCACGAATTCGATGACTTTAACGATGACGCGCCGGCTCACCCACCTTATAACTTCTGTTAGAGTACTCCGGACATACTCTGTCAATTCTACGACCCAAAACTCCCTGGGCAGCAACCCAAGTGAGAAAGGGAATAGGACACGGAGCTAGAGCAACCAACACTGGCAACCCGAGGCTACCGAGAGAGGCCCATCACTCACGCGCCTGACACTTATGCAATGCAATACAAGCTATTTAATGATAATCGAGCAAGGCACTGAAGTGTAAGTCAGTAACAACATGCAATACAAAAAGCACACAATAAGCAATTACAATCAATACAGTAACAAGTACAACACCAACAAACATTATCAACAATTGATATACAAATTCAATCATAATCAACTTTAACAAGCATAACAAACATCATTACGCATTCTGTAGGCATTATACTATGAAAACACACAAAATCACAAAATGACCCCAACTTTCAAAATGCTACTACTTTCAAACGAGCCACGAGTTTTGGAAACCGACTTCACCAATCCTCCTAGGTCACCATAAGGCACGTCTAAAGACCCCGAAACCCTACTTAACCCTAGAATTCACGCAAAGCCCCGATTTTTCCCTTTGCTCGTTTGAACTACCGCTACCCTAACCAAACACCCAACCAACGCCATAACCACACCAAAAGTGCTTCCATGGCCTCCCGAGACAATGCCATCACGCAAAACGATAAAATGCCAAACTTAACCTAAACGACCCCGAATTTCACTAAGCCATTTTCCTCCGTTTTTCCATTACACAATCCAATTAAACCACACATTTAGGCATTCTAACATATCTAGCGCCTTCCTACATCAACATAACGCATAACGGAGCAACTTCATCGAAACGGGGGTTTACTATTCGCAATTTACTATTCAACTATCAATTTAAATTGTAATTTCGATATTCAACTGCAGAAAATGTTAAAAAGCTATAAATACATGTTCTACAATTGCTAGGGAACATTCTTCAAGCATCAAAACGAATTAAATAACAATCTACGGATAAAAGCCAAAATTTAAAGTTTAGACAAAACAATTTCAAATGCGCAAATAACGATGAAACCCTCAGCTTAGACGCTCCTAGACGCCAGGGAAACCACGCTGGATGTCTCGAAAACCACCCCTTGCAAGCTCAAGCGAAGAATCGAGGATTTGAATGTTGAAATGTTTTTTTTCCCTTTGGATTTTTAGCAAGCTCCTAACTGTTTTTCAGCTTTTGTGTTTTATTTTTTTGGCTATTACAAGCTTATAAAAGATGACAAGCAAGTCAATGGTCAAAGCCTTGGTCAAACCACTTAAAAATTGGTCAAATAGGCTTATTTTAGGCATTTAAAAGCTAAAACAACTAACATAAATCCAATTCCAGTTAATAACAATTAAACTACTAAAATTAAAACACCAAACACTAGTTTTCACTATTTGCTGAGGACTAAAAATCATTTCCTAACTATCGCTCTCGATATGCTATGCACTTTGCGACAATAAAAGAATAACAATTAAATATCAAAGAATTCAAGAAAATATAATTTTTGAAAAGCAACATAGTTGAAAATTTACTCCGGCTCGGAGATACTTATCATTTAATTGAAAACCGAGCATTAAGATGCAAGAAAAATAAAACCAATTAACATAAATATGAAAATAAAGCTACAAATGAATGTTTAACTAAAAATAAACACAAAATTCAATGCTAACATTTAAAATAACACTTAATTAAATGCAATTAAATGCCATTAAATGTATGTCGGTTCGGGTTATCACAAGATCCCATCAGAACTCCAAAGTTAAGCGTGCTTGGGCGAGAGTAGTACTATGATGGGTGACCCCGTGGGAAGTCCTCGTGTTGCACCCCCCTTTTCAATTTTTTTTGCTCCGATTAGGGTTGCCAAGATACTTTATCCACCACATTTCTATTATCGAATCCCACGGCACCGTGGGCAAGACAACTTCGCTTCACGGGGAGGTTGGGATCGCAAACCGAGGGCGTAGGGCTTGTGACCAGGTCTCCGTCGCTCCAGTGCCCATAACTTTTTATCAGTAATGAGTTACGCGGTGCACAGCATACCGTTGCAAAGCACTCCGAGAGCTCTACGACGAAGGCAGCTAGCTTGCTCGCTGTGCCCATTTTGGCAGCCCAAAATTTAACGTTTTCATCAATTTCGGGAAACTTTTCTTCCTTTCCTCTGTTTTTCCGTCCTGAATCGTACGTCGTGAGCTGTTAAAACGACGACAACCTTACATGCGGGACATTAGAGGGCCTTACAATGCGTCGATATCACGTCTTGCGAGGATGCTACGTTGCTGTAGCGGATGGGTTGTCGTTAAGCCCATTATGCCTTTTGAATGGGCCATCTCTCTAGGCTGGGACTGTAAACCGTTAACACATAAAGGAATTGTGCCCTCAACGTGACGGGTGCGATCATACCAACACTAATGCACTGGATCCCATTAGAACACCAAAGTTAACCGTGCTTGTGCGAGAGTTGTACAAGGATGGGTGACCCCCTGATAAGTCCTCCATGTTGCACCCCCCATTTTCTATTTTTTTTCCTCCGGTTATGGTTGCCAAGATACTTTATTCACTTCATTTCTATTATCGAATCCCATGGCACCTTGGGCAAGACAACTTCGCTTGACGTGGAGGCTGGGGCCGCAAACTGAGGGCGTAGGGCATGTGACTAGGTCTCCGTCGCTCCGGTGCCCATAACTTTTGATCCTTAAGGAGTTACGTGGCGTACAGCATACCGTTGCAAAGATCACCGAGAGCTCTACGATGGGGGCAGCAAGCTTGCTCGATGTGCCCATTTTTGGAGCCCAAAATCAAATGTTTTCATCAGTTTCGGCCCACTTTTCTTCTTTTGCTCTATTTTTCCATCAGGGTTCATACGTCGTGAGCTGTTAAAAAGACGACAACCCTACTCGCGGGACATTAGAGGGCCCTACAACGCGTTGATATCACGTCTTGTGAGGATGCTGCATTGTTGAAGCAGATGGGTTGTCGTTAAGCCCATTGGGCCTTTTGAATGGGCCATCTCTCTAGGCTGAGACTGTGAACCGTTAACACATAATGGAATTGTGCCCTCAACTTGACGGGTGCGATCATACCAGCACTAATGCAGCAAATCCCATCAGAACTCCGAAGTTAAGCGTGCTTGGGCGAGAGTAGTACTAGGATGGGTGACCCCCTGGGAAGTCCTCGTGTTGCACCCCCCTTTTCAATTTTTTTTGCTCCGGTTAGGGTTGCCAAGATACTTTATCCACCACATTTCTATTATCGAATCCCACGACACCTTGGGCAAGACAACTTTGCTTCACGTGGAGGCTGGGCCCGCAAACCGATGGCGTAGGGCTTGCGACCAGGTCTCCGTCGCTTCGGTGCCCATAACTTTTGATCCGTAAGGAGTTACGAGGCGCACATCATACCGTTGCAAAGCTCTCCGAGAACTCTAAAACGGGGGCAGCTAGCATGCTCACTATGCCCATTTTGGGAGCCCAAAATTGAATGTTTTCGTCAGTTTCAGGCCACTTTTCTTTTTCTGCTCTATTTTTCCATCCCAGATCGTACGTCGTGAGTTGTTAAAAGGACGACAACCATACTCGCGGGACATTAGAGGGCCCTACAACGCGTCGATATGATGTCTTACGAGGATGCTGCGTTGTTGTAGTGGATGGGTTGTCGTTAAGCCCATTGGGCCTTCTGAATGGGCCATCTCTCTAGGCTGGGACTATAAACCGTTAACACAGAAAGGAATTGTGTCCTCAACATGACGGGTCCGATCATACCAACACTAATGCACCGGATCCCATCAGAACTCCGAAGTTAAGCGTGCTTGGGCGAGAGTAGTACTAGGCTGGGTGACCCCCTGGGAAGTCCTCGTGTTGTACCCCCATTTTCAATATTTTTTGCTCCGGTTAGGGTTGCCAAGTTACTTTTACCACCACATTTCTAATATCGAATCCCATGGCACCTTGGGCAAGACAACTTCGCTTCACATGGAGGCTGGGCCCGCACACCGAGGGCGTAGGGCTTGTGACCTGGTCTCCGTCGCTCCGGTTCCTATAACTTTTGATCCGTAAGGAGTTACGCGGCGCATAGCATACCGTTGCAAAGCTCTCCGAGAGCTCTACGACAGGGGCAGCCAGCATGCTCAATGTGCCCGTTTCAGGTGCCCAAAACTGAAGGTTTTCATCAGTTTCGGGCCATTTTTCTTCTTTTGCCATGTTTTTCGGTCCCGGATCGTACGTCGTGAGTTGTTAAAACGACGACAACCTTACTCACTGGACATTAGAGGGCCCTACAACGTGTCGATATCACGTCTTACGAGGATGCTGCGTTGTTGAAGCGGATGGGTTGTCGTTAAACCCATTGGGCCTTCTGAATGGTCCATCTCTCTAGGCTGGGACTGTAAACCGTTAACACATAAAGGAAGTATGCCCTCAACATGACCGGTGCGATCATACCAGAACTAATGCCCCAGATCCCATCAGAACTCCGAAGTTAAGCGTGCTTGGGCGAGAGTAGTACTAGGATGGGTGACCCCCTGGGAAGTCCTCGTGTTGCACCCCACTTTTCAATTTTTTTTTCTCCGGTTAGGATTGCCAAGATACTTTATACACCACATTTCTATTAACGAATCCCACGGCACCATGGGCAAGACAACTTCGCTTCACGTGGAGGTTGGGCCCGCAAACCGAGGGCGTAGGGCTTGTGACCACGTCTCCCTCGCTACAGTGCCCATAACTTTTGATCCGTAAGGAGTTACGCGGGGCACAGCATACCGTTGCAAAGGTCTCCGAGAGTTCTATGACGTGGCCAGCCAACTTGCTCGCTTTGCCCATTTTTGGAGACCAAAATCGAACATTTTCATCAGTTTCGGGCCACTTTTATGCTTCTGCTCTGTTTTTCCGTCCCGGATCGTACGCCGTGAGCTGTTAAAAGAACGACAACCTTACTCGCTGGACATTAGAGGGCCCTACAACGTGTCGATATCACGTCTTGCGAGGATGCTGCGTTGTTGAAGCGGATGGGTTATCCTTAAGCCCATTAGGTCTTCTGAATGGGCCATCTCTCTATGCTGGAACTATGAACCGTTAACAGATAAAGGAATTGTGTACTCAACATGACGGGTGCAATCATACCAGCACTAATGCACCGGATCCCATCAGAACTCCGAAGTTAAGCGTGCTTGCACGAGAGTAGTACTAGGATGGGTGACGCCCCTGGGAAGTCCTCGTGTTGCACCCCCCTTTTCAATTTTTTTTTCTCCGGTTAGGGTTGCCAAGATACTTTATCCATCACATTTCTATTAACGAATCCCACGGCACCATGGGCAAGAAAACATCGCATCACGTGGAGGTTGGGCCCGCAAACCGAGGGCGTAGGGCTTGTGACCACGTCTCCCTCGCTACGGTGCCCATAACTTTTGATCCGTAAGGAGTTACGTGGGGCACAACATACCGTTGCAAAGCTCTCTGAGAGTTCTATGACGGGGCCAGCCAGCTTGCTCGCTTTGCCCATTTTTGGAGCCCAAAATCGAACATTTTCATCAGTTTTGGGCCACTTTTATGCTTCTGCTCTATTTTTTCGTCCCGGATCGTACGTCGTGAGCTGTTAAAAGAACGACAACCTTACTCGCTGGACATTAGAGGGCCCTACAACGTGTCGATAGCACGTCTTGCGAGGATGCTGCGTTGTTGAAGCGGATGGGTTGTCCTTAAGCCCATTAGGCCTTCTGAATGGGCCATCTCTCTATGCTGGAACTATGAACCGTTAACAGATAAAGGAATTGTGCACTCAACATGACGGGTGCGATCATACCAGCACTAATGCACCGGATCGCATTAGAACTCCGAAGTTAAGCGTGCTTGCGCGAGAGTAGTACTAGGATGGGTGACGCCCCTGGGAAGTCCTCGTGTTGCACCCCCCATTTCAAATTTTTTTTCTCCGGTTAGGGTTGCCAAGATACTTTATCCACCATATTTCTATTAACGAATCCCACGGCACCATAGGCAAGACAACTTCGCTTCACGTGGAGGTTGGGCCCGCAAACCGAGGGCGTAGGGCTTGTGACCAGGTCTCCATCATTCCGGTGCCCATAACTTTTGATCCGTAAGGAGTTACGCGGCGCACAACATACTGTTGCAAAGCTCTCCGATAGCTCTACGAGGAAAGCAGCCAACTTGCTCGCTGTGCCACTTTTTGGACCCCAAAATCGAACATTTTTATTAGTTTCGAGCCACTTTTCTTCTTTTGATATGTTTTTCCGTCCCAGATCGTACGTCGTGAGCTGTTAAAAGGACGACAACCTTACTCGTTGGACATTAGAGGGGCCTACAACGCGTCGATATCACGTCTTGCGAGGATGCTGCGTTGTTGAAGCGGATGTGTTGTCGTTAAGCCCATTGGGCCTTCTAAATGGGCCATCTCTCTAGGCTGGGCTGGTGAACCGTTAGCACAGAAAGGAATTGTGCCCTCAACATGACGGGTGCGATCATACCTGCACTAATGCACCGGATCCCATCAGAACTCCGAAGTTAAGCGTGCATGGGCGAGAGTAGTACTAGGATGGGTGACCCCTAGAGAAGTCCTCGTGTTGCACCTACCTTTTCAATTTTTTTTAACTCCGATTAGGGTTGCCAAGATACTTTCTCCACCACATTTCTATTATCGAATCCCATGGCACATTAGGCAAGACAACTTCGCTTTATGTGCAGGCTGGGCCCGCAACCAGAGGTCGTAGGGCTTGTGACTAGGTCTCAGTCGCTTTGGTGCCCATAACTTTTGATCCGTAAGGAGTTATGCGGCGCACAACATACCGTTGCAAAGCTCTCCGAGAGCTCTACGACATGGGCAGCCAGCTTGCACACTGTGCCCTTTTTTGAAGCCCAAAATCGAACGTTTTCATTAGTTTCAGGCCACTTTTCTTCTTTTGCTATGTTTTTTCATCCCGGGCCGTACGTCGTGAGCTGTTAAAAGGAGGACAACCTTACTCGCTGGACATTAGAGGGCCCTACAACGTATCGATATCACGACTTGCGAGGATGCTGCGTTGTTGAAGCGTATGGGTTGTCCTTAAGCCCATTAGGCCTTCTGAATGGTCCATCTCTCTATGCTGGAACTATGACCCGTTAACACATATAGGAATAGTGCCCTCAACATGACGGGTACGATCATACCAGCACTAATGCACCAGATCCCATCAGAACTCCGAAGTTAAGCGTGCTTGGGCGAGAGTAGTAAGAGGATGGGAGACCACCTACGAAGTCCTCGTGTTGCACCCACCTTTTCAATTTTTTTTAACTCCAATTAGGGTTGCCAAGATACTTAATCCACCACATTTGTATTATTGAATCCCACGGCACCTTGGGCAAGACAACTTCGCTTCACGTGGAGGTTGGGCCCGCAAACCGAGGGCATAGGGCTTGTGACCAGGTCTCCGTCGCTCCGGTGCCCATAACTTTAGATCCGTAAGGAGTTACGCGGCGCACAACATACCGTTGCAAAGCTCTCCGAGAGCTTTACGACGAGGGCAGCCAGCTTGCTCGCTGTGCCCCTTTTTGGAGCCCAAAATCGAACATTTTTATTAGTTTTGGGCCACTTTTCTTCTTTTGATCTGCTTTTCTATCCCAGATCGTACGTCGTGAGCTGTTAAAAGGACGACAACCTTACTCGGCGGACATTAGAGGGCCCTACAAGGCATCGATATCACGACTTGCGAGGATGCTGCGTTGTTGTAGCAGATGGGTTGTCGTTAAGTCCATTAGGCCTTCTGAATGGGTCATCTCTCTAGGCTGGGACTGTATACCATTAACACATAAAGGAATTGTCCCTCAACATGATAGGTGCGATCATACCAGCACTAATGCACCGGATCCCATCAGAACTATGAAGTTAACCGTGCTTGGGCAAGAATAGTATTAGGATGGGTGACCCCCTGGGAAGTCCTCGTGTTGCACCCACCTTTTCAATTTTTTTTAACTCCGATTAGGGTTGCCAAGATACTTTATCCACCACATTTCTATTGTCGAATCCCACGGCTCCTTGGGCAAGACAACTTCGCTTCACGTGGAGGCTGGGCCCGCAAACCGAGGGCGTAGGGTTTGTGACCAGGTCTTCGTCACTCCGGTGCCCATAACTTTTGATCTGTAAGGAGTTACGCGGCGCACAACATACCGTTGCAAAGGTCTCCGAGAGCTCTACGACGAGGGCAGCCAGCTTGCTCGTTGTGCCCATTTTTGGAGCCCAAAATCGAACATTTTCATTAGTTTCAGGCCACTTTTCTTCTTTTGATCTGTTTTTCCGTCCCGGATCGTACGTCGTGAGCTGTTAAAACGACGACAACCTTACTCGCAGGACATCAGAGGGACCTACAACGCGTCGATATCACGTCTTGCAAGGATGCTGCGTTGTTGAAGCGGATGGGTTGTTGTTAAGCCCATTGGGCCTTCTAAATGGGCCATCTCTCTAGGCTGGGACTGTGAACCGTTAGCATATAAAGGAATTGTGCCCTCAACATGACGGGTGCGATCATACCTGCACTAATGCACCGGATCCCATCAGAACTCGGAAGTTAAGCGTGCTTGGGCGAGAGTAGTACTAAGATGGGTAACCCCCTGGGAAGTCCTCGTGTTGAACCCCCCATTTCAATTTTTTTTGCTCCGGTTAGGGTTCCCAAGATACTTTATCCACCACATTTCTATTATCGAATCCCACGGCACCTTGGGCAAGACAACTTCGTTTAACGTCGAGGCTGGGCTAGTAAACCGAGGGCGTAGGGCTTGTGACTAGGTCTCCCTCGCTCCGGTGCCCATAACTTTTGCTACGTAAGGAGTTACGCGGCGCACAGCATACCGTTGCAAATCTCTCTGAGAGCTCTACGACGGGACTAGCCAGCTTGCTCGTTGTGCCCGTTTTGGGAGCCCAAAACTGAACGTTTTCATCAGTTTTAAGCTACTTTTCTTCTTTTGCTCCTTTTTTTCGTCCTGGATCGTACGTCGTGAGCTGTTAAAAGGATGATAACCTTACTCGCGGGACATTAGAGGGGCCTACAACGTGTCGATATCACGTCTTGCGAGGATGCTGCATTGTTGAAGCGGATGGGTTGTTGTTAAGCCCATTGGGCCTTCTCAATTAGCCATTTCTCTAGGCTGGGACTGTAAACTGTTAACACATAAAGGAATTGTGCCCTCAACGTGACGGGTGCGATCGTACTAGCACTATTGCACCGGATTCCATCAGAACTCCGAAGTTAAGCGTGCTTGGGCGAGAGTAGCACTAGGATGGGTTACCCCCTGGGAAGTCCTCGTGTTGCACCCCCTTTTTCAATTTTTTTTTGTCCGATTAGGGTTGCCAAGATACTTTATCCACCACAATTCTATTATCGAATCCCACGGCACCGTGGGCAAGACAACTTCGCTTCACGTGGAGGCTGGGCCTGCAAACCGTGGGCGTAGGGCTTGTGACCAAGTCTCCGTCCCTCCGGTGCCCATAACTTTTTATCGGTAAGGATTTACGCGGCGCACAGCATACCGTGGCAAAGCTCTCCGAGAGCTCTATGATGGGGGCAGCCAGCTTGCTCGCTGTGCTCATTTTGGGAGCCCAAAATTGAACGTTTTTATCTGTTTCAGGCAACTTTTCTTCTTTTGCTCTGTTTTTCCATCCCGGATTGTATGTCGTGAGCTGTTAAAAGGACGACAACCTTACTCGCGGGACATTAGAGGGCCCTACAAGGCATCGATATCACGATTTGCGAGGATGCTGCGTTGTTGTAGCGGATGGGTTGTCGTTAAGCCCATTGGGCTTTCTGAGTGGGCCATCTCTCTAGGCTGGGACTGTAAACCGTTAACACATAAAGGAATTGTGCCCTCAACATGAAGGGTGCGATCATAACAACACTAATGCACCGGATCCCATCAGAACTCTGAAGTTAAGCGTGCTTGGGCGAGAGTAGTACTAGGATGGGCGACCCATTGGGAAGACCTCGTGTTGCACCCCCTTTTCAATTTTTTTTGCTCCGGTTAGGGTTGCCAAGATACTTTATCCACCACATTTCTATTATCGAATCCCATGGCACCTTGGGCAAGACAACTTCGCTTCACGTGGAGGCTGGGCCTGCAAACCGAGGGCGTAGGGCTTGTGACCATGTCTCCCTCGCTCTGTTTCCCATAACTTTTGATCCGTAAGGAGTTACGCGGGGCACAACATACTTTGCAAAGCTCTCCGAGAGCACTACGACGGGGGCAGCCAGCTTGCTCACTTTGCCAGTTTTTGGAGCCCAAAATCGAACATTTTTATTAGTTTTGGGCCACTTTTCTTTTTTTGATCTGTTTTTCCGTCCCGGATCATACGTCGTGAGCTGTTAAAAGGACGACAACCTTACTGGCGGGACATTAGAGGGGCCTACAACACGTCGATATCACGTCTTGCGAGGATGCTGCGTTGTTGAAGCGGATGGGTTGCCGTTAAGCCCATTGGGCCTTGTAAATTGGCCATCTCTCAAGGCTGGGACTATGAACCGTTAGCACATAAAGGAATTGTGCCCTCAACATGACGGGTGCGATCATACCTGCACTAATGCACCGGATCCCATCAGAACTCCGAAGTTAAGCGTGCTTGGGTGATAGTAGTACTAGGGTGGGTGACCCCCTCGGAAGTCCTCGTGTTGCACCCACCTTTTCAATTTTTTTTAACTCCGATTAGGGTAGCCAAGATACTTTATCCACAACATTTCTATTATCGAATCCCACGGCACCTTGGGCAAGACAACTTCGCTTCATGTGGAGGCTGGACCCGCAAACCAAGGACATAGGGCTTGTGACCTGGTCTCCGTCGCTCCAGTGCCCATAACTTTTGATCCGTAAGGAGTTACGCGGCGCACAACATACCATTGCAAAGCTCTCCGAGAGCTCTACGACGAGGGCAGCCAGCTTGCTCGCTTTGCCCCTTTTTGGAGCCCAAAATCGAACATTTTTATTAGTTTCTAGCCACTTTTCTTCTTTTGATCTGTTTTTCCGTCCCGGATCATACATCGTGAGCTGTTAAAAGGATGACAACCTTATTCGCGGGACATTAGAGGGGCCAACATCGCGTCGATATCACGTCTTGCGAGGATGCTGCGTTGTTGAAGCGGATGGGTTGTCGTTAAGCCCATTGGGCCTTCTAAATGGGCCATCTCTCTAGGCTGGGACTGTGAACCGTTAGCACATATAGGAATTCTGCCCTCAACATGACGGGTGCGATCATACATGTCACGCCCTGACCCGACCCCGCAAAAGGCCAAGCCCAGACCCGACACACGGACGGAGTCTCCTCTGTACCGCGGACGATCCGAAAACCCTAAAATCAATATAATACTTGCGAAAGCCATAAAATAATCAAAATAAGCCGACTTTCTTTAAAACATACATTTCTTATTAACCAACTTTGCAACCAAAAATGATATGCATACTACACAAGTATTTATGCCACTAATCAATTCCAATAGCATACATTTCCTTACTAGTCACATGGGTATAAGTTTACAACTTTACATTCTTCCAACTTAACAACATAAGACCGTAGAGGCCTCAAACTAGAAAATACATACAAGGCTACAAGCCTCAAAATTAAGCGACATCCAAGCAATATACATAACAAGCAAGGCTCGCACAAAATCTGGTAACCAACCACCAGCAAAGCAGAGAAGTGCTATCACGAAACACCTCCACCTGCTCCTCCTCCTCTATTACCTCGATAGGGTCTGCTTCAACTACTCCTGTAAAAATATAGTATAGAGAGGAATGAGCAAAAACTATTGCTCAGCGAGGGCAATTGGTCTCAAGGACGGAGATGAGAGGAGTATGCAATGCAATTAGCCAAGCAATGCATACAATTATCATTTAAAGATACAAACAAGTCAATATTATAACAAGGCAAGCATTAAAGACCATAAACATTCATTCAAAGGATACGGTACTCTTTTCACGAGCAACTTTCATACAAGAATTCGATGACGACGCGCCGGCCCAAACCACCTTATAACACCAGTTTGGAATACCCCGGAAGTATCCATCAACCTACGACCCAAAACCCCTGGGAGGCAACCCAAGCGAGAAAAAGGAATAGCAGTGGAGCTAAAGCAACCAACACTGGCAACCCGAGGCTACCCAGAGAGGCCCATCACTCACGCGAGAGACACTATGCAATGCAAGACTCGATACAAGGCGATAAACGAGCACTTAAGCCACACGTGGGAGAATAACAAAGTAGGTTACTCTCGCA
The DNA here is from genome assembly GCA_037974665.1 of Ehretia macrophylla. Taxonomy (NCBI): domain Eukaryota; kingdom Viridiplantae; phylum Streptophyta; class Magnoliopsida; order Boraginales; family Ehretiaceae; genus Ehretia; species Ehretia macrophylla. The sequence goes on along the minus strand of CM075765.1, from coordinate 85,707,488 downwards.
CGCAATAGCAACAGTTGATATGCATTCCAATCAAAATCAATTCAAACAAGTATATCAAGCAACCCTAAGCATTCTATAGGCATAATATCAAGGAAACAAGCAAGAACACAAATCGGCCCCAACTATCAAAACACTACCATTTCCAAACGAGCCACGAGTTCTGGAAACCGATTTCGCCAATCCTCCTAGGTCACCATAAGGCACGTCTAAAGACCCCGAAACCCTACTTAACCCTAGAATTCACACAAAGACCCGATTTTTCCCTTTGCTCGTTTGAACTACATCTATATCAACCAAACACCCAACCAATGCCATAATCGCACCAAAAGTGCTTCCATGGCCTCCTGAAACAATGCCAACACGCAAAACGAGTAAACGCTAAAGTCGACCTAAACGACCCCGACTTTCACCAAAGCTTAATTCCCGTTTTTTCCATTACGCAACCCAAACAAACCATGCATTTAGGCATTCTAGCACACCTAGCACAATTTTACATCAACGGACAGCATAACGGAACAACTTCATCGTTCCAAGGGTTTACTATTCACAAAACACTATTCAACATCCAAATTAAATTGCAATCTCAACATTTAACCGCATAAAATGTTAAAAAGCTATAAATACACGTTCTACAATTGCCAAGGAACAATCTAGAAGCATCAAAACGCTTTAAACAACAATCTACGGATAAAATCTAAAAACTGCAAAGTTGACATACATATCAAATAAATGCGCAAATAACATGCTTCCCTCACCTTAGGTACTCCTAGTCGCTAGGAAAACAACGCTAGTTGCCTTGGAAACCACCCCGCACCAGCTCACGCGAAGATTGATCGATTGGAAGGTTGAAAGGTTTTTTTTTTCTTTGGAAGCTCACGGCCTGCTCTCTGGATTTTCAGCTGCTATTTTTTTTATTTTACTTTGTTTTAAGCTTATTTAAGTGCTAAGTCAAATGGTCAAAGGTCAAGCCTTGGTCAACTACTTAAAACTTGGTCAAAAGGCCTTATTTTGTGCATTTTAAAGCCATTCTAACTAGAGAAAAATTAATTATAGCTAGCGACAATTAAAATATAAAATTTAAGTCATCTAAATACTAGTTTCACTATTTGCGGAGGACTAGAAACCGTTCTCTAGCTATCGCTCCCTAAATGCAATGTACGTTGCAACGGCAAGAAAGTAACAATTAATTCTCAAATAATTTAAGGAAATATAAATTTCAAAATAATAAACAAGAAATTTCACATTCCGGGCTCGGGTATTACAATACCTGCACTAATGCACCGGATCCCATCAGAACTCCGAAGTTAAGAGTGCTTGGGCGAGAGTAGTACTAGGATGGGTGACCCCCTGGGAAGTCCTCGTGTTGTACCCCCCATTTCAATTTCTTTTCCTCAGGTTAGGGTTGCCAAGATACATTATCCACCACATTTCTATTATCGAATCCCACGGCACCTTGGGCAAGACAACTTCATTTCACGTCGAGGACGGGTTCGTAAACCGAGGGCATAGGGCTTGTGACTAGGTCTCCCTCGCTCCGATGCCCATAACTTTTGATACGTAAGGAGTTACGTGGCGCACAGTATACCGTTGCAAATCTCTCCGAGAGCTCTACGACGGGGCTAGCCAGCTTGCTCGATGTGCCCATTTTGGGAGCCCAAAATCGAACGTTTTCATCAGTTTCGGGCCACTTATCTTCTTTTGCTTTGTTTTTTCATCCCGGATCGTATGTCGGGAGCTGTTAAAAGGACGACAACCTTACTCGCGGGACATTAGAGGGCCTTACAACGCGTCGATATCACGACTTGCGAGGATGCAGCGTTGCTGTAGCGGTTGGGTTGTCGTTAAACCCATTGGGCCTTCTGAATTAGCCATTTCTCTAGGCTGGGACTGTAAACCGATAACACATAAAGGAATTGTGCCCTCAACGTGATGGGTGCGATCGTACCAGCACTAATGCACCGGATCCCATCAGAACTCCGAAGTTAAGCGTGCTTGGGCGAGAGTAGTACTAGGATGGGTTACCCCCTCGGAAGTCCTCGTGTTGCACCACCTTTTTCAATTTTTTTTCTCCGATTAGGGTTGCCAAGATACTTTATCCACCACATTTCTATTATCGAATCCCACGGCTCCATGGGTAAGACAACTTTGCTTCACGTGGAGGCTGGGCCCGCAAACCGAGGGCGTAGGGCTTGTGTCCAGGTCTACGTCGCTCCGGTGCCCATATCTTTTTATCAGAAAGGATTTCCGTGGCGCACAGCATACCGTGCCAAAGCTCTCCGAGAGCTCTATGACGAGGGCAGCGAGCTTGCTCGCTGTGCTCATTTTGGGAGCCTAAAATCGAACGTTTTCATCTGTTTCAGGCCACTTTTCTTCTTTTGCTCTGTTTTTCCATCCCGGATCGTATGTCGTGAGCTGTTAAAAGGACGACAACCTTACTCGACGGACATTAGAGGGCCCTACAAGGCATCGATATCACGACTTGCGAGGATGCTGCGTTGTTGTAGCAGATGGGTTGTCGTTAAGCCCATTAGGCCTTCTGAATGGGTCATCTCTCTAGGCTGGGACTGTATACCATTAACACATAAAGGAATTGTGCCCGCAACATGACGGGTGTGATCATACCAGCACTAATGCACCATATTCCATCAGAACTATGAAGTTAACCGTGCTTGGACGAGAATAGTATTAGGATGGGTGACCCCTTGGGAAGTCCTCGTGTTGCACCCCCCATTTCAATTTTTTTTGCTCCGGTTAGGGTTGCCAAGATACTTTATACATCACATTTTTATTATCGAATCCCACGGCACTTTGGGCAAGACAACTACATTTCACGTGGAGGATGGGCTCGTAAACCGAGGGCGTAGAGCTTGTGACTAGGTCTCCCTCGCTCCGGTGCCCATAACTTTTGATCTGTAAGGAGTTACACGGCGCACAGCATACCGTTGAAAAGCTCTCTGAGAGCTCTATGACGAGGGCATCCATCTTGCTCGCTATTCCCATTTTTGGAGGCCAAAATCGAACGTTTTCATCAGTTTCGGGCCACTTTTCTTCTTTTGCTCTATTTTTCGGTCTCGGATCGTACGTCGTGAGCTGTTAAAAGGACGACTACCCTACTCGCAGGACATTAGAGGGCCCTACAATGCGTCGATATCACGTATTGCGAGGTTGCTGCGTTGTTGAAGCGGATGGGTTGTCGTTAAGCCCAATGGGCCTTCTGAATGGGCCATCTATCTAGGCTGGGATAGTGAACCGTTAACACATAAAGGAATTGTGCCCTCAACATGACGGGTGCGATCAAACCAGCACTAATGCACCAGATCCCATCAAAACTCCGAAGTTAAGCGTCCTTGGGCGAGAGTAGTACTAGGATGGGTGACCCCCTAGGAAGTTCTCGTGTTGCACTCCGCTTTTCAATTTTTTTTGCTCTGGTTAGGGTTGCCAAAATACTTTAGCCACCGAATTTCTATTATCGAATCCCACGGGACCTTGGGCAAGACAACTTCGTTTCACGGGGAGGCTGGGCTCTTGAACCGAGGGCGTAGGGCTTGTGACCAGTTCTCCCTCGCTCCAGTGACCATAACTTTTGATCCGTAAGGAGTTACGCGGTGCACAACATACCGTTGCAAAGCTCTCTATGAGCTCTACGACGGGGGCAGCTAGTTTGCTCACTGTGCCCATTTTGGGAGCCCAAAATCGAACGTTTTCATCAGTTTCAGGCCACTTTTCTTCTTTTGCTATGATTTTCCATCCCGGATTGTACGTCGTGAGCTGTTAAAAGGATGATAACCTTACTCGCGGGACATTAGAGGGCCCTACAATGTGTCGATATCACGTCTTGCGAAGATGCTGCATTGTTGTAGCGGATGGGTTGCTGTTAAGCCCATTGGGCCTTCGGAATGAGCCATCTCTCTAGGCTGGGACTGCAAACCGTTATCACATAAAGGAATTGTGCCCTCAACATGACGTGTGCGATCATACCAGCACTAATGCACCGAATCCCAACAGAACTCTGAAGTTAAGCGTGCTTGAGCGAGAGTAGTACTAGGATGGGTGACCCATTGGGAAGTCCTCGTGTTGCACCCCCATTTTCAATTTTTTTTGCTCCGGTTAAGGTTGCCAAGATACTTTATCCACTACATTTCTATTATCGAATCCCACGGTACATTGGGCAAGACAACTTCGCTTCACGTGGAGGCTGGGCCAGCAAACCGAGGGCGTAAGGCTTGTGACCAGGTCTCCGTCGCTCCGGTGCCCATAACTTTTGATCCGTAAAGAGTTACGTGGTGCACAGCATACTGTTGCAAAGCTCTCCGAGAGCCCTACGACGAGGGCAGCCAGCTTGATTGTTGTGCCCATTTTTGGAGCTCAAAATCAAACATTTTCATTAGTTTCGGGCCACTTTTCTTCCTTTGCGATGTTTTTCCGTCCCGGATCGTACATCGTGAGCTGTTAAAAAGACGACAACCTTAATTGCGGGACAGTAGAGGGCCCTACAACGTGTCGATATCACGTCTTGCGAGAATACTACGCTGTTGTAGCGGATGGGTTGTCGTTAAGCCCATTGGGCCTTCTAAATGGGCCATCTCTCTAGGCTGGGACTATGAACCGTTAACACATAAAGGAATTGGGCCCTCAACATGACGGGTGCGATCATACCAGCATGAACGCACCGGATCCCATCAGAACTCCGAAGTTAAGCATACTTGGGCGAGAGTAGTACTAGGATGGGTGACCCCCTCGGAAGTCCTCGTGTTGCATCCCTTTTTCAATTTTTTTTGCTCTGGTTTGCGTTGCCAAGATACTTTATCCACCACATTTCCATTATCGAACCCCACCAAACCTTCGGCAAGACAACTTCGCTTCACGTTGAGGCTGGGCCCGCAAACCGAGGGTGTAGGGCTTGTGACCAGGTCTCCGTCGCTACGGTGGCTATAACTTTTGATCCGTAAGGAGTTACGCGGCGAATAGCATACCATTGCAATGTTCTCCGAGAGCTCTACGACGGGGGCTGCTAGCTTGCTCACTGTGCCAATTTTTGGAGCCCAGAATCGAACATTTTCATCAATTTCGAGCCACTTTTCTTCTTTTGCTCTATTTTTCCATCCCGGATCATACGTCGTGAGCTGTTAAAAGGACGACAACCTTACTCGCGGGACATTAGAGGGCCCCACAAAGCGTCGATATCACGTCTTGCGAGGATGCTGCGTTGTTGAAGCGGATGAATTGTCGTTAAGCCCATTGGGCCTTCTGAATGGGCCATCTCTCTTGGTTGGGACTGTGAACTGTTAACACATAAAGGAATTGTGCCCTCAACATGACGGGTGCGATCATACCAGCCCTAACGCACCAGATCCCATTAGAACTCCGAAGTTAAGCGTGGTTGGCCGAGAGTAGTACTAGGGTGGGTGACCCCCTGAGAAGTCCTCGTGTTGTACCCCTCTTTTCAATTTTTTTTGCTCCGGTTATGGTTCCCAAGATACTTTATCCACCACATTTCTATTATTGAATCCCACGGCACCTTGGGCCAAACAAGTTCGCTTCACGTGGAGGCTGGGCCCGCAAACCGAGGGCGTAGGGCTTGTGACCAGGTCTCCGCCGCTCCGGTGCCCATAACTCTCCGAGAGCTCTACCGTAGCAAAGCTCTCCGAGAGCTCTACGATGGGGGAAGCCAGCTTGCTCGCTGTGCCCATTTTTGGAGTCCAAAATCAAACATTTTCATTAGTTTCGTGCCACTTTTCTTCTTTTGCTCTGTTTTTCCGTCCCGGATTGTACGTCGTGAGCTGTTAAAAGGACGACAACCTTACTCATGGGACATTAGAGGGCCCTAACACGTGTCGATATAATGTCTTACGATGATACTGCGTTGTTGAAGCGGATGGGTTGTCCTTAAGCCCATTAAGGCCTTCTGAATAGGCCATCTCTCTAGGATGGGACTGTGAACCGTTAACACATAAAGGAATTGTGCCCTCAACATGATGGGTGTGATCATAGCAGCACTAATGCACCGGATCCCATCAGAACTCCTAAGTTCAGCGTGCTTGGGCGAGAGTAGTACAAAGATGGGTGACCCCTTTGGAAGTTCTCGTGTTGCACTCCCCTTTTCAATTTTTTTTGCTCCGATTAGGGTTGCCAAGATACTTTATCCACCACATTTCTATTATCGAATCCCACGGCACCGTGGGCAAGACAACTTCGCTTCATGTGGAGGCTGGGCCCGCAAACCGAGGGCATAGGGCTTGTGACAAGGTCTCCGTCGCTCCGGTGCCCATAACTTTTTATACGTAAGGAGTTACGCGGTGCACAACATACCGTTGCAAAGCTCTCCGAGAGCTCTATGACGGAGGCAACCAACTTGCTCGCTTTGCCCGATTTGGGAGCCCAAAATTGAACGTTTTCATCAGTTTCGGGCAACTTTTCTTCTTTTGCCCAGTTTTTCCATCCCGTATCGTACGTCGTGAGCTGTTAAAAGGACGAAAACCTTACTCGCGGGACATTAAAGGGCCCTACAACGCGTTGATATCACGTCTTGCGAGGATGCTGCGTTGTTGTAGCGGATGGGTTGTCGTTAAGCCCATTGGGCCTTCTGAATGGGCCATCTCTCTAGGCTGGGACTGTAAAACGTTAACACATAAAGGAATTGTGCCCTCAACATGACGGGTGCGATCATACCAGCACTAATGCACCGGATCCCAACAGAACACCGAAGTTAAGCGTGCTTGGGTGAGAATAGTATTAGGATGGGTGACCCCCTAGGAAGTCCTTGTGTTGCACCCCCCTTTTCAATTTTTTTTGCTCCGTGTAAGGTTGGCAAGATACTTTATCCACCACATTTCTATTATCGAATCCCACGGAAACTTGGGCAAGACAACTTCGCTACACGTGGAGGCTTGGCCCGCAAACCTAGGGCGTAGGGCTTGTGACCAGGTCTCCGTCGCTCCGGTGCCCATAACTTTTGATCCATAGGGAGTTACGCAGCGCATAGCATACCGTTGCAAAGCTTTCCGAGAGTTCTAGAATGGGGGCAGCCAGCTTTCTCGTTGTGCCCATTTTTTGTGTCCAAAATCAAACATTTTCATCAGTTTCGGGCCACTTTTCTTCTTTTGCTCTATTTTTCCGTCCCGGATCGTATGTCGTGAGCTGTTAAAAATACGACAACGTTACTCGCGGGACATTAGAGGGCCCTACAACGCGTCGATATCACGTCTTGCGAGGATGCTGCGTTATTGAAGCGGATGGGTTGTCGTTAAGCCCATTGGGCCTTCTGAATGGGCCATCTCTCTAGGCTGGGACTGTGAACCTTTAACACATATAGTAATTGTGCCCTTAACATGACGGGTGCTATCATACCAGCACTAATGCAAAGGATCCCATCAAAATTGCGAAGTTAAGCGTGCTTGGGCGAGAGTAATACTAGGATGGGTGACCCCCTCGAAGTCCTCGTGTTGCACCCCCCATTTCAATTTCTTTTGCTCTTGTTAGGGTTGCCAAGATACTTTATCCACCACATTTCTATTATCGAACCCCACGGCACCTTGGGCAAGACAACTTCGTTTCACGTGGAGGCTGGGCTCGTAAACCGAGGGCGTAGGGCTTGTGACCAGGTCTCCCTCGCTCCGATGCCCATTTCTTTTGATCCGTAAGAAGTTACGCGGCACACAGCATACCGTTGGAAAGCTCTCCGAGAGCTCTACGACGCGGGCAACCATCTTGGTTGCTGTGCCCATTTTTGGAGCCCAAAATCGAACGTTTTCATCAGTTTCGGGCCACTTTTCTTCTTTTACTGTGTTTTTTCGTCCCGTATCGTACCTCGTGAGCTGTTAAAAATACGACAACCTTACTCGCGGGACATTAGAGGGCCCTACAACGCGTCGATATCACGTCTTGCGAGGATACTACGTTGTTGAAGTGGATGGGTTGTTGTTAAGCCCATTGGGCCTTCTGAATGGGCCATCTCTCTAGGCTATGACTGTGAACCGTTAACACATAAAGGAATTGTGCCCTCAACATGACGGGTGCGATCATGCCAGCACTAATGCACCGGATCCCATAAGAACTCCGAAGTTAAGCATGCTTGGGCGAGAGTAGTACTAGGATAGGTGACCCCCTGGGAAGTCCTCGTGTTGTACCCCTCTTTTCAATTTTTTTTACTCCGGTTAGGGTTGCCAAGATACTTTATCCACCACATTTCTATTATTGAATCCCACGGCACCTTGGGCAAGACAACTTAGCTTCACGCGGAGGCTGGGCCTACAAACCGAGGGCGTAGGGCTTGTGACCAGGTCTCCGTCGCTCCGGTGCCCATAACTTTTGATCCGTAAGGAGTTACGCAGCGCACAACATACCGTTGCAAAGCTCTCTGAGAGCTCTACGACAGGGGCAGCCAGCTAGCTTGTTGTGCCTTTTTTAGAGCCCAAAATCGAACGTTTTCATCACTTTCGGGCCACTTTTCTTCTTTTGCCCTGTTTTTCCATCCCAGAACGTACGTCGTGAGCTGTTAAAAGGAGGACAACCATACTCGAGGGACATTAGAGTGCCCTACAAGCCCTCGATATCACGTCTTGCGAGGATGCTGCGTTGTTGAAGCGGATGGGTTGTCGTTAAGCCCATTGGGCCTTCTGAATGGGCCATCTCTCTAGTCTGGGACTGTGAACCGTTAACACATAAAGGATTTGTGCCTTTAACATGACGGCTGCGATTATACCAGCACTAATCCACCGGATCCCCTCAGAACTCCGAAGTTAAGCGTGGTTGGGCGAGAGTAGTACTAGGATGGGTGACCCCCTTTGAAGTGCTCGTGTTGCATCCCCATTTTAAATTTTTTTTGCTTCGGTTAGGGTTGCCAAGAGGCTTTATCCACCACATTTCTATTATCGACTCCCACGGCAACTTGGGCAAGACAACTTCGCTTCACGTGGAGGCTGGGCCCGCAAACCAAGGGAGTAGGGCTTGTGACCAGGTCTCCATCGCTCCGGTGCCCATAACTTTTGATCCGTAAGGAGTTACGCGGCGCACAGCATACCGTTGCAAAGCTCTCCGAGAGCTCTATGACGGGGGCAGCCAGCAAGCTCGCTGTGCCCGTGCTTGGAGCCCAAAATTGAACATTTTCATCAGTTTCGTGCCACTTTTCTTCTTTTACTCAGTTTTTCCGTCCCGGATCGTACGTCGTGAGCTGGTTAAAGGACGACAACCTTACTCGCGGGAAATTAGAGGGCCCTACAACGAGTTGATATCACGTCTTGCCAGGATGCTTCGTTGTTGAAGCGGATGGGTTGTCGTTAAGCCCATTGGCCTTCTGAATGGGCCATCTCTCTAGGCTGGGACTGTGAACCGATAACACATAAAGGAATTGTTCCCTCAACATGACAGGTGCGATCATACCAGCACTAATGCACCGGATCCCATCTAAACTCCGAAGTTAACCGTGTTTGGGCGAGAGTAAGACTAGGATTGGTGACCCCCTGGGAAGTCCTCGTGATGCACCCCTCTTTTCAATTTTTTTTGCTCCTGTTAGGGTTGCCAAGATACTTTATCCACCACATTTCTATTATCGAATCCCACGGCACCTTGGGCAAGACAACTTCGCTTCATGTGGAGGCTGGGCCCGCAAACCGAGGGCGTAGGGCTTGTGACCAGGTCTCTGTAGCTCCGGTGCCCATAACTTTTGGTTTGTAAGTAGTTACGCGGTGCACAACATACCGTTGCATAGCTCTTAGAGAGCTCTACGACGAGGGCAACCAGTTAGCTCGCTGTGCTCCTTTTTGGAGCCCAAAATCGAACGTTTTCATCAGTTTTGGGCCACTTTTCTTCTTTAGCTCTGTTTTTCCGTCCCGGATCGCACGTCGTGAGTTGTTAAAAGGACGACAACCTTACTCGCGGGACATTAGAGAGCCCTACAACTCGTCGATATCATGTCTTGCGAGGATGCTGCGTTGTTGAAGTGGATGGGTTCTCGTTATGCCCATTGGGCCTTCTGAATGGGCCATCTCTCTAGGCTGGGACTGTGAACCATTAATACATAAAGGAATTGTTCCATCAACATGACGGGTGCTATCGTACCAACACTAATGCACCGGATCCCATCAGAACTCCGAAGTTAAGCGTGCTTGGGCGAGAGTAGTACTAGGATGGGTGACCCCTTGGGAAGTCCTCGTGTTGCACCCCCCTTTTCAATTTTTTTTGCCCGGTTAGGGTTGCCACGATACTTTTTCCACCACATTTCTATTATCGAATCCCACGGCACCGTGGGCAAGACAACTTCGCTTCACGTGGAGGCTAGGCCCGCAAACCGAGGGCATAGGGCTTGTGACCAGGTCTCCGTCGCTCCGGTGCCCATAACTTTTTATCCGTAAGGAGTTATGCTGAAACACCCCGATCCCTCTCGAGACCGGGAGTTCTATCGATCAATCTAATCACAACCCAAATCCAACCCCGGGTATAAATTTTAGGGAAAATGGATGGAGTCTCCCCTGTTTCTAGGCGAAATGTAAAACCTGCGATAGCATATAAGTGGACAAATACCATGTCCAAACATTCAAAACCACCTCAAGGCCATCCGAGCCTCGGTTCTCAGCAATTAAACTCAGCAACTATACATACATTTCCAATTTAAAAGCTAACCTATCTCTTTTCATTTTTGGCAAGTACATTCGAACTTGACAATTAAACCATATTAAGCTACTGCATAAAATAAACTATTATGCCATTCTAACTCTTTTCCTTTGGACATTACAAACATGCATTGAAGTTAAGCTACATTAATTAAATACATAATCTAACTTATCAAACCATTTCAACTACTTAGCTAGAATTAAATTACATATCTTTTAACAATAAATACAAGCAACATATGAACATACATCTTTACAAACTTCGACACTCAAGCCACATAGGCACGCAAGACAACTCTTTAGGCAACGAACTTTCACGAAATCACGAACTTTCCAGCTAACATGACATTTCCTGAAATGTGGTGGTGAGGAGTGAGTATACACAACACGTATACTCAGTGAGGGCGAGACAGATATCGAATTGGAGAGAAAGAAAGTCGTGCAATGCAAATAAGACAGTTAAGCAATATAACTGATAAATAAGTAATCAAGACAAACAATCAATACAATAAGCAATTACTGAAAGCATTAACACAACCATTCAAAGCTATACCACACTCTGAAGGCTATGGTTCACTCATACGAGCAAAGTACCATTTCACGAGCGATACATCAATCTCGAGCTTGATGTTGACAACGATGACAATAAGCGCGCATCCACCTTATAACACCAGTTTGGAATACCCCAGAAGTACCTATCAATCTACGACCCAAATCTCCATGGGAGGCAACCCAAGCGAGAAGAGGGATTAGCAACGGAGCTAGAGCAACCAATAGTGGCAACCCGAGGCTACCCAGAGAGGCCCATCACTCACGTGCGGGACACTATGCAATGCAAGACTCGATACAAGGCAATAAATGAGCGATATCACAACAATAAAACTAGTGACAACAAACGAGATAACATGCAATCACAATTAATACTAGCATTCAACTAACTTTTCAAGCATAACAAACAATAATAAGCAATAATAACATCAATTAAACAGGTAACGGCAGTTCAAACACGAAAACAACAAATATCACTATTCAACCCCAACTTCCAAGGACAATTACGAGCAAACGAGCTACGGGATTAGGAAACCGATTTCACTACATTCACTCAGGCACTACAAGGCACGTTTCTATGTCACTAAACTTCACTTTCTTACCCGAGACCCGAAAGTCCACCTACTGCGTTTGAACTACAACTATGCTAACCGGTCATTCAATCAACGCCACAACAGCGCCAAAAGTGCTTCCATGCCCACAATTATGAAACCCCCAACTCAATTCGAGCACGGTCAACTTTTGGTCAAACGGCCCCTTTACGTTTCTTTGTCTAATTTCCAATTTTAACAAAGGCCGATCCATTTTTATTTCACATTTTATCTTTCTATCACTAATGGCACCTATCCAAATCAATCAATCGCAATTCGGATCGAAATCCAAAATTCTAGGGTTTACTATTCATAATTCACTATTCATGTTCTTCCCCAATTTCAAATACGGCGTTTCAACCGTAAAAATTGCTAAATAAGTAACAAACAATGCTCTACGAACCCTAAGCAAGCTATTTCAAGCAATAACAGGCATTATAACGTGATAAATATCAAATCTGAAAAATTGACTCAAAAATCAAATTCATATTAAAATGCACAAAAGCGTGAAAACCCTCACAGAGATTGAAAACCAAGACCCGCAAGGACTCGAGCCACGACCCCCGAGCAATTCCACACGCAATTGTAGAAGAAAATGCAAGAAAAATCCCTTTCTTTTTCTCCTTAATCCATTCGGCCATGAGAAGGACAATTTGGTCATTTTGGAATTTGTTTTTTTTATTTTAGCCTCGTTTTATTATTTATTAGGTGACAAAGGGCATTTTGGTATTTTGGAAAATCAAACTTTAGTTAAAAATAATCAAATAAGCTTATTTTGATGCCATTAAATCTAATTCAAGTTAAAACAATGCAATTAAATGAAAAACAACTAAAACTAGTTAAATTTAGCTAAAAACATTTTTCACTAAGTCCGAAGAATATTTCTCTAACTCCTATTTTTGAAATTCTACGATCGAACGGTCACTAATCGATCGCTAATAAAGTGATGAGCAATAATATAAAACTTTAATTCTTTGAAAAGTAGAATAGTAGAATATTTTAAAATTCACTCCGGCTCGGAGTTACTTTCCTCATTTATTTGAAAACCGAGTGATTTTAATGCAAAACAACCAAAACATATTATTAAAATAATCAAAACAATCAAGGTAATCAATATTCATTTAAAAATAAGTAATTTAACTATTTCTAGAACATTTTAAAGAATTATGAAGTTAATATTAAGTTACAAATGAACAAATAAATATAAACATGTAATCAAGTGCAATTAAATATTAACATTTAAGATGGCACTTAATTAAATACAAGAGAATAAATTCAATTACTATAATTAATAGAAGTAGATAAAAACCTTTCAATTATTCAATATACAATTACTAAATGCTTCCAAGAGAAATATGAAAATAGTGCAAATTGGTTGATTTAACTAATTAAACATTTAATCAAATGCAGTCAAGGGCTATTAAATGCATGCCGGGTTCGGGTTATCACATATGCGGCGCACAGCATACTGTTGCAAAGCTCTCTGATAGCTCTACGACGGGGGCAGCCAGCTAGCTCGCTGTGCCCTTTTTTGGAGCCCACAATTGAACGTTTTCATTAGTTTCAGGCCACTTTTCTTCTTTTGCTCTGTTTTTCCATCCCGGATCGTATGTTGTGAGCTTTTAAAAGGACGACAACCTTACTCGAGCGACATTAGAGGGCCTTACAACCCGCCGATATCACGTCTTGCGAGGATGCTGTGTTGTTGAAGCAAATAGGTTGTCATTAAGCCCATTAGGTCTTTTGAATGGGCTATCTCTCTAGTCTGGGACTGTGAACCATTAATACATAAAGGATTTGGGCCCTCAACATGAAGGGTGCGATTATACTAGCAATAATGCACCGGATCCCATCAGAACTCCGAAGTTAAGCGTGCTTGGGCGAGAGTAGTACTAGGATGGGTGACCCCCTGGGAAGTCCTCGTGTTGCACCCCCCTTTTCAATTTTTTTTTCTTCGGTTAGGGTTGCCAAGATACTTTATCCACCACATTTCTATTATTGAATCCCACGTCACCTTGGGCAAGACAACTTCGCTTCACGTGGAGGCTGGGCCCGCAAACCAAGGGCGCTAGGCTTGTGACCAGGTCTCCCTCGCTCCGGTGCAAATAACTTTTGATTCGTAAGTAGTTACGCGGCGCACAACATACCATTACAAAGCTCTCCGAGAGCTGTACGACAGGGGCAGCAGCTTGCTGGCTGTGCCCGTTTTTGGAGCCCAAAATCGAATGTTTTCATCAGTTTCGGGCCACTTTTCTTCTTTTGCTATGTTTTTCTATCCCGGATCGTTTGTCGTGAGCTGTTAAAGGGACGACAACCTTGCTCGCAGGACATTAGAGGGCCCTACAACGAGTCGATATCATGTCTTGCGAGGATGCTTCGTTGTTGAAGCGGATGGGTTGTCGTTAAGCCCCCTTTGGGCCTTCTAAATAGGCCATCTCTCTAGGCTGGGACTGTGAACCGTTAACACATAAAGGAATTGTGCCCTCAACATGACGGGTGCGATCATACCAGCACTAATGCAACGGATCCCATTTGAACTCCGTAGTTAAGCGTGCTTAGGCAAGAGTAATACTAGGATGGGTGACCCCCTGTGAAGTCCTCGTGATGCACACCCATTTTCAATTTTTTTTGCTCCGGTTAAGGTTGCCACGATACTTTATCCACCACATTTCTATTATCGAATCCCACGGCACTGTGGGCAAGACAACTTTGCTTCACGTGGAGGCTGGGCCATCAAACCAAGGGCGTAGGGCTTGGACCAGGTGTCCGTCGCTCCGGTGCCCATAACTTTTTATTCGTAAGGAGTTACGCTGCGTACAGCATACCGTTGCAAAGCTCTCCGATAGCTCTGCAACGGGGGCAGCCAATTAGCTCGCTCTACCCATTTTTGGAGCCCAAAATCGAACATTTTCATCAGTTTCGGGCTAGTTTTCTTCTTCTGCTCTGTTTTTCCATCCCGGATCGTACGCCGTGAGTTATTAAAAGGACGACAACCGTACTCGCGAGACATTAGGGGGCCATACAACGCGTTGATATCACGTCTTGCGAGGATGCCGCGTTGTTATAGCGGATGGGTTGTCGGTAAGCCCATTGGGCCTTCTGAATGGGCCATCTCTCTAGCCTGGGACTGTAAACCGTTAACAGATAAAGGAATTGAGCCCTCAACATGACGGGTGTGATCATACCAGCACTAATGCATCGGATCCCATCAGAACTCCGAAGTTAAGCGTGCTTGGGCGAGAGTAGTACTAGGATAGGTAACCCCCTGGGAAGTCCTCGTGTTGATCCCCCTTTTTCAATTTTTTTTTGCTCCAGTTAGGGTTGCCAAGATACTTTATTCACCACATTTATATTATCGAATCCCACGGCACCTTGGGCAAGACAACTTCGCTTCACGTGGAGGTTGGGCCCACAAACTGAGGGCGTAGGGCTTGTGACCAGGTCTCCGTCGCTCCGGTGCCATAACTTTTGATTCGTAAGGAGTTACGCGGCGCACAGCATACCGTTGCAAATTTTTCCGAGAGCTCTAAGACGGGGGCAGCCAGCTTGCTCACTGTGCCCGTTTTTGGATGGCAAAAATGAACATTTTCATCAGTTTCGGACCACTTTTCTTCTTTTGCTCTGTTTTTCCGTCCCGGATCGTACGTCGTGAGCGGTTAAAAGGATGACAACCTTACTCGCGGGACATTAGAGGGACCTACAACGCGTCGATATCACGTCTTGCGAGGATGTTGCGTTATTGAAGTGGATGGGTTGTCGTTAAGCCCATTCGGCCATCTAAATGGGCCATCTCTCAAGGCTGGGACGGTGAACCGTTAACACATAAAGGAATTGTGCCCTCAATATGACGGGTGCAATCTTACCAACACTAATGCCCCGGATCCCATCAGAACTCCGAAGTTAAGCGTGCTTGGGCGAGAGTAGTACTAGGATGGGTGACCCCCTGGGAAGTCCTCATGTTGCACCCCCCATTTCAATTTTTTTTGCTCCGGTTAGGGTTGCCAAGAAACTTTATCCACCACATTTCTATTATCGAATCCCACGGCACCTTGGTCAAGACAACTTCGTTTCGCGTGAAGACTGGGCTTGTAAACCGAGGGCGTAGGGCTTGTGACCAGGTCTCCCTCGCTCCGGTGCCCATAACTTTTGATCCGTAAGGAGTTACGCGGCGCACAGCATACCGTTGCAAAGCTCTCCTAGAGCTCTACGACGAGGGTAGCCAACTTGCTCTCTGTGCCCCTTTTTGGAGCCCAAAATCGAACGTTTTTATCATTTTTGGGTCACTTTTCTTCTTTTGCTATGTTTTTCCGTCCCGGATCGTACGTCTTGAGCTGTTAAAAAGACGACAACATTACTCGCGGGACACTAGAGGGCCCTACAACGCGTCAATATCACGTCTTGTGAGTATGCTGCGTTGTTGAAGTGGATGGGTTGTCGTTAAGCCCATTGGGCCTTCTGAATGGGCCATCTCTATAGGCTGGGACTGTGAACCGTTAACAAATAAAGGAATTGTGCCCTCAGCATGACGGGTGCGATTATACCATAACTAATGCACCGGATCCCAGCAGAAATCCGAAGTTAATCGTGCTTGGGCAAGAGTAGTACTAGGATGGGTGAACCCCTGGGAAGTCCTGGTATTGCACCCCCCTTTTCAATTTTTTATGGTCCGGTTAGGGTTACCAAGATACTTTATCCTCCACATTTCTATTATCGAATCCCACGGCACCTTGGGCATGACAACTTCGCTTCATGTGGAGGCTGGGCCCGCAAATCGAGGGCGTAAAGCTTGTGACCAGGTCTCAGTCGCTCCGGTGCACATAACTTTTGATCCGTATGGAGTTACGCGGCGCACACCATACCATTGCAAAGCTCTCCGAGAGCTCTACGATGGGGGTAGCCAGCTTTCTCGCTTTGCCCCTTTTTGGAGTTCAAAATCGAACATTTTCATTAGTTTCGGGCCACTTTTCTTCTTTTGCTCTGTGTTTCCGTCCCGGATCGTACATCGTGAGCTGTTAAAAGGACGACAACCTTACTCGAGCGACATTAGAGGGCCCTACAACCCGTCGATATCACGTCTTGCGAGGATGTAGCATTGTTCAAGCAGATGGGTTGTCGGTAAGCCCATTGGGCCTTCTGAATGGGCTATCTCTCTAGTCCTGGACTGTGAACCGTTAAAACATAAAGGATTTGTGCCCTCAACATGACAGGTGCGATTATACCCGCACTAATGCACCTGATCCCATCAAAACTCCAAAATTAAGCGTGCTTGGGTGAGAGTAGTACTAGGATGGGTGACGCCCTAGGAAGTCCTCGTGTTGCACCCCCCTTTTCAATTTTTTTTGCTCCGGATAGGGTTGCCAAGATACTTTATCCACCACATTTCTATTATTGAATCCCACGGCACCTTGGGCAAGACAAGTTCACTTCATGTGGAGGCTGGGCCCGCAAACCGAGGGCGTAGGGCTTGTGACCAGGTCTCCGTCGCTCCCGTGTCCATAACTTTTGATCCGTAAGTAGTTACGCGGCGCACAATATACCGTTGCAAAGCTCTCCGAGAGCTCTACGACGGGGGCAGCCAGCTTGCTCGCTGTGCCCTTTTTGGAGCCCAAAATCGAACGTTTTCATCAGTTTTGAGCCACTTTTGTTCTTTAGCTCTGTTTTTCCGTCCCGGATCGCACGTCGTGCGCTTTTAAAATGACGACAACCTTACTCGCGGGAAATTAGAGGGCCCTACACCTCGTCGATATCACGTCATGCGAGGATGCTGCGTTGTTGAAGTAGATGGGTTGTCGTTAAGCCCATTGGGCCTTCTGAATACCAGCGCACAGCATACCGGTTCAAACCTCTCCGAGGGCACTACGACGTGGGTAGCAGCTTGCTCGCTGTGCTCATTTTTGGAGCCCAAAATCGAACGTTTTCATATGTTTCGGGCCACTTTTCTTCTTTTGCTCTGTTTTTCCGTTCCAAATCGTATGTCGTGAGCAGTTAAAAGGATGACAACCTTACTCGCGGGACATTAGAGTGCCCTACAACGAGTCGATATCATGTCTTGCGAGGATGCTTCGTTGTTGAAGCGGATGGGTTGTCCTTAAGCCCATTGGGCCTTCTGAATGGGCCATCTCTCTAGGCTGGGACTGTGAACCCGTTAACACATAAAGGAATTGTGCCATCAACATGACGGGTGCGATCATACCAGCACTAATGCACCGGATCCCATCTGAACTCCGAAGTTAAGCGTGCTTGGTGGAGAATAATACAAGGAAGGGTGACTCATTGGGAAGTCCACGTGTTGCACCCCCCTTTTCAATTTTTTTTGCTCCGGTTAGGGTCGCCAAGATACTTTATCGACCACATTTCTATTATCGAATTCCACGGCACCTTGGGCAAGACAACTTCGCTTCATGTGGAGGCTGGGCACGCAAATCGAGGGCGTAGGGTTTGTGACCAGGTCTCCGTCGCTTCGGTGCCCATAACTTTTGATCCGTAAGGAGATACGCGGCGCACAGCATACCGTTGCAAAGCTCTTCGAGATCTCTACGACGAGGGCAGCAAGCTAGCTTGCTTTGCCCTTTTTGGAGCTCAAAATCGAACGTTTTCATCAATTTCGTGCCTCTTTTCATTTTTTTCTCTGTTTTTCCGTCGCGGATCGTACGTCGTGAGCTGTTAAAAGGATGACAACCTTTCTAGCGGGACATTAGAGGGCCTTACAACGCGTCAATATCACGTCTTGCGAGGTTGCTGCGTTGTTGAAGTGAATGGGCTGTCGTTAAACCCATTGGGCCTTCTGAATAGGCCATCTCTCTAGGCTGGGACTGTGAATCGTTAACACATAAAGGAATTGGGCCCTCAACATGATGGGTGTGATCATACCAGCACAAATGCACCGGATCCCATCAGAACTCCGAAGTTAAGCGTGCTTGGGCGAGACTAGTACTAGGATGGGTGACCCTTGGGAAGTCCTCGTGTTGCACCCCCCATTTTCGTTTTTTTGCTCCGCTTAAGGTTGCCAAGATACTTTATCCACCACATTTCTATTATTGAATCCCACGGCACCATGGGCAAGACAACTTCGCTTCACGTGGAGGCTGGGCCCGCAAACTGAGGGCGTAAGGCTTGTGACCAGGTCTCTGTCGCTCCGGTGCGCATAACTTTTTATCCGTAAGGAGTTACGTGGCGCAGAGCATACTGTTGCAAAGCTCTCCAAGAGCTCTACAACGGGGAAAGCCAGCTTGCTCACTGTGCCCATTTTTGGAGCCCAAAATCTATCATTTTCATCAGTTTCGGGTCACTTTTCTTCTTTTGCTCTTTTTTTAAGTCCCGTATTGTACGTCGTAAGCTGTTAAAAGGACGACAACCTTACTCGCGGGACATTAGAGGGCCCTACAATGTGTCGATATCACGTCTTGTGAAGATGCTGCGTTGTAGTAGCAGATGGGTTGTCGTTAAGTCCATTGGGTCTTCTGAATGGGCCATCTCTCTAGGCTGGGACTGTAAACCACTAACACATAAAGGAATTGTGCCCTCAACGTGACCGGTGCAATCATAGCAGCACTAATGCACCGGATCACATCAGAACTCCGAAGTTAAGTGTGCTTGGGCGAGAGTAGTACTTGGATGGGTGACCCCCTGGGAAGTCCTCGTGTTGCACCCCCCTTTACAATTTTTTTTGCTCCGGTTAGGGTTGCCAAGATACTTTATCCACCACATTTCTATTATCGAATCCCACGGCACCATGGGCAAGACAACTTCGCTTCCCGTGGAGGCTGGCCCGAAAACCAAGGGCGTAGGGCTTGTGACAATGTCTCCGTCGCTCCAGTGTCCATAACTTTTGATCCGTAAGGAGTTACGCGGCGCATAGCATACCGTTGCAAAGCTCTCCAAGAGCTCTACGACGGGGAAAGCCAGCTTGCTCACTGTGCCCATTTTTGGAGCCCAAAATCGAACATTTTCATCAGTTTCGGGTCACTTTTCTTCTTTTTCTCTTTTTTTAAGTCCCGTATCGTACGTCGTGAGCTGTTAAAAGGACGACAACCTTAGTCGCGGGACATTAGAGGGCCCTACAACGTGTCGATATCACGTCTTGCGAAGATGCTGCGTTGTAGTAGCAGATGGGTTGTCGTTAAGTCCATTGGGTCTTCTGAATGGGCCATCTCTCTAGGCTAGGACTGTAAACCATTAACACATAAAGGAATGGTGCCCTCAACGTGACCGGGGCAATCATAGCAGCACTAATGCACCGGATCACATCAGAACTCCGATGTTAAGCGTGCTTGGGCGAAAGTAGTACTAGGATGGGTGACCCCCTGCGAAGTCCTCGTGTTGCACCCCCCTTTACAATTTTTTTTGCTCCGGTTAGGGTTGCCAAGATACTTTATCCACCACATTTCTATTATTGAATCACACGGCACCTTGGGCAAGACAACTTCGCATCGGGTAGAGGCTGGGCTCGCAAACCGAGGGCGTAGGGCTTGTGACCAGGTCTCCGTCACTCCGGTGCCCATAAATTTTGATCCGTAAGTAGTTACGCGGCGCACAGCATACCGATGCAAAGCTCTCCGAGAGCTCTACGACGGGGGCATCCAGCTTGCTTGCTGTGCCCTTTTTGGAGCCCAAAATCTAACGTTTTCATCCCTTTCGGGCCACTTTTCTTCTTTTGCTCTGTTTTTTTTCTCTCGGATCGTACGTCGTGAGCTGTTAAAAGGATGACAACCTTACTCACGGGACATTAGAGGGCCCTACAACGTGTCAATATCACGTCTTGCGAGGATGCTGCGCTGTTGTAGCGGATGGGTTGTCGTTAAGCCCATTGGGCCTTCTGAATGGGCCATCTTTCTAGGCTGGGACTGTGATCCGTTAACACATAAAGGAATTGGGCCATCAACATGACGGGTGCGATCATACCAGAACTAATGCACCGGATCCCATCAGAACTCCGAAGTTAAGCGTGCTTGGGCAGGTGTAGTACTAGGATGGGTGTCCCCCTGGGAAGTCCTCGTGTTGCACTTCCCTTTTCAATTTTTTTTGCTCCGGTTAGGGTTGCCAAGATACTTTATCCACCACATTTCTATTATTGAATCCCATGGCAACTTGAGCAAGACAACTTCGCTTCACGTCGAGGCTGGGCCCGCAGACTGAGGGCGTAGGGCTTGTAACCAGGTCTCCGTCGCTCCGATGCCCATAACTTTTGATCCGTAAGGAGTTACGCGGCGCACAGCATACCGTTGCAAAGCTATTCAAGAGCTCTACGACGGGGGCAGCCAACTTGCTTACTGTGCCCATTTTTGGAGCCCAAAATCGAACATTTTCATCAGTTTCGGGCCACTTTTTTTTTTTTGCTCTTTTTTTAAGTCCCGGATCATACGTCGTGAGCTATTAAAAGGACGACAACCTTACTCGCGGGACATTAGAGGGCCCTACAACGTGTCGATATCACGTCTTGCGAGGATGCTGCGTTGTTGAAGCGGATGGGTTGTCCTTAAGATCATTGGGCCTTCTGAATGGGCCATCTTTCTAGGCTGGGTCTGTGAACCGTTAACACATAAAGGAATTGTGCCCTCAACATGACGGGTGCGATCATACTAGCACAAATACACCGGATCCCATCAGAACTCTGAAGTTAAGCGTGCTTGGGCGAGAGTAGTACTAGGATGGGTGACCCCCTCGGAAGTCCTCGTGTTGCACCTCCCTTTTCAATTTTTTTGCTCCGATTAGGGTTGCCAAGATACTTTATCCACCACATTTCTATTATTGAATCCCATGGCAACTTGGTCAAGACAACTTCGCTTCACGTGGAGGCTGGGCCCACAAACTGAGGGTGTAGGGCTTGTGACCAGGTCTCCGTCGCTCCGGTGCCCATAACTTTTGATCTGTAAGGAGTTACGCGGGGCATAGCATACCGTTGCAAAGCTCTCCGAGAGCTCTATGACTGGGGTAGCCAGCTTTCTCTCTTTTCCCCTTTTTGGAGCCCAAAATCGAACATTTTCATTAGTTTTGAGCCACTTTTCTTCTTTTGCTCTGTTTTTCCGTCCCGGATCGTACGTCGTGAGCTGTTAAAGGGACGACAACCTTACTCGCGCGACATTAGAGGGCCCTACAAAGTGTCGATATCACGTCTTACGAAGATGCCGCGTTGTAGTAGCGCATGGGTTGTCGTTTAGTCCATTGGGTCTTCTGAATGGGCAATCTCTCTAGGCTGGGACTGTAAAACGTTAACACATAAAGGAATTGTGCCCTCAACGTGACCGGTGCAATCATAGCAGCACTAATGCACCGGATCACATCAGAACTCCGAAGTTAAGTGTGCTTGGGCGAGAGTAGTACTAGGATGGGTGACCCCTTGGGAAGTCCTCGTGTTCCCCCCGCCTTTGCACCTTTTTTTCCTCCGGTTTGGGTTGCCAAGATACTTTATCCACCATATTTCTATTATCGAATCCCACGGCACCTTGGGCATGACAACTTCGCATCACGTGGAGGCTGGGCCCGCAAACTGAGGGCGTAGGGCTTGTGACCAGGTCTCCGTCGCTCCGGTGCCCTTAACTTTTGATCCGTAAGGAGTTACGCGGCGCATAGCATACCGTTGCAAAGCTCTCCAAGAGCTCTACGACTGAGGAAGCCAGCTTGCTCACTGTGCCCATTTTTGGAGCCCAAAATCGATCATTTTCATCAGTTTCGGGCCACTTTTCTTCTTTTGCTCTTTTTTTCAGTCCCGGATCGTACGTCGTGAGCTATTAAAAGGACGACAACCTTACTCGCTGGACATTAGAGGGCCCTACAACGTGTCGATATCATGTCTTGCGAAGATGCTGCATTGTAGTAGCGGATGGATTGTCGTTAAGTCCATTGGGTCTTCTGAATGGGCCATCTCTCTAGGCTGGGACTGTAAACCATTAACACAAAAAGGAATTGTGCCCTCAACGTGACCGGTGCAATCATAGCAGCACTAATGCACCGGATCACATCAGAACTCCGAAGTTAAGCGTGCTTGGGCGAGAGTAGTACTAGGATGGGTGACCCCCTGGGAAGTCCTCGTGTTGCACCCCCCTTTACAATTTTTTTTCCTTCGGTTAGGGTTGCCAAGATACTTTATTCACCACATTTCTATTATTGAATACCATGGCACCTTGGGCAAGACAACTTCGTTGCACGTGGAGGCTGGGCCCGCAAACTGAGGTCGTAGGGCTTGTGACCAGGTCTCCATCGCTCCGGTGCCCATAACTTTTGATCCGTAAGGAGTTACGCGGTGCACACCATACCGTTGCAAAACTCTCCGAGAGCTCTATGACAGGGCCAACCAGCATGCTCATTGTGCCCATTTTTGGAGCCCAAAATCGAAAATTTTTATCAGTTTCGGGTAACTTTTCTTTTTTTTCTCTTTTTTTAAGTCCCGGATCGTACGTCGTGAGCTGTTAAAAGGATGACAACCTTACTCGCGGGACATTAGAGGGCCCTACATCCTGTCGATATCACGTCTTGCGAGGATGCTGCGTTGTTGAAGCGGATGGGTTGTCCTTAAGATCATTGGGCCTTCTGAATGGGCCATCTCTCTAGGCTGGGTCTGTGAACCGTTAACACATAAACGAATTATGCCCTCAACATGACGGGTGCGATCATACCAGCACAAATGCATCGGATCCCATCAGAACTCTGAAGTTAAGCGTACTTGGGCGAGAGTAGTACTAGGATGGGTGACCCCCTGGGAAGTCCTAGCGCTGCACCCCCCTTTTCAATTTTTTTTGCTCCGATTAGGGTTGACAAGATACTTTATCCACCACATTTCTATTACCGAATCCACGGCACCGTGGGGAGACAACTTGATTCACGTAGAGGGTGGGCACGCAAACCGAGGGCGTAGGGCTTGTGACCAGGTCTCCGTCGCTCCGGTGCCCATAACTTTTTACCCGTAAGGAGTTACGCGGTGCACAGCATACCGTTGCAAAGGTCTCCTAGAGCTCTACGACGGGGGAAACGAGCTTGCTCGCTTTGCCCATTTTCGGAGCCCAAAATCGAACGTTTTGATCAATTTCATGCGACTTTTCTTCTTTTATTCTCATTTTCCGTCCCGGATCGTACGTCGTGAGCTGTTAAAACGTTGACAACCTTACTCGCGGGACATAAGAGGGCCCTACAATGTGTCGATATCTCGTCTTGCGAGGATGCTGCGTTGTTGAAGCAGATGGGTTATCCTTAAGCCCATTTGGCCTTCTGAATGGGCCATCTCGCTAGGCTGGGTCAGTCAACCGTCAACACATAAAGGAATTGTGCCCTCAACATGACGGGTGCGATCATACCAGCACTAATGCACTGGATCCCATAAGAACTCTGAAGTTAAACGTGCTTGGGCAAGAGTAGTACTAGGATGGATAACCCCCTGGGAAGTCCTCGTGTTGCACCCCCCTTTTCAATTTTTTTTCCTCTGAGTAGGGTTGCCAAGATACTTTATCCACCACATTTCTATTATCGAATCCCACGGTAATGTGGGCAAGACAACTTCGCTTCACGTGGAGGCTGGGCCTGAAAACCGAGGGTGTAGGGATTGTGACTAGATCTCCGTCGTTCCGGTGCCCATAACTTTTTATCTGTAAGGAGTTACGCGGCGCACAGCATACCCTTGCAAAGCACTCCGATAGCTCTACGACGGGGGTAGCCAGCTTGCACGCTTTGCCCATTTTGGGAGCCCAAAATCGAACGTTTTCATCAGTTTCGGGCCACTTTTCTTCTTTTGCTCTGTTTTTTCGTCCCAGATCGTCCGTCGTGAGATGTTAAAAGGACGACAACCTTACTCTTGGACATTAGCGGGCCCTACAATGCGTCGATATCACGTCTTGCAAGGATGCTGAGTTGTTGTAGCGGATGGGATGTCGTTATGCCCATTAGGCCTTCTGAATGGGCCATCACTCTAGGCTGGGACTGTAAACCGCTAACACATAAAGGAATTGTGCCCTCAACGTGACGGGTGCAATCATAGACGCACTAATGCACCTGATCACATCAGAACTCCGAAGTTAAGTGTGCTTGGACGAGATTAGTACTAGGATGGGTGACCCCTTGGGAAGTCCTCGTGTTGCACCCCCTTTACAATTTTTTTTGCTCCGGTTAGGGTTGCCAAGATACTTTATCCACCACATTTCTATTATCGAATCCCACGGCACTTGGGCAAGACAACTCCGCTTCACGTCGAGGTTGGGCCCGCAGACTGAGGGCATAGGGCATGTGACCAGGTCTCCGTCGCTCGGGTGCCCATAACTTTTGATCTGTAAGGAGTTACGCTGCGCATAGCATACCGTTGCAAAGCTCTCCAAGAGCTCTACGACGGGGGAAGCCAGCTTGCTCACTGAGCCCATTTTTGGAGCCCAAAATCAAACATTTTCATCAGTTTCGGGTGCCCATAACTTTTGATCCGTAATGAGTTACGCGGCGCACAGCTTACCGTTGCAAAGCTCTCGGCGAGATCTACGACAGGGGTAGCGAACTTGCTCGCTGTGCCCTTTTTGGAGCCCAAAAGTGAACGTTTTCATCTGTTTCGGGACACTTTTCTTCTTTTGCTCTGTTTTTCCGTCACAGATCGTACATCGTGAGCTGTTAAAAGGACGACAACCTTACTCGCGGGACATTACAAAGCCCTACAACGTGTCGATATCCCGTCTTGCGAAGATGCTGCGTTGTAGTAGCGGATGGGTTGTCGTTAAGTCCATTGGGTCTTCTAAATCGGCCATCTCTCTAGGCTAGGACTGTAAACCATTAACACATAAAGGAATTGTGCCCTCAACATGACCGGTGCAATCATAGCAGCACTAATGCACCGGATCACATCAGAACTCCGAAGTTTAGCGTGCTTAGGCGAGAGTAGTACTAGGATGGGTGACCCCATGGGAAGTCCTTGTGTTGCACCCCCCTTTACAATTTTTTTTGCTCCGGTTAGGGTTGCCAATATACTTTATCCACCACATTTCTATTATTGAATCCAACGGCACCTTGGGCAAGACTACTTCACTTCACGTGGAGGCTGGGCCTGCAAACTGAGGGCGTAGGGCTTGTGACCAGGTCTCTGTCACTCCGATGCCCATAACTTTTAATTTGTAAGGAGTTACGCGGCACACAGCATACCGTTAGAAAGCTATCCAAGAGCTCTATGACGAGGGCAGCAAGCCTGCTTAGCTGAGCCTATTTTTTGAGACCAAAATCAAACATTTTCATCAGTTTCGGGCCACTTTTATTCTTTTGCTCTTTTTTTAAGTCTCGGATCGTACGTCGTGAGCTGTCAAAATGACGACATCCTAACTCGCTGGACATTAGAGGGCCCAGCAATGTGTCGATATCACGTCTTGCGAGGATGCTGCTTTGTTGAAGCGGATGGGTTGTCCTTAAGATCATTGGGCCTTCTGAATGGGCCATCTCTCTAGGCTGGGTCTGTGAACCGTTAACACATAAAGGAATTATGCCCTCAACATGACGGGTGCGATCATACCAGCACAAATGCACCGGATCCCATCAGAACTCTGAAGTTAAGCGTGCTTGGGCGAGAGTAGTACTAGGATGGTTGACCCCCTGGGAAGTCCTCGTGTTGCACCTCCCTTTTCAATTTTTTTTGCTCCGGTTAGGGTTGCCAAGATACTTTATCCACCATATTTCTATTATTGAATCCCACGGCAACTTGGGCAAGACAACTTCGCTTCACGTGGAGGCTGGGCCCGCAAACCGAGGGTGTAGGGCTTGTGACCAGGTCTCCGTCGCTCCGGTGCCCATAACTTTTGATCCGTAAGGAGTTACGCGGCGCATAGCATACCGTTGCAAAGCTCTCCGAGAGCTCTACGATGAGGGTAGCTAGCTTGCTCTCTTTACCCCTTTTTGGATCCCAAAATCAAACATTTTCATCAGTTTTGGGTCACTTTTCTTTTTTTTCTCTGTTTTTTCATCCCGGATCGTACGTCGTGAGCTGTTAAAGGGACGACAACCTTACTCGCGGGACATTAGAGGGCCCTACAAAGTGTCGATATCATTTCTTGCGAAGATGCCGCGTTGTAGTAGTGGATAGGTTGTCGTTAACTCCATTGGGTCTTCTGAATGGGCCATCTCTCTAGGCTGGGACTGTAAACCGTTAACACATAAAGGAATTGTGCCCTCAACGTGACCGGTGCAATCATAGCAGAACTAATGCACCGGATCACATCAGAACTCCGAAGTTAAGCGTGCTTGGGCGAGAGTAGTACATGGATGGGTGACCCCCTGGGAAGTCCTCGTGTTGTACCCCCCTTTACAATTTTTTTTGCTCCGGTTAGGGTTGCCAAGATACTTTATCCACCACATTTCTATTATTGAATCCCACGGCACCTTGGGCAAGACAACTTCGCATCACGTGGAGGCTGGGCCGCAAACTGAGGGCATAGGGCTTGTGACCAGGTCTGTGTCGCTCCGGTGCCCATAACTTTTGATCCGTAAGGACTTACGCGGCGCATAGCATACCGTTGCAAAGCTCTACAAGAGCTCTACGAAGGGGGAAGCCAGCTTGCTCATTGTGCCCATTTTTGGAGCCCAAAATCGAACATTTTAATCAGTTTCTGGCCATTTTTCTTTTTTTGCTCTTTTTTTAAGTCCCGGATCGTACGTCGTGAGCTGTTAAAAGGACGACAACCTTACTCGCGGGACATTAGAGGGCCCTACAACGTGTCGATATCCCGTCTTGCGAAGATGCTGCGTTTTAGTAGCAGATGGGTTGTCATTAAGTCCATTGGGTCTTCTGAATGGGCCATCTCTCTCGGCTGGGACTGTAAACCATTAAAACATAAAGGAATTGTGCCCTCAATGTGACTGGTGCAATCATAGCAGCACTAATGCCCCGGATCACATCAGAACTCCGAAGTTAAGCGTGCTTGTCGAGAGTAGTACTAGGATGGGTGACCCCCTGGGAAGTCCTCGTGTTGCACCCCCCTTTACAATTTTTTTTCCTCTGGTTAGGGTTGCCAAGATACTTTATCCACCACATTTCTATTATCGAATCCCACGGCACCTTGGGCAAGACAACTTCGCATCACGTGGAGGCTGGGCCCGCAAACTGAGGGCGTAGGGCTTGTGACCAGGTCTCCGTCGCTCCGGTGCCCATAACTTTTGATCCGTAAGGAGTTACGCGGCGCATAGTATACCGTTGCAAAGCTCTCCAAGAGCTCTACGACGGAGAAAGCCAGCTTGCTCACTGTGCCCATTTTTGGAGCCCAAAATCGAACATTTTCATCAGTTTCGGGCCACTTTTCTTCTTTAGCTCTTTTTTAAAGTCCCGGATCGTACATCGTGAGTTGTTAAAAGGACGACAACTTTACTCGCGGGACATTAGAGGGCCCTACAACGTGTCGATATCACTTCTTGCGAGGATGCTGCGTTGTTGAAGCGGATGGGTTATCCTTAAGATCATTGGGTCTTCTGAATGGGCCATCTCTCTATGCTGGGTCTGTGAACCGTTAACACATAAAGGAATTATGCCCTCAACATGACGGGTGCGATCATACCAGCACAAATGCACCGGATCCCATCAGAACACTGAAGTTAAGCGTGCTTGGGCGAGAGTAGTACTAGGATGGGTGACCCCCTGGGAAGTCCTCGTGTTGCACCCCCTTTTTCATTTTTTTTTTCTCCGGTTATGGTTGCCAAGATACTTTATCCACAACATTTCTATTATCGAATCCCACGGCACCTTGGGCAAGACAACTTCGCTTCACGTGGAGGCTGGGCCCGCAAACCGAGGGCGTAGGCCTTGTGACCAGGTCTCCCTCTCTCTGGTGCCCATAACTTTTGATTCGTATGGAGTTACGTGGCGCACAGCATACCGGTTCAAAGCTCTCCGAGAGTTCTACGACGTGGTTAGCAGCTTGCTCGCTGTGCTCATCTTTGGAGCCCAAATTCAGGCGTTTTCATATGTTTTGGGCCCCTTTTCTTCTTTTGCTCTGTTTCTCCGTCCTGGATCGTACGTCGTGAGCTGTTAAAAGGATGACAACCTTACTCGCGGGACATTAGAGCACCCTAAACGCGTCGATATCACGTCTTGCGAGGATGCTGCGTTGTTGAAGTGGATGGGCTGTCGTTAAACCCATTGGGCCTTCTGAATATGCCATCTCTCTAGCCTGGGACTGTGAACCGTTAACACATAAAGGAATTGTGCCCTCAACATGACGGGTGCGATCATACTAGCACAAATGCACCGGATCCCATCAGAACTCCGAAGTTAACCGTGCTTGGGCGAGAGTAGTACAAGGATGGGTGACCCCCTGGGAAGTCCTCGTGTTCCACCCCAATTTTTAATTTTTTTGCTCCGGGTAAGGTTGCCAAGATACTTTATCCATCACATTATCGGATCAACGGGACCGTGGCCAATTCAACTTCGCTTCACGTGGAGGCTGGGCCAGCAAACCGAGGGCGTAAGGCTTGTGACTAGGTCTCCGTCGCTCCGGTGCGCATAACGTTTTATCCGTAAGGAGTTACGTGGCGCACAGCATACCGTTGCAAAGTTCTCCGAGAGCGCTATGACAGGGATGCAAGCCTGCTTGCCTTGCCCATTTTGGGAGCCTAAAATTGAACGTTTTCATCAATTTTGGGCCACTTTTCCTCTTTTATGATGTTTTTTCGTCTCGGATCGTACGTCGTGAGCTGTTAAAAGGACGACAACCCTACTCGCAGGACATTAGAGGGCCCTACAACATGTCGATATCACGTCTTGCGAGGATGCTGCGTTGTTGAAGCGGATGGGTTGTCGTAAAGCCCATTGGGCCTTCTAAATGAGCCATCTCTCTATGCTGGGACTGTGAACCGTTAACACATAAAGGAATTGTGCCCTCAACATGACGGGTGCGATCATACCAACACTGATGCACCGGATCCCATCAGAACTCTGAAGTTAAGAGTGCTTGGGCGAGAGTAGTACTAGGATGGGTGACCCCCTGGGAAGTCCTCGTGTTGCACCCCCCATTTCAATTTTTTTTAGCTCCGATTAGGGATGCCAAGATACTTTATCCACCACATTTCTATTATCGGATCAACGGCACCGTGGGCAAGAGAACTTCGCTTCACGTGGAGGCTGGGCCCGCAAACCGAGGGCGTAGGGCTTGTGACCAGGTCTACATCGCTACGGAGCCCATAACTTTTTATCCGTAAGGAGTTACGCGGCGCACAACATACCGTTGCAAAGCTCTCCCAGTGCTCTACGATGGGGGCAGCCAGCTTGCTTGTTTTGCCCATTCTAGAAGCCCAAAATCGAACGTTTTAATCAGTTTCGGGCCACTTTTCTTCTTTTGCTCTATTTTTCCGTCCCGTATCGTGCGTCGTGAGCTGTTAAAAGGACGACAACCTTACTTGAGGCACATTAGAGGGCCCTACAACACGTCGATATCACGTCTTGCGAGGATGCTACGTTGTTGTAGCAGATGGGTTGTCGTTAAGCCCATTGGGCCTTCTAAATGGGCCATCTCTCTAGGCTGAGACTATAAACCGTTAACACATAAAGGAATTGTGCCCTCAACATGACGGGTGCGATCATACTAGAACTAATGCACCGGATCCCATCAGAACTCCGAAGTTAAGCGTGCTTGGGCGTGAGAAGCACTAGGATGGATGACCCCCTGGGAAGTACACATGTTGCACCCCATTTTTCAATTTTTTTTGCTCCGATTAGGGTTGCCAAGATACTTTATCCACCACATTTTTATTATTGAATCCCACGGCACATTGGGCAAGACAACTTCGCTTCACGTGGAGTCTGGCCCCGCAAACCGAGGGTGTAGGGCTTGTGACCAGGTCTCCGTCGCTCCGGTGCCCATAACTTTTGATCCGTAAGGCGTTACGCGGCGCACAGCATATCATTGCAAAGTTGTCCGAGAGCTCTACGACGGGGGTAGCCAGCTTCCTCGCTTTGCCTATTTTTGGAACCCAAAATCGATCATTTTCATCAGTTTCGGGCCACTTTTCTTCTTTTGCTCTGTTTTTCCGTCCCGGATCGTATGTCGTGAGCTCTTAAAGGGACGACAACCTTACTCGCGGGACATTATAGGGCCCTACAAAGTGTCGATATCACGTTTTGCGAGGATGCTGCGTTGTAGTAGTGGATGGGTTGTCGTTAAGTCCATTGGGTCTTCTGAATGGGCCATCTCTCTTGGCTGGGACTGTAAACCGTTAACACATAAAGGAATTGTGCGCTCAACGTGACGGGTGCGATCATAGCAGCACTAATGCACCGGATCACATCAAAACTCCGAAGTTAAGCGTGTTTGGGCGAAAGTAGTACTAGGATGGGTGACCCCCTAGGAAGTCCTCGTGTTGCACCCCCCTTTACAATTATTTTTGCTCCAATTAGGGTTGCCAAGATACTTTATCCACCACATTTCTATTATCGAATCCCACGGCACCTTGGGCAAGACAACTTCGCTTCACGTGGAGGCTAGGCCCGCAAACCGAGGGTGTAGGGCTTGTGACCAGGTATCCGTCGCTCCGGTGCCCATAACTTTTGATCCGTAAGGAGTTACGAGGCGCACAGCATACCGTTGCAAAGCTCTCTGAGAGCTCTACGACGGGGGTAGCCAGCTTGCTCGCTTTGCCCATTTTTGCAGACCAAAATTGAACATTTTCATCAGTTTCGGGCCCCTTTTCTTCTTTTGCTCTATTTTTTCGTCCCAGATCGTACGTCGTGAGCTGGTAAAGGGACGACAACCTTACTCGCGGGACATTAGAGGGCTCTACAAAGTGTCGATATCACATCTTGCGAGGATGCTGCGTTGTAGTAGCAGATGGGTTGTCGTTAAGCCTATTGGGTCTTCTGAATGGGCCATCTCTCTAGTCTGGGACTGTAAACCATTAACACATAAAGGAATTGTGCCCTCAACGTGACCGGTGCAATCATAGCAGCACTAATGCACCGGATCACATCAGAACTCCGAAGTTAAGCGTGCCTGGGCGAGAGTAGTACTAGGATGGGTGACCCCTTGGGAAGTCCTCGTGTTGCACCTCCCTTTTCAATTTTTTTTGCTCCAGTTAGGGTTGCCAAAATACTTTATCCACCACATTTTTATTATTGAATCCCACGGCACCTTGGGCAAGACAACTTCGCTTCACGTGGTGGCTGGGCCCGCAAACCGAGGGTGTAGGGCTTGTGACCAGGTCTCCATCGTTCTGGTGCCCATAACTTTTGATCCATAAGGAGTTACACGGCGCACAGCATACCCTTGCAAAGCTCTCCGAGAGCTCTACGACGGGGGCAGCGAGCTTGCTCGCTTTGCCAGTTTTGGGAGCCCAAAATCGAACGTTTTCATCAGTTTCAGGACACTTTTCTTCTTTTGCTCTGATTTTCCGTTCTGGATCGTACGTCATGAGCTGTTAAATGGACGAAAACCATACTCGTGGGACATTAGAGGGCCCTACAATGCGTCGATATCACATCTTGTGAGGATGCTGCGTTGTTGCAGCAGATTGGTTGTCGTTAAGCTCATTGAATATTCTGAATGGGCCATCTCTCTAGTCTGGGAATGTAAACCGTTAACACATAAAGGAATTGTGCCCTCAACGTGACGGGTGCGATCATTCCAGCATTAATGCAACGGATCCCATCAGAACTCCGAAGTTAAGCGTGCTTGGGCGAGAGTAGTACTCGGATGGGTGACCCCTTGGGAAGTCCTCGTGTTGCACCTCCCTTTTCAATTTTTTTGCTTCGGTTAAGGTTGCCAAGATACTTTATCCACCACATTTCTATTATTGAATCCCACGGCACCTTGGGCAAGACAACTTCGCTTCACGTGGAGGCTGGGCTCGCAAATCGAGGGTGTAGGGCTTGTGACCAGGTCTCCGTCGCTCCGGTGCCCATAACTTTTGATCCGTAAGGAGTTACGCGGCGCATAGCATACCGTTGCGAAGCTCTCCATGAGCTCTACGATAGGGGCAGCCAGCTTGCTCGCTTTGCCCATTTTTGGAGCCCAAAATCGAACATTTTCATCCGTTTTGGGATAATTTTCTTCTTTTGCTATGTTTTTCCATCCCACATTGTATGTCGTGAGTTGTTAAAGGGACGACAACCTTACTCGCGGGACATTAGAGGGCCCTACAATGTGTCGATATCATGTCTTGCAGGGATGCTGCGTTGTAGTAGCAGATAGGTTGTCGTTAAGTCCATTGGGTCTTCTGAATGAGCCATCTCTCTATGCTGGGACTGTAAATCGTTAACACATAAAGGAATTGTCCCCTCAACGTGACGGGTCCGATCATAGCAGCACTAATGCACCGGATCACATCTGAACTCTGAAGTTAAGCGTGCTTGGGCGAGAGTAGTACTAGGATGGGTGACCTCCTGGGAAGTCCTCGTGTTGTACCACCCTTTACAATTTTTTTTGCTCCGGTTAGGGTTGCCAAGATACTTTATCCACCACATTTCTATTATCGAATCCCACGGCACCTTGGGCAAGACAACTTCGCTTCACGTGGAGGCTGGGCCCGCAAACTGAGGGCGTAGGGCTTGTGACCAGGTCTCCGTCGCTCCGGTGCCCATAACTTTTGATCCGTAAGGACTTACGCGGTGCATAGCATACCGTTGCAAAGCTCTCCAAGAGCTCTACGACGGGGGTAGCCAGCTTGCTCGCTGTGCCCATTTTTGGAGCCCAAAGTCGAACATTTTCATCAATTTCGGGCCACTTTTCTTCTTTTGCTCTGTTTTTCTGTCCCGGATCGTACGTCGTGAGCTGTTAAAGGGACGACAACCTTGCTAGCTGGACATTAGAGGGCCCTACAAAGTGTCGATATCACATTTTGTGAGGATGCTGCGTTGTAGTAGCGGATGGGTTGTCGTTAAGTCCATTGGGTCTTTTGAATGGGTCATCTCTCTAGGCTGGGACTGTAAACCGTTAACACATAAAGGAATTGTGCCCTCAAGGTGACGGGTGCGATCATAGCAGCACTAAGGCACTGGATCACATCAGAACTCCGAAGTTAAGCGTGCTAGGGCGAGAGTAGTACTAGGATGGCTGACCACCTGGGAAGTCCTCGTATTGCACCTCCCTTTTCAAATTTTTTTGCTCCGGTTAGGGTTGCCAAGATACTTTATCCACCACATTTCTATTATTGAATCCCACGACACCTTGGGCAAGACCACTTTGCTTCACTTTCAGGCTGGGCCCGCAAACGGAGGGTGTAGGGCTTGTGACCAGGTCTCCGTCGCTCCGGTGCCCATAACTTTTGATCCGTAAGGAGTTACGCGGCGCACAGCATACCGTTGCGAAGCACTTCGAGAGCTCTACGACAGGGGTAGCTAGCTTGCTCGCTGTGCCCATTTTTGGAGCCCAAAATCAAACATTTTCATCAGTTTCGGGCCACTTTTCTTCTTTTGCTCTGTTTTTCCGTCCTGAATCGTACGTCGTGAACTGTTGAAGGGACGACAACCTTACTCGCGGGACTTTAGAGGGCCCTACAAAGTGTCGATATCACGTCTTGCGAGGATGCTGCGTTGTAGTAGCGGATGGGTTGTCGTTAATCCCATTGGGCATTCTGAATGGGCATCTCTCTAGGCTAGGTCTGTGAACCGAAAAACACATAAAGGAATTGTGCCCTCAACATGACGGGTGCGATTATACTAGCACAAATGCACCGGATCCCGTCAGAACTCTGAAGTTAAGCGTGCTTGGGCGAGAGTAGTACTAGGATGGGTGACCCCCTGGGAAGTCCTCGTGTTGCACCCACCTTTTCAATTTTTTTTCCTCCGATTAGGGTTGCCAAGATACTTTATCCACCACATTTCTATTATCGAATCCCACGGCACCGTGGGCAAGACAACTTCGCTTCACGTGGAGGCTGGGCCCGCAAACCTAGTGTGTAGGGCTTGTGACCAGGTCTCCGTCGCTCCGGTGCCCATAACTTTTTATCTGTAAGGAGTTACGCGGGGCACAGCATACCGTTACAAAGCTCTCTGATAGCTCTATGACGGGGGTAGCCAGCTTGCTCGCTGTGTCTATTTTGGGAGCCAAAAATCGAACCTTTTCATCAGTTTTGGGCCACTTTTCTTCTTTTGCTATGTTTTTCGGTCCCGGATCATACGTCGTGAGCTGTTAAAAGGAAGACAACCTTACTCGCGGGACATTAGAGGGCCTTACAACGCGTCGATATCCCGTCTTGCAAGGTTGCTGCGTTGTTGTAGCGGATGGGTTGTCATTAAGCCCATTGGGCCTTCGGAATGGGCCATCTTTCTAGGCTTGGACTGTAAACCGTTAACACATAAAGGAATTGTGCCCTCAACATGACGGGTGCGATTATACTAGCACAAATGCACCGGATCCCGTCAGAACTCCGAAGTTAAGGGTGCTTGGGCGTGAGTGGCACTAGGATGGATGACCCCGTAGGAAGTACTCGTGTTGCACCCCCCTTTTTAATTTTTTTTGCTCCAGTTAGGGTTGCCAAGATACTTTATCCACCACATTTCTATTATCGAATCCCACGGCACCTTGGGCAAGACAACTTCGCTTCACGTGGAGGGTGGGCCCGCAAACCGAGGGTGTTGGGCTTGTGACCAGGTCTCAGTCACTCCGGTGCCCATAACTTTAGATTTGTAAGGAGTTATGCGGTGCACAGCATACCGTTGCAAAGCTCTCCGAGAGCTCTACGACGGGGGCAGCCAGCTAGCTTGTTTTGCCCATTTTAGGAGCCCAAAATCGAACGTTATCATCAGCTTCGGGCCACTTTTCTTCCTTTGCTATGTTTTTCCGTCCCGGATCGTACGTCGTGAGCTGTTAAAAGGACGACAAACTTACTCGCGGGACATAAGAGGGCCCTACAACGCGTCGATATCACGTCTTGCGAGGATGCTGCGTTATTGAAGCGGATGGGTTGTCGTTAAGCCCATTGGGCCTTCTAAATGGGCCATCTCTCTAGGATGGGACTGTTAACCGTTAACACATAAAGGTATTGTGCACTCAACATGACGGGCGCGATCATACCAGCACTAATGCACCGGATCCCATCAGAACTCCGAAGTTAAGCGTGCTTGGGCAAGAGTAGTACTTGGATGGGTGACCCCCTGGGAAGTCCTCGCGTTGCACCTCCCTTTTCAATTTTTTTGCTCCGATTAGTGTTGCCAAGATACTTTATCCACCACATTTCTATTATCGAACCCACGGTGCCAAGGGCAAGACAACTTCGCTTCACGTGGAGGCTGGGCCCGCAAACCTAGGGCGTAGGGCTTGTGAGAAGGTCTCCGTCGCACCGATGCCCATAACTTTTTATCCGTAAGGAGTTACGCAGCATACATCATACCGTTGCAAAGCTCTCCGAGAGCTCTACGGCTGGGGCAGCGAGCTTGCTCGCTGTGCCCGTTTTGGGAGCCCATTTGGTAGCCCAAAATCGAACGTTTTCATCAGTTTCTTGCCACTTTTCTTCTTTTTGCTCTGATTTTATGACCCGGATCGTACGTCGTGAGCTGTTAAAAGGACGACAACCTTACTCGCGGGACATTAGAGGGCCCTACAACGCATCGATATCACAACTTGTGAGGATGCTGCGTTGTTGTAGCGGATGGGTTGTTGTTAAGCCCATTGGGTCTTCTGAATGGGCCATCTCTCTACGCTAGGACTGTAAACCGTTAACATATAAATGAATTGTACCCTCAATGTGATGGGTGCGATCATACCAGCAATAATGCACCGGATCTCATTAGTACTCCGAAGTTAAGCGTGCTTGGGCGAGAGTAGTACTATGATGGTTGACCCCCTTGGAAGTCCTGGTGTTGTACCTCCCTTTTCAATTTTTTTTGCTCCGGTTAGGGTTGCCAAGATACTTTATCCATCACATTTCTATTATTGAATCCCACGGCACTTTGGGAAAGACAACTTCGCTTTACGTGGAGGCTGGGCCAGCAAACCGACGGTGTAGGGCTTGTGACCAGGCCTCCGTCGCTCCGGTACCGATAACTTTTGATCCGTAAGGAGTTACGCGGCGCACAGCATACCGTTGCAAAGCTCTCCGAGAGCTCTACGACGGGGGTAGCCAGCTTGCTCGCTATGCCCCTTTTTGGAGCCCAAAATCGGACATTTTCATCAGTTTCGGGCCACTTTTCTTCTTTTGCTCTATTTTTTCATCCCAGATCGTACGTTGTGAGCTGTTAAAGGGACGACAACCTTACTCGCGGGACATTAGAGGGCCTTACAAAGTGTCGATATCACGTCTTGCGAGGATGTTGCGTTGTAGTAGCGGATGGGTTGTCGTTAAATCCATTGGGTCTTCTGAATGGGCCATCTCTCTAGGCTGGGACTGTAAACCATTAACACATCAAGGAATTGTGCCCTCAACGTGACGGGTGCGATCATAGCAGCAGTAATGCACCGGATCACATCAGAACTCCGAAGTTAAGCTTGCTTGGGCGAGAGTAGTACTAGGATGGGTGACCCCCTGGGAAGTCCTAGAGTTGCACCCCCCTTTACAATTTTTTTTGCTCCGGTTACGGTTGCCAAGATACTTTATCCACCACATTTCTATTACCGAATCCCACGGCACCATGGACAAGACAACTTCGCTTCACGTGGAGGCTGGGCTGGCAAATTGAGGGCGTAGGGCTTGTGACCAGGTCTCCGTCGCTCCGGTGCCCATAACTTTTGATCCGTAAGAAGTTACATGGCGCATAGCATACCGTTGCAAAGCTCTCCAAGAGCTCTACGACTGAGGAAGCCAGCTTGCTTATTGTGCACATTTTTGGAGCCCAAAATCGAACATTTTCATCAGTTTCGGGCCACTTTTCTTCTTTTGCTCTTTTTTTTTGTCCCGGATTGTACGTCGTGAGTTGTTAAAAGGACGACAACCTTTCTTGCAGGACATTTGAAGGCCCTACAACGTGTCGATATCACGTCTTGCGAGGATGCAACATTGTTGAAGCGGATGGATTGTCCTTAAGCCCATTGGAACTTCTAAATGGGTCATCTCTCTAGGCTCGGTCTGTGAACCATTAACACATAAAGGAATTGTGCCCTCAACATGACGGGTACGATCATACCAGCACTAATGCACCGGATCCCATCAGAACTCTGAAGTTAAGCGTGCTTGGGCGAGACTAGTACTAGGATGGGTGACCCATTGGGAAGTCCTTCTGTTGTACCCCACTTTTCAATTTTTTTTCCTCCGATTAGGGTTGCCAAGATACTTTATCCACCATATTTCTATTATCGAATCCCACGGCACCGTGGGCAAGACAACATCGCTTCACGTGGAGGCTGGGCCTGCAAACCGAGGGTGTAGGGCTTGTGACCAGGTCTCCGTCGCTCCGGTGCCCATAACTTTTTATCTGCAAGGACTTACGCGGCGCCCACCATACCCTTGCAAAGCTCTCTGATAGCTCTACGATGGGGGCAGCCAGCTTGCTCGCTGTGCCCATTTTGGGAGCCCAAAATCGAACATTTTCATCATTTTCGGGCAACTTTTCTTCTTTTGCTCTATTTTTTCGTCCTGGATCATACGTCGTGAGCTGTTAAAAGGACGACAAGCTTACTCACGGGACATTAGAGGACCCTATAACGTGTCAATATCATGTCTTGCGAGGATGCTGCGTTGTTGAAGCGGATGGGTTGTCCTTAAGCCCATTGGGGCTTCTGAATGGGCCATCTCTCTAGGCTGGGACCGTGAACCGTTAACACATAAAGGAATTGTGCCCTCAACATGACGGGTGCGATCATACCACCACTAATGCACCGGATCCCATCAGAACTGCGAATATAAGCGTGCTTGGGCGAGAGTAGTACTAGGATGGTCGACCCCGTAGGAAGTCCTCATGTTGCACCCCCCTTTTCAATTTTTTTTGCTCCGGTTAGGGTTGCCAAGATACTTTATCCACCGCATTTCTATTATCTAATCCCACGGCGCCTTCGGCAAGACAACTTCGCTTCACGCGGAGGTTGGGCCCGCAAACCGAGGGCGTAGGGCTTGTGACTAGGTCTCCGTCGCTCCGGTGCCCATAACTTTTGATCCGTAAGGAGTTACACAGCGCACAGCATACCATTGTGAAGCACTCCGAGAGCTCTACGACAGTGGTAGCCAGCTTGCTCGCTATGCCCCTTTTTGGAGCTCAAAATTGAATATTTTCATCAGTTTCGGAACACTTTTCTTCTTTTGCTTGGTTTTTCCGTCCCGGATCGTACGTTGTGAGCTATTAAAAGGACGACAACATTACTCGCGGGACATTAGAGGGCCGTACAACGCGTCGATATCACGTCTTCTGAGGATGCTGCGTTGTTGAAGCGGATGGGTTGTCGTTAAGCCCATTGGGCCTTCTGAATGTGCCATCTCTCTAGGCTGTGACTGTGAACCGTTAACACATAAAGGAATTGTGCCCTCAACATGACGGGTGCGATCATACCAGAACTAATGCACCGGATCCCATCAGAACTCCGAAGTTAAGCATGCTTGGGCGAGAGTAGTACTAGAATGGGTGACCCCTTGGGAAGTCCTCGTGTTGCACCCCTCTTTTCAATTTTTTCTTCTCCGGCTAGGGTTGCCAAGATATTTTATCCTCCACATTTCTATTATCGAATCCCATAACAGAGGGCTTGTGACCAGGTCTCCGTCGCTCCGATGCCCATAACTTTTGATCCGTAAGGAGTTACACAGCGCACAGCATACCGTTGCGAAGCCCTCCTATAGCTCTACGATGGGGGTAGCCAGCTTGCTCGCTGTGCCCCTTTTTGGAGCCCAAAATCGAATATTTTCATCAGTTTTGGAACACATTTCTTCTTTTGCTTGGTCTTTCCGTCCCGGATCGTACGTTGTGAGCTATTAAAAGGACGACAACCTTACTCGCCGGACATTAGAGGTCCCTACAACGCGTCGATATCACGTCTTGTGAGGATGCTGCGTTGTTGAAGTGGATGGGTTGTCATTAAGCCCATTGGGCCTTCTGAATGGGCCATCTCTCTAGGCTGTGACTGTGAACCGTTAACACATAAAGGAATTGTGCCCTCAACATGACGGGTGCGATCATACCAGCACTAATGTACCAGATCCCATCAGAACTCCGAAGTTAAGCATGCTTGGGCGAGAGTAGTACTAGAATGGGTGACCCTTTGGGAAGTCCTCGTGTTGTACCCCTCTTTTCAATCTTATTTTCTCCGACTAGGGCTGCCAAGATACTTTATCCATCACATTTCTATTATCGAATCCCACGGCACCGTGGGCAAGACAACTTCGCTTCACGTGGAGGTTGGGCCCGCAAACTAAGGGTGTAGGGCTTGTGACCAGGTCTCTGTCACTCTGGTACCCATAACTTTTGATCCGTAAGGAGTTACGCGGCGCACAGCATACCGTTGCAAAGCTCTCTGAGAGCTCTACGACGGTCGTAGCCAGCTTGCTTGCGGTGCCCCTTTTTGGGGCACGAAATTGAATATTTTCATCAGTTTCGGAACACTTTTCTTCTTTTGCTCGATTTTTCCGTCCCGGATCGTACGTCGTGAGCTATTAAAAGGACGACAACCTTACTCGTTGGACATTAGAGGGCCCTACAACACGTCGATATCACGTCTTTCGAGGTTGCTACGTTGTTGAAGTAGATAGGTTGTCCTTAAGCCCATTGGGCCTTCTGAATAGGGCATCTCTCTTGGCTGGGACTGTGAACCGTTAACACATAAAGGAATTGTGCCCTCAACATGACGGATGCGATCATACCAGCACTAATACACCGGATCCCATCAGAACTCCGAAGTTAAGCGTGCTTGGGCGAGAGTAGTACTAGAATGGGTGACCCCTTGGGAAGTCCTCGTGTTGCACCCCTCTTTTCAATTTTTTTTGCTCTGGCTAGGGTTGCCAAGATACTTTATCCACCAAATTTCTATTATCGAATCCCACGGTACCGTGGGCAAGACAACTTCGCTTCATGTGGAAGCTAGGCCCGCAAACTGAGGGCGTAGGGCCTGCGACCAGGTCTTCGTCGCTCCGGTGCCCATAACTTTTGATCCATAAGGAGTTACACGGCGCACAGCATACCATTGCAAAGCTCTCCGAGAGCTCTACGACGGCAGTAGCCAACTTGGTTGATGTGCCCTTTTTGGGGCCCAAAATCGAACATTTTCATCAGTTTTGGGCCACTTTTCTTTTTCTGCTCTATTTTTCTGACTCGGATCGTACGTTGTGTGTTGTTAAAAGGACGACAACCTTACTCGCGGGACATTAGAGGGCCTTACAACGCGTCGATATCACGTCTTGCGAGGATGCTGCGTTGTTGAAGTAGATGGGTTGTCCTTAAGCCCATTAGGCCTTCTGAATGGGCCATCTCTCTAGGCTGGGACTGTGAACCGTTAACACATAAAGGAATTGTGCCCTCAACATGACGGGTGCGATCATACCAACATTAATGCACCGGATCCATCAGAACTCCAGATTTAAGCGTGCTTGGGTGAGAGCAGTACTAGAATGGGAGACCACCTGGGAAGTCCCCGTGTTGCACCCCTCTTTTCAATTTTTTTTGCTCCGGCTAGGGTTGTCAAGATACTTTATCCACCACATTTCTATTTTGGAATCCCACGGCACCATGGGTAAGACAACTTCGCTTCACATGTAGGCTTGGCCCGCAAACTGATGGCGTAGGGCTTGTGACCAACTCTCCGTCACTCCGGTGCCCATAACTTTTGATCCGTAAGGAGTTACGCGGCGCACAGCATACCGTTGCAAAGTTCTCCGAGACCTCTACGACGGCCGTAGCCAGCTTGCTTGCTGTGCTTTTTTGGAGCCCAAAATTGAACATTTTCATCAGTTTCGGGCCACTTTTCTTCTTTTGCTCTGTTTTTCTGTCCCGGATCGTACGTCGTGAGTTGTTAAAAGGACGACAACCTTACTCGCGGGACATTAGAGGGCCTTAAAACGCGTCGAGATCACGTCGTGCGAGGATGCTGCGTTGTTGAAGCGGATGGGTTGTCCTTAAGCCCATTGGGCCTTCTAAATGGGCCATATCTCTAGGCTGGGACTGTGAATCGTTAACATATAAAGGAATTGTGCCCTCAACATGATGGGTGCGATCACACCAGCACTAATGCACCGGATCCCATCAAAACTCCAAAGTTAAGCGTGCTTGGGCGAGAGTAGTACTAGAATGGGTGACCCCCGAGGAAGTCCACGTGTTGTACCCCCATTTTCAATTTTTTTTGGTCCGGTAATGGTTGCCAAGATACTTTATCTGCCGCAATTCGATTATCGAATCCCACGGCACTATGGGCAAGACAACTTCGCTTCACGTGGAGGCTGGGCCCGCAAACCGAGGGCGTAGGGCTTGTGAGCAGGTCTCCGTCGCTCCGGTGCCCATAGCTTTTGATCCGTAACGAGTTACGCGCCGCACAGCATACCGTTGCAAAGCTCTCTGACAGCTCTACGACAGGGGTAGCCAGCTTGCTCGATGTGCCATTTTTGGAGGCCAAAATCGAACATTTTTATCAGTTTCAGGCCACTTTTCTTCTTTTGCTCTGTTTTTCTGACACTGATAGTACGTCGTGAGTTGTTAAAAGGATGACAACCTTTCTCGCGGGACATTAGAGGGCCCTACAACACGTCGATATCACGTCTTGCGAGGATGCTGCGATGTTGTAGCGGATGGGTTCTCGTTTAGCCCATTGGGTCTTCTGAATGGGCCATCTCTCTAGGCTGGGACTGTAAACCGTTAACACATAAAGGAATTGTGCCCTCAACGTGACGGGTGCGATCATACCAGCACTAATGCACCGAATCCCATCAGAACTCCGAAGTTAAGCGTGCTTGGACGAGAGTAGTACTAGGATGGGTGGCCCCCTAGGAAGTCCTCGTGTTGCACCCTCCTTTTCAATTTTTTTTTGCTCCGGTTAGGGTTGCCAAGATACTTTATCCACCATATTTCTATTATCGAATCCCATGGCACCTTGGGCAAGACAACTTCGCTTCACGTGGACGCTGGGCCCGCAAACCGAGGGCGTAGGGCTTGTGACCAGGTCTCCCTCGCTTTGGTGCCCATAACTTTTGATCCGTAAGGAGTTACGCGGTGCACAGCATATCGTTGCAAAGCTCTCCGAGAGCTCTACGACGGGGGTGGCCAGTTTGCTCGCTGTACCCCTTTTTGGAGCCCAAAATCGAACATTTTCATCCGTTTCAGGCCACTTTTCTTCTTTTGCTTAGTTTTTTCATCCCGGATCGTAGGTCGTGAGCTGTTAAAAGGACGACAACCTTACTCGCGGGACATTAGAGGGCCCTACAACGCGTTGATATCACGTCTTGCGAGGATACTGCATTGTTGAAGCGGATAGGTTGTCCTTAAGCCCATTGGGCCTTCTAATTGGGCCATCTCTCTAGGCTGGGACTGTGAACCGTTAACACATAAAGGAATTGTGCCCTCAACATGACGGGTGCGATCATACAAGCACTAATGCACCGGATCCCATCAGAACTCCGAAGTTAAGCGTGCTTGGACGAGAGTAGTACTAGAATGGGTGACCCCCTGGGAAGTCCTCGCGTTGCACCCCCCTTTTCAATTTTTTTTGCTCCGGTTAGGGTTGCCAAGATACTTTATGCACCACATTTCTATTATCGAATCCCACGGCACCTTGGGCAAGACAACTTCGCTTCACGTGGAGGCTGGGCCATCAAACCGAGGGCGTAGGGCTTGTGACCAGGTCTCCGTCGCTCCGGTGCCCATAACTTTTGATTCGTAAGGAGTTACGCAGCGTACACCATACCGTGGCAAAGCTCTCCGAGAGCTCTACGACGAAGGTAGCTAGCTTGCTTGCTGTGCCCGTTTTTTGGAGCCCAAAATCGAATATTTTCATCAGTTTCGGGCCACTTTTCTTCTTTAGCTCTGTTTTTCCGTCCCGGATCGTACGTCGTGAGCTGTTAAAAGGACGACAACCATAGTCAAGGGACATTAGAGGGCCCTACAACGCGTTGATATCACGTCTTGCGAGGATGCTGCGTTGTTGTAGTAGATGGGTTGTCGTTAAGCCCATTGGGTCTTCTGAATGGGCCATCTCTCTAGGCTGGGACTGTAAACCGTTAACACATAAAGGAATTGTGCCTTCAATGTGACCGGTGCGATCATACTAGTACTAATGCACCGGATCCCATCAGAACTCCGAAGTTAAACGTGCTTGGGCGAGAGTAGTACTAGGATGGGTGACCCCTGGGAAGTCATCATGTTGCACCCCCCTTTTCAATTATTTTTTCCTCCGGTTAGGGTTGCCAAGATACTTTATCCACCACATTTTTATTATCGAATCCCATGGCACCTTGGGCAAGACAACTTCGCTTCACGTGGAGGCTGGGCCTGCAAACCGAGGGCGTAGGGCTTGTGACCAGGTTTTCGTCGCTCCGGTGCCCATAACTTTTGATCCATAAGGAGTTACGCGGCGCACAGCATACCGTTGCAAAGCTCTTCGAGTGCTCTACGAAGGGGGCAGCTTTCTTGCTCGCTATGCCCGTTTTTGGAGCCCAAAATCGAACATTTTCATCAGTTTCGGGCCACTTTTCTTCTTTTGCTCTGTTTTTCCGTCCCGGATCGTACGTCGTGAGCTGTTAAAAGGATGACAACCTTACTCGCGGTTCATTAGAGGGCCCTACAACTCGTCAATATCACGTCTTGCGAGGATGCTGCGTTGTTGTAGCGGATGGGTTGCCCTTAAGCCCATTGGTCCTTCTGAGTGGGCCATCTCTCTAGCCTAGAACTGTGAACCGTTAAAA
Organism: Ehretia macrophylla; assembly: GCA_037974665.1. Taxonomy (NCBI): domain Eukaryota; kingdom Viridiplantae; phylum Streptophyta; class Magnoliopsida; order Boraginales; family Ehretiaceae; genus Ehretia; species Ehretia macrophylla. Next base: position 85,663,075 of record CM075765.1, on the reverse strand, counting down.
CATAAAGGAATTGTGCCCTCAACATGACGGGTGCGATCATACCAGCACTAATGCATTGGATCCCATCAGAACTCCGAAGTTAAGCGTGCTTGGGCGAGAGTAGTACTAGGATGGGTGACCCCCTGGGAAGTCCTCATGTTGCACCCCCCTTTTCAATTTTTTTTCCTCCGATTAGGGTTGTCAAGATACTTTATCCACCATATTTCTATTATCGAATCCCACGGCACCGTCGACAAGACAACTTCGCTTCACGTGGAGGCTGGCCCCGCAAACCGAGGGCGTAGGGCTTGTGACCAGGTCTCCATCGCTCCGGTGCCCATAACTTTTTATCCGTAAAGAGCTACGCGGCACACAGCATACTGTTGCAAAGCTCTCTGATAGCTCTACGACAGGGGCTGCCAGCTTGCTCGTTTTGCCCATTTTGGGAGCCCAAAATCGAACGTTTTCATTAGTTTTGGGCCACTTTTCTTCTTTTGCTCTGTTTTTCTGTCCCGGATCGTACGTCGTGAGCTGTTAAAAAGACAACAACCTTACTCGCCGGACATTATAGAGCCCTACAACGCGTCGATATCACGTCTTGCGAGGATGATGCGTTGTTGTAGCGGATGGGTTGTCGTTAAGCCTTTTGGGCCTTTTGAATGGGCCATCTCTCTAGGCTAGGACTGTAAACCGTTAACACATAAAGGAATTGTGCCTCCAACATGACGGGTGCGATCATACCAGCACTAATGCACCGGATCCCATCAGAACTCCGAAGTTAAGCATGCTTGGGCGAGAGTAGTTATAGGATGGGTGACCCCCTGGGAAGTCCTCGTGTTGCACCCCCTTTTTCAATTTTTTTTGCTCCGGTTAGGGTTGCCAAGATACTCTATCCACCACATTTCTATTATCGAATCCCCTGGCACCTTGGGCAAGACAACTTCACTTCACGTGTCACGCCCCAACTCGGGCTATAAAGGTTAGACTAGGGTGTGATCTAAACATTCAAGTCATTTCACGTACTTAATCGTTCAAGGAGGTTTAGCACTTAACATTTTATCCTAGACTTCAAAATTTTTCGAAAAACCGGCAGCATAACGGCTGTAATTGGGCTCTTTGGTTTGACCTAGTTCTCTAAACGCCTCAAAATTTACCATATCAAATTCATTTCCAACTAAGATTACTATTTTACTATCAATTGAATTGCCTATTGGTTATTTCGACGTCCCGTTTGATGTATAACCTAGCATGATACTATGTCTCGATTGTTTATTTATCCTCGTTATGAAAGTACCTGTTGATCTTAGCTTAAAAGCGTGTACCTGTTTAAGATTTGATAGGTTCATTTACTTAGTCCTTACCTAATACGTCATAACCTATGATAGATACTAGCAGTAATAATAGCAAAATGATCATAATAGTGTCTAGTATCTATCTAGCAATATCAGTACAATCCAAAATTAGACCCCAAATTACAACGGGGGTCTTTTACATTAGAAATAACAAGCAACATAAAATAAATAGTCTTCAAGTAGCACAAAGTTCACAAGTAGCCACATTCAAGCAAAGCAACCAATGACAAGCAATCACTCCAGGGGTTCATCATTAGGCACATTGTCCTCGGGTACCTGTACCTGTTCTTCTTTACCTGTGATGAAAAAGAGGGTGAGTCCTTATTAACTCAGCGAGGGGAAAACGAGAAATACGTTTTGAAACTCATTTTCCGGTTCAATTATGAAAACTCATTTTTGAAAACATGTCACGTATTACAAATAATAAGGTACGCAAATATATGAAACAAATCGAGTAACAGATACATTTACCAATCATTTCAAGGATACGGTGAGTATTTGCTCTCAATATCAATTTCGATTCATTTGGTGCGGCCGACTTCAATAATCCACTTATCGCTCCCAATTGGGTGTACTCCGGATGTACCCCGAAACCTACGACCCAACTCTCCGAGGGTGAAATGCCAAGCGAGAGAGGGAATTGGACCATGGTAGTCACGGTAACACCGGCAAGCCCGATGCCGCTCAGCATGCGCGAAACACTACCATGCCACACTGAAAGGTTGCAACCTCGTATGCAATGCACATTTATAACATTTAACATATCACATTAGGAGGACAACAAAGTAGGTCGCCTCCGAGCAGTTATAAGATTGCACGTTATCAAGTAATCAAACGAGGCACGATAAGACAGTAATTTCACTTGAAAACATATAGAGCCATATGAACATTAAACGGGCAGCCATGTAACACATGCAAGTCAAGCCATATAACTCATTTCGAAGTCCACGTAATCAAGTGATACGATTATTCAACATGCAACAACATCTACGTGGGTTCGGATGCAAGAAAAGCCTAATTGTCAACGCGCAATGATCAAAATGACATATAAGCTTATAAGGGCAACTACGGGCAGCCTACTAAACATATAATTCCACACAATATCCAAATGATCAATACTTAGCAAAACTACCTAGTCATTAGGGTTTCCATTTCGTGCATATTCGTGCAATTTGAGCCTCAACCCAACTCAAAGTCAATCTCAAACCATGCATCATTTAATTCAACATCCTCAAACATTCAAAACAGTCCACACAACATCACGAAGCTACAATCCCAAGCATTTAATTCAACAAGAGGAGTCACAACAATTTTCTAAGCACAACATTAAGTGAAACCCTTACTGCAATAGGCTGTTTTCTCACAATCAATCGGAAAAGCAAACAATCTCCAAATTCAGTGAATAAGATGTCAAATTAAATCTTAAGAAGTTAACTAAAATCAGAAACAAACCTTGCATCAATTGGAGTTCGGGATCATTAGATATGGCCGAAACAGTGGAATAGCACAAAACTGTCCAGATTTGCACACTTTTCAGTAATTGACATTTTTGAGGCCCTTAGGGTCCGATTTAGCCTTGGTCCATTTCTGACAAAATTGTCCAGAACTGAAAAATATATCAGCACACCAAATTTCATGCATTTTGGAAATTATTTACTAAGTAAAATATGGTTCGTTCCACAAGGTCAGTGCATCTGCCAAAACCTGCTTCATTTTTCCAGATTTCCAGATTTTGACACATTTTAAATATTTGCCATTTTTAGGACCTTAGAGTCAAAATTAGCTTCGGCCTATTTCTGGGAAAAATGTTCAAAACTGTCCAAAATAGTAACCTTCCAATGTTCAAGCATTTTCAACATCATTTTCCTAGCTAAACTTACCTCGAAACAGACTGGTCAGAGAGCTGTCAACAATCCGACTTCACCTAGCATCACTTTCAAGCCAAGATCTTGCCATGCATGGTTGTTTAAGCTTATGAACGACCATATAACTCAAATACAGAAGCAAAGACATACATTTATGAGCATGCATGTGAGTTTTTGGAGGATTTTCAAAAGGTTTTAGCCCTCACCTTTGCAATCAATCAAGAGGATGCACAAAAACTTGTTGAAGCAAACTTTTCTTCTTCTCCTTTGCCTAGCCGAGGTTCCAACTAGCTTTTCTCTATTTTTCCTAGCTTAGTGACCAAGCTCTTAGTACATGCATGAGGTTGAAACAAGAAGAAAAGAAATGGAAGCTTAGAACTTACCTAGGGCCGAAATGAAGACTTCAAAGGGCATGCAAGTGTGATTTTCGCATCCTAGCTTGTTTGCTTGAGTTTCTTTTATTGTTGCTTGCCTTGTTCAACTAAGGTGTAATGAAGATAAGCTATGGAGGTAGAGAACTCAGCCAAGGCCGGGAATGAGAGAGGAGAATGAGAGGGAGAGAGAAAAGATTGAGAGGAAAGTGAGAGAAATGAAAAAAAAGCACAAGCCTTGCTATTGATGAGGCATGCTCGGCCTTGGGCAGGAAAATTTCAGCATTTGTTTCTTCAAGGTGTAATTTGAAATTCCTAGGATGGGAAAGAGTGATGTGGCCGAGAATGGTGTGCAAATGGTGGGGTTTTTGAGCAATTTTTAATGCCTTTGTGTCATAGAATGTTGAGTTTAATTTAAAATCATGCAAGGCAAGTCTAATGCAAGCAAGTGGTCGGCCAAGCTAGCTCCAAATCTGAATTTTTTGTCATCTTTGAGCATTATTTTAATTGTGTCTTGAAAGTGCAAAAAGAATAAGGAATAAAGAATGAAGAATGTTTAGTGTTTGGTGAATTTTTGTCTTCTAGTGAGTTGAATTATGATTATTATATTGATAGTGGATTTTGTAGGATTGTTTAATAGTCTAGTGCTCCGTGTAAGATGCTTTCTTGATTAGCGTGAAGGCACGCTTTCTTAGGTCTAGGGCACGCACTACGAGGTAGGACACGAACTACGAGACGAACACACGTTTTTCAAGTAAATGCATGCAACCCTAAATGAATGCACGTAATTCAATGTATGGCACATAAAATGAACACAATTCTAAAACCTAGGTCAAGGCACGCAAATCCAGATTAAGGCACACAAAACGAGGTATCACACGCAAATCGGGATCGAGCCTCACATCACGTGGAGGCTGGGCCCGCAAACCGAGGGCGTAGGGCTTATGACCAGGTCTCCGTCGCTCTGGTGCCCATAACTTTTGATCCATAAGCAGTTACGCGGCGCACAGCGTACCGTTGCAAAGCTCTTCGAGAGCTCTACGATGGGGGTAGCCAGCTTGCTCGCTCTGCCCATTTTTGGACCGCAAAATCAAACATTTTCATCAGTTTCGGGCCACTTTTCTACATTAGCTCTGTTTTTTCCTCCCGGATCGTACGTTGTGAGCTGTTAAAAGGACGACAACCTTACTCGTGCGACATTAGAGGGCACAACAACGCATCTATATCACGTCTTGCGAGGATGCTGCGTTGTTGAAGCGGATGGGTTGTCGTTAAGCCCATTGGGCCTTCTAAATGGGCCATCTCTCAAGGCTGGGACTGTGAACCGTTAACACATAAAGGAATTGTGCCCTCAACATGACGGGTGCGATCATACCAGAACTAATGCACCGGATCCCATCAGAACTCCGAAGTTAAGCGTGCTTGGGCGAGAGTAGTACTAGGATGAGGACTACCCTGGGAAGTCCTGGTGTTGCACCCCCCATTTTAATTTTTTTTGCTTCGCTTAGTGTTGCCAAGATACTTTATCCCCCACATTTCTATTATCGAATCCCACGGCACCTTGGGCAAGAAAACTTCGTTTCACGTGGAGGCTGGGCTCGTAAACCGAGGGCGGAGTACTTGTGACCAGGTCTCCGTCGCTCCGGTGCCCATAACTTTTGATCCGTATGGAGTTACGCGGCACACAACATGCCGTTGAAAAGCTCTCCGAGAGCTCTACGACGAGGGCAGCCAACTTGCTCGCTGAGCCCATTTTGGACCCCAAAATCGAACATTTTCATCAGTTTCGGGTCACTTTTCTTTTTTTGCTCTATTTTTTCATCCCGGATCGTATGTCATGAGTTCTTAAAAGGACGACAACCTTACTCGCAGGACATTAGAGGGCCCTACAACGCGTCGATATCACGTCTTGCGAGGATGTTGCGTTGTTGAAGCGGATAGGTTGTCGTTAAGCCCATTGGGCCTTCTAAATGGGCCATCTCTCTAGGATGGGACTGTGAACCGTTAACACATAAAGGAATTATGCCCTAAACATGACGGGTGCGATCATACCAGCACTAATGCACCGGATCCCATCAGAACTCCGAAGTTAAGCGTGCTTGGACGAGAGTAGTACTAGGATGGGTGACCCACTGGGAAGTCCTCGTGTTGCACCCACCATTTCAATTTTTTTGCTCCGGTTAGGCTTGCCAAGATACTTTGTCCACCACATTTCTATTATCGAATCCCACGGCAACTTGGGCAAGACAACTTCACTTCACGTGGAGGCTTGGCCCGCAAACCAAGGGCGTAGGGCTTGTGACCAGGTCTCCCTCGCTTCGGTGCCCATAACTTTTGATTCGTAAGGAGTTACGCGGCGCACAACATACCGTTGCAAAGCTCTCCGAGAGCTCTACGACAGGGGTAGCTAGCTTGCTCGTTGTGCCCGTTTTGGGAGCCCAAAATCGAACGTTTTCATCAGTTTCTGGCTACTTTTCTTCTTTTGCTCTGTTTTTCCATCCCGGATCGTACGTCGTGAGCTATTAAAAGGATGACAACCGTACTCGCTGGACATTAGAGGGCCCTACAATGTGACAATATCACGTCTAGCGAGGATGCTGCGTTGTTATAGCGGATGGGTTGTTGTTAAGCCCATTGGGCCTTCTGAATGGGCCATCACTCTAGGCTGGGACTGTAAACTGTTAACACATAAACGAATTGTGCCCTCAACATGACGGGTGCGATCATACTAGCACTAATGTACCGGATCCCATCAGAACTCCGAAGTTAAGCGTGCTTGGGCGAGAGTAGTACTAGGATGGGTGACCCCTTGGGAAGTCCTCGTGTTGCACCCCCTTTTTTAATTTTTTTTGCTCCGGTTAGGGTTGCCAAGATACTTTATCCACCACATTTCTATTATCGAATCCCACGGCACCTTAGGCAAGACAACTTCGCTTAACGTGAGGCTGGGCCCGCAAACCGAGGGCATAGGGCTTTAGGATTAGCAAGGTGGATTCCGAACCTTAGCCTTTTACGATTACTTGTTTAGTCTCACTTTTTAACCTTCGTCTTTAATTTAATTAGTTATTTTGTTTTCTAATATTTCCTTGATTTAGTTTATTTTAATTGATTTTACTCAAGTTATTAATTGTTTTCGTTTTAGAATTTATTTATTTATTTCATTCAATTTATTAGTTGTTCTTATTTTAGAATTTATTATTAAGTCTCTAGATTCATTACATATTCTTTTAGTATTACTTTATTTTTGTTCTTAAAATTATTAATTACTTTTGTCTTAGGATTTTTAATCGTCTTACTTATTTAGATTTATTGTTTAGTCTTTTATTATTTTATCTCAACCTAAAATATCAATCTTTCCAACTAGATTAGGAAGTCTAAATCTAAGTCTAAAATTTGATCTTAACTGAACAAGTCTCTGAGGGATCGACCTCATATTTGCCTAAGCTATACCTTCATACAGTTCGTGCACTTGCGAGTAATTTAAAACTTACAACAAGTTTTTGGCATCGTTGCCGGGGACTTGAATAGGATAAGTTTTTAGACTTTTGGTTAGGCTTTTCTTCTACTAGTTGTTTTATTGCTTTTTGAAAAAAAAAAATTTTAAAATAATAAGTGCATTCTTTATTTTCTTTCTTTGTTTCTTTTTGTGTGAGATTTGTGTTGCATGAAAGTTTGGGCTCGTGATCATACAAATAGGCTAGTTAGCATTGAGTTAGAACAAGAATCTAAAATGAGTCAACAGGGAGAGGAGATTAAGCCTCTTAAGGAGTTGTTCTACCCCATCTCTACCAATCCTTCTTCATGCATAGTTTTGCCTACCACTACAGCCGCACATTTTGAGCTAAAACCACAGGTAATAAATCTTCTTCCCACTTTTCATGGTCTAGATAGAGAGGATCCTTATCTGCATGTTAAAGAATTTTTGGAAATATGTACTACATTTAAATTTCAAAAATTTTCTGAAGAATCTGTTCGTTTGCGCCTATTTCCTTTTTCACTAAAGGATAAGGCCAAAGCATGGCTTAATTCTTTTCCTTCTAGATCTATTACATCTTTGGCAGCAATGGTAAAAAAGTTTTTGTCAAAATTCTTTCCCATGAATAAAACTAATGCTTTAAGGAGAGAAATTACTGATTTTTGTCAAGATGAGCATGAAAAATTTTATGAAAGTTGGGAGAGGTTTAAAGATTTGCAAATTAAATGTCCTCATCATGGTTTTGAAACTTGGAGATTAGTGCAATACTTTTATAATGGGTTGACGCAGTCAAGTAGGAATATGGTAGAGTCAATGAATGGTGGGAGTTTCTTGAGTCTAACAGAGGATGATGCATATAATTTTCTTGAAGGTTTGTCAGAGAGCTCCCAGCAATGGGATTTCTCTAACCGTAAAGAGAAGTCAGTTCAGACAGCAAAGAAAGGGGGTTTGTATGAGATTAGTGAGGAGGCAGATATAAAGGCTATATCACGTCTTGCGAGGATGCTGCGTTATTGAAGCGGATGGGTTGTCGTTAAGCCCCTTGAGCCTTCTGAATGGGCCATCTCTCTAGGCTGGGACTGTGAACTGTTAACACATAAAGGAATTGTGCCCTCAACATGACGGGTGCGATCATACCAGCACTAATGCACCGGATCCCATCAGAACTCTAAAGTTAAGCGTGCTTGGGCGAGAGTAGTACTAGGATGGGTGACCCCCTGGGAAGTCCTCGTGTTGCACACCTCTTTTCAATTTTTTTTGCCCCGGTTAGGGTTGCCTTGATACTTTATCCACCCCATTTTTGTTACCGAATCCCACGGCACCTTGGGCATGACAACTTTGCTTAACGTGGAGACTGGGCCCGCAAACCGAGGGCGTAGGGCTTATGACCAGGTCTCCGTTTCTCCGGTGCCCATAACATTTGGTCCGTAAGGAGTTACGCGGCGCACAACATACCGTTGCAAAGCTCTCCGAGAGCTCTACGACGTGGGCAGCATGCTTGCTCCCTATGCCCATTTTGGACCGTAAAATCGAAAATTTTCATCAATTTCGGTCCACTTTTATTCCTTTGCTCTGTTTTTTCATTCCGGATCGTACGTCGTGAGCTGTTAAAAGGACGACAACCTTACTCGCGGGACATTAGAGGGTCCTACTACGTGTTGATATCACGTCTTGCGAGAATGCTGCGTTGTTGAAGCGTATGGGTTGTCATTAAGCACATTGGGCCTTCTAAATGGGCCATCTCTCTAGGCTGGGACTGTGAACCGTTAACACATAAAGGAATTGTGCCCTCAACATGACGGGTGTGATCACACCAGCATTAATGCACCGGATCCCATCAGAACTCCGAAGTTAAGCGTGCTTAGGCGAGAGTAGTACTAGGATGGGTGACCCACTGGGAAGTCCTCGTGTTGCACCCCCCTTTTCTATTTTTCTTGCTCCGATTAGGGTTGCCAAGATACTTTATCCACCACATTTCTATTATCGAATCCACGGTACCGTGGGCAAGACAACTTCGCTTTACGTGGAGGTGGGGCCCGCAAACCGAGGGCGTAGGGCTTGCGACCAGGTCTCCGTCGCTCCGGTGCCCATAACTTTTTATCCGTAAGGAGTTACGCAGCGCACAACATACCGTTGCAAAGCTCTCTGAGAGCTCTACGACGGGAGCAGCCAGCTTGCTCGCTGTGCCCATTTTGGGAGCCCAAAATTGAATGTTTTCATCTGTTTCGGGCCACTTTTCTTCTTTTGCTTTGTTTTTCCATCCTGGAACGTACGTCGTGAGTTGTTAAAAGTACGACAACCATACTCGCGGGACATTAGAGGGCCCTACAACGCGTCGATATCACGTCTTGCGAGGATGCTGCGTTGTTGTAGCGGATGGGTTGTTGTTAAGCCCATTGGGTCTTCTAAATGGGCCATCTCTCTAGGCTGGGACTGTAAACCGTTAACACATAAAGGAATTGTGCCCTCAACGTGATGGATGCGATCATACCAGCACTAATGCACCGGATCCCATCAGAACTACGAAGTTAAGCGTCCTTGGGCAAGAGTAGTACTAGGATGGGTGACCCCTTGGGAAGTCCTCGTGTTGCACCCCACTTTTCAATTTTTTTTGCTCCGGTTAGGGTTGCCAAGATACTATATCCATCACATTTCTATTATCAAATCCCACGGCACCTTAGGCAAGACAACTTCACTTCACGTGGAGGCTGGGCCAGCAAACCGAGGGCGTAAGGCTTGTGACCAGGTCTCCGTCGCTCCGGTGCCCATAACTTTTGATCCGTAAGGAGTTACGCGGCCCACAGCATACCGTTACAAAGCTCTCCGAAAACTCTACGACGGGGGTAGCCAGCTTGATCTTTGTGCCTATTTTTGGAGCCCAAAATCGAACTTTTTCATCAGTTTCGGGCCACTTGTCTTCATTTGCACTGTTTTTCCGTCCCGGATCGTTCGTCATGAGCTGTTAAAAGGACGACAACCTTACTCGTAAGACATTAGAGAGCCCTGTAATGCGTCGATATCACGTCTTGCGAGGATGCTGCGTTGTTGAAGAGTATGGGTTGTCGCTAAGCCCATTGGGCCTTCTAAATGGGCCATCACTCTAGGCTGGGACTGTGAACCGTTAACCCAAAAAAGAATTGTGCCCTCAACATGACCGGTGTGATCATACCAGTACTAATGCACCGAATCCTATCAGAACTCCGAAGTTAAGCGTGCTTGGGCGAGAGTAGTACTAGGATGGGTGACCCCTTGGGAAGTCCTCGTGTTGTACTTCCTTTTTGAATTTTTTTTGCTCCGATTAGGGTTGCCAAGATACTTTACCCACCACATTTCTATTATCGAATCCACAGCACTGTGGGCAAGACAACTTCGCTACACGTGGAGGCTGGGCCCGCAAACCGAGGGCGTAGGGCTTGTGACCAGGTCTTTGTCGCTCCGGTGCCCATAACTTTTTATCCGTAAGGGGTTACGCGGCACAGAGTAAACCGTTGCAAAACTCTCCGAGAGCTCTACGACGGGGGCAGCAGGCAGGCTTGCTGTGCCTGTTTTGGGATCCCAAAATCGAACATTTTCATCAGTTTTGGGCCACTTTTCTTCTTTTGCTATGTTTTTGGGTCCAGGATCGTACGTCGTGAGCCATAAAAGTACGACAACCTTACTCGCGGGACATTAGAGAGCCCTACAACGCATCGATATCACGTCTTGCGAGGATGCTGCATTGTTGTAGCGGATGGGTTATCGTTAAGCCCATTGGGTCTTCTAAATGGGCCATCTCTCTAGGCTGGGACAGTAAACCGTTAACACATAAAATAATTGTGCCCTCAACGTGACGGGTGTGATCATACCAGCACTAATGCACCGGAACCCATCAGAACTCCGAAGATAAGCGTGCTTGGGCGAGAGTAGTACTAGGATGGGTGACCCCCTGCGAAGTCCTCGTGTTGTACCCCCCTTTTCACTTCTCTTCGCTCCGGTTAGGGTTGCCAAAATACTTTACCCACCACATTTCTATTATCGAATCCCACGGCACCTTGCGAAAGACAACTTCGCTTCACGTGGAGCTTGGGCCCGCAAACCGTGGGCGTAGGACTTGTGACCAGGTCTCCGTCGCTCCGGTGCCCATAACTTTTGATCGGTAAGGAGTTACGCCGCGCACAGCATACCGTTGCAAAGCTCTTCAAGAGCTCTACGATGGGGGTTGCCAACTTGCTCGCTATGCCCATTTTTGGAGCCCAAAATTGAACATTTTCGTCAGTTTCGGGCCACTTTTCTTCTTTCGCTATGTTTTTCTGTCCCGGATCGTACGTCATGAGCTGTTAAAAGGACGACAACCTTACTCGCAGGACATTAGAGGGCCCGACAACACGTCGATATCATGTCTTGCGAGGATGCTGCGTTGTTGAAGCGGATGAGTTGTCATTAAGCCAATTGGGTCTTCTGAATGGGCCATCTCTCTAGGCTGGGACTGTAAACTGTTAACACAAAAAGGAATTGCACCCTCAACGTGATGGGTGCGATCATACCAGCACTAATGCACCAGATCCCATCAGAACTCCGAAGATAAGCGTGCTTGGGCGAGAGTAGTACTAGGTTGGGTGACCCCCTGCGAAGTCCTCGTGTTGTACCCCCCTTTTCAATTTTTTTCGCTCCGGTTAGGGTTGCCAAAATACTTTATCCACCACATTTCTATTATCGAATCCCACGGCACCTTGGGAAAGACAACTTCGCTTCACGTGGAGCTTGGGCCCGCAAACCGTGGGCGTAGCAGGTCTCCGTCGCTCCGGTGCCCATAACTTTTGATCCGTAAGGAGTTACGACGCGCAAATCATACAGTTGCAAAGCTCTTCAAGAGCTCTACGAGGGGGGTTGCCAACTTGCTCGCTATGCCCATTTTTGGAGCCCAAAATCGAACATTTTCATCAGTTTTGGGCCACTTTTCTTCTTTTACTATTTTTTCCGTCCCGGATCGTACGTCGTGAGCTGTTAAAAGAAGACAACCTTACTCGTGGGACATTAGAGGGCCCTACAACACGTCGATATCATGTCTTGCGAGGATGCTGCATTGTTGTAGCGGATGGGTTGTCGTTAAGCCAATTGGGTCTTCTGAATGGGCCATCTCTCTAGGCTGGGACTGTAAACTGTTAACACATAAAGGAATTGTGCCATCAACACGACGGGTTCGATCATACCAGCACTAATGCACCGGATCCCATCAGAACTCCGAAGTTAAGCGTGCTTGGGCGTGAGTAGTACTAGGATGGGTGACCCCCTGCGAAGTCCCCGTGTTGCACCCCCATTTTCAATTTTTTTCGTTCGATTAGGCTTGCCAATATACTTTATCCACCAAAATTCTATTATCGAATCCCACGGCACCTTGGGCAAGACAACTTCGCTTCACTTGGAGGCTGGGCCCGCAAACCGAGGGCGTAGGGCTTGTGACCAGGTCTCCGTCGCTCTGGTGCCCATAACTTTTGATCCGTAAGGAGTTACGCCGCGCATAGCATACCATTGCAAAGCTCTTCAAGAGCTCTACGACGGGGGTTGCCAACTTGCTCGCTATGCCCATTTTTGGAGCCCAAAATCGAACATTTTCATTAGTTTTGGGCCACTTTTCTTCTTTTGCTATGTTTTTCCGTCCCGGATCGTACGTCGTGAGCTGTTAAAAGGAGACAACCTTACTCACGGGACATTAGAGGGCCCTACAACACGTCGATATCATGTCTTGCGAGGATGCTGCGTTGTTGTAGCGGATGGGTTGTCGTTAAGCCAATTGGGTCTTCTGAATGGGCCATCTCTCTATCCTGGGACTGTAAACCGTTAACACAAAAAGGAATTGCACCCTCAACGTGACGGGTGCGATCATACCAGCACTAATGCACCAGATCCCATCAGAACTCCGAAGTTAAGCGTGCTTGGGCGAGAATAGTACTAGGATGGGTGACCCCCTGGGAAGTCCTCGTGTTGCACCCCCCTTTTCAATTTCTTTTGCTCCGATTAGGGTTGCCAAGATACTTTATCCAACACATTTCTATTATCAAATCCCACGGCACCTTGGGTAAGACAACTTCGCTTCACGTGGACGTTGGGCTTGCAAACCGAGGGCGTAGGGCTCGTGACCAGGTCTCCGGCGCTCCGGGACCCATAATTTGTGATCCGTAAGGAGTTACGCAGGGCACAACATACCGTTGCAAAGCTCTCCGAGAGCTGTATGACGGGGGCTGCCATCTTGCTCGCTGTGCCCATTTTTTACCACAAAATTGAACATTTTTATCAGTCTCGGGCCGTTTTTCTTCTTTTGCACTATTTTTCCATCCCGGATCGCACGTCGTGAGATGTTAAAAGGATGACAACCTTACTCGCGGGACATTAGAGGGCCCTACAATGCATTGATATCACGCCTTGCGAGGATGCTGCATTGTCGTAGCAGATGGGTTGTCGTTAAGCCCATTGGGCCTTCTGAATGGGCCATCTCTCTAGGCTGGGACTGTAAACCGTTAACACGTAAAGGAATTGAGCCCTCAACATGACGGGTGCTATCATACCAGCACTAATGCACTGGATCCTATCAGTACTCCGAAGTTAAGTGTGCTTGGGCGAGAGTAGTACTAGGATGGGTGACCCCCTAGGAAGTCCTCGTGTTGCACCCCGCTTTTCAATTTTTTTTGCTCCGGTTAGAGTTGCCAAGATACTTTATCCACCACATTTCTATCATCGAATTCCACAGCACCTTGGGCAAGACAACTTCGCTTCACTTGGAGGTTGGGCCCGCAAACCGAGGGCGTAGGGCTTGTGACCAGGTCTCCGTCGCTCCGGTGCCCATAATTTTTGATCCGTAAGGAGTTACGCGGCGTAAAGCATACCGTTGCAAAGCTCTCCGAGAGCTCTATGACGGGGGCTGCCATCTTGCTCGCTGTGCCCATTTTTGACCACAAAATCGATCATTTTCATTAGTCTCGGGCCATTTTTCGTCTTTTGCTCTATTTTTTCGTCCCGGATCGTACGTCGTGAGCTGTTAAAAGGACGACAACCTTACTCGCGGGAGATTAGAGGGCCCTACAATGCGTCGATATCACGTCTTGCTAGGATATGGCGTTGTTGAAGTATATGGGTTGTCGTTAAGCCCATTGGGCCTTCTAAATGGGCCATCTCTCTAGGCTGGGACTGTGAACCGTTAACACATAAAAGAATTGTGCCCTCAACTTGACAGGTGCGATCATACCAGCACTAATGCATTGGATCCTATCAGAACTCCGAAGTTAAGCGTGCTTGAGCGAGAGTAGTACTAGGATGGGTCACCCCGTGGGAAGTCCTCGTGTTGCACCCCCCTTTTCAATTATTTTTTGCTCTGATTAGGGTTGCCAAGATACTTTATCCACCACATTTCTATTATCGAATCCTAAGCTCTGTTGGAAAGACAACATCGCTTCACGGGGAGGTTGGGCCCGCAAACCGGGGGCGTAGGGCTTGTGACCAGGTCTCCATCGCTCCGGTGCCCATAACTTTTTATCCGTAAGGAGTTACGCGGCGCACAGCATCCCGTTGCAAAGTTCTCCGAGAGCTCTACGACGGGGGCAGCAAGCTTGCTTGCTATGCCCGTTTTGGGAGCCCAAAATCGAACGTTTTCATCAGTTTCGGGCTACTTTTTTTCTTTTGCTCTATTTTTCGATCCCGGATCGTACGTCGTGACCTGTTAAAAGGAAGACAACCTTACTCGCTAGACATTAGAGGGCCTTACAATGCGTCAATATCACGTCTTGCGAGGATGCTACGTTGTTGAAGTGGATGGGTTGTCGTTAAGCCCATTGGGCCTTCTAAATGGGCCATCTCTATAGGCTGGGACTGTGAACCGTTAACATATAAAGGAATTGTGCCCTCAACAAGACGGGTGCGATCATACCAGCACTAATGCACCGGAACTCCGAAGATAAGCGTGCTTGGGCGAGAGTAGTACTAGAATGGGTAACCCCTTGGGAAGTCCTCGTGTTGCACCTCCATTTTCAATTTTTTTTGCTCTGATTAGGGTTGCCAAGATACTTTATCCACCACATTTCTATTATCGAATCCCACGGCACCGTGGGCAAGATAACTTCGCTTCACGTGGAGGCTGGGCCCGCAAACCGAGGGCGTAGGGCATGTGACCAGGTCTCCGTCGCTCCGGTGCCCATAACTTTTGATTCGTAAGGAGTTACGCAGCGCACAGCATACCGTTGGAAAGCTCTCTGAGAGCTCTACGACGAGGGTAGCCAGCTTGCTCACTGTGCCCTTTTTGGAGCTCAAAATCGAACGTTTTCATCAGTTTCAGGCCACTTTTCTTCTTTTCCTCTGTTTTCCCGTCCCGGATCGTACGTCGTGAGCTTTTAAAAGGACGACAACCTTACTCGCCGGACATTATAGGGCCCTACAACCCGTCGATATCATGTCTTGCGATGATGCTGCGTTGTTGTAGCAGATGGGTTGTCGTTAAGCCCATTGGGTCTTCTAAATGGGCCATCTCTCTAGGCTGGAACTGTAAACTGTTAACACATAAAGGAATTGTGCCCTCAACGTGACGGGTGCGATCATACCAGCACTAAAGCACCGGATCCCATCAGAACTCCGAAGTTAAGCGTGCTTGGGCGAAAGTAGTACTAGGATGGGTGACCCCTTGGGAGGTCCTCATGTTGTACCCCGCTATTCAATTTTTTTCCTCCGATTAGGGTTGCCAAGATACTTTATCCACCACATTTCTATTATCGAATCCCACGGCACCGTCATCAAGACAACTTCGCTTCACGTGGAGGCTGGGCCTGCAAACTGAGGGCGTAGGGCTTGTGACAAGGTCTCCGTCGCTCCGGTGCCTATAACTTTTTATCCGTCAGGAGTTGAGCGGTGCAAAGCATACTGTTGCAAAGCTCTCCGATAGCTCTACGACGGGGGCAGCCAGCTTGCTCGCTATGCCCTTTTTGGGAGCCGAAAATCGAACGTTTTCATCAGTTTTGGGCCACTTTTCAGTCCCAGATCGTACGTCGTGAGCTGTTAAAAGGACGACAACCTTACTCGCCGGACATTATAGAGCCTTACAACGCATCAATATCACGTCTTGCGAGGATGCTATGTTGTTGTAGTGGATGGGTTTTTGTTAAGCCTATTGGGCCTTCTGAATTGGCCATCTCTCTAGGCTGGGACTGTAAACCGTTAACAGATAAAGGATTTGTGCCCTCAACATGACGGGTGCGATCATACCAGCACTAATGCACCAGATCCCATCAGAACATCGAAGTTAAGGGTGCTTGGGCGAGAGTAGTACTAGAATCGGTGACCCCCGGGGAAGTCCTCGTCTTGCACCCCCCTTTTCAATTTTTTTTTGCTCCGGTTAGGTTTGCCAAGATACTTTATCCTCCACATTTCTATTATCGAATCCCACGGCACCGTGGGCAAGACAACTTCGCTGCACGTAGAGGCTGGGTCCGCAAACCGAGGGCGTAGGGCTTGTGACCAGGTCTCCGTCGCTCCGGTGCCCATAACTTTTGATCCGTTAGGAGTTACGCGGCGCACAGCATACCGATGCAAAGCTCTCCGAGAGCTCTACGACAGGAGTAGCCAGCTTGCTCGCTGTGCCCGTTTTAGGAGCCCAAAATCGAACGTTTTCATCAGTTTCGGGCCACTTTTCATCTTTTGCTCTATTTTTCCGTCCCGGATCGTACGTCGTGAGCTGTTAGAAGGATGACAACTTTACTCGCGGGACATTAGAGGGCCCTACAACGCTTCGATATCACGCCTTGCGAGGATGCTGCGTTGTTGTAGCGGATGGGTTGTCGTTAAGCCCATTGGGCCTTTTGAATGGACCATCTCTCTAGGCTGGGACTGTAAACCGTTAACACGTAAAGGAATTGTGCCCTCAACATGACGGGTGCGATCATACCAGCACTAATGCACCGGATCCCATCAGAACTCCGAAGTTAAGCGTGCTTGGGCGAGAGTAGTACTAGGATGGGTGACCCCCTGGGAAGTCCTCATGTTGCACCCCCCTTTTCAATTTTTTTTGCGCCGGTTAGGGTTGCCAAGATACTTTATCCACCACATTTCTATTAACGAATCCCACGGCACCTTGGGCAAGACAACTTCGCTTCACGTGGAGGCTGGGCCCACAAACCGAGGCCGTAGGGCTTGTGACTAGGTGTCCGTCGCTCTAGTCCCCATAGCTTTTGATCCGTAAGGAGTTACGCGGTGCACAACATACTGTTGAAAGCACTTAGAGAGCTCTACGACGGGAGCAGCCAGCTTGCTCGCTATGCCCATTTTCATCAGTTTCGGGCCACTTTTATTCTTTGCCTCTGTTATTTCGTCCAAGATCGTACATCGTGAGCTGTTAAAAGGACGGCAACCTTACTCGTGAGACATTAGAGCCCCCTACAACTCGTCGATATCACGTCTTGCGAGGTTGCGGCGCTGTTGAAGTGTATGGGTTGTTGTTAAGCCCATTGGGCCTTCTAAATGGGCCATCTCTCTAGGCTGGGACTGTGAACAGATAACTATTAAAATAATTGAGCCCTCAACATGACGGGTGCGATCATACCAGCACTAATGCACCGGATCCTATAAGAACTCCGAAGTGAAGCGTGATTGGGCGGGGGGAGTACTAGGATGGGTGACGCCCTAGGAAGTCCTTGTGTTGCACACCCCGTCTCAATTTTTTTTGCTCCGATTAGGGTTGCCAAGATACTTTATCCACCACATTTCTATTATCGAATCCATGGCACTGTGGGCAAGACAACATTGCTTTACGTGGAGGCTGAGCCCGCAAACCGAGGGCGTGGGGCTTGTGATTAGGTCTCCGTCGCTCTAGTGCCCATAATTTTTGATCCATAAGGAGTTACGCGGCGCACAACATACCGTTGCAAAGCACTCCGAGAGCTCTACGACGGGAGCAGCCAGCATGCTGGTTGTGCCCGTTTTGGGAGCCCAAAATCGAATGTTTTCATCAGTTTCAGGCCACTTTTTTTCTTTTACTCTGTTTTTCCGTCCTGGATCGTACGTAGTGAGGTGTTAAAAGTACGATAACCTTACTCGCGGGACATTAGAGGGCCCTACAACGCGTCGATATCATGTCTTACGAGGATGCTGCGTTGTTGTAGCGGACGGGTTGTCGTTAAGCCCATTGGGTCTTCTGAATGGGCTATCTCTCTAGGCTGGGACTGTAAACCGTTAACACATAAAGGAATTGTGCCCTCAACGTGACGGGTGCGATCATACCAGCACTAAAGCACCGGATCCCATCAGAACACCGAAGTGAAGCGTGCTTGGGCGAGAGTAGTACTAGGATGGGTGACCCCCTGGGAAGTCCTAGTGTTGCACCCTCCTTTTCAATTTTTTTTGCTCCGATTAGGGTTGCCAAGATACTTTATCCACCACATTTCTATTATCGAATACCATGGCACCGTAGGCAAGACAACTTCGCGTCACGTGGAGGCTGGGCCCGCAAACCGAGAGCGTAGGGCTTGTGACCAGGTCTCCGTCGCTCCGGTGCCCATAACTTTTGATCCGTAAGGAGTTATGCGGCGCACAGCATACCGTTGCAAAGCTCTCTGAGAGCTCTACGACGGGGGTAGCCAGCTTGATCACTTTGCCCATTTTTGGATCCCAAAATTGAACATTTTCATATGTTTCGAGACACTTTACTACTTTTGGTCTGTTTTTCCGTCCCAGATCGTACGTCGTGAGCTGTTAAAAGGACGACAACCTTACTCGCGGGACATTTGGGGGCCCTACAACACGTCGATATCACGTCTTGCGAGGATGCTGCGTTGTTGTAGCGGATGGGTTGTCGTTTAGCCCATTGGGCCTTCTGAATGGGCCATCTCTCTAGCCTAGGATATTAAACCGCTAACATATAAAGGAATTGTTCCCTCAACATGACGAGTGAGATCATACCAGCATTAATGCACTGGATCCTATCAGAACTCCGAAGTTAAGCGTGCTTGGGCGAGAGTAGTACATCGTGAGCTATTAAAAAGACGACAACCTTACTCGCGGGACATTAGAGGGCCCTACAACGCGTCGATATCACGTCCTGCGAGGATGCTGCGTTTTTGAAGCGGTTGGGTTGTCGTTAAGCCCATTGGGCCTTCTAAATGGGCCATCTTTCTAGGCTGGGACTGTGAACCGTTAACACATAGAGGAATTGTGCCCACAACATGACGGGAGCGATCATACCAGCACTAATGCACCGAATCCCATCAGAACTCCGAAGTTAAGCGTGCATGGCCGAGAGTAGTACTAGGATGGGTGACCGCCTGGGAAGTCCTCGTGTTGCACCCCAATTTTCAATTTTTTTTGCTCTGATTAGGGTTGCCAAGATACTTTATCCACCACATTTCAATTATTGAATCCCACGGCACCGTGGGCAAGACAACTTCGCTTCACGTGGAGGCTGGGCCCGCAAACCGAGGGCGTAGGGCTTGTGACCAGGTCTCCGTCGCTCTGGTGCCCATAACTTTTGATCCGTAAGGAGTTACGCGGCGCACAGCATACCGTTGCAAAGCTCTCTGAGAGCTCTACGACGGGGGCAGCCTGCTTGCTCGCTTTGCCCCTTTTTGGAGCCTAAAATCGAACATTTTCATTGGTTTCGGGCCACTTTTCTTCTTTTGCTCTGTTTTTCAGTCCCGTATCGTAAGTTGTGAGCTGTTAAAAGGACGACAACCTTACTTGCGGGACATTAGAAGGCCCTGTAACACGTCGATTTCACGTCCTGCGAGGATGCTGCGTTGTTGAAGCGGATGGGTTGTCGTTAAGCCCATTGGGCCTTCTAAAAGGGCCATCTCTCTAGGCTGGGACTGTGAACCGTTAACACATAAAGGAATTGTGCCCACAACATGGGTGCAATCATACCAGCACAAATGCACCGGATCCCATCAGAACTCCAAAGTTTAGCGTGCTTGGGCGAGAATAGTACTAGGATGGGTGACCCCCTGGGAAGTCCTCGTGTTGCACCCCCCATTTCAATTTTTGTTGCTCCGGTTAGGGTTGCCAAGATACTTTATCCACCAAATTTCTATTATCGAATCCATGGCACTGTGGGCAAGACTACATCGCTGCACGTGGAGGCTGAGCCCGCAAACCGAGGGCGTGGGGCTTGTGACTAGGTCTCCGTCGCTCCGGTGCCCATAACTTTTTATCCATAGGGAGTTACGCGGCGCACAGCATACCGTTGCAAAGTTCTCTGAGAGCTCTACGACAGGGGCAGCAAGCATGCTTGCTGTGCCCGTTTAGGGAGCCCAAAATCGAACGTTTTCATCAGTTTCGGGCCACTTTTTTTCTTTTACTCTATTTTTCCGTCCTGGATCGTACGTAGTGAGCTGTTAAAAAGTACGATAACCTTACTCGCAGGACATTAGAGGGCCCTACAACGCGTCGATATCATGTCTTACGAGGATGCTGCGTTGTTGTAGCGGACGGGTTGTCGTTAACCCATTGGGTCATCTGAATGGGCTATCTCTCTAGGCTGGGACTGTAAACCGTTAACACATAAAGGAATTGTGCACTCAACGTGATGGGTGCAATCATACCAGCACTAAAGCACCGGATCCCATCAGAACACAGAAGTAAAGCGTGCTTGGGCGAGAGTAGTACTAGGATGGGTGACCCCCTGGGAAGTCCTCGTGTGGCACCCTCATTTTCAATTTTTTTTGCTCCGGTTAGGGTTGCCAAGATAATTTATCCACCACATTTCTATTATCGAATACCACGGTACCGTAGGCAAGACAACTTCGCGTCACGTGGAGGCTGGGCCCCCAAACCGAGGGCGTAGGGCTTGTGACCAGGTCTCCGTCGCTCCGGTGCCCATAACTTTTGATTCGTAAGGAGTTACGCGGCGCACAGCATACCGTTGCAAAGCTCTCCGAGAGCTCTACGACGGGGGTAGCCAGCTTGCTCGCTTTGCCCATTTTTGGATCCCAAAATTGAACATTTTCATATGTTTCGAGACACTTTACTACTTTTGCTATGTTTTTCCACCACGGATCGTACGTCGTGAGCTGTTAAAAGGACGACAACCTTACTCGCGGGACATTAGGGGGCCCTACAATGCGTCGATATCACGTCTTGCGAGGATGCTGCGTTGTTGTAGCGGATGGGTTGTCGTTATGCCCATTGGGCCTTCTGAATGGGCCATCTCTCTAGGCTGGGATATTAAACCGCTAACACATAAAGGAATTGTGCCCTCAACATGACGAGTGAGATCATACCAGCATTAATGCACTGGATCCTATTAGAACTCTGAAGTTAAGCGTGCTTGGGCGAGAGTAGTACTAAGATGGGTGACCCCTTGGGAAATCCTCGTGTTGCACCCCCTTTTTCAATTTTTTTTGCTCCGGCTAGGGCTGCCAATATATTTTATCCACCACATTTCTATTATCGAATCCCACGGCACCTTGGGCAAGACAACTTCGCTTCATGTGGAGGCTGGGCTCGCAAATCGAGGGCGTAGGGCTTGTGACCAGGTCTACGTCGCTCTGGTGCCCATAACTTTTGATCCGTAAGGAGTTACGCAACACACAGCATACCGTTGCAAATCTTTCCGAGAGCTCTACGACGGTGGCAGCCTGCTTGCTCGTTTTGCCCATTTTTGGAGCCTAAAATCGAACATTTTCATTAGTTTTAGGCCACTTTTCTTCTTTTGCTCGATTTTTCCATCCCGGATAGCACGTCGTGAGATGTTAAAAGGACGACTACCGTACTCGCGGGACATTAGAGGGCCCTACAACGTGTCAATATCACATCCTACGAGGATGCTGCGTTGTTGAAGCGGTTGGGTTGTCGTTAAGCCTATTAGGCCTTCCAAATGGGCCATCTTTCTAGGCTGGGACTGTGAACCGTTAACACATAGAGGAATTGTGCCCACAACATGACGGGAGTGATCATACCAGCACTAATGCACCGAATCCCATCAGAACTCCGAAGTTAAGCGTGCATGGCCGAGAGTAGTACTAGGATGGGTGACCGCCTGGGAAATCCTCGTGTTGCACCCCAATTTTCAATTTTTTTTGCTCTGATTAGGGTTGCCAAGATACTTTATCCACCACATTTCAATTATTGAATCCCACAGCACCGTGGGCAAGACAACTTCGCTTCACGTGGAGGCTGGGCCTGCAAACCGAGGGCGTAGGGCTTGTGACCAGGTCTCCGTTGCTCTGGTGCCCGTAAGTTTTGATCCGCAAGGAGTTACGCGGCGCACAGCATACCGTTTCAAAGCTCTCTGAGAGCCCTACGACGGGGGCAGCCTGCTTGCTCGCTTTGCCCCTTTTTGGAGCCTAAAATCGAACATTTTCATTGGTTTCGGGCCACTTTTCTTCTTTTGCTCTGTTTTTCAGTCCCGTATCGTAAGTTGTGAGCTGTTAAAAGGACGACAACCTTACTTGCGGGACATTAGAAGGCCCTGTAACACGTCGATTTCACGTCCTGCGAGGATGCTGCGTTGTTGAAGTGGATGGGTTGTCGTTAAGCCCATTGGGCCTTCTAAAAGGGCCATCTCTCTAGGCTGGGACTGTGAACCGTTAACACATAAAGGAATTCTGCCCACAACATAGGTGCAATCATACCAGCACAAATGCACCGGATCCCATCAGAACTCTGAAGTTAAGCGTGCTTGGGCGAGAGTAGTACTAGGATGGGTGACCCCCTGGGAAGTCCTCGTGTTGCACCCCCCCATTTCCATTTTTGTTGCTCCGGTTAGGGTTGCCAAGATACTTTATCCACCACATTTCTATTATCGAATCCATGGCATTGTGGGCAAGACAACATCGCTTCACGTGGAGGCTGAGGCCGCAAACCGAGGGCGTGGGGCTTGTGACTAGGTCTCCGTCGCTCCGGTGCCCATAACTTTTTATCCATTGGGAGTTACGCAGCGCACAGCATACCGTTGCAAAGTTCTCTGAGAGCTCTACGACAGGGGCAGCAAGCATGCTTGCTGTGCCCGGTTTGGGAGCCCAAAATCGAACGTTTTCATCAGTTTCGGGCCACTTTTTTCTTTTGCTCTGTTTTTCCGTCCTGGATCGTATGTCGTGAGCTATTAAAAGTACGATAACCTTACTCGCGAGACATTAGAGGGCCCTACAACGCGTCGATATCATGTCTTACGAGGATGCTTCGTTGTTGTAGCGGACGGGTTGTCGTTAAGCCCATTGGGTCTTGTGAATGGGCTATCTCTCTAGGCTGGGACTGTAAACCGTTAACACATAAAGGAATTGTGCCCTCAACGTGACGGGTGCGATCATACCAGCACTAAAGCACCGGATCCCATCAGAACACCGAAGTGAAGCGTGCTTGGGCGAGAGTAGTACTAGGATGGGTGACCGCCTGGGAAGTCCTCGTGTTGCACCCTCCTTTTCAATTTTTTTTGCTCCGGTTAGGGTTGCCAAGATACTTTATCCACCACATTTCTATTATCGAATACCACGGCACCGTAGGCAAGACAACTTCGCTTCACGTGGATGCTGGGCCCGCAAACTGAGGGCGTAGGGCTTGTGACCAGGTCTCCGTCGCTCCGGTGCCCATAACTTTTGATCCGCAAGGAGTTACGCGACGCACAGCATACCGTTGCAAAGCTCTCTGAGAGCTCTACGACGGGGGCAGCCAGCTTGCTCGCTTTGCCCATTTTTGGATCCCAAAATTGAACATTTTCATATGTTTCGAGACACTTTACTACTTTTGCTCTGTTTTTCCGTCCCGGATCGTACGTCGTGAGCTGTTAAAAGGATGACAACCTTACTCGCGGGACATTAGGGGTCCTACAACGCTTCGATATCACGTCTTGCGAGGATGCTGCGTTGTTGTAGCGGATGGGTTGTCGTTAAGCCCATTGGGCCTTCTGAATGGGCCATCTCTCTAGGCTGGGATATTAAACCGCTAACATATAAAGGAATTGTGCCCTCAACATGACGAGTAAGATCATACCAGCATTAATGCACTGGATCCCATCAGAACACCGAAGTTAAGCGTGCATGGCCGAGAGTAGTACTAGGATGGGTGACCGCTTGGGAAGTCCTCGTGTTGCACCCCAATTTTCAATGTTTTTTGCTCTGATTAGGGTTGCCAAGATACTTTATCCACCACATTTCTATTAACGAATCCCACGGCACCTTGGGCAAGACAACTTCGCTTCACGTGGAGGCTGGGCCCGCAAACCGAGGGTGTAGGGCTTGTGACCAGGTCTCCGTCGCTCTGGTGCCCATAACTTTTGATCCGTAAGGAGTTACGCGGCGCACAGCATACCGTTGCAAAGCTCTCTGAGAGCTCTACTACGGGGGCAGCCTGCTTGCTCGCTTTGCCCCTTTTTGGAGCCTAAAATATAACATTTTCATTAGTTTCGGGCCACTTTTCTTCTTTTGCTCTGTTTTTCAGTCCCGTATCGTAAGTTGTGTGCTGTTAAAAGGACGACAACCTTACTTGCGGGACATTAGACGGCCCTACAACACGTCGATTTCACGTCCTGCGAGGATGCTGCGTTGTTGAAGCGGATGGGTTGTCGTTAAGCCCATTGGGCCTTCTAAAAGGGCCATCTCTCTAGGCTGGGACTGTGAACCGTTAACACATAAAGGAATTGTGCCCACAACATGGGTGCAATCATACCAGCACAAATGCACCGGATCCCATCAGAACTCCGAAGTTAAGCGTGCTTGGGCGAGAGTAGTACTAGGATGGGTGACCCCCTGGGAAGTCCTCGTGTTGCACCCCCCATTTCAATTTTTGTTGCTCCGGTTAGGGTTGCCAAGATACTTTATCCCCCAAATTTCTATTATCGAATCCCACGTCACCTTGGGCAAGACAACTTCGCTTAACGTGGAGGATGGGCCAGCAAACCGAGGGCGTAGGGCTTGAAACCAGGTCCCCCTCGCTCCGGTGCCCATAACTTTTGATACGTAAGGAGTTACGCGTCGCACAGCATACCGTTGCAAAGCTCTCCGAGAGCTCTACGACTGGGGGAGCCAGCTTGCTCGCTTTACCCATTTTTGGATCCCAAAATTGAACATTTTCATATGTTTCGAGACATTTTACTACTTTTGCTCTGTTTCTCCGTCCCGGATCGTACGTTGTGAGCTGTTAAAAGGACGACAACCTTACTCGTTGGAAATTAGAGGGCCCTACAACGCGTTGATATCACGTCTTGCGAGGATGCTGCGTTGTTGTAGCGGATGGGTTGTCGTTAAGCCCATTGGGCCTTCTGAATGGGCCATCTCTCTAGGCTGGGATATTAAACCGCTAACACATAAAGGAATTGTGCCCTCAACATGACGAGTGAGATCATACCAGCATTAATGCACTGGATCCTATCAGAACTCCGAAGTTAAGCGTGCTTGGGCGAGAGTAGTACTAAGATGGGTGACCCCTTGGGAAATCCTCTTGTTGCACCCCCTTTTTCAATTTTTTTTGCTCCGGCTAGGGCTGCCAAGATATTTTATCGACCACATTTCTATTATTGAATCCCACGGCACCTTGGGCAAGACAACTTCGCTTCACGTGGAGGTGGGCCTGCAAACCGAGGGCGTAGGTCTTGTGACCAGGTCTCCCTCGCTCCGGTGCCCATAACTTTTGATTCGTAAGGAGTTACGCGGCGCACAGTGTTACGCCCCAGCCCGGCCTATAAAGGTTAGACTGGGGTATGATCTAAACATTCAAGTCACGTCTCATTCTCAATCGTTCATGAAAATTTAACACTTAATGTTTTGACTAAACTCCAAAATTTTTCGGGAAACCGGTAGCATAACGGTTGTAATTGGGCTCTTGGTTTGACCTAATTCTCTAAACGCCTCAGGTTTTCCAATCTCAATTTCATTTCCAACTAGGATTACTATTTACCCTCAATTGAAATACCTACTGATTATCTCAATGTCTCATTTGATTAATAACCTAGCATGATACTATGTCTCATTTGTTTGTTTATCCTCGTTACAAAAGTACCTATTGATCTTAGCTTAATAGCGAGTACCTGCTTAAGATTTGATTGGTTCATTTTACTTAGCCTTTACCTAATACCTCATAATCCTATTATAGATACTAGCAGTAATAATAGCAAAATGACCATCGTAGTGTCTAGTATCTGTCTAGCTAATATCAATACAAACCAAAATTAGACCCCAAATTACAACGGGGGTCTTTTACATCACAACATTAAACAACATGAAAGAAACAGTCTTCAAGTAGCATAGTTTTCACAAATGGCCATAAATCAAGCAGAACACATAGGAACAAGTAATCACTCCAAAGAATCATCGTTAGACACATCGTCCTCAAGTACCTGTTCTTGATCTTCTTCACCTAAGATGATAAAAGAGGGTGAGTCCTTATGAACTCAGCGAGGGGGGAACGAGAAATAGGTTTTGAAACTCATTTTCCGGTTCAACTTATGAAAATCCTTTTGCAAGCATGAATATAACACAATTAAGTACATAACAATAATATAAAGTAAAGGAACAGAAACACCAGTCTTTCCTCCCCGAGGTTCTCTAGGAACCAAGCGAGAGTACTTATACATATAGAAAAGGATACGGTGAGCTTTTGCTTTCAATTGTTGCGGCCGACTTCAATTCACCCCCTTAACACGCCAAGTGGGTGTACTCCGGATGTACCCCGAAATCCTACGACCCAACTCTCCGAGGAAGTCTAGCCCCCAAGCGAGAGAGGGAATGGGACCATGGTAGTCACGGGTGCACTGGCAAGCCCGATGCCGCCCGGTGTGTGTGATCGCTACCATGCCAGAATGAAAGGTTGCAACCTTGTATGCAATGCACATTTATGACATTTAATATATCACATTAGGAGGACAACAAAGTAGGTTGCCTCCGAACAGTCATAAGATTGCACAATGACAAGTAAACAAGCAAGGCACAATAAGACGAGTAATTTCACTTGAAAGGCATATAGAGTTATATGAACATTAAACGAGCAGCCATGTAACACATGTAAATCAATCCATATAACTCATTTCGAAGTCCACGTAATCAAGTGATAAGATTATTCAACATGCAACAACATCTACGTGGGTTCGGATGCAAGAAAAGCCTATTTGTCAACATGCAATGATCAAAATCACATTTAGGGTTATAAGGGCAACTACGGGCAGCCTACTAAGCATATAATTCCACACAATATCCAAATGATCAATACTTAGCAAGCCTACCTAGTCATTAGGGTTTCCATTTCGTGCTTACTCGTGCGATTAAACCCTAAGTCAACTCAAATCAGTCTCAAGCCATGCATCAAATAATTCTAACATCCCCAAGTACTCAAAACAGTCCACACAACATCTCAACGCCACAATCCCAAGCATTTAATACCACAAGAGAAGTTACAACAAATTTTCTAAGCATATAACCGAGTGAAACACTCACTGCAATAAGCTGCTTTCTCACAATCATTAAGATAAGCAAACAATCTCCAATTCCATTGAATAAGATTTCAAATTAAAGCTTAAGAATTGAACTAAATTCAGAAACAAACCTTGCATCATTTGGAGTTCGGGATCAATAGTTATAGCCGAAACAGTGGGATAGCACAAAACTGTCCAGATTTGCACACATTTCAATAATTGACGTTTTTGAGGTCCTTAGGGTCAGATTTAGCCTTAGTCCATTCCTGACAAAAATGTCCAGAACTGAAAAATATAGAAGAACACCAAATTTCATGCATTTTGTACATCATTTACGAAGTCAAATCTGGTTAGTTCTACAAGGTCAGTGCATCTGCCAAAACCTGCTTCATTTTTCCAGATTTCCAGATTTGGACATATTTTAATGATTTGCCATTTTGAGGACCTTAGAGTCGAAATTAGCTTTGGCCTATTTCTGCAAAAAATGTTCAAAACTGGAAAAACTAATTACCTAATAATTTTCATATATTTTCAACATCATTTGCCTAGCCAAACTCACCTCGAAACAACATGTCAAAGAGCTGTCACACAATCCGATTTCACCTATCATCACTTTCAAGCCAAAATCTTGCCACGCATGGTTGAAGAAGCTTATGAACACAGATATAACTCAAGTACAGAAGCGAAGACATACATTTAAGAGCATGCATGTGGATTTCTGAAGGATTTTCAAGAGGTTTTAGCCCTCACCTTAGCAAATCAACCAAGAAGATGCACAAAACTTGTTGAAGCACAAATTTCTTCTTCTTCTTTGCCTAGCCGAGATTCCAACTTGGTTTTCTCTATTTTTCCTAGGGCCGAAATGAAGAGTCAAAAGCTTGCATGTGAGTTTTCTTGCATCCTAGCTAGCTTGATCGAATTTCTTGCTTGTTGCTTGTCTTGATTAACTATGGTGTCAAGAAGATGAGCTATGAAGCCAACAATTTTCAGCTAGGGCCGAGAGAGAGAGAAGAATGAGAGGGAGAGAGAGAAGTTGAGGAAGAAAGAAGGAAAATGACAAGAAATGACAAAAATGATGGCTTTGCAAATCTTGAAGCAAGTGGTCGGCCTAGGGCTTGATAATTCAGCTTTTTTTTGTGTCTTCAAGAGCATATTTGAAATTCCTAGTATGGGCAAAGAGGGTTTGGTCAAGCAAGGTGGAGTTTTGAGGAGGTTTGAGCAATTTTTTTATGCAATTGTGTCATAGGATTGTCATAAGTTGTCTAGAATCAATTTGAATTGAGCAAATATGCACAAATACCACCTAGTGGTCGGCCAAGGCTATAAAAATTCTGACTTTTTGTCATCTATTGGAATATTATTTTATTGGGTGTTGGAAGTGCAAAAAGAATAAGGAATAAAGAATGAGAAATGCTTAGTGTTTAGTGAAATTTTGTCTTCTAGTGAGTTGAATTAGTAATTTAATAATAGTTAGTGGATTTTGTAGGATTAATTAATGACCTAGTGCTTCGTGTAAGATGCTTTCTTGTTTAGCGTGAGGGCACACTTTCCTAGGTCTAGGACACGCACTACGAGGTAGGACACGAACTACGAGACGAACGCACATTTTTCAAGTAAATGCACGCAACCCTAAATGAATACACGTAATTCAATGCATGGTACACAAAACGAACACAATTCTTAAACCTAGGTCAAGGCACGCAATTCTATATTAGGGCACACGAAATGAGGTATCGCACTCAAATCGAGGTCGAGCCTCACACACAGCATACCGTGGCAAAGCTCTCCGAGAGCTCTACGACGGGGGCAGCAGCTTGCTCGCTGTGCCCATTTTTGGAGTCCAAAATCGAACGTTTTCATCAGTTTCGGGCAACTTTTCTTCTTTTGCTCTATTTTTCCGTCCCAGATGTACGTCGTGATCTGTTAAAAGGACGACAACCTTACTCGCGGGACATTAGAGGGCCCGACAACGAGTCGATATCACGTCTTGCGAGGATGCTTCGTTGTTGAAGCGGATGGGTTGTCGTTAAGCCCATTGGGCCTTCTGAATGTGCTATCTCTCTAGGCTGGGACTGTGAACCGTTAACACATAAAGGAATTGTGCCCTCAACATGATGGGTGCAATCATACCAGCATTAATGCACCGGATCCCATTTGAACTCCGAAGTTAACCATACTTGGGCGAGAGTAATACTAAGATGGGTGACCACCTGGGAAGTCCTCGTGTTGCACCCCCATTTTCATTTTTTTTTGCTCCGGTTAGGGTTGCCAAGATACTTTATCCACCACATTTCTATTATCGAATCCCACGGCACCTTGGGCAAGATAACTTCGCTTCATGTGGAGAATGGGCCCGCAAACCGAGGGCATAAGGCTTGTGACCAGGTCTCCGTCGCTCCGGTGCCCATAACTTTTGATCCGTAAGTAGTTACACGGCGCACAGCATACCGTTGCAAAACTCTCCGAGAGCTCTATGACGGGGACAGCCAGCAAGCTTGTTGTGCCCATTTTTGGAGCCCAAAATCGAACGTTTTCATCAGTTTCGGGCCACTTTTCTTCTTTTGCCCTATTTTTTTGTCCGGGATCATACGTCGTGAACTGTTAAAAAGATGACAACCTTACTCGCGGGACATTAGAGGGCCCAACAACGGGTCTAGATCACGTCTTGCGAGGATGCTACACTGTTGAAGCGGATGGGTTGGCGTTGAGCCCATTTGGCCTTTTGAATAGGCCATCTCTCTTGGCTGTGACTGTGAACCGTTAACACATAATGAAATTGTGCCCTTAACATGATGGGCGCGATCATACCAGTACTAATGCACCGGATCCCATCAGAACTCCGAAGTTAAGCTTGTTTGGGCGAGAGTAGTACTAGGATGGGTGACCTCCTGGGAAGTCCTCGTGTTGCACCCCCCTTTTCAATTTTTTTTGCTCCGGTTAGGGTTGCCAAGATACTTTATCTACCATGTTTCTATTACCGAATCCCACGGCACCTTAGGCAAGGCAACTTCGCTTCACGAGGAGGCTGGGCCCGCAAACCGAGGGCGTAGGGTTTGTGACCAGGTCTCCGTCGCTCCGGTGCCCATAACTTTTGATCCGTAAGGAGTTATGCGGCGCACAGCATACCGTTGCAAAGCTCTCCGATAGCTCTACGACGGGGGCAGTGAGCTTGCTCGCTTTGCCCATTTTGGGAGCCCAAAATCGAACGTTTTCATCAGTTTTGGGCAATTTTCTTCTTTTGCTCTATTTTTCTGTCCCGGATCGTACGTCGTGAGCTGTTAAAAGGACGACAACCTTACTCGCGGGACATTATAGGGCCCTACAACGTGATGATATCATGTCTTGCGAGGATTCTGCGTTGTTGTAGCATATGGGTTGTCGTTAAGCCCATTGAGCCTTCTGAATGGGCCATCTCTCTAGGCTGGGACTGTAAACCGTTAACACATAAAAGAATTGTGCCCTCAACATTACGGGTGCGATCATACTAGCACTAATGCACTGGATCCCATCAGAACTCCGAAGTAAAGCGCGCTTGGGCGAGAGTAGTACTAGGATGGGTGACCCCCTGGGAAGTCCTCGTGTTGCACACCCCTTTTCAATTTTTTTTGCTCCGGTTAGGGTTGCCAAGATACTTGATCCACCACATTTCTATTATAGAATCCCACGACACCTTGGGCAAGACAACTTCACTTCATGTGGAGGCTAGGCCCGCAAACCGAGGGAGTAGGGCTTGTGACCAGGTCTCCGTCGCTTCGGTTCCCATAACTTTTGATCCGTAAGTAGTTACGCAGCGCACAGCATACCGTTGCAAAGCTCTCCGAGAGCTCTATGACGGGGGCAGCCAGCTAGCTCGCAGTGCCCATTTTTGGAGCCAAAATCGAACATTTTCATCAGTTTAGGGCCACTTTTCTTCTTTTGCTCTATTTTTTAGTCCCGGATCGTACGTCGTGAGCTGTTAAAAGGACGACAATCTTACTCGCGGGACATTAGAGGGCCCAACAACGCGTCGATATCACGCCTTGCGAGGATGCTGCGTTGTTGAAGCGGATGGGTTTTCGTTAAGCCCATTGCGCCTTCTGAATGGGCCATCTCTCTAGGATGGGACTGTGAACCGTTAACACATAAATGAATTATGCCCTCAACATGACAGGTGCGATCATACTAGCACTAATGCAACGGATCCCATTAGAACTCCGAAGTTAAGCGTGCTTGGTCGAGAGTAGTACTAGGATGGGTGACCCCTGGGAAGTCCTCGTGTTGCACCCCCCTTTTCAATTTTTTTTGCTTCGGTTAGGGTTGCCAAGGTAATAGATCCACCACATTTTTATTATCGAATCCCACGGCACCGTGGGCAAGAAAACTTCACTTCACGTGGAGGCTGGGCCCGCAAACTGAGGGCGTAGTGCTTGTGACCAGGTCTACATCGCTCTGGTGCCCATAACTTTTTATCCGTCAGGAGTTGAGCGGTGCACATCATACCGTTGCAAAGCTCTCCGGTAACTCTGCGACGGGGGCAGCTAGATTGCTTGCTGTGCCCATTTTGGGAGCCTAAAATCGAACATTTTCATCAGTTTCGGGCCACTTTTCTTTCTTTGTTCTGTTTTTCTGTCCCGGATCGTACGTCGTGAGCTGTTAAATGGACGACAACCTTACTCGCGGGACATTAGAGGGCCCTACAACGCGTCGATATCACGTCTTGCGAGGATGCCGCGTTGTTGTAGCGGATGGGTTGTAGTTAAGCCCATTGGGCCTTCTAAATGGGCCATCTCTCTAGGCTGGGACTGTAAACTGTTAACAGATAAAGGAATTGTGCCCTCAACATGACGGGTGCGATCCTACCAGCACTAATGCACTGGATTCCATCAGAACTCCGAAGTTAAGCGTGCTTGGAAGAGAGTAGTACTAGGATGGGTGACCCCTGGGAAGTCCTCGTGTTACACCCCCCTTTTCAATTTTTTTTGCTCTGGTTAGGGTTGCCAAGATACTTTATCCACCACATTTCTATTATCAAATCCAACGGCACCTTGGGCTAGACAACTTCGCTTCACGTGGAGGCTGGGCTCGCAAACCGAGGGCGTTGGGCTTGTGACCAGGTCTCCGTCGCTCCGGTGCCCATAACTTTTAATCCGTAATGATGTACGCGGCGTACAGCATACCGTTGCAAAGCTCTCCGAGAGCTCTACGACGGGGGCAGCTAGCTTGCTCGCTGTACCTTTTTTGGAGCCCAAAATCGAACATTTTCATTAGTTTTGGGCCACTTTTCTTCTTTTGCTTGATTTTTCCATCCCGGATCGTACGTCGTGAGCTGTTAAAAGGAAGACAACCTTACTCGCGGGACATTAGAGGGCCCAACAACATGTCGATATCACGTCTTGCGAGGATTCTGCGTTGTTGAAGCGGATGGGTTGTCGTTAAGCCCATTGGGCCATCTTTCTATGCTGGGACTGTGAACCGTTAACACATAAAGGAATTGTGCCCTCAACATGACGGGTGCGATCATACCAGCACTAATGCACCGGATCCCATCAGAACTCCGAAGTTAAGCGTGCTTGGGCGAGAGTAGTACTAGGATGGGTGACCCCATGGGAAGTCCTCGTGTTGCACCCCCTTTTTCAATTTTTTTTGCTCCGGTTAGGGTTGCCAAGATACTTGATCCACCACATTTCTATTATCGAATCCCACGGCACCTTGGGCAAGACAACTTCGCTTCACGTGGAGGCTGGGCCCGCAAACCGAGGGCATAGGGCTTGTGACAAGGTCTCCGTCGCTGCGGTGCCCATAACTTTTGATCCATAAGGAGTTATGCGGCGCACAGCATACTGTTGCAAAGCTCTCCGACGCTCTACGATGGCGGCAGCCAGCTTACTCGCTTTGCCCTTTTTGGAGCCCAAAATCGAACATTTTTATTAGTTTCGGGCTACTTTTCTTCTTTTGCACCATTTTTTCGTCTCGAATGGTACGTTGTGAGCTGTTAAAAGGACGACAACTTTACTCGCAGGACATTAGAGAGCCCTACAACGTGTTGATATCACGTCCTGCGAGGATGCTATGTTGTTGAAGCAGATGGGTTATCGTTAAGCCCATTGGGCCTTCTAAATGGACCATATCTCTAGGCTGGGACTATGAACCGTTAACACATAAAGGAATTTTGACCACAACATGACGGGTGCGATCGTACCAGCTCTAATGCACCGGATCCCATCAGAACTACGAAGTTAAGCGTGCTTGGTTGAGAGTAGTACTAGGATGGGTGACCCCTGGGAAGTCCTCGTGTTACACCCATCTTTTCAATTATTTTTGCTCCGATTAGGGTTGCCAAGATACTTTATCCACCACATTTCTATTATTGAATCCCATGGCACCGCGGGCAAGACAACTTCTCTTCAAGTGGAGGCTGGGCCCGCAAACCAAGGGCGTAGGGCTTGTGACCAGGTCTCCGTCGCTCCGGTTCCCGTAACTTTTGATCCGTAAGTTGTTACACGGCGCACAACTTACCCTTGCAAAGCTCTCCGAGAGCTCTATGGCGGGGGGAGCCAGATAGCTCGCTGTGCCTTTTTTGGAGCCCAAAATCGAACGTTTTCATCAGTTTCGGGCCACTTTTCTTATTTTGCTCTGTTTTTCCGTCTCGTATCGTACGTCGTGAGCTGTTAAAATGACGACAACCTTACTCGCGGGACATTTGAGGGCCCAACTACGAGTCAATATCATGTCTTGCGAGGATGCTGCGTTGTTGAAGCGGATGGGTTGTTGTTAAGCCCATTGGGCCTTCTAAATGGGCCATCTCTATAGGCTGGGACTGTAAACCGTTAACACATAAAGGAATTGTGCCCTCAACATGACGGGTGCGATCATACCAGAACTAATGCACCGGATCCCATTAGAACTCTGAAGTTAAGCATGCTTGGGTGAGAGTAGTACTAGGATGGGTAACCCCCTGGGATGTCCTCATGTTGCACCCCCTATTTCAATTTTTTTGCTCCGGTTTGGGTTACCAAGATACTTTATCCACTACATTGCTATTAACGAATCGCACGGCACCTTGGACAAGACAACTTCGCTTCACGTGGAGGCTGGGCTCGTAAACCGAGGGCGTAGGGCTTGTGACCAGGTCTCCGTCGCTCCGGTGCCCATAACTTTTGCTCCGTAAGGAGTTATGTGGCGTACAACATGCCGTTGAAAAGCTCTCCGGGAGCTCTACGACGGGGGAAGCCAGCTTGCTCGCTGTGCCTGTTTTTGGAGCCGAAATCGAACATTTTCATTAGTTTCAGGCCACTTTTCTTCTTTTGCACTGTTTTTCCGTCCCGGATCGTACGTCGTGAGCTGTTAAAAGGAAGACAACCTTACTAGTGGGACATTTGAGGGCCCTACAACGTGTCGATATCCCGTCTTGCGAGGATGCAGCGTTGTTGAAGCGGATGGGTTTTTCTTATGCCCGTTAGGCCTTCTGAATGGGCCATCTCTCTAGGCTGGGACTGTGAACCTTTAACATATAAAGTAATTGTGCCCCCAACATGACGGGTGCGATCATACCAGCACTAATGCACCGGATCCCATCAGAACACCGAAGTTAAGCGTGTTTGGGCGAGAGTAGTACTAGGATGGGTGACCCCCTGGGAAGTCCTCATGTTGTACCCCCCTTTTCAATTTTTTTTGCTCCGGTTAGGGTTGCCAAGATACTTTATCCACCATATTTCCATTATCGAATCCCACGGCACCTTGGGAAAGACAACTTCGCTTCACGTGGAGGCTGGGCCCGAAAACTGAGGGTGTAGGGCTTGTGACCAGGTCTCTGTCACTCCAGTGCCCATAACTTTAGATCTGTAAGGAGTTACGCGGCGCACAGCATTTTGTTGCAAAGCTCCCCGAGAGATCTACGACGTGGGCAGCTTGCTTGCTCGCTCTGCCCATTTTTGGAGCCCAAAATCGAACATTTCCATCAGTTTCGGGCCACTTTTCTTCTTTTGCTTTGTTTTTCCATCCCGGATCGTACGTCGTGAGCTGTAAAAAGGACGACAACCTTACTCGCGGGACATTAGAGGGCCCTACAATGTGTCGATATCACGTCTTGCGAGGATGCTGCGTTGTTGTAGCGGATGGGTTGTCCTTAAGCCCATTGGGCCTTCTGAATGGGCCATCTCTCTAGGCTGCGACCGTGAACCGTTAACACATAAAAGAATTGTGCCCCCAACATGACGGGTGCGATTATACTAGCACTAATGCACTGGATCCCATCAGAACTCCGAAGTTAAGCGTGCTTGGGCGAGAGTAGTACTAGAATGGGTGACCCCCTGGGAAGTCCTTATGTTGCACCCCCCTTTTATATTTTTTTTCCTATGATTAGTGTTGCCAAGATACTTTATCCACCACATTTCTATTATCGAATCCCACGGCACCTTGGGCAAGACAACTTCGCTTCACGTAGTGGCTGGGCCAGCAAACCGAGGGCGTTGGGCTTGTGACCAGGTCTCCGTCGCTCCGGTGCCCATAACTTTTGATCCGTAAGGAGTTACGTGGCACACAGCATACCGTTGCAATGCCCTCCGATAGCTCTAAGACGGAGGCAGCCAGCTTGCTCGCTGTGTCCGTTTTTGGAGCCCAAAATTGAACGTTTTCATCAGTTTCAGGCCACTTTTCTTCTTTTGCTCTGTTTTTTCGTCCCGGATCGTACGTCGTGAGTTGTTAAAAGGACGACAACCTTACTCGCAGGAAATTAGAGAGCCCGACAACGCGTCTATATCACGTCTTGCGAGGATGCTCCGTTGTTGAAGAGGATGGGTTGTCGTTAAGCCAATTGGGCCTTCTAAATGGGCCATCTCTCTAGGCTGGGACTGTGAACCGTTAACATATAAAAAAATTGTACCTTCAACATGACGGGTGCGATCATACCAGCACTAATGCACCGGATCCCATCAGAACTCCGAAGTTAAGCGTGCTTGGGCGAGAGTAGTACTAGGATGGATGACCCCCTTGGAAGTCCTCGTGTTGCACCCCCCATTTTAATTTTTTTTCTCCGGTTAGGGTTGCCAAGATACTTTATCCACCACATTTCTATTATCGAATCCCACAGCACCTTGGGCAAGACAACTTCGTTTGACGTGGTGGCTGGGCTCGTAAACCGAGGACGTAGGTCTTGTGACCAGGTCTCCGTCGCTCCGGTGCCCATAACTTTTGAACCGTAATGAGTTACGCGGAACACAGCATACCGTTGCAAAGCTCTCCGAGAGCTCTATGACGGGGGCAGCCAGCTTGCTGACTGTGCCCCTTTTTGGAGCCCAAAATTGAACATTTTCATTACTTTCGGGCCACTTTTCTTCTTTTTCTCAGTTTTTTCGTCCTGGATCGTATGTCGTGAGCTGTTAAAAAGATGAAAACCTTACTCACGGGACATTAGAGGGCCCTACAACGTGTCGATATCACATCCTGCGAGGATGCTGCGTTGTTGAAGCAGATGGGTTGTTGTTAAGCCCATTGGGCCTTCTAAATGGGCCATCTCTCTAGGCTGGGACTGTGAACCGTTAACACATAAAGGAATTGTGCCCACAACATGACGGGTGCAATCATACCTGCACTAATGCACCAGATCCCATCAGAACTCCGAAGTCAAGCGTGTTTGGGCGAGAGTAGTACTAAGATGGGTGACCCCGTGGGAAGTCCTCGTGTTTCAACCCCCTTTTCAATTTTTTTTGCTCCGATTAGGGATGCCAAGATACTCCATCCACCACATTTCTATTATCGAATCCCTCGGCCCCGAGGGCAAGACAACTTCACTTCACGTGGAGGCTGGGCCTGCGAACCGAGGGCGTAGGGCTTGTGACTAGGTTTATGTCGCACCGGCGCCTATAACTTTTGATCCGGAAGTAGTTACGCGGCGTACAGCATACCGTTGCAAAGCTCTCCGAGTGCTCTATGACAAGGGCAGCCAGCTAGCTCTTTGTGCCTATTTTTGGAGCCCAAAATTGAACGTTTTTATCAGTTTCGGGCCACTTTTCTTCTTTTGCTCTGTTTTTCCTTCCCGGATCGTACGTCGTGAGCTGTTAAAAGGACGACAACCTTTCTCGCAGGACATTAAAGGGCCTTACAACGCGTTGATATCACGTCTTGCGAGGATGCTGCGTTGTTGAAGCAAATGAGTTGTCGTTAAGCCCATTGGGCCTTCTGAATGGGCCATCTCTCTAGGCTGGGACTGTAAACCATTAACACATAAAGGAATTGTGCCCTCAAGATGACCGGTGCAATCATACCAGCATTAATGCACCAGATCCCATCAGAACTCCAAAGTTAAGCGTGCTTGGGCAAGAGTAGTACTAGGATGGGTGACCCCCTGGGAAGTCCTTGTGTTGCACCCCCTTTTTCAATTTTTTTTGCACCGATTCGGGTTGCCAAGATACTTTATCCACCACATTTCTATTATCGAATCCCACGGCACCTTGGGCAAGACAACTTTGCTTCACGTGGAGGCTGGGCCCGCCAACCGAGGGCATAGGGCTTGTGACCAGGTCTATGTCGCTCCGGTGCCCACAACTTTTGATCCATAAGGAGTTACGCGGCACACAGCATGCCGTTGCAAAGCTCTCCGAGAGCTCTACGACGGGGGCAACCAGCTTGCTCGCTATGCCCGTTTGTGGACACCAAAATCGAATATTTTAATCAATTTCGGGCCACTTTTCTTGTTTAGCTCTATTTTTTCGTCCCAGATCGTACGTCGTGAGCTGTTAAAAGGATGACAACCTTACTCGCGGGACATTAGAGGGCCCTACAACGCGTCTATATCACATCTTGCGAGGATGCTATGTTGTTGAAGCGGATGGGTTGTCGTTAAGCCCATTGGGCCTTCTGAATGGGCCATCTCTCTAGGCTGGGATTGTGAACCGTTAACACATAAAGGAATTGTACCCTCAACATGACGGGTGCGATCATACCAGCACTAATGCATCGGATCCCATCAGAACTCCGAAGTTAATCGTGCCAGGGCGAGAGTAGTACTAGGATGGCTGACCCCCTAGGAAGTCCTCGTGTTGCACCCCCATTTTCAATTTTTTTTTGCTCCGATTAGGGTTGCCAAGATACTTTATCCACCACATTTCTATTATCGAATCCCACGGCACCTTGGGCAAGACAACTTCGTTTGACGTGGAGGCTGGGCTCGTAAACCGTGGACGTAGGGCTTGTGACCAGGTCTCCGTCGCTACGGTGCCAATAACTTTTGATCTGTAAGGAGTTACGCGGCGCACATCATACTGTTGCAAAGCTCTTCGAGAGCTCTACAAAGGGGGCAGCGTGCTTGCCCGCTATGCCCTTTTTGGACCCCAAAATCTAACATTTTCATCAGTTTCGGGCCAATTTTCTCCTTTTGCTCTATTTTTTCGTCCCGGATCGTACGTCGTTAGCTGTTAAAAGGACGACAACCTTACTCACGAGATAGTAGAGGCCCCTACAACGTGTCGATATCACGTCTTGCGAGGTTGCTGCGTTGTTGAAGCGGATGGGTTGTCCTTAAGCCCATTAGGCCTTCTGAATGGGCCATCTCTCTAGGCTGGGACTGTAAACCGTTAACACATAAAAGAATTCTGCCCTCAACATGACGGGTGCGATCATACCAGCACTAATGCACCGGATCCCATCAGAACTCCGAAGTTAAGCGTGCTGGGCAAGAGTAGTACTAGGATGGGAGACCCCATGGGAAGTCCTCGTGTTGCACCCCCCTTTTCAATTCTTTTTGCTCCGGTTAAGGTTGCCAAGATACTTTATCCACCACATTTCTATTATCGAATCCCACGACACCTTGGGCAAGACAACTTCGCTTCACGTGGATGCTGAGCCCGCAAACCGAGGGCGTAGGTCTTGTAACCAGGTCTCCGTCGCTCCGGTGCCCATAACTTTTGATCCGTAAGGAGTTACACGGTTCACAGCATACCATTGCAAAGCTCTCCGAGAGCTCTACGATGGGGGCAGCATGCTTGCTCACTGTGCCCTTTGTGGAGCCCAAAATCGAACGTTTTCATCAGTTTTGGGCCACTTTTCTTTTTTAGCTCTGTTTTTCCATCCCGGATCGTACGTCGTGAGCTGTTAAAAGGACGACACCCTTACTCGTGGGACATTAGGGGGCCCTACAACGCGTCGATATCTCGTCTTGCGTGGATGCTGCGTTGTTGTAGCGGATGGGTTGTCCGTAAGCCCATTGGGCCTTGTGAATGGGCCATCTCTCTAGGCTGGGACTGTGAACCGTTAACACATAAAGGAATTGTGCCCCCAACATGACGGGTGCGATCGTACCAGTACTAATGCACCGGATCCCATCAGAACTCCGAAGTTAAGAGTGTTTGGGCGAGAGTAGTAGTAGAATGGGTGACCCCCTGGGAAGTCCTCATGTTGCACCCCCCTTTTCAATTTTTTTTCCTCTGATTAGGGTTGCCAAGATACTTTAACCACTACATTTCTATTATCGAATCCCACGGCACCGTCGGCAAGACTACTTGGCTTCACATGGAGGCTGGGCCCGCAAACCGAGGGCGTTGGGCTTGTGACCAGGTCTCCGTTGCTCCGGTGCCCATAACTTTTTTTCCGTAAGGTGTTATACGGCGCACAGCATACCGTTGCAAAGCTCTTTGATAGCTCTACGACTGGGGCAGCTTGCTTGCTCGCTATGCCCATTTTGGGAGCCCAAAATCGAAAGTTTTCATCAGTTTCGGGCCACTTTTCTTCATTTGCTCTGTTTTTCCGTCCCGAATCGTACGTCGTGAGCTGTTAAAAGTACGACAACCTTGGTCGCCGGACATTATAGGGCCCTACAATACCTCGATATCACGTCTTGCGAGGATGCTGCGTTGTTGTACCGGATGGGTTATCGTTAAGCCCATTGGGCCTTCTGAATAGGCCATCTCTCTAGGCTGGGACTGTAAACCGATAACACATAAAGGAATTGTGCCCTCAACATGACGGGTTCGATCATACCACCACTAATCCACCGGATCCCATCAGAACTCCGAAGTTAAGCGTGCTTGGGCGAGAGTAGTACTATGATGGGTGACCCCTTGGTAAGTCCTCGTGTTGCACCCCATTTTTCAAATTTTTTTGCTCCGGTTAAGGTTGCCAAGATACTTTATCCACCACATTTCCATTATCGAATCCCACGGCACCTTGGGCAAGACAAGTTCGCTTCACGTGGAGGCCGGGCCCGCAAACCGAGGGCATAGGGTTTATGACCAGGTCTCCATCACTCCGGTGCCCATAACTTTTGATCCATAAGGAGTTACGTGGCGCACAGCATACCGTTGCAAAGCTCTCCGAGAGCTCTACGACATGGGCAGCCAGCTTGCTCGTTGTGCCCCTTTTTGGACCCCAAAATCGAACATTTTAATCAGTTTCGGGCCACTTTTCTTCTTTTGCTCTATTTTTTCATCCCGGATCGTACGTTGTGAGATGTTATAAGAACGACAACCTTACTCGAGGGACATTAGAGGGCCCTGCAATTCATCTATATCACGTCTTGCGAGGATGCAGCGTTGTTGAAGCGGATGGGTTGTCGTTAAGCCCATTGGGCCTTCTAAGTGGGCCATCTCTCTAGGCTGGGACTGTGAACCGTTAACACATAAAGGAATTATGCCCTCAACATGACGGGTGCGATCATACCAGCACTAATGCGCTAGATCACATCAGAACTCCGAAGTTAAGCGTGCTTAGGCGAGAGTAGTACTAGGATGGATGACCCCCTTGGAAGTCCTCGTGTTGCACCACCATTTCAATTTTTTTTGCTCCGGTTAGGGTTGCCAAGATACTTTATCCCACACATTTCTATTATTCGAATCCCACGGCACCTTGGGCAAGACAACTTCGTTTCACGTGGAGGCTGGGCTCGTAAACCGAAGGCGTAGGGTTTGTGACCAGGTCT
Organism: Ehretia macrophylla; assembly: GCA_037974665.1. Lineage (NCBI taxonomy): Eukaryota > Viridiplantae > Streptophyta > Magnoliopsida > Boraginales > Ehretiaceae > Ehretia > Ehretia macrophylla. The sequence goes on along the minus strand of CM075765.1, from coordinate 85,621,804 downwards.
CCGTCACTCTGGTGCCCATAACCTTTGATACGTAAGGAGTTGCGTGGCGCACAGCATACCGTTGCAAAGCTCTCCGAGAGCTCTACGACTGGGGCAGCCAGCTCATTCGCTGTACCCATTTTTGGACCCCAAAATCGAACATTTTCAATAGTTTTGGGCCACTTTTCTTTTTTTGCTCTGTTTTTTAGTCCTAGATCGTACGTCGTGAACTGTTAAAAGGACGACAACCTTACTCGCGTGACATTAGAGGGCCCTACAACACGTGGATATCACGTCTTGAGAGGATGCTGCGTTGTTAAAGCGGATGGGTTGTCGTTAAGCCCATTGGGCCTTCTAAATGGGCCATCTCTCTTGGCTGGGACTGTGAACCGTTAACACATAAAGGAATTGTGCCCTCAACATGACGGGTGCGATCATACCAGCACTAATGCACCGGATCCCATCAGAACTCCGAAGTTAAGCGTGCTTGGGCGAGAGTAGTACTAGGATGGATGACCCCCTTGGAAGTCCTCGTGTTGCACCACCATTTCAATTTTTTTTGCTCCGGTTAGGGTTTCCAAGATACTTTATCCACCACATTTCTATTATTCGAATCCCACGGCACCTTGGGCAAGACAACTTCGTTTCACGTGGAGGCTGGGCTCGTAAACCGAAGGCGTAGGTTTTGTGACCAGGTCTCTGTCGCTCCGGTACCCATAACTTTTGATCCGTAAGGAGTTGCGTGGCGCACAGCATACCGTTGCAAAGCGCTTTGAGAGGTCTACGACTGGGGCAGCCAGCTCATTCACTGTGCCCATTTTTGGAACCCAAATTCGAACATTTTCATTAGTTTTGGGCCACTTTTCTTCTTTTGCTCTGTTTTTCGTCCCGGATCGTACGTCGTGAGCTGTTGAAAGGACGACAACCATACTCGCGGGATATTAGAGGGCCCTACAATGCGTCGATATCACGTCTTGCGAGGATGTTGCGTTGTTGAAGCGGATGGGTTGTTGTTAAGCCCATTGGGCCTTCTGAACGGGCCATCTCTCGTGGCTGGGTCTGTGAACCGTTAACACATAAGCGAATTGTGCCCTCAACATGACGGGTGCGATCATACCAGCACTAATGCACCGGATCCCATCAGAACTCCGAAGTTAAGCATGCTTGGGTGAGAGTAGTACTAGGATGGGTGACCCCCTGGGAAGTCCTCGTGTTGCACCCTATTTCAATTTTTGTTGCTCCAGTTAGGGTTGTCAAGATACTTTATCCATCACATTTCTATTATCGAATCCCACGGCACCTTGGGCAAGACAACTTCGCTTCACGTGGAGGCTGGGCCCGCAAACCGAGGGCGTATGGCTTATGACCAGGTCTCCCTCGCTCCGGTGCCCATAACTTTTGATTCGTAAGGAGTTACGCGGCGCACAGCATTCCGTTGCAAAGCTCTCCGAGAGGTCTATGATGGGGGTAGCAGCTAGCTCGCTGTGCCTGTTTTTGGAGCCCAAAATCGAACGTTTTCTTCAGTTTCAGTCCACTTTTCTTCTTTTGCTACGTTTTTCGGTCCCGGATCGTACGTCGTGAGTTGTTAAAAGGATGACAACCTTACTCACGAGACATTAGAGGGCCTTACAACGAATCGATATCACGTCTTGCGAGGATGCTTCGTTGTTGAAGCAGATGGGTTGTCGTTAACCCCTTTGGGCCTTCTAAATGGGCTATCTCTCTAGGCTAGGACTGTGAACTGTTAACACATAAAGGAATTATGCCCTCAACATGACGGGTGCGATCAAACCAGCACAAATGCACCGGATCCCATCTGAACTCCGAAGTTAAGCGTGCTTGGGTGAGAGTAATACTAGGACAGGTAACCCCCTGGGAAGTACTCGTGTTGCACCCCCCTTTTCAATTTTTTTTGTTCCGGTTTGGGTTGCCAAGATACTTTATCCACCACATTTCTATTATCGAATCCCACTGCACCTTGGGCAATAGAACTTCGCTTCATGTGGAGGCTGGGCCCGTAAACCGAGGGCGTAGGGCTTATGACTATGTCTCTGTCGCTCCATTGCCCATAACTTTTTATCCGTAAGGAGTTGTGCGGTGCACAGCATACTGTTGCAAAGCTATCCGATAGCTCTACGATGGGGGCAGCTAGCTTGCTTGCTGTGCCAGTTTTGGGAGCCCAAAATCGAACGTTTTCATCAATTTCGGGCCACTTTTCTTCCTTTGCTATGTTTTTCCGTCCCGGATCGTACGTCGTGAGCTTTTAAAAGGACGACAACCTTACTCGCGGCACATTAGAGGGCCCTACAACGCGACGATATCACGTCTTGCGAGGATGCTGCGTTGTTGTAGCGGATGGGTTATCGTTAAGACCATTGGGCCTTCTAAATGGGCCATCTCTCTAGGCTGGGACTGTGAACCGTAAACATATAAAGGAATTGTGCCCTCAACATGACGAGTGCGATCATACCAGCACTAATGCACTGGATCCCATTAGAACTCCGAAGTTAAGCGCTAGGGCAAGAGTAGTACTATGATGGGTGACCCCCTGGGAAGTCCTCGTGTTTCACACCCTTTTCAATTTTTTTTGCTCCGGTTAGGGTTGCCAAGATAGTTTATCCACCACATTTCTAATATCGAATCCCACGACACCTTGGGCAAGACATCTTCGCTTCCCGTGGAGGCTTGGCTAGCAAACCGAGGGCATAGGGCTTGTGACCAGGCCTCCGTCGCTCCGGTGCCCATAACTTTTGATCCGTAAGAATTTACGCGGCGCACAGTATACCGGTGCAAAGCTCTCCGAGAGCTCTACGACGGGGGTAATCAGCTTGTTCTCTGTGCCCTTTTTGGGCCCCAAAATCGTACATTTTCATCAGTTTCGGGCCACTTTTCTTCATTTGCTCTGTTTTTTCAACCCGGATCGTACGTCGTGAGCTGTTAAAAGGACGACAACCTTACTCGCTTGACATTAGAGGGCCCTACAACCTGTCAATATCACGTCTTGCGAGGATGCTGCGTTGCTGAAGTGGATCATCATAACACTAATGCACCGGATCCCATCAGAACTCCGAAGTTAAGCGTGCTTGGGCGAGAGTAGTACCAGGTTGGGTGACCCCCTGGGAAGTCCTCGTGTTGCACCCCCCATTTCAATTTTTTTTTCTCCGGTTAGGGTTGCCATGATACTTTATCCCCCACATTTCTATTATCGAATCCCACGGCACCTTGGGCAAGACAACTTCGCTTCCCGTGGAGGCTGGGCCCGCAAACCGAGGGCGTAGAGCTTGTGAATAGGTCTCCGTCGCTCTGGTGTCCATAACTTTTGATCCGTAAGGAGTTACGCGGCGCACAACATACCGTTGCAAAGCTTTCCAAGTGCTCTACGATGGGGGCAGCAGCTTTCTCGCTGTCCCCGTTTTTGGAGCCCAAAATCGAACGTTTTCATCAGTTTCAGGCGACTTTTTTTCTTTTGCTCTGTTTTTCCGTCCCAGATCGTACGTCGTGAGATGTTGAAAGGACGAAAACCTTACTCGTGGGACATTAGAGGGTCCTAGAACGAGTTGATATCACGTCTTGCGAGGATGCTTCGTTGTTGAAGTGGATGGGTTGTCGTTAAGCCCATTGAGCCTTCTGAATGGGCTATCTCTCTAGGCTGGGACTGTGAACCGTTAACACATAAAGGAATTGTGTCCTCAACAGGACGGGTGCGATCATACCAGCACTAATGCACCGGATCCGATCTGAACTCCGAAGTTAAGCGTGCTTGGGCGAGAGTAATACTTGGATGGGTGACCCCTTGGGAAGTCCTTGTGTTGCACCCCCTTTTCAATTTTTTTTGCTCCGGTTAAGGTTGCCAAGATACTTTATCCACCACATTTCTATTATCGAATCCCACGGCACCTTGGGCAAGACAACTTCGCTTCATGTGGAGGCTGGGCCCGCAAACAGAGGGCGTAGGGCTTGTGACCAGGTCTCCGTCGCTTCGGTTCCCATAACTTTTCATCCGTATGTAGTTACGCGGCGCACAGTATACCGTTGCAAAGCTCTCCGAGAGCTCTATGACCGGGGTAGCCAGCTAGAACGCTGTGCCCATTTTTGGAGCCCAAAATCGAACGTTTTCATCAGTTTCGTGCCACTATTCTGATTTTGCTCTGTTTTTTCGTCCCGTATCGTACGTCGTGAGCGAACACAAAAGGACGACAAACTTACTCGCTGGACATTAGAGGGCCCAACAACACGTCAATATCATGTCTTGCGAGGATGCTGCGTTGTTGAAGCGGATGGGTTGTGGTTAAGCCCATTTGGCGATCTGAATGGGCCATCTCTCTAGGCTGGGACTGTGAACCGTTAACACATAAAGGAATTGTGCCCTCAACATGACGGGTGCAATCATACTAGCACTAATGCAGCGGATCCAATCAGAACTCCGAAGTTAAGCGTGCTTGGGCGAAAGTAGTAATAGGATGGGTGACCCCCTGGGAAGTCCTCGTGTTGCACCCCCCTTTTCAATTTTTTTTGCTCCGGTTAGGATTGCCAAGATACTTGATCCACCACATTTCTATTATCGAATCCCACGGCACCGTGGGCAAGACAACTTCGCTTCACGTGGAGGCTGGTCCCGCAAACCGAGGGCGTAGGGCATGTGACCAGGTCAACATCGTTCCTGTGCACATAACTTTTGATCCGTAAGGAGTTACGCAGCGCACAACATACCGTTGCAAAGCTCTTCGGGAGCTCTACGACGGGGCAACCAGCTTGCGCACTGTGCCCATTTTGGGAGCCCAAAATCGAACGTTTTCATTAGTTTCAGGCGACTTTTCTACTTTTGCTCTGTTATTCCATCCTAGATTGTACGTAGTGAGCTGTTAAAAGGACGACAACCTCACTCGCGGACATTAGAGGGCCCTACAACCCGTCGATATCACGTCTTGCGAGGATGCTGCGTTGTTGTAGCAGATGGGTTCTCGTTAAGCCCATTGGGCCTTCTGAATGGGCCATCTCTCTAGGCTGGGATACTAAACCGTTAACACATAAAGGAACTGTACCCTCAACATGACGAGTAAGATCATACCAGCACTAATGCACTGGATCCCATCAGAACTCCGAAGTTAAGTATGCTTGGGCGAGAGTAGTCCTAGGATGGGTGACCCCCTGGGAAGTCCTCGTGTTTCACCCCCTTTTTCAATTTTTTTTGCTCCGACTAGGGTTGTCAAGATACTTTATCCACCACATTTCTATTATCGAATCCCACAGCACCCTGGGCAAGACAATTTCACTTTACGTGGAGGCTGGGCCTGCAAACCGAGGGCGTAGGGCTTGTGACCAGGTCTCCGTCGCTCTGGTGCCCATAACTTTTGATTCGTAAGGAGTTACGCGGCGCACATCATACCGTTGCAAAGCTCTCCGAGAGTTCTACGACCGGGTCAGCGAGCTTGCTTGCTTTGCCCATTTTTAGAGCCCAAAATCGAACATTTTCATTAGTTTCGGGCCACTTTTCTTCTTTTGCTCTGTTTTTCTGTCCCGGATCGTACGTCATGTGCTTTTAAAAGGACAACAACCTAACTCGCAGGACATTAGAGGGCCCTACAAAGATTCGATATCACATCTTGCGAGGATGCTGCGTTGTTGAAGCAGATGGGTTATCGTTAAGCCCATTGGGCCTTCTGAATGGGCCATCTCTAGACTGGGACTGTGAACCGTTAACACATAAAGGAATTGTGCCCACAACATGACGGGTGCGATCATACCAGCACTAATGCACCGGATCCCATCAGAACTCCGAAGTTAAACGTGCTTGGGCAAGAGTAGTACTAGGATGGGTGACCCCCTGGGAAGTCCTCGTGTTCACCCCCCTTTTCAATTTTTTTTGCTCCGATTAGGGTTGCGAAGATACTTTATCCACCACATTTCTATTATAGAATCTCACGGCGCCATGGGAAAGACAACTTCGCTTCACGTGGAGGCTGGGCCCGCAAACCGAGGGCGTAGGGCTTGTGACCAGGTCTCCGTCGCTCCGGTGCCCATAACTTTTGATCCGTAAGGCGTTACGCGCCGCACAGCATGTCACGCCCCAACTCGACCCCTCCTATAATCAGTCAGGACGCAACGGAATTTCGGCAGTATAACGACAGTAAATAGGATACCGAGGCTCTAAACCAACCTCAATAGGACATCATACATCAACTCCATAAACCATACAACAAACAACTTCTCAATAGCATAATAACATACATCATAACCATATTATACAATAAACATCCTTCGTTATACGCCTCCGTTCCAACATAATACATAAACCTTAATATACATTGCAAAATATATTGATACCAACCTAGCAACCTAAACATAGACCAAAGAAAGGCTACTAAGACAGCATCAACTAATTCATTAACTTTTCAACATCTTATACATTATAAGCTACAAAGCAGATAAAAGTCTACTAAGTTAATTTACAAGATAATAAAACATGTACGACATCACGGATAAGACTCTGGAACATAGGACTCATCCACGTAAGGCACGTTTTCTACATTCTTCTCTTCAGGAGGCACGTACCCGTAATCCTGCAAAGGTACACCTGTATGCATGCAATAATAGAGAGTGAGCTTATATAAAATAAGCCCAGCGAGGATCCGATAGATCTCGAGCAAGGTCTACTAAACTCCTTGGAATAATCCTTTGAGTCAGTAAACACACAATGAACATCAATAATCATTATAAATGCAACAATAGTAATAACTGTAAACACACAATAAGGATACGATACATTTGCTGATGAAGCCCCATACACCAATTCCATGCTCAACAACTCCTCCAAACTCAATGACACAATCCTGAGGTACCTTGACCTAGACCCACACCCTATGGCCTCTCCGCCCATGCGAGATAGGGATTAGCCATGATAACTGTGCCCGCAGTCCAGGATGCCTCCCGAGGTGACACAACATTATCAAAGCTCACAACAATGAGACTCAACATAAATAAACCGAGAGATCAGCAACGAGGGTGCCCGATTCCCGTAATCCATAATCAATCCATAATATGGGAGATCAGCAACAAAAGTGCCCGATTCCCATACTCAATAATAATCAATCAATAATATGGGAGATCAGCAACAAAAGTGCCCGATTCCCGTACTCAATAATAATCAATCAATAATATGGGAGATCAGCAACAAAAGTGCCCGATTCCCGTACTCAATAATAATCAATATAACATCAATATAACATCAATATAACATCAATATTTAATTAAACAACAAGCAACTAAGTTAGATGACAAAGTAGGCCATCCAACTTAACATGCATGAAACACGTAATCTAACCCTAGTCTAACCATTAACAACTCACAATTCAATCATTCAAACCACACCCAATCAACTAAGGCTCAATCTAACATTTTAAATAAAGACAACCTAAACTTCAAATAATCATATCTTACATTTTACTAATCCAAACAACTCCAAATCAGTTTCAAACACTCACCCGTTCAATCAACTACATTAGCCCCCTCGGAAACAAACCAAAACACATCCAAATCATGCCCAATAACCCTAAAACCCTAGTGTATCATGGCTGAAATTTCTGGATTTTGGCACGGACATAACAATCGAAAATTTGGCATTACAACGGCGCTACCACGTAATTATCAATCTTTTAGAAATCGACGGCAATCGATTCCGATCAACACAACTCAAAATATTCAACATTTAACAAATTAATCAACTTTAAATACCCAAAAAATAATAAATATGCTACATCCGTTCAAATCTCATAGTATTGCATATAAATGATCCCTAGCATGCATGGAGCAATAATCTAACATCAGATTAACATTCTAACGGTTCAATAATTAATTATACGCAAAAACATAAAAATGACATTTTGAGATCTAGAATTTTTCTCTCACCTTTGATCCAAAGTAAAGCTAGGAATGCGTGCAATAGGTGCCCAACAAGCAGAATCCAGCCCGATTTGAAAAGATTCGGACTAAAACTAAGTTTCCTAAGGCAAAATTGTTTTGTAAAATAAGTTGAAAAACTCTAAAAAATGCCAAGAAACTCAGGGCTGCAATGTATGTGTTTTTGTGGTGTTTGCTTTGTTTTTAGTGTGTGTAGAGATTTTATATGCAAAGTCAACAAAACAACAAAGTCAAAGTTGATATATTTAGTCTTTTAATTCTATTTTCTAGCCTTTTAATTCATTTTATTGACTATTTCTTGCACAACTAATAAATTAACACCTAAATTAATTCTAGACAATATATTTTAGGTGACAAAGAGTTTTATATTAAAATAGTTTTACCCGAGTTGGCCTAAAACTCGATTTTCGCAAAAGTCGGTGTAAAAACCCTAATAAATTCCTAAGCCGATTTTAAAACCGTTTTCATCAAACATAGGTCTATTAAAGTCCGAGGACTAGGTCTAGAAGGGTTAAAAAGACCAGTTTCAAAATTTTAGCGGACGTGTTTCGAAAACACTATTCATTAAAAATGGACGATAAAATTTCTGACTCCGTTTTTTATGAAAATTTCATGAATGCACATTTAGCATGTTCTAGGAGTATTGATACTAAAATTACCACATTCTAAGTCACATAGCACATAGACAGGTTCACGCAAAACGAGATAAAGCCCGCAAAATGAGATAAGATAGAAAAGTAGGGTTTCACACAGCATACCGTTGCAAAGCTCTCTGTGTGCTCTACGACACGGGCAGCTAGCTTGCTCGTTGTGTCCATTTTTGGTGAGCAAAATCAAACGTTTTCATCAGTTTCGGGCTACTTTTCTTCTTTTGCTATGTTTTTCCGTCCCGGATCGTACGTCGTGAGCTGTTAAAAGGACGACAACCTTACTCGCGGGACATTAGAAGGCCCTACAACATGTCGATATCACGTCTTGCGAGGATGCAGCGTTTTTGAAGCGGATAGGTTGTCCTTAAGCCCATTAGGCCTTCTGAATGGGCCATCTCTCTAGGCTGGGACTGTGAACCATTAACACATAAAGGAATTGTGCCCTCAACATGACGGGTGCGATCATACGAGCACTAATGCACCAGATCCCATCAGAACTCCGAAGTTAAGCGTGCTTGGGCAAGAGTAGTACTTGGATGGGTGACCCCCTGGGAAGTCCTCGTGTTGCACCACCCTTTTCAATTTTTTTTGCTCCAGTTAGGGTTGCCAAGATACTTTATCCACCACATTTCTATTATCAAATCCCACGGCACCTTGGGCAAGACAACTTCGCTTCACGTGGAGGCTGGGCCCGCAAACAGAGGGCGAAGGGCTTGTGACCAGGTCTCCGTCGCTCCGGTGCCCATAACTTTTGATCTGTAAGGAGTTAGGCGGCGTACAGCATACTGTTGCAAAGCTCTCCGAGAGCTCTACAACGGGGGCAACTTGCTTGCTCGCTATGCCTATTTTTGGAGCCCAAAATCGAACATTTCCATCAGTTTTGGGCAACTTTTCTTCTTTTGCTCTATTTTTCTGTCCCGGATCGTACGTCATGAGCTGTTAAAAGGTCGAAAACCTTACTCGTGGGACATTAGAGGGCCCTACAATGTGTTGATGTCACGTCTTGCAAGGATGCTTCGTTGTTGAAGTAGATGGGTTGTCCTTAAGCCCATTAGGCCTTCCGAATGGGCCATTTCTCTAGGCTGGGACTATGAACCGTTAACAGATAAAGGAATTGTGCCCTCAACATGACGAGTGCGATGATACCAGTACTAATGAACCGGATCCCAATAGAACTCCGAAGTTAAGCGTGCTTGGGCGAGAGTAGTACTAGGATGGGTGACCCCCAGGGAAGTCCTCGTGTTGCACTCCCCTTTTCAATTTTTTTTGCTCCGATTAAGGTTGCCAAGATACTTTATCCACCACATTTCTATTATCGAATCCCATAGCACCGTGGGCAAGACAACTTCGCTTCACGTGGAGGCTGGGCCCGCAAACCGAGGGCGTTGGGCTTGTGACTAGGTCTCCGTTGCTCCGGTGCCGATAACTTTTTATCCATAAGGAGTTACGCGGCACACAGCATACCGTTGCAAAGCTCTCCGAGAGCTCTACGACGGGGGCAGTTAGCTTGCTCGGTGTGCCCGTTTTGGGAGCCCAAAATTGAACATTTTCATCAGTTTCGGGCCACTTTTCTTCTTTTGCTCTGTTTTTCCGCCCCAGATCGTACGTCATGAGTTGTTAAAAGGACAACAACCTTACTCACCGGACATTAGAGGGCCCTACAACGCGTCGATATCACGTCTTGCGAGGATGGTGCGTTGTTGAAGCGGATGGGTTGTCGTTAATCCCATTGGGCCTTCTGAATGGGCCATCTCTCTAGGTTGGGACTGTAAATCGTTAACACATAAAGGAATTGTGCCCTCAACATGACGGGTGCGATCTTACCAGCACTAATGCACCGGATCCCATCAGAACTCCGAAGTTAAGCGTGCTTGGGCGAGAGTAGTACTAGGATGGCTGACCCCCTGGGATGTCCTCGTGTTGCACCCCCCTTTTCAATTTTTTTTGCTCCGGTTAGGGTTGCCAAGATACTTTATCCACCACATTTCTATTATCAAATCTCACGGTACCATGGGCAAGACAACTTCGCTTCACGTAGAGGCTGGGCCCGCAAACCGAGGGCGTAGGGCTTGTGACCAGGTCTCCGTCGCTCCGATGCCCATAACTTTTGATTCGTAAGGAGTTACGCGGTGCTGTCACGCCCCAACCCGACCTATAGAGGTTAGACTAGGGTGTGATCTAAACGTTCATATCATTTCACGTACTTAATCGTTCATTAAGGTTTAACGCTTAACGTTAGCCTAGAACTCCAAATTTTTCCGGAAAACCGGCAGCATAACGGTTGTAATTGGCTCCTTAGTTTGACCTAATTTCTAAACGCCTCAATTATTCCAATCATTAATCCAATTCCATTAAGGACTCCTATTTTGTCACCAACCGATTTGCCTACTAGTTTATCTTGAAAGTCTCGTTTGGTTAATAAGCCTAACATGATAACTATATCCTGTTTATTTGTCAATTTCCTATCATGCAAGTACCTATTCTCCTTTAGCTTGTGCATGATCACTAGGTGAGATTAAGTAGAGTTACATTATTTATTTCTTCACCTAGCGGTTCAAACGCCTACGATAACTACTAATTAAATGACGAAAGTAAACAACCAAATAAAGAGTTCGTCTGGCTACAATTAGTACAAGCCAAAATTAGACCCAAATTACAACGGGGTCATTTACATCAATAAAATGAACAGTTTGCAATCAAACACAATATCCATATAGCAACCACTTTCAAGCAAAGCACAAAAGCACGTAGTCACTCCAAGGAATCATCAACAAGCACATTTACTTCGGGTACTTGTTCCAAATCTGCTGCACCTGTGACAAAAAAAGGGTGAGTCCTTATGAACTCAGCGAGGGGGAACGAGAAATAAGTTTTGAAACTCATTTTTCCAGTTCAACTTCTAAAAAATCCTTTTTGCAAGCACGAATATGTCACAAGTAAGTACATACAAATAATATAAAGTAAAGGAACACAATTACCAGTCTTTCCTCCCCGAGGTCCTCTAGGAACCAAGCGAGAGTACTTATACATATAGAAAAGGATACGGTGATCTTTTACTCTCAGTTGTTGCGGCCGACTCCAAATCATCCCCTTAACACGCCAAGTGGGTGTACTCCGGATGTACCCCGAAATCCTACGACCCAACTCTGCGAGGAAGTCAAGCCCCCAAGCGAGAGAGGGAATGGGACCATGGTAGTCACGGTTGCACCGGCAAGCCCGATACCGCTCGGTGTGCGTGAACGCTACCATGCCAGAATGAAAGGTTGCAACCTTGTATGCAATGCACATTTATGACATTTAATATATCACATTAGGAGGACAACAAAGTAAGTTGCCTCCGGACAGTCATAAGATTGCACATTGACAAGTAAGCAAGCGAGGCACGATAAGACAAGTAATTTCACTTGAAAGGCATATGGAGTTACATGAACATTAAACGGGCAGCCATGTAACGCACATAAGACAAGTCATATAACTCATTACAACGTTCACGTAATCAAATAATAAGATTATTCAACATGCAACAACATATACGTGGGCTCAAATGCAAGAAAGGCCTATTTGTCAACATGCAACGATCAAAATCACATTTAGGGCTATAAGGCAACTACGGGCAGCCTACTAAACATATAATTACACTCAATATTCAAAGGATCAACACTTAGCAACTTCACCTAGTCACTAGGGTTTCCATTTCGTGCTTACCCGTGCAATTAAGCCCCAAGTCAAATCAAAATCAATCTCAAGCCAAGCATCAATTAATCCAAACATCCCCAAGTACTCAAAACAGTCCACACAACATCCCAATGCCACAATCCAAAGCAATTAATACCACAAGAGAAGTTACAACAAATTTCTAAGCATTTAACTAAGTGAAACCCTCACTGCAATAGGCTGTTTTCTCACAATCATTGAGTTAGGAAAATAATCTCCAATTCCAGTAAATAAGATGTCAAATTAAATCTTAAGAAGTGAACTAAAATCAGAAACAAACCTTGCATCATTTGGAGTTCGAGATCAATAGTTATAGGCAAAACAGTAGGATTGCACAAAACTGTCCAGATTTGAACACATTTCAATAATTGTCGCTTTTGAGGTCCTTAGGGTCAGATTTAGCCTTAGTCCATTTCTGACAAAAATGTCCAGGACTGAAAAATATAGTAGCACACCAAATTTCATGCATTTTAGGAATCATTTACTAAGTCAAAACTGATTCGTTCCACAAGGTCAGTGAATCTGCCAAAACCTGCTTCATTTTTCCCAGACTTCCAAATTTGGACACATTTTAATGACTTGCCATTTTGAGGACTTTAGAGTCAAAATTAGCTGTGGCCTATTTCTGCGAAAAATGTTCAAAGCCAGAAAAAATAGTTACCTACCAATTTTCATGCATTTTCAACATCATTTTATTAGCCAAACTCACCTCTCAACAACAAGATAGAGAGCTGTCATCAAACCCGATTTCATCTATCATTAACTTCAAGCCAAAATCTTGCCATGCATGGTTGTAAAAGCTTATGAACACACATATAACTCAAGTACAGAAGCAAAGACATACATTTAAGAGCATGCATGTGGATTTTTGAAGGATTTTCAAAAGGTTTTAGCCCTCACCTTAGCAAATCAACAAGAAGATGCCCAAAACTTGTTGAAGCACAAATTTCTTCTTCTTCCTTGCTTAGCCGAGATTCCAACTTGATTTTCTCTATTTTTCCTAGCTTAGTGACCAAGCTCTTAGTACATGCATGTGGTTAGAACAAGAAGAAAAGAAATGGAAGCCAAGAAACTTACCTAGGCCGAAAATGGTGAGTCAAAAGCTTGCATGTGAGTTTTCTTGCAACCTAGCTATCTTGGTTGAGTTCCTTTGCTTGTGGCTTGTCTTGATTAACCATATGATGATGAAGATGAGCTAAGAGGTGAAGAGATTCAGCCAAGGCCGAGAGAGAGAGAGAAGAATGAGAGGGAGAGAGAAAAGTGTGAGGAAAAATGAGAGAAATGACAAAGAGTGAAGCTTTTGCACTTCTTCATGCAAGTGGTCGGCCTTGGGCTTCTAAAATTCCTGATTTTTGTGTCTTCAAGAGCATATTTGAAATTCCTAGTATGGGCAAAGAAGAGTTGGTCGAGTATGGTGGAGATTTGAGGAGGTTTTGAGCAATTTTGTTTATGCATTTTTGTCATAGGATTGTCATAAGTTGTCTAGAATCAATTTCAATTGAGTAAGCATGCAAAAACACCACTTAGTGGTCAGCCAAGGCTAATAAAAATGCTGAATTTTGTCAAATTTTGATCATTATTTAATTGTGTCTTGAAAGTGCAAAAAGAATAAGGAATAAAGAATAAGGAATGTCTAGCTTTTTGTGAGATTTTGTCTTCTAGTGGGTTGAATTAGTAATTTAATAATAGTTAGTGGATTTTGTAGGATTACTTAATGACCTAGTGAGGTCATTTAGACGGATTCTGACCCTTGTTATTCTTCCTACTCCGGTTCGTCCTGTGTTTGGTGATCTCTTACCACAATCAATTCACTTCCTATGTTTCTCCAATCATTTAGTTCGATGTGACCTCTACATTTATAGTTCTTTCCTTTGAACGACTCTATTCTCCATTTGATCTTAAGGTCAAGTTCATTAACTAAGGTTAGAGTCTTCAAACATAGTCATCAAAGTTGCATCGGTATTCTAACAATAGAACTATAACTCCAAAATCATGACTCATGTTGTATCAATCTCGCATTCATACCTCAAAAGGAATATCACAATAATACCATGATTCTATGGTGACATACACCAATTTCAAGATGATAGGTCTATATCCGATTTATATATCCTACCAACTAGTTTCAAAATTGTTAACACGTAGGACATACACATGTTATAGATTATTTCCACAATACGACCCTAATTTCAGGTTGAACTTACCAAACAAATTAATCCATCTCAAGTCGTCATCTATCAGTAGTATCATAGTTCTTATCTTGAAGGTACATTGGATTAGTAAATCTTCTAATGACTAGTCTCCCGGTTACAGGCTCCTATTCACTAACATCCTTTCCCAGCTTCGTTAACCTCCACGCTCGTAATCAAGGAGAAAGACCATTGAGATTCATTAAACTCGAATTCTAAGGTTTATTAAGTACAATCAACAAATGCCATTGAAATTGCATGGGTAAACTGATCATGTCGCACTAGTTCAACTCTTACAAGTAAATTCATCAACTCGTAATCCACAATTTATTTCCTTATTCAAATCCCTATCTTCAAGTCACGAGGCTTCAGAATTTCTTTAATCTTAACCAAGACCCCTAAGGCAAATAGTTTCAATCTCAAATAAATTTCACTCACCTCAATCCAAGGTTACGTCATACTTAAGAAGATAATGGTCCTACTCACTTAGCCACCTAGTCATTCCTTCGAACACTTAATGCCCGCCAATATATCTTCAACATTAATGTTACTAAGCTAGGGCCATAGCCATGTAAGTGATATCAATGCTCCACTAGGTTATCGGCCAAACAACAACAATCCTAGCACTATAAATGGGTACCGAAATGACCGAGCTCAAAAAATACTTACACGAGATAACTTCAAGGTTGTATCAATATAAAAATTATGACCACGAGGCATCCTTCAACATAACCTAATAGAACTTCAAAAGTAACCAACCACTTATTTAACTATCACTACAAGATTTACCCCTCTTATTCAACGACCATAATTCGATGTCTACCAATCGCTAGTTTCTAGATGTGAAACGGTGCACATAGATACGGTGGTCTAACAATAGTCTCTTGGGTCATTATGACTCTAATTCATCTCTATCTTAACTCTATGAAATCTTACTCTTCTCATTTACATGTTCAACTAGCTAAGAGCATCAAGACTCATCGACCTTAGGTCCTAGGGTTCACCATGAATCATCATGCATACTCACTATTAGCTATTTAGGATTTCTAATCATACCCTAACAACTCCACTTTGTAACCGAATGCTTTAATCTCATTTCCATGGTTTATATATTAGGTCCATCGGTAATACTTAGGGATATATGCTTCCTAATATCCTTTAGGGTATCCAAATAACGAGTGTATAGAATGACTTACTTTGCATAATCACAACTAAATCCGAGGGGCAACAATTTGATACCATGATTCTTAATATCACCAATATCCAACTTAGGACCTTAGCAACATTAGTCATCTAATACATAATTCAATACCTTACACTCTCATTCGACCTAACATTTAGGTGTAGTCTTCCGAACACGAGTTCTAGTTACGCGAATTCCTCGATTCCAACATCCCCATATCTTGTTATACTAAAGATTCATCAACCTTGTTAAATTTAGTCTCCAGAGTTGCCTACATGTCTTGAGGTTATCCATTGTTAAGTTACTTAAACACACTATTCACGCCTTAATAATCTAACCCCTATCGTCAATTTCCACGAGTTCATCTCTTAATTTCTAGGTCACAATCTTACCATTGAGTGAACTTGAAACTCATTAATATACACCTTATTAGGTTCAACGATGCTTAATTCCAATCAAGTAAGGATTCAATCATATAAATGGTCTATTATACCATTTCAAGATATAATAATTTGATTCAAAAGCAACTCCTAAGTCAAACTTCCATTATAAGCATATGAACATATATATACTACTCCACATGTCCAATAGTATATTGTTATATCTAAGGAAAGTTGTATGTCCTTAACATTTATTCTTGAACCACAATGAGAAGAACGGTTTAAAGGAATCAAAACTTCATAGCCATAAAATTGATAACTTAATCATAAGTATGAGTGTTCCAAAGATAAGGGGATAACTTTACCTCAACATTTATACATGTGCTACGCATTTTATATATGCATATCCAATAATACATACGATCCATCGAGTACCTGTGAAGATGCGAGAAATCTCTAACCGAGCTTTTTCGTTCGTCCTGCACAAATTCACTTCCCTGAAATTCCTAATCCTAACTATCTATGTGCATAAACAATCATTCACGGTTATATAACTTGCACATGTATCAAGGAAGGAGTATAAAAGCATGCATGCATCATTGAGAACGTGTCAGTGGGCATGATACAGAGTACATATGGTCCACAAAGGCACATAATATTCGATACTTAAAGCAATTAAAGCACATTAGCACATATTAACACATACAAACAAGACATCATAATTACTTTAGGGCTTCTACCTACGGTCCGAGAGTTGAATCCGACTAATACCTAGTTAGTAAACTAAGCTCTGATACCATTCTGATATAAGGTGTCACGCCCCAACCCGACCTATAGAGGTTAGACTAGGGTGTGATCTAAACGTTCATATCATTTCATGTACTTAATCATTCATTAAGGTTTAACGCTTAACGTTAGCCTAGAACTCCATAATTTTCTGAAAAACCGGCAGCATAACGGCTGTAATTGGCTCCTTAGTTTGACCTAATTTCTAAACGCCTCAATTATTCCAATCATTAATCCAATTCCATTAAGGACTCCTATTTTGTCACCAACAGATTTGCCTACTAGTTTATCTTGAAAGTCTCGTTTAGTTAATAAGCCTAACATGATAACTATGTCCTGTTTATTTGTCAATTTCCTATCATGCAAATACCTATTATTCTTTAGCTTGTGCATGATCACTAGGTGAGATTAAGTAGAGTTACATTATTTACTTCTTCACCTAGCGGTTCAAACGCCTACGATAACTACTAATTAAATGATGAAAGTAAACAACCAAATAAAGAGTTCGTCCGGCTACAATCAGTACAAGCCAAAATTAGACCCAAATTACAACGGAGTCATTTACATCAATAAAATGAACAGTTTGCAATCAAACACAATATCCACATAGCAACCACTTTCAGGCAAAGCACAAAAGCACGTAGTCACTCCAAGGAATCATCAACAAGCACATTTACTTCGAGTACTTGTTCCAAATCTGCTGCACCTGTGACAAAAAAGAAGGTGAGTCCTTATGAACTCAGCGAGGGGGAACGAGAAATAAGTTTTGAAACTCATTTTTCCGGTTCAACTTATGAAAAATCTTTTTTGCAAGCATGAATATGTCACAAGTAAGTACATAACGTAATGTAAAGTAAAGGAACACAATTACCCGTCTTTCCTCCCCGAGGTCCTCTAGGAACCAAGCGAGAGTACTTATACATATAGAAAAAGGATACGGTGATCTTTTGCTCTCAGTTGTTGCGGCCGACTTCAAATCATCCCCTTAACATGCCAAGTGGGTGTACTCCGGATGTACCCCGAAATCCTACGACCCAACTCTCTAAGGAAGTCCAGCCCCCAGGCGAGAGAGGGAATTGGACCATGGTAGTCACGGTTGCACCGGCAAGCCCGATGCCGCCCGGTGTGCGTGAATGCTACCATGTCAGAATGAAAGATTGCAACCTTGTATGCAATGCACATTTATGACATTTAATATATCACATTAGGAGGACAACAAAGTAGGTTTCCTCCGGACAGTCATAAGATTGCACATTGACAAGTAAGCAAGCGAGGCACGATAAGACAAGTAATTTCACTTGAAAGGCATATGGATTTATATGAACATTAAACGGGCAGCCATGTAACGCACGTAAGACAAATCATATAACTCATTACAACGTCCACGTAATCAAATAATAAGATTATTCAACATACAACAACATATACGTGGGCTCAAATGCAAGAAAGGCCTATTTGTCAACATGCAACGATCAAAATCACATTTAGGGCTATAAGGCAACTATGGGCAGCCTACTAAACATATAATTACACTCAATATTCAAAGGATCAATACTTAGCAAGTTCGCCTAGTCACTAGGGTTTCCATTTCGTGCTTACCTGTGCAATTAAGTCCCAAGTCAACACAAAATTAATCTCAAGCCAAGCATCAATTAATACAAACATCCCCAAGTACTCAAAACAGTCCACACAACAACCCAATGCCACAATCCAAAGCAATTAATACCACAAGAGAAGTTACAACAAATTTCTAAGCATATAACTAAGTGAAACCCTCACTGCAATAGGCTGTATTCTCACAATCATTGAGTCAGGCAAACAATCTCCAATTCCCGTAAATAAGATTTCAAATTAAAGCTTAAGAAGTGAACTAAAATCAGAAACAAACCTTGCATCATTTGGAGTTCGAGATCAATAGTTATAGCCAAAACAGTGGGATTGCACAAAACTGTCCAGATTTGCACACATTTCAATAATTGTCGTTTTTGAGGTCCTTAGGGTCAGATTTAGCCTTAGTCCATTTCTGACAAAAATGTCCAGGACTGAAAAATTTAGCAGCACACCTAATTTAATGCATTTTAGACATCATTTACTAAGTCAAAACTGGTTCATTCCACAAGGTCAGTGCATCTGCCAAAACCTGCTGCATTTTTCCCCGACTTTCAGATTTGGACACATTTTAATGATTTGCCATTTTGAGGACCTTAGAGTCAAAATTGGCTTTGGCCTATTTCTTCAAAAAATGTTCCAAACTGGAAAAACGAGTTACCTACCACTTTTCATGCATTTTCAACATCATTTGCCTAGCCAAACTCACCTAGAAACAACAAGACAGAGAGCTGTCATCCAACCCGATTTCATCTATCATCATCTTCAAGCCAAAATCTTGCCATGCATGGTTGTAAAAGCTTATGAACACACAAATAACTCAAGTACAGAAGCAAAGACATACATTTAAGAGCATGCATGTGGATTTTTGAAGGATTTTCAAAAGGTTTTAGCCCTCACCTTAGGAAATCAACAAGAAGATGCACAAAACTTGTTGAAGCACAAATTTCTTCTTCTTCCTTGCTAAGACGAGATTCCAACTTGATTTTCTCTATTTTTCCTAGCGTAGTGACCAAGCTATTAGTACATGCATGTGGTTAGAACAAGAAGAAAAGAAATGGAAGCCAAGAAACTTACCTAAGCCGAAAATGGTGAGTCAAAAGCTTGCATGTGAGTTTTCTTGCAACCTAGCTATCTTGGTTGAGTTCCTTTGCTTGTGGCTTGTCTTGATTAACCATATGATGATGAAGATGAGCTAAGAGGTGAAGAGATTCAGCCAAGGCTGAGAGAGAGAGAGAAGAATGAGAGGGAGAGAGAAAAGTGTGAGGAAAAATGAGAGAAATGACAAAGAGTGAAGCTTTTGCACTTCTTCATGCAAGTGGTTGGCCTTGGGCTTCTAAAATTCCTGATTTTTGTGTCTTCAAGAGCATATTTGAAATTCCTAGTATGGGCAAAGAAGAGTTGGTCGAGCATGGTGGAGATTTGAGGAGGTTTTGAGCAATTTTTTTATGCATTTGTGTCATAGGATTGTCATAAGCTGTCTAGAATCAATTTCAATTGAGTAAGCATGCAAAAACACCACTTAGTGGTCGGCCAATGTCACGCACCGACCCGACCCCGCAAAAGGCCAAGCCCGGACCCGACACACGGACGGAGTCTCCCCTGTACCGCGGACGATCCGAAAACCCTACAATCAATATAATACTTACGAAAGCCATAATAAACATTTGAAACAAGCCAACTTTCTTTTAAAACATATATTCCCTTATTAACCAACTTTGCAATCCAAAAATGTCATGCATACTACACAAGTATTTATGCCACTAAACAGTTAAACCATTAGTATGCAATTCTTTACTAGTCATAAGAGCATAACTTTACAACTTTACAATCTTTAAACCTTTACAACAAAAGACCATAAAGGTCTCTAGATAGAACTACATACAAGGCTACAAGCCTCAAAATAAAGCGACAACCAAGCATTAAACACATCAAGCATGGCTCGCACAAAAGTCTGGCAACCAACCACCAGCTAAGAAAAGAAGTGCTATCAAGGAAACACCTCCACTTGCTCCTCCTCCTCAGTTACTTCAAGAGGATCCGCTTCAACTACTCCTGTAAAATATAGTATAGAAAGGAATGAGCAAAAACTATTTCTCAGCGAGGGAAATTCGTCTCAAGGACGGAGATGAGAGGAGAATGCAATGCAAATAGTCAAGCAATTCATTCAATTATCATATAGAGATACAAGCAAAGCCAACAATAAAACAAGACAAGCATTAAAACTATAAACACTCATTCAAATGATACGATTCACTTTCCACGAGCAACTTTCAATCACGAATTCGATGACGACGCGCCGGCCCAAACCACCTTATAACTTTAGTTTGGAATACCCCGGAAGTATCCATCAATTCTACGACCCAAATCTCCCTGGGAGGCAACCCAAGCGAGAAAGGGAATAGGACACGGAGCTAGGGCAACCAACACTGGCAACCCGAGGCTACCCAGAGAGGCCCATCACACTGCCCTGACTCTATGAATGCAATACAATATACCATGCAACAATCGAGCAATAAAGCCACATGTGGGAGAATAACAAAGTAGGTTACTCTCGCACGCAATAGCAACAGTTGATAAACATTCCAATCAAAATCAACTCTAACAAGCATATCAAGCTATTTTAAACATTCTATAGGCATTACATTAAGATAACAAGCAAAATCACAAATCGACCCCAACTATCAAAACGCTACCATTTCCAAACGAGCCACGAGTTCTGGAAACCGACTTCGCCAATCCTCCTAGGTCACCATAAAGCACGTCGAAAGACCCCGAAACCCTACTTAACCCTAGAATTCACGCAAAGGGTCGATTTCCCCCTTTGCTCGTTTGAACTACCGCTACCCTAACCAAACACCCAACCAACACCACGACCGCACCAAAAGTGCTTCCACGGCCTCCCGAGACAATGCCATCACGCAAAATGATAAAACGCTAAACTCGACCTAAACGACCCCGACTTTCACCAATGCATTTTTCTCATTTTTTTTTCCATTACGCAACCTAAACAAACCATGCATTTAGGCATTCTAGCATACCTAGCACCTTTTCACATCAACAGAAAGCATAACAACGCAACTTCATCGTTTCAAGGGTTTACTATTCATATATTACTATTCAACTATCAATTTATATTGCCATCTCAAAATTCAACAGCATAAAATGTTAAAAAGCTATAAATATATGTTCTACCATTGTCAAGGAATATTCTTTAAGCATTAAAACGATTAAACAACAACCTACCGATAAAACCCAAAAATCACAAAGTTGATAAACATGTTATTCAAATGCGCAAATAACGTGCTTCCCTCACCTTAGGCACTCCTAGTCGCTAAGAAAACCTTGCTGGATGCCTCGGTAACAACTCCGCACGAGCTCACGCGAAGATTGGACATTTGGAAGGTTGAATTTTTTTTTTCTTTACCCTCTTGGTTTCGGCCTGCTTGGTGTTCTGATTTTCAGCTTTTGATTTTATTTTTCTTTGTTATTTGCTTATTTAAAAGATGACAACTTGGTCAAAATTGGTCAAGCCTTGGTCAACTAACTTAAAATTGGTCAAATAGCCTATTTTTATGCATTTTAAAGCTAAAATAACTATCACTAAATTAATTCTAGCTAACAACAAATAAAATATAAAATTTAAGACACCAAAATACTAGTTTCACTATTTGTTTAGGGGTAGAAAACAACCTCTAACTATCTCTCTCGAAATGCAATGCACTTTGCGACAGTAAAGAAGTAACAATTAAATCTCAAAGAATCTAAGTAAATATAATTTTCAAAATAATAAACCAAAATATTCAACATTCCGGGCTCGGGTATTACAGCCAAGGCTAATAAAAATACTGAATTTTGTCAACTTTTGATCATTATTTAATTGTGTCTTGAAAGTGCAAAAAGAATAAGGAATAAAGAATAAGGAATGTCTAGCTTTTTGTGAGATTTTGTCTTCTAGTGGGTTGAATTAGTAATTTAATAATAGTTAGTGGATTTTGTAGGATTACTTAATGACCTAGTGCTTCGTGCAAGATGCTTTCTTGATTAGCGTGAGGGCACGCTTTCCTAGGTCTAGGGCACGCGCTACGAGGTAGGACATGAACTACTAGACAAATGCACGTTTTTCTAGTAAATGCACGCAACCCTAAATGAATGCACGTAATTCAATGCATGGCACACAAAACGAACACAATTCTTAAATCTAGATCAAGGCACGCAAATCTAGATTAGGGAACATAAAACAAGACATCGCACGCAAAACGAGGTCTCGCACGTAATTCAAGATCAGGACACGTATATCTAGGTATGCAGTACATCGAGGATTAGGGCACATAATTCTAAGTCAAGGCACGTATGACGAAGTATGCACGAAAACCAAGACAGGATACACAATCCAAGATCAGTCATATAATTCTAGGTCTAAGGCACGTAAATCGAGGTAACAAACGTTATTCGGGTTCGGGCCTCACAGGCGAACAGCATACCGTTGCAATGCTCTCCGAGAGTTCTACGACGCGGGCAGCTAGCTTGCTCGCTGTGCCCATTTTTAGAGATAAAAATAGAACGTTTTCATGAGTTTCGGGCCACTTTTATTCTTTTGCTCTATTTTTCCGTCCCGGATTGTACATCGTGAGCCGTTAAAAGGATGACAACTTTACTCGCGGGACATTTGTGGGCCCAACAACGTGTTTATATCACGTCTTGCGAGGATGCAACGTTGTTGAAGCGGATGGGTTGTCCTTAAGCCCATTAGGCCTTCTGAATGGGCCATCTCTCTAGGCTGGGACTGTGAACCGTTAACACATAAAGGAATTGTGACCTCAACATGACGGATGCGATCATACTAGCACTAATGCACCGGATCCCATCAAAACTCCGAAGTTAAGCGTGCTTGGGCGAGAGTAGTACTAGGATGGGTGACCCCCTTGGAAGTCCTCGTGTTGCACCCCCATTTTCAATTTTTTTTGCTCCGGTTAGGGTTACAAAGATACTTTATCCACCACATTTCTATTATCGAATCTCACGGCACATTGGGCATGACAACTTTGCTTCACGTTGAGGCTGGGCCCGCAAACCGAGGGCACAAGGCTTGTGACCAGGTCTCCGTCGCTCCGGTGCCCATAACTTTTGATCCGTAAGGAGTTACGCGGCGCACAGCATACTGTTGCAAAGCTCTCCAAGAGCTCTACGACGGGGGCAGCCAGCTTGCTCGCTATACCCATTTTTGGAGCCCAAAATTGAACATTTTCATCTGTTTTAGGTCACTTTTCTTCTTTTGCTCTATTTTTCTGTCCCGGATCGTATGTCGTGAGCTGTTAAAAGGATGACAACCTTACTTGCGGGACATTAGAGGGCCCTACAATGCGTTGATATCACATCTTGCGAGGATGCTGCGTTGTTGAAGCGGATGGGTTGTCGTTAAGCCCATTGGGCCTTCTGAATGGGCCATCTCTCTAGGCTGGGACTGTAAACCGTTAACACATAAAGGAATTGTGCCCTCAACAAGACGGGTGCGATCATACCAGCACTAATGCACCGGATCCCATCAGAACTTCGAAGTCAAGCGTACTTGGGCAAGAGTAGTACTAGGATGGGTGACCCCCTAGGAAGTCATCGTGTTACACCCCCCTTTTCAAATTTTTTTGCTCCGGTTAGGGTTGCCAAGATACTTTATCCACCACATTTCTATTATCGAATCCCACGGCACCTTGGGCAAAACAACTTCGCTTCACGTGGAGGCTGGGCCCACAAACCTAGGGCGTAGGGCTTTTGACCAGGTCTCTATTGTTCCGGTGACCATAACTTTCAATCCGTAAGGAGTTACATGGCGCACAGCTTACTGTTGCGAAGCTCTCCGAGAGCTCTATGACGGGGGTAGCAAGCTTGCTCGTTGTGCCCATTTTTGGAGCCCAAAATCAAACATTTTCACCAGTTTCGGGCCACTTTTCTTCTTTTGCTCTATTTTTCCGTCCTGAATCTTACGCCGTGAGTTGTTAAAAGGACGACAACCTTACTCGCGGGACATTAGAGGGCCCTACAACGTGTCGATATCACGTCTTGCGAGGATGCTACGTTGTTGAAGCGGATGGGTTGTCCTTAAGCCCATTAGGCCTTCTGAATTGGCCATCTCTCTAGGCTGGGACTGTGAACCGTTAACACATAAAGGAATTGTGCACTCAACATGACGGGTGTGATCATACCAGCACTAATGCACCGGATCCCATCAGAACTCTGAAGTTAAGCGTGCTTGGGCGAGAGTAGTACTCTTATGGGTGACCCCTTGGCAAGTCCTCGTGTTGCACTCCCCTTTTCAATTTTTTTTTGCTCCGATTAGGGTTGCCAAGATACTTTATCCACCACATTTCTATTATCGAATCCGACGGCACCGTGGGCAAGACAACTTCGCTTCACATGGAGGCTAGGCCCGCAAAGCGAGGGCGTTGGCTTGTGACCAGGTCTCCGTCGCTTCGGTGCCCTTAACTTTTTATCCATAAGGAGTTACGCGGCACACAACATACCGTTGCAAAGCTCTTCAACAGCTCTACGACGGGGGCAGTTAGCTTGCTCGCTATGCCCATTTTGGGAGCCTAAAATCGAACATTTTCATCAGTTTCGGGCCTCTTTTCTTCTTTTGCTATGTTTTTCCATCCCGGATCGTACGTTGTGAGCTGTTAAAAGGACGACAACCTTACTCGCTGGACATTAGAGGGCCCTACAACGCGTCGATATCACGTTTTGCGAGGATGCTGCGTTGTTGAAGGGGATGGGTTGTCGTTAAGCCCATTGGGCCTTCTGAATGGGCCATCTCTCTAGGTTTGCGCTGTAAACCATTAACACATAAAGGAATTGTGCCCTCAACATGACGGGTGCAATCATACCAGCACTAATGCATCGGATCCCATCCGAACTCCGAAATTAAGCATGCTTGGGCGAGATTAGTACTAGGATGGGTGACTCCCTGGTAAGTCCTCTTGTTGCACCCCCCTTTTCAATTTTTTTGCTTCGATTAGGGTTGCCAAGATACTTTATCCATGACATTTCTATTATCGAATCTCACGGCACCATGGGCAAGACAACTTCGCTTCACGTGGAGGCTGGGCTCGCAAACAGAGGGCGTAGGGCTTGTGACCAGGTCTCCGTCGCTTCGGTGCCCATAACTTTTGACCCGTATTGAGTTACGCGGCGCACAGCATACTGTTACAAAGCTCTCCAAGAGCTCTACGATGGGGGTAGCCAGCTTGGTCGCTTTGCCCCTTTTTTGAGCCCAAAATCGAGTATTTTCAGCAGTTTCGGGCCACTTTTCTTATTTTGCTCTGTTTTTCCGTCCCGGATCTTACGCCGTGAGCTGTTAAAAGGATGACAACCTTACTCACGGGACATTAGAGGGCCCTACAACGTGTCGATATCACGTCTTACGAGGATGCTACGTTGTTGAAGCGGATGGGTTGTCCTTATGCCCATTAGGCCTTCTGAATAGGCAATCTCTCTGGGCTGGGACTATGAACCGTTAACACATAAAGGAATTGTGCCCTCAACATGACGGGTGCGATCATACCAGCACTAACGCACCGGATCCCATCAGAACTCTGAAATTAAGCGTGCTTGGGCGAGAGTAGTACTAGGATGGGTGACCCCCTGGGAAGTCCTCGTGTTGCACCCCCCCTTTTCAATTTTTTTGCTTCGATTAGGGTTGCCAAGATACTTTATCCATGACATTTCTATTATCGAATCTCACGGCACCATGGGCAAGACAACTTCGCTTCACGTGGAGGCTGGGCCAGCAAACCGAGGGCGTAGGGCTTGTGACCAGGTCTCAGTCGCTCCAATGCCCATAACTTTTGATCCGTAAGGAGTTACGCGTCGCACAACATAACGTTGCAAAGCTCTCCGAGAGCTCTATGACGTGGGCAGCTAGCTTGTTTGCTATGCCCGTTTTTGAAGCCCAAAATCAAACATTTTCATCAGTTTCAGGCCACTTTTCTTCTTTTGCTATGTTTTTCCGTCACGGATCGTACGTCATGAGCTGTTAAAAGGACGACAACCTTACTCGGGGGACATTACAGGGCCCAACAACACGACGATATCACGTCTTGCGAGGATGCTGCGTTGTTGTAGCGGATGGGTTGTCGTTAAGCCCATTGGGCCTTCTGAATGGGCCATCTCTCTAGGCTGGGACTGTAAACCGTTAACACATAAAGGAATTGTGCCCTCAACATGACGGGTGCAATCATACCAGCACTAATGCACCGGATCCCATCAAAACTTCGAAGTTAAGCGTGCTTGGGCGAGAGTAGTACTAGGATGGGTGACCTCCTGGGAAGTCCTCGTGTTACACCCTTCTTTTCAAATTTTTTTGCTTCGGTTAGGGTTGCCAAGATACTTTACCCACCACATTTCTATTATCGAATCCCACGGCACCTTGGGCAAAACAACTTCACTTCACGTGGAGGCTTGGCCCACAAACCGAGGGCGTAGGGATTTTGACCAGGTCTTCGTTGCTCCGGTGCCCATAACTTTAGATCCGTAAGGAGTTACGTGGCGCACAGCATACTGTTGCGAAGCTCACCGAGAGCTCTACGACGGGGGTAGCAAGCTTGCTCGCTGTGCCCGTTTGTGGATCCCAAAATAGAACATTTTCAACAGTTTTAGGACACTTTTCTTCTTTTGCTCTGCTTTTCCGTCCCGGATCTTACGTCGTGAGCTGTTAAAAGGATGAAAACCTTACTTGCGGGACATTAGAGGGCCCTACAATGTGTCGATATCACGTCTTTCGAGGATGCTACGTTGTTGAAGCGGATGGGTCGTCCTTAAGCCCATTAGGCCTTCTGAATTGGCCATCTCTCTAGGCTGGGACTGTGAACCGTTAACACATAAAGGAATTGTGCCCTCAACATGACAGGTGCGATCATACCAGCACTAATGAACCGGATCCCATCAGAACTCCGAAGTTAAGCGTGCTTGGGTGAGAGTTGTACTCGTATGGGTGACCCCCTGGGAAGTCTTCGTGTTGCACCACCCTTTTCAATTTTTTTTGCTCCGATTAGGGTTGCCAAGATACTTTATCCATCACATTTCTATTATCGAATCCGACGGTACCATGGGCAAGACAACTTCGCTTCACGTGGAGGCTAGGCTAGCAAACCGAGGGCATTGGGCTTGTGACCAGGTCTCCATCGCTCTAGTGCCCATAACTTTTTATCCATAAGGAGTTACGTGGCACACAGCATACCGTTGCAAAGCTCTCCGAGGGCTCTATGACGGGGGGAGTTAGCTTGCTCGCTGTGCCCGTTTTGGGAGCCCAAAATCGAACCTTTTCATCAGTTTCGGGCCACTTTTCTTCTTTTGCTCTGCTTTTTCGTCCCGAATCTTACACCGTGAGCTCTTAAAAGGACGAAAACCTTACTTGCGGGACATTAGAGGGCCTTACAACATGTCGATATCACGTCTTTCGAGGATGCTACGTTGTTGAAACGGATGGGTTGTCCTTAAGCCCATTAGGCCTTCTGAATTGGCCATCTCTCTAGGCTAGGACTGTGAACCGTTAACACATAAAGGAATTGTGCCCTCAACATGACAGGTGCGATCATACCAGCACTAATGAACCGGATCCCATCAGAACTCCGAAGTTAAGCGTGCTTGGGCGAGAGTTGTACTCGTATGGGTGACCCCCTGGGAAGTCTTCGTGTTGCACCACCCTTTTCAATTTGTTTTGCTCCGATTAGGGTTGCCAAGATACTTTATCCATCACATTTCTATTATCGAATCCGACGGCACCGTGGGCAAGACAACTTCGCTTCACGTGGAGGCTAGGCTCGCAAACCGAGGGCATTGGGCTTGTGACCAGGTCTCCATCGCTCCAGTGCCCATAACTTTTTATCCATAAGGAGTTACGCGGCACACAACATACTGTTGCAAAGCTCTCCGAGAGCTCTATGACGGGAGGAGTTAGCTTGCTCGCTGTGCCCGTTTTGGGAGCCCAAAATCGAACGTTTTCATCAGTTTCGGGCCACTTTTCTACTTTTGCTCTGTTTTTTTGTCCCGGATCGTACGTCGTGAGCTGTTAAAAGGGCGACAACCTTACTCGCAGGACATTAGAGGGCCCTACAACGCGTCGATATCACGTCTTGCGAGGATGCTGCGTTGTTGAAGCGGATGGGTTGTCGTTAAGCCCATTGGGCCTTCTGAATGGGCCATCTCTCTAGGTTGGGACTGTAAACCATTAACACATAAAGGAATTGTGTCCTCAACAAAACAGGTGCGATCATACCAGCACTAATGCACCGGATCCCATCAGAACTCCAAAGTTAAGCGTGCTTGGGCGAGAGTAGTACTAGGATGGGTGACCCCCTGGGAAGTCCTCGTGTTGCACCCCCCTTTTCAATTTTTTTTGCTCCGGTTAGGGTTGCCAAGATACTTTATCCACCACATTTCTATTATCGAATCCCACGGCACCTTGGGCAAGACAACTTCGCTTCACGTGGAGGCCAGGCCCGCAAACCGGGGGCGTAGGGCTTGTAACCAGGTCTCCGTCCCTCCGGTGCCCATAACTTTTGATCTGTAAGGAGTTATGCGGCGCACAACATACATTTGGAAAGCTCTTCCAGAGCTCTACGACAGGGGCAGCAAGCTTGCTTGCTGTGCCGTTTTTGGAACCCAAAATCGAACGTTTTCATCAGTTTCGGGCCACTTTTCTGATTTAGCTCTGTTTTTCCGTCCCGGATCGTACGTCTTGAGATGTTAAAAGGACGACAACCTTACTCGCGGGACATTAGAAGGCCCAACAACGCGACGATATCACGTCTTGCGAGGATGCTGCGTTGTTGAAGCGGATGGGTTGTCGTTAAGCCCATTGGGCCTTCTGAATGGGCCATCTCTCTAGGTTGGGACTGTAAACCATTAACACATAAAGGAATTGTGTCCTCAACAAAACAGGTGCGATCATACCAGCACTAATGCACCGGATCCCATCAGAACTCCGAAGTTAAGCGTGCTTGGGGGATAGTAGTACTAGGATGGGTGACCCCTTGGGAAGTCCTCGTATTGCACCCCCTTTTCAATTTTTTTTGCTCCGGTTAGGGTTGGCAAGATACTTTATCCACCACATTTCTATTATCGAATCTCACGGCACCTTGGGCAAGACAACTTCACTTAACGTATAGGCTGGGCCCGTAAACCGAGGGCGTTGGGCTTTGGACCAGGTATCAGTCACTCCGGTGCCCATAACTTTTGATCCGTAAGGCGTTACGCGGCGCACAACATACTGTTGGAAAGCTCTCCGAGAGCTCTACGACAGGGGCAGCAAGCTTGCTTGCTGTGCCCCTTTTTGGAGCCCAAAATCGAACATTTTTATCAGTTTTGGGCCACTTTTTTTCTTTTCTCTATTTTTTCATCCCGGATCGTACGTCTTGAGATGTTAAAATGACGACAACCTTACTCACGGGACATTAGAGGGCCCTACAACGCGGCGACATCACGTCTTGCGAGGTTGTTGCGTTGTTGTAGCGGATGGGTTGTCGTTAAGCCCATTGGGCCTTCTGAATTGGCCATCTCTCTAGGCTGGGACTATAAACTGTTAACACATAAAAGAATTGTGCCCTCAACATGACGGGTGCAATCATACCAGCACTAATGCACTAGATCCCATCAGAACTTCGAAGTTAAGCGTGCTTGGGCGAAAGTAGTACTAGGATGGGTGACCCCTTGGGAAGTCCTCGTGTTGCACCCCCCTTTTCAATTTTTTTTGCTCCGGTTAGGGTTGCCAAGATACTTTATCCACCACATTTCTATTATCGAATCCCACGGCACCTTGGCCAAGACAACTTCGCTTCACGTGGAGGCTGGGCCCACAAACCGAGGGCGTAGGGCTTGTGACCAGGTCTCTGTTGCTCCGGTGCCCATAATTTTAGATCCGTAAGGAGTTATGCGGCGCACAGCATACTGTTGCAAAGCTCTCCGAGACCTCTACGACGGGGGCAGCTACCTTGCTTGCTGTGCCCCTTTTTGAAGCCCAAAATGGAACATTTTCATAAGTTTCGGGCCACTTTTCTTCTTTTGCTCTGTTTTTCTGTCCCGGATCGTACGTCGTGAGCTATTAAAAGGACGACCGCCTTACTCACGGGACAATAGAGGGCCCTACAACGTGTCGATATCACGTCTTGCAAGGATGATGCGTTGTTGAAGCGGATGGGTTGTCCTTAAGCCCATTAGGCCTTCTGAATGGGCCATCTCTTTACGCTGGGACTGTGAACCGTTAACACATAAAGGAATTGTGCCCTCAACATGACGGGTGCGATCATACCAGCACTAATGCACCGAATCCCATCAGAACTCCGAAGTTAAGCCTGCTTGGGCGAGACTAGTACTCGGATGGGTGACCCCCCGGGAAGTCCACGTGTTGCATCCCCATTTCCAATTTTTTTTGCTCCGATTAGGGTTGACAAGATACTTTATCCACCACATTTATATTATCGAATCCGACAGCACCGTGGGCAAGACAACTTCGCTTCACGTGGAGGCTGGGCCCGCAAACCGAGGGCGTTGGGCTTGTGACCAGGTCTCCATCGCTCCGGTGCCTATAACTTTTTATCCATAAGGAGTTACGCGGCACACAGCATACCGTTGCAAAGCTCTCCGAGAGCTCTATGACGGGGGCAGGAGCTTGCTCGCTGTGCCCCTTTTGGAAGCCCAAAATCGAACGTTTTCATCAGTTTCGGGCCATTTTTCTTCTTTTGATATGTTTTTCCGTCCCGGATCGTACGTCGTGAGATGTTAAAAGGACGACAACCTTACTCGCGGGACATTAGAGGGCCCTACAACACGTCAATATCACGTCTTGCGAGGATGTTGCATTGTTGTAGCGGATGGGTTGTCGTTGAGCCCATTGGGCCTTCTGAATGGGCCATCTCTCTAGGCTGGGACTGTAAACCGTTAACACATAAAGGAATTGTGCCCTCAACATGACGGGTGCGATCATACCAGCTCTAATGCACCGGATCCCATCAAAACTCCGAAGTTAAGCGTGCTTGGGCGAGAGTAGTACTAGGATGGGTGACCCCCTAGGAAGTTGTCACGCCCCAACCCGACCTATGGAGGCTAGACTAGGGTGTGACCTAAATCATTCAGATCAAATCATATACTTAACCGTTTATGAAGATTTAACACTTAATGTTTTAGCCTAAACTCCAAAATTTTTCAGAAAACCGACAGTATAACGGCTGTAATTGGGCCCTTTGATTTGACATAATTCTCTAAACTCCTCAAATTTTTCAATCTCAATTTCATTTCCAACTAGGATTACTATTTACCATCAATTGAAACGCCTACTAACTATCTCGATGTTACGTTTGATTAATAACCTAGCATGATACTATGTTTCGTTTGTTTGTTAAACCTCGTTACAAAAATACCTATTGATCTTAGCTTAAAAGCGGGTACCTGCTTAAGATTTGGTTGGTTCATTTTACTTAGCCCTTACCTAATACTTCATAATCCTATTATAGGTACTAGCAGTAATAATAGCAAAATGACCATAGTAGTGTCTAGCGTTTGTCTAGTTAACATCAGTACAAACCAAAATTAGACCCCAAATTACAACGGGGGTCTTTTACATTACAAACATTGAGCAACATGAAAAGAAATAGTCTTCAAGTAGCATAGTTCACAAATAGCCATAATCACGCAAAGCACATAAGACAGGCAATCACTCCAAGGAATCATCGTTAGGCACATCGTCCTCAGGTACCTATTCTTGATCTTCTTCACCTGAGATGATAAAAGAGGGTGAGTCCTTATGAACTCAGCGAGGGGGAACGAGAAATAGGTTTTGAAACTCATTTTCCGGTTCAACTTATGAAAATCCTTTTGCAAGCATGAATATAACACAATTAAGTACATAACAATAATATAAAGTAAAGGAACACAATTACATGTCTTTCCTCCCCGAGGTCCTCCAGGAACCAAGCGAGACTACTTATACATATAGAAAAAGGATACGGTGAGCTTTTGCTCTCAGTTGTTGCGGCCGAATTCAAATCATCCCCTTAAAACACCAAATGGGTGTACTCCGGATGTACCCCGAAATCCTACGACCCAACTCTCCGAGGAAGTCTAGCCCCCAAGCGTGATAGGGAATTGGACAATGGTAGTCACGGTTGCACTGGCAAGCCCGATGCCGCCCGGTGTACGTGAACACTACCACGCCAGAATGAAAGGTTGCAACCTTGTATGCAATGCACATTTATGACATTTAATATATCACATTAGGAGGACAACAAAGTAGGTTGCCTCCGGACAGTCATAAGATTGCACATTGACAAGTAAACAAGCGAGGCACGAATAGACAAGTAATTTCACTTGAAAAGCATATGGAGGTATGTGAACATTAAATAGGCAGCCATGTAACACACGTAACTCAGGTCATATAACTCATTTCAACATCCACGTAATCAAATAATAAGGTTATTCAACATGCAACAACAATCTACGTGGTTCGGATGCAAGAAAGGCCTATTTGTCAAAATGCAACGAATCAAATCACATTTAGGGCTATAAGGAAACTACGGGAATCCTACTAAACATATAATTACACTCAATATTCAAAGGCTCAACACTTAGCAAGTTCGCCTAGTCACTAGGGTTCCCATTTCATGCTTACCCGTGCGATTAAGCACCAAGTCAACTCAAAGTCAATCTCAAGCAATACATCAATTAATTCAAACATCCCCAAGTATTCAAAACAGTCCACACAACATCCCAAAGCCACAATCCCAAGCATTTAATTCAACAAGAGAAGTTACAACAATTTTTCTAAGCCTAACACTAAGTGAAACCCTTACTGCAATAGGCTGTCTTCTCTCAATCATTAAGACAAGCAAAAAATCTCCAATTCCAGTGAATAAGATGTCAAATCAAAGCTTAAGAAGTGAAATAAAATCCGAAACAAACCTTGCATCATTTGGAGTTCGGGATCAATAGTTATAGCCAAAACAGTGGGATTGCACAAAACTGTCCAGATTTGCACACATTTCAATAATTGTAGTTTTTGAGGTCCTTAGGGTCAGATTTAGCCTTAGTCCATTTCTGATAAAAATGTCTAGAACTGAAAAATATAGCAACACACCAAATTTAATGCATTTTGGACATCATTTACTAAGTCAAAACTGGTTCATTCCACAAGGTCAGTGCATCTGCCAAAACCTGCTTCATTTTTCCCAGACTTCCAGATTTGGGCACATTTTAATGATTTGCCATTTTGAGGACTTTAGAGTGAAAATTAGCCTTTTCCTAATTCTGTGAAAAATGTTCAAAACTGGCAAAAATAGTTATCTACCAATTTTTATGCATTTTGTAACATCATTTGCCTAGCCAAACTCACCTTGCAACAACAAGACAGAGAGCTGTCACCAAACCCTAATTCATCTATCATCATCTTCAAGCCAAAATCTTTCCATGCATGGTTGTAAAAGCTTATGAACACACATATAACTCAAGTACAGAAGTAAAGACATACATTTAAGAGCATGCATGTGGATTTTTGAGAGATTTTCAAGAAGTTTTAGCCCTCACCTTAGCAAAACAACAAGAAGATGCACAAGACTTTGATGAAGCACAAGATTTGTTCTTTTCCTTGCTTAGCCAAGACTCCACCCATTTTTTTCTCAATTTTCCTAGCTTAGTGACAAATTTCTTTGTAGGTGCATGAGGTTAGAACAAGAAGAAAAGAAATGGAAGCTAGGAAACTCACCTAAACCGAAATGGAAGTTCAAAGAGCTTGCATGTGTGTTTCTTGCATCCTAGCTTGTTTAATCGAGTTTCTTAGCTTCTAGCTTGCCTTGATGAACCATGGAATGATGGAGATGAACTATCGAGTGTATGAACTCAGCCAAAACCGAGATTGAGAGAGAAGAATGAGAGGGAGAGAGAGAAATGTGAGGAGAGTGAGAGAAATGAAAGAAAATAGAAGCTTTTGCAATTGTTGATGCAAATGTTGGCCTTGGGCATGCAAAAATCAGATTTGTGTCTCAAAGAAGAACAATTTGAATCATCCTAGCATGGGCATATGCATGTGTCGAGATTTTGGGTGCATTGGGTAGGGTTTTGGGTTAATTTTTATGCATTTGTGTCATAGAATTGTCATAGGAATGTTGGGAATTTAGGGAATCTAGGTAGAATAAAATATAGGAATGTTTGTTGATGAGTTGAATTATGAATAGAATAATAGATAGTGGGAAATGTAGGAATAGTTTAGTATTATTTTATTGTTAGTGGAGTTTGTAGAGAATTTGAATTAGGAATATAATATTGGTTAGTGGATTGTGTAGGATTATTTTAGTGTCTAGTGCTTTGTGTAAGATTCTTTATTGGTTAGCGTGTAGGCACACAGTTCGAGGTTTAGGATACGCACTACGAGGCACGCACCGAAATCAATACGGGACACGAATCACGAGGTAGACACGAATTACGAGGTAGACATGTACTTCATGACTAAGGCACGTACTTCAAGACTAATGCACGCAATCCTAAGTGAATGCACGTAAACTGATGCAAGGCACATAATTCAATGCAATGCACATAAATCGAGGTACGACTCTTAAACCTAGATTAAGACACGCAATTCAAGGTCAGGGTACACGAAACGAGGTAACGCACGCAATTCAAAGTCAGGGCACGCAAGTCGAGGATTAGGGCACATAATTCTAGGTCAAGACACGAATGACGAAGCATGCACGAGAACCAAGATAGGGCACGTAAATCGAGGTAACACACGTTATTCGGTGTCGGGCCTTATAGAAGTCCTCGTGTTGCACCCCCCTTTTCAATTTTTTTTTCTCCGGTTAGGGTTGCCAAGATACTTTATCTACCACATTTCTATTACCGAATCCCACGGCACCTTGTGCAAGACAACTTCGCTCCACGTGGAGGCTGGGCCCGTAAACTGAGGGCGCAGGGCTTGTGAGCAGGTCTCCGTCGCTCCGGTACCCATAACATTTGATCCGTAGGGAATTACGCGGCGCACAGCATACTGTTGCAAAGCTCTACGACGGGGGCAGCCAGCTTGCTCGCTTTGCCCATTTTTAGAGCCCAAAATCGAACATTTTCATCAGTTTCGGGCCACTTTTCTTCTTTTGCTCTGTTTTTCCGTCCCGGATCGTACGTCGTGAGCTGTTAAAATGTCGACAACCTTACTCGCGGGACATTAGAGGGCCCTACAATGCGTCGATATCACGTCTTGCGAGGATGCTGCGTTGTTGAAGTGGATGGGTTGTCGTTAAGCCCATTGGGCCTTCTGAATGGGCCATCTCTCTAGGCTGGGACTGTGAACCGTTAACACATAAAGGAATTGTGCCCTCAATAAGACGGGTGTGATCATACCAGCACTAATGCACCGGATCCCATCAGAACTCCGAAGTTAAGCGTGCTTGGACGAGAGTAGTACTAGGATGGGTAACCCATAGGAAGTCCTCGTGTTGCACCCCCCTTTTCAATTTTTTTTGCTCCGGTTAGGGTTGCCAAGATACTTTATCCACCACATTTCTATTATCGAATCTCACGGCACATTGGGCAAGACAATTTCACTTCACGTGGAGGCTGGGTTTGCAAACCGAGGGTGTAGGGCTTGTGACCAAGTCTCTGTCGCTCCGGTGCCCATAACTTTTGATCCGTAAGGAGTTACGCGGTGCACATCATACTGTTGCAAAGCTCTCCGAGAGCTTTATGACGGGGGCAGCGAGCAAGCTCGCTATGCCCATTTTTGGAGCCCAAAATCGAACATTTTCATTAGTTTTCTTGTTTTGCTTAATTTTCTGTCCCGGATCGTACGTCGTAAGCTGTTAAAAGGACGACAACCATACTCGCGGAACATTAGAGGTCCCTACAACGTGTCGATATCACGTCTTGCAAGGATGCTGCATTGTTGAAGCGGATGGGTTGTCCTTAAGCCCATTAGGCCTTCTGAATGGGCCATCTCTCTAGGTTGGGACTGTGAATCGTTAACACATAAAGGAATTGTGCACTCAACGTGACGGGTGCGATCATACCAGCACTAATGCACCGGATCCCATCAGAACTCCGAAGTTAAGTGTATTTGAGCGAGAGTAGTACTAGGATGGGTGACCCCCTGGGAAGTCCTCGTGTTGTACCCCCCTTTTCAATTTTTTTTGCTCCGGTTAGGGTTGCCAAGATACTTTATCCACTACATTTCTATTATCGAATCTCACAGAACTATGGTCAAGACAACTTCGCTTCACGTGGAGGCTGGGCCCACAAAGCGAGGGCGTGGGGCTCGTGACTATGTCTCCGTCGCTCCGGTGCCCATAACTTTTTATCCGTAAGGAGTTACGCGGCGAACATCATACCGTTGCAAAGCTCTCCGAGAGCTGTACGACGGGGGCAGCCAGCTTGCTCACTGTACCCGTTTTGGGAGTCCAAAATCGAACGTTTTCATCAGTTTCGGGCCACTTTTCTTCTTTTGCTCTATTTTTCCATCCCGGATCGTACGTTGTGAGCTGTTAAAAGAACGAAAACCTTACTCGCGGGACATTAGAGGGCCCTACAACGCGTCGATATCACGTCTTTAGAGGATGTTGCGTTGTTGTAGTGGATGGGTTGTCGTTAAGCCCATTGGGCCTTCTGAACGGGCCATCTCTCTAGGCTGGGACTGTAAACCGTTAACACATAAAGGAATTGTGCCCTCAACATGACGGGTGCGATCATACTAGCAGTAATGCACCGGATCCCATTAGAACTCCGAAGTTAAGCGTGCTTGGGCGAGAGTAGTACTAAGATGGGTGAGCCCCTGGGAAGTCATCGTGTTGCACCCCCCTTTTCAATTTTTTTTGCTCCGGTTAGGGTTGCCAAGATTCTTTATCCATCACATTTCTATTATAAAGTCCTACGGCATCTTGGGCAAGACAACTGCGCTTCGCGTAGAGACTGGGCCCGTACACCGAGGGCGCGGGGCCGGTGAGTAGGTCTCTATCGCTCTGATGCCCATTACTTTTGATCTGTAAGGAGTTACGCGGCGCACAAAATACCGTTGAAAAGCTCTCTGAGAGCTCTACGTCGAGGGCAGTTATCTTGCTCGCTCTGCCCTTATTGGAGCCCAAAATCTAACATTTTCATCAGTTCGGGCCACTTTTCTTCTTTTGCTCTGTTTTTCCGTCCCGGATCATACGTCGTGAGCCGCAAAAACGATGACAACATTACTCGCTGGACATTAGAGTTCCTTACAACGCGTCGATATCACGTCTTGCGAGGATGGTGAGTTGTTGAGGCAGATGGGTTGTCGTTAAGCCCATTGGGCCTTCTGAATGGGCCATATCTCTAGGCTAGGACTGTGAACCGTTAACACATAAAGGAATTGTGCCGTCAACATGACGGGTGCTATCATACCAGCACTAATGGATCAGATCCCATCAGAACTCCGAAGTTAAGCGTGCTTGGGCGAGAGTAGTACTAGGATGGGTGACCCCCTTGGAAGTCCTCATGTTGCACCCTACTTTTCAATTTTTTTTGCTCCGGTTAAGGTTGCCAAGATACTTTATTCACCACATTTCTATTATCGAATCTCACGGCACATTGGACAAGACAACTTCGCTTCACGTGGAGGCTGGGCCCGCGAACGGATGTCGTAGGGCCTGTGACCAGGTCTCCGTCGCTCCGGTGCCCATAACTTTTGATCCGTATGGAGTTACACAGCACACAGCATACCGTTGCAAAGCTCTCCGAGAGCTCTACGCGAGGGCAGCCAGCTTGCTCGCTCTGCCCATTTTGGGAGCCTAAAATCGAACGTTTTCATCAGTTTCATGCCACTTTTCTTCTTTTGCTCTGTTTTTTCGTCCCGGATCGTACGTCGTGAGCTGTTAAAAGGATGACAACCCTACTCGTGGGACATTAGAGGGCCCTACAACGCGTCGATATCACGTCTTGCGAGGAGGCTACGTTGTTAAAGCGGATGGGTTGTCGTTAGGCCCATTGGGCATTCTAAATGGGCCATCTCTCTAGGCTGGGACTGTGAACCGTTAACACATAAAGGAATTGTGGCCTCAACATGACGGGTGCGATCATACCAGCACAAATGCACCGGATCTCATCAGAACTCCGAAGTTAAGCGTGCTTGGGCGAGAGAAGTACTAGGATGGGTGACCCCCTGGGAAGTCCTCATGTTGCACCCCCATTTTCAGTTTTTTTTGCTCCAGTTTGGGTTGCCAAGATACTTTATCCACCACATTTCTATTATCAAATCCCACGGCACATTGGGCAAGACAACTTTGCTTCACGTGGAGGCTGGGCCCGCAAACCGAGGGCGTAGGGCTTCTGACCAAGTCTACGTCGCTCCGGTGCCCATAAATTTTGATTCTCAAGTAGTTACGCGGCGCACAACATACCGTTGCAAAGTTCTCCGAGAGCTCTACGACGGGGGATGCCAGCTTGCTCGCTGTGCTCGTTTTTGGATTCCAAAATCTAATGTTTTCATCAGTTTCGGGCAACTTTTCTTCTTTTGCTCTGTTTTTCCATCCCGGATCGTACGTCATGAGCTGTTAAAAGGACTACAACCGTACTCGCGGGACATTAGAGGGCCCTACAATGCGTCGATATCACGTCTTGCGAGGATGCTGCGTTGTTGTAGCGGATTAGTTGTCGTTATGCCCATTGGGCCTTCTGAATGGGCCATCTGTCTAGGCTGGGACTGTAAACCGTTAACACATAAAGGAATTGTGCACTCAACATGACGGGTGTGATCATACCAGCACTAATGCACCGGATCCCATCAGAACTCCGAAGTTTAGCATGCTTGGGCGAGAGTATTACTAGGATGGGTGACCCCCTGGGAAGTCCTCGTGTTGCACCCCCCCGTTCAGTTTTTTTTGCTCCAGTTAGGGTTGCCAAGATACTTTATCCACCACATTTCTATTATCGAATCCCACGGCACCTTGGGCAAGACAACTTTGCTTCACGTGGAGGCTGGGCCCGCAAACCGAGGGCGTAGGGCTTGTGACCAGGTCTCCATGGCTCAGGTGCCCATAACTTTTGATCCGTAAGGAGTTACGCAGTGCACTAAATACTGTTGCAAAGCTCTCTGAGAGCTCTACAACGGGGGCAGCAAGCTTGCTCGCTTTGCCCATTTTTGGAGCCCAAAATCAAAATTTTCATCAGTTCGGGCCATTTTTCTTCTTTTGCTTTGTTTTTTCGTCCTGGATCATACGTCGTGAGCTGTTAAAAGGACGACAACCTTACTCGCGAGACATTAGAGGGCCATACAACGCGTCGATATCACGTCTTGCGAGGATGCTGCGTTGTTGAAGCGGATGGGTTGTCGTTAAGCCCATTGGGCCTTCTGAATGGGCCATCTCTCTTGGCTGGGACTGTGAACCGTTAACACATAAAGGAATTGTGCCCTCAACAAGAATGGTGCGAACATAGCAGCACTAATGCACCGGATCCCATCAGAACTCCGAAGTTAAGCGCGCTTGGGTGAAAGTAGTACTAGGATGGGTGACCCCCTGGAAAGTCCTCGTGTTGCACCCCCTTTTTCAATTTTTTTTGCCCCAGTTAGGGATGCCAAGATATTTTATCCACCACATTTCTATTATCGAATCTCACGGAACATTGGGCAAGACAACTTCGCTTCACGTGGAGGCTGGGCCCGCAAACCGAGGTCGTAGGGCTTGTGACCAAGTCTCCGTCACTCCGGTGCACATAACTTTTGATCCGTATAGAGTTACGCGGCGCACAGCATACCGTTGCAAAGCTCTCCGATAGCTCTACGATGGGGGCAGTCAGCTTGTTTGCTGTGCCCATATTTGGAGCTCAAAATCGAACGTTTTCATAAGTTCCGGGCCACTTTTCTTCTTTTGATCTGGTTTTCCATCCCGGAACATACGTCGTGAGTTGTTACAAGGACGACAACCTTACTCGCGGGACATTAGAGGGCCCTACAACACGTCGATATCACGTCTTGCGAGGACGCTGCGTTGTTGAAGCGGATGGGTTGTCGTTAAGCCCTTTGGGCCTTCTAAATGGGCCATCTCTCGAGGCTGGGACTGTGAACCGTTAACACAAAAAAGAATTGTGCCCTCAACATGACGGGTGCGATCATACCAGCACTAATGCACCGGATCCCATCAGAACTCCGAAGTTAAGCGTGTTTGGGCGAGAGTAGTACTAGGATGGGTGACCCCTTGGGAAGTCCTTGTGTTGCACATCCCTTTTCAAATTTTTTTGCTCCGGTTAGGGTTGCGAAGATAATTTATCCACCACATTTCTATTATCGAATCCCACGGCACCTTGGGCAAGACAACTTTGCTTCACGTGGAGGTAGAGCCTGCAAATCGAGGGCGTAGGGCTTGTCACCAGGTCTCCGTCGCTCCGGTGCCCATAAATTTTGCTCCGTAAGTAGTTACGCGACGCACAGCATACCATTGCAAAACTCTCCGAGAGCTCTACGACGGGGGCAGCC
Organism: Ehretia macrophylla; assembly: GCA_037974665.1. Taxonomy (NCBI): domain Eukaryota; kingdom Viridiplantae; phylum Streptophyta; class Magnoliopsida; order Boraginales; family Ehretiaceae; genus Ehretia; species Ehretia macrophylla. Next base: position 85,580,942 of record CM075765.1, on the reverse strand, counting down.
AGCTTGCTCGCTTTGCCCATTTTTGGAGCCCAAAATCGAACGTTTTCATCAGTTTCGGGCTATTTTTCATCTTTTGCTCTATTTTTCGTCCCAGATCATGCGTCGTGAGCTGTTAAAAGGACGACAGCCTTACTCGCGGGACATTAGAGGGCCCTACAACCCGTCGATATCACGTCTTGCGAGGATGCTGCGTTGTTGTAACGGATGGGTTGTCGTTAAGCCCATTGGGTCGTCTGAATGGGACATCTCTCTTGGCTGGGACTGTAAACCGTTAACACATAAAGGAATTGTGCCCTGAAGATGATGGGGTGATCATTCCAGCACTAATACATCGGATCCCATCAGAACTCCGAAGTTAAGCGTGCTTGGGCGAGAGTAGTACTAGGATGGGTGACCCGTTTGGAAGTCATCGTGTTGCACCCCCCTTTTCAAATTTTTTGGCTCCAGTTTGGGTTGCCAAGATACTTCATCCACCACATTTCTATTATCGAATCCCATGGCACCTTGGGCAAGAAAACTTCGCTTCACGTGGAGGCTAGGCCCGCAAACCGAGGGCGTAGGGCTTGTGACAAGGTCTCTGTCGCTCCGGTGCCCATAACTTTTGATTCGTAGGGATTTACGGGGCTCACAGAATACTGTTGCAAAGCTCTCTGAGAGCTCTACGACGGGGGCAGCCATCTTGCTCGCTGTGCCCGTTTTGGGAGCCCAAGATCGAACATTTTCTTCAGTTCAGGCCACTTTCTTCTTTTGCTATGTTTTTCCGTCCCGGATCGTACGTCGTAAGCTGTTAAAAGGATGATAACCTTACTCGCGGGACATTAGAGGGCCCTATAACGCGTCGATATCACGTCTTGCGAGGATGCTGTGTTGTTGAAGCGGATGGGTTGTCGTTAAGCCCATTGGGCCTTCTCAATAGGCCATCTCTCTAGGCTGGGACTGTGAACTGTTAACACATCAGAACTCCGATTTAAGCGTGCTTGGCCGAGAGTAGTACTAGGATGGGTGACCCCCTGGGAAGTCCTCTTGTTGCACCCCCATTTTCAGTTTTTTTTGCTCAAGTTAGGGTTGCCAAGATACTTTATCCACCACATTTCTATTATCGAATCTCACGGCACATTGGGCAAGACAACTTAGCTTCACGTGGAGGTTGGGCCTGCAAACCGAGGTCGTAGGGCTTATGACCAGGTCTCCGTCGCTCCGGTGCCCATAACTTTTGATCAGTATGGAGTTACGCGGAGCATAGCAAACCGTTGCAAAGCTCTCCGAGAGCTCTACGACGGGGGCAGCCAGCTTTCTCGTTGTGCCTGTTTTTGGAGCCCAAAATCGAACGTTTTCATCAATTTCGGGTACTTTTCTTCTTTTGCTCTGTTTTTCCGTCCCGGATCGTACGTCGTGAACTGTTAAAAGGACGAAAACCTTACTCGCGGGACATTAGAGGACCCTACAACGCGTCGATATCACGTCTTGCGAGGATACTGCGTTGTTAAAGCGGATGGGTTTTCGTTAAGCCCATTGGGCCTTCTATATGGGCCATCTCTCTTGGCTGGGACTGTGAACCGTTAACACAAAAAGGAATTGTGCCCTCAACATGACGGGTGCGATCATACCAGCACTAATGCACCGGATCCCATCAGAACTCCGAAGCTAAGCGTGCTTGGGCGAGAGTAGTACTAGGATGGGTGACCCCCAGGGAAGTCCTCGTGTTGCACCCCCCTTTTCAGTTTTTTTTGCTCCGGTTAGCGTTGCCAAGATACTTTATCCACCCATTTCTATTAACGAATCCCACGGCACCTTGGGCAAGACAACTTCCCTTCACGTGGAGGCTGGGCCCGCAAACCGGGGGCGTAGGGCTTGTGACCAGGTTTCCGTCACTCCGGAGCCCATAAATTTTGATCTGTAAGGAGTTACGCGGCGCACAGCATACCGTTGCAAAGCTCTCCGAGAGATCTACGACGGGGGCAGCCTGCTTGCTCGCTGTACCAATTTTTGGATCACAAAATCTAACATTTTTATCAGTTTCAAGCCACTTTTCTTCTTTTGCTCTACTTTTCCGTCCCGGATCGTATGTCATGAGCCGTTAAAAGGACGACAACCTTACATGCGGGACATTAGAGGGCCCTACAACGCGTCGATATCACGTCTTGCAAGGATGCTGCGTTGTTGTAGCGGATGGGTTGTCGTTAAGCCCATTGGGCCTTATGAATGGGCCATCTCTCTAGGCTGGGACTGCAAACTGTTAACACATAAAGGAATTGTGCCCTCAACATAATGGGTGTGATCATACCAGCACTAATGCACCGGATCCTATCAGAACTCTGAAATTAAGCATGCTTGGGCGAAAGTAGTACTAAGATGGGTGACCCCCTAGGAAGTCCTCTTGTTGCACCCCCATTTTCAATTTTTTTTGCCCCAGTTAGCCTTGCCAAAACGGTTTATCCATCACATTTCTATTACCGAATACCACGGCACCTTGGGCAAGACAACTTTGCTTCACGTGGAGGCTGGGCCTGCAAACCGAGGGCGTAGGGCTTGTGACCAGGATCTCCGTCGCTCCGGTGCCTATAACTTTTGATCTGTAAGGAGTTACGCGGTGCACTAAATACTGTTACAAAGCTCTCTGAGAGCTCTACGACGGGGCCAGCCAGCTTGCTCGCTGTGCCCATTTTTGGAGCCCAAAATTGAAATTTTCATTAGTTCGGGCCATTTTTCTTTTTTTGCTTTGTTTTTTAGTCCCAGATCGTACGTCATGAGTTGTTAAAAGGACGACAACCTAACTCGTAGAACATTAGAGCGCCCTACAACGTGTCGATATCACGTCTTGCGAGGATGCTGCGTTGTTGAAGCGGACGGGTTGTCGTTACGCCCATTGGGCCTTTTGAATGGGCCATCTCTCTAGGGTGGGACGGTGAACCGTTAACACATAAAGGAATTATGCCCTTAACAAGACGGGTGCGATCATACCAGCACTAATGCATAGGATCCCATCAGAACTCTGAAGTTAAGCGTGCTTGGTCGAGAGTAGTACAAGGAAGGGTGACCGCATGTGAAGTCCTCATGTTGCACCTCTCTTTTCAAATTTTTTTGCCCCAGTTAGGGTTGCCAAGATACTTTATCCACCACATTTCTATTATCGAATGTCACGGCACATTGGGCAAGACAAATTCGCTTCATGTTGGGGTTGGGCCCGCAAACCGAGGTCGTAGGGCATGTGACTAGGTCTCCGTCGCTCCGGTGCCCATACCTTTTGATCTGTATAGAGTTACGCGGCGCACAGCATACCGTTGCAAAGCTCTCCGAGAGCTCTACGATGAGGGCAGCCAGCTTGCTCGATGTGCCCATTTTTGGAGCTCAAAATAGAACGTTTTCATCAGTTTCGTGCCACTTTTCTTCTTTTGATATCGTTTTCTGTCCCGAATCGTACGTCGTGAGCTGTTAAAAGGACGACAGCCTTACTCGCGGGACATTAGAGGGCCCTACAACGCGTCGATATCACGTCTTGCGAGGATGCTGCGTTGGTGAAGTGGATGGGTTGTCGTTAAGCCCATTGGGCCTTCTAAATGGGCCATTTCTTTAGGCTGGGACTGTGAACCGTTAACACAAAAAGGAATTGTGCCCTTAACATGACGGGTGCGATCAACATGACGGGTGCGATCATACCAGCACCGGATCCCATCAGAACTCCGAAGTTAAGCGTGTTTGGGCAAGAGTAGTACTAGGATGGGTGACCCCCTGGGAAGTCCACGTGTTGCACCTCCCTTTTCAAATTTTTTTGCTCCGGTTAGGGTTGCCAAGATAATTTATCCACCACATTTCTGTTATCGAATCCCACGGCACCTTGGGCAAGACAACTTCGCTTCAAGTGGAGGTTGGGCCCGCAAACCGAGGGCGTAGGGCTTGTCACCAGGTCTCCGTCGCTCCGGTGCCCATAAATTTTGATAATTAAGTAGTTACGCGGCGCACAGCATACCGTTGCAAATCTCTCCGTGACCTCTACGATGGGGGCAGCCAGCTTGCTCGCTATGCCCATTTTTGGAGCGCAAAATCTAACGTTTTCATCAGTTTTGGGCCACTTTTCTTCCTTTGCTCTATTTTTCCGTCCCGGATCGTAAGTCGTGAGCTGTTAAAAGGACGACAACCTTACACGCGGGACATTAGAGGGCACTACAATGCTTCGATATCACGTCTTGCGAGGATGCTGCGTTGCTGAAGCGTATGGGTTGTCATTAAGCCCTTCGGGCCTTCTGAATGGAACATCTCTCTAGGCTGGGACTGTGAACCGTTAACACATAAAGGAATTGTGCCCTCAACATGACGGGTTTGATCATACCCGCACTAATGCACCGGATCCCATCAGAACTCCGAAGTTAAGCGTGCTTGGGCGAGAGTAGTACTAGGATGGGTGACCCCCTGGGAAGTCTTCGTGTTGTACCCCCCTTTTCAATTTTTTTGCTCCAATTAGGGTTGCCAAGATACTTTATCCACCACATTTCTATTATCGAATCCCACGGCACCATGGACAAGACAACTTCGCTTCACGTGGAGGCTGGGCCTGCAAACCAAAGGCATAGGGCTTGTGACTAGGTCTCCGTCGCTCCGGTGCCCATAATTTTTTATCCGTAAGGAGTTACGCGGCGCACAGCATACCATTGAAAGCTCTCCGAGAGCTTTACGACGGGGGCAGCCAGCTTGCTTGCTGTGCCCGTTTTCGGAGCCCAAAATCGAACGTTTACATCAGTTTCGGACTATTTTTCATCTTTTGTTCTGTTTTTCCGTCCCGAATCTTAAGTCGTGAGCTGTTAAAAGGATGACAACCTTACTCGCGGGACATTAGATGGCCCTACAACCCGTCGATATAACGTCTTGCGAGGATGTTGCGTTGTTGAAGCGGATGGGTTGTAGTTAAGCCCATTGGGCCTTCTGAATGGGCCATCTCTCTAGGCTGGGACAGTCAACCATTAACACATAACGGAATTGTGCCTTCAACAAGACGGGTGCGATCATACCAGCACTAATGCACCGGATCCCATCAGAACTCCGAAGTTAAGCGTGCTTGTGCTAGAGTAGTACTAGGATAGGTGACCCCCTGTGAAGTCCTCGTGTCGCACCCCCCTTTTCAATTTTTTTTGCTCCGATTAGGGTTCCCAAGATACTTTATCCACCACATTTCTATTATCGAATCCCACGGCCCCGTGAGCAAGCCAACTTCGCTTCACGTGGAGGCTGGGCCCGCAAACCGAGGGCTTAGGCCTTGTGACCAGGTCTCCGTCGCTTCGGTGCCTAAAAATTTTGATCCGTAAGGAGTTACGCGACGCACAGAATACCGTTGCAAAGCTCTCCGAGAGCTCTACGACGGGGGTAGCCAACTTGTTCGCTGTGCCCATTTTTGGAGTCCAAAATCGAACATCTTCATCAGGTTCGGGCCACTTTTCTTCTTTTGCTCTGTGTTTCCGTCCCGGATCGTACATCGTGAGCTGTTAAAAGGACGACAACCTTACTCGCTGGACATTGGAGGGCCCTACAATGCGTCGATATCACGTCTTACGAGGAGGCTGCGTTGTTGAAGCGGATGGGTTGTTGTTAAGCCCATTGGGACTTCTGAATAAGCCATCTCTCTAGGCGGGGACTGTGAACAGTTAACACATAAAGGAATTGTGCCCTCAACATGACGGGTGTGATCATACCAGCACTAATGCACCGGATCCCATCAGAACTTCGAAGTTAGGCGTGCTTGGGCGAGAGTAGTACTAGGATGGGTGACCCCGTGGGAAGTCCTCGTGTTGCATCCCACTTTTAAATTATTTTTTTCTTCGGTTAGGGTTGCCAAGATACTTTATCCACCACATTTCTATTATCGAATCCCACGGCACCGTGGGGAAGACAACTTCGCTTCACTTGGTGGCTGGGCCCGGAAACCGAGAGCGTAGGGCTTCTGACCAGGTCTCCGTCGCTCCGGTGCCCATAAGTTTTGATTCGTAAGGAGTTATGGGGCGTACAGCATACCGTTGCAAAGTTCTCCGAGAGCTCTACGACGGGGGCAGCCAGTTTGCTCGCTATGCCCATTTTTGGAGCCCAAAATCGAACATTTTTATCAGTTTCGGGCCACATTTCCTACTTTTCCCTGTTTATCAGTCCTAGATCGTACGTTGTGAGCTGTTAAAAGGACGGCAACCTTACTCGCCGGATATTAGAGGGCCCTACAACGCGTCGATATCACGTCTTGTGATGATGCTGCGTTGTTGAAGCGGATGGGTTGTCGTTAAGCCCATTGGGCCTCCTGAATGGGCCATTTCTCTAGGCTGTGACTGTGAACCGTTAACACATAAAGGAATTGTGCCCTCAACACGATGGGTACGATCATACCAGCAACTTTCTATTATCGAATCCCACGACATATTGAGCAAGACAACTTCGCTTCACGTGGAGGCTGGGCCCGCAAACCGAGGTCGTAGGGCTTGTGACCAGGTCTCCGTCGCTCCGGTGCCCATAACTTTTGAACCGTAAGGAGTTACGTGGCGCATAGCATACCATTGCAAAGCTCTCTGAGAGTTTTACGATGAGGGCAACCTGCTTGCTCGCTATGCCCTTTTTGGAGCCCAAAATCGAACGTTTTCATCAGTTTCGGGCAACTTTTCTTCATTAGCTCTATTTTTCCGTCCCGGATCGTACATTGTGAGCTGTTAAAAGGACAATAACCTTACTCGCCGGACATTAGAGGGCCCTACAACGCGTCGATATCACGTCTTGCAAGGATGTTGCGTTGTTGAAGCGGATGGGTTGTCGTTAAGCCCATTGGGCCTTCTGAATGGGCCATCTATCTAGGCTAGGACTGTGAACCATTAACACATAAAGGAATTGTGCCCTCAACATGACAGGTGTGATGATACCAGCACTAATGCACCGGATCCTATCAGAACTCCGAAGTTAAGCGTGCTTGGGCGAGAGTAGAACTAGGATGGGTGAGCCCCTTAGAAGTCCTCGTGTTGCACCCCCCTTTTCAATTTTTTTTTTCTCCGGTTAGGGTTACCAAGATACTTTATCCACCATATTTGTATTATCGAATCCCACGGCAGCTTGGCAAGACAACTTCGCTTCACGTGGAGGCTGGGCCCGGAAATCGAGAGCGTAGGGCTTGTGACCAGGTCTCCGTCGCTCCGTTGCAAATAACTTTTTATCCGTCAGGAGTTACGCGGCGCATAGCATACCGTGGCAAAGCACTCTGAGAGCTCTACGATAGGGTAGCCAGCTTGCTCGCTGTTCCGGTTTTGGGAGCCCAAAATCGAACGTTTTCATCAGTTTAGGACCACTTTTCTTCTTTTGCTCTGTTTTTCTTTCTCGGATTGTACGTCGTGAGCTGTTAAAAGGATGACAACCTTACTCGCGGGACATTAGAAGGCCCTACTACGCGTCGATATCACGTCTTGCGATGATGCTGCCTTGTTGAAGAGGATGAGTTGTCGTTAAGCGCATTGGGCCTTCTGAATGGACCATCTCTCTAGGCTGGGACTTTGAACCGTTAACACAAAAAGGAATTTTGCCCTCAACAAGACGGGTGCTATCATACCAGCACTAATGCACCGGATCCCATCCGAACTCCGAAATTAAGCGGGCTTGGGCGAGAGAAATACTAGGATGGATGCCCCCCTAGGAAGTCCTCGTGTTGCACCCCCCTTTTCAATTTTGTTTGCTCTAGTTAGGGTTGCCAAGTTACTTTATCCACCACATTTCTATTATCGAATCCCACTGCACCTTGGGCAAGACAACTTCGCTTCACGTGGAGGCTGGGCCCACAAACCGAGGGCGTAGGGCTTGTGACCAGGTCTCCGTTGCTACGATACCCATAAATTTTGATCCGTAAGTAGTTACACAGCGCACAGCATACAGTTGCAAAGCTCTCCGAGAGCTCTACGACTGGGGCAGCCAGCTTGCTCGCTATGCCCGTTTTTGGAGCCCAAAATCTAACGTTTTCATCAGTTTCGGGCCACTTCCCTTCTTTTGCGCTATTTTTCCATCTCGGATCGTACGTCGTGAGCTATTAAAAGGACGACAACCTTACTCGCGGGACATTAGAGGGCCCTATAACGCGTCAATATCACGTCTTGCGAGGATGCTGCGTTGTTGTAACGGATAGGTTGTTGTTAAGCCCATTGAGCCTTCTGAATGGGCCATCTCTCTAGGCTGGGACTGTGAACCGTTAACACATAAAGGAATTGTGCCCTCAACAAATCGGATCCCATCACTGATGCACCGGATCCCATCAAAACTCCGAAATTAAGCGTGTTAGGGCGAGAGTAGTACTAGGATGTGTGACACCGTGGGAAGTCCTCGTGTTGCACCCCCCTTTTCAATTTTTTTTGCTCCGATTAGGGTTGTCAACATACTTTATCCACCACATTTCTATTATCGAATCCCACGGTACCGTGGGCAAGACAACTTCGCTTCACGTGGAGGCTGGACCCGCAAACCGTGGGCGTAGGGCTTGTGACCAGGTCTCCGTCGCTCCGGTGCAAATAACTTTTTATCCGTCAGGAGTTACGCGGCGCATAGCATACCGTTGCAAAGCACTCTGAGAGCTCTACGATAGGGTAGCCAGCTTGCTCGCTGTGCCAGTTTTGGGAGCCCAAAATCGAACGTTTTCATCAGTTTAGGACAACTTTTCTTCTTTTGCTCTGTTTTTCTTTCTCGAATCGTACGTCGTGAGCTGTTAAAAGGACGACAACCTTACTCGCGGGACATTAGAGGGCCCAACAACACGTCAATCTCACGTCTTGCGATTATGCTGCGTTGTTGAAGCGGATGGGTTGTCGTTAAGCCCATTGGGTCTTCTAAATGGACCATCTCTATAGGCTGGGACTTTGAACCGTTAAACACAAAAAGGAATTGTGCCCCCAACATGACGGGTGCGATCATACCAGCACTAATGCACCGGATCCCATCAAAACTCCGAAGTTAAGCGTGCTTGGGTGAGAGTAGTACTAGGATGGGTGACACCTTGGGAAGTCCCCGTGTTGCACCCCTTTTTTCAATTTTTTTTGCTCCGGTTAGGGCTGCCAAGAAACTTTATCCACCACATTTCTATTATCGAATCCCACGGCACCTTGGGCAAGACAACTTCGCCTCACGTGGAGGCTGGGCCCGTAAACCGTGTGCGCAAGGCTTGTGACCAGGTCTCCGTCACTCCGGTGCCCATAACTTTTGATCCGTAAGGAGTTACATGGCGCACAGCATACTGTTGGAAAGTTCTCCTAGAGCTCTACGACGGGGGCAGCCAGCTTGCTCGCTATACCGATTTTTGGAGCCCAAAATCGAACGTTTAATCAGTTTCGGGCCACATTTCTTCTTTTGCTCTGTTTTTCCGTGCTGGATCATACATCATGAGCTGTTAAAAGGAAGACAACCATACTCACGGGACATTAGAGGGCCCTACAAGGCGTCAATCTCACGTCTTGCGAGGATGCTGCGTTTTTAAAGCGGATGGGTTGTCGTTAAGCCCATTGGGCATTCTGAATGGGCCATTTCTCTAGGCTAGGACTGTGAACTGTTAACACATAAAGGAATTGTGCCCTCAACAAGTTGAGTGCGATCATACCAGCACTAATGGACCGAATCCCATCAGAACTCTGAAGTTAAGGGTGATTGGGCGAAAGTAATACTAGGATGGGTGACCCCCTGGGAAGTCCTCGTGTTGCACTCGCCTTTTCAATTTTTTTTGCTCCGGTTAGGGTTGCCAAGATACTTTATCCACCACATTTCTATTATCGAATCTCACGGCACATTAGGCAAGACAACTTCGCTTCACGAGGAGGGCGGGCCCGCAAACCGAGGGCGTAGGGCTTGTGACCAGGTCTCCGTCGCTCCGGTGCCCATAACTCTTGATCCGTAAGGAGTTACACGGCGCACAGCATACCGTTGCAAAGCTCTCCGAGAGCTCTACGACAAGAGCAGCCAGCTTGCTCGTTGTGCCCCTTTTTGGTGCCCAAAATCAGACATTTTATCAGTTTCGGTCCCAGATCATACGTCATGAGCTGTTAAAAGGACGACAACCCTACTCGCGGGACATTAGAGGGCCCTACAACGCGTCGATATCACGTCTGGCGAGGATGCAACGTTGTTGAAGCGGATAGGTTGTCGTTAAGCCCATTTGGCCTTCTGAATGGGCTATCTCTCTAGGCTGGGACAATGAACCGTTAACACATAAAGGAATTGTGCCCCCAATATGACGGGTGCAATCATACCAGCACTAATGCACTGGATCCCATCAGAACTCCGAAGTTAAGCGTGCTTGGGCGAGAGTAGTACTAGGATGGTTGACCTCCTGGGAAGTCCTCGTGTTGAACCCCCCTTTTCAATTTTTTTGCTCCAGTTAGGGTTGCCAAGATACTTTATCTACCACATTTCTATTATCGAATCCCACGGAACCATGGGCAAGACAACTTCGCTTCACGTGGAGGCTGGGCCCACAAACCGAGGGCATAAGGCTTGTAACCAGGTCTCCGTCACTTCGGTGACCATAAATTTTCATCCGTGAGGAGTTACGTAGCGTACAGCATACCGTTGCGAAGCTCTCCGAGAGCTCTACGACGGGGACAGCCAGCTTGCTCTCTATGCCCATTTTTGGAGCCCAAAACCGAACATTTTCATCAGTTTCGGGCCACTTTTTTTCTTTTGCTCTATTTTTTCATCCCGGATCGTACGTCGTGAGCTGTTAAAAGGATGACAACCTTACTCGTGGGACATTAGAGGGCCCTACAATGCGTTGATATCACGTCTTTAGAGGATGCTGCATTGTTGAAGCGGATGGCTTGTCGTGAAGCCCATTGGGCTTTCTGAATGGGCCATCTCTCTAGGCTGGGACTGTGAACCGTTAACACATAAAGGAATTGTGCCCTCAACATGATGGGTGCGATCATACAAGCTCTAATGCACCAGATCCCATCAGAACTCCGAAGTTAAGCGTGCTTGGGCGAGAGTAGTACTCGGATGGGTGACCCCCTGGGAAGTCCTCGTGTTGCACCGCCCTTTTCAAATTTTTTTGCTCCGGTTAGGGTTGCCAAGATACTTTATCTACCACATTTCTATTATCGAATCTCACGGCACCTTGGGAAAGACAACTTCGCTTCACGTGGAGGCTGGGCCCGCAAACCGAGGGCGTAGGGCTTGTGAACAGGTCTCCGTCGCTCTAGTGCCCATAACTTTTGATATGTAGGGAGTTACGCGGCGCACAGCATACCGTTGCAAAGCTCTCTGTGAGCTCTATGACAGGGGCAGCTAGCTTGCTCGCTGTGCCCGTTTTTGGATCTCAAACTCTAACGTTTTCATCAGTTTCGGGAAACTTTTCTTCTTTTGCTCTGTTTTTCCGTCCTGGATCGTACGTCGTGAGCTGTTAAAAGGACGACAACCTTCCTCGCGGGACATTAGAGGGCCCTACAATGAGTCGATATCACGTCTTGCGAGGATGCTACGTTGTTGAAGTGGAGGGTAGTCGTTAACCCCATTCGGCCTGCTGCATGGGCCATCTCTCTAGACTGGGACTGTGAACCGTTAACACATAAAAGAATTATCCCCTCAACCTGACAGGTGCGATCATACCAGCACTAATGCACCGGATCCCATCAGAACTCCGAAGTTAAGCGTGCTTCGGCGAGAGTAGTACTAGTATGAGAAACCCCCAGGGAAGTCCTCGTGTTGCACCCCCCTTTTCAATTTTTTTTTGCTCCGGTTAGGGTTGCCAAGATACATTATCTACCACATTTCTATTATTGAATCTCACGGCACGTTGGGCAAGACAACTTCGCTTCACGTGGTGGCCGGGCCCGCAAACCGAGGGCGTAGGGCTTGTGACCAGGTCTCCGTCGCTCCGATGCCCATAACTTTTGATCCGTAAAGAGTTACGTAGCGCAAAGCATACTGTTGCGAAGCTCTCCGAGAGCTCTACGACCGGGGCAGCCAGCTTACTCGATTGGCCCATTTTTGGAGCCCAAAATGGAACATTTTCATCAGTTTCTGGCCACTTTTCTTCTTTTGCTCTGTTTTTCTGTCCCAGATCGTACGTCGTGAGTGGTTAAAAGGACAACAACCTTACTCGCTGGACAATAGAGGGCCCTACAATGCGACGATATCACGTCTTGTGAGGATGCTGCGTTGTTGAAGCGGATGAGTTGTCGTTAAGCCCATTGGGCCTTCTGAATGGGCCATCTCTCTAGGCTGGGACTGTGAACCGTTAACACATAAAAGAATAGTGTCCTCAACATGATGGGTGATATCATACCAGCACTAATGCACCGTATCCAATTAGAACTCCGAAGTTAAGCATGCTTCGGCGAGAGTATTACTAGGATGGGTGACCCCTGGGGAAGTTCTCGTGTTGCACCCCCCTTTTCAATTTTTTTTGCTCCGGTTAGGGCTGCCAAGAAACTTTATCTACCACATTTCTATTATCGAATCCCACGGCACCTTGGGCAAGACAACTTCGCTTCACGTGGAGGCTGGGCCCGCAAACCGAAGGCGTAGGTCCTGTGACCAGGTCTCCGTCGCTCCGGTGCCTATAACTTTTGATCCGTAAGGAGTTACGCGGCGCACAGCATACCGTTGCAAAGCTCTCTGAGAGCTCTACGACAGGGGCAACCAGCTTGCTCGCTGTGCCAATTTCGGGCCATGTTTCTTCTTTCGTTATGTTTTTCCGTCCTGGATCGTACGTCGTGAGCTGTTAAAAGGACGACAACCTTACTCGCGGGACATTAGAGGACCCTACAATGCGTCGATATAACGTCTTGCGAGGATGCTACGTTGTTGAAGCGGATGGGTTGTCGTTAAGCCCATTGGGCCTTCTGAAAGGGCCATCTCTCTTGGCTGGGACTGTGAACCGTTAACACATAAAGGAATTGTGGCCTCAACATGACGGGTCCGATCATACCAGCACTAATGCACCGGATCCCATCAGAACTCCAAAGTTAAGCGTGCTTGGGCGAGAGTAGTACTAGGATGGGTGACCTCCTGGGAAGTCCTCGTGTTGTACCCCCCTTTTCAATTTTTTTGGCTCCGGTTAGGGTTGCCAAGATAGTTTATCTACAACATTTCTATTATCGAATCCCATGGAACCTTGGGCAAGACAACTTCGCTTAACGTGGAGGCTGGGCCGGCAAACCGAGAGCATAGGGCTTGTAACCAGGTCTCCGTCGCTCAGGTGCCCATAAATTTTCATCCGTGAGGAGTTACTTTGCGTACAACATACCGTTGCAAAGCTCTCCGAGAGATTTACGACGGGGGCAGCCAGCTTGCTCTCTATGGCTTTTTTGGAGCCCAAAATCGAACGTTTTCATCAGTTTTGGGCCACTTTTATTCTTTTGCCCTGTTTTTTCATCCTGGATAGTACGTCGTGAGATGTTAAAAGGACGACAACTGTACTCGCGGGACATTAGAGGGCCCTAAAACGCATTGATATCATGTCTTGCGAGGATGTTGCGTCGTTGAAGCGGAATGGTTGTCGTTAAGCCCCTTGGGCCTTCTGAATGGGCCATCTCTCTAGGCTGCGACTGTGAACCGTTAACACATAAAGGAATTGTGTCCTCAACATGACGGGTGCGATCATACTAGCACTAATGCACCGGATCCTATCAGAACTTAGCGTGCTTCGGTGAGAGTAGTACTAGGATGGGTAACCCCCTGGGAAGTCCTCGTGTTGCACCCCCCTTTTCAATTTTTTTTGCTCCGGTTAGGGTTGCCAAGATACTTTATCTACCACATTTCTATTATCGAATCTCACGGCACCTTGGGCAAGACAACTTCACTTCACGTGGAGGCTGGGCCCGCAAACCGAGGGCGTAGGGCTTGTGACCAGGTCTCCGTCGCTCCGGTACCCATAACTTTTGATATGTAAGGAGTTACGCGGCGCACAGCATACCTTTGCAAAGCTCTCTGAGAGCTCTATGAAGGGGGCAGCTAGCTTGCTCATTGTGCCCATTTTTGGATCTCAAAATCGAACATTTTCATCAGTTTCGGGCCACTTTTCTTCTTTTGCTCTGTTTTTCCGTCCTGGATCGTACGTCGTGAGCTGTTAAAAGGACGACAACCTTCCTCGCGGGACATTAGAGGGCCCTACAATGAGTTGATATCACGTCTTGCGAGGATGCTGCGTTATTGAAGCAGATGGGTAGTCGTTAAGCCCATTGGGCCTTCTGAATGGGCCATCTCTCTAGACTGGGACTGTGAATCGTTAACACATAAAGGAATTATGCCCTCAACATGACGGGTGCGATCATACCAGCACTAATGCACCGGATCCCATCAGAACTCCGAAGTTCAGAGTGCTTCGGCGAGAGTAGTACTAGTATGAGTGACCCCCTGAGAAGTCCTCGTGTTGCATCCCCCCTTTTCAATTTTTTTTGCTCCGGTTTGGGTTGCCAAGATACTTTATCTACCACATTTCTATTATCGAATCTCACGGCACCTTGGGCAAGACAACTTCGCTTCAGGTGGAGGCTGGACCCGCAAACCGAGGGCGTAGGGCTTGTGACCAGGTCTCCGTCGCTCCGATGCCCATAACTTTTGAACCGTAAGGAGTTACGCAGCGCACAACATACTGTTGCAAAGCTCTACGAGAGCTCTACGACGGGGGCTGCCAGCTTGCTCGCTTTGCCCATTTTTGGAGCCCGAAATCGAACATTTTCATCAGTTTCGGGCCACTTTTCTTCTTTTGCTCTGTTTTTCCATCCCGGATCGTACGTCGTGAGCTGTTAAAAGGACGACAACCTTACTCGCGGGACATTAGAGGGCCCTACAACGCGTCGATATCACATCTTGTGAGGATGCTGCGTTGTTGAAGCAGATGAGTTGTCCTTAAGCCCATTGGGCCAGCTGAATGGGCCATCTCTCTTGGCTGGGACTGTGAACCGTTAACACATAAAGGATTGTGTCCTCAACAAGACGGGTGCGATCATACCAGCAGTAATGCACCGGATCCCATCAGAACTCTGAAGTTAAGATTGCTTGGGCGAGAGTAGTACTAGGATGGGTGACCCCCTGGGAAGTCCTCGTGTTGCACCCCCCTTTTCAATTTTTTTTGCTCCGGTTAGGGTTGCCAAGATACTTTATCCACCACATTTCTATTATCGAATCTCACGGCACATTGGGCATAATAGCTTCGCTTCACGTGGAGGCTGGGCCCGCAAACCGAGGGCGTAGGGCTTGTGACCAGGTCTCCGTCATTCTGGTGCCCATAACTTTTGATCCGTAGGGAGTTACGTGGCGCACAGCATAACGTTGCAAAGCTCTCCGAGAGCTCTACGATGGGGGCAGCTAGCTTGCTTGCTGTGCCCCTTTTTCGAGCCCTAAATTGAACATTTTCTTCAATTTTGGGCCACTTTTCTTCTTTTGCTCTATTTTTTCGTCCCGGATCGTAAATCGTGAGTTGTAAAAAGGACGACAAACTTACTCACGGGACATTAGAGGGCCCTACAATGCGTCGATATCACGTCTTGTGAGGATGCTGCATTGTTGAAACGGATGGGTTCTCGTTAAGCCCATTGGGCCTTCTGAATGGGCCATCTCTCTAGGCTGGGACTGTGAATCGTTAACACATAAAGGAATTGTGCCCTCAACATGACGGGTGCGATCGTACCAGCACTAATGCACCAGATCCTATCAGAACTCCGAAGTTAAGCGTGTTTCGGCGAGAGTAGTACTAGGATGGGTGACCCCCTGGGAAGTCCTCGTGTTGCACCCCTCTTTTCAATTTTTTTTGCTCCGGTAAGGTTTGCCAAGATACTTTATCCACCACATTTCTATTATTGAATATCATGGCACATTGGGCAAGACAACTTCGCTTCACGTGGAGGCTGGGCCCGGAAACCGAGGGCGTAGGGCTTGTGACCAGGTCTCCGTCGCTCCGGTGCCCATAACTTTTGATCCGTAAGGAGTTACGCGGCGTACAACATACCATTGCAAAGCTCTGCGGCGGGGGCAGCCAGCTTGCTCGCTGTGCCCATTTTTAGAGCCCACTATCGAACGTTTTCATCAATTTTCGGCCACTTTTCTTCTTTTCCTCTGTTTTTCCGTCCCAAATCGTAAGTCGTGAGTTATAAAAAGGACGACAAACTTAGTCGCGGGACATTAGAGGGCCCTACAATGCGTCGATATCACGTCTTGTGAGGATGCTGCATTGTTGAAACGAATGGGTTCTCATTAAGCCCATTGGGCCTTCTGAATGGGCCATCTCTCTAGGCTGGGACTGTGAATCGTTAACACATAAAGGAATTGTGCCCTCAACATGACGGGTGCGATCATACCAGCACAAATGCACCGGATCCTATCAGAACTCCGAAGTTAAGCGTGCTTCGGCGAGAGTAGTACTAGGATGGGTGACCCCCTGGGAAGTCCTCGTGTTGCACCCCCCTTTTCAATTTTTTTTGCTCCTGTAAGGCTTGCCAAGATACTTTATCCACCACATTTCTATTATCGAATATCACGGGACATTGGGCAAACCGAGGACGTAGGGCTTGTGACCAGGTCTCCGTCGCTCCAGTGCCCATAACTTTTGATCTGTAAGGAGTTACGCGGCGTACAGCATACTGTTGCAAAGCTCTCCGAGAGCTCTACGACGATGGTAGCCAGCTTGCTCGCTGTGCCCATTTTTAAAGCCCACTATCGAACGTTTTCATCAATTTTGGGCCACTTTTCTTCTTTTGCTCTGTTTTTCCATCCCGGATCGTAAGTCGTGAGTTGTAAAAACAACGACAACCTTACTCGCGGGACATTAGAGGGCCCTATAATGCGTCGATATCACGTCTTGTGAGGATGCTGCATTGTTGAAACCGATGGGTTCTCGTTAAGCCCATTGGGCCTTCTGAATGGGCCATCTCTCTAGGCTGGGACTGTGAATCGTTAACACATAAAGGAATTGTGCCCTCAACATGACGGGTACGATCATACCAGCACTAATACACCGGATCCCATCAAAACTCCGAAGTGAAGCGTGCTTGGGCGAGAGTAGTACTAGGATGGGTGACCCCCTGGAAAGTCCTCGTGTTGCACCCCCCTTTTCAATTTTTTGTGCTCCGGTTAGGGTTGCCATGATACTTTATCTACCACATTTCTATTATCGAATCTCATGGCACCTTGGGCAAGACAACTTAGCTTCACGTGGAGGCTGGGCCCGCAAACCGAGGGCGTAGGGCTTGTGACCAGGTCTCCGTCGCTCCGGTGCCCATAACTTTTGATTCGAAGGAGTTACGCGACGCACAACATACCGTTGCAAAGCTCTCCGAGAGCTCTACGACAGGGGAAGCCAGCTCGGTCGCTGTGCACATTTTTGTAGCCCAAAATCTAACGTTTTCATCAGTTTCGGGCCACTTTTCTTCTTTTGCTATGTTTTTCCGTCACAGATCGTACATCGTGAGCTGTTAAAAGGACGTAGGCTGGGACTGTGAACCGTTAACACATAAAGGAATTGTGTCCTCAACAAGACGGGTGCGATCATACCAGCACTAATGAACCGGATCCCATCAGAACTCTGAAGTTAAGCGTGCTTGGGCGAGAGTAGTACTAGGATCGGTGACCCCTTGGGAAGTCCTCGTGTTGCACCGTCATTTTCAATTTTTTTTACTCCGGTTAGGGTTGCCAAAATACTTTATCCACCACATTTCTATTATCAAATCCACAGTACCTTGGGCAAGACAACTTCACTTCACGTGGAGGTTGGGCCTGCAAACCGAGGGTGTAGGGCTTGTAACCAGGTCTTCGTCGCTCTGGTGCCCATAACTTTTGATCCGTAAGGAGTTACGTGGCGCACAGCATACCGTTGCAAAGCTCTTCGAGAGCTCTACGATGGGGGCAGCCTGCTTGCTCGTTGTACCCATTTTGGGAGCCCAAAATCGAACGTTTTCATCAGTTTCGGGCCACTTTTCTTCATTTGCTCTATTTTTTCGTCCTGGATCATACGTCGTGAGTTGTTAAATGGACGACAACCTTGCTCGCGGGACATTTGAGGGCTCTACAACGCGTTGATATCATGTCTTGCGAGGATGCGGCGTTTTTGAAGCGGATGGGTTATCGTTAAGCCCATTGGGCCTTATGAATGGGCCATCTCTCTAGGCTGGGACTGTAAATCGTTAACACATAAAGGAATTGTGCCCTCAACATGACGGGTACGATCATACCAGCACTAATGCACCGGATCCCATCAGAACTCTGAAGTTAAGCGTGCTTGGGCGAGAGTAGTACTAGGATAGGTGACCCCCTCGGAAGTCCTTGTGTTGCACCTCTCTTTTCAAATTTTTTTGCTCCGGTTAAGGTTGCCAAGATACTTTATCCACCACATTTCTATTTTTGAGAGCGTAGGGCTTGTGACCAGGTATCCGTCGCTCTGGTG
Source organism: Ehretia macrophylla (assembly GCA_037974665.1). Classification (NCBI taxonomy): domain Eukaryota; kingdom Viridiplantae; phylum Streptophyta; class Magnoliopsida; order Boraginales; family Ehretiaceae; genus Ehretia; species Ehretia macrophylla. Next base: position 85,562,581 of record CM075765.1, on the reverse strand, counting down.
CCCATAAATTTTGATTCGTAAGCAGTTACGCGGCGCACAGCATACCATTGCAAAGCTCTCCGAGAGCTCTACGAAGGGGGCAACCTGCTTGCTCGTTGTGCCCCTTTTTGGAGCCCAAATTCGAAAGTTTTCATCAGTTTCGGGCCACTTTTCTTCTTTTGCTATGTTTTTCCGTCGTGAGTTTTTAAAAGGACACCAACCTTACTCGCGGGACATTATAGGAACCTACAACGCGTCGATATCACGTCTTGCGAGGATGCTACGATGTTGAAATGGATGGGTTGTCGTTAAGCGCATTGGGCCTTCTGAATGGGCTATCTCTCTAGGCTGGGACTGTGGACCGTTAACACATAAAGGAATTGTGCCCTCAACATGACGGGTGCGATCATACCAGCACTAATGCACCGGATCCCATCAAAACTCCGAAGTTAAGCGTGCTTGGGCGAGTGTAGTACTAGGATGGGTAACCTCCTGGGAAGTCCTCGTATTGCACCCCCCCTTTTCAATTTTTTTTTTCTCCGGTTAGGGTTGCCAAGATACTTTATCCACCACATTTCTATTATCGAATACCACGGCACCTCGTATTGCACCCCCCTTTTCACGTGGAGGCTGGGCACGCAAACCGAGGGCATAGGGCTTGTAACCAGGTCTCCGTCGCTCCGATGCGCATAAATTTTCATCCGTAAGGAGTTACGTTGCGCACAACATTCCTTTGCAAAGCTCTCCGAGAGCTCTACGACGGGGGCAGCCAGCTTGCTCGCTGTGACCCTTTGTGGAGCCCTAAATTTAACATTTTCATTAGTTTCAGACCACTTTTCTTCTTTTGCTCTGTCTTTCCGTCCTAGATCGTACGTCGTGAGCTGTTAGAAGGAGGACAACCTTACTCGCGGGGCATTAAAGTGCCCTACAACGCGTTGATATCAGGTCTTGCGAGGATGCTGCGTTGTTGAAGCGGATGGGTTGTCGTTAAGCCCATTGGGCATTCTGAATGGGCCATCTCTCTAGAATGGGATTGTGAACCGTTAACACATAAAGGAATTGTGCCCTCAACATGATGGGTGTGCTCATACAAGCACTAATGCACCAGATCCCATCAGAACTCCGAAGTTAAGCGTGCTTGGGCGAGAGTAGTACTCGTATGGGTGACCCCCTGGGAAGTCCTCGTGTTGCACCCCGCTTTTTAATTTTTTTTGCCCCGGTTAGGGTTGCCAAGATACTTTATCTACCACATTTCTATTATCAAATCTCATGGCACCTTGGACAAGACAACTTCGCTTCACGTGGAGGCTTGACTCGCAAACCGAGGGCGTAGGGCTTGTGACCCGGTCTCCGTCGCTACGGTGCCCATAATTTTTTATCTGTAAGGAATTACGTGGCGCACAGCATACCGTTGCAAAGCTCTCCGAGGCTCTACGATGGGGGCAGCCAGCTTGCTCGCTGTGCCTATTTTTAGAGCCCAAAATCGAATGTTTTCATCAGTTTTGGGCAACTTTTCTTCTTTTGCTTTGTTTTTTCATCCTGGATCGTACGTCGTGAGATGTTAAAAGGATGACAACCTTACTCGTAGGACATTAGAGGGCCCTACAACGCGTTGATATCACGTCTTGCGAGGATGCTGCGTTGTTGAAGCGGATGGGTTGTCGTTAAGCCCATTGGACCTTCTGAATGGGCCATCTCTCTAGGCTGGGACTGTAAATCGTTAACACATAAAGGAATTGTGCCCTCAACATGACGGGTCCTATCATAGCAGCACTAACGCATCGGATCCCATCAGAACTCAGAAGTTATGCTTGCTTCGGCAATAGTAGTACTAGTATGGGTGACCCCCTGGGAAGTCCTCGTGCTGCACCCCCCTTTTCAATTTTTTTTGCTCCGGTTAAGGTTGCCAAGACACTTTATCAACCACATTTCTATTATCGAATCTCACGGCACCTTGGGCAAGACAACTTCGCTTCACGTGGAGGCTGGGCCCGCAAACCGAGGGCGTAGGGCTTGTAACCAAGTCTCCGTCGCTCCGGTGCCCATAAATTTTGATCCGTAAGGAGTTATGCGGCGGACAACATACTGTTACAGAGCTCTCTAAGACCTCTACGACGTGGGCAGCCAGCTTGCTCGCTTTGCCCGTCTTTGGAGCTCAAAATTGCACGTTTTCTTCAGTTTCGGGCCACTTTTCTTCTTTTGCTCTGTTTTTCCGTCCAGGATCGTACATCTTGAACAGTTAAAAGGACGACAACCTGACTCGCTGGACATCAGAGGGCCCTACAATGTGTTGATATCACGTCTTGTGAGGATGCTGCGTTGTTGAAGCGGATGGGTTGTCGTTAAGCCCATTAGGCCTTCAAAATGGGCCATCTCTCTAGGCTGGGACTGTAAATCGTTAACACATAAAGGAATTGTGCCCTCAACATGACGGGTACGATCATACCAGCACTAATGCACCGGATCCCATCAGAACTCTAAAGTTAAGCGTGCTTGGGCGAGAGTAGTACTAGGATGGGTGACCCCCTGGAAAGTCCTCGTGTTGCACCCCCTTTTCAATTTTTTTTGCTCCGGTTAAGGTTGCCAAGATACATTATCCACCACATTTCTATTATCGAATCCCACGGCACCTTGGGCAAGACAACTTCGCTTCAAGTGGAGGCTGGGCCCACAAACCGAGAGCGTAGGGCTTGTGACTTAGTCTCCGTCACTCCGGTGCCCATAAATTTTGATCCGTAAGGAGTTACGCGCCGCACAACATACCGTTGCAAAGCTCTCCGAGAGCACTACGACGGGGGCAGCCAGCTCTCTCGCTGTGCCCATTTTTGTAGCCCAAAATATAACGTTTTCATCAGTTTCGGGCCACTTGTCTACTTTTGCTCTGTTTTTCCATCCCAGATCGTACGTCGTGAGCTGTAAAAAATGACGACAACCTTACTCGTGGGACATTAGAGGGCCCTACAATGAGTCGATATCTCATTCTGCGAGGATGCTGCGTTATTGAAGCGGATGGGTTGTCGTTAAGCCCATTGGGCCTTCTGAATGGGCCATCTCTCTTGGCTGGGACTGTGAATCGTTAACACATAAAGGAATTGTGCCCTCAACATGATGGGTGCGATCATACCAACACTAATGCACCGGATCCCATCAGAACTCCGAAGTTAAGCGTGCTTCGGCAAGAGTAGTACTAGTATGGGAGACCCCCTGGGAAGTCCTCGTGTTGCACCCCCCTTTTCAATTTTTTTTTCTCCGGTTAAGGTTGCCAAGATACTTTATCCACCACATTTCTATTATCGAATCTCACGGCACATTGGGCAAGACAACTTCGCTTCACGTGGAGGCTGGGCCCGTAAACCGAGGGCGTACGGCTTGTGACCAGGTCTCCGTCGCTCTGGTGCCCATAAATTTTGATTCGTAAGCAGTTACGCAGCGTACAGCATACCGTTGCAAAGCTCTCCGAGAGCTCTACGACGGGGGCAGCCTGCTTGCTCGTTGTGCCCCTTTTTGGAGCCCAAATTCGAACGTTTTCATCAGTTTCGGGCCACTTTTCTTCTTTTGCTCTGTTTTTCCGTCCCAGATCGTACATCGTGAGTTTTTAAAAGGACGCCAACCTTACTCGCGGGACATTATAGGAACCTACAACGCATCGATATCACGTCTTGCGAGGATGCTACGATGTTAAAATGGATGGGTTGTCGTTAAGCGCATTGGGCCTTCTGAATGGGCCATCTCTCTAGGCTGGGACTGTGAACCGTTAACACATAAAGGAATTGTGCCCTCAACATGACGGCTGCGATCATACCAGCACTAATGCACCGGATCCCATCAAAACTCTGAAGTTAAGCGTGCTTGGGCGAGTGTAGTACTAGGATGGGTGACCTCCTGGGAAGTCCTCGTATTGCACCCCCCCTTTTCAATTTTTTTTGCTCCGGTTATGGTTGCCAAGATACTTTATCTGCCACATTTCTATTATCAAATCCCACGGCAACTTGGGCAATACAAATTCGCTTCACGTGGAGGCTGGGCACGCAAATCGAGGGCATAGGGCTTGTAACCAGGTCTCCGTTGCTCCGATGCCCATAAATTTTCATCTGTAAGGAGTTACGTGGCGCACAGCATTCCGTTGCAAAGCTCTCCGAGAGCTCTACGACAGGGGCAGCCAGCTTGCTCGCTGTGACCCTTTGTGGAGCCCTAAATCGAACGTTTTCATCAGTTTCAGACCACTTTTCTTCTTTTGCTCTATTTTTCCATCCTGGATCGTACGTCGTGAGCTGTTAGAAGGAGGACAACCTTACTCGCGGGGCATTAAAGGGCCCTACAACGCGTTGTTATCAGGTCTTGCAAGGATACTGCATTGTTGAAGCGGATGGGTTGTCGTTAAGCCCATTGGGCATTCTGAATGGGCCATCTCTCTAGAATGGGACTGTGAACTGTTAACACATAAAGGAATTGTGCCCTCAACATGATTGGTGTGATCATACAAGCACTAATGCACCAGATCCCATCAGAACTCCGAAGTTATGCGTGCTTGGGCGAGAGTAGTACTAGTATGGGTGACCCCCTGGGAAGTCCTCGTGTTGCACCCCCCTTTTTAATAATTTTTGCTCTGGTTAGCGTTGCCAAGATACTTTATCCACCACATTTCTATTATCGAATCTCATGGCATCTTGGACAAGACAACTTCGCTTCACGTGGAAGCTGGACTCGCAAATCGAGGGCGTAGGGCTTGTGACCACGTCTCCGTCGCTCCGGTGCCCATAAATTTTGATCTGTAAGGAGTTACGCGGCGCACAGCATACCGTTGCAAAGCTCTCCGAGGGCTCTACGATGGGGGCAGCCAGCTTGCTCGCTGTGCCTATTTTTAGAGCCCAAAATCGAACGTTTTCATCAGTTTTGGGCCACTTTTCATCTTTTGCTTTGTTTTTCCATCCTGGATCGTACGTCGTGAGATGTTAAAAGGATGACAACCTTACTCACGGGACATTAGAGGGCCCTACAATGAGTTGATATCACGTCTTGCGAGGATGCTGCGTTGTTGAAGCGGATGGGTTGTCGTTAAGCCCATTGGACCTTCTGAATGGGCCATCTCTCTAGGCTGGGACTGTAAATCGTTAACAAATAAAGGAATTGTGCCCTCAACATGACGGGTCCTATCATAGCAGCACTAACGCACCGGATCCCATCAGAACTCCGAAGTTAAGCGTGCTTCGGCAATAGTAGTACTAGTATGGGTGACCCCCTGGGAAGTCCTCGTGCTGCACCCCCCTTTTAAATTTTTTTTGCTCCGGTTTAGGTTGCCAAGAAACTTTATCCACCACATTTCTATTATCGAATCTCACGGCACCTTGGGCAAGACAACTTCGCTTCACGTGGAGGCTGGGCCCGCAAACCGAGGGCGTAGGGCTTGTAACCAAGTCTCCGTCGCTCCGGTGCCCATAAATTTTGATCCGTAAGGAGTTACGCGGCGGAAAACATACCGTTACAGAGCTCTCCGAGAGCTCTATGACGGGGGCAGCCAGCTTGCTAGCCGTGCCCATCATTGGAGCCCAAAATCGAACGTTTTCATCAGTTTTGGGCCACTTTTCTTCTTTTGCTCTGTTTTTCCGTCCTGGATCGTATGTCGTGAGCTGTTAAAAGCACGACAACCTTACTCGCAGGACATTAGAGGGCCCTACAACAAGTTGATATCACGTCTTGCGAGGTTGCTGCGTTGTTGAACCGGATGGGTTGTCGTTAAGCCTATTGGGCCTTCAGAATGGGCCATCTCTCTAGGCTGGGACTGTAAATCGTTAACACATAAAGGAATTGTGCCCTCAACATGACAGGTCCGATCATACCAGCACTAATGCACCGTATCCCATCAGAACGCCGAAGTTAAGCGTGCCTGGGCGAGAGTAGTACTAGGATGGGTGACACCCTGGGAAGTCCTCGTGTTGCACCCCCTTTTCAATTTTTTTGCTCCGGTTATGGTTGCCATAATACTTTATCCACCACATTTCTATTATCGAATCCCACGGCACCTTGGGCAAGACAACTTCGCTTCAAGTGGAGGCTGGGCCCGCAAACCGATAGCGTAGGGCTTGTGGGCTAGTCTCCGTTACTCCGGTGCCCCTAAATTTTGATCTGTAATGAGTTACGCGGCGCACAACATACCGTTCCAAAGCTCTCCGAGAGCTCTACGACGGGGACAGCCAGCTCTCTCGCTGTGCCCATTTTTGTACCCTAAAATATAACGTTTTCATCAGTTTCGGGCTACTTGTCTTCTTTTGTTCGGTTTTTCCGTCCCAGATCGTACGTCGTGAGCTGTAAAAAAGGATGACAACCTTACTCGCGGGACATTAGAGGGCCTTACAATGAGTCGATATCTCGTCTTGCGAGGATGCTGCGTTGTTGAAGCGGATGGGTTGTCGTTAAGCCCATTGGGCCTTCTAAATTGGCCATCTCTCTAGGCTAGGACTGTGAATCGTTAACACATAAAGGAATTGTGCCCTCAACATGATGGGTGCGATCATACCAACACTAATGCACCGGATCCCATCAGAACTCCGAAGTTAAGAGTGCTTTGGCAAGAGTAGTACTAGTATGGGAGACCCCCTAGGAAGTCCTCGTGTTGCACCCCCCTTTTCAATTATTTTTGCTCCGGTTAAGGTTGCCAAGATACTTTATCCACCACATTTCTATTATCGAATCTCACGGGACATTGGGCAAGACAACTTTGCTTCGGTGCCCATAAATTTTTTTTGCTCCGGTGCCCATAAATTTTGATCTGTAAGGAGTTACGCGGTGCACATGATACCGTTGCAAAGCTCTTTGAGAGATCTACGACGGGGGCAGCCAGCTTGCTCGTTGTTCCCCTTTTTGGAGCCCAAAATCAAACGTTTTCATCAGTTTCGGGCTACTTTTCTTCATTTGCTCTGTTTTTCCACCCCAGATCGTACGTCGTGAGTTGTTATAAGGACGCCAACCTTACTCGCGGGACATATGAGGAACCTACAACGCGTCGATATCACGTCTTGCGAGAATGCTACGTTGTTGAAACGGATGGGTTGTCTCTAAGCCCATTGGGCCTTCTGAATGGGCCATCTCTCTAGGCTGGGACTGTGAACCGTTAACACATAAAGGAATTATGCCCTCAACATGACGGGTGCGATCATAACAGCACTAATGCACCGGATCCCATCAAAACTCCAAAGTTAAGCGTGCTTGGGAGAGTGTAGTACTAGAATGGGTTACCTCCTGGGAAGTCCTCGTATTGCACCCCCCATTTTCAATTTTTTTTGCTCCGGTTAGGGTTGCCAAGATACTTTATCTACCACATTTCTATTATGGAATCCCATGGCACCTTGGGCAAGACAAATTCGCTTCACGTGGAGGCTAGGCACGCAAACCGAGGACATCGGGCTTGCAACCAAGTCTCCGTCGCTCCGATGCCCATAAATTTTCATCCGCAAAGAGTTACATGGCGCACAGCATTCCGTTGTAAATCTCTCTGAGAGCTCTACGACGGGGGCAGCCAGCTTGCTCGCTGTGACCGTTTTTGGAGCCCTAAATCGAACGTTTTCATCAATTTTGGACCACTTTTCTTCTTTTTCTCTGTTTTTCCGTCTTGGATCGTACGTCGTGAGCTGTTAGAAGGAGCACAACCTGCGGGGAATTAAAGGGCCCTACAACCCGTTGATATCAGGTCTTGCGAGGATGCTACATTGTTGAAGCGGATGGGTTGTCGTTAAGCCCATTGGGCATTCTGAATGGGCCATCTCTCTAGGCTGGGACTGTGAACCGTTAACACATAAAGGAATTGTGCCCTCAACATGATGGGTGCGATCATACAAGCACTAATTCACCAAATCCCATCAGAACTCCGAAGTTAAGCGTGCTTGGGCGAGAGTAGTACTCGTATGGGTGACCCCCTGGGAAGTCCTCGTGTTGCACCCCACTTTTCAGTTTTTTTTGCTCCGGTTAGGGTTGCCAAGATACTTTATCTACCACATTTCTATTATCGAATCTCACGGCACCTTGGACAAGACAACTTCGCTTCACGTGGAGGCTGGGCTCGTAAACCGAGGGCGTAGGGCTTGTGACCAGGTCTCCGTCGCTCCGGTGCCCATAATTTTTGATCTGTAAGGAGTTACGCGGCGCACAGTATACCGTTGCAAAGCTCTCCGAGAGCTCTACGTTGGGGGCAGCCAGCTTGCTCGCTGTGCTTGTTTTTGGAGCCCAAAATCGAACGTTTTTAATAGTTTTGGGCCACTTTTCTTCTTTTGCTTTGTTTTTCCGTCCTGGATCGTACGTCGTGAGATGTTAAAAGGACGACAACCTTACTCGCGGGACAATAGAGGGCCCTACAACGAGTCAATTTCACGTCTTGCGAGGATGCTACGTTGTTGAAGCCGATGGGTTGTCGTTAAGCCCATTGGGCCTTCTAAATGGGCCATCTCTCTAGGCTGGGACTGTGAACCGTTAACACATAAAGGAATTGTGTCCTCAACAAGACGGGTGCGATCATACCAGCACTAATGCACCGGATCCCATCAGAACTCCGAAGTTAAGCGTGCTTGGGCGAGTGTAGTACTAGGATGGGTGACCCCCTGGGAAGTCCTCGTGTTGCACCCCCCTTTTCAATTTTTTTTGCTCCGATTTCGGTTCCCAAGATACTTTATCCACAACATTTCTATTATCGAATCTCACGGCTCATTGGGCAAGACAACTTCGCTTCATGTGGAGGCTGGGCCCGCAAACCGAGGGCGTAGGGCTTGTGACCAGGTCTCTGTCGCTCCGGTGCCCATAACTTTTGATCCGTATGGAGTTACGCGGCGTACATCATACCGTTGCAAAGCTCTCTGAGAGCTCTACAATGGGGGCAACCAGCTTGCTCGTTGTGCCCTTTATGGAGCCCAAGATCCAACGTTTTCATCAGTTTCGGGCCAATTTTCTTCCTTTGCTCTGTTTTTCAGTCCCGAATCGTACGTCGTGATCTGTAAAATGGACGACAACCCTACTTGTGATAACCCGAACCCGGCATGCATTTAATGGAATTTAATTGCATTGAATTAAGTGGCATCTTAAATGTTAGCATTGAATTTGTGTTTATTTTTGTTTAAACAATTCTTTGTAGCTTTATTTTCATATTTCTTTTAGAAGTAATTAAATAATACTTGAGTTAATTATTTTAACGGAATATCAACTACTTTCATATTCATGTTAATCGGCTTTATTTTTCTTGCACCTTAATGCTCAGTTTTCAATAAAATGAAAAGTAACTCCGAGCCGGAGTAAATTTTGAACTATGTTACTTTCCGAAAATTATATTTTCTTGAATTCTTTGAGATTTAATTGTTATTCGTTTATTGTCGCAAAGTGCATTGCATTTCAAGAGCAATAGTTAGAGAGTGATTTCTAGTCCTCAACAAATAGTGAAACTAGTATTTTGGTGTCTTAAATTTTATATTTTACTTGTTGTTAACTAGAATTAATTTGGTGTCGGGTATTTTAGCTTTTAAATGCATGAAAATAGTCTAATTTGACCAAATTAAGTTAGGTTGACTAAGTGCTTTGACCATTTGACCTTGTGTCACCTTATAAGCATAACACATACAAAATAAAACAAAAAAAAAATCTGGAAAAAACAGAAAAGCTAGGGCCGAAAATAGAAGGAGAAAGAAAAAAAGAAATTTCAACTTCAAATCTTCGATTCTTCGCGTGAGCTTGCACGGGTTGGTTTCCGAGGCATCCTACGAGGTTTTCCTAGCATCTAGGAGCGTCTAAGGTGAGGGTTTCATGTTTATTTGCGCATTTGAATATTTTGTGTATTAACTTTGATTTTTGGGATTTATCCGTATATTGTTATTTTAATCGTTTAGAGGCTTAAAGAATGTTCCCTAGCAATTGTAGAACATGTATTTATAGCTTTGTAACATTTTCTGCGGTTAAATCTTGAGATTGTAATTTTAATTGTTAGTTGAATAGTAAAATCTCGTTTTGATAAAGTTTCGCTGTTATGCTTTCTGTTGATGTGAAAAGGTGTTAGGTATGCTAGAATGCCTAAATGCATGGTTTGTTTACGTTGCGTAATGGAAAAAATGAGAAAAATACATTAGTGAATGTTGGGGTCATTTCGGTCGAGTTTGGAATTTTCTCGATTTACGTGAAGGCATTGTCGAGGTACGTCATGGAAGCACTTTTGGTACAGTTGTGACATTGGTTGGGTAATCGGTTGAGGTAGTTGTAGTTCAAACGAGCAAAGAGAGAAATCGGGGCTTTGCGTGAATTCTATGGTAAAGTAGGGATTCGGGGTCTTTAGACGTGCCTTATGGTGACCTAGAAGGATTGGTGAAGTCGGTTTCCAAAACTCGTGGCTCGTTTGGAAGTAGTAGCATTTGGTAAGTTGGGGTCATTTTGTGTTTTTGTTGGTTTTCGTAGAGTCTTGCTTGTAGAATGTTTGTTAATGCTTATATTGCTTATAGAATGCTTATATTGCTTATAGAATGCTTATATTGCTTATAGAATGCTTATATTGCTTATAGAATGCTTATATTGCCTATAGAATGCTTATAATGCCTATAGAATACTTATTATTGCTTGATAATGTTTGTTGGTATTGTTCTTGTTGCTTATTTGATTGATAATGCTTGATATCTTGTTTGTCGCCTCTAATCTGTATTGTTGTGCTATCGCTCATTTATCGCCTTGTATCGAGTCTTGCATTGCATAGTGTCAGGGCGGTGTGATGGGCCTCTCTGGGTAGCCTCGGGTTGCCAGTGTTGGTTGCCCTAGCTCCATGTCCTATTCCCTTTCTCGCTTGGGTTGCCTCCCAGGGAGATTTGGGTCGTAGAATTGATGGATACTTCCGGGGTATTCCAAACTGGAGTTATAAGGTGGTTGCGCGCTTGTTGTCATCGTTGTCAACATCAAGCTCGAGATTGATGTATCGCTCGTGAAATGGTACATTGCTCGTATGAGTGAACCATAGCCTTTAGAGTGTGGTATAGCTTTGAATGGTTGTGTTAATGCTTTCAGTAATTGCTTATTGTATTTATTGTTTGTCTTGATTGCTTACTTATCAGTTATATTGCTTAACTGCTTTATTTGCATTGCACGACTTTCTTTCTCTCCAATTCGATATCTGTCTCGCCCTCACTGAGTATACGTGTTGTGTATACTCACTCCTCACCACCACATTTCAGGAAATGCCATGTTAGCTGGAAAGTTCATGATTTCGTGAAAGTTCGTGCTTGAAGAGTTGTCTTGCGTGCCTATGTGACTTGAGTTGTCGAAGTTGTAAAGATGTATGCTTTTATGTATTGTATGTATTTAATATCAAAAGAGATGTAATTTATTAGATTATTGAAGTGGTTTGATAAGTTAGATTATGTATCTAGTTAATGTAGCTTAACTTCAATGCATGTTTGTAATGTCCAAAAGAAAGAGATAGAAAGATATGATAGTCTAACTTATGCAATAGGTTGGTGTGGTTTAATTGCTAAGCATGAATGTATAATTGCTTGTGATTGCTTGTTGTGAACCAAGGCTCGGATGGCCTTGAGGCGGTTGAATGTTTGGACGTGGTATTGGTCCACTTATATGATGTCGCAGGTTTGCTTTTCGCCCAAAAACAGGGGAGACTCCGTCCGTTTTCCCTAAAATTTTGCCCGGGTTTGGAATTGGGTTGTAATTAGATTGATTGATAGAACTCCCGGTCTCGAGAGGGATCGGGGTGTTACACTACTAGCGGGACATTAGATGACCCTACAACGCGTCGATATCACGTCTTGCGAGGATGTTGCGTTGTTGAAGCGGATGGGTTGTCGTTAAGCCCATTGGGCCTTTTGAATGGGCCATCTCTCTAGGCTGGGACTGTGAACCGTTAACACATAAACGAATTGTGCCCTCAACAAGACTGGTGCGATCATACCAGCACTAATGCACCGGATCCAATCAGAACTCCGAAGTTAAGCGTGCTTGGGCGAGAGTAGTACTAGGATGGGTGACCCCCTGGGAAGTCCTCGTGTTGCACCCCCATTTTCAATTTTTTTTGCTCCGGTTAGGGTTGTCAAGATACTTTATCCACCATATTTCTATTATCGAATCTCACGGCACATTGGGCAAGACAACTTTGGAGGTTGGGCCCGCAAACCGAGGGCGCATGGCTTGTGACTAGGTGTCCGTCGCTCCAGTGCCCATAACTTTTGATCCGTATGGAGTTACGCAGTGTACAACATGCCGTTGCAAAGCTCCCCGAGAGCTCTACGACTGGGGCAGCCAGTTTGCTCACTCTGCCCCTTTTTGGAGCCCAAAATCGAACATTTTCATTAGATTCGGGCCACTTTTCTTCTTTTGCTCTGTTTTTCCATCTCGGATCATACGTCGTGAGCTGTGAAAAGGATAACAACCTTGCTCGTGGGACATTAGAGGGCCCTACAATGCGTTGATATCATGTCTTGCGAGGATGCTACGTTGTTGAAGCGGATGGGTTGTCGTTAAGCCCATTGGGCCTTCTGAATGGTCCATCTCTCTAGGCTGGGACTGTGAACCGTTAACACATAAAGGAATTGTGCCCTTAACATGACGGGTGCTATCATACCACCACTAATGCACCGGATCCCATCAGAACTCCGAAGTTAAGCATGCTTGGGTGAGAGTAGTACTAGGACGGGTGACCCCGTGGGAAGTCCTCGTGTTGTACCGCCCTTTTCAATTTTTTTTGCTCCGGTTGGGGTTGCCAAGATACTTTATCCACCACATTTCTATTATCGAATCCCACGGCACCTAGGGCAAGACAACTTCACTTCACGTGGAGGCTGGGCCAGCAAACCAAGGGCGTAGGGCTTGTGACCTGGTCTCCGTCGATCCGGTGTCCATAACTTTTGATCCGTAAGGAGTTACGCGGCGTACAGCATACCGTTGCAAAGCTCTCTGAGAGCTCTACGACTGGGGCAGCAAGTTTGCTCACTATGCCCCTTTTTGGAGCCCAAAATCGAACGTTTTCATCAGTTTTCGGTCACTTTTCTTCTTTTGCTCTATTTTTCCGTCACGAATCGTATGTCGTGAGCTATTAAAAGGACGACAACATTACTCGCTTGACATTAGAGGGCCATACAACTCGTCGATATCTCGTCTTGCCAGGATGCTGGGTTGTTGAAGCGGATGGGTTGTCGTTAAGCCCATTGGGCCTTCTGAATGGGCCATCACTCTTGGGTGGGACTGTGAACCGTTAACACATAATGGAATTGTGTCATCAACATGACGGGTGCGATCATACCAGCACTAATGCACCGGATCCCGTCAGAACTCCGAAGTTAAGCGTGGTTGGGCTTGAGTAGTACAAGGATGGGTGACACCCTGGGAAGTCCTCGTGTTGTACCACCATTTTCAATTATTTTTGCTCTGGTTAAGGTTGCCAAGATACTTTATCCACCACATTTCTATTATCGAATCTCACGGCACATTGGGCAAGACAACTTCACTTCACGTGGAGGCTGGGCCCGCAAACCGAGGGCCTAGGGATTGTGACCAGGTCTCCGTCGCTCCGATGCCCATAACTTTTGATCCGTAAGCAGTTACACGGCGCACAGCTTACCGTTGCAAAGCTCTCTGAGAGCTCTGCGACGGGGGCAGGTAGTTTACTTGCTGTGCCCTTTTTGGAGCCCAAAATCGAACGTTTTCATCAGTTTCGGGCCACTTTTCTTCTTTTGCACTGTTTTTCCATCCCGGATCGTACGACGTGAGCAGTTAAAAGGACGACAACATTACCCGCGGGACATTAGAGGGCCCTACAACGCGTTGATATCACGTCTTACGAGGAGGCTGCATTGTTGAAGCAGATGGGTTGTCGTGAAGCCCATTGGGCCTTCTGAATAGGCCATCTCCCTATGCTGGGACTGTGAACCGTTAACACATAAAGGAATTGTGCCCTCAACAAGACGGGTGCGATCATACCAGCACTAATGCACTGGATCCCATCAGAACTCCGAAGTTAAGCGTGCTTGGGCGAGTGTAGTACTAAGATGGGTGACCCCTGGGAAGTCCTCGTGTTGCACCCCCATTTTCAATTTTTTTTGCTCCGGTTAGGGTTGCCAAAATACTTTATCCACCACATTTCTATTAACGAATCTCACGGCACATTGGGCAAGTCAACTTCGCATCACGTGGAGGCTGGGCCCACAAACCGAGTACGTAGGGCTTGTGACCAGGTCTCATTCGCTCCGGTGCCCATAACTTTTGATCCGTAAAGAGTTACGCGGCGCACAACATACCGTTGCAAAGCTTTCCAAGAGCTATACGACTGGGGTAGCCAATTTGCTCGCTTTGCCCTTTTTTGGAGCCCAAAATTGAACGTTTTTTCATCAGTTTCGAACCACTTTTCTTCTTTTGCTCTGTTTTTCCGTCACGGATCATACGTCGTGAGCTGTGAAAAGGACGACAACCCTACTCGTGGGACATTAGAGGGCCCTACAACGCGTCGATATTACTTCTTGCGAGGATGCTGCGTTGTTGAAGCGGATGGATTGTTGTTAAGCCCATTGGGCCTTCTGAATGGTCCATCTCCCTAGGCTGGAACAGTGAACCGTTAACACATAAAGGAATTGTGCCCTCAACATGACGGGTGCGATCATAGCAACACTAATGCAATGAATCCCATCAGAACTCTGAAGTTAAGCGTGCTTTGGTGAGTGTAGTACTAGGATGGGTGACCCCTTGGGAAGTCCTCGTGTTGCACCCCCATTTTCAATTTTCTTTGCTCTAGTTAGGGTTTCCAAGATACTTTATCTACCACATTTCTATTATCGAATCTCACGGCACATTGGGCAAGACAACTTCGCTTCACGTGGAGGCTGGGCCAGCAAACCGAGGGCATAGGGCTTGTGACCTAGTCTCCGTCGATCCGGTGCCCATAACTTTTGATCCGTAAGGAGTTACGTGGCGTACAGCATACCGTTGCAAAGCTCTCCGAGAGCTCTACGACTGGGGCAGCAAGTTTGCTCACTGTGCCCCTTTTTGGAGCCCAAGATTGAACGTTTTCATCAGTTTCCGGACACTTTTGTTCTTTTGCTCTGTTTTTCCGTCACGGATCGTACGTCGTGAGCCATGAAAAGGATGACAACATTACTCGCTGGACATTAGAGGGCCCTACAACGCGTCGATATCACGTCTTGCGAGGATGTTTCGTTGTTGAAGCGGATGGGTTATCGTTAAGCCCATTGGGCCTTCTGAATGGGCCATCACTCTAGGTTGGGACTGTGAACAGTTAACACATAAAAGAATTGTGTCCTCAACAAGACGGGTACAATCATACCAGCACTAATGCACCGGATCCCATCAGAACTCCGAAGTTAAGCATGCTTGGGCGAGAGAAGTACTAGGATGGGTGACCCCCTGGGAAGTCCTCGTGTTGCACCCCCCTTTGCAATTTTTTTTGCTCCGGTTAGGGTTGCCAAGATACTTTATCCACCACATTTCTATTATCGAATCTCACGGTACATTGTGCAAGACAACTACGCTTCACGTGGAGACTGGGCCCGCAAACCGAGGGCGTAGGGCTTGTGACCAGCTCTCCGTCCCTCCGATGCCAATAACTTTTGATCCGTAAGGAGTTACGCGGCGCACAACATACCGTTGCAAAGCTCTCCGAGAGCTCTACGACAGGGGCAGCTAGTTTACTTGCTGTGCCTTTTTTGGAGCCCAAAATTGAACGTTTTCATCAATTTCGGGCCACTTTTCTTCTTTGGCTTTGTTTTTCCGTCCCGGATCGAACGACGTGAGCAGTAAAAAGGACGACAACCTTACCCGCGGGAAATTAGAGGGCCCTACAAGGCGTTGATATCACGTCTTACGAGGATGCTGCGTTGTTGAAGCAAATGGGTTGTCGTGAGGCCTATTGGGCCTTCTGAATAGGCCATCTCCCTATGCTGGGACTGTGAACCGTTAACACATAAAGGATTTGTGCCCTCAACAAGACGGGTGCGATCATACCAGGACTAATGCACTGGATCCCATCAGAACTCCGAAGTTAAGCGAGCTTGGGCGAGAGTAGTACTAGGATGGGTAACCCCTGGGAAGTCCTCGTGTTGCACCCCCATTTTCAATTTTTTTTGCTCCGGTTAGGGTTGCCAAGATACTTTATCTACCACATTTCTATTATCGATTCTCATGGCACATTGGGCAAGTCAACTTCGCTTCACGTGGTGGCTGGGCCCGCAAACCGAGGGCATAGGGCTTATGACTAGGTCTCCGTCGCTCCGGTGCCCATAACTTTTGATCAGTAAGGAGTTACGCGGCGCACAACATACCGTTGAAAAGCCCTCCGAGAGCTCTACGACTGGCGCAACCAGTTTGCTCGCTGTGCCCCTTTTTGGAGCCCAAAATTGAACGTTTTTTCATCAGTTTCGGACCACTTTTCTTCTTTTGCTCTGTTTTTGGATCACGGATCATACGTCGTAAGCCGTGAAAAGGACGACAACCTTACTCGCGGGACATTAGAGGGCCCTACAACGCGTCGATATCACTTCTTGCGAGGATGCTGCGTTGTTGAAACGGATGGATTGTCGTTAAGCCCATTGGGCCTTCTGAATGGTCCATCTCTCTAGGCTGGGATTGTGAACCGTTATATATAAAGGAATTGTGCGCTCAACTGGACGGGTGCGATCATACAAGCACTAACGCCCCGGATCCCATCAGAACTCTGAAGTTAAGCGTGCTTGGGCGAGAGTAGTTCTAGGATGGGTGACCCGCTGGGAAGTCCTCGTGTTGCACCCCCTTTTCAATTTTTTTTGCTCCAGTTAGGGTGTCCAAGAGACTTTATCCACCACATTTCTATTATCGAATCTCACAGCATATTGGGCAAGACAACTTCGCTTCACGTGGAGGCTGGGCCCGCAAACTGAGGGCATAGGGCTCGTCGCTCCAGTGCCCATAACTTTTGATCCGTAAGGAGTTACGTGGCGTACAACATACCGTTGCAAAGCTCTCCGAAAGCTCTACGACGGGGGCAGCCAGCTTGCTCGCTGTTCCCTTTTTGGAGCCCAAAATCGAATGTTTTCATCAGTTTTCGATCACTTTTCTTCTTTTGCTCTGTCTTTCCGTCCCGGATCGTACGTCGTGAGCTGTTAAAAGGACGAAAACCTTACTCGCGTGACATTAGAAGGCCCTACAACGCGACGATATCACGTCTTGGAAGGATGCTGCGTTGTTGAAGCAGATGGGTTGTCGTTAAGCCAATTGGGCCTTCTGAATGGGCCATCTCTCTAGGTTGGGAATGTAAACCGTTAACACATAAAAGAATTGTGCCCTCAACATGATGGGTGCGATCAAAGCAACACTAATGCACTGGATCCCATCAGAACTCCGAAGTTAAGCGTTCTTGGGCGAGAGTAGTTCTAGGATGGGTGACCCCCTGGGAAGTCCTCGTGTTGCACCCCCTTTTCAATTTTTGTTGCTCCAGTTAGGGTTGCCAAGAGACTTTATCCACCACATTTCTATTATCGAATCCCATGGCACCTTGGGCAAGACAACTTCGCTTCACGTGGAGGCTGGGCTAGCAAACCGAGGGTGTAGGGCTTGTGACAAGGTCTCCGTCAATCCGGTGCCCATAACTTTTGATCTGTAAGGAGTTACACGGCGCACAGCATACCGTTGCAAATCTCTCCGAGAGCTCTACGACAGGGGCAGCCAGCTTGCTTTCTGTGCCCCTTTTTGGAGCCCAAAATCTAATATTTTCATCAGTTTCGGGCCACTTTTCTTCTTTTTCTATTTTTTTTCGTCCCGGATCGTACGTCATGAGCTGTTAAAAGGACGACAACCATACTCGCGGGACATTAGAGGACCCTAGAACGTGTCGATATCACGTTTTGCGAGGATGCTGTGTTGTTAAAGCGGATGGGTTATGCACTCAACAGGACGGGTGCGATCATACCAGCACTAATGTGACACCCCGATCCCTCTCGAGACCGGGAGTTCTATCAATCGATCTAATCACAACCCAAACCAAACCCGGGCATAATTTTCAGGGAAAACGGACGGAGTCTCCCCTGTTTCTAGGCAAAATGTAAAACCTGCGATAGCATATAAGTGGACCAATACCATGTCCAAACATTCAAAACCACCTCAAGGCCATCCGAGCCTTGGTTCTCAACAACTAAACACAGCATATAAATATACATTTCCAGTTTAAAACTAACCTATCTCTTTACATCTTTTACAAGAACATTCAAGCTTGACATTTAATCTATACTAATCTACTGCACAAAATATGCTATCATACCATTCTCACTCTTTTCTTTAGACAATTACAAACATGCATCGGGTTAACTATACTGCTGAATACATAACTAACTTACAATCTACCTCAACTACTTAGCTAGATTAAATTACATTTCTTTTAACAATAAATACATACAACATATGAACATACATCTTTACATCTTTGACAGCTCAAGCCACAAAGCACGCAAGACAACTCCTCAGGCACGAACTAACACATATCCACGAACTTTTCAGCTAACAAGGCATTTCCTGAAATATGGTGGTGAGGAGTGAGTATACACAACACGTATACTCAGTGAGGGCGAGACATATATCGAGTTGGAGAGAAAGAAGATCGTGCAATGCAAATAATCACAGTTAAGCAATAAAGACAATAAGGAAACATTCAATACAAACAACAATACTATAAGCAATCAAGAAAGCATTAACACAGCCCTTTAAAGCTATACCACACTCTGAAGGCTGTGGTTCACTCATACGAGCAATATACCATTTTACGAGCGATACATCAATCTCGAGCTTGATGTTGACAACGATGACAATAAGCGCGCAACCACCTTATAACACCAGTTTGGAATACCCCGGAAGTATCCATCAATCTACGACCCAAATCTCCCTGGGAGGCAACCCAAGCGAGAAAGGGAATAGCAACGGAGCTAGAGCAACCAACACTGGCAACCCGAGGCTACCCAGAGAGGCCCATCACTCACGCGCGAGACATTATGCAATGCAAGACTCGATACAAAGCAATAAACGAGCGATAGCACAATAATACAAACTAGTGACAACAAACGAGATAACAAGCAATCACAATCAATACTAACATTCATCTAACTTTTCCAAGCATAACAAGTAATAATAAGAAACAACAACAACATTTAAACAAGTAACGAGAGTTTAAACACAAAACCAACCAATATCACTATTCAACCCCAACTTACAAGGACAATTACGAGCAAACGAACTACGGGGTTAGGAACCCGATTTCACTACATTCACTCAGGCACTACAAGGCACGTTTCTATGTCTCTAAACTTCACTTTCTCACCCGAGACCCGAAAGTCCACCTACCGCGTTTGAACTATAGCTATGTTAACCGGTCACTCAATCAACGCCACAACAGCGCCAAAACTGCTTCCATGCCCTCAATTGCAAAACCCCTAACTCAATTCGAGCACGGTCAACTTTTGGTCAAACGGCCCCTTTACGTTTCTTCGTCTAATTTTCAATTTTAACAAAGGCCGATCTATTTTTACTTCACATTTTAGCTTTCTATCACTAATGGCACCTATCCAAATCAATCAATCGCAATTCGGATCGAAATCCGAAATTCTAGGGTTTACTATTCATAATTCACTATTCATGTTCTTCCCCAATTTCAATTACGCAGTTTCAACCGTAAAAATTGTTAAATAGCTAACAAGCAATGCTCTACGAACCCTAAGCAAGCTATTTCAAGCAATAACAGGCATTATAACGCGATAAATATCAAATCTGAAAAATTGACTCAAAAATCAAATTCAGATTAAAATGCACAAAAGCGTGAAAACCCTCACAGAGATTGAAGACCAAGACCCGCAAGGACCCGAGCCACGACCCCCGAGCAGTTCCACGCACGATTGTAGAAGGAAAATGCAAGAAAATTCTTTTCTTTTCTTCATGAAATGCTTCGGCCAAGGGGGGGGACATGGGTGGCATTTGTGCATTTGTTTTTGAGTTTATTTTGCTTTGTTTTTAATTTATAAGGTGACAAGGGCAAAATGGTCTTTTGCAAATTCAAACTTTAATTAAATAATAGTCAAATAAGCTTATTTTGATGCCATTAAATCCAATTGAAGTTAAAACAATGCAATTAAATGAAAAACAACTAAAACTAGTTAAATTAAGCTAAAAACATTTTCACTAAGTCCGAAGAATATTTCTCTAACTCCTATTTTCGAAATTCTACGATCGAACGGTCAATAATCGATCGCTAATAAAGTGATGAGCAATAATATAAAACTTTAATTCTTTGAAAAGTAGAATAGTAGAATAGTTTAAAATTCACTCCGGCTCAGAGTTACTTTTCTCATTTATTTGAAAACCGAGTGATTTTAATGCAAAACAACCAAAACCGATTATTAAAATAATCAAAACAATCAAGGCAATCAATATTCATTTAAAATAATTAATTTAACTATTTCTAGAACATTTTAAAGAATTATGAAGTAAATGTTAAGTTACAAATGAACAAATAAATATAAACATGTAATCAAGTGCAATTAAATATTATCATTTAAGATGGCACTTATTTAAATACAAGAGAATAAATTCAATTACTATAATTAATAGAAATAGATAATAGTCTTTTAATTATTCAATATACAATTACTAAATACTTCCAAGAGAAATATTAAATTAGTGCATATTGGTTGATTTAACTAATTAAACATTTAATTAAATGCAGTCAAATGCTATTAAATGCATGCCGGGTTCGGGTTATCACATCCTTCCCCCCTTAAAACAATTGCGTCCTCGCAATTCTTCTTCCAATAGAACTCAGCATCATTTGAAATCCAATTCTGACTAATCTTCATCGGTTGCTGAGCAAAATAATATATAAGAATGCCCGTAGGAAATCCCGAATAGAAATTCCAATCAAGAATGCCGAGGAAATACCAACTAAAGACTGAAGCAAAGACACTGTAGATATCATCAATACCACATACTAATGGCAGGAAGAGTACCGAAGGAGTACCCTATTTAAGAATCTTCAATAGAAGTCTAACAAGTACCAAATAAGAAAGTTAAGAGATAGCCAGAGTAGATACACCTCATGCAGTACTGACTACCGTAAATATACCCAGCTGAAAGTTCTGTAAAGGATTATAGAGAAGAATACCAAAGGCCAACCTCTAATTGAAATCTTCCAGTCACTGTGTTCCTACCGCAACATCTTAGTCAAACAGCAAGTATAGATTTTCCCCTGAGTGGAAAGGCCGAAGGAGAAGCCGTAAACAGTACAAGATAATATGTCCAAGCCGAATTCCAAGTGTAGGATCTTCCAATAAATGCTAATAAGGAAAATACTAGTAGAATGCTCAATAAGAATTCCAAAGAATACCGTAAGTAACATGAGATAACGAGTCTGATAGGGATTCCAGTTACCAAACCAACTGAGGGATGCCAAAGAAAATACCCGAACAATGCTCCAGTAAAAAGTACCAAGAATTGCCCAATAAGTAATACTAAATAATTGGCCACTGAGAATCCTAGAGAATGCCATTGAATAATTTTCAATAAGGAATACCAGTAACACTCCAATAAAGACCGAGACACATATGCCATAGATAATACCATGCAGTAAGTTCAACTGAAAACCCAATAGCCAAGTCTACCAAGAAGTGCCAATAGAAGTCTCTAAAGAATACCCAGTAAGAAACCCAAGAATGCTACTAAGAGCCATCATACAGAAACCCCAAAGAAAGTTATCTTTTTATGATTGCCATTCACAAATAAGAGTCTTAGAAGTATGCCAACAACTGAGCTCCATAAACAAACACCAACTCCCAAATAAGGACTAGCCAAATACCATTCATTTCCTGCCAATCCATACACCTTGAAAAGCCAGCGGGGAACCACTTTCTTTAGGGGAGGAAGATGACTTACTTACCATTTCAATAGGACATGTATGAATGCCAATATATCACAGTTATACATATGCCTTAAGCTATTATGCCAGCAAGTTTACAAAATAGTTTATTCAACAAGGTCACTCAAGCATAACAATCAAGTCAAGCACAGCATAATCAATTCAAATCACAGCATAGCTAATTCAAGACATTTTAAAACACACATTACAAGCAATACTTCAAGCAAATAACAATCCACGAGGTCGATTCGATAGGCCAATTCAATGCACAACTAGACACTTTACTTCACTTAGCACACAATTAACACATAACACATAACTATATCACATAGGAGCACACATTCATGTCAAGACACATAATCGCACATACAAGCATACACTTTCAAGACACACTTAACAAGCACACATTCAAGGACCACTACCCACCAGACCGAGGACCCTGTCCCGGCTTATGAGCTAGACAAGCTCTGATACCACCTGTGACACCCCGATCCCTCTCGAGACCGGGAGTTCTATCAATCGATCTAATCACAACCCAAACCAAACCCGGGCATAATTTTCAGGGAAAACGGACGGAGTCTCCCCTGTTTCTAGGCAAAATGTAAAACCTGCGATAGCATATAAGTGGACCAATACCATGTCCAAACATTCAAAACCACCTCAAGGCCATCCGAGCCTTGGTTCTCAACAACTAAACACAGCATATAAATATACATTTCCAGTTTAAAACTAACCTATCTCTTTACATCTTTTACAAGAACATTCAAGCTTGACATTTAATCTATACTAATCTACTGCACAAAATATGCTATCATACCATTCTCACTCTTTTCTTTAGACAATTACAAACATGCATCGGGTTAACTATACTGCTGAATACATAACTAACTTACAATCTACCTCAACTACTTAGCTAGATTAAATTACATTTCTTTTAACAATAAATACATACAACATATGAACATACATCTTTACATCTTTGACAGCTCAAGCCACAAAGCACGCAAGACAACTCCTCAGGCACGAACTAACACATATCCACGAACTTTTCAGCTAACAAGGCATTTCCTGAAATATGGTGGTGAGGAGTGAGTATACACAACACGTATACTCAGTGAGGGCGAGACATATATCGAGTTGGAGAGAAAGAAGATCGTGCAATGCAAATAATCACAGTTAAGCAATAAAGACAATAAGGAAACATTCAATACAAACAACAATACTATAAGCAATCAAGAAAGCATTAACACAGCCCTTTAAAGCTATACCACACTCTGAAGGCTGTGGTTCACTCATACGAGCAATATACCATTTTACGAGCGATACATCAATCTCGAGCTTGATGTTGACAACGATGACAATAAGCGCACAACCACCTTATAACACCAGTTTGGAATACCCCGGAAGTATCCATCAATCTACGACCCAAATCTCCCTGGGAGGCAACCCAAGCGAGAAAGGGAATAGCAACGGAGCTAGAGCAACCAACACTGGCAACCCGAGGCTACCCAGAGAGGCCCATCACTCACGCGCGAGACATTATGCAATGCAAGACTCGATACAAAGCAATAAACGAGCGATAGCACAATAATACAAACTAGTGACAACAAACGAGATAACAAGCAATCACAATCAATACTAACATTCATCTAACTTTTCCAAGCATAACAAGTAATAATAAGAAACAATAACAACATTTAAACAAGTAACGACAGTTCAAACACGAAAACAACAAATATCACTATTCAACCCCAACTTACAAGGACAATTACGAGCAAACGAGCTACGGGATTAGGAAACCGATTTCACTACATTCACTCAGGCACTACAAGGCACGTTTCTATGTCTCTAAACTTCACTTTCTCACCCGAGACCCGAAAGTCCACCTACCGCGTTTGAACTATAGCTATGTTAACCGGTCACTCAATCAACGCCACAACAGCGCCAAAAGTGCTTCCATGCCCTCAATTGCAAAACCCCTAACTCAATTCGAGCACGGTCAACTTTTGGTCAAACGGCCCCTTTACGTTTCTTCGTCTAATTTTCAATTTTAACAAAGGCCGATCTATTTTTACTTCACATTTTAGCTTTCTATCACTAATGGCACCTATCCAAATCAATCAATCGCAATTCGGATCGAAATCCGAAATTCTAGGGTTTACTATTCATAATTCACTATTCATGTTCTTCCCCAATTTCAATTACGCAGTTTCAACCGTAAAAATTGTTAAATAGCTAACAAGCAATGCTCTACGAACCCTAAGCAAGCTATTTCAAGCAATAACAGGCATTATAACGCGATAAATATCAAATCTGAAAAATTGACTCAAAAATCAAATTCAGATTAAAATGCACAAAAGCGTGAAAACCCTCACAGAGATTGAAGACCAAGACCCGCAAGGACCCGAGCCACGACCCCCGAGCAGTTCCACGCACGATTGTAGAAGGAAAATGCAAGAAAATTCTTTTCTTTTCTTCATGAAATGCTTCGGCCAAGGGGGGGGACATGGGTGGCATTTGTGCATTTGTTTTTGAGTTTATTTTGCTTTGTTTTTAATTTATAAGGTGACAAGGGCAAAATGGTCTTTTGCAAATTCAAACTTTAATTAAATAATAGTCAAATAAGCTTATTTTGATGCCATTAAATCCAATTGAAGTTAAAACAATGCAATTAAATGAAAAACAACTAAAACTAGTTAAATTAAGCTAAAAACATTTTCACTAAGTCCGAAGAATATTTCTCTAACTCCTATTTTCGAAATTCTACGATCGAACGGTCAATAATCGATCGCTAATAAAGTGATGAGCAATAATATAAAACTTTAATTCTTTAAAAAGTAGAATAGTTTAAAATTCACTCCGGCTCAGAGTTACTTTTCTCATTTATTTGAAAACCGAGTGATTTTAATGCAAAACAACCAAAACCGATTATTAAAATAATCAAAACAATCAAGGCAATCAATATTCATTTAAAATAATTAATTTAACTATTTCTAGAACATTTTAAAGAATTATGAAGTAAATGTTAAGTTACAAATGAACAAATAAATATAAACATGTAATCAAGTGCAATTAAATATTATCATTTAAGATGGCACTTAATTAAATACAAGAGAATAAATTCAATTACTATAATTAATAGAAATAGATAATAGTCTTTTAATTATTCAATATACAATTACTAAATACTTCCAAGAGAAATATTAAATTAGTGCATATTGGTTGATTTAACTAATTAAACATTTAATTAAATGCAGTCAAATGCTATTGAATACATGCCAGGTTCGGGGTATCACAACTAATGCACCGGATCCCGTCAGAAATCCGAAGTTAAGTGTGCTTGGGCGAGAGTAGTACTAGGATAGGTGACCCCTTGGGAAGTCCTCGTGTTGCACCCCCCTTTTCAATTTTTTTTGCTCCGGTTAGGGTTGCCAAGATACTTTATCCACCACATTTCTATTATCAAATCCCACGGCACCTTGGGCAAGACAACTTCGCTTCACGTGGAGGCTGGGCCCGCAAACCGAGGGCGTAGTGTCACGCCCCAACTCGACCCCTCCTATAATTAGTCAGGACGCAACGAAATTTCGGCAGTATAACGACAGTAAATAGGATATCGAGGCTCTAAACCAACCTCCATAGGACATGATACCTCAACTCCATAAACCATACAACAAACAACTCCTCAATAACATAATAACATACATCATGACCATATCATACAATAAACATTCCTCGTTATATGCCTCCGTTCCAACATAATACATGAACCCTTAATATACAATACAAAAACATATTGAGCCAATCTAGCAACCTAATCATAAACAAAAGAAAGGCTACTAAGACAACATCAACTAATTCATTAACTTATCAACATCTTATACATTATAAACTACAAAGCAGATAAAAGTCTACTAAGTTAATTTACAAGATAATAAAACATGTACGACATCATGGATAAGACTCTGGAACATAGGACTCATCCACGTAAGGCACGTTTTCCACATTCTCCTCTTCAGGAGGCACGTACCCGTAATCCTGCGAAAGTACACCTGTATGCATGCAATAATAGAGAGTGAGCTTATATAAAATAAGCCCAGTGAGGATCCGATAGATCTCGAGCAAGGTTTACTAAACTCCTTGGAAATAATCCTTTGAGTCAGTAAACACACAATAACAATAATATTACTATCATCACATAATCTATATGACCATTCACTAAAGGATACTCTCTCTAGTTGGTGTAGCTCCAAACGCCATCACAATCTCAACCATTCTTCTTGTAACTCCCCATTACTCACGCACCCAGGGTACCCTCAATAACCTCTCCCTCCATGACACCTCCGTCATGCGAGCTGGAGGCAGTCTCTGGTAGTCATACCGTTTTCAACCCGACAGCCCGATGCTGCCCGAGAGGTGGCACACACATACCAAAGACTCAGCAATAAATATAAACATCAATCATCAATATTCCGAGAGATCAGCAACGAAAGTGCCCGATTCCCGTACTCAATAATCAATCAATAATCATCAATCATCATATTATTGTCATCAATAATCATATCAATAATCAATATAACATCAATATAACATCAATATAACATCAATATAACATCAATATAACATCAATTTTTAATTAAACAACAAACAACTAAGTTAGATGACAAAGTAGGCCATCTAACCGAACATGCATTAAACACACAATCAAACTCTAATTTACCCGTCAACAACTCACAATTCAATCAGTCAACCCACACCCAATCAACTAAGGCTCGATCTAACATTTTAAAGAAAGACAACCTAAACTTCAATTAATCATATCTTACATTCTACTAATCCAAACAACTCCAAATCAGTTTCAAACACTCACCCATTCAACCATCTACATTATCCCCATCGGAAAACCACCATAACACCTCCAAATCATGCCCAATAACTCTAAAACCCTAAGGTGTCAAGGCTAAATTTTCCTGATTTTGGCACGAACATCACAATCAAAAATTCGGCATTACAACGGCGCTACCACGTAATTAACAAACTTTTAGAAATCGACGGTAATCGATTCTAATCAACACAACTCAATTTAATCAACTTTGAACAAATTAATCAAATTTAAATACCAGAAAAATAAAAATTATGCTACAACCGATAAAAACTCGTAGTATTACAGCTAAATGATCCCTAGCATGCAAGGAGCAATAATCTAACATCAGATTAACATTCTAACGGTTCAATAATCATTTATACGCATAAACACAAAATATGAGTTTTGAGATCTAGAATTTTTCTCTCACCTTTGATGAGTTTTGATGCAAGAAAGGTGTAGAATGGATGCCAAACAAGTGAAATCAAGCTTTAAATCACTCAATTCGGCTTTGAAATGCAAAATCTATGAGAAAAATGCTTTGAAAATTCCTTCATATTTCTCCTCCAAGGAGCCACAGTTTTGTGTGTGTTTTTGGTGGTGTTTTGCTTTGTTTTTAATGTGTGTTGATCATATATTAAGCAAAGGTCAAATAAATAAAAGAAAGTCAAAGTGGAAACTAATTATTTTTAGTGTTTTCTTGACTTTAAATGCATTTTCTTGATCACCAAAGTTCAAAACAATTATTCAACACCCAAGCTAGCTCAAGAAAATTATTTTTAGGTGACAAGAAGTTTTACAATCAAACAATTCTACCCGAGTCGGCTTATAACTCGATTTTTGTAAAAGAAGGTGAAAAGTCATATTATTTATTTTCAAATGTCTTTTGAATGCATAATTAATCTAAAATCATTTAATACCACATATAAATACATTTATATTAATATATACTAGGTCAACAAAAGTCAATGCAAGAATCGGGTTTAGAAGAAATTACTATTTGGCTAAAAACGTTACTTTTTGCCCGAAAAGTCTATTTAAATTATTATTCTGTTTCAGAATCAATTTTTATCAAACATGGGTCGATTAATAATAGAGGACTGGATTTTAAGACGTTTAAAACACCCCTGTAAAAATTTTAGCGGACAGGTGTTCAAAAGTACTATTCACCAAAACCGACGTTAAAATTTCTGATTCTGTTTTTGATGAAAATTTCATGAATGCACATTTAGCATGTTCTAGGAGTATTAATATCAAAATTATCACATTCTAAGTCATATAGCACATAAACAGGTCAATTCACGCAAAACGAGAATAAACACGCAAAACGAGATAGGATAGAAAAGTGGGATTTCACATTCTCCCCTCCTTAAAACAATTGCGTCCGCGCAATTCTCGAACTGACAGACAATTAAATCCTCAATCATTACACTTAATAATACTTCTCTTAGTTCTCATTTATCTCTTAGAATGACAACTAACCAAAGACCTCAAAAGAACAACCTCTGTTGACTGCAAGTTGATGATCATAGTTCCAAGACAATCTTCAATTCATAATTCTCTCCTACCTCATATCATATTGCATATGAAAGAAATCGCAACTCCAAAGTCTTAGCATGACACCACTAATTATCAATCATCCCCTACTACACAAAAAAGTTCTGTGAACACCCCAAGGATTTAAAAACTCATTCACGATAACATGAATGATTATTGATCAAGCAAATATCCCAAAAGTGACATTGGTCAGAATATGGCTCTTATGAAATTTATAACGAAATAAGGATATGGAAAGTCATATTCGAGCCAACAATCAAGTGATCAAGAGCTCAAACAGGTTAGAGAATCAAGAGCCTAATAGTTTTAATAAGGAAGCATGATAACTAAGATAAGAAATGTCTAAGCTCCTATAAGTTAAATAAGTACGAACAAAGGATGATAGCGAGTCAAAACAGTGCTGAGTATGTTGAATAAAAATTCCTGAACAAGTAGACATTTCAATTCTCAATGATTGTTCAAGGAACCAACAAGTAAGTTGTACTTGAGGTGAAATGAAATTAAGAAATAAGAGATGATTAATTCAATAGAAAACATGAGTGGCAAGAGTATCTCAGCACACAATAACCAAATAAGTATAAATAAGAAGGACAATGCCGAGGAGATTGAATGAACAATAACAAGCAAAGTAATGGCTCAGGATTTAATAACAAAATAATAGGATTAACAAGGATCAACAAGAATGACAATGATGTACTTAGGTAGGGAGTACATCAATCAAGTGAAATTCGAACAAGTAAAATGGTATACCAAAGGAAAAATTACTTTCAAATGAATAGTAATAGGATGAAATGAAATATTGAAATCAATGGCTAGAGATATAGAATGAAATATAGAAGTCTCAAACCTTAACTCCAATAAGTGACATTGCTATACGAAGCAAATATGAATGTTAAGAATATAAACAATGTCAAATGAGTATAGGATCCATTAATCCAATAAGCAAAACTTTCAAGAAACAATTGATATGTTAGAAAAGTGTAACTCTCTCTCAAATAAGTGAGAATAGAGTAAAAGATAATAATAAGACTGATAGAATTATGAAGTAAAAGAAAGGTGTCCCACCTACACACTTAAACACCAACAAGTCAAATCCTACAATCTATCTTCCTCCAAAACAAGACACTAAGGAGATCTAGAGAATCCTAAGGAGTCATAACAATCACCAAACAAGATAAATCACTTCAAAAATTTACATTTCATACCATACCAATCACTAAACAAGATAAATCACCGATTACCCAACAAGGTTAACTAATGAAGACTCCAAAATCTGATAACACAATACAGATTCATACTAACCCATTATAACACAAGAGAATCCCTTATCAACAATTTAGAAAGTCATACCACCTAGAACTCAAAAGCTCGATGTAGGCAAGTAAATGTTCAGTCACCAAAATGCATTCTTATTTCCTCAAATAATTCTATCTCCCAACAATTACACCTTCGAATAAAGTAACTTTAGTCAGGAATCACTCCAATTGTCTCCAAGGTTTAAAGATCAAAACTCCAAAATACCCATTAATAATATAGCAATCCCAAATAGTTGAAATATATACATGTTATACTACACTTCATTCCATTCACAAATATACATCACTAATTCCTCAAATAAATTCATTCTAAAATAACCTCAAGAAAGTATAATCTGAGTTGAGACTCCAAAAGTGTCTAATGATAACCTCATGGAAACCTAAACGAATGATCCAACTCCAAGTAATAACAAGTTAAACTTGGCAACAAAAGTATTTATAATCATCAAGATACATTGTTATTTCCTCGAACAACTTCATTCTCACTAAAGGAACATCAAGATCAATCCACTAAGCCGAAACTAAAATCCATAAACATAACAATTAAAATCTAACTGATAAACTTCTAGAATAATAATAATTCAAAATCATGCCCTACCTCTATTTCCAAAAACTCTTGCAGTCATCCTTACTTCACCTAAAAGAATCACCCACAATTATAGAATATATACAATTACATCACATGAAAACATGTACAATGTAATGCATGATTATCATATAATTTAACATTATCACATAACACACAATTCAGCATATAAGAAGCCAACATCACATAAATAGGTTATATCACAGAAGTAAGTTATAAACAATTAAAGTCACATAAGCAACAAACTTCACATAAGGCACTTTGATCACATAAAACACAATTGTCACATAATATACATTAATCACATAATGTCACATAAGGCACTTTGATCACATAAAACACAATTGTCACATAATACACATTAATCACATAATGCACATTAATCACATAATGCACAGTAATTACAACACATTGAGTACGTATAGCACGTTATCACATAAAACATATTGACCACATTAGTTCACTTAACACACAAGGCATACTGGTCACATAGAAAGTTAGAAACATAAGTAAATTAATCACATAAACATATTAACATATGTTTCACTTTTCTTTCACTTAATACATACTTGCATGCTTAGACCACTACCCACATTCCGAGGATACCCCGGCTGACAGCTAATCAAGCTCTGATACCACTTAAATGTCACGCCCCAACTCGACCCCTCCTATAATTAGTCAGGACGCAACGGAATTTCGGCAGTATAACGACAGTAAATAGGATACCGAGGCTCTAAACCAACCTCCATAGGACATCATACCTCAACTCCATAAACCATACAACAAACAACTCCTCAATAACATAATAACATACATCATGACCATATCATACAATAAACATTCCTCGTTATATGCCTCCGTTCCAACATAATACATGAACCCTTAATATACAATACAAAAACATATTGAGCCAATCTAGCAACCTAATCATAAACAAAAGAAAGGCTACTAAGACAACATCAACTAATTCATTAACTTATCAACATCTTATACATTATAAACTACAAAGCAGATAAAAGTCTACTAAGTTAATTTACAAGATAATAAAACATGTACGACATCATGGATAAGACTCTGGAACATAGGACTCATCCACGTAAGGCACGTTTTCCACATTCTCCTCTTCAGGAGGCACGTACCCGTAATCCTGCGAAAGTACACCTGTATGCATGCAATAATAGAGAGTGAGCTTATATAAAATAAGCCCAGTGAGGATCCGATAGATCTCGAGCAAGGTTTACTAAACTCCTTGGAAATAATCCTTTGAGTCAGTAAACACACAATAACAATAATATTACTATCATCACATAATCTATATGACCATTCACTAAAGGATACTCTCTCTAGTTGGTGTAGCTCCAAACGCCATCACAATCTCAACCATTCTTCTTGTAACTCCCCATTACTCACGCACCCAGGGTACCCTCAATAACCTCTCCCTCCATGACACCTCCGTCATGCGAGCTGGAGGCAGTCTCTAGTAGTCATGCCGTTTTCAACCCGACAGCCCGATGCTGCCCGAGAGGTGGCACACACATACCAAAGACTCAGCAATAAATATAAACATCAATCATCAATATTCTGAGAGATCAGCAACGAAAGTGCCCGATTCCCGTACTCAATAATCAATCAATAATCATCAATCATCATATTATTATCATCAATAATCATATCAATAATCAATATAACATCAATATAACATCAATATTTAATTAAACAACAAACAACTAAGTTAGATGACAAAGTAGGCCATCTAACCGAACATGCATTAAACACACAATCAAACTCTAATTTACTCGTCAACAACTCACAATTCAATCAGTCAACCCACACCCAATCAACTAAGGCTCGATCTAACATTTTAAAGAAAGACAACCTAAACTTCAATTAATCATATCTTACATTCTATTTATCCAAACAACTCCAAAACAAGTTCAAACACTCACCCATTCAACCATCTACATTATCCCCCTCGGAAAACCACCATAACACCTCCAAATCATGCCCAATAACTCTAAAATCCTAAGGTGTCAAGGCTAAATTTTCCAGATTTTGGCACGAACATCACAATCAAAAATTCGACATTACAACGGTGCTACCACGTAATTAAAAAACTTTTAGAAATCGACGGTAATCGATTCCAATCAACACAACTCAATTTAATCAACTTTGAACAAATTAATCAAATTTAAATACCAGAAAAATAAAAATTATGCTACAACCGATAAAAACTCGTAGTATTACAGCTAAATGATCCCTAGCATGCAAGGAGCAATAATCTAACATCACATTAACATTCTAACGGTTCAATAAACAATTATACGCGAAAACACAAAATATGAGTTTTGAGATCTAGAATTTTTCTCTCACCTTTGATGAGTTTTGATGCAAGAAATGTGTAGAATGGATGCCAAACAAGTGAAATCAAGCTTTGAATCACTCAATTCGGCTTTGAAATGCAAAATCTATGAGAAAAATGCTTTGAAAATTCCTTCATCTTTCTCCTCCAAGGAGCCACGGTTTTGTGTGTGTTTTTGGTGGTGTTTTGCTTTGTTTTTAATGTGTGTTGATCATATATTAAGCAAAGGTCAAATAAATAAAAGAAAGTCAAAGTGGAAACTAATTATTTTTAGTGTTTTCTTGACTTTAAATGCATTTTCTTGATCACCAAAGTTCAAAACAATTATTCAACACCCAAGCTAGCTCAAGAAAATTATTTTTAGGTGACAAGAAGTTTTACAATCAAACAATTCTACCCGAGTCGGCTTATAACTCGATTTTTGCAAAAGAAGGTGAAAAGTCATATTATTTATTTTCAAATGTCTTTTGAATGCATAATTAATGTAAAATCATTTAATACCACATATAAATACATTTATATTAATATATACTAGGTCAACAAAAGTCAATGCAAGAATCGGGTTTAGAAGAAATTACTATTTGGCTCAAAAACGCTACTTTTCGCCCGAAAAGTCTATTTAAATTACTATTATGTTTCAGAATCAATTTTTATCAAACATGGGTCGATTAATAATAGAGGACTGGATTTTAAGACGTTTAAAACACCCCTGTAAAAATTTTAGCGGCCAGGTGTTCAAAAGTACTATTCACCAAAACCGACGATAAAATTTCTGATTCTGTTTTTGATGAAAATTTCATGAATGCACATTTAGCATGTTCTAGGAGTATTAATATCAAAATTATCACATTCTAAGTCATATAGCGCATAAATAGGTCAATTCACGCAAAACGAGAATAAACACGCAAAATGAGACAGGATAGAAAAGTGGGGTTTCACACGTAGGGCCTGTGACCAGGTCTCTGTCGCTCCGGTGCCCATAACTTTTGATCCGCAAGGAGTTACGCGGCGCACTGCATACCGTTGCAAATTTCTTCGAGAGGTCTACGACGGGGGCAGCCAGCTTGCTCGCTGTGCCCCTTTTTTCAGCCCAAAATCGAACGTTTTCATCAGTTTCGGGCCACTTTTCTTCTTTCGCTCTGTTTTTCATTCCCGGATCGTACGCCGTGAGCTGTTAAAAGGACGACAACTTTACTTGCAGGACATTAGAGGGCCCTACAACGCGTCGATATCACTTCTTACGAGGATGCTGCGTTGCTGAAGCAGATGGATTGTCGTTAAGCCCATTGGGCCTTCTGAATGGTCCATCTCTCTAGGCTAGGACTGTGAACCGTTAACACATAAAGGAATTGTGCCCTCAACATGACGGGTGCGATCATAGCAACACTAATGCAATGAATCCCATCAGAACTCCGAAGTTAAGCTTGCTTTGGCGAGTGTAGTACTAGGATGGGTGACCCCTTGGGAAGTCCACGTGTTGCACCCCCATTTTCAATTTTTTTTGCTCCGGTTAGGGTTTCCAAGAGACTTTATCCACCACATTTCTATTATCGAATCTCACGGCACATTGGGCAAGACAACTTCGCTTCACGTGGAGGCTGGGCCAGCAAACCGAGGGCGTAGGGCCTGTGACCTGGTCTCCGTCGATCCGGTGCCCATAACTTTTGATCCGTAAGGAGTTACGCGGCGTACAGCATACCGTTGCAAAGCTCTCCGAGAGCTCTACGACTGGGGCAGCAAGTTTGCTCACTGTGCCCCTTTTGGAGCCCAAAACCGAACGTTTTCATCAGTTTTCGGTCACTTTTCTTCTTTTGCTCTGTTTTTCCGTCACGGATCGTACATCGTGAGCTGTTAAAAGGACGACAACATTACTCGCTGGACATTAGAGGGCCCTACAACGCGTCGATATCACGTCTTGCGAGGATGTTGCTTTGTTGAAGCGGATGGGTTGTAGTTAAGCCTATTGGGCCATCTCAATGGGCCATCACTCTAGGTTGGGACTGTGAACCGTTAACACATAAAGGAATTGTGTCCTCAACAAGACTGGTGCGATCATACCAGCACTAATGCACCGGATCCCATCAGAACTCCGAAGTTAAGCATCCTTGGGCGAGAGAAGTACTAGGATGGGTGACCCCCTGGGAAGTCCTCGTGTTGCACCCCCATTTGCAATTTTTTTTGCTCCGGTTAGGGTTGCCAAGATACTTTATCCACCACATTTCTATTATTGAATCTCACGGCACATTGGGCAAGACAACTTCGCTTCACGTGGAGACTGGGCCCGCAAACCGAGGACGTAGGGCTTGTGACCAGGTCTCCGTCGCTCCGGTGCCAATAACTTTTGATCCGTAAGGAGTTACGCGGCGCACAGCATACCGTTGCAAAGCTCTCCGAGAGCTCTACGACGGGGGCAGCTAGTTTACTTGCTGTGCCCTTTTTGGAGCCCAAAATCGAACGTTTTCATCAGTTTTGGGCCACTTAACTTCTTTTGCTCTGTTTTTCCTTCCCGGATCGTACGACGTGAGCAGTTAAAAGGACGACAACTTTACCCGCGGGACATTAGAGGGCCCTACAACGCGTTGATATCACGTCTTACGAGGTTGCTGCATTGTTGAAGCAGATGGGTTGTCATGAAGCCCATTGGGCCTTCTGAATAGGCCATCTCCCTATGCTGGGACTGTGAACCGTTAACACATAAAGGAATTGTGCCCTCAACAAGACAGGTGCGATCATACCAGCACTAATGCACTGGATCCCATCAGAACTCCGAAGTTAAGCGTGCTTGGGCGAGAGTAGTACTAGGATGGGTGACCCATGGGAAGTCCTCGTGTTGCAGCCCCATTTTCAATTATTTTTGCTCCGGTTAGGGTTGCCAAAATACTTTATCCACCACATTTCTATTATCGAATCTCACGGCACATTGGGCAAGTCAACTTAGCTTCACGTGGAGGCTGGGCCCGCAAACCGAGGGCGTAGGGCTTGTGACCAGGTCTCCGTAGCTCCGGTGCCCATAACTTTTGATCAGTAAGGAGTTACGCGGCGCACAACATACCGTTGAAAAGCCCTCCGAGAGCTCTACGACAGGGGCAGCCATTTTGTTCGCTGTGCCCCTTTTTGGTGCCCAAAATTGAACATTTTTTCATCAGTTTCGGACCACTTCTCTTCTTTTGCTCTGTTTTTCCGTCACGGATCATACGTCGTGAGCTGTGAAAAGGACGACAACCTTATTCGCGGGACATTAGAGGGCCCTACAACGCGTCGATATCACTTCTTGCGAGGATACTGCGTTGTTGAAATGGATGGATTGTCGTTAAGCCTATTGGTCCTTCTGAATGGTCCATCTCTCTAGGCTGGGACTGTGAACCCTTAACACATAAAGGAATTGTGCCCTCAACATGACAGGTGCGATCATAGCAACACCAATGCAATGAATCCCATCAGAACTCCAAAATTAAGCGTTCTTTGGCGAGTGTAGTACTAGGATGGGTGACCCCTTGGGAAGTCCACATGTTGCACCCCCATTTTCAATTTTTTTTGCTCCGGTTAGGGTTTCCAAGATACTTTATCCACCACATTTCTATTATTGAATCTCACGGCACAATGGGCAAGACAACTTCGATTCACGTAGAGGCTGGGCCCGCAAACCGAGGGCGTAGTGCTTGTGACCAGGTCTCCGTCGCTCCAGTGCCCATAACTTTTGATCCGTAAGGAGTTACGCGGCGTACAGCATACCGTTGCAAAGCTCTCCTAAAACTCTACGATAGGGGCAACCAGCTTGCCCGCTGTGCCTCTTTTTGGAGCCCAAAATCGAACGTTTTCATCAGTTTCGAGCCACTTTTCTTCTTTTGCTCTGTCTTTCCATCCCGGATCGTACGTCTTGAGCTGTTTAAAGGACGACAACCTTACTCACGGGACATTAGAGGGGCCTACAACGCGTCGATATCACGTCTTGCGTGGATGCTGCGTTGTTGAAGCAGATGGGTTATCGTTAAGCCCATTGGGCCTTCTGAATGGTCCATCTCTCTAGGCTGGGACTGTGAACCGTTATATATAAAGGAATTGTGCGCTCAACTGGACGGGTGCGATCATACAAGCACTAACGCACCGGATCCCATCAGAACTCTGAAGTTAAGCGTGCTTGGGCGAGAGTAGTTCTAGGATGGGTGACCCGCTGGGAAGTCCTCGTGTTGCACCCCCTTTTCAATTTTTTTTGCTCCAGTTAGGGTTGCCAAGAGACTTTATCCACCACATTTCTATTATCGAATCACACAGCATATTGGGCAAGACAACTTCGATTCACGTGGAGGCTGGGCCCGCAAACCGAGGGCGTAAGGCTCGTCGCTCCAATGCCCATAACTTTTGATCCGTAAGGAGTTACGTTGCGTACAACATACCGTTGCAAAGCTCTCCGAAAGCTCTACGACGGGGGCAGCCAGCTTGCTCGCTGTGCCCTTTTTGGAGCCCAAAATCGAACATTTTTATCAGTTTTTGATCACTTTTCTTCTTTTGCTCTGTCTTTCCGTCACGGATCATACGTCGTGAGCTGTTAAAAGGACGACAACCTTACTCGCGTGACATTAGAGGGCCCTACAACGCGACGACATCACGTCTTGTGAGGATGCTGCGTTGTTGAAGGGGATGGGTTGTCGTTAAGCCCATTGGGCCTTTTGAATGGGCCATATCTCTAGGTTGGGACTGTGAACCGTTAACACATAAAGGAATTGTGCCCTCAACATGACTAGTGTGATCAAAGCAGCACTAATGCACTGGATCCTATCAGAACTCCGAAATTAAGCGTGGTTGGGCGAGAGTAGTACTTGGATGGGTGACCCCTTGGGAAGTCCTCATGTTGCACCCCATTTTCAATTTTTTTTGCTCCGGTTAGGGTTGCCAAAATACTTTATCCACCACATTTCTATTATCGAATCTCACGGCACATTGGGCAAGTCAACTTAGCTTCACGTGGAGGCTGGGCCCGCAAACCGAGGGCGTAGGGCTTGTGACCAGGTCTCCGTAGCTCCGGTGCCCATAACTTTTGATCAGTAAGGAGTTACGCGGCGCACAACATACCGTTGAAAAGACCTCCGAGAGCTCTACGACTGGGGCAGCCAGTTTGCTCGCTGTGCCCCTTTTTGGAGCCCAAAATTGAACCTTTTTTCATCAGTTTCGGACCACTTCTCTTCTTTTGCTCTAATTTTCCGTCACGGATCATACGTCGTGAGCTGTGAAAAGGACGACAACCTTATTCGCGGGACATTAGAGGGCCCTACAACGCGTCGATATCACTTCTTGCGAGGATGCTGCGTTGTTGAAATGGATGGATTGTCGTTAAGCCCATTGGGCCTTCTGAATGGTCCATCTCTCTAGGCTGGGACTGTGAACCCTTAACACATAAAGGAATTGTGCCCTCAACATGACAGGTGCGATCATAGCAACACCAATGCAATGAATCCCATCAGAACTCCAAAATTAAGCGTTCTTTGGCGAGTGTAGTACTAGGATGGGTGACCCCTTGGGAAGTCCACATGTTGCACCCCCATTTTCAATTTTTTTTGCTCCGGTTAGGGTTTCCAAGATACTTTATCCACCACATTTCTATTATTGAATCTCACGGCACAATGGGCAAGACAACTTCGATTCACGTAGAGGCTGGGCCCGCAAACCGAGGGCGTAGTGCTTGTGACCAGGTCTCCGTCGCTCCAGTGCCCATAACTTTTGATCCGTAAGGAGTTACGCGGCGTACAGCATACCGTTGCAAAGCTCTCCTAAAACTCTACGATAGGGGCAACCAGCTTGCCCGCTGTGCCTCTTTTTGGAGCCCAAAATCGAACGTTATCATCAGTTTCGAGCAACTTTTCTTCTTTTGCTCTATCTTTCCGTCCCGGATCGTACGTCGTGAGCTGTTTAAAGGACGACAACCTTACTCGCGGGACATTAGAGGGGCCTACAACGCGTCGATATCACGTCTTGCGCGGATGCTGCGTTGTTGAATCGGATGGGTTATCGTTAAGCCCATTGGGCCTTCTGAATGGTCCATCTCTCTAAGCTGGGACTGTGAACCGTTATACATAAAGGAATTGTGCGCTCAACCGGACGAGTGCGATCATACTAGCACTAACGCACCGGATCCCATCAGAACTCCGAAGTTAAGCGTGCTTGGGCAAGCGTAGTTCTAGGATGGGTGGCCCGCTGGGAAGTCCTCGTGTTGCACCCCCTTTTCAATTTTTTTTGCTCCAGT
Organism: Ehretia macrophylla; assembly: GCA_037974665.1. NCBI lineage: Eukaryota > Viridiplantae > Streptophyta > Magnoliopsida > Boraginales > Ehretiaceae > Ehretia > Ehretia macrophylla. The sequence continues at coordinate 85,523,793 of CM075765.1, read as the reverse complement.
TAGGGTTGCCAAGAGACTTTATCCACCACGTTTCTATTATCGAATCACACAGCATATTGGGCAAGACAACTTCGATTCACGTGGAGGCTGGGCCCGCAAACCGAGGGCGTAAGGCTCGTCGCTCCAATGCCCATAACTTTTGATCCGTAAGGAGTTACGTTGCGTAAAACATACCGTTGCAAAGCTCTCCGAAACCTCTACGACGGGGGAAGCCAGCTTGCTCGCTGTGCCATTTTTGGAGCCCAAAATCGAACATTTTTATTAGTTTTCGATCACTTTTCTTCTTTTGCTCTGTCTTTCCGTCCCGGATCGTACTTCGTGAGCTGTTAAAAGGATGACAACCTTACTCGCGTGACATTAGAGGGCCCTACAACGCGACGATATCACGTCTTGCGAGGATGCTGCGTTGTTGAAGCGGATGGGTTGTCATTAAGCCAATTGGGCCTTCTGAATGGGCCATCTCTCTAGGTTGGGACTGTGAACCGTTAACACATAAAGGAATTGTTCCCTCAACATGACGGGTGCGATCAAAGCAGCACTAATGCACTAGATCCCATCAGAACTCCGAAGTTAAGCGTTCTTGGGCGAAAGTAGTTCTGGGATGGGTGACCCCCTGGGAAGTCCTCGTGTTGCACCCCATTTTCAATTTTTTTTGCTCCAGTTAGGGTTGCCAAGAGACTTTATCCACCACATTTCTATTATCGAATCCCATGGCACCTTGGGCAAGACAACTTCACTTCACGTGGAGGCTTGGCCAGCAAACCGAGGGTGTAGGGCTTGTGACAAGGTCTCCGTCGATCGGGTGCCCATAAGTTTTGATCTGTAAGGAGTTACACGGCGCAGAGCATACCGTTGCAAATCTCTCCGAGAGCTCTACGACGGGGGCAGCCAGCTTGCTTTCTGAGCCCCTTTTTGGAGCCCAAAATCTAATATTTTCATCCGTTTCGGGCCACTTTTCTTCTTTTACTATGTTTTTTCGTCCCGGATCGTACGTCGTGAGCTGTTAAAAGGACGACAACCATACTCGCGGGACATTAGAGGGCCCTAGAACGTGTCGATATCACGTCTTGCGAGGATGCTATGTTGTTGAAGCGGATGGGTTGTCGTTAAGCCCCTTGGGCCTTCTGAATTGGCTATCTCTCTAGGCTGGGACTGTGAATCATTAACACATAAAGGAATTGTGCACTCAACAGGACGGGTGCGATCATACCAGCACTAATGCACCGGATCCCATCAAAACTCTGAAGTTAAGTGTGCTTGGGCGAGAGTAGTACTAAGGTGCGTGACCCCTTGTGAAGTCCTCGTGTTGCACCCCCCTTTCTAATTTTTTTTGCTCTGGTTAGGGTTGCCAAGATACTTTATCCACCATAATTCTATTATCAAATCCCACGGCACCTTGGGCAAGACAACTTCGCTTCACGTGGAGGCTGGGGCCACAAACCGAGGGCGTAGGGCTTGTGACCAGGTCTCCGTTGATCCGGTGCCCATAACTTTTGATCCGTAAGGAGGTACGCGGCGCACTGCATACCGTTGCAAATTTCTTCGAGAGGTCTACGACGGGGGCAGCCAGCTTGCTCGCTGTGCCCCTTTTTTGAGCCCAAAGTCGAACGTTTTCATCAGTTTCGGGCCACTATTCTTCTTTTGCTCTATTTTTCAGTCCCGGATCGTACGTCGTGAGCTGTTAAAAGGACGACAACCTTACTCGCAGGACATTAGAGGGCCCTACAACGCATCGATATCACTTCTTGCGAGGATACTGCGTTGCTGAAGCGGATGGATTGTCGTTAAGTCCATTGGGCCTTCTGAATGGTCTATCTCTCTAGGCTGGGACTGTGAACCATTAACACATAAAGGAATTGTGCCCTCAACATGACGGGTGCGATCATAGCAACACTACTGCAATGAATCCCATCAGAACTCCGAAGTTAAGCATGCTTTGGCGAGTATAGTACTAGCATGGGTGACCCCTTGGGAAGTCCACGTGTTGCACCCCCATTTTCAATTTTTTTTGCTCCGGTTAGGGTTTCCAAGATACTTTATCCACCACATTTCTATTATCGAATCTCACGGCACATTGGGCAAGACAACTTCGCTTCACGTGGAGGCTGGGCCAGCAAACCGACGGCGTAGGGCTTGTGACCTGGTCTCCGTCGATCCGGTGACCATAACTTTTGATCCGTAAGGAGTTACGCGGCATATAGCATACCGTTGCAAATCTCTCCGAGAGCTCTACGATTGGGGCAGCAAGTTTGCTCACTGTGCCCCTTTTTGGTGCCCAAAATCGAACGTTTTCATCAGTTTTTGGTAACTTTTCTTCTTTTGCTCTGTTTTTCCGTCACGGATCGTACGTCGTGAGCTGTTAAAAGGACGAAATCATTACTCGCGGGACATTAGAGGGCCCTACAATGCGTCGAAGTCACGTCTTGCGTGGATGCTGCGTTGTTGAAGCAGATGAGTTTTCGTTAAGCCCATTGGGCCTTCTGAATAACCCATCTCTCTGGGTTGGGACTGCGAACCATTAACACATAAAGGAATTGTGCCCTCAACAAGACGGGTATGATCAAACCAGCACTAATGCACCGGATCCCACCAGAACTTCGAAGTTAAGCATGCTTGGGCGAGAGAAGTACTAAGATGGGTGACCCCCTGAGAAGTCCTCGTGTTGCACCACCATTTTCAATTTTTTTTGCTCCGGTTAGGGTTGCCAAGATACTTTATCCACCACATTTCTATTATCGAATGTCACGGCACATTGGGCAAGACAACTTCGCTTCACGTGGAGACTGGGCCCGCAAACCAAGGACGTAGGGCTTGTGACCAGGTCACCGTCGCTCCGGTGCTAATAACTTTTGATCCGTAAGGAGTTACGCGGCGTACAGCATACCATTGCAAAGCTCTCCGACAGCTCTACGATGGGGGAAGCTAGTTTACTTGCTATGCCCTTTTTGGAGCCCAAAATCGAACGTTTTTATCAGTTTCGGGCCACTTAACTTCTTTTGCTCTGTTTTTTCATCCCGGATGGTACGACGTGAGCTGTTAGAGGGCCCTACAACGCGTTGATATCACGTCTTACGAGGTTGCTACGTTGTTGAAGCAGATGGGTTGTCGTGAAGCCCATTGGGCCTTCTGAATAGGCCATCTCCCTATGCTGGGACTGTGAACCGTTAACACATAAAGGAATTGTGCCCTCAACAAGACGGGTGCGATCATACCAGCACTAATGCACTGGATCCCATCAGAACTCCGATGTTAAGCGTGCTTGGGCGAGAGTAGTACTACGATGGGTGACCCATGGGAAGTCCTCGTGTTGCACCCCAATTTTCAATGTTTTTTGATCCGGTTAGGGTTGCCAAAATACTTTATCCACTACATTTCTATTATCTAATCTCACGGCACATTGGGCAAGTCAACTTCGCTTCACGTGGAGGCTAGGCCCGCAAACCGAGGGCTTAGGGCTTGTGACCAGGTCTCCGTCGCTCCGGTGCCCATAACTTTTGATCAGTAAGGAGTTACGCGGCGCACAACATACCGTTGAAAATCCCTCCGAGAGCTCTACGACTCGGGCAGCCAGTTTGCTCGCTGTGCCCCTTTTTGGAGCCCAAAATTGAACATTTTTTCATCAGTTTCGGACCACTTTTCTTCTTTTGCTCTGTTTTTCCGTCACGGATCATACGTCGTGAGCTGTGAAAAGGACGACAACCTTACTCGCGGGACATTAGAGGGCCCTACAAGGCGTCGATATCACTTCTTGCGAGGATGCTGCGTTGTTGAAGCGGATGGATTATCGTTAAGCCCATTGGGCCTTCTGAATGGTCCATCTCTCTAGGTTGGGACTGTGAACCGTTAACACATAAAGGAATTGTGCCCTCAACATGACAGGTGCGATCATAGCAACACCAATGCAATGAATCCCATCAGAACTCCAAAATTAAGCGTTCTTTGGCGAGTGTAGTACTAGGATGGGTGACCCCTTGGGAAGTCCACATGTTGCACCCCCATTTTCAATTTTTTTTGCTCCGGTTAGGGTTGCCAAGATACTTTATCCACCACATTTCTATTATTGAATCTCACGGCACAATAGGCAAGACAACTTCGCTTCACGTGGAGGCTGGACCCGCAAACCGAGGGCGTAGTGCTTGTGACCAGGTCTCCGTCGCTCCAGTGCCCATAACTTTTGATCCGTAAGGAGTTACGCGGCGTACAGCATACCGTTGCAAAGCTCTCCTAAAACTCTACGATAGGGGCAACCAGCTTGCCCGCTGTGCCTCTTTTTGGAGCCCAAAATCGAACGTTTTCATCAGTTTCGAGCCACTTTTCTTCTTTTGCTCTGTCTTTCCATCCCGGATCGTACGTCTTGAGCTGTTTAAAGGACGACAACCTTACTCACGGGACATTAGAGGGGCCTACAACGCGTCGATATCACGTCTTGCGTGGATGCTGCGTTGTTGAAGCAGATGGGTTATCGTTAAGCCCATTGGGCCTTCTGAATGGTCCATCTCTCTAGGCTGGGACTGTGAACCGTTATATATAAAGGAATTGTGCGCTCAACTGGACGGGTGCGATCATACAAGCACTAACGCACCGGATCCCATCAGAACTCTGAAGTTAAGCGTGCTTGGGCGAGAGTAGTTCTAGGATGGGTGACCCGCTGGGAAGTCCTCGTGTTGCACCCCCTTTTCAATTTTTTTTGCTCCAGTTAGGGTTGCCAAGAGACTTTATCCACCACATTTCTATTACCGAATCACAGAGCATATTGGGCAAGACAACTTCGCTTCACGTGGAGGCTGGCCCGCAAACCGAGGGCGTAGGGCTCTTCGCTCCAATGCCCATAACTTTTGATCCGTATGGAGTTACGTTGCGTAAAACATACCGTTGCAAAGCTCTCCGAAACCTCTACGACGGGGGCAGCCAGCTTGCTCGCTATGCCCTTTTTGGAGCCCAAAATCGAACATTTTTATCAGATTTTGATCACTTTTCTTCTTTTGCTCTGCCTTTCCGTCCCGGATCGTACGTCATGAGCTCTTAAAAGGACGACAACCTTACTCGCGTGACATTACAGGGCCCTACAACGCGACGATATCACGTCTTGCGAGGATGCTGCGTTGTTGAAGCGGATGGGTTGTCGTTAAGCCAATTGGGCCTTCTGAATGGGCCATCTCTCTAGGTTGGGACTGTGAACCGTTAACACATAAAGGAATTGTGCCCTCAACATGACGGGTGCGATCAAAGCAGCACTAATACACTGGATCCCATCAGAACTCCGAAGTTAAGCGTGCTTGGGTGAGAGTAGTACTAGGATGGGTGACCCCCTAGGAAGTCCTCGTGTTGTACCCCCTTTTCAATTTTTTTTGCTCCGGTTAGGGTTGCCAAAATACTTTATCCACCACATTTTGATTATCAAATCCCACGGCATATTGGGCAAGACAACTTTGATTCACATGGAGGTTGGGCCGCAAACCGAGGGCAGAGGGCTTGTGCCCAGGTCTCCGTAGCTCTGGTGCCCATAACTTTTGATCAGTAAGGAGTTACGCGGAGCACAACATACCGTTGAAAAGCCCTCCGAGAGCTCTACGACTGGGGCAGCCAGTTTGCTCGCTGTGCCCCTTTTTGGAGCCCAAAATTGAACCTTTTTTCATCAATTTCGGGCCACTTATCTTCTTTTGCTCTGTTTTTCCGTCACGGATCATACGTCGTGAGCTTTGAAAAGGATGACAACCTTACTCGCGGGACATTAGAGGGCCCTACAACGCGTCGATATCACTTCTTGCGAGGATGCTGCGTTGTTGAAATGGATGGATTGTCGTTAAGCCCATTGGGCCTTCTGAATGGTCCATCTCTCTAGGCTGGGACTGTGAACCCTTAACACATAAAGGAATTGTGCCCTCAACATGACAGGTGCGATCATAGCAACACCAATGCAATGAATCCCATCAGAACTCCAAAATTAAGCGTTCTTTGGCGAGTGTAGTACTAGGATGGGTGACCCCTTGGGAAGTCCACATGTTGCACCCCCATTTTCAATTTTTTTTGCTCCGGTTAGGGTTTCCAAGATACTTTATCCACCACATTTCTATTATTGAATCTCACGGCACAATGGGCAAGACAACTTCGATTCACGTAGAGGCTGGGCCCGCAAACCGAGGGCGTAGTGCTTGTGACCAGGTCTCCGTCGCTCCAGTGCCCATAACTTTTGATCCGTAAGGAGTTACGCGGCGTACAGCATACTGTTGCAAAGCTCTCCTAAAACTCTATGACAGGGGCAACCAGCTTGCCCGCTGTGCCTCTTTTTTGAGCACAAAATCGAACGTTATCATCAGTTTCGAGCCACTTTTCTTCTTATGCTCTATCTTTCCGTCCCGGATCGTACGTCGTGAGCTGTTTAAAGGACAACAACCTTACTCGCGGGACATTAGAGGGGCCTAAAATGCGTCGATATCACGTCTTGCACGGATGCTGCGTTGTTGAAGCGGATGGGTTATCGTTAAGCCCATTGGGCCTTCTGAATGGTCCATCTCTCTAAGCTGGGACTGTGAACCGTTATACATAAAGGAATTGTGCGCTCAACCGGACGAGTGCGATCATACTAGCACTAAAGTACCGGATCCCATCAGAACTCCGAAGTTAAGCGTGCTTGGGCAAGCGTAGTTCTAGGATGGGTGACCCGCTGGGAAGTCCTCGTGTTGCACCCCCTTTTCAATTTTTTTTGCTCCAGTTAGGGTTGCAAAGAGACTTTATCCACCACGTTTCTATTATCGAATCACACAGCATATTGGGCAAGACAACTTCGCTTCACGTGGAGGCTGGGCCCGCAAATCGAGGGCGTAAGGCTCGTCGCTCCAATGCCCATAACTTTTGATCCGTAAGAAGTTACGTGGCGTACAACATACCGTTGCAAAGCTCTCCGAAACCCCTACGACGGGGGAAGCCAGCTTGCTCGCTGTGCCATTTTTGGAGCCCAAATCGAACGTTTTTATCAGTTTTTGATCACTTTTCTTCTTTTGCTCTGCCTTTCCGTCCCGGATCGTACGTTGTGAGCTGTTAAAAGGACGACAACCTTACTCGCGTGACATCAGAGGGCCCTACATCGTGTCGATATCACATCTTACGAGGATGCTGCGTTGTTGAAGCGGATGGGTTGTCGTTAAGCCAATTGGGCCTTCAGAATGGGCCATCTCTCTAGGATGCGACTGTGAACCGTTAACACATAAAGGAATTGTCAACATGACGGGCGCGATCAAAGCAGCACTAATACACTGGATCCCATCAGAACTCCGAAGTTAAGCGTTCTTGGGCGAGAGTAGTTCTAGGATGGGTGACGCCTTGGGAAGTCCTCGTGTTGCACCCCCTTTTCAATTTTTTTTGCTCCAGTTAGGGTTGCCAAGAGACTTTATCCACCACATTTCTATTATCGAATCCCATGGCACCTTGGGCAAGACAACTTCGCTTCACGTGGAGGCTGGGCCAGCAAACCGAGGGTGTAGGGCTTGTGACAAGGTCTCCGTCAATCCGGTGCCCATAACTTTTGATCTGTAAGGAGTTACACGGCGCAGAGCATACCGTTGCAAATCTCTCCGAGAGCTCTACGACGGGGGCAGCCAGCTTGCTTTCTGAGCCCCTTTTTGGAGCCCAAAATCTAATATTTTCATCCGTTTCGGGCCACTTTTCTTCTTTTACTATGTTTTTTCGTCCCGGATCGTACGTCGTGAGCTGTTAAAAGGACGACAACCTTACTCGCGGGACAGTAGAGGGCCTTACAACTTGTCGATATCACGTCTTGCGAGGATGCTATGTTGTTGAAGCGGATGGGTTGTCGTTAAGCCCCTTGGGCCTTCTGATTTGGCTATCTCTCTAGGCTGGGACTGTGAATCATTAAAACATAAAGGAATTGTGCACTCAACAGGACGGGTGCGATCATACCAGCACTAATGCACCGGATCCCATCAAAACTCTGAAGTTAAGTGTGCTTGGGCGAGAGTAGTACTAAGGTGCGTGACCCCTTGTGAAGTCCTCGTGTTGCACCCCCCTTTCTAATTTTTTTTGCTCTGGTTAGGGTTGCCAAGATACTTTATCCACCATAATTCTATTATCAAATCCCACGGCACCTTGGGCAAGACAACTTCGCTTCACGTGGAGGCTGGGGCCACAAACCGAGGGCGTAGGGCTTGTGACCAGGTCTCCGTTGATCCGGTGCCCATAACTTTTGATCCGTAAGGAGGTACGCGGCGCACTGCATACCGTTGCAAATTTCTTCGAGAGGTCTACGACGGGGGCAGCCAGCTTGCTCGCTGTGCCCCTTTTTTGAGCCCAAAGTCGAACGTTTTCATCAGTTTCGGGCCACTATTCTTCTTTTGCTCTATTTTTCAGTCCCGGATCGTACGTCGTGAGCTGTTAAAAGGACGACAACCTTACTCGTAGGACATTAGAAGGCCCTACAACGCATCGATCTCTCTTCTTGCGAGGATACTGCGTTGCTGAAGCGGATGGATTGTCGTTAAGTCCATTGGGCCTTCTGAATGGTCTATCTCTCTAGGCTGGGACTGTGAACCATTAACACATAAAGGAATTGTGCCCTCAACATGACGGGTGCGATCATAGCAACACTAATGCAATGAATCCCATCAGAACTCCGGAGTTAAGCATGCTTTGGCGAGTATAGTACTAGGATGGGTGACCCCTTGGGAAGTCCACGTGTTGCAGCCCCATTTTCAACTTTTTTTGCTCCGGTTAGGGTTTCCAAGATACTTTATCCACCACATTTCTATTATCGAATCTCACGGCACATTGGGCAAGACAACTTCGCTTCACGTGGAGGCTGGGCCAGCAAACCGAGGGCGTAGGGCTTGTGACCTGGTCTCCGTCGATCCGGTGACCATAACTTTTGATCCGTAAGGAGTTACGCGGCGTATAGCATACCGTTGCAAATCTCTCCGAGAGCTCTACGATTGGGGCAGCAAGTTTGCTCACTGTGCCCCTTTTTGGAGCCCAAAATCGAACGTTTTCATCAGTTTTTGGTCACTTTTCTTCTTTTGCTCTGTTTTTTCGTCACGGATCGTACGTCGTGAGCTGTTAAAAGGACGGAATCATTACTCGCTGGACATTAGAGGGCCCTACAACACGTCGATATCACGTCTTGTGAGGATGTTGCGTTGTTGAAGTAGATGGGTTGTCGTTAAGCCCATTGGGCCTTCTGAATGGGCTATCACTCTAGGTTGGGACTGTGAACCATTAACACATAAAGGAATTGTGTCCTCAACAAGACGGGTATGATCAAACCAGCACTAATGCACCGGATCCCATCAGAACTTCGAAGTTAAGCATGCTTGGGCGAGAGAAGTACTAAGATGGGTGACCCCCTGAGAAGTCCTCGTGTTGCACCACCATTTTCAATTTTTTTTGCTCCGGTTAGGGTTGCCAAGATACTTTATCCACCACATTTCTATTATCGAATGTCACGGCACATTGGGCAAGACAACTTCGCTTCACGTGGAGACTGGGCCCGCAAACCAAGGACGTAGGGCTTGTGACCAGGTCACCGTCGCTCCGGTGCTAATAACTTTTGATCCGTAAGGAGTTACGCGGCGTACAGCATACCATTGCAAAGCTCTCCGAGAGCTCTACGATGGGGGTAGCTAGTTTACTAACGTTTTCATCAGTTTCGGGCCACTTAACTTCTTTTGCTCTGTTTTTTCATCCCGGATGGTACGACGTGAGCTGTTAGAGGGCCCTACAATGCGTTGATATCACGTCTTACAAGGTTGCTGCGTTGTTGAAGCAGATGGGTTGTCGTGAAGCCCATTGGGCCTTCTGAATAGGCCATCTCCCTATGTTGGGACTGTGAACCGTTAACACATAAAGGAATTGTGCCCTCAACAAGACGGGTGCGATCATACCAGCACTAATGCACTGGATCCCATCAGAACTCCGATGTTAAGCGTGCTTGGTCGAGAGTAGTACTACAATGGGTGACCCATGGGAAGTCCTCGTGTTGCACCCCCATTTTCAATTTTTTTTGCTCCGGTTAGGGTTGCCAAGATACTTTATCTTCCACATTTCTATTATCGAATCTCACGGCACATTGGGCAAGACAACTTCGCTTCTCGTGGAGCCTGGGCCCTCAAACCGAGGGCTGAGGGATTGTGACCAGTTCTCCGTCGCTCTGATGCCCATAACTTTTGATCCGTAAGGAGTTACGCGGCGTACAACATACCGTTGCGAAGCACGCCGAGAGCTCTACGACTGGGGAGCCAGTTTGCTCACTGTGCCCCTTTTTGGAGCCCAAAATTGAACATTTTTTCATCAGTTTCGGACCACTTTTCTTCTTTTGCTCGGTTTTTCCGTCACGGATCATACGTCGTGAGCTGTGAAAAGGACGAAAACCTTACTCGCGGGACATTAGAGGGCCCTACAAGGCGTCGATATCTCTTCTTGCGAGGATGCTGCGTTGTTGAAGTGGATGGATTGTCGTTAAGCCCATTGGGCCTTCTAAATGGTCCATCTCTCTAGGCTGGGACTGTGAACCGTTAACACATAAAGGAATTGTGCCCTCAACTTGACGGGTGCGATCATAGCAACACTAATGCAATGAATCCCATCAGAACTCTGAAGATAAGCGTGCTTTGGCGAGTGTAGTACTAGTATGGGTGACCCCTTGGGAAGTCCTCGTGTTGCACCCACATTTTCAATTTTTTTTGCTCCGGTTAAGGTTTCCAAGACTCTTTTTCCACCACATTTTTATTATCGAATCTGACGGCACATTGGGCAAGACAACATCGCTTCACGTGGAGGCTGGGCCCGCAAACCGAGGGCGTAGTGCTTGTGTCCAGGTCTCCGTCGCTCTAGTGCCCATAACTTTTGATCCGTAAGGAGTTACGCGGTGTACAGCATACCGTTCCAAAGCTCTCCGAAAGCTCTACGACAGGGGCATCCATCTTGCTCGCTGTGCCTCTTTTTGGAGCCCAAAATTCAAACGTTTTCATCAGTTTCGAGCCACTTTTCTTCTTTTGCTCTGTCTTTCCGTCCCGGATCGTACGTCGTGAGCTGTTTAAAGGACGACAACCTTACTCGCGGGACTTTAGAGGGGCCTACAACGCGTCGATATCACGTCTTGTGCGGATGCTGCGTTGTTGAAGCGGATGGGTTATCGTTAAGCCCATTGGGCCTTCTGAATGGTCCATCTCTCTAAATTGTTGATTAGGGATTCTCTTGTGTTATAATGGGTTAGTATGAATCTGTATTGTGTTATCAGATTTTGGAGTCTTCATTAGTTAATCTTGTTGGGTAATCGGTGATTTATCTTGTTTAGTGATTGGTCTGGTACGGAATGTAAAATTTTCGAGTGATTTATCTTGTTTGGTGATTGTTATGACTCCTTAGGTTCTCTAGGTCTCCTTAGTGTCTTGTTTTGGATGAAGATAGATTGTAGGATTTGACTTGTTGGTGTTTAAGTGTGTAGGTGGGACACCCTTCTTGTGCTTCATAATTCTATCGGTCTTATTATTCTTTTCTACTCTATTCTCACTTATTTGAGAGAGGGTTACACTTTTCTAGCCTATCAATTGTTTCTTGAAAGTTTGCTTATTTGATTAATGGATCCTATACTCATTTGACATTGTTTCTATTCTTAACGTTCATATTTGCTTCTTATAGCAATGTCACTTATTGGAGTTAAAGTTTGAGACTTCTATATTTCATTCTATATCTCCAGCCATTCGTTTCAGTATTTTATTTCATCCTATTACTATTCATTTGAAAGTAATCTCTCTGTGAGTATACCATTTTACTTATTCGAATTTCACTTGCTTGATGTACTCCCTACCTAAGTACATCATTGTCATTCTTGTTGATCCTTATTAATCCTATTGTTTTATTATTAAATCCTTGCCATTTCTTTGTTTGTAATTGCTCATTTAATATACTCAGCATTGTCCTTTCTTATTTATACTTCTTTGGTTATTACGTGCTGAGATACTCATTATCTTGACTCTCATATTTTCTATTGAATTAATCATCTCTTATTTCTTAATTTCATTTCGCCTCAAGTACAACTTACTTGTTGGTTCCTTGAACAATCATCGAGAATTGAAATATCTACTTGTTCATGAATTTTTGTTCAACATACTCAGCACTGTTTTGACTCGTCATCATCCTTTGTTCGTACTTATTTAACTGGTAGGTGCTGAGACATTTTTTATCTTAGTTATCATGCTTTCTTATTAAACTATTAACCTCTTGATTCTTTAACCTGTTTGACCTCTGTTCACTTGATTGTTGGCTCAAATATGATTTTTCATATTCGTATTTCCTTGTAAATTTCATAAGAGCCATATTCTGACAAATGTCACTTTTGAGATATTTCCTTGATCAATAATCATTCATGTTATCGTGAATGAGTTTTTAAACCCTCGGGGTGTTCATAGAACTCTTTTGTGTAATAGGGGATAATTGATAATTAGTGGTGTCATGCTAAGACTTTGGAGTTGCGATTTCTTTCATATGCAATATGATATTAGGTAGGAGAGAATTATGAATTGAAGATTCTCTTGGAATTATGATCATCAACTTGCAGTCAACAGAGTTTGTTCTTTTGAGGTCTTTGGTTAGGTGTCATCCTAAGAGATAAATGAGAAATAAGAGAAGTATTGTTAAGTGTAACGATTGAGGATTTAATTGTCTGTCAGTTCGAGAATTACGCGGACGCAATTGTTTTAAGGAGGGGAGAATGTGAAACCCCACTTTTCTGCTTTAACTCGATTTACGTGTTTTATCTCGTTTTGCGTGCATTTGACCTATTTATGTGCTATATGACCTAGAATGTTATAATTTTGATGTCAATACTCCTAATACGTGCTAAATGTGCATTCATGAAATTTTCATAAAAAACGGGATCATAAATTTTATCGTCGATTTTCAGTGAATAGTGTTTTTGAAACACGTCCGCTAAAATTTTGAAACTGGTCTTTTTAACCCTTATAGACCTAGTCCACAAACTTTAATAGACCTGTGTTTGATGAAAACGGTTTTAAAATCGGCTTAGGAATTTATTAGGATTTTTACACCGACTTTTGCGAAAATTGAGTTTTAAGCCGACTCGGGTGGAATTGTTTGATTGTAAAACTTCTTGTCACCTAAAAATAATCTACTTGAACTATCTTGAGTGTTGAATAATTGTTTTGAACTTTGGTGATCAAGAAAATGCATTTAAAGTCAAGAAAACACAAAAAAATGCTAAGTTTCAACTTTGAATATCATTTAAATGGTTGACCAACAAGCTTATATCATCAACACACATTAAAAACAAAGCAAAACACCACCAAAAACACACACAAAACCGTGGCTCCTTGGAGGAGAAAGATGAAGGCATTTTCAAAGTATTTTCCTCATAGATTTTGCATTTCAAAGCCGAATTGAGTGATTCAAAGCTTGATTTCACTTGTTTGGCATTCATTCTACACATTTCTTGCATCAAAACACATCAAAGGTGAGAGAAAAATTCTAGATCTCAAAACTCATTTTTTTGTTTTTGCTCATAACTGCATTTTGAACCGTTAGAATGTTAATCTGATGTTAGATTATTGCTCCATGCTTGCTAGGGATCGTTTATGTGTATTACTACGAGATTTGAGCCATTATAGCGAAATTATTTATTTTCGGGTATTTAAAGTTGATAGAATGGCTTTTTGAGGATTATTTTGAGTTGTTGTTGTTGGAATCGATTGCCGTCGATTTCTAAAAGTTTTTTAATTACGTGGTAACGCCGTTATAATGCCGAATTTTCGATTTCGATGTTCGGGTGAAAATCTGGAAATTTCAGCCTAGGTGCCTTGAGGTTTTAGGGTTGTTCGACTTGATTTTGAGGTGTCTTGGTTGGTTTCTTAGAGGGCTAATGTAGTTGATCTAATGGGTGAGTGTTTGAAACTGATTTGGGGTTGTTTGGATTAGTAGAATGTAAGATATGATTATTTGAAGTTTAGGTTATCTTTCTTTAAATTATTGAATTGAGCCTTAGTTGATCGGGTGTGGTTTGAGTGATTGAATTGTGAGTTGTTGATGGGTAAACTAGGGTTTGATTGTGTGTTTAATGCATGTTCGGTTGGATGGCCTACTTTGTCATCTAACTTAGTTATTTGTTGTTAAATTGTTTATTGATGTTATTATGATGATAATATGATTATTGATGATGATAATATGTTTATTGATGATGATTGATGATTATTGATTGATGATTGATGCCGGGAGATAAACAGTTCTGCTAGACTGTCCTCCTATGAATGATTGATGTTTATTATTATTGCTGGGTCTCTGGTATGTGTGTGCCACCTCTCGGGCAGCATCGGGCTATCGGGTTGATAACGGCATGACTATCAGAGATTGCCTCCAGCTCGCATGACGGAGGTGTCATGGAGGGCGAGGTTATTGGGGGTACCCCGGGTGCGTGAGTAATGGGGAGTTACAAGAAGAATGGTTGAGATCGTGATGGCGTTTGGAGCTACACCAACTAGAGAGAGTATCCTTTATTGAATGGTCATATAGTTATGTGATGATAGTATTATTGATGTTATTGTGTGTTTACTGACTCAAAGGATTATTCCAAGGAGCTTAGTAAACCTTGCTCGAGATCTATCGGATCCTCACTGGGCTTATTTTATATAAGCTCACTCTCTATTATTGCATGCATGCAGGTGTTACTGATTTTGACTACGGGTATGTGCCTCCTGAAGAGAGAAATGTGTCGTATGTGGATGAGTCTTATGTGCAGGAGTCATTGCCATGAGATTATCTTAGTTGTTGTAAAATAATGTTTTGTATAATCTATTTTGAAATGTATGTATAGCCTATGTATTAAGTTGGAACGGAGGCGTATAACTATGATTGGAATGTTGAAGAATGATTATTGTGTAATATGGATGTGTTGTATGTTGTTAACTTAATTGAGGAGATGATTGTTGGGATTGTTTATGGAGTTTGATGTATGATGTTCTAGAGAGGTTGGTTTAGAGCCTCGGTGTCTTAATTACTATTGTTATACTGCCGAAATTCCGTTGCGTCCTGACTGATCGTAGGTGGGGTCGAGTTGGGGCGTGACATTTAAGTGGTATCAGAGCTTGATTAGCTGTCAGCCGGGGTATCCTCGGAATGTGGGTAGTGGTCTAAGCATGCAAGTATGTATTAAGTGAAAGAAAAGTGAAACATATGTTAATATGTTTATGTGATTAATTTACTTATGTGTTTAACTTTCTATGTGACCAGTATGCCTTGTGTGTTAAGTGAACTAATGTGGTCAATATGTTTTATGTGATAACGTGCTATACGTACTCAATGTGTTGTGATTAATGTGCATTATGTGATTAATGTGTATTATGTGACAATTGTGTTTTATGTGATCAAAGTGCCTTATGTGAAGTTTGTTGCTTATGTGACTTTAATTGTTTATAACTTACTTCTGTGATTTAACCTGTTTATGTGATGTTCACTTCTTATATGCTGAATTGTGTGTTATGTGATAATGTTATATTATATGATAATCATGCATTATGTTGTACTTGTTTTCATGTGATGTAATTGTATATATTCTATAACTGTGGGTGATTCTTTTAGGTGAAGTAAGGATGACTGCAAGAGTTTTCGAAAATAGTGGTAGGCCATGATTTTGAATTATTATTATTCTAGAAGTTTATTAGTTAGATTTTAATTGTTATGTTTATGGGTTTTAGTTTCAGCTTAGTGGATTGATCTTGATGTTCCCTTAGCGAGAATGAAGTTGTTCGAGGAAATAGCAATGTATCTTGATGATTATAATTACTTTTGTTGCCATATTTAACTTATTATTACTTGGAGATGAATCATAAGTTGAGGTTTCTGTGAGGTTGTGATTAGACACTTTTGGAGTCTCAACTCAGATTATACTTTCTTGAGGTTATTTTAGAATGAATTTATTTGAGGAATTAGTGATGGATATTTGTGAATTGAATGAAGTGTGGTATAACATGTGAATATTTCTACTATTTGGGATTGCTATATTATTAATGGGTATTTTGGAGTTTTGATCTTTAAACCTTGGAGACAATTGGAGTGATTCCTGACTAAAGTTACTTTATTCGAAGATGTAATTGTTCGGAGATATAATTATTTGAGGAAATAAGAATGCATTTTGGTGACTGAACATTTACTTGCCTACATAAGGCTTTTGGATTCTAGGTGGTATGACTTTCTAAATTGTTGATTAGGGATTCTCTTGTGTTATAATGGGTTAGTATGAATCTGTATTGTGTTATCATATTTTGGAGTCTTCATTAGTTAATCTTGTTGGGTAATCGGTGATTTATCTTGTTTAGTGATTGGTCTGGTACGGAATGTAAAATTTTTGAGTGATTTATCTTGTTTGGTGATTGTTATGACTCCTTAGGTTCTCTAGGTCTCCTTAGTGTCTTGTTTTGGAGGAAGATAGATTGTAGGATTTGACTTGTTGGTGTTTAAGTGTGTAGGTGGGACACCCTTCTTGTGCTTCATAATTCTATCGGTCTTATTATTCTTTTCTACTCTATTCTCACTTATTTGAGAGAGGGTTACACTTTTCTAGCCTATCAATTGTTTCTTGAAAGTTTGCTTATTTGATTAATGGATCCTATACTCATTTGACATTGTTTCTATTCTTAACGTTCATATTTGCTTCTTATAGCAATGTCACTTATTGGAGTTAAAGTTTGAGACTTCTATATTTCATTCTATATCTCCAGCCATTCGTTTCAGTATTTTATTTCATCCAATTACTATTCATTTGAAAGTAATCTCTCTATGGGTATACCATTTTACTTATTCGAATTTCACTTGCTTGATGTACTCCCTACCTAAGTACATCATTGTCATTCTTGTTGATCCTTGTTAATCCTATTGTTTTATTATTAAATCCTTGCCATTACTTTGTTTGTAATTGCTCATTTAATATACTCAGCACTGTCCTTTCTTATTTATACTTCTTTGGTTATTGCGTGCTGAGATACTCATTATCTTGACACTCATATTTTCTATTGAATTAATCATCTCTTATTTCTTAATTTCATTTCGCCTCAAGTACAACTTACTTGTTGGTTCCTTGAACAATCATCAAGATTTGAAATGTCTACTTGTTCAAGAATTTTTGTTCAACATACTCAGCACTGTTTTGACTTGTCATCATCCTTTGTTCGTACTTATTTAACTGATAGGTGCTGAGACATTTCTTATCTTAGTTATCATGCTTTTTTATTAAACTATTAGCCTCTTGATTTCTAACCTGTTTGACCTCTTGTTCACTTGATTGTTGGCTCGAATATGACTTTCCATATTCTTATTTCCTTGTAAATTTCATAAGAGCCATATTCTGACCAATGTCACTTTTGAGATATTCCCTTGATCAGTAATCATTCATGTTATCGTGAATGAGTTTTTAAACCCTCGGGGTGTTCGTAGAGCTCTTTTGTGTAATAGGGGATGATTGATAATTAGTGGTGTCATGCTAAGACTTGGAGTTGCCATTTCTTTCATATGCAATATGATATTAGGTAGGAGAGAATTATGAATTGAAGATTGTCTTGGAACTATGATCATCAACTTGCAGTCAACAAAGGTTGTTCTTTTGAGGTCTTTAGTTAGTTGTCATCCTAAGAGATAAATGAGAACTAAGAGAAGTATTATTAAGTGTAACGATTGAGGATTTAATTGTCTATCAGTTCGAGAATTACGCGGACGCAATTGTTTTAAGGAGGGGAGAATGTGAAACCCCACTTTTCTGCTTTAACTCGATTTATGTGTTTTATCTCGTTTTGCGTGCATTTGACCTGTTTATGTGCTATATGACCTAGAATCTTATAATTTTGATGTCAATACTCCTAATACGTGCTAAATGTGCATTCATGAAATTTTCATAAAAAACGGGATCAGAAATTTTATCGTCGATTTTCAGTGAATAGTGTTTTCGAATCACGTCCGCTAAAATTTTGAAACTGGTCTTTTTAACCCTTCTAGACCTAGACCACAGACTTTAATAGACCTGTGTTTGATGAAAACGGTTTTAAAATCGGCTTAGGAATTTATTAGGGTTTTTACACTGACTTTTGCAAAAATCGAGTTTTAAGCCGACTCGGGTGGAATTGTTTGATTGTAAAACTTCTTGTCACCTAAAAATAATCTACTTGAACTATCTTGAGTGTTGAATAATTGTTTTGAACTTTGGTGATCAAGAAAATGCATTTAAAGTCAAGAAAACACAAAAAAATGCTAAGTTTCAACTTTGACTATCATTTAAATGGTTGACCAACAAGCTTATATCATCAACACACATTAAAAACAAAGCAAAACACCACCAAAAACACACACAAAACCGTGGCTCCTTGGAGGAGAAAGATGAAGGCATTTTCAAAGTATTTTCCTCATAGAATTTGCATTTCAAAGTCGAATTGAGTGATTCAAAGCTTGATTTCACTTGTTTGGCATCCATTCTATACATTTCTTTCATCAAAACACATCAAAGGTGAGAGAAAAATTCTAGATCTCAAAACTCATTTTTTTGTTTTTGCTCATAACTGCATTTTGAACCGTTAGAATGTTAATCTGATGTTAGATTATTGCTCCATGCATGCTAGGGATCGTTTATGTGTATTACTACGAGATTTGAGCCATTATAGCGAAATTATTTATTTTCGGGTATTTAAAGTTGATAGAATGGCTTTTTGAGGATTATTTTGAGTTGTTGTTGTTGGAATCGATTGCCGTCGATTTCTAAAAGTTTTTTAATTACGTGGTAACGCCGTTATAATGCCGAATTTTCGATTACGATGTTCGGGTGAAAATCCGGAAATTTCAGCCTAGGTGCCTTGAGGTTTTAGGGTTGTTGGACTTGATTTTGAGGTGTCTTGGTTGGTTTCCTAGAGGGCTAATGTAGTTGATCGAATGGGTGAGTGTTTGAAACTGATTTGGGGTTGTTTGGATTAGTAGAATGTAAGATATGATTATTTGAAGTTTAGGTTATCTTTCTTTAAATTATTGAATTGAGCCTTAGTTGATCGGGTGTGGTTTGAGTGATTGAATTGTGAGTTGTTGATGGGTAAACTAGGGTTTGATTGTGTGTTTAATGCATGTTCGGTTGGATGGCCTACTTTGTCATCTAACTTAGTTATTTGTTGTTAAATTGTTTATTGATGTTATTATGATGATAATATGATTATTGATGATGATAATATGTTTATTGATGATGATTGATGATTATTGATTGATGATTGATGCCGGGAGATAAATAGTTCTGCTAGACTGTCCTCCTATGAATGATTGATGTTTATTATTATTGCTGGGTCTCTGGTATGTGTGTGCCACCTCTCGGGCAGCATCGGGCTGTCGGGTTGATAACGGCATGACTATCAGAGATTGCCTCCAGCTCGCATGACGGAGGTGTCATGGAGGGCGAGGTTATTGGGGGTACCCCGGGTGCGTGAGTAATGGGGAGTTACAAGAAGAATGGTTGAGATCGTGATGGCGTTTGGAGCTACACCAACTAGAGAGAGTATCCTTTATTGAATGGTCATATAGTTATGTGATGATAGTATTATTGATGTTATTGTGTGTTTACTGACTCAAAGGATTATTCCAAGGAGCTTAGTAAACCTTGCTCGAGATCTATCGGATCCTCACTGGGCTTATTTTATATAAGCTCACTCTCTATTATTGCATGCATGCAGGTGTTACTGATTTTGACTACGGGTATGTGCCTCCTGAAGAGAGAAATGTGTCGTATGTGGATGAGTCTTATGTGCAGGAGTCATTGCCATGAGATTATCTTAGTTGTTGTAAAATAATGTTTTGTATAATCTATTTTGAAATGTATGTATAGCCTATGTATTAAGTTGGAACGGAGGCGTATAACTATGATTGGAATGTTGAAGAATGATTATTGTGTAATATGGATGTGTTGTATGTTGTTAACTTAATTGAGGAGATGATTGTTGGGATTGTTTATGGAGTTTGATGTATGATGTTCTAGAGAGGTTGGTTTAGAGCCTCGGTGTCTTAATTACTATTGTTATACTGCCGAAATTCCATTGCGTCCTGACTGATCGTAGGTGGGGTCGAGTTGGGGCGTGACAACTCCGAAGTTAAGTGTGCGTGGGCGAGAGTAGTACTAGGATGGGTGACCCCTTGGGAAGTCCTTGTGTTGCACCGCCCTTTTCAATTTTTTTTGCTCCGGTTAGGGTTGCCAAGATACTTTATCCACCACATTTCTATTATTGAATCCCACAGCACCTTGGGCAAGACAACTTCGCTTCACGTGGAGGCTGGGCCCACAAACCGAGGGCGTAGGGCTTGTGACCAAGTCTCCGTCGCTCCGGTGCCCATAACTTTTGATCCGTAAGGAGTTACGCGACGCACTGCATACCGTTGCAAAGCTCTTCGAGAGGTCTACGACGGGGGCAGCCAGATTGCTCGCTGTGCCCCTTTTTTGAGACCTAAATCGACCGTTTTCATCAGTTTCGGGCTACTTTTCTTCTTTTGCTTTGTTTTTCAGTCCCAGATCGTATGTCGTGATCTGTTAAAAGGACGACAACCTTACTCGCAGGACATTAGAGGGCCCTACAACACGTCTATATCACGTCTTGCGAGGATCCTGCGTTGTTGAAGCGGATGGGTTGTCGTTAAGCCAATTGGGCCTTCTGAATGGGCCATCTCTCTATGCTGGGACTGTGAACCATTAACACATAAAGGAATTGTGCCCTCAACATGACGGGTGCGATCATAGCAACACTAATCCAATGAATCCCATCAGAACTCCGAAGTTAAGCGTGCTTTGGCGAGTGTAGTACTAGGATGGGTGACCCCTTGGGAAGTCCACGTGTTGCACCACCATTTTCAATTTTTTTTGCTCCGGTTAGGGTTTCCAAGATACTTTATCCACCACATTTCTATTATCGAATCTCACGGCACATTGGGCAAGAGAACTTCGCTTCACGTGGAGGCTGGGCCAGCAAACCGAGGGCGTAGGGCTTGTGACCTGGTCTCCGTCGATCCGGTGCCCATAACTTTTGATCCGTAAGGAGTTACGCGGCGTACAACATACCGTTACAAAGCTCTCCGAGAGCTCTACGACTGGGGCATCAAGTTTGCTCACTATGCCCCCTTTTTGGAGCCCAAAATCGAACGTTTTCATCAGTTTTCGGTCACTTTTCTTCTTTTGCTCTGTTTTTCCGTCACGGATGGTACGTCGTGAGCTGTTAAAAGGATGGCAACATTACTCGCTGGACAATAGAGGGCCCTAAAACGCGTCGATATCACGTCTTGCGACGATGTTGTGTTGTTGAAGCAGATGGGTTGTCGTTAAGCCCATTGGGCCTTCTGAATGGGCCATCACTCTAGGTTGGGACTGTGAACTGTTAACACATAAAGGAATTGTGTCCTCAACAAGATGGGTGCGATGATACCAACACTAATGCACCGGATCCCATCAGAAATCCGAAGTTAAGCATGCTTGGGCGAGAGAAGTACTAAGATGGGTGACCCCCTGGGAAGTCCTCGTGTTGTACCCCCCTTTGTAATTTTTTTTGCTCCGGTTAGGGTTGCCAAGAAACTTTATCCACCACATTTCTATTATCGAACCTCACGGCACATTGGGCAAGACAACTTCGCATCACGTGGAGACTGGGCCCGCAAACCGAGGACGTAGGGCTTGTGACCAGGTCTCCGTCGCTCCTGTGCCAATAACTTTTGATCCGTAAGGTGTTACGTGACGCACAGCATACCGTTGCAAAGCTCTCCGAGAGCTCTGCGACGGGGGCAGCTAGTTTACTTGCTGTGCCCTTTTTGGAGCCTAAAATCGAACGTTTTCATCAATTTCGGGCCACTTATATTCTTTTCCTCTGTTTTTCCGTCCCGGATCGTACGACGTGAGCAGTTAAAAGGACGACAACCTTACCCGCGGGACATTAGAGGGCCCTACAAAGTGTTGATATCACGTCTTACGAGGTTGCTGCGTTGTTGAAGCAGGTGGGTTGTCGTGAAGCCCATTGGGCCTTCTGAATAGGCCATCTCCCTATGCTGGGACTGTGAACCGTTAACACATAAAGGAATTGTGCCCTCAACAAGACGGGTGCGATCATACCAGCACTAATGCACTGGATCCCATCAGAACTCCGAAGTTAAGCGTGCTTGGGTGAGAGTAGTACTAGGATGGGTGACCCTTGGGAAGTCCTCGTGTTGCACCCCCATTTTCAATTTTTTTTGCTCCGGTTAGGGTTGCCAAAATATTTTATCCACCACATTTCTATTATCGAATCTCACGACACATTCGGCAAGTCAACTTCGCTTCACGTGGAGGCTGGGCCCGCAAACCGAGGGCGTAGGGCTTGTGACCAGGTCTCCGTCGCTCCGGTGCCCATAACTTTTGATCAGTAAGGAGTTACGTGGCGCACAACATACCGTTGAAAAGCCCTTTGAGAGCTCTACGACTGGGGCAGCCAGTTTGCTCGCTGTGCCCCTTTTTGGAGCCGAAAATTGAACATTTATTCATCATCTTCGGACCACTTTTCTTCTTTTGCTCTGTTTTTCCATCACGGATCATACGTCGTGAGCTGTGAAAAGGACGACAACCTTACTCGCGGGAGAATAGAGAGCACTACAAAGCGTCGATATCACTTCTTGCGAGGATGCTCCGTTGTTGAAGCAGATGGATTGTAGTTAAGCCCATTGGGCCTTCTGAATGGTCCATCTCTCTTGGCTAGGAATGTGAACCGTTAACACATAAAGGAATTGTTCCCTCAACATGACAGGTGCGATCATAGGAACACTAATGCAATGAATCCCATCAGAACTCCGAAGTTAAGCGTGCTTTTGGCGAGTGTAGTACTAGGATGGGTGACCCCTTTGGAAGTCCTCGTGTTGCACCCCCATTTTCAATTTTTTTTGCTCCGGTTAGGGTTTTCAAGATACTTTATCCACCACATTTCTATTATCGAATCTCACGGCACATTGGGCAAGACAACTTCGCTTCACGTTGAGGCTGGGCCCGTAAACCGAAGGCGTAGTGCTTGTGACCAGGTCTCCGTCGCTCCAGTCCCCATAACTTTTGATCCGTAATGAGTTACGCGGCGTACAGCATACCGTTGCAAAGCTCTCCGAAAGCTCTACGACGGGGGCAACTAGCTTCCTCGCTGTGCCTCTTGTTGGAACCGAAAACCAAACGTTTTCATCAGTTTCGAGCCACTTTTCTTCTTTTGCTCTGTCTTTCCATCCCGGATCGTACGTCTTGAGCTGTTTAAAGGACGACAACCTTACTCGCGGGACATTAGAGGGGCCTACAACGCGTCGATATCACGTCTTGCGTGGATGCTGTGTTCTTGAAGCGGATGGGTTATCATTAAGCCCATTGGGGCTTCTGAATGGTCCATCTCTCTAGGCTGGGACTGTGAACCATTATACATAAAAGAATTGTGCGCTCAACCGGACGGGTGCGATCATACTAGCACTAACACACCGGATCCCATCAGAAATCCGAAGTTAAGCGTGGTTGGGCAAGACTAGTTCTAGGATGGGTGACCCGCTGGGAAGTCCTCGTGTTGCACCCCCTTTTCAATTTGTTTTGCTCTAGTTAGGGTTGCCAAGAGACTTTATCCACCACATTTCTATTATCGAATCTCACAGCATATTGGGCAAGACAACTTCGCTTCACGTGGAGGCTGGGCTCGCAAACCGAGGGCGTAGGGCTCGTCGCTCCAGTGCCCATAACTTTTGATCCGTAAGGAGTTACGTGGCGTACAGCATACCGTTGCAAAGCTCTCTGAAACCTCTACGACGGGGGCAGCCAGCTTGCTCACTGTGCCCTTTTTGGAGCCCAAAATCGAATGTTTTCATCAGTTTTCGATCACTTTTCTTCTTTTGCTCTGTCTTTCCATCCCGGAATGTACGTCGTGAGCTGTTAAAAGGACGACAACCTTACTCGCGTGACATTAGAGGGCCCTACAACGCGACGATATCACGTCTTGCGAGGATGCTGCGTTGTTGAAGCGGATGGGTTGTTGTTAAGCCAATTGGGCCTTCTGAATGGACCATCTCTCTAGGTTGGAACTGTGAACCGTTAACACATAAAGGAATTGTTCCCTCAACATGACGGGTGCGATCAAAGCAGCACTAATGCACTGGATCCCATCAGAACTACGAAGTTAAGCGTGCTTGGGCGAGAGTAGTTCTAGGATGGGTAACCCCCTGGGAAGTCCTCGTGTTGCACCCCTTTTTCTATTTTTTTTGCTCCAGTTAGGGTTGCCAAGAGACTTTATCCACCACATTTCTATTATCGAATCCCATGGCACCTTGGGCAAGACAACTTCGCTTCACGTGGAGGCTGGGCCAGCAAACCGAGGGTGTAGGGCTTGTGACAAGGTCTCCGTCAATCCGTTGCCCATAACTTTTGATCCGTAAGGAGTTATGCGGCGCACAGGATACCGTTGCAAATATCTCCGAGAGCTCTACGACAGGGGCAGCCAGCTTGCTCTCTGTGCCTGTTTTTGGAGCCCAAAATCTAATATTTTCATCAGTTTTGGGCCACTTTTCTTCTTTTGCTATGTTTTTTCGTCCCGGATCGTATGCCTGTTAAAAGGACGAAAACCATACTCGCGGGACATTAGAGGGCCCTAGAACGTCTTGATACCACGTCTTGTGAGGATACTGTGTTGTTGAAGTGGATGGGTTGTCGTTAAGCCCCTTGGGCCTTCTGAATTGGCTATCTCTCTAGGCTGGGACTGTGAATCGTTAACACATAAAGGAATTGTGCACTCAACAGGACAAGTGCGATCATACCAGCACTAATGCACTGGATCCCATCAGAACTCCGAAGTTAAGTGTGCGTGGGCGAGAGTAGTACTAGTATGGGTGACCCCCTGGGAAGTCCTCGTGTTGCACCCCCCTTTTCAATTTTTTTTTCTCCGATTAGGGTTGCCAAGATACTTTATCCACCTCATTTCTATTATCAAATCCCGCAGCACCTTGGGCAAGACAACTTCGCTTCATGTGGTTGTCGGGCCCGCAAATCGGGGGCGTAGGGCTTGTGACCAGGTCTCCATCGCTCAGGTGCCCATAACTTTTGATCCGTAAGGAGTTACGCGGCGCACTGCATAACGTTGCAAGGCTCTTCGAGAGGTCTACGACAGGGGCAGCCAGCTTGCTCGCTGTGCCCCTTTTTTGAGCCCAAAATCGTACGTTTTCATCAGTTTCGGGCCACTTTTCTTCTTTTGCTCTGTTTTTCAGTCCCGGATCGTACGTCGTGAGCTGTTAAAAGGACGACAACCTTACTCGCAGGACATTAGAGGGCCCTACAACGGGTCGATATCACGACTTGCGAGGATGCTGCGTTGTTGAAGCGGATGGGTTGTCGTTAAGCCCATTGGGCCTTCTGAATGGGCCATTTCTCTAGGCTGGGACTGTGAACCGTTAACACATAAAGGAATTGTGCCCTCAACATGACGGGTGCGATCATACCAACACTAATGTATCGGATCCCATCAGAACTCTGAAGTTAAGCGTGCTTGGGGGAGAGTAGTACTAGGATGGGTGACCCCTGGGAAGTCCTCGTGTTGCACCCCCCTTTTCAATTTTTTTTGCTCCGGTTAGGGTTGCGAAGATACTTTATCCATCACATTTCTATTATCGAATCTCACGGCACCTTGGGCAAGACAACTTCGCTTCACGTGGAGGCCGGGCCCGCAAACCGAGGGAGTAGGGCTTGTGACTAGGTCTCCGTCACTCCGGTGCCCATAACTTTTGATCCGTAAAGACTTACGCGGTGCACTGCATACCGTTGCAAAGCTCTCCGAGTGTTCTACGACGGGGGTAGCTAGCTTGCTCGCTTTGCCCATTTTTGGAGGCCAAAATCGAACATTTTTATTAGTTTCAGCAACTTTTCTTCTATTGCTCTGTTTTTCCATCCCGGATCGTACGTCGTGAGCTATTAAAAGGACGACAACCTTACTCGTGGTACATTAGAGGGCGATACAATGTGTCGATGTCACATCTTGCGAGGATGCTACGTTGTTGAAGCAGATAGGTTGTCCTTAAGCCCATTAGGCCTTCTAAATAGGCCATCTCTCTCGGCTGGGACTGTGAACCGTTAACACATAAAGGAATTGTGCCCTCAACATGACGGGTGCGATCATACCAGTACCAATGCACCGGATCCCATCAGAACTCCGAAGTTAAGGGTGCTTGGGCGAGAGTAGTACTAGGATGGGTGACCCCTTAGGAAGTCCTCGTGTTGTACCCCCCTTTTCAATTTTTTTTGCTCCGGTTAGGGTTGCCAAGATACTTTATCCACCACATTTCTATTATCGAATCCCACGGCACCATGGGCAAGACAACTTCGCTTCACGTGGAGGCTGGGCCCGCAAACCCAGGGAGTAGGGCTTGTGACCAGGTCTCCGTCGCTCCGGTGCCAAATAATTTTGATCCGTAAGGAGTTACGCGGCGCACAGCATACCGTTGCAAAGCTCTCCGAGAGCTCTACGACGAGGGCAGCCATCTTGCTTGCTGTGCCCTTGTTGTAGCCCAAAATCTAACTTTTTCATCAATTTCTGGCCATTTTCTTCTTTTGCTCAGTTTTTTCGTCCCAGATCGTACGTCGTGTCACGCCCCAACCCGGCCTATAAGGTTAGACTAGGGTGTGATCATAACATTCAAGTCCTTTCATGTACTTAATCGTTCAAGGAGGTTTAGCACTTAACGTTTTATCTTAGACTCCAAAATTTTCCGCGAAACCGGCAGCATAACGGCTATAATTGGGCTCTTGGTTTGACCTAGTTTTCTAAAGGCCTCAAAACTTTCAATCTCAAATAAATTTCCAACTAAGATTACTATTCATCACCAATTGAAACGCTACTAGTTATCTTGAAAGTCTCGTTTGGTTAATAAGCCTGACATGATAACTATGTCCCGTTTATTTGTCAATTTCCTATCATGCAAGTACCTATTATCCTTTAGTTTGCAAATGAGCACCTAAGTGAAATTAGATAGAATTAACTTAGTTGTTTGTTCATCTAGTGGTTTGAATGCCTACGATAACTACTAATTAAGAAAACGAAAGCAAACAACCAAATAAAAGTTCGTCCGGTTATAGATAGTACAATCTCAGAATTAGACCCAAATTACAACGGGGTCATTTACATTACAACATCGAGCAACATAAAAGAAATAGTCTTCAAGTAGCATGGAGTTCCCAAATGGCCACAAACACACAAAACACATAGGATAGGCAATCAATCCAAGGAATCATCGATAAGCACGTTGTCCTCGGGTACCTGTACCTGTTCTTCTTCACCTGTGATGAAAAAGAGGGTGAGTCCTTATGAACTCAGCGAGAGAGAACGAGAAATAAGTTTTGAAACTCGTTTTCCGGTTGAACTTATGAAGACTCATTTTTTTGAAAATATGTCACGTACTACAAATAATAAGGTACGCAAATATATGAAACAAATCGAGTAACGGATACAAAGTAAGGGAATAGAAATACCAGTCTTTCCTCCCCGAGGTTCTCTAGGAACCAAGCCAGAGTACTTACATATAAGTGAAAAGGATACAGTTGATACGTACAGGACTCTAGAGGTAGCTCATACGGGCTCAAGAGGTAGCTCCCACCACATTTAGGTGTAGCACTTTCCCCCGCATAGCACTTACTTCCTGCCGTTCAAGTTCATTTTCAATAACAGTTGTTACGGCCGGCTTCAATCATCCACTTATCGCTCCCATTTGGGTGTACTCTGGATGTACCCCGAAACCTACGACCCAACTCTCCGATGGTGAAATGCCAAGCGAGAAAGGGAATTGGACAATGGTAGTCACGGTAACACCGGCAAGCCCGATGCCGCCCGGCGTGCGTGAAACACTACCATGCCACACTGAAAGGTTGTAACCTCGTATGCAATGCACATTTATAACATTTAACATATCACATTAGGAGGACAACAAAGTAGGTCGCCTCCGAGCAGTTATAAGATCGCATGTTGACAAATAATCAAACAAGGCACGATAAGACAAGTAATTTCACTTGAAAAGCATATGGAGGCATATGAACATTAAACGAGCAGCCATGTAACACATGCAAGTCAAGCCATATAACTCATTTCGAAGTTCATGTAATCAAGTGATACGAATATTCAACATGCAACAACATTTACGTGGGTTCGGTTGCAAGAAAAGCTTATTTGACAACATGCAATGGTCAAAATCACATTTGTAGTTATAAGACATTTACGGGCAGCCCACTAAGCATATAATTTTCACACAATAACCAAAAGATCAACACTTAGCAAACTACCTAGTCGTTAGGGTTACCATTTCGTATATATTCATGCAATTTGAGCCTCAACCCAACTCAAAGTCAACCTCCAACCATGCATCATTTAATTCAACATCCTCAAACATTCAAAACAGTCCACACAACATCCCGAAGCTACAATCCAAAGCATTTAATTCAACAAGAGAAGTCACCACAATTTTTCTAAGTACAACATTAAGTGAAACCCTTACTGCAATAGGCTGTTTTCTCACAATCAATAGGATAATCCAACAATCTCCAAATCCAGTGAATAAGATGTCAAATTAAAGCTTAAGAGGTTAACTAAAATCAGAAACAAACCTTGCATCTATTGGAGTTCGGAATCATTAGATATAGCCGAAACAGTGGAATAGCACAAAACTGTCCAGATTTGCACACATTTCGATAATTGACGTTTTTGAGGTCCTTAGGGTCAGATTTAGCCTTGGTCCATTTTCTGATAAAAATGTCCAGAACTGAAAAATCTAGCAGTACACCAAATTTCATGCATTTTTAACATCATTTACTAAGTAAAATATGGTTCGTTCCACAAGGTCAGTGCATCTGCCAAAACCTGCTTCATTTTTCCAGATTTCCAGATTTGGTCACATTTTAAAGATTTGCCATTTTGAGGACCTTATACTCAAAATTAGCTTCGGCATATTTCTGGGAAAAATGTTCAAAACTGTCCAAACTAGTTACCTACCAATTTTCAACCATTTTCAACATCATTGGCCTAGCTAAACTTACCTCGAACAGACTGGTCAGAGAGCTGTCAACAATTTCGACTTCACCTAGCATCATTTTCAAGCCAAGATCTTGCCATGCATGGTTGTTTAAGCTTATGAACGACCATATAGCTCAAGTACAGAAGCAAATACACACATTTATGAGCATGCATGTGAATTTTTGAAGATTTTTCAAAAGGTTTTAACCCTCACCTTAGCAATCAACCACAAAGATGCACAAAACCTTGTTGAAGCTTCAAATCTCTTCTTCTTCTTGCTTAGCCGAGATTCCAACTTGGTTTCTCTATTTTTCCTAGCCTAGTGATAAATCTCTTAGCACATGCATGAGGTTAGAACAAGAAGAAAAGAAATGGAAGCCAAGAAAACTTACCTAGGCCGAAAATGGTGACTCAAAATGCTTGCATGTGTATTTCTTGCATCCTAGCTTGCTTGGGTGAGTTTCTTTGCTTGTGGCTTGCTTGGTTTAACTATGGTGTGAAGAAGATAAGCTATGGAGGTAGTAAACTCAGCCAAAACCGAAATGGAGAGAGAAAATGAGAGGGAGAGAGAGAAGAATGAAAGA
The DNA here is from genome assembly GCA_037974665.1 of Ehretia macrophylla. Taxonomy (NCBI): domain Eukaryota; kingdom Viridiplantae; phylum Streptophyta; class Magnoliopsida; order Boraginales; family Ehretiaceae; genus Ehretia; species Ehretia macrophylla. The sequence goes on along the minus strand of CM075765.1, from coordinate 85,494,170 downwards.
GAAATGAGAGAATATGACAAAAGTGATGGCTTTGCAATTTTTTGAGCATGTGGTCAGCCTTGGGCATACAAATTCAGACTTTTTTTGTCTTCAAGATGGAATTTTGAAATGTTAGCATGGGCATAGGTGGTTTGGTCGAAAATGGTGTGAGAATTGAGGTGGTTTGAGCAATTTTTTATGCATTTGTGTCATAGTTTGTCTAAGCATGCATAGTTAATTGTATAATTGTTCAAACCTCGTGCAAAATCCATGGTATGGTCGGCCAAAGCATGTGCCAAATCTGAATTTTTTGTCATGTTTTGGATGTCATTTAATTGTGTATTGAAAGTGCAAAAAGAATAAAGAATAAGGAATAAAGAATGTCTAGCTTTTTGTGTTATTTTGTCTTCTAGTGAGTTGAATTAGGATTATAATATTGTTAGTGGATTTTTTAGAATTGTTTAATAGTCTAGTGCTCCGTGTAAGATGCTCTCTTGATTAGCGTGAAAGCACGCTTTCCTAGGTCTAGGGCACGCACTACGAGGTAGGACACGAACTACGAGACGAACGCACGTTTTTCAAGACTAAGGCACATACTTCAAGGTAAGTGCAGAGATTCTAATGGTAACACAGGCAACCCTAGGTGAATGAACATAGAGCAAAATAAGGCACGTAATTCAATGTAATGCACGTAATTCAAGACACGACACTTAAACCTAGGTTAAGGCACGCAGTTCAAGGTTAATGCACACGAAACGAAGAGACACGCAAATCAAGGTCTTGCACGTAAATTAAGGTCATGGCATGTTTATCTAGTTATTGCACGTATATCGAGGATTAGGACACACAATTCTAGGTCGGTCATATAATTTTAGGTCTAAGGCACACAAATCGAGGTAGAACACGTTATTCGGGGTCGGGCCTCACACGTCGTGAGCAGTGAAGAAGACGACAACCTTACTCGCGGGACATTAGAGGGCCCTACAACGCGTCGATATCACGTCTTCCGAGGATGTTGCGTTGTTGAAGCGGATGGGTTGTCATTAAGCCCTTTGGGCCTTCTGAATGGGCCATCTACCTAGGCTGGGACTGTGAACCGTTAACACATAAAGGAATTGTGCCCTCAACATGACGGGTGCAATCATACCAGCACTAATGCACCGGATCCCATCAGAACTCCGAAGTTAAGCGTGCTTGGGCGAGAGTAGTACTAAGATGGGTGTGACCCCCTGGGATGTCCTCGGGTTGCACCCCCCTTTTCAATTTTTTTTGCTCCGGTTAAGGTTGCCAAGATACTTTATCAACCACATTTCTATTATCGAATCTCACGGCACCTTGGACAAGACAACTTCGCTTCACGTGGAGGCTGGGCTCGCAAACCGAGGGCATAGGGCTTATGACCAGGTCTCCGTCGCTCCGGTGCCAATTAATTTTGATCCGTAAGGAGTTACGCGGCGCACAGCATACCGTTGCAAAGCTCTCCGAGATCTCTACGACGGGGGCAGCCAGCTTGCTTGCTGTGCCCTTTTTGTAGCCCAAAATTTAACTTTTTCATCAGTTTCTGGCCATTTTTCTTCTATTGCTCGGTTTTTTTGTCCCGGAACGTACGTCGTGAGCTGTGAAGAGGACGACAACCTTACTCGCAGGACATTAGAGGGCCCTGCAATGCATCGATATCACGTCTTGCTTGGATGCAGTGTTGTTGAAGCGGATGGGTTGTCATTAAGCCTTTTGGGCCTTCTGAATGGGCCATCTCTCTAGGCTGGGACTGTGAACCGTTAACACATAAACGAATTGTGCCCTCAATATGACGGGTGCGATCATACCAGCACTAATGCACCGGATCCCATCAGAACTCCGAAGTTAAGCGTGCTTGGGCGAGAGTAGTACTAAGATGGGTAACCCCCCGGGATGTCCTCGTGTTGCACCCCCATTTTCAATTTTTTTTGCTCCGGTTAGGGTTTCCAAGATACTTTATCCACCACATTTCTATTATTGAATCCCACGGCACCTTGGGCAAGACAACTTCGCTTCACGTGGAGGCTGGGCCCGCAAACCGAGGGAGTAGGGCTTGTGACCAGGTCTCCGTCGCTCCGGTGCCAATTAATATTGATCCGTAAGGAGTTACGCGGCGCACAACATACCGTTGCAAAGCTCTCCGAGAGCTCTACAACGGGGGCATCCAGCTTGCTTGATGTGCCCTTTTTGTAGCCCAAAATCTAACTTTTTCATCAGTTTCGGGCCACTTTTCTTCTTTTGCTATGTTTTTCCATCCCGGATCGTACGTCGTGAGCTATTAAAATGATGACAACCTTAGTTGTGGGACATTAGATGGCCCTACAACATATCGATATCACGTCTTTCGAGGATGCTGCATTGTTGAAGCGGATGGGTTGTCCTTAAGCCCATTGGGCGTTCTGAATGGGCCATCTTTCAAGGCTGGGACTGTGAACCGTTAACACATAAAGGAATTGAGCCCTCAACATGACGGGTGCGATCATACCAGCACTAATGCACCGGATCCCATCAGAACTCTGAAGTTAAGTGTGCTTGGGCGAGAGTAGTACTAGGACGGGTGACCCCCTGGGATGTCCTCGTGTTGCAGCCCCCTTTTCAATTTTTTCTGCTTCGGTTTGGGTTCCCAAGATACTTTATCCACCATATTTCTATTATAGAATCTCACGGCACCTTGGGCAAGAGAACTTCGCTTCACGTGGAGGCTAGGCCCGCAAACCGAGGGCGTAGGGCTTGTGACCATGTCTCCGTCGCTCCGGTGCCCATAACTTTTGATCCATAAGGAGTTACGCGGCGCACAGCGTACCGTTGCAAAGCTCTCCGAGAGCTCTACGACGGGGGTAGCTAGCTTGCTCGCTGTGCCTATTTTTGTATCCCAAAATCGAACGTTTTCATCAGTTTCGGCCCACTTTACTTCTTTTGCTCTGTTTTTCCGTTCCGGATCGTACGTCGTGAGCTGTTAAAAGGAAGACAACCTTACTCGCGGGACATTAGAGGGCCCTACAACGCATCAATATCACGTCTTGCGAGGATGCTGCGTTGTTGAAGCGGATGGGTTGTCGTTAAGCCCATTGGGCCTTCTGAATGGTCCATCTCTCTAGGCTAGGACTGTGAACCGTTAACACATAAAGGAATTGTGCGTTCAACAAGACGGGTGCGATCATACCAGCACTAATGCACCGGATCCCATCAGAACTCCGAAGTTAAGCGTGCTTGGGCGAGTGTAGTTCTTGGATGGGTGACCCCTTGGGAAGTCCTCGTGTTGCACCCCCTTTTCAATTTTTTTTGCTCCGGTTAGGGTTGCCAAGAGACTTTATCCACCACATTTCGGTTATTGAATCCCATGGCACCTTGGGCAAGACAAGTTCACTTCACGTGGAGGCTGGGCCAGCAAACCAAGAGCGTAGGGCTTGTGACCAGGTCTCTGTCGATCCGGTGCCCTTAACTTTTGATCCGTAAGGAGTTACGCGGCGCACAGCATACCATTGCAAAGCTCTCCTAGAGCACTACGACGGGGGTAGCCAGCTTGCTCGCTGTGCCAGTTTTTGGAGCCCAAAATCTAATGTTTTCATCAGTTTCGGGCCACTTTTCTTCTTTCGCTATGTTTTTTCATCCTGAATCATACGTCGTGAGCTGTTAAAAGGACGACAACCTTACTCACTAGACATTAGAGGGCCCTACAACATGTCGATATCACGTCTTGCGAGGATGCTGTGTTGTTGAAGCGGATGGGTTGTCGTTAAGCCCATTGGGCCTTTTGAATGGGCCATCTCTCTAGGCTGGGACTGTGAACCGTTAATGTGATAACCCGAACCCGGCATGCATTTAATGGCATTTAATTGCATTTAACTAAGTGACATCTTAAATGTTGGCATTGAATTTGTGTTTATTTTTAGTTAAACATTTATTTGTAGCTTTATTTACATATTTATTTTAGAAGTAAATTGAAATAATACTTGAGTTAATTATTTTAATGGAATATCAACTCCTTTTCTTATTATTGCTAATCTGTTTTATTTTTCTCGCAACTTAATGCTCGGTTTTCAATTAAATGAAAAGTAGCTCCGAGTCGGAGTAAATTTTAAACTATGATGCTTTCCAAAAATGATATATTTTTTAGATTCTTTGAGATTTAATTGTTACTTCTTAGTTGACGCAAAGTGCATAGCATATCGAGAGCGATAGTTAGAGAGCGGTTCCTAGTCCTCAACAAATAGTGAAAACTATTGTTTGGTGTCTTAAATTTTATATTTTAATTGTTAGCTAGAATTAATATTTCATTAGTTGTTTTTATCTTAAAAATGCATAAAAATAGGCCTATTGACCAATTTTAAGTTATTTGACCAAGAGCTTTGACCCTTTGACCAACTTATCACCTTAATTAAGCTAAAACAAAGCAAAATGAAAAAAAAATAAAAGCTGAAACAGCCTTGAGCAGGCCAAGAGTTTGAAGAGAAAAAAAAAACCATTTCAACTTCCAATCGTTCAATCTTCGCGTGAGCTCGTGCGGGGTGGTTTCCAAGGCAACCAGTGTTGTTTTCCTAGCAACTAGGAGTGCCTAAGGTGAGGGAAGCACGTTATTTGCGCATTTAAATGTTATGTATGTCAACTTTTTTATTTTTGAGATTTATCCGTAGATTATTGTTTAAATCGTTTTGATGCTTCTAGAATGTTCCTTGACAATTGTAGAACATGTATTTATAGCTTTTAAACATTTTCTGCTGTTAAATGTTGGGATTGCAATTTAAATTGGTTGTTGAATAGTAGTTTATGAATAGTAAACCCTTGAAACGATAAAGTTGCGTTGTTATGCTGTCTGTTGATGTGAAAAGGTGCTAGGTATGCTAGAATGCCTAAATGCATGATTTGTTTAGGTTGCGTACTGGAAAAAATGAGAAAAACGCCTTGGTGAAAGTTGGGGTTGTTTAGGTCGAGTTTGGCATTTTATCGTTTTGCATGATGGCATTGTCTCGGGAGGTCATGGAAGCACTTTTGGTGCAGTTGTGACATTGGTTGGGTAATCGGTTGAGGTAGTTGTAGTTCAAACGAGCAAAGGGAGAAATCGGGGCTTTGCATGAATTCTAGGGTTAAGTAGGGTTTCGGGGTCTTTAGACGTGCCTTATGGTGACCTAGGAGGATTGGTGAAGTCGGTTTCCAAAACTCGTGGCTCGTTTGAAAGTAGTAGTGTTTTGAAAGTTGGGGTCATTTTTGTGATTCTGTGTGTTTTCATAGTATATTGCTTATAGAATGTTTATAATGCTTATAGAATGTTTATAATGCTTATAGAATGTTTATAATGCTTATAGAATGTTTATAATGCTTATAGAATGTTTATAATGCTTATAGAATGTTTATAATGCCTGTAGAATACTTGTTATTGCTTGATAATGTTAGTTGGTGTTGTTCTTGTTATTTGTTTGATTGTAAATGCTTGTTAATGCTTATTACGCTTGTTAGAGTTGATTATTGATTGAAATGTTTAACAATTGTTGATAATGCTTGATATCTCGTTTATCTCCTCTATTCTGTATTGTTGTGCTATCACTCGTTTATCGCCTTGTATCGAGTCTTGCATTGCATAGTGTCAGCACGTGAGTGATGGGCCTCTCTGGGTAACCTCAGGTTGCCAGTGTTGGTTGCTCTAGCTCCGTAGCTATTCCCTCTTCTCGCTTGGGTTAACTCCCAGGGAGATTTGGGTCGTAGATTGATGGATACTTCCGGGGTATTCCAAACTGGTGTTATAAGGTGGTTGCGCACTTATTGTCATCATTGTGAACATTAAGCTTGAGATTGATGTATCGCTCGTGAAATGGTACATTGCTCGTATGAGTGAACCATAGCCTTCAGAGTGTGGTATAGCTTTGAATGGTTGTGTTAGTGCTTTCTTGATTGTTTATTATATTGTCGTTTGTATTGAATGCTTTCTGATTGACTTTATTGCTTAATTGTGTCTATTTGAATTGCACGATTTTCTTTCTCTCCAATTCGATATCTGTCTCGCCCTCACTGAGTATACGTGTTATGTATACTCACTTCTCACCACCACATTTCAGGAAATGTCATGTTAGCTGAAAAGTTTGTGATTTCGTGAAAGTTCGTCCCTGAAGAGTTGTCTTGCGTGCCTATGTGGCTTGAGTGTCGAAGTTGTAAAGATATATGCTTTCATATGTTGTATGTATTTATTATTAAAAGAAATGTAATTTAAATCTAGCTAAGTAGTTGAGGCGGTTCGATAAGTTACATTATGTATTTAGTTAATGTAGCTTAACTTCAATGTATGTTTGTAATGAAAAGGAAAAAAAATAGAAAAATATGATAGTCTAGCTTATGCAATAGATTGGTGTAGTTTAATTGCTAAGCATGAATGTATATTTACTTGTGATTTGCATGTTGTGAACCAAGGCTCGGATGGCCTTGAGGTGGTTGAATGTTTGGACATGGTATTGGTCCACTTATATGCTGTCGCAGGTTTTACATTTCGCCTAGAATTAGGGGAGACTCCGTCCGTTTTCCCGGAAAATATATGCCCGAGTTTGGTTTGGGTTGTGATTAGATTGATTGATAGAACTCCCGGTCTCGAGAGAGATCGGGGTGTTACAGTTAACACATAAAGGAATTGTGCCCTCAACAAGACCAGTGCGATCATACCAGCACTAATGCACCGGATCCCATCAGAACTCCGAAGTTAAGCGTGCTTGGGGGAGAGTAGTACTAGGATGGGTGACCCCCTGGGAAGTCCTCGTGTTGCACCCCCCTTTTCAATTTTTTTTGCTCCGGTTAGGGTTGCCAAGAGACTTTATCCACCACATTTCTATTATAGAATCCCATGGCACCTTGGGCAAGACAACTTCGCTTCACGTGGAGGCTAGGCCAGCAAACCGAGGGCGTAGGGCTTGTGACCAGGTCTCCGTCGATTCGGTGCCCATAACTTTTGATCCGTAAGGAGTTACGCGGCGCACAGTATACCGTTACAAATTTCTCCGAGAGCTCTACGACCGGGGCAGCCAGCTTGCTCTCTGTGCCCTTTTTGGAGCCCAAAATCTAATGTTTTCATCAGTTTCGGGCCACTTTTCTTCTTTCGCTATGTTTTTTCGTCCCGGATCGTACGTCGTGAGCTGTTAAAAGGACGACACCCTTACTCGCGGGACATTAGAGGGCCCTAGAACGTGTCGATATCACGTCTTGCGCGGATGCTGTGTTATTGAAGCGGATGGGTTGTCGTTAAGCCCATTGGGCCTTCTAAATGGGCTATCTCTCTAGGCTGGGACTGTGAATCCTTAACACATAAAGGAATTGTGCCCTCAACAGGACGGGTGCGATCATACCAGCACAAATGCACCGGATCCCATCAGAACTGCGAAGTTAAGCGTGCTTGGGCGAGAGTAGTACTAGGATGGGTGACCCCCTGGGAAGTCCTCGTGTTGCAGCCCCCTTTTCAATTCTTTTTGCTCCGGTTAGGGTTGCCAAGATACTTTATCCACCACATTTCTATTATCGAATCCCACGGCACCTTGGGCAAGACAAGTTCGCTTCATGTGGAGGCTGGGCTAGCAAACCGAGGGCGTAGGGCTTGTGACCAGGTCTCCGTCGCTCCGGTGCCAATAAATTTTGATCCGTAAGAAGTTACGCGGCGCACAGCATACCGTTGCAAAGCTCTCCGAGAGGTCTACGACGGGGGCAGCCAGCTTGCTTGCTGTGCCCCTTTTTGGAGCCCAAAATCTAACGTTTTCATCAGTTTTGGTCCACTTTTCTTCTTTAGCTCTGTTTTTTCAGTCCCAGATTGTACGTCGTGAGTAGTTAAATGAACGACAACCTTACTCGCGGGACATTAGAGGGCCCTACAATGCGTCGATATCACGTCTTGCAAGGATGCTGCGTTGTTGAAGCGAATGGGTTGTCCTTAAGCCCATTAAGCCTTGTGAATGGGCCATCTTTCTAGGCTGGGACTGTGAACCGTTAACACATAAAGAATTGTGACCTCAACATGACGGGTGCGATCATACCAGCACTAATGCACCGGATCCCATTAGAACTCCGAAGTTAAGTGTGCATGGGCGAGAGTAGTACTAGGATGGGTGACCCCTTGGGAAGTCCTTGTGTTGCACCCCCCTTTTCAATTTTTTTTGCTCCGGTTAGGGTTGCCAAGATACTTTATCCACCGTATTTCTATTATCAAATCCCACGGTACCTTGGGCAAGACAACTTCGCTTCACGTGGAGGCTGGGCCTGTAAACCGAGGGCGTAGGGCTTGTGACCAGGTCTCTGTCGCTCCGATGCCCATAACTTTTGATCCGTAAAGAGTTACGCAGCGCACTGCATACCATTACAAAGCTCTCCGAGTGCACTACGATGGGGGCAGCTAGCTTGCTCGCTTTGCCCCTTTTTTGAGCCCAAAATCGAACGCTTTTATCAGTTTCGGGCCACTTTTCTTCTTTGGATCTGTTTTTCCGTCACGGATCATACGTCGTGAGCTGTAAAATGGATGACAACCTTACTCGCGGGACATTAGAGGGCCCTACAACATGTCGATATCACGTCTTCCAAGGATGCTGCGTTGTTGAAGCAGATGGGTTGTCCTTAAGCCCATTAGGCCTTCTGAATGGGCCATCTCTCTAGGCTGGGACTGTGAACCGTTAACACATAAAGGAATTATGCCCTCAACATGACGGGTGCCATCATACCAGCACAAATGCATCGGATCCCATAAGAACTCTGAAGTTAAGCATGCTTGGGCGAGAGTAGTACTAGGATGGATGACCCCCTGGGAAGTCCTCGTGTTGCACCCCCTTTTCAATTTTTTTTGCACCGGTTAGGGTTGCCAAGATATTTCATCCACCACATTTCTATTATCGAATCCCACGGCACCTTGGGCAAGACATCTTTGCTTAACGTGGAGGCTAGGCCCGCAAACCGAGGGCGTAGGGCTTATGACCAGGTCTCCGTCGCTTCGGTGCCCATAAATTTTGATCCGTAAGGAGTTACGCGGCCCACAGCGTACCGTTGCAAAACTCTCTGAGAGCACTACAACGGGGGCAGCCAGGTCACTGGCTGTGCCCCTTTTCAGAGCCAAAAATCTAACGTTTTCATCAATTTCGATCCACTTTTCTTCTTTTGCTCTATTTTTCTGTTACGGATCGTATGTCGTGAGCTGTTAAAAGGACGACAACCTTACTCGCAGGACATTAGAGGGCCCTACAACGTGTCGATATCACGACTTGCGAGGATGCTGCGTTGTTGAAGCGGATGGGTTGTCGTTAAGCCCATTGGGCCTTCTGAATGGGCCATTTCTCTAGGCTGGGACTGTGAACCGTTAACACATAAAGGAATTGTGCCCTCAACATGACGGGTGCGATCATACCAACACTAAAGCACCGGATCGCATCAGAACTCTGAAGTTAAGCGTGCTTGGGGGAGAGTAGTACTAGGATGGGTGACCCCCTGGGAAGTCCTCGTGTTGCACCCCCTTTTCAATTTTTTTTGCTCCGGTTAGGGTTGCCAAGATACTTTATCCACCACATTTCTATTACTGAATCACACGTCACCTTGTGCAAGACAACTTTGCTTCACGTGGAGGCTGGGACCGCAAACCGAGGGTATAGGGATTTTGACCAGGTCTCCGTCGCTCCGGTGCCCATAACTTTTGATCCGTAAAGAGTTACGTGGCGCACTGCATACCGTTGCAAACTTCTCCGAGTGCTCTACGACGGGGGTAGCTTGCTTGCTATCTGAGCCCATTTTTGGAGCCCAAAATCGAACGTTTTCATTAGTTTCGGGCCACTTTTCTTCTTTTGCTCTGTTTTTCCGTCCTGGATCGTACGCCGTGAGCTATTAAAAGGATGACAACCTTACTCGTGGGACATTAGAGGGCCCTACAACGTGTCGATATCATGTCTTGTGAGGATGCTGCGTTGTTGAAGCGGATGGGTTGTCCTTAAGCCCATTAGGCCTTCTTAATGGGCCATCTCTCTCGGCTGGGATTGTGAACCGTTAACACATAAAGGAATTGTGCCCTCAACATGACGGGTGCGATCATGCCCGCACCAATGCACCGGATCCCATCAGAATTCCGAAGTTAAGCGTGCTAGGGCGAGAGTAGTACTAGGATGGGTGACCCCCTGGGAAGTCCTCGTGTTGCACCCCCCTTTTCAATTTTTTTTGCTCCGGTAAATGTTGCAAAAATACTTTATCCACCACATTTCTATTATCGAATCCCACGGCACCTTGGGCAAGACAACTTCGCTTCACGTGGAGCCTGGGCCCGCAAACCGAGGGAGTAGGGCTTGTGACCAGGTCTCCGTCGCTCCGGTGCCAATTAATTTTGATCCGTAAGTAGTTACGTGGTGCACAGCATACCATTGCAAAGCTCTCCGAGAGCTCTACGACGGGGGCAGCCAGCTTGCTTGCTGTGCCCTTTTTGGAGCCCAAAATCTAACTTTTTCATATGTTTCGGGCCATTTTTCTTCTTTTGCTCTGTTTTTTCGTCCCGGATCGTACGTCGTGAGCTGTGAAGAGGACGACAGCCTTACTCGCGGTACATTAGAGGGCCCTGCAAGGCATCGATATCACGTCTTGCGAGGATACTGCGTTGTTGAAGCGGATGCGTTGTCATTAAGCCCTTTGGGCCTTTTGAATTGGCCATCTCTCTAGGCTGGGACTGAGAACCGTTAACAAATAAAGGAATTGTGCCCTCAACATGATAGGTGCAATCATACCAGCACTAATGCACCGGATCCCATCAGAACTCCGAAGTTAAGCGTGCTTGGGCGAGAGTAGTACTAGGATGGGTGACCCCCTGGGATGTCCTCGTGTTGCACCCCGCTTTTCAATTTTATTTGCTCCGGTTAGGGTTGCCAAGATACTTTCACCACCACATTGGGCAAGACAACTTTCACTTCATGTGGAGGCTGGGCCCGCAAACATAGGGCGTAGGTCTTGGGACTAGGTCTCTGTCGATCCAGTGCCCATAACTTTTGATTCGTAAGGAGTTACACGGCGCACAACATACTGTTGCAAAGCTCTCTGAGAGCTCTATGACGGAGCCAGCCAGCTTGCTCGCTGTGCATTTTTTTTAGGCCCAAAATCGAACGTTTTCATCAGTTTCGGGCCACTTTTCTTCTTTTGCTCTATTTTTCCGTCCCCGATCGTACGTCGTGAGCTGTTAAAAGGACGACAACATTACTCATGGGAGATTAGAGGGCCCTACAACATGTCGATATCACGTCTTTCGAGGATGCTGCGTTGTTGAAGCGGATAGGTTGTCCTTAAGCCCATTGGGCCTTCTGAATGGGCCATCTCTAAAGGCTGGGACTGTGAACCGTTAACACAAAAAGGAATTGTGCCCTCAACATGACGGGTGCGATCATACCAGCACTAATGCACCGGATCCCATCAGAACTCTGAAGTTAAGCGTGCTTGAGCGAGAGTAGTACTAGGATGGGTGACCCCCTGGGATGTCCTCGTGTTGCACCCCCCTTTTCAATTTTTTTTTCTCCGGTTTGGGTTCCCAAGATACTTTATCCACTACATTTCTATTATCGAATCTCACAGCACCTTGGGCAAGACAACTTCGCTTCACGTGGAGGCTGGGCCCGCAAACCGAGGGCGTAGGGCTTGTGACCAGGTCTCCGTCGCTCCGGTGCCCATAACTTTTGATCCATAAGGAGCTACGCGGCGCACAGCGTACCGTTGCAAACCTCTCCGAGAGCTCTACGACGGGGGGTAGCTAGCGTGCTCGCTGTGCCTATTTTTGTAGCCCAAAATCGAGCGTTTTCATCAGTTTCGGGCCACTTTACTTCTTTTGCTCTATTTTTCCGTTCCGGATCGTACGTCGTGAGCTGTTAAAAGGATGACAACCTTACTCGCAGGACATTTGAGGGCCCTACAACGCGTCAATATCACGTCTTGCGAGGATGCTGCGTTGTTGAAGCGGATGGGTTGTCGTTAAGCCCATTGGGCCTTTTGAATGGTCCATCTCTCTAGGCTGGGACTTTGAACCGTTAACACATAAAAGAATTGTGCGCTTAACAGGACGGGTGCGATCATACCAGCACTAATGCACCGGATCCCCTCAGAGCTCCAAAGTTAAGCGTGCTTGGGCGAGAGTAGTTCTAGGATGGGTGACCCCTTGGGAAGTCCTCGTGTTGCACCCTCTTTTCAATTTTTTTTGCTAGTGTTAGGGTTGCCAAGAGACTTTATCCACCACATTTCTGTTATTGAATCCCATGGCACCTTGGATAAGACAACTTCGCTTCACGGGGAGGCTGGGCCAACAAACCGAAGGCATATGGCTTGTGACCAGGTCTCTATCGCTCCGGTGCCCATAACTTTTGATCCGTAAGGAGTTAAGCGGCGCACTACATACCGTTAAAAATCTCTCTGAGAGCTCTACGACGGGGGCAGCAAGCTTGCTCTCTGTGCCCATTTTTGGAGCCCAAAATCTAATGTTTTCATCAGTTTCGGGCCACTTCTCTTCTTTCACTATGTTTTTTCATCCCGTATCGTACGTCGTGAGCTGTTAAAAGGACGACAACCTTACTCGCTGGACATTAGAGGGCCCTACAACATGTCGATATCATATCTTGCGAGGTTGCTGTGTTGTTGAAGCGGATGGGTTGTCGTTAAGCCCATTGGGCCTTCTGAATGGGCCATCTCTCTAGGCTGGGACTGTGAACCGTTAACACATAAAGGAATTGTGCCCTCAACAGGACGAGTGCGATCATACCAGCACTAATGCACCGGATCCCATCAAAACTCCAAAGTTAAGCGTGCTTGGGTGAGAGTAGTACTAGGATGGGTGACCCCTTGTGAGGTCCTCGTGTTGTACCCCCCTTTTCAATTTTTTTGCTCCGGTTAGGGTTGCCAAGATACTTTATGCACCACATTTCTATTATCGAATCCCACGGCACCTTGGGCAAGATACTTCGCTTCACATGGAGGCTGGGCCCGTAAACCGAGGGCGTAGGGCTTGTGACCAGGTCTCCGTCGCTCAGGTGCCAATAAATTTTGATCCGTAAGGAGTTACCCAGCGCACAGCATACCGTTGCAAAACTCTCCGAGAGGTCTACGATGGGGGCAACCAGCATGCTAGCTTTGCCCTTTTTGGAGCCCAAAATCTAACGTTTTCATTAGTTTCGGGCCACTTTTCTTCTTTTGCTCTGTTTTTCCGTCTCGGATCGCGCGTCATAAGCTGTTAAAAGGACGACAACCTTACTCGCAGGACATTAGAGTGCCCTACAACGTGTCGATATCACGTCTTGCAAGGATGTTGCGTTGTTGAAGCGGAAGGGTTGTCCTTAAGCCCATTAGGCCTTCTAAATGGGCCATCTTTCTAGGCTGGGACTGTGAACCGTTAACAGATAAAGAATTGTGCCCTCAACATGACGGGTGCGATCATACCAGCACTAATGCACAGGATCCCATCAGAACTCCGAAGTTAAGCGTGCTTGGGCGAGAGTAGTACTTGGATGGGTGACCCCCTGGGAAGTCCTCGTGTTGCACCCCCCTTTTCAATTTTTTTTGCTCCGGTTAGGGTTGCCAAGATACTTCATCCACCACATTTCTATTATCGAATCCTACGGCACCTTGGGCAAGACAACTTCGCTTCACGTGGAGGCTGGGCCCGGAAACCGAGGGCGTAGGGCTTGTGACTAGGTCTCCGTCGCTCCGGTGCCCATAACTTTTGATCCGTAAGGAGTTTCGCGGCGCACTGCATACTGTTGCAAAGCTCTCCAAGTGCTCTACGACGGGGGTAGCTAGCTTGCTCACTGTGCACGTTTTTGGATCACAAAATTGAACGTTTTCATCAATTTCGGGCTACTTTTGTTCTTTTGCTATGTTTTTCTTTCCCGGATCGTATGTCGTGAGCTGTAAGAAGGACAACAACCTTACTCGCGGGACATTAGAGGTCCCTACAACGTGTCGATATCACATCTTGCGAGGATGCTGCGTTGTTGAAGTGGATGGGTTGTCTTTAAGCCCGTTAGACCTTCTGAATGGGCCATCTCTCTAGGCTGGGACTGTGAACCGTTAACACATAAAGGAATTGTGCCCTCAACATGATGGGTGCGATTATACCAGCACTAATGCCCCGGATCCCATCAGAACTCCGAAGTTAAGAGTGCTTGGGGGAGAGTAGTACTATGATGGGTGACCCCCTGGGAAAATCCCAGTGTTGCACCCCCCTTTTCAATTTTTTTTGCTCCGGTTAGGGTTGCCAAGATACTTTATCCACCACATTTCTATTATCGAATCCCATGGTACCTTGGGCAAGACAACTTCGCTTCACGTGGAGGCTGGGCCCGCAAACGAAGGGCGTTGGGCTTATGACCAGGTCTCCGTCGCTTTGGTGCCTATAACTATTGATCTGTAAGGAGTTACGCGGCTCACAGCATACCGTTGCAAAGCTCTCTGAGAGCTCTACGACGGGGGTGGCCAGCTTGCTCGTTGTGCCCGTTTTTTGAGCCCAAAATCGAACGTTTTCATCAGTTTCGGGCCACTTTTCTTCTTTTGCACTATTTTTCCGTCACGGATTGTACGTCTTGAGCTATAAAAAGGACGACAACCTTACTCGCGGGACTTTAGAGGGCCTCACAACGTGTCGATACCACGTCTTGCGAGGATGCTGCGTTGTTGAAGCTGATGGGTTGTCCTTGAGCCCATTGGCCTTCTCCATGGGCCCTCTCTCTAGGCTGGGACTGCGAACCGTTAACACATAAAGGAATTGTTCCCTCAACATGACAGATGCGATCATACCAACACTAATGCACCGGATCCCATCAGAACTTCGAAGTAAAGCGTGCTTGGGAGATAGTAGTACTAGGATAGGTGACCCCTGGTAAGTCCTCGTGCTGCCCCCCCCCCTTCCCCTTCAATTGTTTTTGCTCCGGTTAGGGTTGCCAAGATACTTTATCCACCAAATATCTATTATCGAATCCCACGGCACCTTGGGCAAGACAACTTCGCTTCACGTGGAGGCTGGGCCCGAAAACCGAGGGTGTAGGGCTTGTGACCAGGTCTCCGTCACTCTAGTGCCAATAAATTTTGATCCGTAAGGAGTTACGAGGCGCACAACATACCGTTGCAAAGCTCTCCGAGAGGTCTACGACGGGGGCAGCCAGCTTGCTTACTGTGCCCCTTTTTGGAGCCCAAAATCTAACGTTTTCATCAATTTCGGGGCACTTTTCTGCTTTTGCTCTTTGTTTTCGTCCCGGATCGTACGTTGTGAGTAGTTAAATGGACGACAACCTTACTCGTGGGACATTAGAGGGCCCTACAACGCGTCGATATCAAGTCTTGCAAGGTTGCTGCGTTGTTGAAGCGGATAGGTTGTCCCTAAGCCCATTAGGCCTTCTGAATGGGCTATCTCTCTAGGCTTGGACTGTGAACCGTTAACACATAAAGGAATTGTGCACTCAACATGACGGATGTGATCATACCAGCTTTAATGCACCGGATCCCATCAGAACTCCGAAGTTAAGCGTGCTTGGGGGAGAGTAGTACTAGGATGGGTGACCCCCTGGGAAATCCTCATGTTGCACCCCTCTTTTCAAATTTTTTTGCTCCGGTTTGGGTTGCCAAGATACTTTATCCACCACATTTCTATTATAGAATCCCACGGTACCTTGGGCTAGACAACTTCGCTTCACGTGGAGGCTGGGCCGGCAAACCGAGGGCATAGGGCTTGTGACCAAATCTCCGTCGCTCCGGTGCCTATAACTTTTGATCCGTAAGGAGTTACGCGGCGCACTACATACAATTGCAAAGCTCTCCGAGTGCTCTACGACGGGGGTAGCTAGCTTGCTCGTTGTGCCCATTTTTGGAGCCCAAAATCGAACGTTCTCATTAGTTTCAGGCCAATTTTCTTTTTTTGCCATGTTTTTCCATCGCGGATCGTACGTCGTGAGCTATTAAAAGGATGAAAACCATACTTGTGGGACATCAGAGGGCCCAACAATATGTCGATATCACTTCTTACGAGGATGCTGCGTTGTTGAAGCGGATGGGTTGTCCTTAAGCCCATTAGGCCTTCTTAATGGGCCATCTCTCTAGGCTGGGACTGTGAACCATTAACACATAAGGGAATTGTGCCCTCAACATGAAGGGTGCGATCATACCAGCACTAACGCACCAGATCCCATCAGAACTCCGACATTAAGCGTGTTTGGGCGAGAGTAGTACTAGGATGGGTGACCCCCTGGGAAGTCCTCGTGTTGCACCCCCATTTTCAATTTTTTTTGCTCCGGTTAGGGTTGCCAAGATACTTTATCCACCACATTTCTATTATCGAAACCGACGGCACCTTGGGCAAGAAAACTTCGCTTCACGTTGAGGCTGGGCCCGCAAACCGAGGGAGTAGGGCAAGTTACCAGGTCTCTGTCGCTCCGGTGCCAATAAATTTTGATCCGTAAGGAGTTACGTGGCGCACAGCATACCGTTGCAAAGCTCTCTGAGAGCTCTACGACGGGGGAAGCCAGCTTGCTTGCTGTGCCCTTTTTGGAGCCCAAAATCAAATGTTTTCTTCAGTTTTAGGCAACTTTTCTTCTTTTGCTTTGTTTTTTCGTCCCGGATCGTACGTCGTGAGCCGCGAAAAGGACGACAACCTTACTTGTGGGACATTAGAAAACCCTACAACGCGTCCATGTCACGTCTTACGAGGATGATGCGTTGTTGAAGCGGATCGGTTGTCATTAAGCCCTTTGGGCTTTCTGAATAGGCCATCTCTCTAGGTTGGGACTGTGAACCGTTAACACATAAAGCAATTGTGCCCCCAACATGACGGGTGCGATCAGACCAGCACTAATGCACCGGATCCCATCAGAACTCCGAAGTTAAGTGTGCTTGGGGGAGAGTAGTACCAGGATGGGTGACCCCCTAAGAAGTCCTCGTGTTGCACCCCCATTTTCAAATTTTTTTTGTTCCGGTTAGGGATGCCAAGATACTTTATCCACCACATTTCTATTATTGATTCCCACGGCACCTTGGGCAAGACAACTTCGCTCACGTGGAGGCTGGGCCCGCAAACCGAGAGCGTAGGGCTTGTGACCAGGTCTCCGTCGGTTCGGTGCCCATAACTTTTGATCCGTAAGGAGTTACGCGGCACACTGCATACTGATACAAAGCTCTCTGAGTGCTCTACGACGGGGGTAGCTAGCTTGCTCGTTTTGCCTGTTTTTGGAGCCCAAAATCGAACGTTTTCAACAGTTTCGGAAAACTTTTCTTCTTTTGCTCTATTTTTCCATCCCGGGTCGTATGTCGTGAGCTGTAAAAAGGACAACAACGTTACTCGCGGGATATTAGAGGGTCCTACAACGTGTCGATATCACGTCTTGCAAGGATGCTGCGTTGTTGAAGCGAATGTGTTGTCGTTAAGCCCATTGGGCCTTCTGAATGGGCCATCTCTCTAGGCTGGGACTGTGAACCGTTAACACATAAAGGAATTGTGCCCTCAACAGGACGGGTACGATCATACCACCACTAATGCACCGGATCTCATCAGACCTCCGAAATTAAGCGTGCTTGGGCGAGAGTAGTACTAGGATGGGTAACCCCCTGGGAAGTCCTCGTGTTGCACCCCCCTTTTCAATTTTTTTTGTTCCGGTTAGGGTTGCCAAGATACTTTATCCACCACGTTTCTATTATCGAATCCCACGGCACCTTCGCCAAGAAAACTTCGCTTCACGTGGAGGCTGGGCCCGCAAACCGAGGGCGTAGGGCTTGTGACCAAGTCTCCATCGCTCCGGTGCCGATAACTTTTGATCCGTAAGGAGTTACGCGGCGCACTGCATACTGTTGCAAAGTTCTCCGAGTGCTCTACGACGGGGGTAGCTAGCTTGCTCGTTTTGCCTGTTTTTGGAGCCCAAAATCAATCGTTTTCAATAGTTTCAGGCCACTTTTCTTCTTTTGCTCTGTTTTTTCATCCTGTGTCGTATGTCGTGAGTTGTAAAAAGGACGACAATGTTACTCGCGGGTAATTAGAGGGCCCTACAACGTGTCGATATCACGTCTTGTGAGGATGCTGCGTTGTTAAAGCGGATGGGTTGTCGTTAAGCCCATTAGGCCTTCTGAATGGCCCATCTTTCTAGGCTGGGACTGTGAACCGTTAACACATAAAGGAATTGTGCCCTCAACATGATGGGTACGATCATACCAGCACTAATGCACCGGATCCCATCAGAACTCTGAAGTTAAGCGTGCTTGGGCGAGAGTAGTATTAGGATGGGTGACCCCCTGGGAAGTCCTCGTGTTGCACCCCCTTTTTCAATTTTTTTTGTTCCGGTTAGGGTTGCCAAGATACTTCATCAACCACATTTCTATTATCGAATCCTGCGGCACCTTGGGTAAGACAACTTCTCTTCACGTGGAGGCTGGGACCGCAAACCGAGGGCATAGGGCTTGTGACCAGGTCTCCGTCGCTCCGGTGCCCATAACTTTTGATCCGTAAGGAGTTACGCGGCGCACTGCATACTGTTGCAAAACTCTCCGAGTGCTCTACGACGAGGATAGATAGCTTGCTCGTTTTGCCCTTTTTGGAGCCCAAAATCGAACATTTTCATAAGTTTAGGGCCTCTTTTCTTTTTTTTGCTCTGTTTTTTCGTCCCGGATCGTATGTCGTGAGCTGTAAAAAGGACAACAACCTTACTCGCGGGACATTAGAGGGCCCTACAATGTGTCGATATCACGTCTTGCGAGGATGCTGCGCTGTTCAAGCGGATGGGTTGTCCTTAAGCCCGTTAGACCTTCTGAATGGGCGATCTCTCGAGGCTGGGACGGTGAACCGTTAACACAAAATGGAATTATGCCCTCAACATGACAGGTGCGATCATACCAGCTCTAGTGCACCGGATCCTATCAGAACTCCGAAGTTAAGCGTGCTTGGGCGAGAGTTCTACTAGGATGGGTGACCCCCTAGGAAGTCCTCGTGTTGCACCCCCATTTTCAATTTTTTTTGCTCCAGTTAGGGCTGCCAAGATACTTTATCCACCATATTTCTATTATCAAATCCCACGGCACCTTGGGCAAGACAACTTCGCTTTAGGTGTAGGCTAGGCCCGCAAATCGAGGGCGTAGGGCTTGTGACCAGGTCTCCATCGCTCCGGTGCCCATAACTTTTGATCCGTAAGGAGTTAACGCGGCGCACTGCATATCGTTGCAAAGCTGTCTGAGTGCACTACGACGGGACTAGCTAGCTTGCTCGCTGTGCCCTTTTTTTGAGCCTAAAATCGAACGTTTTCATCAGTTTCGGGCCACTTTTCTTCTTTTGCTCAGTTTTTCCGTCATGGATCGTACGTCGTGAGCTGTAAAAAGGACGACAACCTTACTCGCGGGACATTAGAGGCCCTACAACGTGTCCTTAAGCCCATTAGGCCTTCTGAATTGGCCATCTCTCTAGGCTGGGACTGTGAACCTTTAACACATAAAGGAATTATGCCCTCAACATGATGGGTGCTATTATACCAGCACTAATGCACCGGATCCCATCAGAACTCCAAAGTTAAGCGTGCTTGGGCGAGAGTAGTAATAGGATAGGTGACCCCCTGGTAAGTCCTCGTGTTGCACCCCCTTTTCAATTTTTCTTGCTTCGGTTAGGGTTGCCAAGATACTTCATCAACCACATTTCTATTATCGAATCCCACGGCACCTTGGGCAAGACAACTTTGCTTCACGTGGAGGTTGGGCCCGTAAACCGAGGGCGTAGGGCTTGTGACCAGGTCTCCGTCGCTCCGGTGCCCATAAATTTTGATCCGTATGGAGTTACGCGGAGCATAGCGTACCGTTGCAAAGTTCTCCGAGAGCTGTACGACGGGGGCAGCCAGCTTACTGGTTGTGCCCCTTTTTGGAGCCAAAAATCTAACATTTTCATCAGTTTTGAGCCACTTTTCTTCTTTTGCTCTGTTTTTCCGTCACGGATTGTACGTCGTAAGCTGTTAAAAGGAAGAAAACCTTACTCGCGGAACATTAGAGGGCCCTACAACGCGTCGATATCACCTCTTGCAAGGATGTTGCGTTGTTGAATCGGATGGGTTGTCGTTAAGCCCATTGGGCCTTCTGAATGGGCCATTTCTCTAGGCTGGGACTGTGAACCGTTAACACATAAAGGAATTGTGCCCTCAACATGACGGGTGTGATCATACCAACACTAATGCACCGGATCTCGTAAGAACTCCGAAGTTAAGCGTGCTTCGGGAAAAGTAGTACTAGGATGGGTGACACCTTGGGAAATCCTCGTGTTGCACCCCTCTTTTCAATTTTTTTTGCTC
The DNA here is from genome assembly GCA_037974665.1 of Ehretia macrophylla. NCBI lineage: Eukaryota > Viridiplantae > Streptophyta > Magnoliopsida > Boraginales > Ehretiaceae > Ehretia > Ehretia macrophylla. The sequence goes on along the minus strand of CM075765.1, from coordinate 85,473,921 downwards.
CGGTTAGGGTTGCCAAGATACTTTATCCGCCACATTTCTATTATCGAATCCCACGGCACCTTGGGCAAGACAACTTCGCTTCACATGGAGGATGGGCCCGCAAACTGAGGTCGTTGGGCTTGTGACCAGGTCTCCGTCGCTCCGGTGCCCATAACTTTTGATCCGTAAGGAGTTATGCGCCGCACTGCATACCGTTGCAAATCTCTCAGAGTACTCTACGATAAGGGTAGCTAGCTCGCTCGCTGTGCCTATTTTTGGAGCCCAAAATTGAACGTTTTCATCAGATTCGGGCCACTTTTCTTCTTTTGCTCTGTTTTTCCGTCCCGGATCGTACGTCGTGTGCTATTAAAAGGACGACAACCTTACTCGTGGGACATTAGAGGGCCCTACAATGTGTCGATATCATTTCTTGCAAGGATGCTGCGTTGTTGAAGCGGATGGGTTGTCTTTAAGCCCATTAGGCCTTCTGAATGGGCCATCTCTCTAGGCTGAGACTGTGAACCGTTAACACATAAAGGAATTGTGCCCTCAACATGATGGGTGCGATCATACCAGCACTAATGCACTGGATCCCATCAGAACTCCAAAGTTAAGCGTGCTTGGGCGAGAGTAGTACTAGGATGGGTGACCCCTTTGGAAGTCCTTGTGTTGCACCCCCCTTTTCAATTTTTTTTCTCCGGTAAGGGTTGCCAAGATACTTTATCCACCACATTTCTATTATTGAATCCCACAGCACCTTGGGCAAGACAACTTCGCTTCACGTGGAGGCTGGGCCCGCAAACCGAGGGAGTAGGGCTTGTGACCAGGTCTCCGTCGCTCCGGTGCCAACAAATTTTGATCCGTGAGGAGTTACGCAGCCCACAGCATACCGTTACAAAGCTATCCAAGAGCTCTACGACGGGGGCAGCCAGCTTGCTTACTATGCCCTTTTTGGAGCCCAAATTCTAACTTTTTCATCAGTTTCGGGCCACTTTTCTTCTTTTGCACTGTTTTTCCGTCACGGATCGTACGTCGTGAGCAGTAAAAAGGACGACAACCTTACTCGCTGGACTTTAGAGGGCCCCACAACGTGTCGATATCACGTCTTGCGAGGATGCTGCGTTGTTGAAGCGGATGGGTTGTCGTTAAGCCCATTAGGCCTTTTGAATGGCCCATCTCTCTAGGCTGGGACTGTGAACCGTTAACACATATAGGAATTGTGCCCTCAACATGACGGGTGCGATCATACCAGCACTAATGCACCAGATCCCATCAGAACTCCGAAGTTAAGCGTGCTTGGGCGAGAGTAGTACTAGGATGGGTGACCCCCTGGGAAGTCCTCTTGTTGCACCCCCCTTTTCAGTTTTTTTTGCTCCGGTTAGGGTAGCCAAGATACTTTATCCACCACATTTCTATTATCGAATCCCATGGCACCTTGGGTAAGACAACTTCGCTTCATGTGGAAGCTGGGCCCGCAAACTGAGGACGTAGCGCTTGTGACCAGGTCTATGTCGCTCCGGTGCCCATTAATTTTGATCCGTAAGGAGTTACGCGGAGCACAGTATACCGTTGCAAAGCTCTCCGAGGGCTCTACGATGGGGGCAGCCAGCTTGCTCGTTGTGCCCATTTTTGGAGCCCAAAATCTAACGTTTTTATCAGTTTCGGGCCACTTTTCTTCTTTTGCTCTGTTTTTCCGTCACGGATCGTACGTCGTGAGCTGTTAAAAGGATGACAACATTACTCGCGGGATATTAGAGGGCCCTACAACGCATCGATATCACGTCTTGTGAGGATGCTGCATTGTTGAAGCGGATGGGTTGTCGTTAAGCCTATTGGGCCTTCTGAATGGATCATCTCTCTGGGCTGGGACTGTGAACCGTTAACACAAAAAGGAATTGTGCCCTCAACATGACGGGTGCGATCATACCAGCACGAATGCAACGGATCCCATCAGAACTCCGAAGTTAAGCGTGCTTGGGGGAGAGTAGTACTAGGATGGGTGACCCCCTGGGAAATCCTTGTGTTGCACCCCCCTTTTCAATTTTTTTTGCTCCAGTTAGGGTTGCCAAGATACTTTATCCACCACATTTCTATTATCGAATCTCACGGCACCTTGGGCACGACAACTTCGCTTCACGTGGAGGCTGGACCCGCAAACCGAGGGCGTAGGGCTTGTGACCAGGTCTCTGTCACTTTGGTGCCCATAACTTTTCATCCGTAAGGAGTTACGCGGCGCACTGCATACTGTTGCAAAGCTCTCCGAGTGCTCTACGGCAGGCGTAGCTAGCTTGCTCGCTATATCCGTTTTTGGAGCCCAAAATTGAACGTTTTCATCAGTTTCGGGCCACTTTTCTTCTTTTGCTCTGTTTTTCCGTCCTGGATCGTATGTCGTGAGTTGTAAAAAGGACGACAACCTTACTTACTGGACATTAGAGGGCCCTACAACGTGTCGATATCACGTCTTGCGAGGATGCTGCGTTGTTGAAGCGGATGGGATGTCTTTAAGCCCATTAGGCCTTCTGAATGGGCCATCTCTCTTGGCTGGGACTGTGAACCGTTAACACATAAAGGAATTGTGCCCTCAACATGATGGGTGCGATCATACCAGCACTAATGCACCGGATCCCATCAGAACTCCGAAGTTAAGCGTGCTTGGGCGAGAGTAGTACTATGTCACGCCCTAACCCGGCCTATAAGGTTAGACTAGGGTGTGAACTAACATTCAAGTAATATCACGTACTTAGCTGTTTATGAAGATTAACACCTAATGATTCATTCTAAACTCCAAAGTTTTTCCGGAAAAACCGGCAGCATAACGGCTGTAATTGGCCATTTGGTTTAACCTAATTCTCTAAACGCCTCAAAGTTTACCATCTCAAATTCATTTCCAACTAAGATTAGTAATTTACTATCGATTGGATTGCCTATTGGTTATTTCGACGTCCCGTTTGATTTATAGCCTAGCATGATACTATGTCTCGTTTGCTTATTTGTCCTCGTTGCAAATATACCTGTTGACCTTAGCTCAATAGCAAGTACCTGTTAAGATTGGATAAGTTCATTTACTTAGATCTTAACTAAAGCGTCATAACCTAGGATAGATACTATCGGTGATAAAATCAAAATGATCACAGTAGTGTTATGTCTAGCATCAATCTACTTAAGATAAGTACAAACCAAAATTAGACCCCAAATTACAACGGGGGTCTTTTACATTAGCAACAACAAGCAACATAAAATAAATGGTCTTCACGCAGCACAAGGTACACAAGTAGTCACGTTCAAGCAAAACAACAATAATAGGCAATCACTCCAGGGGTTCATCATTAGGTACATTGTCCTCGGGTTCCTGTACCTGTTCTTCTTCACCTGAGATGATAAAAGAGGGTGAGTCCTTATGAACTCAGCGAGGGGGAACGAGAAATAAGTTTTGAAACTCATTTTTCGGTTAAACTTATGAAAATCCCTTTCTCAAACATGAATACAACAGAAATACAAGTACAGAAATACAAGTACAGAAATACCGGTCTTTCCTTCCCGAGGTTCTCTAGGAACCAAGCGAGAGTACTTATACACATAATAAAAAGGATACAGTGAGCTTTTGCTCTCAAATCAGTTCCAGGATTAGTTGTTGCGGCCGACTTCAAATCATTCCCCAAACACGCCAGGTGGGTGTACTCCGGATGTACCCCGAAATCCTATGACCCAACTCTCCGAGGAAGTCTAGCCCCCAAGCGAGAGAGGGAATGGGACCATGGTAGTCACGGGTGCACCGGCAAGCATGATGCCGCCCGATGTGCGTGATCGCTACCATGCCAATAGGAAAGGTTGCAACCTTGTATGCAATGCACATTCATGACAGGTAATATAACACAGTAGGAGGACAACAAAGTAGGTTGCCTCCGGACAGTCATAAGATTTCACATTGATAGGTAAACAAGCAGGGCACGATAAGACAGGAAATTTCACTTGAAAGGCATATAGAGTTATATGAAAATTAAACGGGCAGCCATGTAACACATGTAAAATAGGACATATAACTCATTAAGAAGCCCACGCAATCAAGTGATAAGATTATTCGACATGCAGTGGAATTAACATGGGTTCGGTAGCAAGAAAAGCTTATTTGACAACATGCAACGGTCAAGATCACTTTTGAAGTTATAAAACAATCAAGGGCAGACCACTAAGTGTATAATTACCACACAATACCCAAATGATTAACACTTAGCAAAACTACCTAGTCATTAGGGCTTCCATTTCATGTATATTCGTGCAATTTGAGCCTCAACCCAACTCAATGTCAATCTCAAACCACACGTCATTTAATTCAACATCCTCAAACATTCAAAATAGTCCACACAACATCCCAACACCACATTTCCACACAATTGGTACCACAAGAGAGGTTACAACAATTTTCCCATGCATGTAACTAAATGAAACCTTTACTGCAATAGGCTCTTTTCTCACAATCAATAGGATAATCAAACAATCTCCAAATTCAGTGAATAAGATGTCAAATTAAAGCTTAGGAAGTTAACTAAAATCAGAAACAAGCATTGCATCAATTGGAGTTCAGAATCATTAGTTATATCCGAAACAGTGAGGTAACAGAAAACTGTCCAGATTTGCACACGTTTCAGAAATTGACGTTTTTGAGGTCTTTAGGGTCCGTTTTAGCTTTGGTCCATTTCTAACAAAATTGTCTAGAACTGAAACATCTAGCAGCACACCAAGTTTCATGAATTTTGGACATCATTTGCTAAGTCAAATATAGTTCGTTCCACAAGGTCAGTGCATATGCCAAAACCTGCTTCATTCTTCCAGATTTCCAGATTTGGTCACATTTTAAAGATTTGCCATTTTGAGGACCTTAGAATCAAAATTAGCTTCGGCCTATTTCTGGGAAAAATGTTCAAAACTGTTCAAAATAGTCACCTACCAATTTTCAAACATTTTCAATATAATTTTCTTAGCTAAACGTATCTCGAACATACTGGTCAGAGAGCTGTCATCCATTTCGACTTCACCTAGCATCATTTTCAAGCCAAGATCTTGCCATGCATGGTTGTTTAAGCTTATGAACGACCATATAGCTCAAGTACAGAAGCAAATACACACATTTATGAGAAAGCATGTGAGTTTTTAAAGAGTTTTCAAAAGGTTTTAACCCTCACCTTTGCAATCAACCAAAAGATGCTCAAAAACCTTGTTGATGCTCAAATCTTCTCCTTTCCTTTGCCTAGCCGAAATCCTACTAGCTTTTCTCTATTTTTCCTAGCTTAGTGATCAAACTCTTAGCACAAGCATGAGGTTAAACCATGAAGAAAAGAAATGGTTGTCAAGAAGCTTACCTAGGGCCGAAATGAAGCTTCAATGCACATGCATGAGTGATTTTCAAACTCTAGCTTGTTTGCTTGAGTTGCTTGGATGATTTGCTTGCCTTGTTCGACTAAGGTATGATGAAGAGGAGCAAAGATGGTGAGAACTCAGCCAAGGACCGAAATGCAGAGAGGAAATGAGAGTGAGAGAGAGATGTTGAGAGGAAAATGAGAGAAAAATGAAAAAAGACAAAGACTTACAACTTGTTGAAGCATGCTCGGCCTTGAGCAGCCAAAAACTGATTTTTGTGACTTCAAAATGTTATTTTTTGAATGCTAGCATGGGCATGCAAGGGCTGGTTGGGTATGGTGAGGAATTGAGGGGAATTGAGCAATTTTTTAATGCCTTATGCTAAGTGTTTGACTAAGATTATGAATAAAATATGCAATTGCTAAAACAATGCTCTTAGTGGTCGGCCAAAGCTATTGAATTGGCTGAATTTGTGTCATCTTAAGCATTATTTTAATTGTATCTTGAAGGTGCAAAAAGAATAATGGATAAAGAATAAGGAATGTTTTGTTTTTGGTGACTTTTTGTCTTCTAGTGAATTGAATTAGGATTATTATATTGATAGTGGATTTTGTAGGATTGTTTTAGGATTATTTTATAGTTTAGTGCTCCGTGTAAGATGCTTTCTCGGTTAGTGTGAAGGCATGCTTTCCTAGGTCTAGGGCACGCACTACGAGGTAGGATACGAACTACGAGATGAACGCACATTTTTCAAGTAAACGTACGCAACACTATATGAAAACACGTAATTCAATGCAAGGCACACAAGCTAAACACAATTCTCAAACCTAGGTCATGGCACGCAAATCTAGGTTAGGGCAAACGAAGCTAGGTTTCGCACGCAAATCGAGGTCAGGCCTCACATCCTCCCCTCCTTAAAAGAATTTCGTCCCGAAATTCAATATTACCTTGAAATAAAGCTGGATATTGTTGCTCCATCTGGTCTCGCCTTTCCCACGTTGCTTCTTCGACTCCATGATGATCCCACAGCACCTTCACCATAGGTATAGTTCTATTGCGCAACTCCCGATCCTGCTGGTCTAGGATCCGAATGGGCTTCTCCTCGTAAGACAAGTTTTCCCGAAACTGCAACGGCTCTGGCTCCAAGATATGCGACGGGTCAGGATGGTACTTTCGCAGCATCGAAACATGAAAGACGTCGTGAATATTGGAGAGGTTCTGGGGTAGTGCTAGGCGATACGCCAACTTGCCAACCTTCTCAACTATCTCAAATGGTCCTACAAATCTCGGGCTCAGCTTTCCACCCTTGCCATGTTTAATCAGTCCCCTCCGGGGTGATATCCTCAAGAACACCTTGTCGCCAACCTCAAACTCGAGACTCCGTCTCCGTCGGTCTGCATAACTCTTCTGTCTGCTCTGGGCGGTAAGCATCCATTTCCGGATGAGGTGGATGTTATCAACAGTCTTCATCAGTTCAGGTAAAAAGGTCGGGTCAAAAGTCTTCGTCTCACCTACTTCATCCCAGTAGATTGGGGATCGACACTTACGTCCATACAGCGCCTCAAAAGGGGCCATCTCGATCGTGGCCTGATAACTATTGTTGTAGGCGAACTTTTCTAGAGATAGATATTTCTCCCAGCCTTTCCCGAAGTCTAACACACATGCCCTCAGCATGTCCTCCAAAATCTGAATAGTTCTCTCCGATTGACCATCCGTCTGAGGGGATAAGCCGTGCTAAAACTCAATTTCATCCCCAAAGCTTCTTGCAATCTCTTCCAAAATCGGGAAGTGAAACGAGGATCCCTATCCGATACAATACTCACAGGCATCCCGTGCAATCTTACAATCTCCGCCACATACATATCTCCAATTCCTCGGGACTATCCTCCTTGTTCATCGGTAAGAAGTGCGCCGACTTAGTCAATCTATCCACTATAACCCAAACGGCGTCACGACCTTTTTGTGACCTGGGCAAGTCCATAACAAAATCCCAACACCACAAATTGGTCCAAGTAGGGTTGAAACACCCTATGCATCAAATCCATAAAAGCTGCAGGGGCATTAGTTAGTCCAAAAGGCATCACCACATACTCATAGTGCCCATATCTCGTCTTGAAAGCCGTTTTAGGCACATCTTCCTTCTTGATCCGCAACTAATAATACCCTTGCCTCAAGTCGAGTTTCGAATACACTTTGGCTCCTTGCAGTTGATCAAATAACTCGTCAATCAGAGGAAGTGGGTATTTATTCTTGACAGTCACTTGGTTCAGTCCTCGGTAGTCAATGCATAGCCTCAACGTTCCGTCTTTCTTCTTTACGAATAAAACTGGCGCACCCCACGGTGAAGAACTCGGTTGGACAAACCCCTTCTTCAGCAATCCTTGCAATTGGTCTTTCAATTCTTGTAGCTCGGCCGGTGCCATACGATAGGAAGCTTTAGATATCGGCTGGGCGCCAGGCAGCAACTCTATAACAAACTCGATCTCCCGATTCGAGGGTAAACCGGGTAATTCTTCTGGGAACACATCTGCATAGTCTTTGATCACAGGCATCTCCTCCAATTTAGCTTTATCTGACGGCTTGTTGATAAGGTAAGCCAAGTATCCGCTGCACCCTTTCCTCAAGGACTTCACTACTTTTGTAGATGAAATGATGGAACTCCCGGTGAAATCTCTTCGACCCAAAATCTCCAGTATCGGTTGATCAGGTACCCGGAACGTTATAATCTTTGCCCGGCAATCCAGTTGGACATGGTGTTTTGCCAGCCAGTCCATCCCTAAAATGACCTCATAGTCTCGAAAAGGTAATACAATAAGATTGGCTGAGAATTCCCTATCCTTAATTTGGATTTTACATGCTTTACAAGCTGAACTAGTTACAAGTTTAGAACACATTGGAGTACCAACTTGTACTTCATATCGCAAACATATAACTTTCAATTTCACACGTTCCCCACATAAGGGAGTAATAAATGAATGAGTAGCACCCGGATCAATTAACACCTTAACAAGTTGATTCAGTATGAAGAATGTACCTTCAACAACAGCGGTCTCATCTGGAATCTCCTCGCACTCAATGGCATAAGCTCGGGCCTAGACTCTAGGAACTAAAGTCTTGCCTCTACCGGCTGGTTTACCCTGATTCTGCCCTGCCTGACGTTTAGGGCAATCCTTGATCTGATGCTGATCACTGCTGCACCTCATACATCGTCCCAACTTCCTCCAACACTGGGCCTCTGTATGCCCCTTCCTGTCGCAATATGAACAACTGACGGACTGAGCAGCAGGTGAACTACCTGTGGATCCGCGGGCGGAAGAGGCTGATGGCGCTTTCGTCGGGCCACAGTTATTCCCTGACCTGCTCTGGCTCTGGCCCTGATTATGACCCTGACTCTGGAATTTCCTCTGCTGACCTGGGGGCTGGTATGGTTTCTTGTTTGGCTGACTCGAACCGGCTCCATCTAGTTTCCTCTTCTCAACTCGAGAGGCAGTAGCAAAGAGAGCAGAATAAGTATCGAAGTCATGAGAAGCTAACTGGTCCTGAATCTCTGGCCTCAATCCAACAGTAAATTTCCACATTTTCGCCTCCGGAGTCCAAACCATATATTGAGCATAGCGGGACAGTCGGTCGAAACGAGCCTCGTACTGGGCCACCGTCATATTACCCTAGGTCAAGTGCATGAACTCCTCAATCCGCCTCTGCCTGGAAACTGCAGGTACATATTTCTCCTTAAACACCTTAACGAAATTGCCCCACAAGCGAGGTGTCTGATCAGTCTCCCACAGTGCCTCTACAGTGTGCCACCAATGCTGGGCATCCCCGTGCAACAGGAATACAACAAACTCCACTTTCTCTTCATCTGTATAATCAAGTGGCCTAAAAATCTTCTCGATCTCGGACAGCCAAGCCTCTGCTTTCTCATCATCAGCTTCCCCGTAGAATTTAGACGGGCGAAAGTCAAGGAACTCCCTCATTCTGCTATGTCTCCCATGGTTACCATTATTCCTGTTGTTGATGTTGTTGTTTCTGGCTTCACGAGCATCCTGACGTTCCATCACACGTGATACACGATCCATGGCAGTTGCCATCATATTAAACATAGCTATACCGGGATTAGTCTGATAGGCATCCTCGGTCTCTTGAGGTTCCCCGCTCCTATTAGTAGTACGGGTACTAGGGCCAGCCATCTAAAGGCACAGATTACGATGCACACTTTATTGAAGTATGACAATTGAGAATCTAATGCATATGATATGCAACATAATATAGGTACAGTTCTAAAAACATTTAAGGCATGTAAGTCACTTAAGCACATAGAACATAGAAGGCACATTTAACACAATAACACATAATCAAGTCATTCTAATTATCTTAGGGCTCTACCCACGGTCCGAGAGTTAAACCCGGCTTAAGCAATCTAAGCTCTGATACCATTTTTCTTAGGTGTCACGTCCCAACCCGGCCTATAAGGTTAGACTAGGGTGTGAACTAACATTCAAGTAATATCACGTACTTAGCTGTTTATGAAGATTAACACCTAATGATTCATTCTAAACTCCAAAGTTTTTCCGGAAAAACCGGCAGCATAACGGCTGTAATTGGCCATTTGGTTTAACCTAATTCTCTAAACGCCTCAAAGTTTACCATCTCAAATTCATTTCCAACTAAGATTAGTAATTTACTATCGATTGGATTGCCTATTGGTTATTTTGACGTCCCGTTTGATTTATAGCCTAGCATGATACTATGTCTCGTTTGCTTATTTGTCCTCGTTACAAATATATCTGTTGACCTTAGCTCAATAGCAAGTACTTGTTAAGATTGGATAAGTTCATTTACTTAGATCTTAACTAAAGCGTCATAACCTAGGATAGATACTATCGGTGATAAAAGCAAAACGATCACAGTAGTGTTATGTCTAGCATCAATCTACTTAAGATAAGTACAAACCAAAATTAGACCCCAAATTACAACGGGGGTCTTTTACATTAGCAACAACAAGCAACATAAAATAAATGGTTCTCACGCAGCACAAGGTACACAAGTAGTCACGTTCAAGCAAAACAACAATAACAGGCAATCACTCCAGGGGTTCATCATTAGGTACATTGTCCTCGGGTTCCTGTACCTGTTCTTCTTCACCTGAGATGATAAAAGAGGGTGAGTCCTTATGAACTCAGCGAGGGGGAACGAGAAATAAGTTTTGAAACTCATTTTCCGGTTAAACTTATGAAAATCCCTTTCTCAAACATGAATACAACAGAAATACAAGTACAGAAATACAAGTATAGAAATACCGGTCTTTCCTCCCCGAGGTTCTCTAGGAACCAAGCGAGAGTACTTATACACATAATAAAAAGAATACAGTGAGCTTTTGCTCTCAGATCAGTTCCAGGATCAGTTGTTGCGGCAGACTTCAAATTATTCCCCAAACACGCCAGGTGGGTGTACTCCGGATGTACCCTGAAATCCTACGACCCAACTCTCCGAGGAAGTCTAGCCCCCAAGCGAGAGATGGAATGGAACAGTGGTAGTCACGGGTGCACCGGCAAGCCCGATGCCGCCCGGTGTGCGTGATCGCTACCATGCCAACAGGAAAGGTTGCAACCTTGTATGCAATGCACATTCATGACAGGTAATATAACACAGTAGGAGGACAACAAAGTAGGTTACCTCCGGACAGTCATAAGATTGCACATTGACAAGTAAACAAGCAGGGCACGATAAGACATGAAATTTCACTTGAAAGGTATATAGAGTTATATGAAAATTAAACGGGCAGCCATGTAACACATGTAAAACAGGACATATAACTCATTAAGAAGCCCACGTAATCAAGTGATAAGATTATTCGACATGCAGTGAAATTAATATGGGTTCGGTAGCAAGAAAAGCTTATTTGACAACATGCAACGGTCAAGATCACTTTTGAAGTTATAAAACAATCACGGGCAGCCCACTAAGTGTATAATTACCACACAATACCCAAATGATTAACACTTAGCAAAACTACCTAGTCATTAGGGCTTCCATTTTATGTATAGTCGTGCAATTTGAGCCTCAACCCAACTCAATGTCAATCTCAAACCATACGTCATTTAATTCAACATCCTCAAACATTCAAAACAGTCCACACAACATCCCAACACCACATTTCCACACAATTGGTACCACAAGAGAGGTTACAACAATTTTCCCATGCATGTAACTAAATGAAACCTTTACTGCAATAGGCTGTTTTCTCACAATCAATAGGATAATCAAACAATCTCCAAATTCAGTGAATAAGATGTCAAATTAAAGCTTAGGAAGTTAACTAAAATCAGAAACAAGCCTTGCTTCAATTGGAGTTCAGAATCATTAGTTATAGCCGAAACAGTGAGGTAGCACAAAACTGTCCAGATTTGCACACTTTTCAGAAATTGACGTTTTTGAGGTCTTTAGGGTCCGTTTTAGCTTTGGTCCATTTCTGACAAAATTGTCCAGAACTGAAACATCTAGCAGAACACCAAGTTTCATGAATTTTGGACATCATTTGCTAAGTCAAATATAGTTCGTTCCACAAGGTCAGTGCATCTGCCAAAACCTGCTTCATTTTTCCAGATTTCCAGATTTGGTCACATTTTAAAGATTTGCCATTTTGAGGACCTTAGATTCAAAATTACCTTCGGCCTATTTCTGGGAAAAATGTTCAAAACTGTTCAAAATAGTCACCTACCAATTTTCAAACATTTTCAATATCATTTTCTTAGCTAAACTTATCTCGAACAGACTGGTCAGAGAGCTGTCATCCATTTCGACTTCACCTAGCATCATTTTCAAGCCAAGATCTTGCCATGCATGGTTGTTTAAGCTTATGAACGACCATATAGCTCAAGTACAGAAGCAAATACACACATTTATGAGCATGCATGTGAGTTTTTAAAGAGTTTTCAAAAGGTTTTAACCCTCACCTTTGCAATCAACCAAAAGATGCTCAAAAACCTTGTTGAAGCTCAAATCTTCTCCTTTCCTTTGCCTAGCCGAAATCCTACTAGCTTTTCTCTATTTTTCCTAGCTTAGTGATGAAACTCTTAGCACATGCATGAGGTTAAACCATGAAGAAAAGAAATGGCTGTCAAGAAGCTTACCTAGGGCCGAAATGAAGCTTCAATGCACATGCATGAGTGATTTTCGAACTCTAGCTTGTTTGCTTGAGTTGCTTGGATGATTTGCTTTCCTTGTTCGACTAAGGTATGATGAAGAGGAGCAAAGATGGTGAGAACTCAGCCAAGGACCGAAATGGAGAGAGGAAATAAAAGTGAGAGAGAGATGTTGAGGGGAAAATGAGTGAAAAATGAAAAAAGACAAAGCCTTACAACTTGTTGAAGCATGCTCGGCCTTGGGCAGCCAAAATCTGATTCTTGTGTCTTCAAAATGTTATTTTTTGAATGCTAGCATGGGCATGCAAGGGCTGGTCGGGTATGGTGAGGAATTGAGGGGAATTGAGCAATTTTTTAATGCCTTATGCTAAGTGTTTGACTAAGATTATGAATAAAATATGCAATTGCTAAAACAATGCTCTTAGTGGTCGGCCAAAGCTATTGAATTGGCTGAATTTGTGTCATCTTAAGCATTATTTTAATTGTATCTTGAAGGTGCAAAAAGAATAATGGATAAAGAATAAGGAATGTTTTGTTTTTGGTGACTTTTTGTCTTCTAGTGAATTGAATTAGGATTATTATATTGATAGTGGATTTTGTAGGATTGTTTTAGGATTATTTTATAGTTTAGTGCTCCGTGTAAGATGCTTTCTCGGTTAGTGTGAAGGCATGCTTTCCTAGGTCTAGGGCACGCACTACGAGGTAGGACACGAACTACGAGACGAACGCACGTTTTTCAAGTAAACGCACGCAACACTATATGAAAACACATAATTCAATGCAAGGCACACAAGCTAAACACAATTCTCAAACCTAGGTCATGGCACGCAAATCTAGGTTAGGGCAAACGAAGCTAGGTTTCGCACGCAAATCGGGGTCGGGCCTCACATACTAGGATGGGTGACCCCCTGCGAAGTCCTCGTGTTGCACCCCCTTTTTCAATTTTTTTTGCTCCGGTTAGGGTTGCCAAGATACTTTATCCACCACATTTCTATTATCGAATCCCACGGCACCTTGGGCAAGACAACTTTGCTTCACGTGGAGGCTGGGCCCGCAAACTGAGGGCGTAGGGCTTGTGACCAGGTCTCCGTCGCTCCGGTGCCCATAACTTTTGACCCGTAAGGAGTTACGCGACGCACTGCAAACCGTTGCAAAGCTCTCCGAGTGCTCTACGACGGGGGTACCTAGCTTGCTCGTTATGCCCATTTTTTGAGCCCAAAATCGGACGTTTTCATCAGTTTCGGACCACTTTTCTTCTTTTCACTATTTTTCCGCCATGGATCGTATGTCGTGAGCTGTAAAATGGACGACAACCTTGCTCGCGGGACATTAGAGGGCCCTACAACGTGTCGATATTACGTCTTGCGAGGATGCTGCGTTGTTGAAGCGGATAGGATGTCCTTAAGCCCATTAGGCCTTTTGAAGGGGCCATCTCTCTAGGCTGGGACTGCGAACCGTTAACACATAAAGGAATTGTGCCCTCAACATGACGGGTGCGATCATACCAGCACTAATGCACCGGATCCCATCAGAACTTCGAAGTAAAGCGTGCTTGGGCGATAGTAGTACTAGGATGGGTGACCCCTGGTAAGTCCTCGTGTTGCACCCCCCTTTTCAATTTTTTTTGCTCCGGTTAGGGTTGCCAAGATACTTTATCCACCACATTTCTATTATTGAATCCTATGGCACCTTGGGCAAGATAACTTCACTTCACGTAGAGGCTGTGTAACACCCCGATCCCTCTCGAGACCGGGAGTTCTATCAATCGATCTAATCACAACCCAAACCAAACCCGGGCAAAAACTTTCAGGGAAAACGGACGGAGTCTCCCCTGATTCTAGGCGAAATGTAAAACCTGCGACAGCATATAAGTGGACCAATACCATGTCCAAACATTCAACCACCTCAAGGCCATCCAAGCCTTGGTTCACAACATGCAAATCACAAGTTAGCAATTAAACTACACCAACCTATTGCATAAGCTAGACTATCATATTTTTCTATCTTTTTTCCTTTGTCATTACAAACATACATTGAAGTTAAGCTACATTAACTAAATACATAATCTAACTTATCAAACCACCTCAACTACTTAGCTAGATTTAAATTACATTTCTTTTAACAATAAATACATACAACATATGAAAGCATATATCTTTACAACTTCGACACTCAAGCCACATAGGCACGCAAGACAACTCTTCAGGCACGAACTTTCACGAAATCACAAACTTTCCAGCTAACATGACATTTCCTGAAATGTGGTAGTGAGGAGTGAGTATACACAACACGTATACTCAGTGAGGGCGAGATAGATATCGAGTTGGAGAGAAAGAAAGTCGTGCAATGCAAATAAGACAGTTAAGCAATATAACTGATAAATAAGCAATCAAGACAAAGAATCAATACAATAAGCAATTACTGAAAGCATTAACACAACCATTCAAAGCTATACCACACTCTGAAGGCTATGGTTCACTCTTACGAGCAATATACCATTTCACAAGCGATACATCAATCTCGAGCTTGATGTTGACAACGATGACAATAAGCGCGCAACCACCTTATAACTTCAGTTTGGAATACCCCGGAAGTATCCATCAATTCTACGACCCAAATCTCCCTGGGAGGCAACCCAAGCGAGAAAAGGGAATAGGACACGGAGCTAGGGCAACTAACACTGGCAACCCGAGGCTACCCAGAGAAGCCCATCACACCGCCCTGACACTATGCAATGTAAGACTCGATACAAGGCGATAAACGAGCGATAGCACAACAATACAGATTAGAGGCGACAAACAAGATTTCAAGCATTATCAATCAAATAAGCAACAAGAACAACACCGACAAACATTATCAAGCAATAATAAGTATTCTATAGGCATTATAAGCATTCTATAAGCAATATAAGCATTCTATAAGCAATATAAGCATTAACAAACATTCTACAAACAAGACTCTACGAAAACCAACAAAACCACAAAATGACCCCAACTTATCAAACGCTACTACTTCCAAACGAGCCACGAGTTTTGGAAACCGACTTCACCAATCCTCCTAGGTCACCATAAAGCACGTCTAAAGACCCCGAAACCCTACTTAACCCTAGAATTCAAGCAAAGCCCCGATTTTCCCCTTTGCTCGTTTGAACTACAACTACCTCAACCGATTACCCAACCAATGCCATAACAGTACCAAAAGTGCTTCCATGGCCTCCCGAAACAATGCCATCACGCAAAACGAGAAAACGCAAAACTCGACCTAAACGACCCTGACTTTCACCAAGGCATAATTCCCATTTTTTCCATTACGCAACCCAAACAAACCATGTATTTAGGCATTCTAGCATACCTAGCACATTTCTACATCAACGGACAGCATAACGGAGCAACTTCATCGTTTCAAGGGTTTACTATTCACAAAACACTATTCAACAACCAATTTAAATTGCAATCTCAACATTTAACCGCAGAAAATGTTAAAAAGCTATAAATACACGTTCTACAATTGCCAAGGAACATTCTAGAAGCATCAAAAGGCTTTAAGCAACAATCTACGGATAAATCTCAAAATTCACAAAGTTGACATACATAACATTTAAATGCGCAAATAACGTGATTCCCTCACCTTAGACGTTCCTAGACTCTAGGAAAACCTCGTAGGATGCCTCGAAAACCACCCCGCGCAAGCTCACGCGAAGATTTGATGATTTGTTTTGAAATTTTTTTCTTTCTTTTTCTCTTTCTTTTCCTCATGGCTTCAAGCCTTTTCTTCTCTGTTTTTTTCGTTTGCATTCTGCTTATTTAGAAAAAAAAAATGACAAGAAGTCAAAGGTCAAAGATTCGGTCAACCCGCTAAACCAAAACAACTATGCGCGACCTTACGAAAACGGCCATAACTTCTTCTAGAAAACTCCAATTCACGAACGGTTTGAAGCCTCAGAAACTAGACTCATAGAGCTTTCCAACCATATATAATTTGCTACCTAACTCTTCCCCAATTGGTTCAGATTTAATTCCAAAGTTGACCCAAAATTTGACTAACTTAACATTGCATTTTTTTATTTCTAATCCCAAGTTTGCCCTTTATTAAACATTTCAAAAATTCCCACCTTGTCCTAGTTGGTCAATGTAGATGAAAAGTCAACTAGTTTGGTCAAAGAAGGTGAAAGGTCAATAAAATGCAATTTAAATGAACTTTAAATGCTATTGAATACATGCCAAGTTCGGGGTATCACATCCTTCCCTCCTTAAAACAATTGCGTCCTCGCAATTCTTCTTCCATTAGAACTCAGCATCATTTGAAATCCAATTCTAACTAATCTTTATCGGTTGAAGAATCCCGTTGACACGAATACCGAAGAAGAATAAAATTCCAACCAAAAGCGCCGAGATAATACCAATAAAGACCTAAGCAAAGATACTATAGATAAAATCACATCACATATTAATGATAAGAAGAATACCGAATAAATACCCCATACACGAATCTCGAGTAGAAGTTCAACTATTACTGCCCGAGAATTCCCAAGCAGGAAGCCAAATAGAGGCTCAAACAAAGGCTCCATCCAGAGGTCCAAGAAATACCCCGCTGGTCATGAATTTCATAGAAGAATTCCCTGTTAAGAGTGCTGAAGAAAATACTAAGAAACCCAATCAAATATACCTCTAAAGTTCCAAAGAAGCCTTCCAAATAATAACCCCTTAGGACAACCAATTAGATTCCGAGTATAGCTATCAAATGTTGAGAAGAATGTCAAAGAAAATAGCAAAGAAAATATAATGTGCCCAATAAGACAACCAAGTTGGATAACAAATATAGCTTCCCAGCTAGACGAAAACCTAAAGAAAAATACCGAGCTGGTGCACAATATACAAAACCAAACTCCGAGGCCTCTTCACTGTTTGCCAAGTGAGAACTTTATACAACTTATCACCAAGAAAACCCAAAGTATTCCACGGCATACCATAAGCAATATGAGATAATAAGTCTGAACAGGATTCCAAGTGTAAGACTTCCAATAAGTGCCATCAAGGAAAGATACTAGTAGAATGCCCACTAAGAATTCTATAAAATGCCATTGAAGAATTTCCAATCAGGGATGTCAGTATCACACCAATAAAGACCGAGACACATATACCATAGATAATACCGTGCAGTAAATCCAATTGAAACCCCAATAGCCAAGTCCACTGAAAAGTGCCAACAGAAGTCTCCAAAGAATACCCATTGAGAAAACCAAAGAATGCCCCAGAGAACAATCAAATAAAACCCCAAGAGAAAGCTACTCTTCACAACTGTTAATCACAGAGGAAGACCTTAGAGATTCGCCAATAACCGAGCTCCAAAAGCAAACACTAACTCCCAAATAAAGGCTAATTAAATGCCATTCATTTCCTGCCAACCCATACACCTTGAGAGGCTAGCTGTGAACCACTTTCTTCAGGGGAGAAAGAGGACTTACTTACCATTTCCATAGGACATGTATGAATGCCAATATATCACAGTTATTCACATGCCTTAAACTATTATGCAAGCAAGTTTACAAAATAGTTTATTCAACAAAGTCACTCAAGCACGGCAATCAAGTCAAGCACAATATAATCAATTCAAATCACGGCATAGCTAATTCAAGACATTCTAATACACACATTACAAGCAATACTTCAAGCAAATAACAATTCACGAGGTCGATTCGATTCACGATGCCAATTCAATAGGTCAATTCAATGCACAACTAGACACTTCACTTCACTTAGCACACAATTAACACATAACACATAACTATATCACATAGGTGCATACAATCAAGTCAAGACACACAATCTCACATACAAGCATACACTTTCAAGACACACTTAACAAGCACACATTCAAGGATCACTACCCACCAGACCGAGGACCCTGTCTCGGCTTATGAGATAACTAAGCTCTGATACCACTTGTAACACCCCGATCCCTCTCGAGACCGGGAGTTCAATCAATCGACTAATCACAATCCAAACCAAACCCGGGCATAACTTTTCAGAGAAAACGGACGGAGTCTCCCCTGATTCTAGGCGAAATGTAAAACCTGCGACAGCATATAAGTGGACCAATACCATGTCCAAACATTCAAGCACCTCAAGGCCATCCGAGCCTTGGTTCACAACATGCAAATCACAAGTAAATATACATTCATGCTTAACAATTAAACTACACCAACCTATTGCATAAGCTAGACTATCATATTTTTCTATCTTTTTTCCTTTGTCATTACAAACATACATTGAAGTTAAGCTACATTAACTAAATACATAATCTAACTTATCAAACCACCTCAACTACTTAGCTAGATTTAAATTACATTTCTTTTAACAATAAATACATACAACATATGAAAGCATATATCTTTACAACTTCGACACTCAAGCCACATAGGCACGCAAGACAACTCTTCAGGCACGAACTTTCACGAAATCACGAACTTTCCAGCTAACATGACATTTCCTGAAATGTGGCAGTGAGGAGTGAGTATACACAACACGTATACTCAGTGAGTGCGAGATAAATATCGAGTTGGAGAGAAAGAAAGTCGTCAAATGCAAATAAGACAGTTAAGCAATATAACTGATAAATAAGCAATCAAGACAAATAATCAATACAATAAGCAATTACTGAAAGCATTAACACAACCATTCAAAGCTATACCACACTCCGGAGGCTATGGTTCACTCTTACGAGCAATATACCATTTCACGAGCGATACATCAATCTCGAGCTTGATGTTGACAAAGATGACAATAAGCGCGCAACCACCTTATAACTTCAGTTTGGAATACCCCGGAAGTATCCATCAATTCTACGACCCAAATCTCCCTGGGAGGCAACCCAAGCGAGAAAGGGAATAGGACACGGAGCTAGGGCAACCAACACTGGCAACCCGAGGCTACCCAGAGAGGCCCATCACACCGCCCTGACACTATGCAATGCAAGACTCGATACAAGGCGATAAATGAGCGATAGCACAACAATACAGATTAGAGGTGACAAACAAGATATCAAGCATTATCAATCAAATAAGCAACAAGAACAACACCAACAAATATTATCAAGCAATAATAAGTATTCTATAGGCAATATAAGCATTCTATAAGCAATATAAGCATTCTATAAGCAATATAAGCATTAACAAACATTCTACAAACAAGACTCTACGAAAACCAACAAAAACCCAAAATGACCCCAACTTACCAAACGCTACTACTTCCAAACGAGACACGAGTTTTGGAAACCGACTTCACCAATCCTCCTAGGTCACCATAAGGCACGTCTAAAGACCCCGAAACCCTACTTAACCCTAGAATTCACGCAAAGCCCCGATTTTCCCCTTTGCTCGTTTGAACTAGAACTACCTCAACCGATTACCCAACCAATGCCATAACTGCACCAAAAGTGCTTCCATGGACTCCCGAAACAATGCCATCACGCAAAACGAGAAAATGCAAAACTCGACCTAAACGACCCCGACTTTCACCAAGGCATAATTCCCGTTTTTTCCATTACGCAACCCAAACAAACCATGCATTTAGGCATTCTAGCATACCTAGCACATTTCTACATCAACGGACAGCATAACGGAGCAACTTCATCGTTTCAAGGGTTTACTATTCACAAAACACTATTCAACAACCAATTTAAATTGTAATCTCAACATTTAACCGTAGAAAATGTTAAAAAGCTATAAATACACGTTCTACAATTGCCAAGGAACATTCTAGAAGCATCAAAATGCTTTAAGCAACAATCTACGGATAAATCTCAAAATTCACAAAGTTGACATACATAACATTTAAATGCGCAAATAACGTGATTCCCTCACCTTAGACGCTCCTAGACGCTAGGAAAACCTTGTAGGATGCCTCGGAAACCACACCGCGCAAGCTCACGCGAAGATTTGATGATTTTTTTTGAAATTTTTTTCTTTCTTTTTCTCTTTCTTTTCCTCATGGCTTCAAGCCTTTCTTCTCTGTTTTTTCGTTTGCATTCTACTTATTTAGGAAAAAAAATGACAAGAAGTCAAAGGTCAAAGATTCGGTCAACCTGCTAAACCAAAACAGCTATGCGCGACCTTACGAAAACGGCCATAACTTCTTCTAGAAAACTCCAATTCACGAACGGTTTGAAGCCTCAGAAACTAGACTCATAGAGCTTTCCAACCATATATAATTTGCTACCTAACTCTTCCCCAATTGGTTCAGATTTAATTCCAAAGTTGACCCAAAATTTGACTAACTTAACATTGCATTTTTTTTATTTCTAATCCCAAGTTTGCCCTTTATTAAACATTTCAAAAATTCCCACCTTGTCCTAGTTGGTCAATGTAGATGAAAAGTCAACTAGTTTGGTCAAAGAAGGTGAAAGGTCAATAAAATGCAATTTAAATGAACTTTAAATGCTATTGAATACATGCCAGGTTCGGGGTATCATAGGCTGGGCCGGCAAACCGAGGGCGTAGGGCTTGTGACCAGGTCTCCGTCACTCTGGTGCTAA
This sequence comes from Ehretia macrophylla, assembly GCA_037974665.1. Taxonomy (NCBI): domain Eukaryota; kingdom Viridiplantae; phylum Streptophyta; class Magnoliopsida; order Boraginales; family Ehretiaceae; genus Ehretia; species Ehretia macrophylla. Next base: position 85,452,913 of record CM075765.1, on the reverse strand, counting down.
TAAATTTTGATCCGTAAGGAGTTACGCGGCGCACAGCATACCGTTGCAAAGCTCTCCGAGAGGTCTACGATGGGGGCAGCCAACTTGCTTGCTGTGCCCATTTTGCAGCCCAAAATCTAACGTTTTCATCAGTTTCTGGCCACTTTTCTGCTTTTGCTCTTTTTTTCCGTCCCCGATCGTACGTCGTGAGCTGTTAAAAGGACGACAACCTTACTCGCAGGACATTAGAGGGCCCTACAATGCGTCGATGTCAAGTCTTGCAAGGTTGCTGCGTTGTTGAAGCGGATGGGTTGTCCCTAAGCCCATTAGGCCTTCTGAATGGGCTATCTCTCTAGGATTGGACTGTGAACCGTTAACACATAAAGGAATTGTACCCTCAACATGACGGGTGCGATCATACCAACACTAATGCACCGGATCCCATCAGAACTCTGAAGTTAAGCGTGCATGGGGGAGAGTTGTACTAGGATGGGTGACCCCCTGGGAAATCCTCATGTTGCACCCCCCCTTTACAATTTTTTTTGCTCAGGTTAGGGTTGGCCAGATGCTTTATCCACCACATTTCTATTATCGAATCTCACGGCACCTTGGGCAAGACAACTTCGCATCACGTGGAGGCTGGGCCGGCAAACCGAGGGCATAGGGCTTGTGACCAGGTCACCGTCGCTCCGGTGCCCATAACTTTTGATCCGTATGGAGTTATGCGGCGCACTACATACCATTGCAAAGCTCTCCGAGTGCTCTACGACGGGGATAGCTAGCTTGCTCGCTGTGCCCATTTTTGGAGCCCAAAATTAAACATTTTCATCAGTTTTGGGCCACTTTTCTTCTTTTGCTCTGTTTTTCCGTCCCTGATCATACGTCGTGATCTATTAAAACGATGACAACCTTATTCGTGGGACAATAGAGGGCCCTACAACATATCGATATCATGTCTTGCGAGGATGCTGCGCTGTTGAAGCGGATGGGTTGTCGTTAAGCCCATTGGGCCTTTTGAATGGGCCGTCTCTCTAAGCCGGGACTGTGAACCATCAACACATAACGGCTTTGCAACCTCAACATGACGGGTGCGATCATAGCAGCACTAATGCACCGGATTCCATCAGAACTCAGAAATTAATCGTGTTTGGGCGAGAGTAGTACTAGGATGGGTGACCCCTTGGGAAGTCCTCGTGTTGCACCCCCCTTTTCATTTTTTTTTGCTCCGGTAGGGTTGCCAAGATACTTTATCCACCACATTTCTATTATCAAATCCGACGGCACCTTGGGCAAGACAACTTCGCTTCACGTGGAGGCTAGGCCCGCAAACCGAGGGAGTAGGGCTTGTGACCAGGTCTCTGTCGCTCAGGTGCCAATAAATTTTGATCTGTAAGGAGTTACCCGGCACACAGCATACCGTTACAAAGCTCTCCGAGAGCTCTACGACGGGGGCAGCCAGCTTGCTCGCTATGCCCTTTTTGGAGCCCAAAATCTAACTTTTTCATCAGTTTCGGGCCACTTTTCTTCTTTTGCCCTATTTTTTCATCCCGAATCGTACGCCGTGAGCTGTTAAAAGGATGACAAACTTACTCGCAGGATATTAGAAGGCCCTAGAATGCGTCGATATCACGTCTTTCGTGGATGATTCGTTGTTGAAGTGGATGGGTTATCATTAAGCCCTTTGGGCCTTCTGAATAGGCCATCTCTCTAGGCTGGGTCTATGTACCGTTAACACATAAAGGAATTGTGCCCTCAACATGACGGGTGCGATCATACCAGCACTAATGCACCGGATCCCATCAGAACTCCGAAGTTAAGCGTGCTTCGGCGAGTGTAGTACTAGGATGGGTGACCCCTTGAGAAGTCCTCGTGTTGCACCCCCCTTTTCAATTTTTTTTTGCTCCGGTTAGGGTTGCCAAGATGCTTTATCCACCGCATTTCTATTTTCGATTCCCACGGCACTTTGGCCAAGACAACTTCGCTTCCCGTGGAGGCTGGCCCCGCACACCGAGAGCGTAGGGCTTGTGACCAGGTCTCCGTTGATCCGGTGCCCATAACTTTTGATCCGTAAGGAGTTACACGGCGCGCAACATACCGTTGCAGAGCTCTCCAAGAGCTCTATGATGGAGCCAACCAGCTTCCTCGTTGTGCATGTTTTTGGAGCCCAAAATTGAACGATTTCATCAGTTTCGGACCACTTTTCTACTTTTTTTTTTTCAGTTTTTCCGTCCCGGATCGTACGCCGTGAGCTATTAAAAGGAAGACAACCCTACTCGTGGGACATTAGAGAGCCCTATAATGCGTCGATATCACGTCTTGCGAGGATGCTGCATTGTTGAAGCGGATGGGTTTTCGTTAAGCCCTTTAGGCCTTCTGAATGGGCCATCTCTCTAGGCTGTGACTGTGAACCGTTAACACATAAAGGAATTGTGCCTTCAACATGACAGGTGCGATCATACCAGCACTAATGCACCGGATCCCATAAGAACTCCGAAGTTAAGCGTGCTTGGACGAGAGTAGTACTAGGATGGGTGATCCCCTGGGAAGTCCTCGTGTTGCACCTCCCTTTTCAATTTTTTTTGCTCCGGTTAGGGTTGCCAAGAAAGTTTATCCACCACATTTCTATTATCGAATCCCACGGCACCTTGGGCAAGACAACTTCGCTTCACGTGGAGGATGGGCCCGCAAACCGAGGGCGTAGAGCTTGTGACCAGGTCTCCGTCAATCCGGTGCCCATAACTTTTGATCCGTAGGGAGTTACGCGGCGTACAACATACCGTTACAAAGCTCCCCGAGAGCTCTATGACGGGGGCAGCCAGCTTGCTCACTGTGCCTATTTTTGGAGCCCAAAATCTAACATTTTCATCAGTTTCGGGCCACTTTTCTTCATTAGCTCTGTTTTTCCGTCCCGGATCGTACGTCCTGAGCTGTTAAAAGGACGACAACCTTACTCGCGGGACATTAGAGGGCCCTACAACGCGTCGATATCATGTCTTGTGAGGATGCTGCGTTGTTGAAGCGGATTGGGTATCCTTAAGCCCATTGGGCATTCTGAATGGGCCATCTCTCTAGGCTGGGACTGTGAACCGTTAACACATAAAGGAATTGTGCCCTCAACATGACGGGTGTGATCATACCAGCACTAATGCACCGGATCCCATCAGAACTCCGAAGTTAAGCGTGCTTGGGGGATAGTAGTACTGGGATGGGTGACCCCCTGGGAAATCCTCGTATTGCACCCCTCTTTTCAATTTTTTTTTCTCCGGTTAGGGTTGCCAAGATGGTACATCCACCACATTTCTATTATCGAATCCCAAGGTACCTCGGGCAAGACAACTTCGCTTCACGTGGAGGCTGGGCCCGCAAACCGGGGGCGTAGGGCTTGTGACCAGGTCTCCGTCGCTCCGGTGCCCATAAATTTTGATCCATAAGGAGTTACGCAGCGCACTGCAAACCCTTGCAAAGCCCTCCGAGAGCTCTACGACCGGGGTAGCCAGCTTGATGTCTATGCCAGTTTTTGGAGCCCAAAATCTAACGTTTTCATCAGTTTCGGGCCACTTTTCTTCTTTTGCTCTGTTTTTTCATCACGGATCGTACATCATTAGCTGTTTAAAGGACGACTACCTTACTCACGGGACATTAGAGGGCCCTACAACGTGTCGATATCACATCTTGCGAGGATGCTGCGTTGTTGAAGCGGATTGGTTGTCCTTAAGCCCATTGGGCCTTCTGAATGGGCCATCTCTCTAGGCAGGGACTGTGAACCGTTAACACATAAAGGAATTGTGCCCTTAACATGACGGGTGCGATCATACCAACACTAATGCACCGGATCCCATCAGAACTCCGAAGTTAAGCGTGCTTGGACGCGAGTAGTACGAGGATGGGTGACCCCCTGGGAAGTCCTCGTGTTGCAACCCCTTTTTCAATTTTTTTTGCTCCGGTTAGGGTTGCCAAGATACTTTATCCACCACATTTCAATTATCTAATCCCACGGCACTTTGGGCAAAACAACTTCGCTTCACGTGGAGGCAGGGCCCGCAAACCGAGGGCGTAGGGCTTATGACTAGGTCTCCGTCGCTCCGGTGCCCATAACTTTTATTCCGTAAGGAGTTACGCGGCGCACAACATACTGTTGAAAAGCTCTCCAAGAGCTCTACGACGGGGGCAGCCAGCTTGCTCACTGTGCCCCTTTTTGGAGCCCAAAATCGAACATTTTTATCATTTTTGGGCCACTTTTCTTCTATTACTGTGTTTTTTCATCCCGAATCGTACGTCGTGAGCTGTTAAAAGGACGAAAACCTTAGTCGCAGGACATTAGAGGGCCCTACAACGCGTCGATATCACGTCTTACGAGGATGTTGTGTTGTTGAAGCAGATGGGTTGTCGTTAAGCCCATTGGGCCTTCTGAATGGGCCATCTCTCTAGGCTGGGACTGTGAACCGTTAACACATAAAGGAATTGTGTCCTCTACAAGACGGGTGCGATCATACCAACACTAATGCATCGGATCCCATCAGAACTCCGAAGTTAAGCATGCTTGGGCGAGAGAAGTACTAGGATGGGTGACCCCCTGGGAAGTCCTCGTGTTGCACCCCCCTTTGCAATTTTTTTTGCTCCGGTTAGGGTTGCCAAGATACTTTATCCACCACATTTCTATTATCGAAACTCCCGGCACATTGGACAAGACAACTTCCCTTCACGTAGAGACTGGGCCCGCAAACCGAGGGCGTAGGGTTTGTGACCAGGTCTCCGTCGCTCCGATGCCAATAACTTTTGATTCGAAAGGAGTTACGCGGCGCACATCATACCGTTGCAAAGCTCTGCGAGAGCTCTACGACGGGGGTAGTTAGCTTGCTTGATGTGCCCTTTTTGGAGCCCAAAATCGAACGTTTTCATTAGTTTCGGGCCACTTTTCTTCTTTTGCTCTGTTTTTGGGTCCCGGATCGTACGTCGTGAGTTGTTAAAAGGACGACAACCTTACCCGCGAGACATTAGAGGGCTCTACAATGCGTCGATATCACGTCTTGCGAGGATGCTGCGTTGTTAAAGCGGATGGGTTGTCGTTAAGCCCATTGGGCCTTGTGAATGGTCCATCTTTCTAGGCTGGGACTGTGAACCGTTAACACATAAAGAAATTGTGCCCTCAACATGACGGGTGCGATCATACCAGCACTAATGCACCGGATCCTGTCAGAACTCTGAAGTTAAGCGTGCTTAGGCGAGAGTAGTACTAGGATGGGTGACCCCTGGGAAGTCCTCGTGTTGTACCCCCATTTTCAATTTGTTTTGCTCTGGTTAGGGTTGCCAAGATACTTTATCCACCATATTTCTATTATCGAATCTCACGGCACATTGGGCAAGACAAATTAGCTTCATGTGGAGGCTGGGCCCGCAAACCGCAGGCGTAGGGCTTGTGACCAGGTCTCCGTCGCTCCAGTGCCCATAACTTTTAATCCGTAAGGAGTTAGGCGGCATACACCATACCGTTGCAAAGCTCTCCGAGAGCTCTACGACGGGGGCAACAAGCTTGCTAGCTGTGCCCCTTTTTGGAGCCCAAAATCGAACGTTTTTATCAGTTTTGGGCCACTTTTTCTTCTTTTGCTCTATCTTTTCGTCGCGGATCGTACGTCGTGAGCTGTTAAAAGGATGAAAACCTTACTCGCGAGACATTAGAGGGGCCTACAACGCGTCGATATCACGTCTTGCGAGCATGCTACATTGTTGAAGCGGATGGGTTATCGTTAAGCCCATTGGGCCTTCTGAATGGTCCATCTCTCTAGGCTGGGATTGTGAACCGTTAACACATAAAGGAATTGTGCCCTCAACATGACGGGTGCGATCATACCAGCACTAATGCACCGGATCCCATCAAAACTCCGAAGTTAAGCGTGCTTGGGCAAGAGTAGTTCTAGGATGGGTGACCCCTATGGAAGTTCTCGTGTTGCACCCCCCTTTTCAATTTTTTTTGCTCCGGTTAGGGTTGCCAAGAGACTTTATCCACCACATTTCTATTATCGAATCCCACGACACCTTGGGCAAGACAACTTCACTTCATGTGGAGGCTGGGCTAGCAAACCGAGGGCGTAGGGCTTGTGACCAGGTCTCCATCGATCCGGTGCCCATAACTTTTCATCTGTAATAAGTTACGCGGTGCACAGCATACCGTTGCAAATGTCTCCGAGAGCTCTACGACGGGGGCAGCCAGCTTGCCCACTTTGCCCATTTTTGGAGCCCAAAATCTAAAGTTTTCATCAGTTTTGGGCCACTTTTCTTCTTTTGCAATGTTTTTTCATCCCGGATCGTACGTCGTGAGCAGTTAAAAGGACGACAACCATACTCGGGGGACATTAGAGGGCCTTACAACGTGCCGATATCACGTCTTGCGAGGATGTTGCGTTGTTGAAGCGGATGGGTTGTCATTAAGCCCATTGGGCCTTCTGAATGGGCCATCTCTCTAGGCTGGGATTGTGAACCGTTAACACATAAAGAAATTGTGCCCTCAACAGGACGGGTACGATCATACCAGCACTAATGCACCGGATCCCATCAGAACTCCGAAGTTAAGCGTGCTTCGGCGAGAGTAGTACTAGGATGGGTGACCCCCTGGGAAGTCCTCGTGTTGCACCCCCCTTTTCAATCTTTTTTGCTCCGGTTAGGGTTGCCAAGATACTTTATCCACCACATTTCTATTATCGAATCCCATGGCTCCTTGGGCAAGACAACTTCGCTTCACGTGGAGGCTGGGCCCGCAAACCGAGGGCGTAGGGCGTGTGACCAGGTCTCCATCGCTCCGGTGCCCATAACTTTTGATCCGTAAGGAGTTACGCGGCGCACTGCATATTGTTGCAAAGCTCTCCGAGTGCTCTACGACGGGGGTAGCTAGCTTGCTTGTTTTGCCTATTTTTGGAGCCCAAAATCGAACGTTTTCAACAGTTTCGGGCCAAATTTCGTCTTTTGCTCTGTTTTTCCATCCCGGATCGTATATCGTGAGCTATAAAAAGGACGACACCCTTAGTCGCTGGACATTAGAGGACCCTAAAACATGTCGATATCACGTCTTGCGAGGATGCTGCGTTGTTGAAGCGGATGGGTTGTCCTTAAGCCCATTAGGCCTTCTGAATGGGCCATCTCTCTAGGTTGGGACTGTGAACCGTTAACACATAAAGGAATTGTGCCCTCAACATGACGGGTGCGATCATACCAGCACTAATGCACTGGATCCCATCAGAACTCCGAAGTTAAGCGTGCTTGGGCGAGAGTAGTATTAGGATGGGTGACCCTTTGGGAAGTCCTTGTGTTGCACCCCCTTTTTCAATTTTTCTTGCTCTGGTTAGGGTTGCCAAGATACTTCATCAACCACATTTCTATTATCGAATCCTGTGGCACCTTCGGTAAGACAACTTCTCTTCACGTGGTGGCTGGGACTGCAAACCGAGGGCATAGGGCTTGTGACCAGGTCTCCGTCGCTCCAGTGCCCATAACTTTTGATCCGTAAGAAGTTACGCGGCGCACTGCATACTGTTGCAAAGCTCTCCGAGTGCTCTACGACGGGGATAGCTAGCTTGCTCGTTTTGCCCTTTTTGGAGCCCAAAATCGAACGTTTTCATCAGTTTCGGCCCTCTTTTCTTTTTTTGCTCTGTTTTTCCGTCCCGGATCGTATGTCGTGAGCTGTAAAAAGGACGACAACCTTACTCGCGGGACATTAGAGGGCCCTACAACGTGTCGATATCACGTCTTACGAGGATGCTGCGCAGTTGAAGCGGATGGGTTGTCCTTAAGCCCGTTAGACCTTCTGAATGGGCCATCTCTCTAGGCTGGGACTGTGAACCGTTAACACAAAAAGGAATTATGCCGTCAACAAGACAGGTGCAATCATACCAGCACTAATGCACTGGATCCTATCAGAACTACGAAGTTAAGCCTGCTTGGGCGAGAGTTCTACTAGGATGGGTGACCCCCTAGGAAGTCCTCGTGTTGCACCCCCTTTTCAATTTTTTTGCTCCGGTTAGGGTTGCCAAGATACTTTATCCACCACATTTCTATTATCGAATCCCACGGCACCATGGGCAAGACAACTTCGCTTCATGTGGAGGCTGGGCCCGCAAAGCGAGGGCGTAAGGCATGTGACCAGGTCCCCATCGCTCCGGTGCCCATAACTTTTGATCCATAAGGAGTTAACGCAGTGCACTGCATACCGTTGCAAAGCTGTCCAAGTGCACTACGACCGGAGTAGCTAGCTTGCTCGTTGTGCCCATTTTTTTTGCCTAAAATAGAACGTTTTCATCAGTTTCGGGCCACTTTTCTGCTTTTGCTTTGTTTTTCCGTCACGGATCGTACGTCGTGAGCTGTAAAAAGGACAACAACCTTACTCACGGGACATTAGAGGGCCCTACAACGTTTCGATATCACGTCTTGCGAGGATGCTACGTTGTTGAAGCAGATTGTTTGTCCTTAAGCCCATTAGGCCTTCTGAATGGGCCATATCTCTAGGCTGGGACTGTGAACCGTTAACACATAAAGGAATTGTGCCCTCAACATGATGGGTGCGATCATACCAGCACTAATGCATCGGATCCCATCAGAACTCCGAAGTTAAGTGTGCTTGGGCTAGAGTAGTACTAGAATGGGTGACCCCTTGGGAAGTCCTCGTGTTGCACCCCCATTTTCAATTTTTTTTGCTCCGGTTAGGGTTGCCAAGATACTTTATCCCCCACATTTCTATTATCGAATCCCACGGCACCTTGGGCAAGACAACTTCGCTTCACGTGGAGGTTGGGCCCGCAAACCGAGGGCGTAGGGCTTGTGACCAAGTCTCCATCGCTCCGGTGCCGATAACTTTTGATCCGTAAGGAGTTACCCAGCGCACTGCATACTGTTGCAAAGCTCTCCGAGTGCTCTATGACGGGGGTAGCTAGCTTGCCCGTTTTGCCTATTTTTGGAGCCCAAAATCGAACGTTTTCAACAGTTTCGTGCCACTTTTCTTCTTTTGCTCTGTTTTTCCAACCTATGTCTGTAAAAAGGACGACAATGTTACTCGCGGGAAATTAGAGGGCCCTACAACGTGTCGATATCACGTCTTGCGAGGATGCTGCGTTGTTAAAGCGGATGGGTTGTCGTTAAGCCCATTAGGCCTTCTGAATGGGCCATCTTTCTAGGCTGGGACTGTGAACCGTTAACACATATAGGAATCGTGCCCCTAACATGACGGGTGCGATCATACCAGCACTAATGCACTGGATCCCATCAGAACTCCGAAGTTAAGCGTGCTTGGGCGAGAGTAGTACTAGGATGGGTGACCCCCTGGGAAGTCCTCGTGTTGCACCCCCTTTTCAATTTTTTTTGCTCCGATTGAGGTTGCCAAGATACTTCATCAACCACATTTCTATTATCGAATCCTGCGGTACCTTGGGCAAGACAACTTCGCTTCACGTGGAGGCTGGGACTGAAAACCGAGGGCGTAGGGCTTGTGACCAGGTCTCCGTCGCTCCGGTGCCCATAACTTTTGATCCGTAAGGAGTTACGCAGCGCACTGCATACCGTTGCAAAGTTCTCGTAGTGCTCTACGACGGGGGTAGCTAGCTTGCTTGTTTTGCCCATTTTTGGATCCCAAAATCGAACGTTTTCATCAGTTTCGGGCCTCTTTTCTTTTTTTCACTCTGTTTTTTCGTCCCAGATCGTATGTCGTGAGCTGTAAAAAGGACGACAACCTTACTCGCGGGACATTAAAGGGCCCTACAACGTATCGATATCACGTCTTGCGAGGATGCTGCGCTGTTGAAGCGGATGGGTTGTCCTTGAGCCCGTTAGGCCTTCTGAATGGGCCATCTCTCTAGGCTGGGACTGTGAACCGTTAACACAAAAAAAGAATTATGCCCTCAACAAGACAGGTGCAATCATACCAGCACTAATGCATTGGATCCTATCAGAACTACGAAGTTAAGCCTGCTTGGGCGAGAGTTCTACTAGGATGGGTGACCCCCTAGGAAGTCCTCGTGTTGCACCCCCTTTTCAATTTTTTTGCTCCGGTTAGGGTTGCCAAGATACTTTATCCACCACATTTCTATTATCGAATCCCACGGCACCATGGGCAAGACAACTTCGCTTCATGTGGAGGCTGGGCCCGCAAAGCGAGGGCGTAAGGCATGTGACCAGGTCCCCATCGCTCCGGTGCCCATAACTTTTGATCCATAAGGAGTTAACGCAGTGCACTGCATACCGTTGCAAAGCTGTCCAAGTGCACTACGACCGGAGTAGCTAGCTTGCTCGTTGTGCCCATTTTTTTTGCCTAAAATAGAACGTTTTCATCAGTTTCGGGCCACTTTTCTTCTTTTGCTCTGTTTTTCCGTCACGGATCATACGTCGTGAGCTGTAAAAAGGACAACAACCTTACTCACGGGACATTAGAGGGCCCTACAACGTTTCGATATCACGTCTTGCGAGGATGCTACGTTGTTGAAGCAGATTGTTTGTCCTTAAGCCCATTAGGCCTTCTGAATGGGCCATATCTCTAGGCTGGGACTGTGAACCGTTAACACATAAAGGAATTATGCCCTCAACATGACGGGTGGGATCATACCAGCACTAATGCACCGGAGCCCATCAGAACTCCGAAGTTAAGCGTGCTTGGGCTAGAGTAGTAATAGGATGGGTGACCCATTGGTAAGTCCTCGTGTTGCACCGCCTTTTCAATTTTTCTTGCTCCGGTTAGGGTTGCCAAGATACTTCATCCACCACATTTCTATTATCGAATCCCACGGCACCTTGAGCAAGACAACTTTGCTTCACGTGGAGGCCGGGCCTGCAAACCGAGGGCGTAGGGCTTATGACCAGGTCTCCGTCGCTCCGGTGCCCATAAATTTTGATCCATATGGAGTTACGCGGCGCACAGCGTACCGTTACAAAGCTCTCCGAGAGCTCTACGACGGGGGCAGCCCGCTTACGGGTTGTGCCACATTTTGGAGCCAAAAATCTAACATTTTCATCAGTTTCGGGCCACTTTTCTTCTTTTGCCCTGTTTTTCCATCACGGATCGTACGTCGTGAGTTGTTAAAAGGATGACAACCTTACTCGCAGAACATTAGAGGGCCCTACAATGCGTCGATATCACGTCTTGCAAGGATGCTGCGATGTTGATGCGGATGGGTTGTCGTTAAGCCCATTGGGCCTTCTGAATGGGCCATTTCTCTAGGCTAATGCACCGGATCCCATAAGAACTCCGAAGTTAAGCGTGCTTGGGGGAAAGTAGTACTAGGATGGGTGACACCATAGGAAATCCTCGTGTTGCACCCCCCTTTTCAATTTTATTTGCTCCGGTTAGGGTTGCCAAGATACTTTATCTGCCACATTTCTATTATCGAATCCCACGGCACCTTGGGCAAGACAACTTCGCTTCACATGGAGGCTGGGCCCGCAAACCGAGGGCGTAGGGCTTGTGACCAGGTCTCCGTCGCTCCGGTGCCCATAACTTTTGATCCGTAAGGAGTTACGCGGCGCACTGCATACTGTTGCAAAGATCTTCGAGTGTTCTACGACGGGAGTAGCTAGCTTGCTCGTTTTGCCCTTTTTGGAGCCCAAAATCGAACGTTTTCATCAGTTTCGGGCCTCTTTTCTTTTTTTTGCTCTGGTTTTTCGTCCCAGATCGTATGTCGTGAGCTGTAAAAAGGACGACAACCTTACTCGCGGGACATTAGAGGGCCCTACAACGTGTCAATATCACGTCTTGCGAGGATGCTGCATTGTTGAAGCAGATGGGTTGTCCTTAAGCCCATTAGGCCTTCTGAATGGGCCATCTCTCTAGGCTGGGACTGTGAACCGTTAACACATAAAGGAATTATGCCCTTAACATGACGGGTGCGATCATACCAGCACTAATGCACAGGATCCCATCAGAACTCCGAAGTTAAGTGTGCTTGGGCGAGAGTAGTAATAGGATGGGTGACCTCCTGGTAAGTCCTCGTGTTGCATCCCTTTTCAATTTTTCTTGCTCCGGTTAGGGTTGCCAAGATACTTCATCCACCACATTTCTATTAACGAATCCCACGGCACCTTGAGCAAGACAACTTTGCTTCACGTGGAGGTTGGGCCCGCAAACCGAGGGCGTAGGGCTTATGACTAGGTCTCCATCGCTCCGGTGCCCATAAATTTTGATCCGTATGGAGTTACGCGGTGAACAGCGTACCGTTGCAAAGCTCTCCGAGAGCTCTACGACGGGGGCAGCCAGCTTACGGGTTGGGCCCCTTTTTGGAGCCAAAAATCTAACATTTTCATCCGATTCGTGCCACTGTTCTTCTTTTGCTCTGTTTTTCCGTCACGGATCGTCCGTCGTGACCTGTTAAAAGCACGACAACCTTACTCGCGGAACATTAGAGGGCTCTACAACGCGGCGATATCACATCTTGCAAGGATGCTGCGTTGTTGAACCGGATGGGTGGTTGTTAAGCCCTCTGGGCCTTCTGAATGAGCCATTTCTCTAGGCTGGGACTGTGAACCGTTAACACATAAAGGAATTGTGCCCTCAACATGACGGGTGTGATCATACCAACACTAATGCACCGGATCCAATAAGAACTCCGAAGTTAAGCGTGCTTGGGGGAAAGTAGTACTAGGATGGGTGACACCTTGGGAAATCCTCGTGTTGTACCCCCCTTTTCAATTTTATTTGCTTCGGTTAGGGTTGCCAAGATACTTTATCCGCCACATTTCTATTATCGAATCCCACGGCACCTTGGGCAAGACAACTTCGCTTCACATGGAGGCTGGGCCCGCAAACCGAGGGCGTAGGGCTTGTGACCAGGTCTCCGTCGCTCCGGTGCCCATAACTTTTGATCCGTAAGGAGTTACGCGGTGCACTGCATACCGTTGCAAAGCTCTCTGAGTACTCTACGACAGGGGTAGCTAGCTTGCTCGCTGTGCCCATTTTTGGAGCCCAAAATTGAACATTTTCATCAGATTCGGGCCACTTTTCTTCTTTTGACCTGTTTTTCGGTCCGAGATCGTACGTCGTGAGCTATTAAAAGGATGACAAACTTACTCGTGGGACATTAGGGGGCCCTACAATGTGTCGATAACACGTCTTGCGAGGATGCTGTGTTGTTGAAGTGGATGGGTTGTTCTTAAGCCCATTAGGCCTTCTGAATGGGCCATCTCTCTAGGCTGGGACTGTGAACCGTTAACACATAAAGGAATTGTGCCCTTAACATGACGGGTGCGATCATACCAGCACTAATGCACCGGATCCCATCAGAACTCCGAAGTTAAGCGTGCTTGGGCGAGAGTAGTACTAGGATGGGTGACCCCCTGGGAATTCCTCGTGTTGCACCCCCTTTTCAATTTTTTTTTCTCCGTTAAGGGTTGCCAAGATACTTTATCCACCACATTTCTATTATTGAATCCCACAGCACCTGGGGCAAGACAACTTCGCTTCACGTGGAGGCTGGGATCGCAAACCGAGGGAGTAGGGCTTGTGACCAGATCTCCGTCGCTCTGGTGCCAATAAATTTTAATCCGAAAGGAGTTACGCTGCCCACAGCATACCGTTGCAAAGCTCTCCGAGAGCTCTACGGCAGGGGCAGCCTGTTTGCGGGCTGTGCCCTTTTTGGAGCCCAAAATCTAACTTTTCCCTCAGTTTCGGGCCACTTTTCTTCTTTTGCTATGTTTTTTCGTCACGGATCGTACGTCGTGAGCTGTTAAAAGGACGACAACCTTACTCGCGTGACATTAGAGGGCCCTACAACGCGTCAATATCACGTCTTGTGAGGATGCTGGGTTGTTGAAGCGGGTGGGTTGTCGTTAAGCCCTTTGGGACTTCTGAATTGGCCATCTCTCTAGGCTGAGACTGTGAACCGTTAACACAGAAAGGAATTGTGCCCTGACCATGACGGGTGCAATCATACCAGCACTAATGCACCGGATCCCATCAGAACTCCAAAATTAAGCGTGCTTGGGCGAGAGTAGTACTAGGATGGGTGACCCCGTGGGAAGTCCTCGTTTCGTACCCCCCTTTTCATTTTTTTTTGCTCCGGTTTGGGTTGCCACGATACTTTATCCACCACATTTCTATTATCGAATCCCACGGCACCTTGGGCAAGACAACTTCGCTTCACGTGGAGCTGGGCCCGCAAACCGAGGGCGTAGGGCTTGTGACCAGGTCTCCGTCGCTTCGGTGCCAATAAATTTTGATCCGTAAGGAGTTAGGCGGCACACAGCATTCCGTTGCGAAGCTCTCCGAGAGCTCTACGACGGGGGCAACCAGCTTGCTTGATGTGCCCTTTTTGTAGCCCAAAATATAACATTTTTATTTGTTTCAGTCCACTTTTCACCTTTTGCTCTGTTTTTTAGTCCCAGATCGTATGTCGTGAGCTGTTTAATGGACGACAACCTTACTCGTGGGACATTAGAGGGCCTACAATGCGTCGATATCACGTCTTGCAAGGATGCTGCGTTGTTGAAGCTGATGGGTTGTCATTACTTTTGATCCGTAAGGAGTTTCGCGGTGCACAACATACCGGTGCAAAGCTCTCCGAGAATTCTATGACGGGGGCAGCTACCTTGCTCGCTGTGCCAGTTTTTGGAGCCCAAAATCGAACGTTTTAATCAGTTTCGGGCCACTTTTCTACTTTTGCTCTGTTTTTCCATCGTGGATCGTACGTCGTGAGCTATTAAAAGGACGACAACCTTACTCGTGGGACATTAGAGGGCCCTACAACGTGTCGATATAACGTCTTGCGACGATACTGCGTTGTTGAAGCGGATGGGTTGTCCTGAAGCCCATTAGGCCTTCTAAATGGGCCATCTCTCTAGGCTGGGACTGTGAACCGTTAACACATAAAGGAATTGTGCCCTCATCATGACGGGTGCGATCAAACCAGCACTAATGCACCGGATCCCATCAGAACTCCGAAGTTAAGCGTGCTTGGCAAGAGTAGTACTAGGATGTGTGACCCGCTGGGAAGTCCTCGTGTTGCACCCCCTTTTTCAATTTTTTTTGCTCCGGTTAGGGTTGCCAAGATACTTCATCCACCATATTTCTATTATCGAATCCCACGGCACCTTGGGCAAGACAACTTTGCTTCGCGTGGAGGCTGGGCCTGCAAACCGAGGGAGTAGGGCTTGTAACCAGCTATCCGTCGCTCCGGTGCCAATAAATTTTGATCCGTAAGGAGTTACGCGGCGCACAGCATACCGTTGCAAAGCTCTCTGAGAGTTCTACGACGGAGGCAGCCAGCTTGCTTGCCGTGCCCATTTTTGGAGCCCAAAATCTAACGTTTTCATCAGTTTCGGGCCACTTTTCTTCTTTTGCTCTGTTTTTTAATCCCGGATCGTACGTCGTGAGCTGTTAAAAGGACGACAACCTTAGTCGCTGGACATTAGAGGGCCCTAAAACGCGTCGATATCACGAATTGCGAGGATGCTGCGTTGTTGAAGCGGATGGGTTGTTGTTAAGCCCTTTGGGCCTTTTGAATTGGCCATCTCCCAAGGCTGGGACTGTGAACCGTTAACACAGAAAGGAATTGTGCCTCAACATGACGGGTGCGATCAAACCAGTACTAATGCACCAGATCCCATCAGAACTCCGAAGTTAAGCGTGCTAGGGCGAGAGTAGTACTCGGATAGGTGACCCCTTGGGAAGTCCTCGTGTTGCACACCCCTTTTCAATTTTTTTTTCTCCGGTTAGGGTTTCCAAGATACTTCATCCACCTCATTTCTATTATCGAATCCCACGGCACCTTGGGCAAGACAACTTCGCTTCACGTGGAGGCTGGGCCCGCAAACCGGGGGAGTAAGGCTTGTGACCAGCTATTCGTCGCTCCGGTGCCAATAAATTTTGATCCGTAAGGATTTACGTGGCGCACAGCATACCGTTGCAAAGCTCTCTGAGAGCTCTACGACGGGGACAGCCAACTTGCTTGCTGTGCCCTTTTTGGAGCCCAAAATCTAATGTTTTCATCAGTTTCGGTCCACTTTTCTTCTTTTGTTCTGTTTTTTCGTCCCGTATCGTACGTCGTGAGCTGTTTAAAGGACAACAACCTTACTCGCGGGACATTAGAGGGCCCTACAATGAGTCGATATCACGTCTTGCGAGGATGCTGCGTTGTTGAAGCGGATGGGGTGTCGTTAATCCCTTTGGGCCTTATGAATAGGCCATCTCTCTAGGCTGGGACTGTGGATCGTTAACACATAAAGGAATTGTGCCCTCAACATGACTGGTGCGATCATACAATCACTACTGCACCGGATCCCATCAGACCTCTGAAGTTAAGCATGCTTTGGCGATAGTAGTACTAAGATGGGCAACCCCCTGGGAAGTCTTCGTGTTGCACCCCCGTTTTCAATTTTTTTTGCCCTGGTTAAGGTTGCCAAGATACCTTATCCACCACATTTCTATTATCAAATCCCACGACACCTTGGGCAAGACAACTTCGCTTCACATGGAGGCTAGGCCCGCAAACCGATAGTGTAGGGCTTGTGACCAGGTCTCCGTCGCTCCGAAGCCAATAAATTTTGATCTGTAAGGAGTTACCCGGCACACTGCATACCGTTGCAAAGCTCTCTGAGAGCTCTACGATGGGGGCAGCCAGCTTGCTAGCTGTGCCATTTTTTGGAGCCCAAAATCTAACGTTTTCATCAGTTTCGGTCCACTTTTCTTCTTTTGTTCTGTTTTTTCGTCCCGTATCGTACGTCGTGAGCTGTTTAAAGGACAACAACCTTACTCGCGGGACATTAGAGGGCCCTACAATGAGTCGATATCATGTCTTGCGAGGATGCTGCGTTGTTGAAGCGGATGGGTTGTCGTTAATCCCTTTGGGCCTTATGAATAGGCCATCTCTCTAGGCTGGGACTGTGAATCGTTAACACATAAAGGAATTGTGCCCTCAACATGACTGGTGCGATCATACCAGCACTAATACACCGGATCCCATCAGAACTCCGAAGTTAAGCGTGCTTGGGCGAGAGTAGTACTAGATGGGCAACCCCTTGGGAAGTCCTCGTGTTGCACCCCCCTTTTCAATTTTTTTTTCTCTGGTTAGGGTTGCCAAGATACTTTATCCACGACATTTCTCTTACCGAATCCCACAACACCTTGGGCAAGAAAACTTCGTTTCACGTGGAGGCTGGGCCCGCAAACCGAGGGCGTAGGGCTTGTGACTAGATCTCCGTCAATCCGGTGCCCATAACTTTTAATCCGTAAGGAGTTACGCGGCGCACAACATACCGTTGCAAAGCTCTCCGAGAGCTCTATGACAGGGGCAGCCAGCTTTCTCGATGTGCTCATTTTTGGAGCCCAAAATCAAATGTTTTCTTCTGTTTCGGGCCACTTTTCTTCTTTTGCTCTATTTTTCCGTCCCGAATTGTACGTCGTGAGTTGTTAAAAGGACGAAAACCTTACTTGCGGGACATTAGAGGGCCCTACAATGCGTCGATATTACGTCTTGCGAGGATACTGCGTTGTTGAAGCAGACGGGTTATCGTTAATCCCATTGCGCCATCTCTCTAGGCTGGGACTGTGAACCGTTAACACATAAAGGAATTGTGCCCTCAACATGATGGGTGCGATCATCCCAGCACTAATGCCGCGGTTCCCGTCAGAACTCCGAAGTTAAGTGTGCTTGGGCGAGAGTAGTACTAGGATGGGTGACCCCCTGGGAAGTCCGCGTGTTCCCCCCTCATTTTCAATTTTTTTTGCTCCGGTAAGGGTTGCCAAGATACTTTATCCACCACATTTCTATTATCGAATCCCACAGCACCTTGGGCAAGACAACTTCGCTTCACGTGGAGGTTGGGCCCGCAAACCGAGGGAGTTGGGCTTGTGACCAGGTCTCCGTCGCTCCGGTGCCAATAAATTTTGATCCGTAAGGAGGTACGAGGCGCACAGCATTCCGTTGCAAAGCTCACCAAGAGCTCTACGACGGGGGAAGCCAGCTTGCTTGCTGTGCCCTTTTTGGAGCCCAAAATCTAACGTTTTCATTAGTTTCAGGCCACTTTTCTTCTTAGGCTCTATTTTTTCGTCCCGGATCGTACGTCGTGAGCTGTTAAAAGGACGACAACCTTACTCACGGGACATTAGAGGGCCCTACAATGCGTCAATATCACGTCTTGCAAGGATGCTGCGTTGTTGAAGCAGATGGGTTGTCGTTAATCCCTTTGGGCCCTCAGAATAGGCCATCTCTCTAGGCTAGGACTGTGAACCGTTTACACATAAAGGAATTGTGCCCTCAACATGACGGGTGCGATCATACCAGCACTAATGCACCAGATCCCACCAGAACTCCGAAGTTAAGCGTGCTTGGGCGAGAGTAGCACTAGGATGGGTGACCCCCTGGGAAGTCCTCGTGTTGGACACCCCATTTTCAATTTTTTTTGCTCCGGTAAGGGTCGCCAAGATACTTTATCCACCACATTTCTATTATTGAATACCACTGCACCTTGGGTAAGACAACTTCTCTTCATGTGGAGGCTGGGCTCGCAAACCGAGGGCGTAAGGCTTGTGACCAGGTCTCCGTCGATCCGGTGCCCATTACTTTTGATCCGTAAGGAGTTAGGCGGCGCACAACATTCCGTTGCGAAGCTCTCCGAGAGCTCTACGACGGGGGCAATCAGCTAGCTTGCTGTGCCATTTTTGGAGCCCAAAATCTAATGTTTTCATCAGTTTCAGTCCACTTTTCTTCTTTTGCTCTCTTTTTTCGTCCCGGATCGTACGTCGTGAGCTGTTAAATGGACGACAACCTTACTCGCGGGACATTAGAGGGCCCTAAAACGCTTCGATATCACGTCTTGTGAGGATGTTGCGTTGTTGAAGCGGATGGGTTGTCGTTAATCCCTTTGGGCCTTCTGAATAGGCCATCTCCCTAGGCTGGGATTGTGAACCGTTAACACATATAGGAATTTTGCCCTCAACATGACAGGTGCGATCATACCAGCAGTAATGCACCGGATCCCATCAGAACTCTGAAGTTAAGCGTGCTCGGGCGGCAGCAGTACTAGGATGGGTGACCCCCTGGGAAGTCCTCGTGTTGGACACCCCATTTTCAATTTTTTTTGCTCCGGTAAGGGTCGCCAAGATACTTTATCCACCACATTTCTATTATTGAATACCACTGCACCTTGGGTAAGACAACTTCTCTTCATGTGGAGGCTGGGCTCGCAAACCGAGGGCGTAAGGCTTGTGACCAGGTCTCCGTCGATCCGGTGCCCATTACTTTTGATCCGTATGGAGTTACGCGGCGCACAATATACCGTTGGAAAGCTCTCTGAGAATTCTATGACGGGAACAACTAGCTTGCTCGCTTTGCCTGTTTTTGGAGCCCGAAATCAAACATTTTCATCAGTTTCGGGCCACTTTTCTTCTTTTGCACTGTTTTTCCGTCCTGGATCGTACGTCGTGAGCAATTAAAAGGACAACAACCTTACTCGTGAGACATTAGAGGGCCCTACAACATGTCGATATCACGTCTTGGGAGGGTGCTGCGTTGTTGAAGCGGATGGGTTGTCCTTAAGCCCATTAGGCCTTCTAAATGGGCCATCTCTCTAGGCTGGGACTGTGAACCGTTTACACATAAAGGAATTGTTCCCTCAACATGACGGGTACGATCATACCAAAACTAATGCACCGGATACCATTAGAACTCCGAAGTTAAGCGTGCTTGGACGAGAGTAGTACTAGGATGGGTGTGCCCTTGGGAAGTCCTCGTGTTGCACCCCCTTTTTCAATTTTTTTTGCTCCGGTTAGGGTTGCCAAGATACTTCATCCACCACATTTCTATTATCGAATCCCACGGCACCTTGGGCAAGACAACTTCGCTTCACGTGGAGGCTAGGCCCCCCAACCGAGGGAGTAGGGCTTGTGACCAGCTATCCGTCGCTCAGGTGCCAATAAATTTTGATCCGTAAGGAGTTACGCGGCACACAGCATACCGTTGCAAAGCTCTCCGAGAGCTCTATGATGGGGGCAGCCAGCTTGCTAACTGTGCCTGTTTTTGGAGCCCAAAATCTAACGTTTTCATTTGTTTCGGGCCACTTTTCTTCTTTTGCTCTGCTTTCCCGTGGGGGATCGTACTTCGTGCGCTATTAAAAGGACGACAACCTTACTCGTGGGACATTAGAGGGCCCTACAACATGTCGATATCATGTCTTGCGAGGATGCTTCGTTGTTGAAGCGGATGGGTTGTTCTTAAGCCCATTAGGCCTTCTAAATGGGCCATCTATCAGGGCTGGGACTGTGAACCGTTAACACATAAAGGAATTGTGCCCTCAACATGACGAGTGCAATCATACCAGCACTAATGCACATGATCGCTTCAGAACTCCGAAGTAAAAAGTGCTTGGGCGAGAGTAGTACTAGGATGGGTGACGCCCTGGGAAGTCCTCGTGTTGCACCCCCTTTTCAATTTTTTTGCTCCGGTAAGGGTTGCCAAGATACTTTATCCACCACATTTCTATTATCGAATCCCATGGCACCTTGGGCAAGACAACTTCGCTTCACGTGGAGGCTGGGCCTGTAAACCGAGGGAGTTGGGCTTGTGATAAGGTCTCCGTCGCTCCGGTGCCAATAAATTTTGATCCGAAAGAAGTTACGCGGCGCATAGCATTCAGTTGCAAAGCTCTCTGAGAGCTCTACGACGGGGGCAGCCAGCTGGCTTGCTGTGCCCTTTTTGTAGTCCGAAATCAAAGTTTTCATCAGTTTCAAGCCACTTTTCTTCTTCTGCTCTATTTTTTCATCCCGGATCGTACATCGTGAGCTGTTAAAAGGACGACAAGCTTACTCGCGGGACATTAGAAGGCCCTACAATGCGTCGATATCACGTCTTGCGAGGATGCTGCATTGTTCAAGCGGATGGGTTGTCGTTAATCCCTTTGGGCCTTCTGAATAGGCCATCTCTCTAGGCTGGGACTGTGAACCGTTAACTCACAAAGGAATTGTGCCCTCAACATGACGGGTGCGATCATACCAGCACTAATGCACCGAATCCCATCAGAACTCCGAAATTAAGCGTGCTTGGGCGAGAGTAGTACTAGGATGGGTGACCCCCTAGGAAGTCCTCGTGTTGCACCCCTCTTTTCAATTTTTTTTGCTCCGGTTAAGGTTGCCAAGATACTTTATCAACCACATTTCTATTATCGAATCCCACGGCACCTTGGGCAAGACAACTTCGCTTCACGTGGATGCTGGGCCCGTAAACCGAGGGTGTAGGTCTTGTGACCAGGTCTGCGTCGATCCGGTGCCCATAACTTTTGATCCGTAAGGAGTGACGCGGTGCATAACATACCGTTCCAAAGCTCTCCGAGAGCTCTATAAAGTAGGCAACCAGCTTGCTCGCTGTGCCTGTTTTTGGAGCCCAAAATCTAACGTTTTCATCAGTTTCGGGCACTTTTCTTCTTTTGTTCAGTTTTTCCGTCCTGGATCGTACGTCGTGAGCTGTTAAAAGGACGACAACCTTACTCACGGGACATAAGAGGGCCCTACAACGCCTCGATATCACGTATTGCAACGATGCTACGTTATTGAAGCGGATGGGTTGTCCTTAAGCCCATTAGGCCTTCTGAATGGGCCATCTCTCTAGGCTGGGACTGTGAACTGTTAACACATAAAGGAATTGTGCCCTCAACATGATGGGTGCGATCATACCAGCACTAATGCACCGGATCCCAACAGAACTCCGAAGTTAATCGTGCTTGGGCGAAGTAGTACTAGGATGGGTGACCCTCTGGGCAGTCCTCGTGTTGCACCCCCCTTTTCAATTTTTTTTGCTTCGGTTAGGGTTGCCAAGATACTTCATCTGCCACATTTCTATTATCAAATCCGACGGCACCTTGGGCAAGACAACTTCGCTTCACGTGGAGGCTGGGATCGCAAACCGAGGGAGTAGGGCTTGTGACCAGGTATCCGTCGCTCCGGTGCCAATAAATTTTTATCCGTAAGGAATTACACAGTGCACAGCATTCCGTTGCAAAGCTCTCCGAGTGCTCTGCGACGGGGGCAGCCAGCTTGCTTGCTGTGCCTGTTTTTGGAGCCCAAAATCTAACGTTTTCATCAGTTTCGGGCCACTTTTCTACTTTTGCTCTGTTTTTTCGTCCCGGATCGTACGTCGTGAGCTATTAAAAGGATGACAACCTTACTCGCGGGACATTAGAGGGCCCTACAACGCGTCGATATCACGTCTTGCGAGGATGCTGCATTGTTGAAGCAGATGAGTTGTCCTTAAGCCCATTAGGCCTTCTAAATGGGCCATCTCTCTAGGCTGGGACTGTGAACCGTTAACACATAAAGGAATTGTGCCCTCAACATGACGGGTGCGATCATACCAGCACTAATGCACCGGATCCCATCAGAACTCCGAAGTTAAGCGTGCTTGGGCAAGAGTTGTACTAGGATGGGTGACCCCCTTGGAAGTCTTCGTGTTGCACCCCCCTTTTCTATTTTTTTTGCTCCGATAAGGGTTGCCAATATACTTTATCGACCACATTTCTATTATCGAATCCCACGGCACCTTGGCCAAGACAACTTCGCTTCACGTGGAGGCTGGGCCCTCAAACCGAGGGAGTTGGGCTTGTGACCAGGTCTCCGTCGCTCCGGTGCCTATAAATTTTGATCCGTTAAGAGTTACGCTGCGACAGCATTCCGTTGCAAAGCTCTCCGAGAGCTCTATGACGGGGGCAGCCAGCTTGCTCGCTTTGCCTGTTCTTGGAGCCCAAAATCTAATGTTTTCATCAGTTTTAGGTCACTTTTCTTCTTCTGCTCTGTTTTTTCGTACCGGATCGTACGCTGTGAGCTGTTAAAAGGACGACAACCTAACTCGCGGGACATTAGAGGGCCCTACAATGCGTTGATATCACGTCTTGCGAGGATGCTGCATTGTTGAAGTGGATGGGTTGTCGTTAATCCCTTTGGGCCTTCTGAATAGGCCATCTCTCTCGGCTGGGACTGTGAACCGTTAACTCATAATGGAATTGTTCCCTCCACATGACGGGTGCGATCATACCAGCACTAATGCACCGGATCCCATCAGAACTCCGAAGTTAAGCGTGCTTGGGCGAGAGTAGTACTAGATGGGTGACCCCTTGGGATGTCCTTGTGTTGCACCCCCCTTTTCAATTTTTTTTGCTCCGGTTAGGGTTGCCAAGATACTTTATCCACCACATTTCTATTATCGAATCCCACGGCACCTTGGGCAAGACAACTTCGCTTCACGTGGAGGCTGGTCCGGCAAACCGAGGGCGTAGGTCTTGTCACCAGGTCTCCGTCGATCCGGTGCCCATAACTTTTGATCGGTAAGGAGTTACGCAGCGTACAACATACCGTTGCAAAGCACTCCGAGAGCTCTATGACGGGGGCAGCTAGTTTGCTTGCTGTGCTTGTTCTTGGAGACCAAAATCTAAAGTTTTCAACAGTTTCAGGCCACTTTTCTTCTTTTGCTCAGTTTTTTCGTCCCAGATCGTACATTGTGAGCTGTTAAAAGGACGACAACCTTACTCGCGGGATATTAGAGGGCCCTACAACGCGTCGATATCACGTCTTGCAAGGATGCTGCGTTGTTGAAGTGGATGGGTTGTCCTTAAGCCCATTAGCCTTCTGAATGGGCCATCTCTCTAGGCTGGGACTGTGAACCGTTAACACATAAAGGAATTGTGCCTTTAACACGACGGGTGCGATCATACCAGCACTAATGCACCGGATCGCATCAGAACTCCGAAGTTAATCGTGCTTGGGGGAGAGTAGTACTAGGATGGGTGACCCCCTGGTTAGTCCTCGTGTTGCACCCCCCTTTTCAAATTTTTTTGCCCTAGTTAGGGTTGCCAAGATACTTTATCCACCAAATTTCTATTACCGAATCCCACGGCACCTTGGGCAAGACAACTTCGTTTCACGTAGAGGCTAGGCCCGCAAACTGAGGGCGTAGGGCTTGTGACCAGGTCTCCGTCGCTCCGGTGCCTATAACTTTTGATCCGTAAGGAATTACGCAGCGTACAACATACCGTTGGAAAGGTCTCCGAGAGCTCTACGACGAAGGTAAATAGCTTGCTCGCTGTGTGTGAGTCCCGACCCCGAATAACATGTGTTACCTTGATTTGCGTGCCATAGACCCCTAATTATATGACCGACCTTGGATTAGTGTCATGTCTTGGTTTTCGTGCATACCTCGTCAAACGTGCCTTGACCTAGAATAGTGTGCCTTAATCCCCGACTCACGTGCGGTACCTAGAAATACGTTCTTTGACCTCGATATACGTGCGTTACCTCATTTCGTGTGCCCTAACCTTGAACTGCGTACCTTAACCTAGGTTTAAGAGTTGTACCTCGATTTGTGTGCATTATATTGAATTACGTGCCTTGCATTGGTTTATGTGCATTCACCTAGGATTGCATGCATTAGTCTTGAAGTCCGTGTCTTACCTCGTAGTTCGTGTCTATCTCGTGATTCGTGCCCTGTATTGATTTCTGTGTGTGTCTCGTAGTGCGTGCCCTAGACTTAGGAAAGCGTGCCCGCACGCTAATCAATAAAGAATCCTACACAAAGCACTAGACTATAAAATAATCCTACAAACACCACTAACTATTATTATAATTCTAATTCAAATCTCTACAAAATCCACTAACACCTAAATATTATATTTTAAACTCACTACAAGACAAAATCTCACAAACCTCTAAACATATCCTATATTCTATTCTACCTAAAATCCCTAAATACCCAACATTCTCTTACACACATGTTAAAACAATTCAAAATATGACACAAATCTGAATTTTTGCATGCCCAAGGCCAACATATGCATCAACTTTTGCAAAAGCCTCATTTTCTCTCATTTCTCTCACTTTCCTCACATTTTCTCTCTCTCCCTCTCACTCTCTCTCTCCATTTCGGTTTTGGCTGAGTTATCTCCACCTCTTAGATCATCTTCATCATCCTATGGTGCATCAAGACAAACCACAAGCAAAGAAACTCACCCAAGCAAGCTAGGATGCAAAAATCACTCATGCATGTGCTTTGAAGACTTCTATTCGGCCTAGGTGAGCTTCTTGGCATCCATTTATTTTCTTCATGTTATAACCTCATGCATGTGCTAAGAGATTGATCACTAAGCTAGGAAAAATAGAGAAAAGCTAGTTGGGTAGTCGCCTAAGCAAGGAGAGGGAGAAGGTTGTGCTTCAACAATGGTTTTTGAGCAACTTGTGGTTGATTGCTAAGGTGAGGGTTAAAACCTTTTGAAAACTCTTCAAAAATTCACATGCATGCTCATAGATGTGTGTATTTGCTTCTGTATTTGAGCTATATGGTCTTTCATGAGCTTAAACAACCATGCATGGCAAGATCTTGGCTTGAAAATGATGCTAGGTGAAGTCGAAATTGTTGACAGCTCTCTGACCAGTCTGTTCGAGGTAATTTTAGCTAGGAAAATTATGTTTAAAATGCTTGAAATTGGTAGGTGACTAGTTTGGACAGTTTTGAAGATTTTTCCCAGAAATAGGCCAAAGCTAATTTTGACTCTAAGGTCCTAAAAATGGCAAATCTTTAAAATGTGACCAAATCTGGAAATCTGGAAAAATGAAGCAGGTTTTGGCAGATGCACTGACCTTGTAGAACGAACCCGATTTGACTTAGTTAATGATATCCAAATGTATGAAAATTGGTGTACTGCTAGATTTTTCAGTTCTGGACATTTTTGTCAGAAATGGACTAAGGCTGAATCTGATCCTAAAGACCTCAAAAACGTCAATTATAGAAATGTGTGCAAATCTGGACAGTTTTGTGCTACTTCACTGTTTCGGCTATAACTAATGATTCTGAACTCCAATTGATGCAAGGTTTGTTTCTGATTTTAGTTAACTTCTTAAGCTTTAATTTGAAATCTTATTCACTGGATCTAGAGATTTTTTGATTATCCTATTGATTTTGATAAAACAGCCTATTGCAGTAAAGGTTTCACTTAGCTATATGCTTGGAAAATTGATGTAACCTCTCTTGTGGTACTAATTTCTTGGAATTGTGGTGTTGGAATGTTGTGTGGACTGTTTTGGGTACTTGAGGATGTTTGAATTGAATGATACATGACTTGAGAATGATTTTGAGTTGACTTAGGGTTTAATCACGCGGTTAAGCATGAAACGGAAACCCTGATGACTAGGTAGTCTTGCTAAGTGTTGATCATTTGGATATTGTGTGGAAATTATATGCTTAGTGGGCTGCCTGTAAATGTCTTATGACTTCAAATGTGATTTTGACCATTGCATGTTGACAAATTAGCTTTTCTTACACCCGAACCCATGATTGATGTCATTGCATGTTGAATAATCTTATCACTTGATCACGTGGGCTTCTTAATGAGTTATATGGTCTGTTTTACATGTGTTACATGGCTGCCCGTTTAATTTTCATATAACTCTATATTCCTTTCAAGTGAAATTTCCTGTCTTATCGTGTCCTGCTTGTTTACCTGTCAATGTGCAATCTTATGACTGTCCGGAGGCAACCTACTTTGTTGTCCTCCTACTGTGATATATTACCTGTCATGAATGTGCATTGCATACAAGGTTGCAACCTTTCCTGTTGGCATGGTAGCGATCACGCACACCGGGCGGCATCAGGCTTGCCGGTGCACCCGTGACTACCATGGTCCCATTCCCTCTCTCGCTTGGGGGATAGACTTCCTCCGAGAGTTGGGTCGTAGGATTTTGGGGTACATCCGGAGTACACCCACCTGGCGTGTTTGGGGGATGATTTGAAGTTGGCCGCAACAACTGATCCTGGAACTGATCTGAGAGCAAAAGCTCACTGTATCCTTTTTACTATGTGTATAAGTACTCTCGCTTGGTTCCTAGAGAACCTCGGGGAGGAAAGACCGGTATTCCTGTTTTGTACTTGTATTTCTGTTGTATTCATGTTGAGAAAGGGATTTTCATAAGTTTAACCGGAAAATGAGTTTCAAAACTTATTTCTCGTTCCCCCTCGCTGAGTTCATAAGGACTCACCCTCTTTTATCATCTCAGGTGAAGAAGAACAGGTACAGGAACCCGAGGACAATGTACCTAATGATGAACCCCTGGAGTGATTGCCTATTATTGTTGTTTTGCTTGAACGTGACTACTTGTGTACCTTGTGCTGCTTGAAGACCATTTATTTTATGTTACTTGTTGTTGCTAATGTAAAAGACCCCCGTTGTAATTTGGGGTCTAATTTTGGTTTGTACTTATATTAAGTAGACTGATGCTAGACATAACACTATTGTGATCGTTTTGCTTTTATCACCGATAGTATCTATCTTAGGTTATGACGCTTTGGTTAAGATCTAAGTAAATGAACTTATCCAATCTTAACAGGTACTTGCTATTGAGCTAAGATCAACATGTATATTTGTAACGAGGACAAATAAGAAAACAAGACATAGTATCATGCTAGGCTATAAATCAAACGGGACGTCGAAATAACCAATAGGCAATCCAATCGATAGTAAATTAGTAATCTTAGTTGGAAATGAATTTGAGACGGTAAACTTTGAGGCGTTTAGAGAATTAGGTTAAACCAAATGGCCAATTACAGCCGTTATGCTGCTGGTTTTCCAGAAAAACTTTGGAGTTTAGACTAAATCATTAGGTGTTAATCTTCATAAACAGCTAAGTACATGATATTACTTGAATGTTAGTTCACACCCTAGTCTAACCTTATAGGCCGGGTTGGGGGCGTGACAATCAACTAAGTTAATTCTATCTAATTCCACTTAGGTGCTCATTTGCAAACTAAAGGATAATAGGTACTTGCATGATATGAAATTGACAAATAAACGGGACATAGTTATCATGTTAGGCTTATTAACCAAACGAGACTTTCAAGATAAACTAGTAGGCCAATCGGTTGGTAACAAATAAGAGTCCTTAATGGATTGGGTTAATGATTGGAATAATTGAGGCGTTTAGAGAATTAGGTCAAACCAAATAGCCCAATTACAGCCGTTATGCTGCCGGTTTACCGAAAAATTTTGGAGTTTAGGACAAAACGTTAAGTGTTAAATCTTTATAAACAGTTAAGTGTGTGATATTACCTGACTGTTTAGTTCACACCCTAGTCTAACCTTATAGGCCGGGTTGGGGCGTGACACTGTGCCCTTTTTTGGAGCCCAACATCGAATGTTTTCATCAGTTTTCGGCCACTTTTCTTCTTTTGCTCTGTTTTTTCGTCCCGGATCGTACGTCGTGAGCTATTAAAAGGACGACAACGTTACTCCTAGGACATTAGAGAGCCCTACAACGCGTCGATATCACGTCTTGTGAGGATGCTGTGTTGTTGAAGTCGATGGGTTGTCGTTAAGCCCATTGGGCCTTTTGAATGGGCCATCTCTCAAGGCTGGGACTGTGAACCGTTAACACATAAAGGAATTGTGCCCTCAACATGACGGGTGCGATCATACCAGCACTAATGCACCGGATCCTATCAGAACTCCGAAGTTAAGCGTGCTAGGGCGAGAGTAGTATTAGGATGGGTGACCCCCTGGGAAGTCCTCGTGTTGCACCCCCCTTTTCAAATTTTTTTGCCCTGGTTAGGGTTGCCAAGATATTTTATCCACCAAAATTCTATTACTGAATCCCACGGCACCTTGGGCAAGACAACATCGCTTCACGTAGAGGCTGGGCCAGCAAACTGAGGGCGTAGGGCTTATGACTAGGTCTCCGTCGCTCCGGTGCCCGTAACTTTTGATCCGTAAGGACTTACGCGGCTCACAGCATACCGTTGGAAAGCTCTCCGAGAGCTCTACGACGGAGACAGCTAGCTTGCTCGCTGTGCCCGTTTTTGGAGCCCAAGATCGAACGTTTTCATTAGTTTTCGGCCACTTTCTTCTTTTGCTCTGTTTTTTCATCCCGGATTGTACGTCGTGAGCTATTAAAAGGACGACAACGTTACTCGCGGGACATTAGAGGGCCATACAATGCGTCGATATCACGTCTTGAGAGGATGCTACGTTATTGAAGCAGATGGGTTGCCGTTAAGCCTATTGGGTCTTTTGAATGGGCCATCCCTCTAGGCTGGGACTGTGAACCGTTAACACATAAAGGAATTATGCCCTCAACATGACGGGTGCGATCATACCAGCACTAATGCACCGGATTCCATCAGAACTCCGAAGTTAAGCGTGCTTGGGCGAGAGTAGTACTAGGATGGGTGACCCCCTAGGAAGTCCTCGTGTTGCACCCCCCTTTTCAATTTTTTTTGCCCTGGTTAGGGTTGCCAAGATACTTTATCCACCAAATTTCTATTACCGAATCCCACGGCACCTTGGGCAAGACAACATCGCTTCACGTAGAGGCTGGGCCCGCAAACTGAGGGCGTAGGGCTTGTGACCAGGTTTCCGTCGTTCTATTGCCCATAACTTTTGATCCGTAAGGACTTACGCGGCGCACAGCATACCGTTGGAAAGCTCTCCGAGAGCTCTACGATGGAGGAAGCTAGCTTGCTCGCTGTGCCCGTTTTTGGAGCCCAAGGTCGAACGTTTTCATTAGATTTCGGCTACTTTTCTTCATTTGCTCTATTTTTTCATCCCGGATCCTACGTCGTGAGCTATTTAAAGGACGACAACGTTACTCGCGAGACATTAGAGGGCCCTACAATGCGTCGATATCACGTCTTGCGAGGATGCTGTGTTGTTGAAGTAGATGGGTTGTTGTTAAGCCCATTGGGCCTTTTGAATGGGCCATCTCTCTAGGCTGGGACTGTGAACCGTTAACACATAAAGGAATTGTGCCCTCAACATGACGGGTGTGATAATACCAGCACTAATGCACCAGATCCCATCAGAACACCAAAGTTAAGTGTGCTTGGGCGAGAGTAGTACTACGATGGGTGACCCCCTGGGAAGTCCTCGTGTTGCACCCCTTTTTTCAATTTTTTTTGCCCTGGTCAGGGTTGCCAAGATACTTTATCCACCAAAATTTCTATTACCGAATCCCACGGCACCTTGGGAAAGACAACATCGCTTCACGTAGAGGCTGGGCCCTCAAACTGAGGGCGTAGGGCTTGTGACCAGGTCTCCGTTGCTCTGGTGCCCATAACTTTTGATTCGTAAGGACTTACGCGCCGCACAGCATATCGTTGGAAAGCTCTCTGAGAGCCCTACGACGGAGGCAGCTCGCTTGCTCACTTTGCCCATTTTTGGAGCACTAAATATAATGTTTTCATCAGTTTTCGGCCAATTTTTTTCTTTTGTTTTTTCATCCCGGATCGTATGTCATGAGCTATTAAAAGGACGACAACGTCACTCGCGGGACATTAGAGGGCCCTACAACGCGTCGATATCATATCTTGCGAGGATGCTGCGTTGTTGAAGCGGATGGGTTGTCGTTAAGCCCATTGAGCCTTTTGAATGGGCCATCACCCTAGGCTGGGACTGTGAACCATTAACACATAAATGAATTGTGCCCTCAACATGACGGGTGCGATCATACCAACACTAATGCACCGGATCCCATCAAAACGCCGAAGTTAAGCGTGCTTGGACGAGAGTAGTACTAGGATGGATGACCCCCTGGGAAGTCCTCGTGTTGCACCCCCCTTTTCAATTTTTTTTTGCCCTCGTTAGGGTTGCCAAGATACTTTATCCACCAAATTTCTATTACCGAATCCCACGGCACGTTGGGCAAGACAACTTCGTTTCACGTGGAGGTTGGGCCAGCAAACTGAAGCCGTAGGGCTTGTGACCAGGTCTCCGTCGCTACGGTGCCCATAACTTTTGATTCGTAAGGACTTACGCGGCTCACAGCATACCGTTGGAAAGCTCTACGAGAGCTGTACGACGAAGGTAGCCAACCTGCTTGTTGTGCCTCTTTTCGAAGCCCAAAATTGAATGTTTTCATCAGTTTTAGGCCACTTTTCTTCTTTTGCTCTGTTTTTTCGTCCCGTATTGTACGTCGTGGGCAATTAAAAGGATGACAACCTAACTCGCAGGACATTAGAGGGCCTTACATTGCGTCGATATCACGTCTTGCAAGGATGCTGCGTTGTTAAAGAGGATGGGTTGTCGTTAAGGCCATTAGGACTTTTGAATGGGCCATCTCTCTAGGCTGGGACTGTGAACCGTCAACACATAAAGGATTTGTTTCCTCAACATGACGGGTGTGATCATACCAGCACTAATGCACCAAAACCCATCAGAACTCCGAAGTTAAGCGTGCTTGGGCGAGAGTAGTACTAGGATGGGTGACCCCTTGGGAAGTCCTCGTGTTGCAACCCCCTTTCAATTTTTTTGCCCTGGTCAAGGTTGCCAAGATACTTTATCCACCAAATTTCTATTTACCGAATCCACGGCACCCTGGGCAAGACAACTTCGCTTCACGTAGAGGCTGGGCTCGCAAACTAAGGGCGTAGGGCTTGTGACCCGGTCTCCGTCGCTCCGGTGCCCATAACTTTTGATCCGTAAGGACTTACACGGTGCACAGCATACTGTCGGAAAGCTCTCCGAGAGCTCTACGATGGAGGTAGCTAGCTTGCTCGCTGTGCCCGTTTTTGGAGCCCAAGATCGAACGTTTTCATTAGTTTGAGGCCACTTTTCTTCTTTTGCTCTGTTTTTTCATCCCGAATTATACGTCGTGAGCTATTGAAAGGACGACAACGTTACTCGCGGGAAATTAGAGGGCCCTACAACGTGTCGATATCACATCTTGTGAGGATTCTGCGTTGTTGAAGTAGATGGGTTGTCGTTAAGCCATTTGGGCCTTTTGATTGGGCCATCTCTCTAGGCTGGGACTGTGACCCGTTAACACATAAAGGAATTGTCCCCTCAACATGACGGGTGCGATCATACCATCACTAATGCACCGGATCCCATTAGAACTCCGAAGTTAAGCGTGCTTGGGCGAGAATAGTACTAGGATGGGTGAGCCCTTGGAAGTCCTCGTGTTGCACCCTCATTTTCAATTTTTTTTGCCCTGGTTAGGGTTGCCAAGATACTTTATCCACCAAATTTCTATTACCGAATCCCACGGCACCTTGGGCAAGACAATATCGCTTCACGTAGAGGCTGGGCTCGTAAACTGAGGGCGTAGGGCTTGTGACCAGGTCTCCGTCGCTCCGGTGCCCATAACTTTTGATCCGTAAAGACATACACGGCGCACAACATACCGTTGGAAAGCTCTCCGAGAGCTTTACGACGGAGGCACCCAGCTTGCTCGCTGTGCTATTTTTTGGAGCCCTAAATATAACATTTTCATCAATTTTCGGCCACTTTTCTTCTTTTGCTCTGTTTTTCATCCCGAATCGTACGTCGTGAGCTATTAAAAGGACGACAACGTCACTCGCGGGACATTAGAGGGCCCTACAACGTGTCGATATCACGTCTTGCGAGGATGCTGCGTTGTTGAAGCGGATGGGTTGTCGTTAAGCCCATTGGGCCTTTTGAATGGGCCATCTCTCTAGGCTGGTACTGTGAACCATTAACACATAAAGGAATTGTGCATTCAACATGACGTGTGCGATCATACCAGCACAAATGCACCGGATCCCATCAGAACTCCGAAGTTAAACGTGCTTGGGCGAGAGTAGTACTAGGATGGATGACCCCCTGGGAAGTCCTCGTGTTGCACCCCCCTTTTAAATTTTTTTTGCCCTGGTTAGGGTTGCCAAGATACTTGATCCACCAAATTTCTATTACCGAATCCCACGGCACCTTGGGCAATACAACTTCGCTTCACGTAGAGGTTGGGCCCGCAAACTGAGGGCGTAGGGCTTGTGACCAGGTCTCTGTCGCTACGGTGTCCATAACTTTTGATCCGTAAGGACTTACGCGACGCACAGCATACCGTTGGAAATTTCTCGGAGAGCTCTACGACGTAGGCTGCCAGCCTGCTCGCTGTGGCCCTTTTTGGATCCCAAAATCGAATATTTTCATTAGTTTTCGTCCATTTTTCTTTTTTTGCTCAATTTTTTCATCCTGGATCATACGTCGTGGGCTATTAAAAGGACGACAATATTACTCGCGGGACATTAAAGAGCCCTACAATGCGTCGATATCACGTCTTGCGAGGATGCTGCGCTGTTGAAGTGGATGGGTTGTCGTTAAGCCCATTGGGCCTTTGGAATGGGCCATTTCTCTAGGCTAGGACTGCGAACCGTTAACAAATAAAGGAATTGTGCCCTCAACATGACGGGTGCTATCATACCAGCACTAATGCATCGCATCCCATCAGAACTCCGAAGTTAAGCGTGCTTGGGCGAGAGTAATAGTAGGATGGGTGACCCCCAGGGAAGTCCTAGTGTTGCACCCCCCTTTTCAATTTTTTTTGCCCAGGTTAGGGTTGCCAAGATAGTTATCCACCAAATTTCAATTACCGAATACCACGGCACCTTAGGCAAGACAACTTCGCTTCACGTAGAGGCTGGCCACGCAAACTGAGGGCGTAGGGCTTGTGACTAGGTCTCCGTTGTTCTGGTGCCCATAACTTTTGTTCCGTAAGGACTTACGCGGCGTACAACATATCGTTGGAAAGCTCTCCGAGAGCTCTATGATAGAGGCAGCTCGCTTGCTCGCTGTGCCCATTTTTGGAGCCCAAGATCGAATGTTTTCATTAGTTTTTGGCTACTTTTCTTCTTTTGTTCTATTTTTTCGTCCCGGATCGTACGTTGTGAA
The DNA here is from genome assembly GCA_037974665.1 of Ehretia macrophylla. Lineage (NCBI taxonomy): Eukaryota > Viridiplantae > Streptophyta > Magnoliopsida > Boraginales > Ehretiaceae > Ehretia > Ehretia macrophylla. The sequence continues at coordinate 85,419,328 of CM075765.1, read as the reverse complement.
CTATTAAAAGGACGACAATGTTACACACGGAACATTAGAGGGCCCTACAACGCGTCGATATCACGTCTTGCGAGGATGCTACGTTGTTGAAGTGGATGGGTTGTCGTTATGCCCATTGGGCCTTTTGAATGGGCCATCTCTTTAGGCCGGGACTGTGAACCGTTAACACATAAAGGAATTGTGCCCTCAACATGACGGGTGTGATCATACCAGCACTAATGCACCGAATCCCATCAAAACTCCGAAGTTAAGCATGCTTGGGCGAGAGTAGTACTAGGATGGGTGACCCCCTCGGAAGTCCTCGTGTTGCACCCCCCTTTCAAATTTTTTTGCCCTGGTTAGGGTTGCCAAGATACTTTATCCCCCAAATTTCTATTACCGAATCCCACTACACCTTGGGCAACACAACTTCGCTTCACGTAGAGGCTGGGCTAGCAAACTGAGGACGTAGGGCTTGTGACCAGGTCTCCGTCGCTCCAGTGCCCATAACCTTTGATCCGTAAGGACTTACACGGTGCACAGCATACCGTTGGAAAGCTCTCCGAGAGCTCTACGATGGAGGTAGCCAGCCTGCTCGCTATGCCCCTTTTTGGAGCCAAAAATCGAATGTTTTCATCAGTTTTTGGCCACTTTTCTTCTTTTGCTCTATTTTTTCGTCCTTGATCGTACGTCGTGGGCTATTAAAAGAACGACAATGTTACTCGAGGGACATTAGAGGGCCCTACAACGCGTCGATATCACGTCTTGTGAGGATGCTGCATTGTTGAAGCAGATGGGTTGTCGTTAAGCCCATTGGGCCTTTTGAATGGGCCATCTCTCTAGGCTAGGACTGTGAACCGTTAACACATAAAGGAATTGTGCCCTCAACAAGACAGGTGCGATCATACCAACACTAATGCATCGGATCCCATCAGAACTCCGAAGTTAAGCATGCTTGGGCGAGAGTAGTACTAGGATGGGTAACCCCCTGGGAAGTCCTCGTGTTGCACCCCCTTTTCAATTTTTTTTGCCCTGGTTAGGGTTGCCAAGATACTTTATCAACCAAATTTCTGTTACCAAATCCCACGGCACCTTAGGCAAGATAACTTCGCTTCACGTAGAGGCTGGGCACGCAAACTGAGGGCGTAGGGCTTGTTACCAGGTCTCCGTCGCTCCGGTACCCATAACTTTTGATCCGTAAGGACTTATGCGGCGCACAGCATACCGTTGGAAAGCTCTCCGAGAGCTCTACGATAAAGGCAGCTAGCTTGCTTGGTGGCCCCATTTTTGGAGCCCAAAATCGAATGTTTTCATCAGTTTTCAGCCACTTTTCTAGTTTTGCTCTATTTTTTCATCCCGGATCGTACATCGTGAGCTATTAAAAGGATGACAACGTTACTCACGGGACATTAGAGGGCCCTACAACGCGTCGATATCACGTCTTGCGAGGATGCTACGTTGTTGAAGTGGATTGGTTGTCGTTAAACCCATTGGGCCTTCTGAATGGGCCATCTTTCTAGGCTAGGACTGTGAACCGTTAACACATAAAGGAATTGTGCCCTCAACATGACAGGTTCGACCATGCCAGCACTAATGCACCAGATCCCATCAAAACTCTGAAGTTAAGCGTGCTTGGGCGAGAGTAGTACTTGGATGGGTGACCCCCTGGGAAGTCCTCGTGTTGTACCCCCTTTTCAATTTTTTTTGCCATGGTTAGGGTTGCCAAGATACTTTATCCACCAAATTTCTATTACCGAATCCCACTACAACTTGGGCAAGACAACTGCGCTTCACGTAGAGGCTGGGCCCGCAAATTGAGGGTGTAGGGCTTGTGACCAGGTCTCCGTCGCTCCGGTGCCCATAACTTTTTATCCGTAAAGACTTACGCTGCAAACAGCATACCGTTGGAAAGCTCTCCGAGAGCTCTGCGACAAAGGTAGCCAGCCTGCTCGCTGTGCCCCTTTTTGCAGCCCAAAATCGAATGTTATCATCAGTTTTCGGCCACTTTTCTACTTTTGCTCTGTTTTTTCATCCCGGATCGTACGTCGTGGGCTATTAAAGGATGACAAGGTTACTCGAGGGACATTAGAGGGCCCTACAACGCGTTGATATTACGTCTTGCAAGGATGTTGCGTTGTTGAAGTGGATGGGTTGTCGTTAAGCCCATTGGGCCTTTCGAATGGGCCATCTCTCTAGGCTGGGACTGTGAACCATTAACACATAAAGAAATTGTGCCCTCCACATGATGGGTGCTATCATACCAGGACTAATGAACTGGATCCCATAGGAACTCCGATGTTAAGCGTGCTTGGGCAAGAGTAGTACTAGGATGGGTGACCCCCTGAGAAGTCCTCGTGTTGCACCCCCCTTTTTAATTTTTCTTGCCCTGGTTAGGGTTGCCAAGATACTTTATGCACCAAATTTCTATTATCGAATCCCACAGCACCTTGGGCAAGACAACTTCACTTCATGTAGAGGCTGGGCCTACAAACTAAGGGCGTAGGGCCTGTGACCAAGTTTCCGTTACTCCTGTGCCTATAACTTTTGATCCGTAAGGACTTACGCGGTGCACAGCATACCGTTGGAAAGCTCTCCGAGAGCTCTACGATGGAGGTAGCTAGCTTGCTTGCTCTGCCCATTTTTGGAGACCAAATCAAACGTTTTCATCTATTTCGGGCCACTTTTCTTCTTTTGCTCTATTTTTCCATCTCGGATCGTATGTCCGGAGCTATTAAAAGGACGACAACGTTACCCGCAAGACATTAGAGGGCTCTACAATGCGTCAATATCACGTCTTGCTAGGATGCTGCGTTGTTGAACCCGATGGGTTATCGTTAAGCCCATTGGGCCTTTTGAATAGGCCATCTCTCAAGGTTGGGACTGTGAACCATTAACAAATAAAGGAATTGTGCCCTCAACATGATGGGTGCGATCATACCAGCACTAATGCACCGGATCCCATCAGAACTCCGAAGTTAAGCGTGCTTGGGCGAGAGTTGTACTAGGATGGGTGACCCCCTAGGAAGTCCTCGTGTTGTACCCCCCTTTTAAATTTATTTTACCCTGGTTAGGGTTGCCAAGATACTTTATCCACCAAATTTCTAATACCGTATCCCACGGCATCTTGGGCAAGACAATATCCCTTCACGTAGAGGCTGGGCCCGCAAACTGAGGGCGTAGGGCTTGTGACCAGGTCTCTGTCGCTCCGGTGCCCATAACTTTTGATCCGTGAGGACTTACGCAACTCACAGCATACTGTTGGAAAGCTCTCCGAGAGATCTACGGTGGAGGCAGCCAGGTTGCTCGCTGTGCCCCTTTTTGGAGCCTTAAATCTAATGTTTTCATCAGTTTTCGGCCACTTTTCTACTTTTGGTCTGTTTTTTCGTCCCCGATTGTACGTCGTGAGCTATTAAAAGGACGACAACGTTACTCGCGGGACATTAGAGGGCCTTACAACGCTTCGACATTACGACTTGCGTGGATGCTGCATTGTTGAAGCGGATGGGTTGTCGTTAAGCCCATTGGGCCTTTTGAATGGGCCATCTCTCTAGGCTGGAACTGTGAACCATTAATTCATAAAGGAATTGTGCCCTCAACATGACGGGTGCGATCATACCAGCACTAATGCACCGGATCCCATCAGAACTCCGAAGTTAAGCGTGCATGGGCGAGAGTAGAACTTGGATGGGTGACCCCGTGGGAAGTCCTCTTGGTGCAACCCCCTTTTCAATTTTTTTTGCCCTGGTTAGGGTTGCCAAGATACTTTATCCACCAAATTTCTATTACCGAATGCCACGGCACCTTGGGAAGACAACTTCGCTTCACGTGGAGGCTGGGCCCGCAAACTGAGGGCGTCGGGCGTCGGGCTTATGACCAGGTCTCCGTCGCTACGGTGCCCATAACTTTTGATCCGTAAGGACTTACGCGTCGCACAGTATACCGTTGGAAGGCTCTCCGAGTGCTCTACGATAGAGGCAGTTAGCCTGCTCGTTGTGCCCCTTTTTGGAGCCCAAAATCGAACGTTTTCATTATTGTTCGGCCACTTTTCTTCTTTTTCTCTATTTTTTCGTCCCGGATCGTACGTCCTGAGCTATTAAAATGACGACAACGTTACTCGCTGGACATTAGAGGGCCCTACAACGCGTCGATATCACGTCTTACGAGGATGCTACGATGTTGAAGCGGATGGGTTGTCGTTAAGCCCATTGGGCCTTTTCAATGGGCCATCTCTCTAGGCTGGTACTGTGAACCGTTAACACATAAAGGAATTGTGCCCTCAACATGACGGGAGCGATCATACCAGCACTAATGCACCGGATCCCATCAGAACTCCGAAGTTAAGCGTGCTTGGTCGAGAGTAATACTAGGATGGGTGACCCCCTCGGAAGTCCTTGTGTTGCACCCCCCTTTTCAAATTTTTTTGCCCTGGTTAGGGTTGCCAAGATACTTTATCCACCAAATTTCTATTACAAAATACCATGACACCTTAGGCAAGACAACTTCGCTTCACGTAGAGGTTGGGCACGCAAACTGAGGGCGTAGGGCTTGTGACCAGGTCTCCGTCGGTCCGGTGCCCATAACTTTTGATCCGTAAGGACTTATGCGGCGCACAACATACCGTTGGAAAGCTCTCCGAGAGCTCTACGATGGAGGCAGCTAGCTTGCTCGCTGGCCTCGTTTTTGGAGCCCAAGATCGAACGATTTCATTGGTTTTCGGCCACTTTTCTTCTTTTGTTCTGTTTTTTCATCCCGGATCATACGTCGTGAGCTATTAAAAGGACGAAAACGTTACTCGCGGGACATTAGAGAGCCCTACAACGCGTCGATATCACGTCCTGTGAGGATGCTACGTTGTTGAAGTGGATTGGTTGTCGTTAAGCCCATTGGGCCTTTTGAATGGGCCATCTCTCTAGGCTAGGACTGTGAACCGTTAACACATAAAGGAATTGTGCCCTCAACATGACAGGTGCGATCATACCAACACTAATGCATCGGATCCCATCAGAACTCCGAAGTTAAGCATGCTTGGGCAAGAGTAGTACTAGGATGGGTAACCCCCTGGGAAGTCCTCGTGTTGCACCCCCCTTTTCAATTTTTTTTGCCCTGGTTAGGGTTGCCAAGATACTTTATCCACCAAATTTCTGTTACCAAATCCCACGGCACCTTAGGCAAGATAACTTCGCTTCACGTAGAGGCTGGGCACGCAAACTGAGGGCGTAGGGCTTGTTACCAGGTCTCCGTCGCTCCGGTACCCATAACTTTTGATCCGTAAGGACTTATGCGGCGCACAGCATACCGTTGGAAAGCTCTCCGAGAGCTCTACGATGAACGCAGCTAGCTTGCTGGCTGGCCCCATTTTTGGAGCCCAATATCGAACGATTTCATTAGTTTTCGGCCACTTTTCTACTTTTGCTCTATTTTTCCGTCCCGGATCGTACGTCGTGAGCTATTAAAAGGACGACAACGTTACTCGCGGGACACTAGAGAGCCCTACAACGCGTCGATATCACGTCTTGTGAGGATGCTACGTTGTTGAAGTGGATTGGTTGTCGTTAAGCCCATTGGGCCTTTTGAATGGGCCATCTCTCTAGGCTAGGACTGTGAACCGTTAACACATAATAGAATTGTGCCCTCAACATGACAGGTGCGATCATACAAGCACTAATGCACCGGATCCCATCAAAACTCCGAAGTTAAGCGTGCTTGGGCGAGAGTAGTACTAGGATGGGTAACCCCCTGGGAAGTCCTCGTGTTGTACCCCCTTTTCAATTTTTTTTGCCATGGTTAGGGTTGCCAAGATACTTTATCCACCAAATTTCTATTACCGAATCCCACTACACCTTGGGCAAGACAACTGCGCTTCATGTAGAGGCTGGGACCGCAAATTGAGGGCGTAGGGCTTGTGACCAGGTCTCCGTCGCTCCGGTGCCCATAACTTTTTATCCGTAAAGACTTACGCTGCAAACAGCATACCGTTGGAAAGCTCTCCGAGAGCTCTGCGACAAAGGTAGCCAGCCTGCTCGCTGTGCCCCTTTTTGCAGCCCAAAATCGAATGTTATCATCAGTTTTCGGCCACTTTTCTACTTTTGCTCTGTTTTTTCATCCCGGATCGTACGTAGTAGGCTATAAAAGGATGACAAGGTTACTCGAGGGACATTAGAGGGCCCTTCACCGCGTTGATATTACGTCTTGCAAGGATGTTGCGTTGTTGAAGTGGATGGGTTGTCGTTAAGCCCATTGGGCCTTTCGAATGGGCCATCTCTCTAGGCTGGGACTGTGAACCATTAACACATAAAGAAATTGTGCCCTCCACATGATGGGTGCTATCATACCAGGACTAATGAACTGGATCCCATAGGAACTCCGATGTTAAGCGTGCTTGGGCAAGAGTAGTACTAGGATGGGTGACCCCCTGGGAAGTCCTCGTGTTGCACCCCTCTTTCAATTTTTTTTGCCCTGGTTAGGGTTGCCAAGATACTTTATCCACCAAATTTCTATTATCGAATCCCACAGCACCTTGGGCTAGACAACTTCGCGTCACGTAGAAGCTGGGCCCGCAAACTGAGGGCGTAGGGCTTGTGACTAGGTCTCCGTCGCTCCGGTGCCCATAACTTTTGATCCGTAAGGACTTACGCGGCGCACAGCATACCGTTGGAAAGCTCTCCAAGAGCTCTACGATGGAGGCAGCTAGCTTGCTCGCTATGCCCTTTTTGGAGCCGAAGATCGAACGTTTTCATTAGTTTTCGGCCACTTTTCTTCTTTTGCTCTGTTTTTTTGTCCCGGATCGTACGTCGTGAGCTATTATAAGGATGACAACGTTACTCCCGGGACATTAAAGGGCCCTACAACGCGTCGATATCATGTCTTGTGAGGATACTACGTTGTTGAAGTGGATGGGTTGTCGTTAAGCTCATTGGGCCTTTTGAATGGGCCATCTCTCTAGGCTGGGACTGTGAACCGTTAACACATAAAGGAATTGTGCCCTCAACATGATGGGTGCGATCATACCAGCATTAATGCCCCGGATCCCATCAGAATTCCGAAGTTAAGCGTGCTTGGGCGAGAGTTGTACTAGGATGGGTGACCCCCTAGGAAGTCCTCGTGTTGTACCCCCCTTTTAAATTTATTTTACCCTGGTTAGGGTTGCCAAGATACTTTATCCACCAAATTTCTAATACCGTATCCCACGGCATCTTGGGCAAGACAATATCCCTTCACGTAGAGGCTGGGCCCGCAAACTGAGGGCGTAGGGCTTGTGACCAGGTCTCTGTCGCTCCGGTGCCCATAACTTTTGATCCGTGAGGACTTACGCAGCTCACAGCATACTGTTGGAAAGCTCTCCGAGAGCACTACGATGGACGCAGCCAGGTTGCTCTCTATGCCCCTTTTTGGAGCCTTAAATCTAACGTTTTCATCAGTTTTCGGCCACTTTTCTACTTTTGGTCTGTTTTTTCGTCCCCGATTGTACGTCGTGAGCTATTAAAAGGACGACAACGTTACTCGCGGGACATTAGAGGGCCTTACAACGCTTCGACATTACGACTTGCGTGGATGCTGCATTGTTGAAGCGGATGGGTTGTCGTTAAGCCCATTGGGCCTTTTGAATGGGCCATCTCTCTAGGCTGGAACTGTGAACCATTAATTCATAAAGGAATTGTGCCCTCAACATGACGGGTGCGATCATACCAGCACTAATGCACCGGATCCCATCAGAACTCCGAAGTTAAGCGTGCATGGGCGAGAGTAGTACTTGGATGGGTGACCCCGTGGGAAGTCCTCGTGGTGCAACCCCCTTTTCAATTTTTTTTGCCCTGGTTAGGGTTGCTAAGATACTTTATCCACCAAATTTCTATTACCGAATGCCACGGCACCTTGGGCAAGACAACTTCGCTTCACGTGGAGGCTGGGCCCGCAAACTGAGGGCGTCGGGCTTATGACCAGGTCTCCGTCGCTACGGTGCCCATAACTTTTGATCCGTAAGGACTTACGCGTCGCACAGTATACCGTTGGAAGGCTCTCCGAGTGCTCTACGACGGAGGCAGCTAGCTTGCTCAATGTGCCCATTTTTGGAAACCAAGATCGAACGTTTTCATTATTGTTCGACCACTTTTCTTCTTTTTCTCTATTTTTTCATCCCGGATCGTATGTCCTGAGCTATTAAAATGACAACAACGTTACTCGCTGGACATTAGAGGGCCCTACAACGCGTCGATATCACGTCTTACGAGGATGCTGCGATGTTGAAGCAGATGGGTTGTCGTTAAGCCCATTGGGCCTTTTCAATGGGCCATCTCTCTAGGCTGGTACTGTGAACCGTTAACACATAAAGGAATTGTGCCCTCAACATGACGGGAGCGATCATACCAGCACTAATGCACCGGATCCCATCAGAACTCCGAAGTTAAGCGTGCTTGGTCGAGAGTAATACTAGGATGGGTGACCCCCTCGGAAGTCCTTGTGTTGCACCCCCCTTTTCAAATTTTTTTGCCCTGGTTAGGGTTGCCAAGATACTTTATCCACCAAATTTCTATTACAAAATACCATGACACCTTGGGCAAGACAACTTCTCTTCGCGTAGAGGCTGGGCTCGCAACCTAAGGGCGTGGGGCCTGTGACCAGGTCTCCGTCGCTCCGGTGCCCATAACTTTTGATCCGTAAGGACTTATGCGGCGCACAGCATACCGTTGGAAAGCTCTTCGAGAGCTCTACGATGAAGGCAACTAGCTTGCTCGCTGGCCACATTTTTGGAGCCCAATATCGAACGATTTCATTAGTTTTCGGCCACTTTTCTACTTTTGTTTTGTTTTTTCATCCCGGATCATACGTCGTGAGCTATTAAAAGGACGACAACGTTACTCGCGGGACATTAGAGAGCCCTACAACGCGTCGATATCACGTCCTGTGAGGATGCTACGTTGTTGAAGTGGATTGGTTGTCGTTAAGCCCATTGGGCCTTTTGAATGGGCCATCTCTCTAGGCTGGGATGGTGAACCGTTAACACATAATGGAATTGTGCCCTCAACATGACAGGTGCGATCATACAAGCACTTATGCACCGGATCCCATCAGAACTCCAAAGTTAAGCGTGCTTGGGCGAGAGTAGTACTAGGATGGTGACCCCCGGGGAAGTCCTCGTGTTGCACCCCCCTTTTAATTTTTTTTGCCATGGTTAGGGTTGCCAAGATACTTTATCCACCAAATTTCTATTACTGAATCCCACTGCACCTTGGGCAAGACAACTGCGCTTCATGTAGAGGCTGGGCCCGCAAATTGAGGGCGTAGGGCTTGTGACCAGCTCTCCGTCGCTCCGGTGCCCATAACTTTTGATCCGTAAGGACTTACGCTGCGCATAGCATACCGTTGAAAAGCTTTCCGAGAGCTCTACGACGGAGGCAATTAGCTTCCTTGCTGTGCCCATTTTTGGAGCACAAAATTGAATGTTTTCATCAGTTTTCGGCCACTTTTCTTCTTTTGCTCTATTTTTTCGTCCCGGAATGTACATCGTGAGCTATTTAAAGGACGACAACGTTACTCGCGGGACATTAGAGGGCCCTACAATGTGTCGATATCACGTCTTACGAGGAAGCTGCGTTGTTGAAGTGGATGGGTTTTCGTTAAGCCCATTGGGCCTTTTGAATGGGCCATCTCTCGAGGCTTGGACTGTGAACCGTTAAAACATAAAGGAATTGTGCCCTTAACATGACGGGTGCTATCATAGCAGCACTAATGCACCGAATCCCAACAGAACTCAGAAGTTAAGCATGCTTGGGCGAGAGTAGTACTAGGATGGGTGACCCTCGGGGAAGTCCTCGTGTTGCACCCCCCTTTTCAATTTTTTTTTGCCCTGTTTAGGGTTGCCAAGATACTTTATCCACCAAATTTCTATTACCGAATCGCAAGGCACCTTGGGCAAGACAATCTCGCTTCACGTAGAGGCTGGGCCCGCAAACTGAGGGCGTAGGGCTTGTGACCAGGTCTCCGTCGCTCCGGTGCCTATAACTTTTGATCCGAAAGGACTTACGCGGCGCACAACATAACATTGGAAAGCTCTCCGAGAGCTTTGCGACGAAGGCAGTTAGCTTTTTCGCTGTGCCCTTTTTTGGAGCCCTAAATACAACATTTTCATCAGATTTCAGCCACTTTTCTTCTTTTGATCTATTTTTTCATCCCGGATCGTACGTCGTGAGCTATTAAAAGGATGACAACGTCACTCGCGGGACATTGGAGGGCCCTACAACGTGTCGATATCACATCTTGCGAGGATGCTGCGTTGTTGAAGCGGATGGGTTGTCGTTAAGCCCATTGGGCCTGTTGAATGGGCCATCTCTCTAGGCTGGTATTGTGAACCATTAACACATAAAGGAATTGTGCATTCAACATGACGGGTGCGATCATACCAGCACTAATGCACCGGTTCCCATCAGAACTCCGAAGTTAAACGCGCTTGGGCGAGAGTAGTACTAGGATGGATGACCCCCTGGTAAGTCCTCGTGTTGCACCCCCCTTTTTAATTTTTTTTGCCCAGGTTAGGGTTGCGAAGATACATTATCCAACAAATTTCTTTGACCGAATCCCACGGCACCTTGGGCAATACAACTTTGCTTCATGTAGAGGCTGGGCCCGCAAACTGAGGGCGTAGGGCTTGTGACCAGGTCTCCGTCGCTACGGTGTCTATAACTTTTGATCTGTAAGGACTTACGCGGCGCACAGCATACCGTTGGAAAACTCTCCGAGAGCTCTACTACAGAAGCAGCCAGCCTGATCGTTGTGCCCCTTTTTGGATCCCAAAATCGAATGTTTTCATTAGTTTTCGGCCACTTTTCTTTTTTTGCTCAGTTTTTTCATCCCGGACCGTACGTCGTGGGCTATTAAAAGAACGACAATGTTATTCGCGGGAAATTAGAGGGCCCTACAACGCGTCGATATCACGTCTTGCGAGGATGCTGCGTTGTTGAAGTGGATGGGTTGTCATTAAGCCCATTGGGCTTTTGGAATGGGTCATCTCTCTAGGCTAGGACTGTGAACCATTAACACACAAAGGAATTGTGCCCTCACCTTGACGGGTGTGATCATACCAGCACTAATGCACTGGATCACATTAGAACTCCGAAGTTAAGCGTGCTTGGGCGAGAGTAATACAAGGATGGGTGACCCCCTGGGAAGTCCTCGTGTTGCACCCTTCTTTTCAATTTTTTTTGCCCTGGTTAGGGTTGCCAAGATACTTTATCCACCAAATTTCAATTACCGAATACCACGGCTCCTTAGGCAAGACAACTTCGCTTCACGTAGAGGCTGGGCAGGCAAACTGAGGGCGTAGGGCTTATGACCAGGTCTCCGTCGCTCCGGTGCCCACAACGTTTGATCCGTAAGGACTTGCACGGTGCACAACATACCGTTGGAAAGCTCTCCGAGAGCTCTACTACGGAAGTAGCCAGCCTGATCGTTGTGCCCCTTTTTGGATCCCAAAATCGAATGTTTTCATTAGTTTTCGGCCACTTTTCTTTTTTTGCTCAGTTTTTTCATCCCGGACCATACGTCGTGAGCTATTAAAAGGACGACAACGTTAGTCACGGAACATTAGAGGGCCCTACAACGCGTCGATATCACGTCTTGCGAGGATGCAACGTTGTTGAAGTGGATGGGTTGTCGTTAAGCCCATTGGGCCTTTTGAATGGGCCATCTCTCAAGGCCGGGACTTTGAACCGTTAACACATAAAGGAATTGGGCCCTCAACATGATGGGTGCGATCATACCAGCACTAATGGACCGGATCCCATCAAAACTCCGAAGTTAAGCATGCTTGGGCGAGAGTAGTACTAGGATGGGTGACCCACTCGGAAGTCCTCGTGTTGCACCCCCCATTCAATTTTTTTTGCCCTGGTTAGGGTTGCCAAGATACTTTATCCAACAAATTTCTATTACCGAATCCCACTACACCTTGGGCAAGACAACTTGGCTTCACGTAGAGGCTAGGCCCGCAAACTGAGGGCGTAGGGCTTATGACCAGGTCTCTGTTGCTCCGGTGCCCATAACTTTTGATCCGTAAGGACTTACGTGGCGCACAGCATACCGTTGGAAAGCTCTCCGAGAGCTCTACGACGGAGGTAGCCAGCCTGTTTGATATGCCCCTTTTTGAAGCCCAAAATCGAATGTTTTCATTAGTTTTCGTCCACTTTTCTTCTTTTACTCTGTTTTTTCATCCCTGATCGTACATGTGGGCTATTAAAAGGACGACAATGTTACTCGAGGGACAGTAGAGGGCCCTACTACGCGTTGACATCATGTCTTGTGAGGATGCTGCATTGTTAAGGCAGATGGGTTGTCGTTACGCCCATTGGGCCTTTTGAATGGGCCATCTCTCTAGGCTTGGACTGTGAACCGCTAACAAATAAATGAATTGTGCCCTCAACTTGACAGGTGCGATCATACCAACACTAATGCACCGGATCCTATCAGAACGCCGAAGTTAAGCCTGCTTGGGCGAGAGTAGTGCTAGGATGGGTGACCCCTTGGGAAGTCCTCGTGTTGCACCCCCCTCTTCAATTTTTTTTCCTCCGGTTAGGGTTGCCAAGATACGTTATCCTCCACATTTCTATTCGCAAATCTCACGGCACCTTAGGCAAGACAACTTCGCTTCACGTAGAGGTTGGGCACGCAAACTGAGGGCGTAGGGCTTGTGACCAGGTCTCCGTCGGTCCGGTGCCCATAACTTTTGATCCGTAAGGACTTATGCGGCGCACAACATACCGTTGGAAAGCTCTCCGAGAGCTCTACGATGGAGGCAGCTAGCTTGCTCGCTGGCCTCGTTTTTGGAGCCCAAGATCGAACGATTTCATTGGTTTTCGGCCACTTTTCTTCTTTTGCTCTATTTTTTCATCCCAGATCGTACGTCGTGAGCTATTAAAAGGACAACTAAGTTACTCGCGGGACATTAGAGAGCCCTACAACGTGTCGATATCACGTCTTGCGAGGATGCTACGTTGTTGAAGTGGATTGGTTGTTGTTAAGCCCATTGGGCCTTTTGAATGGGCCATCTCTCTAGGCTGGGACTGTGAACCGTTAACACATAATGGAATTGCGCCCTCAAATTGACAGGTGCGATCATACAAACACTAATGCACCGGATCCCATCAGAACTCCGAAGTTAATCGTGCTTGGGCGAGAGTAGTACTAGGATGGGTGACCCCGTGGGAAGTCCTCGTGTTGCACCCCCCTTTCAATTTTTTTTGCCCTGGTTAGGGTTGCCAAGATACTTTATCCACCAATTTTCTATTACCGAATCCCACTGCAACTTGGACAAGACAACTTCGCTTCACGTAGAGGCTGGGCCCACAAATTGAGGGCGTAGGGCATGTGACCAGGTCTCGGTCGCTCCGGTGCCTATAACTTTTGATTCGTAAAGACTTACGCGGCGCACAGCATACCGTTGGAAAGCTCTCCGAGAGCTCTACGACGGAGGCAGTTAGCCTGCTCGCTGTGCCCGCTTTTGGAGCCGAAAATAGAATGTTATCATCAGTTTTCGGCCACTTTTCTTCTTTTGCTATGTTTTTTCCTCCAGGATCGTACGTCGTGGGCTATTAAAAGGATGACAATGTAACTCGAGGGACATTAGAGGGCCCTACAACGTGTCGATATTACGTGTTGCGAGGATGTTGCGTTGTTGAAGTGGATGGGTTGTCGTTAAGCCCATTGGGCCTTTTGAATGGGCCATCTCTCTAGGCGGGGACTGTGAACCGTTAACACATAAAGGAATTGTGGCCTCCACATGATGGGTGCGATCATTCCAGCACTAATGAACTGGATCCCATAGGAACTCCGAAGTTAAGCGTGCTTGGGCGAGAGTAGTACTAGGATGGGTGACCCCTTGGGAAGTCCTCGTGTTGCACCACCCTTTCAATTTTTTTTGCCCTGGTTTGGGTTGCCAAGATACTTTATCCACCAAATTTCTATTACCGAATCCCACTGCACCTTGGGCTAGACAACTTCGCTTCACGTAGAAGCTCGGCCCGCAAACTGAGGGCGTAGGGCTTGTGACCAGGTCTCCGTCGCTCCGGTGCCCATAACTTTTGATCGGTAAGGACTTACGCGGCGCACATCGTACCGTTGGAAAGCTCTCAGAGAGCTCTATGACGGAGGCAACTAGCTTGCTCGCTGTGCCTTTTTTGGAGCCCAAGATCGAACGTTTTCATTAGTTTTCGGCCACTTTTCTTCTTTTGCTCTGTTTTTTCGTTCCGGATCGTATGTCGTGGGCTATTAAAAGGATGACAACGTTACTCGCGGGACATTAGAGGGCCCTACAATGCGTTGATATCACGTCTTGCGAGTATGCTACGTTGTTGAAGTGGATGGGTTGTCGTTAAGCCCATTGGGCTTTTGAATGGGCCATCTCTCTAGGCTAGGACTGTGAACCGTTAACACATAAAGGAATTGTGCCCTCAACATGACGGGTGCGATCATACCAGCACTAATGCACCGGATCCCATCAGAACTCCGAAGTTAAGCGTGCTTGGGCAAGAGTAGCACTAGGATGGGTGACCCCCTGGGAAGTCCTTGTGTTGCACCCCCCTTTCAATTTTTTTTGCCCTGGTTAGGGTTGCCAAGATACTTTATCCACCAAATTTCTATTACCGAATCCCACTGCACCTTGGGCAAGACAACTTCGCTTCACGTAGAGGCTGGGCCCGCAAACTGAGGGCTTAGGGCTTCTGACCAGGTCTCCGTCGCTCTGGTGCCCATAACTTTTGATCCGTAAGGACTTACACGGGGCACAGTATACCGTTGGAAAGCTCTCCGAGAGATCTACGAAGGAGGCAGCAAGCTTGTTCACTGTGCCCATTTTTGGAGCCCAAGATCGAACGTTTTCATTACTTTTTGGCCACTTTACTACTTTTGCTCTATTTTTTCATCCCGGATCGCACGTCGTGAGCTTCTAAAAGGACGACAACGTTACTCGCGGGACATTAGAGGGCCCTACAACGTGTCCATATCACGTCCTGCGAGGATGCTTCGTTGTTGAAATGGATGGATTGTCGTTAAGCCCATTGGGTCTTTTGAATGGGCCATCTCTCTAGGTTGGGACTGTGAACCATTAACAAATAAAGGAATTGTGCCCTCAACATGATGGGTGCGATCATACCAGCACTAATGCCTTGGATCCCATCAGAACTCCGAAGTTAAGCGTGCTTGGGCGATAGTTGTACTAGGATGGGTAACTCCCTAGGAAGTCCTCGTGTTGCACCCCCCTTTTCAATTTTTTTTGCCCTGGTTAGGGTTGGCAAGATACTTTATCCACCAAATTTCTAATACCGTATCCCACGGCATCTTGGGCAAGACAATATCCCTTCACGTAGAGGCTGGGCCTATAAACTGAGGGCGTAGGGCTTGTGACCAGGTCTCCGTCGCTCCGGTGCCCATAACTTTTGAACGGTGAGGACTTACGCAGCGCACAGCATACCGTTGGAAAGCTCCCCGAGAGCTCTACGATGGTGGCAACCAGCTCGCTCGATGCGCCCCTTTTTGCAGCCCTAAATCGAACGTTTTCATCAGTTTTTGGCCACTTTTCTACTTTTGGTCTGTTTTTTCATCCCGGATCGTACGTCGTGAGCTATTAAAAGGACCACAACGTCACTCGCGGGACCTTAGAGGGCCTTACAATGCTTCGATATTACGTCTTGCGAGGATGATGCGTTGTTGAAGCGGATGGGTTGTCGTTAAGCCCATTGGGCCGTTTGAATGGGCCATCTCTCTAGGCTGGGATGGTGAACCATTAATACATAAAGGAATTGTGCCCTCAACATGACGAGTGCGATCATACCAGCACTAATGAACCGGATTCCATCAGAACTCCGAAGTTAAGCGTGCAATGGCGAGAATAGTACTTGGATGGGTGACCCCCTGGGAAGTCCTCGCGGTGCACCCCCCTTTTCAATTTTTTTTGTCCTGGTTAGGGTTGCCAAGATACTTTATCCACCAAATTTCTATTACCGAATGCCACGGCTCCTTGGGCAAGACAACTTCGTTTCACGTAGAGGCCGGGCCCGAAAACTGAGGGCGTAGGGCTTATGACCAGGTCTCCGTCGCTACAGTGCCCATAACTTTTGATCCGTAAGGACTTACGCGGCGCACAGCATACCGTTGGAAAGCTCTCCGAGAGCTCTACGATGGAGGTAGCTAGCCTGCTCATTGTGCCCATTTTTGGAGCCCAAAATCGAATGTTTTCATCAGTTTTCAGCCACTTTTCTTCTTTTGCTCTATTTTTTCGTCCCGGATCGTACGTTGTGGGCTATTAAAAGCATGACAATGTTACTCGCGGGACATTAGAGGGCTCTACAATGCGTCGATATCACGTCTTGCGAGGATGAAGCATTGTTGAAGCGGATGGGTTGTCGTTAAGCCCATTGGGCCTTTTGAATGGGCCATATCTTTAGGCTGGGACTGTGAACCGTTAACACATAAAAGAATTGTGCCCTCAACATGACGGGTGCGATCATACCAGCACTAATGCTCTAGATCCCATCAGAACTCCGAAGTTAAGCGTGCTTGGGCGAGAGTAGTACTCGGATGGGTGACCCCCTCGGAAGTCCTCGTGTTGCACCCCCCTTTTCAATTTTTTTTGCCCTGGTTAGGATTGCCAAGATACTTTATCCACCAAATTTCTTTTACCGAATCCCACAGCACCTTGGGCAAGACAACTTCACTTCACGTGGAGGGTGGGCACGCAAACTGAGGGCGTAGGGCTTGTGACCAAGTCTCTGTCCCTCCGGTGCCCATAACTTTTGAACCGTAAGGACTTACGCGGCGCACAACATACCTATGGAAAGCTCTCCGAGAGCTCTACGACGGAGGTAGCTAGTGTCACGCCCCAACCCGGCCTATAAAGGTTAGACTAGGGTGTGATCTAAACATTCAAGTCCTTTCACATTCTTAATCATTCTAGGAGGTTTAGCACTTAACGTTTTATTCTAGACTCCAAATTTTTCCAGAAATCCGGCAGCATAACGGCTGTAATTGGGCTCTTTGTTTGACCTAATTCTTTAAACGCCTCAATTATTCCAATCATTAATCCAATTCCATTAAAGGCTCCTATTTGTCACCAACCGATTTGCCTACTAGTTTATCTTGAAAGTCTCGTTTGGTTAATAAGCCTAACATGATAACTATGTCCCGTTTATTTGTCAATTTCCTATCATGCAAGTACCTATTATCCTTTAGTTTGCAAATGAGCACCTAAGTGAAATTAGATAGAATTAACTTAGTTGATTGTTCATCTAGTGGTTTGAATGCCTACGATAACTACTAATGAAGAAAACGAAAGCAAACAACCAAATAATAGTTCGTCCGGTTATAGATAGTACAATCCCAGAATTAGACCCAAATTACAACGGGGTCATTTACATCAATAAAATGAATATTTGCAATCAAACACAACATCCATATAGCAACCACTTTCAGGCAAGGCACAAAAGCACGTAGGGACAGGCAATCACTCCAAGGAATCATCGATAAGCACGTTGTCCTCGGGTACCTGTACCTGTTCTTCTTCACCTGTGATAAAAAGAGGGTGAGTCCTTATGAACTCAGCGAGGGGGAACGAGAAATACGTTTTGAAACTCATTTTCCGGTTAAACTTATGAAAATCCCTTTCTCAAACATGAATACAACAGAAATACAAGTACAGAAATACAAGTACAGAACAGGAATACCGGTCTTTCCTCCCCGAGGTTCTCTAGGATCCAAGCGGGAGTACTTATATACATAATAAAAAGGATACGGCGAGCTTTTGCTCTCAGATCGGTTTCAGAATCAGAATTTGCGGCCGACTTCAAATCATTCCCCAAACACACCAGGTGGGTGTACTCCGGATGTACCCCAAAATCCTACGACCCAACTCTCCGAGGAAGTCTAGCCCCCAAGCGAGAGAGGGAATGGGACCATGGTGGTCACGGTATCACCGGCAAGCCCGATGCCGCCCGGCGTACGTGATCACTACCATGCCAACAGGAAAGGTTGCAACCTTGTATGCAATGCACATTTATGACAGGTAATATATCACAGTAGGAGGACAACAAAGTAGGTTGCCTCCGGACAGTCATAAGATTGCACATTGACAGATAAACAGGCAGGACACGATAGGACAGGAAATTTCACTTGAAAGGCATATAGAGTTATATGGAAATTAAACGGGCAGCCATGTAACACATGTAAAACAGGCCATATAACTCATTAAAAGTCCACGCAATCAAGTCATAAGATTACTCAACATGTAGTGATATCAACAAGGGTTCAAATGCGAGAAAAGCTTATTTGTCAACATGCAATGGTCAAGATCACTTTTAAAGTTATAAAACATTTACGGGCAGCCCACGCAACGTACAGTTTCCTCACAATATCCAATGGTTAACACTTAGCAAGAATACTTAGTCATTAGGGTTTCCATTTCATGCATAATCGTGCGATCAAACCCTAAGTCAACTTAACATCATTCCCAAGTCATACATCATTCAATTCATACATCCTCAAGTGCTTAAAACAGTCCACATAATATTCCAACACCACAACTCCAAGCAACTAGTGCCACAAAAGAGGTTACAATAGTTTTCCAAGCACATAGCTAAGTGGAACACTCACTGCAATAGGCTGTTTTCTCATAATCAATGGGATAATCAAACAATCTCCAAATTCAGTGAATAAGATTTCAAATTAAAGCTTAAGAAGTTAACTAAAATCAGAAACAAACCTTGCATCAATTGGAGTTCGAGATCATTAGATATAGCCGAAACAGTGGAATAGCACAAAACTGTCCAGATTTGCACACTTTTCGATAATTGACGTTTTTGAGGTCCTTAGAGTCATTTTTAGCTTTGGTCCATTTCTGACAAAATTGTCCAGAACTGAAAAATCTAGCAGCACACCAATTTTCATACATTTTTGACATCATTAACTAAGTAAAATATGGTTCGTTCCACAAGGTCAGTGCATCTGCCAAAACCTGCTTCGTTTTTCCAGATTTCCAGATTTGGTCACATTTTAAAGATTTGCCATTTTGAGGACCTTAGAGACAAAATTAGCTTCGACCTATTTCTGGGAAAAATGTGCAAAACTGTCCAAACTAGTCACCTACCAATTTTCATGAATTTCTAACATCATTTGCTTAGCTAAACTTACCTCGAACAGACTGGTCAGAGAGCTGTCATCCACTTCGACTTCACCTAGCATCATTTTCAAGCCAAGATCTTGCCATGCATAGTTGTTTAAGCTTATCAACGACCATATAGTACAAGTACAGAAGCAAATACACACATTTATGAGCATGCATGTGAAATTTCAAAGAGTTTTCAAAAGCTTTTAACCCTCACCTTTGCAATCAACCAAAAGATGCACAAAAACCTTGTTGAGGCTCAAATTTCTTCTTCTTCTTGCTTAGCCGAGTTTCCAACTTGGTTTTCTCTATTTTTCCTAGCCTAGTAAGCAATCTCTTAGTACATGCATGTAGTTAGGACTTGAAGAAAAGAAATGGAAGCTTAGTAACTCACCTAGGCCGAAAATGAAGCTTCAATGCACATGCATGAGTGATTTTTGCATCCTAGCTTGTTCGGTTGAGGTCCTTTGCTTGTGGCTTGCTTGGTTTAGCTATGGTGTGAAGAAGAGAAGCTATGGAGGTAGAGAACTCAGCCAAAACCGAAATGGAGAGAGAAAATGAGAGGGAGAGAGAGAGAAAATGTGAGGAAAGTGAGAGAAATGAGGGAAAAAGGAGGCTTTTGCAATTTTTTGAGCATGTGGTCAGCCTTGGGCATACAAATTCAGAATTTTTTTGTCTTCAAGATGGAATTTTGAAATGTTAGCATGGGCATAGGTGGTTTGGTCGAAAATGGTGTGAGAATTGAGGTGGTTTGAGCAATTTTTTTATGCATTGATAAGTGTTTTTGTGTCATGACTTGTCTAGAATCATTTTGAATTAAACATGCATGCAAAAATCTGATTTTGTGTCATCTTTTGAATTGTTTTAACATGTGTGTAAGAGAATGTTGGGTATTTAGGGATTTTAGGTAGAATAGAATATAGGATATGTTTGTTGATGAGTTGAATTATGAATAGAATAATAGATAGTGGAAAATGTAGGAATAGTTTAGTATTATTTTATTGTTAGTGGAGTTTGTAGAGATTTGAGTTAGGATTATTATATTGATAGTGGATTTTGTAGGATTTGAATTAGGATTATTTTATAATTTAGTGTTCCGTGTAAGATGCTTTCTCGGTTAGCGTGAAGGCACGTTTTTCTAGGTCTAGGGCACGCACTACGAGGCACGCACCGAAATCAATACGGGGCATGAATCACGAGGTAGACACGAACTACGAGGTAAGACACGGACTTCAAGACTAATGCACGCAATCCTAGGTGAATGCATGTAAACTAATGCAAGGCACGTAATTCAATGTAATGCACGCAAATTGAGGTACGATTCTTAAACCTAGGTTAAGGTACGCAGTTCAAGGTTAGGGCACATGAAATGAGGTAACGCACATACATCGAGGTCAGGGCACGTATTTCTAGGTACCACATGTAAGTCGGGGATTAGGGCACACTATTCTAGGTCAAGGCACGTATGACGAGGTATGCATGAAAACCAAGACAGGACACGTAATCCAAGGTCGGTCATATAATTAGGGGTCTATGGCACGCAAATCAAGGTAACACACGTTATTCGGGGTCGGGCCTCACATCCTCCCCTCCTTAAAAGAATTTCGTCCCGAAATTCATTCTTGCCTATTGAGGTCACTTAGACGAATTCTGACCCTTGTTATTCTTCCTACTCCGGTTCGTCCTGTGTTTGGTGATCTCTTACCATAACCAATTCACTTCCTATGTTTCTCCAATCATTTAGTTCGTTGTGACCTCTACATTTATAGTTCTTTTCTTTGAACGACTCTATTCTCCATTTGATCTTAAGGTCGAGTTTATTAACTAAGGTTAGAATCTCCAAACATAGTCATCAAAGCTGCATCGGTATTCTAACAATATAACTGTAACTCCAAAATCATGACTCATGTTCTGTCAATCTCGCATTCATACCTCAAAAGCAATATCACAATAATTCCATGATCCTAGGGTGACATACGCTAATTTCAAGATGATAGGTCTATATCCGATTTACATATTCTATCAACTAGCTTCAAAATTGTTAACACCTAGGACATACACGTGTTATGGGTCGTTTCCACAATACGACTCTATTTTCAGGAAAAATTCTCCAAACAAACTGATCCATCTCAAATCATCATCTATCGATGGTATTATAGCCCTTTTTATCTCGCAGGTACATTAGATTAGCAAATCTTCTAATGACTAGTCTCCCGATCATAGGCTCCTATTAACTAACATCCTTTCCCAGCTTCGTTAACCTTCACGCTCGTAATCAAGGAGAAAGACCGTTGAGATTCATTAAACTCGAATTCTAAGGTTTATTAAGTACCACCAACAAATCGCCATTGAAATTGCATGAGTAACTAATCATGTAGCACTAGTTCAACTCTTACAAGTAAAATTCATCAGCTTGTGATCCACAATTTATTTCCTTATTCGAATCTCTATCTTCAAGTCACGAGACTTCAGAATTTTCTTTTAATCTTATCCAAAACTCCTAAGGTGATTAGTTTCAACCTCAAATAAATTTCACTCACCTCAATCCAAGGTTACGTCATACTTAAGAAGACAATGGTCCTACTCATTTAGCGACCTAGTCATTCCTTCGAACACTTAATGCCTGCCAATATATCTTCAACATTAATGTTACTAAGCTAGGGCCATAGCCATGTAAGTGATATCAATGCTCCACTAGGTTATCGGCCAAACAACAACAATCCTAGGACTATAAATGGTACCGAAATGATCTAGCTCATAAAACACTTACCATACTAATCCAAGTAGCTTGTTACACAAAATAACTTCAAGATCGTGTCAACATAAGAATTATGACCACGAGGTATCCTTCAACATAACCTAATAGAACTTCAAAAGTAATCAATTACTTATTTAACTATCACTACAAAATTCACCCCTCTTATTCGACGACCACAATTCGAAGTCTCCAACTGCTAGTTTCTAGAAGTGAAACGGTGCACATAGATACGGTGGTCTAACGATAGTCTCTTGGGTCATCATGATTCTGATTCATCTCTATCTTACTCTCTTCGTTTATATGTTCAACTAGCTAAGAGCATCAAGACTCATCGACCTTAGGTCCTAGGGTTCACCATGAATCATCATGCATACTCACTATTAGCTATTTAGGATTAATAATCACATCCTAACGACTCCACTTTGCAACCAGATGCTTTAATCTCATTTCCATGGTTTATATAATAGGTCCATCGGTCTTACTTAAGGATATATGATTTCCAACATCCTCTAGGGTATCTAAACAACGAGTGCATAGATTGACTTACTTGCATATTTACAGCTAAGTTCGAGGGACACCAAACTAATACCGTGTTTCTTAATATCGCAAATATCCAACTTAGGACCTTAGCAACGTTAGTCATCTAATGCATAATTTAATACCTTAAACTTCTATTCGACCTAACATTTAGGTGTAGTCTTCCGAACACAAGTTCTAGCTATGTGAATTCCTCGATTCCAACATCTCTGTATCTTGTTATACCAAAGATTCATCAGCCTTGTTAAACTTAGTTTCCAGAGTTGCCTACATGTCTTGAGGTTATCCATTGTTAAGTTACTTAAACACACTATTCATGCCTTAATAATCTAACCCCTATCGTCAATTTCCATGAGTTCATCTCTTAATTTCTAGGTCACAATCTTATCATTGAGTGAACTTGAAACTCGTTAATATACACCTTATTAGGTTCAACGATGCTTAATTCCAATCAAGTAAGGATTCGATCATATAAATAGTCTATTATACCATTTCAAGGTATAAGAATTCGATTCAAAAGCAACTCCCAAGTCAAACTTCCACTATAAGCATGTGAACATATATATACTACTCCACATCTCCAATAGTATATTCTTATATCTAAGGAAAGTTGTATGTCCTTAACATTTATTCTTGAACCACAATTAGGAGAACGGTTTTGCAGAATCAAGAACTCTATAGCTATAAAATTGATAACTTAATCACAGGCATATGTATTCCAAATATAAGGGGATAATTTTACCTCAACAATTATACCTGTGCTACGCATTTTATACATATGCATATCCAATAATACATACTATCCATCGAGTACCTGTGAAGATGCCAGAATCTCTAACCGAGACTTTTCATTCTTCCTGCATGAATTCAGTTCCCTGAAAGTTCTAATCCTAACTATCTATGTGTATAAACAGTCATTCATGGTTATATAACATGCACATGTATCAAGGAAGGAGTATAATACATGCATGCATTATCGAAGGCACAAACGTGTTGGTGTGCATGACACATAATACATATAGTCCACAAAGGCACATAGTATTCAATGCTCAAAGCAATTAAAGCACATTAGCACACATAACACATATAAACAAGACATCACAATGACCTTAGAGCTTCTACCCATGGTCCGAGAGTTGAACCCGACTAACGCCTAGTTACTAACTAAGCTCTGATCCCATTCTATTATAAGGTGTCACGCCCCAACCCGGCCTATAAAGGTTAGACTAGGGTGTGATCTAAACATTCAAGTCCTTTCACATTCTTAATCATTCTAGGAGGTTTAGCACTTAACGTTTTATTCTAGACTCCAAATTTTTCCAGAAATCCGGCAGCATAACGGCTGTAATTGGGCTCTTTGTTTGACCTAATTCTTTAAACGCCTCAATTATTCCAATCATTAATCCAATTCCATTAAAGGCTCCTATTTGTCACCAACCGATTTGCCTACTAGTTTATCTTGAAAGTCTCGTTTGGTTAATAAGCCTAACATGATAACTATGTCCCGTTTATTTGTCAATTTCCTATCATGCAAGTACCTATTATCCTTTAGTTTGCAAATGAGCACCTAAGTGAAATTAGATAGAATTAACTTAGTTGATTGTTCATCTAGTGGTTTGAATGCCTACGATAACTACTAATGAAGAAAACGAAAGCAAACAACCAAATAATAGTTCGTCCGGTTATAGATAGTACAATCCCAGAATTAGACCCAAATTACAACGGGGTCATTTACATCAATAAAATGAATATTTGCAATCAAACACAACATCCATATAGCAACCACTTTCAGGCAAGGCACAAAAGCACGTAGGGACAGGCAATCACTCCAAGGAATCATCGATAAGCACGTTGTCCTCGGGTACCTGTACCTGTTCTTCTTCACCTGTGATAAAAAGAGGGTGAGTCCTTATGAACTCAGCGAGGGGGAACGAGAAATACGTTTTGAAACTCATTTTCCGGTTAAACTTATGAAAATCCCTTTCTCAAACATGAATACAACAGAAATACAAGTACAGAAATACAAGTACAGAACAGGAATACCGGTCTTTCCTCCCCGAGGTTCTCTAGGATCCAAGCGGGAGTACTTATATACATAATAAAAAGGATACGGCGAGCTTTTGCTCTCAGATCGGTTTCAGAATCAGAATTTGCGGCCGACTTCAAATCATTCCCCAAACACACCAGGTGGGTGTACTCCGGATGTACCCCAAAATCCTACGACCCAACTCTCCGAGGAAGTCTAGCCCCCAAGCGAGAGAGGGAATGGGACCATGGTGGTCACGGTATCACCGGCAAGCCCGATGCCGCCCGGCGTACGTGATCACTACCATGCCAACAGGAAAGGTTGCAACCTTGTATGCAATGCACATTTATGACAGGTAATATATCACAGTAGGAGGACAACAAAGTAGGTTGCCTCCGGACAGTCATAAGATTGCACATTGACAGATAAACAGGCAGGACACGATAGGACAGGAAATTTCACTTGAAAGGCATATAGAGTTATATGGAAATTAAACGGGCAGCCATGTAACACATGTAAAACAGGCCATATAACTCATTAAAAGTCCACGCAATCAAGTCATAAGATTACTCAACATGTAGTGATATCAACAAGGGTTCAAATGCGAGAAAAGCTTATTTGTCAACATGCAATGGTCAAGATCACTTTTAAAGTTATAAAACATTTACGGGCAGCCCACGCAACGTACAGTTTCCTCACAATATCCAATGGTTAACACTTAGCAAGAATACTTAGTCATTAGGGTTTCCATTTCATGCATAATCGTGCGATCAAACCCTAAGTCAACTTAACATCATTCCCAAGTCATACATCATTCAATTCATACATCCTCAAGTGCTTAAAACAGTCCACATAATATTCCAACACCACAACTCCAAGCAACTAGTGCCACAAAAGAGGTTACAATAGTTTTCCAAGCACATAGCTAAGTGGAACACTCACTGCAATAGGCTGTTTTCTCATAATCAATGGGATAATCAAACAAACTCCAAATTCAATGAATAAGATTTCAAATTAAAGCTTAAGAAGTTAACTAAAATCAGAAACAAACCTTGCATCAATTGGAGTTCGAGATCATTAGATATAGCCGAAACAGTGGAATAGCACAAAACTGTCCAGATTTGCACACTTTTCGATAATTGACGTTTTTGAGGTCCTTAGAGTCATTTTTAGCTTTGGTCCATTTCTGACAAAATTGTCCAGAACTGAAAAATCTAGCAGCACACCAATTTTCATACATTTTTGACATCATTAACTAAGTAAAATATGGTTCGTTCCACAAGGTCAGTGCATCTGCCAAAACCTGCTTCGTTTTTCCAGATTTCCAGATTTGGTCACATTTTAAAGATTTGCCATTTTGAGGACCTTAGAGACAAAATTAGCTTCGACCTATTTCTGGGAAAAATGTGCAAAACTGTCCAAACTAGTCACCTACCAATTTTCATGAATTTTTAACATCATTTGCTTAGCTAAACTTACCTCGAACAGACTGGTCAGAGAGCTGTCATCCATTTCGACTTCACCTAGCATCATTTTCAAGCCAAGATCTTGCCATGCATAGTTGTTTAAGCTTATGAACGACCATATAGCTCAAGTACAGAAGCAAATACACACATTTATGAACATGCATGTGAAATTTCAAAGAGTTTTCAAAAGCTTTTAACCCTCACCTTTGCAATCAACCAAAAGATGCACAAAAACCTTGTTGAGGCTCAAATTTCTTCTTCTTCTTGCTTAGCCGAGTTTCCAACTTGGTTTTCTCTATTTTTCCTAGCCTAGTAAGCAATCTCTTAGTACATGCATGTAGTTAGGACTTGAAGAAAAGAAATGGAAGCTTAGTAACTCACCTAGGCCGAAAATGAAGCTTCAATGCACATGCATGAGTGATTTTTGCATCCTAGCTTGTTCGGTTGAGGTCCTTTGCTTGTGGCTTGCTTGGTTTAGCTATGGTGTGAAGAAGAGAAGCTATGGAGGTAGAGAACTCAGCCAAAACCGAAATGGAGAGAGAAAATGAGAGGGAGAGAGAGAGAAAATGTGAGGAAAGTGAGAGAAATGAGGGAAAAAGGAGGCTTTTGCAATTTTTTGAGCATGTGGTCAGCCTTGGGCATACAAATTCAGAATTTTTTTGTCTTCAAGATGGAATTTTGAAATGTTAGCATGGGCATAGGTGGTTTGGTCGAAAATGGTGTGAGAATTGAGGTGGTTTGAGCAATTTTTTTATGCATTGATAAGTGTTTTTGTGTCATGACTTGTCTAGAATCATTTTGAATTAAACATGCATGCAAAAATCTGATTTTGTGTCATCTTTTGAATTGTTTTAACATGTGTGTAAGAGAATGTTGGGTATTTAGGGATTTTAGGTAGAATAGAATATAGGATATGTTTGTTGATGAGTTGAATTATGAATAGAATAATAGATAGTGGAAAATGTAGGAATAGTTTAGTATTATTTTATTGTTAGTGGAGTTTGTAGAGATTTGAGTTAGGATTATTATATTGATAGTGGATTTTGTAGGATTTGAATTAGGATTATTTTATAATTTAGTGTTCCGTGTAAGATGCTTTCTCGGTTAGCGTGAAGGCACGTTTTTCTAGGTCTAGGGCACGCACTACGAGGCACGCACCGAAATCAATACGGGGCATGAATCACGAGGTAGACACGAACTACGAGGTAAGACACGGACTTCAAGACTAATGCACGCAATCCTAGGTGAATGCATGTAAACTAATGCAAGGCACGTAATTCAATGTAATGCACGCAAATTGAGGTACGATTCTTAAACCTAGGTTAAGGTACGCAGTTCAAGGTTAGGGCACATGAAATGAGGTAACGCACATACATCGAGGTCAGGGCACGTATTTCTAGGTACCACATGTAAGTCGGGGATTAGGGCACACTATTCTAGGTCAAGGCACGTATGACGAGGTATGCATGAAAACCAAGACAGGACACGTAATCCAAGGTCGGTCATATAATTAGGGGTCTATGGCACGCAAATCAAGGTAACACACGTTATTCGGGGTCGGGCCTCACAGCTAGCTTGCTCGCTGTGCCCGTTTTTGGACCCCAAGATCGAACGTTTTCATTAGTTTTCAGCCACTTTTCTTCTTTTGCTCAGTTTTTTCGTCCCGGATCGTACATCGTGAGCTATTAAAAGGACGGTAACTTTACTCGCAGGAAATTAGAGGGCCTTACAATGCTTCGATATCAAGTCCTGCGAGGATGCTGTGTTGTTGAAGCGTATGGGCTGTCGTTAAGCCCATTGGGCCTTTTGAATGGGCCATCTCTCTAGGCTGGGACTGTGAACCGTTAACACATAAAGGAATTGTGCCCTGAACATGACGGGTGCGATCATACCAGCACTAATGCACTGGATCCCATCAGAACTCCGAAATTAAGCGTTCTTGGGCGAGAGTAGTACTAGGATGGGTGACCCCCTGGGAAGTCGTCGTGTTGCACCCCCCTTATCAATTTTTTGTGCCCTGGTTAGGGTTGCCAAGTTACTTTATCCACCAAATTTCTATTACCGAATCCCACGGCACCTTGGGCAAGACAACTTCGCTTCACGTAGAGGCTGGGCCCGCAAACTGAGGGCGTAGGGCTTGTGACCAGGTCTCCGTCGCTACGGTGCCCATCACTTTTGATCCGTAAGGGCTTATGCGGCGCACAGTATACCGTAGGAAAGCTCTCCGAGAGCTCAACGACGGAGGCAGCTAACTTGCTCGATATGCCCCTTTTTGGAGCCCAAGATCGAAAGTTTTCATTAGGTTTCAGCCACTTTTCTTCTTTTGCTCTATTTTTTCGTCACGGATCGTAAGTCGTGAGCTATTAAAAGGACGAAAACTTTACACGCAGGACATTAGAGGGCCCTACAACACGTCGATATCACGTCTTGCGAGGATGCTGCATTGTTGAAGCGGATGGGCTTTCGTTAAGCCCATTGGGTCTTTTGAATGGGCCATCTCTCTAGGCTGGGACTGTGAACCGTTAACACATAAATGAATTGTGCCCTCAACATGACGGGTGAGATCATACCAGCACTAATGCACCGGATCCCATCAGAACTCCGAAGTTAAGCGTGCTTGGGCGAGAGTAGTACTAGGATGGGTGACCCCCTGGGAAGTCCTCGTGTTGCATCCCCCTTTTCAATTTGTTTTGCCCTGGTTAGGGTTGCCAAGATACTTTATCCACCAAATTTCTATTACCGAATCCCACTGCACCTTGGGCAAGACAACTTCGCTTCACGTAGAGGCTGGGCCCGCAAACTGAGGTCGTAGGGCTTGTGACCAGGTCTCCATCGCAGCGGTGTCCATAACTTTTTATCCGTAAGTATTACGCGGTGCACAGCATACCGTTGGAAAGCTCTCCGAGAGCTCTACGACGGAGGCAGCTAACTTGCTCGACATGCCCCTTTTTGGAGCCCAAGATCGAATGTTTTCATTAGTTTTCAACCACTTTTCTTCTTTTGCTCTGTTTTTTCGTCCCGGATCGTACATCGTGAGCAAGTAAAAGGACGACAACTTTACTCGCGGGACATTAGAGGGCCCTACAATGCGTCGATATCACGTCTTGCGAGGATGCTGCGTTGTTGAAGTGGATGGGTTGTCGTTAAGCCCATTGGGCCTTTTGAATGGGCCATCTCTCTAGGCTGGGACCGTGAATCGTTAACACATAAAGGAATTGTGCCCTCAACATGACAGGTGTGATCATACCAGCACTAATGCACCGGATCCCATCAGAACTCTGAAGTTAAGCGTGCTTGGGAGAGAGTAGTACTAGGATGGGTGACCCCCTGGGAAGTCCTCGTGTTGCACCCCCCTTTTCAATTTTTTTTGCCCTGGTTAGGGTTGCCAAGATACTTTATACACCAAATTTCTATTACCGAATCCTACTGCACCTTGGGCAAGACAACTTCGCTTCACGTAGAGGCTGGGCCCGCAAACTGAGGGCGTAGGGCTTGTGACCAGGTCTCCGTCACTCCGGTGCCCATAACTTTTGATCCATGAGGACTTACGCGGCGCACAGCATACCGTTGGAAAGCTCTCCGAGAGCTCTACATTGGAGGTATGTACCTTGCTCGCTTTGCCAATTTTTGGAGCACAAGATCGAACATTTTCATTAGTTTTCGGCCACTTTTCTTCTTTTGCACTATTTTTTCATCCCGGATCGTACGTCGTGAGCTATTAAAAGGACGACAACGTTACTCGCGGGACATTAGAGGGACCTACAACGCGTCGATATCACGTCTTGCAAGGATGCTGCGTTGTTGAAGCGGATGGGTTGTCGTTAATCCCAATGGGCCTTTTGAATGGGCTATCTCTCTAGGCTCGGACTGCGAACCGTTAACACATAAATGAATTGTGCCCACAACATGACGGGTGCAATCATACCAGCACTAATGCACCGGATCCCATCAGAACTCCGAAGTTAAGCGTGCTTGGTCGAGAGTAGTACTAGGATGGATGACCCCCTGGGAAGTCCTCGTGTTGCACCCCCTATTTCAAATTATTTTGCCCTGGTTAGGGTTGCCAAGATACTTTATGCACCAAATTTCTATTACCGAATTCCACGGCACCTTGGGCAAGACAACTTCGCTTCACGTAGAGGCTGGGCACGCAAACTGAGGGCGTAGGGCTTCTGACCAGGACTCCGTCGCTCCGGTGCCCATAACTTTTGATCCGTAAGGACTTACGCGGCGCACAGCATACCGTTGCAAAGCTCTCCGAGTGCTCTACGATGGAGGAAGCTAGCTTGCTCGCTCTGCCCATTTTTGGTGCCCAAGATCGAACGTTGTCATTAGTTTTTAGGCACTTTTCTACTTTTGCTCTATTTTTTCGTCCTGGATCGTACGTCGTGAGCTATTAAAAGGACGACAACGTTACTCGCGGGACATTAGAGGGCCCTACAATGCGTCGATATCACGTCTTGCGAGGATGCTGCGTTGTTGAAGTGGATGGGCCATCTCTCTAGGCTGGGACTGTGAACCGTTAACACATAAAGGAATTGTGCCCTCAACATGACGGGTGTGATTATACTAGCACTAATGCACCGGATCCCATCAGAACTCCGAAGTTAAACGTGCTTGGGCGAGAGTAGTACAAGGATGGGTGACCCCCTGGGAAGTCCTCGTGTTGTACCCCCCTTTTCAATTTTTTTTGCCCTGGTTAGGGTTGCCAAGATACTTTATCCACCAAATTTCTATTACCGAATCGCACGGTAACTTGGGCAAGACAACTTCTATTCACGTAGAGGCTGGGCACGCAAACTGAGGGCGTAGGGCTTGTGACCAGGTCTCCGTCGCTCTGGTGCCCATAACTTTTGAACCGTAAGGACTTACGCGGCGCACAGCATACCGTTGGAAAGCTCTCCGAGAGCGCTACGACGGAGGCAACTAGCTTGCTCTCTGTGCCCATTTTTGGAGCCCAAGATTGAACGTTTTCATTAGTTTTCAGCCACTTTTCTTCTTTTGCTCTATTTTTTCATCCCGGATCGTACGTCGTGAGCTATTAAAAGGACGACAACGTTGGTCGCGGGACATTAGAGGGCCCTACAACGCATCGATATCACGTCTTTCGATGATGCTGCGTTGTTGAAGCGGATGGGTTGTCGTTAAGCCTATTGGGCCTTTTGAATGGGCCATCTCTCTAGGCTGGGACTGTGAACCGTTAACACATTAAGTAATTGTGCCCTGAACATGACGGGTGCGATCATACCAGCACTAATGCACCGGATCCAATCAGAACTCCGAAGTTAAGTGGGCTTGGGCGAGAGTAGTACTAGGATGGGTGACCCCCTGGGAAATCGTCGTGTTGCACCCCCCTTTTCAATTTTTTTTGCCTTGGTTAGGGTTGCCAAGTTACTTTATCCACCAAATTTCTATTACCGAATCCCATGGCACCTTGGGCAAGACAACTTCGCTTCACGTAGAGGCTGGGCCCGCAAACTGAGGGCGTAGGGCTTGTGACCAGGTCTCCGTCGCTACGGTGCCCATAACTTTTGATCCGTAAGTGCTTACGTGGCGCACAGTATACCGTTGGAAATCTCTCCGAGAGCTCCACGACGGAGGTAGCTAGCTTGCTCGATATGCCCCTTTTTGGAACCCATAATCGAACGTTTTCATTAGTTTTCCACCACTTTTCTTCTTTTGCTCTATTTTTTCGTCCCGGATCGTACGTCGTGAGCTATTAAAAGGACAAAAACTTTACTCGCAGGACATTAGAGGGCCCTACAACGCGTCGATATCACGTCTTAAGAGGATGCTGCGTTGTTGAAGCGGATGGGCTGTCGTTAAGCCCATTGGGCCTTTTGAATGGGCAATCTCTCTAGGCTAGGACTGTGAACCGTTAACAAATAAATGAATTGTGCCCTGAACATGACGGGTGAGATCATACCAGCACTAATGCACCGGATCCCATCAAAACTCTGAAGTTAAGCGTGCTTGGGCAAGAGTAGTACTAGGATGGATGACCACCTGGGAAGTCCTCGTGTTGCACCCCCATTTTCAATTTTTTTTGCCCAGGTTAGGGTTGCCAAGATACTTTATCCACCAAATTTCTATTACCGAATCCCACAGCACCTTGGGCAAAACAACTTCGCTTCACGTAGAGGCTGGACTCGCAAGCTGAGTGCGTAGGGCTTGTGACCAGGTCTCCGTCGCTCCGGTGCCCCTAACTTTTGATCCGTAAGGACTTACGTGGCGCAAAGCATACCGTTGGAAAGCTCTCCGAGAGCTCAACGACGGAGGTAGCTAGGTTATTCGATGCGCCTGTTTTTGGAGCCCAAGATCGAACGTTTTCATTAGTTTTCAGCCACTTTTCTTCTTTTCCTCTGTTTTTTCATCCCGGATCGTACGTCGTGAGCAATTAAAAGGACGACAACTTTACACGCGGGACATTAGAGGGCCCTACAATGCGTCGATATCACGTCTTGCTAGTATGCTGCGTTGTTGAAGTGGATGGGTTGTCGTTAAGCCCATTGGGCCTTTTGAATGGGCCATCTCTCTAGGCTGGGACCGTGAATCGTTAACACATAAAGGAATTGTGCCCTCAACATGACGGTTGTGATCATACCAGCACTAATGCATCGGATCCCATCAAAACTCCGAAGTAAAGCGTGCTTGGGCGAGAGTAGTACTAGGATGGGTGACCCCGTGGGAAGTCCTCGTGTTGCACCCTCCTTTTCAATTTTTTTTGCCCTGGTTAGGGTTGCCAAGATACTTTATACACCAAATTTCTATTACCGAATCCCACTACACCTTGGGAAAGACAACTTCCCTTCACGTAGAGGCTGGGCCCGCAAACTGAGGGCGTAGGGCTTGTGACCAGGTCTCTGTCACTCCGGTGCCCATAACTTTTGATCCGTAAGGACTTACGCGGCGCACAGCATACCGTTGGAAAGCTCTCCGAGAGCTCTACATTGGAGGCATGTAGCTTGCCTGTTGTGCCGATTTTTGGAGCCTAAGATCGAACATTTTAAATAGTTTTATGCCACTTTTCTTTTTTTGCTCTTTTTTTTGGTCCCGGATCGTACGTCGTGAGCTATTAAAAGGACGACAACGTTACTCGCGGGACATTAGAGGGACCTACAACGCGTCGATATCACGTCTTGGGAGGATGCTGCATTGTTGAAGCAGATGGGTTGTCGTTAAGCCCTTTGGGCCTTTTGAATGGGCCATCTCTCTAGGCTGGGACTGTGAACCGTTAACACATAAAGGAATTGTGCCCTCAATATGACGGGTTCGATCATACCAGCAGTAATGCACCGGATCCCATCAGAACTCCGAACTTAAGCGTGCTTGGGCGAGAGTAGTACTAGGATGGGTGACCCCCTGGGAAGTAGTCGTGTTGCACCCCCTTTTTCAATTTTTTTTGCCCTGGTTAGGGTTGCCAAGTTACTTTATCCACCAAATTTCTATTACCGAATCCCACGGCACCTTGGCCAAGACAACTTCGCTTCACGTAGAGGTTGGGCCCGCAAACTGAGGGTGTAGTGCTTGTGACCAGGTCTCCGTCACTACAGTGCCCATAACTTTTGATTCGTAAGGACTTACGCGGCGCACATCATACCGTTGGAAAGCTCTTCGAGAGCTCTACGATGGAGGCAGCTAGCCTTCTCGCTGTATCCATTTTTGGAGCCCATGATCGAACATTTTTAGTTGTTTTCAGCCACTTTTCTTCTTTTGCTCTGTTTTTTCATCCCGGATCGTACGTCGTGAGCTATTAAAAGGACGAAAACTTTATTCGCAGGACATTAGAGGGCCCTACAATGCGTCGATATCACGTCTTGCGAGGATGCTGCGTTATTGTAGCGGATAGGCTGTCGTTATGCCCATTGGGCCGTTTGAATAGGCCATCTCCCTAGGCTGGGACTGTGAACCGTTAACACGTAAAGGAATTGTGCCCTCAACATGACGGGTGAGATCATACAAGCACTAATGCACCGTATCCCATCAGAACTCCGAAATTAAGAGTGCTTGGGCGAAAGTAGTACTAGGATGGGTGACCAACTGGGAAGTCCTCGTGTTGCACCCCCCTTTTCAATTTTTTTTGCCCTGGTTAGGGTTGCCAAGATACTTTATCCGCCAAATTTCTATTACCGAATCCCACGGCACCTTGTGCAAGACAACTTCGCTTCACGTAGAGGCTGGGCACGCAAACTGAGTGCGCAGGGCTTGTGACCAGGTCTCCGTCGCTCCGGTGCCCATAACTTTTGATCTGTAAGGACTTACGCGGCGCACAGCATACTGTTGGAAAGCTCTCTGAGAGCTCAACGACGGAGGCAGCTAGATTTCTCGACGTGCCCGTTTTTGGAGCCAAAGATCGAACGTTTTCATTAGTTTTTAGCCACTTTTCTTCTTTTATTCTATTTTTTCATCCCGGATCCTACGTCGTGAGCTCTTAAAAGGACGACAACGTTACTCGCGGGACATTAGAGGGACCTACAATGCGTCGATATCACGTCTTGCGAGGATGCTGCGTTGTTGAAGTGGATGGATTGTCGTTAAGCCCAATGGGCCTTTTGAATGGGCCATCTCTCTAGGCTGGGACTGTGAACCGTTAACACATAAAGGAATTGTGCCCTCAACATGATGGGTGTGATCATACCAGCACTAATGCACCGGATCCCATCAGAACCCCGAAGTTAAGCGTGTTTGGTCGAGAGTAGTACTAGGATAGGTGACCACCTGGGAAGTCCTCGTGTTCAACCCCCCTTTCAATTTTTTTTGCCCTGGTTAGGGTTGCCAAGATACTTTATCCACCAAATTTCTATTACCGAATCCCACTGCACCTTGGGCAAGACAACTTCGCTTCATGTAGAGGCTGGGCCGGCAAACTGAGGGCGTAGGACTTGTGACCAGGTCTCCGTCACTCCGGTGCCCATAACTTTTGATCCGTAAAGACTTACGCGGCGCATAGCATACCGTTGGAAAGCACTTCGAGAGCTCTACGACGGAGGCTGCTAGCTAGCTTGCTATGCCCATTATTGGAGCCCAAAATTGAATGTTTTCATCAGTTTTCGGCCACTTTTCTTCGTTTGCTCTGTTTTTTCATCCTAGATCGTACGTCGTGAGCTATTAAAAGGACGACAACTTTACTCGCAGGACATTAGAGGGCCCTACAACGCGTCGATAACACGTCTTGCGAGGATGCTGCGTTGTTGAAGCGGATGGGCTGTCGTTAAGCGAATTGGGCCATTTGAATGGGCCATCTCTCTAGGCTGGGACTGTGAGCCGTTAACACATAAAGGAATTGTGCCCCTCAACATGACGGGTGAGATCATACCAGCACTAATGCACCGGATCCCATCAGAACTCCGAAGTTAAGCGTGCTCGGGCGAGAGTAGTACTAGGATGGGCAACCCCCTGGGAAGTCCTCGTGTTGCAACCCCATTTTCAATCTTTTTTGCCCTGGTTAGGGTTGCCAAGATACTTTATCCACCAAATTTCTATAACCGAATCCCACTGCACCTTGGGCAAGACAACTTCGCTTCACGCAGAGGCTGGGCCTGCAAACTAAGGACGTAGGGCTTGTTACCAGGTCTCCATCGCAGCGGTGTCCATAACTTTTTATCCGTAAGTATTACGCGGTGCACAGCATACCGTTGGAAAGCTCTCCGAGAGCTCTACGACGGAGGCAATTAGCTTGCTTGCTTTGCCCCTTTTTGGAGCCCAAGATCGAACGTTTTCATTAGTTTTTAGCCACTTTTCTTCTTTTGGTCTATTTTTCGTCCCGGTTCGTACGTCGTGAGCTATTAAAAGGACGACAACATTACTTGCGGTACATTAGAGGGAACTACAACGCATCGATATCACGTCTTGCGAGGATGCTGCGTTGTTGAAGTGGATGGGTTGTCGTTAAGCCCATTGGGCCTTTTTAATGGGCCATCTCTCTAGGCAGGGACCGTGAACCGATAACACATAAAGGAATTGTTCCCTCAACATGACGGGTGTGATCATACCAGCACTAATGCACTGGATTCCATCAGAACTCCGAAGTTAAGCGTGCTTGGGCTAGGGTAGTACTAGGATGGGTGACCCCCTGGGAAGTCCTCGTGTTGCACCCCCCTTTCAATTTTTTTCGCCCTGGTTAGGGTTGCCAAGATGCTTTATCCACCAGATTTCTATTACCGAATCCCACTGCACCTTGGGCAAGACAACTTCGCTTCACGTAGAGGCTGGGCCCGTAAACTAAGGGCGTAGGGCATGTGACTAGGTCTCCGTCGCACCGGTGCCCATAACTTTTGATCCGTAAGGACTTACGCGGTGTACAGCATACCGTTGGAAAGCTCTCCGAGAGCTCTACGACGGAGGCAATTAGCTTACTCACTATGCCCATTTTTGGAGCATAAAATCGAATGTTTTCATCAGTTTTCGGCCACTTTTCTTCTTTTGCTCTGTTTTTTCATCCCGGATCGTACGTCGTGAGCTATTAAAAGGACGACAACGTTACTCGCAGGACATTAGAGGGCCCTACAACTTGTCGATATCACGTCTTGCAAGGATGCTGCGTTGTTGAAGTGGATGGGTTGTCGTTAAGCCCATTGGGCCTTTTTAATGGGCCATCTCTCTAGGCTGGGACTGTGAACCGTTAACACATAAAGGGATTATTCCCTCAACATGACGGGTGCGATCATACCAGCACTAATGCACCGGATCCCATCAGAACTCCGAAGTTAAGCGTGCTTGGGCGAGGGTAGTACTAGGATGGGTGACCCCCTGGGAAGTCCTCGTGTTGCACCCCCCTTTCAATTTTTTTTGCCCTGGTTAGGGTTGCCAAGATGCTTTATCCACCAGATTTCTATTACCGAATCCCACTGCACCTTGGGCAAGACAACTTCGCTTCACGTAGAGTCTAGGCCAGCAAACTGAGGGCATAGGGTTTGTGACCAGGTGTCCGTTGCTACGGTGCCCACAACTTTTGATCCGTACGGACTTACGCAGCGCACAGTATACCATTGGAAAGCTCTCAGAGAGCTCTACGTCGGAGGCAGCAAACTTGCTCGCTTTGCCCATTTTCGGAGCCCAAGATCGAATGTTTTCATCAGTTTTCGGCCACTTTTCTTCTTTTGCACTTTTTTTTCGTCCCGGATCGTACATCGTGAGGGATTAAAAGGACGACAACGTTACTCGCGGGACATTAGAGGGCCCTTCAACGCGTCGATATCAAGTCTTAAGAGGATGCTGCGTTGTTGAAGTGGATGGGTTGTCGTTAAGCCCATTGGGCTTTT
Organism: Ehretia macrophylla; assembly: GCA_037974665.1. Taxonomy (NCBI): domain Eukaryota; kingdom Viridiplantae; phylum Streptophyta; class Magnoliopsida; order Boraginales; family Ehretiaceae; genus Ehretia; species Ehretia macrophylla. The sequence continues at coordinate 85,382,163 of CM075765.1, read as the reverse complement.
TGAATAGGCCATCTCTCTAGGTTGGGGCCGTGAACCGTTAACACATAAAGGAATTGTGCCCTCAACATGACGGGTGTGATCATAGCAGCCCTAATGCAACGGATCCCATCAGAACTCCGAAGTTCAGCGTGTTTGGGCGAGAGTAGTACTAGGATGGGTGACCCCCTGGGAAGTCCTCGTTCTGCACCCCCCTTTTCAATTTTTTTTGCCCTGGTTAGGGTTGCAAGGATACTTTATCCACCAAATTTCGATTACCGAATCCCACTACACCTTGGCCAAGAAAACTTCATTTCGCGTAGAGGTTGGGCCCGCAAACTGAGGGCATAGGGCCTGTGACCTGGTCTCTGTCACTCCGGTGCCCATAACTTTTGATCCGTAAGGACTTACGCGGCGCACAGCATACCGTTGGAAAGCTCTCCGAGAGCTCTACATTGGAGGCATGTAGCTTGCCTGTTGTGCCGATTTTTGGAGCCTAAGATCGAACATTTTAAATAGTTTTATGCCACTTTTCTTTTTTTGCTCTTTTTTTTGGTCCCGGATCGTACGTCGTGAGCTATTAAAAGGACGACAACGTTACTCGCGGGACATTAGAGGGACCTACAACGCGTCGATATCACGTCTTGGGAGGATGCTGCGTAGTTGAAGCGGATGGGTTGTCGTTAAGCCCATTGGGCCTTTTGAATGGGCCATCTCTCTAGGCTGGGACTGTGAACCGTTAACACATAAAGGAATTGTGCCCTCAATATGACGGGTTCGATCATACCAGCAGTAATGCACCGGATCCCATCAGAACTCCGAACTTAAGCGTGCTTGGGCGAGAGTAGTACTAGGATGGGTGACCCCCTGGGAAGTAGTCGTGTTGCACCCCCTTTTTCAATTTTTTTTGCCCTGGTTAGGGTTGCCAAGTTACTTTATCCACCAAATTTCTATTACCGAATCCCACGGCACCTTGGCCAAGACAACTTCGCTTCACGTAGAGGTTGGGCCCGCAAACTGAGGGTGTAGTGCTTGTGACCAGGTCTCCGTCACTACAGTGCCCATAACTTTTGATTCGTAAGGACTTACGCGGCGCACATCATACCGTTGGAAAGCTCTTCGAGAGCTCTACGATGGAGGCAGCTAGCCTTCTCGCTGTATCCATTTTTGGAGCCCATGATCGAACATTTTTAGTTGTTTTCAGCCACTTTTCTTCTTTTGCTCTATTTTTTCATCCCGGATCGTACGTCGTGAGCTATTAAAAGGACGAAAACTTTATTCGCAGGACATTAGAGGGCCCTACAATGCGTCGATATCACGTCTTGCGAGGATGCTGCGTTGTTGTAGCGGATAGGCTGTCGTTATGCCCATTGGGCCGTTTGAATAGGCCATCTCCCTAGGCTGGGACTGTGAACCGTTAACACGTAAAGGAATTGTGCCCTCAACATGACGGGTGAGATCATACAAGCACTAATGCACCGGATCCCATCAGAACTCCGAAATTAAGAGTGCTTGGGCGAAAGTAGTACTAGGATGGGTGACCAATTGGGAAGTCCTCGTGTTGCACCCCGCTTTTCAATTTTTTTTGCCCTGGTTAGGGTTGCCAAGATACTTTATCCGCCAAATTTCTATTACCGAATCCCACGGCACCTTGTGCAAGACAACTTCGCTTCACGTAGAGGCTGGGCAGGCAAACTGAGTGCGCAGGGCTTGTGACCAGGTCTCCGTCGCTCCGGTGCCCATAACTTTTGATCTGTAAGGACTTACGCGGCGCACAGCATACTGTTGGAAAGCTCTCTGAGAGCTCAACGACGGAGGCAGCTAGATTTCTCGACGTGCCCGTTTTTGGAGCCAAAGATCGAACGTTTTCATTAGTTTTTAGCCACTTTTCTTCTTTTATTCTATTTTTTCATCCCGGATCCTACGTCGTGAGCTCTTAAAAGGACGACAACGTTACTCGCGGGACATTAGAGGGACCTACAATGCGTCGATATCACGTCTTGCTAGGATGCTGCGTTGTTGAAGTGGATGGATTGTCGTTAAGCCCAATGGGCCTTTTGAATGGGCCATCTCTCTAGGCTGGGACTGTGAACCGTTAACACATAAAGGAATTGTGCCCTCAACATGATGGGTGTGATCATACCAGCACTAATGCACCGGATCCCATCAGAACCCCGAAGTTAAGCGTGTTTGGTCGAGAGTAGTACTAGGATAGGTGACCACCTGGGAAGTCCTCGTGTTCAACCCCCCTTTCAATTTTTTTTGCCCTGGTTAGGGTTGCCAAGATACTTTATCCACCAAATTTCTATTACCGAATCCCACTGCACCTTGGGCAAGACAACTTCGCTTCATGTAGAGGCTGGGCCGGCAAACTGAGGGCGTAGGACTTGTGACCAGGTCTCCGTCACTCCGGTGCCCATAACTTTTGATCCGTAAAGACTTACGCGGCGCATAGCATACCGTTGGAAAGCACTTCGAGGGGTGTACGACGGAGGCGGGTAGCTAGCTTGCTATGCCCATTATTGGAGCCCAAAATTGAATGTTTTCATTAGTTTTCGGCCACTTTTCTTCGTTTGCTCTGTTTTTTCATCCTAGATCGTACGTCGTGAGCTATTAAAAGGACGACAACTTTACTCGCAGGACATTAGAGGGCCCTACAACGCGTCGATAACACGTCTTGCGAGGATGCTGCGTTGTTGAAGCGGATGGGCTGTCGTTAAGCGAATTGGGCCATTTGAATGGGCCATCTCTCTAGGCTGGGACTGTGAGCCGTTAACACATAAAGGAATTGTGCCCCTCAACATGACGGGTGAGATCATACCAGCACTAATGCACCGGATCCCATCAGAACTCCGAAGTTAAGCGTGCTCGGGCGAGAGTAGTACTAGGATGGGCAACCCCCTGGGAAGTCCTCGTGTTGCATCCCCCTTTTCAATTTTTTTTGCCCTGGTTAGGGTTGGCAAGATACTTTATCCACCAAATTTCTATTACCGAATCCCACTGCACCTTGGGCAAGACAACTTCGCTTCACGTAGAGGCTGGGCCCGCAAACTGAGGGCGTAGGGCTTGTGACCAGGTCTCCGTCGCTCCGGTGTCCATAGCTTTTTATCCGTAAGTATTACGCGGTGCACAGCATACCATTGGAAAGCTCTCTGAGAGCTCTACGACGGAGGTAATTAGCTTGCTTGCTTTGCCCCTTTTTGGAGCCCAAGATTGAACGTTTTCATTAGTTTTCAGCCACTTTTCTTATTTTGCTCTGTTTTTCGTCCCGGTTCGTACGTCGTGAGCTATTAAAAGGACGACAACATTACTTGCGGTACATTAGAGGGAACTACAACGCATCGATATCACGTCTTGCGAGGATGCTGCGTTGTTGAAGTGGATGGGTTGTCGTTAAGCCCATTGGGCCTTTTTAATGGGCCATCTCTCTAGGCAGGGACCGTGAACCGATAACACATAAAGGAATTGTTCCCTCAACATGACGGGTGCGATCATACCAGCACTAATGCACCGGATCCCATCAGAACTCCGAAGTTAAGCGTGCTTGGGCGAGGGTAGTACTAGGATGGGTGACCCCCTGGGAAGTCCTCGTGTTGCACCCCCCTTTCAATTTTTTTTGCCCTGGTTAGGGTTGCCAAGATGCTTTATCCACCAGATTTCTATTACCGAATCCCACTGCACCTTGGGCAAGACAACTTCGCTTCACGTAGAGGCTGGGCCCGTAAACTAAGGGCGTAGGGCTTGTGACCAGGTCTCCGTCGCACCGGTGCCCATAACTTTTGATCTGTAAGGACTTACGCGGTGTACAGCATACCGTTGGAAAGCTCTCCGAGAGCTCTACGACGGAGGCACTTAGCTTACTCACTATGCCCTTTTTGGAGCATAAAATCGAATGTTTTCATCAGTTTTCGGCCACTTTTCTTCTTTTGCACTTTTTTTTCGTCCCGGATCGTACATCGTGAGGGATTAAAAGGACGACAACGTTACTCGCGGGACATTAGAGGGCCCTTCACCTTGTCGATCTCACGTCTTGCAAGGATGCTGCGTTGTTGAAGTGGATGGGTTGTCGTTAAGCCCATTGGCCCTTTTTAATGGGCCATCTCTCTAGGCAGGGACTGTGTACCGTTAACACATAAAGGACTTGTGCCCTCATCATGTCGAGTGCGATCATACCATCACTAATGCACCGGATCCCATCAGAACTCCGAAATTAAGCGTGCTTGGGTAAGAGTACTACTAGGATGGGTAACCCCCTGGGACGTCCTCATGTTGCACCCTTATTTGAAATTTTTTGCTCTGATTAGGGTTGCCTAGATACTTTTTCCACCAAATCTCGATTACCGAATCCCACTGCACCTTGGACAAGACAACTTCGCTTCACGTAGAGTCTAAGCCAGCAAACTGAGGGCGTTGGGCTTGTGACCAGGTCTCCGTCGCTCCGGTGCCCATAACTTTTGATCCGTAAGGACTTACGCAGTGCACAGCATACCGTTGGAAATCTCTCCGAGAGGTCTACGACGGAGGTAGCTACCTTGCTCGCTGTGCCCCTTTTTGGAGCCCAAGATAGAAATTTTTCATTAGTTTTCAGCCACTTTTCTTCTTTTACTTTGTTTTTTTGTCCCGGATCGTACGTCGTGAGGTATTAAAAGGATGACAACGTTACTCGTGGGACATTAGAGGGCCCTACAACGCGTCGATATCACGTCTTGCGAGGATGCTCTGTTGTTGAAGTAGATGGGTTGTCGTTAAGCCCATTGGGCCTTTTGAATGGGCCATCTTTCTAGGATGGGACCGTGAAGCGTTAACACATAATGGAATTGTGCCCTCAACATGGCGGGTGTGATCATACCCGCACTAATGCACCGGATCCCATCAGAACTCCGAAGTTAAACGTGCTTGGGCGAGAGTAGTACTAGGATGGGTGACCCCCTGGTAAGTCCTCGTGTTGCACCCCCATTTTCAATTTTTTTTGCCCTGGTTAGGGTTGCCAAGATACTTTATCCACCAAATTTCTATTACCGAATCCCACGGCACCTTGGGCAAGACAACTTCGCTTCACGTAGAGGCTGGGCCCGCAAACTGAGGGCGTAGGGCTTGTGACCAGGTCTCCGTCACTCCGGTGCCCATAACTTTTGATCCGTAAGGACTTACGTGGCGCACAGCATACCGTTGGAAAGCTCTCCGAGAGCTCTACGACGGAGGCAGCTATCTTGCTCGATTTGCCCTTTTTGGAGCCCAACATCGAACGTTTTCATTACTTTTTAGCCACTTTTCTTCTTTTGCTCTATTTTTTCGTCCCGGATCGTACGTCGTGACCTATTAAAAGGACGACAACGTTACTCGCAGGACATTAGAGGGCCCTAAAATGTGTCGATATCACGTCTTGCGAGGATGCTGCGTTGTTGAAGTAGATGGGTTGTCGTTAAGCCCATTGGGCCTTTTGAATGGGCCATCTCTCTAGGCTGGGACTGTGAACCGTTAACACATAAAGGAATTGTGCCCTCATCATGACGGGTGTGATCATACCAGCATTAATGCACCGGATCCCATCAGAACTCCGACGTTAAGCGTGCTTGGGCGAGAGTAGTACTAGGATGGGTGATGCCCTAGGAAATCCTCGTGTTGCACCCCCCTTTCAATTTTTTTTGCCAAGGTTAGGGTTGCCAAGATACTTTATCCACCAAATTTCTATTACCAAATCCCAATGCACCTTGGCAAGACAACTTCGCTTCACGTAGAGGCTGGGCCCGCAAATTAAGGGCGTAGGGCTTGTGACCAGGTCTCCGTCGCTCCGGTACCCTTAACTTTTGATCCGTAAGGACTTACGCGCCGCATAGCATACCGTTGGAAAGCTCTCCGAGTGCTCTACGAGAGAGGCAGTTAGCTTCCTCGCTGTGCCCATTTTTGGAGCACAAAATCGAATGTTTTCATCAGTTTTCGGCCACTTTTCTTCTTTTGCTCTGTTTTTTCATCCCGGATCGTTCGTCGTGAGCTATTAAAAGACGACAACGTTACTCGTAGGACATTAGAGGGCTCTACAACGCGTTGATATCAAGTCTTGCGAGGATGCTGTGTTGTTGAAGCGGATGGGTTGTCGTTAAGCCCATTGAGCCTTTTGAATGGGCCATCTCTCTAGGCTGGGATTGTGAACTGTTAACACATAAAAGAATTGTGCCCTCAACATGATGGGTACGATCATACCAGCACTAATGCATCGGATCCCATCAGAACTCCGAAGTTTATCGTGCTTGGTCGAGAGTAGTACTAGGATGGGTGACCCCCTGGGAAGTCCTCGTGTTGCACCCCCTTTTCAATTTTTTTTGCCCTGGTTAGGGTTACCAAGATACTTTATCCACCAAATTTCTATTACCAATTCCCACGGCACCTTGGGCAAGACAACTTCGCTTCACGTAGAGTCTGGGCCCACAAACTGAGGGTGTAGGGCTTGTGACCAGGTGTCCGTTGCTACGGTGCCCATAACTTTTGATCCGTACGGACTTACGTGGCGCACAGCATACCGTTGGAAAGCTCTCCGAGAACTCTACGATGGATGCACCAAGCTTGCTTGCTGTGCCCTTTTTTTGAGCCCAAAATCGAATGTTTTCATCAGTTTTCGGCCACTTTTCTTCTTTTGCCCTATTTTTTTTATCCTGGATCGTACATTGTGGGCTATTAAAAGGACGACAATGTTACATGTTGGACATTAGAGGGCCCTACAACGCGTCGATATCACGTTTTGCGAGGATGCTACGTTGTTGAAACGGATGGGTTGTCGTTAAGCACATTGGTCCTTTTGAATGGGCCATCTCTCTAGGCTGGGACCGTGAACCGTTAACACATAAAGGAATTGTGCCCTCAAAATGACAGGTGTGATCATACCAGCACTAATGCACCGGATCCCATCAGAACTCCGAAGTTAAGCGTGCTTGGGCGAGAGTAGTACTAGGATGGGTGACCCCCTGGGAAGTCCTCGTGTTGCACCGCCGTTTTCAATTTTTTTTGCCCTGGTTAGGGTTGCCAAGATACTTTAACCACCAAATTTCTATTACTGATTCCCACGACCCCTTGGGCAAGACAACTTCGCTTCACGTAGAGGCTGGGCAGGCAAACTGAGGGCGTAGGGCTTGTGACCAGGTCTCCGTCGCTCCGGTGCCCATAACTTTTGATCTGTAAGGACTTACGCGGCACACAACATACCGTTGGAAAGCTCTCCAAGAGCTCTACGACGAAGGCAGCTATCTTGCTCGATGTGCCCATTTTTGGAGCCCAAGATCGAACGTTTTCATTCGTTTTCGGCAACTTTTCTTGTTTTGCTCTGTTTTTTCGTCCTGGATCGTACGTAGTGAGCTATTAAAAGGACGAAATAGTTATTCGCGGGAGATTAGAGGGCCCTACAACGCGTCGATATCACGTCTTGCGACGATACTGCGTTGTTGAAGTGAATGGGTTGTCGTTAAGCCCATTGGGCCTTTTGAATGGGCCATCTCTCTAGGCTGGGACAGTGAACCGTTAACACATAAAGGAATTGTGCCCTCATCATGACGGGTGCGATCATACCAGCAATAATGCACCGGATCCCATCAGAACTCCGAAGTTAAGCGTGCTTGGGCGAGAGTAGTACTAGGATGGGTGACCCCCTAGGAAGTACTTGTGTTGCATCCCCCTTTCAAATTTTTTTGCCCTGGTTAGGGTTGCCAAGATACTTTATCCACCAAATTTCTATTACTGATTCCCACGGCCCCTTGGCCAAGAGAACTTTGCTTCACGTAGAGGCTGGGTAGGCAAACTGAGGGCGTAGGGCTGGTGACCAGGTCTCCGTCGCTCCGGTGCCCATAACTTTTGATCCGTAAGGACTTACGCGGCACACAGTATACCGTTGGAAAGCTCTCCGAGAGCTCTACGTCGGAGGCAGCTATCTTGCTCGATGTGCCCATTTTTGGAGCCCAAGATCGAACGTTTTCATTAGTTTTAGTCCACTTTTCTTCTTTTACTCTGTTTTTTCGTCCCGGATCGTACGTCGTGAGCTATTAAAAAGACGACAACGTTACTCGCGGGACATTAGAGGGCCCTACAACGCGTCGATATCACGTCTTGCGAGGATGCTGCGTTGTTGAAGTGGATGGGTTGTCGTTAAGCCCATTGGGCCTTTTGAATAGGCTATCTCTCTAGGCTGCGACTGTGAACCGTTAACACATAAAAGAATTGTGCCCTCATCATGATGGGTGCGATCATACCAGCACTAATGCACCGGATCCCATCAGAACTCCGAAGTCAAGCGTGCTTGGGCGAGAGTAGTACTAGGATGGGTGACCCCCTAGGAAGTCCTCGTGTTGCACCCCCCTTTCAATTTTTTTTGCCCTGGTTAGGGTTGCCAAGATACTTTATCCACCAAATTTCTATTACCAAATCCGACTGCACCTTGGGCAAGACAACTTCGCTTCACGTAGAGGTTGGGCCCGCAAACGAAGGGCGTAGGGCTTGTGACCAGGTCTCCGTCGCTCCGGTGCCCATAACTTTTGATCTGTAAGGACTTACGCGGCGCATAACATACCGTTGGAAAGCCCTCCGAGAGCTCTACGAGGGAGGCAGTTAGCTTGCTCGCTGTGCCCGTTTTTGGAGCACAAAATTGAATGTTTTCATGAATTTTCAGCCACTTTTCTTCTTTTGCTGTGTTTTTTCGTCCTGGATAGTACGTCGTGAGCTATTAAAAGAACGACAACGTTACTCGCAGGACATTAGAGGGCTCTACAATGCGTCGATATCACGTCTTGCGAGGATGCTCCGTTGTTGAAGTGGATGGGTTGTCGTTAAGCCCATTCGGCCTTTTGAATGGGCCATCTCTCTAGGCTGGAACTGTGAACCGTTAACACATAAAGGAATTGTGCCCTCAACATGACGGGTGCGATCATACCAACACTAATGCACCAGATCCCATCAGAACTCCGAAGTTAAGCGTGCTTGGGCGAGAGTAGTACTAGGATGGGTGACCCCCTAGGAAGTCGTCGTGTTGCACCCCCCATTCAATTTTTTTTGCCCTGGTTAGGGTTGCCAAGATACTTTATCCACCAAATTTCTATTACCGAATCCCACTGCACCTTGGGCTAGACAACTTCGCTTCACGTAGAGGCCGAGCCCGCAAACTAAGGGCGTAGGACATGTGACCAGGTCTCCGTCGCTCCGGTGCCCATAACTTTTGATCTGTAAGGACTTACGCGGCGCATAGCATGCCGTTGGAAAGCTCTCATAGTGCACTACGAACGTTTTCATCAGTTTTTGACCACTTTTCTTCTTTTGCTCTATTTTTTCGTCCTAGATAGTACGTCGTGAGCTATTAAAAGGATGACAACGTTACTCGCAGGACATTAGAGGGCTCTACAACGCGTCGATATCAAGTCTTGCGAGGATGCTGCGTTGTTGAAGCAGATGGGTTGTCGTTAAGCCCATTGGGCCTTTTGAATGGGCCATCTCTCAAGGCTGGGACTGTGAACCGTTAACACATAAAGGAATTGTGCCCTCAACATGACGGGTGCGATCATACCAGCACTAATGCAACGGATCCCAACGGAACTCCGAAGTTAAGCGTGCATGGTCGAGAGTAGTACTAGGATGGGTGACCCCCTGGGAAGTCCTCGTGTAGCACCCCCCTTTCAATTTTTTTTGCCGTGGTTAGGGTTGCCAAGATACTTTATCCACCAAATTTCTATTATCGGATCCCACGGCACCTTGGGCAAGACAACTTCGCTTCACGTAGAGGCTGGGCCCGCAAACTGAGGGCGTAAGGGATTGTGACCAGGTCTCCGTCGCTCCGGTGCCCATAACTTTTGATCCGTAAAGACTTACGCAGCGCACAGCATACCGTTGGAAAGCTCTCCGAGAGCTCTACAACGGAGGCAGCTAGCTTGCTCACTATGCATGTTTTTGGAGCCCAAGATCGAACGTTTTCATTAGTTTTCAGCCACTTTTCTTCTTTTGCTTTGTTTTTTCATCCCGGATCGTACGTCGTGAGCTATTAAAAGGATGAAAACGTTACTCGCGGGACATTAGAGGGCCCTACAACGCATCGATATCTCGTCTTGCGAGGATGATGCGTTGTTGAAGTGGATGGGTTGTCGTTAAGCCCATTGGGCCTTTTTAATGAGCCATCTCTCTAGCCTGGGACCGTGAACCGTAAACACATAAAGGAATTGTGCCCTCAACATGACGGGTGTGATCATACCAGTACTAATGCACTGGATCCCATCAGAACTTCGAAGTTAAGCGTGCTTGGGCTAGAGTAGTACTAGGATGGGTGACCCCCTGGGAAGTTCTCGTGTTGCACCCCCTTTCAATTTTTTTTGCCCTGGTTAGGGTTGCCAAGATACTTTATCCACCAAATTTCTATTACCGAATCCCACTACACATTCGGCAACACAACTTCGCTTCACGTAAAGGCTGGGCCCGCAAACTAAAGGCGTAGGGCTTGTGACCAGGTCTACATCGCTTTGGTGCCCATAACTTTTTATCCGTAAGGACTTACGTGACGCACATCATACCGTTGGAAAGCTCTCCGAGAGCTCTACGATGGAGGCAATTAGCTTGATCGCTATGCCCATTTTTGGAGCACAAAATCGAATGTTTTCATCAGTTTTCAGCCACTTTTCTTCTTTTCCACTGTATTTTCATGCCGGATCGTACGTCGTGAGCTATTAAAAGGACGACAATGTTACTCACGGGACATTAGAGGGCCCTACAACGTGTCGATATCACGTCTTGCGAGGATGCTGCGTTGTTGAAGTGGATGGGTTGTCGTTAAGCCTATTGGGCCTTTTGAATGGGCCATCTCTCGAGGTAGGGATGTGAACCGTTAACACATAAAGGAATTGTGCCCTCAACATGAAGGGTGCGACCATACCAGCAATAATGCACCGGATCCCATCAGAACTTCGAAGTTAAGCGTGCTTGGGCGAGAGTAGTACTATGATGGTTGACCCCTTGGGAAGTCCTCATGTTGCTCCCCCCTTTCAATTTTTTTTGCCCTGGTTAGGGTTGCCAAGATACTTTATCCACCAAATTTCTATTACCGAATCCCATGGCACCTTGGGCAAGACAACTTCGCTTCACGTAGAGGCTGGGCACGCAGACTGAGGGCGTAGGGCTTGTGACCAGGTCTCCGTCGCTCTGGTGCCAATAACTTTTGATCTGTAAGCACTTACGCAGCGCACAACATACCGTAAGAAAGCTCTCCGAGAGCTCTACGACGAAGGCAACTAGCTTGCTCGCCGTGCCCCTTTTTGGAGCCCAAAATCGAATGTTTTCATCAATTTTCGGCCACTTTTCTTCTTTTGCTATGTTTTTTTGTCCCGGATCATACGTCGTAAGCTATTAAAAGGACGACAACTTTACTCGCAGGACATTAGAGGGTCCTACAACCCGTCGATATCACGTCTTGCGAGGATGCTGCGTTGTTGAAGCGGATGGGTTGTCGTTAAGCCCATTGGGCCTTTTGAATGGGCCATCTCTCTAGGATGGGACTGTGAACCGTTAACACATATTGGAACTATGCCCTCAACTTGACGGGTGAGATCATACCAGCACTAATTCACCGGATCCCATTAGAACTCCGAAGTTAAGCGTGCTTAGGCGAGAGTAGTACTAGGATGAGTGACCCCCTACGAAGTCCTCGTGTTGCACCCCACTTTTCAATTTTTTGTCTCCTGGTTAGGGTTGCCAAGATACTTTATCCACCAAATTTCTATTATCGAATCCCACGGTACCTTGGGCAAGACAACTTCGCTTCAGTTTGAGGCTGGGCACGCAAACTGAGGGCGTAGGGCATGTGAACAAGTCTCCGTCTCTCTGATGCCCATAACTTTTGATCCGTATGGACTTACGCAGCGCACAACATACTGTTGGAAAGCTCTCCGAGAGCTCTACGACGGTGGCAGCTAGCTTGCTCACTATGCCCTTTTTGGAGCCAAAATCGAACGTTTTCATCAGTTAGCAGCCACTTTTCTTCTTTTGCTCTATTTTTTTGTCCCGGATCGTACGTCGTGAGCTATTAAAAGGATGACAACGTTACTCGCGGGACATTAGAGGGCCCTACAATGCGTGGATATCACGTCTTGCGAGGATGCTGCGTTGTTGAAGCGGATGGGTTGTCGTTAAGCCCATTGGGCCTTTTGAATAGACCATCTCTCTAGGCTGGGACTGTGAACTGTTGACACATAAAGGAATTGTGCCCTCAACATGACGGTTGCGATCATACCAGCACTAATGCACCGGATCCCATCAGAAATCCGAAGTTAAGCGTGCTTGGGCGAGAGTAGTACTAGGATAAGTGACCCCCTGGGAAGTCCTCGGGTTGCACCCTCATTTTCAATTTTTTTTGCCCTGGTTAGGGTTGCCAAGATACTTTATCCATCAAATTTCTATTACTGAATCCCACTGCACCTTGGGCAAGACAACTTCACTTCACGTAGAGGCTGGGCTCGCAAACTAAGGGTATAGCGCTTGTGACCAGGTCTCCGTCGCTCCGGTGCCCATAACTTTTGATCCGTAAGGACTTACGCGACGCACAGCATACCGTTGGAAAGCTCTCCGAGAGCTCAACGACGGACGAATTTAGCAGGCTCGCTTTGCCCGTTTTTGAAGCAGAAAATTGAATGTTTTTATCAGTTTTTGGCCAATTTTCTTCTTTTGCTCGATTTTTTTATCCCGGATCGTACGTCGTGAGCTATTAAAAGGACGACAACTTTACTCGCAGGACATTAGAGGGTCCTACAACCCGTCGATATCACGTCTTGCGAGGATGCTGCGTTGTTGAAGCGGATGGGTTGTCGTTAAGCCCATTGGGCCTTTTGAATGGGCCATCTCTCTAGGATGGGACTGTGAACCGTTAACACATAAAGGAATTGTGCCCTCAACATGACGGGTGCGATCATACCAGCACTAATGCACTGGATCCCATCAGAACTCCGAAGTTAAGCGTGCTTGGGCTAGAGTAGTACTAGGATGGGTGACCACCTGGGAAGTCCTCGTGTTGGACCCCCCTTTTCATTTTTTTTGCCCTGGTTAGGGTTGCCAAGATACTTTATCCACCAAATTTCTATTACCGAATCACACGGCACCTTGGGCAAGACAACTTCGCTTCACGTAGAGGCTGGGCACGCAAACTGAGGGCGTAGGGCTTGTGACCAGGTCTCCGTCGCTCCGGTGCCTATAACTTTTGATCCGTAAGGACTTACACAGCGCAAAGCATACCGTTGGAAAGCTCTCCGAGAGCCCTACGATGGAGGCAGCTAGGTTGCTCACTGTGCCCCTTTTTGGAGCCCAAGATCGAACGTTTTCATTAGTTTTCAGCCACTTTTCTTCTTTTGCTCTATTTTTTTGCCCCGAAGCATACGTCGTAAGCTATTAAAAGGACGACAACGTTACTTGCGGGACATTAGAGGGCCCTACAATGCATCGATATCACGTCTTGCGAGGATGCTGCATTGTTGAAGGGGATGGGTTGTCGTTAAGCCCATTGGGCCTTTTGAATGGGCCATCTCTCTAGGCTGGGACCGTGAACCGTTAACACATAAAGGAATTGTGCCCTTAACTTGACGGGTGCGATCATACCAGCACTAATGCACCGGATCCCATCAGAACTCCGAAGTTAACCGTGCTTGGGCGAGAGTAGTACTAGGATGGGTGACCCCATGGGAAGTCCTCGTGTTGCACCCCCCTTTCAATTTTTTTTGCCCTGGCTAGGGTTGCCAAGATACTTTATCCACCAATTTTCTATTACCGAATCCCACTGCACCTTGGGCAAGACAACTTCGCTTAACGTAGAGGCTGGGCCCGCAAACTGAGGGCGTAGGGCTTGTGACCAGGCCTCCTTCGCTCCGGTGCCCATAACTTTTGATCCGTAAGGACTTACATGGCGCACAGCATACCGTTGGAAAGCTCTCCGAGAGCTCTACGACGGAGGCAGCTAGCTTGCTCACAATGCACATTTTTGGAGCCCAAGATCAAACGTTTTACATTGTTTTCAGCCACTTTTCTTCTTTTGCTCTGTTTTTTCATCCCGGATCGTACGTCGTGAGCTATTAAAAGGACGACAACGTTACTCGCAGGACATTAGAGGGCCCTACAACTCATCGATATCACGTCTTGTGAGGATGCTGCGTTGTTGAAGTGGATGGGTTGTCGTTAAGCCCATTGGGACTTTTGAATGGTCCATCTCTCTAGGCTGGACCGTGAACCGTTAACACATAAAGGAATTGTGCCCTCAACATGACGGGTGTGATCATACCAGCACTAATGCACTGGATCCCATCAGAACTCCGAAGTTAAGCGTGCTTGGGCGAGAGTAGTACTTGGATGGTTGACCACCTGGGAAGTCCTCGTGTTGCACCCCCTTTTCAATTTATTTTGCCCTGGTTAGGGTCACCAAGATGCTTTATCGACCAAATTTCTATTACCGAATCCCATGGCACCATGGGCAAGACACATTCGCTTCACGTAGAGGCTGGGCACGCAAACTGAGGGCGTAGGGCTAGTGACCAGGTCTCCGTCACTCCGGTTCCCATAACTTTTCATCCGTACGGACTTACAGAGCGCACAACATGCCGTTGGAAAGCTCTCCGAGAGCTCTAAGACAGAGGCAGTTAGCTTGATCGCTGTGCCCATTTTTGGAGCCCAAAATTGAACGTTTTCATTAGTTTTCGGCTACTTTTCTTCTTTTGCTATGTTTTTTCATCCTGGATCGTACGTCGTGAGCTATTAAAAGGACGACAACGTTACTAACGGGACATTAGAGGGCCCTACAACGCATCGATATCACGTCTTGTGAAGATACTGCGTTGTTGAAGTGGATGTGTTGTCATTAAGCCCATTAGGGCTTTTGAATAAGCCATCTCTCTGGGCTGGGACTATGAACCGTCAACACATAAATGATTTGTGTCCTCAACTTGATGGGTGCGGTCATACCAGCACTAATGCACCGGATCCCATCAGAACTCCGAAGTTAAGCGTGCTTGGGCGAGAGTAGTACTAGTTTGCTCTCTGTGCCTATTTTTGGAGCCAAAAATCGAACGTTTTCATCAATTTTCAACCATTTTTCTTCTTTTGCTCTATTTTTCCATCCCGGATTGTACGTCGTGAGCTATTAAAAGGATGACAACGTTACTCGTGGGACATTAGAAGGCCCTACAACGTGTCAATATCACGTCTTGCGAGGATGCTGCGTTGTTGAAGCGGATGGGTTGTCGTTAAACCCATTGGGCCTTTTGAATGGGCCATCTCTCTAGGTTGGGACCGCAAACTGTTAACAAATAAAGGAATTGTGCCCTTAACATGACGGGTGTGATCATACCAGCACTAATGCACCGGATCCCATCAGAACTCCGAAGTTAAGCATGCTTTGGCGAGAGTAGTACTAGGATAGATGACTCCCTGCGAAATCCTCATGTTGTACCCCGCTTTTCAATTTTGTTTGCCCTAGTTAGGGTTGCCAAGATACTTTATCCACCAAATTTCTATTACCGAATCACACGGCACCTTGGGCAAGACAACTTCGCTTCACGTAGAGGCTGGGCACGCAAACTGAGGGCGTAGGGCTTGTGACCAGGTCTCCGTCGCTCCGGTGCCTATAACTTTTGATCCGTAAGGACTTACACAGCGCAAAGCATACCGTTGGAAAGCTCTCCGAGAGCCCTACGATGGAGGCAGCTAGGTTGCTCACTGTGCCCCTTTTTGGAGCCCAAGATCGAACGTTTTCATTAGTTTTCAGCCACTTTTCTTCTTTTGCTCTATTTTTTTGCCCCGAAGCATACGTCGTAAGCTATTAAAAGGACGACAACGTTACTTGCGGGACATTAGAGGGCCCTACAATGCATCGATATCACGTCTTGCGAGGATGCTGCACTGTTGAAGGGGATGGGTTGTCGTTAAGCCCACTGGGCCTTTTGAATGGGCCATCTCTCTAGGCTGGGACTGTGAACCGTTAACACATAAAGGAATTGTGCCCTTAACTTGACGGGTGCGATCATACCAGCACTAATGCACCGGATCCCATCAGAACTCCGAAGTTAACCGTGCTTGGGCGAGAGTAGTACTAGGATGGGTGACCCCCAGTTAAGTCCTCGTGTTGCACCCCCTTTTCAATTTTTTTTGCCCTGGTTAGGGTTGCCAAAATACTTTATCCACCAATTTTCTATTACCGAATCCCACTGCACCTTGGGCAAGACAACTTCGCTTAACGTAGAGGCTGGGCCCGCAAACTGAGGGCGTAGGGCTTGTGACCAGGTCTCCGTCGCTCCGGTGCCCATAACTTTTGATACGGAAGGACTTACATGGCGCAGAGCATACCGTTGGAAAGCTCTTCGAGAGCTCTACGACGGAGGCAGCTAGCTTGCTCACAATGCACATTTTTGGAGCCCAAGATCAAACGTTTTACATTGTTTTCAGTCACTTTTCTTCTTTTGCTTTGTATTTTCATCCCGAATCGTACGTCATGAGCTATTAAAAGGACGACAACGTTACTTGCCGGACATTAGAAGGCCCTACAATGCGTCGATATCACATCTTGCGAGGATGCTGCGTTGTTGAGGCGGATGGGTTGTCGTTAAGCCCATTGGGCCTTTTGGATGGGCCATCTCTCTAGGATTGGACTGTGAACCGTTAACACATAAAGGAATTGGGCCCTCAACATGACGGGTGCATTCATACCAGCACTAATGCACCGGATCCCATCCGAACTCCGAAGTTAAGCGTGCTTGGGCGAGAGTAGTACTTGGATGGTTGACCACCTGGGAAGTCCTCGTGTTGCACCCCCTTTTCAATTTATTTTGCCCTGGTTAGGGTCGCCAAGATGCTTTATCGACCAAATTTCTATTACCGAATCCCATGGCACCTTGGGCAAGACACCTTCGCTTCACGTAGAGGCTGGGCACGCAAACTGAGGGCGTAGGGCTAGTGACCAGGTCTCCGTCACTCCGGTTCCCATAACTTTTCATCCGTACCGACTTACAGAGCGCACAGCATACCGTTGGAAAGCTCTCCGAGAGCTCTAAGATAGAGGCAGTTAGCTTGATCGCTGTGCCCATTTTTGGAGCACAAAATTGAATGTTTTCATCAGTTTTAGGCCACATTTCTTCTTTTGCTATGTTTTTTCATCCCGGATCGTACGTCGTGAGCTATTAAAAGGAGGACAACATTACTCACGGGACATTAGAGGGCCCTACAACGCATCGATATCACGTCTTGTGACGATGCTGCGTTGTTGAAGTGGATGGGTTGTCATTAAGCCCATTGGGCCTTTTGAATGGGCCATCTCTCTAGGCTGAGAACGTGAACCGTTAACACATAAAGGAATTGTGCCCTCAACTTGACGGGTGCGATCATACCAGCACTAATGCACCGGATCCCATCAGAACTCCGAAGTTAAGCGTGCTTGGGCGAGAGTAGTACTAGCTTGCTTGCTGTGCCCTTTTTGGAGCCAAAAATCGAACGTTTTCATCAATTTTCAACCATTTTTCTTCTTTTGCTCTATTTTTCCATCCCGGATTGTACGTCGTGAGCTATTAAAAGGATTACATTCTTATTCTCGGAACATTAGTGGGCCCTAAAACTCATCGATATCACGTCTTGCGAGGATACTGTGCTGTTGAAGTGGATGGGTTGTCGTTAAGCCCATTGGGCCTTTTGAATGGGCCATCTCCCTAGGCTGGGACCGTGAACCGTTAACACATAAAGGAATTGTGCCGTCAACATGACGGGTGTGAACATACCAGCTCTAATGCACCGGATTCCAACAGAACTCCAAAGTTAAGAATGCTTTGGCGAGAGTAGTACTAGGATAGGTGACTCCCTGCGAAATCCTCGTGTTGTACCCCCCTTTTCAATTTTGTTTGCCCTAGTTAGGGTTGCCAAGATACTTTATCCACCAAATTTCTATTACCGAATCCCGCGGCACCTTCTGCAAGAGAACTTCGCTTCACGTAGAGGCTGGGCCTGCAAACTGAGGGCGTAGGGCTCGTGACCAGGTCTCCGTCGCTCTAGTGCTCATAACTTTTGATCCGTAAGGACTTAAGCGGCGCACAGCATACCGTTGGAAAGCTCTCCGAGAGCTCTACGACAGAGGTAGCCAGCTTGCTCGCTGTGCCAGTTTTTGGAGCCCAAAATTGAACGTTTTCATCAGTTTTCGGCCACTTTTATTCTTTTGCACTGTTTCTTTGTCCAAAATCATACGTTCTGAGCTATTAAAAGGAATACAACGTTACTCGCGAAACATTAGAGGGCCCTACAATGCGTCGATATCACGTCTTGCGAGGATGCTACGTTGTTCAAGCGTATTGGTTGTCATTAAGCCCATTGGGCCATCCCTCTAGGCTGGGACTGTGAACCGTTAACACATAAAGGAATTGTGCCCTCAACATGACGGGTGTGATCATACCAGCACTAATGCACCGAATCCCATCAGAACTCCAGCTTGGGCGAGAGTAGCACTAGAATGGGTGACCCTCTGGGAAGTCCTCGTGTTGCACCCCCATTTTCAATTTTTTTTGCCCTGGTTAGAGTTGCCCAGATACTTTATCCACCAAATTTCTATTACCGTATCCCACGGCACCTTGGGCAAGACAACTTCACTTCACATAGAGGCTGGGCTCGCAAACTGAGGGCGTAGGGCGAGTGACCAAGTCTCCGTCGCTAAGGTGCCAATAACTTTTGATCCGTAAGGACTTACGCGGCGCACAGCATACCGTTGGAAAGCTCTTCAAGAGCTCTACGACTGAGGTAGCCAACCTGCTCGCTGTGCCCATTTTTGGAGCACAAAATCTAATGTTTTCATCACTTTTCAGCCACTTTTCTTCTTTTGCTCTATTTTTTCATCCCGGATCGTACGTCGTGAGCTATTAAAGGACGACAACGTTACTCACGGGACATTAGAGGGCCCTACAACGAGTCGATATCACGTCTTGCGTGGATGCTGCATTGTTGAAGTGGATGGGTTGTCGTTAAGCCCATTGGGCATTTTGAATGGGCCATCTCTCACGGATGGGTCTGTGAACCGTTAACACATAAAAGAATTGTGCCCTCAACATGACGGGTGTAATCATATCGGCACTAATGCACCGGATCCCATCAGAACTCCGAAGTTAACCGTGCTTGGGCGAGAGTAGTACTAGGATGGGTGACCCCATGGGAAGTCCTCGTGTTGCACCCCCCTTTCAATTTTTTTTGCCCTGGCTAGGGTTGCCAAGATACTTTATCAACGAAATTTCTATTACTAAATCCCACAGCACCTTGGGCAAGCCAACTTCGCTTCACGTAGAGGCTGGGCCCGCAAACTGAGGGCGTAGGGCTTGTGACCAGGTCTCCGTCGCTACGATGCCAATAACTTTTGATCCGCAAGGACTTACGCGGCGCACAGCATACCGTTGGAAAGCCCTCCGAGAGGTCTATGATGGAGGCAGCTAGCCTACTCGCTGTGCCCTTTTTGGAGCACAAAATCGAATGTTTTCATCAGTTTTCGGCCACTTTTCATCTTTTGCGCTGTTTTTTCATCCCGAATCGTACGTCGTGAGCTATTAAAAGGACGAAAATGTTGCTCGCAGGACATTAGAGGGCCCTACAATGTGTCGATATCACGTCTTGCGAGGATGCTGCGTTGTTGAAACGGATGGGTTGTCGTTAAGCCCGTTAGGCCTTTTGAATGGGCCATCTCTCTCGGCTGTGACTGTGAACCGTTAACACATAAAGGAATTGTGACCTCAACATGACGGGTGCGATCACACCAGTACTAATGCACCGGATCCCATCAGAACTCCGAAGTTAAACGTGCTTGGGCGAGAGTAGTGCTAGGATGGGTGACCCCCTAGGAAGTCCTTGTGTTGCGCCCCCTTTTCAATTTTTTTTGCCCTGGTTAGGGTTGCCAAGATACTTTATCCACCAAATCTCTATTACCGAATCCCACTGCACATTGGGCAAGACAACTTCGCTTCACGTAGAGGCTGGGCCCGCAAACTGAGGGCGTAGGGCTTGTGACCAGGTCTCCGTCGCCCCGGTGCCAATAACTTTTGATCCGTAAGGACTTACGCGTCGCACATCATACCGTTGGAAAGCTCTCCGAGAGCTCTACGATGGAAGTGGCTAACTTGCTCGGTTTGCCCATTTTTGGAGCCAAAAATTGAATGTTTTCATCAGTTTTCGGCCACTTTTCTTCTTTTGCTATGTTTTTTCGTCCCGGAACGTACGTCGTGAGCTATTAAAAGGACGAAAATGTTGCTCGCAGGACATTAGAGGGCCCTACAATGTGTCGATATCACGTCTTGCGAGGATGCTGCGTTGTTGAAACGGATGGGTTGTCGTTAAGCCCGTTAGGCCTTTTGAATGGGCCATCTCTCTCGGCTGTGACTGTGAACCGTTAACACATAAAGGAATTGTGACCTCAACATGACGGGTGCGATCATACCAGTACTAATGCACCGGATCCCATCAGAACTCTGAAGTTAAGCGTGTTTGGGCGAGAGTAGTACTAGGATGGGTGACCCCCTGGGATGTCCTAGTGTTGCACCCCCCTTTTCAATTTTTTTTGCCCTGGTTAGGGTTGCCAAGATACTTTATCCACCAAATTTCTATTACCAAGTCCCACGGCACCTTGGGCTAGACAATTTCGCTTCACGTAGAGGCTGGGCCCCTCAAACTGAGGGAGTAGGGCTCGTGACCAGGTCTCCGTCGCAACGGTGTCCATAACTTTTTATCCTTAAGGACTTACGCGGCGCACAACATACCATTGGAAAGCTCTCCAAGAGCTCTACGATGGAGGCAGCAAGCTTGCTTGCAGTGCCCGATTTTGGAGCCCAAGATCGTACGTTTTCAATAGTTTTCGGCCACTTTTCTTCTTTTGCTCTATTTTTTCGTCCCGGATCGTACGTCATGCGCTATTAAAAGGACGACAACGTTACTCGCAGGATATTAGAGGGCCCTACAACGCGTCGATATCAAGTCTTGCGAGGATGCTGCGTTGTTGAAGCGGATGGGTTGTCGTTAAGCCCATTGGGCCTTTTGAATGGGCCATCTCTCTAGGCTAGGACTGTGAACCGTTAACACATAAAGGAATTGTGCCGTCAAGATGACGAGTGTGATCGTACCAGCACTAATGCACCGGATCCCATCAGAACTCCGAAGTTAAGCGTGCTTGGGCGAGAGTAGTACTAGGATGGGTGACCCCCTGGAAGTCCTCGTGTTGCACCCCGCTTTTCAATTTTTTTTGCCCTGGTTATGGTTGCCAAGATACTTTATCCACCAAATCTCTATTACCAAATCCCACGGCACCTTGGGCAAGACAACTTCTCTTCACGTAGAGGTTGGGCATGCAAACTGAGGGCGTAGGGCTTGTGACCAGGTTTCCGTCGCTCCGGTGCCCATAACTTTTGATCCGTAAGGACTTACGCAGCGCACAACATACCGTTGGAAAGCTCTCCGAGTGCTCTACGACGGAGGCAGCTAGCTTCATCACTTTGACCATTTTTGGAGCCCAAAATCGAATGTTTTCGTCAGTTTTCGGCCACTTTTCTTCTTTTGCTCTTTTTTTTAATCCCGAATCGTACGTCGTGAGCTATTAAAAGGACGACAACGTTACTCGCGTGACATTAGAGGGCCCTACAATGCATTGATATGACGTCTTGCGAGGATGCTGCGTTGTTGAAGAGGATGGGTTGTCGTTAAGCCCATTGGGCCTTTTGAATGGGCCATCTCTCTAGGCTGGGACCGTGAACCGTTAACACATAAAGGAATTGTGCCCTCTGCAAGACGGGTGCGATCATACCAGCACTAATGCAATGGATCCCATCAGAACTTCGAAGTTAAGCATGCTTGGGCGAGAGTAGTACTAGGATGGTTGACTCCCTGGGAAATCCTCGTGTTGTACCCCCTTTTTCAATTTTTTTTGCCCTAGTTAGGGTAGCCAAGATACTTTATCCACCAAATTTCTTTTACCGAATCCCACGGTACCATGGGCAAGACAACTTCGCTTCACGTAGAGGCTGGGCCTGCAAACTGAGGGCGTAGGGCTCGTGACCAGGTCTCCGTCGCTCTAGTGCTCATAACTTTTGATCCGTAAGGACTTACGCGGTGCACAGCATACTGTTGGAAAGCTCTCTGAGAGCTCTACAACGGAGGTAACAAACTTGCTCGCTGTGCCGGTTTTTGGAGCCCAAAATCGAACGTTTTCATCAGTTTTCGGCCACTTTTATTCTTTTGCTCTATTTTTTCATCCCGGATCGTACGTCGTGATTTATTAAAAGGACGACAACGTTACTCGCAGGACATTAGAGGGCCCTACAACACGTCGATTTCACGTCTTGCGAGGATGCTGTGTTGTTGAAGCGGATGGATTGTCGTTAAGCCCATTGGGCCTTTTGAATGGGCCATCTTTCTAGGCTGGGACTGTGAACCATTAACACAAAAAGGAATTGTGCGCTCAACATGACGGGTGCGATCATACCAGCACTAATGCACCGGATCCCCTGGGAAGTCCTCGTGTTGCACCCCCTTTTTCAAATTTTTTTCCCTGGTTAGAGTTGCCAAGATACTTTATCCACAAAATTTCTATAACCGAATCTTACGGCACCTTGGGCAAGACAACTTCGCTTCACGTAGAGGCTGGGCCCGCAAACTGAGGGCGTAGGGCTTGTGACCAGGTCTCCATTGCTACGGTGCCAATAACTTTTGATCCGTAAGAACTTACGTGGCGCACAGCATACCATTGGAAAGCTCTCCAAGAGCTCTACGACGAAGGCAGCAAGTTTGCTCGTTGTGCCCGTTTTTGGAGCACAAAATCGAATGTTTTCATCAGTTTTCGACACTTTTCGTCTTTTGCCCTATTTTTTCATCCCGAATTGTACCTCGTGAGCTATTAAAAGGACGACAACATTAGTCGCTGGACATTAGAGGGCCCTACAATGCGTCGATATCACGTCTTCCGAGGATGCTGTGTTGTTGAAGTAGATGGGTTGTCGTTAAGCCCATTGGGCCTTTTGAATGGGCCATCTCTCTCGGCTGGGACTGTGAACCGTTAACAAATAAGGGATTTGCGCCCTCAATATGACGGGTGCGATCATACTAGCAGTAATGCACTGGATACCATCAGAACTCCGAAGTTAAGCGTGCTTGGGCGAGAGTAGTACCAGGATGGTTGACCCCCTGGGAAGTCCTCGTGTTGCACCCCCCTTTCAAATTTTTTTGCCCTGGTTAGGGTTGCCAAGATACTTTATCCTCTAAATTTCTATTACCGAATCCCACTGCACCTTGGGCAAGACAACTTCGCTTCACGTAGAGGTTGGGCCAGCAAAGTGAGGGCGTAGGGCTTGTGACCAGGTCTGCGTCGCTCCGGTGCCCATAACTTTTGATCCGTAAGGACTTACGCGGCGCACAGCATACCGTTGGAATGCTCTCCGAGAGCTCTACGACGGAGGTGGCTCACTTGTACGCTGTGCCCAATTTTGGAGCCCAAAATCGAATGTTTTCGTCAGTTTTCGGCCACTTTTCTTCTTTTGCTCTTTTTTTTCGTCCCGAATCGTACGTCGTGAGCTACTAAAAGGACGACAACGTTAGTCGCAGGACATTAGAGGGCCCTACAACATGTCGATATCACGTCTTGCGAGGATGCCGCGTTGTTGAAGCGGATGGATTGTCGTTAAGCCCATTGGCACTTTTGAATGGGACATCTCTCTATGCTGTGATTGTGAACTGTTAACACATAAATGAATTGTGCCCTCAACATGACGGCTGCGTTCATACCAGCACTAATGCACCGAATCCCTTCAAAACTCCGAAGTTAAGCGTGTTTGGGCGAGAGTAGTACTAGGATGGGTAAACCCCTGGGAAGTCCCTGTGTTGCACCCCCCTTTTCAATTTTTTTTGCCCTTGTTAGGGTTCCCAAGATACTTTATCCACCAAATTTCTATTACCGAGTCCCACGGCAAGACAACTTCGCTTCACGTAGAGGCTGGGCCCGCAAACTAAGGGCGTAGGGCTTGTGACCAGGTCTCCGTTGGAACGGTGCCCATAACTTTTGATCCGTAATGACTTACGCGGAACACAGCATACCGTTGGAAAGCTCTCCGAGACCTCTACGATGGAGGCAGCTAGCTTGCTCGTTGTGCCCATTTTTGGTGCTCAAAATCGAATGTTTTCATCAGTTTTCGGCCACTTTTCTTCTTTTGCTCTGTTTTTTCATCCCGGATCGTACGTCGTGGGCTATTAAAAGGACGACAATGTTACTCACTGGACATTAGAGGGCTATACAACGCGTCGATATCATGTCTTGCAAGGATGCTGCTTTGCAGAAGCGGATGGGTTGTCGTTAAGCCCATTGGGCCTTTTGAATGGGCCATCTCTCTAGGCTGGGACTGTGAACCTTTAACACATAAAGGAATTGTGCCCTCAACATGACGGGTCTGATCATACCAGCTCTAATGCACCGGATCCCATCAGAACTCTGAAGTTAAGCGTGCTTGGGCGAGAGTAGTAATAGGATGGGTGACCCCCTGGTAAGTCCTCGTGTTGCACCCCGCTTTTCAATTTTTTTTTTCCCTGGTTAGGGTTGCCAAAATACTTTATCCACCAAATTTCTATTACCGAATCCCACGGCACCTTGGGCAAGACAACTTCGCTTCACGTAGAGGCTGGGCACGCAAACTAAGGGCATAGGGCTTGTGACTAGGTCTCCATCGCTCCGGGGCCCATAACTTTTGATCCGTAAGGACTTACGGATTGCAGACCATATCATTGGAAAGCTCTCCGAGAGCTCTACGACGGAGGCAGCTAGCTTGCTCGTTATGCCAGTTTTTGGAGCCCAAGTTCGAACGTTTTCATTAGTTTTCAGCCACTTTTCCTCTTTTGCTCTCTTTTTTTGTCCTGGATCATACGTCGTAAGCTATTAAAAGGACGACAACGTTACTCGCGGGACATTAGAAGGCCCTACAACGCGTCGATATCACAACTTGTGAGAATGCTGTGTTATTGAAGTGGATAGGTTGTCGTTAAGCCCATAGGGCCTTTTGAATGGGCCATCTCTCTAGGCTGGGACCGTGAACTGTTAACACATAAAGGAATTGTGCCCTCAACATGACTGGTGTGATAATACCAGCACTAATGCACCGGATTCCATCAGAACTGCGAAGTTAAGCATGCTTGGGCGAGAGTAGTACTAGGATAGGTAACCCCTTGGGAAGTCCTCGTGTTGCACCTCCCTTTCCAATTTTTTGTGCCCTGGTTAGGGTTGCCAAGATACTTTATATACCAAATTTCTATTACCGAATCCCACGGCACCTTGGAAAAAGACAACATCGCTTCACGTAGAGGCTGGGCCCGCAAACTGAGGGCGTAGGGCTTGTGACCAGGTCTCCGTCGCTCCGGTGCCCATAACTTTTGATCCGTAAGGACTTACGCGGCGCACAGCATACCGTTGGAAAGCACTCCGAGAGCTCTACCACGGAGGCAGCTAGCTTGCTTGCTATGCCCCTTTTTGGAGCCCAAAATCGAACATTTTCATTAGTTTTCGGACACTTTTCTTCTTTTGCTCTGTTTTTTCGTCCCGGATCGTACGTCATGAGCTATTAAAAGGATGACAAAGTCACTCGCGGGATATTAGAGGGCCCTACAACACGTCGATATCACATCTTGCGAGGATGCTGCATTGTTGAAGCGGATGGGTTGTCGTTAAGCCCATTAAGCCTTTTGAATGGGCCATCTCTCAAGGCTGGGACTGTGAACCATTAACACATAAAGGAATTATGCCCTCAACATGACGGGTGCGATCATACTAGCACTAATGCACCGGATCCCATAAGAACTCCGAAGTTAAGCATGCTAGGGCTAGAGTAGTACTAGGATGGGTGACCCCTTGGGAAGTCCTCGTGTTGCACCCCCCATTTCAATTTTTTTTGCCCTGGTTAGGGTTGCCAAGATACTTTATCCACCAAATTTCTATTACCAAAACCCACGGCACCTTGGGCAAGACAACTTCGCTTCACGTAGAGGTTGGGCCCGCAAACCGAGGGTGTAAGGCTCGTGACCAGGTCTCCGTCGCTCCGGTGCCCATAACTTTTGATCCGTAAGGACTTACGCGGCACACAGTATACAGTTGGAAAGATCTCCGAGAGCTCTACGATGGAGGTAGCTAGCCTGCTCGGCTGCGCCCATTTTTGGAGCCCAAAATTGAACGTTTTCATCAGTTTTGGGTCACTTTTCTTCTTTTGCTCTATTTTTCTGTCCCGGATCGTACGTCGTGAGCTATTAAAAGGACGCCAACGTTACTCGCGGGACATTAGAGGGCCCTACAACGCGTCGATATCACGTCTTGTGAGGATGCTGCGTTGTTGAAGTGGATGGGTTGTCGTTAAGCCCATTGGGCCTTTTGAATGGGCCATCTCTCTAGGATGGGACTGTGAACTGTTAAAACATAATGGAATTGTGCCCTCAACATGACGGGTGCGATCATACCAGCACTAACGCACCGGATCCCATTAGAACTCCGAAGTTAAGCGTGCTTGGGCGAGAGTAGTACTAGGATGGGTGACCCACTTGGAAGTCCTCGTGTTGCACCCCCCTTTTCAATTTTTTTTGCCCTGGTTAGGGTTGCCATGATACTTTATCCACCAAATTTCTATTATCGAATCCCACAGCACCTTGGGCAAGACAACTTCGCTTCACGTAGAGGCTGGGCACGCAAACTAAGGGCATAGGGCTTGTGACTAGGTCTCCATCGCTCCGGGGCCCATAACTTTTGATCCGTAAGGACTTACGCATTGCACACCATACCATTGGAAAGCTCTCCGAGAGCTCAACGACAGAGGCAGCTAGCTTGCTCGCTGTGCCCATTTTTGGAGCCCAAGTTCGAACGTTTTCATTAGTTTTCAGCCAATTTTCCTCTTTTGCTCTATTTTTTTGTCCTGGATCATACGTCATGAGCTATTAAAAGGACGACAACGTTACTCGCGGGACATTAGAGGGCCCTACAACGCGTCGATATCACATCTTGTGAGAATGCTGTGTTATTGAAGTGGATGTGTTGTCGTTAAGCCCATTGGGCCTTTTGAATGGGCCATCTCTCTAGGCTGGGACCGTGAACTGTTAACACATAAAAGAATTGTGCCCTCAACATGGCGGGTGTGATCATACCAGCACTAATGCACCGGATCCCATCAGAACTACGAAGTTAAACATGCTTTGGCGAGAGTAGTACTAGGATGGGTAACCCCCTGGGAAGTCCTCGTGTTGCACTCCCCTTTTCATTTTATTTTTCCCTAGTTAGGGTTGCCAAGATACTTTATCTACCAAATTTCTATTACCAAATCTCACGGCACCTTGGGCAAGACAACATCGCTTCACGTAGAGGCTGGGC
The DNA here is from genome assembly GCA_037974665.1 of Ehretia macrophylla. NCBI lineage: Eukaryota > Viridiplantae > Streptophyta > Magnoliopsida > Boraginales > Ehretiaceae > Ehretia > Ehretia macrophylla. The sequence goes on along the minus strand of CM075765.1, from coordinate 85,354,814 downwards.
TCGCAAACTGAGGGCGTAGGGCTTGTGACCAGGTCTCCGTCAGTCCGGTGCCCATAACTTTTGATCCGTAAGGACTTACGCGGCGCACAGCATACCGTTGGAAAGCACTCCGAGAGCTCTACCACGGAGGCAGCTAGCTTGCTTGCTATGCCCCTTTTTGGAGCCCAAAATCGAACATTTTCATTAGTTTTCGGACACTTTTCTTCTTTTGCTCTGTTTTTTCGTCCCGGATCGTACGTCATGAGCTATTAAAAGGATGACAAAGTCACTCGCGAGACATTAGAAGGCCCTACAACACGTCGATATCACATCTTGCGAGGATGCTGCATTGTTGAAGCGGATGGGTTGTCGTTAAGCCCATTAAGCCTTTTGAATGGGCCATCTCTCAAGGCTGGGACTGTGAACCATTAACACATAAAGGAATTATGCCCTCAACATGACGGGTGCGATCATACTAGCACTAATGCACCGGATCCCATCAGAACTCCGAAGTTAAGCATGCTTGGGCTAGATTAGTACTAGGATGGGTGACCCCTTGGGAAGTCCTCGTGTTGCACCCCCCATTTCAATTTTTTTTGCCCTGGTTAGAGTTGCCAAGATACTTTATCCACCAAATTTCTATTACCGAATCCCACTGCACCTTGGGCAAGACAACTTCGCTTCACGTAGAGGCTGGGCCCGCAAACTGAGGGCGTAGGGCTCGTGACCAGGTCTCCGTCGCTCCGGTGCCCATAACTTTTGATCCGTAAGGACTTACGTGGCGCACAACATACCGTTGGAAAGCTCTCCAAGAGCTCTACGACGGAGGCAGCTAGCCTGCCCGCTGTGCCCATTTTTGGAGCACAAAATCGAATGTTTTCATCAGTTTTTGGCCACTTTTCTTCTTTTGCTCTATATTTTCATCCCGGATCGCACGTCGTGAGCTATTAAAAGGACGACAACGTTACTCGCGGTACAATAGAGGGCCCTACAATGCGTCGATATCACGTATTGCGAGGATGCTGCGTTGTTGAAGTGGATGGGTTGTCGTTAAGCCCATTGGGCCTTTTGAATGGGCCATCTCTCTGGGTTGGGACTGTGAACCGTTAACACATAAAGGAATTGTGCCCTCAACATGACGGGTGCGATCATACCAGCACTAATGCACCGGATCCCATTAGAACTCCGAAGTTAAGCGTGCTTGGGCGAGAGTAGTACTAGGATGGGTGACCTGCTGGGAAGTCCTCGTGTTGCACCCCCTTTCAATTTTTTTTGCCCTGGTTAGGGTTGCCAATATATTTTATCCACCAAATTTCTATTACCGTATCCCACTGCACCTTGGGCAAGGCAACTTCACTTCACGTAGAGGCTGGGCCCGAAAAATGAGGGCGTAGGGCTTTTGATCCGTATGGACTTACGCGACGCACAGCATACCGTTGGAAAGCTCTACGAGAGCTCTACGACTGAGGCAGCTAACATGCTCGCTATGCCCCGTTTTGGAGCCCAAAATTGAAGGTTTTCATCAGTTTTCGGCCACTTTTCTTCTTTTGCTCTGTTTTTTCGTCCCGGATCGTACGTCGTGAGCTATTAAAAGGAAGACACGTTACTCGCAGGACATTAGAGGGCCCTACAAAGCGTCGACATCACGTCTTGCGAGGATGCTGCGTTGTTGAAGCGGATGGGTTGTCGTTAGTCCCATTGGGCCTTTTGAATGGGACATCTCTCTAGGCTGGGACTGTGAACCGTTGACACATAAAGGAATTGTGCCCTCAACATGACGGGTGCGATCATACCAGTACTAATGCACCGGATCCCATCCGAACTCCGAAGTTAAGCGTGCTTGGGCGAGAGTAGTACTAGGATGGGTGACCCCCTCGGTAGTTCTCGTCTTGCACCCCCAATTTCAATTTTTTTTGCCCTGGTTAGGGTTGCCAAGAAACATTATCCACCAAATTTCTATTACCGAATCCCACGGCACCTTGGGCAAGACAACTTCGTTTCACGTAGAGGCTGGGCCCGCAAACTAAGGGCATAGGGCTTGTGACCAGGTCTCCGTCGCCACGGTGCCCATAACTTTTGATCCGTAAGGACTTACTCGGCGCACAGCATACCGTTGAAAAGCTCTCCGAGAGCTCTACGATGGAGGCAGCAAGCATACTTGCTGTGCCCGTTTTTGGAGCCCAAAATAGAATGTTTTCATCAGTTTTCGGCCACTTTTCTTCTTTTGCTCTATTTTTTCATCCCGGATCTTACGTCGTGAGCTATTAAAAGGACGACAATGTTAGTCACGGGACATTAGAGGGCCCCACAATGCGTCGATATCATGTCTTGCGAGGATGCTGCGTTGTTGAAGCGGATGGGTTGTCGTTAAGCCCATTTGGACTTTTGAATGGGCCATCTCTCTAGGCTGGGACTGTGAACAATTAACACACAAAGGAATTATGCCCTCAACATGACGGTTGTGATCATACCAGCACTAATGCACCGGATCCCATTAGAACTCCGAAGTTAAGCGTGCTTGGACGAGAATAGTACTAGGATGGGTGACCCCCTGGGATGTCCTCGTGTTGCGCCCCCCTTTTCAATTTTTTTTGCCCTGGTTAGGATTGCCAAGATACTTTATCCACCAAATTTCTATTACCGAATCCCTCGGCAACTTGGGCAAGACAACTTCGCTTCACGTAGAGGCTGGGTACGCAAACTGAGGGCGTAGGGCTTGTGACCAGGTCTCCATCGCTCCGGTGCCCGTAACTTTTGATCCGTAAGGACTTACGCGGCTCACAGCATACCGTTGGAAAGCTCTCCGAGAGCTCTACGACGGAGGCAACTATCGAACGTTTTCATTCATTTTCAGCCACTTTTCTTCTTTTGCCCTATTTTTTCATCCCGGATCGTACGTCGTGAGCTATTAAAAGGACGACAACGTTACTCGCGGGACATTAGAGGGCCCTACAACGCATCGATATCACGTCTTGCGAGGATGGTACGTTGTTGGAGTGGACGGGTTGTCGTTAAGCCCATTGGGCCTTCTGAATGGACCATATCTCTACGCTGGGACCGTGAACCGTTAACACATAAAGGAATTGTGCCATCAACATGACGGGTGTGATCATACCAGCATTAATGCACCGGATCCCATCAGAACTCCGAAGTTAAGCGTGCTTGGGCGAGAGTAGTACTAGGATGGGTGACCCCCTGGGAAGTCCTCGTGTTGCACCCCCTTTTCAATTTTTTTTGCCCAGGTTAGGGTTGCCAAGATACTTTATCCACCAAATTTCTATTACCGAATCCCCCGGTACCTTGGGCAAGACAACTTCGCTTCACGTAGAGGCTGGGCCCGCAAATTGAGGGCGTAGGGCTTGTGACCAGTTCTCCGTAGGTTCGGTGCCCATAACTTTTGATCTGTAAGGACTTACGCGGCGCACAGCATAACATTGGAAAGCTCTTCGAGAGTTCTACGACGGAGGTAACCAGCTTGCTCGCTGTGCCTGTTTTTGGAGCCCAAAATCGAATGTTTTCATCAGTTTTCGGACACTTTTCTTCTTTTGCTCTATTTTTTCATCCTGAATCGTACGTCGTGGGCTATTAAAAGGAGGACAATGTTACTCGCGGGACATTAGTGGGCCCTACAATGCGTCGATATCACGTCCTGCGAGGATGCTGCGTTGTTGAAGCGGATGGGTTTTCGTTAAGCCCATTGGGCCTTTCGAATGGGACATCTCTCTAGGCTGGGACTGTTAACCGTTAACACATAAAGGAATTATGCCCTCAACATGATGGGTGATATCATACCAGCACTAATGCCCCGGATCCCATCAGAACTGCGAAGTTAAGCATGCTTGGGCGAGAGTAGTACTAGGATAGGTAACCCCCTGGGAAGTCCTCGTGTTGCACTCCCCTTTTCAATTTTTTTTGCCCTAGTTAGGGTTGCCAAGATACTTTATCTACCAAATTTCTATTACCAAATCTCACGGCACCTTGGGCAAGACAACATCGCTTCACGTAGAGGCTGGGCCCGCAAAATGAGGGCATAGGGCTTGTGACCAGGTCTCCGTCGCTCCGGTGCCCATAACTTTTGATCCGTAAGAACTCACGTGGCGCACAGCATACCGTTGGAAACCTCTCCGAGAGCTCTATGACGAAGGCAGCCAGCTTGCTCGCTGTGCCCGTTTTTGGAGCCCAAAATCGAATGTTTTCATTAGTTTTCGGCCACTTTTCTTCTTTTGCTCTGTTTTTCCATCCCGGATCGTACGTCGTGAGCTATTAAAAGGATGACAATGTTACTGACTGACTTTAGAAGGCCCTACAATACGTCGATATCACGTCTTGCGAGGTTGCTGCGTTGTTGAAGTGGATGGGTTGTCGTTAAGCCCATTGGGCCTTTTGAATGAGCCATCTCTCTAGGCTGGGACCGTGAACCGTTAACACATAAAGGAATTGTGCCCGCAACATGACCAGTGCGATCATACCAGCAATAATGCACCTGATCCCATCAGAACTCCGAAGTTAAGCGTGCTTGGGCGAGAGTAGTACTAAGATGGGTGACCCCGTGGGAAGTCCTCGTGTCGCACCCCCCTTTTCAATTTTTTTTGCCCTGGTTAGGGTTGCCAAGATACTTTATCCACTAAATTTTTATTACCGAATCCCACTGCACCTCGGGCAAGACAACTTCGCTTCACGTAGAGGCTGGGCCCGCAAACTGAGGGCGTAGGGCTTGTGACCAGTTCTCCGTCGCTCCGGTACCCATAACTTTTGATTCGTAAGGACTTATGTGGCGCACAACATACCGTTGGAAAGCTCTCCGAGAGCTCTATGACGGAGGTAGCTAGCATACTCACTGTACCCGGATTTGGGGCCCAAAATCGAATGTTTTCATTAGTTTTCAGCCACTTTTCTTCATTTGCTCTGTTTTTTCGTCCCGGATCGTAGGTCGTGAGCCATTAAAAGGACGACAACATTACTCGCAGGACATTAGAGGGCCCTATAACGCGTCGATATCACGTCCTGCGAGCATGCTGCGTTGTTGAAGCGGATGGGTTGTCGTTAAGCCCATTGGGCCTCTTGAATGGGCCATCTCTCTAGGCGGGGACTGTGAACCGTTAACCCATAAAGGAATTGTGCCCGCAACATGACAGGTGCTATCATACCAGCACTAATGCACCAGATCCCATCAAAACTCCAAAGTTATGCATGCTTGGGCGAGAGTAGTACTAGGATGGGTGACCCCCTGGGAAGTCCTCGTGTTGCACCCCCCTTTTCAAATTTTTTTGCCTTAGTTAGGGTTGCCAAGATACTTTATCTACCATATTTCTATTACTGAATCCCACGACACCTTGGGCAAGACAACTTCGCTTCACGTGGAGGCTGGGCCCGCAAACTGAGGGCGTAGGGCTTATGACCAGGTCTCTGTTGCTCCGGTGCCCATAACTTTTGATCCGTAAGGACTTACGTGGCGCACAGCATACCGTTGGAAAGCTCTCCGAGAGCTCTACGACGGAGGTAGCCAACTTGCTCGCTTTGCCCATTTTTGGAGCCCAAAATCGAACATTTTCATCAGTTTTTGACCATTTTTCTTCTTTCGCTCTATTTTTTTGTCCCGAATCATACGTCTTGAGCTATTAAAAGGACTACAACGTTACTCGCGAGACATTAGAGGGCCCTACAATGCGCCGATATCACGTCTTCCGATGATGCTGCGTTGTTGAAGCGGATGGGTTGTCGTTAAGCCCATTGGGCCTTTTGAATGGGCCATCTCTCTAGGCTGGGACTGTGAACCGTTAACACATAAATGAGTTGTGCCCTCAACATGACGGGTACGATCATACCAGCACTAATGCACCGAATCCCATCAGAACTCCGAAGTTAAGCGTGCTTGGACGAGAGTAGCACTAGGATGGGTGACCCCCTGGGAAGTCCTCGTGTTGCATCCCCCTTTTTAATTTTTTTTACCCTGGTTAGAGGTGCCAAGATTCTTTATCCACCAAATTTCTATTACTGAATCCCACGACACCTTGGGCCAGAAAACTTCGCTTCACGTTGAGGCTGGGCCCGCAAACTGAGGGCGTAGGGCTTGTGACCAGGTCTCCGTCGCTCCGGTGCCCATAACTTTTGATCCGTAAGGACTTATACGGCGCACAGCATACCATTGGAAAGCACTCCAAGAGCTCTACGACGGAGGCAGCCAGCCTGCTCGATGTGCCCCTTTTTGTAGCCCAAAATCGAACGTTTTCATCAATTTTCGGCCACTTTTCTTCTTTTGCTATGTTTTTTCGTTCCAGATTGTACGTCGTGAGCTATTAAAAGGACGACAACGTCACTCGCGGGACATTAGAGGGCCCTACAACACGTCGATATCACGTCTTGTGAGGATGCTGCGTTGTTGAAGCGGATGGGTTGTCGTTAAACCCATTGGGCCTTTTGAATGGGCCATCTCTCAAGGCTGGGACTGTGAACCGTTAACACATAAAGGAATTGTGCCCTCAACATGACGGGTGGGAACCAGCTCTAATGTACCAGATCCTATCAGAACTCCGAAGTTAAGCATGCTTGGGCTAGAGTAGTACTAGGATGGGTGACTCCCTCGGAAATCCTCGTGTTGTACCCCGATTTCAATTTTTTTTGCCCTGGTTAGGGTTGCCAGTATACTTTATCCACCAAATTTCAATTACCGAATCCCACAGCACATTGGGCAAGACAACTTCGCTTCACGTAGAGGCTTGACCTGCAAACTGAGGGTGTTGGGCTCATGACTAGGTCTCCGTCGCTCCAGTGCCCATAACTTTTGATCCGTAAGGACTTACACAGCGCACAACATACCGTTGGAAAGCTCTCCGAGAGCTCTACGACGGAGGGAGCCAGCTTGCTCGTTGTGCCCAGTTTTGGAGCCCAAAATCGAACGATTTCATCAGTTTTTGACCATTTTTCTTCTTTTGCTCTGTATTTTTGTCCTGAATCGTACGTCGTGAGCTATTAAAAGAGCTACAACGTTACTCGCGAGACATTAGAGGGCCATACAATGCGTCGATGTCATGTCTTGCGAGGATGCTGCGTTGTTGAAGCGGATGGGTTGTCGTTAAGCCCATTGGACCTTTTGAATGGGCCATCTCTCTAGGCTGGGTCTGTGAACCGTTAACACATAAAGGAATTGTGCCCTCAACATGACGGGTGCGATCATACCAGCACTAATGCACCGAACCCTATCAGAACTCCGAAGTTAAGCGTGCTTGGGAGAGAGTAGCACTAGGATGGGTGACCCCCTCGGAAGTCCTCGTGTTGCACCCTCTTTTTCAATTTTTTTTGCCTGGTTAGAGTTGCCAAGATTCTTTATCCACCAAATTTCTATTACTGAATCCCACGACACCTTGGGCCAGACAACTTCGCTTCACGTAGAGGCTGGGCCCGCAAACTGAAGGCGTAGGGCTTGTGACCAGGTCTCCGTCGCTACGGTGCCAATAACTTTTGATCCGTAAGGACTTACGCTGCGCACAGCATACTGTTGGAAAGCTCTCTAAGAGTTCTACGACGGAGGTAGCTAGCCTGCTCGCTATGCCCATTTTTGGAGCCCAAAATCGAATGTTTTCATCAGTTTTCGGCCACTTTTCTACTTTTGCTCTATTTTTTCATCCCGGATCGTACGTCGTGAGCTATTAAAATGACGACAACGTCACTCGCGGGACATTAGAGGGCCCTACAACACGTCGATATCACGTCTTGCGAGGATGCTGCGTTGTTGAAGTGGATGGGTTGTCATTAAGCCCATTGGGCCTTTTGAATGGGCCATCTCTCAAGGCTGGGACTGTGAACCGTTAACACATAAAGGAATTGTGCCCTCAACATGACGGGTGCGATCATACCAGCACTAATGCACTGGAACCCATCAGAACTCCGAAGTTAAGCATGCTTGGGCGAGAGTAATACTAGGATGGGTGACTCCCTCGAAAATCCTCGTTTTGTACCCCCCTTTTCAATTTTTTTTGCCCTGGTTAGGGTTGCCAAGATACTTTATCCACCAAATTTCTATTACCGAATCCCACTGCACCTCGGACAAGACAACTTCGCTTCACGTAGAGACTGGGCTCGCAAACTAAGGGCGTAGGGCTTGTGACCAGTTCTCTGTCGCTCCGGTGCCCATAACTTTTGATCTGTAAGGACTTACGTGGCTCACAGCATACCATTGGAAAGCTCTCCGAGAGCTATGCGACGGAGGCAGCTAACATACTCGCTTTACCCATTTTTGGAGCCCAAAATTGAATGTTTTCATCAGTTTTCAGCCACTTTTCTTGTTTTGCTGTATTTTTTCGTCCCAGATCGTACGTCGTGAGCTATTAAAAGGACGACAACGTTACTCGCAGGACATTAGAGGGTCCAACAACGTGTCGATATCACGTCTTGTGAGGATGTTGCGTTGTTGAAGCGGATGGGTTGTCGTTAAGCCCATAGGGCCTTTTGAATGGGCCATCTCTCAAAGCTGGGACTGTGAACCGTTAACACATAAAGGAATTGTGCCCTCAACATGACGGGTGCGATCGTACAAGCACTAATGCACCGGATCCCATCAGAACTCCGAAGTTAAGCATGCTTGGGCAAGTGTAGTACTAGGATGGGTGACTCCCTCGGAAATCCTCTTGTTGTACCCCCATTTTCAATTTTTTTTGCCATGGTTAGGGTTGCCAAGATACTTTATCCACCAAATTTCTATTGCCGAATGCCACGGCACCTTTGGCAAGACAACTTCGCTTCACGTAGAAGCTGGGCCTACAAACTGAGGGCGTAGGGCTCATGACCAGGTCTTCATCGCTCTGGTGCCCATAACTTTTGATCCGTAAGGACTTACGCGGCGCACAGCATACCGTTGGAAAGCTCACCGAGAGCTCTACGACGGGGGCCGCCAGCTTGCTCACTGTGCCCATTTTTGGATCCCAAAATTGAACGTTTTCATCAGTTTTCGGCCACTTTTCTTCTTTTGCACTGTTTTCTTGTCCCGAATCATACATCGTGAGCTATTTAAAGGACTACAATGTTACTCGCGAGACATTAAAGGGCCCTACAATACGTCGATATCACGTCTTGCGAGGATGCTGCGTTGTTGAAGCGGATGGGTTGTCGTTAAGCCCATTGGGCCTTTTGAATGGGCCATCTCTCTAGGCATGGACTGTGAACCATTAACACATAAAGGAATTGAGCCCTCAACATGACGGGTGCGATCATACCAGCACTAATACACCGAATCCCATCAAAACTCCGAAGTTAAGAGTGCTTGGGCGAGAGTAGCACTAGGATGGGTGACCCCTTCGGAAGTCCTCGGGTTGCACCCCCCTTTTCAATTTTTTTTGCCCTAGTTAGAGTTTCCAAGATTCTTTATCCACCAAATTTCTATTACTGAATCCCACGACCCCTTGGGCAAGACAACTTCGCTTCACGTAGAGGCTGGGCCAGCAAACTGAGGTCGTAGGGCTTGTGACCAGGTCTCCGTCGCTACGGTGCCAATAACTTTTGATCCGTAAGGACTTACGCGGCGCACAACATACTGTTGGAAAGCTCTCCGAGAGCTCTACGATGGAGGTAGCTAGCCTGCTCGCTGTGCCCATTTTTGGAGCCCAAAATCAAATGTTTTCTTCAATTTTTGGCCACTTTTATTCTTTTGCTCTGTTTTTTCATCCCGGATCGTACGTCATGAGCTATTAAAAGGACGACAACCCAACTCGCGGGACATTAGAGGGCCCTACAACGCGTCGATATCACGTCTTGCGAGGATGCTGCGTTGTTGAAGTGGATGGGTTGTCGTTAAGCCCATTAGGCCTTTTGAATGGGCCATCTCTCAAGGCTGGGGCTGTGAACCGTTAACACATAAAGGAATTGTGCCCTCAACACGACGGGTACGATCATACCAGCACTAATGCACCGAATCCCATCAGAACTTCGAAGTTAAGCATGCTTGGGCGAGAGTAGTACTAGGATGGGTGACACCCTCGAAAATCCTCGTGTTGTACCCCCCTTTTCAATTTTTTTTGCCCTGGTTAAGGTTGCCAAGATACTTTATCCACTAAATTTCTATTACCGAATCCCACGGCACCTTGGGCAAGACAACTTCGCTTCACGTAGAGGCTGGGCCTGCAAACTGAGGGCGTAGGGCTCGTGACCAGGTCTCCGTCGCTCCGGTGCCCATAAATTTTGATCCGTAAGGACTTACGCGGCGCACAACATACCGTTGGAAAGCTCTCCGAGAGCTCTACGACAGAGGCAGCCAACTTTCTCGCTGTGCCCATTTTTGGAGCCCAAAATCGAACGTTTTCATCAGTTTTCGGCCACTTCTCTTCTTTTGCTATGTTTTTTTGTCCCGAATCATACGTCGTGAGCTATTAAAAGGACTACAACATTACTCGCGAGACATTTGAGGGCCCTACAACGCATCGATATCACGTCTTGCGAGGATGCTGCGTTGTTGAAGCGGATGGGTTGTCGTTAAGTCCATTGGGCCTTTTGAATGGGCCATCTCTCTAGGCTGGGACTGTGAACCATTAACACATAAAAGAATTGTGCCCTCAACATGACCGGTGCGATCATACCAGCACTAATGCACCGGATCCCATCAGAACTCCGAAGTTAAGTGTGCTTGGGCGAGACTAGCACTAGGATGGGTGACCCCCAGGGAAGTCTTCCTGTTGCACCCCCATTTTCATTTTTTTTGCCCTGGTTAGAGTTCCCAAGATACATTATCCACCAAATTTCAATTACAGAATCCCAAAGCACCTTGGGCAAGACAACTTCGTTTCACATAGAGTCAGGGCCCGCAAACTGAGGGCGTAGGGCTTGTGACCAGGTCTCCGTCGCTACGGTGCCAATAACTTTTGATCCGTAAGGACTTACGTGGTTCACAACATACCGTTGGAAAGCTCTCCGAGAGCTCTACGATGGAGGCAGCCAGCCTGCTCGCTGTGCCTATTTTTGGAGTTGAAAATCGAATGTTTTCATCAGTTTTCGGCCACTTTTCTTCTTTTGCTCTGTTTTTTCATCCCGGATCGTACGTCGTGAGCTGTTAAAAGGACGACAACCTTAGTCGCAGGACATTAGAGGGCCCTACATCGCGTCGATATCACGTCTTGCGAGGATACTGCGTTGTTGAAGCAGACGGGTTGTCATTAAGCCCATAGGTCCTTTTGAATGGGCCATCTCTCTAGGCAGAGACTGTGAACCGTTAACACATAAAGGAATTGTGCCCTCAACATGACGGGTGCGATCATACCAGCACTAATGCATCAAATCCCATCAGAACTTCAAAGTTAAGCGTGCTTGGGCCAGAGTAGTATAAGGATGGGTGACCCCCAGGGAAGTCCTCGTGTTGCACCCCCCTTTTTAATTTTTTTTGCCTTGGTTAGGGTTGCCAAGATACTTTATCCATGAAATTTCTATTACCGAATCCAACGGCACCTTGGGCCACTTCTCTTCTTTTGCTATGTTTTTTTGTCCCGAATCATACGTCGTGAGCTATTAAAAGGACTACAACATTACTCGCGAGACATTTGAGGGCCCTACAACGCGTCGATATCACGTCTTGCGAGGATGCTGCGTTGTTGAAGCGGATGGGTTGTCGTTAAGTCCATTGGGCCTTTTGAATGGGCCATCTCTCTAGGCTGGGATTGTGAACCATTAACACATAAAAGAATTGTGCCCTGAACATGACCGGTACGATCATACCAGCACTAATGCACCGAATCCCATCAGAACTCCGAAGTTAAGCGTGTGCTTGGGCGAGGGTTGTACTAGGATGGGTGACCCCTTGGAAAGTCTTTGTCCTGCACCCCCTTTTTCAATTTTTTTTGCCCTAATTAGGGTTGCCAAGATACTTTATCCACCAAATTTCTATTACCGAATCCCACAGCACCATGGGCAAGACAACTTCGCTTCACGTAGAGGCTGGGCCTACAAACTGAGGGCGTAGGGCTTGTGACCAGGTCTCCGTCGCTCCGATGCCCATAACTTGTGATCCGTAAAGACTTACGTGGCGCACAGCATTACGTTGGAAAGCACTCTGAGAGCTGTACGACGGAGGCAGCAAGCTTGCTCGCTGTGCCCCTTTTGGAGCCCAAAATCGAATGTTTTCATAAGTTTTCGGCCCCTTTTCTTCTTTTGCTCTATTTTTTCATCCCGGATCGTGCGTCGTGAACTATTAAAAGGGCAACAACATTACTCGCAGGACATTAAAGGGCCCTACAACACGTCGATATCATGTCTTGCGAGGATGCTGCGTTGTTGAAGCGGATGGGTTGTCGTTAAGCCCATTGGGCCTTTTGAATGGGCCATCTCTCTAGGCTAGGACTGTGAACCGTTAACACATAAAGGAATTGTGCCTCAACATGACGGTTGCGATAATACCAGTACTAATACACCGGATCCCATCAGAACTCCGAAGTTAAGCGTGCTTGGTCGAGAGTAGTACTAGGATGGGTGACCCCCTAGGAAGTCCCCGTGTTGCACCCCCATTTTCAATTTTTTTTGCCCTGGTTAGGGTTGCCAAGATACTTTATCCACCAAATTTCTATTACCGAATACCACGGCACCTTTGGCAGGACAACTTCGCTTCACGTAGAGGCTGGGCCAGCAAACTGAGGGCGTAGGGCTTGTGACCAGGTCTCCATCGCTCCGATGCCCATAACTTTTGATCCGTAAGGACTTACGCGGCGCACAGCATACCGTTGGAAAGCTTTCCGAGAGCTCTACGACGGAGGTAGCTAGCATGATCGCTGTGCCCATTTTTGGAGCCCACAATCGAACGTTTTCATCAGTTTTCAACCACTTTTCTTCTTTTGCTCTGTTTTTTCGTCCCGGATCGTACGTCGTGAGTTGTTAAAAGGACTACAACGTTACTCGCGGGACATTAGAGGGCCCTACAAAGCGTCGATATCACGTCTTGCGAGGATGCTTCGTTGTTGAAGCGGATGGGTTGTCGTTCATCCCTTTGGGCCTTATGAATAGGCCATCTCTCTAGGCTGCGACTGTGAACCGTTAACACATAAAGGAATTGTGCCCTCAACATGACGGGTGCGATCATACCAGCACTAATGCACCGGATCCCATCAGAACTGTCAAGTTAAGAGTGCTTGGGCGAGGGTAGTACTAGGATGGGTCACCCCCTGGGAAGTCCTCTTGTTGCACCCCCCTTTTCAAATTTTTTTCCCCTGGTTAGAGTTGCCAAGATATTTTATCCACCAAATTTCTATTACCGAATCCCACGGCACCTTGGGCAAGACAACTTCGCTTCAGTAGAGGTTGGGCCCGCAAACTGAGGGCGTAGGGCTTGTGACCGGGTCTCCGTCGCTCCGGTGCCCATAACTTTTCATCCATAACCACTTATATGGTGCACAACTTACCGTTGGAAAGCACTCCGAGAGCTCTACGACGGAGGCAGCCAGCTTGGTCGTTGTGCCCATTTTTGGAGCCCAAAATCGAACGTTTTCATCAGTTTTCGGCCACTTTATTTCTTTTGCTCTGTTTTTTTGTCCCGAATCATACGTCATGAGCTATTAAAAGGACTACAACGTTACTCGCGACACATTAGAGGGCCCTACAACGCATCAATATCACGTCTTGCGAGGATGCTGCTTTGTTGAAGTGGATGGGTTGTCGTTAAGTCCATTAGGCCTTTTGAATGGGCCAACTCTCTATGTTGGGACTGTGAACCGTTAACACATAAAAGAACTGTACACTCAACTTGCCGGGTGCGGTCATACCAGCACTAATGCACCGGATCCCGTCAGAACTCCAAAGTTAAGCGTGCTTGGGCGAGAGTAGCACTAGGATGGGTGACCCCTTGGGAAGTCCTCGTGTTGCACCCCCTTTTCAATTTTTTTTCCCTGGTTAGAGTTGCCAAGATATTTTATCGACCAAATTTCTATTACCGAATCCCACGGCACCTTGGGCAAGACAACTTCGCTTCACGTAGTGGCTGGGCCCAAAAATTGAGTGCGTAGGGCTTTTGACCTGGTCTCCGTCGCTACAGTGCCAATAACTTTTGATCCGTAAGGACTTACGTGGCGCATAGCATACCATTGGGAAGCTCTCCGAGAGCTCTACGACGGAGGCAGCCAGCCTGCTCGCTTTGCCCAATTTTGGAGCCCAAAATGGAATGTTTTCATCAGTTTTCGGCTACTTTTCTTCTTTTGCTCAATTTTTTGTCCCGGATCGTACGTCGTGAGCTATTAAAAGGACGACAACGTTACTCACTGGACAATAGAGGGCCCTACAACGTGTGAATATCACGTCTTGAGAGGATGCTGCGTTATTGAAGCGGATGTGTTATCGTTAAGCCCATTGGGCCTTTTGAATGGGCCATCTCTCTAGGCTGGGACTGTGAACCGTTAACACATAAAGAAATTGTGCCATCAACATGACGGGTGCGATCATACCAGCACTAATGCACCAGATCCCATCAGAACTCTGAAGTTAAGCGTGCTTGGGCGAGACTAGTACTAGGATGGGTGACCCCCTGGGAAGTCCTCGTGTTGCACCCCCGTTTTCAATTTTTTTTGCTCTGGTTAGGGTTGCCAAGATACTTTATCCACCAAATTTCTATTACCGAATCCCACGGCACCTTGGGCAAGACAATTTTGCTTCACGTAGAGGCTGGGCCTGCAAACTGAGGGCGTAGGGCTCGTGACCAGGTCTCCATCGCTCCGGTGCCGATAACATTTGATCCGTAAGGACTTACACGGTGCACAGCATACCGTTCGAAAGCTCTCCGAGAGCTCTACGAATGAGGCAGCCAACTTACTCGCTGTGCCCCTTTTTGGAGTCCAAAATCGAACGTTTTCATCAATATTCGACCACTTTTCTTCATTTGCCCTATTTTTCCATCCTGGATCGTACGTCGTGAGATATTAAAAGGACGACAACGTTACTCGCAGGACATTAGAGGGCCCTACAATGAGTTAATATGACGTCTTGCGAGGATGCTGCGTTGTTGAAGTGGATGGGATGTCGTTAAGCACGTTAGGCCTTTTGAATGGGCCATCTCTCTAGGCTAGGACTGTGAACCGTTAACACATAAATGAATTGTGCCCTCAACATGACGGCTGCGTTCATACCAGCACTAATGCACCGGATCCCATCAGAACTATAAAGTTAAGCGTGCTTGGGCGAGAGTTGTACTAGGATGGGTGACCCCTTGGGAAGTCCTCGTGTTGCACCCCCCTTTTCAATTTTTTTTGCCCTGGTTAGGGTTGCCAAGATACTTTATGCACCAAATTTCTATAACCGAATCCCACGACACCTTGGGCAAGACAATTTCGCTTCACGTAGAGGCTGGGCCTGCAAACTGAGGGCGTAGGGCTTGTAACCAGGTCTCCGTCGCTCCGATGCCCATAACTTTTGATCCGTAAGGACTTACGCGGCACCCAACATACGTTGGAAAGCTCTCCGAGAGCTCTACGACAGAGGCAGCCAACTTGCTCGTTGTGCCCCTTTTTCGAGGCCAAAATCGAACGTTTTCATCAATATTCGACCACTTTTCTTATTTTTCTCTGTTTTTCCATCCAGGATCGTACGTCGTGAGCTATTAAAAGGATGACAACGTTACTCGCAGGACATTAGAGAGCCCTACAACGCGTCGATTTCACGTCTTGCGTGGATGCTGCGTTGTTGAAGCGGATGGGTTGTCGTTAAACCCATCGGGCCTTTTGAATGGGCCATCTCTCTAGGCTGGGACAGTGAACCGTTAACACATAAAGGAATTGTGCCCTCAACATGACTGGTGCGATCATACCAGTACTAATGCACCGGATCCCATCAGAACTCCGAAGTTAAGCGTGCTTGGGCAAGAGTAGTACTAGGATGGGTGACCCTTTGGGAAGTCCTCATGTTGCACCCCGCTTTTCAATTTGTTTTGCCCTAGTTAGGGTTGCCAAGATACTTTATCCACCAAATTTCTATTACCAAATCCCGCGGCACCTTGGGCAAGACAACTTCACTTCACGTAGAGGCTGGGCCTACAAACTGAGGGCGTAGGGCTCGTGACCAGGTCTCCGTCGCTCCGGTGCCCATAACTCTTGATCCGTAAGGACTTACGCAGCGCACAGCATACCATTGGAATGCTCTCCAAGAGCTCTACCAAAGAGGCAGCCAACTTTCTCGCTCTGCCCGTTTTCGGAGGCCAAAATCGAACGTTTTCATCAATTTTCGGCCAATTTTCTTCTTTTGCTCTGTTTTTTTGTCCCAGATCGTACGTCGTGAGCTATTAAAAGGACGACAACGTTACTCACGGGACATTAGAGGGCCCTACAACGCGTCGATATCATGTCTCGCGAGGATGCTGCGTTGTTGAAGCGGATGGATTATCGTTAAGCCCATTAGGCCTTTGGAATGGGCCATCTCTCTAGGCTGGGACTGTGAACCGTTAACACATAAATGAATTGTGCCCTCAACATGACGGCTGCGTTCATGCCAGCACTAATGCACCAAATCCCATCAGAACTCCGAAGTTAAGCGTGCTTGGGCGAGAGTAGTACTAGGATGGGTAAACCCCTGGGAAGTCCCTATGTTGCACCCCCCTTTTCAATTTTTTTTGCCCTCATTAGGGTTGCCAAGATATTTTATCCACCAAATTTCTATTACCGAATCCCACGGCACCTTGGGCAAAACAACTTCGCTTCACGTAGATGGAGGCAGCTAGCATGCTCGCTGTGCCCATTTTTGGAGCCCAAAATCGAACGTTTTCATCTATTTTCAAAAACTTTTCTTCTTTTGCTTTATTTTTCCATCCCGGATCGTACATCGTGAGCTATTAAAAGGACTACAATGTTACTCACGGGACATTAGAGGGCCCTACAATTCGTCGATATCACGTCTAGCGAAGATGCTGCGTTGTTGTAGCGAATGGGTTGTCGTTAAGCCCATTGGGCCATTTGAATGGGCCATCTCTCTAGGCTGGGACAGTGAACCGTTAACACATAAATGAATTGTGCCCTCAACATGACGGCTGCATTCATACTAGCACTAATGCACAGGATCCCATCAGAACTCCGAAGTTAAGCGTGCTTGGGCGAGGGTAGTACTAGGATGGGTGACCCCCCGGGAAGTCCTCTTGTTGCATCCCCCTTTTCAATTTTTTTTGCCCTTGTTAGGGTTGCGAAGATACTTTATCCACCAAATTTCTATTACCGAATCCCACGGCACCTTGGGCAAGACAAATTCGCTTCACGTAGAGGCTGGGCCCACAAACTGAGGGCATAGGGCTTATGACCAGGTCTCCGTCGCTCCGGTGCCCATAACTTTTGATCCGTAAGGACTTACGCGGCGTACAGCATACCGTTGGAAAGCTCTCCGAGAGCTCTACGACGGAGGCATATAGCTTGCTCGCTGTGCCCTTTTTGGAGCCCAAAATTGAACGTTTTCAACCATTTTGGGCCACTTTTCTTCATTTGCTCTATTTTTCTGTCCCGGATCGTACGTCGTGAGGTATTAAACGAATGACAACGTTACTCGCTGGACATTAGAGAGCCCTACAACGTGTCGATATCAAGTCTTGCGCCGATGCTGCGTTGTTGAAGCGGATAGGTTGTCGTTAAGCCCATTGGACCTTTTGAATGGGCCATCTCTCTATGCTGGGACTGTGAACCGTTAACACATAAAGGAATTGTGTCCTCAACATGACGGCTGCGTTCATACCAGCACTAATGCACCAGATCCCATCAGAACTCCGAAGTTAAGCGTGCTTGGGCGAGAGTAGTACTAGGATGGGTGACCCCCTGGGAAGTCCTCGTGTTGTACCCCCATTTTCAATTTTTTTTTCCCTGGTTAAGGTTGCCAAGATACTTTATCCACCAAATTTCTATTACCGAATCCCATGGCACCTTGGGCAAGACAACTTCGCTTCACGTAGAGGCTGGGCCTGCAAACTGAGGGCGTAGGGCCCGTGACCAAGTCTCCGTCACTCCGGTGCCCATAACTTTTGATCTGTAAGGACTTACGTGGCGCACAGCATACCGTTGGAAAGCTCTCTGAGAGTTCTACGATGGAGGCAGCCAGCCTGCTCTCTGTGCCTATTTTTGGTGCCCAAAATCGAACGTTTTCATCAATTTTCGGCCACTTTACTTCTTTTGCTCTATTTTTTCGTCCTGAATCGTACGTCGTGAGCTATTAAAAGGATGACAACATTACTCGCAGGACATTAGAGGGCCCTACAACGCGTCGATATCACGTCTGGCAAGGATGCTGCATTGTTTAAGTGGATGGGTTGTCGTTAAGCCCATTGGGCCTTTTGAATGGGCCATCTCTCTAGGCTGGGACTGTGAACCGTTAACACATAGAGTAATTGTGCCCCCAACTTGACGGGTGCGATCATACCAGCACTAATGCACCGGATCCCATCAGAACTCCGAAGTTAAGCGTGCTTGGGCGAGAGTAGTACTAGGATGGGTGACCCCCTGGGATGTCCTCGTGTTGCACCCCCTTTTTTAATTTTTTTTGCCTTGGTTAGGATTGCAAAGATACTTTATCCACCAAATTCCTTTTACTGAATCCCACGGCACCTTGGGCAAGACAACTTCGCTTCACGTAGAGACTGGGCCCGCAAACCGAGGGCGTAGGGCTTGTGACCAAGTCTCCGTCGCACCGGTGCCCATAACTTTTGATCCGTAAGGACTTACGCAGCGCACAACATACCGTTGGAAAGCTCTTCGAGAGTTCTGCGATGGAGGCAGCTAGCTTGCTCGCTGTGCCTCTTTTTGGAGCCCAAAATCAAACGTTTTCATCAATTTTCGGCCACTTTTCTTCTTTTGCTCTGTTTTTTTTTCCCAGATCGTACGTCGTGAGCTATTAAAAGGACGACAACGTTACTCGCATGACATTAGAGGTCCTTACAACGCGTTGATATCACGTCTTACGAGGATGTTGCGTTGTTGAAGTGGATGGGTTGTCGGTAAGCCCATTGGGCCTTTTGAATGGGTCATCTCTCTAGGCTGGGACTGTGAACCGTTAACACATAAAGGAATTGTGCCCTCAACATGATGGGTATGATTATACCAGCACTAATGCACCGGATCCCAGCAGAACTCTGAAGTTAAGCGTGCTTGGGCGAGAGTAGTACTAGGATGGGTGACCCCCTGCGAAATCCTCGTGTTGCACCCCCCTTTTCAATTTTTTTTGCCCTGGTTAGGGTTTCTAAGATACTTTATCCACCAAATTTCTATTACCGAATCCCACGGCACCTTGGGCAAGACAACTTCGCTTCACGTAGAGGCTGGGCCTGCAAACTAAGGGCGTAGGGCTTGTGACCAGGTCTCTATCGCTCCGGTGCCCATAACTTTTGATCCGTAAGGACTTACGCGGTGCACTGCATACCGTTGGAAAGCTCTCTAAGAGCTCTACGACGGAGGCAGCCAGCCTGCTCACTGTGCCTATTTTTTGAGCCCAAAATCGAACGTTTTCATCAGTTTTTGGCCACTTTTGTTCTTTTGCTCTATTTTTTCGTCCCGGATCGTACGTCGTGAGCTATTAAAAGGACGACAACGTTACTCGCGGGACATTAGGGGGCCCTACAACGCGTCGATATCACGTCTTGCGAGGATGCGGCATTGTTGAATCGGATGGGTTGTCGTTAAGCCCATTGGGCCTTTTGAATGGGCCATCTCTCTAGCCTGGGACTGTGAACCGTTAACACATAAAGGAATTGTGCCCTCAACATGACGGGTGCGATCATACCAGCACTAATGCACCGGATCCCATTAGAACTCCGAAGTTAATCGTGCTTGGGCGAGAGTAGTACTAGGATGGGTGACCCTTTGGGAAGTCCTCGTGTTGCACCCCCCTTTTCAATTTTTTTTGCCCTGGTTAGGGTTGCCAAGATACTTTATCCACCAAATTTCTAGTACCGAATCCCACGGCACCTTGGGAAAGACAACTTCGCTTCACGAAGAGGCTGGGCCTGTATACTGAGGGCGTAGGGCTTGTGACCAGGTCTCCATCGCTCCGGTGCCCATAACTTTTAATCTGTAAGGACTTACGCGGCGCACAGCATACCGTTAGAAATTTCCCCGAGAGCTCTACGACGGAGGTAGCCAACTTGCTCGCTGTGCCTATTGTTGGAGCCCAAAATCAAACGTTTTCATTTGTTTTTGGCCGCTTTTCTTCTTTTTCTCTGGCTTTCCGTCCCGAATCCCACGTCGTGAGCTATTAAAAGGACGACAACGATACTCGCGGGACATTAGAAGGCCCTACAACGCGTCGATATCACGTCTTGCGAGGATAGTGCGTTGTTGAAGCGGATGGGTTGTCGGTAAGCCCATTGGGCCTTTTGAATGGGCCATCTCTCTAGGCTGGGACTCTGAACCGTTAACACATAAAGGAATTGTGCCCTCAACATGACGGCTGCGTTCATACCAGCACTAATGCACTGGATCCCATCAGAATTCCGAAGTTAAGCGTGCTTGGGCGAGAGTAGTACTAGAATGGGTGACCCCCTGGGAAGTCCTCTTGTTGCACCCCCCTTTTCAATTTTTTTTGCCTTGGTTAGGGTTGCCAAGATACTTTATCCACCAAATTTCTATTACCGAATCCCACGGCACCTTAGGCAAGACAACTTCGCTTCACGTAGAGGTTGAGCTCGTAAACTGACGGCGTAGGGCTTGTGACCAGGTCTCCATCGCTCCGGTGACCATAAATTTTGATCTCCGAGAGCTCTACGTTTTCATCCGTTTTCGGCCACTTTTCTTCTTTTGCTCTATTTTTTCGTCCCGGATCGTACGTCGTGAGCTATTAAAAGGACGACAACGTTACTTGCTGGACATTAGAGAGCCCTACAACGCGTCGATATCACGTCTTGCGAGGATGCTGCGCTGTTGAAGCGGATGGGTTGTTGTTAAGCCCATTGGGCCTTTTGAATGAGCCATCTCTCTGGGCAAGAAAACTTTGCTTCCTTTATGTGTTAACGGTTCACAGTCCCAGCCTAGAGAGATGGCCCATTAAAAAGGCCCAATGGGATTAACGACAACCCATCCAATTCAACAACGCAGCGTCCTCGCAAGACGTGATATCGACGCATTATAGGGCCCTCCAATGTCCCGCGAGTAACGTTTTCATCCTTTTAATAGCTCACGACGTACGATCCAGGACAGAAAAATAGAGCAAAAGAAGAAAAGTGGCCGAAAACTAATAAAAACGTTCGATTTTGGGCTCCAAAAATGGTCAAAGCGTGCAGGCTAGAGACCTCCGTCGTAGATCTCTCGGAGAGCTTTCCAACGGTATGCTGTTCGCCGCGTAAGTCCTTACGGATCAAAAGTTATGGGCACCGGAGCGACGAAGACCTCGTCACAAGCCCTACGCCCTCGGTTTGCGGGCCCAGCCTCTACGTGAAACGAAGTTGTCTTGCCCAAGGTACCGTGGGATTCGGTAATAGAAATTTGGTGGATAAAGTATCTTGGCAACCCTAACCACGGCAAAAAAAATTGAAAAGGGGGGTGCAACACGAGGACTTCCCAGGGGGTCACCCATCCTTGCACTACTCTCGCCCAAGCACGCTTAACTTCGGAGTTCTGATGGGATCCGTTCGATTAGTGCTGGTATGATAGCACCCGTTATGTTGAGGGCACAATTCCTTTATGTGTTAACGGTTCACAGTCCCAGCCTAGAAAGATGGCCCATTCAAAAGGCCCAATGGGCTTAACAACAACCGATCCGCTTCAACAACGCAGCAACCTCGCAAGACGTGATATCAACTCATTGTAGGGCCCTCTAATTTTCCGAGAGTAACATTGTCGTCCTTTTAATAGCTCACGACGTACGATCCGGGATGAAAAAACAGAGCAAAAGAAGAAAAATGGCCGAACACTGATGAAAACATTCGATTTTGGGTTCCAAAAATGGGCACGGCGTGCAGGCTAGCGACCTCCGTCGTAGAGCTCTTGGAGAGCTTTCCAACAGTAGGATGTGCACCGCGTAAGTCCTTACGGATCAAAAGTTATGGGCACCGGAGCAACGGAGTCCTGGTCACAAGCCCTACGCAATCGGTTTGCGAGCCCAGCCTCTACGTGAAGTGAAGTTGTCTTGCCCAAGGTGCCGTGGGATTCGGTAATAGAAATTTGGTGGATAAAGTATCTTGGCAACCCTAACCAGGGCAAAAAAAATTGAAAAAGGGGGTGCAACACGAGGACTTCCCAGGGAGTCAACCATCCTAGTACTACTCTCGCCCAAGCACGCGTAACATCTGAGTTCTTATGGGATCCGGTGCATTAGTGCTAGTACGATCGCACCCGTCATGTTGATGGCACAATTCCTTTATGTGTTAACGTTTCACAGTCCCAGCGTAGAGGGATGGCCCATTCAAAAGGCCTAATGGCTTAACGACAACCCATCCGCTTCAACAACGCAGCATCCTCGCAAGACGTAATATTGACGCATTGTAGGGCCCTCTAATGTCCCGCGAGTAAAGTTGTCGTCCTTTTAATAGCTCACGACGTACGATTCAGGATGGAAAAATAGAGCAAAAGAAGAAAAGTGGCTGAAAACTGATGAAAACGCTCAATTTTGGCCTCCAAAAATGGGCACAGCAGGTAGGCTGGATGCCTCCGTCATAGAGCTCTCGGAGAGCTTTCCAATGGTATGTTGTGCGCCACGTAAGTCCTTACGGATCAAAAGTTATGGGCACCAGAGCGACGGAGACCTGGTCACAAGCCCTACGCCCTCGGTTTGCGGGCCCAACCTCTACGTGAAGCGAAGTTGTCTTGCCCAAGGTGCCGTGGGATTCGGTAAAAGAAATTTGGAGGACAAAGTATCTTGGTAACCCTAAGCAGGGCAAAAAAAATTGAAAAGGGGGGTGCAACACGAGGACTTCCCAGGGGGTCACCCATCCTAGTACTACTTTCGCCCAAGCACGCTTAACTTCGGAGTTCTGATGGGATCCGGTGCATTAGTGCTGGTATGATCGCACCCAACATGTTGAGGGCACAATTCCTTTATGTGTTAACAGTTCACAGTCCCAGCCTAGAGAGATGGCCCATTCAAAAGGCCCAATGGGCTTAATGACAACCCATCCACTTCAACAACGCAGCGTCCTCGCAAGACGTGATATCGATGCGTTGTAGGGCCCTCTAATGTCCCGCGACTAACGTTGTCGTCCTTTTAATAGCTCACGACGTATGATCCGGGACGAAAAAACAAAGCGAAAGAAGAAAAGTGGCCGAAAATTGATGAAAATGTTTGATTTTGGTCTCCAAAAATGGGCACAGTGAGCAGCGTGGCCACCTCCATCGTAGAGCTTTCGGAGAGCTTTCCAACGGTGTGCTGTGCGCTGCGTAAGTCCTTACGGATCAAAAGTTATGGGCACCTGAGCGATGGAGACCTGGTCACAAGCCCTACGCCCTCGGTTTGCGGGCCCAGCCTCTAAGTGAAGCGAATTTGTCTTGTTCAAGGTGCCGTCGGATTCAGTAATAGAAATTTGGTGGATAAAGTATCTTGAGAACCCTAACCAGGGCAAAAAAAATTGAAAAGGGGGGTGCAACCCGAGGACTTCCCAGGGGGTCAGCCATCTTAGTACTACTCTCGCGCAAGCATGCTTAACTTCGGAGTTCTGACGTGATCCGGTACATGAGTGCTGGTATGATCGCTCCCGTCATGTTGAGGGCACAATTCCTTTATGTGTTAACGGTTCACAGTCCCAGCCTAGAGAGATGTCCCATTTAAAAGGCCCAATGGGCTTAACGACAACCCATCTGCTTCAACAACGCAGCATCCTCGCCAGACGTGATATTGACGCCTTGCAGGGCCTTCTAATGTCCCGCGAGTAACGTTGTCATCCTTTTAATAGCTGACGACGTAAGAGCTAGGATGGAAAAACAGAGCAAAAGAAGAAAAGTGGCCGAAAAGTGATGAAAATTTTCGATTTTGGGCTCCAAAAATGGGCACTACGAGCAGGCTGGCTGCCTCCATCGCAGAGCTCTCGGAGAGCTTTCCAATGGTATGATGTGCGACTCGTAAGTCCTTACGGATCAAAAGTTATTGGCACCGTAGCGACGGAGACTTGGTCACAAGCCCTACGCCCTCGGTTTGTAGGCCCAGCCTCTACGTGAGGCGAAGTTGTCTAGCCCAAGGTGCCGTGGGATTCGGTATTAGAAATTTGGTGGATAAAGTATCTTGGCAACCCTAACCAGGGCAAAAAAAATTGAAAAGTGGGGTGCAACACGAGGACTTCCCAGGGGGTCACCCATCCTAGTACTACTCACGCCCAAGCACGCTTAACTTCGGAGTTCTGATGGGATTCGGTGCATTAGTGCTGGTATGATCGCACCCGTCATGTTGAGGGCACAATTCCTTTATGTGTTAACGGTTGACAGTCCCAGCCGAGAGAGATGGCCCATTCAAAAGGCCTAATGGGCTTACCGACAAGTCATCTGCTTCAACAACGCAGCATCCTCGCAAGACGTGATATCGACGTGTTGTAGGGTCCACTAATGTCGCGCGAGTAACGTTGTCGTCCTTTTAATAGCTCACGACTTACGAGCCAAGACGGAAAAATAGAGCAAAAGAAGAAAAGTGACCGAAAACTGATGAAAACATCCGATTTTGGGCTCCAAAAAAGGGCACCACGAGCAGGCTGGCTGCCTCTATCGTAGAGCTCTCGGAGAGCTTTCCAATGGTATGCTGTGTACCTCGTAAGTCCTTACGGATCAAAAGTTATGGGCACCGTAGCAACGGAGACCTGGTCACAAGCCCTACGCCATCGGTTTGTAGGCCCAGCCTCTACGTGAAGCGAAGTTGTCTTGTCCAAGGTGCCATGGGATTCGGTAATAGAAATTTGGTGGATAAAGTATCTTGGCAACCCTAACCAGGGCAAAAAAAATTGAAAAGGGGGGTGCAACACTAGGAATTCCCAGGGGGTCACCCATCCTAGTACTACTCTCGCCCAAGAACGCTTAACTTCGGAGTTCTGATGGGATCCGGTCGATTAGTGCAGGTATGCGTGCACCCGTCATGTTGAGGGCACAATTTCTTTATATGTTAACGGTTCATAGTCCCAGCCGAGAGAGATGGCCCATTGAAAAGGCCCGATGGGCTTAACGACAAGTCATCCGCTTCAACAATGCAGCATCCTCTCAAGACGTGATATCGACGTGTTGTAGGGCCCACTAATGTCCCGCGAGTAACATTGTCGTCCTTTTAATAGCTCACGATGTACGATCCGGGACGGAAAAACAGAGCAAAAGAAGAAAAGTGGCCAAAAACTAATGAAAAGGTTCAATTTTGGGCTCCAAAAATGGGCATAGCTTTGAGGCTAGGTACCTTCGTCGTAGAGCTCTCGGAGAGCTTTCCAATGGTATGCTGTGCGCCGCGTAAGTCCTTACAGATCAAAAGTTATGGGCACAGGAGCGATGGAGACCTCGTCACGAGCCCTACACCCTCAGTTTGCGGGCCCAGCCTCTACGTGAAGCGAAGTTGTCTTGCCCAAGGTGCCGTGGGATTCGGTAATAGAAATTTGGTGGATAAAGTATCTTGGCAACCCTAACAAGGGCAAAAAAAATTGAAAATGACGGTGCAACACGAGGACTTCCCTGGGGGTCACCCATCCTAGTACTACTCTCACCCAAGCACTCTTAACTTCAGAGTTCTGACGGGATTCGGTACATTAGTGCTGGTATGATCGCACCCGTCATGTTGAGGGCACAATTCCTCTATGTGTTAACGGTTCACAGTCCCAGCCTAGAGAGATGTCCCATTCAAAAGGCCCAATGGGCTTAACAACAACCCATCCACTTCAACAACGCAGCATCCTCGCAAGATGTGATATCGACGCGTTGTAGGGCCCTCTAATGTCCCGCGAGTAACGTTGTCGTCCTTTCAATAGCTCACGACGTACAAGCCGAGACGGAAAAACAGAGCAAAAGAAGAAAAGTGGCCAAAAACTGATGTAAACATTTGATTTTGGGCTCCAAAAATGGGCACTACGAGCAGGTTGGTTGCCTCCATCGTAGAGCTCTCGGAGAGATTTCCAATGGTATGCTGTCCGCCTCGTAAGTCCTTACGGATCAAAAGTTATGGGCACAGTAGCGACGGAGACCTGGTCACAAGCCCTACGCCCTCGGTTTGTAGGCCCAGCCTCTACGTGAAGCGAAGTTGTCTTGCCCAAGGTGCCGTAGGATTCGGTAATAGAAATTTGGTGGATAAAGTATCTTGGCAACCCTAAGCAGGGCAAAAAAAATTGAAAAGGGGGGGTGCAACACGAGGACTTCCCAGGGGGTCACCAATCCTATTACTACTCTCGCCCAAGCACGCTTAACTTCGGAGTTCTGATGGGATCCGGTGCATTAGTGCTGGTATGATCGCACCCGTCATGTTGAGGGCACAATTCCTTTATGTGTTAACGGTTCACAGTCCCAGCCGAGAGAGATGGCCCATTCAAAAGGCCCAATGGGCTTAACGACAAGTCATCCGCTTCAACAACGCAGCATCCTCGCAAGACGTGATATCGACGTGTTGTAGGGCCCACTAATGTCCCCCGAGTAACGTTGTCATCCTTTTAATAGCTCACGATGTACGATCTGGGACGGAAAAACAGAGCAAAAGAAGAAAAGTGGCCGAAAACTAATGAAAAGGTTTAATTTTGGGCTCCAAAAATGGGCATAGCTTTCAGGCTAGCTACCTTCGTCGTAGAGCTCTCGGAGAGCTTTCCAACGGTATGCTGTGCGTTGCGTAAGTCTTTACAGATCAAAAGTTATGGGCACCGGAGCGATGGAGACCTGGTCACAAGCCCTACGCCCTCGGTTTGCGGGCTCAGCCTCTACGTGAAGCGAAGTTGTCTTGTCCAAGGTACCGTCTAATTCGGTAATAGATATTTGGTGGATAAAGTATCTTGGCAACCCTAACAAGGGCAAAAAAAATTGAAAAGGGGGGTGCAACACGAGGACTTCCCTGGGGGTCACCCATCCTAGTACTACTCTCGTCCAAGCACGCTTAACTTCGGAGTTCTGACGGGATTTGGTACATTAGTGCTGGTATGATCGCACCCGTCATGTTGAGGGCACAATTTCCTATATGTGTTAAGGGTTCACAGTCCCAGCCTAGAGAGATGTCCCATTGAAAAGGCCCACTGGGCTTAACCTCAATCCTTCCACTTCAACAACGCAGCAGCCTCGTAAGACGTGATATCGAAGCGTTGTAGGGCCCTCTAATGTCCCGCGAGTAATGTTGTCGTCCTTTCAATAGCTCACGACGTACAAGCCGAGACGGAAAAACAGAGCAAAAGAAGAAAAGTGGCCAAAAACTGATGTAAACATTTGATTTTGGGCTCCAAAAATGGGCACTACGAGCAGGTTGGTTGCCTCCATCGTAGAGCTCTCGGAGAGATTTCCAATGGTATGTTGTCCGCCTCATAAGTCCTTACGGATTAAAAGTTATGGCCACTGGAGCGACAGAGACTTGATCATAAGCCCCAGGCCCTCGGTTTGCAGGCCCAGCCTCTACGTGAAACAAAGTTGTCTTGCCCAAGGTGCCGTGGGATTCTGTAATAGAAATGTGGTGGATAAAATATCTTGGCGACCCTAACCAGGGCAAAAAAATTGAAAAGGGGGGTGCAACACGAGGACTTCCCAAGGGGTCACCCATCCTAGTACTACTCTCGCCCAAGCAGGCTTAACTTCGGAGTTCTGATGGGATCAGGTGCATTAGTGCTGGTATGATCGCACCCATCATGTTGAGGGCACAAATCCTTAATGTGTTGGCGGTTCACAGTCCCAGCCGAAAGACATGACCCATTCAAAAGGCCTAATGGGCTTAACGACAAGTCATCCGCTTCAACAACGCAGCATCCTCGCAAGACGTGATATCGACGCATTGTATGGCCCACTAATGTCCCGCGAGTAACGTTGTCATCCTTTTAATAGCTCACGACGTACGATACGGGACGGAAAAAGAGAGCAAAAGAACAAAAGTGGCCGAAAACTAATGAAAATGTTCAATTTTGGGCTCCAAAAATGGGCACAGCTTTCAGGCTAGCTACCTTCGTCGTAGAGCTCTCGGAGAGCTTTCCAACGGTATGCTGTGCGCCGCGTAAGTCTTTACAGATCAAAAGTTATGGGCACCGGAGCGACGGAGACTTGGTCACAAGCCCTACGCCCTCGGTTTGCGGGCTCAGCCTCTACGTGAAGCGAAGTTGTCTTGTCCAAGGTACCGTCGGATTCGGTAATAGAAATTTGGTGGATAAAGTATCTTGGCAACCCTAAGAAGGGCAAAAAAAATTGAAAAGGGGGGTGCAACACGAGGACTTCCCTGGGGGTCACCCATCCTAGTACTACTCTCGCCCAAGCACGCTTAACTTCGGAGTTCTGACGGGATTCGGTACATTAGTGCTGGTATGATCGCACCCGTCATGTTGAGGGCACAATTCCTCTATGTGTTAACGGTTCACAGTCCCAGCCTAGAGAGATGTCCCATTCAAAAGGCCCAATGGGCTTAATGACAACCCATCCGCTTCAACAACGCAGCATCCTCGCAAGACGTGATATCGACGTGTTGTAGGGCCCTCTAATGTCCCGCGAGTAACATTGTCATCCTTTTAATAGCTCAGGACATACGATCCGGGACGGAAAAATAGAGCAAAAGAAGAAAAATGGCTGAAAACTGATGAAAACGTTCGATTTTGGGCTCAAAAATGGGCACAGTGTGAGGCCCGACCCCAAATAACGTGTGTTACCTTGATTTGCGTGCCATAGACCCCTAATTATATGATCGACCTTGGATTACGTGTCCTGTCTTGGTTTTCGTGCATACCTCGTCATACGTGCCTTGACCTAGAATAGTGTGCCTTAATCCCCGACTCACGTGTGGTACCTAGAAATATGTGCCCTAACCTCGATGTACGTGTGTTATCTCGTTTCTTGTGCCCTAACCTTGAACTGCTTACCTTAACTTAGGTTTAAGAGTCGTACCTCGATTTGCGTGCATTACATTGAATTACGTGCCTTGCATTGGTTTACGTGCATTCACCTAGGATTGTGTGCATTAGTCTTGAAGTCCGTGTCTTACCTCGTAGTTCGTGTCTACCTCGTGATTCGTGCCTTGTATTGATTTCTGTGTGTGTCTCGTAGTGCGTGCCCTAGACTTAGGAAAGCGTGCCCGCACGCTAATCAATAAAGAGTCCTAGACAAAGCACTAGACTATAAAATAATCCTACAAACACCACTAACTATTATTATAATCCTAATTCAAATCTCTACAAAATCCACTAAGACCTAAATATTATATTTTAAACTCACTACAAGACAAAATCTCACAAACCTCTAAACATATCCTATATTCTATTCTACCTAAAATCCCTAAATACCCAACATTCTCTTACACACATGTTAAAACAATTCAAAAGATGCCACAAATCTGACTTTTTGCATGCCCAAGGCCAACATATGCATCAACTTTTGCAAAAGCCTCATTTTTATCTCATTTCTCTCACTTTCCTCACATTTTCAGTCTCTCCCTCTCACTCTCTGTCTCCATTTCGGTTTTGGCTGAGTTCTCTCGACCTCTTAGCTCATCTTCATCATCCTATGGTGGATCAAGACAAACCACAAGCAAAGAAACTCACCCAAGCAAGCTAGGATGCAAGAAACACACATGAAAGCATTTTGAGTCACCATTTTTGGCCTTGGTGAGTTTTTAAGCTTCCATTTCTTTTCTTCTTGTTCTAACCTCATGCATGTGCTAAGAGATTGATCACTAAGCTAGGAAAAATAGAGAAAAGCTAGTTGGAATCTCGGCTAAGCAAGAAGAAGAAGAGATTTGAGCTTCAACAAGGTTTTGAGCATTTTTTGGGTTGATTGCAAAGGTGAGGGTTAAAACCTTTTGAAAACTCTTCAAAAATTCACATGCATGCTAATAGATGTGTGTATTTGCTTCTTTACTTGAGCTATATGGTCGTTCATAAGCTTAAACAACCATGCATGGCAAGATCTTGGCTTGAAAATGATGCTAGGTGAAGTCGAAATTGTTGACAGCTCTCTGACCAGTCTGTTCGAGGTAAGTTTAGCTAGGAAAATGATGTTGAAAATACATGAAAATTGGTACGTGACTAGTTTGGACAGTTTTGAACATTTTTCCCAGAAATAGGGCGAAGCTAATTTTGACTCTAAGGTCCTCAAAATGGAAAATCTTTAAAATGTGACCAAATCTGGAAATCTGGAAAAATGAAGCAGGTTTTGGAAGATGCACTGACCTTGTGGAACGAACCATGTTTGACTTAGTAAATGATGTCCAAAATGCATAACATTTAATGTGCTACTATATTTTTCGGTTCTGGACATTTTTGTCAGAAATGGACTAAGGCTGAATCTGACCCTAAGGACCTCAAAAACGTCAATTATCGAAATGTGTGCAAATCTGGACAGTTTTGTGCTATCCCACTGTTTCGGCTATATCTAATGATCCCGAACTCCAATTGATGCAAGGTTTGTTTCTGATTTTAGCTAACTTCTTAAGCTTTAATTTGACATCTTATTCACTGGATTTGGAGATTGTTTGCTTATCCTATTGATTGTGAGAAAACAGCCTTTTGAAGTAAGGGTTTCACTTAATGTTGTGCTTAGAAAAATTGTGGTAACTCCTCTTGTTGAATTAAATGCTTGGGATTGTAGCTTCGTGATGTTGTGTGGACTGTTTTGAATGTTTGAGGATGTTGAATTAAATGATGCATTGTGAAACCCCACTTTTCTGCTTTAACTCGATTTACGTGTTTTATCTCGTTTTGCGTGCATTTGACCTGTTTATGTGCTATATGACCTAGAATGTTATAATTTTGATGTCAATACTCCTAATACGTGCTAAATGTGCATTCATGAAATTTTCATCAAAAACGGAGTCAGAAATTTTATCGTCGATTTTCAGTGAATAGTATTTTTGAAACACGTCCGCTAAAATTTTGAAACTGGTCTTTTTAAACCTTCTAGACCTAGTCCACGGACTTTAATAGACCTATGTTTGATTAAAACGGTTTTAAAATCGGCTTAGGAATTTATTAGGATTTTTACACCGACTTTTGCAAAAATCGAGTTTTAAGCCGACTCGGATGAAATTGTTTGATTGTAAAACTTCTTATCACCTAAAAATAATTTACTTGAGCTAGCTTGGATGTTGAATAAATGTTTTGAACTTTGGTGATCAATAAAATGCATTTAAAGTCAAGAAAACACTAAAAATACTAAAGTTTCAACTTTGACTTTCATTTGACTTGTTGACTTTCATGCATATATCACCAACACACAATGAAACAAAGCAAAACACCACATTTTCACACACCTTGCAGCCGTGAAAGCTTAGGGAAAAAAGAGATTTTATTCAACTTATTTTCAAAGTAATTTTGCCTTAGAAAACTCATTTAAAGTCTGAATCTTTTCAAATCGAGCTAGATTCCGCTTGTTGGGCACCTATTGCACGCATTCCTAGCTTTACTTCGGATCTAAGGTGAGAGAAAAATTCTAGATCTCAAAATGTCATTTTTGTGTTTTTGCGTATAAATGAATATTGAACCGTTAGAATTGAAATCTGATGATAGATTATTGCTCCTTGCATGCTACTGATCATTATATACTAATACTACGAATTTCTGTCGGATGTAGCATAATTTTTATTTTCCGGGTATTTAATTTTGAATAAAATGTTCAAAGTTGATTTAATTGAGTTGTGTTGATCGAAATCGATTGCCGTCGATTTCTAAATACTTGATAATTACGTGTTAGCGCTGTTGTAATGCCGAATTTTCGATTACATTGTTCGTGTGAAAATCCGGAAAATCCAGCCATGACATCTTAGGATTTTAGGGTTATCGGGCATGATTTGGAGGTGTTATGGTGGATTTCCGAGAGGGCTAATGTAGTAGGTTGAATGGGTGAGTGATAGGAACTGATTTGGCAATGTTTGGATTAGTAGATTGTAAGTTATGAATTTTAGAAGTTTAGGTTGTCATTCTTTAATTTCTTGAACGATGCCTTTAGATGGTTGGGTAGTGTTCGAGTGATGAATGGTGAGTTGTTGTTAAGTAATTTAGAGTTTAATTATGTATATTATGCATGTCCGGTTAGATGGCCTACTTTGTCATCTAACTACGTTCTTTCTTGTTTAATTTATTATTGATGTTATTCATTCATTATTATTGAATGCGGGAATCGCGCACTCTTGTTGCTCATCTCCCAATTGATTGATTGATTGATGATTGATGAATATGGAGTCTTGGTATGTGTGTGCCACCACTCGGGCAGCACCGGGCTGTCGCGTTGATAACGGCATGACTGCCATAGGCTACCCCCAGATCGCATGACGGAGGTGTCATGGAGGGAGGGGCTAGTGAGGTACCTCGGGTGCGTGAGTAATGGGGAGTTATAAGAAGAACGGTTGAGATCGTGATGGCGTTTGGAGCTACACCAAATAGAGTATCCTTATTGATTGGTTATATAGTTATGTGATGATAGCATTATTTATGATTATTATTGTTGTTGTGTGTTTACTTGCTCAAAGGACTAAATCCAAGGAGCGTAGTGAATACTGTCGAGATCTATCGGATCCTCACTGGGCTTATGTATATAAGCTCACTCTCTATTATTGCATGTTTACAGGTGTACTTTTACAGGATTACGGGTACGTGCCTCCTGAAGAGGAGAATGTGGAAAACGTGTCTTACGTGGATGAGTCCTATGTTCCAGAGTCTTATCCATGATGTCGTACATGTTTTATTATCTTGTAAATTAACTTAGTAGACTTTTATCTGCTTTATAGTCTATAATGTAAAAGATGTTGAAAAGATAACGAATTAGTTGATGCAATCTTAGTAGTCTTTATTTTGTCTATTATTAGGTTGCTAGGTAGGCTATAATCTATTTTGGAAGTGTATGTTATATAGTAAATGTATTATGTTGGAACGGAGGCGCATAACTATGAATGAGTTGATGAAAGAATGTTTACTGTATGAAATAGTTGCGTTGTATGTTGTTGATTTGATTGTGGAGTTGGTTGGTGATTTGTGGAGTTTGATGTATGTTGTTATTAAGGGTTGGATTAGAGCCCTGATGATCATGTTACTGTCGTTATGCTGCCGTAATTCCGTTGCGTCCTGACTGATTGTAAGAGGGGTCGAGTTGGGGCGTTACAGTTTAAGTGGTCTCAGAGCTTGCTTAGCTGTCAGCCGGGGTATCCTCGGAATGTGGGTAGTGGTCTAAGCATGCAAGTATGTATTAAGTGAAAGAAAAGTGAAACATATGTTAATATGTTTATGTGATTAATTTACTTATGTGTCTAACTTTCTATGTGACCAGTATGCCTTGTGTGTTAAGTGAACTAATGTGGTCAATATGTTTTATGTGATAACGTGTTATACATACTCAATGTGTTGTAATTAATGTGCATTATGTGATTAATGTGTATTATGTGACAATTGTGTTTTATGTGATTTTGTGCCTTGTGTGAAGTTAGTTGTTTATGTGCTTTTAATTGTTTATAACTAGATTATGTGAAACAACGTGCTTTAGGTGCTCAATGTACTTTAAGTGACCAATGTGAGTTACGTGATCAACTTGTCTTATGTGAAGTTTGTTGCTTATGTGACTTTAATTGTTTATAACTTACTTCTGTGATATAACCTGTTTATGTGATGTTGGCTTCTTATATGTTGAATTGTGTGTTATGTGATAATGTTGCATTGTATGATAATTGCGCATTACGTTATACTTGTCTTTCATATGATATAGTTGCATACATGTTTTAACTCGTGAGTGACCTTTTAATGTCTAGGGTGGTTGTAAGAATTTTCGGAAATAGAGATAGGCCAGGATTTTGAATTATTATTATTCTAGAAGTTTATCAGTTAGATTTTAATTGTTATGTTTATGGATTTTAGTTTCGGCTTAGTGGATTGATCTTGATGTTCCTTTAGCGAGAATGAAGTTGTTCGAGGAAATAGCAATGTATCTTGATGATTATAATTACTTTTGTTGCCATGTTTAACTTGTTATTACTTGGAGATGAATTATAAGTTGAGGTTTCCATGAGGTTGTGATTAGACATTTTTGGAGTCTCAACTCAGATTATACTTTCTTGAGGTTATTTTAGAATGAATTTATTTGAGGAATTAGTGATGTATATTTGTGAATGGAATGAAGTGTGGTATAACGTGTGAATATTTCTACTATTTGGGATTGCTATATTATTAATGGATATTTTGGAGTTTTGATCTTTAAACCTTGGAGACAATTAGAGTGATTCCTGACTAAAGTTACTTTATTTGAAGATGTAATTGTTCGGAGATAGAATTATTTGAGGAAATAAGAATGCATTTTGGTGACTGAACATTTACTTACCTACATTAAGCTTTTGAGTTCTAGGTGGTATGACTTTCTAAATTGTTGATTGAGGATTCTCTTGTCTTATTATGGGTTAATATGAATCTGTATTGTGTTATCAGATTTTGGAGTCTTCATTAGTTAATCTTGTTGGGTAATCAGTGATTTATCTTGTTTAGTGATTGGTCTGGTACGAAATGTAAAATTTTGGAGTGATTTATCTTGTTTGGTGATTGTTATGACTCCTTAGGTTCTCTAGATCTCCTTAGTGTCTTGTTTTGGAGGAAGATAGATTGTAGGATATGATTTGTTGGTATTTAAATGTATAGGTGGGACACCCTTCTTGTGCTTCATAATTCTATCAATCTTATTATTATCTTTTACACTATTCTCACTTATTTGAGAGAGAGTTACACTTTTCTAGCATATCAATTGTTTCTTGAAAGTTTTGCTTATTGGATTAATGGATCCTATACTCATTTGACATTGTTTCCATTCTTAACATTCATATTTGCTTCTTATAGCAATGTCGCTTATTGGAGTTAAGGTTTGAGACTTCTATATTTCATTCTATATCTCTAGCCATTCGTTTCAATATTTCATTTCATCCTATTACTATTCATTTGAAAGTAATTTTTCCTTTGGTATACCATTTTACTTATTCGAATTTCACTTGCTTGATGTACTCCCTACCTAAGTACATCATTGTCATTCTTGTTGATCCTTGTTAATCCTATTGTTTCATTATTAAATCTTGAGTCATTACTTTGCTTGTAATTGCTCATTCAATATACTCGGCATTGTCCTTCTTATTAATACTTCTTTGGTTATTGCGTGCTGAGATACTCATTATCTTGACACTCATATTTTCTATTGAATTAATCATCTCTTATCTCTTAATTTTATTTTACCTCAAGTACAACTTACTTGTTGGTTCTTTGAACAATCATCGAGAATTGAAATATCTACTTGTTCAGGAATTTTTGTTCAACATACTCAGCACTGTTTTGACTCGCCATTATCCTTTGTTCGTACTTATTTAACTAAAAGGTGCTGAGACATTTCTTATCTTAGTTATCATGCTTTCTTATTAAACTATTAGCCTCTTGATTCTCTAACTTGTTTGACATCTTGCACCCTTGATTGTTGGCTCAAATATGACTTTCCATATTCTTAATTCCTTGTAAATTTCATAAGAGCCATATTCTGACCAATGTCACTTTTGAGATATTTCCTTGATCAGTAATCATTCATGTTATCGTGATTGAGTTTTTAAACCCTCGGGGTGTTCATAGAGCTCTTTTGTGTAGTAGGGGATGATTGATAATTAGTGGTGTCATGCTAAGCTTTGGAGCTACGATTTCTTTCATATGCAATATGATATGAGGTAGGAGAGAATTATGAATTGAAGATTGTCTTGGAATTATGATCATCAACTTGCAGTCAACAAAGTTTGTTCTTTTGAGGTCTTTGGTTAGTTGTCATCCTAAGAGATAAATGAGAACTAAGAGAAGTATTGGTAAGTGTAACGATTGGGGATTTAATTGTCTATCAATTCGAGAATTGCGCGGACGCAATTTTTTTAAGGAGGGGAGAATGTGAGACCCCACTTTTCTGCTTTAACTCGATTTACGTGTTTTATCTCGTTTTGCGTGCATTTGACCTGTTTATGTGCTATATGACCTAGAATGTTGTAATTTTGATGTCAATACTCATAATACGTGCTAAATGTGCATTCATGAAATTTTCATCAAAACCGGAGTCAGAAATTTTATCGTCGATTTTCAGTGCATAGTATCTTCGAAACCCGTCCGCTATAATTTTGAAACTGGTCTTTTTAACCCTTCTAGACCTAGTCCACAGACTTTAATAGACCTATTTTTGATTAAAACGGTTTTAAAATCGGCTTAGGAATTTATTAGGATTTTTACACCGACTTTTGCAAAAATCGAGTTTTAAGCCGACTCGGATGAAATTGTTTGATTGTAAAACTTCTTATCACCTGAAAATAATTTACTTGAGCTAGCTTGGGTGTTGAATAAATGTTTTTAACTTTGGTGATCAATAAAATGCATTTAAAGTCAAGAAAACACTAAAAATACTAAAGTTTCAACTTTGACTTTCATTTGACTTGTTGACTTTCATGCATATATCACCAACACACAATGAAACAAAGCAAAACACCACATTTTCACACACCTTGCAGCCGTGAAAGCTTAGGGAAAAAAGAGATTTTATTCAACTTATTTTCAAAGTAATTTTGCCTTAGAAAACTCATTTAAAGTCCGAATCTTTTCAAACCGAGCTAGATTCCGCTTGTTGGGCACCTGTTGCACGCATTCCTAGCTTTACTTCGGATCAAAGGTGAGAGAAAAATTCTAGATCTCAAAATGTCATTTTTGTGTTTTTGCGTATAAATGAAGATTGAACCGTTAGAATTGAAATCTGATGATAGATTATTGCTCCTTGCATGCTAGGGATCATTATATACTAATACTACGAATTTCTGTCGGATGTAGCATAATTTTTATTTTCCGGGTATTTAATTTTGAATAAAATGTTCAAAGTTGATTTAATTGAGTTGTGTTGATCGAAATCGATTGCCGTCGATTTCTAAATACTTGATAATTACGTGTTAGCGCTGTTGTAATGCCGAATTTTCGATTACATTGTTCGTGTGAAAATCCGGAAAATCCAGCCATGACATCTTAGGATTTTAGGGTTATCGGGCATGATTTGGAGGTGTTATGGTGGATTTCCGAGAGGGCTAATGTAGTAGGTTGAATGGGTGAGTGATAGGAACTGATTTGGCAATGTTTGGATTAGTAGATTGTAAGTTATGAATTTTAGAAGTTTAGGTTGTCATTCTTTAATTTCTTGAACGATGCCTTTAGATGGTTGGGTAGTGTTCGAGTGATGAATGGTGAGTTGTTGTTAAGTAATTTAGAGTTTAATTATGTATATTATGCATGTCCGGTTAGATGGCCTACTTTGTCATCTAACTACGTTGTTTGTTGTTTAATTTATTATTGATGTTATATTGATGTTATTGATTGATTATTATTGAATGCGGGAATCGGGCACTCTTGTTGCTGATCTCCCAATTGATTGATTGATTGATGATTGATGAATATGGAGTCTTGGTATGTGTGTGCCACCTCTCGGGCAGCATCGGGCTGTCGGGTTGATAACGGCATGATTGTTAGAGGCTACCCCCAGCTCGCATGACGGAGGTGTCATGGAGGGAGGGGCTAGTGAGGTACCTCGGGTGCGTGAGTAATGGGGAGTTATAAGAAGAACGGTTGAGATCGTGATGGCGTTTGGAGCTACACCAAATAGAGTATCCTTATTGATTGGTTATATAGTTATGTGATGATAGCATTATTTATGATTATTATTGTTGTTGTGTGTTTACTTGCTCAAAGGACTAAATCCAAGGAGCGTAGTGAATACTGTCGAGATCTATCGGATCCTCACTGGGCTTATGTATATAAGCTCACTCTCTATTATTGCATGTTTACAGGTGTACTTTTACAGGATTACGGGTACGTGCCTCCTGAAGAGGAGAATGTGGAAAACGTGTCTTACGTGGATGAGTCCTATGTTCCAGAGTCTTATCCATGATGTCGTACATGTTTTATTATCTTGTAAATTAACTTAGTAGACTTTTATCTGCTTTATAGTCTATAATGTAAAAGATATTGAAAAGATAACGAATTAGTTGATGCAATCTTAGTAGTCTTTATTTTGTCTATTATTAGGTTGCTAGGTAGGCTATAATCTATTTTGGAAGTGTATGTTATATAGTAAATGTATTATGTTGGAACGGAGGCGCATAACTATGAATGAGTTGATGAAAGAATGTTTAATGTATGAAATAGTTGTGTTGTATGTTATTGATTTGATTGTGGAGTTGGTTGGTGATTTGTGGAGTTTGATGTATGTTGTTATTAAGGGTTGGTTTAGAGCCCTGATGTTCATGTTACTGTTGTTATGCTGCCGAAATTCCGTTGCGTCCTGACTGATTGTAAGAGGGGTCGAGTTGGGGCGTGACATGCATGGCTTGAGATTGACTTTGAGTTGGTTTGAGGCTCAAATTACACGAATATGCACGAATATCATTTGGATATTGTGTGGAATTATATGTTTAGTAGGCTGCCCGTGGATGCCTTATAACCTCAAATGTGATTTTGATCTTTGCATGTTGACAAATAAGCTTTTCTTGCACCCGAACCCATGTTGATGTCATTGCATGTTGAATAATCTTATCACTTGATCACGTGGACTTCTTAATGAGTTATATGGCCTGTTTTACATGTGTTACATGGCTGCCCGTTTAATTTTCATATAACTCTATATGCCTTCAAGTGAAATTTTCTTGTCTTATCGTGCCTTGCTTGTCTACCTGTCAATGTGCAATCTTATGACTGTCCGGAGGCAACCTGCTTTGTTGTCCTCCTACTGTGATATATTACCTGTCATGAATGTGCATTGCATACAAGGTTGCACACCGGGCGGCATCGGGCTTGCCGGTGCACCCGTGACTACCATGGTCCCATTCCCTCTCTCGCTTAGGGGCTAGACTTCCTCGGAGAGTTGGGTCGTAGGATTTCGGGGTACATCCGGAGTATACCCACCTGGCGTGTTTGGGGGATGATTTGAAGTCAGACGCAACAACTGATCCTGGAACTGATCTGAGAGCAAAAGCTCACTGTATCCTTTTTACTATGTGTATAAGTACTCTCGCTTGGTTCCTAGAGAACCTCGGGGAGGAAAGACCGGTATTCATGTTTCTATACTTATATTTCTGTTGTGTTCATGCTTGTAAAAAGCATTTTCATAAGTTGAACTGGAAAATGAGTTTCAAAATGTATTTCTCGTTCCCCCTCGCTGAGTTCATAAGGACTCACCCTCTTTTTCATCACAGGTGAAGAAGAACAGGTACAAATGCCCAAGGACAACGTGCTTAACGATGATTCCTTGGAGTGATTGCCTGTCCCTACGTGCTTTTGTGCCTTGCCTGAAAGTGGCTGCTATAAGGATGTTGTGTTTGATTGCAAACTATTTATTTTATTGATGTAAATGACCCCGTTGTAATTTGGGTCTAATTCTGGGATTGTACTATCTATAACTGGACGAACTTTTATTTGATTGTTTGCTTTCGTTTTCTTGATTAGTAGTTGTCGTAGGCAGTCAAACCACTAGATGAACAATCAACTAAGTTAATTCTATCTAATTTCACCTAGGTGCTCATTTGCAAACTAAAGGATAATAGGTACTTGTATGATAGGAAATTGACAAATAAATAGGACATAGTTATCATGTTAGGCTTATTAACCAAACGAGACTTCCAAGATAAACTAGTAGGCAAATCGGTTGGTGACAAATAGGAGTCCCTAATGGAATTGGATTAATGATTGGAATAATTGAGGTGTTTAGAGAATTAGGTCAAACCAAAGAGCCCAATTACAGCCGTTATGCTGCCGGTTTTCGGGAAAAGCTTGGAGATTAGACTAGAATGATAAGTGTTAAATCTTCCTGAAGGGTTAAGTATGTGCCATGTCCTCAAGGTTTAGATCATACCCTAGTCTAACCTTTTAGGCGGGGTTGGGGCGTGACACCCTATAAGTAGAATGGTATCAGAGCTTAGTTTAGTAACTAGGCATTAGCCGGGTTCAACTCTTGGACCATGGGTAGAAGCCTAAGGTAATTATGATGTCTTGTTTATATGTGTTAATGTGTGCTAATGTGCTTTAATTGCTTTGAGAATTGAATACTATGTGCCTTTGTGGACTATATGTATTATGTGTCATGTACACCGACACGTTAGTGCCCTCAATAATACATGCATGCTTTTATACTCCTTCCTTGATACATGTGCATGTTATATAACCATGAATGACTGTTTATACACATAGATAGTTAGGATTAGGACTTCCAGGGAAGTGAATTTGTGCAGGACGAGCGAATGCCTCGGGTAGAAGTTTCTCGCATCTTCACAGGTGCTCAATGGATCATATATCTTACTGGATATGCATATATAAAATGCGTAGCAAAGGTATAATTGTTGAGGTAAAGTTATCTCCTTATCTTTGGAATACCTATACCTGTAATTAAGTTATCAATTTTGTAGCCATAAAGTTCTTGATTCTGTTAAACCGTTCTTCTAATTGTGGTTCAAGAATAAATGTTAAGGACATACTACTTCCTTAGATATAAGGGTATACTATTAAATATGTAGAGTAGTATATATTCTCATGTACTGATAGTGGAAGTTGACTTGGAGGTTTCTTTGAATCCATTTCTCACATCTTAAAATTGGCTTGATAGGCTATCTAAGAAGTTAGCAATATGCTCGTACGATCGAATCCTTACTTGATTGGAATTAAGCATTGATGAATTTGATATGTTGTATACTAGCGAGTTTCAAGTTCACTAAATGTTGAGATCATAACCTAGAAATTAAAAGATGAATTCGTGGAAGTTGACGATAGTTACTTTTAGGGGTTAGATTATTGAGAAATGGATAGTGTATTTGAGTGACTTAGCAATGGATAACCTCAAGACATGTAGGCAACTCTGGAGACCGAATTTAACAAGGTTGATGATTCTTTAATATAACAAGATATAAGGATGCTGGAATTGAGGAATTCACGTAGCTAGAACTCATGTTTGGAAAACTGCACCTAAAATGTTAGGTCGGATAGAAGTGTACGGAATTGAATTATGCATTAGATGACTAACGTTGCTAAAGGTCCTAAGTTGGATATCGGTGATATTTAGAATCATGGTATTGATTTGGTGCCTCTCGGATTTAGTTGTGATTATGCAAGTAAGTCATTCTATGCACTCGTTGTTTAGATACCCTAGAGGATGTTGGAAAGCATATACCCCTAAGTAATACCAATGGACCTAATATATAAACCATGGAAATAAGATTAAAGCATTCGGTTACAAAGTGGAGTCATTAGGATATGATTAGTAATCCTAAATAGCTAATAGTAAGTATGCATGATGATTCATGGTGAACCCTAGAACCTGAGGTCGATGAGTCTTGACGCTTTTAGCTAGTTGAACATGTAAATGAGAAGAGTAAGATTTCATAGAGTTAAGATAGAGATGAATTAGAGTCATAATGACCCAAGAGACTATCGTTAGGCCACCATATCTATGTGCACCGTTTCGCATCTAGAAACTAGCGATCGGTAGACTTCAAATTGTGGTCGTTGAATAGAGGGTGAATCTTGTAGTGATAGTTAAATAAGTGGTTGATTACTTTTGAAGTTCTATTAGGTTATGTTGAAGGATGCCACGTGATCAAGGTGCCGTCGGATTCGGTGCCGTCATGAAGCCTCTACGTGAAACGAAGTTGTCTTGTCCAAGGTGCCGTCGGATTCGGTAATAGAAATTTGGTGGATAAAGTATCTTGGCAACCCTAACTAGGGAAAGAAAAAGTGAAAAAGGGGGGGTTCAACATGGACTTCCCAAGGGCTCACCCATCCTAGTACTACTCTCGCAGAAGCACGCTTAACTTTGGAGTTCTGATGGTATCCGGCGCATTAGTGCTGGTATGACCGCACCTGTCATGTTGAGGGCACAATTCCTTTATGTGTTAACGGTTCACAGTCCTAGCCTAGAGAGATGGCCCATTCAAAAGGCCCAATGGGCTTAACGATAACCCATCCGCTTCAACAACGCAGC
This sequence comes from Ehretia macrophylla, assembly GCA_037974665.1. Lineage (NCBI taxonomy): Eukaryota > Viridiplantae > Streptophyta > Magnoliopsida > Boraginales > Ehretiaceae > Ehretia > Ehretia macrophylla. The sequence continues at coordinate 85,312,839 of CM075765.1, read as the reverse complement.
ATCCTCACAAGACGTGATATCGACGCGTTGTAGCGCCCTCTAATGTCCCGCGAGTAACGTTGTCTTCCTTTTAATAGCTCACGACGTACGATCCAGGACGGAAAAACAAAGCAAAAGAAGAAAACTGGCTGAAAACTGATGGAAACGTTCGATTTTGGGCTCCAAAAATGGGCACAGTGAGCAGGCTAGCTACCTCTGTTGTAGAGCTCTCGGAGAGCTTTCCAACGGTATGCTGTACGTCGCGTAAGTCCAAACTGATCAAAAGTTATGGGCACCGGAGCGACGAAGACCTGGTCACAAGCCCTGCGCCCTCAGTTTGCTGGCCCAGCCTCTACGTGAAACGAAGTTGTCTTGTCCAAGGTGCCGTGGGATTCGGTAATAGAAATTTGGTGGATAAAATATCTTGGCAACCCTAACCAGGGCAAAAAAAATTGAAAAGGGGGGTGCAACATGAGGACTTCCAAGGGTGTCACCCATCCTAGTACTACTCTTGCCCAAGCACGCTTAACTTCGGAGTTCTAATGGGATCCGGTGCATTAGTGCTGGTATGATCGCACCCGTCATGTTGAGGGCACAATTCCTTTATGTGTTAACGGTTCACAGTCCCAGCCTAGAGAGATGGCCCATTCAAAAGCCCCAATGGGCTTAACGACAACCCATCCGCTTCAACAACGCAGCATCCTCGCAAGACGTGATATCGACGCATTGTAGGGCCCTCTAATGTCCCACAAGTAACGTTGCCGACCTTTTAATAGCTCACGACGTACGATCCGGGACGAAAAAATAGAGCAAAAGAAGAAAAGTGGTCAAAAACTGATGAAAACATTCGATTGTGGGCTCCAAAAATGGCACAACGAGCAGGCTAGCTGCCTCCATCGTAGAGCTCTCGAAGAGCTTTCCAACGGTATGTAATGCGCCGCGTAAGTCCTTACGGATCAAAAGTTATGGGCACCGGAACGACGAAGACCTAGTCACAAGCCCTACGCCCTCGGTTTGCTGGTCCAGCCTCTACGTGAAGCGAAGTTGTCTTGTCCAAGGTGCCGTGGGATTCGGTAATAGAAATTTGGTGGATAAAGTATCTTGGCAACTCTAACCAGGGCAAAAAAAATTGAAAAGGGGGGTGCAACACGAGGACTTCCAAGGGGGTCACCCATCCTAGTACTACTCTCGCCCAAGCACACTTAACTTCGGAGTTCTGATGGGATCCGGTGCATTAGTGCTGGTATGATCGCACCGGTCATGTTGACGGCACAATTCCTTTATGTGTTAACGGTTCACAGTCCCAGCCTAGAGAGATGGCCCATTAAAAAGGCCCAATGGGCTTAACGACAAACCATCAGCTTCAACAACGCAGCGTCCTCGAAAGACGTGATATCATCACGTTGTTAGGCCCTCTAATGTCCTGCAAGTAACGTTGTTGTCCTTTTAATAGCTCACGACGTACGATCCGGGATGGAAAAACAGAGCAAAAGAAGAAAAGTGGCCAAAAATTGATGAAAACGTTCGATTTTGGGCTCCAAAAATGGGCATAGCGAGCAGGCTGGCTACCTCGGTCGTAGAGCTCTTGGAGTGCTTTCCAACGGTATGCTGTGCGCCGCGTAAGTCCTTACGGATCAAAAGTTATGGGCACTGGAGCGATGGAGACCTGGTCACAAGCCCTATGCCCTCGGTTTGCGGGCCCAGCCTCTACGTGAAGCGAAGTTGTGTTGCCCAAGGTGCCGTGGGATTCGGTAATAGAAATTTGGTGGATAAAGTATCTTGCCAACCCTAACCAGGGCAAAAAAATTGAAAAGGAGGGTGCAACACGAGGACTTCCCAAGGGGTCACCCATCCTAGTACTACTCTCGTCCAAGCACGCTTAACTTCGGAGTTCTGATCGGATCCGGGGCAGTAGTGCTGGTATGATCGTACCCGTCATGTTGAGGTCACAATTCCTTTATTTGTTAACGGTTCACAGTCCCAGCCTAGAGAGATGTCCCATTCGAAAGGCCCAATGAGCTTAACGAAAACCCATCTGCTTCAACAACGCAGTGTCCTCGCAAGACGTGATATCGACGCATTGTAGGGCCCTCTAATGTCCAGCGAGTAATGTTGTCGTCCTTTTAATAGCTCACGACGTACGATCCTGGACAGAAAAATAGATTAAAAGAAGAAAAGTGGCCGAAAATTGATGAAAACGTTCGATTTTGGCCTCCAAAATTGGGCATAGCGAGCAGGCTATCTGCCTCCATTGTAGAGCTCTCAGAGAGCTTTCCAACGGTATGCTGTGCGCCTCGTAATTCCTTACGGATCAAAAGTTATGCGAACCGGAACGACAGAGGCCTGGTCACAAGCCCTACGCCTTCGGTTTGCAGGCCCAGCCTTTACGTGAAGCGAAGTTGTCTTGCCCAAGGTGCTGTTGGATTCGGTAATAGAAATTTGATGGATAAAGTATCTTGGCAACCCTAACCAGGGCAAAAAAAATTGAAAAGGGGGGTGCAACACGAGGACTTCCCAGGGGGTCACCCATCGTAGTACTACTCTCGCCCAAGCACGCTAAACTTCGGAGTTCTGATGGGATCCGGTGCATTAGTGCTGGTATGATCGCACCCGTCATGTTGAGGGCACAATTCCTTTATATGTTAACGGTTCACAGTCCCAGCCTAGAGAGATGGCCCATTCAAAAGCCACAATGGGCTTAACGACAACCCATCCGCTTCAACAACGCAGCATCCTCACAAGACGTGATATCGACGCATTGTAGGGCCCTCTAATGTCGCGCAAGTAACGTTGTCTACCTTTTAATAGCTCACGACGTACGATCTGGGACGAAAAAATAGAGCAAAAGAAGAAAAGTGGCCAAAAACTTATGAAAAAGTTCAATTTTGGGCTCCAAAAAGGGCACAACGAGCAAACTAGCTGCCTCCATCGTAGAGCTCTCGAAGAGCTTTCCAACGGTATGTTGTGCGCCGCGTTAGTCCTTACGGATCAAAAGTTATGGGCACCGGAACGACGAAGACCTAGTCACTAGCCCTAAACCCTCGGTTTGCTGTCCCAGCCTCTACGTGAAGCGAAGTTGTCTTGTCCAAGGTGCCGTGGGATTCGGTAATAGAAATTTGGTCAATAAAGTATCTTGGCAACTCTAACCAGGGCAAAAAAAATTGAAAATGGGGGTGCAACACGAGGACTTCCAAGGGGGTCATCCATCCTACTACTACTCTCGCCCAAGCACATTTAACTTCGGAATTCTGATGGGATCCGGGGCATTAGTGCTGGTATGAACGCACCGGTCATGTAGAGGGAACAATTCCATTATGTGTTAACGGTCCACAGTCACAGCCTAGAGAGATGACCCATTCAGAAGGACCAATGGGCTTAACGACAACCCATCCGCTTGAACAACCAAGTATCCTCACAAAACGTGATATCGACACTTTGTAGGGCCCTCTAATGTCCCGCAAGCAAAGTTGTCGACATTTTAATAGCTCACGACGTACGATCCGGGACGGAAAAATATGGCAAAAGAAGAAAAATGGCCGAAAACTAATGAAAAAGTTCGATTTTGGGCTCCAAAAAGGGCACAACGAGCAAGCTAGCTACCTCCATCGTAGGGCTCTCGAAGAGCTTTCCAACGGTATGATGTGCGCCGCGTAAGTCCTTATGGATCAAAAGTCAAGGGCACCGAAGCGACGAAGACCTGGTCACAAGCCCTACGCCCTCGGTTTGCTAGCCCAGCCTCTACATGAAGCGAAGATCTCTTGTCCAAGATGCCATAGGATTCGGTAATAGAAATTTGGTGGATAAAGTATCTTGGCAACCCTAACCAGGGCAAAAAAAATTGAAAAGGGGGGTGCAACACGAGGACTTCCAAGGGGGTCACCCATCCTAGTACTACTCTTGCCCAAGCACGCTTAACTTCGGAGTTCTGATGGGATCCGTGCATTAGTGCTGGTATGATCGCACCAGTCTTGTTGAGGGCACAATTCCTTTATGTGTTAACGGTTCACAGTCCTAGCGTAGAGAGATGGCCCATTCAAAAGGCCCAATGGGCTTAACGACAACCCTTCCGCTTCAACAACGAAGCATCCTCGCAAGACATGATATCGACACATTATAGGGCCCTCTAATGTCCCGCAAGTAATGTTGTCGACCTTTTAATAGCTCACGACGTACGATCTGGGACGGAAAAATAAAGCAAAAGAAGAAAAGTGGCCAAAAACTGATGAAAACGTTAGATTTTGGGCTCCAAAAAGGGCACAACGAGCAAGCTAGCTGCCTCCATCGTAGAGCTCTCGAAGAGCTCTCCAACGGTATGGTGTGCGCCGCGTTAGTCCTTACGGATCAAAAGTTCTGGGCACCGGAACGACGAAGACCTAGTCACAAGCCCTACGCCCTCAGTTTGCTGGCCCAGCCTCTACGTCCAGCGAAGTTGTCTTGTCCAAGTTGCCATGGGATTCGGTAATAGAAATTTGGTCAATAAAGTATCTTGGCAACTCTAACCAGGGCAAAAAAAATTGAAAATGGGGGTGCAACACGAGGACTTCCAAGGGGGTCATCCATCCTACTACTACTCTCGCCCAAGCACATTTAACTTCGGAATTCTGATGGGATCCGGGGCATTAGTGCTGGTATGATCGCACCCGTCATGTTGAGGGCACAAATCCTTTATGTGTTAACGGTTCACAGTCCCAGCCTAGAGAGATGACCCATTCAAAAGGCCCAATGGGTTTAACGACAACCCATCCGCTTCAACAACGCAGCATACTCACAAAACGTGTTATCGACGCTTTGTAGGGCCCTCTAATGTCCCGCAAGTAACGTTGTTGACATTTTAATAGCTCACGACGTACGATCTGGGGCGGAAAAATATAGCAAAAGAAGAAAAATGGCCGAAAACTAATGAAAAAGTTCGACTTTGGGCTCCAAAAAGAGCACAACGAGCAAGCTAGCTGCCTCCATCGTAGAACTCTCGGAGTGCTTTCCAACGGTATGCTGTGCGCCGCGTAAGTCCTTATGGATCAAAAGTTATGGGTACCGGAGCGACGAAGACCTGGTCACAAGCCCTACGCCCTCGGTTTGCTAGCCCAGCCTCTACGTGAAGCGAAGTTGTCTTGTCCAAGGTGCCATAGGATTCGGTAATAGAAATTTGGTAGATAAAGTATCTTGGCAACCCTAACCAGGGCAACAAAAATTGAAAAGGGTGGTGCAACACGAGGACTTCCAAGGGGGTCACCCATCGTAGTACTACTATCGCCGAAGCACACTTAACTTCGGAGTTCCGACGGGATCTAGTGCATTAGTGCTGGTATGTTCGCACCCGTCATGTTGAGGGCACAATTCCTTTATGTGTTAACGGTTCACAGTCCCAGCCTAGAGAGATGGCCCATTCAAAAGGCCCAACGGGCTTAACGACAACCCATCCACTTCAACAGCGCAGCATCCTCGCAACACGTGATATCGACGCATTGTAGGGCCCTCTAATGTCCCGTGAGTAACGTTGTCGTCCTTTTAATAGCTCACGACGTACGATCCAGGACGGAAAAACAAAGCAAAAGAAGAAAACTTGCTAAAAACTGATGGAAACGTTCGATTTTTGGGCTCCAACAAGGGAAAAGTGAGCAGGCTAGCTACCTCTGTCGTAGAGCTCTCGGAGAGCTTTCCAACGGTATGCTGTGCGCCGCATAAGTCCTTAATGATCAAAAGGTATGGGCACCGGAGCGACGGAGACCTGGTCACAAGCCCTATGCCCTCGGTTTGCAGGCCCAGCCTCTACGTGAAGCGAAGTTGTCTTATACAAAGTGCCGTGGGATTCGGTATTAGAAATTTGGTGGATAAAGTATCTTGGCCACCCTAACCATGGCAAAAAAAATTGAAAAGGGCGGTGCAACACGAGGACTTCCAAGGGGGTCACCCATCGTAGTACTACTCTCGCCCAAGCACGCTTAACTTCGGAGTTCTGATGGGATTCGATGCATTAGTGTTGGTATGATCGCACCTATCATGTTGATAGCACAAATCCCTTATGTGTTTACAGTTCCCAGTCCCAACACAGAGAGATGGCCCATTCAAAAGGCCCAATGGGCTTAACCACAACCCATCTGTTTCAACAACCTAGCATTCTCGCAAGACGTGATATCGACACAATGTAGGGCCCTCTAATGTCCAACAAGTAACGTTGTCGACATTTTAATAGCTCACGACGTACGATCCGGGGCGGAAAAATATAGCAAAAGAAGAAAAATGGCTGAAAACTAATGATAAAGTTTGACTTTGGGCTCCAAAAAGTGCACAACGAGCAAGCTAGCTGCCTCCATCGTAGAACTCTCAGAGAGCTTTCCAACGGTATGCTGTGCGCCGTGTAAGTCCTTATGGATCAAAAGTTATGGGTACCGGAGCGACGAAGACCTGGTCACAAGCCCTACGCCCTCGGTTTGCTAGCCCAGCCACTACGTGAAGCGAAGTTGTCTTGTCCAAGGTGCCATAGGATTCGGTAATAGAAATTTGGTAGATAAAGTATCTTGGCAACGCTAACCAGGGCAACAAAAATTGAAAAGGGTGGTGCAACACGAGGACTTCCAGGGGGGTCACCCATCCTAGTACTACTCTCGCCGAAGCACACTTAACTTCGGAGTTCCGACGGGATCCAGTGCATTAGTGCTGGTATGTTCGCACCCGTCATGTTGAGGACACAATTCCTTTATGTGTTAACGGTTCACAGTCCCAGCCTAGAGGGATGGCTCATTTAGAAGGCCCAATGGGCTTAACGACAACCCATTCGCTTCAACAACGTAGCATCCTCGCAAGACGTGATATCGACGCATTGTAGGGCCCTCTAATTTCCCTCGAGTAACATTGTCGTCCTTTTAATAGCTCAAGACGTACGATCTAGGACAGAAAAACAAAGCAAAAGAAGAAAACTGGCCGAAAACTGATTGAAACGTTCGATTTTTGGGCTCCAACAAGGGCAAAGTGAGCAGGCTAGCTACCTCTGTGGTAGAGCTCTCGGAGAGCTTACCAACGGTATGCTGTGCGCCGCGTAAGTCCTTACGGATCAAAAGTTATGGGCACCGGAGCGACGAAGACCTGGTCACAAGCCCTATGCCCTCGGTTTGCAGGCCCAGCCTCCACGTGAAGCGAAGTTGTCTTGTCCAAGGTGCCATGGGATTCGGTAATAGAAATTTGGTGGATAAAGTATCTTGGCAACCCTAACCAGGGCAAAAAAAATTGAAAAGGTGGGTGCAACACGAGGACTTCCCACCGAGTCACCCATCTTAGTACTACTCTCGCCCAAGCACGCTTAACTTCGGAGTTCTAATGGGATCCGGTGCATTAGTGCTGGTATGATCGCACGCGTCATGTTGAGGGCATAATTCCTTTATGTGTTAACGGTTCACAGTCCCAGCCTAGAGAGATGGCCCATTCAAAAGGCTCAATGGGCTTAACGACAACCTATCCGCTTCAACAACGCAGCATCCTCGCAAGACATGATATCGACGCATTGTAGGGCCCTCTAATGTCCCTCATGTAATGTTGTCGACCTTTTAATAGCTCACGACGTACGATCTGGGACGGAACAATAGAGCAAAAGAAGAAAAGTTGCCAAAAACTGATGAAAAAGTCCAATTTTGGGCTCCTAAAAGGGCACAAAAAGCAAGCTAGCTGCCTTCATCGTAGAGCTCTCAAAGAGCTTTCCAACGGTATGCTGTGTGCCGCGTAAGTCCTTACGGATCAAAAGTTATGGGCACCGGAACGACGAAGACCTAGTCACAAGCCCTATGCCCACGGTTTGCTGGCCAAGCTTTTACGTGAAGCGAAGTTGTCTTGTCCAAGGTGCCGTGGGATTCGGTAATAGAAATTTGGTGGATAAAGTATCTTGGCAACCCTAACCAGGGCAAAAAAATTTGAAAAGGGGGGTGCAACACGAGGACTTCCAAGGGGGTCACCGAACCTAGTACTACTCTCGCCCAAGCATACTTAACTTCGGAGTTCTGATGGGATCCGGTGCATTGGTGCTGGCATGATCGCAACCGTCATGTTGAGGGCACAAATCCATTATGTGTTAACGGTTCACAGTCCCATCCTAGAGAGATGGCCCATTCAAAAGGCCCAATGGGCTTAACGATAACCCATCCGCTTCAACAACGCAGCATTCTCACAGGACGTGATATCGAAGCATTGTGGAGCCCTCTAATGTCCCGCGAGGTAGGTTATCATCCTTTTAATAGCTCACGACGTACGATCCAGGACGGAAAACATGAGCAAAAGAAGAAAAGTGGTCCAAAATTGATGAAAACGATCGATTTATGGATCTGAAAATAGGCGCAGCCAAGGAGACTTGTTGCCTTCGTCGTAGAGCTCATGGAGTGCCTTCCAATGGTATGCTGTGCACCGTGTAACTCCTTACAGATCAAAAGTTATGGGCACCGGAGCGACGGAAACCTGGTCATAAGCCCAACGCCCTCGATTTGAGGGCCCAGCCTCTACGTGAAGCGAAGTTGTCTTGCCCAAGGTGCCGTGGGATTCGGAAATAGAAATTTGGTGGATAAAGTATCTTGGCAACCCAAACCAGGGCAAAAAAAGTTGAAATGGGGGGTGCAACACAAGGACTTCCTAAGGGGTCACCCATCCTAGTACTACTCTCGCCCAAGCACGTTTAACTTCGGAGTTCTGATGGGATCCGGTGCATTAGTGCTGGTATGATCGCACCCATCATGTTGAGGGCAAAATTCATTTATGTGTTAACTGTTCACAGTCCCAGCCTAGAGAGATGGCCCGTACAAAAGGCCCAATGGGCTTAATGACAATCCATCTGCATCAACAACACAGCACCCTCGCAAGACGTGATATCGACGCGTTGTAGGGCCTTCTAATGTCCCGCGAGTAAGGTTGTCGTCCTTTTAACAGCTCACGACGTACGATCCAGGATGGAAAAATAGAACAAAAGAAGAATAGTGGCCGAAAATTGATGAAAATGTTCAATTTTGGGCTCCAAAAACGGGCACAGCGAGCAAGCTGGCTGCCTCCATCATAGGGCTCTCGGAGTGGTTTCCAACGGTATACTGTACGCTACGTAAGTCCTTACGGATCAAAAGTTATGGGCACCGGAGCGACGAAGACCTAGTCACAAGCCCTACGCCCTCAGTTTGCGGGCCTAGCCTCTACGTGAAGTGAGGTTGTCTTGCCTAAGGTGCCGTGGGATTCGGTAATAGAAATTTGGTGGATAAAGTATCTTGGCAACCCTAACCAGGGCAAAAAAAATTGAAAAGGGTGGTGCAACACGAGGACTTCCAAATGGGTCACCTATCCTAGTACTACTCTCGCGCAAACACGCTTAACTTCGGAGTTCTGATGGGATCCGGTGCATTAGTGCTGGTATGATCACACCCATCATGTTGAGGGCACAATTCCTTTATGTGTTAACGGTTCACAGTCCCAGCCTAGAGAGATGGCCCATTCAAAAGGCCCAACGGGCTTAACGACAACCCATCCACTTCAACAGCGCAGCATCCTCGCAACACGTGATATCGACGCATTGTAGGGCCCTCAAATGTCCCACGAGTAACATTGTCGTCCTTTTAATAGCTCACAACATACGATCCGGGACGAAAAAATAGAGCAAAAGAAGAAAAGTTGCTGACAACTGATGAAAAGGTTTGATTTTGGGGTCAAAAAATGGGCACAGAGTGCAGGCTAGCTTCCTCCGTCGTAGAGCTCTCGGAGAGATTTCCAACGTTATGCTGTGCACCGCGTAAGTCCTTACGGATCAAAAGTTATGGGCACCGGAGCGACGGAGACCTGGTCACAAGCCCTACGCCCTCGGTTTGTGAGCCCAGCCTCTATGTGAAGCGAAGTTGTCTTGCCCAAGGTGCAGTGGGATTCGGAAATAGAAATTTGGTGGATAAAGTATCTTGGCAACCCTAACCAGGGCAAAAAAAATTGAAAAGGGGGGTGCAACACGAGGACTTCCCAGGGGGTCACCCATCGTAGTACTAATCTCGCCCAAGCACGCTAAACTTCGGAGTTCTGATGGGATCTGGTGCATTAGTGCTGGTATGATCGCACCCGTCATGCTGAGGGCACAATTCCTTTATGTGTTAACGGTTCACAGTCCCAGCCTAGAGAGATGGCCAATTCAAAAGGCCCAATGGGCTTAACGACAACCCATCCGCTTCAACAATGCATTATCCCCGCAAGATGTGATATCGATACATTGTAGGGCCCTCTATTGTCTCGCGAGTAACGTTGTCTGCATTTTAATAGCTCACGACGTACGATCCGGGACGAAAAAATAGAGCAAAGGGAGAAAAGTGGCCGAAAACTGAAGAAAACGTTCGATTTTTGGCTCCAAAAAGGGAACAACATACAGGCTAGCTGCCTCCGTCGTAGAGCTCTCGGAGAGCTTTCCAACGGTATGCTGTGCGCCGCGTAAATCCTTACGGATCCACAGTTATGGGCACCGGAGTGACGGAGACCTGGTCACAAGCCCTACGCCCTCGGTTTGCGGGCCCAGCCTCTACGTGAGGATAAGTTGTCTTGCCCAAGGTGCTGTGGGATTCGGTAATAGAAATTTGGTGGATAAAGTATCTTGGCAACCCTAACTAGGGCAAAAAAAATTGAAAAGGGGGGTGCAACACGAGGACTTTCCAGGGGGTTACCCATCTTAGTTCTACTTTCGCCCAAGCACGCTTAACTTTGGAGTTCTGATGGGATCCGGTGCATTAGTGCTGGTATGATAGCACCCGTCATGTTGAGGGCACAATTCCTTTATGTGTTAACGGTTCACGGTCCCAGCTTAGGGAGATGACCAATTCAAAAGGCCTATTGGAGTTAACGACAACCCATCCGCTTCAACAACGCTGCATCCTTGCAAGACGTAATATCGACGCTTTGTAGGGCCCTCTAATGTCCACCGTGTAACGTTGTCCTCCATTTAATAGCTTACGATGTACGATCCGGAACGAAAAAATAGAGGAAAAGAAGAAAAGTGGCTGAAAACTGTTGAAAACGTCCGATTTTGGACTCCAAAAACGAGCACAGTTAGCAGGCCAGCTGCGTTCGTCGTAGAGCTCTCGGAGAGCTTTCCAACGGTATGCTGTGCGCCGCATAAGTCCTTACGGATCAAAAGTTATGGGCACCGGAGCGACGGAGAGCTGGTCACAAGCCCTACACCCTTGGTTTGCGGGCCCAGCCTCAACGTGAAGCCAAGTTGTCTTGTCCAAGGTGCTGTGGGATGCGGTAATAGAAATTTGGTGGATAAAGTATCTTGGCAACCCTAACCAGGGCAAAAAAAATTGAAAATGGGGGTGCAACACGAGGACTTCCCAGGGGCTCACCCATCCTAGTACTACTCTCGCCCAAGCACGCTTAATTTCAGAGTTCTGATGGGATTCGGTGGATTAGTGCTGGTATGATCGCGCCTGTCATGTTGAGGGCACAATTCCTTTATGTGTTAACGGTTCACAGTCCCAGCCAAGAGAGTTGGCCCATTCAAAAGGCCCAATGGGCTTAACGATATCCCATCCGCTTCAACAACGCAGCATCCTCGCAAGACATGATATCGACGCATTGTAGGGCCCTCTAATGTCCCGCGAGTAACGTTGTCGTCCTTTTAATAGCTCACGGTGTACGATCCATTACTAAAAAACAAAGCAAAAGAAGAAAACTAGCCGAAAATTGATGGAAACGTTCGATTTTGGGCTCCAAATACGGGCACAGTGAGTAGACTAGCTACCTCCGTCGTAGAGCTCTCGGAGAGCTTTCCAACGGTATGATGTGCACCGCGTAAGTCCTTACTGATCAAAAGTTATGGGCACCGTAGCGACGAAGACCTGGTCACAAGCCCTACGCCCTCGGTTTGCTGGCCCAGCCTCTGCGTGAAGCGAAGTTGTCTTGTCCAAGGTGCCATGGGATTTGGTAATAGAAATTTGGTGGATAAAGTATCTTGGCAACCCTAACCAGGGCAAAAAAAATTGAAAAGTAGGGTGCAACACGAGGACTTCCAAGGGGGTCACCCATCCTTGTACTACTCTCGCCCAAGCACGCTTAACTTCGGAGTTCTGATGGGATTCGGTGCATTAATGCTGTTATGATCGCACCCGTCATGTTGAGGGCACAATTCCTTTATGTGTTAACGGTTCACAGTCCCAGCCTAGAGAGATGGCCCATTCAAAAGGCCCAATGGGCTTAACGACAACCCATCCGCTTCAACAACCCAACGTCCTCGCAAGACGTGATATCGACACGTTGTAGGGTCCTGTAATGTCCGGCGAGCAACGTTGTCATCCTTTTAACAGCTCACGACGTACGATCCGGGACGGAAAAACAGAGCAAAAGTAGAAAAGTGGCCAAAAATTAATGAAAACGTTCGATTTTGGGCTCCAAAAATCGGCAAAGCGAGCAAGCTGGCTGCCTTCGTCGTAGAGCTTTCGGAGAGCTTTCCAACGGTATGTTGTGCGCTGCGTAAGTCCTTACGGATCAAAAGTTATGCACACCGGAGCAACGGAGACCTGGTCACAAGCCCTACACCCTCGGTTTGCGGGCCCAGCCTCTACGTGAAGCGAAGTTGTCTTGCCCAAGGTGCCGTGGGATTCGGTAATAGAAATTTGGTGGATAAAGCACCTTGGCAACCCTAACCAAGGCAAAAAAAATTGAAAAGGGGGGTGCAACACGACGACTTCCCAGTGGGTCACCCATCCAAGTACTACTCTTACCCAAGCATACCTAACTTCGGAGTTCTGATGGGATCCGGTGCATTAGTGCTGGTATGATCGCACCCATCATGTTGAGGGCACAATTCCTTTATGTGTTAACGGTTCACAGTCCCAGCCTAGAAAGATGGCCCATTCAAAAGGCCCAATGGGCTTAACGACAACCCGTCCGCTTCAACAACGAGCATCCTCGCAAGACGCAATATCGACGCATTGTAGGGCCCTGTAATGTCCCGCGAGTAACGTTGTCGTCCTTTTAATAGCTCACGACGTACGATCCGGGACTGAAAAATAGAGCAAAAGAAGAAAAATGGCCGACAACTGATGAAAATTTTCGATTTCGGGCTCCAAAAAGGGGCACAGCGTGCAGGCTGGCTGCGTCCGTCGTAGAACTCTTGAAGAGCTTTCCAACGGTATGCTGTGCACCGCGTAAGTCCTTACAGATCAAAAGTTATGGGCACTGGAGCGACGGAGACCTGGTTACAAGTCCTACGCCCTCAGTTTACGGGCGCAGCCTCTACGTGAAGCGAAGTTGTCTTGCCCAAGGTGCCGTGGCATTCGGTAATAGAAATTTGGTGGATAAAGTATCTTGGCAACCCTAACCAGGGCAAAAAGAATTGAAAAGGGGGGTACAACACGAGGACTTCCCAGGGGGTCACCCATCATTGTACTACTCTCGCCCAAGCACGCTTAATTTCAGAGTTCTGACGGGATTCGGTGGATTAGTGCTGGTATGATCGCGCCTGTCATGTTCAGGGCACAATTCCTTTATGTGTTAACGGTTCACAGTCCCAGCCTAGAGAGATGGCCCATTCAAAAGGTCCAATGGGCTTAACGACAACCCATCCGCTTCAACAACGCAGCATCCTCGCAAGACGTGATATTGACGCATTGTAGAGCCCTCTAATGTCCCGCGAGTAACGTTTTCATCCTTTTAATAGCTCACGATATACGATCCGGGATGGAAAAACAGAGCAAAAGAAGAAAAGTCGTCGAAAATTGATGAAAATGTTCAATTTTGGGCTCCAAAACCGGGCACAGCATGCAGGCTAGCTGCATTCGTCGTAGAGCTCTCGGAGAGCTTTCCAACGGTATGCTGTGGGCCGCGTAAGTCCTTACGGATCCAAAGTTATGGGCACCGGAGCGACGGAGACCTCGTCACAAGCCATACGCCCTCGGTTTGCGGGCCCAGCCTCTACGTGAAGCGAAGTTGTCTTGCCCAAGGTGCCGTGGGATTCGGTAATAGAAATTTGGTGGATAAAGTATCTTGGCAACCCTAACCAGGGCAAAAAAAATTGAAACTGGGGGTGCAACACGAGGACTTCCCAAGGGGTCACCCATTCTAGTACTACTCTCGCCCAAGCACGCTTAACTTCGGAGTTCTAATGGGATCCGGTGCATTAGTGCTTGTATGATCGCACCCGTCATGTTGAGGGCACAATTCCTTTATGTGTTAACGGTTCACAGTCCCAGCCTAGAGAGATGGCCCATTCAAAAGGCCCAATGGGCTTAAAGACAACAACATCCTCTTCAACAACGCAGCATCCTCGCAAGACGTGATATCGACGCATTGTAGGGCCCTCTAATGTTCCTCGAGTAACATTTTTGTCATTTTAATAGCTCACGACGTTCGATCCGGGAAGGAAAAACAGAGCCAAAGAAGAAAACTAGCTGAAAACTGATGGAAACGTTCGATTTTGGGCTCTAAAAAAGGGCACAGCGAGCAGGCTGGCTACCTCCACCGTAGAGCTCTCGGAGAGCTTTCCAACGGTATGCTGTACGCCAAGTAAGTCCTTACGGATCAAAAGTTATGGGCACCGGAGCGACGAAGACCTGGTCACATGCCCTACGCCCTCGGTTTGCTGGCCCAGCCTCTACGTGAAGCGAAGTTGTCTTGTCCAAGGTGCCATGGGATTCGGTAATAGAAATTTGGTTGATAAGTATATTTGGCAACCCTAACCAGGGCAAAAAAAATTGGAAAGGGGGGTGCAACACTAGGACTTCCAAGGGGGTCACCCATCCTAGTATTACTCTCTCCCAAGCACGCTTAACTTCGCAGTTCTGATGGGATCCGGTGCATTAGCGCTGGTATGATCGCACCCGTCATGTTGAGGGCACAATTCCTTTATGTGTTAACGGTTCACAGTCCCAGCATAAAGAGATGGCCCATTCAAAAGGCCAAATGGGCTTAATGACAACCCATCCGCATCAACAACGCAGCATCCTCGCAAGACGTGATATCAACGCATTGTAGGGCCCTCTAATGTCTAGCTAGTAATGTTGTCGTTCACGACGTACGATCCGGGATGAAAAAACAGAGCTAAAGAAGAAAAGTGGCCGAAAACTGATGAAAACGTTCGATTTTGGGCTCCAAAAAGGGGCACAGCGAGCAAGCTGGTTGCCTCCGTCGTAGAGCTTTCGGAGAGCTTTCCAACGCTATGCTGTGTGCCGCTTAAGTTCTTATGGATGAAAAGTTATGGGCACCGGAGCGACGGAGACCTGGTCACAAGCCCTACGCCCTCGGTTTGCGGGCCTAGCCTCTACGTGAAGTGAAGTTGTCTTGCCCAAGGTGCTGTGGGATTCAGTAATAGAACTTTGGTGGATAAAGTATCTTGGCAACCCTAACCAGGGCAAAAAAAATTGAAAATGGGGGTGCAACAAGAGAACTTCTAAGGGGGTCACCCATCCTAGTACTACTCTCTCCCAAGCACGCTTAACTTCGTAGTTCTGATGGCATCCGATGCATTAGCGCTGGTATGATCGCACCCGTCATGTTGAGGGCACAAGTCCTTTATGTGTTAACGGTTCACAGTCCAAGCCTAGAGAGATGGCCCATTCAAAAGGCCCAACGGGCTTAACGACAACCCATACGCTTCAACAACGCAGCATCCTCGCAAGACGTGATATCGACGGATTGTAGGGCCCTCTAATTTCCTGCGAGTAACGTTGTCGTCCCTTTAATAGCTCACGGCGTACGATCTGGGACTGAAAAATAGAGCAAAAGAAGAAAAGTGGACAAAAACTGATGAATACGTTCGATTTTCGATTCCAAAAAGGGCACAGCGTGCAAGCTAGCTGCCTCCGTCGTAGAGCTCTCGGAGAGCTTTCCAACGGTATGCTGTGCGCCGCATAAGTCCTTACGGATCAAAAGTTTTAGGCACCGGAGTGACGGAGACCTGGTCACAAGCCCTACGCCCTCGGTTTGCGGGCCCAGCCCCTGCGTGAAGCGAAGTTGCCTTGCCCAAGGTATCGAGGGATTCGGTAATAGAAATTTGGTGGATAATGTATCTTGGCAACCCTAACTAGGGCAAAAAAAATTGAAAAGGGGGGTGCAACACGAGGACTTCCCAGGGGGTCACCCATCCTAGTACTACTCTCGCCCAAGCACGCTTAACTTTGGATTTCTGATGGGATCCGGTGCATTAGTGCTGGTATGATCGCACCGGTCATGTTGAGGGCACAATTCCTTTATGTGTTAACGGTTCACAGTCCCAGTCTAGAGAGATGGTCCATTCAAAAGGCCCAATGGGCTTAACGACAACCCATCCGCTTCAACAGCGCTGCATCCTTGCAAGACGTAATATCGACGCATTGTAGGGCCCTCCAATGTCCACCGTGTAACATTGTCGTCCTTTTAATAGCTTACGACGTATGATCCGAGATGAAAAAATAGAGCAAAAAAAGAAAAGTGGCTGAAAATGTTGAAAATGTTCGATTTTGGGCTCCAAAAACGGGCACAGCGAGCAGGCCAGCTACCTCCGTCGTAGAGCTCTTGAAGAGCTTTCCAAAGGTAGGCTGTGCGCCGCGTAAGTCCTTACGGATCAAAAGTTATGGGCACCGGAGTGACGGAGACCTGGTCACAAGCCCTACGCCCTTGGTTTTCGCGCCCAGCCTCTACTTGAAGCGAAGTTGTCTTGTCCAAGGTGCCGTGGGATTCGGTAATAGAAATTTGGTGGATAAAGTATCTTGGCAACCCTAACCAGGGCAAAAAAAATTGAAAAGGGGGCTGCAACACGAGGACTTCCCAGGGGGTAACCCATCCTTGTACTACTCTTGCCCAAGTACGCTCAACTTTGGAGTTCTGATGGGATCCGGTGCATTGGTGCTGGTATGATCGCACCCGTCATGTTGAGGGCACAATTCCTTTATGTGTTAACGGTTCACAGTCCAAGCCTAGAGAGATGGCCCATTCAAAAGGCCCAACGGGCTTAACGACAACCCATCCGCTTCAACAACGCAGCATCCTCGCAAGACGTGATATCGACAATGTCCGGCGAGTAACCGTGTCGTCCTTTTAATAGCTCAAGACATACTATCCGCGACGGAAAAACAAAGCGAAAGAAGAAAAATGGCCAAAAACTGATGAAAACGTTCGATTTTGGTCTCAAAAAACAATCACATCGAGTAGGCTAGCTGCCTCCATCGTAGAGCTCTCGGAGAGCTTTCCAACGGTCTGTTGTGCACCGCGTATGTCCTTACAGATCAAAAGTTATAGGCACCGGGGCGACAGAGACCTGGCCACAGGCCTTACGCCCTCGGTTTGCGGGCCCAACCTCTACGTGAAGCGAAGTTGTCTTGTCCAAGGTGCCGTGGGATTCGGTAATAGAAATTTGGTGGATAAAGTATCTTGGAAACCCTATCCAGGGCAAAAAAAATTGAAAATGGGGGTGCAACACGAGGACTTCCAAGGGGGTCACCCATCCTAGTACTACTCTCGCCCAAGTACGTTTAACTTCGGAGTTCTGATGGGATCCGGTGCATTAGTGCTGGTATGATCGCACCCGTCATGTTGAGGGCACAATTCCTTTATGTGTTAACGGTTCACATTCCCAGCCTAGAGAGATGGCCCATTCAAAAGGCCCAATGGGCTTAACGACAACCCAACCGCTTCAACAACGCAGCATCCTCGCAAGACGTGATATCGACACATTGTAGGGCAGTCTAATGTCCCGCGAGTAACGTTGTCGACCTTTTAATAGCTCACGACGTACGATCCGGGATGAAAAAATAGTGCAAAAGAAGAAAAGTGGCCGAAAACAGATGAAAATGTTCGATTTTGGGTTCCAAAAATGGGCATTGCTAGCAAGCTCGTTGCCTCCATCGTAGAGCTCTCGGAGAGCTTTCCAACAGTATGTTGTGCGCTGCGTAAGTCTTTCCAGATCAAAAGTTTTGGGCACCGAAGCGACGGAGTCCTAGTCACAAACCCTACGCCCTTGGTTTTTCGGGCCCAGCCTCTACGTGAAGCGAAGTTGTCTTGTCCAAGGTGCCGTGGGATTCGGTAATAGAAATTTGGAGGATAAAGTATCTTGGCAACCCTAACCAGGGCAAAAAAAATTGAAAAGGGGGGTGCAACACGAGGACTTCCCAGGGGTCACCCATCTTAGTACTACTCTCGCCCAAGCACGCTTAACTTCGAAGTTTTGATGGGATCCGGTGCATTTGTGCTGGTATGATCGCACCCGTCATGTAGAGGGCACAATTCCTTTATATGTTAACGGTTCACAGTCCCAGTCTAGAGAGATGGCCCATTCAAAAGGCCCAATGGGCTTAATGACAACCTATCTGCTTCAACAACGTAGAATCCTCGCAAGACGTGATATCGACAATGTCCGGTGAGTAACGTTGTCGTCCTTTTAATAGCTTAAGACGTACGATCCGAGACGAAAAAACAAATGATAACGTTCGATTTTGGTCTCAAAAAATGAGCACATCGAGCAGGCTAGCTGCCTCCGTCGTAGAGCTCTCAGAGAGCTTTCCAACGGTATGCTGTGCGCCGCGTATGTCCTTACGGATCTAAAGTTATGGGCACCGGAGCGACGGAGACTTGGTCACAAGCCCTATGCCCTCGGCTTGCGGGCCCAGCCTCTACGTGAAGCGAAGTTGTCTTGTCCAATGTTCCGTGGGATTCGGTAATAGAAATTTGGTGGATAAAGTATCTTGGCAACCCTAACCAGGGCAAAAAAAATTGAAAAGGGGGGTGCAACACGAGGACTTCCCAGGGGGTCACCCATCGTAGTACTACTCTCGCCCAACCATGCTTAACTTTTGAGTTCTGATGGGATCCGGTGCATTAGTGCTGGTATGATCACACCCGTCATGTTGAGGGCACAATTACTTTAATTGTTAACTGTTCACAGTCCCAGCCTAGAGAGATGGTCCATTCAAAAGGCCCAATGGGCTTAACGACAACCCATCTGCTTCAACAACGCAGCATCCTCGCAAGACGTGATATCGACGCGTTGTAGGTGTCACGCCCCAACCCGGCCTATAAAGGTTCGACTAGGGTGTGATCTAAACATTCAAGTCCTTGCACATTCTTCGTCATTCTAGGAGGTTTAACACTTAACGTTTTATTCTAGACTTCAAAATTTTTCCGGAAATCTGGCAGCATAACGGCTGTAATTGGGCTCTTTGTTTTGACCTAAATTTTCTAACAGCCTCAAAATTTACCATCTCAAATTCAATTCCAGCTAAGATTACTATTATTCCATCAATTGAATTGCCTATTGGTTAATTCGACGTCCCGTTTGATTTATAACCTAGCATGATACTATGTCTCGTTTGTCCATTTATTCTCGTTTCAAAATATACCTGTTGATCTTAGCTTATTAGCGAGTACCTGTTGAGATTGGATAAGTTCATTTACCTATTCCTTAACTAAGCATCATACCATGTGATAAATACTAGCGGTAGTAAAAGAAAAATGATCATAGTAGTGTCATGTCTAGTATCAGTCTACTTAAAATAAGTACAAACCAAAATTAGACCCCAAATTACAGCAGGGGTCTTTTACATCACAAGCAACAAATAACGTAAGGGAAATAGTCTTCAAGCAGCAAAAGGTACACAAGTAGTCACGTTCAAGCAAAACAACAATAACAGGCAATCACTCCAGGGGTTCATCATTAGGTACATTATCCTTGGGTTCCTGTACCTGTTCTTCTTCACCTGAGATGATAAAAGAGGGTGAGTCCTTATGAACTCAGCGAGGGGGAACGAGAAATAAGTTTTGAAGCTCATTTTCTGGTTCAATTTATGAAAACCCCTTTTTAAAACATGTCACATATTACAAATAATATGGTAAGCAATTATAAGAAACAAATCGAGAAATGGATACAATTACCAATCATTTCAAGGATACGGTGAGCATTTGCTCTCAATTTCAATTTCGAATCAATTGTTGCGGCCGACTTCAATAATCCACTTATCACTCCCAATTGGGTGTACTCCGGATGTACCCCGAAACCTACGACCCAACTCTCCAAGGGTGAAATGCCAAGCGAGAGAGGGAATTGGACCATGGTAGTCACGGTAACACCGGCAAGCCCGATGCCGCCCGGCGTGCGTGAGACGCTACCATGCCACGCGAAAGGTTGCAACCTTGTATGCAATGCACATTTATAACATTTAACATATCACATTAGGAGGACAACAAAGTAGGTTGCCTCCGAACAGTTATAAGATCGCATGTTGTCAAGTGGTCAAACAAGGCACGATAAGACAAGTAATTTCACTTGAAAGGCATATAGAGTCATATGAACATCAAACGGGCAGCCATGTAACACATGTAAAACATGCCATATAACTCATTAAGAAGCCCATATAATCAAGTGATACAAATTATTCGACATGCAACAACATTTACGTGGGTTCGGTAGCAAGACAAGCTTATTTGACAACATGCAATGGTCAAAACCATAATTGAAGTTATAACACATTTACGGGCAGCCCACGCAACGTACAGTTTCCACACAATATCCAATGATTAACACTTAGTAAGATTACTTAGCCATTAGGGTTTCCATTTCATGCATAATCGTGTGTTCAAAACCTAACTCAACTCAACATCATTCCCGAGTCATACATCATTCAATTCAAACATCCTCAAGTACTCAAAACAGTCCACGCAATATTCCAACATCACAATTCCAAGCAATTAGTACCACAAGAGAGGTTACAATAGTTTTCCATGCATATAGCTAAGTGAAACACTCACTGCAATAGGCTGTTTTCTCACAATCAATCGGGTAAGCAAACAATCTCAAAATTCAGTGAATAAGATGTCAAATTAAATCTTAAGAAGTTAAATAAACTCAGAAACAAACCTTGCATCAATTGGATTTCAGAATCATTAGTTATGGCCGAAACAGTGACGTAGCACAAAACTGTCCAGATGTGTACACTTTTCATAAATTGACGTTTTTGAGGTCCTTAGATTCAGTTTTAGCTTTGGTCCATTTCTGACAAAATTGTCCGGAACTGAAAAATATATCAGCACACCAATTTTCGTGAATTTTGGACAAAATTTACTAAGTCAAACATGGTTCGTTCCACAAGGTCAGTGCATCTGCCAAAACCTGATTCATTTTTCCAGATTCCCAGATTTGGTCACATTTTAATTATTTGCCATTTTGAGGACCTTAGAGTCAAAATTAGCTTCTGCCTATTTCTGGGAAAAATGTTCAAAACTGTCCAAAATAGTCAACCACCAATTTTCAAGCATTTTCAACATCATTTTCCTAGCTAAACTTACCTCGAACAGACTGGTCAGAGAGCTGTCACATAAATTCGACTTCACCTAGCATCATTTTCAAGCCAAGATCTTGCCATGCATGGTTGTTTAAGCTCATGAACGACCACATAACTCAAGTACAGAAGCAAATATACACATTTATGAACGTGCATGTGAAATTTCAAAGAGTTTTCAAAAGCTTTTAACCCTCACCTTTGCAATCAATCAAAAGATGCACAACAACCTTGTTGAAGCTCAAATCTTCTCCTTTCCTTTGCCTAGCCGAAATCCTACTAGCTTTTCTCTATTTTTCCTAGCTTAATGATCAATCTCTTAGTGCATGCAAGTAATTAGAACTTGAAGAAAAGAAATGGATACTTAGTAACTCACCTAGGCCGAAATGAAGCTTCAAATGCACATGCAAGAGTGATTTCGAACTCTAGCTTGCTCGGTTGTAGTTCTTTACTTGTAGCTTGCTATACCTAGCTATGGTGTGAAGAAGAGAAGTTGAGAAGATGGAGAATTCAGCCAAGGACCGAAAATGAGAGAGAAAGTGAGATGAGGAGAGAAATGAATGAAAAGAAATGAAGAAAATGACAAACAAGGAAGCCTTTTGCATCTTCAAGGAGAATGTCGGCCTTGGGCTTCAAAATTCTGCATTTTGTGTCTCCAATGTGTTATTTTGAAATTTCTAGGATGGGCAAGGTGTTGTGGTCGAGAATGGTGAGGAGATTGAGTGAATTTTGAGAAATTTTTTAATGCTTTGAGTCATAAATTATCTTGGCATGCAATAGAAATAAACAATTTCTCAAACCTTGTGCAACTTGATATGGTCGGCCAAGGCATTAAAGAATGCTGAATTTGTGTCATCTTGAGCATTATTCTAATTGTATTTTGAAGTGCAAAAAGAATAATGGATAAAGAATAAGGAATGTTTTGTTTTTGGTGCATTTTTGTCTTCTAGTGAATGGAATTGGATTATTATATTGTTAGTGGATTTTGTAGGATTTTTTAATAGTCTAGTGTTTCGTGAAAGATGCTTTCTTGATTAGCATGTAGGCACGCTTTCCTAGGTCTAGGACACGCACTACGAGGTAGGATACAAACTCCGAGACGAACGCACGTAACCCTATATGAATGCACAAAATTCAATGCATGACACATAAAATAGAAGAAAAGTGACAGAAAACTGATGAAAACATTCAATTTTGGGCTCCAAAAACGGGCAAAGCAAGCACGCTAGCTGCCTTCGTCGTAGAGCTCTCAGAGAGCTTTCCAATGGTATGATGTGCGCCGTGTAAGTCCTTACGGATCAAAAGTTATGGGCACCGGAGCGACGGAGACCTGGTCACGAGCCCTACGCCCTCAGTTTGCAGGCCAAGCCTCTACGTGAAGCGAAGTTGTCTTGCCCAAGGTGCCGTGGGATTCGGTAATAGAAATTTGGTGGATAAAGTATCTTGGCAACCCTAACCTGGGCAAAAAAAATTGAAAAGGGGGGTGCAACACGAGGACTTCCTAGGGGGTCACCCATCCTAGTACTACTCTCGCCCAATCACGCTTAACTTTGGAGTTCTGATGGGATCCAGTGCATTAGTGCTGGTATGATCGCACTCGTCATGTTGAGGGCACAATTCTTTTATGTGTTAACGGTTCACAGTCCCAGCCTAGAGATATGGCCCATTCAAACGGCCCAATAAGCTTAACTGCAACCCATCGGCTTCAACAATGCAGCATCCTCGCAAGACGTGATATCGATGCATTGTAGGACCCTCTAATGCCCCGCGAGTAGCATTTTCGTCCTTTTAATAGCTCATGACGTACGATTCGAGACGAAAAAATAGAGCAAAAGAAGAAAAGTGGACGAAAATAGATGAAAACATTCGATTTTTGGCTCCAAAAATGGGCACAGCGAACAGTCAAGCTACCTCCGTTGTAGAGCTCTCGGAGAGCTTTCCAACGGTATGCTGTGCGGCGCGTAAGTCCTTACGGATCAAGAGTTATGGGCACCGGAGTGACGGAGACCTGGTCACAAGCCCTACGCCCTCAATATGCGGGCCCAGCCTCTACGTGAAGCAAAGTTGTCTTGCACAAGGTGCCGTGGGATTCGGTAATAGAAATTTGGTGGATAAAGTATCTTGGCAACCCTAACCAGGGCAAAAAATATTGAAAAGGGGGGTGCAACACGAGGACTTCCCAGGGGGTCACCCATCCTAGAACTACTCTCGCCTAAGAACGCTTAACTTCGGAGTTCTGATGGGATCCGTTGCATTAGTGCTGGTATGATCACACCCGTCATGTTGAGGGCACAATTCTTTTATGTGTTAACGGTTCACAGTCCAGCCTAGAGAGATGGCCCATTCAAAAGGCCCAATGGGCTTACCGACAACCCATCCGCTTCAACAACGTAGCATCCTCGCAAGACGTGACATCGATACGTTGTAGGGCCCTCTAATGTCTTGCGACTAATGTTGTAGCCCTTTTAATAGCTCATGACGCACGATTCGGGATGAAAATACAGAGCAAAAGAAGAAAAGTGGTCGAAAACTGATGAAAACGTTCGATTTTGGGCTCCAAAAATGGGCAGAGCGAGCAAGCTAGCTACCTCCATCATAGAGCTCTCGGAGAGCTTTCCAACGGTATGCTATGCGCCGCGTAAGTCCTTACGGATCAAGAGTTATGGGCACCGAAGCGACGGAGACCTGGTCATGAGCCCTACGCCCTCAGTTTGTAGGCCCAGCCTCTACGTGAAGCGAAGTTGTCTTGCCCAAGGTGCCGTGGGATTCGGTAATAGAAATTTGGTGGATAAAGTATCTTGACAACCCAAACCGGGGCCAAAAAAATTGAAAAAGGGGTTGCAACACGAGGACTTCCCAGGGGGTCCCCTATCCTAGTACTACTCTCGCCCAAGCACGCTTAACTTCAGAGTTCTGATGGCATCCGGTGCATTAGTGCTAGTACGATCGCACCCATCATGTTAAGGGCACAATTCCTTTATGTGTTAACGGTTCACAGTCCTAGCCTAGAGAGATGGCCCATTCAAGAGGCCTAATGGGCTTAACGACAACCCATCCGCTTCAACAACGCAGCATCCTCGCAGGATTTGATATCGACGCGTTGTAGGGCCTTCTAATGTCTCGCGAGTAATGTTGTAGTCCTTTTAATAGCTCAAGACGTACAATTCGGGACGAAAAAACAAAGCAAAAGAAGAAAAGTGGCTGAAAACTGATGAAAATGTTCGATTTTGGGCTCCAAAAATGGGCACAACGAGCAAGCTAACTGCCTCCATCATAGAGCTCTCGGAGAGGTTTCCAACGGTATGCTGTGCGCCGCGTAAGTCCTTACGGATCAAAAGTTACGAGGACCGGACCGACGGACACCTGGTTACGTGCCCTACGCCCTCAGTTTTTAGGCCCAACCTCTACGTGAAGCGAAGTTGTCTTGCCCAAGGTGCCGTGGGATTCAGTAATAGAAATTTGGTGGATAACGTATCTTCGCAAGCCTAACCATGGCAAAAAAAATTGAAAAGAGGTGTGCAACACGAGGACTTCCCATGGGGTCACCCGTCCTAGTACTACTTTTGCACAAGCACGCTAAACTTCGGAGTTCTGATGGGATCCGATGCATTAGTGCTGGTATGTTTACACCCGTCATGTTGAGGGCACAAATCCCTTATGTGTTTACAGTTCACAGTCCCAGCCCAGAGAGATGGCCCATTCAAAAGGCCCAATGGGTTTAACGATATCCCATCCGCTTGAACAATGCAGCATCCATACAAGACGTGATATCGACGCATTGTAGGGCCCTCTAATGTCCCGCGAGCAACGTTGTCGTCCGTTTAATAGCTCACGACGTACGATTCGGGATGAAAAAATAGAGCAAAAGAAGAAAAGTGGCCGAAAATTGATGAAAATATTCGATTTTGGGCTCCAAAACGAGCACTGTGAGCAGGCTAGTTGCCTCTGTCGTAGAGCTCTTGGAGAGCTTTCCAACGGTATGCTGTGCGCTGCGTAAGTCATTATGGATCAAAAGTTATGGGCACCAGAGCGACAGAGACCTGGTCACATGCCGTACGCCCTCAGTTTGCAGGCCCAGCCTCTACGTGAAGCGAAGTTGTCTTGCCCTAGGTGCCGTGGGATTTGGTAATAGAAATTTGGTGGATAAAGTATCTTGGCAACCCAAACCAGGCAAAAAAAAATTGAAAAGAGGGGTGCAACACGAGGACTTCCCAGGGGGTCACCCATCCTAGTACTACTCTCGCCCAAGCACGCTTAGCTTCGGAGTTCTGATGGGATCCGTTGCATTAGTGCTGGTATGATCGCACCCGTCATGTTGGGGGCACAATTCCTTTATGTGTTAACGGTTCACAGTCCCAGCCTAGAGAGATGGCCTATTCAAAAGGCCCAATGTGCTTAACGACAACCCATCCGCTTCAACAACGCAGCATCCTCGCAAAAGGTGACATCGACGCATTGTCGGGCCCTCTAATGTCTCGTGAGTAACATTGTAGTCCTTTTAATAGCTCACGACGTACGATTCGGGATGAAAATACAGAGCAAACGAAGAAAAGTGGTCGAAAACTGATGAAAACGTTCGATTTTGGTCTCCAAAAAGGGGCACAGCGAGCAAGCTAGCTGCCTCCGTCATAGAGCTCTCGGAGAACTTTCCAACGGTATGTTGTGCACCGCGTTAGTCCTTACGGATCAAAAGTTATGGGGACCGGAGCGACGGAGACCTGGTCACGAGCCCTACGCCCTCAGTTTTTAGGCCCAGCCTCTACGTGAAGCGAAGTTGTCTTGCCTAATGTGCCGTGGGATTCGGTAATAGAAATTTTGTGGATAAAGTATCTTGGCAACCCTAACCAGGGCAAAAAAAATTGAAAAGGGGGGTGCAACACGAGGAGTTCCCAGGGGGTCACCCATCCTAGTACTACTCTCGCCCAAGCACGCTTAACTTTGGAGTTCTGATGGGATCCGGTGCATTAGTGCTGGTATGATCCCACCCGTCATGTTGAGGGCACAATTCCTTTATGTGTTAACGGTTCAAAGTCCCAGCCTTGAGAGATGGCTCATTCAAAAGGCCTAATGGGCTTAACGACAACCCATCCTTTTCAACAACGCAGCATCCTCACAAGACGTGATATTGACGCATTTTAGGGCCCTCTAATGTCCCGCGAGTAACGTTGTCATCCTTTTAATAGCTCATGACGTTCGATCCGGGGCTAAAAAATAGAGCAAAAGAAGAAAAGTGGCCAAAAACTGATGAAAACGTTCGATTTTGGGCTTCAAAAAGGGGCACAGCGAGCATGCTATTGCCTCCGTCGTAGAGCTCTCGGAGGGCTTTCCAACGGTATTCTGTGCGCCGCGTAAGTCCTTACGGATCAAAAGTTATGGGGACCGGAGTGACGGAGACCTGGTCACGAGCCCTACGCCCTCAGTTTGTAGGCCTAGCCTCTCCGTGAAGCGAAGTTGTCTTGCCCAAGGTGCAGTGGGATTCGGTAATAGAAATTTGGTGGATAAAGTATCTTGGCAACCCTAACCAGGGCAAAAAAATTTGAAAAGGGGGGTGCAACACGAGGAGTTCATAGGGGGTCACCCATCCTAGTACTACTCTCGCCCAAGCACGCTTAACTTCGGAGTTCTGATGGGATCCGGTGCATTTGTGCTGGTATGATCGCATCCGTCATGTTGAGGGCACAATTCCTTTATGTGTTAACGGTTCACAGTCCCAGCCTAGAGAGATGGCACATTCAAAAGGCCCAATGGGCTTAACGACAACCCATCTGCTTCAACAATGCAGCATCCACGCAAGACGTGATATCGACGCGTTGTAGGGGCCTCTAATGTCCCGTGAGTAACGTTGTCGTCCTTTTAATAGCTCACGATGTACGATCCGGGATGAAAAAACAGAGCAAAAGAAGAAAAGTGGCCGAAAACTGATGAAAACATTCAATTTTGGGCTCCAAAAATGGGCATAGCGAGCAGGCTGCTGCCCCCATCGTAGAGCTCTCGGAGAGCTTTCCAACGGTATGTTGTGCACCGCGTAAGTCCTTACGGATCAAAAGTTATGGGCACCGACCTAGATTTGCGTGCAAAACCTAGCTTCGTTTGCCCTGACCTAGATTTGCGTGCCATGACCTAGATTTAAGAAATTAGTTCATTTTATGTGCCATGCATTGAATTACGTGCATTCATTTGGGATTGCGTGCATTTACTTGAAAAACGTGTGTTCGTCTCGTAGTTTGTGTCCACCTCGTAGTGCGTGCCCTAGACCTAGGAAAGCGTGCCTTCACGCTAATCAAGGAAATATCTTTCACGAAGCACTAGACTATTAAACAATCCTACAAAGTCCACTATCAATATAATAATCCAAATTCCATTCACTAGAAGACAAAAATGCACCAAAAACAAAACATTCTTCATTCTTTATCCATTATTCTTTTTGCACTTCAAAATACAATTAGAATAATGCTCAAGATGACACAATTTCAGCCAATTCAATAGCTTTGGCTGATCACTAGGAGCATTGTTTTAGCAATTGTATATTTTATTCATAATATTAGTCAAACACTTAGCATAAGGCATTAAAAAAAATTGCTCAATTCCTCTCAATTCCTCACCTTACCCGACCAGCCTTTGCATGCCCATCCTAGCAATTTCAAAATAGCATATTGAAGACAAAAGTGCAGAATTTGGACTGCCCAAGGACCGACCATAACCTCAAAAAATAATTGCAAGGCCTTCATTTGTTGTCCTTTCTTCATTCTCTTTCATTCTTCATCACTTCCCTCTCATTTCTCACACTCTCTCTCGGCCCTAGCTGCACATTACTCCCTCCATAGCTTCTCTCCCTCACAACATAGCAAATCAAGTCAAGCAACCATCAAAAAAAAAAAAAAATCGAAGCAAGCAAGCTAGAGTTTGAAAATCATTCTTGCATGTGCATTGAAGCTACATTTCGGCCCTAGGTAAGCTTCTTGACAACCATTTCTTTTCTCCATGGTTTAACTTCATGCTTGTGCTAAGAGATTGATCATTAAGCTAGGAAAAATAGAGAAAAACTAGTGGGGTTCTCGGCTAAGCAAGGGAAAGGAGAAGATTTGAGCTTCAACAAAGGGTCTTGAGCATTTTGTGGTTGATTGCTAAGGTGAGGGTTAAAACCTTTTGAAAACTCTTCAAAATTTCACATGCATGCTCATGAATGTGTGTATTTGCTTCTGTACTTGAGATATATGGTCGTTCATAAGCTTAAACAACCATGCATGGCAAGATCTTGGCTTGAAAATGATGCTAGGTGAAGTCGAAATGGATGACAGCTCTCTGACCAGTCTGTTCGACGTAAGTTTAGCTAAGCATATGATGTTGAAAATGCTTGAAAATTGGTGGGTGACTAGTTTGGACAGTTTTGAACATTTTTCCCAGAATTAGGCCGAAGCTAATTTTGACTCTAAGGTCCTCAAAATGGCAAATCATTAAAATGTGACCAAATCTGGAAATCTGGAAAAATGAATCAGGTTTTGGCAGATGCACTGACCTTGTGGAATGAACCATATTTGACTTAGTAAACGTTTCCCAAAACGCATGAAATTTGGTGTACTGCTATATTTTTCAGTTCTGGACAATTTTGTCAGAAATGGACGAAAGCTAAAACTGACTCTAAGGACCTCAAAAATGCCATTTTCTGAAAAGTGTGCAAATCTGGACAGTTTTGTGCTACCTCACTGTTTCGGCTATAACTAATGATTCTGAACTCCAATTGATGCAAGGTTTGTTTCTGAGTTTAGTTAACTTCTTAGGCTTTAATTTGAAATCTTATTCACTGAATTTGGAGATTGTTTGATTATCCTATTGATTGTGAGAAAACAGCCTATTGCAGTAAAGGTTTTATTTAGCTACAAGCTTGGAAAATTATTGTAACCTCTCTTGTGATACTAATTGTGTGGAAAAGTTGTGTTGGGATGTTATGTGGACTGTTTTGAGTACTTGAGGATGCTTGAATGGAATGATGCATGACTTAAGAGTGACTTTGAGTTGACTTAGGGTTTTCATCACACGATTAAGCATGAAATAGAAACCCTAATGACTAGGTAGCTTTACTAAGTGTTGATCTCTTGGTTTGGTGTGGAAATTATATGCTTAGTGGGCTGCCCGTAATTGTTCTATAACTTCAAATGTGAATTTGACCATGGCATGTTGTCAAATAAGCCTTTCTTGCTACCGAACCCACGTAAATGTTGTTACATGTTGAATAATTCGTATCACTTGATTATATGAGCTTCTTAATGAGTTATATGGCCTGTTTTACATGTGTTACATGGCTGCCCGTTTGATGTTCATATGACACTATATGCCTTTCAAGTGAAATTATTTGTCTTATCGTGCCTTGTTTGATTACTTGACAACGTGCGATCTTATAACTGCCCAGAGGCGACCTACTTTGTTGTCCTCCTAATGTGATATGTTAAATGTTATAAATGTGCATTGCATATGAGGTTGCAACCTTTCAGTATGGCATGGTAGTGTCTCACGCCCGCCGGGAGACATCGGGCTTGCCGGTGTTACCGTGACTACCATGGTCCAATTCCCTCTCTCGCTTGGCATTTCACCCTCGGAGAGTTGGGTCGTAGGTTTTCGGGGTACATCCAGAGTACACCCAATTGGGAGCGATAAGGGGATTATTGAAGCCGGCCGCAACAATTGTATCGAAATTGAAATTGAGAGCAACTGTTCACCGTATCCTTGAAATGATTGGTAAATGTATCTGTTGCTCGATTTGTTTCATATATTTTCGTACTTTGTTATTTGTAATACGTGACATGTTTCAAAAAGGAGTTTCCATAATTGAACCGGAAAATGAGTTTCAAAACGTATTTCTCGTTTCCCCCTCGGTGAGTTCATAAGGACTCACCTTCTTTTATCATTTCAGGTGAAGAAGAACAGGTACAGGAACCCGAGCTCAATGTACCTAATGATGAACCCCTGGAGTGATTGCCTGTTATTGTTGTTTAGCTTGAACGTGACTACTTGTGTATTTTGTGCTGCTTGAAGACCATTTATCTTATGTTGCTTGTTGTTGTTAATGTAAAAGACCCCCGTTGTAATTTGGGGTCTAATTTTGGTTTGTACTTATATTAAGTAGACTGATACTAGACATACTATGATCGTTTTTGCTTTTGTTATCATTAGTATCTATCATAGGTTATGATGCTAGTTAAGGAATAGGTAAATGAACTTATCCAATCTCAACAGGTACTCGCTAATAAGCTAAGATCAATAGGTATATTTTGAAACGAGGATAAATGGACAAACGAGACATAGTATCATGCTAGGTTATAAATCAAACGGGATGTCCGAATAACCAATATGTAATTCAATTGATGATAAAATAGTAAACTCTAGTCGGGAATGAACTTGAGTTGAAAGTTTTGAGGCTGATAGAAAATCTAGGTCAAAACAAGAGCCCAATCACAGCCGTTATGCTGCCGGATTTTTGGAAAATTTTGGAGTTTAGAACAAAACGTTTAGTGTTAAACCTTCTAGAATGGTTAAGAATGTGAAAGGACTTGAATGTTTAGATTACACCCTAGTCTAACCTTTATAGGCCGGGTTGGGGCGTGACACCTTAGAAGAATGGTATCAGAGCTTAGATTGCTTAAGTCGGGTTTAACTCTCGGACCGTGGGTAGAGCCCTAAGATAATTAGGATGACTTGTTTATGTGTTGTTATTGTGTTAAATGTGCCTTCTATGTTCTATGTGCTTAAGTGACTTATGTGCCTTAAATGTTTTTAGAATTGTACCTATAATATGTTGCATATTTTATGCATTAGATTCTTAATTATCGTATTTTAATAAATTGTGCCTATAGATGGCCGGCCCTAGTACCCGTACTACTAATAGGAGCGGTGAACCTCAAGAGACCGGGGATGCCTATCAGACTAATCCCGGTATAACTATGTTTAATATGATGGCAACTGCCATGGATCGTGTATCACGTGTGATGGAGCGTCAGGATGCTCGTGAAGCCAACAATAACATCAACAACAGGAATGAGGGTAACCATGGGAGACATAGCAGAATGAAGGAATTCCTTGACTTTCGCCCGTCTAAATTCTACGGGGAAGCTGATGATGAGAAAGCTGAGGCTTGGCTGTTCGAGATTGAGAAGATTTTCAGGCCACTTGATTATACAGATGAAGAGAAATTGGAGTTTGCTGTATTTCTATTGCACGAGGATGCCGAGCATTGGTGGCACACTGTAGAGGCACTGTGGGAGACTGATCAGACACCTCGCTTGTGGGGTAATTTCGTTAAGGCGTTTAAGGAGAAATATGTACCTACAGTTTCCAGGCAGAGGCAGATCGAGGAGTTCATGCACTTGACCCAGGGTAATATGACGGTGGCCCAGTACGAGGCTCGTTTTGACCGACTGTCCCGTTATGCTCAGTATATGGTTTGTACTCCGGAGGCAAAAATGTGGAAATTCACTGTTGGTTTGAGGCCAGAGATTCAGGACCAATTAGCTTCTCATGACTTCGATACTTATTCTGCCCTCTTTGCTGCTGCCTCTCGAGTTGAGAAGAGGAAACTAGATGGAGCTGGCTCGAGTCAGCCCAACAAGAAACCATACCAGCCTCCAGGTCAGCAGAAGAAGTTTCAGAGTCAGAGTCGCAGTCAGGGCCAGAGCCAGAACAGACCAGGGAATAACCGTGGCCCGACGAAAGCGTCATCAGCCTCTTCTGCCCGCGGATGCACAGGTAGTTCACCTGCTACTCAATCCGTCAGCTGTCCATATTGTGACAAGAAGGGCCACACCGAGGCCCAGTGTTGGAGAAAATTGGGGAAATGTGTGGCTTGTGGCAGTGATCAGCACCGGGTTCAGGATTGCCCTAAATGGCAAGGGGGTCAGAATCAGGGTAAACCAGCCGGTAGAGGCAAGACTCCAGTTCCTAGGGTCCAGGCTCGAGCCTATGCTATTGAGTGTGAGGAGATTCTAGATGAGACTGCTGTTGTTGAAGGTACATTCTTCATACGGAATCAACCTGTTAAGGTGTTAATTGATCCGGGTGCTACTCATTCATTTATTACTCCCTTATGTGTGGAACGTGTGAAATTGAAAGTTGTATGTTTGCCATATGAAGTAGAAGTTGGTACTCCAATGGGTTCTAAACTTTTAACTAGTTCAGCTTGTAAAGCATGTAAAATCCAAATTAAGGATAGGGAATTCTCGGCCAATCTTATTGTATTACCTTTTAGAGACTACGAGGTCATTTTAGGGATGGACTGGCTGGCAAAACATCATGTCCAACTGGATTGCCGGGCAAAGATTATAACATTCCGGGTACCTGATCAACCGATACTAGAGGTTTTGGGCCGAAGAGATTTCACCGGGAGTTCCATCATTTCATCTACAAAAGCAGTGAAATCCTTAAGGAAAGGATGCAGCGGATACTTGGCTTACCTTATCAACAAGCCATCAGATAAAGCTAATTTGGAGGAGATGCCTGTGATCAAAGACTATTTAGATGTATTCCCTGAAGAATTACCCGGTTTACCCCCAAATCGGGAGATCGAGTTTGTTATAGAGTTGTTACCTGGCACCCAGCCGATATCAAAAGCTCCCTATCGTATGGCACCGGCTGAGCTACAAGAATTAAAGGACCAATTGCAAGGATTGCTGAAGAAGGGATTTGTACAACCGAGCTCTTCACCGTGGGGTGCGCCCGTGCTATTTGTTAAGAAGAAATATGGAACGTTGAGGCTATGCATTGACTATCGAGGTTTGAACCAAGTGACTGTCAAGAATAAATACCACTTCCCCTGATTGATGAGTTATTTGATCAACTGCAATGAGCCAAAGTGTATTCGAAACTCGACTTGAGGCAAGGGTATTATCAATTGCGGATCAAGAAGGAAGATGTGCCTAAAACGGCTTTCAGGACGAGATATGGGCACTATGAATATGTGGTGATGCCTTTTGGACTAACTAATGCCCCTGCAGCTTTTATGGATTTGATGCATAGGGTGTTTCAACCCTATTTGGACCAATTTGTGGTGATCTTCATTGATGATATTTTGGTATACTCGAAATCGGAGTCGGAGCATGAGCAACATCTGCGGTTGGTACTGCAGAAACTTCGGGAGCACCAATTGTATACAAAGTTTAGCAAGTGTGAATTTTGGCTGCAGCATATTGCATTTTTGGGGCATATCATATCCCAAGAGGGAATAGCGGTAGATCCAGCAAAGATCGATGCAGTGATGTCTTGGAAGAAGCCGAAAAATGTTATGGAAGTCCGTAGTTTTCTTGGTCTAGCCGGCTATTATCGGAGGTTCGTGAAGGATTTCTCTAAGATTGCAGGACCGCTTACAAAGCTCACTCAAAAGAAAACCAAGTTCGTGTGGGATGATAAGTGTGAGAACAGCTTCCAAGAGTTGAAGAAGAGATTGACTACTGCACCAGTTCTTGCATTGCCTGAAGGGAGTCAAGGTTTCGTAATCTATAGTGATGCTTCGAAAGAAGGATTGGGATGTGTATTGATGCAAAATGGAAGAGTTATTGCATATGCTTTTAGGAAACCAAAGCCGTATGAGATGAATTACCCGACACATGATTTGGAGTTAGCGGCTATTGTGTTTGCACTCAAGAAATGGAGGCATTATCTGTGGGGTAACAAGTTTGAAGTATTTACTGATCATAAGAGCTTGAAATACTTGTTCTCTCAAAAGGAGTTGAATATGAGGCAAAGGCGGTGGATGGAGCTTTTGGATGATTATAACTGCTCAATTAATTATGTGCCCGGTAAGGCGAACGTAGTCGCAGATGCCTTAAGCAGAAAAGCAAGCATGGCGAAACTGGAAATTAAGGTGCAGGAGTTGTTGGAGGAAGCATTTCTGTGGAAACCACTGTTGACTCAGAAATGGTTACTTTTTGCCACTACCCAAGTTCAATCGACCTTGTTGTCTGAGTTACGAGAGGCTCAACAGAAGGACCAACAATTTTAGAAGATTAAGGAAACCAACGCAGATTTCAAGTTTCATGATGATGGTATTTGGAGGTTTAGGAACCGGGTTTGTGTTCCCAATGAGCCAGAGCTGAAAAAGAAGATTGTTGAGGAAGCGCATAATTCAAGGTATACTATTCACCCCAGTGGAACAAAGATGTATCGGGATTTGAAGCAACACTATTGGTGGAATAACATGAAAAGAAAAATTGCGGAGTTTGTAGCACGGTGTTTAACTTGCCAGAGAGTCAAAGCAGAACATCAACGACCCGTAGGTTTACTTCAGCCCTTGGAGATTCCTCAATGGAAATGGGAACATATCACTATGGATTTTGTTATGGACCTGCCTAGATCGCGGAAGGGTGGTGGCGCCGTTTGGGTTATAGTAGATAGAGTGACTAAGTCGGCGCACTTTTTACCAAGGAACAAGGAGGATAGTCCTGAGAAATTGGGAGATATGTATGTGGCGGAGATTTTAAGATTGCACGGGATGCGTGTGAGTGTTGTATCGGATGGGGATCCCCGTTTTCCTTCACGATTTTGGAAGAGATTGCAGGAAGCTTTGGGGACGAAATTGAGTTTTAGCACGGCTTATCACCCTCAGACGGATGGTCGATCGGAAAGAATTATTCAGATTTTGGAGGATATGGTGAGGGCATGTGTGTTGGACTTCGGGAAAGGTTGGGAGAAATATGTATCTCTAGCAGAGTTCACCTACAACAATAGTTATCAGGCCACTATCGGGATGGCCCCATTTGAGGCGCTGTATGGACATAAGTGTCGATCCCCAATCTACTGGGATGAAGTAGGTGAGACGAAGACTTTTGACCCGACCCTTTTACCTGAACTGATGAAGACTGTTGATAATATCCAGCTCATCCGAAAATGGATGCTTACCACCCAGAGCAGGCAGAAGAGTTATGCAGACCGACGGAGATGGAGTCTCGAGTTTGAGGTTGGCGACAAGGTGTTCTTGAAGATATCACCCCGGAGGGGACTGATTAAACATGGCAAGGGTGGAAAGTTGAGCCCGAGATTTGTAGGACCATTTGAGATAGTTGAGAAGGTTGGCAAGTTGGCGTATCGCCTAGCACTACCCCAGAACCTCTCCAATATTCACGACGTCTTTCACGTTTCGATGCTGCGGAAGTACCATCCTGACCCGTCGCATATCTTGGAGCCAGAGCCGTTGCAGCTTCGGGAAAACTTGTCCTACGAGGAGAGGCCCATTCGGATCCTAGAACAGCAGGATCGGGAGTTGCGCAACAGAACTATACCTATGGTGAAAGTGCTGTGGGATCATCATGGACTCGAAGAAGCAACATGGGAAAGGCGAGACCAGATGGAGCAGCAGTATCCAGCATTATTTCAAGGTAATATTGAATTTCGGGACGAAATTCTTTGAAGGAGGGGAGGATGTGAGGCCCGACCTAGATTTGCATTCGAAACCTAGCTTCGTTTGCCCTGACCTAGATTTGCGTGCCATGACCTAGATTTAAGAAATGAATTCATTTTATGTGCCATGCATTGAATTACGTGCATTCATTTGGGATTGCGTGCATTTACTTGAAAAACGTGCGTTCGTCTTGTAGTTCGTGTCCTACCTCGTAGTGCGTGCCCTAGACCTAGGAAAGCGTGCCTTCACGCTAATCAAGGAAATATCTTTCACGAAGCACTATACTATTAAACAATCCTACAAAGTCCACTATCAATATAATAATCCAAATTCCATTCACTAGAAGACAAAAATGCACCAAAAACAAAACATTCTTTATTCTTTATCCATTATTCTTTTTGCACTTCAAAATACAATTAGAATAATGCTCAAGATGACACAATTTCAGCCAATTCAATAGCTTTGGCCGACCACTAGGAGCATTGTTTTAGCAATTGTATATTTTATTCATAATCTTAGTCAAACACTTAGCATAAGGCATTAAAAAAAATTGCTCAATTCCTCTCAATTCCTCACCATACCCGACCAGCCTTTGCATGCCCATCCTAGTAATTTCAAAATAGCATATTGAAGACAAAAGTGCAGAATTTGGACTGCCCAAGGACCGACCATAACCTCAAAAAAAAATTGCAAGGCCTTCATTTGTTGTCCTTTCTTCATTCTCTTTCATTCTTCATCACTTCCCTCTCATTTCTCACTCTCTCTCTCGGCCCTAGCTGCACATTACTCCCTCCATAGCTTCTCTCCCTCACAACATA
Organism: Ehretia macrophylla; assembly: GCA_037974665.1. NCBI lineage: Eukaryota > Viridiplantae > Streptophyta > Magnoliopsida > Boraginales > Ehretiaceae > Ehretia > Ehretia macrophylla. The sequence continues at coordinate 85,276,429 of CM075765.1, read as the reverse complement.
GCAAATCAAGTCAAGCAACCATCAAAAAAAAAAAAATCGAAGCAAGCAAGCTAGAGTTTGAAAATCACTCTTGCATGTGCATTGAAGCTACATTTCGGCCCTAGTTAAGCTTCTTGACAACCATTTCTTTTCTCCTTGGTTTAACCTCATGCTTGTGCTAAGAGATTGATCATTAAGGTAGGAAAAATAGAGAAAAACTAGTGGGGTTCTCGGCTAAGCAAGGGAAAGGAGAAGATTTGAGCTTCAACAAAGGGTCTTGAGCATTTTGTGGTTGATTGCTAAGGTGAGGGTTAAAACTTTTTGAAAACTCTTCAAAATTTCACATGCATGCTCATGAATGTGTGTATTTTCTTCTGTAATTGAGATATATGGTGGTTCATAAGCTTAAACAACCATGCATGGCAAGATCTTGGCTTGAAAATGATGCTAGGTGAAGTCGAAATGGATGACAGCTCTCTGTCCAAGCTGTGCGAGGTAAGGTTGGACAGTTTGGAACATTTTTCCCAGAAATAGGCCGAAGCTAATGTTGACTCTAAGGTCATCAAAATGGCAAATCATTAAAATGTGACCAAATCTGGAAATCTGGAAAAATGAATCAGGTTTTGGCAAATGCACTGACCTTGTTGAACGAACCATATTTGACTTAGTAAACGTTGCCCAAAACGCATGAAATTTTGGGTTCTGCTATATTTTTCAGTTCTAGACAATTTTGTCAGAAATGGACGAAAGCTAAAACTGACTCTAAGGACCTCAAAAACGCCATTTTCTGAAAAGTGTGCAAATCTGGACAGTTTTGTGCTACCTCACTGTTTCGGCTATAACTAATGATTCTGAACTCCAATTGATGCAAGGTTTGTTTCTGAGTTTAGTTAACTTATTAAGATTTAATTTGAAATCTTATTCACTTAATTTGGAGATTGTTTGATTATCCTATTGATTGTGAGAAAACAGCCTATTGTAGTAAAGGTTTTATTTAGCTACATGCTTGGAAAATTATTGTAACCTCTCTTGTGATACTAATTGTGTGGAAAAGTTGTGTTGGGATGTTATGTGGACTGTTTTGAGTACTTGAGGATGCTTGAATGGAATGATGCATGACTTAAGAATGACTTTGAGTTGACTTAGGGTTTTCATCACACGATTAAGCATGAAATAGAAACCCTAATGACTAGGTAGCTTTACTAAGTGTTGATCTCTTGGTTTGGTGTGGAAATTATATGCTTAGTGGGCTGCCCGTAATTGTTCTATAACTTCAAATGTGAATTTGACCATGGCATGTTGTCAAATAAGCTTTTCTTGCTACCGAACCCACGTAAATGTTGTTACATGTTGAATAATTCGTATCACTTGATTATATGAGCTTCTTAATGAGTGATATGGCCTGTTTTACATGTGCTACATGACTGCCCGTTTGATGTTCATATGACACTATATGCCTTTCAAGTGAAATTATTTGTCTTATCGTGCCTTGTTTGATTACTTGACAGCATGCGCTCTTATAACTGCCCGGAGGCGACCAACTTTGTTGTCCTCCTAATGTGATATGTTAAATGTTATAAATGTGCATTGCATACGAGGTTGCAACCTTTCAGTGTGGCATGGTAGTGTTTCACGCACGCCGGGCGGCATCGGACTTGCCGGTGTTACTGTGACTACCATGGTCCAATTCCCTCTCTCGCTTGGCATTTCACCCTCGGAGAGTTGGGTCGTAGATTTTCGGGGTACATCCGGAGTACACCCAATTGGGAGCGATAAGGGGATTATTGAAGCCGGCTGCAACAATTGTATAAAAAATGAAATTGAGAGCAACTGCTCACCGTATCCTTGAAATGATTGGTAAATGTATCTGTTGCTCGATTTGTTTCATATATTTGCGTACTTTGTTATTTGTAATACGTGACATGTTTCAAAAAGGAGTTTCCATAATTGAACTGGAAAATGAGTTTCAAAACGTATTTCTCGTTTCCCCCTCGGTGAGTTCATAAGGACTCACCATCTTTTATCATTTCAGGTGAAGAAGAACAGGTACAGGAACACGAGCTCAATGTACCTAATGATGAACCCCTGGAGTGATTGCATGTTATTGTTGTTTAGCTTGAACGTGACTACTTGTGTATTTTGTGCTGCTTGAAGACCATTTATCTTATGTTGCTAGTTGTTGCTAATGTAAAAGACCCCCGTTATAATTTGGGGTCTAATTTTGGTTTGTACTTATATTAAGTAGACTGATACTAGAAATACTATGATCGTTTTTGCTTTTGTTATCATTAGTATCTATCATAGATTATGATGCTAGTTAAGGAATAGGCAAATGAACTTATCCAATCTCAACAGGTACTCGCTAATAAGCTAAGATCAACAGGTATATTTTGAAATGAGGATAAATGGACAAACGAGACACAGTATCATGCTAGGTTATAAATCAAACGGGATGTCGAAATAACCAATAGGTAATTCAATTGATGATAAAATAGTAAACTCTAGTCGGGAATGAACTTGAGTTGAAAGTTTTGAGGCTGTTAGAAAATCTAGGTCAAAACAAGAGCCCAATCACAGCTGTTATGCTACCGGATTTCTGGAAAATTTTGGAGTCTAGAACAAAACGTTAAGTGTTAAACCTCCTAGAATGGTTAAGAATGTGAAAGGACTTGAATGTTTAGATCACACCCTAGTCTAACCTTTATAGGCCGGGTTGGGGCGTGACAACCGGAGCGACGGAGACCTGGTCACGAGCCCTACGCCCTCATTTTGCAAGCCAAGCCTCTACGTGAAGCGAAGTTGTCTTGCCCAAGGTGCCGTGGGATTCGATAATAGAAATTTGGTGGATAAAGTATCTTGGCAACCCTAACCAGGGCAAAAAAAATTGAAAAAGGGGGTGCAATACGAGGACTTCCCAGCGAGTCACCCATCCTAGTACTACTCTGGCCCAAGCACGCTTAATTATGGAGTTCTGATGGGATCCGGTGCATTAGTGCTGGTATGATCGCACCCGTAATGTTAAGGGCACAATTCCTTTATGTGTTAACGGTTCACAGTCCTACCCTAGAGAGATGGCCCATTCAAACGGCCCAATGGGCTTAACGACAACCCATCGGCTTCAACAACGCAGCATCCTCGCAAGACGTGATATCGACGCATTGTAGGACCCTCTAATGTGCCGCGTGTAACGTTGTCGTCCCTTTAATAGCTCACGACGTATGATCCGCAACGAAAAAATAGAGCAAAAGAAGAAAAGTGGCCGAAAACTGATGAAAACATTCGATTTTGGGCCCCCAAAATGGGCACAGTGAGCAGGTTAGCTGCCTCCGTCATACAGCTCTCGGAGAGCTTTCCAACGGTATGCTGTGCGCCGCGTAAGTCCTTACAGATCAAGAGTTATGGGCACCGGAGCGACGAAGACCTGGTCACAAGCCCTACGCCCTCAGTTTGCGGGCCCAGCCTCTACGTGAAGCGAAGTTGTCTTGCCCAAGGTGCCGTGGGATTTGGTAATAGAAATTTGGTGGATAAAGTATCTTGGCAACCCTAACCAGGGCAAAAAAAATTGAAAAGGGGGGTGCAACACGTGGACTTCCCTGGGGGTTACCCATCCTAGTACTACTCTCGCCCAAGCACGCTTAACTTCGGAGTTCTGATGGGATCTGGTGCATTAGTGCTGGTATGATCGCACCCGTCATGTTGAGGGCGCAATTCCTTTATGTGTTAACGGTTCACAGTCCCAGCCTAGAGAGATGGCCCATTCAAAAGGCCCAATGGGCTTAACGACAACCCATCTGCTTCAACAACGCAGCATCCTCACAAGACCTGATATCGACGCGTTCTAGGGCCTTCTAATGTCTCACGAGTAACGTTGTAGTCCTTTTAATAGCTCACGACGTACGATTCGGGACAAAAATACATAGCAAAATAAGAAAAGTGGTCGAAAACTGATGAAAACATTCGATTTTGGGCTTAAAAAATGGGCATAGCGAGCAATCTAGCTGCCTTCGTCATAGAGCTCTCGGAGAGATTTCCAACGGTATACTGTGTGCCGCGTAAGTCCTTACGGATCAAAAGTTATGGGGACCGTAGCGACGGAGACCTAGTCACGACCCTACGCCCTAAGTTTGTAGGCCCAGCCTCTACGTGAAGCGAAGTTGTCTTGCCCAAGGTGCCGTGGGATTCGGTAATTGAAATTTGGTGGATAAAGTATCTTGGCAACCCTAACCAGGGCAAAATAAATTGAAAAGGGGGGTGCAACACGAGGACTTCCCAGGGGGTCACCCTTCCTAGTACTACTCTCGCCCAAGCACGCTTAACTTCGGAGTTCTGATGGGATCCGGTGCATTAGTGCTGGTATGATCGTATCTGTCATGTTGAGGGAACAATTCCTTTATGTGTTAACGGTTCACAGTCCCAGCCTAGAGAGATGGCCCATTCAAAAGGCCCAATGGGCTTAACGACAACCCATCCACTTCAACAACGCAGCATCCTCGCAAGATGTGATATCGACGTGATGTAGGGCCCTCTAATGTCTCACGAGTAATGTTGTAGTCCTTTTAATAGCTCACGACATACGATTCGGGACGAAAATGCAAAGCAAAAGAAAAAAATGGTTGAAAACTGATGAAAACGTTCAATTTTGGGCTCCAAAAATGGGCACAGCGAGCAAGCTAGCTGCCTCCGTCATAGAGCTCTCGGAGAGCTTTCCGACAGTATGTTGTGTGCCGCGTAAGTCCTTACGGATCAAACGTTATGGGCACCGGAGCGACGGAGACCTGGTCACGAGCCCTACGCCCTCAGTTTGTAGGCCCAGCCTCTACGTGAAGCGAAGTTGTCTTGCCCAAGGTGCCGTGGGATTTGGTAATAGAAATTTGGTGGATAAAGTATCTTGGCAACCCTAACCAGGGCAAAAAAAAATTGAAAAGGGGGGTGCAACACGAGGACTTCCCAGGGGGTCACCCATCCTAGTACTACTCTCGCCCAAGAACGCTTTACTTCAGAGTTCTGATGGGATCCGGTGCATTAGTGCTAGTCTGATCGCATCCGTCATGTTGAGAGCACAATTCCTTTATGTGTTAATGGTTCACAGTCCCAGCCTAGAGAGATGTCCCATTCAAAAGGCCCAATGGGCTTAACGACAACCCAACTGCTTCAACAACGCAGCATCCTCGCAAGACGTGATATCGACGCAATGTAGGATCCTCTAATGTCCCGCGAGTAACGTTATCGTCCCTTTAATAGCTCACGACGTACGATCCGGGATGAAAAAATAGAGCAAAAGAAGAAAAGAGACCAAAAACTGATGAAAACATTCAATTTTGGGGTCCAAAAAGGGGCACTGCATGCAGGCTAGCTGCCTCCGTTGTAGAGCTCTCGTAGAGCTTTCCGACAGTATGTTATGCACCGTGTAAGTCCTTACGGATCAAAAGTTATGGGCACTGGAGCGACGGAGACCTGGTCACGAGCCCTATGCCCTCAGTTTGTAGGCCCAGCCTCTACGTGAAGCGAAGTTGTCTTGCCCAAGGTGCCGTGGGATTCGGTAATAGAAAATTGGTGGATAAAGTATCTTGGCAACCCTAACCAGGGCATAAAAAATTGAAAAGGTGGGTGCAACACGAGGACTTCCCAGGGGGTCACCCATCCTAGTACTACTCTCGCCCTAGCACGCTTTACTTTGGAGTTTTGATGGGATCCGGTGCATTAGTGCTGGTATGATCACACCCGTCATGTTGAGGGCACAATTCCTTTATGTGTTAACGGTTCACAGTCCCAGCCTAGAGAGATGGCCCATTCAAACGGCCCAACGGGCTTAACGACAAACCATCGGCTTCAACAACGTAGCATCCTCGCAAGACGTGGTATCGACGCGTTGTAGGACACTCTAATGTCCCGTGAGTAACGTTGTCGTCCTTTAAATAGCTCACGACGTACGATCCGGGATGAAAAAACAGAGCAAAAGAAGAAAAGTGGCCGAAAACTAATGAAAACATTCGATTTTGGGCCCAAAAAGGGCACAGCGAGCAGGCAAGCTGCCTCCATCGTAGAGCTCTCGGAGAGCTTTACAATGGTATGCTGTGCGCCGCGTAAGTCCTTACGGATCAAGAGTTATGGGCACCGGAAAGACGGAGACCTGGTCACAAGCCCTACGCCGTCAGTTTGCGGGCCCAGCCTCTACGTGAAGCGAAGTTGTCTTTCCCAAGGTGCCGTGGGATTCGGTAATAGAAATTTTGTTGATAAAGTATCTTGGCAACCCTAACCAGGGCAAAAAAAATTGAAAAGGGGGGTGCAACACGAGGACTTCCTAGGGGGTCACCCATCCTAGTACTACTCTCGCCCAAGCACGCTTAACTTCGGTGTTCTGATGGGATCCGGTGCATTAGTGCTGGTATGATCGCATCCGTCATGTTGAGGGCACAATTCCTTTATGTGTTAACGTTTCATAGTCCCAGCCTAGAGAGATGGCCCATTCAAAAGGCCCAATGGGCTTAACGACAACCCATCGGCTTCAACAACGCAGAATCCTCGCAAGACGTGATATCGACGAGTTGTAGAGCCCTCTAATGTCCCGCGAGTAACGTTGTCGTCCTTTTAATAGCTCACGACGTACAATTCGGGACGAAAAAACAAAGCAAAAGAAGAAAAGTGGCCGAAAACTGATGAAAACATTCAATTTTGGGCTCCAAATAGAGGCACTGCATGCAGGAAAGCAGCCTCCGTCGTAGAGCTCTCGGAGAGCTTTCCAACGGTATGCTGTGCACTGCGTAAGTCCTTTCGGTTCAAAAGTTATGGGCACCGGAGCGACGGAGACCTGGTAACGAGCCCTACGCCCTCAATTTGCAGGCCCAGCCTCTACGTGAAGCGAAGTTGTCTTGCCCAAGGTGCCGTGGGATTCGGTAATAGAAAATTGGTGGATAAAGTATCTTGGCAACCCTAACCAGGGCAAAAAAAATAGAAAAGGGGGGTGCAACACGAGGACTTCCCAAGGGGTCACCCATCTTAGTACTACTCTCGCCCAAGCACGCTTAAATTTGGGGTTCTGATGGGATCCATTGCATTAGTGCTGGTATAATCGCACCCGTCATGTTGAGGGCACAATTCCTTTATGTGTTAACGGTTCACAGTCCCAAACTAGAGAGAAGGCCCATTCAAACGGTCCAATGGGCTTAACGACAACCCATCGGCTTCAACAACGCAGCATCCTCGCAGGACGTGATATCGACACGTTTTAGGACCCTCTAATGTCCCGCGAGTAACGTTGTCGTCCTTTTAATAGCTCACGGCGTACGATCCGGGACGAAAAAATTGTGCAAAAGAAGAAAAGTGGCCGAAAACTTATAAAAACATTCGATTTTGGGCCCAAAAACGGGCACAGCGAGCAGGCTAGCTGCCTCCGTCATAGAGCTCTCGGAGAGATTTCCAATGGTATGCTGTACGCTGCGTAAGTCCTTACGGATCAAGAGTTGTGGGCACCAGAGCGAAGGAGACCTAGTCACAAGCCCTACACCCTCAGTTTGCGGGCCCAGCCTCTACGTGAAGCGAAGTTGTCTTGCCCAAGGTGCCGTGGGATTCGGTAATAGAAATTTGGTGGATAAAGTATCTTGGCAACCCTAACCAGGGCAAAAAAAATGAAAAGGGGGGTGCAACACGAGGACTTCCCAGGGGGTCACCCATCCTAGTACTACTCTCGCCCAAGCACGCTTAACTTTGGAGTTCTGATGGGATCCAGTGCAATAGTGCTGGTATGATCGCACCCGTCATGTTGAGGGCACAATTCCTTTATGTGTTTACGGTTCACAGTCCCATCCTAGAGAGATGGCCCATTCAAACCACCCAATGGGCTTAACGACAACCCATCGGCTTCAACAACGCATCATCCTCGCAAGACGTGATATCGACGCGTTGTGGGACCCTCTAATGTCCTGCGAGTAACATCTTCATCCTTTTAATAGCTCACGACGTACGATCCGGGACTAAAAAACAGAGCAAAAGAAGAAAAGTGGCCGAAAACTGATGAAAACATTCAATTTTGGGCCCAAAAACGGACACAGCGAGAAGGCTAGCTGCCTCCGTCGTAGAGCTCTCGGAGAGATTTCCAATGGTATGCTGTGCGCCGCGTAAGTCCTTACGGATCAATAGTTATGGGCACCGGAGCGACGGAGGCCAGGACACAAGCCCTACGCCCTCAGTTTGCGGGCCCAGCCTCTACGTGAAGCGAAGTTGTCTTGCCCAAGGTGCCGTTGGATTCGGTAATAGAAATTTGGTGGATAAAGTATCTTGGCTACCCTAACCAAGGCAAAAAAAATTGAAAAGGGGGGTGCAACACGAGGACTTCCCAAGGGGTCACCCATCCTAGTTCAACTCTCGCCCAAGCACGTTTAACTTTGGATTTCTGATGGGATCCGGTGCATTAGTGCTGGTATGATCGCAACCGTCATGTTGAGGGCACAATTCCTTTATGTGTTAACGGTTCATAGTCCCAGCCTAGAGAGATGGCCTCTTCAAAAGGCCCAATGTGCTTAACGACAACCCATCCGCTTCAACAAAGCATCTTCCTCAAAAGAAGTGATATCGACTCATTGTAGGGCCCTTTAATGTCCTGCGAGTAAGGTTGTCTTCCTTTTAACAGCTCACGACGTACGATTCAGGACAGAAAAATAGAGCTAAAGAAGAAAAGTGGCCTAAAACTGATGAAAACGTTCGATTTTGGGCTCCAAAAATGGGCAGAGCGAGCAAGCTAGGTACCTCCATCATAGAGCTCTCGTAGAGCTTTCCAACGGTATGCTGTGCACCACGTAAGTCCTTACGGATCAAAAGTTATGGGGACCGGAGTGACGGAGACCTGGTCACGAGCCCTACACCCTCAATTTGTAAGCCCAGCTTCTACGTGAAGCGAAGTTGTCTCGCCCAAGGTGCCGTGGGATTCGGTAATAGAAATTTGGTGGATAAAGTATCTTGGCAACCATAACCAGGGCCAAAAAAATTGAAAAGGGGGGTGCAACACGAGGACTTCCCAAGGGGTCACCGATCCTAGTACTATTCTCGCCCAAGCACGCTTAACTTCGGAGTTCTGATGGGATCCGGTGCATTAGTGCTGGTATGATCGCATACGTTATGTTGAGGGCGCAATTCCTTTATGTGTTAACGGTTCACAGTCCCAGCCTAGAGAGATGGCCCATTCAAAAGGCCCAATGGGCTTAACGACAACCCATCCGCTTCAACAACGCAGCATCCTCACAAGAAGTGATATCGACGCGTTGTAGTGCCTTCTAATGTCTCGCGAGTAATGTTGTCGTCCTTTTAATAGCTCACGACGTACGATCCAGGATGAAAAAACAGACCAAAAGGAGAAAAATGGCTGAAAACTGATGAAAACATTCGATTTTGGGCCCCAAAAACTGGCATAGCGTGCAAGCTAGCTACCTCCGTCGTAGTGTTCTCGGAGAGCTTTCCAATGGTATGCTGTGCGCCGCGTAAGTCCTTACGGATCAAGAGTTATGGGCACCGGAGCGATAGAGACCTTGTCACAAGCCCTACGCCCTCAATTTGCGGGCCCAGCCTCTACGTGAAACGAAGTTGTCTTGCCCACGGTGCCATGGGATTCGGTAATAGAAATTTGGTGTATAAAGTATCTTGGCAACCATAACCTGGGCAAAAAAAATTGAAAATGGGGGTGCAACACGAGGACTTCCCTGGGGGTCACCCATCCTAGTACTACTATCACCCATCCTAGTACTACTATCACAAGCCCTACGCCCTCAGTTTGCAGGCTCGGCCTGGAGAGATGGCCCATTCAAATGGCCCAATGGACTTAACGACAACCCATCCGCTTTAACAACGCAGAATCCTCGCAATATGTGATATCCACGCGTTGTAGGGCCCTATAATGTCTTGCGAGTAACGTTGTAGTCCTTTTAATAGCTCACGATGTACGATTCGGGACGAAAAAATAAAGCGAAAGAAAAAAAGTGGCTGAAAACTGATGAAAAAGTTCGATTTTGGGCTCCGAAAAGAGCACAGCAAGCAAGCTAGCTGCCTCCGTCGTAGAGCTCTCGGAGAGCTTTCCAACGGTATACTGTGCGCCGCGTAAGTCCTTACGGATCAAAATTTATGGGCACCGAAGCGACGGAGACCTGGTCACAGGCCCTACGCCCTCAGTTTGCGGGCCCAGCCTCAACGTGAATTGAAGTTGTCTTGCCCAAGGTGCCGTGGGATTCGGTAATAGAAATTTGGTGGATAAAGTATCTTGGCAACCCTAAACAGGGCAAAAAAAATTGAAAAGGGGGGTGCAACACGAGGACTTCCCAGGGGGTCACCCATCCAAGTACTACTCTCGACCAAGCACACTTAACTTTGGAGTTCTGATGGGATCCGGTGCATTAGTGCTAGTATGATTGCACTCGTCATGTTGAGGGCACAATTCCTTTATGTGTTAACGGTTCACAGTCTCAGCCAAGAGAGATGGCCCATTCAAAAGGCCCAATGGGCTTAACGACAACCCATCTGCTTCAACAACGCAGCATCCTCGCAAGATGTGATATCGACACGCTGTAGGGCCCTCTAATGTCTCGCGAGTAACGTTATAGTCCTTTTAATAGCTAACGACGTACGATTCGAGACGAAAAGACAGAGCAAAAGTAGAAATGTGGCAGAAAACTGATGAAAACATTCAATTTTGGGCTCCAAAAATCGGCACAGCGAGCAAGCTAGCTGCCTCCATCGTAGAGCTACCGGAAAGCTTTCCAACGGTATGCTGTGCGCCGCATAAGTCCTTACGGACCAAAAGTTATGGGCACCGGAGAGACGAAGACCTGGCCACGAGCCCTACGCCCTCAGTTTGCTGGCCCAGCCTCTACGTGAAGCGAAGTTGTCTTGCCCACGGTGCCGTGGGATTCGGTAATAGAAATTTGGTGGATAAAGTATCTTGGCAACCCTAACCAGGGCAAAAAAAATTGAAAAGGGAGGTGCAACACGAGGACTTCCCAGGGGGTCACCCATCCTAGAACTACTCTCTCCCAAGCACGCTTAACTTCGGAGTTCTCATGGGATCCGGTGCATTAGTGCTGATATGATCGCACCCGTCATGTTGAGGGCACAATTCCTTTTTGTGTTAACAGTTCACAGTCCCAGCCTAGAGAGATGCCAATTCAAAAAGCCCAATGGGCTTAACGACAACCCATCTGCTTCAACAACGCAGCATCCTCACAAGACATGATATCGACGCATTCTAAAGCCCTCTAATGTCCCGTGAGTAACGTTGTCATCCTTTTAATAGCTCACGACGTACGATCCGAGTCCAAAAAACAGAGCAAAAGAAGAAAAGTGGCCGAAAACTGATGAAAACATTTGATTTTCAGCCCCAAAAATGGGCACAACGAGCAAGCTAGCTTCCTCCGTCTTAGAGCTCTCGGAGAGCTTTCCAATGGTATGCTGTGCACCGTGTAAGTCCTTACGGATCAAAAGTTATGGGCACCGAAGTGACGGAGACCTAGTCACAAGCCCTACGCCCTCAGTTTGCGGGCCCAGCCTCTACATGAATCGAAGTTGTCTTGCCCAAGGTGCCGTGGGATTCAGTAATAGAAATTTGATGGATAAAGTATCTTGGCGACCCTAACCAGGGCAAAAAAAATTGAAAAGGGGGGTGCAACACGAAGACTTCCTAGGGTGTCACCCATCCTAGTACTACTCTCGCCCAAGCAAGCTTAACTTCGGAATTTTGATGGGATCCGGTGCATTAGTGCTGGTATGATCGCATCCGTAATGTTGAGGGCACAATTCCTTTATGTGTTAACGGTTCACAATCCCAGCCTAGAGAGATGGCCCATTCAAAAGCCCAATGGGCTTAACGACAACCCATCTGCTTCAACAACGCAGCATCAACGAAATACGTGATATCGATGCATTGTGGGGCCCTCTAATGTCCCGCGAGTAACGTTGTCATCCATTTATTAGCTCACGACGTACGATCCGGGACAAAAAAACTGAGCAAAAGAAGAAAAGTGGCCTAAAACAGATGAAAACATTCAATTTTGGTCTCCAAAAATGGGTACAGCGAGCAAGCTAGCTGCCTCCGTCGTAGAGCTCTCGGAGAGCTTTCCAACGGTATGCTGTGTGCCACGTAAGTCCTTACGGATCAAAAGTTATGGGCACCGGAGCGACGGAGACTTGGTCACGAGCCCCACGCCCTCAGTTTGCAGGCCCAGCCTCTACGTGAATCGAAGTTGTCTTGCCCAAGATGCCGTGGGATTCGGTAACAGAAATTTTGTGGATAAAGTATCTTGGCAACCCTAACCAGGGCAAAAAAAATTGAAAAGGGGGGTGCAACACGAGGACTTCCCAAGGGGTCACCCATCCTAGTACTACTCTTGCCCAAGCACGCTTAACTTCAGAGTTCTGATGGGATCCGGTGCATTAGTGATGGTATGATCGCACCCGTCATGTTGAGGGCACAATTCTTTTATGTGTTAAGGGCTCACAGTCTCTGCCTAGAGAAATGGCCCATTCAAAAGGCCCAATGGGCTTAACGACAACCCATCCGCTTCAACAACGCAGCATCCTCGCAAGACGTGATATCGACGCGTTGTAGGGCCCTCTAATGTCTCGCGAGTAACGTTGTAGTCCTTTTAATAGCTCACGATGTACGATTCGGGATGAAAAAACAGAGCAAATGAAAAAAAGTGGCCGAAAACTGATGGAAAAGTTCGATTTTGGGCTCCAAAAAGTGCACATCAAGCAAGCTAGCTGCCTCCGTCGTAGAGCTCTCGAAGAGCTTTCCAACGTTATGCTGTGCACCGCGTAAGTCCCTACGGATCAAAAGTTATGGGCACCGGATCGACGGACACCTAGTCACGAGCCCTACGCCCTTAGTTTGCAGGCCCAGCCTCTACGTGAAGCGAAGTTGTCTTGCCCATGGTGCCGTGGGATTCGGTAAAAGAAATTTGGTGGATAAAATATCTTGACAACCCTAACTAGTGCAAAAAAAAATTGAAAAGGGGGGTGCAACACGATGACTTCCCAGGGGGTCACCCATCCTAGTACTACACTCGCCCAAGCACGCTTAACTTTGGAGTTCTGATGGGATCCGGTGCATTAGTGCTGGTATGATCGCACTCGTCGTGTTGAGGGCACAATTCCTTTTTGTGTTAACAGTTCACTGTCTCAGCCTAGAGAGATGGCCTATTCAAACGGCCCAATGGGCTTAACGACAACCCATCTGCTTCAACAACGCAGAATCCTCGCAAGATGTGATATCCACGCGTTGTAGGGCCCTCTAATCTCTCGCGAGTAACGTTGTAGTCCTTTTAATAGCTCACGATATACGATTCGGGATGAAAAAAAAGAGCGAAAGAAAAAAAGTGGCCGAAAACTGATGAAAACGTTCGATTTTGGACTCCAAAAATGGGCACGGTGACTAGGCTAGCTGCCTCCGTTGTAGATCTCTCGGAGAGCTTTCCAATAGTATGTTGTGCGCCGTGTAAGTCGTTACGGATCAAAAGTTATGGGCACCGGAGCGACGGCGACCTGGTCACGAGCCCTACGCCCTCAGTTTCCAGGCCCAGCCTCTACGTGAGGCGAAGTTGTCTTGCCCCTGGTGCCGTGGTATTCGGTAAAAGAAATTGGGTGGATAAAGTATCTTGGCAACCCCAACTAGGGCAAAATAAATTGAAAAGGGGGGTGCAACACGAGGACTTCCCTGGGGGGCACCTATCCAAGTACTACTCTTGCCCAAGCACGCTTAACTTTGGAGTTCTTATGGGATCCGGTGCGTTAGTGCTGGGATGATCGCACCCGTCATGTTGAGGGCACAATTCCTTTATGTGTTAATGGTTCACTGTCCTAGCCTAGAGAGATGGCCCATTAAAAAGGCCCAATGGGCTTAACAACAACCCATCTGCTTCAACAACACAGCATCCTCGAAAGACGTGATATCGACGCAATGTAGGGCCCTCTCATGTTCTACGATTAACGTTGCCGTACTTTTAATAGCTCAAGACGTACGATTCGGGATGAAAAAATAGTGCAAAAGAAGAAAAGTGGCCGAAAACTGATGAAAACATTTGATTTTGGGCTCCGACATCGTGCAGGGCGAGTAGGCTAGCTGCCTCTGTCGTAGGGCTTTCAGAGAGCTTTCCAACGGAATACTGTGCGCCGCGTAAGTCCTTAAAGATCAAAAGTTATGGGCACCGAAGCGACGGAGACCTGGTCACTAGCCCTTCGCCCTCAGTTTGCGGGCCCAGCCTCTACGTGAATCGAAGTTGTCTTGCCCAAGGTGCCGTGGGATTCGGTAATAGAAATTTGGTGGATAAAGTATCTTGGCAACCCTAAACAGGGCAAAAAAAATTGAAAAGGGGGGTGCAACACGAGGACTTCCCAGGGGGTCACCCATCCTAGTACTACTCTCGCCCAAGCACGCTCAACTTCAGAGTTCTGATGGGATCCGGTGCATTAGTGATGGTATGATCGCACCCGTCATGTTGATGGCACAATTCTTTTATGTGTTAAGGGCTCACAGTCTCTGCCTAGAGAAATGGCCCATTCAAAATGCCCAATGGGCTTAACGACAACCCATCCGCTTCAACAACGCAGCATCCTCGCAAGATGTGATATCGACGCATTGTAGGGCCCTCTAATGTCCCGCGAGTAACGTTGTCGTCCTTTTAATAGCTCACGACGTACGATCCGGGTCGAAAAAACAAAGCAAAAGAAGAAAAGTGGCCGAAAATTGATGAAAACATTCGATTTTGGGCCCTAAATAGCAGCACAGCGAGCATGCTCGCTGCCTCTATCGTAGAGCTCTCGGAGAGCTTTCCAACGGTATGCTGTGCGCCGCGTAAGTCCTTACGGATCAAAAGTTATGGGCACCGGAGCAATGGAGACCTGGTCACGAGCCCTACGCCCTCAGTTTGCAGGCCCAGCCTCTACGTGAAGCGAAGTTGTCTTGCCCATGGTGCCGTGGGATTCGGTAAAAGAAATTTGGTGGATAAAGTATCTTGGCAACCCTAACCAGGGCAAAATAAATTGAAAAGGGGGGTGCAACACTAGGACTTCCCTGGGGGGCACCTATCCAAGTACTACTCTTGCCCAAGCACGCTTAACTTTGGAGTTCTTATGGGATCCGGTGCATTAGTGCTGGCATGATCGCACCCGTCATGTTGAGGGAACAATTCCTTTATGTGTTAATGGTTCACAGTCCTAGCCTAGAGAGATGGCCCATTCAAAAGGCCCAATGGGCTTAACGACAACCCATCTGCTTCAACAACACAGGATCCTCGAAAGACGTGATATCGACGCAATGTAGGGCCCTCTCATGTTCTGCAAGTAACGTTGCCGTACTTTTAATAGCTCACGACGTACAATTCGGGATGAAAAAACAGTGCAAAAGAAGAAAAGTGGCCGAAAACTGATGAAAACATTTGATTTTGGGCTCCGAAAACGTGCAGGGCGAGCAGGCTAGCTGCCTCTGTCGTAGCGCTTTCAGAGAGCTTTCCAACGGTATACTGTGCGCTGCGTAAGTCCTTAAGGATCAAAAGTTATGGGCACCGAAGCGACGGAGACCTGGTCACTAGCCCTACGCCCTCAGTTTGCGGGCCCAACCTCTACGTGAATCGAAGTTGTCTTGCCCAAGGTGCCATGGGATTCGGTAATAGAAATTTGGTGGATAAAGTATCTTGGCAACCCTAAACAGGGCAAAAAAAATTGAAAATGGGGGTGCAACACGAGGACTTCCCAGGGGGTCACCCATCCTAGTACTACTCTCGCCCAAGCACGCTTAACTTTGGAGTTCTGATGGGATCCGGTTCATTAGTACTGGTATGATCGCACCCGTCATGTTGAGGGCACAATTCCTTTATGTGTTAACGGTTCACAGTCTCAGCCTAGAGAGATGGCCCATGCAAAAGGCCCAATGGGCTTTACGACAACCCATCCGCTTCAACAACGCAGCATCCTCGCAAGATGTGATATCGACGCGTTGTAGGGCCCTCTATTGTCTCGCGAGTAACGTTGTAGTCCTTTTAATAGCTCACGACGTACGATTCGAGATGAAAAGACAGAGCAAAAGTAGAAAAATGGCTGAAAACTGATGAAAACATTCCATTTTGTTCTCCAAAAATGGGCACAGCGAGCAAGCTAGCTACCTCCATCGTAGAGCTCCCGGAGGGCTTTCCAACGGTATGCCGTGCGCCGCATAACTCCTTACGGATCAAAAGTTATGGGCACCGGAGCGACGAAGACCTGGTCACGAGCCCTACGCCCTCAATTTGCTGGCCCAGCCTCTACGTGAAGCGAAGTTGTCTTGTCGAAGGTGCCGTGGGATTCGGTATTAGAAATTTGGTGGATAAAGTATCTTGGCAACCCTAACCAGGGCAAAAAAAATTGAAAAGGGAGGTGCAACACGAGGACTTCCCACGGGGTCACCCATCCTAGAACTACTCTCGCCCAAGCACACTTAACTTCAGAGTTCTCATGGGATCCGGTGCATTAGTGCTGATATGATCGCACCCGTCATGTTGAGGTCACAATTCCTTTTTGTGTTAACAGTTCACAATCCCAGCCTAGAGATATGGCCAATACAAAAGGCCCAATGGGCTTAACGACAACCTATCTTCTTCAACAACGCAGCATCCTCACAAGACATGATATCGACGCATTGTAGAGCCTTCTAATGTCCCGCGAGTAACGTTGTCATCCTTTTAATAGCTCACGACGTATGATCCGAGTCGAAAAAATAGAGCAGAAGTAGAAAAGTGGCCGAAAACTGATGAAAACATTTGATTTTGGGCCCCAAAAATGGGCACAATGAGCAAGCTAGCTACCTCCGTCTTAGAGCTCTCGGAGAGCTTTCCAACGGTATGCTGTGCACCGCGTAAGTCCTTACGAATCAAAAGTTATAGGCACCGTAGCGACGGAGACCTGGTCACAAGCCCTACGCCCTCAGTTTGCGGGCCCAGCCTCTACGTGAATCGAAGTTGTCTTGCCCAAGGTGCCGTGGGATTCAGTAATAGAAATTTGATGGATAAAGTATCTTTGTGACCCTAACCAGGGCAAAAAAAATTGAAAAGGGGGGTACAACACGAAGACTTCCCAGGGGGTCACCCATCATAGTACTACTCTCGCCCAAGCACGCATAACTTCGGAGTTCTAATGGGATCCGGTGCATTAGTGCTGGTATGATCGCATCCGTGATGTTGAGGACACAATTCCTTTATGTGTTAACGGTTCACAGTCCCAGTCTAGAGAGATGGCCCATTCAAAAGCCCAATAGGCTTAACGACAACCCATCTGCTTCAACAACGCAGCATGCTCACAAGACGTGATATCAACGCATTGTAGGGCCCTCTAATGTCCCGCGAGTAACGTTGTCGTCCTTACGGTCAAAAGTTATGGGCACCGGAGCG
Source organism: Ehretia macrophylla (assembly GCA_037974665.1). Lineage (NCBI taxonomy): Eukaryota > Viridiplantae > Streptophyta > Magnoliopsida > Boraginales > Ehretiaceae > Ehretia > Ehretia macrophylla. The sequence continues at coordinate 85,259,057 of CM075765.1, read as the reverse complement.
ACGGAGACCTGGTCACGAGCCCTACGCCCTCAGTTTGCAGGCCCAGCCTCTACGTGAATCGAAGTTGTCTTGCCTAAGGTGCCGTGGGATTCGGTAGTAGAAATTTGGTGGATAAGGTATCTTGGCAACCCTAACCAGGGCAAAAAAGGTTGAAAAGGGGGGTGCAACATGTGGACTTCCCAGGGGGTCACCCATCCTAGTACTACTCTCGCCCAAGCTTGCTTAACTTTGGAGTTCTGATGGGATCCGGTGCATTAGTGCTGGTATGATCGCACCCGTCATGTTGAGGGCACAATTCCTTTATGTGTTAACGGTTCACAGTCCCAGCCTAGAGATATGGCCCATTCAAGAGCCCAATGGGCTTAACGACAACCCATCTGCTTCAACAACGCAGCATCCTCATAAGACGTGATATCGACGCGTTGTAGGGCCCTCTAATGTCTCGCGAGTAACTTTGTAGTCCTTTTAATAGCTCACGATGTACGATTCGGGACAAAAAAATAGAGCAAATGAAAAAAAGTGGCCGAAAACTGATGGAAAAGTTCAATTTTGGGCTCCAAAAAGGGCACAGCAAGCAAGCTAGCTGCCTCCGTCGTAGAGCTCTCGGAGTGCTTTCCAACGGTATGCTGTGCGCCGCTTAAGTCCTCACGGATCAAAAGTTATGGGCACCGGAGCGATGGAGACCTGGTCACGAACCCTACGCCCTTAGTTTGCAAGCCCAGCCTCTACGTTAAGCGCAATTGTCTTGCCCAAGGTGCTGTGGGATTTGGTAATAGAAATTTGGTGGATAAAGTATCTTGGCAACCCTAACCAGGGCAAAAAAAACTGAAAAGTAGGGTGCAACACGAGGACTTCCAAGTGGGTCACCCATCGTAGTACTACTCTCGCCCAAGCACAATTAACTTTGGAGTTCTGATGGGATTCGGTGCATTAGTGCTAGATGATCGCGCCCGTCATGTTGAGGGCACAATTCCTTTATGTGTTAACAGTTCACAGTTCCAGCCTAGAGAGATGGCCCATTCAAAAGGCCCAATGGGCTTAACGACAACCCATCTGCTTCAACAACGTAGCATCCTCGCAAGACGTGATATTGACGCGTTGTAGGGGCCCCTAATGTCCCACGAGTAACGTTGTCGTCCTTTTAATAGCTCACGACGTACGATCCAGGACAAAAAAACTGAGCAAAAGAAGAAAAGTGGCCGAAAACTGATGAAAACATTCAATTTTGGGCTCCAAAAAGGGCACAGCGAGCAAGCTGTTGCCTCCGTCGTAGAGCTCTCGGAGAACTTTCCTACGGTATGCTGTGCGCCGCGAAAGTCCTTACGGATCAAAAGTTATTAGCACCGGAGCGATGGAGACCTGGTCACGAGCCCTACGCCCTTAGTTTGCAGGCCCAGCCTCTACGTTAAGCGCAGTTGTCTTGCCCAAGGTGCCGTGGTATTCGGTAATAGAAATTTGGTGGATAAAGTATATTGGGAACCCTAACCAGGGCAAAAAAAACTGAAAAGTGGGGTGCAACACGAGGACTTCCAAGTGGGTCACCCATCGTAGTACTACTCTCGCCCAAGCACAATTAACTTTGGAGTTCTGATGGGATCCGGCGCATTAGTGCTGGTATGATCACGCCCGTCATGTTGAGGGCACAATTCCTTTATGTGTTAACAGTTCACAGTTCTAGCCTAGAGAGATGGCCCATTCAAAAGGCACAATAGGCTTAACGACAACCCATCTGCTTCAACAACGCAGCATCCTCGCAAGACGTGATATTGACGCGTTGTAGGGCCCCCTAATGTCCCGCGAGTAACGTTGTCGTCCTTTTAATAGCTCACGACGTACGATCCGGGACAAAAAAACTGAGCAAAAGAAGAAAAGTGGCCGAAAACTGATGAAAACATTCAATTTTGGGCTCCAAAAAGGGCACAGCGAGCAAGCTGTTGCCTCCGTCGTAGAGCTCTCAGACAACTTTCCTATGGTATGCTGTGCGCTACGTAAGTCCTTACGGATCAAAAGTTATTAGCACCGCAGCGATAGAGACCTGGTCACGAGCCCTACTCCCTCAGTTTGTAGGCCTAGCCTCTACATGAAGCGAAGTTGTCTTGCCCAAGGTGCCGTGGGATTCGGTAATAGAAATTTGGTGGATAAAGTATCTTGGCAACACTAACCAGGGCAAAAAAAATTGAAAAGGGGGTTGCAAGACAAGGACTTCCCAGGGGGTCGCCCATCCTAGTACTACTCTCGCCCAAGCACGCTTAACTTCGGAGTTCTGATGGGATCCGGTGCATTAGTGCTGGTATGATCGCACCCGTCTTGTTGAGGGCACAATTCCTTTATGTGTTAACGGTTCACAGTCCCAGCCTAGAGAGATGGCCCATTCAAAAGGCCCAATGGGCTTAACGACAACCCATCTGCTTCAACAACACAGCATCCTCGCAAGACGTGATATCGACGCGTTGTAGGGCCCTCTAATGCTCCGTGAGTACCATTGTCGTCCTTTTAATAGCTCACGACGTACGATTCGGGATGAAATAACATAGCTAAAGAAGAAAAGTGCCCGAAAACTGATGAAAACATTTGATTTTGGGCTCCAAAAAGAGCCACGGCGAGCAGGCTAGCTGCCTCCGTTGTAGAGCTCTCGGAGAGCTTTCCAACGGTATGCTGTGCACCGCGTAAGTCCTTACGGATCAAAAGCTATGGGCACCGAAGCGACAGACACCTGGTCACAAGCCCTACACCCGCAGTTTGCGGTCCCAGCCTCTACGTGAATTGAATTGTCTTGCCCAAGGTGTCGTGGGATTCGGTAATAAAAATTTGGTGGATAAAGTATCTTGGCAACCCTAACCAGGGCAAAAAAATTGAAAAGGGGGGTGCAAGACAAGGACTTCCCAGGGGGTCGCCCATCCTAGTACTACTCTCGCCCAAGCACGCTTAACTTCGGAGTTCTGATGGGATCCGGTGCATTAGTGCTGGTATGATTGCACCCGTCATGTTAAGGGCACAATTCCTTTATTTGTTAACGGTTCACAGTCCCAGCCTAGAGAGATGGCCCATTCAAAAGGCCCAATGGGCTTAACGACAACCCATCTGCTTCAACAACAAAGCATCCTCGCAAGACGTGATATCGACACGTTGTAGGGCCCTCTAATGTTCCGTGAGTAACGTTGTCGTCCTTTTAATAGCTCACGACGTACGATTCGGGATGAAAAAAAAGAGCAAAAGAGGAAAAGTGGCCGAAAACTGATGAAAACCTTTGATTTTAGGATCCAAAAAGGGGCATGGCGAGCAGGCTAGCTGCCTCCATCGTAGAGCTCTCGGAGAGCTTTCCAACGGTATGCTGTGCGCCGCGTAAGTCGTTACGTATCAAAAGTTATGGGCACCGACGCGACGTGGACCTGGTCACGTGCCCTACACCGTTAGTTTGCGGTCCCAGCCTCTACGTGAATCGAATTGTCTTGCCCAAGGTGCCGTGGGATTCGGTAATAGAAATTTGGTGGATAAAGTATCTTGGCAACCCTAACCAGGGCAAAAAAAATTGAAAAGAGGGGTGCAACACGAGGACTCCCTAGGGGGTCACCCATCCTAGTACTACTCTCGTCCAAGCACGCTTAACTTCAGAGTTCTGATGGGATCCGGTGCATTAGTGCTGGTATGATCGCACCCATCATGTTGAGGGCACAATTCTTTTATGTGTTAATGGTTCACAGTCTCTGCCTAGAGAAATGGCCCATTCAAAAGGCCAATGGGCTTAACGACAACCCATCCGCTTCATCAACGCAGCATCCTCGCAAGATGTGATATCGACGCATTGTAGGGCCCTCTAATATCTCTCGAGTAACGTTGTAGTTCTTTTAATAACTCACGACGTACGATTTGGGACAAAAAAACTGAGCAAAAAAAGAAAAGTGGCTAAAAACTGATGAAAACAATCAATTTTGGGCTCCAAAAATGGGCACAGCGAGCAAGCTAACTGCCTCCATCGTAGAGCTTTTGGAGAGCTTTCCAACGGTATGCTGTGCGCGGCGTAAGTCCTTACGGATCAAAAGTTATGGGCACCGGGGCGATGGAGACCTGGTCACGAGCCCTACGCCCTCAGTTTGCAGGACCAGCCTCTACGTGAAGCGAAGTTGTCATGCCCAAGGTGCCGTGGGATTCGGTAATAGAAATTTGGTGGATAAAGTATCTTGGCAACCCTAACCAGGGCAAAAAAAATTGAAAAGGGGGGTGCAACAGGAGGACTTCCTAGGGGGCCACCCATCCTAGTACTACCCTCGCCCAAGCAAGCTTAACTTCGGAGTTCTCATGGGATCCGGTGCATTAGTGCTGATATGATCGCACCCGTCATGTTGAGGGCACAATTCATTTATGTGTTAACGGTTCACAGTCTCAGCCTAGAGAGATGGCCCATTCAAAAGGCCCAATGGGCTTAACGATAACCTATATGCTTCAACAACACAGCATCGTCGCAAGACGTGATATCAACGCGTTGTAGGGCCCTCTAATGTCTCGCAAGTAACGTTGTAGTCCTTTTAATAGCTCACGATGTACGATTTGGGACAAAAAAACAGAGCAAAAGAAAAAAAGTGGTCGAAAACTGATGATAATGTTCGATTTTGGGCTCCAAAAATGGCTCAGCGAGCAAGCTGGCTGCCTCCGTTGTAGAGGTCTCAGAGAGCTTCCAACAGTATACTGTACGCCGCGTAAGTCCTTACGGATCAAAAGTTATTAGCACCGGAGCGACAGAGACCTCGTCACCAGCCCTACGCTCTCAGTTTGCGGGCTTAGCGTCTACATGAAGCGAAGTTGTCTTGCCAAGGTGCCGTGGGATTCAGTAATAGAAATTTGGTGGATAAAGTATCTTGACAACCCTAACCAGGGCAAAAAAAATTGAAAAGGGGGGTGCAAGACAAGGACTTCCCAGGGGGTCGACCATCCTAGTACTACTCTCGCCCAAGCATGCTTAACTTCGGAGTTCTGATGGGATCCGGTGCATTAGTGCTGGTATGATCGCACCCGTCATGTTGAGGGCACAATTCCTTTATGTGTTAACGGTTCACAGTCTCAGCCTAGAGAGATGGCCCATTCAAAAGGCCCAATGGGCTTAACGACAACCCATCTGCTTCAACAACACAGCATCCTCGCAAGACGTGATATCGACGCGTTGTAGGGCTCTCTAATGTTCCACGAGTAACATTTTCATCCTTTTAATAGCTCACGACGTACGATTCGGGATGAAATAACACAGCAAAAGAAGAAAAGTGGCCAAAAATTGATGAAAACATTTGATTTTGGGCTCTAAAAATAGGCACGGCGAGCAGGCTAGCTGCCTCCGTCGTAGCGGTCTCGGAGAGCTTTCCAACGGTATGCTGTGCGCCGCGTAAGTCCTTACAGATCAAAAGTTACGGGCACCGAAGCGACGGAGACCTGGTGACAAGCCCTACGCCCTCAGTTTGCAGGCCCAGCCTCTACGTGAATCGAAGTTGGCTTGCCCAAGGTACCGTGAGATTCGGTAATAGAAATTTGGTGCATAAAGTATCTTGGCAACCCTAACCAGGGAAAAAAAATTGAAAAGGGGGGTGCAACACGAGGACTTCCCAAGGGGTCACCCATCCAAGTACTACTCTAGCCCAAGCACGAATAACTTCGGTGTTCTGATGGGATCCAGTGCATTAGTGCTGGTATGATCGCACCCGTCATGTTGAGGGCACAATTCCTTTATGTGTTAACGGTTCACAGTCTGAGCCTATAGAGATAGCCCATTCAAAAGGCCCAATGGGCCTAACGACAACCCATCCGCTTCAACAACTCAGCATCCTCGCAAGATGTGATATCGACGCATTGTAGGGCATTCTAATGTTTCGCGAGTAACGTTGTCATCCTTTTAATAGCTCACGACGTACGATTCGGGACTAAAAAACAAAGAAAATGAAGAAAAGTGGCCGAAAACTGATGAAAACATTTGATTTTGGGCTCCAAAAAGGGGCACGGCGAGAAGGCTAGCTGCCTCCGTCGTAGCGCTCTCGGAGAGCTTTCCAACTGTATGCTGTGCGCCGTGTAAGTCCTTACGAATCAAAAGTTATGGGCACCGAAGCGACGGAGACCTGGTCACGAGCCCTACGCCCTCAGTTTGCAGGCCCATCCTCTACGTGAAGCGAAGTTGTCTTGCCCAAGGTGCCGTGGGATTTGGTAATAGAAATTTGGTGGATATAATATCTTGGCAACCCTAACAAGGGTATAAAAATTTGAAAAGGGGGGTGCAACACGAGGACTTCCCAAGGGGTCACCCATCCAAGTACTACTCTTGCCCAAGCACGCTTATCTTTGGAGTTCTGATGGGATCCGGTGCATTAGTGCTGGTATGATCGCACCCGTCATGTTGAGGGCACAATTGTTTTATGTGTTAACGGTTCACAGTCCCAGCCTAGAGAGATGGGCCATTCAAAAGGCCCAATGCGCTTAACGACAACCCATCTGCTTCAACAACGCAGCATTCTCGCAAGACGTGATATCCACGCGTTGTAGGGCCCCCTATTGTCCCGCGAGTAACGTTGTCATCCTTTTAATAGCTCACGACGTTCGATCTGGGTCGAAATAATACAGCAAAAGAAGAAAAGTGGCCGAAAACTGATGAAAACATTCAATTTTGGGACCCAAAAAGGGACACAGCGAGAAAGCTAGCTACCTTTGTCGTAGCGCTCTCAGAGAGCTTTCCAACGGTATGTTGTGCACCGCGTAAGTCCTTACGGATCAAAAGTTGTAGGCACTGGAGCGACGGAGACCTGGTCACGAGCCCTAAGCCCTTAGTTTGCAGGCCCAGCCTCTACATGAAGCGAAGTAGTCTTGCCCAAGGTGCCGTGGGAATCGGTAATAAAAATTTGGCGGATAAAGTATCTTGGCAACCCTGACCAGTGCAAAAAAAATTGAAAATGGGGGTGCAACACGAGGACTTCCCAGGGGGTCACCCATCCTAGTACTACTCTCGCCCAAGCACGCTTAACTTCGGAGTTCTGATGGGATCCGGTGAATTAGTGCTGGTATGATCGCACCCATCATGTTGAGGGCACAATTCCTTTATGTGTTAACGGTTCACAGTCCCAGCCTAGAGAGATGGCCCATTGAAAAGGCCCAATGGGCTTAACGACAACCCATCTGCTTCATCAACGCAGCATCCTCACAAGATGTGATATCGACGCATTGTAGGGCCCTCTATTGTCTCACGAGTAACGTTGTAGTCCTTTTAATAGCTCACGTCGTACTATTCGGGACAAAAAAACAAAGCAAAGGAAGAAAAGTGGCCGAAAACTGATAAAAACATTCGATTTTGGGCTCCAAAAAAGGCACAGCAAGCAAGCTAGCTACCCCCGTCGTAGAGCTCTCGATGAGCTTTCCAACGGTATGCTGTGCGCCGCGTAACTCCTTACGGATCAAAAGTTATGGGCACCGGAGCAATGGAGACTTGGTCACGAGCCCTACGCCCTCAATTTGCAGGCCCAGCCTCCAAGTGAAGCGAAGTTGTCTTGCCCAAGGTGCCGTGGGATTCGGTAATGGAAATTTTGTGGATAAAGTATCTTGGCAACCCTAACTAGGGCAAAAAAAATTGAAAAGGGGGGTGCAACACGAGGACTTCGCAGGGGGTCACCCATCCTAGTACTTATCTCGCCCAAGCACGCATAACTTCGGAGTTCTGATGGGATCCGGTACATTAGTGCTGGTATGATCGCACCCGTCATGTTGAGGGCATAATTCCTTTATGTGTTAACGGTTCACAGTCCCAGCCTAGAGAGATGGCCCATTCAAAAGGCCCAATGGGCTTAATGACAACCCATCTGCTTCAACAACGCAGCATGCTCACTAGATGTGATATCGACGCATTGTAGGGTCCTCTAATGTCCCGCGAGTAACGTTGTCGTTCTTTTAATAGCTCACGACGTTCGATCTGGGTCGAAATAACACAGCAAAAGAAGAAAAGTGGCCGAAAACTGATGAAAACATTCGATTTTGGGCCCCAAAAAGGGGCAAAGCGAGAAAGCTAGCTATCTTTGTCGTAGAGCTCTCGGAGAGCTTTCCAACGGTATGCTGTGCACCGCGTAGGTCCTTACAGATCAAAAGTTATAGGCACTGGAGCGACGGAGACCTGGTCATAAGCCCTACGCCCTCAGTTTGCAGGCCCAGCCTCTACGTGAAGCGAAGTTGTCTTGCCCAAGGTGCAATAGGATTCGGTAAAAGAAATTTGGTGGATATGGTATCTTGGCAACCCTAACCAGGGCAAAAAAAATTGAAAAGGGGGGTGCAACACGAGGACTTCCAAGGGGGTCACCCATCCTAGTACTACTCTCGCCCAAGCACGATTAACTTTAGAGTTCTGATGGGATTCGGTGCATTAATACTGGTATGATCGCACTCGTCATGTTGTGGGGCACAATTCCTTTATGTGTTAACGGTTCACAGTCCCAGCCTAGAGAGATGGCCCATTCAAAAGTCCCAATGGGCTTAACGACAACCCATCCGCTTCAACAATGCAGCATCCTCGCAAGATGTGTTATCGACGCATTGTAGGGCCCTCTAATTTCTCGCGAGTATCGTTGTAGTCCTTTTAATAGCTCACGACGTACGATACAGGACGAAAAAATAGACCAAAAGAAGAAAAGTGGCTGAAAACTAATGAAAATATTCAATTTTGTTCTCAAAAAATGGGCAAAGCGAGCAAGCTTGCTACCTCTGTCTTAGAGCTCTCGTAGAGCTTTCCAACGGTATGCTGTGCGCCGCGTAAGTCCTCACGGATCAAAAGTTATGGGCACCGGAGCGACGGAGACCTGGTCACGAGCCCTACACCCTCAGTTTGCAGGCCCAGCCTCTACGTGAAGCGAAGTTGTCTTGCCCAAGGTGCTGTGGGATTCGGTAATAGAAATTTGGTGGATAAGGGATCTTGGCTACCGTAACCAGGGCAAAAAAAATTTAAAAGGGGGGTGCAACACGAGGACTTCCAAAGGTTTCACCCATCCTAGTACTACTCTCGTACAAGCACGCTTAACTTTGGAGTTCTGATGGGCTTCGGTGCATTAATGCTGGTATGATCGCACCCGTCATATTGAGAAACAATTCATTTATGTGTTAACGGTTCACAGTCCCAGCCTAGAGAGATGGCCCACTCAAAAGGCCCAATGGGCTTAATGACAACCGATCTGCTTCAACAACAAAGCATCCTCGCAAGACGTGATATCGACACGTTGTAGGGCCCTCTAATGTTCCGTGAGTAACGTTGTCGTCCTTTTAATAGCTCACGACGGACGATTCGGGATGAAGAAAAAGAGCAAAACAAGAAAATGGCCGAAAACTGATGAAAACATTTGAATTTGGTCTCCAAAAACGGGCACGGCGAGCAGGCTAGCTACCTCCGTCATAGAGCTCTCGGAGAGCTTTTCAACGGTATGCTGTAAGCCGCGTAAGTCCTTACGGATGAAAAGTTATGGGCACCGGAGCGACGGAGACCTGGTCACAAGCCCTACGCCCTCAGTTTGCGGGCCCATCCTCTACGTGAAACGAAACTGTCTTGCCCAAGGTGCCGTGGAATTCGGTAATAGAAATTTTTTGGATAAAGTATCTTGACAACCCTAACCAGGGCAAAAAAAATGGAAAAGGGGGGTGCAACACAAGGACTTCCGAGGGGGTCACCCATCCTAGTACTACTCTTGCCCAAGCACGCTTAACTTCGGAGTTCTGATGGGATCCGGTGCATTAGTGCTGGTATGATTGCACTCGTCATGTTGAGGGCACAATTCCTTTATGTGTTAACGGTTCACAGTCTCAGCCTAGAGAGATGGCCCATTCAAAAGGCCCAATGGGCTTAACGACAACCCATCCGCTTCAACAATGCAGCATCCTCGCAAGATGTGATATCGACGCATTGTAGGGCCCTCTAATGTCTCGCGAGTAACGTTGTAGTCCTTTTAATAGCTCACAACGTACGAATCAGGATGAAAAAACATACCAAAAGAAGTAAAGTGGCTGAAAACTGATGAAAACATTCAATTTTGTGCTACAAAAATGGGCAAAGCGAGCAAACTCGCTGCCTCCGTCGTAGAGCTCTCGGAGAGCTTTCCAACGGTATGCTGTGCGCCGCGCAAGTCCTTACGGATCAAAAGTTATGGGCACCGGAGCGACGGAGACCTAGTCACGAGCCCTACGCCCTCAGTTTGCAGGCCCAGCCTCTGCGTGAAGCGAAGTTGTCTTGCCCAAGGTGCCATGGGATTCGGTAATAGAAATTTGGTGCATAAACTATCTTGGCACCCCTAACCAGGGCAAAAAAAATTGAAAAAGGGGGTGCAACACGAGGACTTCCCAAGGGGTCACCCATCCTAGTACTACTCTCGCCCAAGCACGCTTAACTTTGGAGTTCTGATGGGATCCGGTGCATTAGTGCTGGTATGATCGCACCCGTCATGTTGAGGGCACAATTCCTTTATGTGTTAAGGTTCACAGTCCCAGCCTAGAGAGATGGCTCCTTCAAAAGGCCCAATGGGCTTAACGACAACCCATCTGCTTGAACAACACAGCATCCTCGCAAGACGTGATATCGACGCGTTGTAGGACCCTCTAATTTTCTGCGAGTAACGTTGTCGTCCTTTTAATAGCTAATGACGTACGATCCGGGCTGAAAAAATAGAGCAAAAGAAGAAAAGTGGCCGAAAACTGTTGAAAACGTTCGATTTTAGACTCCAAAAATGGTCACATCGAGCTCGCTCCCTGCCTCCATCGTAGAGCTCTCGGAGAACTTTCCAACGTTATGCTGTGCGCCGCGTAAGTCCTTACGGATCAATAGTTATGGGCACCGGAGCGACGAAGACCTGGTCACGAGCCCTACGCCCTCAGTTTGCAGGCCCAGCCTCTTCGTGAAGCGAAGTTGTCTTGCCCAAGGTGGTGTGGGATTCGGTAATAGAAATTTGGTGGATAAAGTATCTAGGCAACCCTAGCCAGGGCAAAAAAAATTGAAAAGAGGGGTGCAATACGAGGACTTCCTAAGGGGTCAACCATCCTAGTACTACTCTCGCCCAAGCACGCTTAACTTCGGCGTTCTGATGGGATCTGGTGCATTAGTGCTAATATGATCACACCCGTCATCTTGAGGGCACAATTCCTTTAAGTGTTAACGGTTCACAATCCCAGCCTAGAGAGATGGCCCATTCAAAAGTCCCAATGGGCTTAACGACAACCCATCCGATTCAACAATGCAGCATCCTCGCAAGATGTGATATCGACGCATTGTAGGGCCCTCTAATGTCTCGCAAGTATCGTTGTAGTCCTTTTAATAGCTCACGACGTACGTTTCGGGATGAAAAAACAGACCAAAAGAAGAAAAGAGGCTGAAAACTGGTGAAAACTTTCAATTTTGTGCTCCAAAAATGGGCAAAGCGAGCAAGCTCGCTACCTCTGTCGTAGAGCTCTCGGAGAGCTTTCCAACGGTATGCTGTACGCCTCGTAAGTCCTTACGGATCAAAAGTTATGGGCACCGGAGCGACGGAGACCTGGTCACGAGCCCTAAGCCCTCAGTTTGCAGGCCCAGCCTCTACGTGAAGCGAAGTTGTCTTGCCCAAGGTGCCGTGGGATTCGGTAAAAGAAATTTGGTTGATAAAATATCTTGGCAACCCTAACCAGGGCAAAAAAAATTGAAAAGGGGGGTGCAACACGAGGACTTCCCTGGGGGTCACCCATCCTAGTACTACTCTCGCACAAGCACACTTAACTTTGGAGTTCTGATGGGATCCAGTGATTGGTGCTGTTATGATCGCACCCATCATGTTGAGGGCACAATTCCTTTATGTGTTAACGGTTCACATTCCCAGCCTAGAGAGATGGCCCGTTCAAAAGGCTCAATGGGCTTAACGACAACCCATCTGCTTGAACAACACAGCATCCCCGCAAGACGTTATATCGACGCGTTGTAGGGCCCTCTAATGATCCACGAGTAACGTTGTCGTCCTTTTAATAGCTCACGACGTACGATTCGGGACGAAAAAATAGAGCATAATAAGAAAATGGCCAAAAACTGATGAAAACATTTGATTTTGGGCTCCAAAAAGGGGCATGGCGAGCAGGCTGGCTACCTCCGTCGTACAGCTCTCGGAGAGCTTTTAAACGGTATGATGTGCGCCGCGTAGGTCCTTACGGATCAAAATTTATGAGCACCGAAGCGACGGAGACCTTGTCACAAGCCCTACGCCCTCAGTTTATGGGCCCATCCTCTACGTGAAGCGAAGTTGTCTTGCCCAAGGTGGTGTGGGATTCGGTAATAGAAATTTGGTGGATAAAGTATCTTGGCAACCCTAGCCAGGGCAAAAAAAATTGAAAAGAGGGGTGCAATACGAGGACTTCCTAGGGGGTCAACCATCCTAGTACTACCCTCGCCCAAGCACGCTTAACTTCGGAGTTCTTATGGATCCGGTGCATTAGTGCTGGTATGATCGCACCGGTCATGTTGAGGGCACAATTCCTTTATGTGTTAACGGTTCACAGTCTCAGCCTGGAGAGATGGCCCATTCAAGAGGCCCAATAGGCTTAACGACAACACATCCGCTTCAACAATGCAGCATCCTCGCAAGATGTGATACCGACGCATTGTAGGGCCCTATAATGTCTCGCGAGTAACGTTGTAGTCCTTTTAATAGCTCACGACGTACGATTCGGGACGAAAAAATAGACCAAAAGAAGAAAAGTGGCTGAAAACTGATGAAAACATTCAATTTTGTGCTCCAAAAATGGGCAAGCTCGCTGCCTCCGTCGTAGAGCTCTCGGAGAGCTATCCAACGGTATGCTGTGCGTCGCGTAAGTCCTTACGGATCAAAAGTTATGGGCACCGGAGCGACGGAGACCTGGTCACGAGCCCTACGCCCTCAATTTGCAAGCCCAGCCTCTACATGAAGTGAAGTTGTCTTGCCCAAGGTGCCGTGGCATTCAGTAATAGAAATTTGGTGGATAAAGTATCTTGGCAACCCTAACCAGGGCAAAAAAAATTGAAAAGGGGGGTGCAACACGAGGACTTCCCAGGGGGTCACCCATCCTAGTACTACTCTCGCCCAAGCACGCTTATCTTTGGTGTTCTGATGGGATCCGGTGCATTGGTGCTGGTATGATCGCACCCATCATGTTGAGGGCACAATTCCTTTATGTGTTAACGGTTCACAGTCACAGCCTACAGAGATGGCCCGTTCAAAAGGCTCAATGGGCTTAACGACAACCCATATGCTTGAACAACACAGCATCCTCGTAAGACGTGATATCGACGCGTTGTAGGGCCCTCTAATGTTCCGCGAGTAATGTTGTCGTCCTTTTACTAGCTCACGACGGACGATTCGGGACGAAAAAACAGAGTAAAAAAAGAAAATGGCCGAAAACTGATGAAAACATTTGATTTTGGGCTCCAAAAAGGGGCACGGCGAGCAGGCTAGCTACCTCCGTCGTAGAGCTCTCGGACAGCTTTCCAACGGTATGTTGTGCGCCGCGTAGGTCCTTACGGATCAAAAGTTATGGGCACCGAAGAGACGAAGATCTGGTCACAAGCCCTACGCCCTCATTTTGCGGGCCCATCCTCTACGTGAATCGAAGTTGTCTTGCCCAAGGTGCCGTGGGATTCAATAATAGAAATTTCGTGGATATAGTATCTTGGCGACCCTAACCAGGGCAAAAAAAATGGAAAAGGGGGGTGCAACACAAGGACTTCCCAGGGGGTCACCTATCCTAGTACTACTCTTGCCCAAGCACGCTTAACTTCGGAGTCCTGATGGGATCCGGTGCATTAGTGCTGGTATGATTGCACCCGTCATGTTGAGGGCACAATTCCTTTATGTGTTAACGGTTCACAGTCTCAGCCTAGAGAGATGGCCCATTCAAAAAGCCCAATGGGCTTAACGATAACCCATCCGCTTCAACAATGCAGCATCCTCGCAAGATGTGATATCGACGCATTGTAGGGCCCTCTAATGTCTCGCGAGTAACGTTGTAGTCCTTTTAATAGCTCACAACGTACGAATCGGGATGAAAAAACAGACCAAAAGAAGAAAAGTGGCTGAAAACTGATGAAAACATTCAATTTTGTGCTCCAAAAATGGGCAAAGCGAGCAAGCTCGCTGCCTCCATCATAGAGCTCTCGGAGAGCTGTCCAACGGTATGCTGTGCGCCGCGTAGGTCCTTACGGATCAAAAGTTATGGGCACCGGAGCGACGGAGACCTGGTCACGAGCCCTATGCCCTCAGTTTGCAGGCCTAGCCTCTACGTGAAGCGAAGTTGTCTTGCCCAAGGTGCCGTGGGATTCGGTAATAGAAATTTGGTGGATAAAGTATCTTGACAACCCAAACCGGGGCCAAAAAAATTGAAAAAGGGGTTGCAACACGAGGACTTCCCAGGGGGTCACCCATCCTAGTACTACTCTCGCCTAAGCACGCTTAACTTTGGAGTTCTGATGGGATCCGGTGCATTAGTGCTGGTATGATCGCACCCGTCATGTTGAGGGCACAATTCCTTTATGTGTTAACGGCTCACAGTCCCAGCCTAGAGAGATGGCCCATTCAAAAGGCCCAATGGGCTTTACGACAACCCATCTGCTTCAACAACGCAGCATCCTCGCAAGACGTGATATCGACGCGTTGTAGGGCCCTCTAATTTCCCGCGAGTAACGTTGTTGTCCTTTTAATAGCTCACGTCGTACGATTCGGGACAAAAAAACAAAGCAAAGAAAGAAAAGTGGCCGAAAACTGATGAAAACATTCGATTTTCGGCTCCAAAAAGGGCATAGCAAGCAAACTTGCAACCTCTGTCATAGAGCTCTTAGAGAGCTTTCCAACGGTATGCTATGCGCCGCGTAAGTCCTTACGGATCAAAAGTTATGTGCACCGGAGCGACGGAGACCTGGTCACGAGCCCTACCCCCGCAGTTTGCAGGCCCAGCCTCTACATGAAGCGAAGTTGTCTTGCCCAAGGTGCCGTGGGATTCGGTAATAGAAATTTGGTGGATAAAGTATCTTGGCAACCCTAACCAGGGCAAAAAAAATTGAAAATGAGGGTGCAACACGAGGACTTCCCAGGGGGTTACCCATCCTAGTACTACTCTCGCCCAAGCACGCTTAACTTCGGAGTTCTTATGGGATCCGGTGCATTAGTGCTGATATGATCGCACCCCGCATGTTGACGGCACAATTCTTTTATGTGTTAACGGTTCACATTCCCAGCCTAGAGAGATGGCCCATTCAAAAGTCCCAATGGGCTTAACGACAACCCATCCGCTTCAACAATGCAGCATCCTCGCAAGATGTGATATCGACGCATTGTAGGGCCCTCTAATGTCTCGCGAGTATCGTTGTTGTCCTTTTAATAGCTCACGACGTACGATACGGGACGAAAAAATACACCAAAAGAAGAAAAGTGGCTGAAAATTGATGAAAACATTCTATTTTGTGCTCAAAAAATGGGCAAAGCGAGCAAGCTCGCTACCTCTGTCGTAGAGCTCTCAGAGAGCTTTCCAACGGTATGCTGTGCGCCGCGTAAGTCCTTATGGATCAAAAGTTATGGGCACCGGAGACCTAGTCACGAGCCCTATGCCCTCAGTTTGCAGGCCTAGCCTCTACGAGAAGCGAAGTTGTCTTGCCTAAGGTGCCGTGGGATTCGGTAATAGAAATTTCGTGGATAAAGTATCTTGGTAACCCTAACCAGGGCAAAAAAAATTGAAAAGGGGGGTGCAACACTAAGACTTCCAAGGGGGTCACCCATCCTAGTACTACTCTCGCCCAAGCACGCATAACTTTGGAGTTCTGATGGGATCCGGTGCATTAGTGCTGGTATGATCGCACCCGTCATGTTGAGGGCACAATTCCTTTATGTGTTAACGGTTCACAGTCCCAGCCTAGAGAGATGGGCCATTCAAAAGGCCCAATGGGCTTAACGACAACCCATCTGCTTGAACAACACAGCATCCTCGCAAGACGTGATATCGACGCGTTGTACGACCCACTAATTTTCCGCGAGTAATGTTGTCGTCCTTTTAATAGCTAATGACGTACGATCCGGGATGAAAAAACAGAGCAAAAGAAGAAAAGTGGCCGAAAACTGATGAAAACGTTCGATTTTAGACTCCAAAAAGGGTCACATCGAGCTCGCTCGCTGCCTCCATCAAAGAGCTGTTGGAGAACTTTCCAACGGTATGCTGTGCGCCGCGTAAGTCCTTACGGATCAATAGTTATGGGCACCGGAGCGACGAAGACCTGGCCACGAGCCCTACGCCCTCAATTTGCAGGCCCAGCCTCTACGTGAAGCGAAGTTGTCTTGCCCAAGGTGCCGTGGGATTCGGTAATAGAAATTTGGTGGATAAAGTATCTTGACAACCCTAACCTGGGCAAAAAAAAAATGAAAAGAGGGGTGCAATACGACGACTTCTTAGGGGCTCATCCATCCTAGTACTACTCTCGCCCAAGCACGCGTAACTTCGGTGTTCTGATGGGATCTGGTGCATTAGTGCTAATATGATCATACCCGTCATGTTGAGGGCACAATTCCTTTATGTGTTAACGGTACATAGTCCCAGCCTAGAGAGATGGCCTATTCAAAAGGCCCAATGGGCTTAACGACAACCCATCTGCTTCAACAATGCAGCATCCTCGCAAGACATGATATCGACGCATTGTAGGGCCCTCTAATGTCCCGCGAGTAACGTTGTCATCCTTTTAATAACTCACGACATACGATCCGGGACGAAAAAATAGAGCAAAAGAAGAAAAGTGGCTGAAAACTGATGAAAACATTTGATTTTGGGCCCCAAAAACGGGCATAACAAGCAAGCTAGCTGTCTCCATCGTAGAGCTCTCGGAGAGCTTTCCAACGGTATTCTGTGCGCTGCGTAAGTCCTTACGGATCAATAGTTATGGGCACCGGAGCGACGGAGACCTGGTCACGAGCCCTATGCCCTCAATTTGCAGGCCCAGCCTCTACGTGAAGCGAAGTTGTCTTGCCCAAGGTGCCGTGGGATTCGGTAATAGAAATTTGGTGGATAAAGTATCTTGACAACCCTAACCTGGGCAAAAAAAATTGAAAAGGGGGGTGCAACACGAGGACTTCCTAGGGGGTCACCCATCCTAGTACTACTCTCGCCCAAGCTCGCTTAACTTCGGAATTCTGATGGGATCCGGTGCATTAGTGCTGGTATGATCGCACCCGTCATGTTGAGGGCACAATTCCTTTAAGTGTTAACGGTTCACAGACTCAGC
This sequence comes from Ehretia macrophylla, assembly GCA_037974665.1. NCBI lineage: Eukaryota > Viridiplantae > Streptophyta > Magnoliopsida > Boraginales > Ehretiaceae > Ehretia > Ehretia macrophylla. Next base: position 85,241,818 of record CM075765.1, on the reverse strand, counting down.
CTAGAGAGATGGCCCATTCAAGAGGCCCAATGGGCTTAACGACAGCGAATCCGCTTCAACAACGCAGCATCCTCGCAAGATGTGATATCGACGCGTTGTAGGGCCCTCTAATGTCTCACGAGTAACGTTGTAGTCCTTTTAATAGCTCACGACGTATGATTCGGGACAAAAAAATAAAGCAAAAGAACAAAAGTGGCTGAAAACTGATGAAAACGTTCTACTTTAGTCTCTAAAAATGGGCACAACAAGCTCGCTCGCTGCTTTCGTCGTAGAGCTCTTGGAGAGCTTTCCAACGGTATGCTGTGCGCCGCGTAAGTCCTTACGGATCAAAAGTTATGGGCACCGGAGCGACGGAGACCTGGTCACGAGCCCTACACCCTCAGTTTGCAAGCCCAGCCTCTACGTGAAGCGAAGTTGTCTTGCCCAAGGTGCCGTGGGATTCGGTAATAGAAATTTGGTGGATAAAGTATCTTCGAAACCCTAACCAAGAAAAAAAAATTGAAAAGGGGGGTGCAACACGAGGACTTCCTAGGGGGTCACCCATCCTAGTACTACTCTCGCCCAAGCACGCTTAACTTCGAAGTTCTGATGGGATCCGGTGCATTAGTGCTGATATGATCGCACCCGTCATGTTGAGCACACAATTCCTTTATGTTTTAACGGCTCACAGTCCCAGCCTAGAGAGATGGCCCATTCAAAAGGCCCAATGGGCTTAACGACAACCCATCCGCTTCATCAACGCAGCATCCTCACAAGATGTGATATCGACGCATTGTAGGGCCCTCTAATGTCTCGCGAGTAACGTTGTAGTCCTTTTAATAGCTCACGTCGTACGATTCGGGACAAAAAAACAAAGCAAAGAAAGAAAAGTGGCTGAAAACTGATGAAAACATTCGATTTTCGGCTCCAAAAAGGGCATAGCAAGCAAACTTGCAACCTCTGTCATAGAGCTCTTAGAGAGCTTTCCAGCAGTATGTTGTGCGCCGTGTAACTCCTTACGGATCAGAAGTTATGGGCGCCGGAGCAACGGAGACCTAGTCACAAGCCCTACGCCCTCAGTTTGCAGGCCCAGCCTCTACATGAAGCGAAGTTGTCTTGCCCAAGGTGCCTTGAGATTCGGTAATAGAAATGTGGTGGATAAAGTATCTTGGCAACCCTAACCGTGGCAACAAAAATTGAAAAGGGCGGTGCAACACGAGAACTTCCCAGGGGGTCTCCCATCCTCGTACTACTCTCGCCCAAGCACGCTTAACTTCGGAGTTCTGATGGGATCCGGTGCATTAGTGCTGGTATGATCGCATCCGTCATGTTGATGGCACAATTCTTTTATGTGTTAACGGTTCACATTCCCAGCCTAGAGAGATGGCCCATTCAAAAGTCCCAATGGGCTTAACGACAACCCATCCGCTTCAACAATGCAGCATCCTCGCAAGATGTGATATCGACGCATTGTAGGGCCCTCTAATGTCTCGCGAGTATCGTTGTTGTCCTTTTAATAGCTCACGACGTACGATACGGGACGAAAAAATACACCAAAAGAAGAAAAGTGGCTGAAAATTGATGAAAACATTCTATTTTGTGCTCAAAAAATGGGCAAAGCGAGCAAGCTCGCTACCTCTGTCGTAGAGCTCTCAGAGAGCTTTCCAACGGTATGCTGTGCGCCGCGTAAGTCCTTATGGATCAAAAGTTATGGGCACTGGAGCGACGGAGACCTGGTCACGAGCCCTACGCACACAGTTTGCAGGCCCAGCCTCTACGTTAAGCGAAGTTGTCTTGCCTAAGGTGCCGTGGGATTCGGTAATAGAAATTTGGTGGATAAAGTATCTTGGCAACCCTAACCAGGGCAAAAAAAATTGAAAAGGGGGGTGCAACACGGGGTCTTCCCAGGGGGTCACCCATCCTAGTACTACTCTCGCCCAAGCACGCTTAACTTTGGAGTTCTGATGGGATCCAGTGAATTAGTGCTGGTATGATTGCACCCGTCATATTGAGGGCACAATTCCTTTATGTGTTAACGGTTCACAGTCCCAGCCTAGAGAGATGGGCCATTCAAAAGGCCCAATGGGCTTAACGACAACCCATCTGCTTGAACAACACAGCATCCTCGCAAGACGTGATATCGACGCGGTGTACGACCCACTAATTTTCCGCGAGTAATGTTGTCGTCCTTTTAATAGCTAATGACGTACGATCCGGGACGAAAAAACAGAAAAAAAGAAGAAAAGTGGCCGAAAACTGATGAAAACGTTCGATTTTAGACTCCAAAAAGGGCCACATCGAGCTCGCTCGCTGCCTCCATCAAAGAGCTGTTGGAGAACTTTCCAACGGTATGCTGTGCGCCGCGTAAGTCCTTACGGATCAATAGTTATGGGCACCGGAGCGACGGAGACCTGGTCCTAAGCACCACGCCCTCGGTTTGCGGGCCCAGCCTATACCTGAAGCGAAGTTTTCTTGCCCAAGGTGGTGTGGGATTCGGTAATAGAAATTTGGTCGATAAAGTATCTTGGCAACCCTAGCCAGGGCAAAAAAAAAATGAAAAGAGGGGTGCAATACGACGACTTCTTAGGGGCTCATCCATCCTAGTACTACTCTCGCCCAAGCACGCGTAACTTCGGTGTTCTGATGGGATCCGGTGCATTAGTGCTAATATGATCATACCCGTCATGTTGAGGGCACAATTCCTTTATGTGTTAACGGTTCATAGTCCCAGCCTAGAGAGATGGCCTATTCAAAAGGCCCAATGGGCTTAACGACAACCCATCCGCTTCAACAATGCATCATCCTCGCAAGAAGTGATATCGACGCATTGTAGGGCCGTCTAATGTCCCGCGAGTAACGTTGTCATCCTTTTAATAACTCACTACATACGATCCGGGACGAAAAAATAGAGCAAAAGAAGAAAAGTGGCTGAAAACTGATGAAAACATTTGATTTTGGGCCCCAAAAACGGGCATAACAAGCAAGCTAGCTGTCTCCATCGTAGAGCTCTCGGAGAGCTTTCCAACGGTATTCTGTGCGCTGCGTAAGTCCTTACGGATCAATAGTTATGGGCACCGGAGCGACGAAGACCTGGCCACGAGCCCTACGCCCTCAATTTGCAGGCCCAGCCTCTACGTGAAGCGAAGTTGTCTTGCCCAAGGTGCCGTGGGATTCGGTAATAGAAATTTGGTGGATAAAGTATCTTGACAACCCTAACCTGGGCAAAAAAAATTGAAAAGGGGGGTGCAACACGAGGACTTCCTAGGGGGTCACCCATCCTAGTACTACTCTCGCCCAAGCTCGCTTAACTTCGGAATTCTGATGGGATCCGGTGCATTAGTGCTGGTATGATCGCACCCGTCATGTTTAGTTCACAATTCCTTTATGTGTTAACGGTTCACAGTCACATCCTAGAGAGATGGCCAATTCAAAAGGCCCAATGGGCTTAACGACAGCGAATCCGCTTCAACAACGCAGCATCCTCGCAAGATGTGATATCGACGCGTTGTAGGGCCCTCTAATGTCTCACGAGTAACGTTGTAGTCCTTTTAATAGCTCACGACGTATGATTCGGGACAAAAAAATAAAGCAAAAGAACAAAAGTGGCTGAAAACTGATGAAAACGTTCTACTTTAGTCTCTAAAAATGGGCACAACAAGCTCGCTCGCTGCTTTCGTCGTAGAGCTCTTGGAGAGCTTTCCAACGGTATGCTGTGCGCCGCGTAAGTCCTTACGGATCAAAAGTTATGGGCACCGGAGCGACGGAGACCTGGTCACGAGCCCTACACCCTCAGTTTGCAGGCCCAGCCTCTACGTGTAGCGAAGTTGTCTTGCCCAAGGTGCCGTGGGATTCGGTAATAGAAATTTGGTGGATAAAGTATCTTGGCAACCCTAACCAGGTCAAAAAAAATTGAAAAGGGGGGTGCAACACGAGGACTATCCAAGGGGTCACCCATCCTAGTACTACTCTCGCCCAAGCACGCTTAACTTCGGAGTTCTGATGGGATCCGGGGCATTAGTGCTGGTATGATCGCACCCGTCATGTTGAGCACACAATTCCTTTATGTGTTAACGGCTCACAGTCCCAGCCTAGAGAGATGGCCCATTCAAAAGGCCCAATGGGCTTAACGACAACCCATCCGCTTCATCAACGCAGCATCCTCACAAGATGTGATATCGACGCATTGTAGGGCCCTCTAATGTCTCGCGAGTAACGTTGTAGTCCTTTTAATAGCTCACGTCGTACGATTCGGGACAAAAAAACAAAGCAAAGAAAGAAAAGTGGCTGAAAACTGATGAAAACATTCGATTTTCGGCTCCAAAAAGGGCATAGCAAGCAAACTTGCAACCTCTGTCATAGAGCTCTTAGAGAGCTTTCCAACGGTATGCTGTGCGCCGCGTAAGTCCTTACGGATCAAAAGTTATGTGCACCGGAGCGACGGAGACCTGGTCACGAGCCCTATGCCCTCAATTTGCAGGCCCAGCCTCTACGTGAAGCGAAGTTGTCTTGCCCAAGGTGCCGTGGGATTCGGTAATAGAAATTTGGTGGATAAAGTATCTTGGCAACCCTAACCGGGGCAAAAAAAATTGAAAATGAGGGTGCAACACGAGGACTTCCCAGGGGGTCACCCATCCTAGTACTACTCTCACCCAAGCACGCTTAACGTCGGAGTTCTGATGGGATCCGGTGCATTAGTGCTGGTATGATCCCACCCATCATGTTGACGGCACAATTCTTGTATGTGTTAACGGTTCACATTCCCAGCCTAGAGAGATGGCCCATTCAAAAGTCCCAATGGGCTTAACGACAACCCATCCGCTTCAACAATGCAGCATCCTCGCAAGATGTGATATCGACGCATTGTAGGGCCCTCTAATGTCTCGCGAGTATCGTTGTTGTCCTTTTAATAGCTCACGACGTACGATACGGGACGAAAAAATAGAGCAAAAGAAGAAAAGTGGCCGAAAACTGATGAAAACATTCGATTTTGGGCTCCAAAAATAGGCACAACGAGCAAGCTATCTACCTCTGTCGTAGAGCTCTCAGAGAGCATTCCAACGGTATGCTGTGCGCCGTGTCAGTCCTTACGGATCAAAAGTTATGGGCACCAGAGACCTGGTCATGAGCCCTACGCCCACAGTTTGCAGCCCTAGCCTCTACGTGAAGCGAAGTTGTCTTGCCCAAGGTGCCGTGAGATTCGGTAATAAAATTGTGGTTGATAAAGCATCTTGGCAAGCCTAACCAGGGCAAAAAAAATTGAAAAGGGGGGTGCAACACGGGGTCTTCCCAGGGGGTCACCCATCCTAGTACTACTCTCGCCCAAGCACGCTTAACTTTGGAGTTCTGATGGGATCCAGTGAATTAGTGCTGGTATGATTGCACCCGTCATGGTGAGGGCACAATTCCTTTATGTGTTAACGGTTCACAGTCCCAGCCTAGAGAGATGGGCCATTCAAAAGGCCCAATGGGCTTAACGACAACCCATCTGCTTGAACAACACAGCATCCTCGCAAGACGTGATATCGACGCGTTGTACGACCCACTAATTTTCCGCGAGTAATGTTGTCGTCCTTTTAATAGCTAATGACGTACGATCCGGGATGAAAAAACAGAGCAAAAGAAGAAAAGTGGCCGAAAACTGATGAAAACGTTCGATTTTAGACTCCAAAAAGGGTCACATCGAGCTCGCTCGCTGCCTCCATCAAAGAGCTGTTGGAGAACTTTCCAACGGTATGCTGTGCGCCGCGTAAGTCCTTACGGATCAATAGTTATGGGCACCGGAGCGACGAAGACCTGGCCACGAGCCCTACGCCCTCAATTTGCAGGCCCAGCCTCTACGTGAAGCGAAGTTGTCTTGCCCAAGGTGGTGTGGGATTCGGTAATAGAAATTTGGTCGATAAAGTATCTTGGCAACCCTAGCCAGGGCAAAAAAAAAATGAAAAGAGGGGTGCAATACGACGACTTCTTAGGGGCTCATCCATCCTAGTACTACTCTCGCCCAAGCACGCGTAACTTCGGTGTTCTGATGGGATCTGGTGCATTAGTGCTAATATGATCATACCCGTCATGTTGAGGGCACAATTCCTTTATTTGTTAACGGTTCACAGTCGCAGCCTAGAGTGATGGCCCATTCAAAAGGCCCAATGGGCTTAACGACAACCCATCTGCTTCAACAATGCAGCATCCTCGCAAGACATGATATCGACGCGTTGTAGGGCCGTCTAATGTCCCGCGAGTAAGGTTTTCCTCCATTTAACAGCTCACGAAGTACGATCCAGGACGAAAAAACGGAGCAAAAGAAGAAAAGTGGCATGAAACTGATGAAAACATTCGATTTTGGGCTCCAAAAACGGGCATAACAAGCAAGCTAGCTGTCTCCATCGTAGAGCTCTCGGAGAGCTTTCCAACGGTATGCTGTGCGCCGCGTAAGTCCTTACGGATCAAAAGTTATGTGCACCGGAGCGACGGAGACCTGGTCACGAGCCCTATGCCCTCAATTTGCAGGCCCAGCCTCTACGTGAAGCGAAGTTGTCTTGCCCAAGGTGCCGTGGGATTCGGTAATAGAAATTTGGTGGATAAAGTATCTTGACAACCCTAACCTGGGCAAAAAAAATTGAAAAGGGGGGTGCAACACGAGGACTTCCTAGGGGGTCACCCATCCTAGTACTACTCTCGCCCAAGCTCGCTTAACTTCGGAATTCTGATGGGATCCGGTGCATTAGTGCTGGTATGATCGCACCCGTCATGTTTAGTTCACAATTCCTTTATGTGTTAACGGTTCACAGTCACATCCTAGAGAGATGGCCAATTCAAAAGGCCCAATGGGCTTAACGACAGCGAATCCGCTTCAACAACGCAGCATCCTCGCAAGATGTGATATCGACGCGTTGTAGGGCCCTCTAATGTCTCACGAGTAACGTTGTAGTCCTTTTAATAGCTCACGACGTATGATTCGGGACAAAAAAATAAAGCAAAAGAACAAAAGTGGCTGAAAACTGATGAAAACGTTCTACTTTAGTCTCTAAAAATGGGCACAACAAGCTCGCTCGCTGCTTTCGTCGTAGAGCTCTTGGAGAGCTTTCCAACGGTATGCTGTGCGCCGCGTAAGTCCTTACGGATCAAAAGTTATGGGCACCGGAGCGACGGAGACCTGGTCACGAGCCCTACACCCTCAGTTTGCAAGCCCAGCCTCTACGTGAAGCGAAGTTGTCTTGCCCAAGGTGCCGTGGGATTCGGTAATAGAAATTTGGTGGATAAAGTATCTTGACAACCCTAACCTGGGCAAAAAAAATTGAAAAGGGGGGTGCAACACGAGGACTTCCTAGGGGGTCACCCATCCTAGTACTACTCTCGCCCAAGCACGCTTAACTTCGAAGTTCTGATGGGATCCGGTGCATTAGTGCTGATATGATCGCACCCGTCATGTTGAGCACACAATTCCTTTATGTTTTAACGGCTCACAGTCCCAGCCTAGAGAGATGGCCCATTCAAAAGGCCCAATGGGCTTAACGACAACCCATCCGCTTCATCAACGCAGCATCCTCACAAGATGTGATATCGACGCATTGTAGGGCCCTCTAATGTCTCGCGAGTAACGTTGTAGTCCTTTTAATAGCTCACGTCGTACGATTCGGGACAAAAAAACAAAGCAAAGAAAGAAAAGTGGCTGAAAACTGATGAAAACATTCGATTTTGGGCTCCAAAAAGGGCACAGCAAGCAAGCTTGCAACCTCTGTCGTAGAGCTCTCAGAGAGCTTTCCAGCAGTATGCTATGCGCCGCGTAAGTCCTTACGGATCAAAAGTTATGTGCACCGGAGCGACGGAGACCTGGTCACGAGCCCTACCGCCCTCAGTTTGCAGGCCCAGCCTCTACATGAAGCGAAGTTGTCTTGCCCAAGGTGCCGTGGGATTCAGTAATAGTAATGGGATGGATAAAGCATCTTGGCAAGCCTAACCAGGGCAAAAAAAATTGAAAATGAGGGTGTAACACGAGAACTTCCCAGGGGGTCACCCATCCTAGTACTACTCTCGCCCAAGCACGCTTAATTTCAGAGTTCTGATGGGATCCGGTGCATTGGTGCTGGTATGATCGCACCCATCATGTTGACGGCACAATTCTTTTATGTGTTAACGGTTCACATTCCCAGCCTAGAGAGATGGCTCATTCAAAAGTCCCAATGGGCTTAACGACAACCCATCCGCTTCAACAATGCAGTATCCTCGCTACATGTGATATCGACGCATTTTAAGGCCCTCTAATGTCCCGCGAGTATCGTTGTTGTCTTTTTAATAGCTCACGACGTACGATACGGGACGAAAAAATACACCAAAAGAAGAAAAGTGGCTGAAAATTGATGAAAACATTCGATTTTGGGCTCCAAAAAGGGGCACAGCGAGCAGACTAGCTACCTCCGTCGTAGAGCTCTTGGAGAGCTTTCCAACGGTATGTTGTGCACCGCGTAAGTCCTTATGGATTAAAAGTTATGGGCACCGGAGCGATGGAGACCTGGTCTCGAGCCCTACGCCCTCAGTTTGCAGGCCCAGCCTCTACGTGAAGCGAAGTTGTCTTGCCCAAGGTGCCGTGGGATTCGGTAATAGAAATTTGGTGGATAAAGTATCTTGGCAACCCTAACCAAGGCAACAAAAATTGAAAAGGGCGGTGCAACAAGAGGACTTCCCAGGGGGCACCCATCCTAGTACTACTCTCGCACAAGCACGCTTAACATTGGAGTTCTGATGGGATCCGGTGCATTAGTGCTGGTATGATCGCACCCATAATGTTGAGAAACAATTCCTTTATGTGTTAACGGTTCACAGTCCCAGCCTAGAGAGATGGCCCACTCAAAAGGCCCAATGGGCTTAACGACAACCGATCTGCTTGAACAACACAGCATCCTCACAAGACGTTATATCGACGCGTTGTAGGGCCCTCTAATGTTCCGCGAGTAACGTTGTCGTCCTTTTAATACCTCACGACGTACGATTCGGGACGAAAAAACAAGAAAATGGCCGAAAATTGATGCAAACATTTGATTTTGGGCTCCAAAAATGGGCAGGGCGAGCAGGCGAGCTACCTCCGTCGTAGAGCTCTCGGAGAGTTGTTCAACGGTATGGTGTGCGCCGCGTAGGTCCCTACGGATCAAAAGTTATGGGCACCGAAGCGACGGAGACCTTGTCACAAGCCCTACGCCCTCAGTTTGTGGGCCCATCCTCTACGTGAATCGAAGTTGTCTTGCCCAAGGTGCCGTGGGATTCAGTAATAGAAATTTGGTGGATAAAGTATCTTAGCGGCCCTAACCACGGCAAAAAAAATGGAAAAGGGGGGTGCAACACGAGGACTTCCCAAGGGGTAACCCATCCTAGTACTACTCTCGCCCAAGCTCGCTTAACTTCGGAATTCTGATGGGATCCGGTGCATTAGTGCTGGTATGATCGCACCCGTCATGTTGAGGGCACAATTCCTTTAAGTGTTAACGGTTCACAGACTCAGCCTAGAGAGATGGCCCATTCAAGAGGCCCAATGGGCTTAACGACAACCCATCCGCTTCAACAATGCAGCATCCTCGCAAGATGTGATATCGACGCATTGTAGGGCCCTCTAATGTCTCGTGAGTAACGTTGTAGTCCTTTTAATAGCTCACGACGTACGATTCAGGTCGAAAAAACAGACCAAAAGAAGAAAAGTGGCTGAAAACTGATGAAAACATTCAATTTTGTGCTCCAAAAATGGGCAAGCTCGCTGCCTCCGTCGTAGACCTCTCGGAGAGCTATCCAACGATATGCTGTGCGCCGCGTAAGTCCTTACGGATCAAAAGTTATGGGCACCGGAGCGACGGAGACCTGGTCACGAGCCCTACGCCCTCAGTTTGCAGGCCCAGCCTCTACGTGAAGCGAAGTTGCCTTGCCCAAGGTGCCGTGGGATTCAGTAATAGAAATTTGGTGGATAAAGTATCTTGGCAACCCTAACCAGGACAAAAAAAATTGAAAAGGGGGGTGCAACACGAGGACTTCCTAGGGGGTCACCCATCCTAGTACTACTCTCGCCCAAGCACGCTTATCTGTGGAGTTCTGATGGGATCCAGTGCATTAGTGTTGGTATGATCGCACCCGTCATGTTGAGGGCACAATTCCTTTATGTGTTAACGGTTCACAGTCCCAGCCTAGAGAGATGGGCCATTCAAAAGGCCCAATGGGCTTAACGACAACCCATCTGCTTGAACAACACAGCATCCTCGTAAGACGTGATATCGACGCATTGTAGGGCCCTCTAATGTTCCGCGAGTAACGTTGTCGTCCTTTTACTTGCTCATGACGTACGATTCGGGACGAAAAAACAGAGTAAAAGAATAAAATGGCCGAAAACTGATTAAAACATTCGATTTTGGGCTCCAAAAACGGGCACGGCGAGCAGGCTAGCTACCTCCGTCATAGAGCTCTCGGATAGCTTTTCAACGGTATGCTGTGCGCCGCGTAGTTCCTTACGGATCAAAAGTTATGGGCACCGAAACGACGGAGACCTGGCCACAAGCCCTACGCCCTCAGTTTGCAGGCCCATCCTCTACGTGAATCGAAGTTGTCTTGCCCAAGGTGCCGTAGGATTCAGTAATAGAAATTTTGTGGATAAAGTATCTTGGCGACCCTAACCAGGGCAAAAAAAATGGAAAAGGGGGGTGCAACACAAGGACTTCCGAGGGGGTCACCCATCCTAGTACTACTCTTGCCCAAGCACGCTTTACTTCGGAGTTCTGATGGGATCCGGTGCATTAGTGCTGGTATGATTGCACTCGTCATGTTGAGGGCACAATTCCGTTATTTGTTAATGGTTCACAGTCCCAGCCTAGAGAGATGGCCCATTCAAAAGGCCTAATGGGCTTAACAACAACCCATCTGCTTCAACAACGTAGCATCCTCACAAGATGTGATATCGACGCGTTTTAGGGCCCTCTAATATCTCGCGAGTAACGTTATAGTCCTTTTAATAGCTCACGACGTACGATTCGGGACGAAAAAACAGAGCAAAAGAAGAAAAGTTGCTGAAAACTGATGAAAACATTCAATTTTGTGCTCCAAAAATGGGCAAAGCAAGCAAGCTCGCTGCCTCCGTCGTAGAGCTTTCGGAGATCTGTCCAACGGTATGCTGTGCGCCACGTAAGTCCTTACGGATCAAAAGTTATGGGCACCGGAGCGACGGAGACCTAGTCACGAGCCCTACGCCCTCAGTTTGCAGGCCCGACCACTACGTGAAGCGAAGTTGTCTTGCCCAAGGTGCCGTGGGATTCGGTAATGGAAATTTGGTGGATAAAGTATCTTGGCAACCCTAACCGGGGCAAAAAAAATTGAAAAGGGGGGTGCAACACGAGAACTTCCTAGGGGGTTACCCATCCTAGTACTACTCTCGCCCAAGCACGCTTAACTTCGGAGTTCTGATGGGATCCAGTGCATTAGTGCTGGTATGATCGCACCCATCATGTTGAGAAATAATTCCTTTATGTGTTAACGGTTCACAGTCCCAGCCTAGAAAGATGGCCCACTCAAAAATCCCAATGGGCTTAACGACAACCGATCTGCTTGAACAACACAGCATCCTCGCAAGACGTTATATCGACGCGTTGTAGGGCCCTCTAATGTTCCGCGAGTAACGTTGTCGTCCTTTTAATAGCTCACGACGTACGATTCGGGACGAAAAAACAGAGTAAAAGAATAAAATGGCCGAAAACTGATTAAAACATTCGATTTTGGGCTCCAAAAACGGGCACGGCGAGCAGGCTAGCTACCTCCGTCATAGAGCTCTCGGATAGCTTTTCAACGGTATGCTGTGCGCCGCGTAGGTCCTTACGGATCAAAAGTTATGGGCACCGAAGCGACGGAGACCTGGTCACAAGCCCTACGCCCTCAGTTTGCGGGCCCATCCTCTACGTGAATCGAAGTTGTCTTGCCCAAGGTGCCGTAGGATTCAGTAATAGAAATTTTGTGGATAAAGTATCTTGGCGACCCTAACCAGGGCAAAAAAAATGGAAAAGGGGGGTGCAACACAAGGACTTCCCAGGGGGTCACCCATTCTAGTACTACTCTTGCCCAACCACGCCTAACTTCTGAGTTCTGATGGGATCCGGTGCATTAGTGCTGGTATGATTGCACTCGTCATGTTGGGGGGACAGTTTCTTTTTGTTTTAACGGTTCACAGTCTCAGCCTAGAGAGATGGCCCATTCAAAAGGCCCAATGGGCTTAACGACAACCCATCCACTTCAACAATGCAGTATCCTTGCAAGATGTGATATCGACGCATTGTAGGGCCTCTATTGTCTCGCGAGTAACGTTGTAGTCCTTTTAATAGCTCACAACGTACGAATCGGGATGAAAAAACAGACCAAAAGAAGAAAAGTGGCTGAAAACTGATGAAAACATTCAATTTTGTGCTCCAAAAATGGGCAAAGCGAGCAAGCTCGCTGCCTCCATCATAGAGCTCTCGGAGAGCTTTCCAACGGTATGCTGTGCGCCGCGCAAGTCCTTACGGATCAAAAGTTATGGGCACCGGAGCGACGGAGACCTAGTCACGAGCCCTACGCCCTCAGTTTGCAGGCCCAGCCTCTGCGTGAAGCGAAGTTGTCTTGCCCAAGGTGCCGTGGGATTCGGTAATAGAAATTTGGTGGATAAAGTATCTTGGCAACCCTAACCGGGGCAAAAAAATTTGAAAAGGGGGGTACAACACGAGGACTTCCCAAGGGGTCACCCATCCTAGTACTACTCTCGCCCAAGCACGCTTAACTTTGGAGTTCTGATGGGATCCGGTGCATTAGTGCTGGTATGATCGCACCCGTCATGTTGAGGCCACAATTCCTTTATGTGTTAAGGTTCACAGTCCCAGCCTAGAGAGATGGCTCCTTCAAAAGGCCCAATGGGCTTAACGACAACCCATCTGCTTGAACAACACAGCATCCTCGCAAGACGTGATATCGACGCGTTGTAGGACCCTCTAATTTTCTGCGAGTAACGTTGTCGTGCTTTTAATAGCAAATGACGTACGATCCGGGCTGAAAAAATAGAGCAAAAGAAGAAAAGTGCCCGAAAACTGTTGAAAACGTTCGATTTTAGACTCCAAAAATGGTCACATCGAGCTCGCTCCCTGCGTCCATCGTAGAGCTCTCGGGGGACTTTCCAACGGTATGCTGTGCGCCGCGTAAGTCCTTACGGATCAAAAGTTATGGGCACCGGAGCGACGGAGACCTGGTCACGAGCCCTACGCCCTCAGTTTGCAGGCCCAGCCTCTACGTGAAGCGAAGTTGTCTTGCCCAAGGAGCCGTGGGATTCGGTAATAGAAATTTGGTGGATAAAGTATCTTGGCAACCCAAACCGGAGCAAAAATAATTGAAATGGGGGGTGCAACACGAGGACTTCCCAGGGGGTCACCCATCCTAGTAGTACTCTCGCCCAAGCACGTTTAACTTTGGAGTTCTGATGGGATCCAGTGTATTAGTGCTGGTATGATCGCACCTGTCATGTTGAGGGCACAATTCTTTTATGTGTTAACGGTTCACAGTCCCAGCCTAGAGAGATGGCCCATTAAGAAGGCCCAATGGGCTTAACGACAACCCATCCGCTTCAACAACCCAGCATCCTCGCAAGACGTGAGATCGACGACTTGTAGGGCCCTCTAACGTCCCGCGAGTAACGTTGTCATCCTTTTACTTTCTCACGACGTACGATTCGGGACGAAAAAATAGAGTAAAAGAATAAAATGGCCGAAAACTGATGAAAACATTTGATTTTGGGCTCCAAAATCGGGCACGGCGAGCAGGCTAGCTACCTCCGTCATAGAGCTCTCGGATAGCTTTTCAACGGTATGCTGTGCGCCGCGTAGTTCCTTACGGATCAAAAGTTATGGGCACCGAAACGACGGAGACCTGGCCACAAGCCCTACGCCCTCAGTTTGCAGGCCCATCCTCTACGTGAATCGAAGTTGTCTTGCCCAAGGTGCCGTAGGATTCAGTAATAGAAATTTTGTGGATAAAGTATCTTGGCGACCCTAACCAGGGCAAAAAAAATGGAAAAGGGGGGTGCAACACAAGGACTTCCGAGGGGGTCACCCATCCTAGTACTACTCTTGCCCAAGCACGCTTTACTTCGGAGTTCTGATGGGATCCGGTGCATTAGTGCTGGTATGATTGCACTGGTCATGGTGAGGGCACAATTCCTTTATGTGTTAATGGTTCACAGTCTCGGCCTAGAGAGATGGCCCATTCAAAAGGCCCATTGGGCTTAACAACAACCCATCCGCTTCCACAATGCAGCATCCTCGCAAGATGTGATATCGACGCGTTGTAGTGCCCTCTAATGTCTCGCGAGTAACGTTGTAGTGCTCTTAATAGCTCACCACGTACGATTCGGGACGAAAAAACAAAGCAAAAGAAGAAAAGTGGCTGAAAACTGTTGAAAACATTCGATTTTGGGCTCCAAAAATGGGCACAGCGAGCAAACTAGCTACCTCCATCGTAGAGCAAACGGAGAGATTTCCAACGGTATGCTGTGCGCCGCGTAAGTCCTTACGGATCAAAAGTTATGGGCACCGGAGCGACGGAGACCTAGTCACGAGCCCTATGCCCTCAGTTTGCAGGCCTAGCCTCTACGTGAAGCGAAGTTGTCTTGCCCAAGGTGCCGTGGGATTCGGTAATAGAAATTTGGTGGATAAAGTATCTTGGCAACCCTAACCGGGGCAAAAACAATTGAAAAGGGGGGTGCAACACGAGAACATCCCAGGGGGTCAACCATCCTAGTACTACTCTCGCCCAAGCGCGCTTAACTTTGGAGTTCTAATGGGATCCGGTGCGTTAGTGCTGGTATGAGCGCACCCGTCATGTTGAGAAATAATTCCTTTATGTGTTAACGGTTCACAGTCCCAGCCTAGAAAGATGGCCCACTCAAAAATCCCAATGGGCTTAACGACAACCGATCTGCTTGAACAACACAGCATCCTCGCAAGACGTTATATCGACGCGTTGTAGGGCCCTCTAATGTTCCGCGAGTAACGTTGTCGTCCTTTTACTTGCTCACGACGTACGATTCGGGACGAAAAAATAGAGTAAAAGAAGAAAATGACCGAAAACTGATGAAAACATTTGATTTTGGGCTCCAAAATCGGGCACGGTGAGCAGGCTAGCTACCTCCGTCGTAGAGCTCTCGGAGAGCTTTTCAACGGTATGCTGTGCGCCGCGTAGGTCCTTACGGATCAAAAGTTATGGGCACCGAAGCGACGGAGACCTGGTCACAAGCCCTACGCCCTCAGTTTGCGGGCCCATCCTCTACGTGAATCGAAGTTGTCTTGCCCAAGGTGCCGTAGGATTCAGTAATAGAAATTTTGTGGATAAAGTATCTTGGCGACCCTAACCAGGGCAAAAAAAATGGAAAAGGGGGGTGCAACACAAGGACTTCCCAGGGGGTCACCCATCCTAGTACTACTCTTGCCCAAGCACGCTTAACTTCGGAGTTCTGATGGGATCCGGTGCATTAGTGCTGGTATGATTGCACTCGTCATGTTGAGGGCACAATTCCTTTATGTGTTAATGGTTCACAGTCTCAGCCTAGAGAGATGGCCCATTCAAAAGGCCCAATGGGCTTAACGACAACCCATCCGCTTCAACAATGCAGCATCCTCGCAAGATGTGATATCGACGCATTGTAGGGCCCTCTAATGTCTCGCGAGTAACGTTGTAGTCCTTTTAATAGCTCACAACGTACGAATCAGGATGAAAAAACATACCAAAAGAAGTAAAGTGGCTGAAAACTGATGAAAACATTCAATTTTGTGCTACAAAAATGGGCAAAGCGAGCAAACTCGCTGCCTCCGTCGTAGAGCTCTCGGAGAGCTTTCCAACGGTATGCTGTGCGCCGCGCAAGTCCTTACGGATCAAAAGTTATGGGCACCGGAGCGACGGAGACCTAGTCACGAGCCCTACGCCCTCAGTTTGCAGGCCCAGCCTCTGCGTGAAGCGAAGTTGTCTTGCCCAAGGTGCCGTGGGATTCGGTAATAGAAATTTGGTGGATAAAGTATCTTGGCAACCCTAACCAGGGCAAAAAAAATTGAAAAAGGGGGTGCAACACGAGGACTTCCCAAGGGGTCACCCATCCTAGTACTACTCTCGCCCAAGCACGGTTAACTTTGGAGTTCTGATGGGATCTGGTGCATTAGTGCCGGTATGATCGCACCCGTCATGTTGAGGCCACAATTCCTTGATGTGTTAACGGTTCACAGTCCCAGCCTAGAGAGATGGCCCATTCAAAAGGCCCAATGGGCTTAACGACAACCCATCTGCTTGAACAACACAGCATCCTCGCAAGACGTGATATCGATGCGTTGTAGGACCCTCTAATTTTCCGCGAGTAACGTTGTCGTCCTTTTAATAGCTAATGACGTACGATCCAGGATGAAAAAACAGAGCAAAAGAAGAAAAGGGGCCGAAAACTGTTGAAAACGTTCGATTTTAGACTCCAAAAATGGTCATATCGAGGTCGCTCGCTGCCTCCATCGTAGAGCTCTCGGAGAACTTTCCAACGGTATGCTGTGCGCCGCGTAAGTCCTTACGGATCAATAGTTATGGGCACCAGAGCGACGAAGACCTGGTCACGAGCCCTATGCCCTCAGTTTGCAGGCCCAGCCTCTTCGTGAAGCGAAGTTGTCTTGCCCAAGGTGGTGTGGGATTCGGTAATAGAAATTTGGTCGATAAAGTATCTTGGCAACCCTAGCCAGGGCAAAAAAAATTGAAAAGAGGGGTACAATAGGAGGACTTCCTAGGGGGTCACCCATCCTAGTACTACCCTCGCCCAAGCACGCTTAACTTCGGCGTTCTTATGGGATCTGGTGCATTAGTGCTAATATGATCATACCCGTCATGTTGAGGGCACAATTCCTTTATGTGTTAACGGTTCACAGTCCCAGCCTAGAGAGATGGCCTATTCAAAAGGCCCAATGGGCTTAACGACAACCCATCTGCTTCAACAATGCAGCATCCTCGCAAGACATGATATCGAGGCATTGTAGGGCCCTCTAATGTCCCGCGAGTAACGTTGTCATCCTTTTAATAACTCACGACATACGATCCGGGATGAAAAAACAGAGCAAAAGAAGAATAGTGGCTGAAAACTGATGAAAACATTTGATTTTGGGCCCCAAAAATGGGAACAACAAGCAAGCTAGCTACCTCTATCGTATAGCTCTCGGAAAGCTTTCCAACGGTATGCTGTGCGCCGCGTAAGTCCTTACGGATCAAAAGTTATGGGCACCGGAGCGACAGAGACCTGGTCACGAGCCCTACGCCCTCAGTGTGCAGGCCCAGCCTCTACGTGAAGCGAAGTTGTCTTGCCCAATGTGCCGTGGGATTCGGTAATAGAAATGTGGTGGATAAAGTTTCTTGACAACCCTAACGTGGGCAAAAAAACTTGAAAAGGGGGTGCAACACGAGGACTTCCTAGGGGGTCACCCATCCTAGTACTACTCTCGCCCAAGCACGCTTAACTTCAGAGTTCTGATGGGATCCGGTGCATTAGTGCTGGTATGATCGCACCCGTCATGTTTAGGGCACAATTCCTTTATGTGTTAACGGTTCACAGTCACAGCCTAGAGAGATGGCCCATTCAAAAGGCCCAATGGGCTTAACGACAGCGAATCCGCTTCAACAACGCAGCATCCTCGCAAGATGTGATATCGACGCGTTGTAGGGCCCTCTAATGTCTCACGAGTAACGTTGTAGTCCTTTCAATAGCTCACGACGTATGATTCGGGACGAAAAAATAAAGCAAAAGAAGAAAAGTGGCCGAAAACTGATGAAAATGTTCGATTTTAGTCTCTAAAAATGGGCACAACAAACTCGCTCGCTGCCTTCGTCGTAGAGCTCTTGGAGAGCTTTCCAACGGTATGCTGTGCGCCACGTAAGTCCTTACGGATCAAAAGTTATGGGCACCGGAGCGACGGAGACCTGGTCACGAGCCCTACACCCTCAGTTTGCAGGCCCAGTCTCTACGTGAAGTGAAGTTGTCTTGCCCAAGGTGCAGTGGGATTCGGTAATAGAAATTTGGTGGATAAAGTATCTTGGCAACCCTAACCAAGGAAAAAAAATTGAAAAGGGGGGTGCAACACGAGGACTTCCCAAGGGGTCACCCATCCTAGTACTACTCTCGCCCAAGCACGCTTAACTTCAGAGTTCTGATGGGATCCGGTGCATTAGTGCTGATATAATCGCACCCGTCATGTTGAGCGCACAATTCCTTTATGTGTTAACGGTTCATAGTCCCAGCCTAGAGAGATGGCCCATTCAAAAGGCCCAATGGGCTTAACGACAACCCATCCGCTTCAACAACGCAGCATCCTCACAAGATTTGATATCGACGCGTTGTAGGGCCCTCTAATGTCTCTCGAGTAACGTTGTAGTCCTTTTAATAGCTCACGTCGTACGATTCGGGATAAAAAAACAAAGCAAAGGAAAAAAGTGGCCGAAAACTGATGAAAACGTTCGATTTTGGGCTCCAAAAAGGGCACAGCAAGGAAATTTGCTACCTCCGTCGTAGAGCTCTCGGAGAGCTTTCCAACGGTATGCTGTGCGCCGCGTAAGTCCTTACGGATCAAAAGTTATGGGCACCGGAGCGACGGAGACCTGGTCACGAGCCCTACGCCCTCAGTTTGCAAGCCCAGCCTCTACGTGAAGCGAAGTTGTCTTGCCCAAGGTGCCGTGGGATTCGGTAATAGAAATTTGGTGAATAAAGTATCTTGGCAACCCTAACCAGGGCCAAAAAAATTGAAAAGGGGGGTGCAACACGAGGACTTCCCATGGGGTCATCCATCCTAGTACTACTCTCGCCCAAGCAAGCTTAACTTCGGAGTTCTGATGGGATCCGGTACATTAGTGCTGGTATGATCGCACCCATCATGTTGAGGGCATAATTCCTTTATGTATTAACGGTTCACAGTCCCAGCCTAGAGAGATGGCCCATTCTAAAGGTCCAATTGGCTTAACGACAACCCATCTGCTTCAACAACGTAGCATCCTCGCAAGACGTGATATCGACGCGCTGTAGGGCCCTCTAATGTCACGCGAGTAACGTTGTAGTCATTTTAATAGCTCATGACGTACGATTCGGGACGAAAAAATAGAGCAAATGAAGAAAAGTGGCCGAAAACTTATGAAAACATTCGATTTTGGGCCCCTAAAACGGGCATAGCGAGCAGGCTGTCTACCTCCGTCGTAGAGCTCTCGAAGAGCTTCCCAACGGTATGTTGTGCACCGCGTAAGTCCTTACGGATCAAAAGTTATGGGCACCGGAGCGACGGAGACCTGGCCACAAGCCCTACGCCCTCAGTTTACAGGCCCAGCGTCTACGTGAAGCGAAGTTGTGTTGCCCAAGGTGCCGTGGGATTCGGTAATAGAAATTTGTTGGATAAAGTATCTTGACAACCCTAACCAGGGCAAAAAAAATTGAAAAGGGGGGTGCAACATGAGGACTTCCCAGGGGGTCACCCATCCTAGTACTAATCTCGCCCAAGCATGCTTAAGTTCGGAGTTCTGATGGGATCCGATTCATTAGTGCTGGTATGATCGTACCCGTCATGTTGAGGGCGCAATTCCTTTATGTATTAACGGTTCACAGTCCCAGCCTAGAGGGATGGCCCATTCAAAAAGCCCAATGGGCTTAACGACACCGCATCCGCTTCAACAACGCAGCATCCTCGCAAGATGTGATATCTACGCATTGTAGGGCCCTCTAATGTCCCGCGAGTAACGTTGTAGTCCTTTTAATAGCTCACGACGTACGATTCGGGGCGAAAAGACAAAGCAGAAGAAGAAAAGTGGCTGAAAACTGAAGAAAACGTTCGAATTTAGGATCCAACATTGGGCACAACGAGCTCGCTCGCTGCCTCCACCGTAGAGCTCTCGGAGAGCTTTCCAACGGTATGTTGTGCGCCGCGTAAGTCCTTACGGATCAAAATTTATGGGCACCGGAGCGACGGAGACGTGGTCACGAGCCCTACGCCCTCAGTTTGCAGGCCCAGCCGCTACGTGAAGCGAAGTCGTCTTGCCCAAGGTGCCATGGGAATCGGTAATAGAAATTTGGTGGATAAAGTATCTTGGCAACCCTAACCAAGACAAAAAAAATTGAAAAGGGGGGTGCAACACGAGGACTTCCCAGGGGGTCACCCATCCTAGTACTACTCTCGCCCAAGCACGCTTAACTTCGGAGTTCTGATGGGATCCGGTTTATTAGTGCTAATATGATCGCACCAGTCATGTTGAGGGCACAATTCCTTTATTTGTTAACGGTTCACAGTCCCAGCCTTGAGAGATGGCCCATTCAAAAGGCCCAATGGGCTTAACGATAACCCATCTGCTTCAACTATGTGGCGTCCTCACAAGACGTGATATCGACGCATTGTAGGCCCCTCTAATGTCCCGTGAGTAACGTTGTCATCCTTTTAATAGCTCATGACGTACGATCCGGGACAAAAAAATAGAGCAAAAGAAGAAAAGTGGCCGAAAACTGATGAAAACATTCGATTTTGGGCCCCAAAAACGGGCATAGCGAGCAAGCTTGCTGCCTCCGTCGTAGAGCTCTCGGAGAGCTTTCCAACGGTATGCTGTGCACCGCGTAAGTCCTTACGGATCAAAAGTTAGGGGCACCGGAGTGACGGAGACCTGGTCACGAGCCCTATGCCCTCAGTTTGCAGGCCCAGCCGCTACGTGAAGTGAAGTCGTCTTGCCCAAGGTGCCATGGGATTCGGTAATAGAAATTTGGTGGATAAAGTATCTTGGTAACCCTAACCAGGACAAAAAAAATTGAAAAGGGGGGTGCAACACGAGGACTTCCCAGGGGGTCACCCATCCTAGTACTACTCTCGCCCAAGCACGCTTAACTTCGGAGTTCTAATGGGATCCAGTGCATTAGTGCTGATATGATCGCACCCGTCATGTTGAGGGCACAATTCTTTTATGTCTTAACGGTTCACAGTCCCAGCCTTGAGAGATAGCCCATTGAAAAGGCCCAATGGGCGTAACGACAACCCATTTGCTTCAACAATGCAGCATCATCACAAGACGTGATATCGTCGCATTGTAGTGCCCTCTAATGTCCAGCGAGTAACGTTGTCGTCCTTTAAATAGCTCACGACGTATGATCCGAGACGAAAAAACAGAGCAAAAGAATAAAAGTGGCAGAAAACTGATGAAAACATTCGATTTTGGGACCCAAAAAGGGCACAGCAAGCAAGCTAGCTTCCTTCGTCGTAGAGCTCTCAGAGAGCTTTCCAATGGTATGCTGTGCGCTGCGTAAGTCCTTACGGATCAAAAGTTATGGGCACCGGATCGACGGAGACCTGGTCACGAGACCTACGCCCTCAGTTTGCAGGCTCAGCCTCTACGTGAATCGAAGTTGTCTTGCCCAAGGTGCCGTGGGATTCGGTAATAGAAATTTTGTGGATAAAGTATCTTGACAAGCCTAACCAGGGCAAAAAAAATTGAAAAGGGGGGTGCAACACGAGGACTTCCTAGGGGGTCACCCATCCTAGTACTATTGTCACCTAAGCACGCTAAACTTCGGAGTTCTGATGGGATCCGGTGCATTAGTGCTGGTATGATTGCACCCGTCATGTTGAGGGCACAATTCCTTTATGTGTTAACGGTTCACAGTCCCAGTCTAGAGAGATGGCCCATTCAAAAGGCCCAATGGGCTTAACGACAACCCATCCGCTTCAATAACGCAGCATCTTCACAAGATGTGATATCGACGCGTTGTAGGGCCCTCTAATGTCTCGCGAGTAACATTGTAGTCCTTTTAATAGCTCACGTCGTACGATTCGGGACGAAAAAACATAGCAAAGGAAGAAAAGTGGCCGAAAACTGATGAAAACGTTCGATTTTGGGCTCCAAAAAGGGCATAGCAAGCAAGCTTGAAGCCTCTATCGAAGAGCTCTTGGTGAGCTTTCCAACGGTATGCTTTGCGCCGCGTAACTCCTTACGGATCAAAAGTTATGGGCACCGGAGCGACGGAGACCTGGTCATGAGCCCTACGCCCTCAGTTTGCAGGCCCAGCCTCTATGTGAAGCGAAGTTGTCTTGCCCAAGGTGCCATAGGATTCGGTAATAGAAATTTGGTGGATAAAGTATCTTGGCAACCCTAACCAGGGCAAAAAAAATTGAAAAGGTGGGTGCAACATGAGGAATTCCCAGGGGGTCACCCATCCTAGTACTACTCTAGCCCAGGCACGCTTAACTTCAGAGTTCTGATGGGATCCAGTGCATTAGTGCTGGTATGATCGCACCCGTCAAGTTGAGGGCACAATTCCTTTACGTGTTAACGGTTCACAGTCCCAACCTAGAGAGATGGCCCATTCAAAAGGCCCAATGGGCTTAACGACAACCCATCCGCTTCAACAACGCAGCATCCTCGCAAGACGTGATATCGATGCGCTGTAGGGTCCTCTAATATCCCGCGAGTAACGTTGTCGTCATTTTAATAGCTCATGACGTACGATCTGGGATGAAAAAACAGAGCTAAAGAAGAAAAGTGGCCGAAAACTGATGAAAACATTTGATTTTGGGCTCAAAAAACGGGACAGCGAGCAGGCTGGCTACCTCCATCGTAGGGCTCTCGGAGAGCTTCCTAAGGATATGTTGTGTGCCGCGTAAGTCCTTACGGATCAAAAGTTATGGGCACCAGAGCGACCGAGACCTGGTCACAAGCCCTACGCCCTCAGTTTGCCGGCCCAGCCTCTACGTGAAGCGAAGTTGTCTTGCCCAAGGTGCCGTGGGATTCGGTTATAGAAATTTGGTGGATAAAGTATCTTGACAACCCTAACCTGGGCAAAAAAAAATTGATAAAGTGGGTGCAACACGAGGACTTCCTAGGGGGTCACCTATCCTAGTACTACTCTCGCCCAAGGACGCTTAAGTTCGGAGTTCTGATGGGATCCAGTTCATTAGTGCTGGTATGATCGTACCTATCATGTTGAGGGCACAAATCCTTTATGTGTAAACGGTTTACAGTCCCAGCCTAGAAAGATGGCCCATTCAAAAGGCCCAATGGGCTTAACGACAGCGCATCCACATCAACAACGCAGCATCCTCGCAAGATGTGATATCGACACGTTGTAGGGCCCTCTAATGTCCAGCGAGTTACGTTGTAGTCCTTTTAATAGCTCACGACGTACGATTCGAGACGAAAAAACAAAGCAGAAGAAGAAAAGTGGCCAAAAACTGATGAAATCATTCAATTTTAGTCTCCAAAAATGGGCACGACGAGCTCGTTCGCTACGTCCATCGTAGAGATCTCGGAGAGCTTTCCAACGGTATGTTGTGCGCCGCGTAAGTCCTTACGGATCAAAAGTTATCGGCACCGGAGCGACAGAGACCTGGTCACGAGCCCTACGCCCTCAATTTGCAGGCCCACCCTCTACGTGAAGCGAAGTTGTCTTGTCCAAGGTGCCGTGGGATTCGGTAATAGAAATTTGGTGCATAAAGTATCTTGGCAACCCTAACTAGGACAAAAAAAATTGAAAAGGGGGGTAAAACACGAGGACTTCCCAGGGGGTCACCCATCCTAGTGCTACTCTCGCCCAAGCGCGCTTAACTTCGGAGTTCTGATGGGATCCGGTGCATTAGTGCAGATATGATCGCACCCGTCATGTTGATGGCACAATTTCTTTATGTGTTAATGGTTCACAGTCCCAGCCTAGAGAGATGGCCCATTCAAAAGGCCCAATGGGTTTAACGACAACCTATCTGCTTCAAGAATGCAGCATCCTCACAAGACGTGATATCGATGCAATATAGGGCCCTCTAATGTCCGGCGAGTAACGTTGTCGTCCTTTTAATAGCTCACGACGTACGATCCGGGACAAAAAAACAGAGCAAAAGAAGAAAAGTGGCTGAAAACTGATGAAAACATTCGATTTTGGGACTTAAAAAGGGGCACAACGATCAAGCTCGCTACCTCCGTCGTAGAGCTCTCGGAGAGCTTTCCAACGGTATGCTGTGCGCCGCGTAAGTCCTTACGGATCAAAAGTTATGGGCACCGGAGCGACGGAGACCTGGTCACGTGCCCTACGCCCTCAATATGCAGGCCCACCCTCTACGTGAAGAGAAGTTTTCTTGTCCAAGGTGCCGTGGGATTTGGTAATAGAAATTTGGCGGATAAAGTATCTTGGCAACCCTAACCAGGACAAAAAAAATTGAAAAGGGGAGTAAAACACGAGGACTTCCCAGGGGGTCACCCATCCTAGTACTACTCTCGCCCAAGCATGCTTAACTTCGGAGTTCTTATGGGATCCGGTGCATTAGTGCTGATATGATCGCACCCGTCATGTTGAGGGCACAATTCCTTTATGCGTTAAAGGTTCACAGTCACAGCCTAGAGAGATGGCCCATTCTAAAGGTCCAATGGGCTTAACGACAACCCATCTACTTCAACAACGCAGCATCCTCACAAGACGTGATATCGAAGCGTTGTAGGGCCTTCTAATGTCCCGCGAGTAACGTTGTCGTCATTTTTATAGCTCACGACGTACAATCCGGAACGAAAAAATAGAACAGAAGAAGAAAAGTGGAGGAAAATTGTTGAAAATGTTCGATTTTAGGCTCCAAAAATGGGCACAACGAGCTCGCTCGCTGTCTCCGTCGTAGAGATCTCGGAGAGCTTTCCAACGGTATGCTGTGCGCCGCGTAAGTCTTTACGGATCAAAAGTTATGGGCACCCGAGCGACGGAGACCTGGTCACGAGCCCTACGCCCTCCGTTTGCAGACCCAGCCTCTACCTGAAGCGAAGTTGTCTGGCCCAAGGTGCCGTGGGATTCGGTAACATAAATTTGGTGGATAAAGTATCTTGGCAACCCTAACCAGGGCAAAAAAAAATTGAAAAGGGGGGTGCAACATGAGGACTTCCCTGGGGGTCACCCATCCTAGTACTACTCTCGCCCAAACACGCTTAACTTCGGAGTTCTGCTGGGATCCGGTCCATTAGTGCTGATATGATCGCACCTGTCATGTTGAGGGCACAATTCCTTTTTGTGTTAACGGTTCACAGTCCCAGCCTAGATAGATGGCCCATTCAAAAGGCCCAATGGGCTTAACAACAACCCATCCGCTTCAACAACGCAGCATCCTCGCAGGACGTGATATCGATGCGTTGTAGGGCCCTCTAATGTCCCGTGAGTAAGGTTGTTGTCCTTTTAATAGCTCACGACGTACGATCCGGGATGAAAAAATAGAGCAAAAGAATAAAAGTGCCCCAAAACTGATGAAAACGTTCGATTTTGGGCTCCAAAAAGGGCAAAGCGAGCAAGCTGGCTGCCCCCGTCTTTCGAGCTCTTGGAGGGCTTTCCAACGGTATGTTGTGCGCCGCGTAAGTCCTTACGGATCAAAAGTTATGGGCACGGGCGCACCGGAGACCTGGTCATAAGCCCTACGCCCTCAGTTTGCGGGCCCAGCCTCTACGTGAAGCGAAGTTGTCTTGCCCAAGGTGCCGTGGGATTCGGTAATATAAATTTAGTGGAAAAGGTATCTTGACAACCCTAACCAGGGCAAAAAAAAATTGAAAAGGGGGGTGCAACACGAGGACTTCCCTGGGGCTCACGCATCCTAGTACTACTCTCGCCCAAGCACGCTTAAGTTCGGAGTTCTTATGGGATCCGGTGCATTAGTGCTGGTATGATCGCACCCATCATGTTGAGGGCACAATTCCTTTATGTGTTAACGGTTCACAGTCCCAGCCTAGAGAGATGGCCCATTCAAAAGGCCCAATGGGCTTAACGACAACCCATCCTTTTCAACAATGCAGCATCCTCACAAGATGTGATATCAACGCATTGTAGGGCCCTTTAATATCTCACGAGTAACGTTGTTGTCCTTTTAATAGCTCACGACGTACGATTCAGGACGAAAAAACAAAGCAAAAGAAGAAAAGTGGTCAAAAACTGATGAAAACGTTCGATTTTGGGCACCACAAATGGGCACAGCGAGCAGTCTCACTGCATCCGTCGTAGAGCTCTCGGAGAGCTTTCCAATGGTATACTGTACGCCGCGTAAGTCCTTACGGATCAAAAGTTATGGGCACAGGAGCGACGGAGACCTGGTCACGAGCCCTACGTCCAAAGTTTGCTGGCCCTGTGACGCCCGAGAATTTGCCATGCATTTAGCTACTGTTGCATCCCTTATTTGCGCATTTACTTCTATGCCTTATTAACTGACTTGTGACTACTATTCACTCCGTTTTTAAAATGCTTTCTATTAGTTAACTAGCATTTTTATTAAATCATATTAATTGTAAAAGTAGTGGGAAAAATGTGCTTTTGAGCTTAAGGCGTTAGGAAGGCTCGTTTAGAAAATAATTTTAGAAGTCAAATGAATAGTGTTACGTAATAACTTTATAGATTTAATTAGTTAACCAATGTGTCACCCCTTAGACTCGCTTTTAAAGCTTACTACGCGTATTATATTAGACCACTTAAGCACCCAAATGACCCCACCTCAACTTAGCCTTTTATATATCACTTAAACTCTCAAAATGCAAAAGAAAAAAAAAATAAAAAGCTGAAACAGAACAGAGAAAGGCCGACAGCAGCATAGAGAGAAAAGAGGAAAATTTTGTCTTTCAATCCTTCAAACCAAGCCCTCCCAAGCCTTGAGCAAGTGGATTAGGGTGTCTTCAAGCCTCCTAGGTGTTCCTACGCGTAGTGGTGAGGGATTTCATAGCTTGTTTTTGCATTTCTAAATAGTTGTCAATTTCTTGATTTGTTGAAAATGTGATCAAATGCCATTGTAATTGTTATCTATGCTAATATACCATCTATATGAATGCTAGAGAACACATTTGAGCCGTTGTTTTGCTTTTTAAACGGTTAGAATCGTTAGTTTGATTTTTAGGGTGAATAGTGACGTTTTTTCTAGGGTTTTGTGTAATTGCTCGAATTGGCTTGAATTAATGCTTCTAATTGATGCCTTAGGTACTAGTGAAGATAATTAAATAACCCCGTACACTTGCATTGCCCTTAAATCGCCTAAAAATGGAAAATAGCCGACTTTAAGTTAGGGCTTTCGGGGTTAATGCGATTCCGGGTGGATTCGGGCTTCAATTCTAGTTTCCTTAGGCTACCTAGGTGCTATAGATGCCTTGATATCCCTTGTTTGAAGCCCGGACAATGTAGGTGTGGTTTAAAGCCAAAAGAGGGAAATTGGGGCTTTCGGGGTAAACGCGGGCATTTGATTGAGTTCGAGGGTTGAAAGGGTACCTTGGGGGTTAGTTAGAAGGTTGGGAGAGTTTCTTTTGAAAATGAAATCATTAACTTTGGTTTAGAAGAGAAATAGATCGAAAAACAAAGGGGTTTAGGTGCAATTTAAGTTGTCTCACACTTCTAAACCCCTGTCAGGGCTTCTTAAGTGTTTATATATGATTTTAAATTGATTTGGAGCTTTTGGAATGATTCTATGCTTATATGGTATAAGTTCATTTGTAAACCGCTTATTAGCTTCTATCTTTGCTTCTATCCTAACTGCAACGAGGTCAACCTACTTTGTTGATCCTCATATGTGTTAATGCTTATATTATTGTTGTTAACTTGCCATCGTTGAGTGCATTGCATAGTGGTTGCGCAACCATAGTGTCGGGGCGGATGTGTTGAATATCGGCTGGGCGGCAGAGGGCTTGCCGGTGGATATTCAAACTCCGTACCCTATTCCCTCATTCGCCTGGTCCGGAGATTGCCAGGGGATGTTGGGTCGTAGGTTTCGGGGTACATCCGGAGTACACCCACTGGAGTGATTGGGGTTATGCCGGCTTATCGTGATCGTGCTCGTGGTTCGTGGATCGTGATTGAAGACCAGAGAAGATTGGTGTATAGGGGATTGTTGAAATGTATCCTTTTAATTGTGTGGTTATTTAAGTTTTCATTGATTCTTAAATTGATAAAGTGTTATTGTTGTGTAATTGTATTATCTGTTGCATTGCACGCCCCGGGACTATATCCCTCACTGGGCAACAGTGGTTGCTCATACCTCGATATCTGTTTCAGGAGACGCTGAGGGTGATCCCCAGCTTGTTGATTTAGTTGAGGAAGAAGAAGTTCAGATCGAGCCTTTACCTTAGTTGCTGTGTCTGATAACTTGAGGTGGTTAATGATTTTGTTGCTTTGTGGAAGACTCATCTGATTACTTTATGTACTATTTTGTAGCCCAAGGGCTTTGTATATGCTTGTTGTATAAGTTGAAGATTAGATGGATGGGTTGTAGCTTTGAAAGTCTACGAACTGTAATAACTTTTATTCTTGTCTTATTTCCTTGCATGCTTGGGAGTGGATAGTTGATGTAGAATGCTTTATCCCTTAAGTTGCTTTATTGATTTCCTAGAATGTTATGATTATAAGACTAGGCTGTCAACTAGTTCTCGCATGCTTGTGTGTTTTGGAATTATTGTGCACTATAAGGCTCGGATGGCCTTATAGCTTTGTTGTTTAATTGAGAAAAGCTGTATTGTATTGTTGGGACCTTGTTTAAGTGTTTACAGGTTTTCAGAATGTCCACGGTACAGGGGAGACTCTGTCCGTGTGTCGGGTCCGGACTTAACCTTTAGCTTGGGGGTTGGGTCGGGGCGTGACAGGCCCAGCCTCCGCGTGAAGCGAAGTTGTCTCGCCCAAGGTGCCATGGGATTTGGTAATAGAAATTGGGTGGATAAAGTATCTTGATAACCCTAACCAGGGCAAAAAAAATTGAAAAGGGGGGTGCAACACGAGGATTTCCCAAGGGGTCACCAATCCTAGTACTACTCTTACCCAAGCACGCGTAACTTCGGAGTTCTGATCGGATTCGGTGCATTAGTGCTGGTATGATCACACCCGTCATATTGATGGCATAATTCCTTTATGTGTTAACGGTTCACAATCCCAGCCTAGAGAGATGGTCCATTGAAAAGGCCCAATAGGCATAACGACGACCCACCTGCTTCAACAACGCAGCATCCTCGCAAGATGTGATATCGACGCTTTGTAGTGCCCTCTAATGTCTCGCGAGTAACGTTGTAGTCCTTTTAATAGCTCGCGATGTACAATTCGGGATGAAAAAACAAAGCAAAAGAAGAAAAATGGTCAAAAATTGATGAAAACGTTCGATTTTGGGCTCCAAAAATGGCCACAGTGAGCAAGCTAGCTGCCTCCGTCGTAGAGCTCTCGGAGAGCTTTCCAACTGTATACTGTGCGCCATATAAGTCCTTGCGGATCAAAAGTTATGGGCACCGGAGCGACGGAGACCTGGTCACAAGCCCCACGCCCTCGGTTTGCGGGCCCAGCCTCTACCTGAAGCAAAGTTGTCTTGCCCAAGGTGCCGTGGGATTCGGTAATAGAAATGTGGTGGATAAAGTATCTTGGCAACCCTAACCGGGGCAAAAAAAATTGAAAAGCGAGGTGCAACACGAGGACTTCCCAGGGGGTCACCCATCCTAGTACTACTCTCGCCCAAGCACGCTTAACTTCAGAGTTCTGATGGGATCTGGTGCAGTAATGCTGGTATGATCGCACCCGTCATGTTGAGGGTACAATTCCTTTATGTGTTAAAGGTTCACAATCCCAACCTAGAGAGATGGCCCATTAAAAAGGCCCAATGGTCTTAACAACAACCCATCCGCTTCAACAACGCAGCATCCTCGCAAGATGTGAAATCGACGCGTTGTAGGGCACTTTAATGTCTCGCGAGTAATGTTGTAGTCCTTTTAATAGCTCACGACGTACGATTCGGGATGAAAAAACAAAGCAAAAGAAGAAAAGTGGCTGAAAAATGATGAAAACGTTCGATTTTGGGCTCCAAAAAGTGGCACAGCGGGCAAGCTGGCTGCCTCTATTGTAGAGCTCTCGGAGAACTTACCAATGGTATGCTGTGCGCCGCGTAAGTCCTTACGGATCCACAGATATGGGCACCGGAGCGACGGAGACCTGGTCACAAGCCCTACGCCCTCAGTTTGCGGGCCCAGCCTCTACATGAAGCGAAGTTGTCTTGCCGAATGTGCCGTGGGATTCAGTAATAGAAATTTGGTGGATAAAGTATCTTGACAACCCTAACTAGGGCCAAACAAATTTAAAAAGGGGGTGCAACACGAGGACTTCCCAAGGGGTCCCACATCCTAGTACTACTCTCGCCCAAGCACGCTTAACTTCGGAGTTCTGATGGGATCCGATTCATTAATGCTGGTATGATCCCACTCGTCATGTTGAGGGCACAAATCCCTTATGTGTTAACGGTTCACAGTTCCAGCCACGAGAGACGTCCCATACAAAAGGCCCAATGGGCTTTACGATAACCCATCCGCTTTAACAACACAGTATCCTCACAATATGTGATATCGACGCATTGTAGGGCCTTCTAATGTCCCGCGAGTAACGTTGTAGTCCTTTTAATAGCTCACGACGTACGATTCTGGACGAAAAAACAAAGCAAATGAAGAAAAGTGACCGAAAACTGATGAAAACGTTCGATTTTGGGCTCCAAAAAGGGGCACAGGAGGCAAGAAAGTTGCCTCCGTTGTATAGCTCTCGGAGAGCTTTCCAACGGTATGTTGTGCGCCGCGTAAGTCCTTACGGATCAAAAGTTATGGGCACCAGAGCGACGGAGACCTGGTCACAAGCCCTACGCCCCCGGTTTACGGGCCCAACCTCTACGTGAAGCGAAGTTGTCTTGCCTAAGGTGCCGTGGGATTTGGTAACAGAAATTTGGTTGATAAAGTATCTTGGCAACCCTAACAGGGCAAAAAAAATTGAAAAGTGGGGTGCAACACGAGGACTTCCCAGGCGGTCACCCATCCTAGTACTACTCTCGTCCAAGCACGCTTAACTTCGGAGTTCTGATGGGATCCGGTGCATTTGTGCTGGTATGAACGCACCCGTCATGTTGAGGGCACAATTCCTTTATGTGTTAACGGTTCACAGTCCCAGCCTAGAGAGATGGCCTATTCAAAAGGCCCAATGGGCTTAACGACAAACCTTCTGCTTCAACAACACAGCATCCTCGCAAGATGTGATATCGACGGGTTGTAGGGCCCTCTAATGTCTCGCGAGTAATGTTGTAGTCATTTTAATAGCTCACGACGTACGATTCGGGACGAAAAAACAAAGCAAAAGAAGAAAAGTGGCCAAAAACTGATGAAAACATTCAATTTTGGGCCCCAAAAAGGGCAAAGAAAGCAAGCTAGCTGCCTCCGTTGTAGAGCTCTCGGAGTGCTTTCCGACGGTATGCTGTGCGCCGCGTAAGTCCTTGCGGATCAAAAGTTATGGGCACCGGAGCGACGGAGACCTGGTCACGAGCCCTACGCCCTAAGTTTGCGGGCCCAGCTTCCACGTGAAGCGAAGTTGACTTGCCCAAGGTGCCGTGGGATTCATTAATAGAAATTTGGTCGATAAAGTATCTTGACAACCCTAACCAGGGCAAAAAAATTGAAAAGGGGGGTGCAGCCGAGGACTTCCCATGGGGTCACCCATTCTAGTCCTACTCTCGCCCAAGCTGGCTTAACTTCGGAGTTTTGATGGGATCCGGTGCATCAGTACTGCTTTGATTGCACCCGTCATGTTGAGGCACAATTCCTTTATGTGTTAACGGTTCACAGTCACAGCCTAGAGAGATGGTCATTCAAATGGCCCAATGGGCTTAACGACAACCCATCTGCTTCAACAACGCAGCATCCTCACAAGACGTTATATCGACACGTTGGAGGGCCCTCTGATGGCCCGCGAGTAACGTTGTCGTCCTTTTAAAAGCTCAGGACTTACGATCCGGGACGGAAAAATAGAGCAAAAGAAGAAAAGTTGCTGAAAACTGATGAAAATGTTCAATTTTGGGCTCCAAAAATAAGCATAGCGAGCATGCTAGCTGCCTCCATCGTAAAGCTCTCGGAGTGCTTTCCAACGGTATGCTGTGCGCCGCGTAAGACTTACAGATCAAAAGTTATGGGCACCAGGGAGACGGCGACCTGGTCACGAGCCCTACGCCCTTCATTTGCGGGCCCAGCCTCTACGTGAAGCGAAGTTGTCTTGCCCAAGGTGCCGTGGGATTCGGTAATAGAAATTTGGTGGATAAAGTATCTTGGCAACCCTAACCAGGGCAAAAAAAATTGAAAAGGGGGGTGCAACACGAGGACTTCCCAGGGGGTCACCCATCCTAGTACTACTCTCGCCCAAGCACGCTTAACTTCGGAGTTCTGATGGGATCCGGTGCATTATTGCTGGTATGATCGCAACCGTCATGTTGAGGTAAAAATTCCTTTATGTGTTAACGGTTCACAATCCCAGCCTAGAGAGATGGCCCATTCAAAAGGCCCAATGGACTTAATGACAACCCTTCCGCTTCAACAACACAGCATCCTAGCAAGATGTGATATCGACGCATTGTAGGGCCCTTTAATGTCTCGCGAGTAACGTTGTAGTCCTTTTAATAGCTCACGACGTACGATCCGGGACTAAAAAATAGAGCAAAAGAATAAAAGTGGCCAAAAACTGATGAAAAATGTTCGATTTTGGGCTCCAAAAATGGGCATAGAAAGCAAGCTAGCTACCTTCGTCGTAGAGCTCTCAGAGAGCTTTCCAATCGTATGCTGTGCACCGCGTAAGTCCATACAGATAAAAGTTATGGGCACCGGAGCGACAGAGACCTGGTAACGAGCCCTATGCCCTAAGTTTGCGGACCCATCCTCCACGTGAAGCGATGTTGTCTTGCCGAAGGTGCCGTGGGATTCAGTAATAGAAATTTGGTGGATAAAGTATCTTGAGAACCCTAACCAGGGCAAAAAAATACTGAAAATGGGGGTGCAACACGAGCACTTCCCAGGGGGTCACCAACCCTAGTACTCCTCTCGCCCCAGCACGCTTAACTTCGGAGTTCTGATGGGATCCGGTGCATTAGTGCTGGTATGATCACACCCATCATGTTGAGGGCACAATTCCTTTATGTGTTGACTGTTCACAGTCCTAGCCTAGAGAGATGGCCCATTCAAAAGGCCTAATGGGCTTAACGACAACACTTCCGCTTCAACAACGCAGCATCCTCGCAAGATGTGATATCGACGCGTTGTAGGGCCCTCTAATGTCTCTTGAGTAACATTGTAGTCATTTTAATAGCTCACGACGTACGATTCGGGACGAAACAACAAAGCAAAAGAAGAAAAGTGGCCGAAAACTGATGAAAATGTTTAATTTTGTGCTCCAAAAATGGGCAAAGCAAGCAAGCTTGCTACCTTTTTCGTAGAGCTCTCGGAGAGCTTTCCAACGGTATGCTGTGCGCCACGTAAGTCCTTACGGATCAAAACTTATGGGCACCAGAGCGACGGAGACCTGGTCACGAGCCCTACGCCATAAATTTGCGGACCCAGCCTCCACGTGAAGCGAAGTTGTCTTGCCGAAGGTGCTGTGGGATTCAGGAATAGAAATTTGGTGGATAAAGTATCTTGACAACCCTAACCAGGGCAAAAAATATTGAAAAGGCGGGTGCAACACGAGCACTTCCCTGGGGGCCACCCACCCTAGTACTACTCTCGCCCAAGCACGCTTAACTTCGGAGTTCTGATGGGATCCGGTGTATTAGTGCAGGTATGCTCGCACCCGTCATATTGAGGGCACAATTCCTTTATGTGTTAACGGTTCACAATCCCAGCCTAGAGAGATGGCCCATTCAAAAGGCCCAATGGGCTTAACGACAAC
Organism: Ehretia macrophylla; assembly: GCA_037974665.1. Lineage (NCBI taxonomy): Eukaryota > Viridiplantae > Streptophyta > Magnoliopsida > Boraginales > Ehretiaceae > Ehretia > Ehretia macrophylla. Next base: position 85,208,142 of record CM075765.1, on the reverse strand, counting down.
CCATCCGCTTCAACAACGCAGCATCCTCGCAAGATGTGATATCGACGCGATGTAGGGTCCTCTAATGTCTCTTGAGTACCATTGTAGTCCTTTTAACAACTCAGGACGTACGATCCGGGACGGAAAAATAGAGCAAAAGAAGAAAAGTGGCAGAAAACTGATGAAAACGTTCGATTTTGGGCTCAAAAAATGGGCACAGCGAATAGGCAGCTGCCTCTGTCATAGAGCTCTCGGAGAGCTTTCCAACGGTAGGCTGTGCACTGCGAAGTCCTTGCGGATCAAAAGTTATAGGCACTGGAGCGACGGAGACATGGTCACGGGCCCTACGCCCTAACTTTGCAGGCCCAGCCTCCACGTGAAGCGAAGTTGTCTTGCCCAAGGTGCCATGGGATTCGGTAATAGAAATTTGGTGTATAAAGTATCTTGACAACCCTAACCAGGGCCAAAAAAATTGAAAATGGGGGTTCAACACGAGCTCTTCCCATGGAGTCACCAATCCTAGTACTACTCTTACCCAAGCACGCGTAACTTCGGAGTTCTGATGGGATCCGGTGCATTAGTGCTGGTATGATCGCACCCGTCATGTTGAGGGCACAATTTCTTTATGTGTTAACGATTCACAGTCCCATCCTAGAGAGATGGCCCATTCAAAAGGCCCAATGGACTTAACGACAACCCATCCGCTTCAACAACGCAGCATCCTCGCAAGATGTGATATCGACGCGTTGTAGGGCCCTCTAATGTCTGGCGAGTAATGTTGTACTCATTTTAATAGCTCACGACGTACGATTCCGGACGAAAAAACAAAGCATATGAAGAAAAGTGGCCGAAAACAGATGAAAACGTTCGATTTTGGGCTCCAAAAAGAGGCAAAACAAGTAAGCTGGCTACCTCAGTCATAGAGCTCTCGGGGAGCTTTCAAACGGTATGCTGTGCGCCGCGTAAGTCCTTACGGATCAAAAGTTATGGGCACCGGAGCAACAGAGACCTGGTCACGAGCCCTACGTACTAAATTTGCGGACCCATCCTCCACGTGAAGCGAAGTTGTCTTGCCGAAGGTGCCGTGGGATTCGGTAATAGAAATTTGGTGGATAAAGTATCTTGACAACCCTAACCAGGGCAAAAAAAATTGAAAAGGGGGGTGCAACATGAGGATTTCCCAGGGGGTCACCCACCCTAGTACTACTCTCGCCGAAACACGCTTAACTTCGGAGTTCTGATGGGAACCGGTGCATTAGTGCTGGTATAATCACACCCGTCATGTTGAGGGCACAATTCCTTTGTGTGTTAACGGTTCACAGTCCCAGCCTAGAGAGATGGCCCATTCAAAAGGCCCAATAGGCTTCACAACAACCTATCCGCTTCAACAACGCAGCATCCTCGTAAGACGTGATATCGACGAGTTGTAGGGCCCTCTAAGGTCTCGCGAGTAACCTTGTAATCCTTTTAATAGCTCACGACGTACGATTCTGGATGAAAAAACAAAGCAAAAGAAGAAAAGTGGCCGAAAACTGATGAAAACATTCGATTTTGGGTTGCAAAAATGGGCACAGCGAGCAATCTGTTGTAGAGCTCTCGGAGAGCTTTCCAACGGTATGATGTGCGCCGCGTAAGTCCTTACGAATCAAAAGTTATGGGCACCGAAGCGACAGAGACCTCGTCACGAGCCCTACGCCTTAAGTTTGCGGACCCAGCCTCCACGTGAAGCGAAGTTGTCTTGCCGAAGGTGCCGTGGGATTCGGTAATAGAAATTTGGTGGATAAAGTATCTTGACAACCCTAACCAGGGCCAAAAAAATTGAAAAGGGGGGTGCAACACGAGCACTTCCCAGGGGGTCACCCATCCTAGTACTACTCTCGCCCAAGCACGCTTAATTTCGTAGTTCTGATGGGATCCGATGCATTAGTGCTGGTATGATCGCACCCGTCATGGTGAGAGCACATTTCCTTTATGTGTTAACGATTCACAGTCCCAGCCTAGAGAGATGGCCCATTCAAAAGGCCCAATGGGCTTAACGACAACCCATCCGCTTCAACAATGTAACATCCTCGCAAGATGTGATATCGACGGGTTGTAGGGTACCTCTAATGTCGCGCGAGTAATGTTGTAGTCATTTTACTAGCCCACGACGTACGATCTGGGACTAAAAAACTGAGCAAAAGAAGAAAAGTGGTCAAAAATTGATGAAAACTTTGATTTTGGGCTCCAAAAAGGGGCACAGCTAGCAAGCTAGCTGCCTCTGTCGTAGAGCTCTCGGAGAGCTTTCCAACGGTTTGCAGTACGCCACGTAAGTCCTTACGGATCAAAAGTTATGGGCATCGGAGCAACGGAGACCTAGTCACGAGCCCTACGCCTTAAGTTTACGGACCCAGCCTCCACGTGAAGCGAAGTTGTCTTGCCGAAGTTGCCGTGGGATTCGGTAATAGAAATTTGGTGGATAAAGTATCTTGACAACCCTAACCAGGGCAAAAAAAATTGAAAAGGGGGGTGCAACATGAGGACTTCCCACGGGGTCACCCACCCTAGTACTACTCTCGCCCAAGCACTCTTAACTTCAGAGTTCTTATGGGATCCGGTGCATTAGTGCTGGTATGATCGCACCCGTCATGTTGAGGGCACAATTCCTTTATGTGTTAACGGTTCACAGTCCTAGCCTAGAGGGATGGCCCATTCAAAAGGCCCAATGGGCTTAACGACAACTCATCCGCTTCAACAACGCAGCATCCTCGCAAGATGTGATATTGACACGTTGTAGGGCCTTCTAATGTCTCGTGAGTAACGTTGTAGTCATTTTAACAGCGCACGACATACGATTCGGGATGAAAAAATAAAGCAAAAGAAGTAAAGTGGCCGAAAATTGATGAAAACGTTCGATTTTGGGCTCCAAAAAGGGGCACAGCGAGCAAGCTGGCTGCCTCCATCATAGAACTCTCGGAGAGCTTTCCAACGGTATGCTGTGCGCCACGTAAGTCCTTACAGATCAAAAGTTATGGGCTCCGGAGCGACGGAGACCTGGTCACAAGCCCTACGCCCTCGATTTGTGGGCCCAGCCTCCTCGTGAAGCGAAGTTGTCTTGCCGAAGGTGCCGTGGGATTCGGTAATAGAAATTTGGTGGATAAAGTATCTTGACAACCCTAACCAGGGCAAAAAAAATTGAAAAGGGGGGTGCTACACGAGGCCTTCCCAGGGGGTCACCCATCCTAGTACTACTCTCGCCCAAGCACGATTAACTTCGGAGTTCTGACGGGATCCGGTGCATTAGTGTTGGTATGATCGCACCCGTCATGTTGAGGGCACAATTCCTTTATGTGTTAACAGCTCACAGTCCCAGCCTAGAGAGATGGCCCATTCAAAAGGCCCAAGGGGCTTAACGACATCCCATCCACTTCAACAACGCAGTATCCTCGCAAGACGTGATATCGACACGTTGTAGGGCCTTCTAATGTCCCGCGAGTAACGTTGTCGTCTTTTTAATAGCTAACTACGTACGATCCGGGACAGAAAAACATAGCAAAAGAATAAAAGTGGCCAAAAATTGATAAAAACGTTCGATTTTGGGTCCAAAAAGGGGCACACCAACCAAGCTGGCTGCCTCCGTTGTAGAGCTCTCGGATAGCTTTCCAACGGTATGCTTTCCAACGGTATGCTTTATGCCGCATAAGTCCTTACAGATCAAAAGTTATGGGCACCGGAGCAACAGAGACTTAGTCACAAGCCCTACGCCCTCCGTTTGCGGGCCCAGCCTCTACGTGAAGCGAAGTTGTGTTGCCCAAGGTGCCATGAGATTCGGTAATAGAAATTTGTAGGGCCCTCTAATGTCCAGCGAGTAACGTTGTTGTCATTTTAATAGCTCACGACGTACGATCCGGGATGGGAAAACAGAGCAAAAGAAGAAAAGAGGCCAAAAACTGATGAAAACGTTCGAATTTGGGCTCCAAAAATGGGTAAAGCGAGCAAGCTGGCTGCTTCTTTTGTAGAGATCTCGGAGGTCTTTCCAACGGTATGCTGTGTGCCGCGTAAGTCCTTACGGATCAAAATTTATGGGCACCGGAGCGACGGAGACCTGGTCACAAGCCCTACGCCCTCGGTTTGCGGGCCCAGCCTCTACGTGAAGTGAAGTTGTCTTGCCCAAGGTGCCGTGGGATTAGGTAATAGAAATTTGGGGGATAAACTAACTTGGCAACCCTAACCAGGGCAAAAAAAATCTAAAAAGGGGGTGTAACACGAGCACTTCCCAGGGGGTCACCCATCCTAGTACTACTCTCGCCCAGGCACGCTTAACTTCGGAGTTCTGATGGGATTCAGTGCATTAGTGCTGGTATGATCGCACCCGTCATGTTGGGGGCACAATTCCTTTATGTGTCAACGGTTCACAGTCCCAGCCTAGAGAGATGGCCCATTCAAAAGGCCCAATGGGCTTAACGACAACCCATCTGTTTCAACAACGCAGCATCCTCGCAAGACGTGATATCGACGCATTGTAGGGCCCTCTAATGTTCCGCGAGTTAAGTTGTCGTCCTTTAAATAGCTCATGACGTACGATCCGGGATGGAAAAACAGAACAAAAGAAAAAAAGTGGCCGAAAATTGATGAAAATGTTCAATTTTGGGCTCCAAAAATGGGCACAGCTAGCAAGCTAGCTGCCTCCGTCGTAGAGCCCTCAGAGAGCTTTCCGACGGTTTGCTGTGCGCCGCGTAAGTCCTTACGGATCAAAAGTTATGGGCACCGGAGCGACGGAGACCTGGTCACAAGCCCTACGCCCTCGGTTTGCGGGGCCCAGCCTCTACGTGAAGGGAAATTGTCTTGCCCAAGGTGCCGTGGGATTTGGAAATAGAAATTTGGTGGATAAAGTATCTTGGCAACCTTAACCAGGGCAAAAAAAATTGAAAAAGGGGGTGCAACACGAGGACTTCCCAGGGGGTCACCCATCCTAGTACTACTCTCCCCCAAGCACGATTAACTTCGGAGTTCTGATGCGATCCGGTGAATTAGTACTGGTATGTTCGCACCCGTCATGTTGAGGGCACAATTCCGTTTTGTGTTAACGGCTCACAATCCCAGCCTAGAGAGATGGCCCATTCAAAAGGCCCAATGGGCTTAACGACAACCCATCCGCTTCAACAACGTCGCATCCTCGCAAGACGTGATATCGACGCTTTGTAAGGCCCTCTAATGTCCAACGAATAACGTTGTCGACCTTTTAATGGCTCACGACAGACGATCCGAGATGAAAAAATAGAGCAAAAGAAGAAATGTGGCTGAAAACTGATGAAAACTTTCGATTTTGGGCTCCAAAAAGGGCACAGTGAGCAAGCTGGCTGCCTCTATTGTACAGCTCTCGTAGCGCTTTCCAACGGTATGCTGTGCGCCACGTAAGTCCTTACGGATCAAAAGTTATAGGCACCGGAGCGACGGAGACTTGGTCACATGCCCTACACCCGCGATTTGTGGGCACAGCCTCTACGTGAAGCGAAGTTGACTTGCCCAAGGTGCCATGGGATTCGGTAATAGAAATTTGGTGGATAAAGTATCTTGGCAACCTTAACCAGGGCAAAAAAAATTGAAAAAAGGGTGCAACATGAGGACCTCCCAAGGGGTCACCCATCCTAGTACTACTCTCGCCCAAGCACGCTTAACTTCGGAGTTCTGATGGGATCCGGTGCATTAGTGCTGGTATGATCACACCCGTCATGTTGAGGGCACAATTCCCTTATGTGTTAACGGTTCACAGTCCCAGCCTAGAGATATGGCCCATTCAAAAGGCCCAATGGGATTAACAACAACCTATCCGCTTCAACAACGCAACGTCCTCGCAAGACGTGATATCGACGCGTTGTAGGGCCCTTTAATGTCCCGCGAGTAACATTGTCGTCCTTTTAATAGCTCACGACATACGATCCGGGATGGAAAAACAGAGCAAAAGAAGAAAAGTGGCCGAAAACTGATGAAAACGTTAGATTTTGGTCTCCAAAAAGGGGCACAGTGAGCAATCTTGCTGCCTCTGTAGTAGAGCTCTCGGAGAGCTTTCCAACGGTATGTTGTGTGATGTGTAAGTCCTTACGGATCAAAATTTATGGGTATCGGAGCGACAGAGACCTGGTCACAAGCCCTACGCCCTCGGTTTGCGGGACCAGCCTCTACGTGAAGTGAAGTTGTCTTGCCCAAGGTACAGTGTGATTCGGTAATAGAAATTTGGTGGATAATGTATTTTGGCAACCTTAACCAGGGCAAAAAAATTTGAAAAGGGGGGTGCAACACTAGGACTTCCCACGGGGTCACCCATCCTAGTACTACTCTCGCCCAAGCACGCTTAACTTCAGAGTTCTGATGGGATCCGGTGCATTAGTGCTGGTATGATCGCACCCGTCATGTTGATGGCACAATTCCTTTATGTGTTAACGGCTCACAGTCCCAGCCTAGAGAGATGGCCCATTCAAAAGGCCCAATGGGCTTAAAGACGTAATATCGACGTGTTGTAGGGCCCTCTAATGTCCCGCGAGTAACGTTGTCATCCTTTTAACATCTCACGACTTACGATCCGGGACAGAAAAACAGAGCAAAAGAAGCAAAATGGCTGAAAACTGATGAAAATGTTCGATTTTGTGCTCCAAAAAGGGGCACAGCGAGCAAGCTAGCTGCCTCTTTCGTAGAGCTCTCGGCGAGCTTTCCAACGGTATGCTTTATACAACGTAAGTCCATACAGATCAAAAGTTATGGGCACCCGAGCGACGGAGACTTAGTCACAAGCCCTACGCCCTCGGTTTGCGGGCCCAGCCTCTACGTGAAGCGAAGTTGTATTGCTCAAGGTGCCGTGGGATTCAGTAATAGAAATTTGGTGGGTAAAGTATCTTGGCAACGCTAACCAGGGAAAAAAAAATTGAAAAGGAGGGTGCGACACGAGGACTTCCCAGGGGGTCACCCATCCTACTACTACTCTCGCCCAAGCATGCTTACCTTCGGAGTTCTGATGGGATCCGGCACATTAGTGTTGGTATGATCACACCCGTCATGTTGAGGGCACAATTCCTTTCTGTGTTAACGGTTCACAATCCCAGCCTAGAGAGATGCCCATTCAAAAGGCCCAATGGTCTTAACGACAACCCATCTGCTTCAATAACGTAGCATCCTCGCAAGACGTGATATCGACACGTTGTAAGGCCCTCTAATGTCCCACGAGTAACGTTGTCATCCTTTTAATAGCTCACGACGTACGATCCGGGACAGAAAAACAGAGCAAAAGAAGAAAAGTGGCCGAAAACTGATGAAAATGTTCGATTTTGAGCTCCAAAAATGGGCACAATGAGCAAGCTTGCTGCATCTGTCGTGGAGCTCCCGGAGTGCTTTCCAACGGTATGCTGTGCGCCGCGTAAGTCCTTAAGGATCAAAAGTTATGGGCACCGGAGCGACGGAGACGTGGTCACATGCCCTAAGCCCTCGGTTTGTGGGCCCAACCTCTACGTGAAGTGAACTTGTCTTGCCCAAGGTGCTGTGGGATTCGGTAATAGAAATTTGGTGGATAAAGTATCTTGGCAAACCTAACCAAGGCAAAAAAAATTGAAAAAGGGGGTGCAAAACGAGGACTTCCCAGGGGGTCACCCATCCGAGTACTACTCTCGCCCAAACACGTTTAACTTCGGAGTTCCGATAGCATCCGGTGCATTAGTGCTGGTATGATCGCACCCATCATGTTGAGGGCACAATTCCTTTATGTGTTAACGGTTCACAGTCCCAGCCTAGAGAGATGGCCCATTCAAAAGGCCGAATGGGCTTAACGACAACCCATCCATTTCAACAACACATCATCCTCGCAAGACGTGATATCGACACGTTGTAGGACCCTCTAATGTACCACGAGTAACGTTGTCATCCTTTTAATAGCTCACGACGTATGATCCGGGAAGGAAAAACAGAGCAAAAGAAGAAAAGGGGCCGAAAATTGATGAAAATGATCGATTTTGGACTCCAAAAATGGGCAAAGCTTGCACGCTAGCTGCCTACGTCGTAGAGCTCTCGGAGAGCTTTCCAACAGTTTGCTGTGCACCGCGTAAGTCCTTAGAGATTAAAAGTTATGTGAACGGGAGCGACAGAGACCTGGTCACAAGCCCTACGCCCACGGTTTGCGGGCCCAGCCTCTACGTGAATCGAAGTTGTCTTGCCTAAGGTGCCGTGGGATTTGGTAATAGAAATTTGGGGGATAAAGCATCTTGGCAACCCTAACCAGGACAAAAAAAAATTGAAAAGGGGGGTGCAACACGAGGACTTCCCAGGGGGTCACCCATCCTAGTACTACTCTCGCCCAAGCACGATTAACTTCGGAGTTCTGATGGGATCCGGTGCATTAGTGCTGGTATGATCACACCCGTCATGTTGAGGGCACAATTCCTTTATGTGTTAACGGCTCACAGTCCCAGCCTAGAGAGATGGCCGATTCAAAAGGCCCAATGGGCTTAACGACAACCCATCCGCTTCAACAACGCAGCATCCTCGCAAGACGTGATATCGACACGTTGTAGGGCCCTCTAATGTCCAGCGAGTAACGTTGTCGTCGTTTTAATAGCTCACGACGTACGATCCGGGATGGAAAAACATAGCAAAAGAAGAAAAGTGGCCAAAAACTGATGAAAACGTTCGATTTTGGGCTCCAAAAATGGGTAAAGCGAGCAAGCTGGCTGCTTCTTTAGTAGAGATCTCAGAGGGCTTTCCAACGGTATGCTGTGTGCCGCATAAGTCCTTACAGATCAAAATTTATGGGCACCGGAGCGACGGAGACCTGGTGACAAGCCCTACGCCCTCGGTTTGCGGGCCCAACCTCTACGTGAAGTGAAGTTGTCTTGCCCAAGGTGCCGTGGGATTCGGTAATATAAATTTGGGGGATAAACTATCTTGGCAACCCTAACCAGGGCAAAAAAAAATCTAAAAAGGGGGTGTAACACGAGCACTTCCCAGGGGGTCACCCATCCTAGTACTACTCTCGCCCAAGCACAGTTAACTTCGGAGTTCTGATGGGATTCAGTGCATTAGTGCTGGTATGATTGCACCCGTCATGTTGAGGGCACAATTCCTTTATGTGTTAACGGTTCACAGTCCCAGCCTAGAGAGATGGCCCATTCAAAAGGCCCAATGGGCTTAACGACAACCCATCTGTTTCAACAACGCAGCATCCTCGCAAGACGTGATATCGACGCATTGTAGGGCCCTCTAATGTCCCGCGAGTAACGTTGTCATCCTTTAAATAGCTCACGACGTACGATCCGGGACGGAAAAAAAGAGCAAAAGAAGAAAAGTGGCCGAAAATTGATGAAAATGTTCAATTTTGGGCTCCAAAAATGGGCACAGCTAGCAAGCTAGCTGCCTCCGTCGTAGAGCCCTCAGAGAGCTTTCCGACGGTTTGCTGTGCGCCGCGTAAGTCCTTACGGATCAAAAGTTATGGGCACCGGAGCGACGGAGACCTAGTCACAAGCCCTACGCCCTCGGTTTACGGGGCCCAGCCTCTACGTGAAGCGAAATTGTCTTGCCCAAGGTACCGTGGGATTTGGTAATAGAAATTTGGTGGATAAAGTATCTTGGCAACCCTAACCAGGGCAAAAAAAATTGAAAAATGGGGTGCAACACGAGGACTTCCCAGGGGGTCACCCATCCTAGTACTACTCTCCCCTAAGCACGATTAACTTCGGAGTTCTGATGGGATCCGGTGAATTAGTACTGGTATGTTCGCACCCGTCATGTTGAGGGCACAATTCCGTTATGTGTTAACGGCTCACAGTCCCAGCCTAGAGAGATGGCCCATTCAAAAGGCCCAATGGGCTTAACGACAACCCATCCGCTTCAACAACGTAGCATCCTCGCAAGATGTGATATCGACGCGTTGTAAGGCCCTCTAATGTCCAACGAATAATGTTGTCGTCCTTTTAATGGCTCACGACAGACAATCTGAGATGAAAAAATAGAGCAAAAGAAGAAATGTGGCCGAAAACTGATGAAAACGTTCGATTTTGGTCTCCAAAAAGGGCACAGTGAGCAAGCTGGCTGCCTGCATCGTAGAGCTCTCGTAGCGCTTTCCAACGGTATGCTGTGCGCCACGTAAGTCCTTACGGATCAAAAGTTATAGGCACCAGAGCGACGGAGACTTGGTCACAAGCCCTACACCCGCGATTTGTGGGCACAGCCTCTACGTGAAGCGAAGTTGTCTTGCCCAAGGTGCCGTGGGATTCGGTAATAGAAATTTGGTGGATAAAGTATCTTGGCAACCTTAACCAGGGCAAAAAAAATTGAAAAAGGGGTGCAACACGAGGACTTCCCAAGGGGTCACCCATCCTAGTACTACTCTCGCCCAAGCACGCTTAACTTCGGAGTTCTGATGGGATCCAGTGCATTAGTGCTGGTATGATCGCACCCATCATGTTGAGGGCACAATTCCCTTATGGGTTAACGGTTCACAGTCCCAGCCTAGAGAGATTGCCCATTCAAAAGGCCCAATAGGATTAACAACAGCCTATCCGCTTCAACAATGCAACATCCTCGCAGGACGTGATATCGACGCGTTGTAGGGCCCTTTAATGTCCCGCGAGTAACGTTGTCATCATTTTAATAGCCCACGACGTACGATCCGGGATGGAAAAATAGAGCAAAATAGAAAAGTGACCGAAAACTGATGAAAACGTTAGATTTTGGGCTCCAAAAAGGCGCACAGTGAGCAATCTTGCTGCCTCTATCGTAGAGCTCTCTGAGAGCTTTCCAACGGTATGTTTTGTGCCTTGTAAGTCCTTACGGATCAAAATTTATGGGTACCGGAGCGACAGAGACCTGGTCACAAGCCCTACGCCCTCGGTTTGCGGGACCAGCCTCTACGTGAAGTGAAGTTGTCTTGCCCAAGGTACCGTGTGATTCGGTAATAGAAATTTGGTGGATAATGTATCTTGGCAACCTTAACCAGGGCAAAAAAAATTGAAAAGGGGGGTGCAACACTAGGACTTCCCACGGGGTCACCCATCCTAGTACTACTCTCGCCCAAGCACGCTTAACTTCAGAGTTCTGATGGGATCCGGTGCATTAGTGCTGGTATGATCGCACCCGCCATGTTGAGGGCACAATTCCTTTATGTGTTAATGGCTCACAGTCCCAGCCTAGAGAGATGGCCCATTCAAAAGGCCCAATGGGCTTAACGACAGCCCATCCGCTTCAACAACGCAGCATCCACGCAAGACGTGATATCGACACGTTGTAGGGCTCTTTAATGTCCCGCGAGTAACGTTGTCTTCATTTCAATAGTGGACGACGTACGATCCAGGACGGAAAAACAGAGTAAAAGAAGAAAAGTTGCCCAACACTGATGAAAACATTTGATTTTGGGCTCCAAAAACGGGCACAGCGAGGAAGCTGGCTGCCTCCGTTGTAGAGCACTCAGAGAGCTTTCCAACGGTATGCTTTATGCCACGTAAGTCCTTACGGATCAAAATTTATGGGCACCGGAGCGACAGAGACCTGGTCACAAGCCCCACGCCTTCGGTTTGCGGGCCCAGCCTCTACGTGAAGGTAAGTTGTCTTGCCCAAGGTGCTATGGGATTCGGTAATAGAAATTTGGTGGATAAAGTATCTTGGCAACCCTAACCAGGGAAAAAAAAATTGAAAGGGGGGGTGCAACACGAGGACTTCCCAGGGGGTCAACCATCCTAGTACTACTCTCACCCAAGCTCGCTTAACCTCGGAGTTCTGATGGGATCCGATGCATTAGTGCTAGTATGATCGAACCCGTCATGTTGAAGGCACAATTCCTTTATGTGTTAACGGCTCACAGTCCCAGCCAAGAAAGATGGCCCATTCAAAAGGCCCAATGGGCTTAACAACAACCCATCCACTTCAACAACTCAGCATCCTCGCAAGACGTGATATCGACACGTTGTAGGGCTCTCTAATGTCCAGCGAGTAACGTTGTCGTCCTTTTAATAGCTTATGACGTACGATCCGGTACGAAAAAATAGAGCAAAAGAAGGAAAGTGGCCGAAGACTGATGAAAACGTTCGATTTTGGGCTCCATAAATAGGCATAGCGAGCAGGCTGGTGACTTCCATCGTAGAGCACTCGGAGAGCTTTCCAACAGTATGCTGTGCGCCTCGTAAGTCCTTACGGATCAAAAGTTATGGGAACCGGAGCGACGGAGACCTGGTCACAAGCCCTACACCCTCGGTTTGCGGGCCCAACCTCTACGTGAAGCGAAGTTGTCTTGCCCAAGGGGCCTTGGGATTCGGTAATAGAAATTTGGTTGATAAAGTATCTTGGCAACCCTAACCAAGGCAAAAAAAATTGAAAAGGGGGGTTCAACACGAGGACTTCCAAGGGGGTCACCCATCCTAGTACTACTCTCGCCCAAGCACGCTTAACTTCAGAGTTCTGATGGGATTCGGTGCATTAGTGCTGCTATGATCGCACCCGTCATATTGAGGGCACAATTCCTTTATGTGTTAACGGCTCACAGTCCCAGCCTAGAGAGATGGCCCATTCAAAAGGCCCAATGGGCTTAACGACAACCCATCTGCTTCAACAACGCAGCATCCTCGCAAGACGTGATATTGACGCACTGTAGGGCCCTCTAATGTCCCGCGAGAAACATTGTCGTCCTTTTAATAGCTCACGACGTACGATCCGGGACGGAAAAACAAAGTAAAAGAAAAAAGTGGCCGAAAACTAATTAAAACGTTCGATTTTGTGCTCCAAAAATGGACAAAGCGAGCAAGCTTTCTACCTCTATCGTAGAGCTCTCAAAGAGCTTTCTAACGGTATGCTGTGCGCCGCGTAAGTCCTTACGGATCAAAAGTTATGGGCACCGGAGCAACGGAGACCTGGTCACAAGCCCTACCCCCTCGGTATGCTGGCCCAGTCTCTACGTGAAGCGCAATTGTCTTGCCCAAGGTGCCATTGGATTCGGTAATAGAAATTTGGTGGATAAAGTATCTTGGCAAACCTAACAAGGGCAAAAAAAATTGAAAATGGGGGAGCAACACGAGGACTTCCTAGGGGGTCACCCATCCTAGTACTACTCTCGTCCAAGCACGCTTAACTTTGAAGTTCTGATGGGATCCGGTGCATTAGTACTGGTATGATGGCACCCGTCATGTAGATGGCACAATTCCTTTATGTGTTAATGGTTCACAGTCCTAGCCTAGAGAGATGGTCCATTCAAAAGGCCCAATGGGCTTAACGACAACCCATCCGCTTCAACAACACATCATTCTCGCAAGACGTGATATCGATGCGTTGTAGGGCCCTCTAATGTCCCGCGAGTAATGTTGTCGTCCTTTTAATAGCTCACAACGTATGATCCGAGACGGAAAAACAGAGCAAAAGAAGAAAAAAGGCCAAAAATTGATGAAAACGTTTGATTTTGGGCTCCAAAAAGGGGAACAGCGAGCAAGCTTGCTGCCTCAATCGTAGAGCTCTCGAAGAGCTTTCCAACGGTATGCTGTGTGCCGCGTAAGTCCTTACGAATCAAAATTTATGGGCACCGGAGCGACGGAGAACTGGTCACAAGCCCTACGCCCGCGGTTTGCGGGCCCAGCCTCTACGTGAAGCGAAGTTGTCTTGCCCAAGGTGCTGTGGTAATCGGTAATAGAAATTTGGGGGATAAAGTATCTTGGCAACCCTAACCAGGGAAAAAATATTGAAAAGGTGGGTGCAACACGAGGACTTCCCAGGGTGTCACCCATCCTAGTACTACACTCGCCCAAGCACGCTTAACTTCGGAGTTCTGTTGGGATCCGGTGCATTAGTGCTGGTATGATCGCACCCGTCATGTTAAGGGCACAATTCCTTTATGTGTTAACGGTTCACAGTCCCAGCCTAGAGGGATGGCCCATTCAAAAGGCCCAATGTGCTTAACGACAACCCATCCGCTTCAACAACGTAGCATCCTCGCAAGACGTGATATTGACGCATTGTAGGGCCCTCTAATGTCCCGCGAGTAAAGTTGTCGTCATTTTAATTGCTCACGACGTACGATCCGGGACGGAAAAACAGAGCAAAAGAAGAAAAGTGGCCGAAAACTTATGAAAAGGTTCGATTTTGGGCTTCATAAACAGGCATAGCAAGCAGACTGGTGACCTCCGTCGTAGAGCTCTCGGAGTGCTTTCCAACAGTATGCTGTGCGCCGCATAAGTCCTTACGGATCAAAAGTTATGGGCACCGCAGCGACGGAGACCTGGTCACAAGCCCTGCACCCTCGGTTTTTGGGCCCAGCCTCTACGTGAAGCGAAGTTGTCTTGCCCAAGTGGCCGTGGGATTCGGTAATCGAAATTTGGTGGATAAAGTATCTTGGCAACCCTAACCAAGGCAAAAAAAATTGAAAAGGGGGGTTCAACACGAGGACTTCCCAGGGGGTCACCCATCCTAGTACTACTCTCGCCCAAGCACGCTTAACTTCAGAGTTCTGATAGGATCTGGTGCATTAGTGATGGTATTATCGCACACGTCATGTTGAGGGCACAATTCCTTTATGTGTTAACGGCTCACAGTCCCAGCCTAGAGAGATGGCCCATTCAAAAGGCCCAATGGGCTTAACGACAACCCATCCGCTTCAACAACAAAGCATCCTCGTAAGACGTGATATCGACGCGCTGTAGGGCCCTCTAATGTCCCGCGAGTAACATTGTCGTCCTTTTGATAGCTCACGACGTACGATCCGGGACGGAAAAACAGAGAAAAGGAAAAGAAGTGGCCGAAAACTGATGAAAACGTTCGATTTTGGACTCCAAAAAGGGCAAAGCGAACAAGCTTGCTGCCTCCATCGTAGAGCTCTCGAAGAGCTTTTCAACGGTATGTTGTACGCCGCGCAAGTCCTTACGGATCAAAAGTTATGGGCATCGGAGCAACGGAGACCTGGTCACAAGCCCTACACCCTCGGTTTGCGGGCCCAGCCTCTACGTGAAGCGAAATTGTAATGCCCAAGGTGCCGTGGGATTCGGTAATAGAAATTTGGTGGATAAAGTATCTTGGCAACCCTAACAATGGCAAAAAAAATTGAAAAGGGGGGAGCTACACGAGGACTTCCTAGGGGGTCACCCATCCTAGTACTAATCTCGTCCAAGCACGCTTAACTTCGAAGTTCTGATGGTATCCGGTGCATTAGTGCTGGTATGATCGCACCCGTCATGTAGAGGGCACAATTCCTTTATGTGTTAATGGTTCACAGTCCTAGCCTAGAGAGATGGTCCATTCCAAAGGCCCAATGG
Organism: Ehretia macrophylla; assembly: GCA_037974665.1. NCBI lineage: Eukaryota > Viridiplantae > Streptophyta > Magnoliopsida > Boraginales > Ehretiaceae > Ehretia > Ehretia macrophylla. The sequence continues at coordinate 85,192,921 of CM075765.1, read as the reverse complement.
GCTTAACGACAACCCATCCGCTTCAACAATGCAGCATCCTCGCAAGACGTGATATCAATGTGTTGTAGGGCCCTCTAATGTCCAGCGAGTAACGTTGTCGTCCTTTAATAGCTCACGACGTACGATCCGAGACAGAAAAACAGAGCAAAAGAAGAAAAATGGCCGAAAATTGATGAAAACGTTCGATTTTGGGCTCCAAAAAGGGGCAAAGTGAGCAAGCTTGCTGCCTCCATCGTAGAGCTCTCGAAGAGCTTTCCAACGGTATGCTGTGTGCCGCGTAAGTCCTTACGGATCAAAATTTATGGGCACCGGAGCGACGGAGACCTGGTCACAAGCCCTACGCCCTCGGTTTGTGGGCCCAGCCTCTGCGTGAAGCGAAGTTGTCTTGCCCAAGGTGCCATGGGATTCAGTCATAGAAATTTGGTTGATAATGTATCTTGGCAACCCTAACCAGGGAAAAAAAATTGAAATGGTGGGTGCAACACGAGGACTTCCCATGGGGTCACCCATCCTAGTACTACTCTCGCCCAAGCACGCTTAACTTCGGAGTTCTGATGGGATCCGGTACATTAGTGCTGGTATGATTGCACCTGTCATTTTGAAGGCACAATTCCTTTATGTGCTAACGGTGCACAATCCCAGCCTAGAGTGATGGCCCATTCAAAAGGCCCAATGTGCTTAACGACATCCCATCCGCTTCAACAACGCAGCATCCTCGCAAGACGTGATATTGAACCGTTGTAGGGCCCTCTAATGTCCCGCAAGTAGAGTTGTCGTCGTTTTAATAGCTCACGACGTACGATCCGGGACGAAAAAACAGAGCAAAAGTAGAAAAGTGGCCAAAACTGATGAAAACGTTCAATTTTGGGCTCCATAAACAAGCACAGCGAGCAGGCTGGTGACCTCCGTCGTATAGCTCTCGGAGAGCTTTCCAACAGTATGTTGTGCGCTGCGTAAGTCCTTACGGATCAAAAGTTATGGGCACCGGAGCATTGGAGACCTGGTCACAAGCCCTACACCCTCGGTTTTCGGGCCCAGCCTCTACGTGAAGCGAAGTTGTCTTGCCCAAGGGGCCGTGGGATTCGGTAATAGAAATTTGGTGGATAAAGTATCTTGGCAACCCTAACCAAGGCAAAAAAATTTGAAAAGGGGGGTTCAACACGAGGACTTCCCAGGGGGTCACCCATCCAAGTACTACTCTCGCCCAAGAATGCTTAACTTCATAGTATTGATAGGATCCGGTGCATTAGTGCTGGTCTTATCACACCCGTCATGTTGAGGGCACAATTCCTTTATGTGTTTATGGCTCACAGTCCCAGCCTAGAGAGATGGCCCATTCAAAAGGCCCAATGGCTTAACGACAACCCATCTACTTCAACAACGCAGCATCCTCGCAAGACATTATATCGACGCGTTGTAGGGCCCCCTAATGTCCCGCGAGTAACATTGTCATCCTTTTAATAGCTCACGACGTACGATCCGGGTCAAAAAAACAGAGCAAACGAAGAAAAGTGGCCAAATACTGTTGAAAACATTCGATTTTGGGCTCCAAAAAAGGGCAAAGCGAGCAAACTAGCTACCTCGGTCGTAGAGCTCTCGGAGAACTTTCCAATGGTACGGTTTGCGCTGCGTAAGTCCTTACGGGTCAAAAGTTATGGGCACCGGAGCAACGGAGACCTTGTCACAAGCCCTACACCCTCGGTTTGCTGGCCCAACCTTTACGTGAAGCAAAATTGTCTTGCCCAAGGTCCCGTGGAATTCGGTAATAGAAATCTGGTGGATAAAGTCTCTTGGGAACCCCAACCGGAGTAAAAAAAATTTAAAAGGGGGGTGCAACACGAGGACTTCCCAGGGGGTCACCCATCCTAGTACTACTCTCGCCCAAGCACGTTTAACTTCGGAGTTCTTATGAGATCTGGTGCATAAGTGCTGGTATGATCGCACCCGTCATGTAGAGGGCACAATTTTTTTATGTGTTAATGGTTCACAGTCCTACCCTAGAGAGATGGCCTATTCGAAAGGCTCAATGGGTTTAACGACAACCCATCCGCTTCAACAACACAGCATCCTCGCAAGACGTGATATCGATGCGTTGTAGGTCCCTCTAATGTCTCGCGAGTAACGTTGTCATCCTTTTTATAGCTCACGACGTACGATCCGAGACGGAAAAACATAGCTAAAAATGAAAAATGGTCAAAAATTGATGAAATCGTTCGATTTTGGGCTCCAAAAATGGGCACAGCGAGTAGACTCGCTACCTTCGTCGTAGAGCTCTCGGAGAGCTTTCCAACGGTAGGCTGTGCGCCGCGTAAGTCCTTACGGATCAAAATTTATGGGCACCGGAGCGACGGAGACCTGGCCACAAGCCCTCCGCCCTCGGTTTGCTGGCCCAGCCTCTATGTGAAGCAAACTTGTCTTGCCCAAGGTGCCGTGGGATTCGGTAATAGAAATTTGGTGGATAAAGTATCCTTGCAACCCTAACCAGGGAAAAAAAATTGAAAATGGGGGTCCAACATGAGGACTTCCCTAGGGGTCACCCATCCTAGTACTACTCTCGCCCAAGCACGCTTAATTTCGGAGTTCTAATAGGATCCGGTGCATTAGTGCTGGTATGATCGCACCCGTCATGTTGAGGGCACAATTATTTTATGTGTTAACTGTTCACTGTCCCAGCCTAGAGAGATGGCTCATTCAAAAGGCCCAATGGGCTTAACAATAACCCATCCGCTTCAACAACGCAGCATCCTCGCAAGACGTGATATCGATGCGTTGTAGGTCCCTCTAATGTCCCGCGAGTAACGTTGTCGTCCTTTTAATAGCTCACGACGTATGATCTAGGACGGAAAAATAGAGCAAAAGAAGTAAAGTGGCAGAAAACTGATGAAAACGTTCAATTTTGGGCTCCAAAAATGAGCACAGTGAGCAAGCTGGCTGCCTCCGTCATAGAGCTCTAGGAAAGGTTTCCAAAGGTATGTTGTGTGCCACGTAAGTCCTTACGAATCAAAGGTTATGGGCACCGGAGTGACGGAGACCTGGTCACATGCCCTACGCCCTCGGTTCGCGGGCCCAGCCTCTACATGAAGCGAAGTTGTCTTGCCCAAGGTGCCGTGGGATTTGGTAATAGAAATTTGGTGGATAAAGTATCCTTGCAACCCTAACCAAGGCAAAAAAAATTGAGAAGGGGGGTGCAACACGAGGACTTCCCAGGGGGTCACTCATCCTTGCACTACTCTCGCCCAAGCACACTTAACTTCGGACTTTTGATGGGATCCGGTGTATTAGTGCTGGTATGATCGCACCCCGCTTGTTGAGGGCACAATTCCTTTATGTGGTAACGGCTCACAGCCCCAGCCAAGAGTGATGGCCCATTCAAAAGGCCCAATGGGCTTAATGACAACCCATCCGCTTTAACAACGCAGTATCCTCGCAAGACGTGATATCGACACGTTGTAGGGCTCTCTAATGTCCCTCGAGTAACGTTGTCATCCTTTTAATAGCTCACGACATACGATCCGGTACGAAAAAATAGAGCAAAAGACGGAAAGTAGCAGAAAACTAATGAAAACGTTCGATTTTGGGCTCCAAAATGGGGCACAGCGAGCAGGCTGGCGACCTCCGTCGTAGAGCTCTTGAAGAGCTTTCCAACAGAATGATGTGCGCCGCGTAAGTCCTTACGGATCAAAAGTTATGGGCACCGGAGCGACGGAGACATGGTCACAAGCCCTACGCCCTCGATTTGCGGGCCCAGCCTCTACGTGTAGCGAAGTTGTCTTGCCCAAGGTGCCGTGGGATTCGGTAATAGAAATTTGGTGGATAATGTATCCTGGCAACCCTAACCAAGGAAAAAAAAAATTGAGAAGGGGGGTGCAACACGAGGACTTCCTAGGGGGTCACCCATCCTAGCACTACTCTTGCCCAAGCACGCATAATAGCTCACGACGTACGATCCGGGACGGAAAAATAGAGCAAAAGTTGAAAAGTGGCCAAAAATTGATGAAAACGTTCGATTTTGGGCAAAAAAAATGTGCAAAGCGAGCAAGCTAGTTGTCTTGCAAGGATGCTGCATTGTTCAAGCGGATGGGTTGTCGTTAAGCCCATTGGGCCTTTTCAATGGGCCATCTCTCTAGGTTGGGACTGTGAACCGTTAACACATAAAGGAATTGTGCCCTCAACATGACGGGTGCTATCATACTAGCACTAATGCACCGGATCCCATCTGAACTCCGAAGTTAAGCGTGCTTGGGCAAGAGTAGTACTAGGATGGTTGACCCCCTGGGAAGTCCTCATGTTGCACCCCCCTTTTCAATTTTTTTTTCCCTGGTTAGGTTTGCCAAGATACCTTACCCACCACATTTCTATTACCGAATCCCACGGCACCTTGGGAAAGACAACTTCGCTTCACGTAGAGGCTAGGCCCGCAAACCGAGGGCATAGGGCTTGTAACTAGGTCTCCGTCGCTCCGGTGCCCATAACTTTTTATCCGTAAGGACTTACACGGTGCACAGCATACCGTTGGAAAGCTCTACGAGAGCTCTACGATGGCAGCCAGCCTGCTCGCTGTGCCTTTTTGGAGCCCAAAATCGAACGTTTTCATCAGTTTTTGACCACTTTTCTTCTCTTGCTCTGTTTTTTCATCCCGGATCGTACGTCCTGAGCTATTAAAAGGACGGCAACATTACTCGCGGGACATTAGAGGGCCCTACAACGCATCGATATCACGTCTTGCGAAGATGCTGCGTTGTTGAAGCGGATGGTTTGTCGTTGTGCCCATTGGGCCTTTTGAATGGGCCATCTCTCTAGGCTGGGACTGTGAACCGTTAACACATAAAGGAATTGTGCTCTCAACATGACGTGTGCGATCGTACCAGTACTAATGCACCGGATCCCATCAGAACTCCGAAGTTAAGCGTGCTTGGGCGAGAATAGCACTAGGATGGGTGACCCCCTGGGAAGTCCTCTTGTTGTACCCCCCTTTTCATTTTTTTTTGCCCTGGTTAGGGTTGCCAAGATACTTTATCCACCAAATTACTTTTACCGAATCCCATGGTACCTTGGGCAAGACAACTTCACTTCACGTAGAGGCTGGGCCCACAAACCGAGGGCGTAGGGCATGTGACAAGGTCTACGTCGCTCCAGTGCGCATAACTTTTGATCCGTAAGGACTTACTAGGTACACAGCATACCGTTGAAAAGCTCTCCGAGAGCTCTACGATTGCAACCAGCTTGCTTGTTGTGCCCAATTTTGGAGCCCAAAATCGAACATTTTCATCAGTTTTCGGCTACTTTTCTTCTTTTGCTCTGTTTTTTCGTCCCAGATCGTACGTTGTGAGCTATTCAAAGGCCAACAACGTTACTCGCGGGACATTTGAGGGCCCTACAATGCGTCGATATCACGTCTTGCGAGGATGCTGCGTTGTTGAAGTGGATGAGATGTCGTTAAGCCCATTGGGCCTTTTGAATAGGCCATCTCTCTAGGCTAGGACTGTGAACCGTTAACACATAAAGGAATTTTGCCCTCAACATGACGGGTGCGATCTTACCCACACTAATGCACCAGATCCCATCAAAAGTCTGAAGTTAAGCTTGCTTGGCCGAGAGTAGTACTAGGATAGGTGACCCCCAGGAAAGTCCTCGTGTTACACCCCCATTTTCAATTTTTTTTGCCCTGGTTAGGGTTGCCAAGATACTTTATCCACCAAATTTCTATTACCGAATCCCACAGCACCTTGGGCAAGGCAACTTCGCTTCACGTAGAGGCTGGGCCCGCAAACTGAGGGCGTAAGGCTTGTGATGAGGTCTCCGTCGCTCCGGTGCACATAACTTTTGATCCGTAAGGACTTACGAGGTGCACAGTATACTGTTGGAAAGCCCTCCGAGAGCTCTACGATGGCAGCCAGCTTGCTCGTTGTGCCCATTTTTGGAGCCCAAAATAGAAAATTTTCATCAGTTTCTGGCCACTTTCTTCTTTTGCGCTGTTTTTCTGTCCCAGATCGAACGTCATGAGCTATTAAAAGGATGACAAAATAACTCGCTTAACATTAGAGGGCCCTACAATGCGTCGATATCACGTCTTGCAAGGATGCTACGTTGTTGAAGCGGATGGGTTGTCGTTAAGCCCATTGGGCCTTTTGAATGGGCCATCTCTCTAGGTTGGGATTGTGAACCGTTAACACATAAAGGAATTGTGCCCTCAACAAGACAGGTGCGATCATACCCACACTAATGTACCGGATCCCATCAAAACTCCGAAGTTAAGCGTGCTTGGGCGAGAGTAGTATTAGGATGGGTGACCCCCTTAGAAGTCCTCGTGTTGCACCCCCCTTTTCAATTTTTTTTGCCCTGGTTAGGGTTGCCAAGATAATTTATCCACCAAATTTCTATTACCGATCCCAAAGCGCCTTGGGCAAGGCAACTTCGCTTCACATAAAGGCTGGGCCCACAAACCGAGGGCGTAAGGCTTGTGACGAGGTCTCCGTCGCTCCGGCGCAGATAACTTTTGATCCGTAAGGACTTACGCGGCGCACAGTATACTGTTGGAAAGCTCTCCGAGAGCTCTACAACGGCAGCCAGCCTACACGCTGTGCCCATTTTTCGAGCCCAAAATCGAACGTTTTTATAAGTTTTTGGCCACTTTTTTTCTTTTGCGCTATTTTTCCGTCCCAGATCATACGTCGTGTGCTTTTAAAAGGATGACAACCTAACTCGCAGGACATTAGAGGGCCCTACAATGCGTCGACATCACGTCTTGTGAGGATGCTGCGTTGTTGAAGCGGATGGGTTATCGTTAAGCCCATTGGGCCTTTTGAATGGGCCATCTCTCTAGGCAAGGACTGTGAACTGTCAACACATAAGGGATTTGTGCCCTCAACATTACGGGTGCGATCATACCACCACTAATGGACCGGATCCCATAAGAACTCCGAAATCAAGCGTGCTTGGGTGAGAGTAGTACTAGGATGGGTGACCCTTGGGAAGTCCTCGTGTTGTACCCCCCTTATTAAATTTTTTTGCCCTGGTTAGGGTTGCCAAGATACTTTATCCAACAAATTACTATTACCGAATCCCACGGCACCTTGGGCAAGACAACTTCGCTTCACGTAGAGGCTGGGCCCGCAAACCGAGGGCGTAGGGCAACGCAGCGTCCGTGCAAGACGTCATATTGACGCGTTGTAGGGCCCACTAATGTCCCGCGAGTAACGTTGTGGTCCTTTTAATAGCTCACGACGTACGATCCGGGATGGAAAAATAGAGCAAAAGAAGAAAAGTGGCCGAAAACTAATGAAAACGTTTGATTTTGGGCTCCAAAAAGGGGCATAGCGAACAAGCTAGCTGCCTCCATCGTAGAGCTTTTGGAGAGCTTTCCAACGGTATGCTGTGCGCCGCGTAAGTCCTTACGGATCAAAAGTTATGGGCACCGGAGCGACGGAGACCTGGTCATAAGCCCTAAGCCCTCAGTTTGCTGGCCCAGCCTCTACGTGAAGCGAAGTTCTCTTGCCCAAGGTACCGTGAGATTCGGTAATAGAAATATGGTGGATAAAGTATCTTGGCAACCCTAACCAGGGTAAAAAAAATTGAAAAGGGGGGTGCAACACGAGGACTTCCCAGGGGTCACCCATCCTAGTACTACTCTTACCGAATAACGCTTAACTTCGGAGTTCTGATGGGATCCGGTGCATTAGTGCAGCTATGATTGCACCCGTCATGTTGAGGGCACAACTCCTTTATCTGTTAACGGTTCACAGTCCCAGCCTAGAGAGATGGCCTATTCAAAAGGCCCAATGGGCTTAACGACAACCCATCCGCTTCAACAACGCAGTATCCTCGCAAGACGTGATATCGACGCATTGTAGGGCCCTCTAATGTCCCATGAGTAACGTTGTCGTCCTTTTAATAGCTCACGACGTACGATCCTGGATGGAAAAACAGAGCAAAAGAAGAAAAGTGGCTAAAAACTGATGAAAACGTTCGATTTTGGGCTCCAAAAATGGGCATGGCAAGCAAGCTTGCTGCCCACGTAGAGCAATCGGAGAGCTTTCCAACGGTATGCTGTGCGCCTCGTAAGTCTTTACGGATCAAAAGTTATGCGCACCGGAGCGACGGAGACCTAGTCACAAGCCCTACGCCCTCGGTTTGCGGGCCCAGCCTCTACGTGAAGCGATGCTGTCTTTCCCAATGTGCCGTGGGATTCGGTAATAGTAATTTGGTGCATAAAGTATCTTGGCAACCATAACCAGGGCAAAAAAAATTGAAAAGGGGGGTGCAACACGAGGATTTCCCAAGGGGTCACCCATCCTAGTACTACTCTTGCTGAAGCATACTTAACTTCGGAGTTCTGATGGGATCCGTTGCATTAGTGCTGCTATGATCGCACCCATCATGTTGAGGGCACAATTCCTTTATGTGTTAACGGTTCACAGTCCCATCACCGAGAGATGGCCCATTCAAAAGGCCCAATGGGCTTAACGACAACCCATCCGCTTCACCAATGCAGCGTCCTCGCAAGACGTGATATCGACACGTTGTAGGGCCTTCTAATGTCCCGCGAGTGACGTTGTCATCCTTTTAATCGCTCACGCCGTACGATCCAGGACAGAAAAATACAGCAAAAGAAGAAAAGTGGACAAAAACTGATGAAAACGTTCAATTTTGGGCTCCCAAAATGGGCACAGCGAGCAGGCTGGCTGCCTCCGTCCTAGAGCTCTCGCAGAGCTTTCCAACGATATGCTGTGCTCCGTGTAAGTCCTTACGGATCAAAAGTTATTGTCACCGGAGCGACGGAGACCTGGTCACAAGGCCTATGCCCTCGGTTTACGGACCCAGCCTCTACGTGAAGCGAAGTTGTCTTGCCCAAGGTGCCGTGGGATTCGGTAATAGAAATTTGGATGATAAAGTATCTTGGCAACCCTAACCAGGGCAAAAAAAATTGAAAAGGGGGGTGCAACACGAGGACTTCCCAGCGGGTCACCCATCCTAGTACTACTCTCGCCCAGGCACGCTTAACTTCGGAGTTCTGATGGGATCCGGTCCATTAATGCTGGTATAATCGCACTCGTCATGTTGAGGGCACAATTCATTTATGTGTTAACGGTTCACAGTCCCAACCTAGAGAGATGGCTCATTCAAAAGGCCCAATGGGCTTAACGACAACCCATCCACTTCACCAACGCAGCATCCGAGCAAGATGTGATATCGACGCATTGTAGGGCCCTCTAATGTCCAGCGAATAAGGTTGTCGTCCTTTTTACAGCTCACGTCGCTTGATCTGGGACGGAAAAACAGAGCAAAAGAAGAAAAGTGTTCAAAAACTGATGAAAACGTTCGATTTTGGGCTCCAAAAATTAGCACAACGAGCAGGCTGGCTGCCTCCGTCGTTGAGCTCTCAGAGAGCTATCCAACGGTATGCTGTGCGCCGCGTAACTCCTTACGGATCAAAAGTTATGGGCACCAAAGCGATGGAGACCTAGTCACAAGCCCTACACCCTCGGTTTGTGGGCCCAGCCTCTACGTGAAGCGAAGTTCTCTTGCCCAAGGTGCCGTGGGATCGGTAATAAAAATTTGGGGGATAAAGTTTCTTCGGAACCCTAACCAGGGCAAAAAAAAATGAAAAGGGGGGTTCAACACGAGGACTTCCCTAGGGGTCACCCATCCTAATACTACTCTCGCCCAAGCATGCTTAACTTTGGTGCTCTGATGGGATCCGGTGCATTTGTGCTGGTATGATTGCACCCGTCATGTTGAGGGCACAATTCATTTATTTTTTAACAGTTCACAGTCCCAGCCTAGAGAGATGGCTCATTCAAAAGGCCCAATGGGCTTAACGATAGCCATCCACTTCAACAACGCAGCATCCTCGCAAGACGTGATATCGACGCATCGTGGGGCCCTATAATGTCCCGCGAGTAACGTCGTCGTCCCTTTAATAGCTCACGACGTATGATCCGGGACGAAAAAACATAGCAAAAGAAGAAAAGTGGCCAAAAACTGATGAAAATGTTCGATTTTGGGCTCCAAAAATGGGCACAACGAGCAAGCTAGCAGCCATCGTAGAGCTCTCGAAGTGCTTTCCAACGGTATGCTGTGCCCCTCGTAAGTCCTTATGGATCTAAAGTTATGCGCACCGGAGCGACGGAGACCTGGTCACAAGCCCTACGCCCTCGGTTTGCAGGCCCAGCCACTACGTGAAGCGAAGTTGTCATGCCCAATGTGCCGTGGGATTCGGTAATAGATATTTTGTGGATAAAGTATCTTGACAACCCTAACCAGGGCAAAAAAAATTGAAAAAGGGGGTGCAACACGAGGACTTCCCAGGGGGTCACCTATCATAGTACTACTCTCGCCCAAGCACGCTTAACTTCGGAGTTCTGATGGGATCCGGAACATTAGTGCTGGTATGATCGCACCTGTCAAGTTGAGGGCAATATTACTATATGTGTTAACGTTTCACAATCCCAGCCTAGAGAGATGGCCCATTCAAAAGGCCCAATGGGCTTAACGGCATCCCATCAGCTTCAACAATGCAGCATCCTCGCAAAACGATATATCGACGCGTTGTAGGGCCATCTAATGTCCTGCGTGTAACGTTGTCGTCTTTTTAATAGCTCACGACATACTATGCGGTATGGAAAAACAGAGCAAGAGAAGAAAAGTGGCCCAAAATTGTTGAAAACTTTTGATTTTGGGCTCCAAAAATGGGCACAGCGAGCAGGCTAGATACCTTTGACGTAGGGCTCTCGGAGAGCTTTCCAACGGTATGCTGTGCGCCGCGTAAGTCCTTACGGATCAAAAGTTATGGGCACCAGAGCGACGGAGACCTGGTCACGAGCCCTGCGCCCTCAATTTGCAGGCCCAGCCTCTACGTGAAGCAAAGTTGGCTTGCCCAAGGTGCCGTGGGATTCGGTAATAGAAATTTGGTGGATAAAGTATCTTGGCAACCCTAACCAGGGCAAAAAGAAATTTAAAAGGGGGTGCACCACGAGGATTTCCCAGGGGGTCGCCTTCCTAGTACTACTCTTGCCCAAGCACACTTAACTTCGGAGTTCTGATGGGACCCGTTGTATTAGTGCTGGTATGATCACACCCGTCGTGTTGATGGCACAAATCCCTTTTGTGTTTACGATTCACAGTCCCAGCCTAGAGAGATGGCCCTTTTAAAAGGCCCAATGGGTTTAGCGACAGCCCATCCGCTTCAACAACGCAGCTTCCTCACAAGACGGGATATCAACGCATTGTCGGGCCCTCTAATGTCCTGCGAGTAACGTTGTAGTCCTTTTAATAGCTCACGACGTACGATCCGGGACTAAAAAATAGAGCAAATGAAGTAAAGTGGCTGAAAACTGATGAAATCGTTCGATTTTGGGCTCCAAAAATTGGCACAGCGAGGAGGCTGGCTGCCTCTGTCGTTGAGCTCTTGGAGAGCTTTCCAACGGTACGATGTGCGCTGCGTAAGTCCTTACGGATCAAAAACTATGGGCACCGAAGCGACAGAGACCTGGTCACAAGCCCTACGCCCTCGGTTTACGGGCCCAGCCTTTACGTGAAGCGTAGTTGTCTTGCCCAACGTGCCGTGGGATTCGGCAACAGAAATTTGGTGGATAAAGTATCTTGGCAACCCTAACCAGGGCAAAAAAAATTGAAAAGGGGGTTGCAACACGAGGACTTCCCAGGAGGCCACCCATCCTATTACTACTCTCGCCCAAGCACGCTTAACTTCGGAGTTCTGATGGGATCCGGTGCATTAGTGCTGGTATGATCGCACCCGACATGTTGAGGGCACAATTCCTTTATGTGTTAACGGTTCACAGTCCCAGCCTAGACAGATGGCCCATTCAAAAGGCCCAATGGGCTTAACGATAACCCATCCGCTTTAACAATCCAACATCCTCGCAAGACGTGATATCGACGCATTGTAGGGCCCTCTAATGTCTCGCGAGAAACGTTGTCGTCCTTTAAATTGCTCACGACGTACGATCTGGGACGAAAAGCCAGAGCAAATGAAGAAAAGTGGCCAAAAACTGATGAAAACGTTCGATTTTGGGTTCCAAAAATGGGCACAACGAGCAAGCTGGCTGCCATCGTAGAGCTCTCAGAGAGCTTTCCAACGGTATGCTTTGCGCCTCGTAAGTCCTTACGCGACAGAGACCTGGTCACAAGCCCTACGCCCTAGGTTTGCGGGCCCAGCTTCTACGTGAAGTGAAGTTGTCTTACCCAAGGTACCGTGGGATTCGGTAATAGAAATTTGGTGGATAAAGTATCTTGGCAACCCTAACCAGGGCAAAAAAAATTGAAAAGGGGGGTACAACACAGGGACTTCCCACGGGGTCACTTATCCTAGTATTACTCTCGCCCAAGCACGCATAACTTCGGAGTTCTGATGGGATCCTCTGCATTAGTGCTGCTATGATCGCAGCTGTCATGTTGAGGGCACAATTCCTTTATCTGTTAACGGTTCACAGTCCCAGCCTAGATAGGTGGCCCATTCAAAAGGCCCAATGGGCTTAACGGCAACCCATCGACTTCAACAACTCAGCATCCTCGCAAGACGTGATATCGACGCGTTGTAGGGCCCTCTAATGTCCACCGAGTAATGTTTTCGTCCTTTTAATAGCTCACGACGTACGATCCGGGACGAAAAAATAGAGCAAGAGAAGAAAAGAGGCTGAAAACTATTGAAAACGTTCGATTTTGGGCTCCAAAAATGGGCACAACGTGCAGGCTAGCTGCCTCTGTTGGAGAGCTCTCGGAGAGCTTCCCAACGGTTTGTTCTGGGCCGCGTAAGTCCTTACGGATCAAAAGTTATGGGCACCGGAGCGATGGAGACCTGGTCACAAGCCTTACGCCCTCGGTTTGCAGGCCCAGCCTCTACATGAAGTGAAGTTGTCTTGCCCAAGGTGCCGTGGGATTTGGTAATAGAAATTTGGCGGATAAAGTATCTTGGCAACCCTAACCAGGGCAAAAAAAATTGAAAAGAGGGGTGCAACACGAGAACTTCCCAAGGGGTCACCCATCCTATTACTACTCTCGTCCAAGCACACTTAACTTCGGAGTTCTGATGGGATCCGGTGCATTAGTGCTAGTATGATTGCACCCATCATGTTGAGGGCGCAATTCCTTTATGTGTTAACGGTTCACAGCCGCACCCTAGAGAGATGGCCCATTCAAAAGGCCCAATGGGCTTAACGGCAACCCATACGCTTCAACAACGCAGCGTCCTCGCAAGACGTGATATCGACGCATTGTAGGGCCTCTAATGTCGCCCGAGTAACGTTGTCGTCCTTTTAATAGCTCCCGACGTACGATCTGGGATGGAAAATCAGAGCAAAAGAAAAAAATGGGTCGAAAACTAATGAAAAAGGGCACAGCGAGCATGCTGGCTGCCTCCGTTGTAGAGCTCTCGGAGAGCTTTCCAACGGTATGCTGTGCGCCTTGTAAGTCCTTACGGATCAAAAGTTATGGGCACCGGAGCGACGGAGACATGGTCAAAAGCCCTACGCCCTCGGTTTGCGGGCCTAGCCTCTACGTGAAGCGAAGTTGTCATGCCCAATGTGCTGTGGGATTCGATGACAGAAATTTGGTGGATAAAGTATCTTGGCAACCCTAACCAGGGCAAAAAAAATTGAAAAGCGGGGTACAACACGAGGACTTCCCAGGGGGTCACCCATCCTAGTACTACACTCGCCCAAGCACGCTTAACTTTGGAGTTCTAAAGGGATCCGGTGCTTTAGTGCTGGTATGATCACACCCATCATGTTGAGGGCACAATTCCTTTATGTGTTAACGGTTCACAGTCCCAGCCTAGAGAGATGGCCAATTCAAAAGGAGCAATGGGCTTAATGATAACCCATCCGCTTCAACAACGCAGCATCCTCGCAAGACGTGATATCGACGCATTGTAGGGCCCTTAATGTGGCGCGAGTAACGTTATCGTCCTTTTAATAGCTCACGACATACGATCCGAGATGAAAAAACAGAGCAAAAGTAGAAAACTGGCCAAAAACTGATGAAAACGTTCGATTTTGGGCTCCAAAAAGTGGGCACAGTGTGCAGGCTACCTGCCTCAATTGTAGAGCTCTCAGAAAGCTTTCCAACGGTATGCTGTGCGCCGCGTAAGTCCTTACGAATCAAAAGTTAAGGGCACAAGCCCAACGCCCTCGGTTTGCGGGCCCAGCCTCTACGTGAAGTGAAGTTGTCTTGCCCTATGTTCCGTGGGATTCAGTAATAAAAATTTGGTCGATAAAGTATCTTGGCAACCCTAACCAGGGCAAAAAAAACTAAAAAGGGGGTGCAACACGAGGACTTCCCAAGGGGTCATCCATCGTAGTACTACTCTTGCCCAAGCGCGCTTGACTTCGGAGTTCTGATAGGTTCTGATGCATTAGTGCTGGTATCATCGCACCCGTCATGTTGAGGGCACAATTCCTTTATTTGTTAACGGTTCACAGTCCCAGCCTAGATAGATGGCCCATTCAAAAGGCCCAATGGGCTTAATGACAACCCATCCGTTTCAACAACGCAGCATCCTCGCAAGACGTAATATCGACGCATTGTAGGGCCCTCTAATGTCCTGCGAGTAACGTTGTCGTACTTTTAATAGCTCACGACGTACGATCCGGGATGAAAAACAGAGCAGAAGAAGAAATGTGGCCAAAAACTAATGAAAACGTTCGATTTTGGGTTCCAAAAATGGGCACAACAAGCAAGCTGGCTGCCATCATAGAGCACTCAGTAAGCTTTCCAACGATATGTTGTGCGCCACGTAAGTCCTTACGGATCAAAAGTTATGGGCACCGGAGCAACGGAGACCTGGTCACAAGCCCTGCGCCCTTGGTTTGCAGGCCCAGCCTCTACGTGAAGCGAAGTTTTCTTGCCCAAGGTGCCGTGGGATTCGGTAATAGAAGTTTGGTGCATAAAGTATCTTGGCAACCATAACCAGGGCAAAAAAAATTGAAAATGGGGGTGCAACACGAGGACTTCCCATGGGGTCACCCATCCTAGTACTACTGTCGACCAAGCTCACTTAACTTCGGAGTTCTGATGGGATCCGGTGCATTAGTGCTGGTATGATTGCACCCGTCATGTTGAGGGCACAATTCCTTTATGTGTTAACGGTTCACAGTCCCACCCTAGAGAGATGGCCCATTCAGAAGGCCCAATGGGCTTAGCGACAACCCATCCGCTTCAACGACGCAGCGTCCTCGCAAGACGTGATATCGACGCGTTGTAGGGCCCTCTAATGTCCCGCGAGTAATGTTGTCGTCCTTTTAATAGCTCAAGACGTACGATCAGGGATGCAAAAATAGGGCAAAAGAAGAAAAGTGGCAGAAAATTGATGAAAACTTTCGATTTTGGGCTCCAAAAAGAGGCACAGAGAGCAAGCTGGCCACTTCTGTCGTAGAGCTCTCGGAGAGCTTTCCAACGGTATGTTGTGCGCCACGTAAGTCCTTCCAGATAAAAAGTTATGGGCACCGGAGCGACGGAGACCTGGTCACCAGAACTACGCCATCAGTTTGCGGGCCCAGCCTCTACGTGAATCGAAGTTGTCTTGCCCAAGGTGCCGTGGGATTCGGTAATAGAAATTTGGTGGATAAAGTATCTTGGCAACCCTAACCAGGGCAAAAAAAATTGAAACGGGGGGTGCAACACGAGGACTTCCCAGGCGGTCACCCATCCTAATACTACTCGCGGCGAAGCACGCTTAACTTCGGAGTTCTGATGGGATCCGGTGCATTAGTGTTGGTATGATCGCACCCCTCATGTTGAGGGCACAATTCCTTTATGTGTTAACGGTTCACAGCCCCAGCCTAGAGAGATGGCCCATTCAAAAGGCCCAATGGGCTTAACGGCAACCCATTTGCTTCAACAACGCAGCATCGTCACAAGACGTGATATCGACGCGTTGTAGGGCCCTCTAATGTCCTGCGAATAACATTGTCGTCCTTTTAATAGCTCACGACATACGATCCGGGACGGAAAAACTAAGCAAAAGAAGAAAAGTGGCCGAAAACTGATGAAAATGTTCGATTTTGGGCTCCGAAAATGGGAACAATGTGCAGGCTTGCTGCCTCTGTCGTAGAGCTCTCGGAGAGCTTTCCAACGGTATAATGTGCGCCCTGTAAGTCCTTACGGATCAAAAGTTATGGGCCCCGGAGCGACAGAGATCTGGTGACAAGCCCCCGGCCCTCGGTTTGCGGGCCCAGCCACTTCGTGAAGCGAAGTTGTCTTGCCTAAGGTGCCGTGGGATTCGTTAATAGAAATTTGGCCCTAACCGGAGCAAAAAAATTTGAAATGGGGGGTGCAACACGAGGACTTCCCAGGGTGTCACCCATCCTTGTACTACTCTCGCCCAAGCACGCTTAACTTCGGAGTTCTGATGGGATCCAGGGCATTTGTGCTGGTATGATCGCACCCGTCATGTTGAGGGCACAATTCTTTTATGTGTTAACGGTTCACAATCCCAGCCTATAGAGATGGCCCATTCAGAAGGCCCAATGGGCTTAACGACAACGCATCCGCTTCTACAACGTAGCATCCTCGCAAGACGTGATATCGTCGCGTTGTAGGGCCTCTAATGTCGCCCGAGTAACGTTGTCGTCCTTTTAATAGCTCCCGACGTACGATCTGGGATGGAAAATCAGAGCAAAAGAAAAAAATGGGTCGAAAACTAATGAAAAAGGGCACAGCGAGCATGCTGGCTGCCTCCGTCGTAGAGCTCTCGGAGAGCTTTCCAACGGTATGCTGTGCGCCTTGTAAGTCCTTACGGATCAAAAGTTATGGGCACCGGAGCGACGGAGTCATGGTCAGAAGCCCTACGCCCTCGGTTTGCGGGCCTAGCCTCTACGTGAAGCGAAGTTGTCATGCCCAATGTGCTGTGGGATTCGATGACAGAAATTTGGTGGATAAAGTATCTTGGCAACCCTAACCAGGGCAAAAAAAATTGAAAAGCGGGGTACAACACGAGGACTTCCCAGGGGGTCACCCATCCTAGTACTACACTCGCCCAAGCACGCTTAACTTTGGAGTTCTAAAGGGATCCGGTGCTTTAGTGCTGGTATGATCGCACCCATCATGTTGAGGGCACAATTCCTTTATGTGTTAACGGTTCACAGTCCCAGCCTAGAGAGATGGCCCATTCAAAAGGAGCAATGGGCTAAACGACAACCCATCCGCTTCAACAACGCAGCATCCTCGCAAGACGTGATATCGACGCGTTGTAGGGCCCTCTAATGTGCCGCGAGTAACGTTGTCGTCCTTTTAATAGCTCACGACTTACGATCCGGGACGGAAAAACTGAGCAAAAGAAGAAAAGTGGCCAAAAACTGATGAAAACGTTCGATTTTGGGCTCCAAAAAGTGGGCACAATGTGCAGGCTACCTGCCTCAATTGTAGAGCTCTCAGAAAGCTTTCCAACGGTATGCTGTGCGCCGCGTAAGTCCTTACGGATCAAAAGTTAAGGGCACCGGGGCGACGGAGACCTGGTCACAAGCCCTATGCCCTCAGTTTGCGGGCCCAGCATCTACTTGAAGCAAAGTTGTCTTACCCAAGGTGCCGTGGGATTCGGTAATAGAAATTTGGTGGATAAAGTATCTTGGCAACCCTAACCAGGGCACAAAAAATAAAAAAGGGGGTGCAACACGAGGACTTCCCAAGGGGTCATCCATCCTAGTACTAATCTCGCCCAAGCACGCTTAACTTCGGAGTTCTGAAGGGATCCGGTGCATTAGTCCTGGTATGATCGCACCCGTCATGTGGAGGGCACAATTCCTTTATGTGTTAACGGTTCACAGTCCCAGCCTAGAGAGATGACCCATTCAAAAGGCCCAATAGGCTTAACGACAACCCATCCGCTTCAACAACGTAGCTTCCTTGCAAGACGTAATATCGACGCATTGTAGGGCCCTCTAATGTCCTGCGAGTAACGTTGTCGTACTTTTAATAGCTCACGACGTACGATCCGGGATGAAAAACAGAGCAGAAGAAGAAATGTGGCCAAAAACTAATGAAAACGTTCGATTTTGGGTTCCAAAAATGGGCACAACAAGCAAGCTGGCTGCCATCATAGAGCTCTCAGTAAGCTTTCCAACGGTATGCTGTGCACCTCGTAAGCCCTTACGGATCAAAAGTTATGGGCACCGGAGCAACAGAGACCTGGTCACAACCCCTACGCCCTTGGTTTGCAGGCCCAGCCTCTACGTGAAGCGAAGTTGTCTTGCCCAAGGTGCCGTGGGATTCGGTAATAGAAATTTGGCGGATAAAGTATCTTGGCAACCCTAACCAGGGCAAAAAAAATTGAAAATGGGGGTGCAACACGAGGACTTCCCATGGGGTCACCTATCCTATTACTACTCTCGTCTAAGCATGCTTAACTTCGGAGTTCTGATGGGATCCGGTGCATTAGTGCTGGTATGATTGCACCCGTCATGTTGAGGGCACAATTCCTTTATGTGTTAACGGTTCACAGTCCCACCCGAGAGAGATAGCCAATTCAAAAGGCCCAATGGGCTTAACGGCAACCCATCCGCTTCAATAACGCAGCATCCTCGCAAGATGTGATATCGACGCATTGTAGGGCCCTCTAATGTCCCACAAGTGATGTTGTCATCCTTTTAATAGCTCAAGACGTACGATCAGGGATGGAAAAATAGAGCAAAAGAAGAAAAGTGGCAGAAAATTGATGAAAACTTTCGATTTTGGGCTCCAAAAAGAGGCACAGAGAGCAAGCTGGCCACTTCTGTCGTAGAGCTCTCGGAGAGCTTTCCAACGGTATGTTGTGCGCCACGTAAGTCCTTCCAGATAAAAAGTTATGGGCACCGGAGCGACGGAGACCTGGTCACCAGAACTACGCCATCGGTTTGCGGGCCCAGCCTCTACGTGAATCGAAGTTGTCTTGCCCAAGGTGCCGTGGGATTCGGTAATAGAAATTTGGTGGATAAAGTATCTTGGCAACCCTAACCAGGGCAAAAAAAATTGAAACGGGGGGTGCAACACGAGGACTTCCCAGGCGGTCACCCATCCTAATACTACTCGCGGCGAAGCAAGCTTAACTTCGGAGTTCTAATGGGATCCGGTGCATTAGTGCTGGTATGATCGCACCCATCATGTTGAGGGCACAATTCCTTTATGTGTTAACGGTTCACAGTCCCAGCCTAGAGAGATGGCTCATTCAGAAGGCCCAATGTGCTTAACGACAACCCAAACAACGCAGCATCGTCACAAGACGTGATATCGACGCGTTGTCGGGCCCTCTAATGTACCGCGAGTAAGGTTGTCGTCCTTTTAACAGCTCACGACATACGGTCCGGGACGGAAAAACTAAGCAAAAGAAGAAAAGTGGCCGAAAACTGATGAAAATGTTCGATTTTGGGCTCCGAAAATGGGAACAATGTGCAGGCTTGCTGCTTCCGTCGTAGAGCTCTCGAAGAGGTTTCCAACTGTATGCTGTACGCCACGTAAGTCCTTACGGATCAAAAGTTATGGGCACCGGAGCGACGGAGATCCTGGTCACAAGCCCTACGCCCTCGGTTTGCGGGCCCAGCCTCTACGAGAAGCGAAGTTGGCTTGCCCAAGGTGCCGTGGGATTCGGTAATAGAAATTTGGCCCTAACCAGAGCAAAAAAAATTGAAAAGGGGGGTGCAACACGAGGACTTCCCAGGGGGTCAACCATCCTTGTACTACTTTCGCCCAAGCACGCGTAACTTCGGAGTTCTGATGGGATCCGGTGCATTAGTGCTGGTATGATCACACCCGTCATGTTGAGGGCACAATTCCTTTATGTGTTAACGGTTCACAGTCCCAGCCTAGAGAGATGGCCCATTCAAAAGGAGCAATGGGCTAAACGACAACCCATCCGCTTCAACAACGCAGCATCCTCGTAAGACGTGATATCGACGCGTTGTAGGGCCCTCTAATGTGCCGCGAGTAACGTTTTCATCCTTTTTATAGCTCACGACGTACGATCCGGGATAGAAAATAGAGCAAAAGAATAAAAGTGGCCAAAAACTGATGAAAACGTTCGATTTTGGGCTCCAAAATCGGGCAGAGTGAGCAAGATGGCTGCCTCCAACGTAGAGCTCTCGTAGAGCGTTCCAACGGTATGCTGTGCCCCGCGTAAATCCTTACGGATCAAAAGTTATAGGCACCTGAGCGACACAGACCTGGTCACAAGCCCTATGCCTTTAGTTTGGGGGCCTTGTCTCTCCGTGAAACGAAGTTGGCTGGCCCAAGGTGCGGTGGGTTTCGGTAATAGAAATTTGGTTGATAAAGTATCTTGGCGCCCCTAACCAGGGCAAAAAAAATTGAAAAGGGGGGTGCAACACGAGGACTTCTCAGGGGGTCACCCATCCTAGTACTACTCTCGCTCAAGCACGCTTAACTTCAGAGTTCTGATGGGATCCGGTGCATTAGTGCTGCTACGATTGCACCCATCATGTTGAGGGCAAAATTCCTTTATGTGTTAACGGTTCACAGTCCTAGCCCATTCAAAAGGCCCAATAGGCTTAACAATAACCCATCCGCTTCAACAATGCAGCGTTCTCGCAAGACGTGATATCGACGAGTTATACGGCCCTCTAATGTCTAGCGAGTAACGTTGTCGTCCTTTTAATAGCTCACGATGTACGATCCGGGATGACAAAACAGAGCAAAAGAAGAAAAGTGGCCGAAAACTGATGAAAATGTTCGATTTTAGGCTCCGAAAATGGGCACAGCCATGCTAGTTTCCTGACCCGTCGTAGAGCTCTCGGAGGGCTTTCCAACGGTATGCTGTGCGCCGCGTAACTCCTTACGGATCAAAAGTTATGGGCACCGGAGCGACGGAGACTAGGTCACAAGCCCTACGCCCTCGGTTTGCAGGCCCAGCCTCTACGTGAAGCGAAGTTGTATTGCCCAAGGTGCGGTGGGATTCGGTAACAGAAATTTGGTGGATAAAGTATCTTGGCAACACCAGGGCAAAAAAAATTGAAAAGGGGGGTGCAACACGAGGACTTCCCAGGGGGTCACCCATCCTAGTACTATTCTCGCCCAAGCACGCTTAACTTCGGAGTTCTGATGGGATGCGGTGCATTAGTGCTGTTATGATCGCACCCATCATGTTGAGGGCACAATTCCTTTATCTGTTAACGGTTCACAGTCCCAGCCTAGAGAGATGGCCCATTCAAAAGGCCCAATGGGCTTAACGACAACCCATCCGCTTCAACAACGCAGCGTCCTCGCAAGACGTGATATCGACACATTGTAGGGCCCTCTAATGTCCCGCGACTAACTTTGTCTTCCTTTTAATAGCTCATGACGTACGATCCGGGACGGAAAAACAGAGCAAAAGAAGAAAAGTGGATGAAAACTTATGAAAATGTTCACCTTTGGGCTCCAAAAATGGGCACAGCGAGCAGGATGGCTGCCACCGTCGTAGAGCTCTCGGAGAGCTTTCCAACGGTATGGTGTGCGCCACGTAAGTCTTTACGGATCAATAGTTATGGGCACCGGAGCTACGGAGACCTGGTCACAAGCCCTACGCCCTCAGTTTGCGGGCCCAGCCTCTACGTGAAGCGAAGTTGTCTTGCCCAATGTGCCGTGGGATTCAGTAATAGAAATATGGTGGATAAAGTATCTTGGCAACCCTAACCGAGGCAAAAAAAAATTGAAAAAGAGGGTACAACACGAGGACTTCCTAGGGGGTCACCCATCCTAGTACTACTGTCGCCCAATCATGCTTAACTGTGGAGTTCTGATGGGATCCGGAGCATTAGTGCTGCTATGATCACACCCGTCATGATGAGGGCACAATTCCTTTATGTGTTAACGGTTCACAATCCCAGCCTAGAGAGATGGCCCATTCAAAAGGTCCAATGGGCTCAACGACAACCCATCCACTTCAACAACGCTGGATCCTTGCAAGACGTGATATCGACACGTTGTAGGGCCCTCTAATGTCCCGCGAGTTACATTGTCATCCTTTTAATAGCTCACGACATACAATCCGGGACCGAAAAATGAAGCAAAAGAAGAAAAGTGACCTGAAACTGATAAAAATGTTTGATTTTGGGCTCTAAAAATGGGCACAGGGTGCAGGCTAGCTACCTCTGTTGTAGAGCTCTCGGAGAGCTTTCCAACGCTATGCTGTGCACCGCGTAAGTCCTTACGGATCAAAAGTTATGGGCACCTGAGCGACGGAGACCTGGTCACAAGCCCAACGCCCTTGGTTTGCTGGCCCAGCCTCTACGTAAAGCGAAATTGTCTTGCCCAAGGTGCCCTGGGACTCGGTAATAGAAATTTGGTGGATAAAGTATCTTGGTAACCCTAACCAAGGCAAAAAAAATTGAAAAGGGGGTGCAACACGAGGCCTTCCCAGGGGGTCACCCATCCTAGTACTACTCTTGCCCAAACACACTTAACTTCGGAGTTCTGATGGGATCCGTTGCATTAGTGCTGGTATGATCGCACCTGTCATACTGAGGGCACAATTTCTTTATGTGTTAACGGTTCGAAGTCCTAGCCAAGTGAGATGGCCCATTCAAAAGGCCCAATGGGTTTAACGACAACCCATACACTTCAACAACGCAGCATCCTCGCAAGACTTGATATCGACACGTTGTAAGGCCCTCTAATGTCCCCCGAGTAACGTTGTACGATCCGGGATGAAAAAATAGTGAAAAAGAATAAAAGTGGCCGAAAACTGATGAAAACGTTCGATTTTGGGCTCCAAAAATGGGCACAGCAAGCTAGCTTGCTTTCTCTGTCGTAGTGCTCTCGGAGAGCTTTTCAACGGTATGATGTGCACCACGTAAGTCCTTACGGATCAAAAGTTATGGGCACCAGAGCGACGGAGACCGGGTCACAAGCCCTATGCCCCCGGTTTGCAGGCCCAGCCTCTACGTGAAGCGAGGTTGTCTTGCCCAAGGTGCCGTGGGATTCGAAAATAGTAAGTTGGTGGATAAAGTATCTTGGCAACCCTAATCAGGGCAAAAAAAATTGAAAAAGGGGGTGCAACATGAGGACTTCCCAAGGGGTCACCTATCCTAGTACTAGTCTCGCCCAAGCAAGCTTAACTTCGGAGTTCAGATGGGATCCGGTGTATTAGTGCGGGTATTATCGCACCAATAATGTTGAGGGCACAATTTCTTTATGTGTTAATGGTTCACAGTCCCAGCCTAGAGAGATGGCCTATTCAAAAGGCCCAATGGGCTTAATGACAACCCGTCCGCTTCAACGCCACAGCGTCCTCGCAAGACGTGATATCAAGACGTTGTAGGGCCCTCTAATGTCCCGCGAGTAACGTTGTCATCCTTTTAGTAGCTCACGACGTACGATCTGGGACGAAAAAAAAGAGCAAAAGAAGAAAAGTGGCCGAAAACTGATGAAAATGTTCGATTTTGAGCTCCAAAAACGAGCAGAGTGAGCAGGCTGGCTGCCTCCGTCGTGGAGCTCTCGGAGAGCTTTCCAATGTTTTGTTGTGCGCCGTGTAATGCCTTACGGATCAAAAGTTATGGGCACCGAAGCGACGGAGACCTGGTCACAAGCCCTACGCCCTCGGTTTGCGGGCCCAGCCTCTACATGAAGCGAAGTTGTCTTGCGCAAGGTGCTGTGGTATTCGGTAATAGAAATTTGGTGGATAAAGTATCTTGGCAACCCTAACCAGGGCAAAAAAACTTGAAAAGGGGGGTACAACACGAGGATTTCCCAGGGGGTCATCCATCCTAGTACTATTGTCGCCCAAGCACTCTTAACATCGGAGTTCTGATGGGATCCGGTGCATTAGTGCTGGTATGATCGCACACGTCATGTTGAGGGCGCAATTCCTTTTTGTGTTAAGGGTTCGCAGGCCCAGCCTAGAGAGATGACCCATTCAAAAGGCCCAATGGGCTTAACGGCAACCCATCCACTTCAACAATGCAGCATCGTCGCAAGTAACGTTGTCGTTCTTTTAATAGCTCATGACGTATGATCCGGGATGAAAAAACTGAGGAAAAGAAAAAAAGTGGCCGAAAATTGATGAAAACGTTCGATTTTGGGCTCCAAAAATGGGCAAGCGTGCAGGCTTGCTACCTCCGTCGTAGAGCTCTCGGAGAGCTTTCCAACGGTATGCTGTGCACCGCGAAAGTCCTTACCGATCAAAAGTTATGGGCACCGGAGTGACGGAGACCCGGTCACAAGCCCTACGCCCTCGGTTTGCGGGCCCAGCTTCTAAATGAAGTGAAGTTGTCTTGCCCAATGACCCATGGGATTCAGTCATAGAAATTTGGTGGATAAAGTATCTTGGCAACCCTAACAGGGCAAAAAAAATTGAAAATGGGGCTACAACACGAGGACTTCCAAGGGGGTCACCCATCCTAGTACTACTGTCGCCCAATCACGCTTAACTTTGGAGTTCTGATGGGATCCGGAGCACTAGTGCTGGTATGATCGCACCTGTCATGTTGAGGGCACAATTCCTTTATGTGTTAACGGTTCACAGTTCCAGCTTAGAGAGATGGCCCATTCAAAACGTCCAGTGGGCTCAACGACAACCCATCCGCTTCAATAACGTAGCATCCTTGCAAGACGTGATATTGACCCGTTGTAGGGCCCTCTAATGTCCCGCGGGTAATGTTGTCGTCCTTTTAATAGCTCACGACGTACGATCCGGGACGGAAAAACTGAGCAAAAGAAGAAAAGTGGCCGATAACTGATGAAAATTTTCAATTTTAGGCTCCAAAAAGGGGCAAAGCAGGCAAGCAGGCTACCTTCGTTGTATAGCTCTCGGAGAGCTTTCCAACGGTATGCTGTGCGCCGCGTAAGTCCTTACGGATCAAAAGTTATGGGCACCAGAGCGACGGAGACCTGGTCACAAGCCCTACGCACTCGGTTTGCTGGCCCAGCCTCTACGTAGAGGGAAATTGTCTTGCCCAAGGTGCCCTGGGATACGGTAATAGAAGTTTGGTGGATAAAGTATCTTGGCAACCCTAACCAGGGCCAAAAAAAATTGAAAAGGGGTGCAACACGAGGCCTTCCGAGGGGGTCACCCATCTTAGTACTATTGCCTCCCATGCACGCTTAACTTCGGAGGTCTGATGGGATCCGGTGCATTAGTGCTGGTATGACCGTACTCGTCATGTTGAGGGCACAATTCCTTTATGTGTTAACGGTTCGCTGTCCCAGCCTAGAGAGATGGCCCATTCAAAAGGCCCAATGGGCTTAACGACAACCCATCCGCTTCAACAATGCATCGTCCTCGCAAGACGTGATATCGACGCGTTGTAGGGCCCTGTAATGTGCCACGAGTAACGTTGTCGTCCTTTTAATATCTCACGACGTACGATCCGAGACGAAAAAACAGAGCAAAAGAAAAAAGTGGCCGAAAACTGATGAAAACATTCGATTTTGGGCTCCAAAAATGGGCACAACGTGCAAGCTAGCTGACTTTGTCGTAGAGCTCTCGGAGAGCTTTCCAACAGTATGCTGTGCGCCGCGTAACTCCTTACGTATCAAAAGTTATAGGCACCGGAGCGACAGAGACCTGGTCACAAGCCCTACGCCCTCGGTTTTCGGGCCCAGCCTCTACGTGAAGCGAAGTTGTGTTGCCCAAGGGGCCGCATGATTCGGTAATGGAAATGTGGTGGATAAAGTATCTTGGCAACCCTAACCAGTGCAAAAAAAATTGAAAATGGGGGTGTAACAGGAGGACTTCCTAGAGGGTCACCCATCCTAGTACTACTCTCGCCATGCACGCTTAACTTCGGAGTTCTGATGGGATCCGGTGCATTAGTGCTGGTATGATCGCACCCGTCATGTTGAGGGCCCAATTCCTTTATGTGTTAACGGTTCACAGTCGCAGCCCAGAGAGATGGCCCATTCAAAAGGCCCAATGGGCTTAACGACAACCCATCCGCTTCAACAACGCAGCGTACTCGCAAGACGTGATATCGACGCAATGTAGGGCTCTCTAATGTCCCGCGAGTAACGTTGTCGTCCTTTTAATAGCTCACGATGTACGATCCGAGATGAAAAAACAGAGCAAAAGAAGAAAAGTGGCCAAAAACTAATGAAAACGTTCGATTTTGGGCTCCAAAAACGGGCACAGCGAGCAGGCTGGCTACCTCCATCGTAGAGCTCTCAGAGAGGTTTCCAACAGTATGCTTTGCGCCGCGTAAGTCGTTTCGGATCAAAAGTTATGGGCACCGGAGCGACGGAGACCAGGTCACAAGCCTTACGCCCTCGGTTTGCCGGCCCAACCTCTACGTGAAGCGAAGTCGTCTTGCCCAAGGTGCCGTGGGATTCGGTAATAGAAATTTTGGGGATAAAGTATCTTGGAAACCCTAACCAGGGCAAAAAAAATTGAAAAGGGGGGTGCAACACGAGGACTTCCCAAGGGGTCACCCATCATAGTACTACTCTCGCCCAAGCACCCTTAACTTCGGAGTTCTGATGGGATCCGGTGCATTAGTACTGGTATGATCGAACCCGTCATGTTGAGGGCACAATTCCTTTATGTGTTAATGGTTCACAGTCCCAGCATAGAGAGATGGCCCATTCAAAAGGCCCAATGGGCTTAACGACAACCCATCCGCTTCAACAACGCAGCATCCTCGCAAGACGTGATATAGACGAGTTGTAGCGCCCTCTAATGTCCCACGAATAACATTGTTGTACTTTTAATAGCTCATGACGTACGATCCGGGATGGAAAAACAGAGCAAAAGAAAAAAAGTGCCCAAAAACTAATGAAAATGTTCAAGTTTGGGCTCCAAAAATGGGCACAGCGAGCAGGCTGGCTGCCTCCGCCGTAGAGCTCTGGGAGTGCTTTCCACCGGTATGCTATGCGCCGCGTAAGTCCATATGGATCAAAAGTTATGGGCACCGAAGCGACGGAAACCTGGTCACGAGCCCTACGCCCTCAATTTGCAGGCCCAGCCTCTACGTGAAGCGAAGTTGTTTTGCCCAAGGTGCCGTGGGATTCGGTAATAGAAATTTGGTGCATAAAGTTTCATGGAAACCCTAACCAGGGCAAAAAAAATTGAAAAAGGAGGGGCAACACGAGGACTTCCCAGGGGGTCACCCATCATAGGACTACTCTCGCCCAAGCACGCTTAACTTCGAAGTTCTGATGGGATCCGGTGCATTAGTGCTGGTATGATCGCACCCGTCATGTTGTGGTCACAATTCCTTTATGTGTTAACAGTTCACAGTCCCAGCCTTGAGAGATGGCCCATTCAGAAGGCCCAATGGGCTTAACGATAACCCATCCGCTTCAACAATGCAGCATCCTGGCAAGACGTAATATCGACGAGTTGTAGCGCCCTGTAATGTCCCACAAGTAACATTGTCATCCTTTTAATAGCTCACGACGTACGATCCGGGATGAAAAAACAGAGCAAAAGAAGAAAAGTTGCCGAAAACTGATGAAAATGTTCAAGTTTGGGCTCCAAAAATGGGCACAGCTAGCAGGCTAGCTGCCTCCGTTATAGAGCTCTCCGAGGGCTTTCCAACGGTATGCTGTGCCTCGTGTAAGTCCTTACGGATCAAAAGTTATAGGCACCAGAGCGACGGAGACCTGGTCATAATCCCTACGCCCTCGGTTTGCGGGCCCAGCCTCTACATGAAGCGAAGTTTTCTTGCCCAACATGCCGTGGGATTCGGTAATAGAAATTTGGTGGATAAAGTATCTGGGCAACCATAACCAAGGCAAAAAAAATTGAAAAGGGGGGTACAACACGAGGACTTCCTAGGGGGTCGCCCATCCTAGTACTACTCTCGCCCAAGCACGCTTAACTTCGGAGTTCCGATGGGATCTGGTGCATTAGTGCTGGTATTATCGCACACATCATGTTGAGGGCACAATTACTTTATGTGTTAACTGTTCGTAGTCCTAGCCTAGAGAGATGGCCCATTCAAAAGGGCCAATGGGCTTAGCGACAACCCATCCGCTTCAAAAACGCAGCATCCTCGCAAGACGTGATATCAACGCGTTGTAGGGCCCTCTAATGTTCCGCGAGTAACGTTGTTGTCCTTTTAATAGCTCACAACGTACGATCCGGGACCAAAATCAGAGCAAAAGAAGAAAAGTGGTCGAAAACTGATGAAAACATTCGATTTTGGGTCCCAAAAAGGGAAAAGCGAGCAAGCTAGCTACCTCCGTTGTAGAGCTCTCGGAGAGCTTTACAACGGTATGTTGTGCGTGGTGTAATTCCTTACGGATCAAAAGTTATGGGCACCGGAGTGACGAAGACCAAGTCACAAGTCCTACGCCCTCGGTTTGCGGGCCCAACCTCTATGTGAAGCGAAATTGTCTTTCCCAAGGTGACGTGGGATTCAATAATAGAAATGTGGTGGATAAAGTATCTTGGCAACCTTAATCGGAGCAAAAAAAATTTAAAAGGGGGAGGCAACACGAGGACTTCCCAGGGGGTCACCCATCCTAGTACTACTCTCGCCCAAGCATGCTTGACTTCGGTGTTCTGACGGGAGCCAGTGCATTAGTGCTGGTATGATCGCACCCGTTATGTTGAGTGCACAATTCCTTTATGTGTTAACGGTTCACAGTCCCAGCCTAGAGAGATGGCCTATTCAAAAGGCCCAATGGGCTTAACGACAACCCATCTGCTTTAACAACGCAGCGTCCTCACAAGACGTGAAATCGACACGTTGTAGGGCCCTCAAATGTCCCGCGACTAACGTTGTTGTATTTTTAATAGCTCACGACGTACGATCCGGGACGAAAAAACAGAGCAAAAATAGAAAAGTGGCCTAAAATTGATGAAAAAGTTCGATTTTGGGATCCAAAAATGGGCACAGCGAGCAGGCTGGCTGCCTCCATTGTAGAGTTCTCAGAGAACTTTCCAACGGTATGCTGTGCGCCGTGTCAGTCCTTACGGATCAAAAGTTATGGCCACCGGAGCGACGGAGACTTGGTCACAAGCCCTACGCCCTCGGTTTGCGGGCCTGCCTCTACGTGAAGCGAAGTTGTCTTGCCCAAGGTGCCGTGGGATTCGGTAACAGAAATTTGGTGGATAAAGTATATTGGCAACCCTAACCATGGCAAAAAAAATTGAAAATGAGGGTTCAACACGTGGACTTCCAGGGGTCACCCATCATAGTACTACTCTCGCCCAAGCACGCTTAACTTCGGAGTTCTGATGGGATCTGGTGCATTAATGCTGGTATGATCTCGCCCGTAATGTTGAGGGCACAATTCCTTTATGTGTTAACGGTTCATAGTCCTTCTGTTGAGAGATGGCCCATTCAAAAGGCCCAATGGGCTTAACGACAACCCATCCGCTTCAACAACGCAGCATCCTCGCAAGACGTGATATCGACACATCGTATGGCCCTCTAATGTCCGGCGAGTAACGTTGTCGTCCTTTTAATAGCTCACGACGTACGATCCGGGACCGAAAAACAGAGCAAAAGAAGAAAAGTGGCCAAAAAATGATAAAAACGTTCAATTTTGGAATCCAAAAATGGGCACAGCAAGCAAGCTCGCTGCCTCCGTGGTAGAGCTCTCGGAGAGCTTTCCAACGGTATGCTGTGCACCGTGTAAGTATTACGGATCAAAAGTTATGGGCACCGGAGCGACGGAGACCTTGTCACACGCCCTACGCCCTCGGTTTCTGGGCCCAGCCTCTACGTGAAGTGAAGTTGTCTTGCCCATGGTGCCGTGGGATTCGGTAATAGAAATTTCGAGGATAAAGTATCTTGGCAACCCTAACCAGGGCAAAAAAAATTACAAACGGGGGTGCAACACGAGAACTTCCCAGGGGGTCACCCATCCTAGTATTACTCTCGCCCAAGCACGCTTAACTTCGAAGTTCTGATGGGATCCGGTGCATTAGTGCTGTTATGATCGCACCCGTCATGTTGAGGGCATAATTCCTTTATGTGTTAATGGTTCACAGTCGCAGCTTAGAGAGATGGCCCATTCAAAAGGCCCAATAGGCTTAACGACAACCCATCCGCTTCAACAACACAGCATCCTCGCAAGACGTGATATCGACGCGTTGTAGGGCCCTCTAATGTCCCGCGAGTAGCGTTGTCATCCTTTCAATAGCTCACGACGTACGATCCGGGACCCAAAAACAGAGCAAAAGAAGAATTGTGGCCTAAAACTAATGAAAACGTTTGATTTTGGGCTCCAAAAAGGGCACAGTGAGCAAGCTCGCTTCCCCCTTTGTAGAACTGTTGGAGAGCTCTGCAACGGTATGCTGTGCGAAGCGTAACTTCTTACCGATCAAAAGTTATGGCCACTGTAGCGATAGAGACCTGGTCACAAGCCCTACGCCCTCGGTTTGTGGGCCCGGCCTCTACGTGAAGTGAAACTGTCTTGCCCAAGGTGCCGTGGAATTCGGTAATAGAAATTTTTTGGATAAAGTATCTTGACAACCCTAACCAGGGCAAAAAAAAGTGAAAAGGGGGGTGCTACACGAGCACGTCCCAGGGGGTCGCCCATCTTAGTACTACTCTCGCCCAAGCACGCTTAACTTCGGAGTTCTGGCGGGATTCGGTGCATTAGTGCTGGTATGATCGCACCCGTCATGTTGAGGGCACAATTCCTTTATGTGTTAACGGTTCCCAGTCCCAGCGTAGAGAGATGGCCCATTCAAAAGGCCCAATGGGCTTAACGACAATCAATCCGCTTCAACAACGCAGCATCCTCGCAAGACGTGATATCGACGCATTGTAGGGTCCTCTAATGCCCTGCGAGTAACGTTGTCGTCCTTTTAATAGCTCAGGACATACGATCCGGGACGGAAAAATAGAGCAAATGAAGAAAAGTGGCCGAAAACTGATGAAAATGTATGATTTTGGGCTCCAAAAATAGGCATAGCGAGCAGGCTGGCTGCCTCCGTCATAGAGCTCTCGGAGAGCTTTCCAACGGTTTGTTGTGCGCCGTGTAAGTCCATACGAATCAAAAGTTATGAGCACCGGAGTGACGAAGACCTGGTCACAAGCCCTACGCCCTTGGTTGCTGGCCCAGCCTCTACGTGAAGCGAAGTTGTCTTGCCCAATGTTCCGTGGGATTCGATAATAGAAATTTGGTAGATAAAGTATCTTGATAACCCTAACCAAGGCAAAAAAAATTGAAAATGCGGTGCAACACGAGGACTTCCCAAGGGGTCACCCATCCTAGTACTACTCCCGCCCAAGCACGCTTAACTTCGTAGTTCTGATGGGATCCAGTGCATTAGTGCTGGTATGATCGCACCCGTCATGTTGAAGGCACAATTCCTTTATGTGTTAACGGTTCATAGTCCTTCTGTTGAGAGATGGCCCATTCAAAAGGCCCAATGGGCTTAACGACAACCCATCCGCTTCAACAACGCAGCATCCTCGCAAGACGTGATATCGACACATCGTATGGCCCTCTAATGTCCGGCGAGTAACGTTGTCGTCCTTTTAATAGTTCACGACGTACGATCCGGGACCGAAAAACAGAGCAAAAGAAGAAAAGTGGCCAAAAAATGATAAAAACGTTCAATTTTGGAATCCAAAAATGGGCACAGCAAGCAAGCTCGCTGCCTCCGTGGTAGAGCTCTCGGAGAGCTTTCCAACGGTATGCTGTGCACCGTGTAAGTATTACGGATCAAAAGTTATGGGCACCGGAGCGACGGAGACCTTGTCACACGCCCTACGCCCTCGGTTTCTGGGCCCAGCCTCTACGTGAAGTGAAGTTGTCTTGCCCATGGTGCCGTGGGATTCGGTAATAGAAATTTCGAGGATAAAGTATCTTGGCAACCCTAACCAGGGCAAAAAAAATTACAAACGGGGGTGCAACACGAGAACTTCCCAGGGGGTCACCCATCCTAGTACTACTCTCGCCCAAGCACGCTTAACTTCGAAGTTCTGATGGGATCCGGTGCATTAGTGCTGTTATGATCGCACCCGTCATGTTGAGGACATAATTCCTTTATGTGTTAATGGTTCAAAGTCCCTGCTTAGAGAGATGGCCCATTTAGAAGGCCCAATAGGCTTAACGACAACCCATCCGCTTCAACAACACAGCATCCTCGCAAGACGTGATATCGACGCCTTGTAGGGCCCTCTAATGTCCCGCGAGTAGCGTTGTCATCCTTTCAATAGCTCACGACGTACGATCCGGGACCCAAAAACAGAGCAAAAGAAGAAAAGTGGCCGAAAATTGTTGAAAACGTTCGATTTTGGGCTCCAAAAAAGGGGCACAGCGAGTAGGCTGGCTGCCTCTGTCGTAGAGCTCTTGGAGAGCTCTGCAACGGTATGCTGTGCGAAGCGTAACTTCTTACCGATCAAAAGTTATGGCCACTGTAGCGATAGAGACCTGGTCACAAGCCCTACGCCCTCGGTTTGTGGGCCCGGCCTCTACGTGAAGGGAAGTTGTCTTGCCCAATGTTCTGTGGGATTCGGTAATAGAAATTTGGTGGATAAACTATCTTGGCAACCCTAACCCGGGCAAAAAAAATAGAAAAGGGGGTGCAACACGAGGACTTCCCAGGGGGTCACCCATCCTAGTACTACTCTCGCCCAAGCACGCTTAACTTTGGAGTTCTGATGGGATCCGGTGCATTAGTGCTGGTATGATCGCACCCGTCATGTTGAGGGCACAATTCCTTTATGTGTTAACGGTTCACAGTCCCAGCCTATAGAGATGGCCCCTTCAAAAGGCCCAATGGGCTTAACGACAATCAATCCGCTTCAACAACGCAGCATCCTCGCAAGACGTGATATCGACGCATTGTAGGGTCCTCTAATGCCCTGCGAGTAACGTTGTCGTCCTTTTAATAGCTCAGGACATACGATCCGGGACGGAAAAATAGAGCAAATGAAGAAAAGTGGCCGAAAACTGATGAAAATGTATGATTTTGGGCTCCAAAAATAGGCATAGCGAGCAGGCTGGCTGCCTCCGTCGTAGAGCTCTCGGAGAGCTTTCCAACGGTTTGCTGTGCGCCGTGTAAGTCCATACGAATCAAAAGTTATTAGCACTGGAGCGACGGAGACCTGGTCACAAGCCCTACGCCCTCGGTTTGCGGGCCCAGCCTCTACGTGAAGCGAAGTTGTCTTGCCCAAGGTGCCGTGGGATTCGATAATAGAAATTTGGTAGATAAAGTATCTTGATAACCCTAACCAAGGCAAAAAAAATTGAAAATGCGGTGCAACACGAGGACTTCCCAGGGGGTCACCCATCCTAGTACTACTCTGGCCCAAGCACGCTTAACTTCTGAGTTCTGATGGGATCCAGTGCATTAGTGCTGGTATGATCGCACCCGTCATGTTGAGGGCACAATTCTTATATGTGTTAACGGTTCACCATCCCAGCTTAGATAGATAGCCCATTCAAAAGGCACAATGGGCTTAACGACAACCCATCGCATCAACAACGCAGCATCCTCGCAAGAGGTGATATCAACGTGTTGTAGGGCCCTGTAATGTCCCGCGAGTAACGTTGTCGTCCTTTAAATAGCTCACGACGTACGATCCGGGATGAAAAAACAGAGCAAAAGAAGAAAAGTGGCAGAAAACTGTAGAAAACGTTCAATTTTGGGCTCCAAAAATGGCCATAGCGCGCAGGCTGGCTGCCTCCGTCGTAGAGCTCTCAGAGAGCTTTCCAACGGTATGCTGTGCGCCGTGTAAGTCCTTCCGGATCAAAAGTTATGGGCACCGAAGCGACAGAGACCTAGTCACAAGCCCTACGCCCTCGGTTTGCGGGCCCAGCCTCTACGTGAAGTGAAAT
Organism: Ehretia macrophylla; assembly: GCA_037974665.1. Lineage (NCBI taxonomy): Eukaryota > Viridiplantae > Streptophyta > Magnoliopsida > Boraginales > Ehretiaceae > Ehretia > Ehretia macrophylla. The sequence continues at coordinate 85,159,258 of CM075765.1, read as the reverse complement.
TGTCTTGCCCAAGGTGACATGGGATTCGGTAATAGAAATTTGGAGGATAAAGTATCTTGGCAACCCTAACCAGGGCAAAAAAAATTGAAAAGGGGGGTGTAACACGAGGACTTCCCAGGGGGTCACCCATCTTAGTACTACTCTCGCCCAAGCACGCTTAACTTCGGAGTTCTGATAGGATTCAGTGGATTAGTGTTGATATGATTGCACCTATCATGTTAAGCGCACAATTCCTTTATGTGTTAACGGTTCACAGTCCCAGCCTAGAGAGATGGCCCATTCAAAAGGCCCAATGGGCTTAACGACAACCCATCCGCTTCAACAACGTAGCATCCTCGCAAGACGTGATATCGACGCGTTGTAGGGCCCTCTAATGTCCCGTGAGTAACGTTGTCGTCCTTTTAATAGCTTACGACGTACGATCCAGGATGAAAAAACATAGCAGAAGAAGAAAAGTAGCCGAAAACTAATGAAAACGTTTGATTTTGGGCTCCAAAAATGGGCACAGCGAGCAAGCGGGCTACCTTCGTCGTAGAGCTCTCGGAAAGCTTTCCAACGGTATGTTGTGCGCCGTGTAAGTCCTTACAGATCAAAAGTTATGGGCAACAGGGAGACGGAGACCTGGTCACAAGCCCTACGCCCTTGGTTTGCGGGCCCAGCCTCTACGTGAAGCGAAGTTGTCTTGCCCAAAGTGCTGTGGGATTCGGTAATAGAAATTTGGTGCATAAAGTATCTTGGCAACCCTAACCGGGGCGAAAAAAAATTGAAAAGGGGGGTGCAACACAAGGACTTCCCAGGGGGTCACCCATCCTAGTACTACTCTCGTCCAAACACTCTTAACTTCAGAGTTCTGATGGGATCCAGTGCATTAGTGCTAGTATGATCGCACCCATCATGTTGAGGGCACAATTCCTTTATGTTTTAACGGTTCACAGTCCCAGCCTAGAGAGATGGTGTGAGGCCCGACCTAGATTTGCGTGCGAAACCTAGCTTCGTTTGTCCTAACCTAGATTTGTGTGCCATGACCTAGGTTTAAGAAATGAGTTCATTTTATGTGTCATGCATTGAATTACGTGCATTCATTTGGGATTGCGTGCATTTACTTGAAAAATGTGCATTCATCTCGTAGTTCGTGTCCTACCTCGTAGTGCGTGCCCTAGACCTAGGAAAGCGTGCCTTCACGCTAATCAAGGAAATATCTTTCATGAAGCACTAGACTATTAAACAATCCTACAAAGTCCACTATCAATATAATAATCCAAATTCCATTCACTAGAAGACAAAAATGCACCAAAAACAAAACATTCTTTATTCTTTATCCATTATTCTTTTTGCACTTCAAAATACAATTAGAATAATGCTCAAGATGACACAATTTCAGCCAATTCAATAGCTTTGGCCGACCACTAGGAGCATTGTTTTAGCAATTGTATATTTTATTCATAATCTTAGTCAAACACTTAGCATAAGGCATTAAAAAAATTGCTCAATTCCTCTCAATTCCTCCCCATACCTGACCAGCCTTTGCATGCCCATCCTAGAAATTTCAAAATATCATATTGAAGACAAAAGTGCAGAATTTGCACTGCCCAAGGACCGACCACAACCTCAAACACATTGCAAGTCCTTCATTTCTTGTCCTTTCTTCATTCTCTTTCATTCTTCATCACCTCCCTCTCATTTCTCACTCTCTCTCTCCGCCCTAGCTGCATATTACTCCCTCCATAGCTTCTCTCCCTCACAACATAGCAAATCAAGTCAAGCAACCATCAAAAAAAAAAAATGAAAGCAAGCAAGCTAGAGTTCAAAAATCACTCTTGCATGTGCATTGAAGCTACATTTGGGCCCTAGGTAAGCTTCTTGACAACCATTTCTTTTCTCCATGGTTTAACCTCATGCTTGTGCTAAGAGATTGATCATTAAGCTAGGAAAAATAGAGAAAAACTAGTGGGGTTCTCGGCTAAGCAAGGGAAAGGAGAAGATTTGAGCTTCAACAAAGGGTCTTGAGCATTTTGTGGTTGATTGCTAAGGTGAGGGTTAAAACCTTTTGAAAACTCTTCAAAATTTCACATGCATGCTCATGAATGTGTGTATTTGCTTCTGTACTTGAGATATATGGTCGTTCATAAGCTTAAACAACCATGCATGGCAAGATCTTGGCTTGAAAATGATGCTAGGTGAAGTCGAAATGGATGACAGCTCTCTGACCAGTCTGTTCGAGGTTAGTTTAGCTAAGCAAATGATGTTGAAAATGCTTGAAAATTGGTGGGTGACTAGTTTGGACAGTTTTGAACATTTTTCCCAGAATTAGGCCGAAGCTAAATTTGACTCTAAGATCCTCAAAATGGCAAATCATTAAAATGTGACCAAATCTGGAAATCTGGAAAAAAATGAATCAGGTTTTAGCAGATGCACTGACCTTGTGGAACGAACCATATTTGACTTAGTAAATGTTGCCCAAAACACATGAAATTGGTGTGCTGCTAGATTTTTCAGTTCTGGACAATTTTGTCAGAAATGGACCAAAGCTAAAACTGATTCTAAGGACCTCAAAAACGCCATTTTCTGAAAACTGTGCAAATCTGGACAGTTTTGTGCTACCTCACTGTTTCGGCTATAACTAATGATTCTGAACTCCAATTGATGCAAGGTTTGTTTCTGAGTTTAGATAACTTCTTAAGCTTTAATTTGACATCTTATTCACGTAATTTGGAGATTTTTTTATTATCCTATTGATTGTGAGAAAACAGCCTACTGCAGTAAAGGTTTTATTTAGCTACATGCTTGGAAAATTATTGTAACCTCTCTTGTGATACTAATTGTGTGGAAAAGTTGTGTTGGGATGTTATGTGGACTGTTTTGAGTACTTGAGGATGCTTGAATGGAATGATGCATGACTTAAGAATGACTTTGAGTTGACTTAGGGTTTTCATCACACGATTAAGCATGAAATAGAAACCCTAATGACTAGGTAGCTTTACTAAGTGTTGATCTCTTGGTTTGGTGTGGAAATTATATGCTTAGTGGGCTACCCGTAATTGTTCTATAACTCCAAATCTGAATTTGACCATGGCATGTTGTCAAATAAGATTTTCTTGCTACCGAACCCACGTAAATGTTGTTACATGTTGAATAATTCGTATCACTTGATTATATGAGCTTCTTAATGAGTTATATGGCCTGTTTTACATGTGTTACATGGCTGCCCGTTTGATGTTCATATGACACTATATGCCTTTCAAGTGAAATTATTTGTCTTATCGTGCCTTGTTTGATTACTTGACAACGTGCGATCTTATAACTGCCCGGAGGCGACCTACTTTGTTGTCCTCCTAATGTGATATGTTAAATGTTATAAATGTGCATTGCATACGAGGTTGCAACCTTTCAGTGTGGCATGGTAGTGTTTCACGCTCGCCGGGCGGCATCGGGCTTGCCGGTGTTACCGTGACTACCATGGTCCAATTTCCTCTCTCGCTTGGCATTTCACCCTCGGAGAGTTGGGTCGTAGGTTTTCGGGGTACATCCGGAGTACACCCAATTGGGAGCGATAAGGGGATTATTGAAGCCGGCCGCAACAATTGTATCGAAATTGAAATTGAGAGCAACTGCTCACCGTATCCTTGAAATGATTGGTAAATGTATCTGTTGCTCGATTTGTTTCATATATTTGCGTACTTTGTTATTTGTAATACGTGACATGTTTCAAAAAGGAGTTTCCATAATTGAATCGAAAAATGAGTTTCAAAACATATTTCTCGTTTCCCCCTCGCTGAGTTCATAAGGACTCACCCTCTTTTATCATTTCAGGTGAAGAAGAACAGGTACAGGAACCCGAGCTCAATGTACCTAATGATGAACCCCTGGAGTGATTGCCTGTTATTGTTGTTTAGCTTGAACGTGACTACTTGTGTATTTTGTGCCGCTTGAAGACCATTTATCTTATGTTGCTTGTTGTTGCTAATGTAAAAGACCCCCGTTGTAATTTGGGGTCTAATTTTGGTTTGTACTTATATTAAGTAGACTGATACTAGATATACTATGATCGTTTTTGCTTTTGTTATCATTAGTATCTATCATAGGTTATGATTCTAGTTAAGGAATAGGCAAATGAACTTATCCAATCTCAATAGGTACTCGCTAATAAGCTAAGATCAACAGGTATATTTTGAAACAAGGATAAATGGACAAACTAGACATAGTATCATGCTAGGTTATAAATCAAACGGGATGTCGGAATAACCAATAGGTAATTCAATTGATGATAAAATAGTAAACTCTAGTCGGGAATGAACTTGAGTTGAAAGTTTTGAGGCTGTTAGAAAATTTAGGTCAAAACAAGAGCCCAATCACAGCCGTTATGCTGCCGGATTTCTGGAAAATTTTGGAGTCTAGAACAAAACGTTAAGTGTTAAACCTCCTAGAATGGTTAAGAATGTGAAAGGACTTGAATGTTTAGATCACACCCTAGTCTAACCTTTATAGGCCGGGTTGGGGCTTGACACCTTAGAAGAATGGTGTCAGAGCTTAGATTGCTTAAGCCGGGTTTAACTCTCGGACCGTGGGTAGAGCCCTAAGATAATTAGGATGACTTGTTTATGTGTTGTTATTGTGTTAAATGTGCCTTCTATGTTCTATGTGCTTAAGTGACTTACGTGCCTTAAATGTTTTTAGAATTGTACCTATAATATGTTCATATTTTATGCATTAGATTCTTAATTATCGTATTTTAATAAATTGTGCCTATAGATGGCCGACCCTAGTACCCGTACTACTAATAGGAGCGGTGAACCTCAAGAGACCGGGGATGCCTATCAGACTAATCCCGGTATAGCTATGTTTAATATGATGGCAACTGCCATGGATCGTGTATCACGTGTGATGGAGCGTGAGGATGCTCGTGAAGCCAACAACAACATCAACAACAGGAATGAGGTTAACCATGGGAGACATAGCAGAATGAAGGAATTCCTTGACTTTCGCCCGTCTAAATTCTACGGGGAAGCTGATGATGAGAAAGCTGAGGCTTGGCTGTCCGAGATTGAGAAGATTTTCAGGCCACTTGATTATACAGATGAAGAGAAATTGGAGTTTGCTGTATTTCTGTTGCACGGGGATGCCGAGCGTTGGTGGCACACTGTAGAGGCACTGTGGGAGACTGATCAGACACCTCGCTTGTGGGGTAATTTCGTTAAGGCATTTAAGGAGAAATATGTACCTGCAGTTTCCAGGCAGAGGCGGATCGAGGAGTTCATGCACTTGACCCAGGGTAATATGACGGTGGCCCAGTATGAGGCTCGTTTTGACCGACTGTCCCGTTATGCTCAGTATATGGTTTGTACTCCGGAGGAAAAAATGTGGAAATTTACTGTTGGTTTGAGGCTAGAGATTCAGGACCAGTTAGCTTCTCATGACTTCGATACTTATTCTGCCCTCTTTGCTACTGCCTCTCGAGTTGAGAAGAGGAAACTAGATGGAGCCGGCTCGAGTTAGCCCAACAAGAAACCATACCAGCCTCCAGGTTAGCAGAGGAAGTTTCAGAGTCAGAGTCGCAGTCAGGGCCAGAGCCAAAACAGACCAGGGAATAACCATGGCCCGACGAAAGCGTCATCAGCCTCTTCCTCCCGCGGATCCACAGGTAGTTCACCTGCTACTCAGTCCGTCAGCTGTCCATATTGTGACAAGAAGGGCCACACCGAGGCCCAGTGTTGGAGAAAATTTGGGAAATGTGTGGCTTGTGGCAGTGATCAGCACCGGGTTAAGGATTGCCCTAAATGGCAAGGGGGTCAGAATCAGGGTAAACCAGCCGGTAGAGGCAAGACTCCAGTTCCTAGGGTCCAGGCTTGAGCCTATGCTATTGAGTGCGAGGAGATTCCAGATGAGACCGCTGTTGTTGAAGGTACATTCTTCATACTGAATCAACCTGTTAAGGTGTTAATTGATCCGGGTGCTACTCATTCATTTATTACTCCCTTATGTGTGGAACGTGTGAAATTGAAAGTTGTATGTTTGCCATATGAAGTAGAAGTTGGTACTCCAATGGGTTCTAAACTTGTAACTAGTTCAGCTTGTAAAGCATGTAAAATCCAAATCAAGGATAGGGAATTCTCGGCCAATCTTATTGTATTACCTTTTAGAGACTACGAGGTCATTTTAGGGATGGACTGGCTGGCAAAACATCATGTCCAACTAGATTTCTGGGCAAAGATTATAACGTTCCGGGTACCTGATCAACCGATACTAGAGGTTTTGGGCCGAAGAGATTTCACCGGGAGTTCCATCATTTCATCTACAAAAATGGTGAAGTCCTTAAGGAAAGGATGCAGCGGATACTTGGCTTACCTTAGCAACAAGCCGTCGGATAAAGCTAAGTTGGAGGAGATGCATGTGATCAAAGACTATGCAGATGTATTCGCTGAAGAATTACCCGGTTTACCCTCAAATCGGGAGATCGAGTTTGTTACAGAGTTGCTACCTGACACCCAGCCGATATCAAAAGCTCCCTATCGTATGGCACCGACTAAGCTACAAGAATTAAAGGACCAATTGCAAGGATTGCTGAAGAAGGGATTTGTACAACCGAGCTCTTCACCGTAGGGTGCGCCCGTGCTATTTGTTAAGAAGAAAGACGGAACGTTGAGGCTATGCATTGACTATCGAGGTTTGAACCAAGTGACTGTCAAGAATAAATATCCACTTCCCCTGATTGACGAGTTATTTGATCAACTACAAGGAGCAAAAGTGTATTCGAAACTCGACTTGAGGCAAGGGTATTATCAATTGTGGATCAAGAAGGAAGATGTGCCTAAAACGGCTTTCAGGACGAGATATGGGCACTATGAATATGTGGTGATGCCTTTTGGACTAACTAATGCCCCTGCAGCTTTTATGGATTTGATGCATAGGGTGTTTCAACCCTATTTGGACCAATTTGTGGTGATCTTCATTTATGATATTTTGGTATACTCGAAATCGGAGTCGGAGCATGAGCAACATCTGCAGTTGGTACTGCAGAAACTTCGGGAGCACCAATTGTATGCAAAGTTTAGCAAGTGTGAATTTTGGCTGCAGCAGATTGCATTTTTGGGGCATATCATATCCCAAGAGGGAATAGCGGTAGATCCAGCAAAGATCGATGCAGTGATGTCTTGGAAGAAGCCGAAAAATGTTACGGAGGTTCGGAGTTTTCTTGGTCTAGCCGGCTATTATCGGAGGTTCGTGAAGGACTTCTCTAAGATTGTAGGACCGCTTACAAAGCTCACTCAAAAGAAAACCAAGTTCGTGTGGGATGATAAGTGTGAGAACAGGTTCCAAGAGTTGAAGAAGAGATTGACTACTACACCAGTTCTTGCATTGCCTGAGGGGAGTCAAGGTTTCGTAATCTATAGCGATGCTTCGAAAGAAGGATTGGGATGTGTATTGATGCAACATGGAAGAGTTATTGCATATGCTTCTAGGAAACCAAAGCCGTATGAGATGAATTACCCGACACATGATTTGGAGTTAGCGGCTATTGTGTTTGCACTCAAGAAATGGAGGCATTATCTGTGGGGTAACAAGTTTGAAGTATTTACTGATCATAAGAGCTTGAAATACTTGTTCTCTCAAAAGGAGTTGAATATGAGGCAAAGGCGGTGGATGGAGCTTTTGGATGATTATAACTGTTCAATTAATTATGTGCCAGGTAAGGCAAACGTAGTCGCAGATGCCTTAAGCAGAAAAGCAAGCATGGCAAAACTGGAAGTCAAGGTGCAGGAGTTGTTGGAGGAAGCGTTTCTGTGGAAACCACTGTTGACTCAGAAATGGTTACTTTTTGCCACTACCCAAGTTCAATCGACCTTGTTGTCTGAGTTACGAGAGGCTCAACAGAAGGACCAACAATTTCAAAAGATTAAGGAAAGCAACGCAGACTTCAAGTTTCATGATGATGGTATTTGGAGGTTTAGGAACCGGGTTTGTGTTCCCAATGAGCCAGAGCTGAAAAAGAAGATTCTTGAGGAAGCGCATAATTCAAGGTATACTATTCACCCCGGTGGAACAAAGATGTATCGGGATTTGAAGCAACACTATTGGTGGAATAACATGAAAAGAGAAATTGCGGAGTTTGTAGCACGGTGTTTAACTTGCCAGAGAGTCAAAGCAGAACATCAACGACCCGCAAGTTTACTTCAGCCGTTGGAGGTTCCTCAATGGAAATGGGAACATATCACTATGGATTTTGTTATGGACCTGCCTAGATCACGGAAGGGTCGTGACGCCGTTTGGGTTATAGTAGATAGATTGACTAAGTCGGCGCACTTTTTACCAATGAACAAGGAGGATAGTCCTGAGAAATTGGGAGATATGTATGTGGCGGAGATTTTAAGATTGCACGGGATGCCTGTGAGTATTGTATCGGATAGGGATCCCCGTTTTACTTCCCGATTTTGGAAGAGATTGCAGGAAGCTTTGGGGACGAAATTGAGTTTTAGCACGGCTTATCACCCTCAGACGGATGGTCAATCAGAGAGAACTATTCAGATTTTGGAGGATATGCTGAGGGCATGTGTGTTGGACTTCGGGAAAGGTTGGGAGAAATATCTATCTCTAGCGGAGTTCGCCTACAACAATAGTTATCAGGCCACTATCGGGATGGCCCCTTTTGAGGCGCTGTATGGACGTAAGTGTCGATCCCCAATCTACTGGGATGAAGTAGATGAGATGAAGACTTTTGACCCGACCCTTTTACCTGAACTGATGAAGACTGTTGATAATATCCACCTCATCCGGAAACGGATGCTTACCGCCCAGAGCAGGCAGAAGAGTTATGCAGACCGACGGAGACGGAGTCTCGAGTTTGAGGTTGGCGACAAGGTGTTCTTGAAGATATCACCCCGGAAGGGACTGATTAAACATGGCAAGGGTGGAAAGTTGAGCCCGAGATTTGTAGGACCATTTGAGATAGTTGAGAAGGTTGGCAAGTTGGCGTATCGCCTAGCACTACCCCAGAACCTCTCCAATATTCACGACGTCTTTCATGTTTCGATGCTGCGGAAGTACCATCCTGACCCGTCGCATATCTTGGAGCAAGAGCCGTTGCAGCTTCGGGAAAACTTGTCCTACAAGGAGAGGCCCATTCGGATCCTAGACCAGCAGGATCGGGAGTTGCGCAACAGAAGAATACCTATGGTAAAAGTGCTGTGGGATCATCATGGACTCGAAGAAGCAACGTGGGAAAGGCGAGACCAGATGGAGCAGCAGTATCCAGCATTATTTCAAGGTAATATTGAATTTCGGGACAAAATTCTTTGAAGGAGGGGAAGATGTGAGGCCTGACCTAGATTTGCGTGCGAAACCTAGCTTCGTTTGCCCTGACCTAGATTTGCGTGCAAAACCTAGCTTCGTTTTCCCTGACCTAGATTTGCGTGCCATGACATAGATTTAAGAAATGAGTTCATTTTATGTGCCATGCATTGAATTACGTGCATTCGTTTGGGATTGCATGCATTTACTTGAAAAATGTACATTCGTCTCGTAGTTCGTGTCCTACCTCGTAGTGCGTGCCCTAGACCTAAGAAAGCGTGCCTTCACGCTAATCAAGGAAATATCTTTCACGAAGCACTAGACTATTAAACAATCCTACAAAGTCCACATCAATATAATAATCCAAATTCCATTCACTAGAAGACAAAAATGTACCAAAAACAAAACATTCTTTATTCTTTATCCATTATTCTTTTTGCACTTCAAAATACAATTAGAATAATGCACAAGATGACACAATTTCAGCCAATTCAATAGCTTTGGCCGACCACTAGGAGCATTGTTTTAGCAATTGTATATTTTATTCATAATCTTAGTCAAACACTTAGCATAAGGCATTAAAAAAAAATTGCTCAATTCCTCTCAATTCCTCACCATACCCGACCAGCCTTTGCATGCCCATCCTAGAAATTTCAAAATAGCATATTGAAGACAAAAGTGCAGAATTTGGACTGCCCAAGGACCGACCACAACCTCAAAAAAATTGCAAGGCCTTCATTTGTTGTCCTTTCTTCATTCTCTTTCATTCTTCATCACTTCCCTCTCATTTCTCACACTCTCTCTCGGCCCTAGCTGCACATTACTCCCTCCATAGCTTCTCTCCCTCACAACATAGCAAATCAAGTCAAGCAACCATCAAAAAAAAAAAAATCGAAGCAAGCAAGCTAGAGTTCAAAAATCACTCTTGCATGTGCATTGAAGCTACATTTCGGCCCTAGGTAAACTTCTTGACAACCATTTCTTTTCTCCATGGTTTAACCTCATGCTTGTGCTAAGAGATTGATCATTAAGCCAGGAAAAGTAGAGAAAAACTAGTGCGGTTCTCGGCTAAGCAAGGGAAAGGAGAAGATTTGAGCTTCAACAAAGGGTCTTGAGCATTTTGTGGTTGATTGCTAAGGTGAGGGTTAAAACCTTTTGAAAACTCTTCAAAATTTCACATGCATGCTCATGAATGTGTGTATTTGCTTCTGTACTTGAGATATATGGTCGTTCATAAGCTTAAACAACCATGCATGGCAAGATCTTGGCTTGAAAATGATGCTAGGTGAAGTCGAAATGGATGACAGCTCTCTGACCAGTCTGTTCGAGGTAAGTTTAGCTAAGCAAATGATGTTGAAAATGCTTGAAAATTGTTGGGTGACTAGTTTGGACAGTTTTGAACATTTTTCCCAGAAATAGGCCGAAGCTAATTTTGATTCTAAGGTCCTCAAAATGGCAAATCATTAAAATGTAACCAAATCTGGAAATCTGGAAAAATGAATCAGGTTTTGGCAGATGCACTGACCTTGTGGAACGAACCATATTTGACTTAGTAAAAGTATCCCAAAACGCATGCAATTTGGTATTCTGCTATATTTTTCAGTTCTGGAAAATTTTGTCAGAAATGGACCAAAGCTAAAACTGATTCTAAGGACCTCAAAAACGCCATTTTCTGAAAAGTGTGCAAATCTGGACAGTTTTGTGCTACCTCACTGTTTCGGCTATAACTAATGATTATGAACTCCAATTGATGCAAGGTTTGTTTCTGAGTTTATTTAACTTCTTAAGCTTTAATTTGGAATCTTATTCATGGAATTTGGAGATTGTTTGATTATCCTATTGATTGTGAGAAAACAGCCTATTGCAGTAAAGGTTTTATTTAGCTACATGCTTGGAAAATTATTGTAACCTCTCTTGTGATACTAATTGTGTGGAAAAGTTGTGTTGGGATGTTATGTGGACTGTTTTGAGTACTTGAGGATGCTTGAATGGAATGATGCATGACTTAAGAATGACTTTGAGTTGACTTAGGGTTTTCATCACACGATTAAGCATGAAATAGAAACCCTAATGACTAGGTAGCTTTACTAAGTGTTGATCTCTTGGTTTGGTGTGGAAATTATATGCTTAGTGGGCTGCCCGTAATTGTTCTAGAACTTCAAATGTGAATTTGACTATGGCATGTTGTCAAATAAGCTTTTCTTGCTACCGAACCCACGTAAATGTTGTTACATGTTGAATAATTCGTATCACTTGATTATATGAGCTTCTTAATGAGTTATATGGCCTGTTTTACATGTGTTACATGGCTGACCGTTTGATGTTCATATGACACTATATGCCTTTCAAGTGAAATTGTTTGTCTTATCGTGCCTTGTTTGATTACTTGACAACGTGCGATATTATAACTGCCCGGAGGTGACCTACTTTGTTGTCCTCCTAATGTGATATGTTAAATGTTATAAATGTGCATTGCATACGAGGTTGCAACCTTTCAGTGTGGCATGGTAGTGTTTCACGCACGCCGGGCGGCATCGGGCTTGCCGGTGTTACCGTGACTACCATGGTCCAATTCCCTCTCTCGCTTGGCATTTCACCCTCGGAGAGTTGGGTCGTAGGTTTTCGGGGTACATCCGGAGTACACCCAATTAGGAGCGATAAGTGGATTATTGAAGCCGACCGCAACAATTGTATCAAAATTGAAATTGAGAGCAACTGCTCACCGTATCCTTGAAATGATTGGTAAATGTATCTGTTGCTCGATTTGTTTCATATATTTGCGTACTTTGTTATTTGTAATACGTGACATGTTTCAAAAAGGAGTTTTCATAATTGAACAGAAAATGAGTTTCAAAACGTATTTCTCGTTTTCCCCTCGCTAAGTTCATAAGGACTCACCCTCTTTTATCATTTCAGGTGAAGAAGAATAGGTACAGGAACCCGAGCTCAATGTACCTAATGATGACCCCCTGGAGTGATTGCCTGTTATTGTTGTTTAGCTTGAACGTGACTACTTGTGTATTTTGTGCTGCTTGAAGACCATTTATCTTATGTTGCTTGTTGTTGCTAATGTAAAAGACCCCCGTTGTAATTTGGGGTCTAATTTTGGTTTGTACTTATATTAAGTAGACTGATACTAGACATACTATAATCGTTTTTGCTTTTGTTATCATTAGTATCTATCATAGGTTATGATGCTAGTTAAGGAATAGGCAAATGAACTTATCCAATCTCAACAGGTACTCGCTAATAAGCTAAGATCAACAGGTATATTTTGAAACAAGGATAAATGGACAAACGAGACATAGTATCATGCTAGGTTATAAATCAAACGGGATGTCGGAATAACCAATAGGTAATTCAATTGATGATAAAATAGTAAACTCTAGTCGGGAATGAACTTGAGTTGAAAGTTTTGAGGCTGTTAGAAAATTTAGGTCAAAACAAGAGCCCAATCACAGCCGTTATGCTGCCGAATTTCTGGAAAATTTTGGAGTCTAGAACAAAACGTTAAGTGTTAAACCTCCTAGAATGGTTAAGAATGTGAAAGGACTTGAATGTTTAGATCACACCCTAGTCTAACCTTTATAGGCCGGGTTGGGGCGTGACAGATGGCCTATTCAAAAGACCCAATGGGCTTAACGACAACCCATCCGCTTCAACAACGCATCGTCCTCGCAAGATGTGATATCGACGCGTTGTAGGGCCCTCTAATGTCCCGCGAGTAACGTTGTCGTCCTTTTAAAACCTTACGATGTACAATCGAGGATGGAAAAACAGAGCAAAAGAAGAAAAGTGGATGAAAACTGATGAAAACGTTCGATTTTGGGCTCCAAAAAGGGCACAGAGAACAGGCTGGCTGCCTCCATCGTAGAGCTCTCGGAGAGCTTTCAAATGGTATGATGTGCATCGCGTAACTCCTTGCGGATCAAAAGTTATGGGCACTGGAGCGATAGAGACTTGGTCACAAGCCCTACGCCCTCGTTTTGCGGGCCAAGCCTCTACGTGAAGTGAAGTTGTCTTGCCTAAGGTACCATGGGATTCGGTAATAGAAATGTGGTGGATAAAGTATCTTGGCAACCCTAACCAGGGCAATAAAAATTGAAAATGGGGGGTGCAATACGAGGACTTCCCAAGGGGCCACCCATCTTAGTACTACTCTCGCCCAAGCACGCTTAACTTCGGAGTTATGATGGGATCCGGTGCATTAGTGCTGGAATGATCGTACCCGTCATGTTGTGGGCACAAATCCTTTATGTGTTGACGGGTCATAGTCCCAGCCTAGAGAGATGGCACATTCAAAAGGCCCAATAGGCATAACAACAACCCATCTGTTTCAACAACGCAGCGTCCTCGCAAGATGTGATATCGATGCGTTGTAGGGCCCTCTAATGTCTCGCGAGTAACGTTGTAGTCCTTTTAATAGCTCACGACGTACGATTCGGGATGAAAACACAAGAAAAACAAGAAAAGTGGTCGAAAAGTGATGAAAATGTTCGATTTTGGGATCCAAAAATGGGCAAAGCAAGCAGGATGGCTGCCTCCGCCGTAGAGCTCTCGAAGAGCTTTCCAACGGTATGCTGTGCGCCGCGTAAGTCCTTACGGATCAAAAGTTATGGGCACCGGAGCAACGGAGACCTGGTCACGAGCCCTACGCCCTCAGTTTGCGGGCCCAGCCTCTACGTGAAGCGAAGTTGTCTTACCCAAGGTGCCGTGGGATTCGGTAATAGCAATTTGGTGGATAAAGTATCTTGGCAACCCTAACCAGGGCAAAAAAAATTGAAAATGGGGGTGCAACACAGGGACTTCCCACGGGGTCACTTATCCTAGTATTACTCTCGCCCAAGCACGCTTAACTTCGGAGTTCTGATGTGATCCGGTGCATTAATGCTGGTATGATTGCACCAATCATGTTGAGGGCACAATTCCTTTATGTGTTAACGGTTCACAGTCCCAGCATAGAGAGATGGCCTATTCAAAAGGCCCAATGGGCTTAACGCCAACCCATCCGCTTCAACAACGCAGCATCCTCACAAGACGTGATATCGACGCGTTGTAGGGCCCTCTAATGTCCCGTGAGTAATGTTGTCCTCCTTTTAATAGCTCACGACGTACGATCCGGGACGGAAAAATAGACAAAGGAAGAAAAATGGCTGAAAACTGATGAAACCTTTCGATTTTGGGCACCAAAAATGGGCGCAGCCAAGCAGGCTTGCTGCTCCCGTCGTAGAGCTCTGGGAGAGCTTCCCAACGGTATACTGTGCACTGCATAACTCCTTACAGATCAAAAGTTATGGGCACCGGAGCGATGGAGACCTGGTCACAAGCCCTATGCCCTCGGTTTGTGGGCCCAGCCTCTACGTGGGGCGAAGTTGTCTTGCCCAAGGTGCCGTGGGATTCGGTAATAGAAATTTGGTGGATAAAGTATCTTGGCAACCCTAACCAGGGCTAAAAAAATTGAAAAGGGGGGTGCTACATGAGGACTTCCCAGGGGGTCACCTATCCTAGTACTACTCTCGACCAAGCACGCTTAACTTTGGAGTTCTGATGTGATCCGGTGCATTAGTGCTGGTATGATTGTACCCGTCATGTTGAGGGCATAATTCCTTTATGTGTTAACGGTTCACTGTCCCAGCCTAGAGAGATGGCCCATTCAAAAGGCCCAATGGGCTTAACGACAACCCATCCGCTTCAACAATGCAGCATCCTCGCAAGACGTGATATCGACGCGTTGTAGGGCACTCTAACGTCCCGCGAGTAACGTTGTCGTCCTTTTAATAGCTCACGACGTACGATCCGGGAAGGAAAAAAAGAGCAAAAGAAGAAAAGTGGCCGAAAATTGATGAAAACGTTCGATTTTGGGCTCCAAAAAGGGGCAAAGCAAGCATGCTTGCTACCTCCGTCGTAGAGTTCTCGGAGGGCTTTCCAACGGTATGCTGTGCGCCGTGTAAGTCCTTACAGATCAAAAGTTACGGGCACCGTAGCGACGCAGACCTGGTCACAAGCCCTACGCCCTCGGGGTGCGGGCCCAGCCTCTACGTGAAGCGAAGTTATCTTGTCCAATGTCCCGTGGGATATGGTAATAGAAATGTGGTGGATAAAGCATCTTGGCCAGCCTAATTGGGGCAAAAAAATTTGAAAATGGGGGTGCAACACGAGGATTTCCCTAAGGGTCACCCATCCTTGTACTACTCTCGCCCAAGCACGCTTAACTTCGGAGTTCTTATGGGATCCGGTGCATTAGTGCTGGTATGATCGCACCTGTCATGTTGAGGGCACAATTCCTTTATGTGTTAACGATTCACAGTCCTAGTCTAGAGAGATGGCCCATTCAAAAGGCCCAACGGGCTGAACGACAACCCATCCGCTTCAACAACGAAGCATCCTCACGAGACGTGATATCGACGCATTGTAGGGCCCTCTAATGTCCCGCGAGTAAGGTTGTCGTCCTTTTAATAGCTCAAGACGTGCGATCCGGGACGGAAAAACAGAGCAGAAGAAGAAAAGTGGCCGAAAACTGATGAAAACGTTAGATTTTGGGCTCCAAAAATGGGCACAGTGTCACGCCCCAACCCGGCCTATAAAGTTTATACTAGGGTGTGATCTAAACATTCAAGTCCTTTCACGTACTTAATCGTTCAAGGAGGTTTAGCACTTTATATTTAATCCTAGACTCCAAAATTTTTTGAAAAACCGGCAGCATAACTGCTGTAATTGGGCTCTTTGGTTTGACCTAATTCTCTAAACGCCTCAATTATTCCAATCATTAATCCAATTCCATTAAGGACCCCTATTTGTCACCAACCGATTTGCTTGCTAGTTTATCTTGAAAGTCTCGTTTGGTTAATAAGCCTATCATGATAACTATGCCCTGTTTATTTGTCAATTTCCTATCATGCAAGTACCTATTATCCTTTAGTTTTCAAATGAGCACCTAAGTGAAAGTATATAGAATTAACTTAGTTGATTGTTCATCTAGTGGTTTGAATGCCTACGATAACTACTAATTAAGAAAACGAAAGCAAACAACCAAATAAAAGTTTGTCCAGTTATAGATAGTACAATCCCAGAATTAGACCCAAATTACAACGGGGTCATTTACATCAATAAACAACGAGCAACATAAAATAAATAGTCTTCAAGTAGCATAGTTCATAAATAGCCATAATCACGCAAAGCACACAAGACAGGCAATCACTCCAAGGAATCATCGTTAGGTACATCGTTCTCGGGTACCTGTTCTTGATGTTCTTCACGTGAGATGATAATAGAGGGTGAGTCCTTATGAACTGAGCGAGGGGGAATGAGAAATAGGTTTTGAAACTCATTTTTTGGTTCAACTTATGAAAATCCTTTTGCAAGCATGAATATATCAATAATACAAGTACAGAAACAGAAATATCAGTCTTTCCTCCTCGAGGTTCTCTAGGAATCAAGCGAGAGTACTTATACACATAGTAAAAAGGATACAGTGAGCTTTTGCTCTCAGATCAGTTTCAGAATCAGAAGTTGCGGCCGACTTCAAATCATCCCCAAAAACACGCCAGGTAGGTGTACTCCGGATGTACC
Organism: Ehretia macrophylla; assembly: GCA_037974665.1. Taxonomy (NCBI): domain Eukaryota; kingdom Viridiplantae; phylum Streptophyta; class Magnoliopsida; order Boraginales; family Ehretiaceae; genus Ehretia; species Ehretia macrophylla. Next base: position 85,142,407 of record CM075765.1, on the reverse strand, counting down.
CCGAAATTCTACGACCCAACTCTCCGCGGGTGGAATGCCAAGCGAGAGAGGGAATTGGACCATGGTAGTCACGGGAGCACCAGCAAGCCCTATGCCGCCCGGCGTTCGTGAAACGCTACCATGCCACAATGAAAGGTTGCAACCTTGTATGCAATGCCCATTTATGTCATTTAACATTTCACATTAGGAGGTCAACAAAGTAGGTTGCCTCTGAGCAAGTATATGATCACATTTTGACATATTGGCATATAAGGCATTGTAAGAACATATAATCATTTCATATATCCATTTGAAAGCAATTAAACTTTAACGGGCAGCCAAGTAATCATGTTCAATTAAACCATTGAATATTTTTTAACAATTCACGTTAGGAGGACAACAAAGTAGGTTGCCTCCGAGCAATTTCAAGATCACATGTTATCAAGTAATCGAACGAGGCACGATAAGACAAGTAATTTCACTTGAAAGGCATATGGAGCCATATGAACATTAAACGGGCAGCCATGTAACACATGCGAGTCAAGCCATATAACTCATTTCGAAGTCCACGTAATCAAGTGATAAGATTATTCAACATGCAATATCATTTACGTGGGTTCGTGTGATAACCCGAACCCGGCATGCATTTAATAGCACCTGACTGCATTTGATTAAATATTTAATTAGTTAAATCAACCAATTTACACTATTTTAATATTCCTCATGGAAGCATTTAGTAGTTGTAAATTGAATAATTAAAAGATTATTACCTATTCCTGATAATTATAGTAATTGAATTTTTTTTCTTGTGATTAATTAAGTGTTATCTTAAAAGTTAGGGTTTAATTGTGTTTGACTACGTGTTTATATTAACCTTCATTTGTAGCTTAATATTAACTTCATAATTCTTTAAAATATTCTAGAACTAGTGAAATTAATTATTTTAAATGAATATTGATTACCTTGATTGTTTTGATTATTTTAAAAATCAATTTTGGTTGTTTTGCGTTAAAATCACTTAGTTTTCAAATAAATGAGAAAAGTAACTCCGAACCGAAATAAATTCTAAACTATGATGCTTTCCAAAAAATGATAAATTTCTTAGATTCTTTGAGAATTAATTGTTACTTCTTTATTGTCGCAACGTGCATTACATATCGAGAGAGATAGTTAGGAAATGAATTCGAGTCCTCAACAAATAGTGAAACTAGTATTTTAGTGTCTTAAATTTTATAATTTAATTGTTGTTAGCTAGAATTGATGTTTCCTTAGTTGTTTTAGCCTAAAAATGCATGAAATAAGCTAGTTTGACCAACTTAAGTGAGCATTGACCATTTTGACCTTGTGCCCTCTTTTAATAGCCTAAAATAGCATAAAATAAAGGAAAAAACAGAACTGAACAGAAGCAAGCAGGGCCGAAAATGAGGGAGAAGAAAAAAAGAAAAATTCAACTTCAAATCTTCGATTCTTCGCGTGAGCTTGCACGAGGTGGTTTCCGAGGCATCCTACGAGGTTTTCCTAGCATCTAGGAGCGTCTAAGGTGAGGGTTTCATGTTTATTTGCGCATTTGAAAGTTTTATGTATTAACTTTAATTTTTGGATTTTATCCGTAGTTTGTTGTTTTAATCATTTTGAGGCTTATAGAATGTTCCCTAGCAATCGTAGAACATGTATTTATAGATTTTTAACATTTTCTGTGGTTGAATATTGAAATTGAAATATAATTTGTTAGTTGAATAGTAAAACATGAATAGTAAACCCTTGAAACGATAAAGTTGCGCTGTTATGCTGTCTGTTGATGTAGAAATGTGCTAGGTAAGCTAGAATGTCTAAATGCATGATTTGTTTAGGTTGCATAATGGAAAAAATGAGAAAAATGCCTTGGTGAAAGTCGGGGTCGTTTAGGTCGAGTTTAGCATTTTCTTGTTTTGCGTGTTGGCATTGTTTCGGGAGGCCATGGAAGCACTTTTGGTGCGATTATGGCATTGGTTGGATGTTTGGTTAGTATAGTTGTAGTTCAAACGAGCAAAGAGGGAAATCGGGGCTTTGCGCGAGTTCTAGGGTAAAGTAGGGTTTCGGGGTCTTTAGACGTGCCTTATGGTGACCTAGGAGGATTGGCGAAGTCGGTTTCCAGAACTCGTGGCTCGTTTGGAAATGGTAGTGTTTTGATAGTTGGGGCCGATTTGTGATTTTGCTTGTTATCTTGATATTATGCCTATAGAATGCTTAGGGTTGCTTGATATACTTGTTAAATTGATGTTATTGTTGCTTATTATTGCTTGTTATGCTTGAAAAGTTAGTTAGTGCTAGTATTGATTGTGATTGCTTGTTATCTCGTTTGTTGTCACTAGTTTGTATTGTTGTGCTATCGCTCGTTTATTGCCATGTATCGAGTCTTGCATTGCATAGTGTTCCGCACGTGAGTGATGGGCCTCTCTGGGTAGCCTCGGGTTGCCAGTGTTGGTTGCTCTAGCTCCGTAGCTATTCCCTTTTCTTGCTTGGGTTGCCTCCCAGGGAGATTTGGGTCGTAGATTGATGGATACTTCCGGGGTATTCCAAACTGGTGTTATAAGGTGGATGCGCGCTTATTGTCATCGTTGTCAACATCAAGCTCGAGATTGATGTATCGCTCGTGTAATGGTACATTGCTCGTATGAGTGAACCATAGTTTTCAGAGTGTGGTATAGCTTTGAATGGTTGTGTTAATGCTTTCAGTAATTGCTTATTGTATTGATTGTTTGTCTAGATTGCTTACTTATCAGTTATATTGTTTAACTGTCTTATTTGCATTGCACGACTTTCTTTCTCTCCAACTCGATATATGTCTCCCCCTCACTGAGTATACGTGTTATGTATACTCACTCCTCACCACCACATTTCAGGAAATGCCATGTTAGCTGGAAAGTTTGTGATTATGTGAAAGTCCGTGCTTGAAGAGTTATCCTGCATGCCTATGTGTCTAGAGTTGTCAAAGTTGTAAAGTTGTATGCTTTTATGTATTATATGTATTTAATGTTAGAGGGGATGTAATTTAAGTTTTATTAGTTTATGTTTTTAGTTAATGTAGCTTAACTTCAATGTATATTTGTACTGACAAAGGAAAAGAAACAGAAAGGTATGATAGTCTAGCTTATGAAATAGGTTGGCGTAGTTAATTACTAAGCTTGAATATATATTTACTAGTGATTTGCTTGTTGTGAACCAAGGCTCGGATGGCCTTGAGGTGATTGAATGTTTGGACATGGTATTGGTCCACTTATATGCTGTCGCAGGTTTTACATTTCCCCTAAAAACAGGGGAGACTCCGTCCGTTTTCCCTGAATATTATGCCCGAGTTTTGGTTTGGGTTGTGAATAGATTGATTGTTAGAACTCCCGGTCTCGAGAGGGATCGGGGTGTCATAGTTCGGGTGCGAGAAAAGCTCATTTGTCAACATGCGATGATCAAATTCACATTTGAAGTTATAAGACATTTACGGGCAGCCCACTAAGCATATAATTTCCACACAACGTCCAAATGATCAACACTTAGCAAAACTACCTAGTCATTAGGGTTTCCATTTCGTGTATATTCATGCAATTTGAGCCTCAACCCAATTCAAAGTCAATCTCAAAATCATTCTCAAGTCCTGCATCATTCAATTCAAACATCCCCAAGTACTCAAAACAGTCCACACAACATCCCAACATCACATTTCCACACAATTAGTACCACAAGAGAGGTTACAACAATTTTCCAAGCATGTAGCTAAGTGAAACCTTTACTGCAATAGGCTGTTTTCTCACAATAAATAGGAAAATCAAACAATCTCCAAATCTAGTGAATAAGATTTCAAATTAAATCTTAAGAATTTAACTAAAATCAGAAACAAACCTTGCATCAATTGGAGTTCGGGATCATTAGATATAGCCGAAACAGTGGAATAGCACAAAACTGTCCAGATTTGCACACATTTTGATAATTGACATTTTTGAGGTCCTTAGGCTCAGATTCAGCCTTAGTCCATTTCTGACAAAAATTTCCAGAACTGAAAAATCTAGTAGCACAAAAAGTTTCATGCATTTTGGACATCATTAACTAAGTCAAATATGGTTCGTTCTACAAGGTCAGTGCATCTGCCAAAACCTGCTTCATTTTTCCAGATTTCCAGATTTGGACACATTTTAAAGATTTGCCATTTTGAGGACCTCAGAGTCAAAATTAGCTTCGGCCTATTTCTGGGAAAAATGTTCAAAACTATCCAAACTAGTCACCTACCAATTTTTAAGCATTTGCAACTTCATTTTCCTAGTTAAACTTACCTCTATATAGACTGGTCAGAGGGCTGTCAACAATCCGACTTCACCTATCACCACTTTCAAGCCGAGATCTTGCCATGCATAGTTGTTTAAGCTCATGAACAAACATATAACTCAAGTACAGAAGCAAAGACATACATTTATGAGCATGCATGTGAATTTTTGAAGAGTTTTCAAAAGGTTTTAGCCCTCACCTTAGCAATCAACCAAAAGATGCTCAAAAACCTTGTTGAAGCTCAAATCTTCTCTTTTCCTTTGCCTAGCCGAAATCCCAACTAGCTTTTCTCTATTTTTCCTAGATTAGTGATCAATCTCTTAGTACATTCATGAGGTTAGAACAAGAAGAAAAGAAATGGAAGCTTAAAACTCACCTAGGGCCGAAATGAAGGCTTCAAAGGACATGCAAGTGTAGTTTTTGCATCTTAGCTTGTTTGCTTGAGTTTCTTTGATGGTTGCTTGTCTTGTTGCACCATATGATGAAGAAGATGAGCTAGGAGGTGGAGAGAACTCAGCCAAAACCGAAATGGAGAGAGAAGAGTAAGATGGAGAGAGAGAAAATGTGAGAGGAAAGAAGAAATGACAAAAAAAATGAAAGCCTTTGCATCCTTTAAGCATGTGGTCGGCCTTGGGCCATTAAATTCTGATTTTTGTGTCTTCAATGTGTGATTTTAAAATGTTTAGCATGGGCAAGGGTGGTTTGGTTGAGCAAGGTGGATGATTTAGGTGGTTTTGAGCATTTTTTTTTATGCATTGTGCTAAGTGTTTGTCATAGTTTGTCTAGGAATAATTCTTTATGCATTTGTGTCATTAGAATTGTCATAGGATTGTTGGGGAATGAGAGAATCTAGGTAGAATAAAATATAGGAATGTTTGTTGATGAGTTGAATTATGAATAGAATAATAGATAGTGGAAAATGTAAGAATAGTTTAGTATTATTTTATTGTTAGTGGAGTTTGTAGAGAATTTGAATTAGGAATATAATATTGGTTAGTGGATTGTGTAGGATTATTTTAGTGTCTAGTGCTTTGTGTAGGATTCTTTATTGATTAGCGTGTGGGCACGCTTTCCTAGGTTGAGGGCACACCCTACGAGACACGTACGGAAATTAATACGGGGCACGAATCACGAGGTAAGACATGAACTTCAAGACTAATGCACGTAATCCTAGGTGAATGCACATAAACCAATGCAAGGCACGTAATTCAATGCAACGCACGCAAATCAAGGCACGACTCTATATCTAGGTTAAGGTACGTAGTTCATGGTTAGGGCACACGAAACGAGGTAACGCTCGTACATCGAGGTCAGGGCACGTATATCTAGGTATCGCACGAAAACCAAGACAGGACACGTAATCCAAGGTCAGTCATATAATTAGAGATCTATGGCACGCAAATCGAGGTATGACACATTATTCGGGGTCGGGCCTCACACACAGCGTGCAGTCTAGCTGCCTCCGTCGTAGAGCTCTCAGAAAGCTTTGCAATGGTATGCTGTGCACCGCGTAAGTCTTTAGGGATCAAAAGTTTGGGGCACCGGAGCGACGGAGACCTGGTCACAAACCCTGCGCCCTCAGTTTGCGAGCCCAGCCGCTACGGGAAGAGAAGTTGTCTTGCCCAAGGTGCCATAGGATTCGGTAATAGAAATTTGGTAGATAAACTATCTTGGCGACCCTAACCAGGGCAAAAAAAATTGAAAAGAGGGGTGCCACCCGAGGACATCCCTGGGGGTCACCCATCCTAGTACTACTCTCGCCCAAGCACGGTTAACTTCGGAGTTCTGATTGGATCCAGTGCATTAGTGCTGGTATGATCGCACCCGTCATGTTGAGGGCACAATTCCTTTATGTGTTAACGGTTCACAGTCCCAGCCTGGAGGGGTGGCCCATTCAAAAGGCCCAATGGGCTTTACGACAACCCATCTACTTCAACAGCACAACATCCGCGCAAGATGTTGTAGGGCCCTCTAATGTCCCGCGAGTAATGTTGTCGTCCTTTTAACAGCTCGAGACGTACGATACGGGACGAAAAAACATAGCAAAAGAAGAAAAGTGGCCGAAAACTGATGAAAACGTTCGATTTTGGGCTCCAAAAATTGGTACAGCGAGCAGGCGGCTGCCTCCATCGTAGAGTTCTCGGAGAGCTTTCCAACGGTATGTTGTGCACCGCATAAGTCCTTACGGATCAAAAGTTATGGGCAACGGAGCGACGGAGACTTGGTCACAAGCCCTACGCCCTCGGTTTGCGTGCCTAGCCTCTACGTGAAGCGAAGTTGTCTTTCCCAAGGTGCCGTGGGATTCGATAATAGAAATTTGGAGGATAAAGTATCTTGGCAACCCTAACCAAGGCAAAAAAAATTGAAAAGGGGGGTGCAACACGAGGACTTCCCAGGGGTTCACCCATCCAAGTACTACTCTCGCCCAAGCACACGCTTAACTTCGGAGTTCTGATGGGATCCGGCACATTATTACTGCTATGATCACACCCGTCATGTTGAGGGCACAATTCCTTTATGTGTTAACGGTTCACAGTCCCAGCCTAGAGAGATGGCCTATTCAAAAGGCCCAATGGGCTTAACGACATCCCATCCACTTCAACAACACAGCGTCCTCGCAAGACGTGATATCGACACGTTGTAGGGCCCTCTAATGTCCCGCGAGTAACATTGTCGTCCTTTTAATATCTCACGACATACGATCCGGGACGGAAAAACAGAGCAAAAGAAGAAAAATAGCCGAAAACTGATGAAAACATTGAATTTTGGGCTCCAAAAATGGGCTCAGCGAGCAGGCTGGTTACCTCCATCGTAAAGCTCTCGGAGAGCTTTTCAACGGTATGTTGTGCGCCGTGTAAGTCCTTACAAATCAAAAGTTATGGGCACTGGAGTGACGGAGACCTGGTCACAAACACTACGCACTCGATTTGTTGGCCCAGCCTCTACGTGAAGCGAAGTTGTCTTGCCCAAGGTGCCGTGGGATTCGGTAATAGAAATTTGGGGGATTAAGCATCTTGGCAAAGCTAACCAGGGCAAAAAAAATTGAAAAGGGGGGTGCGACACGAGGACTTCCCAAGGGCTCACCCATCCTAGTACTACTATCGCCCAAGCACGTTTAACTTCGGAGTTCTGATGGGATCCGGTGCATTAGTGTTGGTATTATCGCACCCGTGATGTCGAGGGTAGAATTCCTTTATGTGTTAACGGTTCACAGTCCCAGCCTAGAGAGATGGCCTATTCAAAAGGCCCAATGGGTTTAACGACAACCCATCCGCTTCAAAGACACAGCATCCTCGCAAGACGTGATATCGACATGTTGTAGGGCCCGCTGATGTCCCGCGAATAATGTTGTCGTCCTTTTAATAGCTCACGACGTACGATCTAGGACGGAAAAATAGAGCCAAAGAATAAAAGTGGCGAAAAACTGATGAAAACGTTCGATTTTGGGCTCCAAAAACGGGCACAACGAGCAGGCTGGCTACCTCTGTCGTAGAGCTCTCGGAGAGCTTTCCAAGGGTATGCTGTGCGCCGTGTAAGTCCTTACAGATCAAAGGTTATGGGCACCGGAGCGATGGAGACCTGGTAACAAGCCATACGCCCTCGGTTTGTGGGCCCAGCCTCTACGAGAAGCGAAGTTCTCTTGCCCAAGGTGCCGTGGGATTCGGTAATAGAAATTTGGTGGATAAAGTATTTTGGCAACCCTAAGCAGGGCAAAACAAATTGAAAAAGGGGGTGCAACACAAGGACTTCCCAGGGGGTCACCCATCCTATTACTACTCTCGCCCAAGCACGCTTAACTTCGGAGTTCTGATGGGATCCGGTGCAATAGTGCTGGTATGATCGCACCCGTCATGTTGAGGGCAAAATTCCTTTATGTGTTAACAGTTCACCGTCCCAGCCTAGAGTGATGGCCCATTCAAAAGGCCCAATGGGCTTAACGACAACCCATCCGCTTCAACAACGCAGCGTCCTCGCAAGACATGATATCGACGCGTTGTAGGGCCCTCTAATGTCCCGCAAGTAACGTTTTCGTCCTTTTAATAGCTCACGACGTACGATCCGGGATGGAAAAACAGAGCAAAAGAAGAAAAGTGGCCAAAAACTGATGAAAACGTTCAATTTTGGGCCCCAAAAAGGGCAAAGTGAGCAGACTGGCTACCATCGTCGTAGAGCTCTCGGAAAGCTTTCCAACAGTATGTTGTAAGCCGTGTAAGTCCTTACGGATAAAAAGTTATGGGCACCGGAGCGATGGAGACCTGGTAACAAGCCCAACGCCCTCGGTTTGCAGGCCCAGCCTGTACGTGAAGCAAAGTTGTCTTGCCCTAGGTGCCGTGGGATTCAGTAATAGATATTTGGAGGATAAAGTATCTTGGCAACCCTAACCAGGGCAAAAAAAATTGAAAAAGGGGGGTGCAACACGAGGACTTCCCCGGGGATGACCCATCCTAGTACTACTCTCGCCCAAGCACGCTTAACTTCGGAGTTTTGATGGGATCCGGTGCATTAGTGCTGGTTTGATCGCACCCGTCATGTTGAGGGCACAATTCCTCTATGTGTCAATTGTTCACAGTCCCAGCCTATAGAGATGGCCTATTCAAAAGGCCCAATGGGCTTAACGACATCCCATCCACTTCAATAACGCAGCGTCCTCGCAAGACATGATATCGACGCATTGTAGGGCCCTCTAATGTCGCGCGAGTAATGTTTTCATCCTTTAATAGCTCACAACGTACGATCCGGGATGGAAAAACAGAGCCAAAGAAGAAAAGTGGCAGAAAATTGATAAAAACATTCGATTTTGTGCTCCAAAAATGGGCACAACGAGCAGGCTTGCTGCCTCCATCGTAGAGCTCTCGGAAAGCTTTCCAACGGTATGTTGTGCGCCGTGTAAGTCCTTACAGATCAAAATTTATGGGCAACAGGGAGACGGAGACCTGGTCACAAGCCCTACGCCCTTGGTTTGCGGGCCCAGCCTCTACGTGAAGCGAAGTTGTCTTGCCCAAAGTGCTGTGGGATTCGGTAATAGAAATTTGGTGCATAAAGTATCTTGGCAACCCTAACCGGGGCAAAAACAATTTAAAATGGGGGTGCAACACGAGGACTTCCCAGGGGGTCACCCATCCTAGTACTACTTTCGCCCAAGCACGCTTAACTTCGGAGTTCGGATGGGATCCGATGCATTAGTGCTGGTATGAACACACCCGCCATGTTGAGGGCACAATTCTTTTGAGTGGTAACGGTTCACAGTCACAGCCTAGAGAGATGGCCCGTTCAAAAGGCCCAATGGGCTTAACGACAACCCATCCGCTTCAACAATGCAGTGTCCTAGCAAGACGTGATATCGACGAATTGTAGGGCCCTCTAATATCCCGTGAGTAATGTTGTCGTCCTTTTAATAGCTCACGACGTACGATCCGGGACGGAAAAACAAAGCCAAAGAAGAAAAGTGGCCGAAAACTAATGAAAACGTTCGATTTTGGGCTCCAAAAATGGGCACAATGAGCAGGCTAGCTACCTCCGTCGTAGAGCTCTCGGAGAGCTTTCCAACGGTATGCTGTGCACCGCATAAGTCCCTATGGATCAAAGGTTATGGGCACCGGAGCGATGGAGACTTGGTAACAAGCCCTATGCCCTTGGTTTGTGGGCCCAGCCTCTACGTGAAGCGAAGTTGTCTTGCCCAAGGTGCCGTGGGATTCGGTAATAGAAATTTGGTGGATAAAGTATCTTGGCAACCCTAACCAGGGCAAAAAAAATTGAAAATGGGGGTGCAACACGAGGACTTCCGAGGGGATCACCTATCCTAGTACTACTCTCGCCCAAGCAAGCTTAACTTTGTGGTTCTGATGGGATCCGGTGCATTAGTGCTGGTATGATTGCACCCGTCATGTTGAGAGCACAATTCCTTTATGTGTTAACGGTTCACAGTCCCAGCCTAGAGAGATGGCCCATTCAAACAGCCAAATGGGCTTAACGACAACCTATCGGCTTCAACAACGCAGCATCCTCGCAAGACGTGATATCGAAGCGTTTTAGGACCCTCTAATGTCTTGCGAGGAATGTTGTCGTCCTTTTAATAGCTCACGACGTACGATCCGGGATGAAAATACAGAGCAAAAGAAGAAAACTGGTCGAAAATAGATGAAAACATTCGATTTTGGGCTCCAAAAATTGGTACAGCGAGCAGGCGGCTGCCTCCATCGTAGAGTTCTCGGAGAGGTTTCCAACAGTATGCTGTGCGCCGCGTAAGTCCTTACGGATCAAAAGTTATGGGCACCGGAGCGACGGAGACCAGGTAACAAGCCCTACACCCTCGGTTTGCGGGCCTAGCCTCTACGTGAAGCGAAGTTGTCTTTCCCAAGGTGCCGTGGGATTCGGTAATAGAAATTTGGGGGATAAAGTATTTTGGCAACCCTAACCTGGGCAAAAAAAATTGAAAAAGGGGGTGCAACACGAGGACTTCTCCGGGGGTCACCCATCCTAGTACTACTCTCGCCCAAGCACGCTTAACTTCGGAGTTCTGATGGGATCCTGTGCATTAGTGCTGGTATGATCGCACCCGTCATGTTGAGGGCACAATTCCTTTATGTGTTAACGGTTCGCAGTCCCAGCCTAGAGTGATGGCCCATTCAAAAGGGCCAATGGTCTTAACGACAACCCATTCAATTCAACAACGCAGCATCCTTGCAAGACGTGATATCGACGCATTGTAGGGCCCTCTAATGTCCCACGAGTAATGTTGTCGTCCTTTAAACAACTCACGACGTACGATCCGGGACAAAAAAACAGAGCAAAAGAAGAAAAGTGGCGATTTTTGGGTCCAAAAAGGGCAAAGTGAGCTGGCTGGCTACCATCGTCGTAGAGCTCTCGGAGAGCTTTCCAACGGTATGCTGTGCGAGTGTAAGTCCTTACGGATCAAAAGTTATGGGCACCGGATCGATGGAGACCTGGTCACAAGCCCTACGTCCTCGGTTTGCGGGCCTAGCCTCTACGTGAAGGAAAATTGTCTTGCCCAAGGTGCCGTGGGATTCGTTATTAGAAATTTGGAGGATAAAGTATCTTGGCAACCCTAACCAGGGAAAAAAAATTTGAAAGGGGGGTGCAACATGAGGACTTCCCAGGGGTCACCCATCCTAGTACTACTCTCGCCCAAGCACGCTTAATTTCGGAGTTCTGATGGGATCCGGTGCATTAGTGCTGGTATGATCGCACCCGTCATGTTGAGGGCACAATTCCTTTATGTGTTAACGGGTCACAATCCCATCCTAGAGAGGAGGCCCATTCAAAAGGTCGAATGGGCTTAACGACAACCCATCCGCTTCAACAACGCAGCGTTCTCGCAAGACGTGATATCGACGCGTTGTAGGGCGCTCTAATGTCGCGCGAGTAACGTTGTCGTCCTTTTAATAGCTTACGACGTACGATCCGGGATAGAAAAATAGAGCCAAACAAGAAAAGTGGCCGAAAACTGATGAAAACATTCGATTTTGGGCTCCAAAAATAAGTACAACGAGCAGGCTGGCTGCCTCCATTGTAGAGCTCTCGGAGAGCTTTCCAACAGTATGTTGTGCGCCGTGTAACTCCTTATGGTTCAAAAGTTATGAGCACCGAAGCGACGGAGGCCTGGTCACAAGCCCTATACCCTCGGTTTGCGGGCCCAGCCTCAACGTGAAGCGAAGTTGTCTTGCCCAAGGTGCCGTGGGATTCGATAATAGAAATGTCTTGGATAAAGTATCTTGGCAACACAAACCGGAGCAAAAAAAATTGAAAAAATGGGGTGCAACACGAGGACATCCCAGGGGGTCACCCATCCTAGTACTACTCTCACCCAAGCCCACTTAACTTCGGAGTTCTGAAGGGATCCTGTGCATTAGTGCTGGTATGATCGCACCCGTCAAGTTGAGGGCACAATTCCTTTATGTGTTAATGGTGCACAGTCCCAGCATAGAGAGATGGCCAATTCAAAAGGCCCAATGGGCTTAACGATAGCCCATCTGCTTCAACAACGCAGCATCCTAGCAAGACGTGATATCGACGCATTGGAGGGCCGTCTAATGTCCAGCGAGTAACGTTGTCGTCCTTTTAATAGCTCCCGACATACGATTCGGGATGAAAAAACAGGGCAAAAGAAGAAAAGTGGCCGAAAACTGATGAAAACTTTTAATTTTGAGCTCCAAAAATGGGCACAGCAAGCTGGCTTGCTGCCTACGTCGTAGAGCTCTCGTAGAGCTTTCCAACGGTATGTTGTGCGGCGTGTAACTCCCTATGGATCAAAAGTTATGGGCACCGGAGTGACGGAGACCTGGTCACAGGCCCTACGCCCTTGGTTTGTGGGCCCAGCCCTTACGTGAAGCGAAGTCGTCTTGCCCAATGTTCCTTGGGATTTGGTAATAGAAATTTGGAGGATAAAGTATCTTGGCCACCCTAACCAGGGCAAAAAAAATTGATAAGGGGGTGAAATACGATGGCTTCCCAGGGGGCCACCAATCCTAGTACTACTCTCGCCCAAGCACGCTAAACTTCGGAGTCCTGATGGGATCCGGTGCATTAGTGCTGGTATGATTGCACCCGTCAAGTTGAGGGCACAATTCCCTTATTTTTTAACGGTTCATAGTCCCAGCCTAGAAAGATGGCTCATTCAAAAGGCCCAATGGTCTTAACGACAACCCATCCGCTTCAACAACACAGCGTCCTCGCAAGATGTGATATCGACGCGTTATAGGGCCGTCTAATGTCCCGCGAGTAACGTTGTCGTCCTTTTAATAGCTCGCGACGTACGATCCCGGAAGGAAAAACAGAGCAAAAGAAGAAAAGTGGCGGAAAACTGATGAAAACTTTTAATTTTGGACTCCAAAAATGGGCACAGCGAGCAGGTTAGCTGCCTCTGTCGTAGAGCTCTCGGAGAGCTTTCCAACGGTATGTTGTGCGCCGTGTAAGTCCTTACAGATCAAAAGTTATAGGCACCGGAGCGATGGAGACTTGGTCACAAGCCCTACGCCTTCGGTTTGCGGGCCCAGTCTCTACGTGAAGCGAAGTTGTCTTGCCCAAGGTGCCGTGGGATTCGGTAATAGAAATTTGGAGGATAAAGTATCTAGGCAACCCTAACCAGGGCAAAAAAAATTGAAAAGGGGGGTGCAACACTAGGACTTCCCACGGGGTCACCCATCCAAGTACTACTCTCGCCCAAGCAAGATTAACTTCAGAGTTTTGATGGGATCCGGTGCATTAGTGCTGGTATGATCGCACCCATCATGTGGAGGGCACAATTCATTTATGTGTTAACGGTTCACAGTCCAAGCCTAGAGAGATGGCCTATTCAAAAGGCCCAATGGTCTTAACGACAACCCATCCGCTTCAACAACGTAGCATCCTCGCAAGACATTATATCGAGGCATTGTAGGGCCGTCTAATATCCCGCGAGTAACGTTGTCGTCCTTTTAACAGCTCACGACGTACGATCCAGGACGGAATAACAGAGCAAAAGAAGAAAAGTGGCCCAAAATTGATGAAAACTTTCTATTTTGGATTCCAAAAACGGAGGCAGCAAGCTGCCTCTGTCGTAGAGCTCTCGGAGAGCTTTCCAACGGTATGCTGTGCGCCGTGTAAGTCCTTACAGATCAAAAGTTATAGGCACCGGAGCGATGGAAACTTGGTCACAAGCCCTACGCCCTCGGTTTGCGGGCCCAGTCTCTACGTGAAGCAAAGTTGTCTTGCCCAAGGTGCCGTGGGATTTGGTAATAGAAATTTGGAGGATAAAGTATCTAGACAACCCTAACCTGAGCAAAAAAAGTTGAACAGGGGGGTGCAACACGAGGATTTCCCAGGGGGTCACTCATCCTAGTACTACTCTCGCCCAAGCATGTTTAACTTCGGACTTCTGATGGGATCCGGTGCATTAGAGCTGGTATGATCGCACCCGTCATGTTGAGGGTACAATACCATTATGTGTTAACGGTTCACAGTCCCAGCCTTGAGAGATGACCCATGCAAAAGGCCCAATGGGCTTAACGACAACCCATCCACTTCAACAACGTAGTGTCCTAGCAAGACATGATATCGATGCATTATAGGGCCCTCTAAAGTCCGGCGAGTAACGTTGTCGTCCTTTTAATAGCTCGCGATGTACGATCCAGGACGAAAAAAAAGAGCAAAAGAAGAAAAGTGGCCAAAAACTGATGAAAATGTTTGATTTTGGGCTCCAAAAATGGGCACAGCGTGCAGGCTAACTACCTCTATCGTAGAGCTCTCGGAGAGCTTTCTAACGGTATGCTGTACGCCGCGTAAGTCTTTACGGATCAAAAGTTATGGGCAACGGAGCGACGGAGACCTGGTCAAAAGCCCTACACCCTCGATTTGCGGGCCCACCCTCTACGTGAAGCGAAGTTGTCTTGCCCAAGGTGTCGTCTGATTCGGTAATAGAAATTTGGAGGATAAAGTATCTTGGCAACCCTAACCCGGGCAAAAAAAATTGAAAAGGGGGGTGCAACACGAGAACTTCCCAGGGGGTCACCCGTCCTAGTACTACTCTCGCCCAAGCACTCTTAACTTCGGAGTTCTGATGGGATCCGGTGCATTAGTGCTGGAATGATCACGCCCGTCATGTTGAGGGCACAATTCCTTTATGTGTTAACGGTTCACAGTCCCAGCGTAGAGGGATGGCCCATTTAAAAGTCCCAATGGGCTTAACGACAACCCATCCGCTTCAACAACGAAGCATCCTCGCAAGATGTGATATCGACACGTTGTAGGGCCCTCTAATGTCCCGCGAGTAACGTTGTCGTCCTTTTAATAGCTCACGACGTACGATCCGTGATGGAAAAACAGTGCAAAAGAAGAAAATTGGCCGAAAACTAATGAAAACGTTCTATTTCGGGCTCCAAAAAGGGCAAAGCGAGCATGCTGGATCCCTACGTCGTAGAGCTCGCGGAGCGCTTTCCAACGGTATGCTGTCCGCAGCATAAGTCCTTACGGATCAAAAGTTATAGACACCGTAGCAATTGAGACCTGGTCACAAGCCCTACGCCCTCGGTTTGTGGGCCCAGCCTCTACGTGAAGCGAAATTGTCTTGCCCAAGGTGTCGTGGGATTCGGTAATAGAAATTTGGTGGATAAAGTATCTTGGCAACCCTAACCAGGGCAACAAAAATTGAAAAGGGGGATGCAACACGAGGAAATCCCAGGGGGTCACCCATCCTAGTAATACTCTCGCCCAAGCACGCTTAACTTCGGAGTTCTGATGGGATCTGGTGCAATAATACTGGTATGATCGCACCCGTCATGTTGAGGGCAAAATTCCTTTATGTGTTAACGGTTCATAGTCCCAACCTAGAGAGATGGCCTATTCAAAAGGTCCAATGGGCTTAACGACAACCCATCCGCTTCAACAATGCAGCGTCCTCGCAAGACGTGATATCGACGCGTTGTAGGGCCCTCTAATGTCCCGCAAGTAACGTTGTCGTTCTTTTAATAGCACACGACGTACGATCTGGGACAGCATAACAGAGCAAAAGAAGAAAAGTGGCCGAAAACAGATGAAAAGGATCGATTTTGGGCTCCAAAAATGGGCACAGCGTGCAGGCTAACTGCCTCTATCGTAGAGCTCCTGGAGAGCTTTCCAACGGTATGTTGTGCTCCACGTAACTCCTTATGGATCAAAAGTTAAGGGCATCGGAGCGATGGATACAGGGTCACAAGCCCTACGCACTCGGTTTGTGGGCCCAGCATCTACGTGAAGTGAAGTTGTCTTGCCCAAGGTGTCATGGGATTCAATAATAGAGATTTGGTGGATAAAGTATCTTGGCAACCCTAACCAGGGCAAAAAAAAATTGAAAAGGGGGGTGCAACACGAGGACTTCCCATGGGTCACACATCCTAGTACTACTTTCACCAAAGCACGCTTAACTTCGGAGTTCTGATGGGATCCGGTGCATTAGTGCTGGTATGATTGCACCCGTCATGTTGAGGGCGCAAATCCCTTATTTGTTGACGGTTCACAGTCCTAGCCTAGAGAGATGGCCCATTAAAAAGGCCCAATGGGCTTAACGACAACCCATCCGCTTTAAGAACCCCGCGTCCCAGCAAGCCGTTAAATCAACGCATTGTAGGCCCCTCTAACGTCACGCGAGTGACGTTGTCGTCCTTTTAATAGCTCACAACGTATGATTCGGGACAAAGAAACAGTGCAAAAGAAGAAAAGTGGCCGAAAACTAATGAAAACGTTCGATTTTGGGCTCCAAAAACTGGCACAGCTAGCAAGTTGGCTACCTCCGTCGTAGAGCTCTTGGAGAGCTTTCCAACGGTATGCTGTGCGCTACGTAAGTTTTGACAGATCAAAAGTTATGGGCACCAGAGCGACGTAGACCTGGTCACAAGCACTACGCCCTCGGTTTGCGGGCCCAACCTCTGCGTGAAGCAAAGTTGTCTTGCCCAAGGTACCGTGGGATTATGTAATAGAAATTTGGTGGATAAAGTATCTTGGCAACCCTAACCAGGGCAAAATAAATTGAAAAGGGAGGTGCAACACGAGGACTTCCCAAGTGGTCACACATCCTAGTACTACTCTCGCCTAAGCACGCTTAACTTCAGAGTTCTGATGGGATCTAGTGCAATAGAGCTGGCATGATTGCACCCGTCTTGTTGAGGGCACAATTCCTTTATGTGTTAATGGTTCACAGTCCTAGCCTAGAGAGATGGCCCATTCAAAAGGCCCAATGGGGTTAACGACAACCCATCTGCTTCAACAACGCAGCGTCCTCGCAAGACGTGATATCGACGCGTTGTAGGGCCCTCTAATGTCTCGCGAGTAACGTTGTCGTCCTTTTAATAGCTCACGACGTACGATCCGGGATGAAAAAATAGGGCAAAAGAAGAAAAGTGGCCGAAAACTGATCAAAACGTTCAATTTTGGGCTACAAAAATGGGCACAGCGAGCAGGCCAGTGGCCTCCATCGTAGAGCTCTCGGATAGGTTTCCAACAGTATGCTGTGCGCCGTGTAAGTCATTACAGATCAAAATTTATGGGCATCGGAGCGACGGATACTTGGTCACAAGCCCTACGCCCTCGGTTTGCGGGCCCAGCCTCTACGTGAAGCGAAGTTGTCTTGTCCAAGGTGCCGTGGGATTCGGTAATAGAAATTTCGTGGAGAAAGGATCTTGGCAACCCTAACCAGGGCAAAAAAAATTGAAAAAGGGGGGTGCACCACGAGGACTTCCCAGGGGGTCACCCATCCTAGTACTACTCTCACCCAAACACGCTTAACTTCGGAGTTCTGATGGGATCCGGTGCATTAGTGCTTGCATGATCGCACCCGTCATGTTGAGCGCACAATTCCTCTATTTGTTAACGGTTCACAGTCCCAGCCTAGAGAGGTGGCCCATTCAAAAGGTCCAATGGGCTTAACAACAACCCATCCGCTTCAAGAACGTAGCATCCTTACAAGACGTGATATCGACGCGTTGTAGGGCCCACTAATGTCCCACGAGTAACGTTGTCGTCCTTTTAATCGCTCATGACGTACGATCCCGGACGGAAAAATAGAGCAATAGAAGAAAAGTGGCCGAAAACTGATGAAAACTTTCGATTTTGGGCTCAAAAAATGGGCACAGCAAACAGGTTGGCTTCCTTCGTCGTAGAGCTCTCGGAGAGCTTTCCAACGGTATGCTGTGCGCCGCGTAAGTCCTGACGGATCAAAAGTTATGGGCACCAGAGCGACGTAGACCTGGTCACAAGCCCTACGCCCTCGGTTTGCGGGCCCAGCCTCTCTGTGAAGCAAAGTCGCCTTGCTCAAAGTGCCATGGGATTCGGTAATAGAAATGTGGTGGATAAAGTATCTTGGCAACCCTAACCAGGGCAAAAAAAATTGAAAAGGGGGGTGCAACACGAGGACTTCCCAAGGGGTCACCCATCCTAGTACTACTCTCGCCCAAGCACGCTTAACTTCGGAGTTTTAATGGGATCCTGTGCATTAGTGCTGGTATGATCACACCATTCATGTAGAGGGCACAATTGCTTTATGTGTTTACGGTTCACAGTCCCAGCATAGAGAGATGGCCCATTCAAAAGGCCCAATAGGCTTAACAACAACCCATCTGCTTCAACAACGTAGCATCCTCGCAAGACGTGATATCGACGCGTTGTAGGGCCCTCTAATGTCCAGCGAGTAACATTGTCGTCCATTTAATAGCTCACGACGTACGATCCGGGATGAAAAAACATAGCAAAAGAAGAAAAGTGGCCGAACACTGATGAAAACGTTCAATTTTGGACTCCAAAAATGGGCACAGCGAGCAGGCTGGTAGCCTCCGTCGTAGAGCTCTCAGAGATCTTTCCAACGGCATGTTGTGGGCCATGTAAGTCCTTACAGATCAAAAGTTATGGGCACCGGAGTGAAGGAGACCTGGTCACAAGCCCTATACTTTAGGTTTGCGGGCCCAGCCTCTACATGAAGCAAAGTTGTCTTGCCCAAGGTGCCGTGGGATTCGGTAATAGAAATTTGGAGGATACAGTGTCTTGGCAACCCTAACCGGGGCAAAAAAAATTGAAAAGGGGCTAGTGCTACTCTCGTCCAAGCACGCTTAACTTCGGAGTTCTGATAGGATCTGGTGCATTAGGGCTGGTATGATCGCACCCGTCATGTTGAGGGCACAAATCCTTTATGTGTTGACGGTTCACAGTCCCAACCCAGAGAGATAGCCCATTCAAAAGGCCCAATGGGCTTAACGACAACCCATCCGCTTCAACATCGCATCGTCCTCGCAAGACGTGATATCAACGCATTGTAGGGCCCTCTAATGTCCCGCGAGTAACATTGTCGTTCTTTTAATAGCTCATGACGTATGATCCGGGACGGAAAAATAGTGCAGTAGAAGAAAAGTGGCCAAAAACTGATGAAAATGTTCGATTTTAGGCTCCAAAAAGGGGCACAGCGAGCAGGCTGGCTCCCTCCATCGTAGAGCTCTCAGAGAGCTTTCCAACGGTATGCGGTGCGCCGCGTAAGTCCTTACGGATCAAAAGTTATGGGCACGGGAGCGATGGAGACCTGGTCACAAGCCCTACGCCCTGGGTTTGTGGGCCCAACCTCTACGTGAAGCGAAGTTGTCTTGCCCAAGGTGCCGTGGGATTCGGTAATAGAAATTTGGTGGATAAAGTATCTTGGCAACCCTAACCAGGGCAAAAAAAATTGAAATTGGGGGTGCAACACTAGGACTACCCAGGGGGTCACCCATCCTAGTTCTAATCTCGCCCAAGCACACTTAACTTCGGAGTTCTGATGGGATCCGGTGTAATAGTGCTGGTATGATTGCACCTTTCATGTTGAGGGCACAATTCCTTTATGTGTTAACGGTTCACAGTCGCAGCCTAGAGAGATGGCCCATTCAAAAGGCCCAATGGGCTTAACGATAACCCATCCGCTTCAACAACGCAGCGTCCTTGCAAGCCATGATATCGAATCCTTGTAGGGCCCTCTAATGTCCCACGAGGAACGTTGTCATCCCATTAATAGACCACGACGCACGATCTGGGACGGAAAAACACAGCAAAAAAAAAAAATTGGCCGAAAATTGATGAAAACGTTCGATTTTGGGCCCCAAAAATGGTCACAGCGAACAGGCTGTCTGCCTCCATCGTAGAGCTCTCGGAAAGATTTCCAACGATATGATGTGCGCCATGTAAGTCCTTACGGATCAAATGTTATGTGCACTGGAGCGACGGAGACTTGGTCACAAGCCCAACGCTCTTGGTTTGCGGGCCCAGTTTGAGGCTCGACCCTGAATAACGTGTCCTACCTCGATTTGCACGCCTTAGACCTAAAATTAAATTACCGACCTTGGATTATCTGCCCTGTCTTGGTTTTCGTGTATGCCTCGTCATTCGTGCCTTGGCCTAGAATTATATGCCCTAATCCTCAGCTTACGTGCCCTGACTTTGAATTTCATGCGTTACCTCGTTTCGTGTGTCCTAACCTTAAATTGCCTACCTGAACCTAGCTATAGAGCCGTGCCTTGATTTGCGTGCATTGCATTGAATTGCGTGCCTTATTTCGGTCTACGTTCATTCACCTAGGGTTGCGTGTGTTAGCGTTAGAATCCGTGCACTTATCTTGAAGTATGTGCCTTAGTCTTGAAATACGTGTTGTACCTCGTAGTTCGTGTCTTATCTCGTAGTTCGTGTCTACCTCGTAATTCGTGCCCGAGACTTAGGAATCCGTGCCACCACGTTAATCAAGAAAGAATCCTACACAAAGCACTAGACAATAAAATAATCCTACACAATCCATTAACCAATATTATATTCCTAATTCAAATTCTCTACAAACTCCACTAACAATAAAATAATACTAAACTATTCCTACATTTTCCACTATCTATTATTCTATTCATAATTCAACTCATCAACAAACATTTCTATATTTTATTCTCCCTAGCTTCCCTAATTTCCCAACATTCCTATGACAATTCTAATGACACAAATGCATAAAGAATTATTCCTAGACAAACTATGACAAACACTTAGCACAATGCATTAAAAAAATGCTCAAAACCACCTAAATCCTCTACCTTGCTCAACCAAACCACCTTTGCCCATGCTAAACATTTTAAAATCAAACATTGAAGACACAAAAATCAGAATTTAATGGCCCAAGGCCGACCAAGTGCTTGAATAATGCAAAGGCCTTCATTTTTTTGTCATTTCTTCTTTCCTCTCACATTTTATCTCTCTCCCTCTCATTATCTCTCTCCATTTCGGTTTTGGCTGAGTTCTCTCCACCTCTTAGCTCATCTTCATCATCCTAAGGTGCATCAAGACAAACCACAAGCAAAGAAACTCACCCAAGCAAGCTAGGATGCAAGAAACACACATGCAAGCATTTTGAGTCACCATTTTCGGCCTAGGTAAGTTTTCTTGGCTTCCATTTCTTTTCTTCTTGTTCTAACCTCATGCATGTGCTAAGAGATTGATCACTAGGCTAGGAAAAATAGAGAAACCAAGTTGGAATCTCGGTTAAGCAAGAAGAAGAAGAGATTTGAAGCTTCAACAAGTTTTTTTGTGCATCTTTGTGGTTGATTGCTAAGGTGAGGGTTAAAAACTTTTGAAAACTCTTCAAAATTTCACATGCATGCTCATAAATGTGTGTATTTTCTTCTGTACTTGAGCTATATGGTCGTTCATAAGCTTAAACAACCATGCATGGCAAGATCTTGGCTTGAAAATGATGCTAGGTGAAGTCGAAATTGTTGACAGCTCTCTGACCAGTCTGTTCGAGGTAAGTTTAGCAAGGAAAATGATGTTTAAAATTCATGAACATTGGTAACTGACTAGTTTGAACAGTTTTGAACATTTTTCCTAGAAATAGGACGAAGCTAATTTTGACTCTAAGTTCCTCAAAATGGCAAATCTCTAAAATGTGACCAAACCTGGAAATCTGGAAAAATGAAGCAGGTTTTGGCAGATGCACTTAACTTGTGGAACGAACCATATTTGACTTAGTACATGATGTCCAAAATGCATGAAATTTGGTGTGCTGCTATAATTTTCAGTTCTGGACAACTTTGTCAGAAATGAACCAAGGCTAAAACTGACCCTAAGGACCTCAAAAACGACAATTTCGGAAATGTGTGCAAATCTGGACAGTTTTGTGCTATCCCACTGTTTCGGCTATATCTAATGATCCCGAACTCAAATTGATGCAAGGTTTGTTTCTGATTTTAGTTAACTTATTAATCTTTAATTTGACATGTTATTCACTGGATTTGGAGATTTTTTGATTATCCTATTGATTGTGAGAAAACAGCCTATTGCAGTAAGGGTTTCACTTAGTTATATGCTTGGAAAATTGTTGTAACCTCTCTTGTGGTACTAATTGCTTGGAATTGTGGTGTTGGGATGTTGTGTGGACTGTTTTGAGTACTTGAATATGTTTGAATTGAATGATGCATGACTTGAGAATGATTTTGAGTTGACTTAGGGTTTAATCACACGGTTAAGCATGAAACGGAAACCCTAATGACTAGGTAGTCTTGCTAAGTGTTGATCATTTGGATATTGTGTGGAAATTATATGCTTAGTGGGCTGCCCGTAAATGTCTTATAACTTCAAATGTGATTTTGACCATTGCATGTTGACAAATAAGCTTTTCTTGCACCCGAACCCATGATTGATGTCATTGCATGTTGAATAATCTTATCACTTGATCACGTGGGCTTCTTAATGAGTTATATGGCCTGTTTTACATGTGTTACATGGCTGCCTATTTAATTTTCATATAAATCTATATGCCTTCCAAGTGAAATTTCCTGTCTTATCGTGCCCTACTTGTTTACTTGCAATCTTATGACTGTCCGGAGGCAACCTACTTTGTTGTCCTCCTACTGGGATATATTTCTTGTCTTATCGTGCCCTGCTTGTGTACCCGTCAATGTGCAATCTTATGACTGTTCGGAGGCAACCTACTTTGTTGTCCTCCTACTGTGAGATATTACCTGTCATGAATGTGCATTGCTTACAAGGTTGCAACCTTTCCTGTTGGCATGGTAGCGATCACGCACATCGGGCGGCATCGGACTTGTCGGTGCACCCGTGACTACCATGGTCCCATTCCCTCTCTCGCTTGGGGGCTAGACTTCCTCGGAGAGTCGGGTCGTAGGATTTCGGGGTACATCCGGAGTACACCCACCTGGCGTGTTTTTGGGGATGATTTGATGTCGGCCGCAAATTCTGATTCTGAAACTGATCTGAGAGCAAAAGCTCACTGTATCCTTTTTACTATATGTATAAGTACTCTCGCTTGGTTCCTAGAGAACCTCGGGGAGAAAAGACTGGTATTTCTGTTTATGTACTTGTATTATTGATATATTCATGCTTGAAAAAGGATTTTTATAAGTTGAACCGAAAAATGAGTTTCAAAACCTATTTCTCGTTCCCCCTCGCTGAGTTCATAAGGACTCACCCTCTTTTATCATCTCAGGTGAAGAAGATCAAGAACAGGTACCCGAGGACGAGGTGCCTAACGATGATTCCTTGGAGTGATTGTCTGTCTTGTGTGCTTTGTGTGATTATGGCTATTTATGAACTATGCTACTTGAAGACTATTTATTTTATGTTGCTCGTTGTTTATTGATGTAAATGACCCCGTTGTAATTTGGGTCTAATTCTGGGATTGTACTATCTATAACTGGACGGACTTTAATTTGGTTGATTACTTTCGTTTTCTTAATTAGTAGTTATCGTAGGCATTCAAACCACTAGATGAACAATCAACTAAGTTAATTCTATCTAATTTCACTTAGGTGCTCATTTGCAAACTAAAGGATAATAGGTACTTGCATGATAGGAAATTGACAAATAAACTGGACATAGTTATCATGTTAGGCTCATTAACGAAACAAGACCTTCAAGTTAAACTAGTAGGCAAATCGGTTGGTGACAAATAGGAGTCCTTAATGGAAATGATTGGAATAATTGAGGCGTTTAGAGAATTAGGTCAAATCAAAGAGCCCAATTACAGAAATTATACTGTCGGTTGTCGGGAAAATTTTGGAGTTTAGGACAAAACGTTAAGTGTTAAATCTTCATAAACAATTAAGTATGTGATATTACCTGAATGTTTAGTTCACACCCTAGTCTAACCTTATAGGCCGGGTTGGGGCATGACACCCAGCCTCTACGTGAAGCGAAGTTGTCTTGTCCAAGGTGCCGTAGAATTCTGTAATAGAAATTTGATGGATAAAGTATCTTGGCTACCCTAACCAAGGAAAAAAAAATTGAAAAGGGGGGTGCAACACGAGGACTTTCCAGGGGGTCACCCATCCTCGTACTACCCTCGCCCAAGCACGCGTAACTTCGGAGTTCTGATGGGATCCGGTGCATTAGTGCTGGTATGATCGCACTCATCATGTTGAGGGCACAATTCCTTTATGTGTTAACGGTTCACAGTCCCAGCGTAGAGAGATGGCCCATTCAAAAGGCCCATTGGGCTTACTGACAACCCATCCGCCTCAACAACGCAGCATCCTCGCAAGACGTGATATCGACACGTTGGAGGGCCCTCTAATGTCCTGTGAGTAACATTGTTGTCCTTTTAATAGCTCACGACGTACGATCCAGGATGGAAAAATAGAGCAAAAGAAGAAAAGTGGCCGAAAATTGATTAAAACGTTCAAGTTTGGGCTCCAAAAATGGGCACAGCGAACAGGCTTGCTGCCTCCGTCGTAGAGCTCTCGGAGAGATTTCCAACGGTATGCTGTGCGCTGTGTAAGTCCTTATAGATCAAAAGTTATGGGCACCGGAGCGAGGGAGACCTGGTCACAAGCCTTACGCCCTCGGTTTACAGGCCCAGCCTCTATGTGAAGCCAAGTTGTCTTGTCCAAGGTGCCTTGGGATTCGGTAATAGAAATGTGGTGGATAAAGCATCTTGGCATCCCTAACCAGGGCAAAAAAAATTGAAAAAGGGGGTGCAAAACAAGGACTTCCTAGGGGGTCACCCATCCTAGTACTTCTCTCGCCCAAGCACGCTTAACTTTGGAGTTTTGATGGGATCCGGAGTATTAGTGCTGGTGTGATCACACCCGTCATGTTGAGCGCACAAATCCTTTATGTGTTGACGGTTCATTGTCCCAGCCTAGAGAAATGGCCAATTAAAAAGGCCCAATGGGCTTAACGACAACCCATCCGCTTTAACAACGCAGCGTCCTCGCAAGACGTGATATCGACGCATTGTAGGGACCTCTAATGTCCATCGAGTAACGTTGTCGTCCTTTTAATAGCTCACGACGTACGATGCGGGACGGAAAAATAGAGGAATAGAAGAAAAGTGGCCGAAAATTGATGAAAACGTTCGATTTTGGGCTCCAAAAATGGGCAAAGTGCGCAGGCTGGCTCATTCCGTCATAGAGCTCTCGGAGAGCTTTCCAACGGTATGTTGTGCGCCGCGTAAGTCCTTAAAAATCAAAAGTTATGGGCACAGGAGCGATGGAGACCTGGTCACAAGCCCTACGCCCTCGGTTTGTGGGCCCAGCCTCTACGTGATGCGAAGTTGTCTTGCACAAGGTGACGTGGGATTCGGAAAGAGAAATTTGGTGGATAAATTATCTTGGCAACCCTAGCCAGGGCAAAAAAAATTGAAACGGGGGGTGCAACAGGAAGACTTCCTAGGGGGTCACCCATCCTAGCACTACTCTCGCCCAAGCACGCTTAACTTCGGAGTTCTGATGGGATCCGGTGCATTAGTGCTGGTATGATCGCACCCGTCATGTTGAGGGCACAATTCCTTTATGTGTTAACGGTTCACAGTCCCAGCGTAGAAGGATGGCCCATTCAAAAGGCCCAATGGGCTTAACGACAACCCATCCGCTTCAACAACGCAGCGTCCTCGCAAGAAGTGATATCGACGCATTGTAGGGGTCTCTAATGTCCCGCGAGTAACGTTGTCGTCCTTTTAATAGCTCAAGATGTACGATCCAGGACAGAAAAACAGAGCAAAAGAAGAAAATTGGCCGAAAACTGATGAAAACGTTCGATTTTGGGCTCCGAAAATGGGCACAGCGAGCAGGCTGGCTGCCTTCGTCGTAGAGCTCTCGGAAAGCTTTCCAATGGTATGTTGTGCGCCGTATAAGTCCTTACGGATCAAAAGTTTTAGGCACCAGAGTGACGTAGACCTAGTCACAAGCCCTACGCCCTCGGTTTGCGGACCCAGCCTCTACGTGAAGAGAAGTTGTCTTGCCCAAGGTGCCGTGGGATTCGGTAATAGAAATTTGGTGGATAAAGTATCTTGGCAACCCTAACCAGGGCAAAAAAAATTGAAAAGGGGGGTGCAACACGAGGACTTCCCAAAGGGCCACCCATCCAAGTACTACTCTCGCCCAAGCACGCTTAACTTCGGAGTTCTGATGGGATCCCGTGCATTAGTGCAGGTATGATCGCACCCGTCATGTTGAGGGCACAATTCCTTTATGTGTTAAGGGTTCACAGTCCCAGCGTAGAGGGATGGCCAATTCAACAGGCCCAATGGGCTTAACAACAACCCATTCGCTTCAACAACGCAACATCCTCGCAAGACGTGATATCGACGCGTTGTAGGGCCCTCTAATGTCCCACGAGTTAAGTTGTCGTCCTTTTAATAGCTCACGACATACGATCCGAGATGGGAAAATAGAGCAAAAGTAGAAAAGAGGCCAAAAATTGATGAAAACGTTCGATTTTGGGCTCCAAAAACATGCACAGTGAGCAGGCTTGCTGCCTCCATCGTAGAGCTCTCGGAGAGCTTACCAACTGTATGATGTGCGCCGCGTAATACTTACGGATCAAAAGTTATTGGTACCGGAGCGACGGAGACCAGGTCACAAGCCCTACGCCCTCGATTTGCAGGCCCAGCCTCTACGTGAAGCGAAGTTGTCTTGCCCAAGGTGCCATGGGATTCGGTAATAGAAATTTGGTGGATAAAGTATCTTGGCAACCCTAACCAGGGCAAAAAAAATTGAAAAGGGGGTGCAACACGAGGACTTTCCAGTGAGTCACCCATCATAGTACTACTCTCGCCCAAGCACGCTTAACTACGGATTTCTGATGGGATCCGAAGCAATAGTGTTGGTATGATCACACCCGTCATGTTGAGGGCACAATTCCTTTATGTGTTAAGGGTTCACAGTCCCAACGTAGAGGGATGGCCAATTCAAAAGGCCCAATAGGCTTAACGACAACCCATCCGCTTCAACAACGCAGTATTCTCGCAAGATGTGATATCGACGTGTTGTAGGGCCCTCTAAAGTCCCACGAGTAACGTTGTCATCCTTTTAATAGCTCACGACGTACGATCCGGGACGGAAAAATTGAGCAAAAGAAGAAAAGTGGCCGAAAGCTGGTGAAAACGTTCGATTTTGGGCTCCAAAAATGGCACAACGAGCAGGCTAGCTGCCTTCGTCGTAGAGCTCTCGGAGAGCTTTCCAACGGTATGCTGTGCGCCGCGTAAGTCCTTACGGATCAAAATTTATGGTCACCAGAGCGACAGAGACCTGGTCATAAGCCCTATGCCCTCGGTTTGCGAGCCCAGCCTCTACGTGAAGCAAATTTGTCTTGCCCAAGGTGCCGTGGGATTCGGTAGTAGAAATTTGGTGGATAAAGTATCTTGGCAACCCTAACCAGGGCAAAAAAAATTGAAAAATGAGGGGTAACACGAGTACTTCCCAAGGGGTCACCCATCCTAGTACGACTCTCGCCCAAGCACGCTTAACTTCGGAGTTCTGATTGGATCCGGTGCAGTTGTGCTGTTATGATCGCACCCGTGATGTTGAGGGCACAAGTCCTTTATGTGTTAACTGTTCACAGTCCCAGCGTAGAGGGATGGCCCGTTCAGGAGTCCCAATGGGCTTACCGACAACCCATCTACTTCAACAACGCAGCATCCTCGCAAGACGTGATATCGACGCGTTGTAGGGCCCTCTAATGTCCCGCGAGTAACGTTGTCGTCCTTTTAATAGCTAAAGACGTACGATCCGGGACGAAAAAAAGAGGAAAAGAAGAAAAGTGGCCGAAAATTGATGAAAATGTTTGATTTTGGGCTCCAAAAATGGGCAAAGTGAGCAAGCTAGCTGACTGTATCGTAGAGCACTCAGAGAGCTTTTCAACGGTATGCTGTACGCCGTGTAAGTCGTTACGGATCAAAAGTTATGGGCACCAGAGCGACAAAGACCTGGTCACAAGCTCTACGCCCTCGGTTTGCGGGCCCAGCCTCTACGTGAAGCGAAGTTGTCTTGCCCAAGGTGCCGTGGGATTCGATAATAGAAATTTGGTGGATAAAGTATCTTGGAAACCCTAACTAGGGCAAAAAAAATTGAAAAGGGGGGTCCAACACGAGGACTTCCCAAGGGCTCACCCATTCTTGTACTACTCTCGCCCAAGCATGCTTAACTTCGGAGTTCTGATAGGATCCGGTGCATTAGTGCTGGTAAGATCGCACCGGTCATTTGAGGTTACAATTCTTTTATGTGTTAATGGTTCACAGTCCCAGCGTAGAGAGATGGCCCATTCAAAAGGCCTAATGGGCTTAACGATAACCCATCTGCTTCAACAACGCTGCATCCTCACAACACGTGATATCGACGCATTGTAGGGCCCTCTAATATCCCGCAAGTAACATTGTCGTCCTTTTAATAGCTCACCACGTACGATCTGGGACGAAAAAACAGTGCAAAAGAAGAAAACTGGCCGAAAATTGATGAAAACGTTCAATTTTGGGCTCCAAAAATGGGCACAGCGAGCAGACTAGCTGCCTCCATCGTAGAGCTCTCGAAGTGCTTTCCAACGGTATGCTGTGCGCCGTGTAAGTCCTTAAAGATCAAAAGTTATGGGCACCGGAGCGATGGAGACCTGGTCAAAAGCCCTACACCCCCGGTTTGCCGGCCCAGCCTCTACGTGAAGCAAAGTTGTCTTGCCCAAGGTGCCGTGGGATTCGGTAATAGAAATTTGGAGGATACAGTGTCTTGGCAACCCTAACCGGAGCAAAAAAAATTGAAAAGGGGGGTGCAACACGAGAACTTCCCAGGGGGTCACCCATCCTACTATTATTCTCGCCCAAGCACGCTTAACTTCGGAGTTCTGATGGGATCCGGTGCATTAGTGAAGGTATGATCACACCCGTCATGTTGAGGGCATAATTCCTTTATGTTTTAATGGTTCACAGTCCCAGCCTAGAGAGATGGCCCATTCAGAAGGCCCATTGGGCTTAACGATAACCCATCCGCTTCAACAATGCAGTGTCCTCGCAAGATGTGATATCGACGCATTGTAAGGCCCTCTAATGTCCCGCGAGTAACGTTGTCGTCCTTTTAATAGCTCACGACGTACGATCTGGGACAGAAAAACAGAGCAAAAGAAGAAAAGTGGGCGAAAACTGATGAAAACGTTCGATTTCGGCCTCCAAAAACGGGCAAAGCGAGCAGGGTGGCTCCTTTCGTCGTAGAGCTCTCGGAAAGCTTTCCAACGGTATACTGTCCGCCGCGTAAGTCCTTACGGATCAAAAGTTTTGGGCACCGGAGCGATGGAGACCTGGTCACAAGCACTACGCCATCGGTTTGTGGGTCTAGCCTCTACCTGAAGTGAAGTTGTCTTGCCCAAGGTGCTGTGGGATTCGGTAATAGAAATATGGTGGATAAAGTATCTTGGCAACCCTAACCAGGGCAAAAAAAATTAAAAAGGGGGGTGCAACACGAGGACTTCCCAGGGGGTCACCCATCCTGGTACTACTCTCGCCCAAGCACGATTAACTTCGGAGTTCTGATGGGATCCGGTGCATTAGTGCTGGTATGATCGCACCCGTCATGTTGAGGGCAAAATTCCTTTATGTGTTAACGGTTCACAGTCCCAGCCTAGAGAGATGGCCCATTCAAAAAGCCCAATGGGCTTAACGACAACCCATCCGCTTTAACAACGCAGCGTCCTCACAAGACGTGATATCGACGCGTTGTAGGGCCCTCTAATGTCCCTCGAGTTTCGTTGTCGTCCTTTTAATAGCTCATGTCGTGCTATCCGGGACGGAAAAACATAGCAAAAGAAGAAAAGTGGCTAAAAACTGATGAAAACGTTCGATTTTGGGCTATAAAAATCGGCCCAGCAAGCTGGCTTGCTGCCCCCATCGTAGAGCTCTCGAATGGCATTCCAATGGTATGCTGTGCACCGCGTAACTACTTACGGATCAAAAGGTATGGGCACTGGAGCGACGGAGGCCCAGTCACAAGCCATACGCCCTCCGTTTATGGGCCCGGCCTCTACGTGTTGCAAAGTTGTCTTGCCCTAGGTGCCGTGGGATTCGGTAATAGAAATATGGTGGATAAAGCATCTTGGCAACCCTAACCGGGGCAAAAAAAATTCAAAAAGGGGTACAACACAAGGACTTCCCAAGGGGTAACCCATCCTAGTACTTCCCACACCCAAGCACGCCTAAGTTTGGAGTTCTGATGGTATCCGGTGCATTAGTGCTGGTATGATCGCACCCTTCATGTTGGGGGCACAATTTCTATATGTGTTAACGGTTCACAGTCCCAGCCTAGAGAGATGGCCCATTCAAAAGGCCCAATGGGCTTCACGACAAACCATCCGCTTCAACAACGCAGCATCCTCGCAAGACATGATATCGACACGTTGTAGGGCCCGCTAATGTCCCACGAGTAACGTTGTCGTCCTTTTAATAGCTCACGACGTATGATCCGGGATGAAAAAACAGAGCAAAAGAAGAAAAATGGCCAAAAACTGATGAAAACATTCGATTTTGGGCTCCAAAAATGGGCACATCGAGCAGGCTGTCTGCCTCCATAGTAGAGCTCTCGGAGAGCTTTCCAACGGTATGCTGTGCACCGCGTAAGTCCTTACGGATCAAAAGTTATGGGCACCAGAGCGATGGAGACCTGGTCACAAGCCCTACGCCCTCGGTTTACGGGCCCAGCCTCTACGTGAAGCGAAGTTGTCTTGCCCAAGGTACCGTGGGATTCAGTAATAGAAATTTGGTGGATAAAGTATCTTGGCAACCTTAACCAGGGCAAAAAAAATTGAAAATGGGGGTGCAACACGAGAACTTTCCAGGGGTCACCAATCCTAGTACTACTCTCGCCCAAGCACGCTTAACTTCGGAGTTCTGATGGGATCCGGTGCATTAGTGCTGGTATGAACGCACCAGTCATTTTGAGGGCACAATTCCTTTATGTGTTAACGGTTCACAGTCCCAGCCTAGAGGGATGGCCTATTCAAAAGGCCCTATGGGCTTAACGACAACCCATCCGCTTCAACAACGCAACATCCTCACAAGACGTGATATCGACACGTTGTTGGACCCTCTAATGTCCTGCGAGTAACGTTGTCGTCCTTTTAATAGCTCACGACGTACGATCCAGGATGAAAAAACATAGAAAAAGAAGAAAAGTAGCCAAAAACTAATGAAAACGTTCGATTTTGGGCCCCTAAAATGGACACAGCGAGCAAGCTGGCTACCTTCGTCGTAGAGCTCTCGGAAAGCTTTCCAACGGTATGTTGTGCGCCGTGTAAGACCTTACGGATCAAAAGTTAAGGGCACCGGAGCGACAGAGACCTGGTCACAAGCTCTACGCCCTCGGTTTGCGGGCCCAGCCGCTACGTGAAGAGAAGTTGTCTTGCCCAAGGTGCCTTGGGATTCGGTAATAGAAATTTGGAGGATAAAGTATCTTCGCAACCCTAACTAGGGCAAAAAAAAATGAAAAAGGGGGTGAAACACGAGGACTTCCCAATGGGTCACCCATCCTAGTACTACTCTCGTCCAAGCATGCTTAACTACGGAGTTCTGATAGGATCCGGTGCATTAATGCTGGTATGATCGCACCCATCATGTGGAGGGCACAATTCGTTTATGTGTTAACGGTTCACAGTCCCAGCCTAGAGAGATGGCCCATTCAAAAGGCCCAATGGGCTTAACAACAACCCATCCGTTTCAACAACGCAGCATACTCGCAAGACGTGATATCGACGTGTCGTAGGGCCCTCTAATGTCCCGCAAGTAACGTTGTCGTCCTTTTAATAGCACACGACGTACGCTTCGGGACAGAAAAATAGAGCAAAAGAAGAAAAGTGGACAAAAACTGATGAAAACGTTCGATTTTGGGCTCCAAAAATGGGCACAGTGAGCAGGCTAGTTGCCTCCATCGTAAAGCTCTCGCAGGGCTTTCCAATGGTATGTTGTGCGCCGCGTAAGTCCTTACGGATCAAAAGTTATGGGCACCAGAGCGACGGAGACCTGGTCAAAAGACCTACGCCCTCGGTTTGTGGGCCTAGCCTCTTCATGAAGCGAAGTTGTCTTGCCCAAGGTGCCGTGGTATTCGGTAATAGAAATTTGGTGGATAAAGTATCTTGGCAACCCTAACCAGGGCTAAAAAAATTGAAAAGGTGGGTGCAACATGAGGACTTCCCAAGGGGGTCACCCATCCTAGTACTACTCTCGCCCATGCACGCTTAACTTCGGAGTTCTGATGGGATCCGATGCATTAGTGCTGGTATGATCGCACCCGTCATGTTGAGGGCACAATTCCTTTATGTGTTAACGGTTCACAGTCCCAGCGCAGAGGGATGGCCCATTCAAAAGGCCCAATGGGCTTAACGACAACCCATCCATTTCAACAACGCAGCATCCTTGCAAGACGTGATATTGACGCGTTCTAGGGCCCTCTAATGTCTCGCGAGTAACGTTGTCATCCTTTTAATAGATCACGACGTACGATCTGGGACGGAAAAATATAGCAAAAGAAGAAAATTGGCCGAAAATTGATGAAAACGTTCGATTTTGGGCTCCAAAATCTGGCACAGCTTGCAAGCTAGCTGCCTCCGTCGTAGAGCTCTGGGACAGCTTTCCAACGGTTTGCTGTGCGCTGCGTAAGTCCTTACGGATCAAAAGTTATGGGCACCGGAGCGATGGAGACCTGGTCACAAGCCCTACGCCCTCGGTTTGCGGGCCCAGTTTGAGGCCCGACCGTGAATAACGTGTCCTAAATCGATTTGCGCGCCTTAGACATAAAATTAAATTACCGTCCTTGGATTATATGCCATGTCTTGGTTTTCGTGCATGCCTCGTCATTCGTTCCTTGACCTAGAATTATATGCCTTACTCCTCAGCTCACGTGCCCTGACTTCGAATTTCGTGCGTCACCTCATTTCGTGTGTCCTAACCTTGAACTGCGTACCTGAACCTAGATATAGAGCCGTGCCTTGATTTGCGTGCATTGCATTGAATTGCGTGCCTTATTTCGATCTATGTTCATTCACCTAGGGTTGCGTGCATTAGCATTAGAATCCGTGCACTTATCTTGAAGTATGTGCCTTAGTCTTGAAATACGTGTTGTACCTCGTAGTTCGTGTCTTATCTCGTAGTTCGTGTCTACCTCGTAATTCGTGTCCTGGACTTAGGAATCCGTGCCACCACGTTAATCAAGAAAGAATTCTACACAAAGCACTAGACACTAAAATAATCCTACACAATCCACTAACTAATATTTTATTCCTAATTCAAATTCTCTACAAACTCCACTAACAATAAAATAATACTAAACTATTCCTACATTTCCCACTAACTATTATTCTCTTCATAATTCAACTCATCAACAAACATTCCTATATTTTATTCTACCTAGATTCCCTAATTTCCCAACATTCCTATGACAATTCTAATGACACAAATGCATAAAGAATTATTCCTAGACAAACTATGACAAACACTTAGCACAATGCATAAAAAAAATGCACAAAACCACCTAAATCCTCTACCTTGCTCAACCAAACCACCTTTGCCCATGCTAAACATTTTAAAATCACACATTGAAGACACAAAAATCAGAATTTAATGGCCCAAGGCCGACCAAGTGCTTGAACAATGCAAAGGCCTTCATTTTTTTGTCATTTCTTCTTTTCTCTCACATTTTCTCTCTCTCCCTCTCATTCTCTCTCTCCATTTCGGTTTTGGATGAGTTCTCTCCACCTCTTAGCTCATCTTCATCATCCTAAGGTGCATCAAGACAAACCACAAGCAAAGAAACTCACCCAAGCAAGCTAGGATGCAAGAAACACACATGCAAGCATTTTGAGTCACCATTTTCGGCCTAGGTAAGTTTTCTTGGCTTCCATTTCTTTTCTTCTTGTTCTAACCTCATGCATGTGCTAAGAGATTGATCACTAGGCTAGGAAAAATAGAGAAACCAAGTTGGAATCTCGGCTAAGCAAGAAGAAGAAGAGATTTGAAGCTTCAACAAATTTTTGTGTGCATCTTGATGGTTGATTGCTAAGGTGAGGGTTAAAACATTTTGAAAACTCTTCAAAATTTCACATGCATGCTCATAAATGTGTGTATTTTCTTCTGTACTTGAGCTATATGGTCGTTCATAAGCTTAAACAACCATGCATGGCAAGATCTTGGCTTGAAAATGATGCTAGGTGAAGTCGAAATTGTTGACAGCTCTCTGACCAGTCTGTTAGAGGTAAGTTTAGCAAGGAAAATGATGTTGAAAATTCATGAACATTGGTAAGTGACTAGTTTGAACAGTTTTAAACATTTTTCCCAGAAATAGGCCGAAGCTAATTTTGAGTCTAAGGTCCTAAAAATGGAAAATCTCTAAAATGTGACCAAATCTGGAAATCTGCAAAAATGAAGCGGGTTTTGGCAGATGCACTTAACTTGTGGAACGAACCATATTGGACTTAGTAAATGATGTGAAAAATGCATGAAATTTTGTGTGCTGCTATATTTTTCAGTTCTGGACAACTTTGTCAGAAATAGACCAAGGCTAAAACGGACCCTAAGGACCTCAAAAACGACTATTTCGGAAACGTGTGCAAATCTGGACAGTTTTGTGCTATCTCACTGTTTCGGCTATATCTAATGATCCCGAACTCCAATTGATGCAAGGTTTGTTTTTGATTTTAGTTAACTTCTTAAGTCTTAATTTGACATCTTATTAACTGGATTTGGAGATTTTTTTATTATCCTATTGATTGTGAGAAAACAGCCTATTGCAGTAAGGGTTTCACTTAGTTATATGCTTGAAAAATTATTGTAACCTCTCTTGTGGTACTAATTGCTTGGAATTGTGGTGTTGGGATGTTGTGTGGACTGTTTTGAGTACTTGAAGATGTTTGAATTGAATGATGCATGACTTGAGAATGATTTTGAGTTGACTTAGGGTTTAATCACACGGTTAAGCATGAAACGGAAACCCTAATGACTAGGTAGTCTTGCTAAGTGTTGATCATTTGGATATTGTGTGGAATTATATGCTTAGTGGGCTGCCCGTAAATGTATTATAACTTCAAATGTGATTTTGACCATTGCATGTTGACAAATAAGCTTTTCTTGCACCCAAACCCATGATTGATGTCATTGCACGTTGAATAATCTTATCACTTGATCACGTGGGCTTCTTAATGAGTTATATGGCCTATTTTACATGTGTTACATGGCTGCCTATTTAATTTTCATATAACTCTATATGCCTTTCAAGTGAAATTACCTGTCTTATCGTGCCCTGCTTGTTTACCTGTCAATGTGCAATCTTATGACTGTCCGGAGGCAACCTACCTTGGTGTCCTCCTACTGTGATATATTTCCTTCCTTATCGTGCCCTGCTTGTTTACCTGTCAATGTGCAATCTTATGACTGTCCGGAGGCAACCTACTTTGTTGTCCTCCTACTGTGAGATATTACATGTCATGAATGTGCATTGCATACAAGGTTGCAACCTTTCCTGTCGGCATCATAGCGATCACGCACACCGGGCGGCATGGGGTTTGCCGGTGCACCCGTGACTACCATGGTCCCATTCCCTCTCTCGCTTGGGGGCTAGACTTCCTTGGAGAGTTGGGTCGTAGGATTTCGGGGTACATCCGGAGTATACCCACCTGGCGTGTTTTTGGGGATGATTTGAAGTCAGCCGCAACTTCTGATTTTGAAACTGATCTGAGAGCAAAAGCTCACTGTATCCTTTTTACTATGTGTATAAGTACTCTCACTTGGTTCCTAGAGAACCTCGGGGAGGAAATACTGGTATTTCTGTTTCTGTACTTGTATTATTGATATATTCATGCTTGCAAAAGGATTTTTATAAGTTGAACCGGAAAATGAGTTTCAAAACCTATTTCTCGTTCCCCCTCGCTGAGTTCATAAGGACTCACCCTCTTTTATCATCTCAGGTGAAGAAGATCAAGAACAGGTGCCCGAGGATGAGGTGCCTAACGATGATTCCTTGGAATGATTTCATGTCTTGTGTGCTTTGCGTGATTATGGCTATTTATGAACTATGCTACTTGAAGACTATTTCTTTTATGTTGCTCATTGTTTATTGATGTAAATGACCCCGTTGTAATTTAGGTCTAATTCTGGGATTGTACTATCTATAACTGGACGAACTTTAATTTGGTTGATTACTTTCGTTTTCTTAATTAGTAGTTATCGTAGGCATTCAAACCACTAGATAAACAATCAACTAAGTTAATTCTATCTAATTTCACTTAGGTGCTCATTTGCAAACTAAAGGATAATAGGTACTTGCATGATAGGAAATTGACAAATAAACTGGACATAGTTATCATGTTAGGCTCATTAACGAAACAAGACCTTCAAGATAAACTAGTAGGCAAATCGGTTGGTGACAAATAGGAGTCCTTAATGGAATTGGGTTAATGATTGGAATAATTGAGGCGTTTAGAGAATTAGGTCAAACCAAAGGGCCCAATTACAGCCATTATACTATCGGTATTTCAGAAAAATTTGGAGTTTAGGCCAAAATGTTAAGTGTTAAATCTTCATAAACAGTTAAGTATGTGATATTACCTGAATGTTTAGTTCACACCCTAGTCTAACCTTATAGGCCAGGTTGGGGCACGACACCCAGCCTTTACGTGAAGCAAAGTTGTCTTGCCCAAGGTACCGTGGGATTCGGTAATAGAAATTTGGTGGATAAAGCATCTTGGCAACCCTAACCAGGGCAAAAAAAATTGAAAAGGGGGGTGCAACATGAGGACTTTCCAGGGGGTCACCCATCATCGTACTACCCTCGCCCAACCACGCTTAACTTTGGAGTTCTGATGGGATTCGGTGCATTAGTGCTGGTATGATCGCACCCGTCATGTTGAGGGCACAATTCCTTTATGTGTTAACAGTTCACAGTCCCAGCGTAGAGAGATGGCACATTCAAAAGGCCCAATGGGCTTAACGACAACCCATCCGCTTCAACAACGCAGCATTCTCGCAAGACTTGATATCGACACGTTGTATGACCCTCTAATGTCCCGCAAGTCAGGTTGTCGTCCTTTTAATAGCTCACGACGTCCGATCCAGGATGGAAAAACAGAGCAAAAGAAGAAAAGTGGCCGAAAATTGATTAAAACGTTCAAGTTTGTGCTCCAAAAATGGGCAAAACGAATAGGCTTGCTGCCTCCGTCGTAGAGCTCTCGGAGAGCTTTCCAACGGTATGCTGTGCACTGTGTAAGTCCTTACAGATCAAAAGTTATGGGCACCAGAGCGATGGAGACTTGGTCACAAGCCCTACGCCCTCGGTTTGTGGGCCCAGCCTCTACGTGAAGCGAAGTTGTCTAGCCCAAGGTGCTGTGGGATTCGGTAATAGAAATTTGGACGATAAAGTATCTTGGAAACCCTAACCAGGGCAAAAAAAATTGAAAAGGGGGGTCCAACACGAGGACTTCCCAGGGGTTCACCCATCCTAGTACTACTCTCGCCGAAGGACGCGTAACTTCGGAGGTCTGATGGGATCGGGGGCGTTAGTGCTGGTATGATCGCACCCGTCTTGTTGAGGGCACAATTCCTTTATGTGTTAATAGTTCACAGTCCCAGCCTAGAGAGATGGCCAATTCAAAAGGCCCAATGGGCTTAACGACAACCCATCCACTTCAACAACGCAGCGCCCTCGCAAGACGTGATATCGACGCATTGTAAGGACCTCTAATGTCCCTCGAGTAATGTTGTCGTCCTTTTAATAGCTCACGAAATACGATCCGGGATGGAAAAACAGAGGAATAGAAGAAAAGTGGCCGAAAACTAAAGAAAATGTTCAATTTTGAGCTCCAAAAATGGTCAAAGCGCACAGGCTGGTTCCTTCCGTTGTAGAGGTCTCGGAGAGCTTTCCAACGGTATGTTGTCCACCGCGTAACTCATTACGGATCAAAAGTTATGGGCACCGGGGCGATGGAGAGCTGGTCACAAGCCCTACGCCCTCGGTTTGTGGGCCCAGCCTCTACGTGAAGCAAAGTTGTCTTGCCCAAGGTGCCGTGGGATTCGGTAATAGAAATTTGGAGGATAAAGTATCTTGGCAACCCTAGCCAGGGCAAAAAAAATTGAAAATGGGGGTGGAACACTAGGACTTCCTAGGGGGTCACCCATCCTAGCACTACTCTTGCCCAAGCACACTTAACTTCGGAGTTCTGATGGGATCCGGTGCAATAGTGCTGGTATGATCGCACCCGTCATGTTAAGGGCACAATTCCTTTATGTGTTGCTGGTTCACAGTCCCAACCTAGAGAGATGGCCCATTCAAAAGGCCCAATGGGCTTAACGACAACCCATCCGCTTCAACAACGCAGCGTCCTCGCAAGACGTGATATCGACGCGTTGTAGGGGCCTCTAATGTCCCGCGAGTAACGTTGTCATCCTTTTAATAACTCACGAAGTACGATCCGGGACAGAAAAACAAAGCAAAAGAAGAAAAGTGGCTGAAAACTGATGAAAATGTTCGATTTTGTGCTCCAAAAACGGGCACAGCGGGCAGGCTAGCTGCCTTCGTCGTAAAGCTCTTGGAGAGCTTTGCAATGGTATGCTGTGCGCAGCATATGTCCTTACGGATCACAAGTTTTGAGCACTGGAGTGACGTAGACCTAGTCACAAGCCCTACGCCCTCAGTTTGTGAGCCCAGCCTCTACGTGAAGCAAAGTTGTCATGCCCAAGGTGCCGTGGGATTCGGTAATAGAAATTTGATGGATAAAGTATCTTGGCAACCCTAACTAGGGCAAAAAAAATTGAAAAGTGGGGTGCAACACGAGGACTTCCCAGGGGGTCACCCATCCTAGTACTACTCTCGCCCAAGCACGCTTAACTTCGGAGTTCTGATGGGATCCGGTGCATTAGTGCTGGTATGATCGCACCCGTCATGTTGAGGGCACAATTCCTTTATGTGTTAAGGGTTCACAGTCCCAGCGTAGAGGGATGGCCCATTCAAAAGGCCCAATGGGCTTAACAACAACCCATCCGACTCAACAACGCAGCATCCTCGCAAGACGAGATATTGACGCGTTGTAGGGCCCTCTAATGTCCCACGAGTTAAGTTGTCATCCTTTTAATAGCTCACGACATACGATCCGCGATGGAAAAATAGAGCAAAAGAAGAAAAGAGGCCAAAAATTGATGAAAACGTTCGATTTTGGAATCGAAAAACGAGCACAGCGAGCAGGCTGGATGCCTCCATCGTACAGCTCTCGGAGAGCTTTCCAACGGTATGATGTACGCCGTGTAATCCTTACGGATCAAAAGTTATGGGTACCGGAGCGACGGAGACTTGGTCACAAGCCCTACGCCCTCGGTTTACGGGCCCAGCTTCTACGTGAAGCGAAGTTGTCTTGCCCTAGGTGCCGTGGGATTGGGTAATAGAAATTTGGTGGTTAAAGCATCTTGGAACCCCTAACGAGGGCAAAAAAAATTGAAAAGGGGGGTGCAACACGAGAACTTTCCAGGGGGTCACCAATCATAGTACTACTCTCGCCCAAGCACGCTTAACTTCGGATTTCTGATGGGATCCGGTGCAATGGTGTTGGTATGATAACACCCGTCATGTTGAGGGAACAATTCCTTTTTGTGTTAACGGTTCACAGTTCCAGCGTAGAGAGGTGGCTCATTCAAAAGGCCCAATGGGCTTAACGACAACCCATTCACTTCAACAACGCAACATCCTCTCAAGACGTGATATCGACGCGTTGTAGGGCCCTCTAATATCCCTGGAGTAACGTTGTCATCCTTTTAATAGCTCACGACATACGATCCGGGACGAAAAAATAGAGCTAAAGAAGAAAAGTGGTGGAAAACTGATGAAAACGTAGGATTTTGGGCTCCAAAAATGGGCACAGCGAGTAGTCTCACTGCATCCGTCGTAGAGCTCTCAGAGAGCTTCCCAACGGTATGCTGTGCGCCGCGTAAGTCCTTACGGATCAAAAGTTATGGGTACCGGAGCGACGGAGACCTGGTCACAAGGCCTACGCCCTCGGTTTGCGGGCCCAGCCTCTACGTGAAGCGATGTTGTCTTGTCCAAGGTGCCGTGGGATTCGGTAATAGAAATGTGATGGATAAAGTATCTTAGAAACCCTAACCAGGAAAAAAAAATTGAAAAATGGGGGGGCAACATGAGGACTTCCCAAGGGGTCACCCATCCTAGTACTACTCTCACCCAACCACGCTTAACTTCGGAGTTCTGATGGGATCCAGTGCATTAGTGCTGGTATGATCGCACCCATCATTTTGAGTGCATAAATGCCTTATTTGTTGACGGTTCATAGTCCCAGCGTAGAGTGATGGCCTATTCAAAAGCCCCAATGGGCTTAACGTCAACCTATCCACTTCAACAACGCAGCATCCTCGCAAGATGTGATATCAACGCATTGTAGGGCCCTCTAATGTCCCACGAGTAACGTTGTCGTCCTTTTAATATCTCAAGACATACGATCCGGGACGAAAAAAAGAGGAAACGAAGAAAAGTGGCCGAAAATTGATGAAAACATTCGATTTTGGGCACCAAAAATTGGCACAGTGAGCAAGCTGGCCGACTCCATCATAGAGCTCTCAGAGAACTTTCGAACGGTATGCTGTGCGCCGTGTAAGTCCTTACGGATCAAAAGCGATAGGCACCGGAGCGACAGAGACCTGGTCACAGGCCCCACACCCCACGCCCTCGGTTTGCGGGCCCAGCCTCTACGTGAAGTGAAGTTGTGTTGCCCAAGGTGCCGTGGGATTCGATAATAGAAATGAGGCGGATATAGAATATTGGCGACCCTAACTAGGGCAAAAAAAATTGAAAAGGGGGGTGCAACACGAGGACTTCCCATGGGGTCACACATCCTAGTACTACTCTCGCCCAAGCACGCTTAACTTCGGCGTTCTGATGGGATCCGGTGCATTAGTGCTGGTATGATCGCACCTGTCATGTTGAAGGCACAATTCTTTTATGTGTTAACGGTTCACAGTCCCAGCGTAGAAAGATGGCCCATTCAAAAGGCCCAATGGGCTTAACGACAACCCATCTGCTTCAACAACACAGCATCCTCGCAACACGTGATATCGACGCGTTGTAGGGCCCTCTAATGTCCCGCATGTAACATTGTCGTCCTTTTAATAGCTCACAACGTACGATCCGGGAGGGAAAAATAGAGCGAAAGAAGAAAAGTGGCCGAAAATTGATGAAAATGTTCAATTTCATGCTCCAAAAATGGGCACAGCGAGCAGGCTAGCTGCCTCTATCGTAGAGCTCTCGAAGTGCTTTACAACGGTATGCTGTGCGCCGTGTAAGTTCTTACAGATCAAAAGTTATGGGCAGCGGAGCGACGGAGACCTAGTCAAAAGCCCTACACCCTCGGTTTGCCCGCCCAGCCTCTACGTGAAGCGAAGTTGTCTTGCCCAAGGTGCCGTGGGATTCGGTAATAGAAATTTGGAGGATAAAGTATCTTGGCAACCCTAGCCAGGGCAAAAAAAAATTGAAAAGGAGGGTGCAACACGAGGACTTCCTAGGGGGTCACCCATCCTAGCACTACTTTCGCCCAAGCACGCTTAACTTCGGAGTTCTGATGGGATCCGGTGCAATAGTGCTGGTATGATCGCACCCGTGAAGTTGAGGGCACAATTCCTTTATGTGTAAACGGTTCACAATCCCAACCTAGAGAGATGGCTCATTCAAAAGGCCCAATGGGCTTAACGACAACCCATTCGCTTCAACATACAGCATCCACGCAAGACGTGATATCGACGCGTTGTAGGGCCATCTAATGTCCCTCGTGTAACATTGTCGTCCTTTTAATAGCACACGACGTACGATCCGGGATTAAAAAATAGAGTAAAAGAAGAAAAGTGGCTGAAAACTGATGAAAACGTTCGATTTTGGGCACCACAAATGGGCACAGCGAGCAGTCTCACTGCATCCGTCGTAGAGCTCTCGGAGAACTTTTCGATGGTATGTTGTGCGCCGCGTAAGTCCTTACGGATCAAAATTTATGGGTACCGGAGCGACGGAGACCTGGTGACAAGGCCTACGCCCTCGGTTTGCAGGCCCAGCCTCTACGTGAAGCGAAGTTGTCTTGCCCAAGGTGCTGTGGGATTCGGTAATAGAAATTTGGTGGATAAAGTATCTTGGCAACCCTAAACATGGCAAAAGAAATTGAAAATGGGGGGGCAACACGAGAATTTCCCAAGGGGTTACCCATCCTAGTACTACTCTCGCCCAAGCATGCTTAACTTTGGAGTTCGGATGGGATCCTATGCATTAGTGCTGGTATGATCGCACCCGTCATGTTGAAGGCACAACTCCTTTGTGTGTTAACGGCTCACAGTCCCAGCGTAGAGGGAGGGCGCATTCAAAAGGCCCAATGGGCTTAACGACAAACCATCCACTTCAACAACGCAGCATCCTCGCAAGACGGGATATCGACGCGTTGTAGGGCCCTCTAATGTCCGGCGAGTAACGTTGTCGTCCTTTTAATAGCTCAAGACGTACGATCCGGGACGAAAAAAGATCAAAAG
Source organism: Ehretia macrophylla (assembly GCA_037974665.1). Lineage (NCBI taxonomy): Eukaryota > Viridiplantae > Streptophyta > Magnoliopsida > Boraginales > Ehretiaceae > Ehretia > Ehretia macrophylla. Next base: position 85,099,860 of record CM075765.1, on the reverse strand, counting down.
AAGAAAAGTGGCCAAAAATCGATGAAAACGTTCAATTTTGGTCTCCAAAAATGGGCACAGCGAGCAAGCTGGCTGACTCCATCGTAGAGCTCTTGGAGATCTTTCCAACGGTATGCTGTGCGCCGTGTAATTCCTTACGGATAAAAAGTTATGGGCACCGGAGCGACGGAGACCTAGTCACAAGCCCTACGCCCTCGGTTTACGGGCCCAGCCTCTACGTGAAGCGAAGTTGTCTTGCCCAAGGTGCCGTGGGATTCAGTAATAGAAATATGGAGGATAAAATATCTTGGCAACCCTAACCGGCGCAAAAAAAATTGAAAAGGTGGTGCAACACGAGGACTTCCCAGGGGGTCACCCATCCTAGTACTACTCTCGCCCAAGCACGCTTAACTTCGGAGTTTTGATGAGATCCTGTGCATTAGTGTTGCTATGATCGCACCCGTCATGTTGAGGGCACAATTCTTTTATGTGTTAACGGTTCACAGTCCCAGCCTAGAGAGATGGCTCATTCAAAAGGCCCAATAGGCTTAACGACAACCCATCCGCTTCAACAACGCAACGTCCTCGCAAGACGTGATATCGACGTGTTGTAGGGCACTCTAATGTCCCGCGAGTAACGTTGTCATCCTTTTAATAGCTCACGATGTACGATCTGGGATGAAAAAACAGAGCAATAGACGAAAAGTGGCCAAAAATTGATGAAAACGTTCGATTTTGGGCTCCAAAAAGTGCACAACAAGCAGGCTGGCTCGCTCTATTGTAGAGTTCTCGGAGAGCTTTCCAATGGTATGCTGTGCGTCGCGTAAGTCCTTACGGATTAAAAGTTATAGGCACCGGAGCTATGGAGACCTGATCACAAGTCCTACGCCCTCGGTTTGTGGGCCCAGCCTCAACGTGAAGCGAAGTTCTCTTGCCCAAGGTGCCGTGGGATTCGGTAATAGAAATTTGGTGGATAAAGTATCTTGGCAACCCTAGCCAGTGCAAAAAAAATTGAAAAGGGGGCTGCAACACTAGGACTTCTCAGGGGGTCACCCATCCTTGTACTACTCTCGCGCAAGCACACTTAACTTCGGAGTTGTGATTGGATCCGGTGCAATAATGCTGGTATCATCGCACCCGTCTTGTTGAGGGCACAATTCCTTTATGTGTTGACGGTTCACAGTCCCAAGAAAGAGAGACGGCCTATTCAAAAGGCCCAATTGGCTTATCGACAACCCATATTCTTCAACATCGCAGCGTCCTTGCAAGAAGTGATATCGACGCATAGTAGGGCCCTTAATGTCCCGCGAGTAACGTTGTCGTCAGTTTAATAGCTCACGACGTACGATCCGGGACGGAAAAATAGAGCAAAAGAAGAAAAGTTGCCGAAAACAGATGAAAACGTTCGATTTTGGGCTCCAAAAACGGGCATAGCAAGCAGGATAACTACCTCTATTGTAGAGCTCTCGGATAGCTTTCCAACGGTATGCTGTGTGCCACGTAAGTCCTTACGGATCAAAAGTTATGGGCACCAGAGCGATGGAGACCTGATCACAAGCCCTACGCCCTCGGTTTGTGGGCCCAGCCTCAACGTGAAGCGAAGTTGTCCTGCCCAAGGTGCCGTGGGATTCGGTAATAGAAATTTGGTGGATAAAGTATCTTGGCAACCTTAACCAGGGCAAAAAAAATTGAAAAGGGGGCTGCAACACGAGGACTTCCCAAAGGGTCACCCATCCTAGTACTACTCTTGCGCAAGCACGCTTAACTTCAGAGTTCTAATGGGATCCGGTGCAATAATGCTGGTATGATCGCACCCGTCATGTTGAGGGCACAATTCCATAATGTGTTAACGGTTCACAGTCCCAGCCTAGAGAGATGGCCTATTCAAAAGGCCCAATGGGCTTAACGATATCCCATCCACTTCAACAATGCAGCATCCTAGCAAGACGTGATATCAACGCGTTGTAGGGCTCCCTAATGTCCCGCGAGTAACGTTTTCGTCCTTTTAATAGCTCACGATGTACGATCTGGGATGAAAAAATAGAGCAATAGACGAAAAGTGGCCGAAAACAGATGAAAACGTTAGATTTTGGGCTCCAAAAAGGGCACAGCAAGCAGGCTGGCTCACTCCATCGTAGAGTTCTCGGAGAGCTTTTCAACGGTATGCTGTGCGTCGCGTAAGTCCTTACGGATCAAACGTTATGGGCACCGGAGCGATGGAGACCTGGTCACAAGCCCTACGCCCTTGGTTTGCGGGCCCAGCCTCAACGTGAAGCGAAGTTGTCTTGCCCAAAGTGCCGTGGGATTCGGTAATAGAAATTTGGTGGATAAAGTATCTTGGCAACCTAACCGGGGCAAAAAAAATTGAAAAGGGGGGTGCAACACGAGGACTTCCTAGGGGGTCACCCATCCTAGTACTACTATCCCGCAAGCACACTTAACTTCGGAGTTCTGATGGGATCCGGTGCAATAATGCTGGCATGATTGCACCCGTCATGTTGAGGGCATAATTCCTTTATGTATTAACGGTTCACAGTCCCAGCCTAGAGAGATGGCCTATTCAAAAGGCCCAATGGGCTTAATGACAACCCATCCGCTTCAACAACGCAGCGTCCTTGCAAGACGTGATATCGACGCGTTGTAGGGCACTCTAATATCACGCGAGTAACGTTGTCATCCTTTTAATAGCTAACGATGTACGATCCGGGACAAAAAACAGAGCAATAGACGAAAAGTGGCCGAAAACAGATGAAAACGTTAGATTTTGGGCTCCAAAAAGGGCACAGCAAGCAGGCTGGCTCACTCCATTATAGAGTTCTCGGAGAGCTTTCCAACGGTATGCTGTACGTCGCGTAAGTCCTTACGGATCAAAAGTTATGGGCACCGGAGCGATGGAGACCTGATCACAAGCCCTACGCCCTCAGTTTGTGGGCCTAGCATCAACGTGAAGCGAAGTTGTCTTGTCCAAGGTGCCGTGGGATTCGGTAATAGAAATTTGGTGGATAAAGTATCTTGGCAACCCTAACCAGGGAAAAAAAATTGAAAAGGGGGCTGAAACACGAGGACTTCCCAAGGGGTTACCCATCCAAGTACTACTCTCGCGCAAGCACATTTAACTTCGGAGTTCTGATGGGATCCAGTGCATTAGTGCTGGTATGATCGCACCCATCTTGTTGAGGGCACAAATCCCTTATGTGTTGACATTTCATAGTCCCAGCCCAAAGAGATGGCTTATTCAAAAGGCCCAATGGGCATAACGACAACCCATCTGCTTCAACAACGTAGCGTCCTTGCAAGATGTGATATCGACGCGTTGTAGGGCCCTCTAATGTCCCGCGAGTAACGTTGTCATCTATTTAATAGCTCACGACGTACGATCCGGGATGGAAAAATAGAGCAAAAGAAGAAAAGTGGCCGAAAATAGATGAAAATGTTCGATTTTGGGCTCCAAAAATGGGCATAGCGAGCAGGATGGCTGCCTCTATCGTAGAGCTCTCGGATAGCTTTCCAACGGTATGCTGTGCGCCGCGTAAGTCCTTACGGATCAAAAGTTATGGGCACCAGAGCGACGTAGACCTGTTCACAAGCCCTACGCCCTCGGTTTGCGGGCCCAACCTCTACGTGAAGCTAAGTTGTCTTGCCCAAGGTGTCGTGGGATTCGGTAATAGAAATTTGGTGGATAAAGTATCGTGGCAACCCTAACCAGGGAAAAAAAATTGAAAATGGGGGTACAACACGAGGACTTCTCGGGGGGTCACCCATCCTAGTACTACCCTCGCCCAAGCACGCTTAATTTTGGAATTCTGATGGGATCCGGTACAATAGTGCTGGTATGATCGCACCCATCATGTTGAGGGCACAATTCTTTTATATGTTAACGGTTCACAGTCCTAGCCTAGAGAGATGGCCAATTCAAAAGGCCCAATAGGCTTAACGACAACCCATTCGCTTCAACAACGCAGCGTCCTCACAAGACGTGATATCGACTCATTGTAGGGCCCTCTAATGTCCCGCGAGTAACGTTGTTGTCCTTTTAATAGCTCACGACATATGATTCGGGACGGAAAAACAGAGCAGAAAGAAGAAAAGTGGCCGAAAACTGATGAAAACGTTCGATTTTGGGCTCCAAAAACGGGCACAGCGAGTAAGTTGGCTACCTCCGTTGTACAGCTCTTGGACAGCTTTCCAACGGTATGTTGTGCGCGGCGTAAGTCCTTACAGATCAAAAGTTATGGGCACCAGAGAGACGGAGACCTGGTCACAAGCCCTACGCCCTTGGTTTGCGAGCCCAGCCTCTACGTGAAGCGAAGTTGTCTTGCCCAAGGTGCCGTGGGATTCGGTAATAGAAATTTGGTGGATAAAGTATCTTGGCAACCCAAAGCAGGGAAAAAAAATTGAAAAGGGGGGTGCAACACGAGGACTTCGTAGAGGGTCACCCATCCTAGTACTACTCTCGCCCAAGCACGCTTAAAATCGGAGTTCTAATGGGATGCGGTGCAATAGTGCTGGTATGATCGCACCCGTCATGTTCAGGGCACAATTTTTTTATGTGTTAACGGTTCACAGTCCCAGCCTAGAGAGATGGCTCATTTAAAAGGCCCAATAGGTTTAACGACAACCCATCCGCTTCAACAACGCAGCATCCTCACAAGACGTGATATCGACGGGTTGTTGGGCACTCTATTGTCTCACGAGTAACGTTGTCGTACTTTTAATAGCTCACGACGTACGATCCGGGACGGGAAAACAGAGCAAAAGAAGAAAAGTGGCCGAAAACTGATGAAAATGTTTGATTTTGGGCACCAAAAATGGGCACAACGACCAGGCGGGCTGCCTCCATCGTAGAGCTCTCGGAGAGCTTTCCAACGGTATGCTGTGCGCCACGTAAGTCTTTACGGATCAAAAGTTACGGGCACCAGAGCGACGTAGACCTGGTCACAAGCCCAACGCCCTCGGTTTGCGGGCCCAGCCTCTACGTGAAGCGAAGTTTTCTTGCCCAAGGTGCCGTGGGATTCGGTAATAGAAATTTGGAGGACAAAGTATCTTGGCAACCCTAACCAGGGCAAAAATAATTGAAAGGCGGGGTGCAACACGAGGACTTCCCAGGGGGTCACCTATCCTAGTACTACTCTCGCCCAAGCACGCTTAACTTAGGAGTTCTGATGGGATCTTGTGCATTAGTGCTGCTATGATCACACCAGTCATGTTGAGGGCACAATTCCTTTATGTGTTAACGGTACACAGTCCCAGCCTAGAGAGATGGCTCATTCAAAAGGCCCAATAGGCTTAACGACAACCCATCCGCTTCAACAACGCAGCGTCCTCGCAAGACGTGATATCGACGGGTTGTAGGACCCTCTAATGTCCCGCGAGAATCGTTGTCATCCTTCTAATAGCTCACGATGTACGATCCGGGACGGAAAAATAGGGCAATAGAAGAAAAGTGTCCGAAAACTGATGAAAACGTTCAATTTTGGGGTCCAAAAACGGGCACAGCGAGCAGGCTGGCTGCCTTCGTAGAGCTCTCGGAGAGCTTTCCAACTGTATGCAGTGCGCCGCTAAGTCCTTAAAAATCAAAAGTTATGGGCACAGGAGCGATGAAGACCTGGTCACAGGCCCAGCGCCCTCGGTTAGCAGGTCCAGCCTCTACGCGAAGTGCAGTTGTCTTGCCCAAGATGCCGTGGGACTCCATAATAGAAATGTAATGGATAAAGAATCTTGGCAACCCTAAACGGGGCAAAAAAATAGAGCATAAAAGTGGGGTGCAACACGAGGACTTCCTAGGGGGTCACCCATCCTAGTATTACTCTCGCCCAGGCACACTTAACTTTGGAGTTCTGATGGGATCTGGTGCATTAGTTCTGGTATGATCGTACCCGTCATGTTGAGGGCACAATTCTTTTATGTGTTAACGGTTCACAGTCCCAGCCTAGAAAGATGGCCCATTGAAAAGGCCCAATGGGCTTAACGACAACCCATCCGCTTCAACAACGCAGCGTCCTCACAAGACGTGATAGCGACGGGTTGTAAGGCCCTCTAATGTCTCGCGAGTAACGATGTCGTCCTTTTAATAGCTCACGACGTACGATCCGGGATGGAAAAACAGGGTGAAGGAAGAAAAGTGGCCGAAAACTGATGAAAACGTTCGATTTTGGGCTCCAAAAATGGGCACAATGAGCAGGCGGGCTGCCTCCATCGTCGAGCTCTCGGAGTGCTTTCCAACGGTATGCTGTGCGCCGTGTAAGTCCTTACGGATCAAAAGTTACGGGCACCAGAGCGACGTAGACCAGGTCATAAGCCCAACGCCCCCTGTTTGTGGGCCCAGCCTCTACGTGAAGCGAAGTTGTCTTGCCCAAGGTGCCGTGGGATTCTGTAATAGAAATTTGGAGGATAAAGTATCTTCGCAACCCTAACCAGGGAACAAAAAATTGAAAAGGGGAGGGGGTGGGGGCAACACGAGGACTTCCCAGGGGGTCACCCATCCTAGTACTACTCTCGCCCAAGCACGCTTAACTTCGGAGTTCTGATGGGATCCTGCGCATTAGTGCTGCTATGATCGCACCCGTCATGTTGAGGGCACAATTCCATTATGTGCTAACGGTTCACAGTCCCAGCCTAGAGAGATGGCTCATTCAAAAGGCCCAATAGGTTTAACGACAACCCATCCGCTTCAACAACGCAGCGTCCTTGCAAGACGTGATATCAAAGCGTTGTATGGCCCTCTAATGTCCCGCGAGTAACGTTGTCGTCCTGTTAATAGCCCACGACGTACGATTCGGGACGGAAAAACAGAGCTAAAGAAGAAAAGTGGCCGAAAACTGATGAAAAAGTTCAATTTTGGGGTCCAAAAATGGGCACAAAGAGCAAGCTTGCTGCCTCCGTCGTAGAGCTCTCGGAGAGCTTTCCAATGGTATGCTGTACGTCGCGTAAGTCCTTACAGATCAAAAGTTTTGTGCACCAGAGCGACGTAGACCTGGTCACAAGCCCAACGCCCTCGGTTTGCGGGCCCAGCCTCTACATTAAGCGAAGTTGTCTTGCCTAAGGTGCCGTGGGATTCCGTAATAGAAATTTGGAGGATAAAGTATCTTGGCAACCCTAACCAGGGCAAAAGAAATTGAAAAGGGGGGTGCAACACGAGGACTTCCCAGGGGGTCACCCATCCTAGTACTACTCTCGCCCAAGCACGATTAACTTCGGAGTTCTGATGGGATCCTGTGCATTAGTGCTGCTATGATCGCACCCGTCATGTTGAAGGCACAATTCCTTTATGTGTTAACGGTTCACAGTCCCAGCCTAGAGAGATGGCTCATTCAAAAGGCCTAATAGGCTTAACGACAACCCATCCGCTTCAACAACGCAACGTCCTCGCAAGACGTGATATCGACGCGTTGTAGGGCTCTCTAATGTCCCACGAGTAACGTTGTCGTCCTTTTAATAGCTCATGATGTACGATCCGGGATGAAAAAACAGAGCAATAGATGAAAAGTCGCCGAAAATTGATGAAAACGTTCGATTTTGGGCTCCAAAAAGGGCACAGCAAGCAGGCTAGCTCCCTCCATCGTAGAGCTCTCGGAAAGCTTTCCAACGGTATGCTGTGCGTCGCGTAAGTCCTTACGGATTAAAAGTTATGGGCACCGAAGCGATGGAGGCCTAATCACAAGCCCTACGCCCTCGGTTTGCGGGCCCAGCTTCTACTTGAAGCGATGTTGTCTTGCCCAAGGTGCCGTGGGATTCGGTAATAGAAATTTGGTGGATAAAGTATGTTGGCAACCCTAACCAGGGCAAAAGAAATTGAAAAGGGAAGTACAACACGAGGACTTCCCAGGGGGTCACCCATCATAGTACTACTCTCGCCCAAGCACGCTTAACTTCGGAGTTCTGATGGGATCCGGTGCAATAGTGCTGGTATGATCGTACCCCTCATGTTGAGGGCACAATTCCTTTATGTTTTAACGGTTCACAGTCCTAGCCTAGAGAGATGGCCCATTCAAAAGGCCCAATGGGCTTAACGACAACCCGTCCGCTTCAACAACGCAGCGTCCTCGCAAGACGTGATATCGACGCGTTGTAGGGCCCTCTAATTTCACGCGAGTAACGTTGTCGTCCTTTTAATATCTCACGACTTACGATCCGGGACAGAAAAACGGAGCAAAAGAAGAAAAGTGGCCGAAAATTGATGAAAACGTTGGATTTTGGGCTCAAAAAATGGGCACAGCAAGTAGGCTGGATGCCTCCATCGTAGAGCTCTCGGAGAGCTTTCCAACGGTATGCTGTACGCCGCGTAAGTCCTTGCGGATAAAAAGTTATGGGCACCAGAGCGACGTAGCCCTGGTCCCAAGCCCTACGCCCTCGGTTTGCGGGCCCAGCCGCTACTTGAGGCGAAGTTGTCTGGTCCAAGGTACCGTGGGATTCGGTAACAGAAATTTGTCGGATAAAGTGTCTTGGCAACCCTAACCAGGGCAAAAAAAATTGAAAAGTGGGGTGCAACACGAGGACTTCCCACGGGGTCACCCATCTTTGTACTACTCTCTCCCAAGCATGCTTAACTTCGGATTTCTGATGGGATTCGATGCATTAGTGCTGCTATGATCGCACCTGTCATGTTGAGGGCACAATTCCTTTCTGTGTTAACGGTTCACAGTCCCAGCCTAGAGAGATGGCTCATTCAATAGGCCCAATGGGCTTGACGACAACCTATCCACTTCAACAACGCAGCGTCCTCGCAAGACGTGATATCGACGTATTGTAGGGCACTCTAATGTCCCGCGAGTAACATTGTCGTCCTTTTAATAGCCCACGATGTATGATCCGGGATGAAAAAACAGAGCAATAGACAAAAAGTGGCCAAAAACTGATGAAAACGTTCGATTTTTGGCTCCAAAAATGGGCATAGCAAGCAGGCTGGCTGCCTTCGTCGTAGAGCTCTTAGAGAGCCTTCCAACCGTATGTCGTGCGCCGCGTCCCTCCTTACGGAACAAAAGTTATGGGCCCCGGAGCGATGGAGACCTGGTCACAAGCCCTACGCCATCAGTTTGCGGACCTAGCCTCTACGTGAAGCGAAGTTGTCTTGCCCAAGGTGCCGTGGGATTCGGTAATAGAAATTTGGTGCATAAAGTATCATGGAAACCCTAACCAGGGAAAAAAAATTGAAAAGGTAGGGGCAACACGAGGACTTCCCAGGGGGTCACCCATCCTAGTACTATTCTAGCCCAAGATCGCTTAACTTCGGAGTTCTGAGGGGATCCGGTACATTAGTGCTGGTATGATCGCACCCGTCATGTTGAGGGCACAATTCCTTTATTTGTTAACGGTTCACAGTCCTAGCCTAGAGAGATGGCCCATTCAAAAGGCCCAATGGGCTTAACGACAACCCATCCGCTTCAACAACGCAGCGTCCTTGCAAGACGTGATATCGACGAGTTGTAGGGCACTCTAATGTCCCGCGAGTAACGTTGTCGTCCTTTTAATAGCTCACGATGTACGATCCGGGAAGAAAAAACATAGCAATAGACGAAAAGTGGCCGAAAACTGATGAAAACGTTAGATTTTGGGCTCCAAAAAGAGCACAGCAAGCAGGCTGGCCCAGTCCATTGTAGAATTCTCGGAGAGCTTTCCAACGGTATGCTGTGCGTCGCGTAAGTCCTTACGGATCAAAAGTTATGGGCACCGGAGCGATGGAGACCTGATCACAAGCCCTACGCCCTCGGTTTGTGGGCCCATCCTCAACGTGAAGCGAAGTTGTCTTGCCCAAGGTGCCGTGGGATTCGGTAATAGAAATTTGGTGGATAAAGTATCTTGGCAACCCTAACAAGGGAAAAAAAATTGAAAAGGGGGCTGAAACACGAGGACTTCCCAGGGGGTCACCCATCCAAGTACTACTCTCGTGCAAGCACACTTAACTTCGGAGTTCTGATGGGATCCTGTGCAATAATGCTGGTATGATCGTACCCGTCATGTTGAGGGCACAATTCATTTATGTGTTAACGGTATACTGTCCCAATCTAGAGAGATGGCCTATTCAGAAGGCCCAATGGGCTTAACGACAACCCATCCACTTCAACAACGCAGCATCCTTGCAAGACATGATATCGACGCAATGTAGGGCCCTCTAATGTCCCGCGAGTAACATTTTCGTCTATTTAATAGCTCACAACGTGCGATCTGGGACGGAAAAATAGAGCAAAAGAAGAAAAGTGCCGAAAATAGATGAAAATGTTCGATTTTGGGCTCCAAAAATGGGCATAGCGAGCAGGATGGCTGCCTCTATCGTAGAGCTCTCGGATAGCTTTCAAACGGTATGCTATGCGCCGCGTAAGTCCTTACGGATCAAAAGTTATGGGCACCAGAGCGACGTAGACCAGGTCACAAGCCCTGTGCCCTCGGTTTGCGAGCCCAACCTCTACGTGAAGCGAAGTTGTCTTGCCTAAGGTACTGTGGGATTCGGTAATAGAAAAGTGGTGGATAAAGTATCTTGCCAACCCGAACCAGGGAAAAAAAATTGAAAAGGGGGGTACAACAAGAGGACTTCCCAAATAGATAACCATCCTAGAACTACTCTCGCCCAAGCATGCTTAACTTCGGAGTTCTAATGGGATACGGTGCATTAGTGCTGGTATGATCGCACCCGTCATGTTCAGGGCACAATTCTTTTATATGTTAACGGTTCACAGTCCTAGCCTAGAGAGATGGCCAATTCAAAAGGCCCAATAGGCTTAACGACAACCCATCCGCTTCAACAACGCAGCGTCCTCACAAGACGTGATATCGACGTGTTGTAGGGCCCTCTAATGTCCCGCGAGTGACGTTGTCGTCCTTTTAATAGCTCCCGACGTACGATCCGGGATGAAAAAACAGAGCAAAGGAAGAAAAGTGGCTGAAAACGGATGAAAACGTTCGATTTTGGGCTCCAAAAACGGTCACAACGAGCAGGATGGCTCCCTCAATCGTAGAGCTCTTGGAGAGCTTTCCAACGGTATGCTGTGCCTCGCGTAAATCCTTATGGATCAAAAGTTAAGGGCACCGGAGCGATGGAGACCTGGTCACAAGCCTTACGCCCTCGGTTTGTGGGCCCAGCCTCTACGTGATGCGACGTTGTCTTGCCCATGGTGCCGTGGGATTTGGTAATAGAAATTTGGTGGATAAAGTATCTTGGCAACCCTAACCTGGGCAAAAAAAATTGAAAAGGGGGGTGCACCACGAGGACTTCGTAGGGGGTCACCCATCCTAGTACTACTCTCGCCCAAGCACGCTTAACATCGGAGTTCTAATGGGATGGGGTGCAATAGTGCTGGTATGATCGTACCCGTCATGTTGAGGGCACAATTTATTTATGTGTTAACGGTTCACAGTCCCGACCTAGAGAGATGGCTCATTCAAAAGGCCCAATAGGTTGAACGACAACCCATCCGCTTCAACAACGCAGCGTCCTCACAAGACGTGATATCGACATGTTGTAGGGCCCTCTAATGTCCCGCGAGTAACCTTGTCGTCCTTTTAATAGCTCATGACGTTCGATCCGGGACGGAAAAATATAGCAAGAGAAGAAAAGTGGCCGAAAACTGATGAAAACGTTTGATTTTGGGCTCCAAAAAGGGCACACCGAGCAAGCTAGCTGCCTTCGTCGTAGAGCTCTTAGAGAGCTTTCCAACGGTATGCTGTGCGCTGCATAAGTCTTTATGGATCAAAAGTTATGGTCACCGAAGCGATGGAAACCTAGTCACAAGGCCTACGCCCTCGATTTTCGGGCCCAGCCTCTACGTGAAGCGAAGTTGTCTTTCCCAAGGTGCCGTGGGATTCGGTAATAGAAATTTGGTGGATAAAGTATCTTGGGAACCCTAACCAGGGCAAAAAAAATTGAAAAGGGGGTGCAACACGAGTACTTCCCTGGGGGTCACCCATCCTAGTACTACTCTCGCCCAAACACGCTTAACTTCGGAGTTCTGATGGGATCCGGTGCATTAGTACTGGTATGATCGCACCCGTCATGTTGAGGGCACAATTCCTTTATGTGTTAACGGTACACAATCCCAGCCTAGAGAGATGGCTCATTCAAAAGGCCCGATAGGCTTAACGACAACCCATCCGCTTCAACAACGCAGCGTCCTCGCAAGACGTGATATCGACGCGTTGTAGGGCCCTCTAATGTTCCGCGAGTATCATTGTCGTCCTTCTAATAGCTCACGATGTATGATCCGGGACAGAAAAACAGGGCAATAGAAGAAAAGTGGCCGAAAATTGATGAAAACGTTCAATTTTGGGGTCCAAAAACGGGCACAGCGAGCAGGCTGGCTCCCTCCATCGTAGAGCTCTTGGAGAGCTTTCCAACGGTATTCTGTGCGCTGCGTAAGTCCTTATGGATCAAAAGTTATGGGCACCGGAGCGATGGAGACCTGGTCACAAGCCCTACGCCCTCGGTTTGTGGGCCCAGCTTCTACGTGAAGCGACGTTGTCTTGCCCAAGGTGCCATGGGATTCGGTAATAGAAATTTGGTGGATAAAGTACCTTGGCAACCCTAACTAGGGCAAAAAAAAAAAAGGGGGGTGCAACACGAGGACTTCGTAGGGGGTCATCTATCCTAGTACTACTCTCGCCCAAGCTCATTTAACGTTGGAGTTCTAATGGAATCTGGTGCATTAGTGCGGGTATTATCGCACCCTTCATGTTGGTGGCACAATTCCTTTATGTGTTAACGGTTCACAGTCCCAGCCTAGAGAGATGGCCCATTGAAAAGGCCCAATGGGCTTAACGACAACCCATCCGCTTCAACAACGCAGCGTCCTCACAAGACGTGATATCGATGGGTTGTAGGGCCCTCTAATGTCTCGCGAGTAACGATGTCGTCCTTTTAATAGCTCACGACATACGATCCGAGACGGAAAAATTGAGCAAAAGAAGAAAAGTGGCCGAAAATTGATGAAAACGTTCGATTTTGGGCTCGAAAAATGGGCACAGCGAGCAAGCTATCTGCCTTCGTCGTAGAGCTCTCGTAGAGCTTTCCAACGGTATGCTGCGTACCGTGTAAGTCCTAACGGATCAAAAGTTATGGGCACCGGAGCGACGGAGACCTGGTCACAAGCCCTACGCCCTCGGTTTGCGGGCCCAGCCTCTACGTGAAGCGCAGTTGTCTTGCCCAAGGTGCCGTGGGATTCGGTAATAGAAATTTGTAGGATAAAGTAACTTGGCAACCCTAACCAGGGAAAAAAAAATTGAAAAGAGGAGGGGGGGTGGGGGGCAACACGAGGACTTCCCAGGGGGTCACCCATCCTAGTACTACTCTCGCCCAAGCACGCTTAACTTCGGAGTTCTGATGGGATCCTGCGCATTAGTGCTGCTATGATCGCACCCATCATGTTGAGGGCGCAATTCCATTATGTGTTAACGGTCCACAGTCCCAGCCTAGAGAGATGGCTCATTCAAAAGGCCCAATAGGTTTAACGACAACCCATCCGCTTCAACAACGCAGCGTCCTTGCAAGACGTGATATCAAAGCGTTGTAGGGCCCTCTAATGTCCCGCGAGTAACGTTGTCGTCCGGTTAATAGCTCAGGACGTACGACCCGGGACGAAAAAACAGAGCAAAAGAAGAAAAGTGGCCGAAAACTGATGAAAAAGTTCAATTTTGGGCTCCAAAAATGGGCACAAAGAGCAGGCTTGCTGCCTCCGTCGTAGAGCTCTCGGAGAGCTTTCCAATGGTATGCTGTACGTCGCGTAAGTCCTTACGGATCAAAACTTATGTGCACCAGAGCGACGTAGACCTGGTCACAAGCCCAACATCCTCGGTTTGCGGGCCCAACCTCTACATTAAGCGAAGTTGTCTTGCCCAAGGTGCCGTGGGATTCCGTAATAGAAATTTGGAGGATAAAGTATCTTGGCGACCCTAACCAGGGCAAAAAAAATTGAAAAGGGGGTGCAACACAAGGACTTCCCAGGGGGTCACCCATCCTAGTACTACTCTCGCCCAAGCACGCTTAACTTCGGAGTTCTGATGGGATCCGGTGCATTAGTTCTGGTATGATCGCACCAGTCATATTGAGGGCACAATTCCTTTATGTGTTAACGGTTCACAGTCCCAACCTAGAGAGATGGCCCATTGAAAAGGCCCAATGGGCTTAACGACAACCCATCCGCTTCAACAACGAAGCATCCTCGCAAGATGTGATATCGACACGTTGTAGGGCCCTCTAATGTCCCGCGAGTAACGTTGTCGTCCTTTTAATAGCTCACGACGTACGATCCGGGACAAAAAAATAGAGCAAATGAAGAAAAGTGGCCGAAAACTGATGAAAACGTTCGATTTTGTGCTCCAAAAATGGGCACAACGAGCAAGCTGGATGCCTCCAACGTAGAGCTCTCGGAGAGCTTTCCAACGGTATGCGGTGCACCGAGTAAGTCCATACGGATCAAAAGTAATGGGCGCCGGAGCGACGGAGACTTGGTCACAAGCCCTACGCCCTAGGTTTGCGGGCCCAGCCTCCACGTAAAGCGAAGTTGTCTTGCCCAAGGTGCCATGGGATTCGGTAATAGAAATTTGGTGGATAAAGTATCTTGGCAACCCTAACCAAGGCAAAAAAAAATTGAAAAGGGGGTGCAACACGAGGACTTCCCAGGGGGTCACCCATCCTAGTACTACTCTCGCCCAAGCACGCTTAACTTCGGAATTCTGATGGTATCTGGTGCAATAGTGCTGGTTTGATCGCACCCGTCATGTTGAGGGCAAAATTCCTTTATGTGTTAACGGTTCACTGTCCCAGCGTAGAGAGATGGCCCATTCAAAAGGCCCAATGGGCATAACGATAACCCATCCGCTTCAACAACGCATCATCCTCGCAAGAGGTGTTATCGACGTGTTGTAGGGCCCTCTAATGTCCTGCGAGTAACGTTGTCGTCCTTTTAATTGCTCACGACGTACGATCCTGGACGGAAAAACAGAGCAAAAGAAGAAAAGTGGCAGAAAACTGATGAAAACGTTCAATTTTGGGCTCCAAAAAGGGGCACAGCTAGCAGGCTGGCTCCCTTCGTTGTAGAGCTCTCAGAGAGCTTTCCAACGATATGATGTTCACCGCGTAAGTCTTTACGGATCAAAAGTAATGGGCACCGGAGCGATGGAGACCTGGTCACAAGCCCTACGCCCTCGGTTTGTGGGCCCAGCCTCTACGTGAAGCGAAGTTGTCTTGCCCAAGGAGTCGTGGGACTCGGTAATAGAAATTTGGTGGATAAACTATCTTGGCAACCATAACCAGGGCAAAGAAAATTGAAATGGGGGGTGCAACACGAGGACTTCCCAGGGGGTCACCCATCCTAGTACTATTCTCGCCCAAACACGCTTAACTTCGGAGTTCTGATGGGATCTGGTTCGTTAGTGTCACGCCCCAACCCGGCCTATAAAGGTTAGACTAGGGTGTGATCTAAACATTCAAGTCCTTTCACATTCTTAATCATTTTAGGAGGTTTAACACTTAACGTTTTATTCTAGACTCCAAATTTTTTCGGAAATCCGGCAGCATAACGGCTGTAATTGGGCTCTTTGTTTTGACATAATTCTATAAACGCCTCAATTATTCCAATCATTAATCCAATTCCATTAAAGACTCCTATTTGTCACCAACCGATTTGCCTACTAGTTTATCTTGAAAGTCTCGTTTGGTTAATAAGCCTAACATGATAACTATGTCCCGTTTATTTGTCAATTTCCTATCATGCAAGTACCTATTACCCTTTAGTTTGCAAATGAGCACCTAAGTGAAATTAGATAGAATTAACTTAGTTGATTGTTCATATAGTGGTTTGAATGCCTACGATAACTACTAATGAAGAAAACGAAAGTAAACAACCAAATAAAAGTTCGTCCGGTTATAGATAGTACAATCCCAGAATTAGACCCAAATTACAACGGGGTCATTTACATCAATAAAATGAATATTTGCAATCAAACACAACATCCATATAGCAACCACTTTCAGGCAAGGCACAAAAGCACGTAGGGACAGGCAATCACTCCAAGGAATCATCGATAAGCACGTTGTCCTCGGGTACCTGTACCTGTTCTTCTTCACCTGTGATAAAAAGAGGGTGAGTCCTTATGAACTCAGCGAGGGGGAACGAGAAATACGTTTTGAAACTCATTTTCCGGTTAAACTTATGAAAATCCCTTTCTCAAACATGAATACAACAGAAATACAAGTACAGAAATACAAGTACAGAACAGGAATACCGATCTTTCCTCCCCGAGGTTCTCTAGGATCCAAGCGGGAGTACTTATACACATAATAAAAAGGATACGGCGAGCTTTTGCTCTCAGATCAGTTTCAGAATCAGAAGTTGCGGCCGACTTCAAATCATTCCCCAAAACACACCAGGTGGGTGTACTCCGGATGTACCCCAAAATCCTACGACCCAACTCTCCGAGGAAGTCTAGCCCCCAAGCGAGAGAGGGAATGGGACCATGGTGGTCACGGTATCACCGGCAAGCCCGATGCCGCCCGGCGTACGTGATCACTACCATGCCAACAGGAAAGGTTGCAACCTTGTATGCAATGCACATTTATGACAGGTAATATATATCACAGAAGGAGGACAACAAAGTAGGTTGCCTCCGGACAGTCATAAGATTGCACATTGACAGATAAACAGGCAGGACACGATAAGACAGGAAATTTCACTTGAAAGGCATATAGAGTTATATGGAAATTAAACGGGCAGCCATGTAACACATGTAAAACAGGCCATATAACTCATTAAAAGTCCACGCAATCAAGTGATAAGATTACTCAACACGTAGTGATATCAACAAGGGTTCAAATGCGAGAAAAGCTTATTTGTCAACATGCAATGGTCAAAATCACATTTGAAGTTATAAGACATTTACGGGCAGCCCACTAAGCATCTAATTTCCACACAATATTCAAATGATCAACACTTAGCAAGACTACCTAGTCATTAGGGTTTCCGTTTCATGCTTAACCACGTGATTAAACCCTAAGTCAACTCAAAATCATTCTCAAGTCATGCATCATTCAATTCAAACATCCTCAAGTACCCAAAACAGTCCACACAACATTCCAACACCACAATTCCAAGCAATTAGTACCACAAGGGAGGTTACATCAATTTTCCAAGCATATAGCTAAGTGAAACCTTTACTGCAATAGGCTGTTTTCTCACAATCAATAGGATAATCAAACAATCTCCAAATCCAGTGAATAAGATGTCAAATTAAAGATTTAGAAGTTAACTAAAATCAGAAACAAACCTTGCATCAATTGGAGTTCGAGATCATTAGATATAGCCGAAACAGTGGAATAGCACAAAACTGTCCAGATTTGCACACATTTCGATAATTGACGTTTTTGAGGTCCTTAGAGTCATTTTTAGCTTTGGTCCATTTCTGACAAAATTGTCCAGAACTGAAAAATCTAGCAGCATACCAATTTTCATACATTTTGGACATCATTAACTAAGTCAAATATGGTTCGTTCCACAAGGTCAGTGCATCTGCCAAAACCTGCTTCATTTTTCCAGATTTCCAGATTTGGTCACATTTGAAAGATTTGCCATTTTGAGGACCTTAGAGTCAAAATTAGCTTCGGCCTATTTCTGGGAAAAATGTTCAAAACTGTCCAAAATAGTCACCCACCAATTTTCAAGCATTTTAAACATCATTTGCTTAGCTAAACTTACCTCGAACAGACTGGTCAGAGAGCTGTCACCCATTTCGACTTCACCTAGCATCATTTTCAAGCCAAGATCTTGCCATGCATGGTTGTTTAAGCTCATGAACGACCACATAACTCAAGTACAGAAGCAAATATACACATTTATGAACATGCATGTGAGATTTCAAAGAGTTTTCAAAAGCTTTTAACCCTCACCTTAGCAATCAACCACAAAATGCTCAAGACCCTTTGTTGAAGCTCAAAACTTCTCCTTTCCCTTGCTTAGCCGAGAACCTCACTAGTTTTTTCTCTATTTTTCCTAGCTTAATGTTCAAACTCTTAGCACAATCATGAAGTTAAACCATGAAGAAAAGAAATGGATGCTTAGTAACTCACCTAGGCCGAAATGAAGCTTCAAATGCACATGCAAGAGTGATTTCGAGCTCTAGCTTGTTTGCTTGGGTTTCTCGATGGCTACTCGACCTTGCTCAACCAAGATGTGAAGAAGACAAGCTAAGGAGGTGGAAAACTCAGCCAAGAACCGAAAATGGAGAGAGAGAATGAAGGGGAGAGAGAAAAGATTGAGGAAAATGAGAGAATGTGACAAAGTGATGGCTTTGCAATTCCTTTGAGGGTGTGGTCGGCCTTGGGCAGCCAAAACCTGATTTTTGTGTCTTCAAAATGTTGTTTTTTGAATGCTAGCATGGGCATGCAAGGGCTGGTCGAAAATGGTGGGGATTTGAGGGGAATTGAGCAATTTTTTAATGCCTTTGTGTCATAGTTTGTCTAGGATTATGAATAAATTATGCAATGCTAGACTAAATGCACTTAGTGGTCAACCAAGGGCTTGCAAATTGCTGAAATTTCAGATTCTATTTAACATATTATGGATTATAATAAGGGTGAAATTTGAGGTGCATTGGTTTTGGGTGAGAATAAAGAATAAAGAATGTTTAGGTGTTTGTGTAGATTGAATTGTTTATTGTTAGTGGATTTTGTAGAGATTTGAATTAGGATTATTTTATAGTTTAGTGCTTTGTGTAGGATGATTTCTTGATTAACGTGGTGGCACGGATTCCTAGGTCTAGGGTACGCACTACGAGGCACGCACCGAAATCAAGACGGGGCACGAAACACGAGGTAAACACGAACTACGAGGTAAGACACGAACTTCTAGACTAAGGCACATACTTCAAGTCTAATGCACATATTCCAATGCTAACGCACGCAACCCTAGGTCAATGCACGTAGACCAATGCACGACACGTAATTCAATGCAATGCACGTAAATTAAGGTACACCTCTTAAACCTAGGTTAAGGCACGTAGTTCAAGGTTAATGCACACGAAACGAAGAGACACACGCAAATCAAGGTCTCGCATATAAATTAAGGTCATGGCATGTTTATCTAGGTATCGCACGTATATCGAGGATTAGGGTACACAATTCTAGGTTAAGGCATGTATAACGAGGCATGCACGAAAACCAAGATAGGGCACGCAAATCGAGGTAAGACACGTCATTCAGGGTCGGGCCTCACATCCTCCCCTCCTTAAAAGAATTTCGTCCCGAAATTCATTCTTACTTGTTAAGGTCATTTAGACGGATTCCGACCCTTGTTATTCTTCCTACTCCAGTTCGTCCTGTGTTTGGTAATCTCTTACCATAACCAATTCACTTCCTATGTTTCTCCAATCATTTAGTTCGTTGTGACCTCTACATTTATAGTTCTTTTCTTTGAACGACTCTATTCTCCATTTGATCTTAAGGTCAAGTTCATTAACTATGGTTAGAGTCTTCAAACATAGTCATCAAAGTCGTATCGGTATCCTAGCAATAGAACTGTAACTCCAAAATCATGACTCATGTTCTGTCAATCTCGCATTCATACCTCAAAAGGAATATCACAATAATTCCATGATCCTAGTGTGACATACGCTAATTTCAAGATGATAGGTCTATATCCGATTTACATATCCTGTCTACTAGCTTCAAAATTGTTAACACCTAGGACATACACGTGTTATGGGTCGTTTCCACAATACGACTCTATTTTCAGGAAAAACTCTCCAAACAAACTGATCCATCTCAAATCATCATCTATCGATGGTATTATAGCCCTTTTTATCTCGCAGGTACATTAGATTAGCAAATCTTCTAATGACTAGTCTCCTGATCATAGGCTCCTATTCACTAACATCCTTTTCCAGCTTCGTTAACCTTCACGCTCGTAATCAAGGAGAAAGACCGTTGAGATTCATTAAACTCGAATTCTAAGGTTTATCAAGTATCACCAACAAATTGCCATCGAAATTGCATGGGTAAACTAATCATGTTACACTAGTTCAACTCTTACAAGTAAATTTCATCAGCTTATGATCCACAATCTATTTCCTTATTCAAATCCTTATCTTCAAGTCACGAGGCTTCAGAATTTTCTTTTAATCTTATCCAAAACTCCTAAGGTGAATAATTTCAACCTCAAATAAATTCCACTCATCTCGATCCAAGGTTACGTCATACTTAAGAAGACAATGGTCCTACTCACTTAGCGACCTAATCATTCCTTCGAACACTTAATGCCCGCCAATATATCTTTGACATTAATGTTACTAAGCTAGGTTCATAGCCATGTAAGTGATATCAATGCTCTACTAGGTTACTGGCCATACAGCAACAATCCTAGGATTATAAATGGGTACCGAAATGACCGAGCTCATAAAATACTTACACGAGATAACTTCAAGGTTGTATCAATATAAGAATTATGACCATGAGGCATCTTTCAACATAACCTAATAGAACTTCAAAAGTAATCAATTACTTATTTAACTATCACTACAAGATCCGCCCTCCATTTAACGACCACGATTCGAAGTCTACCAACAGCTAGTTTCTAGATATGAAACGGTGCACATAATACAGTTGTCTAACAATAGTCTATTGGGTCATCATGACTCTGATTCATCTCTATCTTAACTTTATGAAATCTTACTCTTCCCATTTACATGTTCAGCTAGGCTAAGAGCATCGAGACTCGTCGACCTTAGGTCCTAGGGTTTGCCATGAATCATCATGCATACTCACTATTAGCTATTTAGGATTACTAATCATATCCTAACGACCCCACTTTGCAACCAGATGCTTTAATCTCATTTCCATGGTTTATATAATAGGTCCATCGGTCTTACTTAAGGATATATGCTTTCCAACATCCTCTAGGGTATCTAAACAACGAGTGTATAGAATGACTTACCTGCATAATCACAACTAAACCCGAGAGGCACCAAATTAATACCATGATTCTAAATATCACCGATATCCAACTTAGGACCTTTAGCAATGTTAGCCATCTAATGCACAATTCCATTCCTTACACTTCTATCCGACCTAACATTTTAGGTGCAGTTTTCCAAACACGAGTTCTAGCTATGTGAATTCCTCGATTCTAGCATCCTTATATCTTGTTATATTATAAAATCATCAACCTTGTTAAACTTAGTCTCCAGAGTTGCCTATATGTATTGAGGTTATCCATTGTTAAGTTACTTAAACACACTATTCATTCCATAATAATCTAACCCCTATCGTCAATTTTCACGAGTTCATCTCTTAATTTCTAAGTCACAATCTTACCATTGAGTGAACTTGAAACTCGTTAATATACACCTTATTAGGTTAAACGATGCTTAATTCCAATCAAGTAAGGATTCAATCGTACGAGTATATTGCCAACTTCTTAGATAGCCTATCAAGCCAATTTTAAGATGTGAGAAATGGATTCAAAGAAACCTCCAAGTCAACTTCCACTATCAGCACATGAGAATATATACTACTCTACATATTTAATAGTATATTCTTATATCTAAGGAAAATTGTATGTCCTTAACATTTATTCTTGAACCACAATTAGAAGAACGGTTTAACGGAATCAATAACTTCATAGCTATAAAATTGACAACTTAATCACAGGTATAGGTATTCCAAAAATAAGGAGATAACTTTACCTCAACAATTATACCCGTGCTACGCATTTTATACATATGCATATCCAATAATACATACTATCCATCGAGTACCTGTGAAGATGCCAGAAATCTCTAATCGAGACTTTTCGTTCTTCCTGCATGAATTCACTTCCCTGAAAGTCCTAATCCTAACTATCTATGTGTATAAACAGTCATTCATGGTTATATAACATGCACATGTATCAAGGAAGGAGTATAAAAGCATGCATGCATTATTGAGGGCACTAACGTGTCGGTGTGCATGACACATAATACATATAGTCCACAAAGGCACATAGTATTCAATTCTCAAAGCAATTAAAGAACATTAGCACACATTAGCACATATAAACAAGACATCATAATTACCTTAGGGCTTCTACCCATGGTCCGAGAGTTGAACCCGACTAACGCCTAGTCACTAAACTAAGCTCTGATACCATTCTTATATAAGGTGTCACGCCCCAACCCGGCCTATAAAGGTTAGACTAGGGTGTGATCTAAACATTCAAGTCCTTTCACATTCTTAATCATTCTAGGAGGTTTAGCACTTAATGTTTTATTCTAGACTACAATTTTTTTCGGAAATCAGGCAGCATAACGACTGTAATTGGGCTCTTTGTTTTGACATAATTCTATAAACGCCTCAATTATTCCAATCATTAATCCAATTCCATTAAAGACTCCTATTTGTCACCAACCGATTTGCCTACTAGTTTATCTTGAAAGTCTCGTTTGGTTAATAAGCCTAACATGATAACTATGTCCCGTTTATTTGTCAATTTCCTATCATGCAAGTACCTATTACCCTTTAGTTTGCAAATGAGCACCTAAGTGAAATTAGATAGAATTAACTTAGTTGATTGTTCATATAGTGGTTTGAATGCCTACGATAACTACTAATGAAGAAAACGAAAGTAAACAACCAAATAAAAGTTCGTCCGGTTATAGATAGTACAATCCCAGAATTAGACCCAAATTACAACGGGGTCATTTACATCAATAAAATGAATATTTGCAATCAAACACAACATCCATATAGCAACCACTTTCAGGCAAGGCACAAAAGCACGTAGGGACAGGCAATCACTCCAAGGAATCATCGATAAGCACGTTGTCCTCGGGTACCTGTACCTGTTCTTCTTCACCTGTGATAAAAAGAGGGTGAGTCCTTATGAACTCAGCGAGGGGGAACGAGAAATACGTTTTGAAACTCATTTTCCGGTTAAACTTATGAAAATCCCTTTCTCAAACATGAATACAACAGAAATACAAGTACAGAAATACAAGTACAGAACAGGAATACCGATCTTTCCTCCCCGAGGTTCTCTAGGATCCAAGCGGGAGTACTTATACACATAATAAAAAGGATACGGCGAGCTTTTGCTCTCAGATCAGTTTCAGAATCAGAAGTTGCGGCCGACTTCAAATCATTCCCCAAAATACACCAGGTGGGTGTACTCCGGATGTACCCCAAAATCCTACGACCCAACTCTCCGAGGAAGTCTAGCCCCCAAGCGAGAGAGGGAATGGGACCATGGTGGTCACGGTATCACCGGCAAGCCCGATGCCGCCCGGCGTACGTGATCACTACCATGCCAACAGGAAAGGTTGCAACCTTGTATGCAATGCACATTTATGACAGGTAATATATATCACAGAAGGAGGACAACAAAGTAGGTTGCCTCCGGACAGTCATAAGATTGCACATTGACAGATAAACAGGCAGGACACGATAAGACAGGAAATTTCACTTGAAAGGCATATAGAGTTATATGGAAATTAAACGGGCAGCCATGTAACACATGTAAAACAGGCCATATAACTCATTAAAAGTCCACGCAATCAAGTGATAAGATTACTCAACATGTAGTGATATCAACAAGGGTTCAAATGCGAGAAAAGCTTATTTGTCAACATGCAATGGTCAAAATCACATTTGAAGTTATAATACATTTACGGGCAGCCCACTAAGCATCTAATTTCCACACAATATCCAAATGATCAACACTTAGCAAGACTACCTAGTCATTAGGGTTTCCGTTTCATGCTTAACCGCGTGATTAAACCCTAAGTCAACTCAAAATCATTCTCAAGTCATGCATCATTCAATTCAAACATCCTCAAGTACCCAAAATAGTCCACACAACATTCCAACACCACAATTCCAAGCAATTAGTACCACAAGGGAGGTTACATCAATTTTCCAAGCATATAGCTAAGTGAAACCTTTACTGCAATAGGCTGTTTTCTCACAATCAATATGATAATCAAACAATCTCCAAATCCAGTGAATAAGATGTCAAATTAAAGATTTAGAAGTTAACTAAAATCAGAAACAAACCTTGCATCAATTGGAGTTCGAGATCATTAGATATAGCCGAAACAGTGGAATAGCACAAAACTGTCCAGATTTGCACACATTTCGATAATTGACGTTTTTGAGGTCCTTAGAGTCATTTTTAGCTTTGGTCCATTTCTGACAAAATTGTCCAGAACTGAAAAATCTAGCAGCATACCAATTTTCATACATTTTGGACATCATTAACTAAGTCAAATATGGTTCGTTCCACAAGGTCAGTGCATCTGCCAAAACCTGCTTCATTTTTCCAGATTTCCAGATTTGGTCACATTTGAAAGATTTGCCATTTTGAGGACCTTAGAGTCAAAATTAGCTTCGGCCTATTTCTGGGAAAAATGTTCAAAACTGTCCAAACTAGTCACCCACCAATTTTCAAGCATTTTAAACATCATTTGCTTAGCTAAACTTACCTCGAACAGACTGGTCAGAGAGCTGTCATCCATTTCGACTTCACCTAGCATCATTTTCAAGCCAAGATCTTGCCATGCATGGTTGTTTAAGCTCATGAACGACCACATAACTCAAGTACAGAAGCAAATATACACATTTATGAACATGCATGTGAGATTTCAAAGAGTTTTCAAAAGCTTTTAACCCTCACCTTAGCAATCAACCACAAAATGCTCAAGACCCTTTGTTGAAGCTCAAAACTTCTCCTTTCCCTTGCTTAGCCGAGAACCTCACTAGTTTTTTCTCTATTTTTCCTAGCTTAATGTTCAAACTCTTAGCACAATCATGAAGTTAAACCATGAAGAAAAGAAATGGATGCTTAGTAACTCACCTAGGCCGAAATGAAGCTTCAAATGCACATGCAAGAGTGATTTCGAGCTCTAGCTTGTTTGCTTGGGTTTCTCGATGGCTACTCGACCTTGCTCAACCAAGATGTGAAGAAGACAAGCTAAGGAGGTGGAAAACTCAGCCAAGAACCGAAAATGGAGAGAGAGAATGAAGGGGAGAGAGAAAAGATTGAGGAAAATGAGAGAATGTGACAAAGTGATGGCTTTGCAATTCCTTTGAGGGTGTGGTCGGCCTTGGGCAGCCAAAACCTGATTTTTGTGTCTTCAAAATGTTGTTTTTTGAATGCTAGCATGGGCATGCAAGGGCTGGTCGAAAATGGTGGGGATTTGAGGGGAATTGAGCAATTTTTTAATGCCTTTGTGTCATAGTTTGTCTAGGATTATGAATAAATTATGCAATGCTAGACTAAATGCACTTAGTGGTCAACCAAGGGCTTGCAAATTGCTGAAATTTCAGATTCTATTTAACATATTATGGATTATAATAAGGGTGAAATTTGAGGTGCATTGGTTTTGGGTGAGAATAAAGAATAAAGAATGTTTAGGTGTTTGTGTAGATTGAATTGTTTATTGTTAGTGGATTTTGTAGAGATTTGAATTAGGATTATTTTATAGTTTAGTACTTTGTGTAGGATGGTTTCTTGATTAACGTGGGGGCACGGATTCCTAGGTCTAGGGTACGCACTACGAGGCACGCACCGAAATCAAGACGGGGCACGAAACACGAGGTAAACACGAACTACGAGGTAAGACACGAACTTCTAGACTAAGGCACATACTTCAAGTCTAATGCACATATTCCAATGCTAACGCACGCAACCCTAGGTCAATGCACGTAGACCAATGCACGACACGTAATTCAATGCAATGCACGTAAATTAAGGTACACCTCTTAAACCTAGGTTAAGGCACGTAGTTCAAGGTTAATGCACACGAAACGAAGAGACACACGCAAATCAAGGTCTCGCATATAAATTAAGGTCATGGCATGTTTATCTAGGTATCGCACGTATATCGAGGATTAGGGTACACAATTCTAGGTTAAGGCATGTATAACGAGGCATGCACGAAAACCAAGATAGGGCACGCAAATCGAGGTAAGACACGTCATTCAGGGTCGGGTCTCACAATAGTGCTAGTATGATCGCACCCGTCATGTTGAGGGCACAATTCCTATATTTCTTAACAGTTCACAGTCCCAGCCTAGAGAGATGGCCTATTCAAAAGGCCCAATGGGCTTAACGACAACCCATCCGCTTCAACAAAGCAGCATCCTAGCAAAACGGAATTTTGACGCTTTGTAGGGCCCCCTAATGTCCCGCGAGTAACGTTGTCGTTCTTTTAATCGCTCACGACCTACGATCTGGGACAAAAAAATAGAGCAAAAGAAGAAAAGTGGTCAAAAACCGATGAAAACATACAATTTTGGGCTCCCAAAATGGGCATAGAGAGCAGGCTAGCTGCCTCCGTCGTAGAGCTCTCGAAGAGCTTTCCAACGGTATGTTGTGCACTGCGTAAGTCCTTACGGATCAAAAGTTATGGGCACTGGAGCGATGGAGACTTGGTCACAAGCCCTACGCTCTCGGTTTGCGGGCCCAGCCTCTACGTGAAGCAAAGTTGTCTTGTCCAAGGTGCCGTGGGATTTGGTAATAGAAATTTGGTGGATAAAGAATCTTGGCTACCCTAACCAGGGCAAAAAAAATTGAAAAGGGGGGTGCAACACGAGGACTTCCCAGGGAGTCACCCATCCTAGTACTACTCTCGCCCAAGCACGCTTAACTTCAGAGTTCTGATGGGATCCAGTGCATTAGGGCTGGTATGATCGCACCCGTCATATTGAGGGCACAACTCCTTTATGTGTTAACGGTTCACCGTCCCAGCCTAGAGAGATGACCCATTCAAAAGGCCCAATGGGCTTAACGACAACCCATCCGCTTCAACAACGCAGCATCCTCGCAAGACGTGGTATTGACGCATTGTAGGGCTCTCTATTGTCCCGCGAGTAACGTTGTTGTCCTTTTAATAGCTCACGACGAACGATCCGTGAAGGAAAAACATAGCTAAAGAAGAAAAGTGGCCAAAAATTGATGAAAACGTTAAATTTTGGGCTCCAAAAATGGGCACAGCGAGCAAGCTGGCTACCTCCGTCGTAGAGCTCTCGGACAGCTTTCCAACGGTATGTTGTGCGCCGCGTAAGTCCTGACGGATCAAAAGTTATGGGCACCGGAGCGACGGAGACCTGGTCACAAGCCCTACGCCCTCGGTTTACGTGCCCAGCCTCTACGTGAAGCGAAGTTGTCTTGCCCAAGGTATCGAGGGATTCGGTAATAGAAATTTGGTGGATAATGTATCTTGGCAACCCTAACTAGGGCAAAAAAAATTGAAAAGGGGGGTGCAACACGAGGACTTCCCAGGGGGTCACCCATCCTAGTACTACTCTCGCCCAAGCACGCTTAACTTTGGATTTCTGATGGGATCCGGTGCATTAGTGCTAGTATGATCGCACCCGTCATGTTGAGGGCACAATTCCTTTATGTGTTAACGGTTCACAGTCTCAGTGTAGAGAGATGGCCCATTCAAAAGGCCCAATGGGCTTAACGACAACCCATCCGCTTCAACAACGCAGCATCCTCGCAAGACTTGATATCGACACGTTGTAGGGCCCATAATTTCCCACGAGTAACGTTGTCGTCTTTTTAATAGCTCACGACCTACGATCCGGGACGGAAAAACAAAGCAAAAGAAGAAAAGTGGTCGAAAACTGATGAAAACGTTCAATTTTGGGCTCCAAAAATGGGCACAGCGGGCAAGCTGGCTGCCTCCGTCGTAGAGCTCTCGGAGAGCTTTCCAACGGTATGCTGTGTGTGAGGCCCGACCCCGAATAACGTGTGTTATCCCGATTTGCGTGCCTTGGACCTAGAATGGTATGACTGACCTTGGATTACGTGCCCTATCTTGGTTTTCATGTATGCCTCGTTATATGTGCCTTAACCTAGAATTGTGTGCCCTAATCCTCGATATATGTGCGATACCTGGATAAACGTGCGATGACCTTAATTTATGTGCGAGACCTCGATTTGCGTGTGTCTCTTTATTTTGTGTGCATTAACCTTGAACTGTGCGCTTTAACCTAGGTTTAAGAGTCGTGTCTTGAATTACGTACATTGCATTGAATTACGTGCCATATTTTGGTCTACGTTCATTCACCTAGGGTTACGTGTGTTAGCATTAGAATTCATGCACTTATCTTGAAGTATGTGCCTTAGTCTTGAAATACGTGCTGTACCTCGTAGTTCGTGTCTACCTCGTAATTCGTGCCCTAAATCTAGGAATCCGTGCCACCACGCTAATCAATAAAGAATCCTACACAAAGCATTAGACTATAAAATAATCCTACAAACACCACTAACTATTATTATAATCCTAATTCAAATCTCTACAAAATCCACTAACACCTAAATATTATATTTTAAACTCACTACAAGACAAAATCTCACAAACCTCTAAACATATCCTATATTCTATTCTACCTAAAATCCCTAAATACCCAACATTCTCTTACACACATGTTAAAACAATTCAAAAGATGACACAAATCTGAATTTTTGCATGCCCAAGGCCAACATATGCATCAACTTTTGCAAAAGCCTCATTTTTCTCTCATTTCTCTCACTTTCCTCACATTTTCTCTCTCTCCCTCTCACTCTCTCTCTCCATTTCGGTTTTGGCTGAGTTCTCTCCACCTCTTAGCTCATCTTCATCATCCTATGGTGCATCAAGACAAACCACAAGAAAAGAAACTCACCCAAGCAAGCTAGAATGCAAGAAACACACATGCAAGCATTTTGAGTCACCATTTTCGGCCTTGGTGAGTTTTTAAGCTTCCATTTCTTTTCTTCTTGTTCTAACCTCATGCATGTGCTAAGAGATTGATCACTAAGCTAGGAAAAATAGAGAAAAGCTAGTTGGAATCTCGGCTAAGCAAGAAGAAGAAGAGATTTGAGCTTCAACAAGGTTTTGAACATTTTTTGGGTTGATTGCAAAGGTGAGGGTTAAAACCTTTTGAAAACTCTTCAAAAATTCACATGCATGCTAATAAATGTGTGTATTTGCTTCTGTACTTGAGCTATATGGTTGTTCATAAGCTTAAACAACAATGCATGGCAAGATCTTGGCTTGAAAATGATGCTAGGTGAAGTCGAAATTGTTGACAGCTCTCTGACCAGTCTGTTTCGAGGTAAGTTTAGCTAGGTAAATGATGTTGAAAATGCTCGAAAATTGGTAGACGACTATTTTGGAAAGTTTTGAACATTTTTCCTAGAAATAGGCCGAAGCTAATTTTGACTCTATGGTCATCAAAATGGCAAATCTTTAAAATGTGACCAAATCTGGAAATCTGGAAAAATGAAGCAGGTTTTGGCAGATGCACTGACCTTGTGTAACGAACCATATTTGACTTAGTAAACGTTGCCCAAAACGCATGAAATTTGGTGTGCTGCTAGATTTTTCAGTTCTGGACAATTTTGTCAGAAATGGACCAAGGCTAAAACTGACCATAAGGACCTCAAAAATGTCAATTTCTGAAAAGTGTGCAAATCTGGACAGTTTTGTGCTATTCCACTGTTTACTATGTGTATAAGTACTCTCGCTTGGTTTCTAGAGAACCTCGGGGAGGAAAGACTAGTATTCCTGTTCCTGTACTTATATGTAAGTACTCTCACTTGGTTCCTAGAGAACCTCGGGGAGGAAAGACTGGTATTTCTGTTCCCTTACTTTGTATCCGTTACTCGATTTGTTTCATATATTTGCCTACCTTATTATTTGTAATACGTGATATGTTTCAAAGAAATGAGTTTTCATAAGTTGAACCGAAAAATGAGTTTCAAAACCTATTTCTCGTTCCCCCTCGCTGAGTTTATAAGGACTCACCCTCTTTTATCATCTCAGGTGAAGAAGATCAAGAACAGGTACTCGAGGACGATGTGCCTAACGATGATTCCTTGGAGTGATTGCTTGTCCCTACGTGCTTTTGTGCTTTGCCTGAAAGTAGTTTCTATATGGATGTTGTGTTTGATTGCAAACTATTCATTTTATTGATGTAAATGACCTCGTTGTAATTTGGGTCTAATTCTGGGATTGTACTATCTATAACCGGATGAACTTTTATTTGGTTGTTTGCTTTCGTTTTCTTAATTAGAAGTTATCGTAGGCATTCAAACCACTAGATGAACAATCAACTAAGTTAATTCTATCTAATTTCACTTAGGATTTGCAAACTAAAGGATAATAGGTACTTGCATGATAGGAAATTGACAAATAAATAGGACATAGTTTTCATGTTATTAACCAAACGAGACTTTCAAGATAAACTAGTAGGCAAATCGGTTGGTGACAAATAGGAGTCCCTAATGGAATTGGATTAATGATTGGAATAATTGAGACGTATAGAGAATTAGGTCAAACCAAAGAGCCCAATTACAGCCGTTATGCTGCCGATTTTTTGAAAAAACTTGGAGTTTAAACTAAAACGATAAGTGTTAAATCTTCATGAACTGTTAAGTATGTGACATGTCCTGAACGTTTAGATCACACCCTAGTCTAACCTTATAGGCCGGGTTGGGGGGTGACACTGTGTGCCGTGTAAGTCCTTACGGATCAAAAGTTATGGGCACCGGAGCGACGGAGACCTAGTCACATGCTCTACGCCCTCGATTTGCAGGCCCAGCCTCTACGTGAAGCGAAGTTGTCTTTCCCAAGGTGCCGTGGGATTCGGTAATAGAAATGTGGTGGATAAAGTATCTTGGCAACCCTAACTAGGGCAAAAAAATTTGAAAACGTGGGTGCAACACAAGGACTTCCCAGGGGGTCACCCATCCTAGTACTACTCTCGCCCAAGCACGCTTAACTTCGGAGTTCGGATGGTATCTCGTGCATTAGTGCAGGAATGATCGCACCAGTCATGTTGAGGGCACAATTCCTTTATGTGTTAACGGTTCATAGTCCCAGCCTAGAGAGATGGCCCATTCAGAAGGCCCAATGGCCTTAACGACAACGCATCCGCTTCAACAACGTAGCATCCTCGCAAGACGTGATATAGATGTGTTGTAGGGCCCTCTAATGTCCCGCGAGTAACGTTGTCGTCCTTTTAATAGCTCACGACGTTCGATTCGGGATGGAAAAATAGAGCAAAAGAAGAAAAGTGGCCGAAAACTGATGAAAACGTTCAATTTTGGGCTCCAAAAATGGGCAAAGCGAGCAGGCTAGCTGCCTCTGCCGTAGAGCTCTCGGAGAGCTTTCCAACGGTATGTTGTGCACCGTGTAAGTCTTTACAGATCAAAAGTAATGGGCACCGGAGCAACGGAGACCTGGTCACAAGCCCTACGCCCTCGGTTTGCAGGCCCAGCCTCTACGTGAAGCGAAGTTGTCTTGCCCAAGGTGCCGTGCGATTCGGTAATAGAATTTTGGGGATAAAGTATCTTGGCAACCCTAACCGGAGAAAAAATAATTGAAAAGGAGGGTGCAACACGAGGAATTCCTAGGGGGTCACCCATCCTAGTACTACTCTCCCCCAAGCACGCTTAACTTCGGAATTCTGATGGGATCCGGTGCATTAGTGCTAGTATGATCGCACCCATCATGTTGAGGGCACAATTCCTTTATGTGTTAACGGTTCACAGTCCCAGCCTAGAGAGATGGCCCATTCAAAAGGCCAAATGGGCTTAACGACAACTCATCCGCTTCAACAACGAAGCATCCTCGCAAGACGTGATATCGACACGTTGTAGGGCCCTCTAATGTCCCGCGAGTAATGTTGTCGTCCTTTTAATAGCTCACGACGTACGATCCGGGACGGAAAAACAGAGCAAAAGAAGAAAAGTGGCCGAAAACTGATGAAAACATTCGATTTTGGGCTCCAAAAATAGGCACAACGAGCAAGCTATCTACCTCTGTCGTAGAGCTCTCAGAGAGCATTCCAACGGTATGCTGTGCGCCGTGTCAGTCCTTACGGATCAAAAGTTATGGGCACCAGAGCGACGGAGACTTGGTCACAAGTCCTACGCCCTCGGTTTGAGGGCCAAGCCTCTACGTGAAGCGAAGTTGTCTTGCCGAAGGTGCCGTGGGATTCGGTAGTAGAAATTTGGTGGATAAAGTATCTTGGCAACCCTAACCAGGGCAAAAAAACTTGAAAAGGGGGGTGCAACACGAGGACTTCCCAGGGGGTCACCCATCCTAGTACTACTCTCGCCCAAGCACGCTTAGCTTCGGAGTTCGGATGGGATCCGGTGCATTAGTGCTGGTATGAACGCACCCGTCATGTTGAGGGCACAATTCCTTTATGTGTTAACGGTTCACAGTCCCAGCCTAGAGAGATGGCCTATTCAAAAGGCCCAATGGGCTTAACGACAACCCGTCCGCTTCAACGCCACAGCGTCCTCGCAAGACGTGATATCAACGCGTTGTAGGGCCCTATATTGTCCCGTGATTAACGTTGTCGTCCTTTTAATGGCTCACGACATACGATCCAGGATGAAAAAACAGATCAAAAGAAGAAAAGTGGCCAAAAACTGATGAAAACATTTGATTTTGGGCTCCAAAAAGGGGAACAGCGAGCAGGATGGCAGCCTCCATCGTAGAGCTCTCGGAGAGCTTTCCAACGGTATGCTGTGCGCTGCGTAAGTCCTTACGAATCAAAAGTTATGGGCACCGGAGCGACGTAGACTTGGTCACAAACCCTACGCCCTCAGTTTGCGAGCCCAGCCTCTATGTGAAGCGAAGTTGTCTTGCCCAAGGTGCCGTGGGATTCGTTATTAGAAATTTGGTGGATAAAGTATCTTGGCAACCCTAACCAGGGCAAAAAAAATTAAAAAAGGGGGTGCAACCCGAGGACTTTCCAGGGGGTCACCCATCATAGTACTACTCTCGCCCAAGGACGCTAAAGTTCGGAGTTCTGATGGGATCCGGTGCATTAGTGCTGGTATGATCACACCCCTCATGTTGAGGGCACAATTCCTTTATGTGTTAACGGTTCATAGTCCCTGCGTAGAGAGATGGCCCATTCAAAAGGCCCAATGGGCTTAACGACAACCCATCTGCTTCAACAACGTAGCATCCTCACAAGACGTGATATCGATGCATTGTAGGGCCCTCTAATGTCCCGCGAATAACGTTGTCGTCCTTTTAATAACTCACGACGTACGATCTGGGACGAAAAAAAAGAGCAAAAGAAGAAAAGTGGCCAAAAACTGATGAAAACATTCGATTTTAGGCTCCCAAAAGGGCACAACGAGCAGGCTGGCTACCTCCGTCGTACAGCTCTCGGAGAGCTTTCCAACGGTATGCTGTGCGCCGCATAAGTCCTTACGAATCAAAAGTTATGGGCACCGGAGTGATGGAGACCTAGTCACAAGCCCTACACCCTCGGTTTGTGGGCCCAGCCTCTACGTGAAGCGAAGTTGTTTTGCCCAAGGTGCCGTGAATTCGGTAATAAAAATTTGGTGGATAAAGTATTTTGGAAACCCTAACTAGGGCAAAAAAAATTGAAAAGGGGGGTGCAACACGAGGACTTCCTAGGGGGTCACCCGTCATAGTACTACTCTCGCCCAACCACGCTTAACTTGGGAGTTCTGATGGGATCCGGTGCAATAGT
The DNA here is from genome assembly GCA_037974665.1 of Ehretia macrophylla. Taxonomy (NCBI): domain Eukaryota; kingdom Viridiplantae; phylum Streptophyta; class Magnoliopsida; order Boraginales; family Ehretiaceae; genus Ehretia; species Ehretia macrophylla. Next base: position 85,066,418 of record CM075765.1, on the reverse strand, counting down.
GCTGGTATGATCGCACCCGTCATGTTGAGGGCACAATTCCTTTATGTGTTAACGGTTCAAAGTCCCAGCCTAGAGAGATGGCGCATTCAAAAGGGCCAATGGGCTTAACGACAACCCATCCGCTTCAACAACGTAGCGTCCTTGCAAGACGTGATATCGACGCATTGTAGGGCCGTCTAATGTCTCGCGAGTAACGTTGTCGTCCTTTTAATAGCTCACGACGTATGATCCATGACGGAAAAATAGAGCAAAAGAAGAAAAGTGGCCGAAAATTGAGGAAAATGTTAAATTTTGGGCACCAAAAATGGGCACGGCGAACAGGGTGGCCGCCTCTGTCGTAGAACTCTCGGAGAGCTTTCCAACTGTATGTTGTGCGCCACGTAAGTCCTTACGGATCAAAAGTTATGGGCACCGGAGCGACAGAGACCTAGTCACAATCCCTACGCCCTCGGTTTGCGGGCCCAGCCACTACGTGAAGCAAAGTTGTCTTGCCCAAAGTTTCGTGGGATTCGGTGATAGAAATTTGGTGGATAAAGTATCTTGGCAACCCTAACCAGGGCAAAATTAATTGAAATGGGGGGTGCAACACGAGGACTTCCCAGGGAGTCACCCATCCTAGTACTACTCCCGCCCAACAACGGTTAACTTCGGAGTTCTGATGGGATCCGGTGCATTAGGGATAGTATGATCGCACCCGTCATGTTGAGGGCACAATTCCTTTATGTGTTAACGGTTCACAGTCCCAGCGTAGAGGGATGGCCCATTCAAAAGGCCCAATGGGCTAAACGACAACCCATCCGCTTCAACAACGCAGCATCCTCGCTAGAAGTGATCTCGACGCGTTGTAGGGCCCTCTAATGTCCTGCGAGTAATGTTGTCTTCCTTTTAATAGCTCACGACGTACGAACCGGGACAGAAAAACAGAGCAAAAGAAGAAAAGTGGCTGAAAACTGATGAAAACGCTCAATTTTGGGCTCCAAAAATGGGCACAGTTGGCAAGCTAGCTGCCTTCATCGTAGAGCTCTCGGAGTGCTTTCCAACGGTATACTGTGCGCCATGTAAGTCCTTACGGATCAAAAGTTAGGGGCACCGGAGCGACGGAGACCAGGTCACAAGCCCTACGCCCTCGGTTTGCGTGCCCAGCCTCTACGTGAAGAGAAGTTGTCTTGCCCAAAGTGCCGTGGGATTCGGTAATAGAAATTTGGAGGATAAAGTATCTTGGCAACCCTAACCAGGGCAAAAAAATTTGAAAAGGGGGGTGCAACACGAGGACTTTCTAGGGGGTCACCCATCCTAGTACTACTCTCGCCCATGCACGCTTAACTTTGGAGTTCTAATCAGATCCGGTGCATTAGTGCTGGTATGATCGCACCCGTCATGTTGAGGGCACAATTCCTTTATGTGTTAACGGTTCACAGTCCCAACCTAGAGGGATGGCCTATTCAAAAGGGCCAATGGGCTTAACGACAACCCATCCGCTTCAACAACGGAGCGTCCTCACAAGACGTGATTTCAACGCATTGTAGGGCCCTCTAATGTCCCGTGACTGACGTTGTCGTCCTTTTAATAACTCACGAAGTACGATCTGGGATGGAAAACCTGAGCAAATGAAGAAAAGTGGCCGAAAACTGATGAAAACGTTCAATTTTGGGCTCCATAAATGGGCACAGCGAGAAGACTAGCTGCCTTAGTCGTAGAGCTCTCGGAGAGCTTTCCAATGGTATGCTGCGGGCCTTGTAAGTCCTTACGGATCAAAAGTTATGGGCACCGGAGCGACGGAGACCTGGTCACAAGCCCTACGCCCTCTGTTTGTGGGCCCAGCCTCTACGTGAAGTGATGTTGTCTTGCCCATGGTGCCTTGGGATTCGGTAATATAAATTTGGAGGATAAACTATCTTGGCAACCCTAACCAGGGCAAAAAAAATTGAAAAGGGGGGTGCAACACGAGGATTTCCCAGGGGGTTACCCATCCTAGTACTAATTTCGCCCAAACACGCTTAACTTCGGAGTTCTGATGGGATCCCGTGCATTAGTGCTGGTATGATCGTACCAGTCATGTTCAGGGCACAATTCCTTTATGTGTTAACGGTTCACAGTCGCAGCCTAGAGAGATGGCCTATTCAAAAGGCCCAATGGGCTCAACGACAAACCATCCGCTTCAACAACGCAGCATCCTCGCAAGACGTGATATCGACGAGTTGTAGGGCCCTCTAATGTTCTGCGAGTAACATTGTCATCCTTTTAATAGCTCACGACATACGATCCGAGACAGAATAAAAAGAGCAAAAGAAGAAAACTGGCCGAAAACTGTTGAAAACATTCGATTTTGGGCTCCAAAAAGGGGCACAGCAAGCAGGCTGGCTGCCTCCAACCTAGAGCTCTCGGAGAGCCTTCCAACGGCATGCTGCGCTCCGTGTATCCCCTTACGGATCAAAAGCTATGGGCACCGAAGCGACGGAGACTTGGTCAAAGGCCCTACGCCCTCGGTTTGCGGGCCCAGCCTCTACGTGAAGCGAAGTTGTCTTGTCCAAGGCCCGACCTCAAATAACGTGTGTTACCTTGATTTGCGTGCCACAAACCCTTAATTATATGACCGACCTTGGATTACGTGGCCTGTCTTGGTTTTCGTGCATACCTCATCCTACGTGCCTTGACCTAGAATAGTGTGCCCTAATCCCCGACTCACGTGTGGTACCTAGAAATACGTGCCCTGACCTCGATGTATGTGCGTTATCTCGTTTCGTGTGCCCTAACCTTGAACTGCGTACCTTAACCTAGGTTTAAGAGTCGTACCTCGATTTGCGTGCATTACATTGAATTACGTGCCTTGCATTGGTTTACGTGCATTCATCTAGGATTGCGTGCATTAGTCTTGAAGTCCGTGTCTTACCTCGTAGTTTGTATCTACCTCGTGATTCGTGCCCTATATTGATTTCTGTGTGTGCTTCGTAGTGCGTGCCTTAGACCTAGGAAAGCGTGCCTTCACGCTAATTGATAAAGCATCTTACACGGAACACTAAACTATAAAACAATCCTACAAAATCCACTATCAATATAATAATCCTAATTCAATTCACTAGAAGACAAAAATGCACCAAAAACAAAACATTCTTTATTCTTTTTGTATTATTCTTTTTGCACTTTCAAAATACAATTAAATAACACTCAAAAGAAGACACAAAATTCAGATTTGGCACATGCAATAGCCGGCCATGCCTTGTTCTTGAGCAAGAAATTTGAGCAACATATTTTATTCTATGCATGCAAAGACAAAATATGACATAAGGCATTAAAATAATTGCTCAATTCTTCTCAATTCCTCACCATACCCGACCAGCCTTTGCATGCCCATCCTAGCAATTTCAAAATAGCATATTGAAGACAAAAGTGCAGAATTTGGACTGCTCAAGGACCGACCACAACCTAAAAAAAATTGCAAGGCCTTCATTTGTTGTCTTTTCTTCATTTCTCTTTCGTTTCTCTCTCTCTTCCTCTCATTTCTCTCTTCTCTCGGCCTAGCTGCACATTACTACCTCGTTGGCTTGTCTTCTTCACCAATTAGCTGAGCAAGGTCGAACAACCACCAAGAAAACCAAGCAAGCAAGCTAGAGTTTGAAAAAAACACTCATGCATGTGCATTAAAGCTTCCTTTCGGTCCTAGGTAAGCTTCTTGACATCCATTTCTCTTCTTCATGTTTTGACCTCATGCATGTGCTAAGAGATTGCTTACTAGGCTAGGAAAAATTGAGAAAAGCTAGTGGGATTTCGGCTAGGCAAAGGAAAGGAGAAGATTTGAGTTTCAACCAGGTTTTTGGGCATAGTTTGGTTGATTGCAAAGGTGAGGGTTAAAAGCTTTTGAAAACTCTTTGAAATTTCACATGCATGTTCATAAATGAGTATATTTGCTTCTGTACTTGAGTTATGTGGTCGTCCATGAGCTTAAACAACCATGCATGGCAAGAACTTGGCTTGAAAATGATGCTAGGTAAAGTCGAATTTATGAGACAGCTCTCTGACCAGTCTGTTCGAGGTACGTTTAGCTAAGAAAATAATGTTGAAAATGCTTGAAAATTGGTGGGTGACTAGTTTGGACAGTTTTGAACATTGTTCCCAGAAATAGGCCGAAGCTAATTTTGACTCTAAGGTCCTCCAAATGGCAAATCATTAAAATGTGACTAAATCTGGAAATCTGGAAAAAATGAATCAGGTTTTGGCAGATGCACTGACCTTGTGGAATGAACCATATTTGACTTAGTAAATTATGTCAAAAATGCATGAAATTTGGTTTGCTGCTATATTTTTCAGTTCTGGACAACTTTATCAGAAATAGACCAAAGCTAAATATGACTCTAAGGACCTCAAAAACGTCATTTTATTAAAAGTGTGCAAATCTGGACAGTTTTGTGTTACCTCACTGTTTCGGTTATAACTAATGATTCTGAACTCCAATTGATTCAAGGCTTGTTTCTGAGTTTAGTTAAATTCTTAAGCTTTAATTTGACATCTTATTCACTGAATTTGGAGATTGTTTGGTTATCTGATTGTTTGTGAGAAAACAGCCTATTGCAGTGAGTGTTCCACTTAGCTATGTGCTTGGAAAACTATTGTAACCTCTTTTGTGGCACTAGTTGCTTGGAATTGTGGTGTTGGAATATTATGTGGACTGTTTTAAGCACTTGAGGATGTATGAATTGAATGATGTATGACTTGGGAATGATGTTAAGTTGACTTAGGGTTTGATCGCACGATTATGCATGAAATGGAAACCCTAATGACTAAGTATTCTTGCTAAGTGTTAACCATTGGATATTGTGAGGAAACTGTATGTTGCGTGGGCTGCCCGTAAATGTTTTATAACTTTAAAAGTGATCTTGACCATTGCATGTTGACAAATAAGCTTTTCTCGCATTTGAACCCTTGTTGATATCACTGCATGTTGAGTAATCTTATCACTTGATTGCATGGACTTTTAATGAGTTATATAGCCTGTTTTACATGTGTTACATGGCTGCCCATTTAATTTCCATATAACTCTATATGCCTTTCAAGTGAAATTTCCTGTCTTATCGTGTCCTGCTTGTTTATCTGTCAATGTGCAATCTTATGACTGTCCGGAGGCAACCTACCTTGTTGTCCTCCTTCTGTGACATATATTACCTGTCATAAATGTGCATTGCATACAAGGTTGCAACCTTTCATGTCGGCATGGTAGTGATCACGCACGCTGGGCGGCATCGGGCTTGCCGGTGTTATCGTGACCTCCATGGTCCCATTCCCTCTCTCGCTTGGGGGCTAGACTTCCTCGAAGAGTTGGGTCGTAGGATTTTGGGGTACATCTGGAGTACACCCACCTGGTGTGTTTGGGGGATGATTTAAAGTCGTCCGCAACAACTGATCTTGGATCTGATCTGAGAGCAAAAGCTCACCGTATCCTTTTTATTATGTGCATAAGTACTCTCGCTTGGATCCTAGAGAACCTCGGGGAGGAAAGACCGATATTCATGTTCTGTACTTGTATTTATGTTGTATTCATGTTTGAGAAAGGGGTTTTCATAAGTTTAACCGGAAAATGAGTTTCAAAACTTATTTCTCGTTCCCCCTCGCTGAGTTCATAAGGACTCACCCTCTTTTATCATTTCAGGTGAAGAAGAACAGGTACAGGAACCCGAGCTCAATGTACCTAATGATGAACCCCTTGAGTGATTGCCTATTATTGTTGTTTTGCTTGAACGTGACTACTTGTGTATTTTGTGCTGCTTGAAGACCATTTATCTTATGTTGCTTGTTGTTGCTAATGTAGAAGACCCCTGTTGTAAGTTGGGGTCTAATTTTGGTTTGTACTTATATTAAGTAGACCGATACTAGACATACTATGATCGTTTTTGCTTTTACTATCACTAGTATCTATCATAGGTTATGATGCTTAGTTAAGGAATAGGAAAATGAACTTATCCAATCTCAACAGGTACTCGCTAATAAGCTAAGATCAACAGGTATATTTTGAAACGAGGATAAATGGACAAACGAGACATAGTATCATGCTAGGTTATAAATCAAACGGGACGTCGAAATAACCAATAGGAAATTCAATTGATGATAAAATAGTAAATTCTAGTCGGGAATGAACTTGAATTGAAAGTTTTGAGGCTGTTAGAAAATTTAGGTCAAAACAAAGAGCCCAATTACAACCGTTATATTGCCGGATTTTCAGAAAATTTTGGAGTCTAGAATAAAACGTTAAGTGTTAAACCTCCTAGAACGATTAAGAATGTGAAAGGACTTGAATGTTTAGATCACACCCTAGTCTAACCTTTATAGGCCTGGTTGGGGCGTGACACCTTAGAAGAATGGTATCAGAGCTTAGTTTAGTGACTAGGTGTTAGTCGGGTTCAACTCTCGGACCATGGGTAGAAGCCCTAAGGTAATTATGATGTCTTGTTTATATGTGTTAATGTGTGCTAATGTGCTTTAATTGCTTTGAGAATTGAATACTATGTGCCTTTGTGGACTATATGTATTATGTGTCATGCACACCGACACGTCCTCAATAATGCATGCATGCTTTTATACTCCTTCCTTGATACATGTGCATGTTATATAACCATGAATTACTGTTTATATGCATAGATAGTTAGGATTAGAACTTTCAGGGAAGTGAATTCATGCAGGAAGAACGAAAAGTCTCGGTTAGAGATTTCTGGCATCTCCACAGGTACTCGATGGATAGTATGTATTATTGGATATGCATATGTATAAAATGTGTAGCACGGGTATAATTGTTGAGGTAAAGTTTCTTCTTATTTTTGGAATACCTATACCTGTGATTAAGTTGTCAATTTTATTGCTATGAAGTTCTTAATTCCGTCAAACCGTTCTTCTTATTGTAGTTCAAGAATAAATGTTAAGGACATACAACTTTTCTTAGATATAAGAATATACTATTGGAGATGCGGAGTAGTATATATATGTTCACATGCTTATAATGGAAGTTTGACTTAGGAGTTACTTTTGAATCAAATTCTTATATCTTAAAATGATATAATAGACTAATTATATGATTGAATCCTTACTTGATTGGAATTAAGCATCGTTGAACCTAATAAGGTGTATACTAGCGAGTTTCAAGTTCACTAAATGTTGAGATCATAATCTAGAAATTAAAAGATGAATTCGTGGAAGTTGACGATAGTTACTTTTAGGGGTTAGATTATTGAGACATGGATAGTGTATTTGAGTGACTTAGCAATGGATAACCTCAAGACATGAAGGCAACTCTGGAGACTAAGTTTAACCAGGTTGATGAATCTTTAGTATAACAAGATATAAGGATGTTAGAATCGAGGAATTTACGTAGCTAGAACTCGTGTTCGGAAAACTACACCTAAGATGTTAGGTCGGATAGAAGTTTAAGGAATTGAATTATGCATTAAATGACTAACGTTACTAAAGGTCCTAAGTTGGATATTTATGATACTAAGAAACACGATATTAGTTTGGTGTCCCTTGAACTTAGCTGTAAATACGCAAGTAAGTCATTCTATGCTCTCGTTATTTGGATACCCTAGAGGATATTAGGAAGCATATATCCCTAACTAACACCCATGGACCTATTATATAAACCATCGAAACAATATTAAGCATCTGGTTGCGAAGTGGAGTCGTTAGGATATGATTAGTAATCCTAAATAGCTAATAGTGAGTACGCATGATGATTCATGGTGAACCCTAGGACCTAAGGTCGATGAGTCTTGATGCTCTTAGCTAGTTGAACATGTAAACAAAGAGAGTAAGATAGAGATGAATCAGAGTCATGATGACCCAAGAGACTATTGTTAGACCACCGTATCTATGTGCACCGTTTCACTTCTAGAAACTAGCAGTTGGAGACTTCGAATTGTGGTCGTCGAATAAGATAGGGTGAATCTTGTAGTGATAGTTAAATAAGTGGTTGATTACTTTTGAAGTTCTATTAGGTTATATTGAAGGATGCCTCGTGATCATAATTCTTATATTGATACAACCCTTAAGTTATCTCGTGTAAGTATTTTATGAGCTAGATCATTTTGGTACCCATTTATAGCCCTAGGATTGTTGTTTTACGGCCGGTAACCTAGTAGAGCATTGATATCACCTACATGGCGATGAACCCAGCTTGGTAACATTAATGTCGAAGATATATTGGCGGGCATTAAGTATTCGAATGAATGACTAGGTCGCTAAATGAGTAGGACCATTGTCTTCTTAAGTATGACACAACCTTGGATTGAGGTGAGTGAAATTTATTTGAGGTTGAAACTAATCGCCTTAGGAGTTTTGGATAATATTAAAAGAAAATTCTGAAGTCTCGTGACTTGAAGATAGAGATTCAAATAAGGAAATAAATTGTGGATCACAAGCTGATGAATTTTACTTGTAAGAGTTGAACTAGTGCTACATGATTAGTTACTCATGCAATTTCAATGACAATTTGTTGGTGGTACTTAATAAACCTTAGAGTTTGAGTTTCATGAACCTCAACAGTCTTTCTCCTTGATTACGGGCATGAAGGTTAACGAAGCTGGGAAATGATGTTAGTGAATAGGAGCCTATGATCGGGAGACTAGTCATTAGAAGATTTGCTAATCTAATGTACCTGTGAGATAATAAGGGCTATAATACCATCGATAGATGACGATTTGAGATGGATCAGTTTGTTTGGAGAGTTTTTCCTGAAAATAGAGTCGTATTATGGAAACGACCCATAACACGTGTATGTCCTAGGTGTTAACAATTTTGAAGCTAGTTGATAGAATATGTAAATCTGATATAGATCTATCATCTTGAAATTAGCATATGTCACCCTAGGATCATGGAATTATTGTGATATTCCTTTTGAGGTATGAATGCGAGATTGACACAACATGAGTCATGATTTTGGAGTTACAGTTCTATTGTTAGAATACCGATGCAACTTTGATGACTATGTTTGAAGACTCTAACCTTAGTTAATGAACTTGACCTTAAGATCAAATGGAGAATAGAGTCGTTCAAAGAAAAGAACTATAAATGTAGAGGTCACACCGAACTAAAAGATTGGAGAAACATAGGAAGTGAATTGGTTATGGTAAGAGATCACCAAATACGGGACGAACCGGAGTAGGAAGAATAACAAGGGTCAGAATCTGTCTAAATGACCTCAATAGGCAAGAATGAATTTCGGGACGAAATTCTTTTAAGGAGGGGAGGATGTGAGGCCCGACCCCAAATAACATGTGTTACCTTGATTTGCGTGCCACAGACCCTTAAATATATGATCGACCTTGGATTACGTGTCCTGTCTTGGTTTTCGTGCATACCTCGTCATACGTGCCTTGACCTAGAATAGTGTGCCCTAATCCTCAACTCACGTGCGGTACTTAGAAATACGTGCCATGACCTCGATGTACGTGCGTTACCTCATTTTGTGTGCCCTAACCTTGAACTACGTACCTTAACCTAGGTTTAAGAGTCGTACCTCGATTTACGTGCATTACATTGAATTACGTGCCTTGACTTGGTTTACGTGCATTCATCTAGGATTACGTGCATTAGTCTTGAAGTCCTTGTCTTACCTCGTAGTTCGTGTCTACCTCGTGATTCGTGCCATGTATTGATTTCTGTGTGTGCCTCGTAGTGCGTGCCTTAGACCTAGGAAAGCGTGCATTCACACTAACCGAGAAAGCATCTTACACGGAACACTAAACTATAAAATAATCCTAAAACAATCCTACAAAGTCCACTATCAATATAATAATCCTAATTCAATTCACTAGAAGACAAAAATGCACCAAAAACAAAACATTCTTTATTCTTTTTGTATTATTCTTTTTGCACTTTCAAAATACAATTAAATAACACTCAAAAGAAGACACAAAATTCAGATTTGGCACATGCAATAGCCGGCCATGCCTTGTTCTTGAGCAAGAAATTTGAGCAACATATTTTATTCTATGCATGCAAAGACAAAATATGACATAAGGCATTAAAATAATTGCTCAATTCCTCTCAATTCCTCACCATACCTGACCAGCCTTTGCATGTCCATCCTAGCAATTTCAAAATAGCATATTGAAGACAAAAGTGCAGAATTTGGACTGCCCAAGGACCGACCACAACCTAAAAAAAATTGCAAGGCCTTCATTTGTTGTCTTTTCTTCATTTCTCTTTCGTTTCTCTCTCTCTTCCTCTCATTTCTCTCTTCTCTCGGCCTAGCTGCACATTACTACCTCGTTGGTTTGTCTTCTTCACCAATTAGCTGAGCAAGGTCGAACAACCATCAAGAAAACCAAGCAAGCAAGCTAGAGTTTGAAAAAAACACTCATGCATGTGCATTAAAGCTTCATTTCGGTCCTAGGTAAGCTTCTTGACATCCATTTCTCTTCTTCATGTTTTGACCTCATGCATGTGCTAAGATATTGCTTACTAGGCTAGGAAAAATTGAGAAAAGCTAGTGGGATTTCGGCTAGGCAAAGGAAAGGAGAAGATTTGAGCTTCAACCAGGTTTTTGGGCATAGTTTGGTTGATTGCAAAGGTGAGGGTTAAAAGCTTTTGAAAACTCTTTGAAATTTCACATGCATGTTCATAAATGTGTATATTTGCTTCTGTACTTGAGTTATGTGGTCGTCCATGAGCTTAAACAACCATGCATGGCAAGAACTTGGCTTGAAAATGATGATAGGTAAAGTCGAATTTATGAGACAGCTCTCTGACCAGTCTGTTCGAGGTAAGTTGAGCTAAGAAAATGATGTTGAAAATGATTTAAAATTGGTGAGTAAATAGTTTGGACAGTTTTGAACATTTTTCCCAGAAATAGGCCGAAGCTAATTTTGACTCTAAGGTCCTCAAAATGGCAAATCATTAAAATGTGACTAAATCTGGAAATCTGGAAAAATGAATCAGGTTTTGGCAGATGCACTGACCTTGTGGAACGAACCATATTTGACTTAGTAAATGATGTCCAAAATGCATGAAATTTGGTGTACTGCTAGAGTTTTCAGTTCTGGACAACTTTGTCAGAAATAGACCAAAGCTAAATATGACTCTAAGGACCTCAAAAACGTCATTTTCTGAAAAGTGTGTAAATCTGGACAGTTTTGTGTTACCTCACTGTTTCGGTTATAACTAATGATTCTGAACTCCAATTGATGCAAGGCTTGTTTCTGAGTTTAGTTAACTTCTTAAGATTTAATTTGACATCTTATTCACTGAATTTGGAGATTTTTTGGTTATCCGATTGTTTGTGAGAAAACAGCCTATTGCAGTGAGTGTTCCACTTAGCTATGTGCTTGGAAAATTATTGTAACCTCTTTTGTGGCACTAGTTGCTTGGAATTGTGGTGTTGGAATATTATGTGGACTGTTTTGAGCACTTGAGGATGTATGAATTGAATGATGTATGACTTGGGAATGATGTTAAGTTGACTTAGGGTTTGATCGCACGATTATGCATGAAATGGAAACCCTAATGACTAAGTATTCTTGCTAAGTGTTAACCATTGGATATTGTGAGGAAACTGTATGTTGCGTGGGCTGCCCGTAAATGTTTTATAACTTTAAAAGTGATCTTGACCATTGCATGTTGACAAATAAGCTTTTCTCACATTTGAACCCTTGTTGATATCACTGCATGTTGAGTAATCTTATCACTTGATTGCGTGGACTTTTAATGAGTTATATAGCCTGTTTTACATGTGTTACATGGCTGCCCGTTTAATTTCCATATAACTCTATATGCCTTTCAAGTGAAATTTCCTGTCTTATCGTGTCCTGCTTGTTTATCTGTCAATGTGCAATCTTATGACTGTCCGGAGGCAACCTACTTTGTTGTCCTCCTTCTGTGATATATAATACCTGTCATAAATGTGCATTGCATACAAGGTTGCAACCTTTCCTGTCGGCATGGTAGTGATCACGCACGCCGGGCGGCATCGGGCTTGCCGGTGTTACCGTGACCTCCATGGTCCCATTCCCTCTCTCGCTTGGGGGCTAGACTTCCTCGGAGAGTTGGGTCGTAGGATTTTGGAGTACATCCGGAGGACACCCACCTGGTGTGTTTGGGGCATGATTTAAAGTCGGCTGCAACAACTGATCCTGGATCTGATCTGAAAGCTAAAGCTCACCGTATCCTTTTTATTATGTGTATCAGTACTCTCGCTTGGCTCCTAGTGAACCTCGGGGAGGAAAGCCCGGTTTTCCTGTTCTGTACTTGTTTTTCTGTTGTATTCATGTTTGAGAAAGGGGTTTTCATAAGTTTAACTGGAAAATGAGTTTCAAAACTTATTTCTCGTTCCCTCTCGCTGAGTTCATAAGGACTCACCCTCTTTTATTATTTCAGGTGAAGAAGAACAGGTACAGGAATCCGAGCTCAATGTACCTAATGATGAACCCCTGGAGTGATTGCCTGTTATTATTGTCTTTCTTGAACGTGACTACTTGTGTATTTTGTGCTGCTTGAAGACCATTTATCTTATGTTGCTTGTTGTTGCTAATGTAGAAGACCCCCGTTGTAATTTGGGGTCTAATTTTGGTTTGTACTTATATTAAGTAGACCGATACTAGACATACTATGATCGTTTTTGCTTTTACTATCACTAGTATCTATCATAGGTTATGATGCTTAGTTAAGGAATAGGAAAATGAACTTATCCAATCTCAACAAGTACTCGCTAATAAGCTATGATCACCAGGTATATTTTGAAACGAGGATAAATGGACAAACGAGACATAGTATCATGCTAGGTTATAAATCAAACGGGACGTCGAAATAACCAATAAGCAATTCAATTGATGATAAAATAGTAAATTCTAGTTGGGAATGAACTTGACTTGAAAGTTTTGAGGCTGTTAGAAAATTTAGGTCAAACAAAGAGCCCAATTACAGCTGTTATGCTGCCGGATTTCCGAAAAATTTTAGAGTCTAGAATAAAACGTTAAGTGTTAAACCTCCTAGAATGATTAAGAATGTGAAAGGACTTGAATGTTTAGATCACACCCTAGTCTAACCTTACAGGCCAGGTTGGGGCGTGACAGAAGTTGTCTTGCCCAAGGTGCCGTGGGATTCGGTAAAAGAAATTTGGTGGATAAGGTATCTTGGCAACCCTAACCAGGGCAAAAAAAATTGAAAAGAGGGGTGCAACACGAGGACTTTCCAGGGGGTCACCCATCCTAGTACTACTCTCGCCCAAGCACGTTTAACTTCGGAGTTCTGATGGGATCCGGTGCATTAGTGCTAGTATGATAGCACCCGTCATGTTGAGGGCACAATTCCTTTACGTGTTAACGGTTCACAGTCCCAGCCTAGAGAGATGGCTCATTCAAAAGGCCCAATGGGCTTAACGACAACCCATTCGCTTCAACAACGTAGCATCATCGCAAGACGTGATATCGACGCATTGTAGGGCCCTCTAATTTCCCTCGAGTAACATTGTCGTCCTTTTAATAGCTCAAGACGTACGATCCAGGATTAAAAAACAGTGCAAAGAAGAAATGTGGCTGAAAACTGATTAAAACGTTCAATTTTGGTCTCCAAAAATGGGCAAAGCGAGCAGTCTCGCTGCATCCCTCGTAGAGCTCTCGGAGAGCTTTCCAACGGTATGCTGTGCGCCGCGTAAGTCCTTACGGATCAAAAGTTATGGGTACCGGAGCGACGGAGACCTGGTCACAAGGCCTACGCCTTGGTTTGCGGGCCCATCCTCTACGTGAAGCGAAGTTGTCTTGCCCAAGGTGCCATGGGATTCGGTAATAGAAATTTGGAGGATAAAGTATCTTGGCAACCCTAACTAGGGCAAAAAAAATTGGAAAAGGGGGGTGCAACACGGGGACCTCCTAGGGGGTCACCCATTCTAGTACTACTCTCGCCCAAGCACGCTTAACTTTGGAGTTCTGATGGGATCCGGTGCATTCATGCTGGTATGATCGCACCTATCATGTGGAGGGCACAAATCCTTTTTGTGTTGATGGTTAACAGTCCCAGCCTACAGAGATGGCCTATTCAAAAGACCCAATGGGCTTAACGACAACCCATCCGCTTCAACAACGTCGCGTCCTCGCATGACGTGATATCGACGCGTTGTAGGGCTCACTAATGTCCCGCAAGTAACGTTGTCTTTTTTTTAATAGCTCACGACGTACGATTCGGGACGGAAAAATAGAGGAAAAGAAGAAAAGTGGCCAAAAATTGATGGAAACGATCGATTTGGGCTCCAAAAAGGGGCACAGTGAGCAGGATGGTTGCCTCCGTCGTAGAGCTCTCGGAGAGCTTTCCAACAGTATGCTGTGCGCCGCGTAAGTCCATATGGATCAAAAGTTATAGGCACTGGAGCGATGGAGACCTGGTCACAAGCCCTACACCTTTGGTTTGTGGGCCCAGCCTCTATGTGAAGTGAAGTTGCCTTGCCCAAGGTACCATGGGATTCGGTAATAGAAATTTGGTGGATAAAGTATCTTGGCAACCCTAACCACGGCAAAAAAAATTGAAAAGGGGATGCAACACGAGGACTTCCCGGGTGGTAAACCATCCTAGTACTACTCTCGCCCAAACATGCTTAACTTCGGAGTTCTGATGGGATCTGGTGCATTAGTATTGATATGATCGCCCCCGTCATGTTGCGGGCACAATTCCTTTATTTGTTTACGGTTCACAGTCCTAACCTAGAGAGATGGCCCAGTCAAAAGGCCCAATGGGCTTAACGACAACCCATCCGCTTGAACAATGCAGCGTCTTCGGAAGATGTGATATCGACGTGTTGTAGTGCCCTCAAATGTCCCGCGAGTGATGTTGTCGTCCTTTTAATAACTCACGACGCACGATCCGGGACGGAAAAACAGAGCAAAAGAAGAAAAGTAGCACGAAACTGTTGAAAACTTTCAATTTTGGGCACCAAAAATGGGCAGAGCGAGCAGGCTAGCTGCCTCCATCGTAGAGCTCTCGGAGAGCTTTCCAACGGTATGCTTTGTGCCGCGTAAGTCCTTACGGATCAAAAGTTATGGGCACCGGATCGACAAAGGCTTGGTCAAAAGCCCTACGCCCTCCGTTTGCGGGCCCAACCTCTACGTGAAGCGAAGTTGTCTTGCCCAAGGTGCCGTGGGATTCGGTAATAGAAATTTGGTGGATAAAGTATCTTGGCAACCCTAACCAAAGGAAAAAAAATTGAAAATGGGGGTGCAACATGAGGACTTCCCTAGGGGTCACCCATCCTAGTACTACTCTTGCCCAAGTACCCTTAACTTCGGAGTTCTGATGGGATACGGTGCATTAGTGCTGGTATGATCGCACCCGTCATGTTGTGGGCACAAATCCTTTATGTGTTGACGGCTCACAGTCCCAGCCTAGAGAGATGGCCCATTCAAAAGGCCCAATGGGCTTAACGACAACCCATCCGCTTCAACAACGCAGCATCCTCGCAAGACGTGATATCGACGTGTTGTAGGGCCCTCTAATGTCCCGCGAGTAACATTGTCATCCTTTTAATAGCTCAGGACATACGATCCGGGACGGAAAAATAGATCAAAAGAAGAAAAGTGGACGAAAACTGATGAAAACGTTCGATTTTGGGCCCCAAAAAGGGCACGTGGAGTAGGCTGGCTACCTCCATCGTAGAGCACTCGGAGAGCTTTCCAACGGTATGCTGTGAGCAGCGTATGTCCTTACAGATCAAAAGTTATAGGCACCGGAGCGACGGGGACTTGGTCACAAGCCCTATGCCCTCGGTTTGCAGGCCCATCCCCTACGTGAAGCGAAGTTGTCTTGCCCAAGGTGCCGTGGGATTCGGTAATGGAAATTTGGTGGATAAAGTATCTTGGCAACCCTAACCAAGGAAAAAAAAATTGAAAATGGGGGTGGAACATGAGGACTTTCCAGGGGGTCACCCATCATAGTACTACTCTCGCCCAAGCACGCTTAACTTCGAAGTTCTGATGGGATCCGATGCATTAGTGTTGGTATGATCGCACCCGTCATGTTGAGGGCGCAATTCCTTTATGTGTTAATGGTTCACAGTCCCAGCGTAGGGAGATGGCCATTTCAAAAGGCCCAACGGGCTTAACGACAACCCATCTGCTTCAACAACGCAGCATCCTCGCAAGACGTGATATCAACGCCTTGTAGGGCCCTCTAATGTCCCGCGAGTAACTTTGTCGTCCTTTTAATAGCTCACGACGTACGATCCTGGATGGAAAAATAGAGCAAAAGTCGAAAAGTGGTCAAAAACTAATGAAAATGTTCAATTTTGGGCTCCAAAAATAGGCACAACAAGCAAGCTAGTTGTCTCCATCGTAGAGCTCTCGGAGAGATTTCAAACGGTTTGCTGTGCGCCGTGTAAGTCATTACGGATCAAAAGTTATGGGCACCGGAGCGACGGAGACCTGGTCACAAGCCCTACGCCCTCGGTTTGCGGGCGCATCCTCTACGTGAAGGGAAGTTGTCTTGCCCAAGGTGCCGTGGGATTCTATAATAGAAATTTGGAGGATAAAGTATCTTGGCAACCCTAACCAGGGCAAAAAAAATGGAAAAGGGGGTGCAACACGAGGACTTCCCTCGGGGTCACCCATCCTAGTACTACTTTTGCCCAAGCACGCTTAACTTCGGAGTTCTGATGGGATCTGGTACATTAGTGCTGGTATGATCGAACCCGTCATGTTGAGGGCATAATTCCTTTATGTATTAACGGTTCACAGTCCCAGCCTAAAGAGATGGCCCATTCAAAGGGCCCAATGGGCTTAACGACAACCCATCTGCTTCAACAACGCAGCGTCCTCGCAAGACGTGATATTGACGAGTTGTAGGGCCCTCTAATGTACCGCGAGTAACGTTGTCGTCCTTTTAATATCTCACGACGTACGATCCGGGACAGAAAAACATAGCAAAAGAAGAAAAGTTGCCGAAAACTAATGAAAACGTTCGATTTTGGGCTCCAAAAATGGAAATAGCTAGCAGGCTGGTTGCCTCTGTCGTAGAGCTCTCGGAGAGCTTTCCAACGGTATGTTGTGCACCGTATAACTCCTTACGGATCAAAAGTTATGGGCATCGGAGTGATGGAGACCTGGTCACAAGCCCTACGCCCTCGGTTTGTGGGCCCAGCCTCTACGTGATGCGAAGTTATCTTACCCAAGGTTCCGTGGGATTCGGTAATAGAAATGTGGTGGATAAAGTATCTTGACAACCCTAACCGGGGCAAAAAAAATTAAAAAGGGGGTGGTGCAACACGAAGACTTCCTTGGGGGTCACCCATCCTAGTACTACTCTCGCCCAAACACGCTTAACTTCGGAGTTCTGATGGGATCCGGTCCATTAGTACTGGTATGATTGCACCTGTCATGTTGTGGGCATAAATCCTTTATGTGTTGACCATTCACAGTCCCAGCCCAGAGAGATGGCCCATTCAAAAGGCACAATGGGCTTAACGACAACCAATCCGCTTCAACAACGCAACGTCCTCTCAAGACGTGATATCCACGCATTGTAGGGCCCTCTAATGTCCCGCGAGTAACGTTGTCATCCTTTTAATAGCTCACGACGTACGATCCGGGACAAAAAAATAGAGCAAAAGAAGAAAAGTGGCTGAAAACTGATTAAAATGTTCGATTTTGGGCTCCAAAAAGGGCATAGCGAGCAAGCTAGCTGCCTCTGTCGTAGAGCTCTCAGAGACCTTTCCAATAGTATGTTGTGCGCGGCGTAAGTCCTTACAGATCAAAAGTTATGGGCACCGAAGCGACGGAGACCTGGTCACAATCCCTACGCCCTCGGTTTGCCGGCCCAGCCTCTACCTGAAGCAAAGTTGTCTTGCCCAAGGTGCCGTGGGTTTCGCCAATGAAAATTTGGTGGATAAAGTATTTTGGCAACCCTACCCAGGGCAAAAAAAATTGAAAAGGGGGACGCAACACGAGGACTTCCCAAGGGGTCACCCATCCTAGTACTACTCTCGCCCAAGCACTCTTAACTTTGGAGTTCTGATGGGATCCGGTGCAATAGTGCTAGTATGATCGCACCCGTCATGTTAAGGGCACAATTCCTTTATGTGTTAACGGTTCACAGTCCCAGCCTAGAGAGATGGCCCATTCAAAAGGCCCAATGGGCTTAACGACAACCCATCCGCTTCAACAACGTGGCACCCTCGCAAAACGTGATATCGACGCATTGTAGGGCCCTCTAATATCCCCGAGTGACGTTGTCGTACTTTTAATAGCTCACGATGTACGATCCAGGATGGAAAAACCGAGCCAAAGAAGAAAAGTGTCTGAAAACTGATGAAAATGTTCAATTTTGGGCTCCAAAAATGGGCACAGCGAGTAGGCTGGCTGCCTCTGTGATAACCCGAACCCGGCATGCATTTAATAGCATTTGACTGCATTTAATTAAATGTTTAATTAGTTAAATCAACCAATATGCACTAATTTAATATTTCTCTTGGAAGCATTTAGTAATTGTATATTGAATAATTAAAAGACTATTATCTATTTCTATTAATTATAGTAATTGAATTTATTCTCTTGTATTTAATTAAGTGCCATCTTAAATGATAATATTTAATTGCACTTGATTACATGTTTATATTTATTTGTTCATTTGTAACTTAACATTTACTTCATAATTCTTTAAAATGTTCTAGAAATAGTTAAATTAATTATTTTAAATGAATATTGATTGCCTTGATTGTTTTGATTATTTTAATAATCGGTTTTGGTTGTTTTGCATTAAAATCACTCGGTTTTCAAATAAATGAGAAAAGTAACTCTGAGCCGGAGTGAATTTTAAACTATTCTACTATTCTACTTTTCAAAGAATTAAAGTTTTATATTATTGCTCATCACTTTATTAGCGATCGATTATTGACCGTTCGATCGTAGAATTTCAAAAATAGGAGTTAGAGAAATATTCTTCGGACTTAGTGAAAATGTTTTTAGCTTAGTTTAACTAGTTTTAGTTGTTTTTCATTTAATTGCATTGTTTTAACTTCAATTGGATTTAATGGCATCAAAATAAGCTTATTTGACTATTATTTAATTAAAGTTTGAATTTGCAAAAGACCATTTTGCCCTTGTCACCTTATAAATTAAAAACAAAGCAAAATAAACTCAAAAACAAATGCACAAATGCCACCCATGTCCCCCCCTTGGCCGAAGCATTTCATGAAGAAAAGAAAAGAATTTTCTTGCATTTTCCTTCTACAATCGTGTGTGGAACTGCTCGGGGGTCGTGGCTGGGGTCCTTGCGGATCTTGGTCTTCAATCTCTGTGAGGGTTTTCACGCTTTTGTGCATTTTAATCTGAATTTGATTTTTGAGTCAATTTTTCAAATTTGATATTTATCGCGTTATAATGCCTGTTATTGTTTGACATAGCTTTCTTAGGGTTCGTAGAGCATTGCTTGTTAGCTATTTAACAATTTTTACGGTTGAAACTGCGTAATTGAAATTGGGGAAGAACATGAATAGTGAATTATGAATAGTAAACCCTAGAATTTCGGATTTCGATCCGAATTGCGATTGATTGATTTGGATAGGTGCCATTAGTGATAGAAAGCTAAAATGTGAAATAAAAATAGATCGGCCTTTGTTAAAATTGAAAATTAGACGAAGAAACGTAAAGGGGCCGTTTGACCAAAAGTTGACCGTGCTCGAATTGAGTTAGGGGTTTTGCAATTGAGGGCATGGAAGCACTTTTGGCGCTGTTGTGGCGTTGATTGAGTGACCGGTTAACATAGCTATAGTTCAAACGCGGTAGGTGGACTTTCGGGTCTCGGGTGAGAAAGTGAAGTTTAGAGACATAGAAACGTGCCTTGTAGTGCCTGAGTGAATGTAGTGAAATCGGTTTCCTAATCCCGTAGCTCGTTTGCTCGTAATTGTCCTTGTAAGTTGGGGTTGAATAGTGATATTTGTTGTTTTCGTGTTTGAACTGCCGTTACTTGTTTAAATGTTGTTATTGTTTCTTATTATTACTTGTTATGCTTGGAAAAGTTAGATGAATGTTAGTATTGATTGTGATTGCTTGTTATCTCGTTTGTTGTCACTAGTTTGTATTATTGTGCTATCGCTCGTTTATTGCTTTGTATCGAGTCTTGCATTGCATAATGTCTCGCGCGTGAGTGATGGGCCTCTCTGGGTAGCCTCGGGTTGCCAGTGTTGGTTGCTCTAGCTCCGTTGCTATTCCCTTTCTCGCTTGGGTTGCCTCCCAGGGAGATTTGGGTCGTAGATTGATGGATACTTCCGGGGTATTCCAAACTGGTGTTATAAGGTGGTTGCGCGCTTATTGTCATCGTTGTCAACATCAAGCTTGAGATTGATGTATCGCTCGGAAAATGGTATATTGCTCGTATGAGTGAACCACAGCCTTCAGAGTGTGGTATAGCTTTAAAGGGCTGTGTTAATGCTTTCTTGATTGCTTATAGTATTGTTGTTTGTATTGAATGTTTCCTTATTGTCTTTATTGCTTAACTGTGATTATTTGCATTGCACGATCTTCTTTCTCTCCAACTCGATATATGTCTCGCCCTCACTGAGTATACGTGTTGTGTATACTCACTCCTCACCACCATATTTCAGGAAATGCCTTGTTAGCTGAAAAGTTCGTGGATATGTGTTAGTTCGTGCCTGAGGAGTTGTCTTGCGTGCTTTGTGGCTTGAGCTGTCAAAGATGTAAAGATGTATGTTCATATGTTGTATGTATTTATTGTTAAAAGAAATGTAATTTAATCTAGCTAAGTAGTTGAGGTAGATTGTAAGTTAGTTATGTATTCAGCAGTATAGTTAACCCGATGCATGTTTGTAATTGTCTAAAGAAAAGAGTGAGAATGGTATGATAGCATATTTTGTGCAGTAGATTAGTATAGATTAAATGTCAAGCTTGAATGTTCTTGTAAAAGATGTAAAGAGATAGGTTAGTTTTAAACTGGAAATGTATATTTATATGCTGTGTTTAGTTGTTGAGAACCAAGGCTCGGATGGCCTTGAGGTGGTTTTGAATGTTTGGACATGGTATTGGTCCACTTATATGCTATCGCAGGTTTTACATTTTGCCTAGAAACAGGGGAGACTCCGTCCGTTTTCCCTGAAAATTATGCCCGGGTTTGGTTTGGGTTGTGATTAGATCGATTGATAGAACTCCCGGTCTCGAGAGGGATCGGGGTGTCACAGGTGGTATCAGAGCTTGTCTAGCTCATAAGCCGGGACAGGGTCCTCGGTCTGGTGGGTAGTGGTCCTTGAATGTGTGCTTGTTAAGTGTGTCTTGAAAGTGTATGCTTGTATGTGCGATTATGTGTCTTGACATGAATGTGTGCTCCTATGTGATATAGTTATGTGTTATGTGTTAATTGTGTGCTAAGTGAAGTAAAGTGTCTAGTTGTGCATTGAATTGGCCTATCGAATCGACCTCGTGGATTGTTATTTGCTTGAAGTATTGCTTGTAATGTGTGTTTTAAAATGTCTTGAATTAGCTATGCTGTGATTTGAATTGATTATGCTGTGCTTGACTTGATTGTTATGCTTGAGTGACCTTGTTGAATAAACTATTTTGTAAACTTGCTGGCATAATAGCTTAAGGCATATGTATAACTGTGATATATTGGCATTCATACATGTCCTATTGAAATGGTAAGTAAGTCATCTTCCTCCCCTGAAGAAAGTGGTTCACCGCTGGCTTTTCAAGGTGTATGGATTGGCAGGAAATGAATGGTATTTGGCTAGTCCTTATTTGGGAGTTGGTGTTTGTTTATGGAGCTCAGTTGTTGGCATACTTCTAAGACTCTTATTTGTGAATGGCAATCATAAAAAGATAACTTTCTTTGGGGTTTCTGTATGATGGCTCTTAGTAGCATTCTTGGGTTTCTTACTGGGTATTCTTTAGAGACTTCTATTGGCACTTCTTGGTAGACTTGGCTATTGGGTTTTCAGTTGAACTTACTGCATGGTATTATCTATGGCATATGTGTCTCGGTCTTTATTGGAGTGTTACTGGTATTCCTTATTGAAAATTCTTCAATGGCATTCTCTAGGATTCTCAGTGGCCAATTATTTAGTATTACTTATTGGGCAATTCTTGGTACTTTTTACTGGAGCATTGTTCGGGTATTTTCTTTGGCATCCCTCAGTTGGTTTGGTAACTGGAATCCCTATCAGACTCGTTATCTCATGTTACTTACGGTATTCTTTGGAATTCTTATTGAGCATTCTACTAGTATTTTCCTTATTAGCATTTATTGGAAGATCCTACACTTGGAATTCTGCTTGGACATATTATCTTGTACTGTTTACGGCTTCTCCTTCGGCCTTTCCACTCAGGGGAAAATCTATACTTGCTGTTTGACTAAGATGTTGCGGTAGGAACACAGTGACTGGAAGATTTCAATTAGAGGTTGGCCTTTGGTATTCTTCTCTATAATCCTTTACAGAACTTTCAGCTGGGTATATTTACGGTAGTCAGTACTGCATGAGGTGTATCTACTCTGGCTATCTCTTAACTTTCTTATTTGGTACTTGTTAGACTTCTATTGAAGATTCTTAAATAGGGTACTCCTTCGGTACTCTTCCTGTCATTAGTGTGGTATTGATGATATCTACAGTGTCTTAGCTTCAGTCTTTAGTTGGTATTTCCTCGGCATTCTTGATTGGAATTTCTATTCGGGATTTCCTACGGGCATTCTTATATATTATTTTGCTCAGCAACCGATGAAGATTAGTCAGAATTGGATTTCAAATGATGCTGAGTTCTATTGGAAGAAGAATTGCGAGGACGCAATTGTTTTAAGGGGGGAAGGATGTGATAACCCGAACCCGGCATGCATTTAATAGCATTTGACTGCATTTAATTAAATGTTTAATTAGTTAAATCAACCAATATGCACTAATTTAATATTTCTCTTGGAAGCATTTAGTAATTGTATATTGAATAATTAAAAGACTATTATCTATTTCTATTAATTATAGTAATTGAATTTATTCTCTTGTATTTAATTAAGTGCCATCTTAAATGATAATATTTAATTGCACTTGATTACATGTTTATATTTATTTGTTCATTTGTAACTTAACATTTACTTCATAATTCTTTAAAATGTTCTAGAAATAGTTAAATTAATTATTTTAAATGAATATTGATTGCCTTGATTGTTTTGATTATTTTAATAATCGGTTTTGGTTGTTTTGCATTTAAATCACTCGGTTTTCAAATAAATGAGAAAAGGAACTCTGAGCCGGAGTGAATTTTAAACTATTCTACTATTCTACTTTTCAAAGAATTAAAGTTTTATATTATTGCTCATCACTTTATTAGCGATCGATTATTGACCGTTCGATCGTAGAATTTCGAAAATAGGAGTTAGAGAAATATTCTTCGGACTTAGTGAAAATGTTTTTAGCTTAGTTTATCTAGTTTTAGTTGTTTTTCATTTAATTGCATTGTTTTAACTTCAATTGGATTTAATGGCATCAAAATAAGCTTATTTGACTATTATTTAATTAAAGTTTGAATTTGCAAAAGACCATTTTGCCCTTGTCACCTTATAAATTAAAAACAAAGCAAAATAAACTCAAAAACAAATGCACAAATGCCACCCATGTCCCCCCCTTGGCCGAAGCATTTCATGAAGAAAAGAAAAGAATTTTCTTGCATTTTTCTTCTACAATCGTGAGTGGAACTGCTCGGGGGTCGTGGCTCGGGTCCTTGCGGGTCTTGGTCTTCAATCTCTGTTAGGGTTTTCACGCTTTTGTGCATTTTAATCTGAATTTGATTTTTTAGTCAATTTTTCAGATTTGATATTTATCGCGTTATAATGCATGTTATTGCTTGAAATAGCTTGCTTAGGGTTCGTAGAGCATTGCTTGTTAGCTATTTAGCAATTTTTACGGTTGAAACTGCGTAATTGAAATTGGGGAAGAACATGAATAGTGAATTATGAATAGTAAACCCTAGAATTTCGGATTTCGATCCGAATTGCGATTGATTGATTTGGATAGGTGCCATTAGTGATAGAAAGCTAAAATGTGAAATAAAAATAGATCGGCCTTTGTTAAAATTGAAAATTAGACGAAGAAACGTAAAGGGGCCGTTTGACCAAAAGTTGACCGTGCTCGAATTGAGTTAGGGGTTTTGCAATTGAGGGCATGGAAGCACTTTTGGCGCTGTTGTGGCGTTGATTGAGTGACCGGTTAACATAGCTATAGTTCAAACGCGGTAGGTGGACTTTCGGGTCTCGGGTGAGAAAGTGAAGTTTAGAGA
Organism: Ehretia macrophylla; assembly: GCA_037974665.1. Taxonomy (NCBI): domain Eukaryota; kingdom Viridiplantae; phylum Streptophyta; class Magnoliopsida; order Boraginales; family Ehretiaceae; genus Ehretia; species Ehretia macrophylla. The sequence continues at coordinate 85,042,194 of CM075765.1, read as the reverse complement.
CATAGAAACGTGCCTTGTAGTGCCTGAGTGAATGTAGTGAAATCGGTTTCCTAATCCCGTAGCTCGTTTGCTCGTAATTGTCCTTGTAAGTTGGGGTTGAATAGTGATATTTGTTGTTTTCGTGTTTGAACTGCCGTTACTTGTTTAAATGTTGTTATTGTTTCTTATTATTACTTGTTATGCTTGGAAAAGTTAGATGAATGTTAGTATTGATTGTGATTGCTTGTTATCTCGTTTATTGTCACTAGTTTGTATTATTGTGCTATCGCTCGTTTATTGCTTTGTATCGAGTCTTGCATTGCATAATGTCTCGCGCGTGAGTGATGGGCCTCTCTGGGTAGCCTCGGGTTGCCAGTGTTGGTTGCTCTAGCTCCGTTGCTATTCCCTTTCTCGCTTGGGTTGCCTCCCAGGGAGATTTGGGTCGTAGATTGATGGATACTTCCGGGGTATTCCAAACTGGTGTTATAAGGTGGTTGCGCGCTTATTGTCATCGTTGTCAACATCAAGCTCGAGATTGATGTATCGCTCGTAAAATGGTATATTGCTCGTATGAGTGAACCACAGTCTTCAGAGTGTGGTATAGCTTTAAAGGGCTGTGTTAATGCTTTCTTGATTGCTTATAGTATTGTTGTTTGTATTGAATGTTTCCTTATTGTCTTTATTGCTTAACTGTGATTATTTGCATTGCACGATCTTCTTTCTCTCCAACTCGATATATGTCTCGCCCTCACTGAGTATACGTGTTGTGTATACTCACTCCTCACCACCATATTTCAGGAAATGCCTTGTTAACTGAAAAGTTCGTGGATATGTGTTAGTTCGTGCCTGAGGAGTTGTCTTGCGTGCTTTGTGGCTTGAGCTGTCAAAGATGTAAAGATGTATGTTCATATGTTGTATGTATTTATTGTTAAAAGAAATGTAATTTAATCTAGCTAAGTAGTTGAGGTAGATTGTAAGTTAGTTATGTATTCAGCAGTATAGTTAACCCGATGCATGTTTGTAATTGTCTAAAGAAAAGAGTGAGAATGGTATGATAGCATATTTTGTGCAGTAGATTAGTATAGATTAAATGTCAAGCTTGAATGTTCTTGTAAAAGATGTAAAGAGATAGGTTAGTTTTAAACTGGAAATGTATATTTATATGCTGTGTTTAGTTGTTGAGAACCAAGGCTCGGATGGCCTTGAGGTGGTTTTGAATGTTTGGACATGGTATTGGTCCACTTATATGCTATCGCAGGTTTTACATTTTGCCTAGAAACAGGGGAGACTCCGTCCGTTTTCCCTGAAAATTATGCCCGGGTTTGGTTTGGGTTGTGATTAGATCGATTGATAGAACTCCCGGTCTCGAGAGGGATCGGGGTGTCACAGCCTCTATCGTAAAACTCTCGGAGAGGTTTCCAACAGTATGCTGTGCGCCGCGTAAGTCCTTGCGGATCAAAAGTTATGGGCACCGAAGCGATGGAGATCTAGTCACAAGCCCTACGCCCTCGGTTTGCTGGCCCAGCCTCTACTTGAAGCGAAGTTGTCTTGCCCGAGGTGCCGTGGGATTGGGTAATAGAAATTTGGTGGATAAAGTATCTTGGCAACCCTGACCAGGGAAAAAAAAATTGAAAAGGGGGGTGCAACACGACGACTTTCAAGGGGGTCACCCATCATAGTACTTCTCTCGCCCAAGCACGCTTAACTTCGGAGTTCTGATGGGATCCGGTGCATTAGTGCTGGTATGATCGCACCCGTCATGTTGAGGGCACAATTCCTTTATGTCTTAACAGTTCACAATCCCAGCCTAGAGAGATGGCCCATTCAAAAGGCCCAATTGGCATAACGACAACCCATCCGCTTCAACAACGCAGCATCTTCGCTAGACTTGATATCGACGCATTGTAGGGCCCTCTAATGTCCCGCGAGCAACGTTGTCGTCCGTTTAATAGCTCACGACGTACGATTCGGGATGAAAAAATAGAGCAAAAGAAGAAAAGTGGCCGAAAATTGATGAAAATATTCGATTTTGGGCTCCAAAAACGGGCACATCGAGCTGGCTGTCTGCCTCCATATTAGAGATTTCGGAGAGCTTTCCAACGGTATACTGTGAGCCGCGTATGTCCTTACGGATCAAAAGTTATGGGCACCGGAGCGACGGGGACTTTGTCACAAGTCCTACGCCATCGGTTTGCGGGCCCATCCCCTACGTGAAGCGAAGTTGTCCTACCCAAGGTCCCGTGGGATTCGGTAATAGAAATTTGGTGGATAAAGTATCTTGGCAACCCTAACCAAGGCAAAAAAAATTGAAAAGGGGGGTGCAACATGAGGACTTTCCAGGGGGTCACCCATCATAGTACTACTCTCGCCCAAGCACGCTTAACTTTGGAGTTCTGATGGGATCCGGTGCATTAGTTCTGGTATGATCGCACCTGTCTTGTTGAGGGCACAATTCCTTTATGTGTTAACGGTTCACAGTCCCAGCCTAGAGAGATGGCCCATTTAAAAGGCCCAATGGACTTAACGACAACCCATCCGGTTCAGCAACTTAGCATCCTCGCAAGACGTCATATCGATGCGTTGTAGGGCCCTCTAATGTCCCTCGAGTAATGTTGTCGTCCTTTTAATAGCTCACGACATACGATCCGGGATGGAAAAATAGAGCAAAAGAAGAAAAGAGGTGGAAAACTGATGAAAATGTTCGATTTTGGGCTCCTAAAAGGGCACAGTGAGTAGGCTTGCTACCTCCGCCATAAAGCTCTCTGAGAGCTTTCCAACGGTATGCTGTGCTCCGCGTAAGTCCTTACGGATTAAAAGTTATGGGCACCGGAACGACGGAGACCTGGTCACAAGCCCTATGCCCTCAGTTTGCGGGCGCAGCCTCTACATGAAGCGAAGTTGTCTTGCCCAAGGTGCCGTGGGATTCTGCAATAGAAATTTGGTGGATAAAGTATCTTGGCAACCCTAACCAGGGCAAAAAAAATTCAAAAGGGGGGGTGCAACACGAGGACTTCCCAAGGGGTCACCCATCCTAGTACTACTTTCGCCCAAGCACGCTTAACTTCGGACTTCTGATGGGATCCGGTGCATTAGTGCTGGTATGAGCGCAGCCGTCATGTTAAGGGCACAATTCCTTTATATGTTAACGGTTTATAGTCCCAGCCTAGAGGGATGGCCGGCCCATTCAAAAGGCCCAATGGGCTTAATGACAACCCATCCGCTTCAACAACGCGGCAACCTCGCAAGACAAGATATCGACGCGTTGTAGGGCCTCTAATATCCCGTGAGTGACGTTGTGTCCATTTAATAGCTCACGACGTACGATCCAGGACGGAAAAATAGAGAAAAGGAAGAAAAGTGGCCGAAAACTGATGAAAATGTTCGATTTTGGGCTCCAAAAATGGGCAAAGCGAGCAGGCTGGCTGCCTCCATCGTAAATCTCTCAGAGAGGTTTCCAACAGTATGTTGTGCACCGCATAAGTCATTACAGATCAAAAGTAATGGGCACCGGAGCAACGGAGACCTGGTCACAAGCTCTACACCGTCGGTTTGTGGGCCCAGCCTCTACTTGAAGCGAAGTTGTCTTGCCCAAGTTGCCGTGGGATTCGGTAATAGAAATTTGGTGGATAAAGTATCTTGGCAACCCTAACCAGGGAAAAAAAAATTGAAAAGGGGGGTGCAACACGAAGACTTTCAATGGGGTCACCCATCGTAGTACTACTCTCGCCCAAGCACGCTTAACTTCAGAGTTCTTGTGGGATCCAGTGCATTAGTGCTGGTATGATCACACCCGTCATGTTGAGGGCATAATTCCTTTATGTGTTAACGGTTCATAGTCCCTGCGTAGAGAGATGGCCCATTCAAAAGGCCCAATGGGCTTAACGACAACCCATCTGCTTCAACAACGCATCATCCTCGCAAGACGTGATATCGACGCATTGTAGGGCCCTCTAATGTCTCGCGAGTAACATTGTCGCCCTTTTAATAGCTCACGACGTACGATCCAGGACGGAAAAATACAGCAAAAGTATAAAAGTGGCCGAAAACTGATGAAAACGTTATATTTTGGGCTCCAAAAATGGGCACAGTGAGCAGGCTAGCTGCCTCCATCGTAGAGCTCGCAGAGAGCTTTCCAACGGTATGCTGTGCGCCATGTAAGTCCTTGCGGATCAAAAGTTGTGGGCACCGGTGCGACGGAGACCTGGTCACAAGCCCTACGCCCACGGGTTGCGGGCCCAGCCTCTGCGTGAAGCGAAGTTGTCTTGCACAAGGTGCCGTGGGATTCGATAATAGAAATTTGGTGGATAAAGTATCTTGGCAACCCTAACCAGGGCAAAAAAAATTGAAAAGGGGGGTGCATCACGAGGACTTCCCAAGGGGTTACCCATCCTAGTACTACTCTCTCCCAAACACGCTTAACTTCGGAGTTCTGATGGGATCTGGTGCATTAGGGCTTGTATGATCGCACCCGTCATGTTGAGGGCACAATTCCTTTATGTATTAACGGTTCACAGTCCCAGCCTAGAGAGATGGCCCATTCAAAAGGCCTAAAGGGCTTAACGACAACCCATCCGCTTCAACAACGTAGCGTCTTTGCAAGACGTGATATCGACGCATTGGAGGGCCCTCTAATGTCCCGCGAGTAAAGTTGTCTTCCTTTTAATAGCTCACGACATACGGTCCTGGACGGAAAAATAGAGCAAAAGAAGAAAAGTGGCCGAAAACTAATGAAAATGTTCGATTTTGGGCTCCAAAAATGGGTACAGTGAGCAGGCTAGCTGCCTACGTCGTAAAGCTTTCGGAGAGCTTTCCAACGGTATGCTGTGCGCCGCGTATGTACTTACGGATCAAAAGTTATGGGCACAGAAGGCGAAGACCTGGTCACAATCCCTATGTCCTCGGTTTGCCGGGCCATCCTCTACGTGAAGCAAAGTTGTCATGCCCAAGGTGCCGTGGGATTCGGTAATAGAAATTTGGTGGATAAAGTATCTTCGCAACCCTAACCAGGGCAAAAAAAATTGAAAAGGGGGGTACAACACGAGGACTTCCCAAGGGGTCACCCATCCTAGTACTACTTTTGCCCAAGCACGCTTAACTTCGGACTTCTGATGGGATCCGGTGCATTAGTGCTGGTATGAGCGCAGCCGTCACGTTAAGGGCACAATTCCTTTATATGTTAACGGTTTACAGTCCCAGCCTAGAGATATGGCCCATTCAAAAGGCCCAATGGGCTTAACGACAACCCATCCGCTTCAACAACGCGGCATCCTCGCAAACCATGATATCGACGCGTTGTAGGGCCTCTAATATCCCGTGAGTGACGTTGTCGTCCTTTTAATAGCTCACGACGTACGATCCAGGACGGAAAAACATAGGAAAAGAAGAAAAGTGGTCGAAAATTGATGAAAATGTTCGATTTTGGGCTCCAAAAATGGACACAGCGAGCAGGCTGGCTGCCTCCATCTTAAATCTCTCGGAGAGGTTTCCAACAGTATGTTGTACGCCGCGTAAGTCCTTACGGATCAAAAGTAATGGGCACCGGAGCAACGGAGACCTGGTCACAAGCTCTACGCCGTCGGTTTGCGGGCCCAGCCCCTACTTGAAGCGAAGTTGTCTTGCCCAAGGTGCCGTGGGATTCGGTAATAGAAATTTGGTGGATAAAATATCTTGGCAACCCTAACCAGGGCAAAAAAAATTGAAAAGGGGGGTGCAACACGAAGACTTTCAATGGGGTCACCCATCATAGTACTACTCTCGCCCAAGCACGCTTAGCTTTGGAGTTCTGATGGGATCTGATGCATTAGTGCTGGTATGATCGCACCCGTCATGTGGAGGGCACAATTCCTTTATGTGTTAACGGCTCACAGTCCCAGCGTGGAGAGATGGCCCATTCAAAAGGCCCAATGGGCTTAACGACAATCCATCTGCTTCAATAACGCAGCATCCTCGCAAGACATGATATCGACAAGTTGTAGGGCCCTCTAATCTCCCACGAGTAACGTTGTCATCCTTTTAATAGCTCACAACGTACGATCCAGGACAGAAAAATAGAGCAAAAGTATAAAAGTGGCCGAAAACTGATGAAAACGTTATATTTTGGGCTCCAAAAATAGGCACAGTGAGCCGGCTAGCTGCCTCCGTCGTAGAGATTGCGGAGAGCTTTCCAACGGTATGCTGTGCGCCGTGTAAGTCCTTGCGTATCAAAAGTTGTGGGCACCGGTGCGACGGAGACCTGGTCACAAGCCCTACGCCCACGGGTTGCGGGCCCAGCCTCTGCGTGAAGCGATCTTTTCTTGCACAAGGTGCCGTGGGCTTCGATAATAGAAATTTGGTGGATAAAGTATCTTGGCAACCCTAACCAGGGCAAAAAAAATTGAAAAGGGGGGTGCATCACGAGGACTTCCCAGGGGGTTACCCATCCGAGTACTACTCTCGCCCAAACACGCTTAACTTCGGAGTTCTGATGGGATCTGGTGCATTAGTGCTTGTATGATCGCACCCATCATGTTGAGGGCACAATTCCTTTATGTATTAACGGTTCACAGTCCCAGCCTAGAGAGATGGCCCATTCAAAAGGCCTAAAGGGCTTAACGACAACCCATCCGCTTCAACAACGTAGCATCCTCGCAAGACGTGATATCGATGCGTTGTAGAGCCCTCTAATGTCCCGCGAGTAAGGTTGTCATCTTTTAACAACTCACGACGTACAATCCGAGACGAAAAAATAGAGCAAAAGAAGAAAAGTGGCTTGAAACTGATTAAAACTTTCAATTTTGGGCTCCAAAAACGGGCACAGTGAGCAGGCTGGCTACCTCCGCGGTAGAGCTCTCGGATAGCTTTCCAACGGTATGCTGTACACCGCGTAAGTCCTTACGGATCAAAAGTTATAGGCACAGAAGGCGAAGACCTGGTCACAATCCCTATGCCCTCGGTTTGCCGGGCCAGCCTCTACGTGAAGCAAAGTTGTCTTGTCCAAGGTGCCGTGGGATTCAGTAGTAGAAATGTGGTGGATAAAGTATCTTGGCAACCCTAATTAGGGCAAAAAAAATGGAAAAGGGGGGTGCAATACGAGGACTTCCCAAGGGGTCACCCATCCTAGTACTACTCTCGCCCAAGCACGTTTAACTTCGGAGTTCTGATGGGATCCGGTGCATTAGTTCTGGTATGATCGCACCCGTCATGTTAAGGGCACAATTCCTTTATATGTTAACGGTTCACAGTCCCAGCGTAGAGGGATGGCCCATTCAAAAGGCCCAATGGGCTTAACGACAACCCATCCGCTTCAACAACGCGGCATCCTCGCAAACCATGATATCGACGCGTTGTAGGGCCTCTAATATCCCGTGAGTGACGTTGTCGTCCTTTTAATAGCTCACGACGTACGATCCAGGACGGAAAAACAGAGCAAAAGAAGAAAAGTGGCCGAAAACTGATGAAAATGTTCGATTTTGGGCTCCAAAAATGGGCACAGCGAGCAGGCTGGCTGCCTCCATCATAAATCTCTCGGAGAGGTTTCCAACAGTATGTTGTACGCCGCGTAAGTCCTTACGGATCAAAAGTAATGGGAACCGGAGCAACGGAGACCTGGTCACAAGCTCTACGCCATCGGTTTGCGGGCCCAGCCCCTACTTGAAGCGAAGTTGTCTTGCCCAAGTTGCCGTGGGATTCGGTAATAGAAATTTGGTGGATAAAGTATCTTGGCAACCCTAACCAGGGCAAAAAAAATTGAAAAGGGGGGTGCAACACGAAGACTTTCAATGGGGTCACCCATCATAGTACTACTCTCGCCCAAGCACGCTTAGCTTTGGAGTTCTGATGGGATCTGATGCATTAGTGCTGGTCTGATCGCACCAATCATGTTGAGGGCACAATTCCTTTATGTGTTAACGGTTCACAGTCCCAGCGTAGAGAGATGGCTCATTCAAAAGGCCCAATGGGCCTAACGACAACCCATCTGCTTCAACAACGCAGCATCCTCGCAAGACGTGATATCGACGCGTTTTTATGGCCCTCTAATATCCCGCGAGTAACGTTGTCATCCATTTAATAGCTCACGACATACGATCCAGGACGGAAAAATAGAGCAAAAGTATAAAAGTGGCCGAAAACTTATGAAAATGTTATATTTTGGGCTCCAAAAATAGGCACAGTGAGCAGGCTAGCTGCCTCCGTCGTAGAGCTCGCCGAGAGCTTTCAAACGGTATGTTGTGCGCCGTGTAAGTCCTTGCGGATCAAAAGTTGTGGGCACCGGTGCGACGGAGACCTGGTCACAAGCCCTACGCCCACGGGTTGCCGGCCCAGCCTCTGCGTGAAGCGATGTTGTCTTGCACAAGGTACCGTGGGATTCGATAATAGAAATTTCGAGGATAATGTATCTTGGCAACCCTAACCCGGGCAAAAAAAATTGAAAAGGGGGGTGCAACACGAGGACTTCCAAGGGGGTCACCCATCTTAGTACTACTCTCGCCCAAGCACACTTAACTTCGGAGTTCTGATGGGATCCGGTGCATTAGTGATGGTATGATCGCACCCGTCATGTTGAGGGCACAATTCCTTTATGTGTTAACGATTCACAGTCCCGGCGTAGAGGGATGGCCCATTCAAATGGCCCAATTGGCTTAACGACAACCCATCCGCTTCAACAACGCTGCAGCCTCGCAAGACGTGATATCGACACATTGTAGGGCCCTCTAATGTCCCGCGAGTAACGTTGTCGTCCTTTTAATAGCTCACGACGTACGATCCGGGACGAAAAAACAGAGAAAATGTAGAAAATGGCTGAAAACTGATGAAAACATTCGATTTTGGGCTCCAAAAAAGGCAAACATGCAAGCTTGCTGTCTCTGTCGTAGAGCTCTCGGAGAGCTTTCCAACGGTATGCTGTGCGCCGTGTATGTCTCTACGGATCAAAAGTTATGGGCACCGGAGTGACGGAACCTGGCCACCAGCCCTACGCCCTCGGTTTGCGGGCCCAGCTTCTACGTGAAGCGAAGTTGTCTTGCCCAAGGTGCCGTGGGATTCGATAATAGAAATGTGGTGTATAAAGTATCTTGGCAACGCTAACCGGAGCAAAAAAATTGAAAAGGGGGGTGCAACATGAGGACTTCCCAGGGGGTCACCCATCCTAGTACTACTCTCGCCCAAGCACGCTTAACTTCGGAGTTCTGATGGGATCCGGTACATTAGTGCTGGTGTGATCGCACCCGTCATGTTGAGGGCACAATTCCTTTATGTGTTAACGGTTCACAGGCCCAACGTAGAGAGATGGCCCATTCAGAAGGCCCAATTGGCTTAACGACAACCTATCCGCTTCAACAACCCAACATCCTCGCAAGATGTAATATCGACGCATTGTAAGGCCCTCTAATGTCCCGCGGGTAACGCTGTCGTCCTTTTAACAGCTCACGACGTACGATTCGGGACGGAAAAACATAGCAAAAGAAGAAAAGTGGCCCGAAACTGATGAAAACGTTCGATTTTGGGCTCCAAAAATGGGCACAGCTAAGCAGGCTTACTGTACCCGTCGTATAGCTCTCGGAGAGCTTTCCAACGGTATGCTGTGCACCGTATAACTCCTTACGGATCAAAAGTTATGAGCACCGGAGCAACGGAGACCTGGTCACAAGCCCTATGACCTTGGTTTGCAGGCCCAGCCTCTACGTGAAGTGAAGTCATCTTGCCCAAGGTGCGGTGGGATTCGGTAATAGAAATTTGGAGGATAAATTATCTTGGCAACTCTAACTAGGGAAAAAAAATTGAAAAAGGGGGTGCAACACGAGGACTTCCTAGGGGGTCACCCATCCTAGTACTACTCTCACCCAAGCTCGCTTAACTTCGGAGTTCTGATGGGATCCGGCGCATTAGTGCTGTTATGATCGCACCCGTCATGTTGAGGGCACAATTCCTTTATGTGTTAACGGTTCACAGTCCCAGCATAGAGAGATGGCCTATTCAAAAGGCCCAATGGGCTTAACAACAACCCATCCGCTTCAACAACGCAGCGTCCTCGCAAGACATGATATTGACGCGTTGTAGGGCCCTCTAATGTCCCGCGAGTAACGTTGTCGTCCTTTTAATAGCTCACGACGTACGATTCGGGACGGAAAAACAGAGCAAAAGAAGAAAAGTTGCTGAAAACTAATGAAAACATTCGATTTTGGGCTCCAAAAATGGGCACAGCGAGCAGGCTGGTGGCTTCCATCGTAGAGCTCTAGGAGAGCTTTCCAATGGGATGCTGTGCGCCGTGAAAATCCTTAGGGATCAAAAGTTGTAGGCACCGGAGAGACGGAAACCTTGTCACAAGCCCTACGCCCTCGGTTTGCAGGCCCAACCTCTATGTGAAGTGAAGTTGTCTTGCCCAAGGAGCCGTGGGATTCAGTAATAGAAATATGGTGGATAAAGTATCTTGGGAACCCCAACCAGGGTAAAAAACAAATGAAAAGGGGAAGGAGGGTGCAACACGAGGACTTCCCAGGGGGTCACCCATCCTAGTACTACTCTCGCCCAAGCACGCTGAACATCGGAGTTCTGATGGGATCCGGTGCATTAGTGCTGGTATGATCACACCCGTCATGTTGAGGGCACAATTCCTTTATGTGTTAACGGTTTACATTCCTAATGTAGAGAGATGGCCCATTCAAAAGGCCCAATGGGCTTAACGACAACCCATCCGCTTCAACAACGCAGCAAGACGTGATATTGACGCGTTGAAGGGCCCTCTAATGTCCCCCGAGTAACGTTGTCGTCCTTTTAATAGCTCACGAAGTACGATCCGGGACGAAAAAACAGAGCGAAAGAAGAAAAGTGGTCGAAAACTAATGAAAATGTTCGATTTTGGGCTCCAAAAATGGGCACAGCGAGCAGGCTAGCTGCCTCCGTTGTAGAGCTCTCGGAGAGCTTTCCAACGGTATGCTGTGCACCGCGTAAGTCCTTACGGATCAAAAGTTATGGGCACCGGAGCGACGGAGACCCGGTCACAAGCCCTACGCCCTCGGTTTGCTGGCCCAGCCTCTACGTGAAGTGAAGTTTCCCTACCCAAGGTGCCATGGGATTCGGTAATAGAAATTTGGAGGATAAAGTATCTTGGCAACCCTAACTAGGGCAAAAAAAATTGAAAAGGGAGGTGCAACACGAGGACTTTCCAAGGGGTCACCCGTCATAGTACTACTCTCGCCCAAGCATGCTTAACTTCGGAGTTCTGATGGGATCCGGTGCATTAGTGCTTGTAAGATTGCACCCGTCATGTTGAGGGCACAATTCCTTTATGTGTTAACGGTTCATAGTACCAGCGTAGAGAGATGGCCCATTCAAAAGGCCCAATGGGCTTAACGACAACCCATCCGCTTCAACAACATAGCATCCTCGCAAGACGTGATATCGATGCGTTGAAGGGCCCTCTAATGTCCCATGAGTAAAGTTGTCGTCATTTTAATAGCTCACGACGTACGATTCGGGACGAAAAAATAGAGTAAAAGAAGAAAAGTGGCCGAAAACTAATGAAAATGTTCAATTTTGGGCTCCAAAAATGGGCAAAGCGAGTAGGCTGGCTGCCTCCGTTGTAGAGCTCTTGCAGAGCTTTCCAACGATATGTTGTGCGCCGTGTAATTCCGTACGGATCAAAAGTTATGGGCACCGGAGCGACGGAGACCTGGTCAAAAGCCCTACGCGCTCGGTTTGCGGGCCCAGCCTCTACGTGAAGCGAAGTTGCCTTGCCCAAGGTGCCATGGGATTCGGTAATAGAAATTTGGAGGATAAGGTATCTTGGCAACCCTAACCAGAGCAAAAAAAATTGAAAAGGGGGGTGACGAGGACTGCCCAGGGGGTCACCCATCCTTGTACTACTCTCACCCAAGCATGCTTAACTTCGGAGTTCTGATGGGATCCGGTGCATTAGTGCTGGTATGATCGCACCCATCATGTTGAGGGCACAATTCCTTTATGTGTTAAGGGTTCACAGTCCCAGCCTAGAGAGACGGCCCATTCAAAAGGCCTAATGGGCTTAACGACAACCCATCCGCTTCAACAACGCAGCGTCCTCGCATGACGTGATATCGACGCATTGTAGGGCCCTCTAATGTCCCGCGAGTAATGTTGTCGTCCTTTTAATAGCTCACGACGTACGATCCGAGACCGAATAACAGAGTAAAAGAAGAAAAGTGGCTAAAAACTGTTGAAAACGTTCAATTTTGGGCTCCAAAAAGGGGCACAGCGACCAGGCTGACTGCTTTCATTGTAGAGCTCTCGGAGAGCTTTCCAACGGTATGGTCTGCGCCTCATAATTCCTGACAGATCAAAAGTTATGGGCATCGGAGCGACGGAGACCTGGTCACAAGCCCTACACCATCGGTTTGTGGGCCCAGCCTCTACGTGAAGCAAAATTGTCTTGCCCAAGGTCCCGTGGGATTCGGTAATAGAAATGTGATGGATAAAGTATCTTGGCAACCCTAACTAGGGTAAAAAAAATTGAAAAGGGGGGTACAACACGAGGACTTCCCAAGGTGTCACCCATCCCAGTACTACTCTCGCCCAAGCACGCTTAACTTCGGAGTTCTGATGGGATCCGGTGCATTAGTACTGGTATGATCGCACCCGTCATGTTGTGGACACAATTACTTTTTATGTTAACGGTTCACAGACCCAGCCAAGAGAGATGGCCCATTCAGAAGGCCCAATGGGCTTAATGACCACACATCTGCTTCAACAACCCAGCATCCTCGCAAGACGAGATTTCAATGCATTGTGGGGCCCTCTAATGTCCTGCGAGTAACGTTGTCATCCTTTTAATAGCTCACGACATACGAATCGGGACAGAAAAACAGAGCAAAAGAAGAAAAGTGGCTAAAAACTGATGAAAACGTTCAATTTTGGGCTCCAAAAATGGGCACAGCTAGCAAGCTAGCTGCCTTCATCGTAGGGCTCTCTTAGAGCTTTCCAACGGTATGCTGTGCACCGTGTAAGTCCTTACGGATCAAAAGTTATGGGCACCGGAGCGACGGAGACCTGGTCATAAGCCCTACGCCCTCGGTTTGCGGGCCCAGCCTCTACGTGAAGCGAAGTTGTCTTGCCCAAGGTGACGTGGGATTCGGTAATAGAAATTTGGATGGATAAGTTATCTTGGCAACCCTAACCAGGGCAAAAAAAATTGAAAATGGGGTGCAACACGAGGACTTCCCAAGGGGTCACCCATCCTAGTACTACTCTCGCCCAAGCACGCTTAACTTCGGAGTTCTAATCGGATCCGGTGAATTAATGCTGGTATGATCGCACCCGTCATGTTGAGGGCACAATTTCTTTATGTGTTAACGGTTCACAGTCCTAACATAGAGAGATGGCCTATTCAAAAGGCCCAATGGGCTTAACGACAACCCATCCGCTTCAACAACGTAGCGTCCTCGCTAGACGTGATATCGGCGTGTTGTAGGGCGCTCTAATGTCTAGCGAGTGACGTTGTCGTCCTTTTAATAGCTCACGATGTACGATCCGGGATGGAAAAACGGTGCAAAAGAAGAAAAGTGGCCGAAAACTGATGAAAACATTCAAATTTGGGCTCCAAAAATGGGCACAGCGAGAAGGCTTACTGCCTCCGTCATAGAGCTATCGGAGAGCATTCCAATGGTATGCTGCGCGCCGTGTAAGTCCTTACGGATCAAAAGTTATGGGCACCGGAGCGACGAAGACCTGGTCACAAGCCCTACGCCCTCGGTTTGTGGGCCCAGCCTCTACGTGAAGCGATTTTGTCTTGCCTATGGTGCCGTGGCATTCGGTAATAGAAATTTGGAGGATAAAGTATCTTGGCAACACTAACCAGGGCAAAAAAAATTGAAAAAGGGGGTGCAACACGAGGACTTCCCACGGGGTTACCCATCCTAGTACTACTCTCGCCCAAGCACGCTTAACTTCGGAGTTCTAATGGGATCCGGTGCATTAGTGCTGGAATGATCGCACCCGTCATGTTGAGGGCACAATTTCTTTATGTGTTAATGGTTCACAGTCCCAGCCTAAAGAGATGGCCCACTCAAAAGGCCCAATGGGCTTAACGACAACCCATCCGCTTCAACAACGCAGCATCCTCGCAAGACGTGATATCGACGAATTGTAGGGCCCTCTAATGTCCCGCGAGTAACGTTGTCGTCCTTCTAATAGCTCACGACTCACGATCCGGGACGAAAAAACAAAGCAAAAGAAGAAAAGTGGCCGAAAACTGATGAAAACATTCGATTTTGGGCACCAAAAATGGGCATAGTAAGTAGGCTAGCTGCCTCGATCGTAGAGCTCTCGGAGAGCTTTCCAACGGTATGCTGTGCACCGCGTAAGTCCTTACGGATCAAAAGTTATGGGCACCGGAGTGACGGAAACCCGGTCTAGAGCCCTACGCCCTCAGTTCGCAGGCCCAGCCTCTACGTGAAGCGAAGTTGTCTTGCCCAAGGTGCCGTGGGATTCGGTAATAGAAATGTAGTGGATAAAGTATCTTGGCAACCCTAACCAGGGCAAAAAAAATTGAAAAGGGGGGGAGCAACACGAGGACTTTCTAGGGGGTCACCCATCATAGTACTACTCTCGCCCAAGCATACTTAAATTCGTAGTTCTGATGGGATCCGGTGCATTAGTTCTGGTATGATCACACCCGTCATGTTGAGGGCACAATTCCTTTATGTGTTAACGGTTCACAGTCCCAGCGTAGAGAGATGGCCCATTCAAAAGGCCCAATGTGCTTAACGACAACCCATCCGCATTAAAAACGCAGCATCCTCGCAAGAAGTGATATCTACGCGTTGTAGGGCCCTCTAATATCCCGCGAGTAACGTTGTCGTCCTTTTAACCATTGATGAAGACTAGGGTGTGAGCTAAACGTTCAGGACATGTCACATACTTAACCATTGATGAAGATTTAACACTTAACCCTTTGGCCTAAACTCTAAAATCTTCTGGAAATTCGGTAGTATGACGGCTGTAATCGGGCTCTTTGGTTTGACCTAATTCTCTACACGCCTCAATTATTACAATCATTAATCCAATTCCATTGAGGACTCCTATTTGACACCAACCGATTTGCCTACTGGTTTATCTTGAAAGTCTCGTTTGGTCAATTAGCCTAACGTGATAACTATGTCCCGTTTATTTGTCAATTTTCCTATCATGCAAGTACCTATTATCCTTTAGGTTGAAAATGAGCACCTAAGTGAAATTAGATAAAATTAACTTAGTTGATTGTTCATCTAGTGGTTTGAATGCCTATGATAACTACTAATTAAGAAAACGAAAGCAAACAACCAAATAAAAGTTCGTCCAGTTATAGATAGTACAATATCAGAATTAGACCCAAATTACAACGGGGTCATTTACATCAATAAAATGAATAGTTTGTAATCAAACACAACATCCTTATAGCAACCACTTTCAAGCAAGGCACAAAAGCATGTAGGGACAGGCAATCACTCCAAGGAATCATCGTTAAGCACGTTGTCCTCGGGTATCTGTACCTGCTCTTCTTCACCTGTGATGAAAAAGAGGGTGAGTCCTTATGAACTCAGCGAGGGGGAACGAGAAATACGTTTTGAAACTCATTTTCCAGTTCAACTTCTGAAAATCATTTTTGCAAGCATGAACACAACAGAAATATAAGTACAGAAACAGGAATACCGGTCTTTCCTCCCCGAGGTTCTCTTGGAACCAAGCGAGAGTACTTATACACATAGTAAAAAGGATATAGTCAGCTTTTGCTCTCAGATCAGTTCTAGGATCAGTTGTTGCAGCCGACTTCAAATCATCCCCCAAAACACGCCAGGTGGGTGTACTCCGGAAGTACCCCGAAATCCTACGACCCAACTCTCCAAAGAAGTCTAGCCCCCAAGCGAGAGAGGGAATGGGACCATGGTAGTCACGGGTGCACTGGCAAGCCTGATGCCGCTCGGTGTGTGTGATCACTACCATGCCAACAGGAAAGGTTGCAACCTTGTATGCAATGCACATTTATGACAGGTAATATATCACAGTAGGGGGACAACAAAGTAAGTTGCCTCCGGACAGTCATAAGATTGCACATTGACCAAGTAAATGGGCAGGGCACGATAAAATAGGTAATATATCACAGTAGGAGGACAACAAAGTAGGTTGCCTACGGACAGTCATAAGATTGCACATTGACAGGTAAACAAGCAGGGCACGATAAGAAAGAAAATTTCACTTGAAAGGCATATAGAGTTATATGAAAATTAAACGGGCAGCCATGTAACACATGTAAAACAGGCCATATAACTCATTACGAAGCCCACGTGATCAAGTGATAAGATTATTCAACATGCAATGACATCAATCATGGGTTCGGGTGCAAGAAAAGCTTATTTGTCAACATGCAATGGTCAAAATCACATTTGAAGTTATAAGACATTTACGGGCAGCCCACTAAGCATAAAATTTCCACACAATTTCCAAATGATCAACACTTAGCAAGACTACCTAGTCATTAGGGTTTCCGTTTCATGCTTAACCGTGTGATTAAAACCCTAAGTCAACTCAAAATCATTCTCAAGTCATGCATCATTCGATTCAAACATCCTCAAGTACTCAAAACAGTCCACACAACACCCCAACACCACAATTCCAAGCAATTAGTACCACAAGAGAGGTTACAACAATTTTCCAAGCATATAGCTAAGTGAAACCTTTACTGCAATAGGCTGTTTTCTCACAATCAATAGGATAATCAAACAAACTCCAAATCCAGTGAATAAGATGTCAAATTAAATCTTAACAAGTTAAATAAAATCAGAAACAAACCTTGCATCAATTGGAGTTCGGAATCATTAGATATAGCCGAAACAGTGGAATAGCACAAAACTGTCAAGATTTGCACACTTTTCAGATATTGTCGTTTTTGAGGTCCTTAGGGTCAGTTTTAGCCTTGGTCCATTTCTGACAAAGTTGTCCAGAACTGAAAAATATAGCACCACACCAAATTTCATGCATTTTTGACATCATTTACTAAGTCAAATATGGTTCGTTCCACAAGGTAGTGCATCTGCCAAAACCTGCTTCATTTTTCCAGATCTCTAGATTTGGTCACATTTTAAAGATTTGCCATTTTGAGGACATTAGATTCAAAATTAGCTTCTGCCTATTTCTGGGAAAAATGTTCCAAACTGTCCAAACTAGTCACCTACCAATTTTCATGAATTTTCAGCATCATTTTCCTTGCTAAACTTACCTCGAACAGACTGGTCAGAGAGCAGTCAACAATTTCGACTTCACCTAGCATCATTTTCAAGCCAAGATCTTGCCATGCATGGTTGTTTAAGCTTATGAACGACCATATATCTCAAGTACATAAGCAAATACACACATTTATGAGCATGCATGTGAATTTTTGAAGAGTTTTCAAAAAGTTTTAACCCTCACCTTAGCAATCAACCAAAAGATGCTCAAAAACTTGTTGAAGCTTCAAATCTCTTCTTCTTCTTGCTTACCCGAGATTCCAACTTGGTTTCTCTATTTTTCCTAGCCTAGTGATCAATCTCTTAGCACATGCATGAGGTTAGAACAAGAAGAAAAGAAATGGAAGCCAAGAAAACTTACCTATGCCGAAAATGGTGACTCAATGCTTGCATGTGTGTTTCTTGCATCCTAGCTTGCTTGGGTGCGTTTCTTTGCTTGTGGTTTGTCTTGATGCACCTTAGGATGATGAAGATGAGCTAAGAGGTGGAGAGAACTCAGCCAAAACCGAAATGGAGAGAGAAAATGAGAGGGAAGTGAGAGAAATTGAGAGAAAATGAGAGAATATGACAAAAGTGATGGCTTTGCAATTTTTTTGAGCATATGGTCAGCCTTGGGCATACAAATTCAGAATTTTTGTGTCTTCAAGGAGTATTTTGAAATGGCTAGCATGGGCATGGTGCACTTGGTCGAAAATGGAGGAGATTTGAGGAGAATTTGAGCAATTTTTTATGCATTGTGTTAAGTGTTTTGTCATAGTTTGTCTAGGACTAATTTTTTTTATGCATTTGTGTCATTAGAATTGTCATAGGAATGTTGGGAAATGAGGGAATCTAGGTAGAATAAAATATAGGAATGTTTGTTGATGAGTTGAATTATGAATAGAATAATAGTTAGTGGGAAATGTATGAATAGTTTAGTATTATTTTATTGTTAGTGGAGTTTGTAGAGAATTTGAATTAGGAATATAATATTGGTTAGTGGATTGTGTAGGATTATTTTAGTGTCTAGTGCTTTGTGTAGGATTCTTTCTTGATCAACGTGGTGGCACGGATTCCTAGGTCTAGGGCACGAATTACGAGGTAGACACGAACTACGAGGTAAGACATGAACTTCATGACTAATGCACGTACTTCAAGATAAATGCATGGATTCTAATGCAAATGCACGCAAATCAAGGCATGACTCTATATCTAGGTTAAGGTACGCAGTTCAAGGTTAGGGCACATGAAATGAGGTAACGCGCGTACAACGAGGTCAGGGCACGTATTTTTAGGTACCGCATGTGAGTCGGGGATTAGGGCACACTATTCTAGGTCAAGGCACGTATGACGACGTATACACAAAAACCAAGACAGGACACGTAATCCAAGGTCGGTCATTTAATTTTAGGTCTAAGACACGCAAATTGAGGTAGGACACGTTATTCGGGGTCGGGCCTCACATCCTCCCCTCCTTAAAAGAATTTCATCCCGAAATTCATTCTTACTTGTTAAGGTCATTTAGACGGATTCCGACCCTTGTTATTCTTCCTACTCCGGTTCATCCCGTATTTGGTGATCTCTTACCACAACCAATTCACTTCCTATGTTTCTCCAATCATTTAGTTCGGTGTGACCTTCACAATTACAGTTCTTTCCTTTGAACGACTCTATTCCTTCTATTTGATCTTAAGGTCATGTTCATTAACTAAGGTTAGAGTCTTCAAACATAGTCATCAAAGTTGTATCGGTATTCTAACAATATAACAATAACTCTAAAATCATGACTCATGTTGTGTCAATCTCGCATTCATACCTCAAAAGGAATATCACAATAATTCCATGATCCTAGGGTGACATACGCTAATTTCAAGATGATAGGTCTATATCCGATTTACATATCCTATCTACTAGCTTCAGAACTGTTATCACATAGGTCATACACAAGTTACGGATCATTTCCACGATACGACCCTATTTTCAGGTTGAACTCACCAAATAAACTAATCCATCTCAATTCGTCATCTATCGGTAGTATCATAGTTCTTATCTTGAAGGTACATTGGATTAGTAAATCTTCTAATGACTAGTCCCCCGATTACAGACTCCTATTCACTAATCTCCTTTCCCGGCTTCGTTAACCTTCAAGCTCATAATCAAGAAGAAAGACCGTTGAGATTCATTAAACTCGAATTCTATGGTTTATTAAGTATCATAAACAAATTGCCATCGAAATTGCATGGGTAAACTAATCATGTTACACTAGTTCAACTCTTACAAGTAAAATTCATTAGCTTGTGATCTACAATTTATTTCCTTATTCGAATCTCTATCTTCAAGTCACGAGACTTCAGAATTTTCTTTTAATCTTATCCAAAACTCCTAAGGCGAATAGTTTCAATCTCAAATAAATTCTACTCACCTCAATCCAAGGTTACGTCATACTTAAGAAGACAATGGTCCTACTCATTTAGCGACCTAGTCATTCCTTCGAATATTTAATGCTCGCAAATATATCTTCGACATTAATGTTACTAAGCTGGGTTCATCGCCATGTAAGTGATATCAATGCTCTACTAGGTTACCGGCCGTACAACAACAATCCTAGGACTATAAATGGGTGCCGAAATGACCGAGCTCATAAAATACTTACACGAGATAACTTCAAGGTTGTATCAACATAAGAATTATGACCACGAGGCATCCTTCAACATAACCTAATAGAACTTCAAAAGTAATCAACCACTTATTTAACTATTACTACAAGATTCACCCCTCTTATTCAACGACCACAATTCGAAGTCTACCGATCGCTAGTTTCTAGGTGTGAAACGGTGCACATAATACAGTTGTCTAACAATGGTCTCTTAGGTCATTATGACTCTAATTCACATCTATCTTAACTTTATGAAATCTTACTCTTCCCATTTACATGTTCAGCTAGGCTAAGAGCGTCAAGACTCGTCAACCTTAGGTCCTAGGGTTTACCATGAATCATCATGCATACTCACTATTCGCTATTTAGGATTTCAAATCATACCCTAACAACTCCACTTTGCAACCAGATGTTTAATATCATTTCCATGGTTTATATAATAGGTCCATCGGTTTTACTTAAGGATATATGCTTTCCAACATCCTCTAGGGTATCTAAACAACGAGTGTATAGAATGACTTACTTGCATAATCACAACTAAACCTGAGAGGCACCAAATTAATACCATGATTCTAAATATCACCGATATCCAACTTAGGACCTTTAGCAACGTTAGTCATCTAATGCACAATTCAATTCCTTACACTTCTATCCGACCTAACATTTTAGGTGCAGTTTTACAAACACGAGTTCTAGCTACGTGAATTCCTCGATTCCAACATCCTTATATCTTGTTATATTAAAGAATCATCAACCTTGTTAAACTCAGTCTCCATAGGTGCCTACATGTCTTGATGTTATCCATTGTTAACTCACTTAAATACGTTATCCATGACTTAATAATCTAACCCCTAAAAGTAAACTATTGTTAACTTCCACGAATTCACCTCTTAATTTCTAGGTTATGATCTTATTATTGAGTGAACTTGAAACTCGTTAATATACAGCTTATTAGGTTCAATGATGCTTAATTTCAATCAAGTAAGGATTCAATCATATAATTAGTCTATTATACCATTTTAAGATTTAAGAATTTGATTCAAAAGCAACTCCTAAGTCAAACTTCCATTATAAGCATGTGAACATATATATACTACTCCACATCTCCAATAGTATATTCTTATATTTAAGGAAAGTTGTATGTCCTTAACATTTATTCTTGAACCATAATTAGAAGAACGGTTTGACGGAATTAAGAACTTTATAGCTATAAAATTGATAACTTAATCACAGGCATGTGTATTCCAAAGATAAATAGATAATTTTACCTCAACAATTATACCTGTGCTACGCATTTTTTACATATGCATATCCAATAATACATACTACCCATCGAGTACCTGTGAAGATGCGAGAAATCTCTAACCAAGCCTTTCGTTCGTCCTGCATAAATTCACTTCCCTGAAAGTCCTAATTCTAACTATCTATGCGTATAAACAGTCATTCATGGTTATATAACATGCACATGTATCAAGGAAGGAGTATAAAAGCATGCATGCATTATTGAGGGCACTAACGTGTCGGTGTGCATGACACATAATACATATAGTCCACAAAGGCACATAGTATTCAATTCTCAAAGCAATTAAAGCACATTAGCACACATTAACACATATAAACAAGACATCATAATTACCTTAGGGCTTCTACCCATGGTCCGAGAGTTGAACCCGACCAACGCCTAGTTAGTAAACTAAGCTCTGATACCATTCTAATATACGGTGTCACGCCCCAACCCGACCTATAGAGGCTAGACTAGGGTGTGAGCTAAACGTTCAGGACATGTCACATACTTAACCATTGATGAAGATTTAACACTTAACGTTTTGGCCTAAACTCCAAAATCTTCTGGAAAACTGGCAGCATAACGGTTGTAATTGGGCTCTTTGGTTTGACCTAATTCTCTAAATGCCTCAATTATTCCAATCATTAATCCAATTCCATTAAGGACTCCTATTTGACACCAACCGATTTGCCTACTGGTTTATCTTGAAAGTCTCGTTTGGTCAATAAGCTTAACATGATAACTATGTCCCGTTTATTTGTCAATTTCCTATCATGCAAGTACCTATTATCCTTTAGGTTGCAAATGAGCACCTAAGTGAAATTAGATAGAATTAACTTAGTTGATTGTTCATCTAGTGGTTTGAATGCCTATGATAACTACTAATTAAGAAAACGAAAGCAAACAACCAAATAAAAGTTCGTCCGGTTATAGATAGTACAATCCCAGAATTAGACCCAAATTACAATGGGGTCATTCACATCAATAAAATGAACATTTTGCAATCAAACATAACATGCTTATAGCAACCACTTTCAGGCAAGGCACAAAAGCACGTAGGGACAGGCAATCACTCCAAGGAATCATCGTTAAGCACGTTGTCCTTGGGTATCTGTACATGTTGTTCTTCACCTGTGATGAAAAAGAGGGTGAGTCCTTATGAACTCAGCGAGGGGGAACGAGAAATACGTTTTGAAACTCATTTTCCAGTTCAACTTATGAAAATCCTTTTTGCAAGCATGAACACAACAGAAATATAAGTATAGAAACAGGAATACCGGTCTTTCCTCCCTGAGGTTCTCTAGGAACCAAGCGAGAGTACTTATACACATAGTAAAAAGGATACAATGAGCTTTTTCTCTCAGATCAGTTCCAGGATCAGGTGTTACGGCCGACTTCAAATCATCCCCCAAACACGCCAGGTGGGTATACTCCGGATGTACCCCGAAATCCTACGACCCAACTCTCCGATGAAGTCTAGCCCCCAAGCGAGAGAGGGAATGGGACCATGGTAGTCACAGGTACACCGGCAAGCCCGATGCCGCCCGTTGTGCGTGATCGCTACCATGCCAACAGGAAAGGTTGCAACCTTGTATGCAATGCACATTTATGACAGGTAATATATCACAGTAGGAGGACAACAAAGTAGGTTACCTCCGGACAGTCATAAGATTGCACATTGACCAAGTAAACAGGCAGGGCACGATAAAACAAGTAATATATCATAGTAGGAGGACAACAAAGTAGGTTGCCTCCAGACAGTTATAAGATTGCACATTGACAAGTAAACAAGCAGGGCACGATAAGACATGAAATTTCACTTGAAAGGCATATAGAGTTATATGAAAATTAAACGGGCAGCCATGTAACACATGTAAAACAGGCCATATCACTCATTACGAAGCCCACGTGATCAAGTGATAAGATTATTCAACATGCAATGACATCAATCATGGGTTCGAGTAAGAAAAGCTTATTTGTCAACATGCAATGGTCAAAATCACATTTGAAGTTATAAGACATTTACCGGCAGCCCACTAAGCATAAAATTTCCACACAATTTCCAAATGATCAACACTTAGCAAGAATACCTAGTCATTAGGGTTTCCGTTTCATGCTTAACCGTGTGATTAAAACCCTAAGTCAACTCAAAATCATTCTCAAGTCATGCATCATTCGATTCAAACATCCTCAAGTACTCAAAACAGTCCACACAACACACCAACACCACAATTCCAAGCAATTAGTACCACAAGAGAGGTTACAACAATTTTCCAAGCATATAGCTAAGTGAAACCTTTACTGCCATAGGCTGTTTTCTCACAATCAATAGGATAATCAAACAAACTCCAAATACAGTGAATAAGATGTCAAATTAAAGCTTAACAAGTTTACTAAAATCAGAAACAAACCTTGCATCAATTGGAGTTCGGGATCATTAGATATAGCCGAAACAGTGGAATAGCACAAAACTGTCCAGATTTGCACACTTTTCAGAAATTGTCATTTTTGAGGTCCTTAGGGTCAGTCTTAGCCTTGGTCCATTTTTGACAAATTGCGCAGAACTGAAAAATCTAGCGGCACACCAAATTTCATGCATTTTGGACATCATTTACTTAGTCAAATATGGTTCGTTCCACAAGGTCAGTGCATCTGCCAAAACCTGCTTCATTTTTCCAGATTTCCAGATTTGTCACATTTTAGAGATTTGCCATTTTGAGGACATTAGATTCCAAATTATCTTCGGCCTATTTCTGGGAAAAATGTTCAAAACTGTCCAACCTATTCACCTACCAATTTTCATGAATTTTAAACATCATTTTCCTTGCTAACCTTACCTCGAGCAGACTGGTCAGAGAGCTGTCAACAATTTCGACTTCACCTAGCGTCATTTTCAAGCCAAGATCTTGCCATGCATAGTTGTTTAAGCTTATGAACGACCATATAGCTCAAGTACAGAAGCAAATACACACATTTATGAGCATGCAAGTGAATTTTTGAAGAGTTTTCAAAAAGTTTTAACCCTCACCTTAGCAATCAACCAAAAGATGCTCAAAAACTTGTTGAAGCTTCAAATCTCTTCTTCTTCTTGCTTAGCCGAGATTCCAACTTGGTTTATCTATTCTTCCTAGCCTAGTGATCAATCTCTTAGCACATGCATGAGGTTAGAACAAGAAGAAAAGAAATGGAAGCCAAGAAAACTTACCTAGGCCGAAAATGGTGACTCAAAATGCTTGCATGTGTGTTTCTTGCGTCCTAGCTTGCTTGGGTGAGTTTCTTTGCTTGTGGTTTGTCTTGATGCACCTTAGGATGATGAAGATGAGCTAAGAGGTGGAGAGAACTCAGCCAAAACCGAAATGGAGAGAGAAAATGAGAGGGAAGTGAGAGAAAATGAGGGAAAATGAGATAATATGACAAAAGTGATGGCTTTGCAATTTTTTTGAGCATATGGTCAGCCTTGGGCATACAAATTCAGAATTTTTGTGTCTTCAAGGAGTATTTTGAAATGGCTAGCATGGGCATGGAGCACTTGGTCGAAAATGGAGGAGATTTGAGGAGAATTTGAGCAATTGTTTATGCATTGTGTTAAGTGTTTTGTCATAGTTTGTCTAGGACTAATTTTTTTTATGCATTTGTGTCGTTAGAATTGTCATAGGAATGTTGGGAAATGAGGGAATCTAGGTAGAATAAAATATATGAATGTTTGTTGATGAGTTGAATTATGAATAGAATAATAGTTAGTGGGAAATGTAGGAATAGTTTAGTATTATTTTATTGTTAGTGGAGTTTGGAGAGAATTTGAATTAGGAGTATAATATTGGATAGTGGAGTGTGTAAGATGATTGTAGTGTCTAGTGCGTTGTGTAGGATTCTTTCTTGATCAACGTGGTGGCACGGATTCCTAGGTCTAGGGCACGAATTACGAGGTAGACACAAACTACGTGGTAAGACACGACCTTCAAGACTAATGCACGTACTTCAAGATAAATGCACTGATTCTAATGCAAATGCACACAAATCAAGGCATGA
This sequence comes from Ehretia macrophylla, assembly GCA_037974665.1. Taxonomy (NCBI): domain Eukaryota; kingdom Viridiplantae; phylum Streptophyta; class Magnoliopsida; order Boraginales; family Ehretiaceae; genus Ehretia; species Ehretia macrophylla. Next base: position 85,017,056 of record CM075765.1, on the reverse strand, counting down.
CTCTATATCTAGGTTAAGGTACGCAATTCAAGGTTAGGGCACACGAAACGAGGTAACACACGTACATTGAGGTCAGGGCACGTATTTCTAGGTATCGCAAGTGAGTTGGGGATTAGGGCACACTATTCTAGGTCAAGGCACGTATGACGAGAAATGCACGAAAACCAAGACAGGACACGTAATCCAAGGTCGGTCATTTAATTTTAGGTCTAAGGCACGCAAATCGAGGTAGGACACGTTATTCGTGGTCGGGCCTCACAACACCCGTCATGTTGAGGGCACAATTCGTTTATGTGTTAATAGTTCACAGTCCCAGCGTAGAGAGATAGCCCATTCAAAAGGCCCAATGGGCTTAACGACAACCCATCCGCTTCAACAACGCAGCATCCTCGCAAGACGTGATATCGACGCATTGTAGGGCCCTCTAATGTCCCGCGAGTAATGTTGTCATCCTTTTAATAGCTCACGACATACGATCCAGGATCGAAAAATAGAGCAAAAGAAGAAAAGTGGCCAAAAACTGATGAAATTGTTCGATTTTGGGCTCCAAAAATGGGCACAGCGAGCAGGCTCGCTGCATCCCTCGTAGAGCTCTCGGAGAGGTTTCCAACAGTATGCTGTGCGCCGCGTAAGTCCTTACGGATCAAAAGTTATAGGCACCGGAGCGACGGAGACATGGTCACAAGCCCTACGCCCTCGGTTTGCGGGCCCAACCTCTAGGTGAAGCGAAGTTGTCATGCCCAAGGTGTCGTGGGATTCGGTAATAGAAATTTGGAAGATAAAGTATCTTGGCAACCCTAACAAGGGCAAAAAAAATTGAAAATGGGGGTGCTACACGAGGACTTTCCCGGTGGTTACCCATCCTAGTACTACTCTCGCCCAAGCACGCTTAACTTCGGAGTTCTGATGGGATCCTGTGTATTAGTGCTGGTATGATGGCACCCGTCATGTTGAGGGCATAATTCCTTTATGTGTTAACGGTTCACAGTCCCAGCCTAGAGAGATGGCCTATTCAAAAGGCCCAAAGGGCTTAACGACAACCCATCCACTTCAACAATGCAACGTCCTCTCAAGACGTGATATCGACGCGTTGTAGGGCCATCTAATGTCCCGTGAGTAACGTTGTCGTCCATTTAATAGCTCACGACGTACGATCCGGGACGGAAAAACAGAGCAAAAGAAGAAAAGTGGACGAAAACTGATGAAAACGTTCGATTTTGGTCTCCAAAAACGGACACAGCGAGCAGGCTGGCTGCCTGCATCGTAGGGCTCTCGGAGAGGTTTCCAACAGTATGCTGTGCGCCGCGTAAGTCCTTACAGATCAAAAGTTATGGGCACCGGAGCGATGGAGACCTGGTCACAAGCCCTACGCCCTCGGTTTGCGGGCCCAACCTCTACGTGAAGCGAAGATGTCTTGCCCAATATGCCGTGGGATTCGGTAATAGAAATTTGGTGGATAAAGTATCTTGGCAACCCTAACCAAGGCATAAAAAATTGAAAAGGGGGGTGCAACACGAGGACTTCCCAGGGGGTCACCCATCATAGTACTGCTCTCGCCCAAGCACGCTTAAATTCCGAGTTCTGATGGGATCCAGTGCATTAGTGCTGGTATAATCGCACCCGTCATGTTGAGGGCACAATTCCTTTATGTGTTAACGGTTCACAGTCCGAGCGTAGAGAGATGGCCCGTTCGAAAGGCCCAATGGGCTTAACGACAACCCATCTGCTTCAACAACGCAGCATCCTCGCAAGACGTGATATCGACGTGTTGTAGGGCCCTCTAATGTCCCGCAAGTAACGTTGTCGTGCTTTTAATAGCTCACGATGTACGACCTGGGACGGAAAAACAGAGCAAAAGAAGAAAAGTGGCCGAAAATAGATAAAAACGTTCGATTTTGGGCTCCAAAAATGGGCACAGCGAGCAAGCTGGCTGCCTCCATTGTAGAGCTCTCGGAGAGGTTTCCAACTGTATGTTGTGCGCTGCGTAAGTCCTTACGAATCAAAAGTTATGGGCACCGGAGCGACGGAGACCTGGTCACAAACCCTACGCCCTCAGTTTGCGGGCCCAGCCTCTACGTGAAGCGAAGTTGTCTTGCCCAAGGTTCCGTGGAATTCGGTCATAGAAATTTGGAGGATAAAGTATCTTGGAAACCCTAACCAGAGCAAAAAAAAATTGAAAAAGGGGGTGCAACACACGAACTTTCGAGGGGGACACCCATCCTAGTACTACTCTTGCCCAAGCACGCTTAACTTCGGAGTTTTGTTGGGATCCGGTGCATTAGTGCTGGTATGATCGCACCCGTCATGTTGAGGGCACAATTCCTTTATGTGTTAACGGTTCAAAGTCCCAGCGTAGAGAGATGGCCTATTCAAAAGTCCCAATGGACTTAACGACTACACATCTGCTTCAACAACGCAGCATCTTCGCAAGACTTGATATCGACGCGTTATAGGGCCCTCTAATATAACGCGAGTAACGTCGTCGTCCTTTTAATAGCTCACGACGTACGATCCGAGACGAAAAAATAGAGCAAAAGAAGAAAACTAGCAGAAAACTAACGAAAACGTTCGATTTTGGGCTCTAAAAAGGGGCAAATCAAGCAGGCTGGCTGCCTCCATTGTAGAGCTCTTGGAGAGCTTTCCAACGGTATGCTGTGCGCCGCGTAAGTCTTACGGATGAAAAGTTATGGGCACCGGAGTGACGGAGACCTGGTCACAAGCCCTACGCCCTCGGTTTGCGGGCCCAGCCTCTACGTGAAGCGAAGTTGTCTTGCCCAAGAAGCCGTGGGATTCGGTAATAGAAATTTGGTGGATAAAGTATCTTGGCGACCCTAACCAGGGCATAAGAAATTGAAAAGGGGGTGCAACACGAGGACTTCCCAGGGGGTCACCTATCCTAGTGCTACTCTCGCCCAAGCACGCTTAACTTTGGAGTTCTGATGGGATCCGGTGTATTAGTGCTTGTATGATCGCACCTGTCATGTTGAGGGCACAATTCCTTTATGTGTTGACGGTTCACAGACCCAGCCTAGAGAGATAGCCCATTCAAAAGGCCCAATGGGCTTAACGACAACCCATCCGCTTCAACAACGAAGCATCCTCGCAAGACGTGATATCGACACGTTCTAGGGCCACTAATTTCCCCCAAGTAACGTTGTGGTCATTTTAATAGCTCACGACGTACGATCCGGGACGGAAAAACAGAGCAAAAGAAGAAAAGTGGCCAAAAACTGATGAAAAGGTTCAATTTTGGGCTCCAAAAATGGGAACAGCATACAGGCTAACTGCCTTCGTCGTAGAGCTCTCAGAGAGCTTTCCAACGGTATGCTGTGCACCGAGTAACTCTTTACGGATCAAAAGTTATGGGCACCGGAGCGACGGAGACCTTGTCACAAGCCCTACGCCCTCGGTATGCAGGCCCAGCCTCTACGTGAAGCGAAGTTGTCTTGCCCAAGGTGCCGTGGGATTCGGTAATAGAAATTTGGTGGATAAACTATCTTGGCAACCCTAACCAGGGCAAAAAAAAATTGAAAAGGGGGGGTGCAACACGAGGACTTCGCAATGGGGTCACTCATTCTTGTACTACTCTCGCCCAAGCATGTTTAACTTCGGAGTTCTGATGGGATCCGGTGAATTAGTGCTGGTATGATCGCACCCGTCATATTGCGGGCATAATTCCTTTATGTGTTTACGGTTCACAGTCCCAGCCTAGAGAGATGTCCCATTCAAAAGGCCCAATGGGCTTAACGACAACCCATCAACTTCAACAACGTAGCATCCTCGCAAGACGTGATATCGACGCGTTGTAGGGCCCTCTAGAGTCTCGCGAGTAACGTTGTCGTCCTTTTAATAGCTCACGACGTACGATCCGGGACGGAAAAATAGAGCAAAAGAATAAAAATGGCCGAAAATAGATGAAAACGTTCAATTTTGGGCTCCAAAAAGGGGCAAAGCAAGCATGCTTGCTACCTCTGTTGTAGAGCTCTCGGAAAGCTGTCCAACGGTATGCTGTGCGCCGCGTAACACCTTATGGATCCAAAGTTATGGGCACCGGAGCGACAGATACCTGGTCACAAGCCCCACGCCCTCGGTTTACGGGCCCAACCTCTACGTGAAGCGAAGTTGTCTTTCCCAAGGTGCCGTGGGATTCGGTAATAGAAATTTGGTGGATAAAGTATCTTGGCAACCCTAACCAGGGCAAAAAAAAATTGAAAAGGGGGGTGCAACACGAGGACTTCCGAAGGGGTCACCCATCCTAGTACTACTCTCGCCCAAGCACGCTTAACTTCGGAGTTCTTATGGGATCTGTTGGATTAGTGCCTGTATGATCGCGCCCGTCATGTTGAGGGCACAATTCCTTTATGTGTTAACTGTTCAGAGTCCCAGCCTAGAGAGCTGGCCCATTCAAAAGGCCCAATGGGCTTAACGACAACCCATCCGCTTCAACAACGCAGCGTCCTCGCAAGACGTGATATCGACGCATTGTAGTTCCTTCTAATGTCCCGCGAGTAACATTGTCTTCCGTTTAATAGCTCACGACGTACGATCCGGGTCGGAAAAACAAATCAGAAGAAAAAAAGTGGCCGAAAATTGATGAAAACGTTCGATTTTGGGCTCCAAAAATAGGTACAGCGTGCAGGCTAGCTGCTTCCATCGTAGAGCTCTTGGAGAGCTTTCCAATAGTATGCTGTGCGCCGCATAAGTCCTTACGGATCCAAAGTTATGGGCAACGGTGCGATGGAGACCTGGTCACAAGCCCTACCCCCTCTGTTTGCAGGCCCAGCCTCTACGTGAGGCGAAGTTGTCTTGCCCAAGGTACCGTGGGATTCGGCAATAGAAATTTGGTGGATAAAGTATCTTGGCAACCCTAACCAGGGCATAAAAAATTGAAAAGGGGGGTGCAACACGAGGACTTCCCAGGGGGTCACCCATCCTAGCACTACTCTCGCCCAAGCAAGCTTAACTTCGGAGTTCTGATGGGATCCGGTGCATTAGTGCTGGTATGATAGCACCCGTCATGTTGAGGGCACAATTCCTTTATGTGTTAACGGTTCACAGTCCCAGCCTAGAGTGATGGCCCATTCAAAAGGCCCAATGGGCTTAATGATAACCCATCCGGTTTAACAACGCAGCATCCTCGCAAAACGTGATATTGACGCATTGTAGGGCCCTCTAATGTCCCGCAAGTAACGTTGTCGTCCTTTTAATAGCTCTCGACGTACGATCCGGGACGGAAAAACAAAGCAAAAGAAGAAAACTTGTCGAAAATTGTTCGAAACGTTCAATTTTGGGCTCCAAAAATGGGCATAGCGAGCAGGCTAGCTACCTCCGTCGTAGAGCTCTCGGAGAGCTTTCCAACGGTATGCTGTGCGCCGCGTAAGTCCTAACGGATCAAAAGTTATGGGCACCGAAGCTACGGAGAACTGGTCACATGCCCTGCACCCTCGGTTTGCTGGCCCAGCCTCTGCGTGAAGCGAAGTTGTCTTGTCCACGGTGCTGTGGGATTCGGTAATAGAAATTTGGTGGACAAAGTATCTTGGCAACCCTAACCAGGGCAAAAAAAATTGAAAAGGGGTGTGCAACACGAGGAATTCCAAGGGGGTCACCCATCCTAGTACTACTCTCGCCCAAGCACGCTTAACTTCGGAGTTCTGATGGGATCCGGTGCATTAATGCTGGTATGATCGCACACGTCATGTTGAGGGCACAATTCTTTATGTGTTAACGGTTCACAGTCCTAGCCTAGAGAGATGGCCCATTCAAAAGGCCCAATGGGCTTAACTACAACCCATCTGCTTCAACAACGTAGTATCCTCGCAAGACGTGGCATCGATGCATTGTAGGGCCCTCTAATGTCCCGCGAGTAACGTTGACGACCTTTTAATAGCTCACGACGTACCATCCGTGACGAAAAAATAGAGCAAAAGAAGAAAAGTGGCCGAACACTGATGAAAACGTTCGATTTTGTGCTCCAAAAAGGGCACAATGAGCAAGCTAGCTGCCTCCATCGTAGAGCTCTCGAAGAGCTTTCCAACGGTATTCTGTGCACCGCGTAAGTCCTTACGGATCAAAAGTTATGGGCACCGGAGCGACGAAGACCTGGTCACAAGCCCTACGCCCTCGGTTTGCTGGGCCATCCTCTACGTGAAGCGAAGTTGTCTTGTCCAAGGTGCCGTGGGATTCGGTAATAGAAATTTGGTGGATAAAGTATCTTGGCAACCCTAACCAGGGCAAAAAAAATTGAAAAGGGGGGTGCGACACGAGGACTTCCAAGGGGTTCACCCATCTTAGTAGTACTCTCGCCCAAGCATGCTTAACTTCGGATTTCTGATGGGATCCGGTGCCATAGTGCTGGTATGATCCCACCCGTCATGTTGAGGGCACAATTCCTTTATTTGTTAACGTTTCACAGTCCCAGCCTAGAGAAATGGCCCATTCAGAAGGCCCAATGGGCTTAACGACAACCCATCCGCTTCAACAACGCAGCGTCCTTGCACTACGTGATATCGACGCGTTGTAGGGCCCTCTAATGTCCCGCGAGTAAGGTTGTCGTCCTTTTAATAGCACAGGACGTACGCTTCGGGACAGAAAAATAGAGCAAAAGAAGAAAAGTGGACAAAAACTGATGAAAACGTTCGATTTTGGGCTCCAAAAACCGGCACAGCGAGCAGGCTGGCTGTCTCCGTCGTAGAGCTCTCGGAGAGCTTTCCAATGGTATGCTGTGTGCCGCGTAAGTTCTTACCGATCCAAAGTTATGGGCACCGGTGCGATGGAGACCTGATCACAAGCCCTACGCCCTCGGTTTACGGGCCCAGCCTCTACATGAAGCGAAGTTGTCTTGCCCAAGGTGCCGTGGGATTCAGTAATAGAAATGTGGTAGATAAAGTATCTTGGCAACCCTAACCAGGGAAAAAAAAAATTGAAAAGGGATGTGCAACACGAGGACTTCCGAGGGGGTCACCCATCCTAGTACTACTCTCGCTCAAGTACGCTTAACTTCAGATTTTTGATGGGATCCGGTGTATTAGTGCTGGTATGATCACACCCGTCATATTGAGGGCACAAATCCTTTATATGTTGACGGTTCACAGTCCCACCCCAGAGACATGGCCCATTCAAAAGGTCCAATAGGCTTAATGACAAACCATCCGCTTCAACAACGCAACATCCTCGCAAGACGTGATATCGACTTGTTGTAGGGCCCTCCAATTTCCCGCGAGTAACGTTGTCATCCTTTTAATAGCTCATGACGTACGATCTAGGTTGAAAAAATAGAGCAAAAGAAGAAAAGTGGCTGAAAACTGATGAAAATGTTCGATTTTGTGCTCCAAAAACGGGCACAGCGAGCAGGCTAGCTGCCTTCGTCGTAAAGCTCTTGGAGAGCTTTCCAATGGTATGCTGTGCGCAGCATATGTCCTTACGGATCACAAGTTATAGGCACCGTAGCGTCGGTGACATGGTCACAAGCCCTACGCCCTCAGTTTACGGGCCCAACCTCTACGTGAATCGAAGTTGTCTTGCCCAAGGTACCGTGGCATTCGGTAATAGAAATTTGGTGGATAAAGTATCTTGGCGACCCTAACCAGGGCAAAAAAAATTGAAAAGGAGGGTGCAACACGAGGACTTCCCAGGGGGTCACCCATCGTAGTACTACTCTCGCTCAAGTACGCTTAATTTCGGAGTTCTGATGAGATCCGGTGGATTAGTGCTGGTATGATCGCGCCTGTCATGTTGAGGGCACAATTCCTTTATGTGTTAACGGCTCACAGTCCCAGCCTAGAGAGATGGCCCATTCAAAAGGACCAATGGGCTTAACCACAACCCATCCGCTTCAACAATGCAGCATCCTCGCAAGACGTGATATAGACGCATTGTAAGGCCCTCTAATGTCCAACGAGTAAGGTTGTCGTTCTTTTAATAGCTCACGACGTACGATGCAGGAGGAAAAAACAGAACAAAAGGAGAAAAGTGGCCGAAAACTGATGAAAACGTTCGATTTTGGGCTCCAAAAATAGGCACAGCATGCAGGCTATCTACCTCCGTCGTAGAGCTCTTTGAGAGCTTTCCAACGGTATGTTGTGCGCCGCGTAAGTCCTTACGGATCCAAAGTTATGGGCGCCGGAGCGACGGAGACCTAGTCACAAGCCCTACGCCCTCGGTTTGCAGGCCCAGCCTCTACGTGAAGCGAAGTTCTCTTGCCCAAGGTGCCGTGGGATTCGGTTATAGAAATTTGGTGGATAAAGTATCTTGGCAACCCTAACCAGGGCAAAAAAAATTGAAAAGGGTGGTGTAACACGAGGACTTCCCAGGGAGTTACCCATCCTAGTACTACTCTCGCCCAAGCACGCTTAACTTCGGAGTTCTGATGGGATACGGTGCATTAGTGGTGGTATGATCGCACCCTTCATGTTGAGGTCACAAATCCCTTATGTGTTAACGGTTCACTGTCCCAGCCAAGAGAGATGACCCATTCAAAAGAACCAATAGGCATAACGACAACCCATCTGCTTCAACAACGCAGCATCTTCACAAGGCGTGATATCGACGCATTGTAAAGCCCTCTAATGTCCCGTGAGTTAGGTTGTCATCCTTTTAAAAGCTCACGACGTACGATCTGGGATGGAAAAATAGAGCAAAAGAAGAAAAGTGGGCGAAAATTGATGAAAATGTTCGATTTTGGGCTCCAAAAAATGGGCACAGCGTGCAGGCTAGCTGCCTCCGTCGTTGTGCTCTAGGAGAGCTTTCCAACGTTATGCTGTGCACCGCGTAAGTCCTTATGGATCCAAAGTTATGGGCACCAGAGCGACAGAGACCTGGTCACAAGCCCTACGGCCTCGGTTTGAGAGCCCAACCTCTACGTGAAGTGAAGTTGTCTTGCCCAAGGTACCGTGGGATTGGGTAGCAGAAATTTGGTGGATAAAGTATCTTGGCAACCCTAACCAGGGCAAAAAAAATTGAAAAGGGGGGTGCAACATGAGGACTTCCCAGGGGGTCACCCATCCTAGTACTACTCTCGCCCAAGCATGCTTAACTTTGGAGTTTTGATGGGATCCGGTGCATTTGTGTTGGTATGATCGTACCCGTCATGTTTAGGGCACAATTCCTTTATGTGTTAACGGTTCACAGTCTCAGCCTAGAGAGGTGGCTCATTCAGAAGGCCCAATGGGCTTAACGACAACCCATCCGCTTCAACAACGCAGCATCCTCGCAAGACGTGATATCGACGCGTTGTAGGGCCCTCTAATGTCCTACGAGTAACATTGTCGGCCTTTTAATAGCTCGAGACATACGATCCGGGATTAAAAAATAGAGTGAAAGGTGAAAAGTGTCCGAAAATTGATGAAAACGTTCGATTTTGGGCTCCAAAAATGGGCATAGCATGCAGGCTAGCTACCTCCGTCGTAGATCTCTCGGAGAGATTTCCAACGGTATGCTGTGCGCCGCGTAAGTCCTTACGGATCCAAAGTTATGGGCAACGGAGCGATGGAGACATGGTCACAAGCCCTACGCCCTCGGTTTGCGGGCCCAACCTCTACGTGAAGTGAACTTGTCAAGCCCAAGGTGCCGAGGGATTCGGTAATAGAAATTTGGTGGATAAAGTATCTTGGCAACCCTAACTGGGGCAAAAAAAAATTGAAAATGGGGGTGCAACACGAGGACTTCCCAGAGTTTTACCCATCCTAGTACTACTGCCGCCCAAGCACGCTTAACTTTGGAGTTCTGATGGGATCCGGTGCATTACTACTGGTATGATCACACCCGTCATGTTGACGGCGCAATTCCTTTATGTGTTAACGGTTCACTATCCCAGCCTAGAGAGATGGCCCATTCAAAAGGCCCAATGTGCTTAACGACAACAACATCCTCTTCAACAAGGCAGCATCCTTGCAAGATGTGATATCGACGCATTGTAGGGCCTTCTAATGTCCATTGAGTAACGTTGTCGTCCTTTTAATATGTCACGACGTACGATCCGGGACGAAAAAACAGAGCAAAAGAAGAAAACTGACCGAAAACTGATGAAAATGTTCGATTTTGGGCTCCTAAAACGGGCACAGCGAGCAGGCTGGTTGCCTCTGCCGTAGAGCTCTCGGAGAGCTTTCCAACGGTATGTTTTGCGCCTCGTAAGAACTTACGAATCAAAAATTATGGGCACCGGAGCGACGAAGACCTGGTCACAAGCCCTACGCCCTCGGTTTGCTGGCCCATCCTCTACGTGAAGCGAAGTTGTTTTGTCCAAGGTGCCGTGGGATTCGGTAATAGAAATTTGGTGGATAAAGTATCTAGGCAACCCTAACCAGGGCAAAAAAAATTGAAAAGGTGGGTGCAACACGAGGACTTCCAAGGGGGTCAGCCATCCTAGTACTACTCTCTCCTAAGCACGCTTAACTTCAGAGTTCTGATGGGATCCGGTGCATTAGTGCTGGTATGATCGCACCTTTCATGTTGAGGGTACAATTCCTTTATGTGTTAACGGTTCACAGTCCCAGCCTAGAGAGATGGCCCATTCAAAAGGCCCAATGGGCTTAATGACAACCTATCCGCTTCAAGAACGCAGCATCCTCGCAAGACGTGATATCGACGCATTGTAGGGCCCACTAATGTCCCGCGAGTAACGTTATCGTCCTTTTAATAGTTCACGACGTGCGATCTGGGATGAAAACATAGAGTAAAAGAAGAAAAGTGGCCGAAAACGGATGAAAACGTGCGATGTTGGGCTCCAAAAATGAGCATAGCGAGCAAGCTGGCTACCTCCGTCGTAGAGCTTTCAGCGAGCTTTCCAACGGTATGCTGTGCGCTGCGTAAGTCCTTACGGATCAAAAGTTATGGGCACTGGAATGACGAAGACTTGGTCACAAGCCCTACGCCCTCGGTTTGCGGGCCCAGCCTCTACGTGAAGCGAAGATGTCTTGTCCAAGGTGTCGTGGGATTCGGTAATAGAAATTTGGTGGATAAAGTACCTTGGCAACCCTAACCAGAGCAAAAAAAATTGAAAAGCGGGGTACAACACGAGGACTTCCTAGGGGGTCACCCATCCTAGTACTACTCTCGCCCAAGCACGCTTAATTTCGGAGTTCTGATGGGATCCGGTGGATTAGTGCTGGTATGATCACACCCGTCATGTTGAGGGCACAATTCCTTACTGTGTTAGCGGTTCACAGTCCCATCCTAGAGAGATGGCCCATTCAGAAGGCCCAATGGGCTTAACGACAACCCATTCTCTTCAACAACGCAGAATCCTCTCAAGACGTGATAACGAAGCATTGTAGGGCCCTCTAATGTCCCGCAAGTAACGTTGTCGTCCTTTTAACAGCTCACAACGTATGATCCGGGACAGAAAAACAGATCAAAAGTAGAAAAGTGGCCTAAAACTTACGAAAACGTCTGATTTTGGGCTCCAAAAACAGGTAAAGCGAGCAGGCTGGCTACCTTCGTCGTAGAGCTCTCGGATAGCTTTCCAATGGTATGCTGTGCGTCGCGTAAGTCCTTACAGATAAAAAGTTATGGGTACCGGAGCGACGAAGACTTGGTCACAAGCCCTACGCCCTCGGTTTGCTGGCCCAGCCTCTACGTGAAGCGAAGTTGTCTTGTCCAAGGTGCCATGGGATTTGGTAATAGAAATTTGGTGGATAAAGTATCTTGGCAACCCTAACCAGGGCAAAAAAAATTGAAAAGTAGGGTGCAACACGAGGACTTCCAAGGGGGTCACCCATCCTTGTACTACTCTCGCCCAACCACGCTTAACTTCGGAGTTCTGATGGGATCTAGTGCATTTGTGCTGTTATGATCGCACCCGTCATGTTGAGGGCACAATTCCTTTATGTGTTAACGGTTCACAGTCCCAGCCTTGAGAGATGGCCCATTGAAAAGGCCTAATGGGCTTAATGACAACCCATCCGCTTCAACAACGCAGAATCCTCGCAAGACGTCATATCGATGCATTGTAGGGCCCTCTAATATCGCGCGACTAACGTTGTCGTCCTTTTAATAGCTCACGACGTACGATACGGGATGAAAAAACAGAGAAAAGTGGGCAAAAACTTATGAAAATGTTAGATTTTGGGCTTCAAAAAAGGGCACAACGAGGAGGCTAGCTACCTATGTCGTAGAGCTCTCGGAGAGCTTTACAATGGTATGTTGTGCGCCGCTTAAGTCCTTACGGATCAAAAGTTATGGGCACCGCAGCGACGGAGAGCTGGTCACAAGCCCTACGCCCTCGGTTTGCGGGCCTAGCCTCTACGTGAAGCGAAGTTGTCTTGCCCAAGGTGCCGTGGGATTCGGTAATAGAAATTTGGTGGATAAAGTATCTTGGCAACCATAACCAGGGCAAAAAAAATTGAAAAGGGGGGTACAACACGAGGACTTCCTAGGGGGTCACCCATCCTAGCACTACTCTCGCCCAAGCACGCTTAATTTCGGAGTTCTGATGGAATCCGGTGGATTAGTGCTGGTATGATCGCACCCGTCATGTTGAGGGCACAATTCCTTTATGTGTTAACGGTTCATAGTCCCATCCTAGAGAGTGGCCCATTCAGAAGGCCCAATGGGCTTAACGACAACCCATCCGCTTCAACAACGTAGCATTCTCGCAAGACGTGAGATCGACGCATTGTAGGGCCCTCTAATGTCCCGCGATTAATGTTGTCGTCCTTTTAATAGCTCACGACGTACGATTCGGGGTGGAAAAATAGAGCAAAAGTAGAAAAGTGGCTGAAAACTAATGAAAACGTTCGATTTTAGGCTCCAAAAAGGGCACCGCGAGATAGCTAGCTGCCTCCGTCGTAGAGCTCTCGAAGAGCTTTCCAACGGTATGCTTTGCGCCGCGTAAGTCCTTACGGATAAAAAACTATGGGCACCGGAGCAACGGAGACCTGGTCACAAGCCCTACGCCCTCGGTTTGCGGGACCAGCCTCTACGTGAAGCGAAGTTGTCTTGCCCAAGGTGCCGTGGGATTCGGTAATAGAAATTTGGTGGATAAAGTATCTTGGCAACCCTAACCAGGGCAAAAAAAAAATTGAAAAAGGGGGTGCAACACGAGGACTTCCCAAGGGGTCACCCATCCTAGTACTAGTCTCGCTCAAGTACACTTAACTTTGGAGTTCTGATGGGATTCGGTGCATTAGGGCTGGTATGATTGCACCCGTCATGTTGAAGGCACAATTCCTTTATGTGTTAATGGTTCACAGTCCCAGCTTAGAGAGATGGCCCGTTCAAAAGGCCCAATGGGCTTAACGACAACCCATCCGCTTCAACAACGCTGCATCCTCGCAAGAAGTTATATCGACGCGTTGTAGGGCCCTCTAATATGCGGTGAGTAACGTTGTCGTCCTTTGAATCAATTACGACGTACGATCCGGGACAAAAAAATAGAGCAAAAGAAGAAAAGTGGCTTAAAACTGTTGAAAACGTTCGATTTTGGGCTCCAAAAAGGGCACAACGAGCAGGCCAACTGCCTCCATCGTAGAGCTCTCGGAGAGCTTTCCAACGGTATGCTGTGCGCCGTGTAAGTCCTTACGGATCTAAAGTTGTAGGCACTGGAGCGACGGAGACCTGGTCACTTGCCCTACGCCCTCGGTTTGCAGGCCCAGCTTCTACGTGAATCGAAGTTGTCTTGTCCAAGGTGCCATGGGATTCGGTAATAGAAATTTGGGGGATAAAGTATCTTGGCAACCCTAACCAAGGCAAAAAAAATTGGAAAGGGAGGTGCAACACGAGGACTTCCCAGGGGGTCACCAATCCTAGTACTACTCTCGCCCAAACATGCTTAACTTTGTAGTTCTGATGGGATCCGGTGCATTAGGGCTGGTATGATCGCACCCGTCATGTTGAGGGCACAATTCCTTTATCTGTTAACGGTTCACAGTCCCAGCCTAGAGAGATGGCCCATTCAAAAGGCCCAATGGGCTTAACGACAACCCATCCGCTTCAACAATTTAGCATTCTCGCAAGAGGTGATATCGACGCATTGTAGGGCCCTCTAATGTCCCGCGAGTAATGTAATACCCGAGCCCGGAATGTGAAAATTCTTTGTTTATTATTTTGAAAATTATATTTCCTTAAATTCTTTTAGAATTAATTGTTACTTCTTTGTTGTTGCAACGTGCATTGCATTTAGGGAGCGATAACTAGAGAACGGTTTCTAGTCCTTAGCAAATAGTGAAACTAGTATTTAGATGACTTAAATTGTATATTTTAATTGTTGCTAGCTGAAATTTATGTTGGTGATAGTTATTTTAGCTTAAAATGGATTGAAATAAGTCATTTTTGACCAATTTTAAGTAGTTGACCAAGGCTTGACCTTTGACCAAAGCCTTAGCACTTAAATAAGCTTAAAACAAAACAAAATAAAAATAAAATAGCAGCTGAAACAGAGAGCAGGCCGTGAGCTTCCAAGAGGAAAAAAAAACTTTCAACTTCCAATCGATCAATCTTCGCGTGAGCTTGTGCGGGGTTGTTACCGAGCCATCTAGCGTTATTTTCCTAGCGACTAGGAGTGCCTAAGGTGAGGGAATCATTTTATTTGCGCATTTAAATGTCAAGTGTATCAACTTTGTGATTTTTAGATTTTATATGTAGATTGTTGTTTAAAGCGTTTTGATGCTTCTAGAATGTTCCTTGGTAATTGTAGAATGTGTATTTATAGCTTTTTAACATTTTCTGCAGTTAAATGTTGAGATTGTAGTTTAAATTAGTTGTTGAATAGTATTTTATGAATAGTAAACCCTTGGAACAATGAAGTTGTTCCGTTATGCTGTCCGTTGATGTAGGAATGTGCTAGGTGTGCTAGAATGCCTAAATGCATGGTTTGTTTGGGTTGCGTAGCAGAAAAAATGAGAATTATGCCTTGGTGAAAGTCGGGGTCGTTTAGGTTGAGTTTGGTGTTTTCTCGTTTTGCGTGTTGGCATTGTTTCGAGAGGCCATTGAAGCACTTTTGGTGTGGATATGGCGTTGGTTGGGTGTTTGGTTGATATAGTTGTAGTTCTAATGAGTAAAGGGGGAAATCGGGACATTGCGTGAATTCTAGGGTTAAGTAGGGTTTCGGGGTCTTTAGACGTGCCTTATGGTGACCTAGGAGGATTGGCGAAGTCAGTTTCTAGAACTCGTGGCTCGTTTGGAAATGGTAGTGTTTTGATAGTTGGGGCCGATTGGTGATTTTGCTTATTTTCTTGATATTATGTCTATAGAATGCTTAGGGTTGCTTGATATACTTGTTTGAATTGATTTTGATTGGAATGCATATCAACTATTGCTATTGCGTGTGAGAGTAACCTACTTTGTTATTCTTCCACGTGTGGCTTTATTGCTCGTTTATCGCCTTGTGTTGAGTCTTGCATTGCATAGTGTCTCGCGCGTGAGTGATGGGCCTCTCTGGGTAGCCTCGGGTTGCCAGTGTTGGTTGCTCTAGCTCCGCTGCTATTCCCTCTTCTCGCTTGGGTTGCCTCCCAGGGAGATTTGGGTCGTAGGTTGATGGATACTTCCGGGGTATTCCAAACTAGTGTTATAAGGTGGTTTGGGCCGGCGCGTCGTCATCGAATTCGTGTTTGAAAATTGCTCGTGAAAAGAGTATCGTATCCTTTGAATGAGTGTTTACAGCTTTAAATACTTGCCTTGCTTTGTTGATGGCTTGTTGTATCTCTATATGATATTTGTATGTATTGCTTGACTAATTGCATTGCATACTCCTCTCATCTCCGTCCTTGAGACCAATTGCCCTCGCTGAGCAATAGTTTTTGCTCATTCCTCTTTATACTATATTTTTTACAGGAGTAGTTGAAGCAGACCCTCTTGAGGTAATTGAGGAGGAAGGACAGGTAGAGGTGTTCCTGTGATAGCACTTCTTTGCTTTGCTGGTGGTGGGTTACCATATTTTGTGCGAGCCTTGCTTGATATGTATATTGCTTGGATGTCGCTTAATTTTGAGGCTTGTAGCCTTGTATGTATTTTTTCTAGTTTGAGGCCTCTACGGTCTTATGTTGTATAAGTTGAAAAAATGTAAAGTTGTAAACTTATACTCTTGTGACTAGTAAGGAAATGCAAGCTAATGGAATTGATTAGTGGCATAAATACTTGTGTAGTATGCATATCATTTTTGGGTTGTAAAGTTGGTTAATAAGAAATGTATGTTTTAAAGAAAGTTGGTTGGTTTTAATTGTTTTATGGCTTTCGCAATTATTATGTTGATTTTAGGGTTTTCGGATCGTCCGCGGTACAGAGGAGACTCCGTCCGGGTGTCGAGTCCAGGCTTGGCCTTTTGCGGGGTAGGGTCAGGGCGTGACAAGTAACGTTGTCGTCCTTTTAATAGCTCACGACGTACGATCCGGGGCGGAAAAACAGAGCAAAAGAAGAAAAGTGGCCGAAAACTGATGAAAACATTCGATTTTGGGCTCCAAAAAGGGGCACAGTGAGCAAGCTGGCTGCCTCCGTCGTAGAGCTCTCGTAGAGCTTTCCAACGGTATGCTGTGTGCCGCGTAAGTCCTTACGGATCAAAAGTTATGGGCACTAGAGCAACAGAGACGTGGTCCCAAGCCTTACGGCCTAGGTTTACGGGCGCAGCCTCTACGTGAAGCGAATTTGTCTTGTCCAACGTGACGTGGTATTCGGTAATAGAAATTTGGTGGGTAAAGTATCTAGGCAACCCTAACCAGGGCAAAAAAAATTGAAATGGGGGGTGCAACACGAGGACTATGCAGGGGGTCACCCATCCTAGTACTACTCTCTCCCAAGCATGCTTAACTTCGGAGTTCTGATGGGATCCAGTGCATTAGTGCTGGTATGATCGCACCCGTCATGTTGAGGGCACAATTCCTTTATGTGTTAACGGTTCACAGTCCCAGTCTAGAGAGATGGCCCATTCAGAAGGCGCAATGGGCTTAACGACACCCCATCCACTTCAACAACGCAGCATCCTGACAAGACGTAATATCGACGTGTTGTAGTGCCCTCTAATGTCCCGCGAGTAATGTTGTCGTCCTTTTAATAGCTCATGACGTACGATCCGGGACAAAAAAATAGAGCAAAAGAAGAAAAATGGACGAAAACTGATGAAAACGTTTGATTTTGGGCTCCAAAAACGGGCACATCGAGCAGGCTAGCTGCCTCCGACCTAGAGCTCTCGGAGAGCTTTCCAACGGTATGCTTTGCACCGCGTATGTCCTTACGGATCATAAGTTGTGGCCACGGGGGCGACGGAGACCTGGTCACAAGCCCTACGCCCTCGGTTTATGGGCCCAGCCCCTACGTGAAGCAAAGTTGTCTTGTCCAAGGTGCCGTGGGAATCTGTAATAGAAATTTGGTGGATAAAGTATCTTGGCAACACTGACCAGGGCAAAAAAAATTGAAAAGGGGGGTGCAACACTAGGACTTCTTCGGGGGTCACCCATCCTAGTACTACTCTCGCCCAAGCATGCTTAACTTCGGAGTTCTGATGGGATCTGGTGCATTAGTTTTGGTATGATTGCAACCGTCATGTTGAGGGCACAATTCCTTTATGTGTTAACGGTTCACAGTCCTAGCCTAGAGAGATGGCCCATTGAAAAGGCCTAATAGGCTTAACGACAACCCATCTGCTTCAACAACGCTGCATCCTCGCAAGACGTGATATCGACGCGTTGTATGGCCTTCTAATGTCCCACGAGTAATGTTGTCGTCCTTTTAATAGCTCACGACATACGATCCGGGACGAAAAAATAGAGCAATAGAAGAAAAGTGGGCAAAAACTGATGAAAATGTTTGATTTTCGACTCCAAAAAGGGGCACAGCATGCAAGCTTGCTACCTCCCTCGTAGAGCTCTCGGAGAGCTTTTCAACGGTATGCTGTGTGCCGCGTAAGTCCTTACGGATAAAAAGTTATGGGCACCAAAGCGACAGAGACCTGGTCACAAGCCCTACGCCCTCGGTTTGCTGGCCCAGCCTCTACGTGAAGCAAAGTTGTCTTGTCCAAGGTGCCGTGGGATTCGGTAATAGGAATTTGGTGGATAAAGTATCTTGGCAACCCTAACCAGGGCAAAAAAAATTGAAAAGGGGGGTGCAACACGAGGACGTCCCAGGATGTCACCCATCCTAGTACTACTATCGCCCAAGCACGCTTAACTTCGGAGTTCTAATGGGATCCGGTGCATTAGTGCTGGTATGATAGCACACGTCAAGTTGAGGGCACAATTCTTTTATGTGTTAATGGTTCACAGTCCCAGCCTAGACAGATGGCCTATTCAAAAGGCCCAATGGGCTTAACGACAACCCATTCGATTCAACAACGCAGCATCCTCGCAAGACGTGATATCGACGTGTTGTAGGGCCCTCTAATTTACCCACGAGTAACGTTGTCGTCCCTTTAATAGCTCACGACGTACGATCCGGGACGAAAAAACAGAGCAAAAGAAGAAAAGTGGCCGAAAACTGATGAAAACGTTCGATTTTGGGCTCAAAAAAGGGCACAGTGTGCAGGCTTGCGACCTATGTCGTAGATCTCTCGGAGAGCTTTCCAACGGTATGCTGTGAGCCGCGTAAGTCCTTACAGATCAAAAGTTATGGGCACCGGAGCGACGGAAACGTCGTCACAAACCTTCCGCCCTCGGTTTGCGGGCCCAACCTCTACGTGAAGCGAAGTTATCTTGTCCAAGGTGCCGTGCGATTCGGTTATAGAAATTTGGTGGATAAAGTATCTTGGCAACCCTAAACAGGGCAAAAAAAATTGAAAAGGGGGGTACAACACGAGGACTACCGAGGGGGTCACCCATCCTAGTACTACTCTCACCCAAGCATGCTTAACTTCGGAGTTCTGATGGGATTCGGTGCATTAGTGCTGGTATGATCGCACCCGTCGTGTTGAGGGCACAATTCCTTTATGTGTTAACGTTTCACAGTCCCAGCCTAGAGAGATGGCCCTTTCAAAAGCCCAATGGGCTTAATGACAACACATCTGCTTCAACAACACAGCATCCTCGCAAGACGTGATATCGACGTATTGTAGGGCCCTCTAATGTCCTGCGAGTAACGTTGTCGTCCTTTTAATAGCTCACGACGTACGATCCGGGATGGAAAAATTGAGCAATAGAAGAAAAATGGACGAAATCTGAGGAAAACGTTCGATTTTGGTCTCCAAAAAGGGCATAGCGAGCAAGCTATCTGCCTCCGTCGTAGAGCTGTCGGAGAGCTTTCCAACGTTATGCTGTGCGTCGCTTAAGTCCTTACGGATAAAAATTATGGGCATAGAGCGATGGAGACATGGTCACAAGCCCTACGCCCTCGGTTTGCGGGCCTAGCCTCTACGTGAAGCGAAGTTGTCTTGTCCAAGGTGCCGTGGGATTCGGTAATAGAAATTTGGCGGATAAAGTGTCTTCGCAACCCTAACCAGGGCAAAATTGAAAAGGGGGGTACAACCCGAGGACTTCCCAGGGGGTTACCTATCGTAGTACTACTCTCGCCGAAGCACGCTTAACTTCGGAATTCTGATGGGATCCAGTGCATTAGTGCTGGTATGATTGCACCCGTCATGTTGAGGGAACAATTCCTTTTTTTGTTAACGATTCACAGTCCCAGCGTAGAGAGATGGCCCATTCAAAAGGCCCAATAGGCTTAACGACAACCCATCCGCTTCAACAACGCCGCATCCTCGTAAGACGTGATATCGACGCGTTTTATGGCGCTCTAATGTCCCGCGAGTAAGGTTGTTGTCCTTTTAACAGCTCACGACGTACGATCCGGGATGGAAAAGGGGCATAGTGAGCAAGCTAGCTTCCTTCGTCGTAGAGCTCTCAGAGACCTTTCAAACGGTATGTTGTGTGACGTATAGCTCCTTAAGGATCAAACGTTATGGACACCGGAGCGATGGAAACTTGGTCACAGGCCCCGCGCCTTCGGTCTGCGGGCCCAGCCTCTACACGAAGCGCAGTTGTCTTGCCCAAGATGCCGTGGGATTCTGTAATAGAAATTTGGTGGATAAAGTATCTTGGCAACCTTAACTAGGGCAAAAAAAATTGAAAAGGGGGGTGCAACACGAGGACTTCCCAGGGGGTCACCAATCCTACTACTACTGTCGCCCAAGCACGCTTAACTTCAGAGTTCTGATGGGATCTGGTGCGTTAGTGCTGGTATGATCGCACCCGTCATGTTGAGGGCAGAATTCCTTTATGTGTTAATGGTTCACAGTCCCAGTCTAGAGAGATGGCCCATTCAAAAGGCCAAATGGGCTTAACGACAACCCATCCGCTTCAACAATGTACCATCCTCGCAAGACGTGATATCGACATGTTGTAGGGCCCTCTAATGTACACGCGAGTAACGTTGTCATCCATTTAATAGTTCACGACGTACGATCCGGGACGAAAAAACAAAGCTAAAGAAGAAAAGTGGCCAAAAACCGATGAAAACGTTTGATTTTGGACCCCAAAAATGGGCACAGCGATTAGCCTAGCTTCCTCCGTCGGAGAGCTCTCGGAGGGCTTTCCAACGGTATGCTATGCGCCGAGTAACTCCTTACGGATTAAAAGTTATGGGCACCGGAGCGAGGGAGACTTGGTTACAACCGTACGCCCTCGGTTTGTGGGCCCAGCCTCTACGTGAAGCGAAGTTGTGTTGTTCAAAGTGACGTGGAATTTGGTAATAGAAATGTGGTGGATAAAGAATCTTGGCAACCCTAACCGGGTGAAAAAAAATTGAAAAGGGGGGGTACAAAACGAGGACCTCCCAAGGGGTCACCCATCCTAGTACTATTCTAGCCCAAGCACGCTTAACTTCGGAGTTCTGATGGGATCCGGTGCATTAGTGCAGGTATGATCGCA
This sequence comes from Ehretia macrophylla, assembly GCA_037974665.1. NCBI lineage: Eukaryota > Viridiplantae > Streptophyta > Magnoliopsida > Boraginales > Ehretiaceae > Ehretia > Ehretia macrophylla. The sequence goes on along the minus strand of CM075765.1, from coordinate 84,996,276 downwards.
CCCGTCATGTTGAGGGCACAATTCCTTTATGTGTTAACGGTTCTCAGTCCCAGTCTAGAGAGATGGCCTATTCAAAAGGCCTAATGGGCTTAACGACAACCCATCCACTTCAACAACGCAGCATCCTTGCAAGATGTGATATCGACGTGTTGTAGGGCCCTCTAATGTCCCGCGAGTAACATTGTCATCCTTTTAATAGCTCATGACGCACGATCTGGGACAAAAAAAAGAGGAAAAGCAGGAAAGTGGCCAAAAATTTATGAAAACGTTCAATTTTGGCCTCCAAAAATGGGCAAAACAAGCAAGTTAGCTGCCTCCGTCGTAGAGCTCTCGGAGAGCTTCCCAACGGTATGCTGTGCGACACGTAAATCCTTACAGATCAAAAGTTATGGTCACCGGAGCGACGGAGACCTGGTCCTAAGCCCTAAGCCCTAAGCCCTCGGTTTGCGGGCCTAGCTTCTATGTGAAGCGAAGTTGTCTTGGCTAAGGTGCCATGGGATTCGATAATAGAAATTTGGAGGATAAAGTATCTTGGCAACCCTAACCAGGGCAAAAAAAATTGAAAAGGGGGGTGCAACACGAGGACTTCCCAGGGGGTTACCCATCGTAGTACTACTCTCGCCGAAGCATGCTTAACTTCGGAATTCTGATGGGATACGGTGCATTAGTGCTGGTGTGATCGCACCCGTCATGTTGAGGGCACAATTCCTTTATGTGTTAACGGTTCGCTGCCCCAGCCTATAGAGATGGCCCATTCAAAAGGCCCAATAGGCTGAACATCAACCCATCTGTTTCAACAACGCAGCATCCTCACAAGACGTGATATCGACGCGTTGTAGGGCCCTCTAATGTCCCGCGAGTAACGTTGTCGTCCTTTTAATAGCTCACGACGCACGATCCGGGACAAAAAAAAAGAGCAAAAGAAGAAAAGTGGCAAAAAATTGATGAAAACGTTCGATTTTTGGCTCCAAAAATGGGCAAAATGAGCAAGTTAGCTGCCTCCGTCGTAGAGCTCTCAGAGAGCTTTCCAGCGGTATGCTATGCGCCACGTAAATCCTTACGGATTAAAAGTTATGGGCACCGAAGCGACGTAGACCTGGTCACAAGCCCCACATCCTCGGTTTGTGGGCCCAGCCTCAACGTGAAGCAAAGTTGTGTTGCCCAAGGTGCCGAGGGATTCCGTAATAGAAATTTGGTGGATGAAGTCTCTTGGCAACCTTAACTAGGTCAAAAAATATTGAAAAGGGGGGTGCAACACGAGGACTTCGCAGGGGGTCACCCATCGTAGTACTACTCTTGCCCATGCATGCTTAACTTCGGAGTTCTGATGGGATCCAGTGCATTAGTTCTGGTATTATCGCACCCATCATGTTGAGGACACAATTCCTTTATGTGTTAACGGTTCACAGTACCATCCTTGTGAGATGGCCCATTCAAAAGGCCCAATAGGCTTAACGACAACCCATCCGCTTCAATAACGCAGCATCCTCGCAAGACGTGATATCGACGCCTTATAGGGCCCTCTATTGTCCCGTGAGTAACATTCTCGTCGTTTTAATAGATCACGACGTACGATCCGGGACGGAAAAATCGGGCAAATGAAGAAAAGTGGCCGAAAACTAATGAAAAGGTTCAATTTTGTTCTCCAAAAATGGGCAGAGCGGGCAAGCTAGCTACCTCCGTCATAGGGCTCTCGGAGAGGTTTCCAACGGTATGCTGTGCGCCGCGTAAGTCTTTACGGATCAAAAGTTATGGGTACCGGAGCGACGGAGACCTGGTCACAAGGCCTACGCCCTCGGTTTGCTGGCCCAGCCTCTATGTGAATCGAAGTTGTCTTGTCCAAGGTGCCATGGGATTCGGTAATAGAAATTTGGTGGATAAAGTATCTTGGCAACCCTAACCAGGGCAAAAAAAATTGAAAAGGGGGGTGCAACACGAGGACTTCCCAGGGGGTCACCCATCCTAGTACTATTCTCGCCCAAGCACGCTTAACTTCGGAGTTCTGATGGGATCCATGGCATTAGTACTGGTATGATCGAACCCGTCATGTTGAGGGCACAATTCCTTTATGTGTTAACGGTTCACAGTCCCAGCCTAGAGAGATGGCCCATTCAAAAGGCCCCATGTGCTTAACGACAACCCATCCGCTTCAACAATGTAGCATCCTCGCAAGACGTGATATTGACTCGTTGTAGGGCCCTCTAATATCCCGCGAGTAACATTGTCTACATTTTAATAGCTCACGACGTACGATCCGGAACGAAAAAATTGAGCAAATGAAGAAAAGTGGCCAAAAACTGATGAAAACATTCGATTTTGGGCCAAAAAAAAGGGCATAGCGAGCAAGCTAGCTGCCTCCGTCGTAGAGCTCTCGGAGAGCTTTCCAAAGGTATGCTGTGCGCCGCGTAAGTCCTTACGGATCAAAAGTTATGGGCACCGGGGCGACGGAGACCTGGTTACAAGTCCTACGCCCTCGGTTTGCGGGCCTAGCCTCTACATGAAGCGAAGTTGTCTTGTCCAAGGTACCATGGGATTCGGTAATAGAAATTTGGTGGATAAAGTATCTTGTCAACCCTAACCAGGGCAAAAAAAATTGGAAAGGGGTGCAACATGAGGACTTCCCAGGGGGTCACCCATCCTAGTACTACTGTTGCCCAAGCGCGCTTAACTTCGGAGTTTTGATGGGATCCGGTGCATTAGTGCTGGTATGATCACACCCGTCATGTTGGGGGCAGAATTCCTTTATGTGAACGGTTCACAGTCCTAGTCTAGAGAGATGGCTCATTCAAAAGGCCCTATGGGCTTAAAGACAACCCATCCGCTTTAACAACAAATCATCCTCACAAGACGTGATATCGACGCATTGTAAGGCCTTGTAATGCCCCGCAAGTAACGTTGTCGTCCTTTTAATAGCTCACGACATACGATCCGGGACGGAAAAATAGAGCAAAAGATGAAAATTGGCCAAAAACTGATGAAAACGTTCAATTTTGGGCTCCAAAAACTGGTACAACGAGCAATCTAGCTACCTCCGTCGTAGAGCTCTCAGAGAGCTTTCCAACGGTATGTTTTGCGGCGCGTAAGTTCTTACGAATCAAAAGTTATGGGCACCGGAGCGACGGAGAGTCGGTCACAAGCCCTACGCCCTACGTTTGCGGGCCCAGCCTCTATGTGAAGCGAAGTTGTTTTGCCCAATGTGCCGTGGGATTCGGTAATAGAAATTTTGTGGATAAAGTCTCTTGGCAACCTCAACTAGAGGAAAAAAAATTGAAATGGGTGGTGCAACAGGAGGACTTCCCAAGGGGTCACCCATCCTAGTACTATTCTCGCGAAAGCATGCTCAACTTCGGAGTTCTGATGGGATCCGGTGCATTAGTGTTGGTAAGATCGCACCCATCATGTTGAGGGCACAAGTCCCTTATGTGTTGACAGTTCACAGTCCCAACCTAGAGAGATGCCCCATTAAAAAGGCCCAATGGGCTTAACGACAACCCATCTACTTCAACAACGCAGCATCCTCGCAAGACGTGATATCGACGCATTGTATGGCCCTCTTATGTCTCGCGAGTAATGTTGTCGTCCTTTTAATAGCTCACGACGTACGATCCGGGACGGAAAAATAGAGCAAAAGAATAAAAGTGGCCGAAATCTGATGAAAACGTTCGATTTTTGGCTCCGAAAACGGGCACAACGAGCAACCTAGCTATCTTCGTCGTAGAGCTCTCGAAGAGCTTTCCAACGGTATGCTATGCGCCGCGTAATTCCTTACGGATCAAACGTTATGGGCACCGGAGCGACGGAGATTTGGTCACAAGCCCTACGCCCTCGGTTTGCGGGCCCAGCCTCTACGTGAAGCGAAGTTTTTTTGCCCAAGGTGCCGTGGGATTTGGTAATAGAAATTTTGTGGATAAAGTCTATTGGCAACCTCAACCAGGGCAAAAAAAATTGAAAAGGAGGGTGCAACACGAGGACTTCCCAGCGGGTCACCCATCCTAGTACTACTCTTGTCCAAGCATGCTTAACTTCGGAGTTCTGATGGGATCCGGTGCATTAGTGCTGGTATGATCGTACCCGTCATGTTGAGGGCACAATTCCTTTATGTGTTAACGGTTCACAGTCCCAGCCTAGCGAGATGGCCCATTTAAAAGGCCCAATAGGCCTAACGACAAACCATCCGCTTCAACAACGTAACATCCTCGTAAGACGTGATATCGACGCGTTATAGGGCCCTCTAATGTCCCGCGAGTAACGGTGTCGTCCTTTTAATAGTTCACTTCGTACGATCCGGGATCGAAAAACTGAGCAAAAGAAGAAAAGTAGCCGAAAACTGTTGAAAACGTTTGATTTTCGGCTACAAAAATGGGCACAGCAAGCATTCCTGCTACCTTCGTTGTAGAGCTCTTGGAGAGCTTTCCAAGGGTATACTGTGCTGCCTCCATTGTAGAGCTCTCAGAAATCTTTGCAACGGTATGCTGTGCACCGTGTAACTCCTTACGGATCAAAAGTCATGGGCACCGAAGTGACGGAGAATTGGTAACAAGCCATACGCCTTCGGTTTGTCGGCCCAGCCTCTACGTGAAGCGAAGTTGTCTTGCCCAAGGTGCCGTGGGATTTGGTAATAAAAATTCGGTGGATAAAGTATCTTGGCAACCCTAACCAGGGCAAAAAAAATTGAAAAAGGGGGTGCAACACGAGGACTTCCCAGGGGGTCACCCATCCTTGTACTACTCTCGCCCAAGCACGCTTAACTTCGGAGTTCTGAAGGGGTCCGGTCCATTAGTGCAGGTATGATCGCACCCATCATGTTGATTGCACAATTCTTTTATGTGTTAACGGTTCACAGTCCCAGTCTAGAGAGATGGCCCAATCAGAAGGCCCAATGGGCTTAACGAAAACCCATCCGCTTCAACAACCCAGCATCCTCGCAAGACGAGATATCGACGTGTTGTAGGGCCCTCTAATGTCCAGTGAGTAACCTAGTCGTCCTTTTAATAGCTTGTGACATATGATCCGGGATGGAAAAATAGAGCAAAAGAAGAAAAATGGTTGAAAACTGATGAAAATGTTCTATTTTGGGCTCCAAAAATGGGCACATCAAGCAAGCTACTGCCTCTGTCGTAGAGCTCTCGAAGAGCTTTCCAATGGTATGCTGTGCACCGCGTAAGTCCTTACAGATCAAAAGTTATGGGCACCGGAGCGATAGAGACTTGGTCACGAGCCCTACGCCCTGAGTTTGTAGGCCCAGCCTCTACGTGAAGCGAAGTTGTCTTGCCCAAGGTACCGTGGGATTCGGCAATAGAAATTTGGTGGATAAAGTATCCTGGCAACCCTAACCAGGGCATAAAAAATTGAAAACGGGGGTCCAACACGAGGACTTCCCAGGGGGTCACCCATCCTAGCACTACTCTCGCCCAAGCACGCTTAACTTCGGAGTTCTGATGGGATCTGGAGCATTAGTACTATTTTGACCGCACCCGTCATGTTGAGGGCACAATTCCTTTATGTGTTAACGTTTCACAGTCCCAGTCTAGAGAGATGGCCAATTCAAAAGGCCCAATAGGCTTAACGACAACCCATCTGCTTCAACAACGCAGCATCCTCGCAAGACGTGATATCGACGAATTGTATGGCCCTCTTATGTCCCGCGAGTAAAGTTGTCGTCCGTTTAATAGCTCACGACGTACGATCCGGGACCGAAAAATAGATCAAAAGAAGAAATGTGGCCGAAAACCGATGAAAACATTCAATTTTGGGCTCCGAAAATGGGCAAAACGAGCAACCTAGCTACCTCTATCGTAGAGCTCTCGGAGAGCTTTCCAACGATATGCTGTGCGCCGCGTAACTCCTTACGGATCAAAAGTTATGGGCACAGGAGCGACGGAGACCTGGTCTAAAGCCCTACGCCCTCGGTTTGCGGGCCTAGCCTCTACGTGAAGCGAAGTGGTTTAACCCAAGGTGCCGTGGGATTCGGTAATAGATATTTGTTGGGTAAAGTCTCTTGGCAACCCCAACCAGGGCAAAAAAAATTGAAAAGGGGGGTGCAACTCGAGGAATTCCCAGGGGGTCACCCATCGTAGTACTAATCTCGCCCAAGTACACTTAACTTCGGAGTTCTGATGGGATCCAGTGCATTAGTGCTGGTATGATCGCACCCGTCATGTTGAGGGTACAATTGCATTATGTGTTAACGGTTCACAGTCCCAGCCTAGTGAGATGGCCCATTCAAAAGGCCCAATAGGCTTAACGACAACCCATCCGCTTCAACAACGCTGCATCCTCGCAAGACGTGATATCGACGCGTTCTAGGGCCCTCTAATATCCTGCGAGTAACATTGTCGCCCTTTTAATAGCTCACGACGTACGATTCGGGACGGTAAAACATAGCAAAAGAAGAAAAGTAGTCAAAAACTGAGGAAAACGTTCGATTTTGGGCTCCAAAAAGGGCACAGTGAGCAAGCTATCGGCATCCGTCGTAGTGCTCTCGGACTGCTTTCCAACGGTATGCTGTTCGCCACGTAAGTCCTTACGGATCAAAAGTTATGGGCACCGGAGCGACGGAGACCTGGTCACAAGCCCCACGCCCTCAGTTTGCGGGCCCAGCCTCTACGTGTAGCGAATTTGTCTTTTCCAAGGTGGCGTGGGATTCGATAATAGAAATTTAGTGGATAAAGTATCTTGGCAACCCTAACCAGGGCAAAAAAAACTGAAAAGGGGGGTGCAACGCGAGGACTTCCCAGGGGGTCACCCATCCTAGTACTACTCTCGTCCAAGCACGTTAAACTTCAGAGTTCTGATGGGATCCAGTGCATTAGTGCTGGTATGATCACACCCGTCATGTTGAGGGCACAATTCCTTTATGTGTTAACGGTTCACAGTCCCAGCCAAGAGAGATGGCCCACTCAAAAGGCCCAATGAGCTTAAGGACAACCCATCCGCTTCAACAACGCAGCATCCTCGCAAGACGTGATATCGATGCGTTGTATGGCCCTCTAATGTCCCACGAGTAATGTTGTCGTCCCTTTAATAGTTCACGACGTATGATCCGGGACGAAAAAACAGAGCAAAAGAAGAAAAGTGGCCGAAAACTGATGAAAACGTTTGATTTTCGGCTCCAAAAAGGGTACAGTAAGCAAGCTTGCTGCCTCCATCGTAGAGCTCTCGGTGAGCTTTCCAACGGTATGTTTTGCACCGCGTAAGTCCTTACGGATCAAAAGTTATGGTCACCGTAGCGACGGAGAACTGGTCACAAGCCGTACGCCCTCGTTTTGCGAGCCCAGCCTCTACGTGAAGCGAAGTTGTCTTGTCCAAGGTGCCATAGGATTCGGTAATAAAAATTTGGTGGATAAAGTATCTTGGCAACCCTAACCAGGGTAAAAAAAATTGAAAAGGGGTCTGCAACACGAGCACTTCCCAGGGGGTCACCCATCCTAGTACTACTCTCGCCCAAGCACGCTTAACTTCAGAGTTCTGATGGGATCCAGTGCATTAGTGCTAGTATGATCGCACCCGTCATGTTGAGGGCACAATACCTTTATGTGTTAGCGGTTCACAGTCCCATTCTAGAGAGATGGCCCATTCAGATGGCCCAATGGGCTTCTCGACAACCCATCTACTTCAACAACACAGCATCCTCGCAAGACGTGATATCAACACGTAGTAGGGCCATCTAATGTCCCGCGAGTAACGTTGTCGTCCTTCTAATAGCTCACGACTCACGATCCGGGACGAAAAAACAAAGCAAAAGAAGAAAAGTGGCCGAAAACTGATGAAAACATTCGATTTTGGGCACCAAAAATGGGCATAGTAAGTAGGCTAGCTGCCTCGATCGTAGAGCTCTCGGAGAGCTTTCCAACGGTATGCTGTGCACCGCGTAAGTCCTTACGGATCAAAAGTTATGGGCACCGGAGTGACGGAAACCCGGTCTAGAGCCCTACGCCCTCAGTTCGCAGGCCCAGCCTCTACGTGAAGCGAAGTTGTCTTGCCCAAGGTGCCGTGGGATTCGGTAATAGAAATTTGGTGGATAAAGTATCCTGACAACCCTAACCAGGGGAAAAAAAATTGAAAAGTGGGGTGCAAAACGAGAACTTCCCAGGGGGTCACCCATCGTAGTACTACTCTCGCCCAAGCACGCTTAACTTCGGAGTTCTGATGGGATCCGGTGCATTAGTATTAGTATGATCGCCCACGTCATGTTGAGCGCACAATTCCTTTATGTGTTAACGGTTCACAGTCGCAGCCTAGAAAGATGGCCTATTCAAAAGGCCCAATAGGCTTAACGACAACCCATCTGCTTCAACAACGTAGTATCCTTGCAAGACGTGATATCGACGCGTTGTATGGCCCTCTAATGTCCCGCGAGTAAAGTTGTCATCCTTTTAATAGCTCACGACGTACGATCCGGGACGGAAAAACATAGCAAAAGAAGAAAAATGGCTGAAAACTGATGAAAACATTCGATTTTGGGCTCGAAAAATGGGCAAAGCAAGGAAGCTTGCTGCCTCCGTCGTAGTGCTCTCGGAGAGCATTCCAACGGTATGCTGTGCGCCGCGTAAGTCCTTACAGATCAAAAGTTTTGGGCACCAGAGCGACGGAGACCTGGTCACAAGCCCTACGCCCTCGGTTTGGGGTCCCAGCCTCTACGTGAAGAGAAGTTGTCTTGTCCAAGGTGCCTTGGGATTCAAAAATAGAAATTTAGTGGATAAAGTTTCTTGGCAACCCAAACCAGGGCAAAAAAAATTGAAAAGGGAGGTGCAACACGAGGATTTCCCAAGGGGTCACCCATCCTAGTGCTACTATCGCCCAAGCACGCTTAACTTCGGAGTTCTGATGGGATCCGGTGCATTAGTGCTGGTATGATCGCACCCGTCATGTTGAGTGCACAAATCCCTTAGCCTAGAGAAATGGCCTATTCAAAAGGCCCAATAGGCTTAACGACAACCCATCTGCTTCAACAACGTAGCATCCCTCGCAAGACTGATATCCGACGCATTTAAGGCCCTCTAATGTCCCGCGAGTAACGTTGTCGTCCTTTTAATAGCTCACGACGTACGATCCGGGACGGAAAAATAGAGCAAAAGAAGAAAAGCGGTCAAAAACTGATGACAACGTTCGATTTTGTGCTAAAAAAATGGGCACAGCAAGCAAGCTAGCTGCCTCCGTCATAGAGCTCTCATAAAGCTTTCCAACTGTATGTTGTGCGCCGCATAAGTCCTTACGAATCAAAAGTTATGGGCACCGTAGCGACGGAGACCTGGTCATAAGCCCTACGCCCTCGGTTTACGGGCCCATCCTCAACGTGAAGCGAAGTTGTCTTGTCCAAGGTGCGGTGGGATTCGATAATAGAAATTTGGTGGATAAAGTATCTTGGCAACCCTAACCAGGGCAAAAAAAATTGAAAACGGGGTGTAACACGAGGACTTCCCAGGGGGTTACCCATCCTAGTACTACTCTCGCCCATGGATGCTTAACTTCGGAGTTCTGATGGGATCCGGTGCATTAGTGCTGGTATGATCGAACCCGTCATGTTGAGGGTACAATTCCTTTATGTGTTAACGGTTCACAGTCCCAACCTAGAGAGATGGCCCATTCAAAAGGCCCAATAGGCTTAACGACAACTCATCTGCTACAACAACGCATTATCTTCGCAAGATGTGATATCGATGCTTTGTAGGGCCCTCTAATGTCCCGCGAGTATCGTTGTCGTCCTTTCAATGGCTCACGACGTACGATCCAGGACTAAAAAACAGAGCAAAAGAAGAAAAGTAGCCGAAAACTGATGAAGATGTTGAATTTTGGGCTCTAAAAAGTTCACAGCGAGAAGGCTTGCAGCTTTCGTCGTAGAGCTCTCGGAGAGCTTTCCAACGTTATGCTGTGCGCCGCGTAAGTGCTTACGTATCAAAAGTTATGGGCACCGGAGCGACGGAGACCTGGTGACAAGCCCTACGCCCTCAGTTTGCAGGCCCAGCCTCTACGTGAAGCGAAGTTGTCCTCCCCAAGGTGCTGTGGTATTCGGTAATAGAAATTTGGTGGATAAAATATCTGGGCAACCCTAACCAGGGCAAAAAGAATTGAAAAGGGTGGTGCAACGCGAGGACTTCCCAAGGGGTCAACCATCATAGTACTACTCTCGCCCAAGCACGCTTAACTTCGAAGTTCTGATGGGATCCGGTGCATTATTGCTGGTATGGTCGCACCCTTCATGTTGAGGGCACAATTCCTTTATGTGTTAACGGTTCACAGTCCAAGCCTAGAGAGATGGCCCACTCAAAAGGCCCAATGGGCTTAACGACAATCCATATGCTTCAACAACGCAGTATCCTTGCAAGACGTTATATCGACGCATTGTAGGGCCCTCTAATGCCCCGCGAGTAATGTTGTCGTCATTTTAATAGCTCACGACGTACGATCCGGGACGGAAAAACAGAGCAAAAGAAGAAAAGTGGCCGAAAACAGATGAAAACGTTAGATTTTCGGCTCCAAAAACGGGCACTGCAGGCATGCTTGCTGCCTTCGTCGTAGAGCTCTCGGTGAAGTTTCCAATAGTATGCTGTGCGCCGCGTAAGCCCTTACGGATCAAAAGTTATGGGCACCGGAGTGACGGAGACCTTGTCACAAGCCGTACGCCCTCGTTTTGCTGTCCTAGCCTCTACGTGAAGCGAAGCTGTCTTCTCCAAGGTGCCATGGGATTCGGTAATAAAAATTTGGTGGATAAAGTATCTGGGCAACCCTAACCAGGGCCAAAAAAATTGAAAAGGGGGGTGCAACACGAGGACTTCCCAAGGGGTCACCCATCCTAGTACTACTCTCGCCCAAGCACGCTTAACTTCGGAGTTCTGATGGGATCCGGTGCATTAGTACTAGTATGATCGCACCCGTCATGTTTAGGGCACAATACCTTTATGTGTTAACGGTTCACAGACACAGTCTAGAGAGATGGCCCATTCAGAAGGCCGAATGGGCTTAACGACAACCCATCCGCTTCAACAACCCAGCATTCCCGCAAGACGAGATTTCAATGCGTTGTAGGGCCCTCTAATGTCCCGCGAATAACGTGGTCGTCCTTTTAATAGCTTACGACGTATGATCCGGGACTGAAAAACAGAGCAAAAGAAGAAAAATGGCCGAAAACTGATGAAAACGTTCGATTTTAGGCTTCAAAAATGGGCACAATAAGAAAGCTTGCTACCTTCGTCGTAGAGCTCTCGGAGAGCTTTCCAACGGTATGCTTGGCACCGCGTAAGTCCTTAGGGATCAAACGTTATGGGCACCGGAGCGACGGAGACCTGGTCACAAGCCCTACGCCCTTGGTTTGCGGGCCCAGCCTCTACGTGAAGCGAAGTTGTCTTGTCCATGGTTCCGTGGGATTCGGTAATAGAAATTTGGTGGATAAAGTATCTTGGCAAACCTAACCAGGGCAAAAAAAATTGAAAAGGGGGGTGCAACATGGGCATTTCCCAGGCGGTCACCCATCGTAGTACTACTCTCGCCCAAGCACGCTTAACTTCGAAGTTCTGATGGGATTCGGTGCATTAGTGCTGGTATGATCGCACACATCATGTTGAGGGCACAATTCCTTTTTGTGTTAACGGTTCACAGTCGCAGCCTAGAGAGATGGCCCATTCAAAAGTCCCAATAGGCTTAACGACAACCCATCTGCTTCAACAACGCAGCATCCTCGCAGGTTGTGATATCGACGTGTTGTATGGCCCTCTTATATCCCGCGAGTAACGTTGTCCTCCTCTTAATAGCTCACGACGTACAATCCGGGATGGAAAAATAGGGCAAAAGAAGAAAAGTGGCCGAAAGCTAATGAAAACGTTTGATTTCGTGCTCCAAAAAGGGGCACATCGAGCAAGCTAGCTGCCTCCGTCTTTCAGCTCTCAGAGAGCTTTCCAACGGTATGTTGTGTGCCGCGTAAGTCCTTACGGATCAAAAGTTATGGGCACCGGAGCGACGGAGACCTGGTCACAAGCTGTACGCCCCCGGTTTGCGGGCCCAGCCTCTACGTGAAGCGAAGTTGTCTTGTCCAAGGTGCCATGGGATTCGGTAATAGAAATTTGGTTGATAAAGTATCTTGGCAACCCTAACCAAGGCAAAAAAAATTGAAAAGGGGGGTGCAACTCGACGACTTCCCAAGGGGTCACCCATCCTAGTACTACTCTCGCCCAAGCATGCTTAACTTCGGAGTTCTGATGGGATCTGGTGCATTAGTGCTGGTACGATCGAACACGTCATGTTGAGGGCACAATTCCTTTATGTGTTAACGGTTCACAATCCCAGCCTAGAGAGATGGCCCATTCAAAAGGCCCAATGGGCTTAACGACAACCTATCCGCTTCAACAACGTAGCATCCTCGCAAGACGTGATATAGATGTGTTGTAGGGCCCTCTAATGTCCCGCGAGTAACGTTGTCGTCCTTTTAATAGCTCACTACGTTCGATTCGGGATGGAAAAATAGAGCAAAAGAAGAAAAGTTACCGAAAACTGATGAAAACGTTCGATTTTGGGCTCCAAAAAGGGCACACCGAGCAAGCTATCTACCTCCGTCGTAGAGATCTCCGAGAGCTTTCCAACGGTATGCTGTGCATCGTGTCAATCCTTACAGATTAAAAGTTATAGGCACCGAAGCGACGGACACCTGGTCAAAAGCCCTGCGCCCTCGGTTTGCAGGCCCAACCTATACGTGAAGTGAAGTTGTCTTGCCCAAGGTGCTGTGGGATTCGTTAATAGAAATTTGCTGGATAAAGTATCTTGGCAACCCTAACCAGGGCAAAAAAAATTGAAAAGGGGAGTGCAACATGAGGACTTCCCAGGGGGTCACCCATCCTAGTACTACTCTCGCCCAAGCACGCTTAACTTCGGAGTTCTAATGGGATCCGGTGCATTAGTGCTGGTATGATCGCACCCGTCATGTTGAGGGCACAATTCCTTTATGTGTTAACGGTTCACAGTCCGAGCCTAGTGAGATGGCCCATTCAAAAGGTCCAATAGGCTTACCAACAACCCATCCGCTTCAAGAACGCAGCATCCTCGCAAGACGTGATACCAATGCATTGTAAGGCCCTCTAATATCCTACGAGTAACATTGTCGTCCTTTTAATAGCTCACAACGTACGATCCGGGATGGAAAAGCAGAGCAAAAGAAGAAAAGTGGCCGAAAACTGATGAAAATGTTCCATTTTGGGCTCCAAAAATGGGCACAGCCAGCTAGCTGCTGCCTTCGTCGTAGAGCTCTCGGGGGGCTTTCCAACGGTATGTTGTACGCCGCATAACTCCTTGCGGATCAAAAGTTATGTTCACCGGAGCGACGGAGACCTGGTCACAATCCCTATGCCCTCGGTTTGCGTGCCCAGGCTCTACGTGAAGCGAAGTTGTCTCGCCCAAGGTGCCGTGGGATTCGGTAATAGAAATATGGTGGATAAATTATATTGGCAACCCTAACTGGGGCAAAAAAAATTGAAAAGGGGGGTGCAACACGAGGACTTCCAAGGGGGTCACCCATCCTAGTACTACTCTTGCCCAAGCACGCTTAACTTCGGAGTTCTGATGGGATCCGGTGCATTAGTGCTGGTATGATCGCACCTATCATGTTGAGGCCACAATTCCTTTATGTGTTAACGGTTCACAGTCCCAGCCCAGAGAGATGGCCCATTCAAAAGGCCCAATAGGCTTAATGACAACCCATCTGCTTCAACAACGTAGCATCCTTGCAAGACGTTATATCGACGTGTTGTAGGGCCCTCTAATGTCCTGCGAGTATGGTTGTCATTCTTTTAATAGCTCACGACGTATGATCCGGGACGAAAAAACAGAGCAAAAGAAGAAAAGTGGTCGAAAACTGATGAAAACATTCGATTTTGGGCTCCAAAAATGAGCATAGCGAGGAAGCTGGCTGCCTCCGTCATAGAGCTCTCAGAGAGGTTTCCAACGGTATGGTGTGCGCCACGTAAGTCTTTACGGATCAAAAGTTATGGGCACAGGAGCTACGGAGACCTGGTTACAAGCCCTACGCCCTCGGTTTGCGGGACCAGCCTCTACGTGAAGCGAATGTTGTCTTGCCTAAGGTGCCGGGGATTCGCTAATAGAAATTTGGTGGATAAAGTATCTTGGCAACCCTAACCAGGGCAAAAAAATTTGAAAAGGGGGGTGCAACACGAGGACTTCCCATGGGATCACCCATTCTAGTACTACTCTCGCCCAAGCACCCTTAACTTCAGAGTTCTGATGGGATCCGGTGCATTAGTGTGATAACCTGAACCCGGCATGCATTTAATAACACCTGACTGCATTTGATTAAATGTTTAATTAGTTCAATCAACCAATTTGCACTATTTTAATATTCCTCCTGGAAGCATTTAGTAGTTGTAAATTGAATAATTAAAAGATTATTACCTATTCCTGATAATTATAGTAATTGAATTTCTTTTCTTGTGATTAATTAAGTGTTATCTTAAACGTAGCTTAATATTAACTTCATAATTCTTTAAAATATTCTAGAACTAGTGAAATTAATTATTTTAGATGAATATTGATTACGTTGATTGTTTTGATTATTTTAAAAATCGGTTTTGGTTGTTTTGCGTTAAAATCACTAGGTTTTCAAATAAATGAGAAAAGTAACTCCGAGCTGGAGTAAATTCTAAACTATGATGCTTTCCAAAAATGATATATTTCTTAGATTCTTTGAGAATTAATTGTCACTTCTTTGTTGTCGCAACGTGCATTGCATATCGAGAGAGATAGTTAGGAAATGAATTCGAGTCCTCAGCAAATAGTGAAACTAGTATTTTAGTGCCTTAAATTTTATAATTTAATTGTTGTTAGCTAGAATTGATGTTTCCTTAGTTGTTTTAGCCTAAAAATGCATGAAATAAGCTAGTTTGACCAACTTAAGTGAGCATTGACCAAGCCTTGACCATTTTGACCTTGTGCCCTCTTTTAATAGCCTAAAATAGCATAAAATAAAATAAAAAAACAAATCTGAACAGAAGTAAGCAGGGCCGAAAATGAGGGAGAAGAAAAAAAGAAAAATTCAACTTCAAATCTTCGATTCTTTGGGTGAGCTTGCACGGGGTGGTTTTCGAGGCATCCTAGGAGGTTTTCCTTGCGTCTAGGAGCGTCTAAGGTGAGGGAATCACGTTATTTGCACATTTAAATGTTATGTATGTCAACTTTGTGATTTTTGAGATTTATCCGTAGATTGTTGTTTAAAGCGTTTTGATGCTTCTAGAATGTTCCTTGACAATTGTAGAACGTGTATTTTTAGCTTTTTAACATTTTCAGCGGTTAAATGTTGAGATTGCAATTTAAAATGCCAATTGAATAGTGTTTTGTGAATAGTAAACCCTTGAAACAATGAAGTTGCGCTGTTATGCTATCCGTTGATGTAGAAATGTGCTAGGTATGCTAAAACGCCTAAATGCATGGTTTGTTTGGGTTGCATAATGGAAAAAACGAGAATTATGCCTTGGTGAAAGTCGGGGTCGTTTAGGTCGAGTTTGGCATTTTCTCATTTTGCGTGTTGGCATTGTTTCGGAAGGCCATGGAAGCACTTTTAGTACGATTATGGCGTTGGTTGGGTGTTTGGTTGGTATAGTTGTAGTTCAAACGAGCAAAGGGGGAAATCGGGGCTTTGCGCGAATTCTAGGGTAAAGTAGGGTTTCGGGGTCCTTAGACGTCCCTTATGGTGACCATGGAGGATTGGCGAAGTCGGTTTCCAGAACTCGTGGCTGGTTTGGAAATGGTAGTGTTTTGATAGTTGGGGCCAATTTGTGATTTTGCTTGTTATCTTGATATTATGCCTATAGAATGCTTAGGGTTGCTTGATATACTTGTTTAATTGGTGTTATTGTTGCTTATTATTGCTTGTTATGCTTGAAAAGTTAGTTGAATGTTAGTATTGATTGTGATTGCTTGTTATCTCGTTTGTTGTCACTAGTTTGTATTGTTGTGCTATCGCTCGTTTATTGCCTTGTATCGAGTCTCGCATTGCATAGTGTCTCGCGCGTGAGTGATAGGCCTCTCTGGGTAGCCTCGGGTTGCCAGTGTTGGTTGCTCTAGCTCCGCTACTATTCCCTTTTCTCGCTTGGGTTGCCTCCCAGGGAGATTTGGGTCGTAGATTGATGGATACTTCCGGGGTATTCCAATCTGGTGTTATAAGGTGGATGCGCGCTTATTGTTATCGTTGTCAACATCAAGCTCGAGATTGATGTATCACTCGTGTAATGGTACATTGCTCGTATGAGTGAACCATAGCCTTCAAAGTGTGGTATAGCTTTCAATGGTTGTGTTAATGCTTTCAGTAATTGCTTATTGTATTGATTGTTTGTTTTGATTACTTATTTATCAGTTATATTGCTTAACTGTCTTATTTGCATTGCACGACTTTCTTTCTCTCCAATTCGATATCTGTCTCGCCCTCACTGAGTATACGTGTTGTGTATACTCACTCCTCACCACCACATTTCAGGAAATGCCATGTTAGCTGGAAAGTTCGTGATTTCGTAAAAGTCCGTGCTTGAAGAGTTGTCCTGCGTGCCTATGTGACTTGAGTTGTCAAAGTTGTAAAGTTGTATGCTTTTATGTATTATATGTATTTAATGTTAAAGGGGATGTAATTTAAGTTTCACTAGATTATGTATTTAGTTAATGTAGCTTAACTTCAATGTATATTTGTAATGGCAAAGGAAAAGAGATAGAAAGGTATGTTAGTCTAGCTTATGAAATAGGTTGGTGTAGTTTAATTGCTAAGCTTGAATGTATATTTATTTGTGTTTTGCTTGTTGTGAACCAAGGCTCGGATGGCCTTGAGGTGGTTGAATGTTTGGGCATGGTATTGGTCCACTTATATCTTGTCGCAGGTTTTACATCTCGCCTAGAAACAGGGGAGACTCCGTCCGTTTTCCCTGAAAGTTATGCCCGGGTTTTGGTTTGGGTTGTGAATAGATTGATTGATAGAACTCCCGGTCTCGAGAGGGATTGGGGTGTCAAAATTAGTGCTGGTATGATCGTACCCGTCATGTTGAGGGCACAATTCTTTTATGCGTTGACGGATCACAGTCCCAGCCTAGAGAGATGGCCCATTCAAAAGGCCCAATGGGCTTAACGACAACCTATCCGCTTCAACAACGTAGCATCCTCGCAAGACGTGATATAGATGTGTTGTAGGGCCCTCTAATGTCCCGCGAGTAACGTTGTCGTCCTTTTAATAGCTCACTACGTTCGATTCGGGATGGAAAAATAGAGCAAAAGAAGAAAAGTGGTCGAAAACTAATGAAAACGTTCGATTTTGGGGTCCAAAAACGGACAGAGCAAGCAATCTATATGCCTCTATCGTAGAGCTCTCGGAGAGCTTTCCAACGGTGTGCTCTTTACCGCGTAACTCCTTACGGATCAAAAGTTATGGGCACCGGAGCGACGGAGACCTGGTCACAAGCCCTACGCCCTCGGTTTGCAGGCCCAGCCTCTACGTGAAGCGAAGTTGTCTTGTCCAAGGTGCCGTGGGATTCAGTAATAGAAATTTGGTATATTAAGTATCTTGGCAACCCTAACCAGGGCAAAAAAAATTGAAAAAGGGTGTGCAACACGAGGACTTCCCAGGGGGTCACCAATCCTAGTACTACCCTCGCCCAAGCACGCTTAACTTCAGAGTTCGGATGGGATCCGGTGCATTAGTGCTGGTATGAATGCACCCTTCATGTTGAGGGCCCAATTCCTTTATGTGTTAACGGTTCACAGTCACAGCCTAGAGAGATGGCCCATTCAAAAGGCCCAATGGGCTTAACGACAACCCATCCACTTCAACAATACAGCATCCTTGTAAGACGTGATATCGACGCGTTGTAGGGCCCTATAATGTCCCGCAAGTAACGTTGTTGTCCTTTTAATAGCTCACGACATTCGATCAGGGACGGAAAAATAGATCAAAAGAAGAAAAGTGGTAGATAATTGGTGAAAACATTCAATTTTTGGCTCCAAAAACGGGCACAGTGAGCAAGCTGGCTGCCTCTCGCTCTGTCACGCCCCAACCCGGCCTATAAGGTTAGACTAGGGTGTGATCTAAATGTTCAGGACATGTTACATACTTAACCGTTAATGAAGATTTAACACTTATCGTTTTAGTCTAAACTCCAAGTTTTTCCGAAAAACTGGCAGCATAACGGTTGTAATTAGGCTCTTTGGTTTGACCTAATTCTCTAAACGCCTCAATTATTCCAATCATTAATCCAATTCCATTAAGGACTCCTATTTGTCACCAACCGATTTGCCTACTAGTTTATCCTGAAAGTCTCGTTTGGTTAATAAGCCTAACATGATAACTACATCCCATTTATTTGTCAATTTCCTATCATACAAGTACCTATTATCCTTTAGTTTGTAAATGAGCACATAAGTGAAATTAGATAGAATTAAATTAGTTGATTGTTCATCTAGTAGTTTGACTGCCTACGACAACTACTAATCAAGAAAATGAAAGAAAACAACCAAATAAAAGTTCGTCCGGTTATAGATAGTACAATCCCATAATTAGACCCAAATTACAACGGGGTCATTTACATAAATAAAATGAACATTTTGCAATCAAACGCAATATCCATATAGCAACCCCTTTCAGGAAAGCACAAAAGTACGTAGTCACTCCCAGGAATTATCAACAAGCACATTTACTTTGGGTACTTGTTCCAAATCTGCTGCACCTGTGACAAAAAGAGGGTGAGTCCTTATGAACTCAGCGAGGGGGAACGAGAAATAGGTTTTGAAACTCATTTTCTGGTTCAACTTATGAAAATCCTTTTGCAAGCATGAAAGTAACAATAATATAAGTACAGGAACAGAAATACCAGTCTTTCCTCCCCGAGGTTCTCTAGGAACCAAGCGAGAGTACTTATACAAATAGTGAAAAGGATACTGTGAGCTTTTGCTCTCAGGTCAGTTCCAGGATCAGTTGTTGCGGTCGACTTTAATCATTCCCCAAACACGCCAGGTGGGTGTACTCCGGATGTACCCCGAAATCCTACGACCCAACTCTCCGAGGAAGTCTAGCCCCCAAGCGAGAGAGGGAATGGGACCATGGTAGTCACGGGTGCACCAGCAAGCCCGATGCCGCCCGGTGTGCGTGATCGCTACCATGCCAACAGGAAAGGTTGCAACCTTGTATGCAATGCACATTCATGACAGGTAATATATCACAGTAGGAGGACAACAAAGTAGGTTACCTCCGAACAGTCATAAGATTGCACATTGACAGGTAAACAAGCAGGGCACGATAAGACAGGAAATTTCACTTGAAGGCATATAGAGTTATATGAAAATTAAACGGGCAGCCATGTAATACATGTAAAACAGGCCATATAACTCATTAAGAAGCCCACGTGATCAAGTGATAAGATTATTCAACATGCAATGACATCAATCATGGGTTCGGGTGCAAGAAAAGCTTATTTGTCAACATGCAATGGTCAAAATCACATTTGAAGTTATAAGACATTTACGGGCAGCCCACTAAGCATATGATTCCCACACAATGTCCAATTGATCAATACTTAGCAAAAGTACCTAGTCATTAGGGTTTCCATTTCATGTATATTCGTGCAATTTGAACCTCAACCCAACTCAAAGTCAATCTCAAACCATGCATCATTTAATTCAACATCCTCAAACATTCAAAACAGTCAACACAACATTCTGTAGCTATAATCCGAAGCATTTAATTCAACAAGAGGAGTCACAACAATTTTTCTAAGCACAACATTAAGTGAAACCCTTACTGCAATAGGCTGTCTTCTCACAATCAATCGGATAAGCAAAAAATCTCCAAATTCAGTGAATAAGATGTCAAATTAAAGCTTAAGACGTTAACTAAAATCAGAAACAAACCTTGCATTAATTGTAGTTCGGGATCATTAGATATAGCCGAAAGAGTGGAATAGCACAAAACTGTCCAGATTTGCACACTTTTCAGAAATTGACGTTTTTTAGGTCCTTAGGGTCAGTTTTAGCCTTGGTCCATTTCCGAAAAAATTGTCCAGAACTGAAAATTCTAGCAGAAAACAAAATTTCATGCATTTTGGACATCATTTACTTAGCTAAACTTACCTCGAACAGACTGGTCAGAGAGCTGTCAACAATTTCGACTTCACCTAGCATCATTTTCAAGCCAAGATCTTGCCATGCATGGTTGTTTAAGCTTATGAACGACCATATAGCTCAAGTACAGAAGCAAATACACACATTTATGAGCATGCATGTGAATTTTTGAAGAGTTTTCAAAAGGTTTTAACCCTCACCTTAGCAATCAACCACAAAGATGCACAAAAAACTTGTTGAAGCTTCAAATCTCTTCTTCTTCTTGCTTAGCCGAGATTCCAACTTGGTTTCTCTATTTTTCCTAGCCTAGTGATCAATCTCTTAGCACATGCATGAGGTTAGAACAAGAAGAAAAGAAATGGAAGCCAAGAAAACTTACCTAGGCCGAAAATGGTGACTCAAAATGCTTGCATGTGTGTTTCTTGCATCCTAGCTTGCTTGGGTGAGTTTCTTTGCTTGTGGTTTGTCTTGATGCACCTTAGGATGATGAAGATGAGCTAAGAGGTGGAGAGAACTCAGCCAAAACCAAAATGGAGAGAGAGAATGAGAGGGAGAGAGAGAAAATGTGAGAGGAAAGAAGAAATGACAAAAAAATGAAGGCTTTTGCATTATTCAAGCACTTGGTCGGCCTTGGGCCATTAAATTCTGATTTTTGTGTCTTCAATGTGTGATTTTAAAATGTTTAGCATGGGCAAAGGTGGTTTGGTTGAGCAAGGTAGAGGATTTAGGTGGTTTTGAGCATTTTTTTATGCATTGTACTAAGTGTTTGTCATAGTTTGTCTAGGAATAATTCTTTATGCATTTGTGTCATTAGAATTGCCATAGGAATGTTGGGAAATTAGGGAATCTAGGTAGAATAAAATATAGGAATGTTTGTTGATGAGTTGAATTATGAATAGAATAATAGTTAGTGGGAAATGTAGTAATAGTTTAGTATTATTTTATTGTTAGTGGAGTTTGTAGAGAATTTGAATTAGGAATATAATATTGGTTAGTGGATTGTGTAGGATTATTTTAGTGTCTAGTGCTTTGTGTAGGATTCTTTCTTGATCAACGTGGTGGCACGAATTCCTAGGTCTAGGGCACGAATTACGAGGTAGACACGAACTACGAGGTAAGGCACGAACTTCAAGACTAATGCACGTACTTCAAGATAAATGCACAGATTCTAATGCAAATGCACGCAAATCAAGGCATGACTCTATATCTAGGTTCAGGTACGCAGTTTAAGGTTAGGGCATACGAAATGAGATAACGCACGTACATCGAGGTCAGGGCACATATTTCTAGGTACCGCATGTAAGTCGGGGATTAGGGGACACTATTCTAAGTCAAGGCACGTACGATGAGGTATGTACGAAAACCAAGACAGGACACGTAATCCAAGGTCGGTCATTTTATTTTAGGTCTAAGGTGAGCAAATCAAGGTAGGACACGTTATTCGAAGTCAGGCCTCACATCGTCGTAGAGCTCTCGGAGAGCTTTCCAACGGTATGCTATACGCCTCGTAAGTCCTTACGGATCAAAAGTTATGGGCACCGGAGCGACGGAGACCTGGTCACAAGCCCTACGCCCTCGGTTTGCTGGCCCAGCCTCTACATGAAGCGAAGTTGTCTTTCCCAAGGTGCCGTGGGATTCGGTAATAGAAATTTGGTGGATAAAGTATCTTGGCAACCCTAACCAGGGTAAAAAAATTTGAAAGGGGGGTGCAACACGAGGACTACCCATGGGGTCACCCATCCTAGTACTACTCTCGCCCAAGCACGCTTAACTTCGGAGTTCTGATGGGATCC
The DNA here is from genome assembly GCA_037974665.1 of Ehretia macrophylla. Lineage (NCBI taxonomy): Eukaryota > Viridiplantae > Streptophyta > Magnoliopsida > Boraginales > Ehretiaceae > Ehretia > Ehretia macrophylla. Next base: position 84,974,398 of record CM075765.1, on the reverse strand, counting down.
GGTGCATTAGTGCTTGTATGATCGCACCCGTCACGTTGAGGGCCCAATTCCTTTATGTGTTAACGGTTCACAGTCCCAGCCTACAGAGATGGCCCATTCAAAAGGCCCAATGGGCTTAACGACAACCCATCCGCTTTAACAACGCAGCATCCTCGCAAGACGTGATATAGACGCGTTGTAGGGCCCTCTAATGTCCCGCGAGTAACGTTGTCGTCCATTTAATAGCTCACGACATATGATCCGGGACGGAAAAATAGAGCAAAAGAAGAAAAGTGGCCGAAAATTGATGAAAATGTTCGATTTTGGGCTCCAAAAAGGGGCACAGCGAGCAGGCTAGCTGCCTCCGTCGTAAAGCTCTCGGAGAGCATTCCAACAGTATGCTGTGCGCCGCATAAGTCCTTACAGATCAAAAGTTATGGGCACCGGAGCAACGGAGACCTGGTCACAAGCCCTACGCCCTCAGTTTGCGGGCCCAACCTCTACGTGCAGCGAAGTTGTCTTGCCCAATGTGCCGTGGGATATGGTAATAGAAATTTGGTGGATATAGTATCTTGGCAACCCTAACTAGGGCAAAAAAAATTGAAAATGGGGGTGCAACACAAGGACTTCCCTGGGGGTCACCCATCTTAGTACTACTCCCGCCCAAGCACGCTTAACTTCGGAGTTCTGATGGGATCCGGTGCATTAGTGCTAGTATGATCACACCCATCATGTTGAGGGCGCAATTCCTTTATGTGTTAACGGTTCACAGTCCTAGCCTAGAGAGATGGGCCATTCAAAAGGCCCAATGGGCTTAACGACAATCCATCCGCTTCAACAACGTAGCATCCTCGAAAGATGTGACATCGACGCGTTGTAGGGCCCTCTAATATCCCGCGAGTAACGTTGTCATCCTTTTAATAACTCACGACGTACGATTCGGGATGAAAAAACATAGCAAAAGAAGAAAAGTGGCCGAAAACTGATGAAAACATTCGATTTTGGGCTCCAAAAAGGGCACAGCGAGCAGGCTAGCTGCCTTCATCATAGAGCTCTCAGTGAGCTTTCCAACGGTATGATGTGCGCCGCGTAAGTCCTTACGGATCAAAAGTTATGGTCACCGGAGCGACGGAGACCTTGTCAAAAGGCCTACGCCATCGGTTTGCGGGCACAGCCTCTACGTGAAGCGAAGTTGTCTGGACCAAGGTGCCGTGGGATTCGGTAATAGAAATGCGGTGGATAAAGAATCTTGGCAACCCTAACCAGGGCAAAAAAAATTGAAAAGGGGGATGCAACACGAGGAATTCCCATGGGGTCACCCATCTTAGTACTACTCTCGCCCAAGCACGCTTAACTTCAGAGCTCTAATGGGATCCGGTGCATTAGTGCTGGTATGAACGCACCAGTCATGTTGAGGGCACAATTCCTTTATGTGTAAACGGTACACAGTCGCAGCCTAGAGAGATGGCCCATTCAAAAGGCCCAATGGGCCTAACGACAGCCCATCCGCTTCAACAACACAACATCCACGCAAGACATGATATCGATGCATTATAGGGCCCTCTAAAGTCCGGCGAGTAACGTTGTCGTCCTTTTAATAGCTCGCGATGTACGATCCAGGACGAAAAAAAAGAGCAAAAGAAGAAAAGTGGCCAAAAATTGATGAAAATGTTTGATTTTGGGCTCCAAAAAGGGTACAGCAAGCAAGCTAGCTGGCTCCGTCGTAGAGCTCTCGGAGAGCTTTCCAGCGGCATGCTGTACGCCGCTTAAGTACTTACGGATCAAAAGTTATGGGCACCGGAGCGACGAGACCTGGTCACAAGCCCTACGCCCTTGGTTTACGGGCCCAGCCTCTACATGAAGCGAAGTTGTCTTGTCCAAGGTGCCATGGGATTCGGTAATAGAAATTTGGTGGATAAAGTATCTTGGCAACCCTAACCAGGGCAAAAAAAAATTGAAAAGGGGGGTGCAACATGAGGACTTCCCAGGGGGTCACCCATCCTAGTACTACTCTCGCCCAAGCATGCTTAACTTCGGAGTTCTGATGAGATCCAGTGCATTAGTGCTGGTATGATCACACCCGTCATGTTGAGGGCACAATTCCTTTATGTGTTAACGGTTCACAGTCCCAGCCTAGAGAGATGGCCCATTCAAAAGGCCCAATGGGCTTAACGACAACCCATCCGCTTTAACAACGCAGCATTCTCGCAAGACGTGATATCGACGTGTTGTATGGCCCTCTAATGTCCCGCGAGTAAGGTTGTCGTCCTTTTAACAGCTCACGATGTACGATCTGGGAAGGAAAAACAGATCAAAAGAAGAAAAGTGGCCCAAAATTGATGAAAACGTTCAATTTTGGGCTCCAAAAAGGGCAAAGCGAGCAGGCTAGTTGCCTTCGTCGTAGAACTCTCGGAGAGCTTTCCAACGGTATGTTGTGTGCCGCGTAAGTCCTTACGGATCAAAAGTTATTGTCACCGGAGCGACGGAGACCTGGTCACAAGGCCTATGCCCTCGGTTTACGGACCCAGCCTCTACGTGAAGCGAAGTTGTCTTGCCCAAGGTGCCGTGGGATTTGGTAATAAAAATCTGGTGGATAAAGTATCTTGGCAACCCTAACCAGGGCAAAAAAAATTGAAAAGGGGGGTGCAACACGAGGACTTCCCAGGGGGTCACCCATCCTAGTACTACTCTCGCCCAAGCACGCTTAACTTCGGAGTTCTGATGGGATCCGGTGCATTAGTGCTGGTATGAACGCACCCGTCATGTTGAGGGCACAATTCCTTTATGTGTTAACGGTTCACAGTCCCAGCCTAGAGAGATGGCCTATTCAAAAGGCCCAATGGGCTTAACGACAACCCATCCGCTTCAACAACGCAGCAACCTCGCAAGACGTGATATAGACGCGTTGTAGGGCCCTCTAATGTCCCGCGAGTAACGTTGTCATCCTTTTAATAGCTCACGACATACAATCCGGGATGGAAAAATAGAGCAAAAGAAGAAAAATGGTTGAAAATTGATGAAAACGTTCGATTTTGGGCTCCAAAAAGGGCACAGCAAGCAAGCTAGCTGCCTCCGTCGTAGAGCTCTCGGAGAGCTTTCCAACGGTATGCTGTGTGCCGCGTAAGTCCTTACAGATCAAAAGTTATGGGCACCGAAGCGACGGAGACCTAGTCACAAACCATACGCCCTCGGTTTACGGGCCCAGCCTTTACGTGAAGCGAAGTTGTCTTGTCCAAGGTGCCGTGGGATTCGGTAATAGAAATTTGGTGGATAAAGTATCTTGGCAAACCTAACCAGGGCAAAAAAAATTGAAAAGGGGGGTGCAACATGAGGACTTCCCAGGGGGTCACCCATCCTAGTACTACTCTCGCCCAAGCACGCTTAACTTCGGAGTTCTGATGGGATCCAGTGCATTAGTGCTGGTATGATCGCACCCATCATGTTGAGGGCACAATTCCTTTATGTGTTAACGGTTCACAGTCCCTTTGATAACCCGAACCCGGCATGAATTTAATATCACTTGACGGCATTTGATTAAATCTTTAATTAGTTAAATCAACCAATTTGCACTTTTTTAATATTTCTCTTGGAAGCATTTAGTAGTTATATATTGAATAATTAAAAGATTATGACCTATTTCTAATAATTATAGTAATTGAAATTCTTTTCTTGTGATTAATTAAGTGTTATCTTAAATGTTAGTGTTTAATTGTATTTGACTATGTGTTTATATTAACTTTCATTTGTAGCTTAATATTAACTTCATAATTCTTTAAAGTGTTCTAGAAATAGTTAAATTAATTATTTTAAATGAATATTGATTACCTTGATTGTTTTGATTATTTTAATAATTGGTTTTGGTTGTTTTGTGTTAAAATCACTCGGTTTTCAAATAAATGAGAAAAGTAACTCCGAGCCGGAGTAAATTTTAAACTATGATGCTTTCCAAAAATAATATATTTCTTAGATTCTTTGAGGTTTAATTGTCACTTCTTTGTTGACGCAAAGTGCATAGCATATCAAGAGCGAAAATTAAAGAGCGGTTCCTAGTCCTCAACAAATAGTGAAAACTAGTGTTTGGTGTCTTAAATTTTATATTTTAATTGTTGTTAGCTAGAATTGATATTTCCTTAGTTGTTTTAGCCAAAGAATGTATAAAATAGGCTAGTTTGACCAAGTTTAAGTTAGTTTGACCAAGCCTTGACCATTTGACCAACTTTGTCATCCTTTATTAAGAAAAATAACAAAGAAAAAGAAATAAAAACATAGCTGAAACAGCCTTGAGATGGCCGAAAATCCAAAGGGAAAAAAAACACATTTCAACATTCAAAACTTCGATTCTTCGCGTGAGCTTGCACGGGGTGGTTTCCGAGGCATCCTAGAAGGTTTTTCTTGCATCTAGGAGTGTCTAAGGTGAGGGTTTCATCGTTATTTGCGCATTTGAATATTTTGTGTATTAACTTTGATTTTTGGATTTTATCCGTATATTGTTGTTTTAATTGATTTGAGGCTTAAAGTATGTTCCTTAGCAATCGTAGAACTCGTATTTATAGTTTTTTTAACATCTTCTATAGTTGAATATCGAAATTGAAATATAAATTGTTAGTTGAATAGTAATTTATGAATAGTAAACCCTTGAACGATGAAGTTGCGTTGTTATGTTGTCTGTTGATGTGAAAAGATGCTAGATATGCTAGAGTGCCTAAATGTGTAGTTTAATTGGAATGTGTAATGGAAAAACAGAGAAAAACGGCTTGGTGAAAGTCGGGGTCGTTTAGGTCGAGTTTGGAGTTTTCTCATTTTGCGTGTTGGCATTGTTTCGGGAGGCCATGGAAGCACTTTTGGTACGATTATGGTGTTGGTTGGGTGTTTGGTTGATATAGTTGTAGTTCAAGCGAGAAAAGGGGGAAATCGGGACTTTGCGTGAATTCTAGGGTAAAGTAGGGTTTCAGGGTCTTTAGACGTGCCTTATGGTGACCTAGGAGGATTGGTGAAGTCCGTTTCCAAAGCTCGTGGCTCGTTTGAAAGTAGTAGAGTTTGGTAAGTTGGGGTCATTTTCATGATTTTGTGTGTTATCATAGAATATTGCTTATAGAATGCTTATATTGCTTATAAAATGCTTATGTTGCCTATAGAATGCTTATAATGCCTATAGAATACTTGTTATTGCTTGATAATGTTAGTTGGTGTTGTTCTTGTTACTTGTTTGATTGCAAATGCTTGTTAATGCTTATTACGCTTGTTAGAGTTGATTATTGATTGAAATGTTTAACAATTGTTGAATAATGCTTGATATCTTGTTTATCGCTCGTTTATCGCCTTGTATCGAGTCTTGCATTGCATAGTGTCCCGCGCGTGAGTGATGGGCCTCTCTGGGTAGCCTCGGGTTGCCAGTGTTGGTTGCTCTAGCTCCATAGCTATTCCCTCTTCTCGCTTGGGTTGCCTCCCAGGGAGATTTGGGTCGTAGTATGATGGATACTCCCGGGGTATTCCAAACTGGTGTTATAAGGTGGATGCGCGCTTATTGTCATCATTGTCAACATCAAGCTCGAGATTGATGTATCGCTCGTGAAATAGTATATTGCTCGTAAGAGTGAACCATAGCCTTCAGAGTGTGGTATAGCTTTGAATGGTTGTGTTAATGTTTTCTTGATTGGTTATTATATTGTCGTTTGTAGTGAATGCTTTTTTATTGACTATATTGCTTAACTGTCTTCTTTGCATTGCACGACTTTCTTTCTCTCCAACTCGATATCTGTCTCGCCCTCACTGAGTATACGTGTTGTGTATAGTCACTCCTCACCACCACATTTCAGGAAATGTCATGTTGGCTGAAAAGTTCGTGATTTCGTGAAAGTTCGTTGTCTGAAGAGTTGTCTTGCGTGCCTATGTGGCTTGAGTGTCGAAGTTTGTAAAGATGTATGTTCAGATGTTGTTTGTATTTATTGTCAAAAGAAATGTAATTTAAATTTAGTTAAGTAGCTAAAGTGAATTGATAAGCTAGTTTATATAATCAGTTAGCATAGCTTAACTTCAATGCATGATTGTAATGTCCAAAGGAAAAGAGTTAGAATGGCATGATAGTTTATTTTATGCAGTAGCTTAGTATGGTTTAACTGTCTAGTTTGAATGTACTTGTCAAAAATGAAAATAGATAGGTTAGCTTTTAAATTGGAAATGTATGTATACTTGCTGAGTGTAAATTGTTGAGAACTGAGGCTCGGATAGCCTTGAGGTGGTTTTGAATGTTTGGACATGGTATTGGTCCACTTATATGCTATCGCAGGTTTTACATTTCGTCTAGAAACAGGGGAGACTCCATCCGTTTTCCCTGAAAATTATGCCCGGGTTTGGAATTGGGTTGTGATTAGATTGATTGATAGAACTCCCGGTCTCGAGAGGGATTGGGGTGTCACAGGTGGTATCAGAGCTTGTCTAGCTCATAAGCCGGGACAGGGTCCTCGGTCTGGTTAGTAGTGACCCTTGAATGTGTGCTTGTTAAGTGTGTCTTGAAAGTGTATGCTTGTATGTGAGATTGTGTGTCTTGACTTGAATGTATGCACTTATGTGATAAAGTTATGTCTTATGTGTTAAATGTTTCTCAAGAAAGGTGAAATGTCTAGTTGTCTATCGAATTGACCTATTGAATTGGCATCGTGAATTGAATCGACCTCGTGAATTGTTATTTGTTTGAAGTATTACTTGTAATGTGTGTATAGAATGTCTTGAATTAGCTATGCCGTGATTTGAATTGATTATGTTGTGCTTCATTTTATTGCCGTGCTTGGGTCACTTTGTTGAATAAACTGTTTGTAAACTTGCTTGCATAATAGTTTAAGGCATGTGTATAACTGTGATATATTGGCATTCATACATGTCCTATTGACATGGTAAGTAAGTCCTCTTCCTCCCCTGAAGAAAGTGGTTCACCGCTGGCTTTTCAAGGTGTATGGATTGGCAGGAAATGAATGGCATTTGACTAGCCTTTATTTGGGAATTGGTGTTTGCTTTTGGAGCTCGGTTATTGGCGAATCTCTAAGATCCTCTTCTATGCTTAACAGTTATGAAAGAGTAGCTTTCTCTTGGGGTTTTATTTGGGTATTATTTGGAGACTTCTATTGGCATTTCTCTGTGGATTTGGCTATTGGGGTTTCAATCGGCCTTACTATACAGTATTATCTGTGGTATATGTGTCTCGGTCTTTATTGGAGTGTTACTGGTATTCCTTATTGGAAATTCTTCAATGGCATTCTCTAGGATTCTTAGTGGTCATTTATTTAGTATTACTTATTGGGCAATTCTTGGTACTTTCTTACTGGAGTATTGTTCGGGTATTTTCTTTGGCATCCCTCAGTTGGTTTGGTAACTGGAATTCCTATCAGACTCATTATCTCATATTACTTACAGTATTCTTTGGAATTCTTATTGGGCATTCTACTAGTATTTTCCTTATTGGCATTTATTGGAAGATCCTACACTTGGAATTCTGTTTGGACATATTATCTTGTACTGTTTACGGCTTCTCCTTCGGCCTTTCCACTCAGGGGAAAATCTATACTTGCTGTTTGACTAAGATGTTGCGGTAGGAACTCAGTGATAGAAAGATTTCATTTAGAGGTTGGCCTTTGGTATTCTTCTCTATATTCCTTTACAGAACTTTCAGCTGGGTCTATTTACGGTAATCAGCACTGCATGAGGTGCATCTACTCTGGCTATCTCTTAACTTTCTTGTTGGGTACTTGTTAGACTTCTATTGAAGATTCTTAAATAGGGTATTCCTTCGGTACTCTTCCTACCATTAGTATGTGGTATTGATAACATCTACAGTATCTTTGCTTTAGTCTTTGTTGGTATTATCTCGGCGCTCTTGGTTGAAATTTATTCTTCTTCGGTATTCGTGTCAACGGGATTCTTGTACGGTATCTGCATTTGAGCTTCTATTTGGCGTTACTACTTGGCATTTCTACTTGAACTTTCCTATTGGTCATCTTGATTAAATACTTGATCAGTAGCTAATGAAGACTAGTCAAAGTTGGATTCTAGGTGATGCAGAGTCCTATTGGAAGAAAAATTACGAGGACGCAATTGTTTTAAGGGGGGAGGATGTGATAACCCGAACCCGGCATGCATTTAATAGCACTTGACTGCATTTGATTAAATGTTTAATTAGTTAAATCAACAAATTTGCACTATTCTAATATTTCTCTTGGAAGCATTTAATAGTTATATATTGAATAATTAAAAGATTATTACCTATTTCTATTAATTATAGTAATTGAATTTATTCTCTTGTGATTAATTAAGTGTTATCTTAAATGTTAGTGTTTAATTGTATTTGACTATGTGTTTATATTAACTTTCATTTGTAGCTTAATATTAACTTCATAATTTTTTAAAGTGTTCTAGAAATAGTTAAATTAATTATTTTAAATGAATATTGATTACCTTGATTGTTTTGATTATTTTAACAATTGGTTTTGGTTGTTTTGTGTTAATATCACTCGGTTTTCAAATAAATGAGAAAAGTAACTCTGAGTCGGAGTAAATTTTAAACTATGATGCTTTCCAAAAATGATATATTTTTTAGATTCTTTGAGGTTTAATTGTTACTTCTTTGTTGACGCAAAGTGCATAGCATATCGAGAGCGAAAGTTAGAAAGCGGTTCCTAGTCCTCAACAAATAGTGAAAACTAGTGTTTGGTGTCTTAAATTTTATATTTTAATTGTTGTTAGCTAGAATTGATATTTCCTTAGTTGTTTTAGCCTAAAAATGCATGAAATAGGCTAGTTTGACCAAGTTTAAGTTAGTTTGACCAAGCCTTGACCATTTGACCAACTTTGTCAACCTTTATTAAGCAAAATAACAAAGAAAAAGAAATAAAAATAGAGCTGAAACAGCCTTGAGACGGCCGAAAATCCAAAGGGAAAAAAAAACACATTTCAACATTCAAAACTTCGATTCTTCGCGTGAGCTTGCACGGGGGGGGTTCCGAGGCATCCTACGAGGGGTTCCTTGCGTCTAGGAGCGTCTAAGGTGAAGGTTTCATCGTTATTTGCGCATTTGAATATTTTGTGTATTAACTTTGATTTTTGGGTTTTATCCGTATATTGTTGTTTTAATTGATTTGAGGCTTAAAGTATGTTCCCTAGCAATTGTAGAACACGTATTTATAGCTTTTTAACATTTTCTGCGGTTGAATATTGAAATAGAAATATAAATTGTTAGTTGAATAGTATTTTGTGAATAGTAAACCCATGAAACAATAAAGTTGCGCTGTTATGCTGTCTGTTGATGTGAAAAGGTGCTAGATATGCTAGAATGTCTAAATGTGTGGTTTAATTGGAATGTGTAATGGAAAAACAGAGAAAAATGCCTTGGTGAAAGTCGGGGTCATTTAGGTCGAGTTTAGCGTTTTCTTGTTTTGCGTGATGGCATTGTTTCGGGAGGCCATGGAAAAACTTTTGGTGCGATTATGGCGTTGGTTGGGTGTTTGGTTGATATAGTTGTAGTTCAAACGTGCAAAGGGGGAAATCGGGACTTTGCGTGAATTCTAGGGTAAAGTAGAGTTTCGGGGTCTTTAGACGTGCCTTATGGTGACCTAGGAGGATTGGTGAAGTCGGCTTCCAAAGCTCGTGGCTCGTTTGAAAGTAGTAGAGTTTGGTAAGTTGGGGTCATTTTCATGATTTTGTGTTTTCATAGAATATTGCTTATAGAATGCTTATATTGCTTATAGAATGCTTATGTTGCGTATAGAATGCTTATAATGCCTATAGAATACTTGTTATTGTTTGATAATGTTAGTTGGTGTTGTTCTTGTTACTTGTTTGATTGCAAATGTTTGTTAAAGCTTATTACGCTTGTAGAGTTGATTATTGATTGAAATGTTTAACAATTGTTGAATAATGCTTGATATCTTGTTTATCGCTCGTTTATCGCCTTGTATCGAGTCTTGCATTGCATAGTGTCCCGCGCGTGAGTGATGGGCCTCTCTGGGTAGCCTCGGGTTGCCAGTGTTGGTTGCTCTAGCTCCATAGCTATTCCCTCTTCTCGCTTGGGTTGCCTCCCAGGGAGATTTGGGTCGTAGTATGATGGATACTCCCGGGGTATTCCAAACTGGTGTTATAAGGTGGATGCGCGCTTATTGTCATCATTGTCAACATCAAGCTCGAGATTGATGTATCGCTCGTGAAATAGTATATTGCTCGTAAGAGTGAACCATAGCCTTCAGAGTGTGGTATAGCTTTGAATGGTTGTGTTAATGTTTTCTTGATTGGTTATTATATTGTCGTTTGTATTGAATGCTTTTTTATTGACTATATTGCTTAACTGTCTTCTTTGCATTGCACGACTTTCTTTCTCTCCAACTCGATATCTGTCTCGCCCTCACTGAGTATACGTGTTGTGTATACTCACTCCTCACCACCACATTTCAAAAAATGTCATGTTGGCTGGAAAGTTCGTGATTTCGTGAAAGTTCGTTGCCGGAAGAGTTGTCTTGCGTGCCTATGTGGCTTGAGTGTCGAAGTTTGTAAAGATGTATGTTCAGATGTTGTTTGTATTTATTGTCAAAAGAAATGTAATTTAAATTTAGTTAAGTAGCTAAGGTGAATTGATAAGCTAGTTTATATAATCAGTTAGCATAGCTTAACTTCAATGCATGATTGTAATGTCCAAAGGAAAAGAGTTAGAATGGCATGATAGTTTATTTTATGCAGTAGCTTAGTATGGTTTAACTATCTAGTTTGAATGTACTTGTCAAAAATGAAAATAGATAGGTTAGCTTTTAAATTGGAAATGTATGTATACTTGCTGAGTGTAAATTGTTGAGAACCGAGGCTCGGATGGCCTTGAGGTGGTTTTGAATGTTTGGACATGGTATTGGTCCACTTATATGCTATCGCAGGTTTTACATTTCGTCTAGAAACAGGGGAGACTCCATCCGTTTTCCCTGAAAATTATGCCCGGGTTTGGAATTGGGTTGTGATTAGATTGATTGATAGAACTCCCGGTCTCGATAGGGATTGGGGTGTCACAGTCCCAACCTAGAGAGATGGCCCATTCAAAAGGCCCAATGGGCTTAACGACAACCCATCCGCTTCAACAACGCAGCATTCTCGCAAGACGTGATATCGACGTGTTGTAGGGCCCTCTAATGTCCCGCGAGTAACCTTGTCGTCCTTTTAATAGCTCATGACGTTCGATCCGGGACGGAAAAATATAGCAAAAGAAGAAAAGTGGCCGAAAACTGATGAAAACGTTCGATTTTGGGCTCCAAAAAGGGCACACCGAGCAAGCTAGCTGCCTTCGTCGTAGAGCTCTCGGAGACCTTTCCAACGGTATGCTGTGCGCCGCGTAAGTCCTTACGGATCAAAATTTATGGTCACCAGAGCGACAGAGACCTGGTCACAAGGCCTACGCCCTCGGTTTACAGGCCCAGCCTCTACGTGAAGCGAATTAGTCTTGCCCCAAGGTGCCGTGGGATTCGGTAATAGAAATTTGGTGGATAAAATATCTTGGAAACCCTAACCCGGGCAAAAAAAATTGAAAATGGGGGAGCAACACTAGGTCTTCCCAGGGGGTCACCCATCCTAGTACTACTCTCGCCCAAGCACGCTTAACTTCGGAGTTCGGATGGGATCCGGTGCATTAGTGCTGGTATGAACGCACCCGTCATGTTAAGGGCCCAATTCCTTTATGTGTTAACGGTTCACAGTCCCAGCCTAGAGAGATGGCCCATTCAAAAGGCCCAATGGTCTTAACGACAACCCATCCGCTTCAACAACACAGCATCCTCGTAAGACTTGATATCGACGCGTTGTAGGGCCCTCTAATGTCCCGCGAGTAACGTTGTCATTCTTATAATAGCTCATGACGTACGATCTAGGACGGAAAAATAGAGAAAAAGAAGAAAAATGGCCGAAAATTGATGAAAACGTTCGATTTTGGGCTCCAAAAAGGGCACAGCAAGCAAGCTAGCTGCCTCCGTCGTAGAGCTCTCGGAGAGCTTTCCAACGGTATACTATGCGCCGCGTAAGTCCTTACGAATCAAAAGTTATGGGCACCAGAGCGACGGAGACCTAGTCACAAGCCCTATGCCCTCGGTTTACTGGCCGAGCCTCCACGTGAAGCGAAGTTGTCTTGTCCAAGGTGCTGTGGGATTCGGTAATAGAAATTTGGTGGATAAAGTATCTTGGCAACCCTAACCAGGGCAAAAAAAATTGAAAAGGTGGGTGCAACATGAGGACTTCCCAGGGGGTCACCCATCCTAGTACTACTCTCGCCCAAGCACGCTTAACTTCGGAGTTCTGATGGGATCCAGTTCATTAGTGCTGGTATGATCGCACCCGTCATGTTGAGGGAGCAATTCCTTTATGTGTTAACGGTTCACTGTCCCAACCTAGAGAGATGGCCCATTCAAAAGGCCCAATGGGCTTAACGACAACCCATCTGCTTCAACAACGCAGCATTCTCACAAGACGTGATATCGACGTGTTGTAGGGCCCTCTAATGTCCCGTGAGTAACGTTGTCGTCCCTTTATCAGCTCACGACGTTCGATCCGGGACGAAAAAATAGAGCAAAAGAAGAAAAGTGGCCGAAAAGTGATGAAAACGTTCGATTTTGGGCTCCAAAAAAGGCACAACGAGCAGGCTAGCTGCCTTCGTCGTAGAGCTCTCGGAGAGCTTTCCAACGGTATACTATGCGCCGCGTAAGTCCTTACGGATCAAAAGTTATGGTCACCGGAGCGACAGAGACCTGGTCACAAGGCCTACGCCCTCGGTTTTCGGGCCCAGCCTCTACGTGAAGCGAAGTTGTCTTGCCCAAGGTGCCGTGGGATTTGGTAACAGAAATTTGGTGGATAAAGTATCTTGGCAACCCTAATCGGGGCAAAAAATATTGAAAAGGGGCGTGCAACACGAGGGCTTCCCAGGGGCTCACCCATCCTAGTACTACTCTCGCCCAAGCATGCTTAACTTCGGAGTTCTGATGGGATGCGGTGCATTAGTGCTGGTATGAACGCACCCGTCATGTTGAGGGACAATTCCTTTATGTGTTAACGGTTTACAGTCCCAGCCTAGAGAGATGGCCTATTCAAAAGACCCAATGGGCTTAACGACAACCCATCCGCTTCGACAACGCAGGATCCTCGCAAGACGGGATATCGACGCATTGTAGGGTCCTCTAATGTCCCACGAGTTACGTTGTCGTCCTTTTAATAGCTCACGACGTACGATCCGGGACAGAAAAATAGAGCAAAAGAAGAAAAGTGGCCGAAAATTGATAAAAACGTTTGAATTTGGGCTCCAAAAATGGACACAGAGAGCAAGCTAGCTGCCTCCGTCGTAGAGCTCTCGGAGAGCATTCCAACGGTATGCTGTGCGCCGCATAAGTCCTTACGGATCAATAGTGATGGGCACCGGAGCGACGAAGACCTGGTCACTAGCCCTACGACCTCGGTTTGCGGACCCAGCCTCTACGTGAAGCGAAGTTGTCTTGCCCAAGGTGACGTGGGATTCGGTAATAGAAATTTGGTGGATAAAGTATCTTGGCAACCCTAACCAGGGCAAAAAAAATTGAAATGGGGGGTGCAACATGAGGACTTCCCTGGGGGTCACCCATCCTAGTACTACTCTAGCCCAAACACGTTTAACTTTGGAGTTCTGATGGGATCCAGTGCATTAGTGTTGGTATGATCGCACCTGTCATGTTGAGGGCACAATTCCTTTATGTGTTAACAGTTCACTTTCCCAACCTAGAGAGATAGCACATTCAAAAGGCCCAATGGGCTTAACGACAACCGATCCAGTTCAACAACACAGCATTCTCGCAAGACGTGATATCGACATGTTGTAGGGCTGTCTAATGTCCCGCAAGTAACGTTGTCGTCCTTTTAACAGCTCACGACATTCGATCCGGGACGGAAAAATAGAGCAAAAGAAGAAAAGTGGCCGTAAACTGATGAAAACGTTTGATTTTGGGTTCAAAAATGAGGAAAGCGTGCAAGCTATCTGCCTCCATCGTAGAGCTCTAGGAGAGCTTTCCAACGGTATGCTGTGCGCCGTGTAAGTCCTTACGAATCAATAGGTATGGGGACCGGAGCGACGGAGACCTGGTCACAAGCCCTACGCCCTCGGTTTGCGGGCCCAGCCTCTACGTGAAGCGAAGTTGTCTTGCCCAAGATGCCGTGGGATTCGGTAATAGAAATTTGGCGGAAAAGTATCTTGGAAACCCTAACCAGGGCCAAAAAAATTGAAAATGGGGGTACAACACGAGGACTTCCCAGGTGGTCACCCATCCTAGTACTACTCTCGCCCAAGCAAGCTTAACATCGGAGTTCGGATGGGATCCGGTGCATTAGTGCTGGTATGAACGCACCCATCATGTTGAGGGCCCAATTCCTTTATGTGTTAACAGCTCACAGTCCCAGCCTAGAGAGATGGCCCATTCAAAAAGCCCAATGGGTTTAACGACAACCCATCCGCTTCAAAAATGCAGCATCATCGCAAGACGTGATATCGACGCATTGTAGGGCCCTCTAATGTCCTGCGAGTAACGTTGTCGTCTTTTTAAGAGCTCACGACGTACGATCCGGGACGGAAAAATAGAGCAAAAGAAGAAAAGTGGCCGAAAACTAATGAAAACGTTCAATTTTGGGCTCCAAAAATGGCCAAAGCGAGCAAGCTGGCTGCCTCCGTCATAGAGCTCTTAGAGAGGCTTCCAACGGTATGCAGTGTGCCACGTAACTCCTTACGGATCAAAAGTTATGGGCACTGGAGCGACAGAGACCTGGTTCACAAGCCCTACGCCCTCTGTTTGCGGGCCCAACCTCTACGTGAAGCGAAGTTGTCTTGCCCAAGGTGCCGTGGTATTCGGTAATAGAAATTTGGTGGATAAAGTATCTTGGAAACCCTAACCAGGGCCAAAAAAATTGAAAATGGGGGTACAACACGAGGACTTCCCAGGTGGTCACCCATCCTAGTACTACTCTCGCCCAAGCAAGCTTAACATCGGAGTTCGGATGGGATCCGGTGCATTAGTGCTGGTATGAACGCACCCATCATGTTGAGGGCCCAATTCCTTTATGTGTTAACGGTTCACAGTCCCAGCCTAGAGAGATGGCCAATTCAAAAGGCCCAATGGGCTTAATGACAACCCATCCGCTTCAACAACGCAGCATCCCCGCAAGATGTGATATCGACGCGTTGTAGGGCCCTCTAATGTCCCTCGAGTAATGTTGTCGTCCTTTTAGTAGCTTACGACGTACGATCCGGGACGAAAAAATAGAGCAAAAGAAGAAAAGTGACAGAAAATTGATGAAAACGTTCGATTTTGGGCTCCAAAAACGGGCAGAGCGAGCAAGCTAGCTGCCTCCGTCTTAGAGCTCTCGGAGAGCTTTCCAACGGTATACTGTGCGCCGCGTAAGTCTTTACGGATCAAAAGTTAACGGCACCGGAGCGACGGAGACCTGGTCACAAGCCCTACGCCCTCGGTTTGCGGGCCCAGCCTCTACATGAAGCGAAGTTGTCTTGTCCAAGGTGCTGTGGGATTCGGTAATAGAAACTTGGTGGATAAAGTATCTAGGGCAAAAAAAATTGAAAAGGGGGGTGCAAAACGAGGACTTCCTAGGGGGTCACCCATCCTAGTACTATTCTCACCCAAGCACGCTTAACTTCGGAGTTCTTATGGGATCCAGTGCATTTGTGCTGGTATGATCGCACCCGTCATGTTGAGGGCAAAAATTATTGAAAAAGGGGGTGCAACACGAGGACTTCCCAGGGGGTCACCCATCCTAGTACTACTCTCGCCCAAGAACGCTTAACTTCAGAGTTCTGATGGGATCCGGTGCATTAGTGCTGGAATGTTCGCACCCGTCATGTTGAGGGCACAATTCCTTTATGTGTTAACAGTTCACAGACCCAGCCTAGAGAGATGGCCCATTCAAAAGGCCCAATGGGCTTAACGACAACCCATCCGCTTCAACAATGCAGCATCCTCGCAAGACGTGATATCGACGTGTTGTAGGGCCCTCTAATGTCCCGCGAGTAACGTTGTCTTCCTTTTAATAGATCACGACATTCGATCCGGGACGGAAAAATAGAGCAAAAGAAGAAAAGAGGCCGAAAACTGATGAAAACGTTCGATTTTGGGCTCAAAAAATGGGCACAACGAGCAAGCTATCTGCCTCCGTCGTAGAGCTCTCGGAGGGCTTTCCAACGATATGCTATGCACTGTGTAATTCCTTACGGATCAAAAGTATTGGGCACCGGAGCGACGGTGACCTGGTCACAAGCCCAACGCCCTCGGTTTGCGGGCCCAGCCTATACGTGAAGCGAAGTTGTCTTGCCCAAGGTGCCGTGGGATTCAGTAATAGAAATTTGGTGGATAAAGTATCTTGGCAACCCTAACCAGGGCAAAAAAAATTCTAAAAGGGGGTACAACACGAGGACTTCCCTGGGGGTCACCCATCCTAGCACTACTCTCGCACAAGCACGCTTAACGTCGGAGTTCGGATGGGATCCGGTGCATTAGTGCTGGTATGAATGCACCCGTCTTGTTGAGGGCTCAATTCCTTTATGTGTTAACGGTTCACAGTCCCAGCCTAGAGAGATGGCCCATTCAAAAGGCCCAATGGGCTTAACTACATCCCATCCGCTTCAACAACGCAGCAGCCTCGCATTACGTGATATCGACGCGTTGTAGGACCCTCTAAAGTCACGCGAGTAACGTTGTCGTCCTTTTAATAGCTCACGATGTACAATCCGGGACGGAAAAACAGAGCAAAAGAAGAAAAGTGGCCCAAAATAAATGAAAACGTTCGAGGTTAGGCTCCAAAAATAGGCGCAGCCTAACAAGCTGGCTGCCTCCGTCGAAGAGCTCTCGGAGAGCTTTCCAACGGTATACTATGCACCGCATAACTCCCGACGGATCAAAAGTTATGGGCACCAGAGCGGCGGGGACCTGGTCACAAGCCCTACGCCCTCAGTTTGCAGGCCCAGCCTCTATGTGAAGCGAAGTTGTCTTGCCCAAGGTGCCATAGGATTCGGTAATAGAAATTTGGTGGATAAGGTATCTTGGCAACCTTAACCAGGGCAAAAAAAATGGAAAAGGGGGGTGCAACACGAGGACTTCCCTGGGGGTCACCCATCCTAGTACTACTCTCGCCCAAGCACGCTTAACTTCGGAGTTCTGATGGGATCCGGTGCATTAGTTCTAGTATGATCACAAACGTCATGTTGAGGGCACAATTTCTTTATGTGTTAACGGTTCACAGTTGCAGCCTAGAGAGATGGCCCACTCAAAAGGCCCAATGGGCTTAACGACAACCCATCCTCTTCAACAAAGCAGCATCCTCGCAAGAGGTGATATCGACGCATTGTAGGGCCTTCTAATGTCCCACGAGTAATGTTGTCGTCCTTTTAATAGCTCACGACGTACGATCCGAGACGAAAAAACCGTGCAAAAGAAGAAAAGTGGCCGAAAATGATGAAAACGTTCGATTTTGGGCTGCAAAAAGGGCACAGCGAGCAGGCTATCTGCCTTCATCGTAGAGCTCTCAAATAGCTTTCCAACGGTATGCTGTGCGCCGCGTAAGTCCTTATGTATCAAAAGTTATGGTCACCGGAGCGACGGAGACCTGGCCACAAGCCCTACGCCCTTGGTTTGCGGGCCCAGCCTCTACGTGAAGCGAAGTTGTCTTGCCCAAGGTGCCGTGGGATTCGGTAATAGAAATTTGGTGGATAAAGTATCTTGGCAACCCTAACCAGGGCAAAAAAAATTGAAAAGGGGGGTGCAACACGAAGACTTCCCAAGGGGTCACCCATCCTAGTACTACTCTCGTCCAAGCACGCTTAACTTCGGAGTTCTGATGGGATCCGGTGCATTTGTGCTGGTATGAACGCACCCGTCATGTTGAGGGCACAATTCCTTTATGTGTTAACGGTTCACTGTCCCAGCCTTGAGAGATGGCCTATTCAAAAAGCCCAATGGGCTTAACGACAACCTATCCGCTTCAACAACATAGCATCCTCGCAAGACGTGATATAGACGTGTTGTAGGGCCCTCTAATGTCCTACGAGTAACGTTGTCGTCCTTTTAATAGCTCACTACGTTCGATCTGGGATGAAAAAATAAAGAAAAAGAAGAAAAGTGGCCGAAAATTGATGAAAACGTTTGATTTTGGGTACCAAAAAGGGCACAGCAAGCAAGCTATTTGCCTTCGTCGTAGAGCTCTCGGAGAGCTTTCCAACGGTATGCTGTGCGCCGTGTAAGTCCTTACGGATCAAAAGTTATGGTCACCGGAGCGATGGAGACCTGGTCACAAGGCCTACGCCCTCGGTTTGCGGGCCCAGCCTCTACTCGAAGTGAAGTTGTCTTGCCCAAGGTGCCGTGGGATTCCGTAATAGAAATTTGGTAGATAAAGTATCTTGGCATGTAAGGACCCGTACTCGGATCCTGAATAATAATATATGAAATAAGTGTTCCTTATGTGTTTGGCTTACTTCACTTATGTGCTTGGTGTTTTCGTGTTTAGAGATAATTGTTTTATGCTTCGAGATATTTTAAATTAAGAGGAAATGTTGTAACTAACATATCAAGCTAAGCATTCCTTTCAATTATCAAGTAAATTAAGATAATTTGTGCTTGGAAGTAATTGGAAATACTAAACTTATGGGATTCTATTAATCGACCTTTAATTATTTGGAGTGTCAGGATAATAAACTAAAATATTATCTGAGGAAAAGAAGGTAAGGCATTAGCTGAACTATTCTAATTTGAGAATGATACCTAGTTTTACCGTTCATATTTTATCAGTAATTTAGATATACCTTGGAGTATGGTAGTTTGATATAAATAAAGTATTACTATAACTTTGTTGAATAGTTTCATTGAGGGATTAACTTAGTTTAGCAAAAAGAAATTACATTGTTAGTTAAATTTATTAAGATAAAGTTTTGTTTTAAAATATGTCATTAGGAATTCAGTTGTCTTCTATAATATGGTATAGTATACTAGTTATCTTGAAGAATGTTTGCAGACATTAGAATGGGTATTAGAGTAAAGATGGGTGAGTATCATCTTGGGTAGCTTCGGTTATAGAATTAAATTGTTACAAGAAAATGGTATAGTTATAAATGGACCTACTACCAAGTAATGTAAGAATTTGGGAATTAGATTAGTGCTGGCTAAATAGGGGAATCAACTTCTACTAGGGTGATGATATAACACCCACTTGAATAAGTAGGGGATCCGATCAGTAAATGTGGGATAAGATGGACTTAGCTTAATTTA
Organism: Ehretia macrophylla; assembly: GCA_037974665.1. Taxonomy (NCBI): domain Eukaryota; kingdom Viridiplantae; phylum Streptophyta; class Magnoliopsida; order Boraginales; family Ehretiaceae; genus Ehretia; species Ehretia macrophylla. The sequence continues at coordinate 84,955,130 of CM075765.1, read as the reverse complement.
TTAGTCTTCTTTATTTTACTTACGCAGCTATCATAACCAGTTTTGTTGAGTAAAGCAATAGAAATATAAACGTTGAGCAAGGTGTTAGCTAGGGATTAACATAGCCGACCGTTAATTTGGTGGTCAGGGTTAATTAATTAATTGTTTACTATAGGAATATACTTTGAAGTTGCTAACACATGGGTTTAAATTAAGTAAAGGATATTAACGGGCATAAATGGATTAGAAGTTTTAACGCAAGGGTTAAACAAAATATTGATATCCGCTTACATAGGCATTATACTGAGTTGGGCTTGGAGAGAAGTAGTATTAGTACACTTAACAGGTTGCTAGTAAAAGTATTAACTTGAGGAAGGTAGTCTGTAAAGTTAATTGATTTGATTGAAATTAAGGAATAAAAGATTAAATAATACTGGAGTGTTGAGTGCCTTTATTTGTGACAATTATGGATTTAACAAAGCATATGAAATTAAGACAAGGAGAGGCTACGATAATTGAGTATTTCCATTGCCTATTATCATTTAAAAGCTTTGACTTTTGATAAACATAAGATTTCTTAGAAACTGTTAATCTAACTATAGTTTATACCTACCTCGAATTAGTAGGTGGTCTTATAACATTAATTAACATAAAGCTTAGGGTCATTACAGGGATGTAAAACCTCATATGGTGACCAAATAAAACTTTTTAGCTGCTTACAAGAGTATGGGTGATTTCCTTTAACTTTTTGAGCTATTTCGGCTGTTTTTCCGAATTTAGGGGTTTTGGGTCCGAAAAAGGGGTTTAACTTCGGGGCCAATTATAGGAAAATCGGGATTCCGTCGCGAAAAATAGGTATACGCCATTGAGTTTCTTTTAACTTGTACTACTTAACGGTGAAGTTTGGCAAAATTGCATTCCGGCCTGAAAATACGAAAATCAGGACACCTACGCATGAAAGGGGTAAATAATGGAACATTAGTGTCACTCTCGGGGAGTGACACGTGTCTAAGGACACGTGTCACACATGCGTGGATGTGCCACGCATGTGAGACACGTGGAGGGACACGTATCACACATGCGTGGACATGCCACGCATGCATGACACGTAGGGGGACACGTGTCACACATGTGTGGACGTGCTACTCATGTGAGACATGTGGTGGGACACGTGTTCCGCATGCATTGGTTTGGAAAACCTATATAAAGGGGTCACTTGACCACCTGAAATCAAACAGGCAAACACTTTTCTCTGGCCCGATTTTACTAAATTATATCGATTCAGTTAGTTAATGTTCCGAAAGTTTTAAAACCAGTCCAAATCTTCTCCATTTTTCAGCATTTTAAGGTGAGGAGATTTTATTAAAAATAGCATCTTATATGTTTATATGATTTTAATATTCAAGCTTGAAATAAATATCATGCTTATTAATATTCTTTATTTATTTGAATTAGAGTTGACTTAGATAATATTTACTGCTCGTTTTAGCATAAGATAAACAGAGATGTAAATGTTATACATGTTATTTGCATGCCGTCATAATGCCCTATTTATACTTGAAAATTGCTTTATTATAGCCGTTATTCTATTGCTAAGAAAATATTTATTACTTGCCTGGGACAACCACTTTAGTTGATCCCCATATGATTTGTTGTGTGTTTTATGACTACTTGTGCATGCTTGTGTGCTACTTGATTAGGGGTTGCAACCTCAGGCCCGATAGCTTGCACGAACGCTGGGCGGCGTAGGGCTTGCCGGTGCTCCCGTGTCTATCGTGGACCTATTCCCTCTCTCGCCTGGTACCACCCTTGGAGAGTTGGGTCGTAGATTTTGGATACAATCCGGAGTATCCTATTGGGAGAGATAAGAAGTTGAAATTCTGATCAAAGGCTGCCCACCTCATGAAATACTTGACTTGTTCCTACTCTCACTTGGTACCACCCTCGGAGAGTAGTGTCCTACTCTCGCTTGGCATTCCACCCTCAGAGAGTAGGCTGATATCTGTTGTGGATATATGCCACTATTGTTTACCTAAATGTCATTTTTGTTATTATATATGACTCAAATGTAATTTACTACTAGTTATCATATGTATTTATATCTTATATGGACAATTTGTTATACCACCGTACGTGATTTGCATCATGATTAACAAAAGAAACCGACCAGAAATGTTTTCAAAACTCTTCTATTCTATCCTCACTGAGCTTGCCCAGAGCTCACCATTTTTTCTCCCCCCCAGTGCTGGTGCAGCTTAGCTTTAAACGGAAATAGACTTTAAATGTTTACATGATCGACGCCTCTTGCTATCATAGTTGGATCCAAGTTGTAAAAGTTAGAGTTTGTTGTATTAATTTCGGGAAGAAGGGTAGCTGTGTTGAAACCTCAGTTTGTATAATAGCCGGGTAGTTATTAGATCTCAGATGTTGTAACACCCTTTTGTGCTTAAATTATCATATAAAGGCTTGTTATTAAGTAATTCTTTATTTACTGTTCCTTTTAATAGAAAGTTATGAACTCGCAATGACAATAAATGTAGACTTTGACCTAGTCTTGAGAAGGGCTGGGTTGGGGTCGTTACAGGTGGTATCAGAGCATAGTATTTCCTTAGAAGCCAGGTCTAGAAACTGGGCAGTAGGTTAGATTAAAGGTCTTGACCTAAATGACATTAGCTAAGACTTATGTGCTTATGTGAATTTCTTGTTTATGTGCTATGTCTTGATATTTTGAATGTGTATTAAACAAACGAGAGTGCTTATGTGTGCTTAGAAGGGATGGCTAGATTTAGTACACGGAGAACCAATCGAATTGCTGAGCCAGTAGAAGAACCTGGTCAGAATAATCCAGGAATGGCTATGTTCAATTTGATGGCAACGACGGTGGTTAGGGTGTCCAGGGTTCTAGAACGCCAGGAAGCTAGAGAGGCAGGTAACCCTCACAATGTTGATGGAAGGGTGAACCATGACAACGGAAGAGATAGAATGAGTCCACTTAAGGAATTCCTAGGATATTTCCCTCCAAAATTTTTCGGAGAACCCGATGATGAAAAAGCCGAAGCATGGCTCTCAGAAGTGGAAAAACTTTATGAAACCTTGGATTATAATGATGAGCAAAAGGTTGTACTTGCAGCATTTTTACTTAAAGGGGATGGAGAACAGTGGTGGAAAGTGGTAAAGCGCCGCTGGGAGGAGAATTGTACGCCTTATACCTGGGCAAATTTTACGGAGATCTTTAAAGAGAAATATATTCCGGTTGTTGCCCGGGAAAGGCGAGAAGAAGAATTTATGACATTAAGGCAAGGGGCCATGACTGTTGTCCAGTATGGGGCACGACTTGACAAACTGTCCCAATACGTGCCTGAACTAATGCAGCCACCGAGTCGGGCAATTCAAAAATTTGTAAGAGGACTGAGAGCTGAGATACAAGATAGTTTGGTCGCACTAAAATTTGAAACCTATGGAGACGCAGTTGAGGCTGCTACACGAGTAGAGAAAAGGAATATGGAAGTTGGGGGTGGATTAGGCCAGTCCAACAAGAAACCCTTTCAGCAACCTTCGGTACAACAGAGGACAAACCAAGGTTTAGGTTATCCTAGCTAGGGACGAGGGCAGGCAGGATCGGTAGGTACCCAACCATAGCCAACTAGATCAGTGGCTTCCTCAGCCCGAGGACCAACAGGTATTAAGGCTCAAAGCGAAACATGTGCCTTTTGTGATAAGAAAGGACACACCGAATTACAGTGTTGGAAAAAGGCCAGGAGATGCACCAGTTGTGGAAGCGATCATCATCGGATTGGAGACTACCCTAAATGGCAGTGGAAGGGAAATCAGAATAGGCCAATGACAAACCAGTGTGTGCAGGATAAGGTGTACGCGATAGAGCAGCAGGAGCTGCCTAAAGACACTATTGTAATAGATGATACATATCCAGTTTCAAATCAGCCTGTTAAAGCACTAGGGGATGACGAGGTAGTACCCTAAGTAGTTTGTGAAATAAATAAATTGCGAGGACGCAATTTTTGTAAGGAGGGGAGGATGTAAGGACCCGTACTCGGATCCCGAATAATAATATATGAAATAAGTGTTCCTTATGTGTTTGGCTTACTTCACTTATGTGCTTGGTGTTTTCGTGTTTAGAGATAAGTGTTTTATGCTTCGAGATATTTTAAATTAAGAGGAAATGTTGTAACTAACATATCAAGCTAAGCATTCCTTTCAATTATCAAGTAAATTAAGATAATTTGTGCTTGGAAGTAATTGGAAATACTAAACTTATGGGATTCTATTAATCGACCTTTAATTATTTGGAGTGTCAAGATAATAAACTAAAATATTATCTGAGGAAAAGAAGGTAAGGCGTTAGCTGAACTATTCTAATTTGAGAATGATACCTAGTTTTACCGTTCAAATTTTATCAGTAATTTAGATAGACCTTGGAGTATGGTAGTTTGATATAAATAAAGTATTACTGTAACTTTGTTGAATAGTTTCATTGAGTGATTAACTTAGTTTAGAAAAAAGGAATTAGAATGTTAGTTAAACTTATTAAGATAAAGTTTTCTTTTAAAATATGTCATTAGGAATTCAGTTGTCTTCTATAAGATGGTATAGTATACTAGTTATCTAGAGGAATGTTTGCAGACATTAGAATAGGTATTAGAGTAAAGATGGGTGAGTATCATCTTGGGTAGCTTCGGTTATAGAATTAAATTGTTACAAGAAAACGGTATAGTTATAAATGGACCTACTACCAAGTAATGTAAAAATTTGGGAATTAGATTAGTGCTGGCTAAATAGGGGAATCAACTTCTACTAGGGTGATGATATAACACCCACTTGAATAAGTAGGGGATCCGATCAGTAAATGTGGGATAAGATGGACTTAGCTTAATTTATTAGTCTTCTTTATTTTACTTACGCAGCTATCATAACCAGTTTTGTTGAGTAAAGCAATAGAAATATAAACGTTGAGCAAGGTGTTAGCTAGGGATTAACATAGCCGACCGTTAATTTGGTGGTCAGGGTTAATTAATTAATTGTTTACTATAGGAATATACTTTGAAGTTGCTAACACATGGGTTTAAATTAAGTAAAGGATATTAACGGGCATAAATGGATTAGAAGTTTTAACGCCAGGGGTTAAACAAAATATTGCTATCCGCTTACATAGGCGTTATACTGAGTTGGGCTTGGAGAGAAGTAGTATTAGTACACTTAACAGGTTGCTAGTAAAAGTATTAACTTGAGGATGGTAATCTGTAAAGTTAATTGATTTGATTGAAATTAAGGAATAAAAGATTAAATAATACTGGAGTGTTGAGTGCCTTTATTTGTGGCAATTATGGATTTAACAAAGCATATGAACTTAAGACAAGGAGAGGCTACGGTAATTGAGTATTTCCATTGCCTATTATCATTTAAAAGCTTTGCCTTTTGATAAACATAAGCTTTCTTAGAATCTGTTAATCTAACTATAGTTTATACCTACCTCGAATTAATAGGTGTTCTTATAACATTAATTAACATAAAACTTAGGGTCATTACAGGGATGTAAAACCCCATATCATGACTAAGTAAAACTTTTTTGCTGCTTACAAGAGTATGGGTGATTTCTTTTAACTTTTTGAGCTATTTTGGCTGTTTTTCCGAATTAGGGGTTTTTGGTCTGAAAAAGGGGTTTCACTTCGGGGCCAATTATAAGAAAATCGGGATTCCTTCACGAAAAACAGGTATACGCAATTGAGTTTCTTTTAACTTGTACTACTTAACGGTGAAGTTTGGCAAACTTGCATTCCGACCCGAAAATACAAAAATCAGGACACCTATGTGTGAAACGGGTAAAAAATGGAATGTTGGTGTCACTCTCGGGGAGTGACATGTGTCTAAGGACACGTGTCATACATGCGTGGACGTGCCACGCATGTGAGACACATGGAGGGACACGTGTCACACATGCGTGGACATGCCACGCATGCGTGACACGTGGGGGGACATATGTCACACATGCGTGGACGTGCCACGCATGTGAGACACCTGGTGGGACACGTGTTCCGCATGCATTGGTTTGGAAAAACTATATAAAGGGGTCACTTGACTCTCTGAAATCAAACAATCAAACACTTTTCTCTGACCCGATTTTACTAAATTATATCGATTCAGTTAGTTAATGTTCCGAAAGTTTTAAAACCAGTCCAAATCTTCTCCATTTTTCAGCATTTTAAGGTGAGGAGATTTTATTAAAAATAGCATCTTATATGTTTATATGATTTTAATATTCAAGCTTGAAATAAATATCATGCTTATTAATATTCTTTATTTATTTGAATTAGAGTTGACTTAGATAATATTTACTGCTCGTTTTAGCATAAGATAAACAGAGATGTAAATGTTATACATGTTATTTGCATGCCGTCATAATGCCCTATTTATACTTGAAAATTGCTTTATTATAGCCGTTATTCTATTGCTAAGAAAATATTTATTACTTGCCTCGGACAACCACTTTAGTTGATCCCCATATGATTTGTTGTGTGTTCTATGACTACTTGTGCATGCTTGTGTGCTACTTGATTAGGGGTTGCAACCTTAGGCCCGATAGCTTACACGAATGCTGGGCGGCGTAGGGCTTGCCGGTGCTCCCGTGTCTATCGTGGACCTATTCCCTCTCTCGCATGGTACCACCCTTGGAGAGTTGGGTCGTAGATTTTGGATACAATCCGGAGTATCCTATTGGGAGAGATAAGAAGTTGAAATTCTGATCAAAGGCTGCCCACCTCATGAAATACTTGACTTGTTCCTACTCTCACTTGGTACTGATGTGACTGTATTTGCAGCACTCAAACCTTGATATTTGTACTATATTTGCATCTTAATTTGGGAATTATTGCAATACTTTGATATTTTCGACGCAATGTAGGATGACACAAAAAAGTAGAAAATCAGACCCAAAATAATCCAAATTGCAAGTCAAGAAGTCAAGAATGCGGAAGCACGAGAAGCAGTTGAAGAATGAAGCTCATAGAGAAGAAATTTGGCTGAAACTAGCACGAAATTGGATTCAGAGCATTGACCCAGATGATCTCAAATAGTAACCCATGTCCGTTTTTGGCAAACCATATCCGTTTTTCGGGTAGAAACAATAGTCTGAGCAAAACACAGGACTTTGTCCTGTGGGCGGCGTGATTTTAGCCAAATTCCATCGTTTGGAGGGTCAAAACAGTGAAAAACGCCTGAAGATGCTGCGGTCAACGAACCGGTCAAAGTCAAAGACAAGCTCAAGTATTGACCAAGAATTGAAGCCCGTAGAGGAAGAATTTGACCAAACAGAATGCGGAAACGAACTCAGAACGCCGAATAAACTTGGAATAGCATTGGTCAACTTTTTGGTCAACGCATGAATAGTTGCGGTCAACGCGTGAATAGTGATGGTCAACTCGTGAACAGTAAAAACTGCATGCAGAATATGTGAATAGTAGTCGCGTGAATAGTAATCACGTGAATAGTAACTGCGGGAATAGTAGTCGAGTGAATAGTAACCACGTGAATAGTACCCGCGTAAATAGTAGCTAAATTTTCCTATAAATAGACATCAAGCCTCTTCATTTTTTCTTACAAAATTTTGAGAGCTTTGGATATTTTTCCAATATTTTCAAGTTTTGTCAAGTTAATTTTATAGTTCTTATTTAGGATTTTGCCTAAATAGCTATATACGGAGGAAGTCCTGCCTAGTGGCTCTTATTCAGGGGCATTCTGCCTAAATAGCTACTGTACAGCGGACATCCTAACGTTCATTTTTGAGCCTTTGCTCAAAAATAGCTCTTATTCGGGGGGAAGTTCTGCCTGAATAGCTATAGAATTTCTGTTCAGACCTGGAGTTCAGAAATACGCGTTCGTCAATACGGGGGAGCCTTTCTTGACTCTCTTTTATTTGTATAAACTCGTATTTATTATGTCTGAGTAGAATTCTTATCTAGGGTAGGATATTGTAAATAATGGTCTTTTAATATATGGTCTCGGATTCGGATAATTAGTTTTAATGCAATATATGACTTGTATTAATTAAGTATTGTCTTTCATACATAATACTTTTAAGTAGATGATATGATTGCTTTATTTTCGTGTCATATATCCATGCTTTAATAGTGAATCAATAGCTTGACGACCTTAAAGATTCCAAGAAATTATAGGTAATGCTTTTAAGTAGACCATAGTTTCTAGACTAGTAAGGAGATGTTGATTACTTATGTTGAAACAGACCTTTTACACCAGGTTGCAAGGACAGATCCATACTATGGCTATACGCTCGTAGATGGAACGGCACCTACATCAGAGTTAGTAATCGGGATTTTAATAGACTAAGATAATTGACTAGGTTAATGCTTGTAGCTTAACCTCTTGTGTAGAATTTAAGAATCCGGATGCCGAACCTACATTAATTGCCTTATTTACATATTTGATCCCTAGATATTCTTCCGTATTTAGCTATTATTTAGCTTAACTTAGGCAATTTTGTTAGTTATAGTTTAGTTTACATTCTCGCACGTTACTTCAACTCTTTGCGAACTGTCACTTAAGCGCTTTAACACTTTCACACTACTTCACTAACTAACTAACGAGCTTCCCTGTGGTACGATACCGCACTCATAGCACACTACACTACATGATCCGTGCACTTGCGGGTTATTAAAACTTGGTTATTTTGCACATATTTATAACACACACCAAGTTGCGATCAAGTTTTTGGCGCCGTTGCCGGGGAAGCACGGTATAGTTTAGTTTTTGATAAAAGTATTTGTGAACTTGTTTAAGTGTTTATTTTATCCCCTTTATTTTTTAAAAAATAAAAAAAAAAAAAAAATTAATTAAAAAAAAAATGAAAAAAAATAAAAATTTTAAAAATAAAAAATTTTAAAAATTATTTGGGAATTTTGATTGATTGGAATATGACTCATTTTAATGGTTCATCCGATCAATGGGCTTTTAATGAAACAACCCAACCCCCTATCCCAAATACTTGTAAAATTTATTCTCAATTTGGGCATACTTTTGAAAATTGTCCCCAAAATCCCCAGTTTTTACATAGTCATGATTTTAGTACTCAGGGTTATTATTCAAACCAAAATTTGTACTCAAATGCATATAACCCGGAGCGGCAGAATCATCAAAATTCCTTTTGGGATCAAAATAATGCATCTTTTCTGCCTCAAGATTTTAAAAATTTTACCTTTCAAAACCCTAATTCTTCCGAGTTTTGTGAAAGCTTTCAAAGTAATTCTTTCAAACAAAACTTTTGCTATCCCAACTCGATTGAATTTTCTTCTCCTGAACCAAACTTCGACGACAAGTTCGGCCAACTTGTCCAACTCGCTGAATCCAACCACCAATCCATAGATAGGCTACAAGACCAAATCGGTCAATTAGTTGAGAGCATAAATGGGTGGGAGAAAGACGAGCATCCTATTCAACCTGTTTTGAGTTCACCAGACCAATATAGTTTCGTTCATCACGAACCTATCCAAAACCAGGTTGTTGAGGATATAGAAGTGTTTAGTGGAGATAATATGGGTAGAGAGTGTAACACTAGGAATGAGGTAGATAACATGTTTGAGGCACACATTCCAGGTTGGCAAAATCAGCCATCACTTTGGAGTCAATAAATTTTTTCTCAAAGCTTTGAAAGTCAAGACCCTACATCTTTTCAATCTGAATCTTCTGTTGATCCTATCCTTAATCTTTTCAAACAAAATCATCAACAAGATGATTTGATTGACTCTGCTTCTCCCAAATCCAATGACAAGTATGACCAACTTTACCTACTTGCTTACTCTAATGCTCGCATGCTTCAATCTTTAGATCAACACATTCAGTCTGTTATGAGCACCTTTGAGGAAATAACATGTGAACAGACTAATGAAATGAGCAAGGTTATTTGGGAGACATCTGATAAGGAAAATGAATTTGAGGAAAAAGATGATACAATGCCTTGTTTAGAAGGACAGGATGACCTTAGTAATGTTTTGATTCAACCCGACTCTGATTCCTCTTCAAGGAAGATGAGTGTACACACTTCCTTAGAGTCTTCACTCTGTCAAGATGAGTCTATTGAGTCTACTTTAATTCCTGTATCCTTCTTGACTCCTGAAGAAGACATTAATGAGATTGACCGACTTTTGTATCAAATTGACCAAGAGAATGAGTCCAATGCTTCTATATCCTTTTCAACTGGTTTTAACTCTGATAAAGAAGCTTCAACACCTATTCTCTCTCCTATTGAAAGTCATCTCAGTTCTTCATTTGATGCACCTTCCTCCATTGTGCAACTCACAACATTACTCAAGGAGACACAATTTGGATTTGACCCATTTATGAACAATACGTTGCATACATCTTTTAACTTATGGGTTGACCACTTGGGACACACTGATTTACAAAATACTATGCCCCATGTTGACATAGTTGAGAACATTCCCACATACATCACACTGGGATGAGAATTGTCACATTTTCAAGATGACTTGGAAAAGTCATGTTCTGTAGGAACAATGAACTATCATCTGTTGCATGATACTTTTCCATTCAAAATCTATGCTGAAATGATTATCAAGCAATATGTGTCAAAATTTTTTAAACATAGATGGCTCTAACATCCGCGCCTGGCTGAGGGCGTAAAACTCAGCGCTACTAGGAGACAACCTAGATTTTTAAATGCTTTCTTATTATGTGTGTTTATTTTCTTTCTGTGTGATTTTTGTAGTCTGACTAATGACAATAAACTTAGCGCTACTAGGAGGCAACCTAGTGTTCTTTTAAATGCTTTAATCTTTGTTTAAATTTACTCTTGAACCCCAGAAAAGAGTATAAATGGTCTGGGTAGTTAAATTATTTGCTTAGTATATTAGTTATTTTCCGTGACCATATTTCTTTTTGGTTTCTCCCCTATATATTTGTTTTGTCTATTTAGTATAGCTATCTACTATTTTTGTTGTGTTGATGATAATCTGTAAAATGCTTTTTCTACTAATCTTTAATTGCAGAATGATACATCTTTTGACAAAAGTTATTAGAGAAGCTTTGACATCAACATAGAAATGCTTCACATCAGGTGATATCTTTCGTTACTACATTTCCCTTTATACCTGATCAACCTGTGTTGTAGAGTAAGAAAACCATAGGTTTGGGGATGTAGCATTTGTCATTATGTTATTACTTGCATATTACACTCTCACTCTTTTACATTGCTATTTGCTCAAGGACAAGCAAAGTTTTGGTGTGGGGGTGCGTATATTCATGAAAACCTTTTTCAAAATATGCAAGAAATACACCATTTTTGTTTATGAGAAGAGTAGTCTGCTACCTTACCTATTTAAAAATGATGATTTAGATGATTTGAGAACCTGTTTTGTTAGCTATGTATTGTGAAAAACTTTGAGGAAACTCTATAAGAAAAACTTTGGATTACTGTATTCATCAGTAAACCTAGCTGTTCTTCTGTTCTTCAATTGATAGGTTTGTGATTATGAAAGGACTAAGATAGGATTACTGTTTGTTATGAGAACTTCTTGTGATTGAAACCTGAACCCTTATGCCATGTCTGTACACTATGTTATGTTACTCTGTCTGTATGTACACTCTGAAAAAAGAAAAAGAAAAAAAAAGAGAAAAAAGATAGAAAAAGAAAAAAAAAACAAAGAAAACAATGAAAAAAAAAAGAAAAAACAAAAAAGAGTTGTACATACCTTTACTGTTGAATAAAATTTTGGTGTAAATATGTTGTAAATCTCTAAGCACCACTATCCTAGACATTGTAATTTGGGATATGTGCTATAGTGTAAAGTTTCGAGCCTGGATATCTTGGGTGATTAAGGCACGTAGGGGTCCCTTTGAAACCTGGCAACCTCAGTCATAATGGCGGGGGATTGTTGGCCTTAAAGCCCGCTACATGGGATATTCAGAAAGCAAAGGAAACTGAACACTATATAGAGGTATTATTAGTTGTACTTTTATATTTCTGGCAAATGTTAAAGGGTTAAGGCATGATCAAGAGTTTGATTACAAATGTAGGTAAGAATATCAAGGTTCAATCTGTTTGCATAACTTGAAAGTTGGGAATTGAACGAACTTAATTTGCTTAGTTTACTTCTAAATATATACTACGAAGCAATCAATAGTCGATTTCCAATAAGAGTACCTATTTGTGAAAACTATGTACAAAGTTCTCTTATCATGTTTGTCATTAATTGCTAAATATGTTTAAGATAGTAGATTGCATTTCTCATGTTTCAGATTTGGAAAGTGTTTGACAAAAAGATAGGATAGATTACTTCATCTGTTTTTGACTTCTAAAATTACTGCAAAATCTATTTCCACATCTATTTTAAAGATAGTCTTGCTTGAGGGCAAGCAAGGTTTAGGTTTGGGGATGTTGATGTGACTGTATTTGCAGCACTCAAACCTTGATATTTGTACTATATTTGCATCTTAATTTGGGAATTATTGCAATACTTTGATATTTTCGATGCAATGTAGGATGACACAGAAAAGTGGAAAATCAGACCCAAAATAATCCAAATTGCAAGTCAAGAAGTCAAGAATGCGGAAGCACGAGAAGCAGTTGAAGAATGAAGCTCATAGAGAAGAAATTTGGCTGAAACTAGCACGAAATTGGATTCAGAGCATTGACCCAGATGATCTCAAATAGTAACCCATGTCCGTTTTTGGCAAACCATATCCGTTTTTCGGGTAGAAACAATAGTCTGAGCAAAACACAGGACTTTGTCCTGTGGGCGGCGTGATTTTAGCCAAATTCCATCGTTTGGAGGGTCAAAACAGTGAAAAACGCCTGAAGATGCTGCGGTCAACGAACCGGTCAAAGTCAAAGACAAGCTCAAGTGTTGACCAAGAATTGAAGCCCGTAGAGGAAGAATTTGACCAAACAGAATGCGGAAACGGACTCAGAACGCCGAATAAACTTGGAATAGCATTGGTCAACTTTTTGGTCAACGCATGAATAGTAGCGGTCAATGCATGAATAGTGATGGTCAACTCGTGAACAGTAAAAACTGCATGCAGAATATGTGAATAGTAGTCGCGTGAATAGTAATCACGTGAATAGTAACTGCGGGAATAGTAGTCGAGTGAATAGTAACCACGTGAATAGTACCCGCGTGAATAGTAGCTAAATTTTCCTATAAATAGACATCAAGCCTCTTCATTTTTTCTTACAAAATTTTGAGAGCTTTGGATATTTTTCCAATATTTTCAAGTTTTGTCAAGTTAATTTTATAGTTCTTATTTAGGATTTTGCCTAAATAGCTATATACGGAGGAAGTCCTGCCTAGTGGCTCTTATTCAGGGGCATTCTGCCTGAATAGCTACTGTACAGCGGACATCCTAACGTTCATTTTTGAGCCTTTGCTCAAAAATAGCTCTTATTCGGGGGGAAGTTCTGCCCGAATAGCTATAGAATTTCTGTTCAGACCTGGAGTTCAGAAATACGCGTTCGTCAATACGGGGGAGCCTTTCTTGACTCTCTTTTATTTGTATAAACACGTATTTATTATGTCTGAGTAGAATTCTTATCTAGGGTAGGATATTGTAAATAATGGTCTTTTAATATATGGTCTCGGATTCGGATAATTTAGTTTTAATGCAATATATGACTTGTATTAATAAAGTATTGTCTTTCATACATAATACTTTTAAGTAGATGATATGATTGCTTTATTTTCGTGTCATATATCCATGCTTTAATAGTGAATCAATAGCTTGACGACCTTAAAGATTCCAAGAAATTATAGGTAATGCTTTTAAGTAGACCATAGTTTCTAGACTAGTAAGGAGATGTTGATTACTTATGTTGAAACAGACCTTTTACACCAGGTTGCAAGGACAGATCCATACTATGGCTATACGCTCGTAGATGGAACGGCACCTACATCAGAGTTAGTAATCGGGATTTTAATAGACTAAGATAATTGACTAGGTTAATGCTTGTAGCTTAACCTCTTGTGTAGAATTTAAGAATCCGGATGCCGAACCTACATTAATTGCCTTATTTACATATTTGATCCCTAGATATTCTTCCGTATTTAGCTATTATTTAGCTTAACTTAGGCAATTTTGTTAGTTATAGTTTAGTTTACATTCTCGCACGTTACTTCAACTCTTTGCGAACTGTCACTTAAGCGCTTTAACACTTTCACACTACTTCACTAACTAACTAACGAGCTTCCCTGTGGTACGATTCCGCACTCAAAGCACACTACACTACATGATCCGTGCACTTGCGGGTTATTAAAACTTGGTTATTTTGCACATATTTATAACACACACCAAGTTGCGATCAGGTACCACCCTCGGAGAGTAGTGTCCTACTCTTGCTTGGCATTCCACCCTCGGAGAGTAGGCTGATATCTGTTGTGGATATATGCCACTATTGTTTACCTAAATATCATTTTTGTTATTATATATGACTCAAATGTAATTTACTACTAGTTATCACATGTATTTATATCTTATATGGACAATTTGTTATACCACCGTACGTGATTTGCATCATAATTTACAAAAGAGACCGACTAGAAATGTTTTCAAAACTCTTCTATTCTATCCTCACTGAGCTTCCCTAGAGCTCATCGTTTTTTCTCCCCCCCACTGCAGGTGCAGCTTAGCTTTAAACGGAAATAGACTTTAAATGTTTACATGATCGACGCCTCTTGCTATCATAGTTGGATCCAAGTTGTAAAAGTTAGAGTTTGTTGTATTAATTTCGGGAAGAAGGGTAGCTGTGTTGAAACCTCAGTTTGTATAATAGCCGGGTAGTTATTAGATCTCAGATGTTGTAACACCCTTTTGTGCTTAAATTATCATATAAAGGCTTGTTATTAAGTAATTCTTTATTTACTGTTCCTTTTAATAGAAAGTTATGAACTCGCAATGACAATAAATGTAGACTTTGACCTAGTCTTGAGAAGGGCTGGGTTGGGGTCGTTACATGGCAACCCTAACCAGGGCAAAAAAAAATTGAAAAGGGGGGTGCAACACGAGGACTTCCCAGGGGGTCACCCATCATAGTACTACTCTCGTCCAAGCACGCTTAACTTCGGAGTTCGGATGGGATCCGGTGCATTAGTGCTGGTATGAATGCACCCGTCATGTTGAGGGCCCAATTCCTTTATGTGTTAACGGTTCACAGTCCCAGCCAAGAGAGATGGCCCATTCAAAAGGTCCAAAGGGCTTAACGACAACCCATCCGCTTCAACAATGCAGCATCCTCGCAAGACGTGATATCGACGCGTTGTAGTGCCTTCTAATGTCCCGCGAGTAACGTTTTCGTCCTTTTAATAGCTCACGACATACGATCCAGGACGGAAAAACAGAGCAAAAGAAGAAAAGTGGCTGAAAATTGATGAAAAACGTTCAATTTTGGGCTCCAAAAATTTGCAAAGCGGGCAAGCTGGCTGCCTCCGTCATAGGGCTCTCGGAGAGGTTTCCAACGATATACTGTGCGCCACGTAAGTCCTTACGGATCAAAAGTTATGGGCACCGGAGCGACGAAGACCAAGTCACAAGCCCTACGCCCTCGGTTTGTGGGCCCAGCCTCTACGTGAAGTGAAGTTGCCTTGCCCAAGGTGCCGTGGGATTTGGTAATAGAAATTTGGTGGATAAAGTATCTTGGCAACCCCAACCAGGGCAAAAAAAAAATGAAAAGAGGGGTGCAACTCAAGGACTTCCCAGGGGGTCACCCATCCTAGTAATACTCTCGCCCAAGCACGCTTAACTTCAGAGTTCTGATGGGATCCGGTGCATTAGTGCTGGTATGATCGCACCCGTCATGTTGAGGGCACAATTCCTTTATGTGTTAACGGTTCACAGTCCCAGCCTATAGAGATGGCCCCTTCAAAAGGACCAATGGGCTTAACGACAACCCATCCGTTTCAACAAAGCAGCATCCTTGCAAGATGTGATATTGATGCATTGTAGGGCCCTCTAATGTCCTGCGAGTAACGTTGTCGTCCTTTTAATAGCTTACGACATACGATCCGGGATGTAAAAATTGAGCAAAAGAAGAAAAATGGCTGAAAACTGATGAAAATGTTCGATTTCGTGCTCCAAAAATAGGCTTAGCGAGCAGACTAGCTGCCTCCGTCATAAAGCACTCGGAGAGCTTTCCAACGGTATGCTATGCGCCGCGTAAGTCCTTACGGGTCAAAAGTTATGGGCACCGGAGCGACGGAGACCGAGTCACAAGCCCTACGCCCTCGGTTTGCAGGCCCATCCTCTACGTGAAGTGAAGTTGTCTTGCCCAAGGTGCCGTGGGATTCGGTAATAAAAATTTTGTGGATAAAGTATCTTGGCAACCCTAACCAAGGCAAAAAAAATTGAAAAGGGGGGTGCAACACGAGGACTTCCCAGTGGGTCACCCATCCTAGTACTACTCCCACCCAAGCACGCTAAACTTCAGAGTTCTGATGGGATCCGGTGCATTAGTGCTAGTATGAACGCACCCGTCATGTTGAGGGCACAATTCCTTTATGTGTTAACGGTTCACAGTCCCAGCCTAGAGATATGGCCCGTTCAAAAGGCCCAATGGGCCTAACGACAACCCATCCGCTTCAACAACGCAGCATGCTCGCAAGACGTGATATCGACACGGTGTAGGGCCCTCTAATGTCCGGCGAGTAACGTTGTCGGCCTTTTAATAGCTCATGACGTACGATTCGGGACGAAAAAACAGAGCAAAAGTAGAAAAGTGGCCGAAAACTAATGAAAACGTTCGATTTTGGGCTCCAAAAACAGGCACAGTGAGCAAGCCGGCTGCCTCCATCGTAGCTCTCGGAGAGCTTTCCAACGGTATGCTGTGCACCGCGTAAGTCCTTACGGATCAAAAGGTATGGGCACTGGAGCGACGGAGACATGGTCACAAGCCCTACGCCCTTGGTTTGCAGGCCCAGCTTCTACGTGAAGCGAAGTTGTCTTGCCCAATGTGCCGTGGGATTCGGTAATAGAAATTTGGTGGATAAAGCATCTTGGCAAGCCTAACCGGCGAAAAAAAAATTGAAAAGGGCGGTGCAACACGAGGACTTCTCAGGGGGTCACCGATCCTAGTACTACTCTCGCCCAAGCACACTTAACTTCGGAGTTTTGATGGGATCCGGTGCATTAGTACTGGTATGATCGCACTTTTCATGTTGAGGGCACAATTCTATTATGTGTTAACGGTTCACAGCCCCAGCCTAGGGAGATGGCCCATTCAAAAGGCCCAATGGGCTTAACGACAACCCATCCTCTTCAACAACGCAGCATCCTCGCATGACGTGATATCGACGTGTTGTTGGGCCATCTAATGTTCCGCGAGTAACGTTGTCGTCCTTTTAGTAGCTCACGACCTTTGATCCGGGATTCAAAAATAGAGCAAAAGAAGAAAAATGGCCGAAAACTGATGAAAACGTTCAATTTTGGGCTCCAAAAAAGGCACAGTGAGCAAACTATCTGCCTCTGTAGTATATCTCTCGGAGAGCTTCCCAACGGTATGCTGTGCGCCGCATAAGTCCTTACGGATCAAAAGTTATGGGCACCAGAGCGACGGAGACATGGTCACAAGACCTACGCTCTCGGTTTGCGGGCCTAGCCTCTACGTGAACTGAAGTTGTCTTGTCCAAGGTGCTGTGGGATTCGGTAACAGAAATTTGGTGGATAAAGTATCTTGGCAACCCTAACCAGGGCAAAAAAAATTGAAAAGGGGGGTGCAACACGAGGACTTCCCAGGGGGTCACCCATCTACTAATCTCTCGCCCAAGCACGCTTAACTTCGGTGTTCGGATGGGATCCGTTGCATTAGTGCTGGTATGATCGAACCCGCCATGTTGAGGGCACAATTCCTTTATGTGTTAAAGGTTTACAAGCCCCAGCCTAGAGAGATGGCCCATTTAAAAGGCCCAATGGACTTAACGACAACCCATCTGGTTCAACAACTTAGCATCCTTGCAAGACGTGATATCGACGCGTTGTAGGGCCCTCTAATGTCCCGCGAGTAATGTTGTCGTCCTTTTAATAGCTCACGACATTCGATCCGGGACGGAAAAATAGAGCAAAAGAAGAAAAGAGGTGGAAAACTGATGAAAATGTTCAATTTTGGGCTCCTAAAAGGGCATAGCGAGCAGGCTTGCTGCCTCCACCGTAAAGCTCTCGGAGTGCTTTCCAACGGTATACTGTGCGCCGCGTAAGTCCTTACGGATCAAAAGTTATGGGCACCGGAGCGACGGCGACCTGGTCACAAGCCCTACGCCCTTCATTTGCGGGCCCAATCTCTATGTGAAGCGAAGTTGTCTTGCCCAAGGTGCCGTGGGATTCGGTACTAGAAATTTGGTGGATAAAGTATCTTGGCAACCCTAACCAGGGCAAAAAAAAATTGAAAAGGGGGTGCAACACGAGGACTTCCCAGGGGGTCACCCATCCTAGTACTACTCTCGCCCAAGCACGCTTAACTTCGTAGTTCTTTTGGGAGCCGGTGCATTAGTGCTGGTATGGTCGCACCCGTCATGTTGAGGGCACAATTTTCTTTTTGTGTTAACGGTTCACAATCCCAGCCTAGAGAGATGGCCCATTCAAAAGGCCCAATGGGCTTAACTACAACCCATCCGCTTCAACAACGCAGCATCCTCGCAATACGTGATATCGATGCATTGTAGGGCCCTCTAATGTCCCGCGAGTAGCGTTGTCGTCCTATTAATAGCTCACGACATACGATCCGGGACGAAAAAATTTAGCAAAAGAAGAAAAGTAGCCGAAAACTGATGAAAATGTTTAATTTTGGGCTCCAAGAAGGGGCGCAGCGAGCACACTAGCTACCGCCGTCGTTAAGCTCTCGGAGAGCTTTCCAACGGTATGTTGTGCACCACGTAACTCCTTACGGATCAAATGTTATGGGCACCGTAGCGACGGAGACCTGGTCACAAGCCCTATGCCCTCGGTTTGCGGGCCCAGCCTCTACGTGAAGCGAAGTTGTCTTGCCCAAGGTGCCGTGGGATTTGGTAATAGAAATGTTGTGGATAAAGTATCTTGGCAACCCTAACCAAGGCAAAAAAAATTCAAAAGGGGGGTGCAACACGAGGACTTCCCAGGGGGTCACCCACCCTAGTACGACTCTTGCCCAAGCACGCTTAACTTCGGAGTTCTGATGGGATCCGATGCATTAGTGCTGGTATGATCGCACCCATCATGTTGAGGGCACAATTCCTTTATGTGTTAACGGTTCACAGACCCAGCCTAAAGTGATGGGCCATTCAAAAGGCCCAATTGGCTTAATGACACCCATCTACTTCAACAACACAGCATCCTCGCAAGACGTGATATCAACGCATTGTAGGGGCCTCTAATGTCCCGCGAGTAACGTTGTCGTCCTTTTAATAGCTCACGATGTACGATCCGGGACGGAAAAACAGAGCAAAAGAAGAAAAGTGGTTGAAAACCGATGAAAACATTCGATTTTGGGCTCCAAAAAGGGGCACAGCTCGCTCGCTCGCTGCCTCCGTCGTAGAGCTCTCGGAGAGCTTTCCAACGGTATGCTGTGCGCCGCGTAAGTCCTTACGGATCAAAAGTTATGGGTACCAAAGCGACGGAGACCTATGCACAAGGCCTACGCCCTCGGTTTGCGAGCCCAGCCTTTACGTGAATCGAAGTTGTCTTGTCCAATTTGCTGTGGGATTCGGTAATAGAAATTTGTTGGATAAAGTATCTTGGCAACCCTAACCAGGGCAAAAAAAATTGAAAAGGGGGGTACAACATGAGGACTTCCCAAGGGGTCATCCATCCTAGTACTACTCTCGCCTAAGCACGCTTAACTTCGTCGTTCTGATGGGATCCGGTGCATTAGTGCTGGTATGATCGCAACCGTCTTGTGGAGGGCACAATTCCTTTATGTGTTAACGGTTCCCAGTCCCAGCCCAGAGAGATGGCCCATTCAAAAGGCCCAATGGGGTTAACGACAACCCATCCGCTTCAACAATGCAACATCCTCACAAGACGTGATATCGACGTGTTGTAGGGCCCTGCAATGTCCCGCGAATAACGTTGTCGTACTTTTAATAGCTCACGACGTACGATCTGGGTCAGAAAAATAGAGCAAAAGAAGAAAATTGGCCGAAAACTGATGAAGACGTTCGATTTTGGGCTCCAAAAAGGGCACAAAGAGCAAGCTATCTGCCTCTGTTGTAGAGCTCTCGGAGAGCTTTCCAACGTTATGCTGTGCGATGCGTAAGTCCTTACGGATCAAAAAGTTATGGGCTCCGGAGCGACGAAGACCTGGTCACAACCTCTACGCCATCGGTTTGCGGGACCAGCCTCTACGTGAAGCGAAGTTGTCTTGCCCAAGGTGCCGTGGGATTCAGTAATAGAAATTTGGTGGATAAAGTATCTTGGCCACCCTAACCAGGGCAAAAAAAATTGAAAAGGGGGTGCAACACGAGGACTTCCCAAGGAGTCACCCATCTTAGTACTATTCTCGCCCAAGCACGCTTAACTTCGGATTTCGGATGGGATCCGGTGCATTAGTGCTGGTATGAACGCACCCGTCATGTTGAGGGTCCAATTCCTTTATTTGTTAAAGGTTCATAGTCCTAGCCTAGAGAGATGGCCCATTCAAAAGGCCCAATGGGCTTAACGACAACCCATCCGCTTCAACAACGTAGCATCCTTGTAAGACGTGATATCGACGCATTGAAGGGACCCTCTAAAGTCACGCGAGTAACGTTGTCGTCCTTTTAATAGCTCACGATGTACAATCCGGGACGGAAAAACAGATCAAAAGAAGAAAAGTGGCCGAAAACTGTTGAAAACGTTCAATTTTGGGCTCCAAAAATGGGCAAAGCCAACAAGCTGGCTGCCTCCGTCATAGAGCTACTGGATAGGTTTCCAACGGTATGCTGTGCGCCACGTAAGTCCTTACAGATCATAAGTTATGGACACTGGAGCCACGGAGACCTGGTCACATGCCCTACGCCCTCAGTTTGCGGGCCCGACCTCTACGTGAAGCGAAGTAGTCTTGCCCGAGGTGCCGTGGGATTCGGTAATAGAAATTTGGTGGATAAAGTATCTTGGCAACCCTAACCAAGGCAAAAAAAATTGAAAACGGGGGTGCAAGACGAGGACTTCCCTGGGGGTCACCCATCCTAGTACTACTCTCGCCCAAGCACGCTTAACTTCGGAGTTCTGATGGGATCCGGTGCATTAGTGCGGGTATGAACGCACCTGTCATGTTGAGGGCCAAATTCCTTTACGTGTTAACGGCTCACAGTCCCAGCCTTGAGAGATGGCCCATCCAAAAGGCCCAATGGGCTTAACGACAACCCATCCGCTTCAACAACGAAGCATCCACGCAAGACCTGATATCGACGCGTTGTAGGGCCCTCTAATGTCCAGTGAGTAACGTTGTCGTCCTTTTAATCGCTCACGACGTACGATCCGGGACGGAAAAACAGAGCAAAAGAAGAAAAGTGGCCGAAAACTGATGAAAACGTTTGATTTTAGTCTCCAAAAATGGGCACAGCGAGCAAGCTGGCTGCCTCCGTCATAGAGCTCTCGGAGAGGTTTCCAACTGTATGTTGTGTGCCACGTAAGTCCTTACGGATCAAAAGTTATGGGCACCGGAGCGATGGAGACCTGGTCACAAGCCCTACGCCCTCAGTTTACGGGCCCAGCCTCTACGTGAACCAAAGTTGTCTTGCCGAAGGTGCCGTGGGAATCGGTAATAGAAATGTGATGGATAAAGCATCATGGCAAGGCTAACTGGGGCAAAAAAAATTGAAAAGGGTGGTGCAACACAAGGACTTCCCAGGGGGGTCACCTATCCTAGTACTACTTTCGTCCAAGCACGCTTAACTTCGGAGTTTTGATGGGATTCGATGCATTAGTGATAGTATGATCACACACGTCATGTTGAGGCCGCAAATCGCTTATGTGTTGGCGGTTCACAGTTCCAGCCTTGAGAGATGGCCCATTCAAAAGGCCCAATGGGCTTAACGACAACCCATCCATTTCAAGTTCACAACATCCTCGCAAGACGTGATATCGACGCGTTGTAGGGGCCTCTAATGTCACACGAGTAACGTTGTCGTCCTTTTAATATCTCGCGACTTACAATCCGGGATGAGAAAATAGTGCAAAAGAAGAAAAGTGGCCAAAAACTGATGAAAATGTTCGATTTTGGGATCCATAAATTGGCACATCAATCAAGTTTGCTGCCTCCGTCATAGAGCACTCGGAGAGCTTTCCAACGGTATACTGTGCGCCGCGTAACTCCTTACGGATTAAAGGATATGGGCACCGGAGCGACGGAGACCTGGTCACAAGACCTACGCCCTCGGTTTGCGGGCCCAGCCTTTACGTGAAGCGAAGTTGTCTTGCCCAAGGTGCCGTGGGATTCGGTAATAGAAATTTGGTGGATAAAGTATCTTGGCAACCCTAACCAGGGCAAAAAAAATTGAAAAGGGGGGTGCAACACGAGGACTTCCCAGGGGGTCACCCATCTACTAATCTCTCGCCCAAGCACGCTTAACTTCGGTGTTCGGATGGGATCCGTTGCATTAGTGCTGGTATGATCGAACCCGCCATGTTGAGGGCACAATTCCTTTATGTGTTAAAGGTTTACAAGCCCCAGCCTAGAGAGATGGCCCATTTAAAAGGCCCAATGGACTTAACGACAACCCATCCGGTTCAGCAACTTAGCATCCTCGCAAGACGTCATATCGATGCGTTGTAGGGCCCTCTAATGTCCCTCGAGTAATGTTGTCGTCCTTTTAATAGCTCACGACATACGATCCGGGATGGAAAAATAGAGCAAAAGAAGAAAAGAGGTGGAAAACTGATGAAAATGTTCGATTTTGGGCTCCTAAAAGGGCACAGTGAGTAGGCTTGCTACCTCCGCCATAAAGCTCTCTGAGAGCTTTCCAACGGTATGCTGTGCTCCACGTAAATCCATGCGGATTAAAAGTTATGGGCACCGGAGCAACGGAGACCTGGTCACAAGCTCTATGGCCTCAGTTTGCGGGCCCAGTCTTTACGTGAAACGAAGTTGTCTTGCCCAAGGTGCCGTGGGATTCGGTAACAGAAATGTGGTAGATAAAGCATCTTGGCAAGCCTCACCAGGGAAAAAAAATTGAAAAGGGGGGTGCAACACGATGACTTCCCAGGGGGTTACCCATCCTAGTACTACTCTCACCCAAGCATGCTTAACTTCAGAGTTCTGATGGGATCCGGTGCATTAGTGCTGGTATGATCGCACCCGTCATGTTGAGCGCACAATTCCTTTATGTGGTAACGGTTCATAGTCCCAGCCTAAAGAGATGGACCATTCAAAAGGCCCAATGGGCTTAACGACAACCCATCCGCTTCAACAACGCAGCATCCTCGCAAGACGTGATATCGACACATTGTAGGGTGCTCTAATGTCCCGCGAGTAGCGTTGTCATCCTTTTAATAGATCACGACATACGATCCGGGATGGAAAAATATAGCAAAAGAAGAAAAGTGGTAGAAAACTCATGAAAATGTTCGATTTTGGGCTCTAAAAAGGGGCGCAACGAGCGCACTAGCTACCTCCGTCGTTAAGCTCTCAGAGAGCTTTCCAACATTATGCTGTGTGCCGCGTAAGTCCTTACGGATCAAAAGTTATGGGCACCGGAGCGAGGGAGACCTGGTCACAAGCCCTACGCCCTCAGGTTGCGGGCCCAGCCTCTACGTGAAGCGAAGTTGTCTTGCCCAAGGTGCTGTGGGATTTGGTAATAGAAATTTGGTGGATAAAGTATATTGGCAACCCTAACCAGGCCAAAAAAAATTGGAAAGGGGGGTGCAACACGAGGACTTCCCAGGGGGTCACCTATCCTAGTACAACTCTTGCCCAAGCACGCTTAACTTCGGAGCTCTGATGGGATCCGATGCATTAGCGCGGGTATGATCGTACCCGTCATGTTGAGGGCACAATTCCTTTATGTGTTAACGGTTCACAGTCCCAGCCAAGAGAGATGGCCCATTCAGAAGGCCCAATGGGCTTAACGACAACCCATCCGCTTCAACAACACAACATCCTCACAAGACATGATATCGACGTGTTGTAGGGCCCTCTAATGTCCCGCGAGTAAGGTTGTCGTCCTTTTAACAGCTCACGACGTACGATTCGGGACGGAAAAATATGGCAAAAGAAGAAAAGTGGACGAAAATTGATGAAGACGTTCCAAAAAGGGCACAACGAGCAAACTATCTGCCTCCATCGTAAAGCTCTCGGAGAGCTTTCCAACGTTATGCTGTGCGCCGCGTAACTCCTGACGGATCAAGAGTTATGGGCACCGGAGCGACGGAGACCTGGTCACAAGCCCTGCACCCTGGGTTTGCGGGCCCAGCTTCTACGTGAAGCGAAGTTGTCTTGCCCAAGGTGCCGTGGGATTCGGTAATAGAAATTTGGTAGATAAAGTATCTTGGCAACCCTAACCAAGTCCAAAAAAATTAAAAAGGGGGTGCAACACGAGGACTTGTAGGGGGTCACCCATCCTAGTACTACTGTCGCCCAAGCACACTTAACTTCGGAGTTCTAATTGGATCCAGTGCATTAGTGCTGGTATGATCGAACCCGTCATGTTGAGGGTACAATTACTGTATGTGTTAACGGTTTACAGTCCCACCCTAGAGAGATGGCCCATTCAAAAGGCCAAATGGGCTTAACGACACTCATCCGCTTCAACAACGTAACATCCTCGCAAGACGTGATATCGACGCGTTGTAGGGCCCTCTAATGTCCTGCGAGTAATGTTGTCGTTCTTTTAATAGCTCATGATGTACGATCCAGGACGAAAAAACAGATCAAAACAAGAAAAGTGGCCAAAAACTGATGAAAACGTTCAATTTTGGGCTCCAAAAATGGGCAAAGCAAGCAAGCTAGCTGCCTCCGTCATGGAGCTCTCGGAGAGGTTTCCAATGGTATGCTGTGCGCCACGTAAGTCCTTACGAATCAAAAGTTATGGACACTGGAGCAACGGAGACCTGGTCATAAGCCCTACGCCCTCGGTTTGCGGGCCCAGCCTATATGTAAAGCGAAGTTGTCATGCCCAAGCTGCCGTGGGATTCTTTAATTGAAATTTGGTGGATAAAGCATCTTGGCAAGCCTAACCAAGGCAAAAAAAATTGAAAAAGGGGGTGCAACACGAGGACTTCCCGAGGGGTCACCCATCCTAGTACTACTTTCTCCCAAGCACGCTTAACTTCGGAGTTCAGATGGGATCCGGAGCATTAGTGCTGGTATGATCGCACCCGTCATGTTGAGTGCACAATTCCTTTATGTGTTAACGGTTCACAAGCACCAGCCTAGAGATATGGCCCATTCAAAAGGGCGAACGGGCTTATCGACAACCCATCCGCTTCAACAACGCAGTATCCTCACAAAACGTGATATCAACGCGTTGTAGGGCCCTCTAATGTCCCGCGAGTAACTTTGTTATCCTTTTAATAGCTCACGACATACGATCCGGGACGGAAAAATAGAGCAAAAGAAGAAAAGTGGCCGAAAACTAATGAAAATGTTCGATTTTGTGCTCCAAAAAGGGGCACAGCGAGCAGGCTAGCTGCCTTCATCGTAAAGCTCTCAGAGAGCTTTTCAACGGTATGTTGTGCGCAGCATATGTCCTTACGGATCAAAAGTTATGGGCACCGGAGCGACGCAGACTTGGTCACAAGCCCTACGCCCTCAGTTTGCGGGCCCAGCCTCTACGTGAAGCGAAGTTGTCTTGCCCAAGGTGCCGTGGGATTCGGTAATAGAAATTTTGTGGATAAAGTATTTTGACAACCCTAACCAGGGCAAAAAAAACTGAAAAGGGGGGTGCACCACGAGGACTTCCTGGGGGGTCACCCATCCTAGTACTACTCTCACCCAAGCACGCTTAACTTCGGAGTTCTGATGGGATCCGGTGCATTAGTGCTGGTATGATCGCACCCGTCAAGTTGAGGGCACAATTCCTTTATGTGTTAACGGTTCACAAGCCCCAGCCTAGAGAGATGGCCCATTCAAAAGGCCCAATGGGCTGAACGACAACCTATCCGCTTCAACAACGCTGCATCCTTAAAAGACGTGATATCGACGCATTGTAGGGCCTCTAATGTCCTGCGAGTAACGTTGTCGTCCTTTTAATTGCTCACGACGTACGATCCAGGACGGAAAAATAGAGCAAAAGAAGAAAAGTGGCCGAAAACTGATGTAACGTTCGATTTTGGGCTCCAAAAATGGGCAAATAGAGGAAGCTGGCTAACTCCGTCGTAAAGCTCTTGGAGAGCTTCCCAACGGTATGCTTTGCGCCACGTAAGTCCTTACAGATCGAAAGTTATGGGCACCGGAGCGACGGAGACCTGGTCATAATCCCTACGCCCTCAGTTTGCAGGCCCAGCCTCTACGTGAAGCGAAGTTGTCTTGCCCAAGGTGCCGTGGGATTCGGTAATAGAAATTTGGTGGATAAGGTATCTTGGCAACACTAACCAGGGAAAAAAAATTTGAAAAGAGGGGTGCAACACGAGGACTTTCCAGGGGGTCACCCATCCTAGTACTACTCTCGCCCAAGCACGCTTAACTTTGGAGTTCTGATGGGATCCGGTGCGTTAGTGCTAGTATGATAGCACCAGTCATGTTGAGGGCACAATTCCTTTATGTGTTAATGGTTCACAGTCCCAGCCTAGAGAGATGGCTCATTCAAAAGGCCCAATGGGCTTAACGACAACCCATTCGCTTCAACAACTCAGCAACCTCGCAAGACGAGATGTCGACACATTGTAGGGCCCTCTAATGTCCCTCAAGTAACGTTGTCGTCCTTTTAATAGCTCACGACGTACGATCCGGGATGAAAAAACAGAGAAAAAGAAACAAAAGTGGCCGAAAACTGATGAATACGTTCGATTTTGGGCTCCAAAAATGGGCAAAGCGTGTAGGCTAGCTGCCTCCGTCGTAGAGCTCTCGGATATATTTCTGATGGTACGCTGTGCGCCGCGTAACTCCTTACGGATCAAAAGTAATGGGCATCGGAGTGACGGAGACCTGGTCATAATCCCTACGACCTCAGTTTGTAGGCCCAGCCTCCACGTGAAGCGAAGTTGTCTTGCCCAAGGTGTCGTGGGATTCAGTAATAGAAATTTGGTGGATAAGATATCTTGGCAACCCTAACCAGGGCAAACAAAATTGAAAAGGGGGGTGCAGCACGGGGACATCCTAGGGGGTCACCCATCCTAGTACTACTCTAGCCCAAGCACGCTTAACTTCGGAGTTGTAATGGGATCCAGTGCATTAGTGCTGGCATGATCGCACCCGTCATGTTGAGGGCACAATTCCTTTACGTGTTAACGGTTCACAGTCCCAGCCTAGAGAGATGGCTCATTCAAAAGGCCCAATGGGCTTAACGACAACCCATTCGCTTCAACAACGTAGCATCATCGCAAGACGTGATATTGACGCGTTGGAGGGCCCTGTAATGTCCTGGGAGGAAGGTTATCGTCCTTTTAATAGCCCACAACGTACGATCCGGGACGAAAAAATAGAGCAAAAGAAGTAAAGTGGCCAAAAACTGATGAAAACGTTCGATTTTGGGCTCCAAAAATGGGCACTGCAAGCAAGCTGGCTACCTCCGTCGTAGAGCTCTCGGAGAGCTTTCCAATGTTATGCTGTGCGCCGCGTAAGTCCCTACGAATCAAAAGTTATGGGCACCGGAGCGACGGAGACCTGGTCACCAACTTTACGCCCTTAGTTTGCTGGCCCAGCCTCAACGTGAAGCGAAGTTGTCTTGCCCAAGGTACCGTGGGATTTGGTAATAGAAATTTGGTGGATAAAGTATCTTGGCAACCCTCACCAGGGCAAAAAAAATTGAAAAGGGGGGTGCAACACGAGGACTTCCCAGGGGGTCACAATCCTAGTACTGCTCTCGCCCAAGCACGCTTAACTTCGGAGTTCTGATGGGATCCAGTGCATTAGTGATGGCATGATCACACCCGTCACTGTGAGGGCACAATTCCTTTATGTGTTAACGGTTCACTATCCCAGCCTAGAGAGATGGCCCATTCAAAGGCCCAATGGGCTTAACAATAACTCATCTGCTTCGACAACGCAGTATCCTCGCAAGACATGATATCAACGCATTGTAGGGCCCTCTAATGTCCCGCGAGTAATGTTGTCGTCCTTTTAATAGCTCACGACGTACGTTCCAGGATGAAAAAACGGAGCTAAAGAAGAAAAATGGCCGAAAACTAATGAAAACGTTCGATTATGGGCACCAAAAATGGGCAAAGCGAGCAGGCTGGCTACCTCTGTCGTAGAGCTCTCGGAAAGCTTTCCAACGGTTTGTTGTGCACTGCGTAAGTCCTTAGGGATCAAAAGTTATAGGTACCAAAGCGACGAAGACCTGGTCACAAGGCCTACGCCCTCGGTTTGCGGGCCCATCCTCTACGTTAAGCGAAGTTATCTTGTCCAAGGTGCCGTGGGATTCGGCAATAGAAATTTGGTGCATAAAGTATCTTCGCAACCCTAACTAGGGCAACAAAAATTGAAAATGGGGGTACAACACGAGGACTTCCCAGAGGGTCATCCATCCTAGTACTACGCTCGCCCAAGCACGCTTAACTTCGGAGTTCTGATGGGATCCGGTACATTAGTTCTGGTATGATCGCACTCGTCATGTTGAGGGCACAATTCCTTTATGTGTTAACGGTTCACAGTCCCAGCCTAGAGAGATGGCCCATTCAAAGGCCCAATGGGCTTAATGACAACCCATCTGCTTCAACAACGCCGTATCCTCGCAAGACATGATATCAACTCGTTGTAGGGCCCTCTAATGTCTCGCGAGTAATGTTGTCGTTCTTTTAATAGCTCACGACGTACGATCCAGGATGAAAAAACAGAGCTAAAGAAGAAAAATGGCCGAAAACTAATGAAAACGTTCGATTATGGGCACCAAAAATGGGCAAAGCGAGCAGGCTGGCTACCTCTGTCGTAGAGCTCTCGGAAAGCTTTCCAACGGTTTGTTGTGCACTGCGTAAGTCCTTACGGATCAAAAGTTATGGGTACCAAAGCGACGAAGACCTGGTCACAAGGCCTACGCCCTCGGTTTGCGGGCCCATCCTCTACGTGAAGCGAAGTTATCTTGTCCAAGGTGCTGTGGGATTCGGTAATAGAAATTTGGTGGATAAAGTATCTTGGCAACCCTAACTAGGGCAACAAAAATTGAAAAGTTATGGGCACCGGAGCGACGGAGACCTAGTCACAAGCCCTACGCCCACAGTTTGCAGGCCCAGCCTCTACATGAAGCGAAGTTGTCTTGTCCAAGGTGCCGTGGGATTTGGTAATAGAAATTTGGTGGATAAAGTATCTTGGCAACCCAAACCAGGGCAAAAAAAATTGAAAAGGGGGTGCAACACGAGGACATCACAGGGTGCCACCCATCCTAGTACTACTCTCGCCGAAGCACGCTTAACTTCAAACTTCTGATGGGATCCAGTGCATTAGTGTTGGTATGATCGCACCCGTCATGTTGAAGGCACAATTCCTTTATGTGTTAACGGTTCACAGTCCTAACCTAGAGAGATGGCCTATTCAAAATGCCCAATGGGCTTAACGACAACCCATCCGCATCAGCAACGCAGCATCCATGCAAGACGTGATATCAACGAGTTGTAGGGCCCTCTAATGTCCCGTGAGTTACGCTGTCGTCCTTTTAATAGGTCACGACGTATGATCCGGGATGGAAAAATCGAGCAAAAGAAGAAAAGTGGCCGAAAACTGATGAAAACGTTCAATTTTGGGCTCCATAAACAGGCATAGCCGAGCAGGTTTGCTGCCCCCGTCGTAGAGCTCTCGGAGAGCTTTCCAACGGTATACTTTGCGCCACGTAACTCCTTACGGATCAAAAGTTATGGGCACCGTAGCGACGGAGACCTAGTCCCAAGACCCACGCCCACGGTTTGCGGGCCAAGCCTCTACATGAAGTGAAGTTGTCATGCCCAAGGTGTCATGGGATTTGGTAATAGAAATGTGGTGCATAAAGTATCTTGGCAACCCTAACCAGGGCAAAAAAAATTGAAAAGGGGGTGCAACACGAGGACATCACAGGGTGCCACCCATCCTAGTACTACTCTCGCCCAAGCACGCTTAACTTCGGACTTTTGATGGGATCCAGTGCATTAGTGCTGGTATGATCGCACCTGTCATGTTGAGGGCACAATTCCTTTATGTTTTAACGGTTCACAATCCCAGCCTAGAGAGATGGCTCATTCAAAAGGCCCAATGGGCTTAACGACAACCCATTCGCTTCAACAACGCAGCATCCTCGGAAGACTTAATATTGACGGGTTGTAGGGCCTTCTAATGTCCTGCGAGTAAAGTTGTCGTCCTTTTAACAGCTCACGACGTACGATCCGGGATGGAAAAATAGAGCAAAAGAAGAAAAGTGGCCAAAAACTGATGAAAACGTTCGATTTTGGGCTCCAAAAACGGGCACAGCAAGCAAGCTGGCTGCCTCCATCGTAGAGCACTCGGAGAGCTTTCCAACGGTTTGCTGTGCGCCGCCTAAGTCCCTACGAATCAAAAGTTATGGGCACCGGAGCGACGGAGACCTGGTCACCAACCCTACGCCCTCAGTTTGCTGGCCCAGCCTCAACGTGAAGCGAAGTCGTCTTGCACAAGGTGCCGTGGAATTCGGTAATAGAAATTTGGTGGATAAATTATCTTCGTAACCCTAACCAGGGCAAAAAAAAATTGAAAATGGGGGGTGCAACAATAGGACTTCCCAGTGGCTCACACATCCTAGTACTACTTTCGCCCAACCACGCTTAACTTCGGAGTTCTGATGGGATCCGGTGCATTGGTGCTGGTATGATCGCACCCGTCAAGTTGAGGGCACAATTCCTCTATGTGTTAATAGTTCACAGTCCCAGCCTAGAGAGATGGCCCATTCAAAAGGCCTAATGTGCTTAACGACAATCCATCCGCTTCAACAACGCAGCATCCTCGCATGACGTGATATCGACGCTTTGTAGGGCCCTCTAATGTCCCACGAGTAACGTTGTCATCCTTTAAATAGCTCACGACATACGATCCGGGAGGGAAAAATAGAGCAAAAGAGAAAAAGTGGCCGAAAACTGATGAAAATATTCGATTTTGGGCTCCAAAAAGGGGCACAGCGAATAGGCTATCTGCCTACGTCGTAAAACTCTCGGAGAGCTTTCCAACGGTATGTTGTGCGCCGCGTAAGTCCTTACGGATCAAAAGTTATGGGCACCGGAGTGACGGAGACCTGGTCACAAACCCTACGCCCTCAGTTTGTTGGCCCAGCCTCCACGTGAAGCGAAATTGTCTTGCACAAGGTGCCGTGGGATTCGGAAATAGAGATTTGGTGGATAAAGTATCTTGGCAACCCTAACCAGGGCAAAAAAAATTGAAAAGGGGGGTGTAACACGAGGACTTCCCAGGGGGTCACCCATCCTAGTACTACTCTCGCCCAAGCACGCTTAACTTCGGAGTTCTGATGGTATCCAGTGCATTAGTACTGGTATGATCGCAGCCGTTATGTTGAGGGCACAATTCCTTTATGTGTTAATGGTTCACAGTCCCAGCCTAGACAGATGGCCCATTCAAAAGGCCCAATGGGCTTAACGACAACCCATCCATTTCAACAACGCAGCATCCTCGCAAGACGTGATATCGACGCGTTTTAAGGCCCTCTAATGTCCCGTGAGTAACGTTGTTGTCCTTTTAATAGCTCACGACATACGATCCGGGACGGAATAATTGAGGAAACGAAGAAAATTGGCTAAAAACTGATGAAAATGTACAATTTTGGGCTCCAAAAAGGGGCAAAGCGAACAGGCTATTTGCCTCCATCGTAGAGCTCTCGGAGAGCTTTCCAACGGTATGTTGTGCGCCGCGTAAGTCTTTACGAATCAAAAGTTATGGGCACCAGAGCGACGAAGACCTGGTCATCAGCCCTACGCCCTCGGTTTGCTGGCCAGCCTCTACGTGAAGCGATGTTGTCTTGCCCAAGGTGCCGTGCGATTCGGTAATAGAAATTTGGTGGATAAAGTATCTTGGCAACCCTAACCAGGCAAAAAAAATTGAAAATGAGGGTGCAACACTAGGACTTCCCAAGGGGTCACCCATCCTAGTACTACTCTCGCCCAAGCACGCTTAACTTCGGAGTTTTGATGGGATTTGGTGCATTAGTACTGGTATGATCGCACCCATCATGTTGAGGGCATAATTCCTTTATGTGCTAACGGTTCATAGTCCCAGCCTAGAGAGATGGCCCATTCAAAAGACACAATGGGCTTAACGACAACCCATCCGCTTCAACAACGCAGCATCCTAGCAAGACGTGATGTCGACGCGTTGTAGGGCCCTCTAATGTCCCGCGAGTAACGTTGTCGTCCTTTTAATAGCTCTCGAAGTACGATCTGGGACAAAAAACAGAGCAAAAGAAGAAAAGTGGCCGAAAACTGATGAAAACGTTTGATTTTAGGCTCCAAAAATGGGTACAGCAAGCATGCTTGCTATATCCGTCGTAGAGCACTCGGAGAGCTTTCCAACGGTATACTGTGCGCTACGTAAGTCCTTACGGATCAAAAGTTATGGGCACCGGAGCAACAGAGACCTGGTCACAAGCCCTAAGCCCTCAGTTTGCTGGCCCAGCCACTACGTGAAGCGAAGTTGTCTTGCCCAAGGAGCTGTGGGATTCGGTAATAAAAATTTGGTGGATAAAGTATCATGGCAACCCTAACCAGGGCAAAAAAAATTGAAAAGGGGGGTGAAACACGAGGACTTCCCAGGGGGTCACCTATCCTAGTACTACTCTCGCCCAAGCACGCTTAACTTCGGAGTTCTGATGGGATCCGGAGCATTAGTGCTGGTATGATCGCACCCGTCATGTTCAGAGCACAATTCCTTTATGTGTCAACGGTTCACAGTCCCAGCCTAGAGAGATGGCCCATTCAAAAGGCCCAATGGGCTTAACAACAACCAATCTGCTTCAACAAAGCAGCAACCTCGCAAGACGTGATATCGATGCGTTGTAGGGCCCTCTAATGTCCTGCGAGTAATGTTGTCGTCTTTTTAATAGCTCACGACGTACGATCCGGGACTAAAAAATAAAGCAAAAGAAGAAAAGTGGCCGAAAACTTATGAAAACGTTCGATTTTGGGCTCCAAAAAGGGCACAGCAAGCAAACTAGCTGCCTCCGTCGTAGAGCTCTCGTAGAGCTTTCCAACGGTATGCTGTGTGCCGCGTAAGTCCTTACGGATCAAAAGTTATGGGCGCCGGAGCGACGGAGACCTAGTCACAAGCCCTACGGCCACGGTTTGCGGGCCTAGCCTCTACGTGAAGCGAAGTTGTCTTGCCCAAGGTGCCGTGGGATTCGGTAATAGAAATTTGGTGGATAAAGTAACTTGGCAACCCTAACCAGGACAAAAAAAATTGAAAAGGGGGGTGCAACACGAGGACTTCCTAGGGAGTCAACCATCTTAATACTACTCTCACCCAAGCATGCTTAACTTCGGAGTTTTGATGGGATTCGGTGCATTAGTGCTGGTATGATCGCACCCGTCATGTTGTGTGCACAATTCCTTTTTGTGTTCGGTTCACAGTCCCAGCCTAGAGAGAGGGCCCATTCAAAAGGCCCAATCGGATTAACGACAACCCATCCGCTTCAACAACGCAGCATCCTCGCAAGACGCGATATCGACGCGTTGTAGGGCCCACTAATGTCCCGCGAGTAACGGTGTCGTCCTTTTAATAGCTCACGACGTACGATCCGGGACAAAAAAACCGAGCAAAACATGAAAGGTGGCCAAAAACTAATGAAGACGTTCGATTTTGGGCTCCAAAAATGGGCAAAGCAAGCATGCTTGCTGCTTCAATCGTAGAGCTCTCGCAGAGCTTTCCAACGGTATGCTGTGCGCCGCGAAAGTCCTTACGAATCAAAACTTATGGGCACCGGAGCGACGGAGACCTGGTCACAAGCCCTACGCCCTCAGTTTACAGGCCCAGCCTCTACGTGAAGAGAAGTTGTCTTGTCCAAGGTGCCGTGGGATTTGGTAATAGAAATTTGGTGGATAAAGTATCTTGGCAACCCTAACTAGGGCAAAAAAAAATTGAAAAGGGGGGTGCAACACGAGGACTTCACAGGGTGCCACCCATCCTAGTACTATTCTTGCCCAAGCACGATTCTTGCCCAAGCACGCTTAACTTCGGACTTCTGATGGGATCCAGTGCATTTGTGCTGGTATTATCTCACCCGTCATGTTGAGGGCACAATTCCTTTATGTGTTAACGGTTCACAGTCCCAACCTAGAGAGATGGCCCATTCAAAAGGCTGAATGGGCTTAACGACAACCCATCCGCTTCAACAACGCAGCATCCTTGCAAGACATGATATCGACGCGTTGTAGGGCCCTCTAATGTCTCGCGAGTAACGTTCTCGTCCTTTTAATAGCCCACGACGTACTATCCGGGATGAAAAAATAGAGCAAATGAAGAAAAGTAGCCGAAAACTGATGAAAATGTTCGATTTTGGGCTCCAAAACTGAGCAAAATGAGCAGGCTAGCTGCCTCCACCGTATAGCTTTCAGAGAGCTTTCCGACGGTATGCTGTGCACCGCGTACGTCTTTACGGATCAAAAGTTATGGGCACCGAAGCGACGGATACCTGGGCACAAGCCATACGCCCTCGGTTTGCGGGCCCAACCTCTACGTGAAGCGAAGTTGTCTTATCCAAGGTGCCGTGGGATTTGATAATAGAAATTTGGTGGATAAAGTATCTTGGCAACCCTAACCAGGGCATAAAAAATTGAAAAGGGGGGTGCAACACGAGGACTTCCCAGGGGGTCACCCATCCTAATACTACTCTCGCCCAATCACGCTTAACTTCGGAGTTTTGATGGGATTTGGTGCATTAGTACTGGTATGATCGCACCCGTCTTGTTGAGGGCACAATTCCTTTATGTGTTAACGGTTCACAGTCCCATCCTAGAGAGATGGCCCATTCAAAAGACACAATGGGCTTAACAACAACCCATCCGCTTCAACAACGCAGCATCCTCGCAAGACGTGATATCAACGCGTTGTAGTGCCCTCTAATGTCCCGCGAGTAACGGTGTCGTTCTTTTAATAGCTCACAACGTACGATCCGGGACAAAAAAACAGAGCAAAATAAGAAAAGTGGCCAAAAATTGATGAAAACGTTCGATTTTGGGCTCAAAAAAGGGCAGAGCAAGCAAGCTTTGTGCCTCCGTCGTAGAGCTCTCGGAGAGCTTTCCAACGGTATGCTATGCGCCGCGTAAGTCCTTATGGATCAAAAGTTATGGGCACCGAAGCGACGGAGACCTGGTCATAAGCCCTACTCCTTCATTTTGCTGGCCCAGCCTCTACTTGAAGCGAAGTTGTCTTGCCCAAGGTGCCATGGGATTCGGTAATAAAAATTTGGTGGATAAAGTATCTTGGCAACCCTAACCAAGGCAAAAAAAATTGAAAAGGGGGGTACAACACGAGAACTTCCCAAGGGGCCACCCATCCTAGTACTTCTCTCGCCGAAGCACGCATAACTTTGGACTTCTGATGGGATCCGGTGCATTAGTGTTGGTATGACCGCACCCGTCATGTTGAGGGCACAATTCCTTTATGTGTTAACGGTTCACAATCCCAGCCTAGAGAGATGGCCCATTCAAAAGGCCCAATGGGCTTAACGACAACCCATCCGCTTCAACAACGCAGCATCCTAGCAAGACGTGATGTCGACGCGTTGTAGGGACCTCTAATGTCCCTCGAGTAACGTTGTCGTCCTTTTAATAGCTCCCGACATACAATCTGGGATGAAAAAACAGAGCAAAAGAAGAAAAGTGGCCGAAAATTGATGAAAATGTTCAATTTTGGGCTCCAAAAATGGGCACAGCAAGCGTGCTTGCTGTATCCGTCGTAGAGCTCTCGGAGAGCTTTCCAACAGTATGTTGTGCGCTACGTAAGTCCTGACGGATCAAAATTTATGGGCACCGGAGCAACGGAGACCTGGTCACAAGCCCTACGCCCTCAGTTTGCGGGCCCAGCCTCTACGTGAAGAGAAGTTGTCTTGTCCAAGGTGCCGTGGGATTTGGTAATAGAAATTTGGTGGATAAAGTATCTTGGCAACCCTAACCAGGGTAAAAAAAATTGAAAAGGGGGGTGCAACACGAGGACTTCACAGGGTGCCACCTATCCTAGTACTACTCTCGTCCAAGCACGCTTAACTTCGGAGTTCTGATGGGATCCGGTGCATTAGTGCTGGTATGATCGCACCCGTCATGTTGAGGGCACAGTTCCTTTATTTGTTAACGGTTCACAATCCCAGCCTAAAGAGATGGCCCATTCAAAAGGCCGAATGGGCTTAACGACAACCCATCCGTTTCAACCACGCAGCATCCTGCAAGACGTGATATCGACGTGTTGTAGGGCCCTCTAATGTCTCGCGAGTAACGTTGTCGTCCTTTTAATAGCCCACGACGTACTATCCGGGATGAAAAAACATAGCAAAAGAAGAAAAGTAGCCGAAAACTGATGAAAACGTTCGATTTTGGGCTCCAAAACTGAGCAAAGCGAGCAGGCTAGCTGCCTCCGCCGTATAGCTTTCAGAGAGCTTCCTAACGATATGCTGTGCACCGCGTAAGTCTTTACGTATCAAAAGTTATGGGCACTAGAGCGACGGAGATCTGGTCATAAGCCCTACGCCCTCGGTTTGCGGGCCCAGCCTCTACGTGTAGTGAAGTTCTCTTTCCCAAGGTGCCGTGGGATTCGGTAATAGAAATGTGATGGATAAAGCATCTTGGCAAGCCTAATCGGGGCAAAAAAAATTGAAAATGGTGGGGGTACAACACGAGGACTTCCCAGGGGGTCACCTATCCTTGTACTACTCTCGCCCAAGAATGCTTAACTTCGGAGTTCTAATGGGATCCATTGCATTAGTGCTGGTATGATCGCACCCGTCATGTTAAGGGTACAATTCCTTTATGTGTTAACGGTGCACAGTCCCAGCATAGAGAGATGGCCTATTCAAAACGCTCAATGGGCATAACGACAACCCATCCGCTTCAACAACGCAGCATCCTCGGAAGATGTGATATCGACGCTTTGTAGGGCCCTCTAATGTCCCGCGAGTAAAGTTGTCTTCCTTTTAATAGCTCACGACATACGGTCCTGGACGGAAAAATAGAGCAAAAGAAGAAAAGTGGCCGAAAACTAATGAAAATGTTCGATTTTGGGCTCCAAAAAGGGGCACAGCGAAAAAGCTATTTGCCTTCATCGTAAAGCTCTTGGAGTGCTTTCCAACGGTATGTTGTGCGCAGCATATGTCCTTACGGATCAAAAGTTATGGGCACCGGAGTGACGGAAACCTGGTCACAAGCCCTACGCCCTCAGTTTGCGGACCCAACCTCTACGTGAAGCGAAGTTGTCATGCCCAAGGTACCGTGGGATTCGGTAATAGAAATTTGATGGATAAAGTATATTGGCAACCCTAACCAGGGCCAAAAAAATTGAAAATGAGGGTGCAATACTAGGACTTCCCAGGGGGTCACCCATCCTAGTACTACTCTCGCCCAAGCACGCTTAACTTCGGAATTTTGATGGGATCCAGTGCATTAGTGCTGGTATGATCGCACCCGTCATGTTTAGGGCACAATTCCTTTATGTGTTAACTGTTCACAGTCCCAGCCGAGAGAGATGGCCCATTCAAAAGGCCCAATGAGCTTAACGACAACCCATCCGCTTCAACAACGCAGTATCCTCACAAGACGTGATATCCACGCGTTGTAGGGCCCTCTAATGTCCCTCGAGTAACGTTGTCGTCCTTTTAATAGCTCACAACGTACGATTCAGGACGAAAAGACAGAGCAAAAGAAGAAAAGTGGCTGAAAACTGATGAAAACATTCGATTTTGGGCTCCAAAAATGGGTACAGCAAGCATGCTTGCTGTATCCTTCGTAGAGCTCTTGGAGAGCATTCCAACAGTATGCTGTGCGCTACGTAAGTCGTGACGGATCAAAAGTTATGGGCACTGGAGCAACGGAGACCTGGTCACAAGCCCTATGCCCTCAGTTTACGGGCCCAGCCTCTACGTGAAGCGAAGTTGTCTTGCCCTAGGAGCCGTGGGATTCGGTAATAGAAATTTGGTGGATAAAGTATCTTGGCAACCCTAACCGGAGCAAAAAAAATTGAAAATGGGGGTGCAACACGAGGACTTCCGAGGGGGTCACCCATCCTAGTACTACTCTCGCCCAAGCACGCTTAACTTCGGAGTTCTGATGGGATCCGGTACATTAGTGCTATTATGATCGCACCCATCATGTTGAGGGCACAATTCCTTTATGTGTTAACAGTTCACAGTCCCAGCCTAGGGAGATGGCCCATTCAAAAGGCCCAATGGGCTTAACGACAACCTCTCTGCTTCAACAACGCAGCATCCTCGTAAGACGTGATATTGATGCGTTGTAGGGCCCTCTAATGTCCCGCGAGTATGGTTGTCATCCTTTTAACAGCTCACGACGAACGATCCGGGACGGAAACACAGAGCTAAAGAAGAAAAGTTGCCCGAAACTAATGAAAACGTTCGATTTTGGGCTCCAATAAGGGCACAGCAAGCAAACTTGTTGCCTTCGTCGTAGAGCTCTTGCAGAGCTTTCCAACGGTATGTTGCGCGCCGCGTAAGTCCTTACGGATCAAAAATTACGAGCACCGGAGCGACGGAGACCTAGTCACAAGCCCTATGCCCTCAGTTTCGGGTCCAGCCTCTACGTGAAGCGAAGTTGTCTTCCCCAATGTGCCGTGGGATTCGGTAATAGAAATATGGTGGATAAAGTATCTTGGCAACCCTAACCAGGGGCAAAAAAATTGAAAATGGGGGTGCAACACGAGGACTTCCCAAGGGGTCACCTATCCTAGTACTACTCTCGCCCAAGCACGCTTAACTTCGGAGTTCTGATGGGATCCGGTGCATTAGTGCTGGTATGATCGCACCCGTCATGTTGAGGACACAATTCCTTTATGTGTTAACGGTTCACAGTCGCAGCCTAGAGAGGTGACCCATTCAGAAGGCCCAATGGGCTTAACGACATCCCATCTGCTTCAACAAAGTAGTATCCTCGCAAGATGTGATATTGACACGTTGTAGGGCCCTCTAATGTCCCGCGAGTAAGGTTGTTGTCCTTTTAACAGTTCACGACGTACGATCCGGGATGAAAAAATAGAGCTAAATTATAAAAGTGGGTCGAAACTGATGAAAACGTTCGATTTTGGGCTCCAAAAAGGGCACAGCGAGCAGGCTAGCTGCTCCCGTCGTAGAGCTCTCGGAGAGCTTTCCAACAGTATGCTGTGCGCCGCATAAGTCATTACGAATCAAAAGTTATGGACGCCGGAGCGACGGAGACTTGCTCACAAGCCCTACGCCATCGGTTTGCGGGCCCGCCCTCCACGTGAAGTGAAGTTGTCTTGCCCAAGGTGCCGTGGGATTTGGTAATCAAAATTAGGTGGATAAAATATCTTGGAAACCCTAACCAGGGCAAAAAAAATTGAAAAGGTGGGTGCAACACGAGGACTTCCCATGGGATCACCCATCCAAGTACTACTCTCGCCCAAGCATGCTTAACTTCGGAGTTCGGATGGGATCCGGTGCATTAGTGTTGGTATGAACGCACCCGTCTTGTTAAGGGCCCAATCCTTTTATGTGTTAACGGTTCACAATCCCAGCCTAGAGAGATGGCCCATTCAAAAGGCCCAATGGGCTTAACGACAACCCATCCGCTTGAACAACGCAGCATCCTCGCAAGACGTGATATCGACGCATTTTAGGGCCCTCTAATGTCCCGCGAGTAATGTTGTCATCCTTTTAATAGCTCACGACGTACGATCCGAGATAGAAAAATAGAGCAAAAGAAGAAAAGTGGTCGAAAATTGATGAAAATGTTCGATTTTGGGCTCCAAAAATGGACACAGCTAGCAAGCAAGCTGCCTCCGTCGTAGAGCTCTCGGAGAGTTTCCAACGGTATGCTGTGAGCCGCGTAAGTCCTTACGGATCAATAGTGATGGGCACCGGAGCGACGGAGACCTGGTCATAAGCCCTATGCCCTCGGTTTACGGGCCCAACCTCTACGCGAAGCGAAGTTGTCTTGCCCAAGATGCCGTGAGATTCGGTAATAGAAATTTGGTGGATAAAGTATCTTGGCAACCCTAACCAGGGCAAAAAAAATTGAAAAGGGGGTGTGTAACACGAGGACTTCCCAGGGGGTCACCTATCCTAGTACTACTATTGCCCAAGCACACTTAACTTCAGAGTTCTGATGGGATCCGGTGCATTAGTGCTGCTATGATCGCACCCGTCATGTTGAGGGCACAATTCCTTTATGTGTTAACGGTTCACAGTCCCAGCCTAGAGAGATGGCCCATTCTCGCAAGACGTGATATCGACGTGTTGTAGGACGCTTTAATGTCCCACGAGTAAGATTGTCGTCCTTTTAACAGCTCCCGATGTACGATCTGGGATGAAAAAATAGAGCAAAAGAAGAAAAGTGGTTTAAAACTGATGAAAATGTTCGATTTTGTGCTCCAAAAAGGGGA
The DNA here is from genome assembly GCA_037974665.1 of Ehretia macrophylla. Taxonomy (NCBI): domain Eukaryota; kingdom Viridiplantae; phylum Streptophyta; class Magnoliopsida; order Boraginales; family Ehretiaceae; genus Ehretia; species Ehretia macrophylla. The sequence continues at coordinate 84,914,515 of CM075765.1, read as the reverse complement.
ACAGTGTCACGCCCCAACCCGGCCTATAAGGTTAGACTAGGGTGTGAACTAACATTCAAGTAATATCACGTACTTAGCTATTTATGAAGATTAACACCTAATGATTTAGTCTAAACTGCAAAGTTTTTCCGAAAAACCGGCAGCATAACGGCTGTAATTGGTCATTTGGTTTAACCTAATTCTCTAAACGCCTCAAAGTTTACCGTTTCAAATTCATTTCCAACTAAGATTACTAATTTGCCATCGATTGGATTGCCTATTGGTTATTTCGACGTCCTGTTTGTTTTATAGCCTAGCATGATACTATGTCTCATTTGTTTATTTGTCCTCGATACAAATATACCTGTTGATCTTAGCTCAATAGCAAGTACCTGTTAAGATTGGATAAGTTCATTTACTTAGAAGATCTTAACTAAAGCGTCATAACCTAAGATAGATACTATCGGTGATAAAAGCAAAACGATCACAGTAGTGTTATGTCTAGCATCAGTCTACTTAATATAAGTACAAACCAAAATTAGATCCCAAATTACAACGGGGGTCTTTTACATTAGCAACAAGAAACATAAAATAAATGGTCTTCAAGCAGCACAAAGTACACAAGTAGTCATGTTCAAGCAAAACAACAATGACAGGCAATCACTCCAGGGGTTCATCATTAGGCACATTGTCCTCGGGTTCCTGTACCTGTTCTTTTTCACCTGAGACGATAAAAGAGGGTGAGTCCTTATGAACTCAGTGAGGGGGAAAGAGAAATAAGTTTTGAAACTCATTTTCCGGTTAAACTTATGAAAATCCTTTTCTCAACATGAATAAAACAGAAATACAAGTATAGAAATACAAATACAGAAATAGGAATACCGGTCTTTCCTCCCCGAGGTTCTCTAGGAACCAAGCGAGAGTACTTAAACACATATTAAAAAGGATACAGTGAGCTTTTGCTCTCAGATCAGTTCCAGGATCAATTGTCGCGGTCGACTTCAAATCATTCCCCAAACATGCCAGGTGGGTGTACTCCGGATGTACCATGAAATCCTATGACCCAACTCTCCGAGGAAGTCTAGCCCCCAAGCGAGAGAGGGAATGGGACCATGGTAGTCACGGGTTCACCGGCAAGCCCGATGCCACCCGGTGTGCGTGATCGCTACCATGCCGACAGGAAAGGTTGCAACCCTGTATGCAATGCACATTTATGACATGTAATATATCACAGTAGGAGGACAACAAAGTAGGTTGCCACCAGACAGTCATAAGATTGCCCATTGACAGGTAAACAAGCAGGACACGATAAGACATGAAATCTCACTTGAAAGGCATATGGAGTTATATGAAAATTAAACGGGCAGCCATGTAACACATATAAAACAGTCCATATAACTCATTAAGAAGTCCATGCGATCAAGTGATAAGATTATTCAACATGCAATGATATCAGCATAGGTTCGGATGCAAGGAAAGCTTATTCGTCAACATGCAACGGTCAAGATCACTTTTGAAGTTATAAAACATTTACGGGCAGTCCACTAAGCGTATAATTCCCACACAATATCCAAATGATCAACACTTAGGAAACTACCTAGTCATTAGGGCTTCCATTTGTGAGGCCCGACCCCGAATAACGTGTGTTACCTTGATTTGCATGCTATAGACCCCTAATTATATGACCGACCTTGGATTACGTGTCCTGTCTTGGTTTTTGTGCATACCTCGTCATACGTGCCTTGACCTAGAATAGTGTGCCCTAATCCCCGACTCACGTGTGGTACCTAGAAATACGTGCCCTGACCTCAATGTATGTACGTTACCTCGTTTCGTGTGCCCTAACCTTGAACTGCGTACCTTAACCTAGGTTTAAGAGTCTTACCTCGATTTGCGTGCATTACATTAAATTACGTGTCTTGCATTGGTTTACGTGCATTCACCTAGGATTGTGTGCATTAGTCTTGAAGTCCATTTCTTACCTCGTAGTTCGTGTCTACCTCGTGATTCGTGCCCTATATTGATTTCTGTGTGTGTCTCGTAGTGCGTGCCCTAGACTTAGGAAAGTGTGCCCGCATGCTAATCAATAAAGAATCCTACACAAAGCACTAGACTATAAAATAATCCTACAAAAACCACTTACTATTATTATAATCCTAATTCAAATCTCTACAAAATCCACTAACACCAAAATATTATATTTTAAACTCACTACAAGACAAAATCTCACAAACCTCTAAACATATCCTATATTCTATTCTACCTAAAATCCCTAAATACCCAACATTCTCTTACACACATGTTAAAACAATTCAAAAGATGACACAAATCTGAATTTTTGCATGCCCAAGGCCAACATATGCATCAACTTTTGCAAAAGCCTCATTTTTCTTTCATTTCTCTCACTTTCCTCACATTTTCTCTCTCTCCCTCTCACTCTCTCTCTCCATTTCGGTTTTGGCTGAGTTCTCTCCACCTCTTAGCTCATCTTCATCATCCTATGGTGCATCAAGACAAACCACAAGCAAAGAAACTCACCCAAGCAAGCTAGGATGCAAGAAACACACATGCAAGCATTTTGAGTCACCATTTTCGGCCTTGGTGAGTTTTTAAGCTTCCCTTTCTTTTCTTCTTGTTCTAACCTCATGCATGTGCTAAGAGATTGATCACTAAGCTAGGAAAAATAGAGAAAAGCTAGTTGGAATCTTGGCTAAGCAAGAAGAAGAAGAGATTTGAGCTTCAACAAGGTTTTGAGCATTTTTTGGGTTGATTGCAAAGGTAAGGGTTAAAACCTTTTGAAAACTCTTTAAAAAAATTCACATGCATGCTCATAGATGTGTGTATTTGCTTCTGTACTTGAGCTATATGGTCGTTCATAAGCTTAAACAACCATGCATGGGAAGATCTTGTCTTGGAAATGATGCTAGGTGAAGTCGAAATTGTTGACAGCTCTCTGACCAGTCTGTTCGAGCTAAGTTTAGCTAGGAGAAGAATGTTCAAAATTTTTGAAAATTAGTAGGTGACTAGTTTGGACAGTTTTGAACATTTTTCCCAGAAATAGTCCTACCTAGGGCCGAAATGAAGCTTCAATGCACATGCAAGAGTGATTTTCGAACTCTAGCTTGCTTGCTTCGATTTTTTTGATGGTTGCTTGACTTGATTTGCTATGTTGTGAGGGAGAGAAGCTATGGAGGGAGTAATGTGCAGCTAGGGCCGAGAGAGAGAGTGAGAAATGAGAGGGAAGTGATGAAGAATGAAAGAGAATGAAGAAAGGACAACAAATGAAGGCCTTGCAATTTTTTTGAGGTTGTGGTCGGTCCTTGGGCAGTCCAAATTCTGCACTTTTATCTTCATTATGCTATTTTTAAATTGCTAGGATGGGCATGCAAAGGCTGGTCGGGTATGGTGAGGAATTGAGAGGAATTGAGCAATTTTTTAATGTCTTGTGCTAAGTGGTTGACTAAGCATGCATATTTAATTGTGTTGTTCAATTTTTCTTGCTCAAAACATGGTATGGCCGGCTATGACATGTGCAAAATTCTGAATTCTTGTCATCTTTTGGGTGTTAATTGTTGTGTGTTGAAAATGCAAAAAGAACAACGAATAAAGAATAAGGAATGTCTAGTGTTTGGTGCAATTTTTGTCTTCTAGTGAATGGAATTTGGATTATTATATTGATAGTGGACTTTGTAGGATTGTTTAATAGTCTAGTGCTTCGTGAAAGATATTTCCTTGATTAGCGTGAAGGTACACTTTCCTAGGTCTAGGCCACGCACTACGAGGTAGGACACAAACTACGAGACGAATGCACATTTTTCAAGTGAATGCACGCAATCCCAAACGAATGCACGTAATTCAATCCATGGCACATAAAATGAACACAATTCTTAAACCTAGGTCATGGCACACAAATCTAGGTCAGGGCAAACGAAGCTAGGCTTCGCACGCAAATCGGGGTCGGGCCTCACATCCTCCCCTCCCTCAATGAATTTCGTCCCGAAATTCAATATTACCTTGAAATAATGCTGGATACTACTGCTCCATCTGGTCTCGCCTTTCCCACGTTGCTTCTTCGAGTCCATGATGATCCCACAGCACTTTCACCATAGGTATAGTTTTGTTGTACAACTCCCGATCCTGCGGGTCTAAGATCCGAATGGGCTTCTCCTCGTAAGACAAGTTTTCCCGAAGCTGCAACGGTTCTGGCTCCAAGATATGCGACGGGTAAGGATGGTACTTCCGCAGCATCGAAACATGAAAGACGTCGTGAATATTGGAGAGGTTCTGGGTTAGTGCTAGGCGATACGCCAACTTGCCAACCTTCTCAACTATCTCAAATGGTCCTACAAATCTCGGGCTCAACTTTCCACCCTTGCCATGTTTAATCAGTCCCCTCTGGGGTGATATCTTCAAGAACACCTTGTCGCCACCCTCAAACTCGAGACTCTATCTCCGCCGGTCTGCATAACTCTTCTGCCTGCTCTGGGCAGTAAGCATCCGTTTCCAGATAAGGTGGATGTTATCAACAGTTTTCATCAGTTCAGGTAAAAGGGTCTGGTCAAAAGTCTTCGTCTCACCTACTTCATCCCAGTAGATTGGGGATCGACACTTACGTCCATACAGCGCCTCAAATGGGGCCATCCCGATCGTGGCTTGATAACTATTGTTGTAGGCGAACTCCGCTGGAGATAGATATTTCTCCCAACCTTTCTCGAAGTCCAACACACATGCCGTCAGCATATCCTCCAAAATTTGAATAGTTCTCTACGATTGACCATCCGTTTGAGGGTGATAAGCCGTGCTAAAACTCAATTTCGTCCCCAAAGCTTCTTACAATCTCTTCCAAAATCGGGAAGTAAAATGAGGATCCCTATCCGATACAATACTCACAGGCATCCCGTGCAATCTTACAATCTCTGCCACATACATATCTCCCAGTTTCTCAGGACTATCCTCCTTGTTGATCGGTAAGAAGTGCGCCGACTTAGTCAATCTATCCACTATAACCCAAACGGCGTCACAACCCTTTCGTGATCTAGGCAGGTCCATAACAAAATTCATAGTTATATGTTCCCATTTCCATTGAGGAATCTCCAATGGTTGAAGTAAACCTGCGGGTCGTTGATGTTCTGCTTTGACTCTCTGGCAAGTCAAACACCGTGCTACAAACTCCGCAATTTCTCTTTTCATGTTATTCCACCAGTAGTGTTGCTTCAAATCCCAGTACATCTTTGAGAATTGAATACTATGTGCCTTTGTGGACTATATGTATTATGTGTGCTAATGTGCTTTAATTGCTTTGAGAATTGAATACTATGTGCCTTTGTGGACTATATGTATTATATGTCATGCATACCAACACGTTAGTGCCCTCAATAATGTATGCATGCTTTTATACTCCTTCCTTCATACATGTGCATGTTATATAACTGTGAATGACTGTTTATACACATAGATAGTTAGGATTAGGACTTTTGGGGAAGTGAATTTGTGCAGGACGAACGAAAAGGCTCGGTTAGAGATTTCTGGCATCTTTACAGGTACTCAATAGATCGTATATATTATTGGATATGCATATATAAAATGCGTAGCACAGGTGTAATTGTTGAGGTAAAGTTATCTCCTTATCTTTGGAATACCTATACCTGTAATTAAGTTATCAATTTTGTAGCCATAAAGTTCTTGATTCTGTTAAACTGTTCTTCTAATTGTGGTTCAAGAATAAATGTTAAGGACATACAACTTTCCTTAGATATAAGAATATACTATTGGAGATGTGGAGTAGCATATATATGTTCACATGCTTATAATGGAAGTTTGACTTAAGAGTTGCTTTTGAATCAAATTCTTATATCTTAAAATGGTATAATAGACTAATTATATGATTGAATACTTACGTGATTGGAATTAAGCATCGTTGAACCCAATAAGGTGTATATTAACGAGTTTCAAGTTCACTCAATGTTAAGATTGTGACCTAGAAATTAAGAGATGAACTCGCGGAAATGGACGATAGGGGTTAGATTATTAAGGCGTGAATAATATGTTTAAGTAACTTAACAATGGATAACCTCAAGACATGTAGGTAACTCTGGAGACTGAGTTTAACAAGGTTGATGATTCTTTAGTATAACAAGGTATAGGAATGTTGGAATCAAGGAATTCACGTAGCTAGAACTCGTGTTTGGAAAATTGCACCTAAAATGTTAGGTCGGATAGAAGTGTAAGGAATGGAATTATGCATTAGATGACTAACGTTGCTAAAGGTCCTAAGTTGGATATCGGTGATATTTAGAATCATGGTATTAATTTGGTGCCTCTCGGATTTAGTTGTGGTTATGCAAAGTAAGTCATTTTATACACTCGTTATTTGGATACCCTAAAGGATATTAGGAAGCATATATCCCTAAGTATTACTGATGGACCTAATATATAAACCATGGAAATGAGATTAAAGCATTCGGTTACAAAGTGGAGTCGTTAGGGTATGATTAGTAATCCTGAATAGCTAATAGTGAGTATGCATGATGATTCATGGTGAACCCTAGGACCTAAGGTCGATGAGTCTTGATGCTCTTAGCTAGTTGAACATGTAAATGAGAAGAGTAAGATTTCATATAGTTAAGATAGATATGAATTAGAGTTACGATGACCCAAGAGGCTGTTGTTAGACAACCGTATTTAAGTGCACCGTTTCACTTCTAAAAACAAGCGGTTGGTAAACTTCGAATCGTGGTCGTTGAATAGAGGGTGAATCTTGTAGTGATAGTTAAATAAGTGGTTGATTACTTTTGAAGTTCTATTAGGTTATGTTGAAGGATGCCTCGTGATCATAATTCTTATGTTGATACAACCCTGAAGTTATCTCGCGTAAGTATTTTATGAGCTAGATCATTTCGGTACCCATTTATAGCCCTAGGATTGTTGTTGTACGGCCGGTAACCTAGTAGTGCATTGATATCACCTACATGGCGATGAACCCAGCTTGGTAACATTAATGTCGAAGATATATTGGCGGGCATTAAGTATTCGAAGGAATGACTAGGATCGACACTTACGTCCATACAGCGCCTCAATTGGGGCCATCCCGATCGTGGCCTGATAACTATTGTTGTAGGCGAACTCCGCTAGAGAGAGATATTTCTCCCAACCTTTCCCGAAGTCCAACACACATGCCCTCAGCATATCCTCCAAAATCTGAATAGTTCTCTCCGATTGACCATCCGTCTGAGGGGGATAAGCCGTGCTAAAACTCAATTTTGTCCCCAAAGCTTCTTGCAATCTCTTCCAAAATCGGGAAGTAAAACGAGGATCCCTATCCGATACAATACTCACAGGCATCCCGTGCAATCTTACAATCTCCGCCACATACATATCTCCCAGTTTCTCAGGATTATCCTCCTTGTTGATTGGTAAGAAGTGCGCCGACTTAGTCAATCTATCCACTATAACCCAAACAGCGTCACGACCCTTTCGTGATCTAGGCATGTCCATAACAAAATCCATAGTTATATGTTCCCATTTCCATTGAGGAATCTCCAACGGCTGAAGTAAACCTGCGGGTTGTTGATGTTCTGCTTTGACTCTCTGGCAAGTCAAACACCGTGCTACAAACTCCGCAATTTCTCTTTTCATGTTATTCCACCAGTAGTGTTGCTTCAAATCCCGGTACATCTTTGTTCCACCGGGGTGAATAGTATACCTTGAATTATGCGCTTCCTCAAGAATCTTCTTTTTCAGCTCTGGCTCATTGGGAACACAAACCCGGTTCCTAAACCTCCAAACACCATCATCATGAAACTTGAAATCTGCGTTACTTTCCTTAATCTTTTGGGTGATTATAACTGCTCAATTAATTATGTGCCCGGTAAGGCAAACGTAGTCGCAGATGCCTTAAGCAGAAAAACAAGCATGGCGAAACTGGAAGTCAAGGTGCAGGAGTTGTTGGAGGAAGCGTTTCTGTCGAAACCACAATTGACTCAGAAGGGGTTACTTTTTGCCACTACCCAAGTTCAATCGACTTTGTTATCTGATGCTCTCAATTTCAATTTCGAATCAATTGTTGCGGCCGACTTCAATAATCCACTTATCACTCCCAATTGGGTGTACTCCGGATGTACCCCGAAACCTACGACCCAACTCTCCAAGGGTGAATACCAAGCGAGAGAGGGAATAGGATCATGGTAGTCACGGTAACACCGGCAGGCCCGATTCCGCCCGGCGGACGTGAAACGCTACCATGCCACACGAAAGGTTGCAACCTTGTATGCAATGCACATTTATAACATTTAACGTATCACATTAGGAGGACAACAAAGTAGGTTGCCTCCAAACAGTTATAAGATCGCACGTTGTCAAGTAGCCAAACAAGGCACGATAAGACAAGTAATTTCACTTGAAAGGCATATAGAGTCATATGAACATCAAACAGGCAGCCATGTAACACATGTAAAACAGGCCATATAACTCATTAAGAAGCTCATATAATCAAGTGATACGAATTATTCAACATGCAACAACATTTACGTGGGTTCGGTAGCAAGAAAAGCTTATTTGACAACATGCATTGGTCAAAGCCATAATGGAAGTTATAATACATTTACGGGCAGCCCACGCAACGTACAGTTTCCACACAATATCCAATGATTCACACTTAGTAAGACTACTTAGCCATTAGGGTTTCCATTTCATGCATAATCGTGTGTTCGAACCCTAAGTCAACTCAACATCATTATCAAGTCATGCATCATTTAATTCCAACATCCTCAAGTGCTCAAAACAGTCCACATAATATTCCAACACCACAATCCCAAGCAATTAGTACCACAAAAGAGGTTACAATAGTTTTCCAAGCACATAGCTAAGTGAAACCGTAACTGCAATAGGCTGTTTTCTCACGATCAATAGAATAAGCAAACAATCTCCAAATTCAGTGAATAAGTATTCAAATTAAAGCTCAAGAAGTTAAATAAAATCAGAAATAAGCCTTGCATCAATTGGAGTTCAGAATCATTAGTTATAGCCGAAACAGTGAGGTAACACAAAACTGTCCAGATTTGTACACTTTTCAGAAATCGACGTTTTTGGGGTCCTTACAGTCAGTTTTAGCTTTGGTCCATTTCTGACAAAATTGTCCAGAACTGAAAAATATAGCAGTACACCAATTTGCATGCATTTTGGACAACATTTACTAGGTCAAATATGGTACGTTCCACAAGGTCAGTGCATCTGCCAAAACCTGATTCATTTCTCCAGATTTCCAGATTTTGTCACATTTCAAATATCTGCTATTTTGAGGACCTTAGAGTCAAAATTAGCTTCGGCCTATTTCTGGGAAAAATGTTCATAACTGTCCAAACTAGTCACCTACCAATTTCAAGTATTTTCAACATCATTTGCCTAGCTAAACTTACCTCGAACAGACGGGTCAGAGAGCTGTCACATAAATTCGACTTCACCTAGCATCATTTTCAAGCCAAGATCTTGTCATGCATGGTTGTTTAAGCTCATGACCGACCACATAACTCAAGTACAGAAGCAAATACACATATTTATGAGCATGCATGTGAGTTTTTAAAGAGTTTTCAAAAGGTTTTAACCCTCACCTTAGCAATCAACCACAAAATGCTCAAGACCCTTTGTTGAAGCTCAAATCTTCCCCTTTCCCTTGCTTAGCCGAGAACCTCACTAGTTTTTCTCTATTTTTCCTAGCTTGATGATCAATATCTTAGCACATGCATGAGGTTAAAACATGAATAAAAGAAATGGTTGTCAAGAAGCTTACCTAGGGCCGAAATGAAGCTTCAATGCACATGCAAGAGTGATTTTCGAACTCTAGCTTGTTTGCTTCGATTTTTTTTGATGGTTGCTTGACTTGATTTGCTATGTTGTGAGGGAGAGAAGCTATGGAGGGAGTAATGTGCAGCTAGGGCCGAGAGAGAGAGTGAGAAATGAGAGGGAAGTGAAGAAGAATGAAAGAGAATGAAGAAATGACAACAAATGAAGGCCTTGCAATTTTTTTGAGGTTGTGGTCGGGCCTTGCGCAGTCCAAATCCTGCACTTTTGTCTTCATTATGCTATTTTGAAATTGCTAGGATGGGCATGCAAAGGCTGGTCGGGTATGGTGAGGAATTGAGAGGAATTTAGCAATTTTTTAATGTCTTGTGATAAGTGGTTGACTAAGCATGCATATTTAATTGTGTTGTTCAACTTTTCTTGCTCAAAACATGGTCTGGCCGGCTATGACATGTGCAAAATTCTGAATTCTTGTCATCTTTTGGGTGTTAATTGTTGTGTGTTGAAAATGCAAAAAGAACAACGAATAAAGAATAAGGAATGTCTAGTGTTTGGTGCAATTTTTGTCTTCTAGTGAATGGAATTTGGATTATTATATTGATAGTGGACTTTGTAGGATTGTTTAATAGTCTAGTGCTTCGTGAAATATATTTCCTTGATTAGCATGAAGGCACACTTTCCTAGGTCTAGGGCACGCACTACGAGGTAGGACACGAACTACGAGACGAATGCACATTTTTCAAGTGAATGCACGCAATCCCAAACGAATGCACATAATTCAATGCATGGCACATAAAATGAACACAATTCTTAAACCTAGGTCATGGCACACAAATCTAGGTCAGGGCAAACGAAGCTAGGCTTCGCACGCAAATCGGGGTCGGGCCTCACATCCTCCCCTCCCTTAATGAATTTCGTCCCGAAATTCAATATTACCTTGAAATAATGCTGGATACTGCTGCTCCATCTGGTCTCGCCTTTCCCACGTTGCTTCTTCGAGTCCATGATGATCCCACAGCTCTTTCACCATAGGTATAGTTCTGTTGCGCAACTCCCGATCCTGCTGGTCTAAGATCCGAATGGGCTTCTTCTCGTAAGACAAGTTTTCCCGAAGCTGCAACATGGGAAAGGCGAGACCAGATGGAGCAGCAGTATCCAGCATTATTTCAAGGTAATATTGAATTTCGGGACGAAATTCTTTGAAGGAGGGGAGGATGTGAGGCCCGACCCCGATTTGCGTGCGAAGCCTAGCTTCGTTTGCCCTGACCTAGATTTACGTGCCATGACCTAGGTTTAAGAAATGAGTTCATTTTATGTGCCATGCATTGAATTACGTGCATTCGTTTGGGATTGCGTGCATTTACTTGAAAAACATGCATTTGTCTCGTAGTTTGTGTCCTACCTCGTAGTGCGTGCCCTAGACCTAGGAAAGCATGCCTTCACGCTAATCAAGGAAATATCTTTCACGAAGCACAACACTATTAAACAATCCTACAAAGTCCACTATCAATATAATAATCCAAATTACATTCACTAGAAGACAAAAATTGCACCAAACACTAGACATTCCTTATTCTTTATTCTTTGTTCTTTTTGCATTTTCAACACACAACAATTAACACCCAAAAGATGACAAGAGTTCAGAATTTTGCACATGTCATAGCCGGCCATACCATGTTTTGAGCAAGAAAAATTGAACAACACAATTAAATATGCATGCTTAGTCAACCACTTAGCACAAGACATTAAAAAATTGCTCAATTCCTCTCAATTCCTCACCATACCCGACCAGCCTTTGCATGCCCATCCTAGCAATTTAAAAATAGCATAATGAAGACAAAAGTGCAGAATTTGGACTGCCCAAGGACCGACCACAACCTCAAAAAAATTGCAAGGCCTTCATTTGTTGTCCTTTCTTCATTCTCTTTCATTCTTCATCACTTCCCTCTCATTTCTCACTCTCTCTCTCGGACCTAGCTGCACATTACTCCCTCCATAGCTTCTCTCCCTCACAACATATCAAATCAAGTCAAGCAACCATCAAAAAAATTGAAGCAAGCAAGCTAGAGTTCGAAAATCACTCTTGCATGTGCATTGAAGCTTCATTTCGGCCCTAGGTAAGCTTCTTGACAACCATTTCTTTTCTTCATGTTTTAACCTCATGCATGTGCTAAGAGATTGATCATCAAGCTAGGAAAAATAGAGAAAAACTAGTGAGGTTCTCGGCTAAGCAAGGGAAAGGAGAAGATTTGAGCTTCAACAAGGGGTCTTGAGCATTTTGTGATTGATTGCTAAGGTGAGGGTTAAAACCTTTTGAAAACTCTTTAAAAACTCACATGCATGCTCATAAATATGTGTATTTGCTTCTGTACTTGAGTTATGTGGTCGGTCATGAGCTTAAACAACCATGCATGGCAAGATCTTGGCTTGAAAATGATGCTAGGTGAAGTCGAATTTATGTGACAGCTCTCTGACCCGTCTGTTCGAGGTAATTTTAGCTAGGCAAATGATGTTGAAATTTCTTGAAAATTGGTAGGTGACTATTTTGGACAGTTATGAACATTTTTCCCAGAAATAGGCTGAAGCTAATTTTGACTCTAAGGTCCTCAAAATAGCATATCTTTGAAATGTGACAAAATCTGGAAATCTGGAGAAATGAATCAGGTTTTGGCAGATGCACTGACCTTGTGGAACGTACCATATTTGACCTAGTAAATGTTGTCCAAAATGCATGAAAATTGGTACTGCTATATTTTTCAGTTCTTGACAATTTTGTCAGAAATGGACCAAAGCTAAAACGGACTCTAAGGACCCCAAAAACGTCGATTTCGGAAAAGTGTACAAATCTGGACAGTTTTGTGTTACCTCACTGTTTCGGCTATAACTAATGATTCTGAACCTCAATTGATGCAAGGCTTGTTTCTGATTTTAGTTAACTTCTTAAGCTTTAATTTGAAATCTTATTCACTGAATTTTGAGATTGTTTGATTATTCTATTGATCGTGAGAAAATAGCCTATTGCAGTTATGGTTTCACTTAGCTATGTGCTTGGAAAACTATTGTAACCTCTTTTGTGGTACTAGTTGCTTGGGATTGTGGTGTTGGAATATTATGTGGACTGTTTTGAGCACTTGAGGATGTTGGAATTGAATGATGCATGACTTGAGAATGATGTTGAGTTGACTTCCAAAATCCTATGACCCAACTCTCCGAGGAAGTCTAGCCCCCAAGCGAGAGAGGGAATGGGACCATGGAGGTCACGGTAACACCGGCAAGCCCGATGCCGCCCGTCGTGCGTGATCACTACCATGCCGACAGGAAAGGTTGCAACCTTGTATGCAATGCACATTTATGACATGTAATATATATCACGGAAGGAGGACAATAAAGTAGGTTGCCTCCGGATAGTCATAAGATTGCACATTGACAGATAAACAGGCAGGACACGATAAGACAGGAAATTTCACTTGAAAGGCATATAGAGTTATATGGAAATTAAACGGGCAGCCATGTAACACATGTAAAACAGGCCATATAGCTCATTAAAAGTTCACTCAATCAAGTGATAAGATTACTCAACATGCAATGATATCAACAAGGGTTCAAATGCGAGAAAAGCTTATTTGTCAACATGCAATGGTCAAGATCACTTTTAAAGTTATAAAACATTTACGGGCAGCCCACGCAACGTACAGTTTCCTCACAATATCCAATGGTTAACACTTAGCAAGAATACTTAGTCATTAGGGTTTCCATTTCATGCATAATCGTGCGATCAAACCCTAAGTCAACTTAACATCATTCCCAAGTCATACATCATTCAATTCATACATCCTCAAGTGCTTAAAACAGTCCACATAATATTCCAACACCACAATTCCAAGCAACTAGTGCCACAAAAGAGGTTACAATAGTTTTCCAAGCACATAGCTAAGTGGAACACTCACTGCAATAGGCTGTTTTCTCACAATCAATCGGATAATCAAACAATCTCCAAATTCAGTGAATAAGATGTCAACTTAAAGCTTAAGAAGTTAACTAAAATCAGAAACAAGCCTTGCATCAATTGGAGTTCAGAATCATTAGTTATAACCGAAACAGTGAGGTAACACAAAACTGTCCAGATTTGCACACTTTTCAGAAAATTACGTTTTTTAGGTCCTTAGAGTCATTTTTAGCTTTGGTCTATTTCTTACAAAGTTGTCCAGAACTGAAAAATATAGCAGAACACCAAATATCATGAATTGAGGACATCATTTACTAAGTCAAATATGGTTCGTTCCACAAGGTCAGTGCATCTGCCAAAACCTGATTCATTTTTCCAGATTTCCAGATTTGGTCACATTTTAATGATTTACCATTTTGAGGACCTTAGAGTCAAAATTAGCTTCAGCCTATTTCTGGGAAAAATGTTCAAAACTGTCCAAACTAGTTACCCACCAATTTTCAAGCATTTTAAACATCATTTTCTTAGCTAAACTTACCTCGAACAGACTGGTCAGAGAGCTGTCATCCATTTCGACTTCACCTAGCATCATTTTCAAGAGCAACCGCTCACCGTATCCTTTTACTGTGTGTATAAGTACTCTCGCTTGGTTCCTAGAGAACCTCAGGGAGGAAAGACTGGTATTTATGTTCCTTTACTTGATTTTACTGTTATATTCATGTTTGAAAAAGGGATTTTTATAAATTGAACCAGAAAATGAGTTTCAAAACGTATTTCTCGTTCTCCCTCGCTGAGTTCATAAGGACTCACCCTCTTTTTATCACAGGTGAAGAAGAACAGGTACAGGTACCCGAGGACAACGTGCCTATCGATGATTCCTTGGAGTGATTGCCTGTCCCTACGTGCTTTTGTGCCTTGTCTGAAAGTGGTTGCTATATGGATGTTGTGTTTGATTGCAACTATTCATTTTATTGATGTAAATGACCTCGTTGTAATTTGGGTCTAATTCTGGTATTGTACTATCTATAACCGGACGAACTTTTATTTGGTTGTTTGCTTTCGTTTTCTTCATTAGTAGTTATCGTAGGCATTCAAACCACTAGATGAACAATCAACTAAGTTAATTCTATCTAATTTCACTTAGGTGCTCATTTGCAAACTAAAGGATAATAGGTACTTGCATGATAGGAAATTGACAAATAAACAGGACATAGTTATCATGTTAGGCTTATTAACCAAACGAGACTTTCAAGATAAACTAGTAGGCAAATCGGTTGGTGACAAATAGGAGTCCTTAATGGAATTGGATTAATGATTGGAATAATTGAGGCGTTTAGAGAATTAGGTCAAACCAAAGAGACCAATTACAACCGTTATGCTGCCGGTTTACCGAAAAATTTTGGAGTTTAGGCCAAAACGTTAAGTGTTAAATCTTTATAAACAGTTAAGTATGTGATATTACCTGAATGTTTAGATCACACGCTAGTCTAACCTTCATAGGCCGGGTTGAGGCGTGACACCATTTCATGTATATTCGTGCAATTTGAGCCTCAACCCAACTCAAAGTCAATCTCAAACCATACATCATTTAATTCAACATATTCAAACATTCAAAACAGTCCCCACAACATCCCAACACCACATTTCCACATAATTAGTACCACAAGAGAGGTTACAACAATTTTCGATGCTTGTAACTAAATGAAACCTTTACTGCAATAGGCTGTTTTCTCACAATCAATAGGATAATCAAACAATCTCCAAATTCAGTGAATAAGATGTCAAATTAAATCTTAAGAAGTAACCAAAATCAGAAACAAACCTTGCATCAATTGGAGTTCAGAATCAATAGTTATAGCCGAAACAGTGAGGTAGCACAATACTGTCCAGATTTGTACACTTTTCAGAAATTGATGTTTTTGAGGTCCTTAGGTTCAGTTTTAGCTTTGGTCAATTTCTGACAAAATTGTCCAGAACTGAAAAATATAACAGTACACCAAATTTCACGCATTTTGGACAACATTTACTAGGTCAAATATGGTTCTTTCTACAAGGTCAGTTCATCTGCCAAAACCTGCTTCATTTCTCCAGATTTCCATATTTTGTCACATTTTAAAGATTTGCCATTTTGAGGTCCTTAGAGTCAAAATTTGCTTCGTCCTATTTCTGGGAAAAATGTTCAAAACTGTCCAAACTAGTCACCTACCAAATTTCAAGCATTTTCAACATCATTTTCCTAGCTAAACTTACCTCGAACAGACTGGTCAGAGAGCTGTCATCCATTTCGACTTCACCTAGCATCATTTTCAAGCCGAGATTTTGCCATGCATGGTTGTTTAAGCGACCATATATATCAAGTACAGAAACAAATACACACATTTATGAGCATGCATGTGAAATTTTGAAGAGCTTTCAAAGGTTTTAACCCTCACCTTTGCAATCAACCAAAAGATGCACAAAAACCTTGTTGAAGCTCAAATCTCTTCTTCTTCTTGCTTAGCCGAGATTGCAACTTGGTTTTCTCTATTTTTCCTAGCCTAGTAATCAATCTCTTAGTACATGCATGTAGTCAGGACTTGAAGAAAAGAAATGGAAGCTTAGATACTCACCTAGGCCGAAAATGAAGCTTCAATGCACATGCATGAGTGATTTTCGAACTCTAGCTTGTTTGCTTGAGTTGCTTGGATGATTTTCTTGCCTTCTTCGACTAAGGTGTGATGAAGATGAGCAAGGATGGTGAGAGCTCAGCCAAGGCCGAGTATGAGAGAGGAAAATGAGAGTGAGAGAGAAATGTGAGAGGAAGAAATGAATGACATGAAAATAAAACAAAAGCCTGGCAACTTGAGGAGCATGCTCGGCCTTGAGGCTTTCAATTTCAGCTTTTGTCTTCAAGATGCTTTAAATTTTGAAATGTTTAGCATGGCAAAGTGTTATGGCCGAGAATGGTGAGGAGATTGAGGGGAATTTGAGCAATTTTTTAATGCCTTGTGTCATAGTTTGTCTTAGCATGCATAGAATAAAAATAATTTTCTCAAACCTTGGGCAAAAACCATGGTATGGTCGGCCAAGGCTATTAAAATGGCTGAATTTGTGTCATCTTCAGCATTATTCTAATTGTATCTTGAAGTGCAAAAAGAATAATAGATAAAGAATAACGAATGTTTTGTTTTTAGTAAATTTTTGTCTTCTAGTGAATTAGTTTAGGATTAATATATTGATAGTGGACTTTGTAGGATTGTTTAATAGTCTAGTGCTTCGCGAAAGATGGTTTCTTGATTAGCGTGAAGGCATGCTTTTCTAGGTCTAGGTTACGCACTACGAGACGAACGTACATTTTTCAAGTAAACGCACGCAACCCTATATGAATGCACGTAATTCAATGCAAGGCACACAATTTTCAAACCTAGGTCATGGCACGCAAACCTAGGTTAGGGCATGCAAAATGAGGTATCGCACACAATTCAAGGTCGGGCCTCACACACACTGAGCAGGCTAGCTGCCTCCGTCGTAGAGCTCTCAGAGAGCTTTCCAACGGTATGCTGTGCGCCACGTAAGTCCTTACGGATCAAAAGTTATGGGCACCGGAGCGACATAGACCTTGTCACAAGCCCTACGCCCTCAGTTTGCGGGCCCAGCATCTACGTGAAGCGAAGTTGTGTTGCCCAAGGTGCTGTGAGATTCGGTAATAGAAATTTGGTGGATAAAGTATCTTGGCAACCCTAACCTGGGCAAAAAAAATTGGAAAGAGGGGTGCAACACGAGGACTTCCCAAGGGGTTACCCATCCTAGTACTACTCTCGCCCAAGCACGCTTAACTTCGGAGTTCTGATGGGATCTGGTGCATTAGTGCTGGTATGATCGCACCCGTCATGTTGAGGGCCCAATTCCTTTATGTGTTAACGGTTCACAGTCCCAGCCTAGATCGATTACCTATTCAAAAGGCCCAATGGGCTTAACGACAACCCATCTGCTTCAACAAAGCAGCATCCTCGCAAGACGCGATCTCGCCTCATTGTAGGGCCCTCTAATGTCCCGCGAGTAACGTTGTTGTCCTTTTAATAGCTCACGACATATGATTCGGGACGGAAAAACAGAGCAGAAAGAAGAAAAGTGGCCGAAAACTGATGAAAACGTTCGATTTTGGGCTCCAAAAACGGGCACAGCGAGTAAGTTGGCTACCTCTGAGTCAATTGTGGTTTCCACAGAAATGCTTCCTTCAACAACTCCTGCACCTTGACCTCCAGTTTTGCCAAGCTTGCCTTTCTGCTTAAGGCATCTGCAACCACGTTCGCCTTACCGGGCACATAATTAATTGAGCAGTTATAATCATCCAAAAGCTCCATCCACCGCCTTTGCCTCATATTCAGCTCCTTTTGAGAGAATGAGTATTTCAAGCTCTTATGATCAGTAAATACCTCAAACTTGTTACCCCACAGATAATGCCTCCATTTGTTGAGTGCAAACACAATAGCCGCTAACTCCAAATCATGCGTCGGGTAATTCACTTTATACGGCTTTGGTTTCCTAGAGGCATAAGCAATCACTCTTCCATTTTGCATCAACACACCTCCCAATCCTTCTTTCGAAGCATCGCTATAGATTACAAACCCTTGACTCCCTTCAGGCAATGCAAGAACTGGTGCGGTAGTCAATCTTTTCTTCAACTCTTGGAAGCTGTTCTCACACTTATCATCCCACACGAACTTGGTTTTCTTTTGAGTGAGCTTTGTAAGCGGTCCTGCAATCTTAGAGAAATCCTTCACGAACCTCCAATAATAGCCGGCTAGACCAAGAAAACTCCGAACCTCCGTAATATTTTCCGGTTTCTTCCAAGACATCACTGCATCGATCTTTGCTGGATCTACCGCTATTCCCTCTTGGGATATGATATGCCTCAAAAATGCAATCTGCTGCAACCAAAATTCACACATGCTAAACTTTGCATACAATTGGTACTCTCGAAGTTTCTGCAGCACCAACCACAGATGTTGCTCATGCTCCACCTCCAATTTTGAGTATACCAAAATATCATCAATGAAGATCACCACAAATTGGTCCAAGTAGGGTTGAAACACCCTATACATCAAATCCATAAAAGCTGCTGGGGCATTAGTTAGTCCAAAAGGCATCACCACATATTCATAATGCCCATATCTCATCCTGAAAGTCGTTTTAGGCACATCTTCCTTCTTGATCCGCAACTGATAATACCCTTGCCTTAAGTCGAGTTTCGAATACACTTTGGCTCCTTGCAGTTGATCGAATAACTAGTCAATCAGGGGAAGTGGGTATTTATTCTTGACAGTCACTTGGTTCAATCCTTGGTAGTCAATGCATAGCCTCAACATTCCGTCTTTCTTCTTCACAAACAGGACTGGCGCACCCCGTGGTGAAGAACTCGGTTGAACAAACCCCTTCTTCAACAATCCTTGCAATTGGTCCTTCAATTCTTGTAGCTCGGCCGGTGCCATACGATAAGGAGCTTTAGATATCGGCTGGGCGCCAGGCAGCAACTCTATAACAACCTCGATCTCCCGATTTGGGGGCAAACCGGGTAATTCTTCAGGGAACACATCTGCATAGTCTTTGATCACAGGCATTTCTTCCAACTTAGCTTTATCCGACAGCTTGTTGATAAGGTAAGCCAAGTATCCGCTGCACCCTTTCCTCAAAGACTTCACTGCTTTTGTAGATGAAATGATGGAACTCCCGGTGAAATCTCTTCGACCCATAATCTCCAGTATAAGTTGATCAGGTACCCGAAACGTTATAATCTTCACACGGCAATCCAGTTGGACATGATGTTTTGCTAGCCAGTCCATCCCTAAAATGACCTCGTAGTCTCGAAAAGGTAATACAATAAGATTGGCTGAGAATTCCCTACCCTTAATTTGGATTTTACATGCTCTACAAGCTGAACTAGTTACAAGTTTAGAACCCATTGGAGTACCAACTTCTACTTCATATGGCAAACATACAACTTTCAATTTCACACGTTCCACACATAAGGGAGTAATAAATGAATGAGTAGCACCCGGATCAATTAATGCCTTAACAGGTTGATTCAGTATGAAGAATGTACCTTCAACAACAGCGGTCTCATCTGGAATCTCCTCGCACTCAATGGCATAAGCTCGGGCCTGGACTCTAGGAACTGGAGTCTTGCCTCTACCGGCTGGTTTACCCTGATTCTGCCCTGCCTGGCGTTTAGGGCAATCCTTGATCTGATGCTGATCACTGCCGCACCTCATATAACGTCCCGACTTCCTCCAACACTGGGCCTCGGTATGCCCCTTCCTGTCACAATATGAACAGCTGACGGACTGAGTAGCAGGTGAACTACCTGTGGATCCGCAGGCGGAAGAGGCTGATGGCGCTTTCGTTGGGCCACGGTTATTCCCTGACCTGCTCTGGCTCTGGCCCTGATTATGACCCTGACTCTGGAATTTCCTCTGCTGACCTAGGGGCTGGTATGGTTTCTTGTTTGGCTTACTCGAATCGGCTCCATCTAGTTTCCTCTTCTCAACTCGAGAGGCAGCAGCAAAGAGAGCAGAATAAGTCTCGAAGTCATGAGAAGCTAACTGG
Source organism: Ehretia macrophylla (assembly GCA_037974665.1). NCBI lineage: Eukaryota > Viridiplantae > Streptophyta > Magnoliopsida > Boraginales > Ehretiaceae > Ehretia > Ehretia macrophylla. The sequence goes on along the minus strand of CM075765.1, from coordinate 84,894,210 downwards.
TCCTGAATCTCTGGCCTCAATCCAACAGTAAATTTCCACATTTTTGCCTCTGGAGTACAAACCATATATTGAGCATAACGGGACAGTCGGTCAAAACGAGCCTCGTACTGGGCCACTGTCATATTACCCTGGGTCAAGTGCATGAACTCCTCGATCCGCCTCTGCCTGGAGACTGCAAGTGCATATTCCTCCTTAAATACCTCAACGAAATTACCCCACAAGCGAGGTGTCTGATCAGTCTTCCACAGTGCCTCTACATTGTGCCACCAATGCTCGGCATCCCCGTGCAACAGAAATACAGCAAACTCTACTTTCTCTTCATCTGTATAATCAAGTGGCCTGAAAATCTTCTCGATCTCGGACAGCCAAGCCTCTACTTTCTCATCATCAGCTTCCCCGTAGAATTTAGATGGGCGAAAGTCAAGGAACTCCCTCATTCTGCTATGTCTCCCATGGTTACCCTCATTCCTGTTGTTGATGTTATTGTTGTTGGCTTCACGAGCATCCTGATGCTCTATCACACGTGATACACGATCCATGGCATTTTCCATCATATTAAACATAGCTATACCGGGATTAGTCTAATAAGCATCCCCGGTTTCTTGAGGTTCACCGCTCCTATTAGTAGTACGGGTACTAGGGCCAGCTATCTATAGGCACAATTTATTGAAATACAATAATTAAGAATCTAATGCATGAGATATGCAATATAATATAGGTACAATTCTAAAAACATTTAAGGCATGTAAGTCACTTAAGCACATAGAACATAGAAGGCACATTTATCACATAATAACACATAAACAAGTCATCCTAATTATCTTAGGGCTCTACCCACGGTCCGAGAGTTAAACCTGGCTTAAGCAATCTAAGCTCTGATACCATTTCTTTCTAAGGTGTCACGCCCCAACCCGGCCTATAAGGTTAGACTAGGGTGTGAACTAACATTCAAGTAATATCACGTACTTAGCTGTTTATGAAGATTAACACCTAATGATTTAGTCTAAACTCCAAAGTTTTTTCTGGAAAACCGGCAGCATAACGGCTGTAATTGGTCATTTGGTTTAACCTAATTCTCTAAACGCCTCAAAGTTTACCGTTTCAAATTCATTTCCAACTAAGATTACTAATTTGCCATCGATTGGATTGCCTATTGGTTATTTCGACGTCCTGTTTGTTTTATAGCCTAGCATGATACTATGTCTCATTTGTTTATTTGTCCTCGATACAAATATACCTGTTGATCTTAGCTCAATAGCAAGTACCTGTTAAGATTGGATAAGTTCATTTACTTAGAAGATCTTAACTAAAGCGTCATAACCTAAGATAGATACTATCGGTGATAAAAGCAAAACGATCACAGTAGTGTTATGTCTAGCATCAGTCTACTTAATATAAGTACAAACCAAAATTAGACCCCAAATTACAACGGGGGTCTTTTACATTAGCAACAAGAAACATAAAATAAATGGTCTTCAAGCAGCACAAAGTACACAAGTAGTCATGTTCAAGCAAAACAACAATGACAGGCAATCACTCCAGGGGTTCATCATTAGGCACATTGTCCTCGGGTTCCTGTACCTGTTCTTTTTCACTTGAGATGATAAAAGAGGGTGAGTCCTTATGAACTCAGCGAGGGGGAAAGAAAAATAAGTTTTGAAACTCATTTTCCAGTTAAACTTATGAAAATCCTTTTCTCAACATGAATAAAACAGAAATACAAGTATAGAAATACAAATACAGAAATACAAATACAGAAATAGGAATACCGGTCTTTCCTCCCCGAGGTTCTCTAGGAACCAAGCGAGAGTACTTAAACACATATTAAAAAGGATACAGTGAGCTTTTGCTCTCAGATCAGTTCCAGGATCAGTTGTCGCGGCCAACTTCAATTCATTCCCCAAACACGTTAGGTGGGTGTACTCCAGATGTACCCCAAAATCCTACGACCCAACTCTCCGAGGAAGTCTAGCCCCCAAGCGAGAGAGGGAATGGGACCATGGTAGTCACGGGTGCACCGGCAAGCCCGATGCTGCCCGGTGTGCGTGATCGCTACCATGACAACAGGAAAGGTTGCAACCTTGTATGCAATGCACATTCATGATAGATAATATATCATAGTAGGAGCAAAACAAAGTAGGTTGCCTCCAGAGAGTCATAAGATTGCACATTGACAGGTAAACAAGCAGGACACGATAAGACATGAAATCTCACTTGAAAGGCATATAGAGTTATATGAAAATTAAACGGGAAGCCATGTAACACATGTAAAACAGGCCATATAACTCATTAAAAAGTCCACGCGATCAAGTGATAAGATTATTCAACATGCAATGATATCAACATAGGTTCGGATGCAAGGAAAGCTTATGCGTCAACATGCAACGGTCAAGATCACTTTTGAAGTTATAAAACATTTACGGGCAGCCCACTAAGCGTATAATTCCCACACAATATCCAAATGATCAACACTTAGCAAAACTACCTAGTCATTAGGGCTTCCATTTCATGTATATTCGTGCAATTTGAGCCTCAACCCAACTCAAAGTCAATCTCAAACCATACATCATTTAATTCAACATCCTCAAACATTTAAAAAAGTCCACACAACATCCCAACACCACATTTCCACATAATTAGTACCACAAGAGAGGTTACAACAATTTTCCATGCATGTAACTAAATGAAACCTTTACTGCAATAGGCTGTTTTCTCACAATCAATAGGATAATCAAACAATCTCCAAATTCAGTGAATAAGATGTCAAATTAAAGCTTAAGAAGTTAACTAAAATCAGAAACAAACCTTGCATCAATTGGAGTTCGGAATCATTAGTTATAGCCGAAACAGTGAGGTAGCACAAAACTGTCCAGATTTGTACACTTTTCATAAATTGACGTTTTTGAGGTCCTTAGGGTCAGGTTGAGCTTTGGTCCATTTCTGACAAAATTGTCCAGCACTGAAACATCTAGAAGCACACCAAATTTCATGCATTTTGGACAACATTTACTAGGTCAAATATGGTTCGTTCTACAAGATCAGTGCATCTGCCAAACCCTGCTTCATTTCTCCAGATTTCCAGATTTTGTCACATTTTAAAGATTTGCCATTTTGAGGTCTTTAGAGTCAAAATTTTCTTCGGCCTATTTCTGGGAAAAATGTTCACAACTGTGCAAACTAGTCACCTACCAAATTTCAAGCATTTTTAACATCATTTTCCTAGCTAAAATTACCTCGAACAGACTGGTCAGAGAGTTGTCATCCATTTCGACTTCACCTAGCATCATTTTCAAGCCAAGATCTTGCCATGCATGGTTGTTTATGCTTATGAACGACCATATATCTCAAGTACAGAAAAAAATACACACATTTATGAGCATGCATGTGAAATTTTGAAGAGCTTTCAAAGGTTTTAACCCTCACCTTTGCAATCAACCAAAAGATGCACAAAAACCTTGTTGAAGCTCAAATCTCTTCTTCTTCTTGCTTAGCCGAGATTGCAACTTGGTTTTCTCTATTTTTCCTAGCCTAGTAATCAATCTCTTAGTACATGCATGTAGTCAGGACTTGAAGAAAAGAAATGGAAGCTTAGATACTCACCTAGGCCGAAAATGAAGCTTCAATGCACATGCATGAGTGATTTTCGAACTCTAGCTTGTTTGCTTGAGTTGCTTGGATGATTTTCTTGCCTTGTTCGACTAAGGTGTGATGAAGATGAGCAAGGATGGTGAGAGCTCAGCCAAGGCCGAGTATGAGAGAGGAAAATGAGAGTGAGAGAGAAATGTGAGAGGAAGAAATGAATGAAATGAAAATAAAACAAAAGCCTTGCAACTTGAGGAGCATGCTCGGCCTTGAGGCTTTCAACTTCAGCTTTTGTCTTCAAGATGCTTTAAATTTTGAAATGTTTAGCATGGCAAAGTGTTATGGCCGAGAATGGTGAGGAGATTGAGGGGAATTTGAGCAATTTTTTAATGCCTTGTGTCATAGTTTGTCTTAGCATGCATAGAATAAAATAATTTGCTCAAACCTTGTTCAAAAACCATGGTATGGTTGGCCAAGGTTATTAAAATGGCTGAATTTGTGTCATCTTGAGCATTATTCTAATTGTATCTTGAAGTGCAAAAAGAATAATGGATAAAGAATAAGGAATGTTTTGTTTTTAGTAAATTTTTGTCTTCTAGTGAATTGGTTTAGGATTATTATATTGATAGTGGACTTTGTAGGATTGTTTAACAGTCTAGTGCTTCACGAAAGATGCTTTCTTGATTAGCGTGAAGGCATGCTTTTCTAGGTCTAGGTTACGCACTACGAGACGAACGTACATTTTTCAAGTAAACGCACGCAACCCTATATGAATGCACGTAATTCAATGCAAGGCACACAATTTTCAAACCTAGGTCATGGCACACAAATCTAGGTTAGGGCGCACAAAACGAGGTATCGTACGCAATTCGGGGTCGGCCCTTACACAAAGCGAGCAGGCTAGCTGCCTCCGTCGTAGAGCTCTCAGAGAGCTTTCCAACGGTATGCTGTGCGCCGCGTAAGTCCTTACGGATCAAAAGTTATGGGCACCAGAGCGACGGAGACCTGGTCATAAGCCTTCCGCCCTCAGTTTGCAGGCCCAGCATCTACGTGAAGCGAAGTTGTCTTGCCCAAGGTGCTGTGAGATTCGGTAATAGAAATTTGGTGGATAAAGTATCTTGGCAACCCTAACCTGGGCAAAAAAAATTGGAAAGAGGGGTGCAACACGAGGACTTCCCAAGGGGTCACCCATCCTAGTACTATTCTCGCCCAAGCACGCTTAACTTCGGAGTTCTGATGGGATCTGGTGCAATAGTGCTGGTATGATCGCACCCGTCATGTTGAGGGCACAATTCCTTTATGTGTTAACGGTTCACAGTCGCAGCCTAGAGCGATGGCCCATTCAAAAGGCCCAGTGGGCTTAACGACAACCCATCCGCTTCAACAAAGCAGCATCCTCGTAAGACGTGATATCGACACGTTGTAGGGCCCTCCAATGTCCCGCGAGTAACGTTGTCGTCCTTTTAGTAGCTCACGACGTACGATCCGGGACGAAAAAAAGAGCAAAAGAAGAAAAGTGGCTGAAAATGGATGAAAACGTTCGATTTTGGGCTCCAAAAACAGGCACAGCGAGCAAGCTGGGTTCCTACATTGTAGAGCTCTCGGAGAGCTTTCCAACGGTATGTTGTGCGCCGCGTAAGTCCTTGCGGATCAAAAGTTACAGGCACTGGAGCGATGGAGACCTGGTCATAAGCCCTACGACCTCAATTTGCTGTCCCAGCCTCTACGTGAAGCGAGGTTGTCTTGCCCAAGGTGCCGTGCAATTCGGTAATAGAAATTTAGTGGATAAAGTATCTTGGCAACCCTAACCAGGGAAAAAAAATTGAAAAAGGGGGTGCAACACGAGGACTTACGTAGGGGTCACCCATCCAAGTACTACTCTCGCCCAAGCATGCTTAACTTCGGAGTTCGGATGGGATCCGGTGCATTAGTGTTGGTATGAACGCACCCGTCTTGTTAAGGGCCCAATCCTTTTATGTGTTAACGGTTCACAGTCACAGCCTAGAGAGATGGCCCATTCAAAAGGCCCAATGGGCTTAACGACAACTCATCCGCTTCAACAACACAACATCCTCGCAAGACGTGATATCGACGCGTTGTAGGGCCTTCTAATGTCCCGCGAGTAACGTTGTCGTCCTTTTAATAGCTCACGACGTACGATCTGGGACGGAAAAACAGGGCAAAAGAAGAAAAGTAGCTGAAAACTAATAAAAACGTTCAATTTTGGGCTCCAAAAAGAGGCACAGCAGAGTAGGCTTGCTACATCCGTCGTAGAGCTCTCGGAGAGCTTTCCAACGGTATGCTGTTCGCCGCGTAAGTCCTTACAGATCAAAAGTTATGGGCACCGGAGCGACGGAGACCTGGTCACAAGCCCTACGCCCTCTGTTTGCGGGCCCAGCCTCTACGTGAAGCGAAGTTGTCTTGCCCAAGGTGCCGTGGGATTCGGTAATAGAAATTTGGTGGATAAAGTATCTTGGCAACCCTAACTAGAGCAAAAAAAATTGAAAAGGGGGGTGCAACATGAGGATATCCCAGGGGGTCACCCATGCTAGTACTACTCTCGTCCAAGCATGCTTAACTTCGGAGTTCTGATGGGATCCGCTGCATAAGTGCTGGTATGATCGCACCCGTCATGTTGAGGGCGCAATTTCTTTATGTGTTAACGGTTCACTGTCCCAGGCAAGAGAGATGGCCAATTCAAAAGGCCCAATGGGCTTAACGATAACCCATCCACTTCAACAATGCAGCATCCTAGCAAGACGTGATATCGACGCGTTGTAAGGCCTCCTAATGTCCCGCGAGTAACGTTGTCGTCCTTTTAATAGCTCACGACGTACGATCCGGGAGGAAAAAATAGAGCAAAAGAAGAAAAGTTGTTGAAAACTGATGAAAACGTTCAATTTTGGGCTCCAAAAATGGGCAAAGCGAGCAAGCTTGCTGCCTCCGTCGTAGAGCTCTCGGAGAGCTTTCCACCAGTATGTTATGCGTCACGTATTTCCTTACGGCTCAAAAGTTATGGGAACCGGAGCGACGGAGGCCTGGTCACAAGCCCTACGCCCTTGGTTTGCGGGCCCAGCCTCTACGTGAAGTGAAGTTGTCATGCCCAAGGTTCCGTGGGATTCGGTAATAGAAATTTGGTGGATAAACTATCTTGGCAACCCTAACCAGGTTAAAAAAATTGAAAATGGGGGTGCAACATGAGGACTTCCCAGGGGGTCACCCATCCTAGGACTACTCTCGCCCAAGCACGCTTAACTTCGGAGTTCTGGTGGGATCCGGTGCATTAGTGCTGGTATGATCGCACCCGTCATGTTGAGGCACAATTCTTTTATGTGTTAACGGTTCACTGTCCCAGCCTTGAGAGATGGCCTATTCAAAAAGCACAATGGGCTTACCGACAACCCATCCGCTTCAACAACACAACATCCACGCAAGACATGATATCGATGCATTATAGGGCCCTCTAATGTCCCGCGACCAATGTTGTCATCCTTTTAATAGCTCACGACGTACGATCCGGGACGGAAAAATAGAGCAAAAGAAGAAAAGTGGCCGAAAACTGATGAAAATGTTCGATTTTGAGCTCCAAAAAGGGCAAAGCAAGATCGCTTGCTACCTCCGTCGTAGAGCTCTCGGAGAGCTTTCCAACGGTATGCTGTGCGCTGCCTAAGTCCTTACGGATCAAAAGTTATGGGCACCGGAGCGACGGAGACGTAGTCACAAGCCCGACGCCCTCAGTTTGCAGGCCCAGCCTCTACGTGAAGCAAAGTTTTCTTGCCCAAGGTGCCGTGGGATTTTGTAATAGAAATTTGGTGGATAAAGTATCTTGGCAACCCTAACCAGGGCAAAAAAAAATTGAAAAGGGGGGTGTAACACGATGACTTCCCAGGGGGTCACCCATCCTAGTACTACTTTAGCCCAAGCACGCTTAACTTCAGAGTTCTGATGGGATCCAATGCATTAGTGCTGGTATGATCGCACCCGTCATGTTGAGGGCACAATTCCTTTATGTGTTAACGGTTCACAGTCCTACCCTAGAGAGATGGCCCATTCAAAAGGCCCAATGGGCTTAACGACAACCCATCCGCTTCAATAACGCGGCATCCTCGCAAGACGTGATATCGACGTGTTGTAGGGCCCTCTAATGTCCCACGAGTAACGTTGTCGTCCTTTTAATAGTTCATGACGTTCGATCTGGGACAGAAAAATAGAGCAAAAGAAGAAAAGTGGCCAAAAAGTGATGAAAACGTTCGATTTTGGGCTCCAAAAAGGGCACAGGAAGCTTGCTTTATGCCTACATCGTAGAGCTCTCAGAGAGGTTTCCAACGGTATGATGTGCACCGCGTAAGTCCTTACGGATCAAAAGTTATGGTCACCAGAGCGACGGAGACCTGGTCACAAGGCCTACGCCCTCAGTTTGCGGGCCCAGCCTCTACGTGAAGCGAAGTTCTCTTGCCCAAGGTGCCGTGGGATTCGGTAATAGAAATTTGGTGGATAAAGTATCTTGGCAACCCTAACCAAGGCAAAAAAAATTGAAAACGGGGGTGCAAGACGAGGACTTCCCTCGGGGTCACCCATCTTTGTTCTGATGGGATCTGGTGCATTAGTGCTGGTATGATCGCACCCGTCATGTTGAGTGCACAATTCCTTTATGTGTTAACGGTTCACAAGCCCAGCCTAGAGATATGGCCTATTCAAAAGGCCCAATGGGCTTAACGACAACCCATCCACTTCAACAACGCAGCATCCTCGCAAGACGTGATATCGACGCATTGTAGGGCCCTCTAATGTCCCGCGAGTAACGTTGTCGTCCTTTTAATAGCTTACGACGTACGATCCGGGATGAAAAAATAGAGCAAAAGAAGAAAAGTGGCCGAAAACTGATGAAAACATTCGATTTTGGGCCCCAAAAACGGCCAAAGCGAGCAAGCTAGCTACCTCTGTCGTAGAGCTCTCGGAGAGCTTTCCAACGGTATGCTGTGCGCTGCGTAAGTCCTTACGGATCAAAAGTTATGGGCACCGGAGCGACGGACACCTGGTCACAAGCCCTACGCCCTCAGTTTGCGGGCCCAGCCTCTACGTGAAGCGAAGTTGTCTTGCCCAAGGTGCCGTGGGATTCGGTAATAGAAATTTGGTGGATAAAGTATATTGACAACCCAAACCTGGGCAAAAAAAATTAAAAAAGGGGTGCAACACGAGGACTTCCCATGGGGTCACCCATCCTAGTACTACTCTCGCCCAAGCACGCTTAACTTCGGAGTTCTGATGGGATCCGGTGCATTAATGCTGGTATGATCACACCCGTCATGTTGAGGTCACAATTCCTTTATGTCTTAACGAGTCACAGTCCCAGCCTCAAGAGATGGCCTATTCAGAAGGCCCAATGGGCTTAACGACAACCCATCTGCTTCAACAACGCAGCATCCTCGTATGACGCGATATTGAGACGTTGTAGGGCCCTCTAATATCCCGCGAGTGACATTGTCATCCTTTTAATAGCTCACGACGTACGATCCAGGACAGAAAAATAAGGCAAATGAAGAAAAGTGGCCGAAAACTGATGAAAACGTTCGATTTTGGGCTCCAAAAAGGGCACAGCAAGCTCGCTTGTTGCCTCTGTTGTAGAGCTCTCGGAGAGCTTTCCAACGGTATGCTATGCACCGCGTAAGTCCTTACGGATCAAAAGTTATGGGCAACGGAGCTACAGAGACCTGGTCACAAGCCCAACGCCCTCGGTTTGCTGGCCCAACCTCTCCGTGAAGCGAAGTTGTCTTGCCCAAGGTGCCGTGGGATTTGGTAATAGAAATTTGGTGGATAAAGTATCTTGGCAACCCTAACCAGGGCAAAAAAAATTGAAAAGCGTGGTGCAACACGAGGACTTCCCAGGGGGTCACCCATCTTAGTACTACTCTCGCCCAAGCACGCTTAACTTCGGAGTTCTGATAGGATCCGGTGCATTAGTGCTGGTATGAACGCACCCGTCATGTTAAGGGCACAATTACTTTATGTGTTAATGGTTCACAGTCCCAGCCTAGAGAGATGGCCCATTCAAAAGGCCCAATGGGCTTAACGACAACCTATCCGCTTCAACAACGAAGCATCCACGCAAGACGTGATATCGACACGTTGTAGGGCCCTCTAATGTCTCGCGAGTAACGTTGTCGACCTTTTAATAGCTCACAACGTACGATTCGGCACGAAAAAACAGGGCAAAAGAAGAAAAGTGGCCGAAAACTGATGAAAATGTTCAATTTTGGGCTCCAAAAAGGGGCAAAGTGAGCAAGCTGGCTGCCTTCGTCGTAGAGCACTCGGAGTGCTTTCCAACAGTATGGTGTGCGCCGCGTAAGTCCTTACGGATCAAAAGTTATGGGCACTACAGTGACGGAGACCTGGTCACAAGCCCTACGCCCTCAGTTTGCAGGCCCAGCCTCTACGTGAAGCGAAGTTGTCTTGCCCAAGGTGCCGTGGGATTCGGTAATAGAAATTTTGTGGATAAAGTATCTTGGCAACCGTAACTAGGGCAAAAAAAATTGAAAATGGGGTGCAATGTCACGCCCCAACCCGTCCTATGAAGGTTAGACTAGGGTGTGATCTAAACGTTCATATCATTTCACGTACTTAACCGTTTATGAAGATTTAACACTTAACGTTTTGGCCTAAACTCCAAAATTTTTCGGTAAACCGGCAGCATAACGGCTGTAATTGGGCTATTTGGTTTGACCTAATTCTCTAAACGCCTCAATTATTCCAATCATTAATCCAATTCCATTAAGGACTCCTATTTGTCACCAACCGATTTGCCTACTAGTTTATCTTGAAAGTCTCGTTTGGTTAATAAGCCTAACATGATAACTATGTCCCGTTTATTTGTCAATTTCCTATCATGCAAGTACCTATTATCCTTTAGTTTGCAAATGAGCACCTAAGTGAAATTATATAGAATTAACTTAGTTGATTGTTCATCTAGTGGTTTGAATGCCTACGATAACTACTAATGAAGAAAACGAAAGCAAACAACCAAATAAAAGTTCGTCCGGTTATAGATAGTACAATCCCAGAATTAGACCCAAATTACAACGGAGTCATTTACATCAATCAAATGAGTAGTTTGCAATCAAACACAACATCCATATAGCAACCATTTTCAGGCAAAGCACAAGAGCACGTAGGGACAGGCAATCACTCCAAGGAATCATCGTTAGGTACATTGAGCTCGGGTTCCTGTACCTGTTCTTCTTCGCCTGAAATGACAAAAGAGGGTGAGTCCTTATGAACTCAGCGAGGGGGAACGAGAAATAAGTTTTGAAACTCATTTTTCGGTTAAACTTATGAAAACCCCTTTCTCAAACATGAATACAACAGAAATACAAGTACATAATAGGAATACCAGTCTTTCCTCCCCGAGGTTCTCTAGGATCCAAGCGGGAGTACTTATACACATAATAAAAAGGATACGGTGAGCTTTTGCTCTCAGATCAGATCCAGGATCAGTTGTTGCGGCCGACTTCAAATCATCCCCCAAACACACCAGGTGGGTGTACTCCGGATGTACCCCAAAATCCTACGACCCAACTCTCCGAGGAAGTCTAGCCCCCAAGTGAGAGAGGGAATGGGACCATGGTGGTCACGGTAACACCAGCAAGCCCGATGCCGCTCGGCGTACGTGATCGCTACCATACCGACAGGAAAGGTTGCAACCTTGTATGCAATCCACATTCATGACAGGGAATATATATCACAGAAGGAAGACAAAAAAGTAGGGTGCCTCCGGACAGTCATAAGATTGCACATTGACAGATAAACAAGCCGGACACGATAAGACAGGAAATTTCACTTGAAAGGCATATAGAGTTATATGGAAATTAAACGGGCAGCCATGTAACACATGTAAAACAGGCCATATAACTCATTAAAAAGTCCACGCAATCAAGTGATAAGATTATTCAACATGCAATGATATCAACATGGGTTCGGATGCAAGAAAAGCTTATTTGTCAACATGCAAGATCACTCTTGAAGTTATAAAACATTTACGGGCAGCCCACGCAACGTACAGTTTCCTCACAATATCCAATGGTTAACACTTAGCAAGAATACTTAGTCATTAGGGTTTCCATTTCATGCATAATCGTGCGATCAAAACCCTAAGTCAACTTAACATCATTCCCAAGTCATGCATCATTCAATTCATACATCCTCAAGTGCTCAAAACAGTCCACATAATATTCCAACACCACAATTCCAAGCAATTAGTGCCACAAAAGAGGTTACAATAGTTTTCCAAGCACATAGCTAAGTGGAACACTCACTGCAATAGGCTGTTTTCTCACAATCAATCGGATAATCAAAAAATCTCCAAATTCAGTGAATAAGATGTCAAATTAAAGCTTAAGAAGTTAACTAAAATCAGAAACAAACCTTGCATCAATTGGAGTTCTGGGTCATTAGATATAGCCAAAATAGTGGAACTACACAAAACTGTCCAGAATTGCCTATCTTTAGATATTTCATGTTTTTGAGGTCCTTAGGTTCATTTTTAGCCTAAGCCTATTTCTGGAAAAAATGTCCACAACTGAAAACTATAGCAGCACACAAAATTTCATGCAATTTGGATGTCATTTTCTAGGTCAAAAACCTCTCGTTCTACATAGTCAGTGCATCTGCCAAAACTGTTTCATTTCCTCAAATTTTTCCAGATTTAGCTACCTTTCGTGATTTTGCCATTTTGAGGACCTTAGAGCCAAAATTTGACTTTGCCTATTTCTGTGAAAATTGTTCAAAACTGTCCATACTAGTCACCTAGTGATTTTTACTCAATTTCAACATCATTTTCTTAGCCAAAATTACCTCGAACAGACTGGTCAGAAAGCTGTCTCATAAATTCGGCTTTACCTAGCATCATTTTCAAGCCAAGTTCTTGCCATGCATGGTTGTTTAAGCTCATGAACGACCACATAACTCAAGTACAGAAGCAAATATACACATTTATGAACATGCATGTGAAATTTCAAAGAGTTTTCAAAAGCTTTTAACCCTCACCTTTGCAATCAACCAAACTATGCCCAAAAACCTGGTTGAAGCTCAAATCTTCTCCTTTCCTTTGCCTAGCCGAAATCCCACTAGCTTTTCTCAATTTTTCCTAGCCTAGTAAGCAATCTCTTAGCACATGCATGAGGTTAAAACATGAAGAAAAGAAATGGATGTCAAGAAGCTTACCTAGGACCGAAATGAAGCTTTAATGCACATGCATGAGTGTTTTTCGAACTCTAGCTTGCTTGCTTGGTTTTCTTGATGGCTGTTCGACCTTACTCAGCTAATTGGTGAAGAAGACAAGCCAAGGAGGTAGTATTGTGCAGCTAAGGCCGAGAGAAGAGAGAAATGAGAGGGAGAGAGAGAAATGAAAGAGAAATGAAGAAAATATGGCAAAGTGATGGCTTGCAAGTGCTTTAAGGGTTTGGTCAGCCTTGGGCAGTCCAAATTCTGATTTGAGTCATCAAAATGCTTCAATTTGAAATGCTTAGCATGGCCAATGTGATATGGCCGAGAATAGTGTGCAAGTGGAAGGTTTTTTGATCATTTTTTATGCATTTTGCTGTCATAGTTTGTCTAGCATGCATATTTAATTTATGTTGTTGAAACCTTGTGCAAAAAAGCTTGATATGGTCGGCCAAGGCATTAAAGAATGCTGAATTTTTGTCAACTTCAAGCATTATTTAATTGTATCTTGAGAGTGCAAAAAGAATAATGCATAAAGAATAAGGAATGTTTTGTTTTTTGGTGACTTTTTGTCTTCTAGTGAATTGAATTAGGATTATTATATTGATAGTGGATTTTGTAGGATTGTTTTATAGTTTAGTGTTCCGTGGAAGATGCTTTCTCGGTTAGCGTGAAGGCACGCTTTCTTAGGTCTAAGGCACACACTATGAGGTACGACACGAACTACGAGACGAACGCACATTTTTTAAGTAAACGCACGTAACCCTATATGAATGCACAAAATTCAATGCAAGGCACACAAAACTAAATACAATTCTCAAACCTAGGTCATGGCACACAAATCTAAGTTAGGACACGCAAAATGAGGTATCGCACGTACATCGAGGTCAGGGCACGTATTTCCAAGTACCGCACGTGAGTCGGGGATTAGGGCACATAATTCTAGATCAAGGCACGTATGACGAGGCATGCACGAAAACCAAGACAAGGCACGTAATCCAAGGTCGATCATATAATTAGGGATCTATGACACGTAAATCAAGGTAACACACGTTATTCGGGGTCAGGCCTCACACAACACGAGGACTTCCTAGGGGGTCACCCATCCTAGTACTACTCTAGCCCAAGCATGCTTAACTTCGGAGTTCTGATGGGATCCGGTGCATTAGTGCTGGTATGATCGCACCAGTCATGTTGAGGGGACAATTCCTTTATGTGTTAACGGTTCACAGTCCCAGCCTAGAGAGATGGCCCATTCAAAAGGCCCAATGGGCTTAATGACAACCCATCCGCTTCAACAACGCTGCATCCTCGCAAGACGTGACGTTGTATGGCCCTCTAATGTCCCGCGAGTAACATTGTCGTCCTTTTAATAGCTCACGACGTTCGATGCGGGAAAAAAAATAGAGCAAAAGAAGAAAATTGGCCGAAAACTGATGAAAACTTTCGATTTTGGGCTCCAAAAAGGGCACAGCAAGCTTGCTTGTTGCCTCCGTCGTAGAGCTCTCGTAGAGCTTTCCAACGGTATGTTGTGAGCCACTTAACTCCGTACGAATCAAAAGTTATGGGCACTGGAGCGATGGAGACCCGGTCACAGGCCCCGTCCCCTCAATTTGCTGGCCCAGCCTCTACGTGAAGCGCAGTTGCCTTGCCCAAGATGCCGTGGGATTTGGTAATATAAATTTGGTGGATAAAGTAGATTGGCAACCCTAACCAGGGCAAAAAAAATTGAAAAGGGGGGTGCAACACGAGGACTTCCCAGGGGGTCACCCATCCTAGTACTACTCTCGCCCAAGCATGCTTAACTTTGGAGTTCTTATGGGATCCGGTGAATTAGTGCTGGTATGATCGCACCCGCCATGTTGAGGGCATAATTCCTTTATGTGTTAACGGTTCACAGTCCCAGCCTAGAGAGATGGCCTATTCAAAAGGCCCAATGGGCTTAACGACAACCCATCCGCTTCAACAACATAGCATCCTCGGAAGACGTGATATCGACGCATTGTAGGGCCCTGTAATTTCCAATGAGTTAGGTTGTAGTCTTTTTAATAGCTCACGACTTACGATCCGGGACGAAAAAACAGAGCAAAAAAAGAAAAGTGGCCCAAAACTGATGAAAACATTCAATTTTGGGCTCCAAAATGGGGCACAACAAACAAGCTGGTTGCCTCCGTTGTATAGCTCTCGGAGAGCTTTCCAACGGTATGTTGTGCGCCGCGTAAGTCCTTACGGATCAAAAGTTATGGGCACCAGAGCGACGGAGACCTGGTCACAAGCCCTACGCCATCAGTTTGCGGACCTAGCCTCTACGTGAAGCGAAGTTGTCTTGCCCAAGGTGCCGTGGGATTCGGTAATAGAAATTTGGTGCATAAAGTATCATGGAAACCCTAACCAGGGAAAAAAAATTGAAAAGAGGGGTGCAACACGAGGACTTCCCCGGGGGTCACCCATCCTAGTACTACTCTCGCCCAAGCACGCTTAACTTCGGAGTTATGACGAGATCCGGTGCATTAGTGCTGGTATGAATGCACTCGTCATGTTGAGGGCACAATTCCTTTATGTGTTAACGGTTCACAGTCCCAGCCTAGAGAGATGGCCAATTCAAAAGGACCAATGGGCTTAACGACAACCCATCTGCTTCAACAACGCAGCATCCTCGCAAGACGTGACATCGACGCATTGTAGAGCCCTCTAATGTCCCGCGAGTAACGTTGTCATCCTTTTAATAGCTCACGACGTACGATCCGAGACGGAAAAAGTTTGATTAAAAGAAGAAAAGTGTCCGAAAACTGATTAAAATGTTCCATTTTGGGCTCCAAAAAGGGCACATCGAGCAAGCTGGCTGCCTCTGTCGTAGAGCACTCGGAGTGCTTTCCAACAGTATGCTGTGCGCCACGTAAGTCCTTACGGATCAAAATTTATGGGCACCGAAGCGACGGAGACTTGGTCACAAGCCCTACGCCCTCAGTTTGCGGGCCCAGCCTCTTCGTGAAGCGAAGTTATCTTGCCTAAGGTGCCGTGGGATTCGGTAATCGAAATTTGGTGGATAAAGTATCTTGGCAACCCTAACCATGGCAAAAAAAAATTGGAAAGAGGGGTACAATACGAGGACTTCCTAGGGGGTCACCCATCCTAGTACTACTCTCGCCCAAGCACGCTTAACTTCGGAGTTCTGATGGGATCCGGTGCATTAGTGCTGGTATGATCGCACCATTCATGTTGAGGGCACAATTCTTTTATGTGTTAACGGTTCACAGTCAGAGATGGCTCATTCAAAAGGCCCAATAGGCTTAACGACAACCAATCTGCTTCAACAACGCATTATCCTCGCAAGATGTGATATCGACGCGTTGTAGGGCCCTCTAATGTCCCGCGAGTAACGTTGTCATCCTTTTAATAGCTCATGACGTTCGATCCGGGGCTAAAAAATAGAGCAAAAGAAGAAAAGTGGCCAAAAACTGATGAAAACGTTCGATTTTGGGCTTCAAAAAGGGGCACAGCGAGCATGCTAGCTGCATCCGTCGTAGAGCTCTCGGAGAGCTTTCCAACGGTATGTTGTACGCCGCGTAAGTCCTTATGGATCAAAAGTTATGGGTACCGGAGCGACGGAGACCTGGTCATGAGCCCTACTCCCTCAGTTTGCAGGCCCACCCTCTACGTGAAGCGAAGTTGTCTTGCCCAAGGCGTCGTAGGATTCGGTAATAGAAATTTCGTGGATAAAGTATCTTGGCAACCCTAACTAGGGCAAAAAAAATAGAAAAGGGGGGTGCAACACGAGGACTTCCCAGGGGGTCACCGATCTTAGTACTACTCTCGCCCAAGCATGCTTAACTTCGGAGTTCTGATGGGATCCAATGCATTAGTACTGGTATGATCGCATCCGTCATGCTGAGGGCACAATTCCTTTATATATTAACGGTTCACAGTCCCAGCCTTGAGAGATGGCCCATTCAAAGGGCCCATTGGGCTTAACGATAACCCATCCGCTTCAACAACACAGCATCCTCGCAAGACATGATATCGACGCGTTGTAGGGCCATCTAATTTCCCGCGAGTAACGTTGTCATCCATTTAATAGCACACGACGTGCGATCTGCGACGAAAAAACAGAGTGAAAGAAGAAAAGTGGTCGAAAGCTGATGAAAACGTTCGATTTTGGGCTCCAAAAATGGGCACAGAGATCAAGTTGGCTACCTCCGTTGTAGAGTTCTCGGAGATCTTTCCAACGGTATGCTATGCACAGCGTATGTCCTTACGGATCAAATGTTATGGGCACCGGAGCGACGAAAACCTGGTCACAAGCCCTACGCCCTCAGTTTGCGGGCCCAACCTCTACGTGAAGCAAAGTTGTTTTGCCCAAGGTGCCATGGGATTCGGTAATAGAAATTTGGTGGATAAAGCATCTTGGCAACCCTAACCAGGGCAAAAAACATTGAAAAGGGGGGTGCAACACGAGGACTTCCCACGGGGTCACCCGTCCTATTACTACTCTGGCCCATGCACGCTTAATTTCAGAGTTCTGACGGTATCCGGTGCATTAGTACTGGTATGATCGCACCCGTCATGTTGATGGCACAACTCCTTTATCTATTAACGGTTCACAGTCCCAGCGTAGAGAGATGGCCCATTTAAAAGGCCCAATGGGCTTAACGACAACCCATCTGCTTCAACAACGCAGCATCCTCGCAAGACGTGATATCGACGCGTTGTTGGGCCCTCTAATGTCCCGTGAGTAACGTTGTCTTCCTTTTAATAGCTCATGACATTCGATCCGGGGCGGAAAAATAGAGCAAAAGAAGAAAAGCGACCGAAAACTGATGAAAACATTTGATTTTGGGCTCCAAAAATGGGCACAGAGAACAAGCTGGCTACCTCCGTTGTAGAGTTCTCGGAGATCTTTCCAACGGTATGCTGTGCACAGCGTATGTCCTTACGGATCAAAAGTTATGGGCACCGGAGCGATGGAGACCTGGTCACAAGCCCTACGCCCTCAGTTTGCTGGCCCAGCCTCTATGTGAAGCGAAGTTGTCTTGCCCAAGGTGCCATGGGATTTGGTAATAGAAATTTGGTGGATCAAATATCTTGGCAACCCTAACCAGGGAAAAAAAAATTAAAAAGGGGGGGTGCAACAAGAGGACTTCCCAGGGTGTCACCCATCCTAGTACTACTATCGCCCAAGCACGCTTAACTTCGGAGTTCTGATGGGATCCGATGCATTAGTGCTGGTATGAACACACTCGTCATGTTGAGGGCACAATTCCTTTATGTGTTAACGGTTCACAGTCCCAGCCTAGAGAGATGGCCCATTCAAAAGGTCCAATGGGCTTAACGATAACCCATCCGCTTCAACAACGCAGCATCATTGCAAGAACTAATATCGACGCATTGTTGGGCCCTCTAATGTCACGCGAGTAATGTTGTCGTCCTTTTAATAGCTCACGACGTACGATCCGGGACGGAAAAACAGAGCAAATGAAGAAAAGTGGTCGAAAACTGATGAAAACGTTTGATTTTGGGCTCCAAAAACTAGCACAGAGAGCAAGCTTGCTAACTCCATTGTAGAGCTCTCGGAGAGCTTTGCAACAGTATGCTGTGCGCCGCGTAACTCCTTACGGGTCAAAAGTTATGGGCACCGGAGCGACGAAGACCTGGTCACAAGCCCTACGCCCTCAGTTTGCGGGCCTAACCTCCCCGTGAAGCGAAGTTGTCGTGCCCAAGGTACTGTGGGTTTCGGTAATAGAAATGTGGTGGATAAAATATCTTGGCAACCCTAACCGGAGCAAAAAATATTGAAAAATGGGGTGCAACACGAGGACTTCTCAGAGGGTCACCCATCATTGTACTACTCTTGCCCAAGCACGCTTAACTTCGGAGTTCTGATGGGATCAGGTGCATTAGTGCTGGTATGATCGCACCCGTCATGTTGAGGGCACAATTCTTATATATGTTAACGGTTCACAGTCCCAACCTAGAGAGATGGCCTATTCAAAAGGCCCAATGCGCATAACGACAACCCATCCGCATCAACAACGCAGCATCCTAGCAAGACATGATATCGACGCGTTGTAAGGCCCTCTAATTTCCTGCAAGTAACGTTGTCATCCTTTTAATAGCTGACGACGTACGATCCTGGACGGAAAAATAGAGCAAAGGAAGAAAAGTGGCCGAAAACTGAAGAAAATGTTCGATTTTGGGCTCCAAAAGGGGCACAGCAAGCTTGCTAGTAGCCTCCGTCGTAGAGGTCTCGGAGAGCTTTCAAACGGTATGTTGTGCGCTGCGTAAGTCCTTACGGATCCAAAGTTATGAGCACCGGAGACCTGGTCACAAACCCTACGCCCTCGGTTTGCGAGCCCAACCTCTATGTGAAGCGAACTGTCTTGCCCAAGGTTCCGTGGGATTTGGTAATAGAAATTTGGTGGATAAAGTATCTTGGCAACCCTAACCAGGGCAAAAAAATTGAAAAGGGGGTGCAACACGAGGATTTCCTAGGGGGTCACCCATCCTAGTACTACTCTCGCCCAAGCACGCTTAACTTCAGAGTTCTAATGGGATCCGGTGCATTAGTGCTGGTATGATCGCACCCGTCATGTTGAGGGCACAATTCCTTTATTTTTTAATGGTTCACAGTCCCAACCAAGAGAGATTGCTCAATCAAAAGGTCCAATGGGCTTAACGACAACCCATCCGCTTCAACAACGCAGCATCCTCGCAAGACGTGATATCGACGAGTTGTAGGGCCCTCTAATGTCCCGTGAGTAATGTTGTCGTCCTTTTAACAGTTCACGACGTACGATCCAAGAAGGAAAAATAGAGCAAAAGATGAAAAGTGGCTGAAAACTGATCAAAACGTTCGATTTTGGTCTCCAAAAACGGGCATAGCGAGCAAGCAAGCTGCTTCGATTGTAGATCTCTCGGAGAGCTTTCCAACAGTATGTTGTGCGCCACGTAAGTCCTCACGGATCAAAACCTATGGGCACTGGAGCGACGGAGACCTAGTCACAAGCCCTACGCCCTCCGTTTGCGGGCGCAGTCTCTACGTGAAGCGAAGTTATCTTGTCCAAGGTGTCGTGGGATTCAATAATAGAAATTTGGTGGATAAAGTATCTTGGCAACCCTAACCAGGGCAAAAAAAATTGAAAAGGGGGGTGCAACACGAGGACTTCCCAGGGGGTCACCCATCCTAGTACTGCTCTCGCCCAAGCACGCTTAACTTCGGAGTTCTGATGGGATCCGGTGCGTTAGTGCTGTTATGATAGCACCTGTCATGTTGAGGGTAAAATTCCTTTATGTGTTAACGGTTCACAGTCCCAGCCTAGAGAGATGGCCTATTGAAAAGGCCCAATGGGCTTAACGACAACCCATCCGCTTCAACAACGCAGCAACCTCGCAGGACGTGATATCGACGATTTGTAGGGCACTCTAATGTCCCGTGAGTAACGTTGACGTCCTTTTAATAGCTCATGACGTACGATCTAGGACGGAAAAATAGAGCAGAAGAAGAAAAGTGGCTGAAAACTGATGAAAACATTCGATTTTGGGCTCCAAAAATGGGCACAGCGAGCAAGCTAGCTACCTACCTCGTAGAGCTCTCGGAGAGCTTTCCAACAGTATGCTGTGCGCCACGTAAGTTCTAACGGATCAAAAGTTATGGGCACCGGAGCGACAGAGACCTGGTCACAAGCCTTTCGCCCTCAGTTTGCGAGCCCATCCTCTACGTGAAGCGAAGTTGTCTTCCCAAGGTGCCGTGGGATTCGGTAATAGAAATTTGGTGGATAAAGTATCTTGGCAACCCTAACCAGGGAAAAAAAATTGAAAAGGGGGGTGCAACACGAGGATTTCCCAAGGGGTCACCCATCCTAGTACTACTCTCGCCCAAATACGCTTAACTTCGGAATTCTAATGGGATCTGGTGCATTAGTGCTGGTAAGAGCACACCCCTCATGTTAAGGGCACAATTCCTTTATGTGTTAACGGTTCACAGTCCCAACCTAGAGAGATGGCCCATTCTAAATGCCCAATGGGCTTAACGACAACCTATCCGCTTCAACAACGCAGCATCCTCGCAAGACGTTATATCGACGCGTTGTAGGGCCCTCTAATGTCTCGCCAGTAACGTTGTAGTCCTTTTAATAGCTTATGACGTACGATTCTGGATGAAAAAACAAAGCAAAAGAAGAAAAGTTGCCGAAAATTGATGAAAACATTCAATTTTGGGCTCCAAAAATGGACACAGCGAGCAAGCTCGCTGACTCCGTTGTAGAGCTCTCGGAGTGCTTTCCAACGGTATGCTGTGCGCCGCGTAAGTCCTTACGGATGAAAAGTTATAGGCACCAAAACGACGGAGACTTGGTCATGAGCCCTGCGCCCTCAGTTTGCAGGCCTAGCCTCTACGTGAAGCGATGTTGTCTTGTCCAAGGTGCCGTGGGATTCGGTAATAGAAATTTGGTAGATAAAGTATCTTGGCAACCCTAAGCAGGGCAAAAAAACTGAAAAGGGGGGTGCAACACGAGGACTTCCCCGAAGGTCACCCATCCTAGTACTACTCTGGCCCAAACACGCTTAACTTCGGAGTTCTGATGCGATCCGGTGCATTAGTACTGGTATGATAGCACCCGTCATGTTGAGGGCACAATTCCTTTATGTGTTAACGGTTCACAGTCCCAGCCTAGCGAGATGGCCTATTCAAAAGGCCCAATGGGCTTAACGACAACCCATCCACTTCAACAACGCAGCATCCTCGCAAGACGTGATATCGACGATTTGTAGGGCACTCTAATGTCCCGTGAGTAACGTTGACGTCCTTTTAATAGCTCATGACGTACGATCCAGGACGGAAAAATAGAGCAAAAGAAGAAAAGTGGCTTAAAACTGATTAAAACGTTCGATTTTGGGCTCCAAAAATGGGCACAGCGAGCAAGCTAGCTGCTTCGATTGTAGAGCTCTCGGAGAGCTTTCCAATAGTATGCTGTGCGCCACGTAAGTCCTTACGGATCAAAAGTTATGGGCACCGGAGCGACGGAGACCTGGTCAAAAGCCCTACGCCATCGGTTTGCGGGCCCAGCCTCTACGTGAAGCGAAGTTGTCTTGCCCATTGTGCCGTGGGATTCGGCAATAGAAATTTGGTGGATAAAGTATCTTGGCAACCCTAACCAGGTCAAAAAAAATTGAAACGGGGGTGCAACACGAGGACTTCCCAGGGGGTCACCCATCCTAGTGCTACTCTCGCCCAAGCATGCTTAACTTCGGAGTTCTTATGGGATCCGGTTCATTAGTGCTGGTATGATCGCACCCGTCATGTTGAGGGCACAATTCCTTTATGTGATAATGGTTCACAGTGTCAGCCTATAGAGATGGCCCATTAAAAGGCCCAATGAGCTTAACGACAACCCATCCACTTCAACAACACAGCATCCTCCCAAGACGTGATATCGACGCATTGTACGGCCCTCTAATGTCCCACGAGTAACGTTGTCATCCTTTTATTAGCTCACGACGTACGATCCGAGACGAAAAAACAGAGCAAAAGAAGAGAAGTGGTCGAAAACTGATTAAAACGTTCGATTTTGGGCTCTACAAACGGGCATAGCGAGCAAGCTAGCTGCCTCTGTTATAGAGCTCTCGGAGGGCTTTCTAACGGTATGCTTTGTGCCGCGTAAGTCCTTACGGATCAAAAGTTATGGGCACCGGAGCAATGGAGACCTGGTTACAGGCCCTACGCCCTGTGTTTGCGGGCCTAGCCTCTACGTGAAGCGAAGTTGTCTTGCCCAAGGTGCCGTGGGATTTGGTAATATAAATTTGGTGGATAAAGTATCTTGGCAATCCTAACCAGGGCAAAAAAAATTGAAAAGGGGGGTGCAACGCGAGAACTTCCCAGGGGGTCACCCATCCTAGTACTACTCTCGCCCAAGCACACTTAACTTCGGAGTTCTGATGGGATCCGGTGCATTAGAGCTGGTATGAACGAACCCGTCATGTTGAGGGCACAATTCCTTTATGTCTTAACGGTTCACACTCCCAGCCTAGAGAGATGGCCTATTCAAAAGGCCCAATAGTCTTAACGATAACCCATCCGCTTCAACAACGCAGCAACCTCGTAAGATGTGATATTGACTCGTTGTAGGGCCCTCTAATGTCCTGCGAGTAACGTTGTCGTCCTTTTATAGCTCACGACGTACAATCCAGGACGAAAAAATTGAGCAAAAGAAGAAAAGTGGCCGAAAACTGATGAAAACGTTCGATTTTGGGCTCCAAAAAGGGCATAGCAAGCACGTTTGCTGCTTCGTCGTAGATCTCTCCGAGAGCTTTCCAACGGAATGCTGTGCGTCGCGTAAGTCCTTACGGATCAAAAGTTATGGGCACTGGAGCGACGGAGACTAGGTCACAAGCCCTGCGCCCTCGGTTTGCGTGCCCAACCTCTCCGTCAAGCGAAGTTGTCTTGCCCAAGGTGCCATGGGATTTGGTAATAGAAATTTGGTGGATAAAGTATCTTGGAAACCCTAACCAGGGCAAAAAAAATTGAAAAGTGGGGTGGAACACGAGGACTTCCCAGGGGGTCACCCATCCTAGTACTACACTCGCCCAAGCACACTTAACTTCAGAGTTCTCATGGGATCCGGTGCATTAGTGCTGGTATGAACGCACCCGTCATGTTGAGGGCACAATTCCTTTATGTGTTAACGGTTCACAGTCCCAAACTAGAGAGATGGCCCATTCAAAAGGCCCAATGGGCTTAACGACAATCCATCCGCTTCAACAACGCAGCATCCTCACATGACGTAATATCGTCGCGTTGTAGGGCCCTCTAATATCCCGCGAGTAACGTTGTCATCCTTTTAATAGCTCACGACGTACGATCCGAACAAAAAAATAGGGCAAAAGAAGAAAAGTAGCCGAAAACTGATGAAAACGTTCGATTTTAGGCACCAAAAATGGGCAAAGCGAGCAAGCTGCCTACCTCCGTCGTAGAGCTCTCGGAGAGCTTTCCAACAGTATGCTGTGTGCCACGTAAGTCCTTACGGATCAAAACTTATGGGCACCAGAGTGACGAAGACCTGGTCACAAGCCCTACGCCCTCAGTTTGCGGGCCCAGCCTCTACGTGAAGCGAAGTTGTCTTGCCTAAGGTGCCGTGGGATTCGATAAAAGAAATTTGGTGGATAAAGTATCTTGGCAACCCTAACTAGGGCAAAAAAAATTGAAAAGGGGGGTGGTGGTATGAACGCAGCCGTCATGTTGAGGGCACAATTCCTTTATTTGTTAACGGTTCACAGTCCCAGCCTAGAGCGATGGCCCATTCAAAAGGCCCAATGGGCTGAACAACAACCCATCTGCTTCAACAACGCAACATCCTCACAAGACGTGATATCGACGCGTTGTAGGGCCCTTTAATGTCCCACGACTAAGGTTGTCATCTTTTTAACAACTCACGATGTACGATCCGTGACGAAAAAACAGGGCAAAAAAAGAAAAGTGGACGAAAACTGATGAAAACGTTCAATTTTCGGCTCCAAAAATGGGCAAAGCAAGAAAGCTCACTGCCTCCATCGTAGAGCTCTCGGAGAGCTTTCCAACGGTATGCTGTGCGCCGGGTAAGTCCTTACGAATCAAAAGTTATGGGCGCCGGAGCGATGCAGACCTGGTCACAAGCCCTACGCCCTCAATTTGTAGGACCAGCCTCTACGTGAAGCGAAGTTGTCTTGCCCAAGGTGCCGTGGGATTCGGTAATAGAAATTTGGTGGATAAAGTATCTTGGCAACCTTAACCAGGGCAAAAAAAATTGAAAAGGGGGGTGCAACACGAGGACTTCCCAGGGGGTCACCCATCCTAGTACTACTCTCGCCCAAGCACGCTTAACTTCGGAGTTCTGATGGGATCCGGTGCATTAGTGCTGGGATGAACGGAGCCGTCATGTTGTGGGCACAATTCCATTATGTGTTAATGGTCCACAGTCCCAACCTAGAGAGATGGCCCATTCAAATGGCCCAATGGGCTTAACGACATCTCATCTGCTTCAACAATGTAGCATCCTCGCAAGACGTGATATCGACGCATTGTAGGGCCCTTTAATGGACCGCGGGTAACTTTGTCGTCCTTTTAATAGCTCACGACGTACGATCCGAGACGAAGAAACATAGCAAAAGAATAAAAGTGGCCTAAAAATGATAAAAAGGTTCAATTTTGGGCTGCAAAAAGGGGCAAAGGGAGCAAACTGGCGGCCTCTGCCGTAGAGTTCTCGAAGCGCTTTCCAACGGTATGATGTGCACCGCGTAACAACTTACAGATCAAAAGTTATGGGCACCGGAGCGATGGAGACCTAGTCACGAGCCCTACGCCCACAGTTTGCGTGCCCAGCCTCCACGTGAAGCGAAGTTGTCTTGCCCAAGGTGCCGTGGGATTCGGTAATAGAAATTTGGTGGATAAAGTATCTTGGCAACCCAAACCAGGGGAAAAAAAATTGAAAAGGCAGGTGCAACACGAGGACTTCCCAGGGGGTCATCCATCCTAGTACTACTCTCGCCCAAGCACGCTTAACTTCGGAGTTCTGATAGGATCCGGTTCATTAGTGCTGGGATGATCGCTGCCGTCATGTTGAGGGCACAATTCCTTTAAGTGTTAACGGTTCACAGTTTCAGCCTAGAGAGATGGCCCATTCAAATGGCCCAATAGGCTTAACGACATCCCATCCGCTTCAACAACGCAGCATCCTCGTAAGACATGATATCGACGCATTGTAGGTCCCTCTAATGTCCCGCGAGAAATGTTGTCGTCCTTTTAATATCTCGCGAAGTACGATCCGGAACGAAAAAATAGAGCAAAAGAAGAAAAGTGGAAGAAAACTGATGAAAACGTTCGATTTTGGGCTCCATAGATGAGCAAAGCGAGCAATCTGGCTGCCTCCGTCGTAGAGCTCTCGGAGAGCTTTCCAACGGTATGCTGTATTCCGCGTATGTTCTTACGGATCAAAAGTTATAGGCACCGGAGCGACGGAGACTTGGTCACAAGCTCTACGCCCTCGGTTTGCAGGCCCAGCCTCGACGTGGAGCGAAGTTGTCTTTCCCAAGGTGCCGTGGGATTCGGTAACAGAAATTTGGTGGATAAAGTATCTTGGCAACCCTAACCAGGGCAAAAAAAATGAAGGGAGGTGCAACACGAGGACTTCCTAGAGGGTCACCTATCCTAGTACTACTCTAGCCCATGCACGCTTAACTTCGGAGTTCTGATGGGATCTGGTGCGTTAGTGCTGGTATGATCACACCCATCATGTTGATGGCACAAATCCCTTATGTATTGACGGCTCACAGTCCCAGCCTATAGAGATGGCCCATTCAAAAGGCCCAATGGGCTCAACGACAACCCATCCGCTTCAACAATGCAGCATCCTCGCAAGACGTGATATCGACTCATTGTAGGGCCCTCTAATTCCCTACGAGTAACGTTTTCGTCCTTTTAATAGCACAGGACATACGATCCGGGACGGAAAAATAGAGCAAAAGAAGAAAAATGGCTGAAAACTAATGAAAATGTTCAATTTTGGGCTAAAACAACGGGCACATCGAGCAAGCTAACTACCTCAGTCGTAAAGCTCTAGGAGAGCTTTCCAACGGTATGCTGTGCGCCGCGTAAGTCCTTACGGATCAAAAGTTATGGGCACCGGAGTGACGGAGACCTGGTCACAAGCCCTACGCCCTCGGTTTACGTGCCTAGCCTCTACGTGAAGCGAAGTTGTCTTGCCCAAGGTGCCGTGGGATTCGGTAATAGAAATTTGGTGGATAAAGTATCTTGCCAACCCTAACCAGGGCCAAAAAAATTGAAAATGGGGGTGCAACACGAGGACTTCCCAGGGGGTCACCCATCCTAGTGCTACACTCGCCCAAGCACGCTTAATTTCGGAGTTCTGATGGGATCCGGTGCATTAGTGCTGGTATGATCGCACCAGTCATGTTGAGGGCACAATTCCTTTATGTGTTAATGGTTCACTGTCCTAGCCTATAGAGATGGCCAATTAAAAGCCCCAATGGGCTTAACGACAACCCATCCGCTTCAACAACACAACATCCTCCCAAGACGTGATATCGGCTCGTTGTAGGGCCCTGTAATGTCCCGTGAGTAACGTTGTCATCCTTTTAATAGTTCACGACGTACGATCCGAGACGAAAAAATAGAGCAAAAGAAGAAAATTGCCGAAAACTGATGAAAACGTTCGATTTTGGGCTCCACAAACGGGCATAGCGAGCAAGCTAGTTGCCTCTGTTATAGAGTTCTCTGAGAGCTTTCCAACGGTATGCTGTTCGTCGCGTAACTCCTTACGGATCAAAAGTTATGGGCACCGAAACGACGGAGACCTGGTCACAAGCACTACGCCCACGGTTTGCAGGCCCAGCCTCCACGTGAAGCGAAGTTGTCTTGCCCAAGATGCCGTGGGATTTAGTAATAGAAATTTGGTGGATAAAGTATCTTGGCAACCCTAACCAGGGCAAAAAAAATTGAAAAGGGGGTGCAACACGAGGACTTCCCAAGGGGTCACCCATCCTAGTACTACTCTTGCCCAAGCACGCTTAACTTCGCAGTTCTGATGGGATCCGGGGGATTAGTGCTGGTATGAATGCACCCTTCATGTTGAGGGCCCAATTCCTTTATGTGTTAACGGTTCACAGTCACAGCCTAGAGAGATGGCCCATTCAAAAGGCCCAATGGGCTTAACGACAACCCATCTGCTTTAACAATGCAGCATCCTCGCAAGAGGTGATATCGACGCATTCTAGGGCCCTCTAATGTCCCGTGAGTAATGTTGTCGTCCTTTTAATAGCTCACGACGTACGATCCGGGACGAAAAAATAGAGCAAAAGAAGAAAAGTGGCCAAAAACAGATGAAAACGTTCGATTTTGGGCTCCAAAAATGAGCATAGCGAGCAAGCTAGCTGCTTCCGTCATAGAGCTCTCGGAGAGCTTTCCAACGGTATGATGTGCGCCGCGTAAGTCCTTACGGATCAAAAGTTATGGGCACCGGAGCGATGCAGACCTGGTCACAAACCCTACGCCCTCAGTTTGCAGGCCCAGCTTCTACGTGAAGCGAAGTTGTCTTGCCCAAGGTGCCGTGGGATTCGGTAATATAAATTTGGTGGATAAAATATCTTGGCAACCCTAACCAGGGCAAAAAAAATTGAAAAGGGGGGTTCAACACGAGGACTTCCTAGGGAGTCACCCATCCTAGTACTACTCTCGCCCAAGCACGCTTAACTTCAGAGTTCTAATGGGATCTGGTGCATTAATGCTGGAATGATCGCACCCGCCATGTTGAGGGCACAATTCTTTTATGTGTTAACGGTTCACAGTCCCAGCCTAGAGAGGTGGCCCCTTCAAAAGGCCCAATGGGTTTAACGACAACCCATCTGCTTCAACAACGCAGCATCCTCGCAAGACGTGATATCGACACATTGTAGGGCCCTCTAATGTCCCGTGAGTAACGTTGTCGTCCTTTTAACAGCTCACGACGTACGATCTGGGATGGAAAAATAGATCAAAAGAAGAAAAGTGGACGAAAACTGATGAAAACGTTCGATTTTGGGCCCCAAAAAGGGCACAGCGAGCAAGCTATCGGCCTGTATCGTAGAGCTCTCGGAGAGCTTTCCAACGGTATGCTGTGCGCCGCGTAAGTCCTTACGGATCAAAAGTGATAAGCACAGAAGTGACGGAGACCTGGTCACAAGCCCTACGCCCTCGGTTTGCGGGCCCAGCCTCTACATGAAGCGAAGTTGTTTTGCCCAAGGTGCCATGGGATTCGGTAATAGAAATGTGGTGGATAAAGTATCTTGGCAACCCTAACTGGGGCAAAAAAATTGAAAAGGGGGGGTGCAACACGAGGACTTCCCAGGGGGTCACCCATCCTAGTACTCCTCTCGCCCAAGCATGCTTAACTTCGGAGTTCTGATGGATCCGGTGCATTAGTGCTGGTATGAACGCGGCCGTCATGTTGAGGGCACAATTCCTTTATGTGTTAACGGTTAACAGTCCCAGCCTAGAGAGATAACCCATTCAAAAGGCCCAATGGTCTTAACGACAAACCATACGCTTCAACAACGCATCATCCTCGCAAGACGTGATATCGACGCATTGTAGGGCCCTCTAATGTCCCGCGAGAAACGTTGTCGTCCTTTTAATAGCTCACGACGTACATTCCGGGATGAAAAAACAGTACAAAAAAAGAAAAGTGGCAGAAAACTAATGAAAACGTTCCATTTTAGGTTCCAAAAATGGGCACAGCGAGCAAGCTGGCTGCCTCCGTCGTAAAGCTTTCGGAGAGCTTTCCAATGGTATGCTGTGTGCCGCGTAAGTCCTGACGGATCAAAAGTTATAGGCACCGGAGCGATGGAGACCTGGTCACAAGCCCTACGCCCTCAGTTTGCAGGCCCAGCCTCTACTGGAAGCGAAGTTGTCTTGCCCAAGGTGCCGTGGGATTCGGTAATAGAAATGTGGTGGATAAAGTATCTTGGCAACACTAACCAAGGCAAAAAAAATTGAAAAGGGGGGTGTAACACGAGGACTTCCCAATGGGTCACCCATCCAAGCACTACTCTCACCAAGCACGCTTAACTTCGGAGTTCGGATGGGATCCAGGGCATTAGTGCTGGTATGAACGCACCCGTCATGTTCAGGGCACAATTCCTTTATGTGTTAACGGTTCACAGTCCCAGCATAGAGATATGGTCCATTCGAAAAGCCCAATGGGTTTAACGACAACCCATCCGCTTTAACAACGCAGCATCCTCGTAAGACGTGATATCGATGCATTGTAGGGCCCTCTAATGTCCTGTGAGTTACGTTGTCTTCCTTTAATAGCTCACAATGTACGATCTGGGATGAAAAAATAGAGCAAAAGAAGAAAAGTGACCGAAAACTTATGAAAACGTTCGATTTTGGGCTCCAAAAACGGGCACAGCGAGCAAGCTGGCTGGCTCCGTCGTAGTGCTTTCGGAGAGCTTTCCAACGGCATGCTGTGCGCCACGTAAGT
This sequence comes from Ehretia macrophylla, assembly GCA_037974665.1. Lineage (NCBI taxonomy): Eukaryota > Viridiplantae > Streptophyta > Magnoliopsida > Boraginales > Ehretiaceae > Ehretia > Ehretia macrophylla. The sequence goes on along the minus strand of CM075765.1, from coordinate 84,864,406 downwards.
CCTTACGGATCAAAAGTTATGGGCACTGCAGCGATGGAGACCTGGTCACAAGCCCTACGCCCTCAGTTTGCAGGTCCAGCCTCTACGTGAAGCAAAGTTGTCTTGCCCAAGGTGTCGTGGGATTCGGTAATAGAATTTGGTGGATAAAGTTTATTGGAAACCCTAACCAGGGCAAAAAAAATTGAAAAGGGGGTGCAACACGAGGACTTCCCAGGGGGTCACCCATCCTAGTACTACTCTTACCCAAGCACGCTTAACTTCAGAGTTCTGATGGGATTCGGTGCATTAGTACTGGTATGATCGCACCGGTCATGTTGAGGGCACAATTCCTTTATCTGTTATCGGTTCATAGTCCTAGCCTAGAAAGATGGCACATTAAAAAGGCCCAATGGGCTTAACGACAACCCATCCCCTTCAACAATGCAGTATCCTCGCAAAACGTGATATCGACGCGTTTTAGGGCCCTCTAATGTCCCGCGAGTAACGTTGATATCCTTTTAATAGCTCACGACGTATGATCCGGGACGAAAAAACAGAGCAAAAGAAGAAAAGTGGTCAAAAACTGATGAAAACATTCGATTTTGGGCTCCAAAAAGGGCGTAACGAGCAAGCCCGCTGCCTCCATCGTAGAGGTCTCGGAGAGCTTTCAAACTGTATGATGTGCGCCGCGTAAGTCCTTACGGATCAAAAGTTAATTGTACCACAGCGACGGAGACCTGGTCACAAGCCCTACGCCCTCGGTTTGCGGGCCCAGCCTCTACGTGATGCGAAGTTGTCTTGCCCAAGGTGTTGTGGGATTCGGTAATAGAATTTTGGTGGTTAAAGTATCTTGGCAACCCTAACTAGGGCAAAAAAAATTGAAAAAGGGGGTGTAAAACGAGGACTTCCCAGGGTGTCACCCATCCTAGTACTACTCTCACCCAAGCATGCTTAACTTCGGAGTTCTGATGGGATCCGGCGCATTAGTGCTGGTATGAACGCACCCGTCATGTTGAGGGCACAATTCCTTTATGTGTTAACGGTTCACAGTCCCAACCTTGAGAGATGGTCCATTCGAAAGGCCCAATGGGCTTAACGACAACCCATCTGCTTCAACAACGGAGCATCCTAGCAAGACGTGATATCAACGCATTACAGGGCCCTCTAATGTCCCGTGAGTAACGTTGTTGTCCTTTTAATAGCTCACGACGTACGATCTGGGACGGAAAAATAGAGCAAAAGAAGAAAAGTGGCAGAAAACTAATGAAAACGTTCGATTTTGGGCTCCAAAAAGGGCACAGCAAGCAAGATGGTTGCCTCCATCATAGAGCTATCGGAGAGCTTTCCAACGGTATGCTGTGCGCCCCGTAAGTCCTTACGGATCAAAAGTTATGGGCACTGGAGCGATGGAGACCTGGTCACAAGCCCTAAGCCCTCAGTTTGCGGACCGAGCCTCTACGTGAAGCGAAGTTGTCTTGGCCAACGTGCCGTGGGATTCGGTGATAGAAATTTGGTGGATAAAGTATCTTGGCAACCCTAACCATGGCAAAAAAAATTGAAAAGGGGGGTGCAACATGAGGACTTCCAAGGGGGTCACCCATCCTAATCCTACTGTCGCCCAAGCACGCTTAACTTTGGAGTTCTGATGGGATCTGGTGCATTAGTGCTGGCATGATCGCACCCGTCATGTTGAGGTCACAATTACTTTATGTGTTAACGGTTCACAGTCCCAGCCTAAATTGATGGCCAATTAAAAGGCCCAATGGGCTTAATGACAAACCATTCGCTTCAACAACACAGCATCCTCACAAGAGGTGATATCGACGCGTTGTAGGGCCCTCTAATGTCCCACGAGTGATGTTGTCATCCTTTTAATAGCTCACGACGTACGATCCAGGATGAAAAAATAGAGCAAAAGAAGAAAAGTGGCCGAAAACTTATGAAAACATTCGATTTTGGGCTCCAAAAAGGGTCACAGCAAGCAAACTAGCTGCCCTCGTCGTAGAGCTCTCGGAGAGCTTTCCAACGGTATGTTGTACACCGTGTAACTCCTTACGGATCAAAATTTATGGGCACCGAAGCGACAGAGACCTGGTCACAAGCCCTACGCCCTCGGTTTACGGGCCCAGCCTCTACGTGAAGCGAAGTTGTCTTGCCCAACGTGCCGTGGGATTCAGTATTAGAAATTTGATGGATAAAGTATCTTAGCAACCCTAACCAAGGCAAAAAAAATTGAAAAGGGGTGTGTAACACGAGGACTTCCCCGGGGGTCACCCATCCTAGTACTACTCTCGCCCAAGCACTCTTAACTTCGGAGTTCGGATGGGATCCGGTGCATTAGTGCTGGTATGAATGCACCCGTCATGTTGAGGGCCCAATTCCTTTATGTGTTAACGGTTCAAAGTCCCAGCCTAGAGAGATGGCTCATTCAAAAGGCCCAATGGGCTTAACAATAACCCATCCGCTTCAACAATGGAGCAACCTAGCAAGACGTGACATCGACGCATTGTAGGGCCCTCTAATATCTCGCGAGTAACGTTGTCGTCCTTTTAATAGCTCACGACGTACGATCTAGGACGGAAAAATAGAGCAAAAGAAGAAAAGTGGCCGAAAACTGATGAAAACATTCGATTTTGGGCTCCAAAAACGGGCACAGCGAGCAAGCTGGCTACCTCTGTCGTAGAGCTCTCAGAGAGCATTCCAACGGTATGCTGTGCGCCGTGTTAGTCCTTACGGATCAAAAGTTATGGGCATCGGAGCAATGGAGACTTGGTCACAAGCCTTACGCCCTCAGTTTACAGGCCCAGCCTCTACGTGAAGCGAAATTGTCTTGCCCAAGGTGCCGTGGGATTCGGTAATAGAAATTTGGTGGATAAAGTTTCTTGGAAACCCAAACCGGGGGAAAAAAATAGAAATGGGGGGTGCTACACGAGGACTTCCCAGGGGGTCACCCATCCTAGTACTACTCCCACCCAAGCACACTTAACTTCAGGGTTCTGATGGGATCCGGTGCATTAATGCTGGTATGATTGCACCCGTCATGTTGAGGGCACAATTCCTTTATCTGTTATCGGTTCACAGTCCCAGCCTAGAGAGATGGCCTATTAAAAGGCCCAATGGGCTTAATGACAACCCATCCGCTTCAACAACATAGCATCCTCGCAAGACTAGATATCGACGTGTTGTAGGGCCCTCTAATGTCCAGCGAGTAACGTTGTTGTCCTTTTAATAGCTCACGACGTACGATTCAGGACGAAAAAACAAAGCAAAAGAAGAAAAGTGGTCAAAAACTGATGAAAACGTTCGATTTTGGGCTCCAAAAAAGGCACAACGAGCAAGCTAGTTGCCTCCGTCGTAGAGCGCTCGGAGAGCTTTCCAACTATATGCTGTGCGCCGCGTAAGTCCTTACGGATCAAAAGTTTTGGGCACCGCAACAACGGAGACCTGGTCACAAGCCCTACACCCTCGGTTTGCGGGCCCATCCTCTACGTGATGCGAAGTTGTCTTGCCCAAGGTACTGTGGGATTCGTTAATAGAAATTTGGTGGATAAAGTATCTTGGCAACCCTAACTAGGGCAAAAAAAAATTGAAAAGGGGTGTGTAACACGAGGACTTTCCAGGGGGTCACCCATCCTAGTACTACTCTCACCCAAGCACGCTTAACTTCAGAGTTCTGATGGGATCCGGTGCATTAGTGCTGGTATGAACGCACCCGTCATGTTGAGGGCACAATTTCTTTATGTGTTAACAGTTCACAGTCCCAGCCTAGAGAGATGGTACATTCGAAAGGCCCAATGGGCTTAACGATAACCCATCCGCTTCAACAAAGCAGCATCCTCACAAGACGTGATATCGACGCATTGTAGGGCCCTCCAATGTCCTGCGAGTAACGTTATCATCCTTTTAATAGCTCACGACATACGATCGGGGACGAAAAAATAGAGCAACAGAAGAAAGGTGGCTGAAAACTGATAAAAATGTTCGATTTTGGGCTCCAAAAATGGGCACAGTGAGCAAGCTAGCTGCCTACGTCATAAAGCTGTCGTAGAGCTTTCCAACGGTATACTGTGCGCCGCGTAAGTCCTTACGGATCAAAAGTTATGGGCACTGGAGCGACGGAGACCTGGTCAAAAGCCCTACGCCCTTAGTTTGCAGGCCCAGCCTCTACGTGAAGCGAAGTCGTCTTGCCCAAGGTGCCGTGGGATTCGGTAATAGAAATTTGGTGGATAAAGTATCTTGGCAACCCTAACCAGGGCAAAAAAAATTGAAAAGGGGGGTGCAACACGAGGACTTCCAAGGGGGTCACCCATCCTAGTACTACTCTCGCCCAAGCACGCTTAACTTCGGAGTTCTGATGGGATCCGGTGCATTAGTGCTGGTATGATCGCACACGTCATGTTGAGGACACAATTCCTTTATGTGTTAACGGTTCACAGTCCCAGCCTAGATTGATGGCCAATTAAAAGGCCCAATGGGCTTAACGACAACCCATCCACTTCAACAACTAAGCATCCTCGCAAGACGTGATATCGACGCATTGTAGGGCCCTCTAATGTCCCGTGAGTAACGTTGTCGTCCTTTTAATAGCTCGCGACGTACAATCCAGGATGAAAAAACAGAGTAAAAGAAGAAAAGTGGCTAAAAACTGTTGAAAACGTTCAATTTTGGGCTCCAAAAAGGGCACAGCGAGTAGGCCAACTACCTCCGTCGTGGAGCTCTCGGAGAGCTTTCCAACGGTATGTTGTGCACTGCGTAAGTCCTTACGGATCAAAAGTTATGGGCACCGGAGCGATGGAGACCTGGTCACAAGCCCTACGCCCTCGGTTTGCGGGCCCAGCCTCTACGTGAAGTGAAATTGTCTTGTCCAAGGTGCCGTGAGATTCGGTAATAGAAATTTGGTGGATAAAGTATCTTGGCAACCCTTACCAGGGCAAAAAAAATTGAAAAGTGGGGTGCAACACGAGGACTTCCCAGGGGGTCACCCATCATAGTACTATTCTCGCCTAAGCACGCTTAACTTCCGAGTTCTGATGGGATCCAGTGCATTTCTACTGGTATGAACGCACCCGCCATGTTGAGGGCACAATTCCTTTATGTGTTAACGGTTCACAGTTCCAGCCTAGAGAGATGGTCCTTTCGAAAGGCCCAATGGGCTTAACGACAACCCATCCGCTTCAACAACGGAGCATCCTAGCAAGACGTGATATCGACGCATTGTAGGGCCCTCTAATGTCCCGTGAGTAACGTTGTCGTCCTTTTAATAGCTCACGACGTACGATCTGGGATGGAAAAATAGAGCTAAAGAAGAAAAATGGCCGAAAACTGATGAAAACGTTCGATTTTGGGCCCCAAAAATGGGCACAGCGAGCAAGCTTTCTGCCTCCATCGTAGAGCTTTCGGAGAGCTTTCCTACGGTATGTTGTGCGCCGCATAAGTCCTTACGGATCAAAGGTAATGGGCACCGGAGCGACGGAGACCTGGTCACAATCCCTACGCCCGCAGTTTGCGGGCCCAGCCACTACGTGAAGTGAAGTTGTCTTGCCCAAGGTGCCGTGGGATTCGGTAATAGAAATTTGGTGGATAAAGTATCTTCGCAACCCTAACCAGGGCAAAAAAAATTGAAAATGGTAGTGCAACACGAGGACTTCCCAGGGGGTCACCCATCCTAGTACTACTCTCGCCCAAGCACGCTTAACTTCGGAGTTCTGATGGGATCCGGTGCATTAGTGTGAGGCCCGACCCCAAATAACGTGTGTTACCTTGATTTGCGTGCCACAGACCCTTAATTATATGACCGACCTTGGATTATGTGTCCTGTCGTGGTTTTCGTGCATACCTCGTCATACGTGCCTTGACCTAGAATAGTGTGCCCTAATCCCTGACTCACGTGCGGTACCTAGAAATACGTGCCCTGACCTCGATGTACGTGCGTTATCTCATTTTGTGTGCCCTAACCTTGAACTGCGTACCTTAACCTAGGTTTAAGAGTCGTACCTCGATTTGTATGCATTACATTGAATTACGTGCCTTGCATTGGTTTACGTGCATTCATCTAGGATTACGTGCATTAGTCTTGAAGTCCGTGTCTTACCTCGTAGTTCGTGTCTACCTCGTGATTCGTGCCCTGTATTGATTTCTGTGTGTGCCTCGTAGTGCGTGCCTTAGACCTAGGAAAGCGTGCATTCACACTAACCGAGAAAGCATCTTACACGGAACACTAAACTATAAAATAATCCTAAAACAATCCTACAAAGTCCACTATCAATATAATAATCCTAATTCAATTCACTAGAAGACAAAAATGCACAAAAAACAAAACATTCTTTATTCTTTTTGCATTATTCTTTTTGCACTTTCAAAATACAATTAAATAACACTCAAAAGAAGACACAAAATTCAGATTTGGCACATGCAATAGCCGGCCATGCCTTGTTCTTGAGCAAGAAATTTGAGCAACATATTTTATTCTATGCATGCAAAGACAAAATATGACATAAGGCATTAAAATAATTGCTCAATTCCTCTCAATTCCTCACCATACCTGACCAGCCTTTGCATGCCCATCCTAGCAATTTCAAAATAGCATATTGAAGACAAAAGTGCAGAATTTGGACTGCCCAAGGACCGACCACAACCTCAAAAAAATTGCAAGGCCTTCATTTGTTGTCTTTTCTTCATTTCTCTTTCGTTTCTCTCTCTCTTCCTCTCATTTCTCTCTTCTCTCGGCCTTAGCTGCACATTACTACCTCCTTGGCTTGTCTTCTTCACCAATTAGTTGAGCAAGGTCGAACAACCATCAAGAAAACCAAGCAAGCAAGCTAGAGTTTGAAAAAAAAAAACACTCATGCATGTGCATTAAAGCTTCATTTCGGTCCTAGGTAAACTTCTTGACATCCATTTCTCTTCTTCATGTTTTAACCTCATGCATGTGCTAAGAGATTGCTTACTAGGCTAGGAAAAATTGAGAAAAGCTAGTGGGATTTCGGCTAGGCAAAGGAAAGGAGAAGATTTGAGCTTCAACCAGGTTTTTGGGCATAGTTTGGTTGATTGCAAAGGTGAGGGTTAAAAGCTTTTGAAAACTCTTTGAAATTTCACATGCATGTTCATAAATGTGTATATTTGCTTCTGTACTTGAGTTATGTGGTCGTTCATGAGCTTAAACAACCATGCATGGCAAGAACTTGGCTTGAAAATGATGCTAGGTAAAGTCGAATTTATGAGACAGCTCTCTGACCAGTCTGTTCGAGGTAAGTTTAGCTAAGCAAATGATGTTGAAAATGCTTGAAAATTGGTGGGTGACTATTTTGGACAGTTTTGAACATTTTTCCCAGAAATAGGCTGAAGCTAATTTTGACTCTAAGGTCCTCAAAATGGCAAATCAGTAAAATGTGACTAAATATGGAAATCTGGAAAAATGAATCAGGTTTTGGCAGATGCACTGACCTTGTGGAACGAACCATATTTGACTTAGTAAATGATGTCAAAAATGCATAAAATTTGGTGTGCTGCTATATTTTTCAGTTCTGGACAACTTTGTCAGAAATAGACCAAACCTAAATATGACTCTAAGGACCTCAAAAACGTCATTTTCTGAAAAGTGTGCAAATCTGGACAGTTTTGTGTTACCTCACTGTTTCGGTTATAACTAATGATTCTGAACTCCAATTGATGCAAGGCTTGTTTCTGAGTTTATTTAACTTCTTAAGCTTTAATTTGACATCTTATTCACTGAATTTGGATATTTTTTGATTATCCGATTGATTGTGAGAAAACAGCCTATTGCAGTGAGTGTTCCACTTAGCTATGTGCTTGGAAAACTATTGTAACCTCTTTTGTGGCACTAGTTGCTTGGAATTTTGGTGTTGGAATATTATGTGGACTGTTTTAAGCACTTGAGGATGTATGAATTGAATGATGTATGACTTGGGAATGATGTTAAGTTGACTTAGGGTTTGATCGCACGATTATGCATGAAATGGAAACCCTAATGACTAAGTATTCTTGCTAAGTGTTAACCATTGGATATTGTGAGGAAACTGTATGTTGCGTGGGCTGCCCGTAAATGTTTTATAACTTTAAAAGTGATCTTGACCATTGCATGTTGACAAATAAGCTTTTCTCGCATTTGAACCCTTGTTGATATCACTGCATGTTGAGTAATCTTATCACTTGATTGCGTGGACTTTTATTGAGTTATATGGCTTGTTTTACATGTGTTACATGGCTGCCCATTTAATTTCCATATAACTCTATATGCCTTTCAAGTGAAATTTCCTGTCTTATCGTGTCCTGCTTGTTTATCTGTCAATGTGCAATCTTATGACTGTCCGGAGGCAACCTACTTTGTTGTCCTCCTTCTGTGATATATATTACCTGTCATAAATGTGCATTGCATACAAGGTTGCAACCTTTCCTGTCGGCATGGTAGTGATCACGCACGCCGGGCGGCATCGGGCTTGCCGGTGTTACCGTGACCTCCATGGTCCCATTCCCTCTCTCGCTTGGGGGCTAGACTTCCTCGGAGAGTTGGGTCGTAGGATTTTGGGGTACATCCGGAGTACACCCACCTGGTGTGTTTGGGGAATGATTTGAAGTCGGCCGCAACAACTGATCCTGGATCTGATCTGAGAGCTAAAGCTCACCGTATCCTTTTTATTATGTGTATAAGTACTCCCGCTTGGATCCTAGAGAACCTCGGGGAGGAAAGACCGGTATTCCTGTTCTGTACTTGTATTTATGTTGTATTCATGTTTGAGAAAGGGGTTTTCATAAGTTTAACCGGAAAATGAGTTTCAAAACTTATTTCTCGTTCCCCCTCGCTGAGTTCATAAGGACTCACCCTCTTTTATCATTTCAGGTGAAGAAGAACAGGTACAGGAACCCGAGCTCAATGTACCTAATGATGAACCCCTGGAGTGATTGCCTGTTATTGTTGTTTTGCTTGAACGTGACTACTTGTGTATTTTGTGCTGCTTGAAGACCATTTATCTTATGTTGCTTGTTGTTGCTAATGTAAAAGACCCCCGTTGTAATTTGGGGTCTAATTTTGGTTTGTACTTATATTAAGTAGACCGATACTAGACATACTATGATCGTTTTTGCTTTTACTATCACTAGTATCTATCATAGGTTATGATGCTTAGTTAAGGAATAGGCAAATGAACTTATCCAATCTCAACAAGTACTCGCTAATAAGCTATGATCACCAGGTATATTTTGAAACGAGGATAAATGGACAAACGAGACATAGTAACATGCTAGGTTATAAATCAAACGGGACGTCGAAATAACCAATAAGCAATACAATTGATGATAAAATAGTAAATTCTAGTCGGGAATGAACTTGACTTGAAAGTTTTGAGGCTGTTAGAAAATTTAGGTCAAAACAAAGAGCCCAATTACAACCGTTATGTTGCCGGATTTTCGAAAAATTTTGGAGTCTAGAATAAAACATTAAGTGTTAAACCTCCTAGAACGATTAAGAATGTGAATGGACTTGAATGTTTAGATCACACCCTAGTCTAACCTTTATAGGCCAGGTTGGGGCGTGACAATTAGTGCTGGTATGATCGCACCTGTCATGTTGAGGGCACAATTCCTTTATGTGTTAGTGGTTCACAGTCCAAGCATAGAGAGATAGCCAATTAAAAGCCCCAATGGGCTTAACGACAACCCATCCGCTTCAACAACATAGCATCCTCGCAAGACGTGATATCGACGCATTGTAGGGCTCTCTAATATCCCATGAGTAACGTTGTTGTCCTTTTAATAGCTCACGACGTACGATCCGGGACAAAAAAACAGAGCAAAAGATAAAAAGTGGCCAAAAACTAATGAAAACGTTCAATTTTGGGCTCCAAAAAGGGCACAGCGAGCAAGCTAGCTACCTCCATCGTAGAGCTCTCGGAGAGATTTCCAACTATATGTCGCGCGCTGCGTAACTCCTTACAGATAAAAAGTTATGGGCACCGAAGCGACGGAGGCCTGGTCACAAGCGCTACGCCCTCGGTTTGCGGGCCCAACCTCTACGTGAAGCGAAGTTGTCTTGCCCAAGGTGCTGTGGGATTCGGTAATAGAAATGTGGTCGATAAAGTATCTTGGCAACCCTAACCGGGACAAAAAAAATTGAAAAGGAGGGTGTAACACGAGGACTTCCCAGGCGGTCACCCATCCTAGTACTACTCTCGCCCAAGCATGCTTAACTTCGGAATTCTGATAGGATCTGGTAAATTAGTGCTGGTATGATCGCACCGGTCACGTTGAGGGCACAATTCCTTTATGTGTTAACGGTTTACAGTCCCAGCCTAGAGAGATGGTCCATTCGAAAGGCCCAATGGGCTTAACGACAAACCATCTGCTTTAACAACGCAGCATCCTCGCAAGACGAGATATCGACGCATTGTAGGGCCCTTTAATTTCCCGTGACTATGTTGTCGTCCTTTTAATAGCTCACGATGTACGATCTGGGACGAAAAAATAGAGGAAAAGAAGAAAAGTGGCCGAAAATTGATGAAAACGTTCGATTTTGGGCTCCAAAAATAGGCACAGCGAGCAAGCTTGCTGCCCTAGTCGTAGAGCTCTCGGAAAGCTGTCCAACGGTATGCTGTGCGCCGTGTAAGTCCTTACGGATCAAAAGTTATGGGCATCGGAGCGACGGAGACCTTGTCACAAGCCGTACGCCCTCGGTTTTCGGGCCCAGCCTCTATGTGAAGCGAAGTTGTCTTGTCCAAGGTGCCGTGGGATTCGATAATAGAAATTTGGTGGATAAAGTATCTTGGGAACCCTAACCAGGGCAAAAAAAATTGAAAAGGGGGGTGCAACATGAGTACTTCCCAGGGGGTCACCTATCCTAGTACTACTCTCGCCCAAGCACGCTTAACTTCGGAGTTTTGATGGGATCCGGTGCATTAGTGCTGGTATGAGCTCACCTGTCATGTAGAGGGCACAATTCCTTTATGTGTTAATGGTTCACAGTCCCAGCCTAGAGAGATGGCCCATTAAAAGTCCTAACGGGCTTAACGAGAACCCATTCGCTTCAACAATACAGCATCCTCGCAAGACGTGATATCGACGTGTTGTAGGGCCCTCTAATGTCCAGTGAGTAACGTTGTCGTCCTTTTAATAGCTCACTACGTTCGATCTGGGATGAAAAAATAAAGAAAAAGAAGAAAAGTGGCCGAAAACTGATGAAAACGTTTGATTTTGGGCTCCAAAAAGGGCACAGCGAGCAAACTATCTACCTCCGTCATAGAGCTCTCGGAGAGCTTTCCAACGGTATGCTGTGCGCCGCGTAAGTCCTTACGGATCAAAAGTTATGGGTACCAGAGCAACGGAGACCTGGTCAAAAGATCTACGCCCTCGGTTTGCGGGCCCAGCCTCTTCATGAAGCGAAGTTGTCTTGCCCAAGGTGCCGTGGTATTCGGTAATAGAAATTTGGTGGATAAAGTATCTTGGCAACCCTAACCAGGGCTAAAAAAATTGAAAAGGGGGGTATAACACGAGAACTTCCTAGGGGGTCACCTATCCTAGTACTACTATCGCCCAAGCATGCTTAACTTTGGAGTTCTGATGGGATCCGGTGCATTAGTGCTGGTATGAACGCACCCGTCATGTTGAGGGCATAATTCCTTTATGTGTTAATGGTTCGCAGTCCCAGCCTAGAGAGATGGTCCATTCGAAAGGCCCAATGGGCTTAACGACAACCCATCCGCTTAAACAACGGAGCATCCTAGCAAGACATGATATGGACGCATTGTAAGGCCCTCTAATGTCCCGTGAATTACGTTGTCGTCCTTTTAATAGCTCACGAAGTACGATCCGGGATGATAAAACAGCGCAAAATAAGAAAAATGGCCCAAAATTGATGAAAACGTTCGATTTTGGGCCCCAAAAACGGGCACATCGAGCAAGCGCGCTCCTTCCGTCGTAGAGCTTTCGTAGAGCTTTCCAACGATATGCTGTGCGCCGCGTAAGTCCTTACGGATCAAAAGTTATGGGCACCGGAGCTACGGAGACCTGGTCACAAGCCCTACGCCCTCGGTTTGCGGGCCCAGCCTCTACGTGAAGCGAAGTTGTCTTGCCTAAGGTGCCGTGGGATTCGGTAATAGAAATGTAGTGGATAAAGCATCTTTGCAACCCCAACCTGGGCAAAAAAAATTGAAATGGGGGGTGTAACACGAGGACTTCCCTGGGGGTTACCTATCCTAGTACTACTCTCGCCCAAGCACGCTTAACTTCGGAGTTTTGATGGGATCCGGTGCATTAGTGCTGGTATGATCACACCCATCATGTTGAGGGCACAATTCCTTTATGTGTTAACGGTTTACAGTCCTAGCCTAGAGGGATGGTCCATTCGAAAGGCCCAATGGTCTTAACGACAACCCATTCGCTTCAACAACGCAGCATCCTCGCAAGACGTGATATCTACGCGTTGTAGGGCCCTCTAATGTCCCGCGAGTAACGTTGTCGTCCTTTTAATAGCTCACGACGTGCATTCCGGGATGGAAAAATAGTGCCAAAGAAGAAAAGTGGCCGAAAATTGATGAAAACGTTCGATTTTGGGCTCCAAAAACGTTCAAAGTGAGCAAGCTGGCTGCCTCCGTCGTAAAGCTTTCGTAGAGCTTTCCAACGGTATACTGTGCGCCGTGTAAGTCCTTACGGATCAAAAGTTATGGGCACCGGAGCGACGGAGACCTGGTCACAAGCCCTACGCCCTCGGTTTAAGGTCCCAGCCTCTACGTGAAGCGAAGTTGTCTTGTCCAAGGTGCCGTGGGATTCGGTAGTAGAAATTTGGTGGATAAAGTATCTTGGCAACCCTAACCAGGGCAAAAAAAATTGAAAAGGCGGGTGCAACACGAGGGCTTCCCAAGGGGTCACCCATCCTAGCACTACTCTCGCCAAGCACGCTTAACATCGGAGTTCTGATGCGATCTGGGGCATTAGTGCTGGTATGATCGTACCCGTCATGTTGAGGGCATAATTCCTTTATGTGTTAACGGTTCACAGTCGTAGCCTAGAGAATTGGCGCATTCGAAATGCCCAATGGGCTTAACGACAACTCATCCGCTTCAACAACGCAGCATCCTCGCAAGACGTGATATCTACACATTGTAGGGCCCTCTAATGTCCCGTGAGTAACGTTTTCGTCCTTTTAATAGCTCACGACATACGATCCTTGACCGAAAATTAGAGCAAAAGAAGAAAAGTGGCCAAAAACTGATGAAAACGTTCAATTTTGGGCTCCAAAAATGGGCACAGCGAGCAAGCTGGCTACCTTCGTCGTAGAGCTCTCGGAGAGCTTTCCAACGGTATGCTGTGCGCCTTGTAAGTCCTTACAGATCAAAAGTTATAGGCAACAGGGAGACGGAGACCTGGTCACAAGCCCTACGACCTCAGTTTGTAGGCCCAGCCTCAACGTGAAGCGAAGTTGTCTTGCCCAAAGTGCCGTGGGATTCGGTAATAGAAATTTGGTGGATAAAGTATCTTGGCAACCTAACCGGGGCAAAAAAAATTGAAAAGGGGGGTGCAACACGAGGACTTCCTAGGGGGTCACCCATCCTAGTGCTACTCTCACCCAAACACGCTTAACTTCGGAGTTCTGATGGGATCTGGTGCATTAGTGCTGGTATGATCGTACCCGTCATGTTGAGGGCACAATTCCTTTATCTGTTATCTGTTCACAGTCCCAGCCTAGAGAGATGGCCCATTAAATGGCCCAATAGGCTTAACAACAACCCATCCACTTTAACAACACAGCATCCTCGCAAGACGTGATATCAACGCATTGTAGGGGCCTCTAATGTCCCGCGAGTAACGTTGTCGTCCTTTTAATAGCTCACGACATACGATCCGGGATGAAAAAACAGAGCAAAAGAAGAAAAGTGGTCGAAAACTGATGAAAACATTCGATTTTGGGCTCCAAAAAGGGTACAACGAGCAGGCTACCTGCCTCCATCGTAGAGCTCTCGGAGAACTTTCCAACGGTATGCTGTGCGCCGCGTAACTTCTTACGGATCAAAAGTTATGGGCACCGCAGCGACGGAGACCTAGTCACAAGCCCCACGCCCTCCGTTTGCGGGTCCACCCTCAACGTTAGGCGAAGGTGTCTTGCCCAACGTGCTGTGGGATTCGGTAATATTAATTTGGTGGATAAAGTATCTTGGCAACCCTAACCGGAGCAAAAGAAATTGAAAAGAGGGGTGCAACACGAGGACTTCCTAGGGGGTCACCCATCCTAGTACTACTCTCGCCCAAGCACACTTAACTTCAGAGTTCTGAAGGGATCCGGTGCATTAGTGCTGGTATGATCGCACCTGTCATGTTGAGGGCACAATTCCTTTATGTGTTAACGGTTCACAGTCCCAGCCTCGAGAGATGGCCAATTCAGAAGGCCCAATGGGCTTAACGGCAACCCATCCGCTTCAACAACGCAGCATCCTCGCAAGACGTGATATCGACGCATTGTAGGGCCCTCTAATGTCCCGTGAGTAACGTTGTCGTCCTTTTATTAGCTCACGACATACGATCTGGGGCAGAAAAATAGAGCAAAAGAAGAAAGTGGCCGAAAATTGATGAAAACGTTCGATTTTGGGCTCCAAAAACTGGCACAGCGAGCAAGCTGGTTACTTTCATCGTAGAGCTTTCGGAGAGCTTTCCAACGGTATGCTGTTCACCGCGTAAGTCCTTACGGATCAAAAGTTATGGACACCGAAGCGATGGAGACCTGGTCACAAGCCCTACGCCCTTAGTTTGCGGGCCCAGCCTCTATGTGAAGCGAAGTTGTCTTGCCCAAGGTTCCGTGGGATTCGGTAATAGAAATTTGGTGGATAAAGGATCTTGGGAACCCTAACCAGGGCAAAAAAAATTGAAAATGGGGGTGCAACACGAGGACTTCCCAGGGAGGCAACCATCCTAGTACTACTCTCGCCCAAGCACGCTTAACTTCGGAGTTCTGATGGGATCCGGTGCATTAGTGCTGGTATAATCGCACCCGTCATGTTGAGGGCACAATTCCTTTATGTGTTAACGGTTCACAGACCCAGCCTAGATTGATGGCCAATTAAAAGGCCCAATGGGCTTAACGACCACCCATCATCTTCAACAACACAGCATCCTCGCAAGACGTGATATCAACGCGTTGTAGGGCCCTCTAATGTCCCGCGAGTAACGTTGTTGTCCTTTTAATAGCTCACGACATACGATCCGGGACGGAAAAATAGAGAAAAAGAAGAAAAATGGCCGAAAATTGATGAAAACGTTCGATTTTGGGCTCCAAAAAGGGCACAGCAAGCAAGCTAGCTGCCTCCGTCATATAGCTGTCTGAGAGCTTTGCAACGGTATGCTGTAACCTGAGTAAGTCCTTACGGATCAAAAGTTATGGGCACCGCAGCGATGGAAACCTGGTTAGAAGCCCTACTCCTCGGTTTACGGGCCCAGCCACTACGTGAAGCGAAGTTGTCTTGCCCAAGGTGCCGTGGGATTCGGTAATAGAAATTTGGTGGATAAAGTATCTTAGCAACCCTAACCAGGGCAAAAAAAATTGAAAATGGGGGTACAACACGAGAACTTCCCAGGGGGTTACCCATCCTAGTACTACTCTCGCCCAAGCATGCTTAACTTCGGAGTTATGACGGGATCCGGTGCATTAGTGCTGGTATGAACGCACCCGTCATGTTGAGGGCACAATTCCTTTATGTGTTAACGGTTCACAGTCCCAGCCTAGAGAGATGGTCCATTCGAAAGGCCCAATGGGCTTAACGATAACCCATCCGCTTCAACAACGGAGCATCCTAGCAAGACGTGATATCGACGCATTGTAGGGCCCTCTAATGTCCCGTGAGTAACGTTGTCGTCCTTTTAATAGCTCACGATGTACGATCTGGGACGGAAAAATAGAGCAAAATAAGAAAGTGGCCGAAAACTGATGAAAATGTTCGATTTTGGGCTCCAAAAGTGGGCACAGCAAGCAAGTTGGCTGCCTCCATCGTAGAGCTTTCGGAGAGCTTTCCAACGGTATGCTGTGCGCCACGTAAGTCCTTACGGATCAAAGGTTATGGGCATCGGAGCGAAGAAGACCTGGTCACAAGCCCTACGCCCTCAGTTTGCGGGCCCAGCCTCTATGTGAAGTGAAGTTGTCTTGCCCAAGGTGCCGTGTGATTCGGTAATAGAAATTTACTTGGCAACCCTAACCAGGGCAAAAAAATTGAAAAGGGGGGTGCAACACGAGGATTTCCCGAGGGGTCACCCATCCTAATAGTACTCTCGCCCAAGCACGCTTAACATCGGAGTTCTGATGGGATCCGGTGCATTAGTGGTGGTATGATCGCACCCGTCATGTTGAGGGCACAATTCCTTTATGTGTTAGTGGTTCACAGTCCCAACATAGAGAGATGGCCAATTAAAAGGCCCAATGGGCTTAATGACAACCCATCCGCTTCAACAACACATCATCCTCGCAAGATGTGATATCGACGCGTTGTAAGGCCCTCTAATGTCCCCCGAGTAACGTTGTAGTCCTTTTAATAGCTCACGACGTACGATCCGGGACAAAAAAACAGAGCAAAAGCAGAAAAGTGGCTGAAAACTGATGAAAACGTTCGATTTTGCGCTCCAAAAAGGGCACAACGAGCAAGCTAGCTGCCTCCATCGTAGAGCTCTCGGAGAGCTTTCCAACTAAATGTTGTGCACCGCGTAAGTCCTTACGGATCAAAAGTTATGGCACCGCAGCGACGGAGACCTGGTCACAAGCCCTACACCCTCGGTTTGCGGGCCTAGCCTCTACTTGAAGCGAAGTTGTCTTGCCCAAGGTGCCGTGGGATTCGGTAATAGAAATTTGGTGGATAAAGTATCTTGGCAACCCTAACATGGGCAAAAAAAATTGAAAAGGGGGGTGTAACACGAGAACTTCCCAGGGGGTCACCCATCCTAGTACTACTCTCACCCAAGCACGCTTAATTTTGGAGTTCTGATGGGATACGATGCATTAGTACTTGTATGATCGCACCCATCATGTTGAGGGCACAATTCCTTTATTTGTTAACGGTTCACAGTCCCAGCCTAGACAGATGGCCCATTCAAAAGGCCCAATGAGCTTATTGACAATCCATCCGCTTCAACAACGCAGCATCCTCGCAAGACATGGTATCGACAAGTTGTAGGGCCCTCTAATCTCCCACGAGTAACGTTGTCGTCCTTTTAATAGCTCACGACGTACGATCCGGGAGGAAAAAATAGAGCAAAAGAAGAATAGTGGTCGAAAACCGATGAAAACATTCGATTTTCGGCTCCAAAAAGGGCATAGCGAGCAGGCTAGCTGCCTCCGTCGTAAAACTCTCAGAGAACTTTCCAACGGTATGCTGTGCGCCGCGTAAGTCCTTACGGATCAAAAGTTATGGGTACCGGAGCGACGGAGACCTAGTCACAAGCTCTACACCCTCAGTTTTCGGGCCCAGCCCCTCCGTGAAGTGAAGTTGTCTTGCCCAAGGTGCCGTGAGATTCGGTAATAGAAATTTGGTAGATAAAGTATCTTGGCAAACCTAACCAGGGCAAAAAAAATTGAAAAAGGGGGTGCAACACGAGGACTTCTCAGGGGGTCACCCATCCTAGTACTACTCTCGCCCAAGCATGCTTGACTTCGGAGTTCTGATGGGATTCGGTGCATTAGTGCTTGTATGATCGCACCCGTCATGTTGAGAGCACAATTCCTTTATGTGTTAACGGTTCACAGTCCCAGCCTAGAGAGATGGCCCATTCAGAAGGCCCAATGCGCTTAACGACAACCCATCCGTTTCAACAACGCAGCATCCTCGCAAGACGTGATATCGACGCATTGTAGAGCCCTTTAATGTCCCGTGAGTAAGGTTGTAGTCCTTTTAATAGCTCACGACGTACGATTCTGGATGAAAAAACAAAGCAAAAGAAGAAAAGTGGCCGAAAACTGATGAAAACGTTCGATTTTGGGCTCCAAAAATGGGCCCAACTAGCAAACTAGCTGCATTCATCATAGAGCTCTCAGAGAGCTTTCCGACGGTATGCTGTGCGCCGCGTAAGTATTTACGGATCAAAAGTTATGGGCACCGGAGCGACGGAGACCTGGTGACAAGCCCTACGCCCTCAGTTTGCGGGCCCAGCATCTATGTGAAGCAAAGTTGTCTTGCCCAAGGTGCCGTGGGATTTGGTAATAAAAATTTGGTAGATAAAGTATCTTGGCAACCTTAACCAGGGCAAAACAAATTGAAAAAGGGGGGTGTAACACGAGGACTTCCCACGGGGTCACCCATCCTAGCACTACTCTCGCCCAAACAAGCTTAACTTCGGAGTTCTGATGGGATCCGGTGCATTAGTGTCACGCCCCAACCCGGCCTATAAAGGTTAGACTAGGGTGTGATCTAAACATTCAAGTCCTTTCACATTCTTAATCATTTTAGGAGGTTTAACACTTAACATTTTATTCTAGACTCCAAAATTTTCCAGAAACCGGCAACATAATGGCTGTGATTGGGCTCTTGTTTTGGCCTAAATTTTCTAACAGCCTCAAAACTTTCTACTCAAGTTCATTCCCGACTAGTGTTTACTATTTTATCATCAATTGAATTACCTATTGGTTATTCTGACATCCCGTTTGATTTATAACCTAGCATGATACTATGTCTCGTTTGTCCATTTATCCTCGTTTCAAAATATACCTGTTGATCTTAGCTTATTAGCGAGTACCTGTTGAAATTGGATAAGTTTAGTTGCCTATTCCTTAACTAGCATCATAACCTATGATAGATACTAATGATAACAAAAGCAAAAACGATCATAGTATGTCTAGTATCAGTCTACTTAATATAAGTACAAACCAAAATTAGACCCCAAATGACAACAAGGGTCTTTTACATTAGCAACAACAAGCAACATAAGATAAATGGTCTTCAAGCAGCACAAAATACACAAGTAGTCACGTTCAAGCTAAACAACAATAACAGGCAATCACTCCAGGGGTTCATCATTAGGTACATTGAGCTCGGGTTCCTGTACCTGTTCTTCTTCACCTGAAATGATAAAAGAGGGTGAGTCATTATGAACTCAGTGAGGGGGAAACGAGAAATATGTTTTAAAACTCATTTTCCGGTTCAATTATGAAAACTCCTTCTTGAAACATGTCACGTATTACAAATAACAAAGTACGCAAATATATGAAACAAATCGAGCAACAGATACATTTACCAATCATTTCAAGGATACGGTGAGCAGTTGCTCTCAATTTCAATTTTGATACAATTGTTGCGGCCGGCTTCAATAATCCCCTTATCGCTCCCAATTGGGTGTACTCCGGATGTACCCCGAAAACCTACGACCCAACTCTCCGAGGGTGAAATGCCAAGCGAGAGAGGGAATTGGACCATGGTAGTCACGGTAACACCGGCAAGCCCGATGCCGCCCGGCATGCGTGAAACACTACCATGCCACACTGAAAGGTTGCAACCTCGTATGCAATTCACATTTATAACATTTAACATATCACATTAGGAGGACAACAAAGAAGGTCGCCTCCCGACAATTATAAGATCGCACCTTGTCAACGAATCAAAAAAGGGAAGATAAGACAAATAATTTCACTTGAAAGGCATATAGTGTCATATGAACATCAAACGGGCAGCCATGTAACACATGTAAAACAGGCCATATAACTCATTAAGAAGCTCATATAATCAAGTGATACGAATTATTCAACATGTAACAACATTTACGTGGGTTCGGTAGCAAGAAAAGCTTATTTAACAACATTCCATGGTCAAATTCACATTTGAAGTAATAGAACAATTACGGGCAGCCCACTAAGCATATAATTTCCACACCAAACCAAGAGATCAACACTTAGTAAAGCTACCTAGTCATTAGGATTTCTATTTCATGCTTAATCGTGTGATGAAAACCCTAAGTCAACTAAAAGTCATTCTTAAGTCATGCATCATTCCATTCAAGCATCCTCAAGTACTCAAAACAGTCCACATAACATCCCAACACAACTTTTCCACACAATTAGTATCACAAGAGAGGTTACAATAATTTTCCAAGCATGTAGCTAAATAAAACCTTTACTGCAATAGGCTGTTTTCTCACAATCAATAGGATAATCAAACAATCTCCAAATTCAGTGAATAAGATTTCAAATTAAAGCTTAAGAAGTTAAATAAACTCAGAAACAAACCTTGCATCAATTGGAGTTCAGAATCATTAGTTATAGCCGAAACAGTGAGGTAGCACAAAACTGTCCAGATTTGCACACTTTTCAGAAAATGGCGTTGTTGAGGTCTTTAGAGTCAGTTTTAGCTTTGGTCCATTTCCGACAAAATTGTCCAGAACTGAAAAATCGAGCAGTAAACCAAATTTCATGCATTTTGGGAAACGGTTACTAAGTCAAATATGGTTCGTTCCACAAGGTCAGTGCATCTGCCAAAACCTGATTCATTTTTCCAGATTTCCAGATTTGGTCACATTTTAATGATTTGCCATTTTGAGGACCTTAGAGTCAAAATTTGCTTCGGCTTATTTCTGGGAAAAATGTTCAAAACTGTCCAAAATAGTCATCCACCAATTTTCAAGCATTTTCAACATCATCTTCTTAGCTAAACTTACCTCGAACAGACTGGTCAGAGAGCTGTCATCCATTTCGACTTCTCCTAGCATCATTTTCATGCCAAGATCTTGCCATGCATGGGTGTTTAAGCTTATGAACGACCATATATCTCAAGTACAGAAGCAAATACACACATTCATGAGCATGCATGTGAAATTTTGAAGAGTTTTCAAAAGGTTTTAACCCTCACCTTAGCAATCAACCACAAAATGCTCAAGACCCTTTGTTGAAGCTCAAATCTTCTCCTTTCCCTTGCTTAGCCGAGAACCCCACTAGTTTTTTCTCTATTTTTCCTAGCTTAATGATCAATCTCTTAGCACAAGCATGAGGTTAAACCATGGAGAAAAGAAATGGTTGTCAAGAAGCTTACCTAGGGCCAAAATGTAGCTTCAATGCACATGCAAGAGTGATTTTCGAACTCTAGCTTGCTTGCTTCGATTTCTTTTTTTTTTTTGATGGTTGCCTGACTTGATTTGCTATGTTGTGAGGGAGAGAAGCTATGGAGGGAGTAATGTGCAGCTAGGGCCGAGAGAGAGAGTGAGAAATGAGAGGGAAGTGATGAAGAATGAAAGAGAATGAAGAAAGGACAACAAATGAAGGCCTTGCATTTTTTTTGAGGTTGTGGTCGGTCCTTGGGCAGTCCAAATTCTGCACTTTTGTCTTCAATATGCTATTTTGAAATTGCTAGGATGGGCATGCAAAGGCTGGTCGGGTATGGTGAGGAATTGAGAGGAATTGAGCAATTTTTTTAATGCCTTATGCTAAGTGTTTGACTAAGATTATGAATAAAATATACAATTGCTAAAACAATGCTCCTAGTGGTCGGCCAAAGCTATTGAATTGGCTGAAATTGTGTCATCTTGAGCATTATTCTAATT
This sequence comes from Ehretia macrophylla, assembly GCA_037974665.1. NCBI lineage: Eukaryota > Viridiplantae > Streptophyta > Magnoliopsida > Boraginales > Ehretiaceae > Ehretia > Ehretia macrophylla. The sequence continues at coordinate 84,842,926 of CM075765.1, read as the reverse complement.
GTATTTTGAAGTGCAAAAAGAATAATGGATAAAGAATAAAGAATGTTTTGTTTTTGGTGCATTTTTGTCTTCTAGTGAATGGAATTTGGATTATTATATTGATAGTGGACTTTGTAGGATTGTTTAATAGTCTAGTGCTTCGTGAAAGATATTTCCTTGATTAGCGTGAAGGCACGCTTTCTTAGGTCTAGGGCACGCACTACGAGGTAGGACACAAACTACGAGACGAACACACGTTTTTCAAGTAAATGCACACAATCCCAAACGAATGCACGTAATTCAATGCATGGCACATAAAATGAACTCATTTCTTAAATCTAGGTCATGGCATGCAAATCTAGGTCAAGGCAAACGAAGCTAGGTTTTGCACGCAATTCTAGGTCGGGCCTCACATCCTCCCCTCCTTCAAAGAATTTCGTCCCGAAATTCAATATTACTTAGGAATAATGATGGATACTACTGCTCCATCGGGTCTCGCCTTTCCCACGTGGCTTGTTCGAGTCCATGATGATTCCACAACACTTTCACCGTAGGTATAGTTCTGTTGCGCAACTCCCGATCCTGTTGGTCTAGGATCCGAATGGGCCTCTCCTCGTAGGACAAGTTTTCCTGAAGCTGCAACGGCTCTGGCTCCAAGATATGCGACGGGTCAGGATGGTACTTCCGCAGCATCGAAACATGAAAGACGTCGTGAATATTGGAGAGATTCTGGGGTAGTGCTAGGCGATACGCCAAATTGCCAACCTTCTCAACTATCTCAAATGGTCCTACAAATCTCGGGCTTAACTTTCCACCCTTGCCATGTTTAATCAGTCCCCTCCGGGGTGATATCTTCAAGAACACCTTGTCGCCAACCTCAAACTCGAGACTCCGTCTCCGTAGGTCTGCATAACTCTTCTGCCTGCTCTGGGCGGTAAGCATCCGTTTTCAGATGAGGTGGATATTATCAACAGTCTTCATCAGTTCAGGTAAAAGGGTCGGGTCAAAAGTCTTCGTCTCACCTACTTCATCCCAGTAGATTGGGGATCGACACTTACGTCCATACAGCGACTCAAATAGGGCCATCCCGATAGTGGCCTGATAACTATTGTTGTAGGCGAACTCCGCTAGAGATAGATATTTCTCCCAACCTTTCCCGAAGTCCAACACACATGCCCTCAGCATATCCTCCAAAATCTGAATAGTTCTCTCTGATTGACCATCCGTCTGAGGGTGATAAGCCGTGCTAAAACTCAATTTCGTCCCCAAAGCTTCCTGCAATCTCTTCCAAAATCGGGAAGTAAAACGGGGATCCCTATCCGATACAATACTCACAGGCATCCCGTGCAATCTTAAAATCTCCGCCACATACATATCTCCCAATTACTCAAGACTATCCTCCTTGTTCATTGGTAAAAAGTGCGCCGACTTAGTCAATCTATCTACTATAACCCAAACGGCGTCACGACCCTTCCGTGATCTAGGTAGGTCCATAACAAAATCCATAGTGATATGTTCCCATTTCCATTGAGGAATCTCCAACGGCTGAAGTAAACTTGCGGGTCGTTGATGTTCTGCTTTGACTCTCTGGCAAGTTAAACACCGTGCTACAAACTCCGCAATTTCTCTTTTCATGTTATTCCACCAATAGTGTTGCTTCAAATCCCGATACATCTTTGTTCCATTGGGGTGAATAGTATACCTTGAATTATGCGTTTCCTCAAGAACCTTCTTTTTCAGCTCTGGCTCATTGGGAACACAAACCCGGTTCCTAAACCTCCAAATACCATCATCATGAAACTTGAAATCTGCGTTGCTTTCCTTAATCTTCTGAAATTGTTGGTCCTTCCATTGAGCCTCTCGTAACTCAGACAACAAGGTCGATTGAACTTGGGTAGTGGCAAAAAGTAACCATTTCTGAGTCAACAGTGGTTTCCACATAAATGCTTCCTCCAACAACTCCTACACCTTAATTTCCAGTTTCGCCATGCTTGCTTTTCTGCTTAAGGCATCTGCCACTACGTTCGCCTTACCGGGCACATAATTAATTGAGCAGTTATAATCATCCAAAAGCTCCATCCACCGCCTTTGCCTCATATTCAACTCCTTTTGAGAGAACAAGTATTTCAAGCTCTTATGATCAGTAAATACTTCAAACTTGTTACCCTACAGATAATGCCTCCATTTCTTGAGTGCAAACACAATAGCCGCTAACTCCAAATCATGTGTCGGGTAATTCATCTCATACGGCTTTGGTTTCCTAGAAGCATATGCAATAACTCTTCCATTTTGCATCAATACACATCCCAATCCTTCTTTCGAAGCATCGCTATAGATTACGAAACCTTGACTCCCCTCAGGAAATGCAAGAACTGGTGCAGTAGCCAATCTCTTCTTCAACTCTTGGAAGCTGTTCTCACACTTATCATCCCACACGAACTTGGTTTTCTTTTGAGTGAGCTTTGTAAGCGGTCCTGCAATCTTCGAGAAGTCCTTCACGAACCTCCAATAATTGCCGGCTAGACCAAGAAAACTCCGGACTTCCGTAACATTTTCCGGCTTCTTCCAAGACATCACTGCATCGATCTTTGCTGGATCTACCGCTATTCCCTCTTGGGATATGATATGCCCCAAAAATACAATCTGTTGCAGCCAAAATTCACACTTGCTAAACTTTGTATACAATTGGTGCTCCCGAAGTTTCTGCAGTACCAACCGCAGATGTTGCTCATGCTCCGACTCTGATTTCGAGTATACCAAAATATCATCAATGAAGATCACCACAAATTGGTCCAAGTAGGGTTGAAACACCCTATGCATCAAATCCATAAAAGCTGCAGGGGCATTAGTTAGTTCAAAAGGCATCACCACATATTCATAGTGCCCATATCTCGTCCTAAAAGCCGTTTTAGGCACATCTTCCTTCTTGATCCGCAATTGATAATACCCTTGCCTCAAGTCGAGTTTCGAATACACTTTGGCTCCTTGCAGTTGATCAAATAACTCGTCAATCAGGGGAAGTGGGTATTTATTCTTGACAGTCACTTGGTTCAAACCTCGATAGTCAATGCATAGTCTCAACATTCCGTCTTTCTTCTTAACAAATAGCACGGGTGCACCCCACGGTGAAGAGCTCGGTTGTACAAATCCCTTCTACAGCAATCCTTGCAATTGGTCCTTTAATTCTTGTAGCTCAGCCGGTGCCATACGATAGGGAGCTTTTGATATCGGCTGGGTGCCAGGTAGCAACTCTATAACAAACTCGATCTCCCGATTTGGGGGTAAACCGGGTAATTCTTCAGGGAATACATCTGCATAGTCTTTGACCACAGGCATCTCCTCTAACTTAGCTTTATCCGACGGCTTGTTGATAAGGTAAGCCAAGTATCCGCTGCATCCTTTCCTCAAGGACTTCACTGCTTTTGTAGATGAAATGATGGAACTCCCGGTGAAATCTCTTCGACCCATAACCTCTAGTATCGGTTGATCAGGTACACAGAACGTTATAATCTTTGCCCGGCAATCCAGTTGGACATGATGTTTTGCCAGCCAGTCCATCCCTAAAATGACCTCGTAGTCTCTAAAAGGTAATACAATAAGATTGGCCAAGAATTCGGTATCCTTAATTTGGATCTTACATGCTTTACAACCTGAACTAGTTCCAAGTTTATAACCCATTGGAGTACCAACTTCTACTTCATATGGCAAACATACAACTTTCAATTTCACACGTTCCACACATAAGGGAGTAATAAATGAATGAGTAGAACCCGGATCAATTAACACCTTAACATGTTGATTCAGTATGAAGAATGTACCTTCAACAACAGCGGTCTCATCTGGAATTTCCTCGCACTCAATAGCATAGGCTCGAGCCTAGACCCTAGGAACTGGAGTCTTGCCTCTACCGGCTGGTTTACCCAGATTCTGACCCTCTTGCCATTTAGGGCAATCCTTAACCCGGTGTTGATCACTGCCACAAGCCACATATTTCCCCAATTTTCTCCAACACTGGGCCTCAGTGTGGCCTTTCTTGTCACAATATGAACAGCTGACGGACTGAGTAGCAGGTGAACTACTTGTGGATCCGCGGGCAGAAGAGGCTGATGACGCTTTCGTCGTGCCACGGTTATTCCCTGGTCTATTCTGGCTTTAGCCCTGACTATGACTCTGACTCTGAAATTTCATCTGTTGACCTGGAGGTTGGTATGGTTTCTTGTTGGGCTGACTCGAACCGACTCCATCTAGTTTCCTCTTCTCAACTTGAGAGGCAGCAGCAAAGAGGGCAGAGTAAGTAGCGAAGTCATGAGAAGCTAACTGGTCCTGAATCTCTGGCCTCAAACCAACAGTGAATTTCCACATTTTTGCCTCTGGAGTACAAACCATATACTGAGCATAACGGGACAGTCGGTCAAAACGAGCCTCGTACTGGGCCACCGTCATATTACCCTAGGTCAAGTGCATGAACTCCTCAATCCGCCTCTGCCTGGAAACTGCAGGTACATATTTCTCCTTAAACGCCTTAACGAAATTACCCCACAAGCGAGGTGTCTGATCAGTCTCCCACAGTGCCTCTATAGTGTGCCACCAATGCTCGGCATCCCCGTGCAACAGAAATACAGCAAACTCTAATTTCTCTTCATCTGTATAATCAAGTGGCCTGAAAATCTTCTCAATCTCGGACAGCCAAGCCTCAGCTTTCTCATTATTAGCTTCCCCGTAGAATTTAGACGGGCAAAAGTCAAGGAATTCCTTCATTCTGCTATGTCTCCCATGGTTACCCTCATTCCTGTTGTTGATGTTGTTATTGGTTTCACGAGCATCCTGACGCTCCATCACACGTGATACACGATCCATGGCAGTTGCCATCATATTAAACATAGCTATACCGAGATTAGTCTGATAGGCATCCCCAGTCTCTTGAGGTTCACCGCTCCTATTAGTAGTACGGGTACTAGGGCCGGCCATCTATAGGCACAATTTATTAAAATACGATAATTAAGAATCTAATGCATAAAATATGCAACATATTATAGGTACAATTCTAAAAACATTTAAGGCACGTAAGTCACTTAAGCACATAGAACATAGAAGGCACATTTAACACAATAACAACACATAAACAAGTCATCCTAATTATCTTAGGGCTCTACCCACGGTCCGAGAGTTAAACCCGACTTAAGCAATCTAAGCTCTGATACCGTTCTTCTAAGGTGTCACGCCCCAACCCGGCCTATAAAGGTTAGACTAGGGTGTGATCTAAACATTCAAGTCCTTTCACATTCTTAACCATTCTAGGAGGTTTAACACACAACGTTTTGTTCTAGACTCCAAAATTTTCCAGAAATCCGGCAGCATAACGGCTGTGATTGGGCTCTTGTTTTGACCTAAATTTTCTAACAGCCTCAAAACTTTCAACTCAAGTTCATTCCCGACTAGAGTTTACTATTTTATCATCAATTGAATTACCTATTGGTTATTCTGACATCCCGTTTGATTTATAACCTAGCATGATACTATGTCTCGTTTGTCCATTTATCCTCGTTTCAAAATATACCTGTTGATCTTAGCTTATTAGCGAGTACCTGTTGAGATTGGATAAGTTCATTTGCCTATTCCTTAACTAGCATAATAACCTATGATAGATACTAATGATAACAAAAGCAAAAACGATCATAGTATGTCTAGTATCAGTCTACTTAATATAAGTACAAACCAAAATTAGACTCCAAAGTACAACGGGGGTCTTTTACATTAGCAACAACAAGCAACATAAGATAAATGGTCTTCAAGCAGCACAAAATACACAAGTAGTCACGTTCAAGCTAAACAACAATAACAGGCAATCACTCCAGGGGTTCATCATTAGGTACATTGAGCTCGGGTTCCTGTACCTGTTCTTCTTCACCTGAAATGATAAAAGAGGGTGAGTCCTTATGAACTCAGCGAGGGGGAAACGAGAAATACGTTTTGAAACTCATTTTCCGGTTCAATTATGGAAACTCCTTTTTGAAACATGTCACGTATTACAAATAACAAATATATGAAACAAATCGAGCAACAGATACATTTACCAATCATTTCAAGGATACGGTGAGCAGTTGCTCTCAATTTCAATTTCGATACAATTGTTGCGGCCGGCTTCAATAATCCCCTTATCGCTCCCAATTGGGTGTACTCCGGATGTACCCCGAAAACCTACGACCCAACTCTCCGAGGGTGAAATGCCAAGCGAGAGAGGGAATTGGACCATGGTAGTCACGGTAACACCGGCAAGCCCGATGCCGCCCGGCGTGCGTGAAACACTACCATGCCACACTGAAAGGTTGCAACCTCGTATGCAATGCACATTTATAACATTTAACATATCACATTAGGAGGACAACAAAGTAGGTCGCCTCCGGGCAGTTATAAGATCGCACGTTGTCAAGTAATCAAACAAGGCACGATAAGACAAATAATTTCACTTGAAAGGCATATAGTGTCATATGAACATCAAACGGGCAGCCATGTAACACATGTAAAACAGGCCATATAACTCATTAAGAAGCTCATATAATCAAGTGATACGAATTATTCAACATGTAACAACATTTACGTGGGTTCGGTAGCAAGAAAAGCTTATTTGACAACATGCCATGGTCAAATTCACATTTGAAGTTATAGAACAATTACGGGCAGCCCACTAAGCATATAATTTCCACACCAAACCAAGAGATCAACACTTAGTAAAGCTACCTAGTCATTAGGGTTTCTATTTCATGCTTAATCGTGTGATGAAAACCCTAAGTCAACTCAAAGTCATTCTTAAGTCATGAATCATTCCATTCAAGCATCCTCAAGTACTCAAAACAGTCCACATAGCATCCCAACACAACTTTTCCACACGATTAGTATCACAAGAGAGGTTTCAATAATTTTCCAAGCATGTAGCTAAATAAAACCTTTACTGCAATAGGCTGTTTTCTCACAATCAATAGGATAATCAAAAAATCTCCAAATTCAGTGAATAAGATGTCAAATTAAAGCTCAAGAAGTTAACTAAACTCAGAAATAAACCTTGCATCAATTGGAGTTCAGAATCATTAGTTATAGCCGAAACAGTGAGGTAGCACAAAACTGTCCAGATTTGCACACTTTTCAGAAAATGGCGTTTTTGAGGTCCTTAGAGTCAGTTTTAGCTTTGGTCCATTTTTGAAAAAATTGTCCAGAACCGAAAAATCTAGCAGCAAACCAAATTTCATGCATTTTTGGAAACGTTTACTAAGTCAAATATGGTTCGTTCCACAAGGTCAGTGCATTTGCCAAAACCTGATTCATTTTTCCAGATTTCCAAATTTGGTCACATTTTAATGATTTGCCATTTTGAGGACTTTAGAGTCAAAATTAGCTTCGGCCTATTTCTGGGAAAAATGTTCAAAACTGTCCAAACGAGTCACCCACGAATTTTCAAGCATTTTCAACATCATTTTCGTAGCTAAACTTACCTCGAACAGACTGGTCAGAGAGCTGTCATCCATTTCGACTTCACCTAGCATCATTTTCAAGCCAAGTTCTTGCCATGCATGGTTGTTTAAGCTTATGAACGACCATATATCTCAAGTACAGAAGCAAATACACACATTTATGAGCATGCATGTGAGTTTTTAAAGAGTTTTCAAAAGATTTTAACCCTCACCTTTGCAATCAACCCCAAAATGCTCAAGACCCTTTGTTGAAGCTCAAATCTTCTCCTTTCCCTTGCTTAGCCGAGAACCCCACTAGTTTTTCTCTATTTTTCCTAGCTTAATGATCATTATCTTAGCACAAGCATGAGGTTAAACCATGGAGAAAAGAAATGGTTGTCAAGAAGCTTACCTAGGGCCGAAATGTAGCTTCAATGCACATGCAAGAGTGATTTTCGAACTCTAGCTTCCTTGCTTCGATTTTTTTTTTTTTTGATGGTTGCTTGACTTGATTTGCTATGTTGTGAGGGAGAGAAGCTATGGAGGGAGTAATGTGCAGCTAGGGCCGAGAGAGAGAGTGAGAAATGAGAGGGAAGTGATGAAGAATGAAAGAGAATGAAGAAAGGAAAACAAATGAAGGCCTTGCAATTTTTTTTTGAGGTTGTGGTCGGTCCTTGGGCAGTCCAAATTCTGCACTTTTGTCTTCAATATGCTATTTTGAAATTGCTAGGATGGGCATGCAAAGGTTGGTCGGGTATGGTGAGGAATTGAGAGGAATTGAGCAATTTTTTTAATGCCTTATGCTAAGTGTTTGACTAAGATTATGAATAAAATATACAATTGCTAAAACAATGCTCCTAGTGGTCGGCCAAAGCTATTGAATTGGCTGAAATTGTGTCATCTTGAGCATTATTCTAATTGTATTTTGAAGTGCAAAAAGAATAATGGGTAAAGAATAAAGAATGTTTTGTTTTTGGTGCATTTTTGTCTTCTAGGGAATGGAATTTGGATTATTATATTGATAGTGGACTTTGTAGGATTGTTTAATAGTCTAGTGCTTCATGAAAGATATTTCCTTGATTAGCGTGAAGGCATGCTTTCCTAGGTCTAGGGCACGCACTACGAGGTAGGACACGAACTACGAGATGAACGCATGTTTTTCAAGTAAATGCACGCAATCCCAAACGAATGCACGTAATTCAATGCATGGCACATAAAATGAACTCATTTCTTAAATCTAGGTCATGGCATGCAAATCTAGGTCAGGGCAAACGAAGCTAGATTTTGCACGCAAATCTAGGTCGGGCCTCACAATTAGAGCTTGTATGATCGTACCCGTTATGTTGAGGGCACAATCCCTTTATGTGTTAACGGTTCACAGTCCCAGCCTAGAGGGATGGCTCATTCAAAAGTCCCAATGGGCTTAACGACAACCCATCCGTTTTAACAACGCAGCATCCTCGCAAGACGTGATATCGACGCATTGTAGGGTCCTCTAATGTCTCACGAGTAGCGTTGTAGTCCTTATTAATAGCTCACGAAGTACGATTTGGGACGAAAAAACTAAGCAAAAGAAGAAAAGTGGCCAAAAACTGATGAAAACATTCGATTTTGGGCTCCAAAAATGGGCTCAGCGAGCAAGCTGGCTACCTCAGTCATAGAGCTCTCGGAGAGCTATCCAACAGTATGCTGTGCGCCGCGTAAGTCCCTACGGATCAAAAGTTATGGGTACCGGAGCGACAGAGACCTGGTCACGAGCCCTACGCCCTCAGTTTGCAGGCCCAGCCTCTACGTGAAGCGAAGTTGTCTTGCCCAAGCTGCCGTGGGATTCGGTAATAGAAATTTGGTGGATAAATAATCTTGGCAACCGTAACCAGGGCAAAAAAAATTGAAAATAGGGGTACAACACGAGGACTTCCCTAGGGGTTACCCATCCTAGTACTACTTTCGCCCAAGCACGCTTAACTTCGGAGTTCTGATAGGATTCGGTGCATTAGTGCTTCTATGATCGCACCTGCCTTGTTGAGGGCACAATTCCTTTATGTGTTAACGGTTCACAGTGCCAGCCTAGAGAGATGGCCTATTCAAAAGGCCCAATAGGCTTAACGACAACCCATCCGCTTCAACAACGTAGCATCCTCGCAAGACATGATATCGACGCATTGTAGGGCCCTCTAATGTCCCTCGAGTAACGTTGTCGTCCTTTTAATAGCTCACGACGTACGATCCTGGATGAAAAAACTGAGCAAAAGAAGAAAAGTGGTCAAAAACTGATGAAAACATTCGATTTTGGGCCCCAAAAAAGGGCATAGCGAGCAGGCTGGCTGCCTCCGTCGTAGAGCTCTAGGAGAGCTTTCCAACGGTATGTTGTGCGCCGCTTAAGACCTTATGGATCAAAAGTTATGGGCACCGGAGCGACGAAGGCCTGGTCACAAGCACCACGCCCTCAGTTTGTGGACCCAGCCTCTTCGTGAAGCGAAGTTGTCTTGCCCAAGGTGCCGTGGGATTCTGTAATAGAAATGTGGTAGATGAAGCATCTTGGCATGCCTAACCGGGGTAAAAAAAATTGAAAAGGGGGGCGCAACGCGAGGACTTCCCAGGGGGTCACCCATCCCAGTACTACTCTCGCCCAAGCACGCTTAACTTCGGAGTTCTGATGGGATTCGGTGCATTAGAGCTTGTATGATCGTACCCGTCATGTTGAGGGCACAATTCATTTATGTGTTAACGATTCACAGTCCCAGCCTAGAGAGATGGCCCATTCAAAAGGCCCAATGGGCTTAACGACTACCCATCCGCTTCAACAACGCAGCATCCTCGCAAGACGTGATATCGACGCGTTTTAGGGTCCTCTCATGTCTCGCGAGTAGCGTTGTAGTCCTTTTAATAGCTCAAGAAGTACGATTCGGGATGAAAAAACAAAGCAAAAGAAGAAAAGTGCCCGAAAACTGATGAAAAAGTTTGATTTTGGGCTCCAAAAATGGGCACAGCGAGCAAGCTAGCTGCCTCCGTCGAAGAGCTCTCGGAGAGCTTTCCAACGGTATGTTGTGCGCCGCGTAAGTCCTTACGGATCAAAAGTTATCGGCACCGGGGCGACGGAGACCTGGTCACGAACCCTACGCCCTCAGTTTGCAGGTCCAGCCTCTACGTGAAGCGAAGTTGTCTTGTCCAAGGTGCCGTGGGATGCGGTAATAGAAATTTGGTGGATAGAGTATCTTGGCAACCCTAACCAGGGCAAAAAAAATTGAAAAGGGGGGTACAACACGAGGACTACCCAGGGGGTCACCCATTCTAGTACTACTCTCGCCCAAGCACACTTAACTTCGGAGTTCTGATGGGATTCGGTGCATTCCTGCTGGTATGGTCGCACTCGTCATGTTGAGGGCACAATTCCTTTATGTGTTAACGGTTCACAGTCGCAGCCTAGAGAGATGGCCTATTCAAAAGGCCCAATGGGCTTAACGACAACCCATCTGCTTCAACAACTCAGCATCCTCGCAAGACGTGATATCGACGCATTGTAGGGCCCTCTAATGTCCTGCGAATTAAGTTGTCGTCCTTTTAGCAGCTCACGACGTACGATCCTGGATGAAAAAACAGAGCAAAAGAAGAAAAGTGGTCGAAAACTAATGAAAACATTCGATTTTTGGCCCCAAAAATTGGCATAGCGAGCAGGCTGGCTGCCTCCATCGTAGAGCTCTAGGAGAGCTTTCCAATGGTATGCTGTACGCCGCGTAAGTCTTTAAGGATCAAAAGTTATGGGCACCGGAGCGATGGAGACCTGGTCACAAGCCCTACGCCCTCAGTTTGCGGGCCCAGCCTCTACGTGTAGCGAAGTTGTCTTGCCCAAGGTGCCGTGGGATTCGGTAACAGAAATTTGGTGGATAAAGTATCTTGGCAACCCTAACCAGGGCAAAAAAAATTGAAAAGGGGTGTGCAACGCGAAGACTTCCTAGGGGGTCACCCATCCTGGTACTATTCTCGCCCAAGCACGCATAACTTTGTAGTTCTGATGGGATTCGGTGCATTAGTGCTGGTATGATCGCACCCGTCATGTTGAGGGCACAATTCCTTTATGTGTTAACGGTTCATAGTCCCAGCCTAGAGAGATGGCCTATTCAAAAGGCACAATGGGATTAACGACAACCCATCCGCTTCAACAACGCTGCATCCTTGCAACACGTGATATCGACGCATTGTAAGGCCCTCTAATGTCCTGCGAGTAACGTTGTCATCCTTTTAATAGCTCATGACGTTCGATCCTGGACGAAAAAACTGAGCAAAAGAAGAAAAGTGGTCGAAAACTGATGAAAACATTCAATTTTGTGCCCCAAAAATGAGCATCGTGAGCAGGCCGGCTGCCTTCCTCGTAAAGCTCCCGGAGAGCTTTCCAACGGTATGCTGTGCGCCGCGTTACTCCTTACGGATCAAAAGTTAAGGGCACCGGAGCGATGGAGACCTGGTCCCAAGCCCTACGCCCTCAGTTTGCAGGCCCAGCCTCTACGTGAAGCGAAGTTGTCTGGCCCAAGGTGTCGTGGGATTTGGTTATAGAAATGTGATGGATAAAGCATCATGGCAAGGCTAACCAAGGAAAAAAAATTGAAAAGGGGGGTGCAACACGAGGACTTTCCAGGGGGTCACCCATCCTAGCACTACTCTTGCCCAAGCACGCTTAACTTCGGAGTTCTGACGGGATTCGGTGCATTAGTGCTGGTATGATCGCACCCGTCATGTTGAAGGCACAATTCTTTTATGTGTTAACGGTTCACAGTCCCAGCCAAGAGAGATGGCCTATTCAAAATGCCCATTGGGCTTAACAACAACCCATCTGCTTCAACAATGCAGCATCCTCGCAAGACGTGATATCGACGCATTGTAAGGCCCTCTAATGTCCCGCGAATAACGTTGTTGGCCTTTTAATAGCTCACGATGTACGATGCGGGACGAAAAAACATAGCAAAAGAAGAAAAGTGGCCAAAAACTGATGAAAACATTCGATTTTGGGCCCCAAAAAGTGGCAAAGCTAGCAAGCTAGCTGCCTCCGTCGTAGAGATCTCAGAGAGCTTTCCAACGGTATGCTGTGCGCCGCGTAAGTCCTTACGGATCAAAAGTTATGGGCACCGGAGCGACGGAGACCTGGTCATGAGCCCTACTCCCTCAGTTTGCAGGCCCACCCTCTACGTGAAGCGAAGTTGTCTTGCCCAAGGCGTCGTAGGATTCGGTAATAGAAATTTCGTGGATAAAGTATCTTGGCAACCCTAACCAGGGCAAAATAAATTGAAAAGAGGGGTGCAACACGATGACTTCCCAGGGGGTCACACATCCTAGTACTACTCTCGCCCAAGCATGCTTAACTTCGGAGTTCTGATGGGATCTGGTGCATTAGTGCTGGTATGATCGCACCCGTCATGTTTAGGGCACAATTCCTTTATGTGTTAACAGTTCACAGTCCCAGCCTAGAGAGATGGCCCATTCAAAAGGCCCAATGGGCTTAACGGCAACCCATCTGCTTCAACAACGCAGCATCCTCGCAAGACGTGATATCGACGCGTTGTAGGGCCCTCTAATGTCCCGCGAGTAACGTTGTCGTCCTTTTAATAGCTCACGACGTACGATCCGGGATGAAAAAATAGAGCAAAAGAAGGAAAGTGGCCGAAAACTGATGAAAACAATAGATTTTGGGCTCCAAAAACAAGCAAAGTGAGCAAGCTAGCTGCCTCCGTCGTAGAGCTCTCGGAGAGCTTTCCAACGGTTTGCTGTGCGCCGCGTAAGTCCTTACGGATCAAAAGTTATGGGCACTGGAGCGACGGAGACCTGGTCACGAGCCCTACGCCCTCAGTTTGCAAGCCCAGCCTCTACGTGAATCGAAGTTGTCTTGCCCAAGGTGCCGTCGGATTCGGTAGTAGAAATTTGGTGGATAAAGTATCTTGGCAACCCTAACCAGGGCAAAAAAAATTGAAAAGGGGGGTGCAACATGTGGACTTCCCAGGGGGTCAACCATCCTAGTACTACTCTTGCCCAAGCACGCTTAACTTCGGAGTTCAGATGGGATCCGGTGCATTAGTGCTAGTATGAATGCACAAGTCATGTTGAGGGCCCAATTCCTTTATGTGTTAATGGTTCACAGTCCCAACCTAGAGAGATGGCCCATTCAAATGGCCCAATGGGCTTAACGAGAACCTATCCGCTTCAACAACGCAGGATCCTCGCAAGACGTGATATCGACGTGTTGTAGGGCCTTCTAATGTCCCGCGAGTAACGTTGTCGTCCTTTTAAAAGATCACGACTCACCATCCGCCACGAAAAAACAAAGCAAAAAAAGAAAAGTGTACGAAAACTCATGAAAACATTCGATTTTGGGCACCAAAAAGGGCAAAGCGAGCAAGCTTGCTGCCTCCGTCGTAGAGCTCTCGGAGTGCTTTCAAATGGTATGCTGTGCGCTGCGTAAGTCCTTACGGATCAAAAGTTATGGACACCAGAGCGACAGAGACATGGTCACAAGCCCTACGCCCTCAGTTTGCGGGCCCAGCTTCTACGTGAAGCGAAGTTGTCTTGCCCAAGGTGCCGTGGGATTCGGTAATAGAAATTTGGTGGATAAAATATCTTGGTAACCCTAACCAGGGCAAAACAAATTGAAAATGGGTGTGCTACACGAGGATTTCCCAGGGGGTCACCCATCCTAGTACTACTCTCGCCCAAGCACGCTTAACTTCGGAGTTCGGATGGGATTTGGTGCATTAGTACTTGTATGATCGCACCCATCATGTTGAGGGCACAATTCCTTTGTGTGTTAACAGCTCACAGTCCCAGCCTAGAGAGATGGCCCATTCAAAAAGCCCAATGGGTTTAACGACAACCCATCCGCTTCAAAAATGCAGCATCATCGCAAGACGTGATATCGACGCATTGTAGGGCCCTCTAATGTCCTGCGAGTAACGTTGTCGTGTTTTTAAGAGCTCACGACGTACGATCCGGGATGAAAAAACAGAGTAAATGAAGAAAAGTGGCCGAAAATTGATGAAAAGATTCGATTTTGGGCCCCAAAAACTGGCCCAACGAGCAGGCTGGCTGCCTCCGTCGTAGAGGTCTCGGAGAGCTTTCGAACGGTATGTTGTGCGCTGCATAAGTCCTTACGGATAAAAAGTTATTGGCACTAGCGCGACGGAGACCTGGTCATAAGGCCAAAGCTCTCGGTTTGCGGGCCTATCCTCTACGCTAAACGAAGTTGTCTTGCCCAAGATGCCGTGGGATTCGATAATAGAAATGTGGTGGATAAAGTATCTTGGCAACCCTAACCAGGGCAAAAAAAAATTGAAAAGGGGGGTGCAACATGAGAACTTCCCAGGGGGTCACCCATCCAAGTACTACTCTCGCACAAGCACGCTTAACTTCGGAGTTTTGATGGGATTTGGTGAATTAGTACTTGTATGATCGTACCCATCATGTTGAGGGCACAATTCCTTTGTGTGTTAACGGTTCACAGTCACAGCCTAGAGAGATGACCCATTCAAAAGGCTCAATGGGCTTAACGACAACCCATCCACTTCCACAACGCAGCATCCTCGCAAGACGTGATATCGACGCGTTGTATGGCCCTCTAATGTCCTGCGAGTAACGTTGTCGTCCTTTTAATAGCTCACGACGTACGATTCAGGATGAAAAAACAGAGCAAAGGAAGAAAAGTAGCCGAAAACTGATGAAAACGTTCGATTTTGGGCCCCAAAAATGAGCACAACGAGCAAGCTGGCGGCCCCCGTCGGAGAGCTCCCGGAGTGCTTTCCAATGGTATGTTGTGCGCTGCATAAGTCCTTACGGATGAAAAGTTATGGGCAACAGAGCGACGGAGACCAGGTCACAAGCCCTACGCCCTCAGTTTGCGGGCCCAGCCGCTACGTGAAGCGAAGTTGCCTTGCCCAAGGTGCTGTGGGATTCGGTAATAGAAATATGGTGGATAAAGTATCTTGGCAACCCTAACCAGGGCAAAAAAATTTGAAAATGGGGGTGCAACACGAGGACTTCCCAGGGGGTTACCCATCCTAGCACTACCCTCGCCCAAGCATGGTTAACTTCGGAGTTCTGATGGGATTCGGTGCATTAGAGCTTGTATGATCATGCCCGTCATGTTGAGGGCAAAATTCCTTTATGTGTTAATGGTTCACAGTCCTAGCCTAGAGAGATGGCCCATTCAAAAGGCCCAATAGGCATAACAACAACACATCCGCTTCAACAACGCATCATCCTCGCAAGATGTGATATCGACGAGTTGTAGGGTCCTCTAATATCTCGCGAGTAGCGTTGTAGTCCTTATTAATAGCTCACGAAGTACTATTCGGGATGAAAATACAAAGCAAAAGAAGAAAAGTGGCCGAAAACTGATGTAAACGTTCGATTTTGGGCTCGAAAAATGGGCACAGTGAGCAAGCTAGCTACCTTCGTCGTAGAGCTCTCGGAGAGCTTTCCAACGGTATGCTGTGCGCTGCGTAACTCCTTACAGATCAAAAGTTATGGGCACCAGAGCGACGGAGACCTGGTCACAAGCCCTACGCCTTTGGTATGCGGGCCCAGCCTCTACGTGAAGCGAATTTGTCTTGCCCAAGGTACCGTGGGATTCGGTAATAGAAATATAGTGGATAAAGTATGTCGGCAACCCTAACCAAGGCAAAAAAAATTGAAAATGAGGGGAGCAACACGAGGACTTCCCAGGGGGTCATCCATCCTAGTACAACTCTCGCCCAAGCACGCTTAACTTCGGAGTTCTGATGGGATTCGGGGCATTAGTACTTGTATGATCACACCCATCATGTTGAGGGCACAATTCCTTTAATTGTTAACGACTCACAGTCCCAGCCTAGAGAGATGGCCCATTGAAAAGGCGCAATGGGCTTAACGACAACCCATCCGCTTCAACAACGCAGCATCCTTGCAAGACGTGATATCGACGAGTTGTAGGGCCCTCTTATGTCCTGCGTGTAAGGTTGTCGTCCTTTTACTAGCTCACGACGTACAATCCGGTACGAAAAAACAAAGTAGAAGGAGAAAAGTGGCAAAAATGGATGAAAACATTTGATTTTGGGCCACAAAAATAGGGACAGTGAGCAGGCTTACTGCCTCCGTCGTAGAGCTCTCGGAGAGCTTTCCAACGGTATGTTGTGCGCAGTGTGAGTCCTTACGGATCAAAAGTTTGGGCACCGGAGCGATGGAGACCTGGTCACAAGGCCTACGCCCTCGGTTTGCGGGCCCAGCCTCTACTCGAAGTGAAGTTGTCTTGCCCAAGGTGCCGTGGGATTCCGTAATAGAAATTTGGTAGATAAAGTATCTTGGCTACTCTAACCAGGGCAAAAAAAATTGAAAAGGGGGGTGCAACACGAGGACTTTGCAGGGGGTCACCTATCCTAGTACTACTCTCGCCCAAGCACGCTTAACTTCGGAGTTCTTATGGGATTCGGTGCATTAGTACTTGTATGATTGCACCCATCATGTTGAGGGCACAATTCCTTTATGTGTTAACGGTTCACAGTCCTAGCCTAGAAAGATGGCCCATTCAAAAGGCCCAATGGGCTTAGCGACAACCCATCCGCTTCAACAACGCAGCATCCTCGCAAGACGTGATATCGACGCGTTTTAGGGTCCTCTAATGTCTCGCGAGTAACGTTGTAGTCCTTTTAATTGCTCACAACGTACGATTCGGGTCGAAAAAACAAAGCGAAAGAAGAAAAGTGGCCGAAAACTGATGAAAATGTTCGATTTTGGGCTCCAAAAACGTGCACAGCAAGCAAGCTAGAAACCTCCGTCGTTGAGCTCTTGGAGAGCTTTCCAACGGTATGATGTGCGCCGCGTAAGTCTTTACGGATCAAAAGTTATGGGCACCGGAGCGACGGAGACCTGGTCATAAGCCCTACGCCCTCAGTTTGCAGGCCCAGCCTCTACGTGAAGCGAAGTTGTCTTGCCCAAGGTGCCGTGGGATTCGGTAATAGAAATTTTGTGGATAAAGTATCTTGGCAACCCTAACTAGGGCAAAAAAAATTGAAAAGGGGGGTGCAACACGAGGACTTCCAAGGGGGTCACCCATCCTAGTACTACTCTCGCCCAAGCACGATTAACTTTGGAGTTCTGATAGGATCCGGTGCATTAGCACTGGTATGATCGCACCCGTCATGTTGAGGGAACAAATCCCTTATGTGTTGATGGTTCACAGTCCCAGCCTAGAGAGATGGCCTATTCAAAAGGCCCAATGGGCTTAACGACAACCCATCCGCTTCAACAACATAGCATCCTCGCAAGACGTGATATCGACACGTTGTAGGGCCCTCTAATGTCCTGCGAGTAACGTTTTTGTCCTTTTAATAGCTCACGACATACGATCCTGGACGAAAAAACAGAGCAAAGGAGGAAATGTGGTCGAAAACTGATGAAAACATTCGATTTTGGGCCCCAAAAATAGGCATAGCGAGCAGGCTGGCTGCCTCCATCGTAGAGCTCTAGGAGAGCTTTCCAACGGTATGCTGTACGCCGCGTAAGTCTTTAAGGATCAAAAGTTATGGGCACCAGAGCGATGGAGACCTGGTCACAAGCCCTACGCCCTCGGTTTGCAGGCCCAGCCTCGACGTGGAGCGAAGTTGTGTTGCCCAAGGTGCCGTGGGATTTGGTAATGGAAATTTTGTGGATAAAGTATCTTGGCAACCCTAACC
This sequence comes from Ehretia macrophylla, assembly GCA_037974665.1. Lineage (NCBI taxonomy): Eukaryota > Viridiplantae > Streptophyta > Magnoliopsida > Boraginales > Ehretiaceae > Ehretia > Ehretia macrophylla. The sequence goes on along the minus strand of CM075765.1, from coordinate 84,824,814 downwards.
AGGCCAAAAAAAATTGAAAAGGGGGGTGCAACACGAGAACTTCCCAAGGGGTCACCCATCCTAGTACTACTCTCGCCCAAGCACGCTTAACTTCGGAGTTCTAATGGGATTCGGTGCATTAGTGCTGGTATGATCGCACCCGTCATGTTGAGGGCACAATTCCTTTATGTGTTAACGATTCTCAGTCCCAGCCTAGAAAGATGGCCTATTCAAAAGTCCCAATGGGCTTAACGACAACCCATCCGCTTCAACAACGCAGCATCCTCGCAAGACGTGATATCGATGCATTGTAGGGCCCTCTAATGTCCTGCGAGTTAAGTTGTCGTCCTTTTAACGGTACACGACGTACGATCCGGGATGAAAAAACTGCGCAAAAGAAAAAAAGTGGTCGAAAACTGATGAAAACATTCGATTTTGTGCCCCGAAAATGAGCATAGTGAGCAGGCTAGCTGCCTCCGTCGTAAAGCTCTAGGAGAGCTTTCCAACGGTATGCTGTGCACAGCGTAAGTCCTTACGGATCAAAAGTTATGAGCACCGGAGTGACGGAGACCTGGTCACAAGCCCTACGCCCTCAGTTTCCGGGCCAAGCCTCTACGTGAAGCGAAGTTGTCTTGCTTAAGGTGCCGTGGGATTTGGTTATAGAAATTTGGTGGATAAAGTATCTTGGCAACCCTAACCAGGGCAAAAAAAATTGAAAAGGGGGGTGCAACATGAGGACTTCCCAAGGGGTCATCCATCCTAGTACTACTCTCGCCCAAGCACGCTTAACTTCGGAGTTCTGATGGGATTCGGTGCATTAGTGCTTGTATGATCGTACCCATCATGTTGAGGGTACAATTCCTTTTTGTGTTAACGGTTCACAGTCCCAGCCAAGAGAGATGGCCCATTCAAAAGGCCAAATGGGCGTAACAACAACCCATCCGCTTCAACAATGCAGCATCCTCGCAAGACGTGATATCGACGCGTTGTAGGGCCCTCTAATGTCCCGCGAGTAACGTTGTCGGCCTTTTAATAGCTCACGATGTACGATGCGGGACGAAAAAACAGAGCAAAAGAAGAAAAGTGGCCAAAAACTAATGAAAACATTCGATTTTGGGCCCCAAAAAGTGGCAAAGCTAGCAAGCTCGTTGCCTCCATCGTAGAGCTCTCAGAGAGCTTTCCAACGGTATACTGTGCGCCGCGTAAGTCCTTACGGATCAAAAGTTATGGGCACCGGCTCGACGGAGACCTGGTCACGAGCCCTAGTCCCTCAGTTTGCTAGCCCAGCCTCTACGTGAAGCGAAGTTGTCTTGCCCAAGGTGCCGTGGGATTCGGTAATAGAAATTTGGTGGATAAAGTATCTTGGCAACCCTTACCAGGGAAAAAAAAATTGAAAAGAGAGGTGCAACACAAGGACTTCCCAGGGGGTCACCCATCCTAGTACTACTCTTGCCCAAGCACGCTTAACTTCGGAGTTCTGATGGGATTCAGTGCATTAGTACTTGTATGATCGCACCCATCATGTTGAGGGCACAATTCCATTATGTGTTAACAGTTCACAGTCCTAGCCTAGAGAGATGGCCCATTCAAAAGGCCCAATGGACTTAACGACAGCCCATCTGCTTCAACAACGCAGCATCCTCACAAGACGTGATATCGACGCGTTGTAGGGCCCTCTAATGTCCCGCGAGTAACGTTGTCGTCCTTTTAATAGCTCACGACGTACGATCCGGGACGAAAAAACAGAGCAAAAGAAGAAAAGTGGCCGAAAACTGATGAAAGCATTCGATTTTGGTCTCCAAAAATGTGTAAAGTGAGCAATCTAGCTGCCTCCGTCGTAGAGCTCTCGGAGAGCTTTCCAACGGTATGCTGTGCACCGCGTAAGTCCTTTCGGATCAAAAGTTATGGGCACCAGAGCTACGGAGACCTGGTCAGGAGCCCTACGCCCTCAGTTTGCAGGCCCAGCCTCTACGTGAAGCGAAGTTGTCTTGCCCAAGGTGCCGTGGGATTCGGTAATAGAAATTTGGTGGATAAAATATCTTGGCAACTATAACCAGGGCAAAAAAATTTGAAAAGGGGGGTGCAACACGAGGACTTCCCAGGGGGTCACCCATCCTATTACTACTCTCGCCCAAGCACGCTTAACTTCGGAGTTCTGTTGGGATTCGGTGAATTAGTACTTGTATGATCGCACCCATCATGTTGAGGGCACAATTCCATTATGTGTTAACAGTTCACAGTCCTAGCCTAGAGAGATGGCCCATTCAAAAGCCCCAATGGGCTTAACGACAACCCATCCGCTTCAACAACGCAGCATCCTCGCAAGACGTGATATCGACGTGTTGTAAGGCCCTCTAATGTCCCGCGAGTAACATTAACGTCCTTTTACTAGCTCACGACGTACGATCCGGCACGAAAAAATAAAGCAACAGAAGAAAAGTGGCCAAAAAGTGATGAAAACGTTCGATTTTGGGCTCCAAAAAGGGTACAGCGAGAAAGCTTGCTGCCTCCGTCGTAGAGCTCTCGGAGAGCTTTCCAACGGTATGCTGTGCGCTGCGTAAGTCCTTACGAATCAAAAGTTATGGACACCGGAGCGACAGAGACCTGGTGAAAAGCCCTATGCCCTCAGTTTCCGGGCCAAGCCTCTACATTAAGCGAAGTTGTCTTGCCCAAGGTGCCGTGGGATTCGGTAAAAGAAATTTGGTGGATAAAGTATCTTGGCAACCCTAACCAGGGCAAAAAAAATTGAAAATGGGTGTGCAACACGAGGATTTCCCAGGGGGTCACCCATCCTAGTACTACTCTCGCCCAAGCACGCTTAACTTCGGAGTTTTGATGGGATTTGGTGCATTAGTACTTGTATGATCGAACCCATCATGTAGAGAGAACAATTCCTTTATGTGTTAACGGTTCACAGTCCCAGCCTAGTGAGATGGCCCATTGAAATGGCCCAATGGGCTTAACGACAACCCATCCACTTCAACAATGCAGCATCCTCGCAAAATGTCATATCGACGCGTTGTAGGGCCCTCTAATGTCCTGCGAGTAACGTTGTCGTCCTTTTAATAGCTCACGACGTACGATCCGAGATGAAAAAACTGAGCAAAAGAAGAAAAGTGGCCGAAAATTGATGAAAAGATTCGATTTCGGGCCCCAAAAACGGGCATAGCGAGCAGGCTGGCTGCCTCCGTCGTAGAGCTCTCTGAGAGCTTTCCAACAGTATGATGTGTGCTGCATAAGTCCTTACGAATAAAAAGTTATGGGCATCGGAGCAACGGAGAGCTAGTCACAAGCCCCACGCCCTCAGTTTGCGGGCCCAACCTCTACTGAAGCGAAGTTGTCTTGCCCATGGTGCCATGGATTTCGGTAATAGAAATATGGTGGATAAAGTATCTTGGCAACGCTAACCAGGGCAAAAAAAATTGAAAAGGGGGGTGCAACACGAGGACTTCCCAGGGGGTTACCCATCCTAGCACTACCCTCGCCCAAGCATGCTTAACTTCGGAGTTCTGATGGGATTCGGTGCATTAGAGCTTGTATGATCATGCCCATCATGTTGAGGGCACAATTCCTTTATGTGTTAATGGTTCACAGTCGCAGCCTAGAGAGATGGCCCATTCAAAAGGCCCAATAGGCATAACGACAACCCATCCGCTTCAACAACGCACCATCCTCGCAAGATGTGATATCGACGCATTGTAGGGTCCTCTAATATCTCGCGAGTAGCGTTGTAGTCCTTATTAATAGCTCACGAAGTACTATTCGGGACGAAAATACAAAGCAAAAGAAGAAAAGTGGCCGAAAACTGATGTAAACGTTCGATTTTGGGCTTGAAAAATGGGCACAGTGAGCAAGCTAGCTACCTTCGTCGTAGAGCTCTCGGAGAGCTTTCCAACGTCATGCTGTGCGCCGCGCAAGTCCTTACGGATCAAAAGTTAGGGGCACCGGAGCGACGGAGACCTGGTGGCAAGCCCTACGCCCTTAGTTTGCAGGCCCAGCCTCTAAGTTAAGCGAAGTTGTCTTGCCCAAGGTGCCGTGGGATTCGGTAATAGAAATTTGGTAGATAAAGTATCTTGGCAACCCTAACCAGGGCAAAAAAAATTGAAAAGAGGGGAGAAACACGAGGACTTCGCAGGGGGTCACCCATCCTAGTACTACTCTCGCCCAAGCACTCTTAACTTCGGAGTTCTGATGGGATTCGGGGCATTAGTACTTGTATGATCGCACCGGTCATGTTGCGGGCACAATTCCTTTATGTGTTAATGGTTCACGATCCCAGCCTAGAGAGATGGCCCATTGAAAAGGCCCAATGGGCTTAACGACAACCCATCCGCTTCAACAACGCAGCATACTCGCAAGACGTGATATCGACGCGTTGTAGGGCCCTCTAATGTCCCGCGAGTAACGTTGTCGTCCTTTTACTGGCTCACGACGTACAATCCGATACGAAAAAACAAAGCAAAAGGAGAAAAGTGGCAAAAAATGGATGAAAACAATTGATTTTGGGCCACAAAATTAGGGACAGTGAGCAGGCTTACTGCCTCCATCGTAGAGCTCTCGAAGAGCTTTCCAACGGTATGTTGTGCGCCGTGTAAGTCCTTACGGATCAAAAGTTATGGACACCGGAGCGACGGAGACCTGGTCACAAGCCCTACGCCCTCAGTTTGCGGGCCCATCCTCTACGTTAAGCGAAGTTGTCTTGCCCAAGGTGCCGTGGGATTCGGTATAAGAAATTTGGCAGATAAAGTATCTTGGCAACTCTAACCAGGGCAAAAAAAATTGAAAAGGGGGGTGCAACACGAGGACTTTGCAGGGGGTCACCTATCCTAGTACTACTCTCGCCCAAGCACGCTTAACTTCGGAGTTCTTATGGGATACGATGCATTAGTACTTGTATGATCGCACCCATCATGTTGAGGGCACAATTCCTTTATGTGTTAACGGTTCACAGTCCCAGCCTATAGAGATGGCCCATTCAAAAGGCCGAATGGGCTTAACGACAACCCATCCGCTTCAACAACGCAACATCCTCGCAAGACGTGATATCGACGCGTTGTAGGGCCCTCTAATGTCCCTCGAGTAACGTTGTCGTCCTTTTAATAGCTCACAACGTACGATTCAGGACGAAAAGACAGAGCAAAAGAAGAAAAGTGGCTGAAAACTGATGAAAACATTCGATTTTGGGCTCCAAAAATGGGCAAAGCGAGCAGGCTAGTTGCCTCCATCGTAGAGCTCTCGGAGAGCTTTCCAACGGTATGCTGTGTGCTGCGTAAGTCCTCATGGATCAAAAGCAATGGGCACCAGAGCGACGGAGACCTGGTGTCGAGCCCTATGCCCTCAGTTTGCTGGCCCAGCCTCTACTTGAAGCGAAGTTGTCTTGCCCAAGGTGCCATGGGATTCGGTAATAAAAATTTGGTGGATAAAGTATCTTGGCAACCCTAACCAAGGCAAAAAAAATTGAAAAGGAGGGTGCAACACGAGGACTTCCCAGGGGGTCACCCATCCTAGTACTACTCTCACCCAAGCACGCTTAACTTCGTAGTTCTGATGGGATTCGATGCATTAGTACTTGTATGATCGCACCCATCATGTTGAGGGCACAATTTCTTTTTGTGTTAACGGTTCACAGTCCCAGCCTAGAGAGATGGCCCATTGAAAAGGCGCAATGGGCTTAACGCCAACCCATCTGCTTCAACAACGCAGCATCCTCACAAGACGTGATATCATCGCATTGTAGAGCCCTCTAATGTCCCGCTACTAACATTGTCGTCCTTTTAATAGCTCATGACGTATGATCCGGGATGAAAAAAATAGAGCAAAAGAAAAAAAGTGTTCGAAAACTTATGAAAACATTCGATTTTGGGCTCCAAAAAGGGGCAGAGTAAACAGGCTAGCTGCCTCCGTCGTAATGGTCTCGGAGACCTTTCCAACAGTATTTTGTGCACCGCGTAAGTCCTTACGGATCAAAAGTTATGGGCACCAGAGCGACGAAGACCTGGTCACGAGCCCTACGGCCTCAGTTTGCAGGCCCAGCCTCTACATGAAGCGAAGTTGTCTTGCCTAATGTTCCGTGGGATTCGAAAATAGAAATTTGGTGGATAAAGTATCTTGGCAACCCTAGCCAGGGCAAAAAAAATTGAGAAGGGGGTGCAACGCGAGGACTTCCCAGTGGATTACCCATCCTAGTACTACTCTCGCCCAAGCATGCTTAACTTCAGAGTTCTAATGAGATCCAGTACATTAGTGCTGGTATATTCGCACCCATCATGTTGCGGGCACAATTTCTTTATGTGTTTACGGTTCACAGTCCCAGTCTAGAGAGATGACCCATTCAAAAGGCCCAATGGGCTTAACGACAACCCATCCGCTTCAACAACGCAGCATCCTCGCAAGACATGATATCGACGCGTTTTAGGGCCCTCTAATGTCCCGCGAGTAACGTTGATATCCTTTTAATAGCTCACGACGTATGATCCGGGACGAAAAAACAGAGCAAAAGAAGAAAAGTGGTCGAAAACTGATGAAAACATTCGATTTTGGGCTCCAAAAATCGGAGCGGCAAGCAAGCTTGCTGGCTCCGCCGTAGAGCTATCGGAGAGCTTTTCAACGGTTTGCTGGGCACCGTGTGAGTCCTTACGGATCAAAAGTTTTGAGCACCAGAGCGACGGAGACTTGCTAACGAGCCCTACGCCTTCAGTTTGTAGGCCCAGCCTCTACGAGAAGCGAAGTTGTCTTGCCTAAGGTGCCGTGGGATTCGGTAATAGAAATTTGGTGGATAAAGTATCTTGGAAACCCTAACCAGGGCAAAAAAAATTGAAAAGGGTGTGCAACAGGAGGACTTCCCAGGGGGTCACCCATCCTAGTACTACTCTCGCCCAAGCATGCTTAACATCGGAGTTCTGATGGGATCTGGTGCATTAGTACTTGTATGATCGCACCCATCATGTTGAGGGCACAATTCCTTTATTTGGTAACGGTTCACAGTCCCAGCCTAGAGAGATGGCCCATTCAAAAGGCCCAATGGGCTTAACGATAACCCATCTGCTTCAACAACGCAGCATCATCGCAAGACGTGATATCGACGCATTGTAGGGCCCTCTAAAATCCCGCAAGTAACGTTGTCGTCCTTTTACTAGCTCACGACGTACGATCCGGGATGAAAAAACAAAGCAAAAGAAGAAAAGTGGCCAAAAATAGATGAAAACATTCAATTTTGGGCCCCAAAAATGGGCCCAGCGAGTAGACTAGTTGCCTTTGTCGTAGTGCTCTCGGAGAGCTTTCCAACGGTATGCTGTGCGCCGCGCAAGTCCTTACGGATCAAAAGTTATGGGCACCAGAGCGACGGAAACCTCGTCACGAGCCCTACGCCCTCAGTTTGCAGGCCCAGCCTCTACGTGAAGCGAAGTTGTCTTGTCCAAGGAGCAGTGGGATTCGGTAATAGAAATTTGGTGGATAAAGTATCTTGGCAACCCTAACCAAGGAAAAAAAAATTGAAAAGGGGGGTGCGACACGAGGACATCCCAGGGGATCACCCATCCTAGTACTACTCTCGCCCAAGCACGCTTAACTTCGGAGTTCTGATGGGATTCGGTGCCTTAGTACTTGTATGATCGTGCCCCTCATGTTCAGGGCACAATTCCTTTATGTGTTAACGGTTCACAGTCCCAGCCTAGAGAGATGGCCCACTCAAAAGGCCCAATGGGCTTAACGACAACCCATCCGCTTCAACAACGCAGCATCCTCGCAAGACGTGATATCGACGAATTGTAGGGCCCTCTAATGTCCCGCGAGTAACGTTGTCGTCCTTCTAATAGCTCACGACTCACGATCCGGGACGAGAAAACAGACGAAATGAAGAAAAGTGGCTGACAACTGATGAAAACATTCAATTTTGGCCCCCAAAAACGGGCACATCGAGCAGGCTGGCTGCCTCCATCGTAGAGCTCTCAGAGAGCTTTGCAACGGTATGATGTGCGCCGCGCAAGTCGTTACGGATCAAAAGTTATGGGCACCGGAGCGACGGAGACCTGGTCACAAGCCCTACGCCCTCAGTTTTTGGGTCTAGCCTCTACGTGAAGCGAAGTTGTCTTGCCCAAGGTGCCGTGGGATTCGGTAATAGAAATATGGTGGATAAAGTATCTTGACAACCCTAACCAGGGCAAAAAAATTTGAAAAGAGGGGTGCAACACGAGGATTTCCCAGGGAGTCACCCATCCTAGTACTACTCTCGCCCAAGCACGCTTAACTTCTGAGTTCTGTTGAGATCCGGTGTATTAGTGCTGGTATGATCGCACCCGTCATGTTGAGGGCAACATTCCTTTATGTGTTAACGGTTCACAGTCCCAGGCTAGAGAGATGGCCCATTATAAAGGCCCAATGGGCTTAACGACAACCCATCCGCTTCAACAACGCAGCATCCTCGCAAGACGCGTTATCGACGTGTTGTAGGTCCCTCTAATGTCCGGCGAGTAACATTGTCGTCCTTTTAATAGCTCACGACGTACGATCCGGGACGAAAAAATAGAGCAATAGAAGAAAAGTGGCCGAAAACTGATGAAAACATTCGATTTTGGGCTCAAAAAAGGGGCACAGCGAGCAAGCTGGCCGCCTCCGTCGTAGTGCTCTTGGAGAGCTTTCCAACGGTATGCTGTGCGCCGCGTAAGTCCTTACGAATCAAAAGTTATGGGCACCGGAGCGACGCAGACCTCGTCACGAACCCTACGCCCTCAGTTTGCAGGCCCAGCCTCTACGTGAAGCGAAGTTGTCTTGCCCAAGGTGTCGTGGGATTCGGTATTAGAAATTTGGTGGATAAAATATCTTGGCAACCCTAACCGGGGCAAAAAAAGATTGAAAGGGGGGGTGCAACACAAGGACTTCCCAAGGGGTCACCCATCCTAGTACTACTCTCGCCCATGCACGCTTAACTTCTGAGTTCTGATGGGATCCGGTGCATTAGTGCTGGTATGATCGCACCCGTCATGTTGAGGGTACAATTTCTTTATGTGTTAACGGTTCACAATCCCAACTTAGAGAAATGGCCCATTCAAAAGGCCCAATGGGCTTAACAACAACCCATCCACTTCAACAACGCAGCATCCTCGCAAAACGTGATATCGACTCGTTGTAGGGCCCTCTAATGTCCCGCGAGTAACATTGTTGTCCTTTTAATAGCTCACGACGTACGATCCGGGATGAAAAAACAGAGCAAAAGAAGAAAAGTAGCTGAAAACTGATGAAAACTTTCGATTTTATTCCCAAAAAAGGGCAAAGCTAGTAAGCTTGCTGCCTCCGTCGTAGAGCTCTCAGAGAGCTTTCCAACGGTATGCTGTGCGCCGCGTAAGTCCTTACGGATCAAAAGTTATGGGCACCAGAACGACGGAGACCTGGTCACGAGCCCTACACCCTCAGTTTGCGGGCCCAGCCTCTACGTGAACCGAAGTTGTCTTGCCCAAGGTGCCGTGGGATTCGGTAATAGAAATTTGGTGGATAAAGTATCTTGGGAATCCTAACCAGGGCAAAAAAAATTGAAAAGGGGGGGTGCAACACGAGGACTTCCTAGGGGGTCACCCATCCTAGTAGTACTATCGCCCAAGCACGCTTAACTTCGGAGTTCTGATGGGATCCGGTGTATTAGTGCGTGTATGATCGCACCCTTCATGTTGAGGGCACAATTCCTTTATTTGTTAACGCTTCACAGTCCCAGCCTAGAGAGATGGCCCATTCAGAAGGCCCAATGGGCTTAACGACAACCCATCCGTTTCAACAACGCAGCATCCTCGCAAGACGTGATATCGACACGTTGTAGGGCCCTCTAATGTCACGCGAGTAAAGTTGTCGTCCTTTTAATAGCTGACGACGTACGATACGGGACGAAAAAACAGAGCAAAATAAGAAAAGTAGCTGAAAACTGATGAAAACATTCGATTTTGGGCCCCAAAGACGGGCACAGCAAGCAGGTTGGCTGCCTCCGTCGTAGAGCTCTCACAGAGCTTTCCAACGGTGTACTGTGCACCGTGTAACTCCTTACGGATCAAAAGTTATGGGCACCGGAGCGACGGAGAACTAGTCACAAGCCCTGCGCCCTCGGTTTGCGGGCCCAACCTCTACGTCAAGCGAACTTGTCTAGCCCAAGTTGCCGTGGGATTCGATAATAGAAATGTGGTGGATAAAGTATCTTGGCATACCTAATGACGGCAAAAAAAATTGAAAAGGGAGGTGCAACACGAGGACTTCCTAGGGGGTCACCCATCCTAGTACTACTCTCGCCCAAGAACGCTTAACTTCGGAGTTCTGATGGGATCTGGTGTATTAGTACTGGTATGATCGCACCCATCATGTTGAGGGCACAATTCGTTTATGTGTTAACGGTTCACAGTTCCAGCCTAGAGAGATGGCCAATTCACAAGGCCCAATGGGCTTAACGATAACCCATCTGCTTCAACAACCCAGCATCCAAGCAAGATGTGATATTGACGCGTTGTAGGGCCCCCTAATGTCCCGCTAGTAAGGTTTTCGTCCTTTTAATACCTAACGACGTACGATCCGTGATGGAAAAACAGTGCAAAAGAAGAAAATTGGCCGAAAACTTATGAAAACATTCGATTTTGGGCACCAAAAATGGCCCAGAGAGCGAGCTAGCTGCCTCGGTCGTAGAGCTCTCGAAGAGCTTTGCAACGGTATGCTGTGTGCTGCGTAATTCCTTACGGATCAAAAGTTATGGGCACCGGAGCGACAGAGACCTCGTCACGAGCCCTACACCCTCAGTTTGCAGGCCCAGCCTCTACGTGAAGTGAAGTTGTCTTGCCCAAGGTGCCGTGGGATTTGGTAATAGAAATTTGGTGGACAACGTTTCTTGGCAACCCTAAACAGAGCAAAAAAAATTGAAAAGGGGGGTGCACCACGAGGTCTTCCCCCGGGGTTACCCATCCTACTACTACTCTCGCCCAAGCACGCTTAACTTCGGAGTTCTGATGGGATCCGGTGCATTAGTGCTGGTATGATCACATCCGTCTTGTTGAGGGCATAATTCCTTTATGTGTTAACGGTTCACAGTCCCAACCTAGAGAGATGGCCCATTCAAAAGGCCCAATGGGCTTAACGACAACCCATCTGCTTCAACAACGAAGCATCCTTACAAGACGTGATGTCGACTCGTTTTGGGCCCTCTGATGTCCTGCGAATAAGGTTGTCGTCCTTTTAATAGCTCACGACATATGATCCGGGACGGAAAAATAGAGCAAAAGAAGAAAAGTGGCCTGAAACTGATGAAAACGTTCGATATTGGGCTCCAAAAATGGGCACAGCGAGCATGCTGGATGCCCCCATTGTAGAGCTCTCAGAGAGCTTTGAATCGGTATGCTTTGCGCCGCGTAACACCTTACGGATCAAAAGTTATGGCCACCGAAGCGACGAAGACCTGGTCACAAACCCTACGCCCTCGGTCTGCTGGCCCAGCCTCTACGTGAAGTGAAGTTGTCTTGCCCAATGTTCCGTGGGATTCAGTAATAGAGATTTGGTGGATAAATTATCTTGGCAACCCTAACCAGCTCAAAAAAAATTGAAAAGGGGGTGCAACACGAGGACTTCCCAAGGGGTCACCCATCCTAGTACTACTCTCGCCCAAGCACGCTTAACTTCGGAGGTCTGATGGGATCCGGTGCATTAGTAATGGTATGATTGCACCCGTCATGTTGAGGGCACAATTCCTATATGTGTTAACGATTCACAGTCCCAACCTAGAGAAATGGCCTATTCAAAAGGCCCAATGAGCTTAACGACAACCCATCCGCTTCAACAACGCAGCATTCTCGCAAGACGTGATATCGACACGTTCTAGGGCCCTCTGATGCCCCGCGAGTCAGGTTGTCGTCCTTTTAACAGTTCACGACGTACGATCTGGGAAGGAAAAACAGAGCAAAAGTAGAAAAGTGGCTTGAAACTGATGAAAACGTTCGATTTTGGGCTCCAAAAACATGCATAGCGAGCAAGCTGGCAGCCCCCGTCGTAGAGCTCTCATAGAGCTTTGCATCGGTATGCTGTGTGTCACGTAACTCCGTACGGATAAAAAGTTATGGGCACCGGAACGACGGAGACCTGGTCACAAATTCTACGCCCTCGGTTTGCGGGCCCAGCGTCTACGTGAACCGAAGTTGTCTTGCCCAATGTTCCGCGGGATTCAGTAAGATAGATTTTGTGGATAAAGTTTCCTGGAAACCCTAACCAGGGCAAAAAAAATTGAAAACGCGGTGCAACACGAGGACTTCCCAGGGGGTCAACCATCCTAGTACTACTCTTGCCCAAGCACGCTTAACTTCGGTGTTCTGATGTGATCCGGTGCATTAGAGCTAGTATGATCTCACCCGTCATGTTGAGGACACAATTCCTATATGTGTTAACGGTTCACAATCCCAGCCTAGAGAGATGTCCCATTCACAAAGCCCAATGGGCTTAACGACAACCTATCCGCTTCAACAACGCAGCATGCTTGGAAGACGTGATATCGACACGTTGTAGGGCCCTCTGATGTCCCGCGAGTCAGGTTGTCATCCTTTTAACAGGTCATGACATACGATCCGCGACGGAAAAATAGAGCAAAAGAAGAAAAGTGGCCTGAAACTGATGAAAACGTTCGATTTTGGGCTCCAAAAAATAGGCATAGCGAGCATGTTGGCTACCCCCGTCGTAGAGCTCTCAAAGTTCTTTGCAACTCTATGCTGTGCGCCGCGTACCTCCTTACGGATCAAAAGTTATGGGCACCGGAGCAACATAGACCCGGTCACAAATCCTACGCCCTCGGTTTGCGGGCCCAACCTCTACGTGAAGCGAAGTTGTCTTGCCCAATGTTCTGTGGGATTAAGTAATAGAGATTTGGTGGATAAAGTATCTTGGCAACCCTAACCAGGGCAAAATAAATTGAAAAGGGTACAACACGAGGACTTCCCAAGGGGTCACCCATCCTAGTATTACTCTCGCCCAAGCACGCTTAACTTCGAAGTTCTGATGGGGTCCGGTGAATTAGTGCTGGTATGACCGCACCCGTCATGTTGAGGGCACAATTCCTTTATGTGTTAACTATTCACAGTGCCAGCCTAGAGAGATGACCCATTCAAAAGGCCCAATGGGCTTAACGACATCCATCCGCTTTAACAACGCAGCATTCTTGCAAGACATGATATCGACAAGTTGTAGGGCCCTCTAATGTCCCGTGAATCAGGTTGTCGTCCTTTTAAAAATTCACGACGTACGATTCGGGACGGAAAAACAGAGCAAAAGCAGAAAAGTGCCTTGAAACTGATGAAAACGTTCGATTTTGGGCTCCAAAAACGTGCACAGCGAGCAAGCTGGCTGCCCCCATCGTAGAGCTCTCAGAAAGCTTTGCATTGGTATGCTTTGTGCCGCGTAACTCCTTGCGGTTCAAAAGTTATGGGCACCGGAGCGACGGAGACCTGGTCACAAACCCTACGCCCTCGGTTTGCGGGCCCATCCTATACGTGAAGCGAAGTTGTCTTGCTCGATGTTCCATGGGATTCGGTAATAGGGATTTGGTGGATAAAGTATCTTGGCATCCCAAACCGGAGCAAAAAAATTGAAAAAGGGGGTGCAACACGAGGACTTCCCAGGGGGTCACCCATACTCTCGCCTAAGCACGCTTAACTTCGGAGTTTTGATGGGATCCAGTGCATTAGTGCTGGCATGATCGCACCCGTCATGTTGATGGCACAATTCCTTTATGTGTTAAATAATCACAGTTCCAGCCTAGAGAGATGGCCCATTCAAAAGGCCCAATGGGCTTAACGACAACCTATCCGCTTCAACAACGCAGCATGCTTTTAAGATGTGATATCGACACGTTGTAGGGCCCTCTAATGTCCCGCGATTCAGATTGTCGTCCTTTTAACAATTCACGACGAACGATCCGGGAAGGAAAAACAGAGCGAAAGAAGAAAAGTGGCCTGAAACTGATTAAAACTTTCGATTTTTGGATCCAAAAATGGGCAAAGCGAGCATGCTGGTTGCCCACGTCGTAGAGCTCTTAGAGAGCTTCGTAACGGTATGCTGTGCGCCGCGTAACTCCATACGGATCAAAAGTTATGGGCACCAGAGCGACGGAGACATGGTCACAAACCCTACGCCCTCGATTTGCAGGCCCAGCCTCTACGTGAAACGAAGTTTTCTTGCCCAATGTTCCGTGAGATTCAGTAATAGAGATTTGGTGAATAAAGTATCTTGGCAACCCTAACCAGGGCAAAAAAAATTGAAAAGGGGGTGCAACACGAGGACTTCACAGGGCCTCACCCATCCTAGTACTACTCTCGCCCAAGCACGCAAAACTTCGAAGATCTGATGGGATCCGGTGCATTAGTGCTGGTATGATCGCACTCGTCATGTTGACGGCACAATTCCTATATGTGTTAACGGTTCACAGTCCCTGCCTAGAGAGATGGCCCATTCAAAAGGCCCAATGGGCTTAATGACAACCCATCCTCTTCAACAACGTAGCATGCTTTTAAGACGTGATATCGACACGTTGTAGGGCCCTCTAATGTCCCGCGATTCAGGTTGTCGTCCTTTTAACAATTCACGACTTACGATCCGGGACGGAAAAACAGAGCGAAAGAAGAAAAGTGGCCTGAAACTGATTAAAACTTTCGATTTTGAGATCCAAAAATGGGCAAAGCGAGCATGCTGGTTGCCCCTGTCGTAGAGCTCTTAGAGAGCTTCGCAACGGTATGCTGTGCGCCGCGTAACTCCATACGGATCAAAAGTTATGGGCACCAGAGTGACGGAGACATGGTCACAAACCCTACGCCCACGGTTTCCAGGCCTAGCTTCTACGTGAAACGAAGTTCTCTAGTCCAATGTTCCGTGGGATTCAGTAATAGAGATTTGGTGGATAAAGTATCTTGGCAACCCTAACCAGGGCAAAAAAAATTGAAAAGGGGGTGCAACACGAGGACTTCCCAGGGGGTCACCCATCCTAGTACTACTCTCGCCCAAGCACGCTTAACTTCGGAGTTCTGATGGGATCCGGTGCATTAGTGCTGGTATGATCGTACCCGTCATGTTGAGGGCACAATTCCTATATGTGTTAACGGTTCACAGTCCCAGCCTAGAGAGATGGCCCATTCAAAAGGCCCAATGGGCTTAACGATAACCCATCCTCTACAACAATGCAGCATACTTGCAAGACGTGATATCGACACATTGTAGGGCCCTCTGATGTCCCGCAAGTCAAGTTGTGATCCTTTCAAAAGTTCACGACGTACGATCCGGGATGGAAAAACATAGCAAAATAAGAAAAGTGGCCTGAAACAGATGAAGGCGTACGATTTTGGGCTCCAGAAAGGGGCACGGCGAGCATGCTCGCTGCCCCCGTCGTAGAGCTCTCAGAAAGCTTTGCAACGGTATGCTATGCGCCGCGTAACTCCTTACGGATCAAAAGTTATGGGCACCGGAGCGTCGGAGACCTGGTCACAAACCCTACGCCCTCGATTTGCTGGCCCAGCCTCTACGTGAAATGAAGTTGTCTTGCCCAATGTTCCGTGGGATTCAGTAATAGAGATTTGGTGGATAAAGTATCTTGGCAACCCTAACCAGTGCAAAAAAAATTGAAAATGGGGTGCAACACGAGGACTCCCCAGGGTGTCACCCATCTTAGTACTACTATCGCCCAAGCATGCTTAACTTCGGTGTTTTGATGGGATCCGGTGCATTAGTGCTGGTATGATCGCACCCGTCATGTTGAGGGCACAATTCCTATATGTGTTAACACTTCACAGTCCCAGCCTAGATAGATGGCCTATTCAAAAAGGCCCAATGGGCTTAATGACAACCCATCCGCTTCAATAACGCAGCATCCTCGCATGATGTGATATCGACACGTTGTAGAGCCCTCTGATTTCCCGCGAGTCAGGTTCTCATCCTTTTAACTATTCACGACGTACGATCCGGGATGGAAAAACAGACCAAAAGAAGAAAAGTGGCCTGAAACAGATGAAAACGTCTGATTTTGGGCTCTAAAAAGGGCACAGCGAGCAAGCTGGCTGCCCCCGTCGTAGAGCTTTTAGAGAACTTTACAACGGTATGCTGTGCGCTGCATAACTCCTTACAGATCAAAAGTTATGGGCACCGGAGCGACGGAGACCTGGTCACAAACCCTACGCCCTCGGTTTGCTGGCCCTGCCTCTACGTGAAGCAAAGTTGTCTTGCCCAATGTTCCGTGGGAATCGGTAATAGAGATTTGGTGGATAAAGTATCTTGGCAACCCTAACCAGGGCAAAAAAAATTGAAAAGGGGGTGCAGGACGAGGACTTCCCAAGGGGTCACCCATCCTAGTACTACTTTCGCCCAAGCACGCTTAACTTCGGCGTTCTGATGTGATCTGGTGCATTAGTGCTGGTATGAACACACCCGTCATGTTTAGGGCACAATTCCTTTATTTGTTAACTGTTCACAGTCCCAGCCTAGAGAGATGGCCCATTCAAAAGGCCCAATGGGCTTAACGACAACCCATCCGCTTCAACAACGCAGCATGCATGCAAGACGTGATATCGACAAGTTGTAGGGTCCTTTGATGTCCCGCGAGTTAGGTTGTCGACCTTTTAACAGTTCACGACGTACAATCCGAGAAGGAAAAATAGAGCAAAAGAAGAAAAGTGGCTTGAAAATGATGAAAATGTTCAATTTTGGGGTCCAAAAATAGGCACAGCGAGCAAGCTGGCTGCACCCGTCGTAGAGCTATTAGAGAGCTTTGCAACAGTATGTTGTGCGCCACGTAACGCCTTACAGATCAAAAGTTATGGGCACCAGAGCAACGAAGACCTGGTCACAAACCCTTCACCCTCGGTTTGCGGGCCCAGCCTCTACGTGAAGCGAAGTTGTCTAGCCCAATGTTCCGTGGGATTCAGTAATAGAGATTTGATGGATAAAGTATCTTGGCAACCTTAACCAGGGCAAAAAAAATTGAAAAGGGGGTGCAACACGAGGACTTCGCAAGGGGTCACCCATCCTAGTACTACTCTCGCCCAAGCACGCTTAACTTCGGAGTTCTGATGGGATCCGGTGCAATAGTGCCGGTATGATCGCACCCGACATGTTGAGGGCACAATTCCTTTATGTGTTAACTGTTCACAGTCCCAGCCTAGAGAGATGGCCCATTCAAAACGCCCAATGGGCTTAACGACAACCCATCCGCTTCAACAACGTAGCATGCTTCCAAGACGTGATATCGACACGTTGTAGGGCCCTCTGATGTCCCGCGAGTCAGGTTGTGGTCCTTTTAACAGTTCACGACTTACGATTCGGGATGGAAAAACAGAGCAAAAGTAGAAAAGTGGCTTGAAACTGATGAAAACGTTCGATTTTAGGCTCCAAAAACGTGCACAGCGAGCAAGCTGGCTGCCCCCGTCGTAGAGCTCTCAGAAAGCTTTGCATCGGTATGCTTTGTGGCGCGTAACACCTTACGGATCAAAAGTTATTGGCACCGGAGCGACGGAGACCTAGTCACAAACCCTACGCCCTCAGTTTGCGGGCCCAGCCTCTATGTGAAGCGAAGTTGTCTTGCCCAATGTTCCGTGGGATTCAGTAATAGAGATTTGGTGGATAAAGTATCGTGGCAACCCTAACCATGGCAAAAAAAATTGAAACGGGGGTGCAACACGAGGACTTCCCAGGGCGTCACCCATCCTAGTACTACTCTCGCCCAAGCATGCTTAACTTCGGAGTTCTTATGGGATCCGGGGCATTAGTGCCGGTATGATCGCACCCGTCATGTAGAGGGCACAATTCCTTTATGTGTTAAATAATCACAGTCCTAGCCTAGAGAGATGGCCCATTCAAAAGGCCCAATGGGCTTAACAACAACCCATCCGCTTCAACAACGCAGCATGCTTTTAAGACGTGATATCAACACGTTGTAGGGCCCTCTGATGTCCCGCGAGTCAGGTTGTCGTCCTTTTAACAGCTCACGACGTACGATCCGGGACAGAAAAACAGAGCGAAAGAAGAAAAGTGGCCTGAAACTGATGAAAACTTTCGATTTTGGGATCCAAAAATGGGCAAAGAGAGCGTGCTGGTTGCCCCCGTCGTAGAGCTCTTAGAGAGCCTCGCAACGGTATGTTGTGCGCGGCATAACTCCTTACGGATCAAAAGTTATGGGACCAGAGCGACGGAGACTTGGTCACAAACCCTACGCCCTCAGTTTGCAGGCCTAGCCTCTACGTGAAACGAAGTTTTCTTGCCCAATTTTCCGTGAGATTCAGTAATAGAGATTTGGTGGATAAAGGATCTTGGCAACCCTAACCAGGGCAAAAAAAATTTAAAAGGGGGTGCAACAAGAGGACTTCCCAGGGGCTCACCCATCCTAGTACTACTCTCGCCCAAGCACGCTTAACATCGGAGATGTGATGGGATCCAGTGCATTAGTGCTGGTATGATCGCACCAGTCATGTTGAGGGTACAATTCTTATATGTGTTAACGGTTCACAGTGCCAGCCTAGAGAGATGGCCCATTCAAAAGGCCCAATGGGCTTAACGACAACCCATCCGCTTCAACAACGCAACATCCTCGCAAGACGTGATATCGACACGTTGTAAGGCCCTTTGATGTCCCGCGAGTCAAGTTGTCGTCCTTTTAACAGCTAACGACGTACGATCCGGGACGGAAAAATAGAGCAAAAGAACAAAAGTGGCCTGAAACTGATGAAAACGTTCAATTTTGGGCTCCAAAAATGGGCAAAGCGAGCATGCTGGCTGCCCTCGTCGTAGACCTCTTAGAGAGCTTTGTAACGGTATGCTGTGCGCCGCGTAATTGCTTACGGATCAAAAGTTATGGGCACCGGAGCGACGGAGACCTAGTCACAAACCCTACGCCCTCGGTTTGCGGGCCCAGCCTTTACGTGAAGCGAAGTTGTCTTGCCCAATGTTCCGAGGGATTTCGTAATAGAGATTTGGTGGATAAAGTATCTTGGAACCCCTAACCAAGGCAAAAAAAATTGAAAAGGGCGTGCAACACGAGGCCTTCCCAGGGGGCCACCCATCCTAGTACTACTTTGGCCCAAGCACGTTTAACTTCGGAGTTCTGATGGGATCCGTTGCATTAGTGCTGGTATGATCGCACCCGTCATGTTGAGGGCACAATTCATTTATGTGTTAACTAATCACTGTCCCAGCCAAGAGAGATGGTCCATTCAAAAGGCCCAATGGGCTTAACAGCAACCCATCCGCTTCAACAACGCAGCATGCTTGCAAGATGTGATATCGACACGTTGTAGGGCCCTCTGATGTCCCGCGAGTCAGGTTGTCGTCCTTCTAACAGTTCACGACGTACGATCCGGGACGAAAAAACAGAGCAAAAGAAGAAAAGTTGCCTGAAATTGCTGACAACGTTCGATTTTGGGCTCCAAAAATGGGCACATCGAGCATGTTGGCTGCCCGCGTCGTAGAGCTCTCAGAGAGCTTTGCAACGGTATGCTGTGCGCCGCGTAACTCGTTACGGATCAAAAGTTATGGGCACCAGAGTGACGGAGACCTGGTCACAAACCCTATGCCAGCCTCTACGTGAAGCGAAGTTGTCTTGCCCAATTTTCCATGGTATTCAATAATAGAGATTTGGTGGATAAAGTATCTTCGCAACCCTAACCAGGGCAAAAAAAATTAAAAAGGGGGTACAACACGAGGATTTCCCAGGGGGTCACCCATTCTAGTACTACTCTCGCCCAAGCGCGCTTAACTTCGGAGTTCTGATGGGATACGGTGCATTGGTGCTGGTATGATCGCACTCGTCAGGTTGAGAACACAATTCCTTATTGTGTTAACTGTTCACAGTCCCAGCCTAGAGAGATGGCCCATTCAAAATGCCCTATGGGCTTAACGACAACCCATCCGCTTCAACAATGCAGCGTGCTTGTAAGACGTGATATCGTCACGTTGTAGGGCCCTCTGATGTCCTGCGAGTCAGGTTGCCATCCTTTTAACAGTTCACGACGTACGATCCGGGACGGCAAAACAGAGAAAAAGAAGAAAAGTGGCCAAAAACTGATGAAAATGTTAGATTTTGGTCTCCAAAAATGGGCACAGCGAGCAAGCTGGCTGCTCCCGTCGTAGAGCTCTTAGAGAGCTTTGCAACGGTATGCTGTGCACCGCGTAACTCCTTACGGATCAAAAGTTATAGGCACCGGAGCGACGGAGACCTAGTCACAAGCCCTACGCCCTCGGTTTGCGGGCCCAGCCTCTATGGGAAGTGGAGTTGTCTTGCCCAATGTTCCATGGGATTCAGTAATAGAAATCTCATGGATAAAGTATCTTGGCATCCCTAACCAAGACAAAAAAAATTGAAAAGGGGGTGCAACACGAGGACTTCCCAAGGGCTCACCCATCCTAGTACTACTCTCGCCCAAGCACGCTTAACTTCGGAGTTCTAATGGGATCCGATGCATTAGTGCTGGTATGATCGCACCCGTCATGTTGAGGACACAATTCCTTTATGTTTTAACGGTTCAAAGTCCCAGCCTAGAGAGATGGCCCATTCAAAAGGCCCAATGGGCTTAACGACAACCCATCCACTTCATCAACGCAGCATCCTTGCCAGACGTGATATCGACACGTTGTAGGGCCCTTTGATGTTCCGCGAGTCAGGTTGTCGTCCTTTTAACAGTTCACGACGTACGATCCGGGATGAAAAAATAGAGCAAAAGAAGAAAAGTGGCATGAAACTGGCGAAAATGTTCGATTTTGGGCTCCGAAAACGGGCACAACGAGCAAGCTGGCTGCCCCCGTCGTAGAGCTTCCAGAGAGATTTTCAACGGTATGTTGTGTGTCGCGTAACTCCTTACGGATCAAAAGTTATGGGCACCGAAGAGACGGAGACCTGGTCACAAAACCTATGCCCTCGGTTTGCTTGCCCAACCGTTATGTGAAGCGAAGTTGTCTTGTCCAATGTTCCGGGGGATTCAGTAATAGTGATTTGGTGGATAAAGTATCTTGGCAACCCTAACCAGGGCAAAAAAAATTGAAAAGGTGGTGCAACACGAGGACTTCCCAGGTGGTGACCCATCCTAGTACTGCTCCTACCCAAGCACGCTTAACTTCGGAGTTCTGATGGGATCCGGTGCATTAGTGCTGGTATGATAGCACCCGTCATGTTGGAGGCACAATTCCTTTATGTGTTAACTGTTCACAGTCCCAGCCTAGAGAGATGGCCCATTCAAAAGGCCCAATGGGTTTAACGACAACCCATCCGCTTCAACAACGCAGCATGCTTGCAAGACGTGATATCGACACGTTGTAGAGCCCTCTGATGTCCCGCGAGTCAGGTTGTCATCCTTTTAACAGTTCACGACGTACGATCCTGGATGGAAAAACATAGCAAAAGAAGAAAAACGGCCTGAAACTGATGAAAAGGTTCGATTTTGGGCACCAAAAAGGGGAACAGCGAGCAGATGGATGCCCCGTCGTGGAGCTCTTAGAGAGCTTTGCAACGGTATGTTGTGCACCTCGTAACTCCTTACGGATCAAAAGTTATAGGCATCGGAGCGACGGAGACCTGGTCACAAACCCTACGCCCTCAGTTTGCGGGCCCAGCCTCTACGTGAAGCGAAGTTGTCTTGCCCAATGTTCCGTGGGATTCAGTAATAGAGATTTGGTGGATAAAGTATCTTGGCAACCATAACCAGGGCAAAAAAAATTGAAAAGGGGGTGTAGCACGAGGACTTCGCATGGGGTCACCCATCCTAATGCTACTCTCGCCCAAGCATGCTTAACTTCGGAGTTCTGATGGGATCCGGTGCATTAGTGCTGGTGTGATCGCACCCATCATGTTGAGGGCACAATTCCTATATGTGTTAACGGTGCACAGTCCCAGCCTAGGGAGATGGCCTATTCAAAAGGCCCAATGGGCTTAACGACAACACATCTGCTTCAACAACGCAGCATCCTCGCAAGACGTTATATCGACACATTGTAGGGCCCTCTGACGTCCCGTGAGTCAGGTTGTCGTCCTTTTAACAGTTCACAACGTATGATCCGGGAAGAAAAAATAGAGTAAAAGAAGAAAAGTGGCCTGAAACTGATGAAAACGTTCGATTTTGGGATCCCAAAATGGGCACAGCGAGCAAGCTGGCTGCCCCCGTCGTAGAGGTCTCAGAGAGCTTTGCAATGGTATGCTGTGCGCCGCGTAACTTCTTACGGATCAAAAGTTATGGGCACCGGGGCAAAGGAGACCTGTTCACAAACCCTATGCCCGCGGTTTGCGAGCCCAGCCTCTACGTTAACCGAATTTGTCTTTCCCAATGTTCCGTGGGATTCAGTAATAGAGATTTGGTGGATAAAGTATCTTGGCAACCCTAACCAGGGCAAAAAAAATTGAAAAGGTGGTGCAACACGAGGACTTCCCAGGGGGTCACCAACCTTACACTACTCTCGCCCAAGCACGCTTAACTTCGGAGTTCTGATGGGATCCGGTGTATTAGTGCTGGTATGATTGCACCCGTCATGTTGAGGGCACAATTCTTATATATGTTAACGGTTCACAGTCCCAGCCTAGAAAGATGGCCCATTCAAAAGGCCCAATACGCTTAACGACAACCCATCCGCTTCAACAACGCAGCATCCTCGCAGGACGTGATATCAACATAATGTAGGGCCCTTTGATATCCCGCGAGTCAGATTGTCATCCTTTTAACTCTTCACGACATACGATCCTAGACGGAAAAACAGGGCAAAAGAAGAAAAGTGGCCTGAAACTGATGAAAACGTTCGACTTTGGGCTCCAAAAATGGGCAAAGCGAGCAAGCTGGCTGCCGCCGTCGTAGAGCTCTCATTGAGATTTGCAACGGTATGCTGTGCGCCGCGAAACTCCTTACGGATCAAAAGTTATGGGCACCGGAGCGACAGAGACCTGGTCACAAACCCTACGCCCTCTGTTTGCGGGCCCAGCCTCTACGTGAAGTGAAGTTGTCTTGCCCAATGTTCTGTGGGATTTGGTAAAAGAGATTTGGTGGATAAAGTATCTTGGCAACCCAAACCAAGGCAAAAAAAATTGAAAAGGGGGTGCAACACGAGGACTTCCCAAGGGGTGACCCATCCTAGTACTACTCTAGCCCAAGCACGCTTAACTTCAAAGTTTTGATGGGATCCGGTGCATTAGTGATGGTATGATCGAACCCGTCATGATGAGGGCACGATTCCTTTATCTGTTAACTGTTTACAGTCCCAGCCTAGAGAGATGGCCCATTCAAAAGGCCCAATGGGCTTAACGACAACCCATCCGCTTCAACAACGCAACATGGTTGCAAGACGTGATATCGACAAGTTGTAGGGCCCTCTGATGTCCCGCGAGTCAGGATGTCTTCCTTTTAACAGTTCACGATGTACGATTCGGGATGAAAAAGCATAGCAAAAGAAGAAAAGTGGCTGAAACTGATGAAAACGTTCGATTTTGGGCTCCAAAAAGGGGCACAGCAAGCAAGCTAGCTGCCCCCGTCGTAGAGCTCTCGGTTCATCTGGCCCAACCTCTACGTGAAGCGAAGTTGTCATGCCCAATGTTCCGTGGGATTCAGTAATAGAGATTTGGTGGATAAAGAATCTTGGCAACCCTAACCAGGGCAAAAAAAATTGAAAAGGGGGTGCAACACGAGGACTTCCCAAGGGGTCACCCATCCTAGTACTACTATCGCCCAATCACGCTTAACTTCGGAGTTCTGATGGCATCTGGTGCATTAGTGTGGTATGATCACACCTGTCATGTTGAGGGCACAATTCCTATATGCGTTAACGGTTCACAGTCCCAGCCTAGAGAGATGGCCCATTCAAAAGGCCCAATGGGCTTAACGACAACCCATCTGCTTCAACAACGGAGCATCCTCACAAGACGTGATATCAACACGTTGTAGGGCCCTCTGATGTCCCGCGAGTCAGGTTGTCGGCCTTTTAACAGATCACGATGTATGATCCAGGACAAAAAAACAGGACAAAAGTATAAAAGCGGCATGAAACTGATGAAAACGTTCGATTTTGGGCTCCAAAAAGGGCACAGCGAGTAAGCTGTTGCCTCTGTCGTGGAGCTCTTAGAGAGCTTTACAACGGTATGCTGTGCACCGCGTAACTTCTTACGGATCAAAAGTTCTGGGCACCGGAGTGACGGAGACCTGGTCACAAACCCTACGCCCTCGGTTTATAGGGCCCAGCCTCTATGTGAAGCGAAGTTGTCTTGCCCAATGTTCCATGCGAATCAGTAAGAGAGATTTGGTGGATAAAGTATCTTGGCAACCCTAACCAGGGCAAAAAAAATTGAAAAGGGGGTGCAACACGAGGACTTCCCAGTGGGTCACCCATCCTAGTACTACTCTCGCCCAAGCACGCTTAACTTCGTAGTTCTGATGGGATCCGGTGCATTAGTGCTGGTATGATCGTACCCGTCATGTTGCGGGCACAATTCCTATATGTTTACGATTCACAAACCCAGCCTAGAGAGATGGCCGATTCAAAAGGCCCAATGGGCTTAACGACAACCCATCCGTTTAAAAAACGTAGCATCCTCGCAGGACGTGATATCAATATATTGTAGGGCCCTCTGATGTCCCGCGAGTCAGGTTGTCGACCTTTTAACTATTTGCAATGTAAGATCCTGGACGGAAAAACAGAGCAAAAGTAGAAAAACTGCCTGAAACTGATGAAAACGTTCAATTTTTGGCACCAAAAAGGTCACAACGAGCAAGATGGCTGCCCCCGTCATAGAGCTCTCAGAGAGCACTGCAATGGTATGCTGTGTGCCTCGTAACTCCTTACGAATCAAAAGTTATGGGCACCGGAGTGACGGAGACCTGGTCACAAACCCTACGCCCTCGGTTTATAGGGCCCAGCCTCTACGTGAAGCGAAGTTGTCTTGCCCAATGTTCCATGCGAATTAGTAATAGAGATTTGTTGGATAAAGTATCTTGGCAACCCTAACTAGGGCAAAAAAAATTGAAAAGGGGGTGCAACACGAGGACTTCCCAGTGGGTCACCCATCCTAGTACTACTCTCGCCCAAGCACGCTTAACTTCGGAGTTCTGATGGGATCCGTTGCATTAGTGCTGGTATGATCGCACCCGTCATGTTGAGGGCACAATTCCTATATGTGTTAACGGTTCCCAGTCCCAGCCTAGAGAGATGGCCCATTCAAAAGGCCTAATAGGCTTAACGACAACCCATCCGCTTCAACAACGCAGCAACCTCGGAAGACGTTATATCAACACTTTGTAGGGCCCTCTGACGTCCCGCGAGTTAGGTTGTCATCCTTTTAACAGTTCACAACGTATGGTCTGGGACGGAAAAACAGAGCAAAAGAAGAAAAGTGGCCTGAAACTGATGAAAACGTTCGATTTTGAGATCCAAAACGGGGCGCAGCGAGCAAGCTAGCTGGCCCCGTCGTAGAGGTCTCAAAGAGCATTGCAACGGTATGTTGTGCGCCGCGTAACTCCCTACGGATCAAAAGTTATGGGCACCGAAGCAACGGAGACTTGGTCACAAACCCTACGTCCTCGGTTTGCGGGCCCAGCCCCTACGTGAAGCGAAGTTGTCTTGCCCAATGTTCCGTGGGATTCAGTAATAGAGATTTGGTGGATAAAGTATCTTGGCAACCCAAACCAGGGCAAAACAAATTGAAAAGGGGGTGCACCACGAGGACTTCCCAGGGGGTCACCCATCCTTGCATTACACTCGCCCAAGCACGCTTAACTTCGGAGTTCTGATAGGATCCAGCGCATTAGTGCTGGTATGATCGTACACGTCAAGTTGAGGGCACAATTCCTATATGTGTTAACGGTTCACAGTCCCAGTCTAGAGAGATGGCCCATTCAAAAGGCCCAATGGGCTTAACGACAACCCATCAACTTCAACAATGAAGCATCCTCGCAGGACGTGATATCAACACATTGTAGGGCCCTCTGATGTCCCGCGAGTCAGGTTGTCGTCCTTTTAATAGCTCACGACATACGATCCCGGACGGAAAAATAGAGCAAAAGAAGAAAAGCGTCCTGAAACTGATGAAAACGATAGATTTTGAGTGCCAAAAACGGGCACAACGAGCAAGCTGGCTGCCCCCGTCGTAGAGGTCTCAGAGAGCTTTGCAATGGTATGCTGTGCGCCGCGTAACTCCTTACACATCAAAAGTTATGGGCACCGGAGCGACGGAGACCTGGTCACAAACCTTACGCCCTTGGTTTGCATGCCCAGCCTCTACGTGAAACGAAGTTGTCTTGCCCAATGTTCCGTGGGATTCAGTAATAAAGATTTCGTGGATAAAGTATCTTGGCAACTCTAACCAGGGCAAAAAATATTGAAAAGGGGGTGCAACACGAGGACTTCCCAAGTGGTCACCCATCCTTGTACTACACTCACCCAAGCACGCTTAACTTCGAAGTTCTGATGGGATCCAGTACGTTTGTGCTAGAATGATCGAACCTGTCATGATGAGGGAACAATTCCTTTATGTGTTAACTGTTCACAATCCCAGCCTAGAGAGATGGCCCATTCAAAAGGCCCAATGGGCTTAATGACAACCCGTCCACTTCAACAACGCAGCATGCTTGGAAGACGTGATATCGACAAGTCGTAGGGCCCTCTGATGTCCCGCGAGTCAGGTTGTATCCTTTTAACAGTTCACGACGTATGATCCGGGATGGAAAAACAGAGCAAAAGAAGAAAAGTGGCCTGAAACTGATGAAAACGTTCGATTTTGGGATCCAAAAAGGGGCACAGCAAGCATGCTAGCCGCCCCTGTCGTAGAGCACTTAGAGAGCTTTGTAAAAGTATGCTGTGCGCCGCGTAACTCATTACGGATCAAAAGTTATGGGCACAGGAGCGACGGAGACCTGGTCACAAACCCAACGCCCTTGGTTTATCAGGCCCAGCCTTTACGTGAAGCGAAGTTGTCTTGCCCAATATTCCGTGGGACTCAGTAATAGAGATTTGGTGGATAAAGTATCTTGGCAACCCTAACCAGGGCAAAAAAAATTGAAAAGGGGGTGCAACACGAGGACTTCTCTGGGGGTGACCCAGCCTAGTACTACTCTCGCCCAAGCACGCTTAACTTCGGAGTTCTGATGGGATCCGGTGCATTAGTGCTGGTATGATCATACCCGTCATGTTGAGGGCTCAATTCCTATATGTGTTAACGGTTCACAGTCCCAGCCTAGGGAGATGGCCCATTCAAAACGCCCAATGGGCTTAACGACAACCCATCCGTTTAAAAAACGTAGCATCCTCGCAGGACGTGATATCAATATATTGTAGGGCCCTCTGATGTCCCGCGAGTCAGGTTGTCGACCTTTTAACAGTTCACGACGTACCATCCTGGATGAAAAAACAGAGCAAATGAAGAAAAGTGGCCTAAAACTCATGAAAACGTTTGATTTTGTGCACCAAAAAGGGCACAACGAGCAAACTGGATGCCCCCATCGCAGAGCTCTCAGACAGCTTTGCAACGGGATGCTGTGTGCCGCGTAACGCCTTACGGATCAAAAGTTATGGGCACCGGAGTGACGTAGACCAGGTCACAAACCCTACGCCCTCGGTTTATCGGTCCCAGCCTCTACATGGAGTGAAGTTGTCTTGCCCAATGTTCCGTGGGATTCAATAATAGAGATTTGGTGGATAAAGTATCTTGGCAACCCTAACCAGCGTAAAAAAAATTGAAAAGGGGGTGCAACACGAGGACTTCCCAGGGGGTCACCCATCCTAGTACTACTCTCGCCCAAGCACGCTAAAGTTTAGAGTTCTGAAGGGATCCGGTGCATTAGTGCTGGTATAATCGCACCCGTCATATTGAGGGCACAATTCCTATATGTGTTAACGGTTCACAAACCCAGCCTAGAGAGATGGCCCATTCAAAAAGCCCAATGGGCTTAACGACAACCCATCCGCTTCAACAACGCAGCATTCTCGCAAGATGTTATATCGACACGTTGTAGGGCCCAGTGATGTCCCACGAATTAGGTTCTCATCCTTTTAACAGTTCATGACGTGCAATCCGGGACGAAAAAATAGGGCAAAAGAAGAAAAGTGGCCAGAAATTGATGAAAACGTTCGATTTTGGGCTCAAAAAAGGGGCACAGCGTGCAAGCTGGCTGCCCCCGTCGTAGAGCTCTCAGAGAGCTTTTCAATGGCAAGCTGTGCGCCGCGTAACTCCTTAAGGATCAAATGTTACGGGCACCGGAGCGACGGAGACTTGGTCACAAGCCCTACGCCCTCGGTTTGCCGGCCCAGCCTCTACGTGAAGTGAACTTGTCTTGCCCAATGTTTCGTGGGATTCGGTAATAGAGATTTGGTGGATAAAGTATCTTGGCAACCCTAACCAGGGCAAAAAAAATTGAAAAGGGGGTGCAAAACGAGGACTTCCCAAGGCGTCACCCATCCTTGCATTACGCTCGCCCAAGAACGCTGAACTACGGAGCTATGATGGGATTCCGGTGCATTAGTGCTGGTATGATCGAACCCGTCATGTTGAGGGCACAATTCCTATATGTGTTAACAGGTCACAGTCCCAGCCTAGAGAGATGGCCCATTCAAAAGGCCCAAAGGGCTTAACGACAAACCATCGGCTTCAACAACGCAGCATGCTCGCAGGACGTGATATCAACACAATGTAGGGCCTTCTGATGTCCCGCGAGTCAGGTTTTCGTCCTTTTAACAATTCACGACGTACGATCCTGGATGGAAAAATAGAGCAAAAGAAGAAAAGCGTCCAGAAACTTATGAAAACGTTCGAATTTGGACACCAAAAAGGGGCACAGCTCGAAAGCTGGCTGCCCCCGTCGTAGAGCTCCCAGAGAGCTTTGCAACGGTATGATGTGCACCGCGTAACTCCTTAAGGAACAAAAGTTATGGGCGCCGGAGCGACGGAGACCTGGTCATAAACACTACGCCCTCGGTTTGCGGGCCCAGCCTCTACGTGAAGTGAAGTTGTCTTGCCCAATGTTCTGTGGGATTCAGTAATAGAGATTTGGTGGATAAAGTATCCTGGCATCCCTAACCAGGGAAAAAAAATTTGAAAAGGGTGTGCAACACGAGGACTTCCCATGTGGTCATCCATCCTAGTACTTCTCTCGCCCAAGCACGCTTAACTTCGGAGTTCTTATGGGATCCGGTGCATTAGTGCTGGTATGATCTCACCCGTCATGTTGAGGGCACAATTCCTTTTTGTTTTAACTGTTCATAGTCCCAGCCTAGAGAGTTGGTCCATTCAAAAGGCCCAATGGGGTTAACGGCAACCCGTCCGCTTCAACAACGCAGCATGCTTGGAAGATGTGATATCGACACATTGTAGGGCCCTCTGATGTCCCACAAGTCAGGTTGTCGTCGTTTTAACAGTTCACGACGTACAATCCGGGATGAAAAAACATAGCAAAAGAAGAAAAGTGGCCTCAAACTAATGAAAACGTTCAATTTTGGTCTCCTAAAAGGGGCATAGCGAGCATGCTAGCTACCCCTGTCGTAGAGCTCTCAGAGAGCTTTCCAACTGTATGCTGTGCGCTGCGTAACTCATTACGGATCAAAAGTTATGGGCACCGGAGCGACGGAGACCATGTCACAAACCCTACGCCCTCGGTTTATCGGGCCCAGCTTCTGCGTTAAGCGAAGTTGTCTTGCCCAATGTTCCGTGTGACTCAGTAATAGAGATTTGGTGGATAAAGTATCTTGGCAACCCTAACCAGGGCAAAAAAAATTGAAAATGGGGTGCAACACGAGGACTTCCCAGGAGGTAAACCATCCTAGTACTACTCTCGCCCAAGCACACTTCAGTTCGGAGTTCTGATGGGATCCTGTGGATTAGTGCTGGTATGATCACACCCGTCATGTTGAGGGCACAATTCCTCTATGTGTTGACTGTTCACAGTCCCAGCCTAGAGAGATGGCCCATTCAAAAGGCCCAATGGGCTTAACGACAGCCCATCCGCTTCAACAATGCAGCATGCTTGTAAGACGTGATATCGACACGTTGTAGGGCCCTCTGATGTCCCGCGAGTCAGGTTGTCGTCCTTTTAACAGTTCACGACGTACGATCCGGGATGGAAAAACAGAGCAAAATAAGAAAAGTGGCTTGAAACTGATGAAAACGTTTGATTTTGGGCTCCAAAAACGGGCACAGAGAGCATGCTGGCTGCCCCCGTCCAAGTGGTCTCAGAGAGCTTTGAAACGGTATGCTCTGCGACGCGTAACTCCTTACGGATCAAAAGTTATGGGCACCGGAGCGACGGAGACCTGGTCGCAAACCCTACGCCCTTGGTTTATTGGGCCCAGCCTCTACGTGAAGCGAAGTTGGCTCTCCCAATGTTCCGTGGGATTCAGTAATAGAGATTTGCTGGATAAAGTATCTTGGCAACCCTAACCTGGGAAAAAAAAATTGAAAAGGGGGTGCAACACGAGGACTTCCCAAGGGGTCAACCACCCTAGTACTACTCTCGCCCGAGCACGCTTAACTTCGGAGTTCTGATGGGATCCGGTGCATTAGTGCTGGTTTGATCGCACCCGTCATGTTGAGGGCACAATTCCTATATGTGTTAACGGTTCATAAACCCAGCCTAGAGAGATAGCCCATTCAAAAGGCCCAATGGGTTTAACGACAACCCATCCGCTTCAACAACGCAACATCCTCGCAAGATGTTATATCGACAAGTTGTAGGGCCCTATGATGTCCCGCGAGTCAGGTCGTCGTCCTTTTAACAATTCACAACGTATGATCCGGGACGGAAAAACGGAGCGAAAGAAGAAAAGTGGCCCAAAACTGATGAAAACGTTCAATTTTGGGCTACATAAATGGGCACAGCGAGAAAGCTGGCTGTCCCCGTCGTAGAGCTATCAGAGAGCTTTGCAACGATATGCTGTGCGCCGCGTATGTGAAGCCCGACCCCGAATTGCGTGCGATACCTCGTTTTGCGTGCCCTAACCTAGATGTGCGTGCCATGACCTAGGTTTGAGAATTGTATTTAGTTTGTGTGTCTTGCATTGAATTTCGTGCATTCATATAGGGTTACGTGCGTTTACTTGAAAAATGTGCGTTCGTCTCGTAGTTCGTGTCCTACCTTGAAGTGCGTGCCCTAAACCTAGGAAAGCGTGTCTTCACGCTAATCAAGAAAGCATCTTTCACGAAGCACTAGACTATTAAACAATCCTACAAAATCCACTAACAATATAATAATCCAAATTCCTTTCACTAGAAGACAAAAATGCACCAAAAACAAACATTCTTTATTCTTTTTGCATTATTCTTTTTTGCACTTCCAAGATACAATTAAATAATGCTTAAGATGACAAAAATTCAGCCAATTCATTAGCTTTGGCCGACCACTAAGAGCATTGGACTAACAAATGCATATTTTATTCATAGTCTTAGTCAAACACTTAGCATGAATGCATTAAAAAATTGCTCAAATTGCACCCAATTTCTTCACCATTCTCGACCATAGCGTTTTGCCCATGCTTACCATTTCAAATTAAAGAATTTTGAAGACACAAAGCTGAAAATGGGCTGCCCAATGCCGACATACTCCTCAAAATTGCCAAGACCTTCATTTCTTTGTCATTTCTTTCATTTCCTCTCACAAACTCTCTCTCCTCTCATTCTTCTCTCTCCATTTCGGTCCTTGGCTGAAATCTCATCACCTTTGTTCATCTTCATCACACCTTGGTCGAACAAGGCAAGCAAACCATCAAGAAAACCAAGCAAACAAGCTAGAGTTCGAAAATTTCTCTTGCATGCGCATTTGAAGCTCCATTTCGGCCTAGGTGAGTTACTAAGCATCCATTTCTTTTCTTCATAGTTTAACATCATGCTTGTGCTAAGAGTTTGAACATTAAGCTAGGAAAAATAGAGAAAAACTAGTGAGGTTCTCGGCTAAGCAAGGGAAAGGAGAAGGTTTGAGCTTCAACAAAGGGTCTTGAGCATTTTGTGGTTGATTGCTAAGGTGAGGGTTAAAAGCTTTTGAAAACTCTTTGAAATTTCACATGCATGTTCACAAATGAGTATATTTGCTTCTGTACTTGAGTTATGTGGTCGTCCATGAGCTTAAACAACCATGCATGGCAAGAACTTGGCTTGAAAATGATGCTAGGTGAAGTCGAATTTATGTGACAGCTCTCTGACCAGTCTGTTCGAGGTAAGTTTAGCTAAGCAAATGGTGTTGAAAATGCTTGAAAATTGGTGAGCCACTAGTTTGGACAGTTTGGAACATTTTTCCCAGAAATAGGTCGAAGCAAATTTTGACTCTAAGGTCCTCAAAATGGCAAATCATTAAAATGTGACCAAATCTGGAAATCTGGAAAAATGAATCAGGTTTTGGCAGATGCACTGACCTTGTGGAACGAACCATATTTGACTTAGTAAATGTTGTCCAAAATGCATAAAAATTGGTGTGCTGCTATATTTTTCAGTTCTGGACAACTTTGTCAGAAATAGACCAAAGCTAAAAATGACTCTAAGGACCTCAAAAACGTCATTTTCTGAAACGTGTGCAAATCTGGACAGTTTTGTGTTACCTCACTGTTTAGGTTATAACTAATGATTATGAACTCCAATTGATGCAAGGCTTGTTTCTGATTTTAGATAACTTCTTAAGCTTTAATTTGACATCTTATTCACTGAATTTGGAGATTGTTTGATTATCCCATTGATCATGAGAAAACAGCCTATTGCAGTGAGTGTTCCACTTAGCTATGTGCTTGGAAAACTATTGTAACCTCTTTTGTGGCACTAGTTGCTTGGAATTGTGGTGTTGGAATATTATGTGGACTGTTTTAAGCACTTGAGGATGTATGAATTGAATGATGTATGACTTGGGAATGATGTTAAGTTGGCTTAGGGTTTGATCGCACGATTATGCATGAAATGGAAACCCTAATGATTAAATATTCTTGCTAAGTGTTAACCATTGGATATTGTGAGGAAACTGTACGTTGCGTGGGCTGCCCGTAAATGTTTTATAACTTTAAAAGTGATCTTGACCATTGCATGTTGACAAATAAGCTTTTCTCGCATTTGAACCCTTGTTGATATCACTACATGTTGAGTAATCTTATCACTTGATTGCGTGGACTTTTAATGAGTTATATGGCCTGTTTTACATGTGTTACATGGCTGCCCGTTTAATTTCCATATAACTCTATATGCCTTTCAAGTGAAATTTCCTGTCCTATCTTGTCCTGCCTGTTTATCTGTCAATGTGCAATCTTATGACTGTCCGGAGGCAACCTACTTTGTTGTCCTCCTTCTGTGATATATATTACCTGTCATAAATGTGCATTGCATACAAGGTTGCAACCTTTCCTGTTGGCATGGTAGTGATCACGTACGCCGGGCGGCATCGGGCTTGCCGGTGATACCGTGACCACCATGGTCCCATTCCCTCTCTCGCTTGGGGGCTAGACTTCCTCGGAGAGTTGGGTCGTAGGATTTTGGGGTACATCCGGAGTACACCCACCTGGTGTGTTTGGGGAATGATTTGAAGTTGGCCGCAACAGTTGATCCTGGATCTGATCTGAGAGCAAAAGCTCACCGTATCCTTTTTATTATATGTATAAGTACTCCCGCTTGGATCCTAGAGAACCTCGGGGAGGAAAGACTGGTATTCCTGTTTCTGTATTTGTATTTCTGTACTTGTACTTCTGTTGTATTCATGTTTGAAAAAGGGATTTTCATAAGTTTAACCGGAAAATGAGTTTCAAACTTATTTCTCGTTTCCCCCTCGCTGAGTTCATAAGGACTCACCCTCTTTCATCATTTCAGGTGAAGAAGAACAGACACAGGAACCCGAGCTCAATGTACCTAATGATGAACCTCTGGAATGATTGCTTGTTATCGTTGTTTTGCTTGAACGTGACTTCTTGTGAACTTTTGTTACTTAAAGACTATTTCCCTTATGTTGTTGTTGCTTGTGATGTAAAAGACCCCCGCTGTAATTTGGGGTCTAATTTTGGGTTGTACGTAATTTAAGTAGACTGATACTAGACATGGCACTACTATGATCGTTTTGCTTTTACTACCGCTAGTATCTATCACAGGTTATGATGCTTAGTTAAGAAATAGGTTAATGAACTTATCCAATCTTAGCAGGTACTCGCTAATAAGCTAAGATCAACAGGTATATTTTGAAATGAGGATAAATGAACAAACGAGACATAGTATCATGTTAGGTTATAAATTAAACGGGACGTCGAATTAACCAATAGGCAATTCAATTGATGGAATAATAGTAATCTTAGCTGGAATTGAATTTGAAATGGTAAATTTTGAGGCTGTTAGAAAATTTAGGTCAAAACAAAGAGCTCAATTACAGCCGTCATGCTGCCGAATTTTCAGAAAGTTTTGGAGTCTAGAATAAAACGTTAAGTGTTAAACCTCCTAGAATGATTAAGAATGTGAAAGGACTTGATTGTTTAGATCACACCCTAGTCTAACCTTTATAGGCCGGGTTGGGGCATGACACCTTAGAAGAATGGTATCAGAGCTTAGATTGCTTAAGCCGGGTTTAACTCTCGGACCATGGGTTGAGCCCTAAGATAATTAGGATGACTTGTTTATGTGTTAAATGTGCCTTCTATGCTCTATGTGCTTAAGTGACTTATATGCCTTAAATGTTTTTAGAATTGTATCTATAATATGTTGCATATCTTATGCATTAGATTCTTAATTATCATATTTCAATAAATTGTGCCTATAGATGGCTGGCCCTAGTACCCGTACTACTAATAGGAGCGGTGAACCTCAAGAGACCGGGGATGCTTATCAGACTAATCCCGGTATAGCTATGTTTAATATGATGGCAACTGCCATGGATCGTGTGTCACGTGTGATGGAGCATCAGGATGCTCGTGAGGCCAACAACAACATCAACAACAGGAATGAGGGTAACCATGGGAGACACAGCAGAATGAGGGAATTCCTTGACTTTCGCCCGTCTAAATTCTACGGGGAAGCTGATGATGAGAAAGCAGAGGCTTGGCTGTCCGAGATCGAGAAGATTTTTAGGCCACTTGATTATACAGATGAAGAGAAATTGGAGTTTGCTGTATTTCTGTTGCACGGGGATGCCGAGCATTGGTGGCACACTGTAGAGGCACTATGGGAGACTGATCGGACACCTCGCTTGTGGGGTAATTTTGTTAAGGCATTTAAGGAAAAATATGTACCTGCAGTTTCTAGGCAGAGGCGGATCGAGGAGTTCATGCACTTGACCCAGGGTAATATGACGGTGGCCCAGTACGAGGCTCGTTTTGACCGACTATCCCGTTATGCTCAGTATATGGTTTGTACTCGGGAGGCAAAAATGTGGAAATTTACTATTGGATTGAGGCCAGAGATTCAAGACCAGTTAGCTTCTCATGACTTCGATACTTATTCTGCTCTCTTTGCTGCTGCCTCTCGAGTTGAGAAGAGGAAACTAGATGGAGCCGGTTCGAGTCAACCCAACAAGAAACCATACCAGCCTCCAAGTCAGCAGAGGAAATTCCATAATCAGGGTCATAACCAAGGCCAGAGCCAGAGCAGGTCAGGGAATAACCGTGGCCCGACGAAAGCGCCATCAGCCTCTTCCGCCCGTGGATCCACAGGTAGTTCACCTGCTACTCAGTCCATCAGCTGCTCATACTGTGACAGGAAGGGGCATACCGAGGCCCAGTGTTGGAGGAAGGTGGGACGATGTATGAGGTGCGGCAGTGATCAGCACCAGATCAAGGATTGCCCTAAACGTCAAGCAGGGCAGAATCAGGGTAAACCAGCCGGTAGAGGTAAGACTCCAGTTCCCAGGGTCCAGGCCCGAGCCTATGCTATCGAGTGCGAGAAAATCCCAGATGAGACCGCTATTGTTGAAGGTACATTCTTCATACTGAATCAACCTGTTAAGGTGTTAATTGATCCGGGTGCTACTCATTCATTTATTACTCCATTATGTGTGGAACGTGTGAAATTGAAAGTTGTATGTTTGCCATTTGAGGTAGAAGTTGGTACTCCAATGGGTTCTAAACTTGTAACTAGTTTAGTTTGTAAAGCATGTAGAATCCAAATTAAGGATAGGGAATTCTCAGCCAATCTTATTGTATTACCTTTTCGAGACTACGAGGTCATTTTAGGGATGGACTGGCTGGCAAAACATCATGTCCAACTGGATTGCCGGGCGAAGATCATAACATTCCGGGTACCTGATCAACCGATACTGGAGATTATGGGTCGAAGAGATTTCACCGGGAGTTCCATCATTTCATCTACAAAAGCAGTGAAGTCCTTGAGGAAAGGATGCAGCGGATACTTGGCTTACCTTATCAACAAGCCGTCGGATAAAGCTAAGTTGGAGGAGATGCCTGTAATCAAAGACTATGCAGATGTGTTCCCTGAAGAGTTACCCGGTTTACCCCCAAATCGGGAGATCAAGTTTGTTATAGAGTTGCTGCCTGACGCCCAGCCGATCTCGAAAGCTCCCTATCGTATGGCACCGGCCGAGCTACAAGAATTGAAGGACCAATTGCAAGGATTGCTGAAGAAGGGATTTGTACAACCGAGCTCTTCACCGTGGGGTGCGCCAGTATTATTTGTTAAGAAGAAAGACGGAACGTTGAGGCTATGCATTGACTATCGAGGTTTGAACCAAGTGACTGTCAAGAATAAATACCCACTTCCCCTGATTGACGAGTTGTTTGATCAACTGCAAGGAGCCAAAGTGTATTCGAAACTCGACTTGAGGCAAGGGTATTATCAGTTGCGGGTCAAGAAGGAAGATGTGCCTAAAACGGCTTTCAGGACGAGATATGGGCACTATGAATATGTAGTGATGCCTTTTGGACTAACTAATGCCCCTGCAGCCTTTATGGATTTGATGCATAGGGTGTTTCAACCCTACTTGGACCAATTTGTGGTGATCTTCATTGATGACATTTTGGTATACTCGAAATCGGAGGCGGAGCATGAGCAACATCTGCGGTTGGTACTGCAGAAACTTCGAGAGCATCGATTGTATGCAAAGTTTAGCAAGTGTGAATTCTGGTTGCAGCAGATTGCATTTTTGGGGCATATCATATCCCAAGAGGGAATAGCGGTAGATCCAGCAAAGATCGATGCAGTGATGTCTTGGAAGAAGCCGGAAAATGTTACGAAAGTCCGGAGTTTTCTTGGTCTAGCCGGCTATTATCGGAGGTTCGTGAAGGATTTCTCTAAGATTGCAGGACCGCTTACAAAGCTCACTCAAAAGAAAACCAAGTTCGTGTGGGATGATAAGTGTGAGAACAGCTTCCAAGAGTTGAAGAAGAGATTGACTACTGCACCAGTTCTTGCATTGCCTGAAGGGAGTCAAGGTTTCGTAATCTATAGCGATGCATCGAAAGAAGGATTGGGGTGTGTATTGATGCAAAATGGAAGAGTTATTGCATATGCCTCTAGGAAACCAAAATCGTATGAGATGAATTACCCGACGCATGATTTGGAGTTAGCAGCTATTGTGTTTGCACTCAAGAAATGGAGGCATTATCTGTGGGGTAACAAGTTTGAGGTATTTACCGATCATAAGAGCTTGAAATACTTGTTTTCTCAAAAGGAGTTGAATATGAGGCAAAGGCGGTGGATGGAGCTTTTGGATGATTATAACTGCTCAATTAATTATGTGCCGGGTAAGGCGAACGTAGTCGCAGATGCCTTAAGCAGAAAAGCAAGCATGGCGAAACTGGAAGTCAAGGTGCAGGAGTTGTTGGGGGAAGCGTTTCTATGGAAACCACAATTAACTCAGAAGGGGTTACTTTTTTCCACTACCCAAGTTCAATCGACTTTGTTATCTGAGTTACGAGAGGCTCAACAGAAGGACCAACAATTTCAAAAGATTAAGGAAAGCAATGCAGATTTCAAGTTTCACGACGATGGTGTTTGGAGGTTTAGGAACCGGGTTTGTGTTCCCAATGAGCCAGAGCTGAAAAAGAAGATTCTTGAGGAAGCACATAATTCAAGATATACTATTCACCCCGGTGGAACCAAAATGTACCGGGATTTTAAGCAACACTATTGGTGGAATAACATGAAAAGAGAAATTGCGGAGTTTGTAGCACGGTGTTTAACCTGCCAGAGAGTCAAAGCAGAACATCAACGACCTGCAGGTTTACTTCAGCCGTTGGAGATTCCTCAATGGAAATGGGAACATATCACTATTGATTTTGTTATAGACCTGCCTAGATCACAGAAGGGTCGTGACGCCGCTTGGGTTATAGTAGATAGATTGACTAAGTCGGCACACTTTTTACCAATAAACAAGGAGGATAATCCTGAGAAACTGGGAGATATGTATGTGGCGGAGATTGTGAGATTGCACGGGATGCCTGTGAGTATTGTATCGGATAGGGATCCTCGTTTTACTTCCCGATTTTGGAAGAGATTGCAAGAAGCTTTGGGGACGAAATTGAGTTTTAGCACGGCTTATCACCCTCAGACGGATGGTCAATCGGAGAGAACTATTCAGATTTTGGAGGACATGCTGAGGGCATGTGTGTTGGACTTCGGGAAAGGTTGGGAGAAATATCTATCTCTAGCAGAGTTCGCCTACAACAATAGTTATCAGGCCACGATCGGGATGGCCCCATTTGAGGCGCTGTATGGACGGAAATGTCGATCACCAATTTACTGGGATGAAGTAGGTGAGGCGAGGACTTTTGACCCGACCCTTTTACCTGAACTGATGAAAACTGTTGATAACATCCACCTCATCCGGAAACGGATGCTTACCGCCCAGAGCAGGCAGAAGAGTTATGCAGACCGACGGAGACGGAGTCTCGAGTTTGAGGTTGGTGACAAGGTGTTCTTGAAGATATCACCCCGGAGGGGACTGATTAAACATGGCAAGGGTGGAAAGTTGAGCCCGAGATTTGTAGGACCGTTTGAGATAGTTGAGAAGATTGGCAAGTTGGCGTATCGACTAGCACTACCCCAGAACCTCTCCAATATTCATGACGTCTTTCATGTGTCGATGCTGCGGAAGTATCATCCTGACCCGTCGCATATCTTGGAGCCAGAGCCGTTGCAGCTTCGGGAGAACTTGTCCTACGAGGAAAAGCCCATTCGGATCTTAGACCAACAGGATCGGGAGTTGCGCAACAGAACCATACCTATGGTGAAAGTGCTGTGGGACCATCATGGAGTCGAAGAAGCAACGTGGGAAAGGCGAGACCAGATGGAGCAGCAATATCCAGCTTTATTTCAAGGTAAATATTGAATTTCGGGACGAAATTCTTTTAAGGAGGGGAGGATGTGAAGCCCGACCCCGAATTGCGTGCGATACCTCGTTTTGCGTGCCCTAACCTAGATGTGCGTGCCATGACCTAGGTTTGAGAATTGTATTTAGTTTGTGTGTCTTGCATTGAATTTCGTGCATTCATATAGGGTTACGTGCGTTTACTTGAAAAATGTGCGTTCGTCTCGTAGTTCGTGTCCTACCTCGAAGTGCGTGCCCTAAACCTAGGAAAGCGTGTCTTCACGCTAATCAAGAAAGCATCTTTCACGAAGCACTAGACTATTAAACAATCCTACAAAATCCACTAACAATATAATAATCCAAATTCCTTTCACTAGAAGACAAAAATGCACCAAAAACAAACATTCTTTATTCTTTTTGCATTATTCTTTTTTGCACTTCCAAGATATAATTAAATAATGCTTAAGATGACAAAAATTCAGCCAATTCATTAGCTTTGGCCGACCACTAAGAGCATTGGTCTAACAATTGCATATTTTATTCATAGTCTTAGTCAAACACTTAGCATGAATGCATTAAAAAATTCCTCAAATTGCACCCAATTTCTTCACCATTCTCGACCATAGCATTTTGCCCATGCTTAACATTTCAAATTAAAGAATTTTGAAGACACAAAGCTGAAAATGGGCTGCCCAATGCCGACATACTCCTCAAAATTGCCAAGACCTTCATTTCTTTGTCATTTCTTTCATTTCCTCTCACAAACTCTCTCTCCTCTCATTCTTCTCTCTCCATTTCGGTCCTTGGCTGAAATCTCATCAACTTTGTTCATCTTCATCACACCTTGGTCGAACAAGGCAAGCAAACCATCAAGAAAACCAAGCAAACAAGCTAGAGTTCGAAAATTTCTCTTGCATGCGCATTTGAAGCTCCATTTCGGCCTAGGTGAGTTACTAAGCATCCATTTCTTTTCTTCATAGTTTAACATCATGCTTGTGCTAAGAGTTTGAACATTAAGCTAGGAAAAATAGAGAAAAACTAGTGAGGTTCTCGGCTAAGCAAGGGAAAGGAGAAGGTTTGAGCTTCAACAAAGGGTCTTGAGCATTTTGTGGTTGATTGCTAAGGTGAGGGTTAAAAGCTTTTGAAAACTCTTTGAAATTTCACATGCATGTTCACAAATGAGTATATTTGCTTCTGTACTTGAGTTATGTGGTCGTCCATGAGCTTAAACAACCATGCATGGCAAGAACTTGGCTTGAAAATGATGCTAGGTGAAGTCGAATTTATGTGACAGCTCTCTGACCAGTCTGTTCGAGGTAAGTTTAGCTAAGCAAATGGTGTTGAAAATGCTTGAAAATTGGTGGGTGACTATTTTGGGCAGTTTTGAACATTTTTCCCAGAAATAGGTCGAAGCAAATTTTGACTCTAAGGTCCTCAAAATGGCAAGTCATTAAAATGTGACCAAATCTGGAAATCTGGAAAAATGAATCAGGTTTTGGCAGATGCACTGACCTTGTGGAACGAACCATATTTGACTTAGTAAATGTTGTCCAAAATGCATAAAAATTGGTGTGCTGCTAGATTTTGTAGTTCTGGACAACTTTGTCAGAAATAGACCAAAGCTAAAAATGACTCTAAGGACCTCAAAAACGTCATTTTCTGAAACGTGTGCAAATCTGGACAGTTTTGTGTTACCTCACTGTTTAGGTTATAACTAATGATTCTGAACTCCAATTGATGCAAGGCTTGTTTCTGATTTTAGATAACTTCTTAAGCTTTAATTTGACATCTTATTCACTGAATTTGGAGATTGTTTGATTATCCCATTGATCATGAGAAAACAGCCTATTGCAGTGAGTGTTCCACTTAGCTATGTGCTTTGAAAACTATTGTAACCTCTTTTGTGGCACTAGTTGCTTGGAATTGTGGTGTTGGAATATTATGTGGACTGTTTTAAGCACTTGAGGATGTATGAATTGAATGATGTATGACTTGGGAATGATGTTAAGTTGGCTTAGGGTTTGATCGCACGATTATGCATGAAATGGAAACCCTAATGATTAAATATTCTTGCTAAGTGTTAACCATTGGATATTGTGAGGAAACTGTACGTTGCGTGGGCTGCCCGTAAATGTTTTATAACTTTAAAAGTGATCTTGACCATTGCATGTTGACAAATAAGCTTTTCTCGCATTTGAACCCTTGTTGATATCACTACATGTTGAGTAATCTTATCACTTGATTGCGTGGACTTTTAATGAGTTATATGGCCTGTTTTACATGTGTTACATGGCTGCCCGTTTAATTTCCATATAACTCTATATGCCTTTCAAGTGAAATTTCCTGTCCTATCTTGTCCTGCCTGTTTATCTGTCAATGTGCAATCTTATGACTGTCCGGAGGCAACCTACTTTGTTGTCCTCCTTCTGTGATATATATTACCTGTCATAAATGTGCATTGCATACAAGGTTGCAACCTTTCCTGTTGGCATGGTAGTGATCACGTACGCCGGGCGGCATCGGGCTTGCCGGTGATACCGTGACCACCATGGTCCCATTCCCTCTCTCGCTTGGGGGCTAGACTTCCTCGGAGAGTTGGGTCGTAGGATTTTGGAGTACATCCGGAGTACACCCACCTGGTGTGTTTGGGGAATGATTTGAAGTCGGCTGCAACAGTTGATCCTGGATCTGATCTGAGAGCAAAAGCTCACCGTATCCTTTTTATTATATGTATAAGTACTCCCGCTTGGATCCTAGAGAACCTCGGGGAGGAAAGACTGGTATTCCTGTTTCTGTATTTGTATTTCTGTACTTGTACTTCTGTTGTATTCATGTTTGAAAAAGGGATTTTCATAAGTTTAACCGGAAAATGAGTTTCAAACTTATTTCTCGTTTCCCCCTCGCTGAGTTCATAAGGACTCACCCTCTTTCATCATTTCAGGTGAAGAAGAACAGACACAGGAACCCGAGCTCAATGTACCTAATGATGAACCTCTGGAATGATTGCTTGTTATCGTTGTTTTGCTTGAACGTGACTTTTTGTGAACTTTTGTTACTTAAAGACTATTTCCCTTATGTTGTTGTTGGTTGTGTTGTAAAAGACCCCCACTGTAATTTGGGGTCTAATTTTGGGTTGTACGTAATTTAAGTAGACTGATACTAGACATGGCACTACTATGATCGTTTTGCTTTTACTACCGCTAGTATCTATCACAGGTTATGATGCTTAGTTAAGAAATAGGTTAATGGACTTATCCAATCTTAGCAGGTACTCGCTAATAAGTTAAGATCAACAGGTATATTTTGAAATGAGGATAAATGAACAAACGAGACATAGTATCATGTTAGGTTATAAATTAAACGGGACGTCGAATTAACCAATAGGCAATTCAATTGATGGAATAATAGTAATCTTAGCTGGAATTGAATATGAAATGGTAAATTTTGAGGCTGTTAGAAAATTTAGGTCAAAACAAAGAGCTCAATTACAGCCGTCATGCTGCCGAATTTTCGAAAAGTTTTGGAGTCTAGAATAAAACGTTAAGTGTTAAACCTCCTAGAATGATTAAGAATGTGAAAGGACTTGATTGTTTAGATCACACCCTAGTCTAACCTTTATAGGCCGGGTTGGGGCGTGACAGCGTAACTCCTTACGGATCAAAAGTTATGGGCACCGGAGCGCCGGAGACCTGCTCATAAACCCTACGCCCTTCGTTTGCTGGCCCAGCCTCTACGTGAAGCAAAGTTGTCTTGCTTAATGTTTCATGGGATTCAGTAATAGAGATTTGGTGGATAAAGTATCTTGGAAACTCTAACCAGGGCAAAAAAAAATTGAAAAGGGGTGCAACATGAGGACTTCCTAGGGGGTCACCCATCCTAGTACTACTCTCGCCCAAGCATGATTAACTTCGGAATTCTGATGGGATCCGGAGCATTAGTCCTGGTATTATCGCACCCGTCATGTTGAGGGCACAATTCCTATATGTGTTAACGGTTCACAATCGCAGCCTACAGAGATGGCCAATTCAAAAGGCCCAATGGGCTTAACGACAACCCATCCGCTTCAACAACGCAGTATCCTCGAAAGACGTGAAATCGACACGTTGTAGGGCCCTCTGATGTCACGTGAGTCAGGTTTTCATCCTTTGAACAGTTCACAACATATGATCCGGGACGGAAAAACAGAGCAAAAGAAGAAAAATGGTCTGAACCTGATGAAAACGTTCGATTTTGGGATCCA
The DNA here is from genome assembly GCA_037974665.1 of Ehretia macrophylla. Lineage (NCBI taxonomy): Eukaryota > Viridiplantae > Streptophyta > Magnoliopsida > Boraginales > Ehretiaceae > Ehretia > Ehretia macrophylla. Next base: position 84,781,404 of record CM075765.1, on the reverse strand, counting down.
AAAACGGGCACAGCGATCAAGCTGGCTGCCCATGTCGTAGAGCTCTCAGAGAGCTTTGCAACGGTATGCTGTGTGCCGCGTAACTCCTTACGGATCAAAAGTTTTGGGCACCGGAGCGATGGAGACCTGGTCATAAACCTTACGCCCTCAGTTTGCGGGCCCAACCACTACGTGAAGCGAAGTTATCTTGCCCAATGTTATGTGGGATTCGGTAATAGAGATTTGGTGGATAAACTATCTTGGCATCCCTAACCAAGGCAAAAAAAATTGAAAAGGGGGTGCAACACGAGGACTTCCCAGGGGGTCACCCATCCTAGTACTACTCTCGCCCAAGCGCGCTTAACTTCAGAGTTCTGATGGGATCTGGTGCATTAGTGCTGGTATGATCGCACCAGTCATGTTGAGGGCACAATTCCTATATGTGTTAACGGTTCACAATCGCAGCATAAAGAGATCGCCCATTCAAAAGGCCCAATGGGCTTAAGGACAACCCATCCGCTTCAACAACGTAGCATCCTCGCAAGACGTTATATCGACACATTGTAGGGCCCTCTGACGTCCTTTGAACAGTTCACAATATATGATCCGGGATGGAAAAACAGAGAAAAAGAAGAAAAATGGTCTGAAACTGATGAAAACGTTCAATTTTGGGCTCCAGAAACAGGCACAGCGAACAAGTTGGCTGCACCCATCGTAGAGCTCTCAGAGAGCTTTGCAACGGTATGCTGTGCGCCGCGTAACTCTTTACGGATCAAAAGTTAAGGGCACCGGAGTGACGGAGACTTGGTCACAAACCCTACGCCCTTGGTTTATCGGGCCAAGCCTCTACGTTAAGCGAAGTTGTCTTGCCCAATGTTCCGTGGGATTCAGAAAAAGAGATTTTGTGGATAAAGTATCTTGGCAACCCTAACCAGGGCAAAAAAAATTGAAAAGGGGGTGCAACACGAGGACTTTCCAGGGGGTCACCCATCCTAGTACTACTCTCGCCCGAGCATGCTTAACTTCGGAGTTCTGATGGGATCCGATGCATTAGTGCTGGTATGATTGCACCCGTCACGTTGAGGGCACAATTCCTATATATGTTAACGGTTCACAGTCCCAGCCTAGATAGATGGCCCATTCAAAAGGCCCAATGGGCTTAACGACAACCCATCCGCTTCAACAACGCAGCATCCTCGCAAGACGTTATATCGACACGTTGTCGGGCCCTCTGATGTCCCGCGAGTCAGGTTGTCGTCCTTTTAACAGTTCAAAACATATGATCCGGGACGAAAAAACATAGCAAAAGTAGAAAAGTGGGCAGAAATTGATGAAAACGTTCGATTTTGGTCTCCAAAAAGGGTACAGCGAGCAAGCTGGCTGCCCCCGTCGTAAAGCTCTCAGAGATCTTTGCAATGGTATGTTGTGCGCCGCGTAACTCCTTTCGGATCAAAAGTTATGGGCACCGGAGCGACGGAGACCTGGTCACAAACCCTACGCCCTCGGTTTGGGGGCCCAGCCTCTACGTGAAGCGAAGTTGTCTTGGCCAATGTTCCGTGGGATACAGTAATAGAGATTTGGTGGATAAAGTATCTTGGCAACCCTAACCAGGGCAAAAAAAATTGAAAAGGGGGTGCAAGACGAGGACTTCCCAGGTGGTCACCTATCCTAGTACTACTCTAGCCCAAGCATGTATAACTTCGGAGTTCGGATGGGATCCGGTGCATTAGTGCTGGTATGATCGCACCCGTCATGTTGAGGGCACAATTTCTTTTATGTGTTAACTGTTCATAGTCCCAGCCTAGAGAGATGGCCCATTCAAAATGCCCAATGGGCTTAACGATAACACGTCCGCTTCAATAACGCAGCATGCTTGGAAGACGTGATATTGATACATTTTAGGGCCCTCTGATCTCCTGCGAGTTAGGTTGTCGTCCATTTAACAGTTCACGACGTACGATCCGGGACGAAAAAACATAGCAAAAGAAGAAAAATGGCCTAAAACTGATGAAAATGTTCGATTTTGGGCTCCAAAAAGGGACAGAATGAGCATGCTGCTGCCCCTGTAGTAGATCTCTCAGAGAGCTTTGCAACGGTATGCTGTGCGCCGCGTAAGTCATTACGGATCAAAAGTTATGGGCACCGGAGCGACGGAGACCTAGACACAAACCCTACGCCCTCGGTTTTTCGGACCCAGCCTCTACGTGAAGCGAAGTTGTCTTGCCCAATGTTCCGTGGGATTCAGAAAAAGAGATTTGGTGGATAAAGTATCTTGCCAACCCTAACCAAAGCAAAAAAAATTGAAAAGGGGGTGCAACACGAGGACTCCACAGGGGGTCACCCATCCTAGTACTACTCTCGCCCAAGCACGCTTAACTTCGGAGTTCTGATAGGATCCGGTGCATTAGTGCTGGTATGATCGCACTCGTCATGTTGAGGGCACAATTCCTTTATGTGTTAACTGTTCACAGTCCCAGCCTAGAGAGATGGCCCATTCAAAAGGCCCAATGGGCTTAATGATAACCCATCCGCTTCAACAATGCAGCATGCTTGGAAGACGTGATATCGACAGGTTGTAGGGCCCTCTGATGTCCCGCGAATCAGGTTGTCGTCCTTTTAACACTTCACAACATATGATCCGGAACGGAAAAACAGAGCAAAAGTAGAAAAGTGTCCTGAAACTGATTAAAACGTTCGATTTTGGGCTCCAAAAATGAGCATAGCGAGCAAGCTGGCTGCCCCCGTCGTAGAGCTCTCAGAGAGCTTTGCAACGGTATGTTGTGCGCCGCGTAACTCCTTACGGATCAAAAGTTATGGGCACCCGAGCGACAGAGACTTGGTCACAAGCCCTACGCCCTCGGTTTGCGGGCCCAGCCTCTACATGAAGCGAAGTTGTCTTGCCCAATGTTCTGTGGGATTCAGTAATAGAAATTTGGTGGATAAAGTATCTTGGCAACCCTAACCAGGGCAAAAAAAATTGAAAAAGGGGGGCAACACGATGACTTCCCAAGGGGTCACCGATCCTTGCACTACTCGCGCCCAAGCAAGCTTAACTTCGGAGTTCTGATGGGATCCGGTGCATTAGTGCTGGTATGATCGCACCCGTCATGTTGAGGACATAATTCCTAGAATGTGTTAACGATTCACAGTCCCAGCCTAGAGAGATGGCCCATTCAAAAGGCCCAATGGGCTTAACGATAGCCCATCCGCTTCAACAACGCAGCATCCTCGCAAGACGTGATATCAACACATTGTAGGGACCTCTGATGTCCCGCGAATCAGATTGTCGGCCTTTTAACAGTTCATGACGTACGATCCTGGACGGAAAAATTGAGCAAAAGAAGAAAAGCGGACCGAAACTAATGAAAACTATCAATTTTGGGCACCAAAAAGGGCACATCGAGCAAGCTGTCTACCCTCGTCGTAGAGCTCTCAAAGAGCTTTGCAACGGTATGCTGTGCGCGGCGTAACACCTTACGGCTCAAAAGTTATGGGCACCGGAGCGACAGAGACCTAGTCACAAACCCTACGCCCTCGGTTTGCGGTCCCAGCCTCTACGTGAAGCGAAGTTGTCTTGCCTAATTTTCCTTGGGATTCAGTAATAGAGATTTGGTGGATAAATTATCTTGGCAACCCTAACCAGGGCAAAAAAAATTGAAAAGGGGGTGCAACACGAGGACTTCCTGGGTGGTCTCCCATCCTAGTACTACTCTTGCCCAAGCACCCATAACTTCGGAGTTCTGATGGGATCCGGTGCATTAGTGCTGGCATGATCGCATCCGTCAAAAGGCCCAATGGGCTTAACAACAACCCATCCGCTTCAACAACGCAGCATCCTCGTAGGACGCTATATCAACACATTGTAGGGCCCTCTGATGTCCCGCGAGTCAGGTTGTCGTCCTTTTAACAACTCACGACCTACGATCCGGGATGGAAAAACAGAGCAAAAGAATAAAAGTGGCCTGAAACTGATGAAAACGTTAGACTTTGGGTTCCAAAAAGGGTACATCGAGCATGCTAGCTGCCCCCGTCGTAGAGGTCGCAGAGAGCTTTGCAACGGTATGATGTGCACCGCGTAACTCCTCACGGATCAAAAGTTTTGGCAACGGAGCGACGGACACCTGGTCACAAACCCTACGCCCTCGTTTTATCAAGCCCAGCCTCTACGTGAAGCGAAGTTGTCTTGCCCAATGTTCCGTGGGATTCAGTAATAGAGATTTGGTGGATAAAGTATCTTGGCTACCCTAACCAGGGCAAAAAAAATTGAAAAGGGGGTGCAACACGAGGACTTCCCAGGGGGTCACCCATCCTAGTACTACTCTCGCCCAAGCACGCTTAACTTCAGAGTTCTGATTGGATCCGGTGCATTAGTGCAGGTATGATCGCACCCGTCAAGTTGAGAGCACAATTCCTTTATCTGTTAACGGTTCACAATCGCAGCCTAGAGAGATGGCCCATTTAAATGGCCCAATGGGCCTAACGAAAACCCATCCGCTTTAACAACGCAACATGCTTGCAGGACGTGATATCAACACGTTGTAGGGCCCTCTGATGTCCCGCGATTCGGGTTGTCATCTTTTTAACAGTTCACGACGTGCGATCCTGGACGGAAAAATAGAGGAAAGGAAGAAAAGTGGAGTGAAACTGATGAAAACGTTCAATTTTGGGCTCCCAAAAGGGCACAACGAGGTAGCTGGCTGCCCATGTCGCAGAGGTCTCAGGGAGCTTTACAACGGTATGCTGTGTGGCGCGTAACTCCTTACGGATCAAAAGTTATGGGCACCGGAGCGACGAAGACCTGGTCACAAACCCTACGCCCTCGGTTTGCGGGCCCAGCCTGTACATGAAACGAAGTTGTCATACCCAATGTTCCGTGGGACTTAGTAATAGAGATTTGGGGGATAAAGTATCTTGGCTACCCTAACCAGGGCAAAAAAAATTGAAAAGGGGTTGCAACACGAGGAATTCCCAAGGTGTCACCCACCCTAGCACTATTCTCGCCCAAGCATGCTTAACTTCGGAGTTCTGATGGGATCCGGTGCATTAGTGCTGGTATGATCGCACCAGTCATGTTGAGGGCACAATTCCTATATGTGTTAACGGTTCACAGTCCCAGCCTAGAGAGATGGCCCACTCAAAAGGCCCAATGGGCTTAACAACAACCCATCAGCTTCAACAACGCAGCATGCTTGCCAGACGAGATATCGACACGTTGTAGGGCCCTCTGATGTCCTGCGAGTCTGGTTGTCGTCCTTTTAACAGTTCACGACGTACGATCTGGGACGAAAAAACTGAGCAAAAGAAGAAAAGTGGCCTGAAACTGATGAAAATGTTCAATTTTGGGCTCCCAAAATAGGAACGGCGAGCATGCTGGTTGCCCTGATGTAGAGCTCTCAGAGAGCTTTGCAACGGTATGCTGCGCGCTGCGTAACTCCTTACGGATCAAAAGTTATGGGCACCGGAGCAACGGAGACCTGGTCACATACCCTACGCCCTCGGTTTGCGGGCCCAACCTCTACGTGAAACGAAGTTTTCTTGCGCAATATTCCGTTGGATTCGGTAATAGAGATTTGGTGGATAAAGTATCTTGGCAACCCTAACCAGGGAAAAAAATATTGAAAAGGGAGTGCAACACGAGGACTTCCTAGGGGGTCACCCATCCTAGTACTACTCTCGCCAAAGCACGCTTAACTTCCGAGTTCTGATGGAATTCGGTGCATTAGTGCTAGTATGATCGGACTCGTCATGTTGAGGGCACAATTCCTATATGTGTTAACGGTTCACAGTCCTAGCCTAGAGAGATAGCCCATTCAAAAGGCCCAACGGGCTTAACGACAACCCATCCACTTCAACAACGCAGCATCCTCGCAAGACGTGATATCGACACGTTGTAGGGCCCGGTGATTTCCCGCGAGTCAGTTGTTGTCCTTTTAACAGTTCACAACGTATGATCCGGGACGGAAAAACAGAGCAAAAGAAGAAAAGTGGCCTGAAACTGATGAAAACGTTCGAATTTCGGCTCCAAAAATGGGCACAGCGAGCAAGCTGGCTGCCCCCGTCGTTGAGCTCTTAGAGAGCTTTGCAACGGTATGCTGTGCGTCGTGTAACTCCTTACGGATCAAAAGGTATAGGCACCGGAGTGACGGAGACCTGGTCACAAACCCTACACCCTCGGTTTGTAGGCCCAGCCTCTACGTGAAGCGAAGTTGTCTTGCCCAATGTTCCATGGGATTCAGTAATAGAGATTTGGTGGATAAAGTATCTTGACAACCCTAATGAGGGCCAAAAAAATTGAAAAGGGGGTGCAACACGAGGACATCCTAGGGGGTCACCCATCCTATTACTACTCACGCCCAAGGACGCTTAACTTCGGAGTTCTGATGGGATCCGGTACATTATTGTTGGTATGAACGCACCCATCAAGTGGAGGGCACAATTCCATTATGTGTTAACTATTCACAGTCCCAGCCTAGATTGATGGCCCATTCAAAAGGCCCAATGGGCCTAACGACAACCCATCCGCTTCAACAACGCATCATGCTTGCAAGACGTGATATCGACAAGTTGTAGGGCCCTCTGATGTCCCGCGAGTCAGGTTGTCGTCCTTTTAACAATTTACGACGTACGATATGGGACTGAAAAACAGAGCAAAAGAAGAAAAGTGGCCTGAAACTAATGAAAATGTTCGATTTTGGGCATCAAAAAAGGCACAACGAGCATGCTGGCTGCCCCTGTCGTAGAGCTCGGAGAGAGATTTGTAACGGTATGCTGTGCACCGCGTAACTCTTTACGGATCAAAAGTTATAGGGACCGGAGCGACAGAGACCTGGTCACAAACCCTACGCCCTCGGTTTGCGGGCCCAGCCTCTACGTGAAGCGAAGTTGTCATGCCCAATGTTCCGTCGGATTCAGTAATAGAGATTTGGTGGATAAAGAATCTTGGCAACCCTAACCAGGGCAAAAAAAATTGAAAATGGGGTGAACACGAGGACTTCCCAAGGGGTCACCCATCCTAGTACTACTCTCGTCCAAGCACGCTTAACTTTGGAGTTTTGATGGGATCCGGTGCATTAGTACTGGTATGATCGCACCCGCTATGTTGAGGGAACAATTCCTTTATGTGTTAACTGATCACAGTCCCAGCCTAGAAAGATGGCCCATTCAAAAGGCCCAATGGGTTTAACGACAACCCATCCGCTTCAATTACACATCATGCTTGCAAGACGTGATATCAACACATTGTAGGGCCCTCTGAAGTCCCGCGTGTCAGGTTGTCGACATTTTAACATTTCCTGACGTACGATCCGGGACGAAAAAACAGAGCAAGAGAAGAAAAGTGTCCTGAAACTGCTGAAAACGTTCAATTTTGTGCTCAAAAAAGGGCACAGTGAGCATGCTGGCTGCCCCCGTCGTAGAGCTCTCAGATAGCTTTCCAACGGTATGTTGTGCGCCGCGTAACTCCTTACGGATCAAAAGTTATGGGCACCGGAGCGACGGAGACCTAGTCACAAACCCTACACCCTCGGTTTACGGGCCAAGCCTCTACGTGAAGCGAAGTTGTCTTGCCCAATGTTCCGTGGGATTCAGTAATAGAGATTTGGTGGATAAAGTATCTTGGCAACCCTAACCAGGGCAAAAAAAATTGAAAAGGGGGTGCAACACGAGGACTTCCCAGGGGGTCACCCATCCTAGTACTACTCTCGCCCAAGCAGGCTTAACTTCGGAGTTCTGATGGGATCCGGTGCATTAGTGCAGGTATGAGCGCACCCGTCATGTTGAGGGTACAATTCCTTTATGTGTTAACTGTTCACAGTGCCAGCCTAGAGAGATGACCCATTCAAAAGGCCAAATGGGCTTAACGACAACCCATCCGCTTCAACAACACAGCATTCTTGCAAGATGTGATATCGACACGTTGTAGGGCCCTCTGATGTCCCGCGAGTCTGGTTGTCGTCCTTTTAACAGTTCACGACATATGATCCGGGATGAAAAAATAGAGTTAAAGAAGAAAAGTGGCCTGAAACTGATGAAAACGTTCGATTTTGGGCTCCAAAAACTAGAACAGCGAGCATGCTGGTTGCCTCCATCGTAGAGCTCTCAGAGAGCTTTGCAACGGTATGCTGTGGGCCGCGTAATTCCTTACGGATCAAAAGTTATGTTCACCGGAGTGACGGAGACCTGGTCACAAACCCTACGCCCTCGGTTTGCGGGCCCAACCTCTACGTGAAACGAAGTTTTCTTGCCCAATGTTCCGTGGGATTCAGTAATAGAGATTTGGTGGATAAAGTATCTTGGCAACCCTAACCAGGGCAAAAAAAATTGAAAAGGGGGTGGAACACGAGGACTACCCAAGGGGTCGCCTATCCTAGTACTACTCTCGACAAGCACACTTAACTTCGGAGTTCTGATGGGATCCGTTGCATTAGTGCTGGTATGATCGCACCCATCCTGTTGAGGGCACAATTCCTATATGTGTTAATGGTTCACAGTCCCAGCCTAGAGAGATGGCCCATTCAAAAGGCCCAATGGGCTTAACCACAACCCATCCGCTTCAACAACGCTGCATCATGGAAAGACGTTATATCGACACGTTGTAGGGCCCGGTGATTTCCAGCGAGTCAGGTTGTTGTTCTTTTAGCTGTTCACAACGTATGATCCGGGACGGAAAAACAGAGCAAAAGAAGAAAAGTGGCCTGAAACTGATGAAAACGTTCGAATTTTGGCTCCAAAAATGGGCACAGCGAGCAAGCTGGCTGCCCCCGTCGTTGAGCACGTAGAGAGCTTTGCAACGGTATGCTGTGCGCCGTGTAACTCCGTACGGATCAAAAGGTATGGGCACCGGATCGACGGAGACCTGGTCACAAACCCTACGCCCTCGGTTTGCAGGCCCATCCTCTACGTGAAGCGAAGTTGTCTTGCCCAATGTTCCATGGAATTCAGTAATAGAGATTTGGTGGATAAAGTATCTTGACAACCCTAACCAGGGCAAAAAAAATTGAAAAGGGGTTGCAACACGAGGACTTCCCAAGGGGTCACCCATCCTAGTACTACTCTCGCCCAAGCACGCTTAAATTCAGAGTTCTGATGGGTTCTGGTGCATTAGTGCTGGTATGATCGCACCCGTCATGTTGAGGGCAGAATTCCTATATGTGTTAACTGTTCACAGTCGCAGCCTTAGAGATGGCCTATTCAAAAGGACCAATGGGCCTAACGACAACCCATCCGCTTCAACAACGCAGCATGCTTAAAAGACGTGGTATCGAGACGTTGTTGGGCCCTCTGACGTCCCGCGAGTCAGGTTGTCGTCCTTTGAACAGTTCACGACGTACGATCTGGGACGGAAAAACTGAGCAAAAAAAGAAAAGTGGCCTAAAATTGATGAAACTGTTCGATTTTGGGCTCCAAAAACAGGCACAGCGAGCATGCTTGCTGCCCCCGTCGTAGAGCTCTCAGAGAGCTTTGCAACGGTATGTTGTGCACCACGTAACTCCTCACGGATCAAAAGTTATGGGCAACGGAGCGACGGAGAACTGGGGAAAAACCATACACCCTCAGTTTATCGGGCCCAGCCTCTACGTGAAGCGAAGTTGTCTTGCCCAATGTTCCGTGGGATTCAGTAATAGAGATTTGGTGGATAAAGTATCTTGGCAACCCTAAGCATGGCTAGAAAAATTGAAAGGGTGGTGCCACACGAGGACTTCCCAGGTGGCCACCCATTCTAGTACTACTCTCGCCCAAGCAGGCTTAACTTCGGAGTTCTGATGGGATCCAGTGCATTAGTGCTGGTATGATCGCACCCATCATGTTGAGGGCACAATTCCTTTATGTGTTAACTGTTCACAGTCCCAACCTAGATAGATGGCCCATTCAAAAGGCCCAATGGGCTTAACGACAACCAATCCGCTTCAACAATGCAGCATGCTTGCAAGACGTGATATCGACACGTTGTAGGGCCCTCTGATGTCCCGCGAGTCAGGCCGTCGTCCTTTTAACAGTTCACGACGTACGATCCGGGACTGAAAAATAGAGCAAAAGAAGAAAAGTGGAATGAAACTGATGAAAACGTTCGATTTTGGGCTCAAAAAACGGTTACAGCTAGGATGCTGGCTGCCCCCTTCGTAGAGCTCTCAGAGAGCTTTGCAACGGTATGTTGTGCATCGCGTAACTCCTTACGGATCAAAAGTTATGGGCACCGGAGCAACGGAGACTTGGTCACAAACCCTACGCCCTCGGTTTGCGGGCCCAGCCTCTACGTGAAGCAAAGTCGTCTTTCCCATTGTTCTGTGGCATTCAGTAATAGAGATTTGGTGGATAAAGTATCTTGGCAACCCTAACCAGAGCAAAAAAAATTGAAAAGGGGGTGCAACACGAGGACTTCCCAAGGGGTACACCCATCCTAGTACTACTCTCGCCCAAGCACGCTTAACTTCGTAGTTCTGATGGGATCCGGTGCATTAGTGCTGGTATTATCGCACCCGTCATGTTGAGGGCACAATTCATATATGTGTTAATGGTTCACAGTCCCAGCCTAGAGAGATGGCCCATTCAAAAGGCCCAATGGGCTTAACGACAACCCATCCGTTTCAATAACGCAGCGTCCTCGCAAAAAGTTATATCGACAAGTTGTAAGGCCCTTTGATTTCCAGCTAGTCAGGTTTTCGTCCTTTTAACAGTTCACAACATATGATCCGAGACGGAAAAACAGAGCAAAAGAAGAAAAGTGGCCTGAAACTGATGAAAACATTCGATTTTGGTCTCCAAAAATTGGCACAGCGAGCAAGCTGGCTGCCCCCATCGCAGACGTCTCAGAGTGCTTTCCACCGGTATGCGGTGCGCCGCGTATCTTCTTTCGGATCAAAAGTTATGGGCACCGGAGCGACGGAGACATGGTCACAAACCCTAAGCCCTCGTTTTGCGGGCCCAGCCTCTACGTGAAGCGAAGTTGTCATGCCCAATGTTCTGTGGGATTCAGTAATAGAGATTTGGTGGATAAAGTATCTTGGCAATCCTAACCAGGGCAAACAAAATTGAAAAGGGGTTGCAACACCAGGACTTCCCAAGGGGTCACCCATCCTAGTACTACTCTCGCTCAAGCACGCTTAACTTCGGAGTTCTGATGGGATCCGGTGCATTAGTGCTGGTATGATCGCACCCGTCATGTTGAGGGCACAATTCCTTTATGTGTTAACTGTTAACAGTCCCAGCCTAGAGAGATGGCCTATTCAAAAGGCCCGATGGGCTTAACAACAACCAATCCTCTTCAACAACGCAGCACGCTTGCAGGACGTGATATCGACACGTTGTAGGGCCCTTTAATGTCCCGCAAGTCTGGTTGTCGTCCTTTTAACAGTTCACGACGTACGATCCCGGACGAAAAAACATAGCAAAAGAAGAAAAGGGGCCTGAAAGTGATGAAAACGGTCGATTTTGGGGTCCAAAAATAGGAACAGCAAGCAGGCTTGCTTCCCCCGTCGTAGAGCTCTCAGTGAGCTTTGCAACGGTATGCTGTGCGCCGCGTAACTCCTAACGAATCAAAAGTTACGGGCACCGGAGCGACGGAGACCTAGTCACAAACCCTATGCCCTCGGTTTGCGGGCCCAACCTCTACGTGAAACGAAGTGGTCTTGCCCAATGCTCCGTGGGATTCGGTAATAGAAATTTGGTGGATAAAGTATCTTGGCAACCCTAACCAAGGAAAAAAAATTGAAAAGGGGGTGCAACACAAGGACTTCCCAAGGGGTCACCTATCCTAGTACTACTCTCGCCCAAGCACGCTTAACTTCGGAGTTCTGATGGGATCCGATCCATTAGTACTGGTATGATCGCACCCGTCATGTTGAGGGCACAATTCCTATTTGTGTTAACGGTTCAGAGTGCCAGCCTAGAGAGATGGCCCATTCAAAAGCCCCAATGGGCTTAACGACAACCCATCCGCTTCAACAACCCTGCATCATGGCAAGATGTTATATCGGCACGTTGTAGGGCCCGGTGATTTCCCGCGAGTCAGGTTGTTGTCCTTTTAATATTTCACAACGTATGATCCGGGACGGAAAAACAGAGCAAAAGAAGAAAAGTGGCCTGAAACAGATGAAAACGTTCGAATTTTGGCTCCAAAAATGGGCACAGCGAGCAAGCTGGCTGCCCCCGTCGTTGAGCTCTTAGAGAGCTTTGCAACGGTATGCTGTGCGCCATGTAACTCCTTACGGATCAAAAGTTATAGGCACCGGAGCGACGGAGACCTGGTCACAAGCCCTACGCCCTCGGTTTGCAGGCCCAGCCTCTACGTGAATCGAAGTTGTCTTGCCCAATGTTCTGTGGGATTCAGTAATAGAGATTTGGTGGATAAAGTATCTTGACAACCCTAAGGAGGGCCAAAAAAATGGAAAAGGGGGTGCAACACGAGGACTTCCCAGGGGGTCACCCATCCTATTACTACTCACGCCCAAGCACGCTTAACTTCGGAGTTCTGATGGGATCCGGTACATTATTGCTGGTATGAACGCACCCATCAAGTTGGGGGCACAATTCCTATATTTGTTAACGGTTCACAGTCCCAGCCTAGAGAGATGGCCCATTCAAAAGGCCCAATGGGCTTAATGACAACCCATCCGCTTCAACAATGCAGCATGCTTGCAAGACGTGATATCGACACGTTGTAGGGCCCTCTGAAGTTCTGCGAGTCAGGATGTCGTCCTTTTAACAGTTCACGACGTACGAACCGGTACGGAAAAACAGAGCAAAAAAAGAAAAGTGTCTTGAAACTGCTAAAAACGTTCAATTTTACGCTCCAACAAGAGCACAGTGAGCATGCTGGCTACCCACATCGTAGAGCTCTCAGAGAGCTTTGCAACGGTATGCTGTGCGCCGCGTAACTCATTACGGATCAAAAGTTATGGGCACTGGAGTGACGGAGACCTGGTCACAAACCCTACACCCTCGGTTTATCGGGCCCAGCCTCTACGTGAAGCAAAGTTGTCTTGCCCAATGTTCCGTGGGACTCAGTAATAGAGATTTGGTGGAAAACGTATCTTGGCAACCCTAACCAGGGCAAAAAAAATTGAAAATGGAGTGCAACATGAGGACTTCCCAGGGGACTACCCATCCTAGTACTACTGTCGCCCAAGCACGCTTAACTTTGGAGTTCTGATGGGATCCGGTGCATTAGTGCTGGTATGATCGCACCCGTCATGTTGAGGGCACAATTCATATATGTGTTAATGGTTCACCGTCCTAGCCTAGAGAGATGGCCCATTCAAAAGGCCCAATGGGCTTAACGACGACCCATCCGCTTCAACAACCCTGCATCATGGCAAGATGTTATATCGGCACGTTGTAGGGCCCGGTGATTTCCCGCGAGTCAGGTTGTTGTCCTTTTAATATTTCACAACGTATGATCCGGGACGGAAAAACAGAGCAAAAGAAGAAAAGTGGCCTGAAACAGATGAAAACGTTCGAATTTTGGCTCCAAAAATGGGCACAGCGAGCAAGCTGGCTGCCCCCGTCGTTGAGCTCTTAGAGAGCTTTGAAACGGTATGCTGTACGCCGTGTAACTCCTTACGGATCAAAAGGTATGGGCACCGGAGCGACGGAGACCTGGTCACAAACCCTACGCCCTCGGTTTGCAGGCCCAGCCTCTACGTGAATCGAAGTTGTCTTGCCCAATGTTCTGTGGGATTCAGTAATAGAGATTTGGTGGATAAAGTATCTTGACAACCCTAAGGAGGGCCAAAAAAATGGAAAAGGGGGTGCAACACGAGGACTTCCCAGGGGGTCACCCATCCTATTACTACTCACGCCCAAGCACGCTTAACTTCGGAGTTCTGATGGGATCCGGTACATTATTGCTGGTATGATCGCACCCGTAATGTTGATGGCACAATTCCTATATGTGTTAACGGTTCACAGTCCCAGCCTAGAGAGATGGCCCATTCAAAAGGCCCAATGGACTTAATGACAACCCATGCGCTTCAACAATGCAGCATGCTTGCAAGACGTGATATCGACACGTTGTAGGGCCCTCTGATCTTACACGAGTCAAGTTGTCATCCTTTTAACAATTCACGACGTACGAACCGGTACGGAAAAACAGAGCAAAAAAAGAAAAGTGTCTTGAAACTGCTAAAAACGTTCAATTTTACGCTCCAACAAGAGCACAGTGAGCATGCTGGCTACCCCCATCGTAGAGCTCTCGGAGAGCTTTCCAACGATATGTTGTTCACTGCGTAACTCCTTACGGAACAAAAGATATGTGCACCGGAGCGACGAAGACCTGGTCACAAGCCCTATTCCCTCGGTTTAAGGGCCCCGCCTCTAAGTGAAGCGAAGTTGTCTTGCCAATGTTCCGTGGGATTCAGTAATAGAGATTTGGTGGACAAAGTATCTTGGCAACCCTAACCAGGCCAAAAAAAATTGAAAAGGGGGTGCAACACCAGGACTTCCCAGGGAGTTACCCATCCTAGTACTACTGTCGCCCAAGCACGCTTAACTTTGGAGTTCTGATGGGATCCGGTGCATTAGTGCTGGTATGATCGCACCCGTCATGTTGAGGGCACAATTCATATATGTGTTAATGGTTCACCGTCCTAGCCTAGAGAGATGGCCCATTCAAAAGGCCCAATGGGCTTAACGACAACCAATCCGCTTCAACAACGCAACATGCTTGCAAGAAGTTATATCGACACGTTGTAAGGCCCTCTGATTTCCCGTGAGTCAGGTTGTCGTACTTTTAACAGTTCACAACGTATGATCCGGGACGGAAAAATAGAGCAAAAGAATAAAAGAGGCCTGAAACTGATGAAAACGTTCAATTTTGGGCTCCAAAAAGGGGTACAACGAGCAAGCTGGCTGCCCCCGTTGTAGAGCTCTCAGAGAGATTTGCAACGGTATGCTGTGCGCCGTGTAACTCCTTACGGATCAAAAGTTATGGGCACCGGAGTGACGGAGACCTGGTCACAAACCCAACGCCCTAGGTTTGCAGGCCCAGCCTCTACGTGAAGCAAAGTTGTCTTGCCCAATGTTCTATGTGATTCAGTAATAGAGATTTGGTGGATAAAGTATCTTGGCAACCCTAACCAGGGCAAAAAAAATTGAAAAGGGGGTGCAACACGAGGACTTCACAGGGGGTCACCCATCCTAGTACTACTCTCGCCCAAGCAGGCTTAACTTCAGAGTTCTGATGGGATCCGGTGCATTAGTACTGGTATGATCGCACCCATCATGTTGAGGGCACAATTCCTTTATGTGTTAACTGTTCACAGTCCCAGCCTAGAGAGATGGACCATTCGAAAGACCCAATGGGCTTAACGACAACCAATTCGCTTCAACAACGCAGCATGCTTGCAAGACGTGATATCGACACGTTGTAGGGCCCTCTGATGTCCCGCGAGTCAAGTTGTCGTCCTTTTAACAGTTCACGACGTACGATCCGGGACTGAAAAACAGAGCAAAAGAATAAAAGTGGCCTGAAACTGATGAAAACGTTCGATTTTGGGCTCCAAAAAGGGCACAACGAGCATGCTGGCTGCCCCCATTGTAGAGCTCTAAGAGAGCTTTGCAACGGTATGATGTGCGTCGCGTAACTCCTTACGGATCAAAAGTTATGGGCACCGGAGCGACGGAGAACCTTTTCACAAACCCTACGCCCTCGGTTTGCGGGCCCAGCCTCTACGTTAAATGAAGTAGTCTTGCCCAATGTTCCGTGGGATTCAGTAATAGAGATTTGGTGGATAAAGTATCTTGGCAACCCTAACCAGGGCAAAAAAAATTGAAAAAGGGGTGCAACACGAGGACTTCCCAGGGGGTCACCCATCCTAGTACTACCCTCGGCCTAGCACGCTTAACTTCGGAGTTCTGAGGGGATCCGGTGCATTAGTGCTGGTATGATCGCACCCGTCAAGTTGAGGGCACAATTCTTATATGTGTTAATGGTTCACAGTCCCAGCTTAGAGAGATGGCCCATTCAAAAGGCCCAATGGGCTTAACGACAACCCATTCGTTTCAATAACGCAGCATCCTCGCAAGAAGTTATATTGACACGTTGTAGGGCCCTCTGATTTCCCGCGAGTCAGGTTGTCGTCCTTTTAATAGTTTACAACGTATGATCCGGGACGGAAAAACATAGCAAAAGAAGAAAAGTGGCCTGAAACTAATGAAAACGTTCGATTTTGAGCTCCAAAAATGGGCATAGCAAGCAAGCTCACTACCCCCGTCGTAGAGCTCTTAGAGAGCTTTGCAAAGGTATGCTGCGCGCTGCGTAACTCCTTACGGATCAAAAGTTATGGGCACCGGAGCGACGGAGACCTGGTAACAAACCATACGCCCTCGGTTTGCGGGCCCAGCCTTTACGTGAAGCGAAGTTGACTTGCCCAATGTTCCATGGGATTTAGTAATAGAGGTTTCGTAGACAAAGTATCTTGGCAACCCTAACCAGGGCAAAAAAAATTGAAAAGGTGGGGCAACACGAGGACATCCCAGGGGGTCACCCATCCTAGTACTACTCTCGCCCAAGCACGCTTAACTTCGGAGTGCTGATGGGATCTGGTGCATTAGTGCTCGTATAATCACACCCATCATGTTGAGGGCACAATTGCTTTATGTGTTAACTGTTCACAGTCCCAGTCTAGAGAGATGGCCCATTCAAAAGGCCCAATGGGCTTGACGACAACCCATCCGCTTCAACAATACAGCATGCTTGTCCTTTTAACAATTCACGACGTACGATCCGGGACGGAAAAATAGAGCAAAAGAAGAAAAGTGGCCTGAAACTGATGAATACATTCTATTTTGGGCTCCAAAAATGGGCAAAGCGAGCATTCTGGCAGCTTCCGTCATAGAGCTCTCAGAAAGTTTTGCAACGGTATGTTTTGCACCGTGTAACTCCTTACGGATCAAAAGTTTTGGGCACCAGAGCGACAGAGACCTGGTAACAAACACTAAGCCCTCGGTTTACGGGCCCAGCTTCTACGTGAAGTGAAGTTGTCTTGCCCAATGTTCCATGGGATTCAGTAATAGAGATTTGGTGGATAAAATATCTTGGCAACTCTAACCAGGGCAAAAAAAATTGAAAAGGAGGTGCAACACGAGGACTTCCCAGGAGGTCACCCATCCTAGTACTACTCTCGCCCAAGCACGCTTAACTTCGGAGTTCTGATGGTATCCGGTGCATTAATGCTGGTATGATCACAGCCGTCATGTTGAGGGCACAATTCCTATATGTGTTAACG
Organism: Ehretia macrophylla; assembly: GCA_037974665.1. Classification (NCBI taxonomy): domain Eukaryota; kingdom Viridiplantae; phylum Streptophyta; class Magnoliopsida; order Boraginales; family Ehretiaceae; genus Ehretia; species Ehretia macrophylla. The sequence continues at coordinate 84,764,203 of CM075765.1, read as the reverse complement.
GTTCACAGTCCCAGCCTAGAGAGATGGCCCATTCAAAAGGCCCAATAGGCATAACGAAAACCCATCCGTTTCAACAACGCAGCATCCTCGCAAGAAGTTCTATCGACACGTTGTAGGGCACTCTGATTTCCCGCGATTCAGGTTGTCGTCCTTTTAACAGTTCACAACGTATGATGCGGGACGGAAAAAGCAGAGCAAAAGAAGAAAAGTGGCCTAAAATAGACGAAAACGTTCAATTTTGGGCCCCAAAAATGGGTACATCGAGCAAGCTAGCTGCCCCCGTCGTAGAGCTCTTAGAGAGCTTTGCAACGGTATGTTGTGTGCAGCGTAACTCCTTACAGATCAAAAGTTATGGGCACCAGAGCGACGGAAACCTGGTCACAAGCCCTACATCCTCGGTTTGCGGGCCCAGCCTCTACTTGAAGCGAAGTTGTCTTGCCCAATGTTCCGTGGGATTCAGTAATAGAGATTTGGTGGATAAAGTATCTTGGCAACCCTAAACAGGGCAAAAAAAATTGAAAAGGGGGTGCAACACGAGGACTTCCCAGGGGGTCACCCATCCTATTACTACTCTCACCCAAGCAGGCTTAACTTCGGAGTTCTGATGGGATCCGGTGCATTAGTGCTGGTATGATTGCACCCATCATGTTGAGGGCACAATTGCTTTATGTGTTAACCGTTCACAGTCCCAGCCTAGAGAGATGGCCCATTCAAAAGGCCCAATGGGATTGACGACAACCCATCCGCTTCAACAACGCAGCATGCTTGCAATACGTGATATCGACACGTTACAGGGCCCTCTGATGTCCAGCGAGTTGGGTTGTCGTCCTTTTAACAGTTCACAACGTACGATTCGGGACGGAAAAACAGAGCAAAAGGAGAAAAGTGGCCTGAAACTGATGAAAACGTTCGATTTTGGGCCCCAAAAATGGGCACAATGAGCATTCTGGCTGCCCCCGTCGTAGAGCTCTCAGAGAGCTTTGCAACGGTATGTTGTGCACCGCATAACTCCATACGGATCAAAAGAATTGGGCACCGGAGCGACAGAGACTTGGTCACAAACCCTACGCCCTCGGTTTGCGGGCCCAGCCTCTACGTGAAGCGAAGTTGTCTTGCCCAAGTTCCGTGGGATTCAGTAATAGAGATTTGGTGAATAAAGTATCTTGGCAACTCGAACCAGGGCAAAAAAAATTGAAAAGGAGGTGCAACACGAGGACTTCCCAGGGGGTCACCCATCCTAGTACTACTCTCGCCCACGCACGCTTAACTTCGGAGTTCTAATGGGCTCCGGTTCATTAGTGCTGGTATGATCGCACCCGTCATGTTGAGGGCACAATTCCTATATGTGTTAACGGTTCACAGTCCTAGCCTAGAGAGATGGCCCATTCAAAAGGCCTAATGGGCTCAACGACAACCCATCCAATTCAACAACGCCGCATCCTCACAAGACGTGATATCAACACGTTGTAGGGCCCTCTGATGTCCCGCGAGTCAGGTTGCCATCCTTTTAACAGTTCACGATGTATGATCCGGGACGAAAAAACATTGCAAAAGATGAAAAGTAGTGTAAAACTGATGAAAACGTTCGATTTTGGGCTCAAAAAATGGGCAAAGCAAGCAATCTAGTTGCCCCCGTCGTAGAGCTCTTAGAGAACTTTGCAACGGTATGTTGTGCGCCTCGTAACTCCTTATGGAGCAAAAGTTATGGGCACCGGAGCGACGGAGACCTGGTCACAAACCCTATTTCCTCTGTTTGCGGGCCCAGCCTCTACGTGAAGCGATGTTGTCTTGCCAAATGTTCTGTGTGATTCGGTAATAGAGATTTGGTGGATAAAGTATCTTGACAACCCTAACCAGGGCAAAAAAAATTGAAAATGGGGTGCAACACGAGGACTTCCCAGGGGGTCACCCATCCTAGTACTACTCTCGCCTAAGCACGCTTAACTTCGGAATTCTGATGGGATCCGGTGAATTAGTACAGGTATGATCGCACCCGTCATGTTGAGGGCACAATTCCTTTATGTGTTAACTGTTCACAGTCGCAGCCTAGAGAGATGGCCCATTCAAAAGGCCCAATGGGCTTAACGACAACCCATCCGCTTCAACAACGCAGCCTTCTCGCAAGACGTTATATCGACACGTTGTAGGGCCCTCTTACATCCCGTGAGTCAGGTTGTCGTCCTTTTAACAGTTCACAACGTATGATCCGGGACGGAAAAACATAGCAATAGAAGAAAAGTGGCCAAAAACTGATGAAAACGTTCGATTTTTGGCTACAAAAATGGCCACAGCGAGCATGCTAGCTACCCCCGTCGTAGAGCTCTCAGAGAGCTTTGCAACGGTATGCTGTGTGCCACGTAACTCCTTACGGATCAAAAGTTATGGGCACCGGAGTAACAGAGACCTGGTCACAAATCCTACGGCCTCGGTTTGCGGGCCCAGCCTCTACGTGAAGCGAAGTTGTCTTGCCCAACGTTCCGTGGGATTCAGTAATAGAGATTTGTTGGATAAAGTATCTTGGCAACCCTAACCAGGGCAAAAAAAATTGAAAATGAGGTGCAATACGAGGACTTCCCAGGGGGTCACCCATTCTAGTACTACTCTCGCCCAAGCACGCTTAACTTCGGAGTTCTGATGGGATCCGGTGCATTAGTGCTGGTATGATCGCACCCGTCATGTTGACGGCACAATTCCTATATGTGCTAACGGTTCACAGTCCCAACCTACAAAGATGGCCCATTCAAAAGGCCCAATGGGCTTCACGATAACCCCTCCGGTTCAACAACGCAGCATCCTCGCAAGACTTGATATCGACGCGTTGTAGGGCCCTCTGATGTCCCGTGAGTCAGGTTGTCGTCCTTTTAACAACTCACGACGTACGATCCGGGACGGAAAAAAAGAGCAAAAGAACAAAAGTTGTGAGGCCCGACCCCAATTTGCGTGCGAAACCTAGCTTCATGTGCCCTAACCTAGATTTGCGTGCCATGACCTAGGTTTAAGAATTGTGTTCATTTTATGTGCCATACATTGAATTACGTGCATTCATTTAGGGTTGCGTGCATTTATTTGAAAAAAAATGTGCATTCGTCTCGTAGTTCGTGTCCTACCTCGTAGGGCGTGCCATAGACCTAGGAAAGCGTGCCTTCACGCTAATCAAGAAAGCATCTTACACGGAACACTAGACTATTAAACAATCCTACAAAATCCACTATCAATATAATAATCCTAATTCAACTCACTAGAAGACGAAATAGCACTAAACACTAAACATTCTTTATTCTTTATTCTCACCCAAATCCAATAAACCTCAAATTTCACCCTTATTATAATCTAAAATGCATTAAATAGAATCTGAATTTTCAGCAATTGCAAGCCCTTTGGCCGGCCATACCATGTTCTTGAGCAAAAAATTTGAGCAACATAATTTATTCATGCATGCTTGAGACAAGTCTTCACATTGTCATACCTTTTGCTTGCATCAAAGCCACACTTTACTAAACACTAAGCCACCATCTCGGCCACATCACCATTTTCCACTAACAATTCAAACAACACACCAAAGACAACACAAAAATCAGAATTTTGCAAGGCCAATAGCCGACCAAGTGCTCAAACATTCATTTCTCTTTCTTTTCTCTCAATTCCCTCTCATTTCTCTCTCTCTCTCAGCCCTAGCTGCACATTACTACCTCCATAGCTTCTCTTCCTCACAACATAGTTAATCAAGTCAAGCAACCATCAAGAAAGTCGAAGCAAGCTAGCTAGAGTTCAAAAATTCTCATGCATGTGCTTTGAAGACTTCTAATCGGCCTAGGTGAGCTTCTTGACATCCATTTCTTTTCTTCATGTTTTAACCTCATGTATGTGCTAAGAGATTGATCATTAAGCAAGGAAAAATAGAGAAAAACTAGTGGGGATTTCAGCTAAGCAAGGGAAAGGAGAAGATTTGAGCTTCAACAAGGGTTTTGAGCATCTTTTGGTTGATTGCTAAGGTGAGGGTTAAAACCTTTTGAAAACTCTTCAAAAATTCACATGCATGCTCATAAATGTGTGTATTTGCTTCTGTACTTGATCTATATGGTCGTTCATAAGCTAAAACAACCATGCATGGCAAGATCTTGGCTTGAAATTGATGCTAGGTGAAGTCGAAATTGTTGACAGCTCTCTGACCAGTCTGTTCGAGGTAAGTTTAGCTAGGCAAATGATGTTGAAAATGCTTGAAAATTGGTAGGTAACTAGTTTGGACAGTTTTGAACATTTTTCCCAGAAATAGGTAGAAGTTAATTTTGACTCTAAGGTCCTCAAAATGGAAAATATTTAAAATGTGACCAAATCTGGAAATCTGGAAAAATGAAGCAGGTTTTGGCAGATGCACTGACCTTGTGGAATGAACCATATTTGACTTAGTAACTAATGTCCAAAATGCATGAAATTTGGAGTGCTGCTTGATTTTTCAGTTCTGGACAATTTTGTCAGAAATGGACCAAGGCTAAAACTGACCCTAAGGACCTCCAAAACGTCAATTATGGAAATGTGTGCAAATCTGGACAGTTTTGTGCTACCTCACTGTTTCGGCTATAACTAACGATTCTGAACTCCAATTGACGCAAGGTTTGTTTCTGATTTTAGTTAACTTCTTAAGCTTTAATTTGACATCTTATTCGCTGAATTTGGAGATTGTTTGTTTATCCTATTGATTGTGAGAAAACAGCCTATTGCAGTAAAGGTTTCATTTAGCTACATGCTTGGAAAATTGTTGTAACCTCTCTTGGGGTACTAATTGTGTGGAAATGTGGTGTTGGGATGTTATGTGGATTGTTTTGAGCACTTGAGGATGTTGAATTAAATGATGCATGACTTGAGAATGATCGTGAGTGGACTTAGGGTTTTAATCACACGATTAAGCATGAAACGGAAACCCTAATGACTAGGTAGTCTTGCTAAGTGTTGATCATTTGGATATTGTGTTGAATTATATGCTTAGTGGGCTGCCCGTAATTGTCTTATAACTTTTAATGGGATTTTGACCATTGCATGTTGACAAATAAACTTTCCTTGCATCCGAACCCATGAGGATATCATTGCATGTTGAATAATCATATCACTTGATCATGTGGACTTCTTAATGAGTTATATGGCCTGTTTTGCATGCGTTACATGGCTGCCCGTTTAATTTTCATATAACTCTATATGCCTTTCAAGTGAAATTTCTTGTCTTATCGTGCCCTGCTTGTTTATCTGTCAATGTGCAATCTTATGACTGTCTGGAGGCAACCTACTTTCTTGTCCTCCTACTGTGATATATTTCCTGTCATGAATGTGCATTGCATACAAAGTTGCAACCTTTCCTGTTGGCATGGTAGCGATCACGCACACCGGGCGGCGTCGGGCTTGCCGGTGCACCCGTGACTACCATGGTCCCATTCTCTCTCTCGCTTGGGGGCTAGACTTCCTCGGAGAGTTGGGTCATAGGATTTTGGGGTACATCCGGAGTACACCCACCTGGCATGTTTGGGGAATGATTTGAAGTCGGCCACAACAACTGATCCTGGAACTAATCTGAGAGCAAAAGCTCAATGTATCCTTTTTAATATGTGTATAAGTACTCTCGCTTGGTTCCTAGAGAACCTCGCGGAGGAAAGACCGGTATTCCTGTTCTGTACTTATATTTCAGTAATATTCATGTTTGAAAAAGGGATTTTCATAAGTTGAACCAGAAAATGAGTTTCAAACTTATTTCTCGTTCCCCCTCGCTGAGTTCATAAGGACTCACCCTCTTTTATCATCTCAGGTGAAGAAGAACAGGTATAGGAACCTGAGGACAATGTGCCTAATGATGAACCCCTGGAGTGATTACCTGTCTTGTTTGCTTTGCTTAATTATGGCCGCTTGTGATCATTGTGTTACTTGAAGACTATTTCCTTTTATGTTGCTTGATGTCGTGATGTAAAAGACCCCCGTTGTAATTTTTGTCTAATTTTGGTTTGTACTTATATTAAGTAGACTGATGCTAGACATATCACTACTATGATCGTTTTGCTCTTATTACCGCTAGTATCTATCTTAGGTCATGATGCTTTAGCTAAGAACTAAGTCAATGAATTTATCCAATCTTAAACAGGTATATTTTGAAATGAGGTCAAACAAACAAACGAGACATAGTATCATGCTAGGTTATAAAACAAACGGGACGTCGAAATAACCAATAGGAAATTCAATTGATGGTAAAATAGTAATCTTGGTTGGAAATGGAATTGAGATGGTAAATTTTGAGGTGTTTAGAGAACTAGGTCAAACCAAAGAGCCCAATTACAGCCGTTATGCTGCCGAATTTTTGGAAAAATTTTGTAGTCTAGTGTAAAACGTTAAGTGCTAAACCTCCTTGAACAACTAAGTACTTGAAAGGACTTGAATGTTTAGATCACACCCTAGTCTAACCTTTATAGGCCGGGTTGGGGCGTGACACCTTAGAAGAAATGGTATCAGAGCTTAGATTGCTTAAGCCGGGTTTAACTCTCGGACCGTGGGTAGAGCCCTAAGATAATTAGGATGACTTGTTTATGTGTTGTTGTGTGATAAATGTGCCTTCTATGTTCTATGTGCTTAAGTGATTTACATGCCTTAAATGTTTTTAGAATTGTACCTATATTATGTTGCATATCTTATGCATTAGATTCTTAATTATCGCATTTCAATAAATTGTGCCTATAGATGGCTAGCCCTAGTACCCGTACTACTAATAGGAGCGGTGAACCTCAAGAGACCGGGGATACCTATCAGACTAATCCCGGTATAGCTATGTTTAATATGATGGAAAATGCCATGGATCGTGTATCACGTGTGATGGAGCGTCAGGATGCTCGTGAAGCCAACAACATCAACAACAGGAATAAGGGTAACCATGTGAGACATAGCAGAATTAGGGAATTCCTTGACTTTTGCCCGTCTAAATTCTACGGGGAAGCTGATGATGAGAAAGCAGAGGCTTGGCTGTCCGAGATCGAGAGGATTTTCAGGCCACTTGATTATGCAAATGAAGAGAAGGTGGAGTTTGCTGTATTTCTGTTGCACGGGAATGCCGAGCATTGGTGGCACACTGTAGAGGCACTGTGGGAGACTAATCAGACACCACGCTTGTGGGGTAATTTCGTTAAGGCATTTAAGGAGAAATATGTACCTGCAACTTCCAGGCAGAGGCGGATCGAGGAGTTCATGCACTTGACCCAGGGTAACATGATGGTGGCCCAGTACGAGGCTCGTTTTGATCGACTATCCCGTTATGCTCAATATATGGTTTGTACTCCGGAGGCGAAAATGAGGAAATTTACTATTGGATTGAAGCCAGAGATTCAGGACCAGTTAGCTTCTCATGACTTCGATACTTATTCTGCTCTCTTTGCTGCTGCCTCTCGAGTTGAGAAGAGGAAACTAGATGGAGCCGGTTCGAGTCAGCCAAACAAGAAACCATTTCAGCCTCCAGGTCAGCAGAGGAAATTCCAGAGTCAGGGACGTAATCAGGGCCAGAGCCAGAACAGACCAGGGAATAATCGTGGCCCGACGAAAGCGCCATCAGCCTCTTCAGCCCGCGGATCCACAGGTAGTTCACCTGCTACTCAGTCCGTCAGCTGTTCTTATTGTGACAGGAAGGGGCATACCGAGGCCCAGTGTTGGAGGAAGTCGGGACGTTGTATGAGGTGCGGCAGTGATCAGCATCAGATCAAGGATTGCCCTAAATGTCAGGCAGGGCAGAATCAGGGTAAACCAGCCGGTAGAGGCAAGACTCCAGTTCCTAGGGTCCAGGCTCGAGCCTATGCTATTGAGTGCGAGGAGATTCCAGATGAGACCACTGTTGTTAAAGGTACATTCTTCATACTGAATCAACCTGTTAAGGTGTTAATTGATCCGGGTGCTACTCATTCATTTATTACTCCCTTATGTGTGGAACGTGTAAAATTGAAAGTTGTATGTTTGCCATACGAAGTAGAAGTTTGTACTCCAATGGGTTCTAATCTTGTAACTAGTTCAGCCTGTAAAGCATGTAAAATCCAAATTAAGGATAGGGAATTCTCAGCCAATCTTATTGTATTACCTTTTCGAGATTATGAGGTCATTTTAGGGATGGACTGGCTGGCAAAACATCATGTCCAATTGGATTGCCGGGCGAAGATTATAACGTTCCGGGTACCTGATCAACCAATACTGGAGGTTATGGGCCGAAAAGATTTCACCGGGAGTTCCATCACTTCATCTACAAAAGTAGTGAAGTCCTTGAGGAAAGGGTGCAGCGGATACTTGGCTTACCTTATCAACAAGCCATCGGATAAAGCTAAGTTGGAGGAGATGCCTATGATCAAAGACTATGCAGATGTGTTCCCTGAAGAATTACCCTGTTTACCCCCGAATCGGGAAATCGAGTTTGTTATTGAGTTGCTGCCTGGTGCCCAACCGATATCTAAAGCTCCTTATCGCATGGCACCGGCCGAGCTACAAGAATTGAAGGACCAATTGCAAGGATTGTTGAAGAATGGGTTTGTTCAACCGAGTTCTTCACCGTGGGGTGCGCCAGTCCTGTTTGTGAATAAGAAAGACGGAACGTTGAGGCTATGTATTGACTACCGAGGTTTGAACCAAGTGACAGTCAAGAATAAATACCCACTTCCCCTGATTGACGAGTTATTTGATCAACTGCAAGGAGCCAAAGTGTATTCGAAACTCGATTTGAGGCAAGGGTATTATCAGTTACGGATCAAGAAGGAAGATGTGCCTAAAATGGCTTTCAGGACAAGATATGGACATTATGAATATGTGGTGATGCCTTTTGGACTAACTAATGCCGCTGCAGCTTTTATGGATTTGATGCATAGGGTGTTTCAACCCTACTTCGACCAATTTGTGGTGATCTTCATTGATGATATTTTGGTATACTTGAAATCAGAAGCGGAGCATGAGCAACATCTGCGGTTGGTACTGCAGAAACTTCGAGAGCACCAATTGTATGCAAAGTTTAGCAAGTGTGAATTTTGGTTGCAGCAGATTGCATTTTTGGGGCATATCATATCCTAAGAGGGAATAGCGGTAGATCCAGCAAAGATTGATACAGTGATGTCTTGGAAGAAGCCAGAAAATGTTACGGAGGTTCGGAGTTTTCTTGGTCTAGCCGGCTATTATCAGAGGTTCGTAAAGGATTTCTCTAAGATTGCAGGACCGCTTACAAAGCTCACTCAAAAGAAAACCAAGTTCGTGTGGGATGGTAAGTGTGAGAACAGCTTCCAAGAGTTGAATAAAAGATTAACTACCGCACCAGTTCTTGCATTGCCTGAAGGGAGTCAAGGTTTTGTAATCTATAGTGATGCTTCGAAAGAAGGACTGGGATGTGTATTGATGCAAAATGGAAGAGTGATTGCATATGCTTCTAACAAGTCAAAACCGTACGAGATGAATTACCCGACGCATGATTTGGAGTTAGCGACTATTGTGTTTGCACTCAAGAAATGGAGGCATTATCTGTGGGGTAACAAGTTTGAGGTATTTACTGATCATAAGAGCTTGAAATACTTGTTCTCTCAAAAGGAGTTGAATATGAGGCAAAGGCGGTGGATGGAGCTTTTGGACGATTATAACTGCTCAATTAATTATGTGCCCGGTAAGGCGAACGTGGTTGCAGATGCCTTAAGCAGAAAGGCAAGCATGGCAAAACTGGAGGTCAAGGTGCAGGAGTTGTTGGAGGAAGCATTTCTGTGGAAACCCCAATTGACTCAGAAAGGGTTACTTTTTGCCACTACCCAAGTTCAATCAACCTTGTTGTCTGAATTACGAGAGGCTCAACAGAAGGACCAACAATTTCAGAAGATTAAGGAAAGCAACGCAGATTTCAAGTTTCATGTTGATGGTGTTTGGAGGTTTAGGAACTGGATTTGTGTTCCCAATGACCCAGAGCTGAAAAAGAAGATTCTTGAGGAAGCCCATAATTCAAGATATACTATTCACCCTGGCGGAACAAAGATGTATCGGGATTTGAAGCAACACTATTGGTAGAATAACATGAAAAGAGAAATTACGGAGTTTGTAGCACGATGTTTGACTTGCCAGAGAGTCAAAGCAGAACATCAACGACCCGCAGGTCTACTTCAGCTGTTGGAGATTCCTCAATGGAAATGGGAACATATAACTATGGATTTTGTTATGGACCTGCCCAGATCACAAAAGGGTCGTGACGCCGTTTGGGTTATAGTGGATAGATTGACTAAGTTGGCGCACTTCTTACCGATGAACAAGGAGGATAGTCCTGAGAAATTGGGAGATATGTATGTGGCGGAGATTGTAAGATTGCACGGGATGCCTGTGAGTATTGTATCGGATAGGGATCCTCGTTTTACTTACTGATTTTGGAAGAGATTGCAAGAAGCTTTAGGAACGAAATTGAGTTTTAGAACGGCTTATCACCCTCAGACAGATGGTCAATCGGAGAGAACTATTCAGATTCTGGAGGATATGCTGAGGGCGTGTGTTTTAGACTTCGGGAAAGGTTGGGAGAAATATTTATCTCTAGCGGAGTTCACCTACAACAATAGTTATCAGGCCACTATCGGGATGGCCCCATTTGAGGCACTGTATGGACGTAAGTGTCGATCCCCGATTTACTGGGATGAAGTAGGTGAGACAAAGACTTTTGACCCGACCCTTTTACCTTAACTGATGAAGACTGTTGATAACATCCACCTCATTCGGAAACAGATGCTTACCGCCTAGAGCAGGCTGAAGAGTTATGCAGACCGCCGAAGACGGAGCCTAGAGTTTGAGGTCGGCGACAAGGTGTTCTTGAAGATATCACCCTGGAAGGGACTGATTAAGCATGGCAAGGGTGGAAAGTGGAGCCCGATATTTGTAGGACCATTTGAGATAGTTGAGAAGGTTGGCAAGTTGGCGTATCGCCTAGCGCTACCCCAGAACCTCTCCAATGTTCACGACGTCTTTCATGTTTCGATGCTGCGGAAGTATCATCCTGACCCGTCGCATATCTTGGAACCAGAGCCGTTGCAACTGCGGGAGAACTTGTCTTACGAGGAGAAGCCCATTCGGATCCTAGACCAGCAGGATCGAGAGTTGCGCAACAAAACTATACCTATGGTAAAAGTGCAGTGGGATCATCATGGAGTCGAAGAAGCAACGTGGGAAAGGCGAGACCAGATGGAACAGCAGTATCCAGCATTATTTCAAGGTAATATTGAATTTCGGGATGAAATTCTTTTAAGGAGGGGAGGATGTGAGGCCCGACCCCGATTTGCGTGCGAAACCTTGCTTCGTGTGCCCTAACCTAGATTTGCGTGCCATGACCTAGGTTTAAGAATTGTGTTCATTTTATGTGCCATACATTGAATTACGTGCATTCATTTAGGGTTGCGTGCATTTACTTGAAAAAAAATGTGTGTTTGTCTCGTAGTTCGTGTCCTACCTCGTAGTACGTGCCATAGACCTAGGAAAGCGTGCCTTCACGCTAATCAAGAAAGCATCTTACACGGACTACTAGCCTATTAAACAATCCTACAAAATCCACTATCAATATAATAATCTTAATTCAACTCACTAGAAGACGAAATAGCACCAAACACTAAACATTCTTTATTCTTTATTCTCACCCAAAACCAATGCACCTCAAATTTTACCCTTATTATAATCTAAAATGCATTAAATAGAATCTGAATTTTCAGCAATTGCAAGCCCTTTGGCTGGCCATACCATGTTCTTGAGCAAAAAATTTGAGCAACATAATTTATTCATGCATGCTTGAGACAAGTCTTCACATTGTCATACCTTTTGCTTGCATCAAAGCCACACTTTTCTAAACACTAAGCCACCATCTCGGCCACATCACCATTTTCCACTAACAATTTAAACAACACACCAAAGACGACACAAAAATCAGAATTTTGCAAGGCCAATAGCCGACCAAGTGCTCAAACATTCATTTCTCTTTCTTTTCTCTCAATTCCCTCTCATTTCTCTCTCTCTCTCTCTCGGCCCTAGCTGCACATTACTACCTCCATAGCTTCTCTTCCTCACAACATAGTTAATCAAGTCAAGCAACCATCAAGAAAGTCGAAGCAAGCTAGCTAGAGTTCAAAAATTCTCATGCATGTGCTTTGAAGACTTCTAATCGGCCTAGGTGAGCTTGTTGACATCCATTTCTTTTCTTCATGTTTTAACCTCATGCATGTGCTAATAGATTGATCATTAAGCTAGGAAAAATAGAGAAAAACTAGTGGGGATTTCGGCTAAGCAAGGGAAAGGAGAAGATTTGAGCTTCAACAAGGGTTTTGAGCATCTTTTGGTTGATTGCTAAGGTGAGGGTTAAAACCTTTTGAAAACTCTTCAAAAATTCACATGAATGCTCATAAATGTGTGTATTTGCTTCTGTAATTGAGCTATATGGTCGTTCATAAGCTTAAACAACCATGCATGGCAAGATCTTGGCTTGAAATTGATGCTAGGTGAAGTCGAAATTGTTGACAGCTCTCTGACCAGTCTATTCGAGGTAAGTTTATCTAGGCAAATGACATTGAAAATTCTTGAACATTGGTATGTGACTATTTTGGACAGTTTTGAACATTTTTCCCACAAATAGGCCGAAGCTAATTTTGAATCTAAAGTCCTCGAAATGGCAAATCTTTAAAATGTGACCAAATCTGGAAATCTGGAAAAATGAAGCAGGTTTTGGCAGATGCACTGACCTTGTGGAACGAGCCATATTTTACTTAGTAAAGAGGTCCAAAATGCATGAAATTTGGTGTGATGCTATATTTTTCAGTTCTGGACAATTTTGTCAGAAATGGACCAAGGCTAAAACTGACCCGAAAGACCTCAAAAACGTCAATTATGGAAATGTGTGCAAATCTGGACAGTTTTGTGCTACCTCACTGTTTCTGCTATAACTAACGATTCTGAACTGCAATTGATGCTAGGTTTGTTTCTGATTTTAGTTAACGTCTTAAGCTTTAATTTGATATCTTATTCACTGAATTTGGAGATTGTTTTGTTATCCTATTGATTGTGAGAAAACAGCCTATTGCAGTAAAGGTTTCATTTAGCTACATGCTTGGAAAATTGTTGTAACCTCTCTTGGGGTACTAATTGTGTGGAAATTTGGTGTTGGGATGTTATGTGGACTGTTTTGAGCACTTGAGGATGTTGAATTAAATGATGCATGACTTGAGAATGATCTTGAGTGGACTTAGGGTTTTAATCACACGATTAAGCATGAAACGGAAACCCTAATGACTAGGTAGTCTTGCTAAGTGTTGATCATTTGGATATTGTGTGGAATTATATGCTTAGTGGGCTGCCCGTAATTGTCTTATAACTTTTAATGGGATTTTGACCATTGCATGTTGACAAATAAGCTTTCCTTGCATCCGAACCCATGAGGATATCATTGCATGTTGAATAATCTTATCACTTGATCACGTGGACTTCTTAATGAGTTATATGGCCTGTTTTACATGTGTTACATGGCTGCCCGTTTAATTTTCATATAACTCTATATGCCTTTCAAGTGAAATTTCTTGTCTTATCGTGCCCTGCTTGTTTATCTGTCAATGTGCAATCTTATGACTGTCCGGAGGCAACCTACTTTGTTGTCCTCCTACTGTGATATATTTCCTGTCATGAATGTGCATTGCATACAAGGTTGCAACCTTTCTTGTTGGCATGGTAGCGATCACGCACACCGGGCGGCATCGGGCTTGCCGGTGCACCCGTGACTACCATGGTCCCATTCCCTCTCTCGCTTGGGGGCTAGACTTCCTCGGAGAGTTGGGTCGTAGGATTTCGGGGTACATCCGGAGTACACCTACCTGGCGTGTTTGGGGAATGATTTGAAGTCGGCCGCAACAACTGATCCTGGAACTGATCTGAGAGCAAAAGCTCACTGTATCCTTTTTAATATGTGTATAAGTACTCTCGCTTGGTTCCTAGAGAACCTCGGGGAGGAAAGACTAGTATTCCTATTCTGTACTTATATTTATGTTATATTCATGTTTGAAAAAAGGGATTTTCATAAGTTGAACCGGAAAATGAGTTTCAAACTTATTTCTCGTTCCCCCTCGCTGAGTTCATAAGGACTCACCCTCTTTTATCATCTCAGGTGAAGAAGAACAGGTACAGGAACCCGAGGACAATGTGCCTAATGACAAACCCCTGGAGTGATTACCTATCTTGTTTGCTTTGCTCGATTATGGCTGCTTGTGATCATTGTGTTACTTGACGACTATTTCCTTTTATGTTGCTTGATGTCGTGATGTAAAAGTCCCCCGTTGTAATTTGGGTCTAATTTTGGTTTGTACTTATATTAAGTAGACTGATGCTAGACATATCACTACTATGATCGTTTTGCTCTTATTACCGCTAGTATCTATCTTAGGTCATGATGCTTTAGCTAAGAACTAAGTCAATGAATTTATCCAATCTTAAACAGGTATATTTTGAAACGAGGTCAAACAAACAAACGAGACATAGTATCATGTAGGTTATAAAACAAACGGGACGTCGAAATAACCAATAGGCAATTCAATTGATGGTAAAATAGTAATCTTGGTTGGAAATGGAATTGAGATGGTAAATTTTAAGGTGTTTAGAGAACTAGGTCAAACCAAAGAACCCAATTACAGTCGTTATGCTGCCGGTTTTTCGAAAAAAATTTGGAGTCTAGGGTAAAACGTTAAGTGCTAAACCTCCTTGAACGACTAAGTACTTGAAAGGACTTGAATGTTTAGATCACACCCGAGTCAAACCTTTATAGGCCGGGTTGGGGCGTGACAAAAGTGGCCTGAAACTGATGAAAACGTTCAATTTTGGGCTCAAAAAAGGGCACAGTGAGCAAGCTGGTTGCCCCCGTCGTAGAACTCTCAGAGAGCTTTGCAACGGTATGTTGTGCGCCGCGTAACTCCTTACGGATCAAAAGTTATGGGCACCGGAGCGACGGAGACGTGGTCACAAACCCTACGCCCTGGGTTTGCGGGCCCAGCCTCTACGTGAAGCGAAGTTGTCTTGCCCAATGTTCCGTGGGATTCAGTAATAGAGATTTGGTGGATAAACTATCTTGGCAACCCTAACCAGGGCAAAAAAAATTGAAAAGGGGGTGCAAAACGAGGACTTCCCAAGGGGTCACCCATCCTAGTACTACTCTCGCCCAAGCACGTCAACTTCAGAGTTCTGATGCGATCTGATGCATTAGTGCTGGTATGATCGCACCCGTCATGTTGAGGGCACAATTCTTATATGTGTTAACTGTTCACAGTCGCAGCCTAGAGAGTTGGTCCATTCAAAAGGCCCAATGGGCCTAACGACAACCTATCCGCTTCAACAACGCAGCATCCTCGCAAGATGTGATATCCACACGTTGTAGGACCCTCTGATGTCCCGCGAATCAGGTTGTCGTCCTTTTAACAGGTCACGACGTACGATCCGGGACGGAAAAACATAGCAAAAGATGAAAAGTGGACTGAAACTGATGAAAACGTTCGATTTTGGGCTCCAAAAATAGGCATAGCAGGCAAGCTGGGTGCCCCGGTCGTAGAGCTCTCAGAGAAATTTTCAACGGTATGCTGTACGCCGCGTAACTCCTTACGGATCAAAAGTTATGGGCACTAGAGCGACGGAGATCTGGTTACAACCCCCACACCCTCGGTTTGCGGGCCCAGCCACTACGTGGAATGAAGTTGTCTTGCCCAATGTTTCGTGGAATTCAGTAATAGAGATTTGGTGGATAAAGTATCTTGGCAACCCTAACCAGGGCAAAAAAAATTGAAAAAGGGGTGCAACACGAGGACTTCCCAAGGGGTCACCCATCATAGTAATACTCTCGCCCAAGCACGCTTAACTTTGGAGTTCTGATGGGATCTGGTGCATTAGTGCTGGTATGATCGTACCTGTCATGTTGAGGGCACAATTCCTATATGTGTTAACGGTTCACAGTCCCAGCCTAGAGAGATGGCCGATTCAAAAGGCCCAATGGGCTTAACGACAACCCATCCGCTTCAACAACGCAGTATCCTCGCAAGACGTGATAACAACACGTTGAAGGGCCCTCTGATGTCCTGCGACTCAGGTTGTCGTCCTTTTAACAGTTCACGACGTACGATTCAGGACGAAAAAACAGAGCAAAAGAAGAGAAGTGGACTGAAACTGATGAAAATGTTCAATTTTGGGCTCCAAAAATCGGCACAGCGAGCAAGCTGGGTGACCCCATCGCAGAGCACTCCGAGAGCTTTGCAATGGTATGCTGTGCGCCGCGTAAATCCTTACGGATCAAAAGTTATGGGCACCGAAGCGATAGAGACCAGGTCAAAAACCATACGCCCTCGTTTTGCGGGCCCATCCTCTACGTGAAGCGAAGTTGTCTTGCCCAATGTTCCGTGGGATTCAGTAATAGAGATTTGGTGGATAAAGTATCTTGGCAACCCTAACCAGGGCAAAAAAAATTGAAATGGGGGTACAACACGAGGACTTCCCAGGGGGTCACCCATCCTAGTAGTACTCTCGCCCAAGCATGCTTAACTTTGTAGTTCTGATGGGATCCGGTGCATTAGTGCTAGTATGATCGCACCCATCTTGTTGAGGGCACAATTCATATATGTGTTAACGGTTCACAGTCCCAGCCTAGAGAGATGGCCCATTCAAAAGGCCCAATGGGCTTAACGACAACCCATTCGCTTCAACAACGCAGCATCCTCGCAAGACGTGATATTCACACGTTTTAGGGCCCCCTGATGTCCCGCGAGTCAGGTTGTAGTCCTTTTAACAGTTCACGACGTATGATCCCGGACGGAAAAATAGAGTAAATGAAGAAAAGTGGCCTGAAACTGATGAAAATGTTCGATTTTGGGCTACAAAAATGGGCACAGCGAGCAAGCTGTGTGCCCCCGTCGTAGAGCTCTCAGAGAGCTTTGCAACGGTATGTTGTGTGCCGCGTAACTCATTATGGATCAAAAGTTATGGGCACCGGAGCGACGAAGACTTGGTCACAAACCATACGCCTTCGGTTTGCGGGCCCAGCCTCTGCGTGAAACGAAGTTGTGTAGCCTAATGTTTCGTGGGATTCAGTAATAGAGATTTGGTGGATAAATTATCTTGCCAACCCAAACCAGGGCAAAAAAAATTGAAAAAGGGGTGCAACACGAGGACTTCCCAGGGGGTCACCTTTCCTAGTACTACTCTAGCCCAAGAACGCTTAACTTCGGAGTTCTGATGGGATCCGGTGTATTAGTGCTGGTATGATCGCACCCGTCATGTTGAGGGTACAATTCCTTTATTTGTTAACTGTTCACAGTCCCAGCCTAGAGAGATGGCCCATTTAAAAGGCCCACCGGGCTTAACGACAACCCATCCCCTTCAATAACGCAGCATGCTTGCAAGACGTTATATCGATACGCTATTGGGCCCTCTGATATCCCGCGAGTCAGGTTATCATCCTTTTAACTACTCACGACGTACGATCCGGGACGAAAAAACAGAGCAAAAGAAGAAAAGTGGCCTAAAACTGATGAAAACGTTCAATTTTGGGCTCCAAAAATAGGCATAGCGAGCAAGCTGGCTGCCCTTGTCATAGAGCTCTCAGAGAGCCTTGCAATGGTATGTTGTACGCCGCATAACTTCTTACGGATCAAAAGTTATGGGCACCGGATCGACGGAGACCTGGTCACAAGCCCTACACCCTCGGTTTCCGGGCCCAGCCTCTACTTGAAGCGAAGTTGTCTTGCCCAATGTTCCGTGGGATTCGATAATAGATAGTTGGTGGATAAAGTATCTTGGCAACCCTAACTAGGTCAAAAAAAATTGAAAAGGGGGTGCAACCCGAGGACTTCCCAGGGGGTCACCCATCCTAGTACTACTCTTGCCCAAGCACGCTTAACTTCGGAGTTCTAATGGGATACGGTGCATTAGTGCTGGTACGATCGCACCCGTCATGTTGAGGGCACAATTCCTATCTGTGTTAACAGTTCACAGTCCCAGCCTAGAGAGATGGCCCATTCAAAAGGCCCAATGGGCCTAACGACAACCCTTCCGCTTCAACAACACAGCATGCTTGCAAGACGTGATATCGACACGTTGTAGGGCTCTTTGATGTCCCGCGATTCTGGTTGTCATCCTTCAAACAGTTCACAACGTATGATCCGGGACGAAAAAACAGAGCAAAAGAAGAAAAGTGGGCTGAAACTGATGAAAACGTTCAATTTGGGGCCAAAAAACGGGCACAGCGAGCAAGCTGGCTGCCCCCGTCGTAGAGCTCTCAGAGAGCTTTGCAACGGTATGTTGTGCGCCACGTAACTCCCTACGAATCAAAAGTTATGGGCATCGGAGCGACGATGACCTGGTCACAAACCCTACGCTCTCGGTTTACGGGCCCAACCTCTACGTGAAGCGAAGTTGTCATGCCCAATGTTCCGTGGGATTCAGTAATAGAGATTTGGTGGATAAAGAATCTTGGCAACCCTAACCAGGGCAAAAAAAATTGAAAAGGGGGTGCAACACGAGGACTTCCCAAGGGGTCACCCATCCTAGTACTACTCTTGCCCAAGCACGCTTAACTTCGGAGTTCTGATGGGATCCGGTGCATTAGTGCTGGTATGATCGCACCCGTCATGTTGAGGGCACAATTCCAATATGTGTTAACAGTTCACAGTGCCAGCCTAGAGAGATGGCCCATTCAAAAGGCCCAATGGCCTTAACGACAACCCTTCCGCTTGAACAACACAGCATTCTTGCAAGACGTGATATCGACACGTTGTAGGCCCTCTGATGTCCTGCGAGTCTGTTTGTCATCCTTCAAACAGTTCACAACGTATGATCCGGGACGAAAAAACAGAGCAAAAGAAGAAAAGTGGCCTGAAACTGATGAAAACGTTCAATTTTGGGCCTAAAAACGGGCACAGCGTGCAAGCTGGCTACCCTGGTCGTAGAGCTCTCAGAGAGCTTTGCAACGTATGTTGTGCGCCGCGTAACTCCTTACGGATCAAAAGTTATGGGCACCGGGGCGACGGGGACCTAGTCTAAAAACCGACGCCTTCGGATTGCGGGCCCAGCCTCTACGTGAAGCGAAGTTGTCTTGCCCAATATTCCGTGGGATTCAGTAATAGAGATTTGGTGGATAAAGTATCTTGGCAACCCTAACCAGGGCAAAAAAAATTGAAAATGAGGTGCAACACGAGGACTTCGCAGGGGGTCACCCATCCTAGTACTACTCTCGCCCAAGCACGCTTAACTTCGGAGTTCTGATGGGATCCGGTGCATTAGTGCTAGTATGATCGCACCCGTCATGTTGAGGGCACAATTCCTATATGTGTTAACGGTTCATAGTCCCAGCCTAGAGAGATGGCTCATTCAAAAGGGCCAATGGGCTTAACGACAACCTATCCGCTTCAACAACGCAGCATCCTCGTAAGACGTGATATCCACACGTTATAGGGCCCTCTGATGTCCCGCGAGTCAGGTTGTCATCCTTTTAATAGTTCACGACGTACGATCCGCGACGGAAAAACAGAGCAAAAGAAGAAAAGTGTCCTGAAACTGATGAAAACGTTCAATTTTGGGCTCCAAAAATGGGCATAGCGAGCAAGGTGGCTGCCCCCGTGGTAGAGCTCTCAGAAAGCTTTGCAACGGTATGCTGTGCGCCGCGTAACTCTTTATGGATCAAAAGTTATGGGCACCGGAGCGACGGAGACCTGGTCACAAACCCTACGCCCTCGGTTTGTCGGCCCAGCCTCTACGTGAAGCGAAGTTGTCTTGCCTAATGTTCCGTGGGATTCAGTAATAGAGATTTGGTGGATAAAGTATCTTGGTAATGCTAACTAGGGCAAAAAAAATTGAAAAGGGGGTCCAACACGAGGACTTCCCAGGGGGTCACTCATCCTAGTACTACTCTCGCCCAAGCACGCCTAACTTCGGAGTTCTGATGGGATCCGGTGCATTAGTGTTGGTATGATCGCACCCGTCATGTTGAGGGCACAATTCCATTATGTGTTAACTGTTCACAGTCACAGCATAGAGTGATGGCCCATTCAAAAGGCCCAATGGGCTTAACGAGAACCCATCCGCTTCAACAACGCAGCATCCTCGCAAGACGTGATATCGACAAGTTGTAGGGCCCTCTGATGTCCCGCAAGTCAGGTTGTCGTCCTTTTAATAGTTCACGACGTATGATCCGGAACGGAAAAACTGAGCAAAAGGAGAAAAAGTGGCCGAAAACTGATGAAAACGTTTGATTTTGTGCTCCAAAAAGGGGCACAGCAAGCATGCTGGCCTTCCCCATTGTAGAGCTCTCAAAGAGCTTTGCAACGGTATGCTGGGCGCCGTGTAACTCCTTACGGATCAAAAGTGATGAGCACCGGAGCGACGAAGACCTGGTCACAAGCCTTACGCCGTTGGTTTGCGGGCCCAACCTCTACGTGAAACGAAGTTGTCTTGCCGAATGTTCCGTGGGATTCCGTAAAAGAGAGTTGGTGGATAAAGTATCTTGGTAACGCTAACCAGGGCAAAAAAAATTGAAAAGGGGTTGCAACACGAGGACTTCCCAGGGGGTCACCCATCCTAGTACTACTCTCGCCCAAGCACGCTTAACTTCGAAGTTCATATGGGATCAGGTGCATTAGCGCTGGTATGATCGCTCCCGTCATGTTGAGGGCACAATTCCAATATATGTTAACAGTTCACAGTCCCAGCCTAGAGAGATGGCCAATTCAAAAGGCCCAATGGGCTTAACGACAACCCATCCGCTTTACCAATGCAGCATCCTCGCAAGACGTGATATCAACACGTTGTAGGGCCCTCTGATGTCCCACGAGTCGGGTTGTCATCCTTTTAACAGTTCACGACGTACGATCCGGGACGGAAAAACAGAGCCAAAGAAGAAATGTGGCCCGAAACTGATGAAATCGTTCGATTTTGGGCTCCAAAAATGGGCACAGCGAGCAAGCTGGCTACCTCCATCTTAGAGCTCTCAGAGTGCTTTGCAACGGTATGCTGTGCGCCGCGTAACTCCTTACGGATCAAAAGTTATGGGCACCGGAGTGACGGAGGCCTGGTCACAAACCCTACGCCCTCGGTTTGTGGGCCCAGCCTCTACATGAAGCGAAGTTGTCTTGCCCTATGTTCCGTGGGATTCAGTAATAGAGATTTGGTGGATAAAGTATCTTGGCAACCCTAACCATGGCAAAAAAAATTGAAAAAGGGGTGCAACATGAGGACTTCCCAGGGGGTCACCCATCCTAGTACTACTATCGTCCAAGCACGCTTAAATTCGGAGTTCTGATAGGATCTGGTGCATTAGTGTTGGTATGATCGCACCCGTCATGTTGGGGGCACAATTACTATATGTGTTAAAGGCTCACAGTAGCAGCCTAGAGAGATGGCCCAATGAAACGGCCCAATGGGCTTAATGACAACCCATCCGCTTCAACAACGCAGCATTCTCATAAAATGTGATATCAACACGTTGTCGGCCCCTCTGATGTCCCGCGACTCAGGTTGTCATCCTTTTAACAGTTCACGATGTACGATCCGAGATGAAAAAACAGAGCATAAGAAGAAAAGCAGCCTGAAACTGATGAAAATGTTATATTTTGGGCTCCAAAAAGGGCACAGCGAGCAAGCTGGGTGCCACCGTCGTAGAGCTCTCAGAGTGCTTTGCAACGGTATGTTGTGCGCCGCGTAACTTCTTACGGATCAAAAGTTATGGGCACCGGAGAAACGGAGACCTGGTCACAAACCCTACACCCTCAGTTTGCATGCCCGGCCTCTACGTGAAGCGAAGTTCTCTTGCCCAATGTTCCGTGGGATTCAGTAATAGAGATTTGGTAGATAAAGTATCTTGGCAACCCTAACCAGTGCAAAAAAAATTGAAAAGGGGGTGCAACACGAGGACTTCCCAAGGGGTCACCCATCCTAGTACTACCATCGCCCAGGCACGCTTAACTGCGGAGTTCTGATGGGATCAGGTGCATTAGTGCTGGTATGATCGCACCCATCATATCGATGCCACAATTCCTATATATGTTAACGGTTCACAGTCCCAGCCAAGAGAGATGGCCCATTAAAAAGGCCCAATGAGCTTAACGACAACCCATCCACTTCACCAACGCAGCATCCTCGCAAGACGTGATATCAACACGTTGTAGGGCCCTCTAATGTCCCATGAGTCAGGTTGTCGTCCTTTTAACAATTCACGACGTACGATCCGGGACGAAAAACAGAGCCAAAGAAGAAAAGTGGCCTGAAACTGATGAAATCGTTCGATTTTGGGCTCAAAAAATGGGCACAGCGCTCAAGCTGGCTTCCCCCGTCTTAGAGCTCTCAGAGAGATTTACAACGGTATGTTGTGCGCCGCGTAACACCTGACGGATCAAAAGTTATGGGCACCGGAGCGACGGAGACCTGGTCACAAACCTACGCCCTCGGTTTGCGGGACGAGCCTCTACGTGAAGCGAAGTTGTCTTGCCCAATGTTCCGTGGGATTCAGTAATAGAGATTTGATGGATAAAGTATCCTGGCAACCCTAACCAAGGCAAAAATAATTGAAAAGGGGGTGCAACACGAGGACTTCCCAGGGGGTCACCCATCCTAGTACTACTGTCGCCCAAGCACGCTTAACTTCGGAGTTCTGATGGAATCCGGTGCATTAGTGCTGGTATGATCACACCTGCCACGTTGAGGGCACAATTCCTATATGTGTTAACGGTTCACAGTCCTAACCTAGAGAGATGGCCCATTCAAAAGGCCCAATGGGCTTAACGACAACCCATCAGCTTCAACAACGCAGAATCCTAATAAAACGTGATATCAACATATTGTAGGCCCCTCTGATGTCCCGCGACTCAGGTTGTCGTCCTTTTAACAGTTCACGATGTACGATCCGAGACGGAAAAACAGAGCAAAAGTAGAAAAGCGGCCTGAAACTGATGAAAACGTTTGATTTTGATCTCCAAAAAGGGCAGAGCGAGCAAGCTAGATGCACCTGTCGTAGAGGTCTCAGAGAGCTTTGCAACGGTATGCTGTGCGCCGCATAACTTCTTACGGATCAAAAGTTATAGGCACCGGAGTGACGGAGACCTGGTCACAAACCCTACGCCCTCGGTTTGCTAGCCCAGCCTCTACGTGAAGCGAAGTTGTCTTGCCCCATGTTCTGTGGGATTCAGTAATAGTGATTTGGTGGATAAAGCATCTTGGCAACCTAGCCAGGGCAAAAAAAAAATTGAAAAACGGGTGCAACACGAGGACTTCCCAAGGGGTCACACATCCTAGTACTACTCTCACCCAAGCACGCTTAACTTCGGAGTTCTGATGGGATCAGGTGCATTAGTGTTGGTATGATCGTACCCGTCACATTGAGGGCACAATTCCTATATAAGTTAACGGTTCACAGTCCCAGCCTAGAGAGATGGCCCATTGAAAAGGCCCAATTGGCTTAACGACAACCCAACCGCTTCAACAACGCAGCATCCTCATAAAACGTGATATCAACACGTTGTCGGCCCCTCTGATGTCCCGCGACTCAGGTTGTCATCCTTTTAACAGTTCACGATGTACGATCCGAGACGAAAAAACAGAGAAAAAGAAGAAAAACAGCCTGAAATTGATGAAAATGTTATATTTTGGGCTCTAAAAAGGGCATAGAGAGCAAGCTGGGTGCTCCCGTCGTAGAGCTCTTAGAGTGCTTTGCAACGGTATGTTGTGCGCCGCGTAACTCCTTACGGATCAAAAGTTATGGGCACCGGAGCGACGGAGACCTGGTCACAAATCCTACGTCCACGGTTTGCTAGCCCAGCCTCTACGTGAGGCGAAGTTGTCTTGCCCAGTGTTCCATGGGATTCAGTAATAGAGATTTGGTGGATAAAGTATCTTGGCAACCCTAACCAGTGCAAAAAAAATTGAAAAGGGGGTGCAACACGAGGACTTCCTAGGGGGTCACCCATCCTAGTACTACTCTCGCCCAAGAACGCTTAACTTCGGAGTTCTGATGGGATCAGGTGCATTAGTGCTGGTATGATCGCACCCATCATATTGAGGGCACAATTCCTATATATGTTAACGGTTCACAGTCCCAGCCTAGAGAGATGGCCCATTGAAAAGGCCCAATGGGCTTAACGACAACCCATCCGCTTCAACAACGCAACATCCTCATAAAACGTGATATCAACTGTGACACCCTGATCCCTCTCGAGACCGGGAGTTCTAACAATCAATCTATTCACAACCCAAATCCAAACCCAGCAAGATTTTAGGGAAAGACGGACATAGTCTCCCTTGTTTCTAGGCAAATTGCAAAACCTGTAATAGCATATAAATGGACCAACACCGTGTCCAACCCTTCAACCACCTCAAGGCCATCCGAGCCTCGGTTCACAACAAGCAATTCACAAGTAAATATAAATTCAAGCTTAGCAATTAAACTACACCAACCTATTGCATAAAGTAGACTATCATGACTTTCTATCTTTTTCCCTTTTTGTCATTACAAATATATATTGAAGTTAAGCTATATCAACTAAATACATAATCTAATGAACTTAAATTACATCCCCTTTAACATTAAATACATATAATACATAAAAGCATACAACTTTACAACTTTGACAACTCAAGTCACATAGGCACGCAGGACAACCCTTCAAGCACGGACTTTCACGAAATCACGAACTTTCCAGCTAACATGGCATTTCCTGAAATGTGGTGGTGAGGAGTGAGTATACACAACACGTATACTCAGTGAGGGCGAGACATATATCGAATTGGAGAGAAAGAAGATCGTGCAATGCAAATAGGTACAGTTAAGCAATACAATCAATAAAAGGCATTCAATATAAACAACAATATAATTAAACAACTAAAGAAAGCATTAACACAACCAATCAAAGCTATACCACACTTTGAAGGCTATGGTTCACTCGAGCGAGTAATGTACCGATCACGATTCCGATGACTTTAACGATGACGCGCCGGCCCAAACCACCTTATAACACCAGTTTGGAATACCCCGGAAGTATCCATCAATCCTACGACCCAAATCTCCCTGGGAGGCAACCCAAGCGAGAAAGGGAATAGCAGCGGAGTTAGAGCAACCAACACTGGCAACCCAAGGCTACCCAGAGAGGCCCATCACTCACGCGCGAGACACTATGCAATGCAAGACTTGATACAAGGCGATAAACAAGCGATAAAGCCACACGTGAAAGAATAACAAAGTAGGTTACTCTCGCACGCAATAGTAGCAATTTGATAAGTAATTCCATCCCACACAACTCAAACAAATATTTCAAGTAATTCTAAACATTCTATAAGCATAAAGACAAGAAAACACACAAAAACACAAATCAGCCCCAACTATCAAAATGCTACCATTTCCAAACGAGCCAAGAGTTCTGGAAACCGACTTCGCCAACCCTCCTAGGTCACCATAAGGCACGTCTAAAGACCCCGAAACCTTACTTAACCCTAGAATCCACGCAAAGCCCGGTTTTTCCCCTTTGCTCGTTTGAACTACAACTATACCAACCAAACACCCAACCAATACCACGACCGCACCAAAAGTGCTTCCATGGGCTCCCGAAACAATGCCATCACGCAAAACGAGAAAACGCTAAAGTCGACCTAAACGACCCCGACTTTCACTAAGCCGTTTTTCTCCATTTTTCTATTACACATTCCAATTAAACCACACATTTAGGCATTCTAGCATACCTAGCACCTTTTCACATCAACAGACAGCATAACAGCGCAACTTTATCGTTTCAAGGGTTTACTATTCACTAATTACTATTCATTAAACAATTTAAATTGCAATTTCGATTTTCAACCGCAGAAAATGCTAAAAAGCTATAAGTACATGTTCTACAATCAACAAGGAACATTCTTTAAGCAACAAAACGATTAAAACAACAATCTACGCATAAAATCCAAAAATCAAAGTTTAGATACAAATATTTCAAATGCGCAAATAACGATGAAACCCTCACCTTAGACGCTCCTAGACGCTAGGAAAACCTCGTAGAGTGCCTCGGAAACCACCCCGTGCAAGCTCACGCGAAGATTTGGTGATTTGTAGTTGAAGTTTTCTTCTTTTTTTTTCTCCTTCTTTTCCTCATGTTTTCAAGTCTTTCCTCTCTGTTTTTTTCGTGTGCAATTCTGCTTATTTAGGAAAAAAAAATGACAAGTCAAAGGTCAAAGATTCGGTCAACCCGCTAAACCAAAACAGCTATGCGCGACCTTACGAAAAAGGCCATAACTTCTTCTAGAAAACTCCAATTCATGAACGGTTTGAAACCTCAGAAACTAGACTCATAGAGCTTTCCAACCATATATAATTTGCTACCTAACTCTTCCCCAATTGGTTCAGATTTAATTCCAAAGTTGACCCAAAATTTGACTAACTTAACATTGCATTTTTTTTATTTCTAATCCCAAGTTTGCCTTTTATTAAACATTTCAAAAATTTCCACCTTGTCCTAGTTGGTCAATGTAGATGAAAAGTCAACTAGTTTGGTCAAAGAAGGTGAAAGGTCAATAAAATGCAATTTAAATGAACTTTAAATGCTATTGAATACATGCCAGGTTCGGGGTATCACATCCTTCCCCCCTTAAAACAATTGCGTCCTCGCAATTCTTCTTCCAATAGGACTCTGCATCATCTACAATCCAACTCTGACTAGTCTTCATTAGCTACTGAAAAAGTATTTAATAAAGATGACCAATAGGAAAGTTCAAGTAGAAATGCCAAGTAGTAACGGCAAATAGAAGCTCAAATGCAGATACCGTACAAGAATCCCGTTGACACGAATACCTAAGAAGAATAAATTCCAACCAGAAACGCCGAAATAATACCAATAAAGACTAAAGCAAAGATACTGTAGATGTCATTAATACCACACAATAACGACAAGAAGAATACCTCACGCACGAATCTCCAATAGAAGTCTAACTGTTACTGCCCGAGAATTCCCAAGCAAGAAGCCAAATAAAAGCTCAAACAAAGATTCTATCTAGAGGTCCAAAGAAGTACCCCGCTGGTCATGGATTTCATAGAAGAATTCCCTGTTAAGAGTGCTGAAGAAAATACCAAGAACCCAATCAAATATATTTCCAAAGTTCCAAAGAAGCCTTCCAAATAATAACCCCATGGAACAACCAATTAGATTCCGAGTTTTGCTATCAAATGCTGAGAGGAATGTCAAAGGAAATAACAGAGAAAATATAACGTGCCCAATAAGACAACCAAGTTGAATAACAAACATAGTTTCCCAGATGGACGAAAACTCCAAGGATAAACACCGAACTGATGAACAATATACCGAAACCAAACTCTGAGTCCTCTTCACTGTTTGCCAAGTGAGAACTTCATACAACTTTGCCAACAAGGAAAATACCAAGAGAATGCCTAATAAGAATTTCAAAGAATACCATAAATAGTATTATACAATAAGTCTGATAGGGATTCCAGTTACCAAACCAACTGAGGGATGCCAAAGAAAATACCCGAACAATGCTCCAGTAAGAAAGTACCAAGAATTGCCCAATAAGTAATACTAAATAATTGGCCACTGAGAATCCTAGAGAATGCCATTGAAGAATTTCCAATAAGGAATACCAGTAACACTCCAATAAAGACCGAGACACATATGCCATAGATAATACCATGCAGTAAGGCCGATTGAAATCCCATTAACCAAGTCCACCGAGAAGTGCCAACAAAAGTCCCCAAAGAACACCCGTTATGAAAACCAAAGAATGTTCCAGAGAACACCCAATTAAAACCCCAAGAGAAAGCTACTCTTTCGCTACTGTTAAGCACAGAGAAGGACCAAAGGGATTCGCCAATAACCGAGCTCCAAAAGCAATCACCAATTCCCAAATAAAGGCTAGTCAAATGCCATTCATTTCCTGCCAATCCATACACCTTGAAAAGCCAGCGGTGAACCACTTTCTTCAGGGGAGGAAGAGGACTTACTTACCATTTCAATAGGACATGTATGAATGCCAATATATCACAGTTATACATATGCATTAAGCTATTATGCCAGCAAGTTTACAATATAGTTTATTTAACAAAGTCACTCAAGCATAACAATCAAGTCAAGCACAGCATAATCAATTCAAATCACGGCATAGCTAATTCAAGACATTTCAGTACACACATTAAAAGCAATACTTCAAGCAAATAACAATCCACGAGGTCGATTCGATAGGTCAATTCAATGCACAACTAGACACTTTACTTCACTTAGCACACAATTAACACATAACACATAACTATATCACATAGGAGCACACATTCATGTCAAGACACATAATCTCACATAAAAGCATACACTTTCAAGACACACTTAACAAGCACACATTTAAGGGTCACTACCCACCAGACCGAGGACCCTGTCCCGGCTTATGAGCTAAATAAGCTCTGATACCACCTGTGACACCCTGATCCCTCTCGAGACCGGGAGTTCTAACAATCAATCTATTCACAACCCAAATCCAAACCCGGCAAGATTTTAGGGAAAGACAGACAGAGTCTCTCTTGTTTCTAGGCAAATTGCAAAACCTGTAATAGCATATAAATGGACCAACACCGTGTCCAACCCTTCAACCACCTCAAGGCCATCCGAGCCTCGGTTCACAACAAGCAATTCACAAGTAAATATAAATTCAAGCTTAGCAATTAAACTACACCAACCTATTGCATAAAGTAGACTATCATGACTTTCTATCTTTTTCCCTTTTTGTCATTACAAATATATATTGAAGTTAAGCTATATCAACTAAATACATAATCTAATGAACTTAAATTACATCCCCTTTAACATTAAATACATATAATACATAAAAGCATACAACTTTACAACTTTGACAACTCAAGTCACATAGGCACGCAGGACAACCCTTCAAGCACGGACTTTCACGAAATCACGAACTTTCCAGCTAACATGGCATTTCCTGAAATGTGGTGGTGAGGAGTGAGTATACACAACACGTATACTCAGTGAGGGCGAGACATATATCGAATTGGAGAGAAAGAAGATCGTGCAATGCAAATAGGTACAGTTAAGCAATACAATCAATAAAAGGCATTCAATATAAACAACAATATAATTAAACAACTAAAGAAAGCATTAACACAACCAATCAAAGCTATACCACACTTTGAAGGCTATGGTTCACTCGAGCGAGTAATGTACCGATCACGATTCCGATGACTTTAACGATGACGCGCCGGCCCAAACCACCTTATAACACCAGTTTGGAATACCCCGGAAGTATCCATCAATCCTACGACCCAAATCTCCCTGGGAGGCAACCCAAGCGAGAAAGGGAATAGCAGCGCAGCTAGAGCAACCAACACTGGCAACCCAAGGCTACCCAGAGAGGCCCATCACTCACGCGCGAGACACTATGCAATGCAAGACTTGATACAAGGAGATAAACAAGCGATAAATTCACGCGTGAAAGAATAACAAAGTAGGTTACTCTCGCACGCAATAACGGCAATTTGATAAGTAATTCAATCCCAAACAACTCAAACAAATATTCCAAGTAATTCTAACCATTCTATAAGCATAAAGACAAGAAAACACACAAAAACACAAATCAGACCCAACTATCAAAATGCTACCATTTCCAAACGAGCCACGAGTTATGGAAACCGACTTCGCCAACCCTCCTAGGTCACCATAAGGCACGTCTAAAGACCCCGAAACCTTACTTTACCCTAGAATCCACG
This sequence comes from Ehretia macrophylla, assembly GCA_037974665.1. Taxonomy (NCBI): domain Eukaryota; kingdom Viridiplantae; phylum Streptophyta; class Magnoliopsida; order Boraginales; family Ehretiaceae; genus Ehretia; species Ehretia macrophylla. The sequence goes on along the minus strand of CM075765.1, from coordinate 84,734,448 downwards.
CAAAGCCCGGTTTTTCCCCTTTGCTCGTTTGAACTACAACTATACCAACCAAACACCCAACCAATACCACGACCGCACCAAAAGTGCTTCCATGGGCTCCCGAAACAATGCCATCACGCAAAACGAGAAAACGCTAAAGTCGACCTAAACGACCCCGACTTTCACTAAGCCGTTTTTCTCCATTTTTCTATTACACATTCCAATTAAACCACACATTTAGGCATTCTAGCATACCTAGCACCTTTTCACATCAACAGACAGCATAACAGCGCAACTTTATCGTTTCAAGGGTTTACTATTCACTAATTACTATTCATTAAACAATTTAAATTGCAATTTCGATTTTCAACCGCAGAAAATGCTAAAAAGCTATAAGTACATGTTCTACAATCAACAAGGAACATTCTTTAAGCAACAAAACGATTAAAACAACAATCTACGCATAAAATCCAAAAATCAAAGTTTAGATACAAATATTTCAAATGCGCAAATAACGATGAAACCCTCACCTTAGACGCTCCTAGACGCTAGGAAAACCTCGTAGAGTGCCTCGGAAACCACCCCGTGCAAGCTCACGCGAAGATTTGGTGATTTGTAGTTGAAGTTTTCTTCTTTTTTTTTCTCCTTCTTTTCCTCATGTTTTCAAGTCTTTCCTCTCTGTTTTTTTCGTGTGCAATTCTGCTTATTTAGGAAAAAAAAATGACAAGTCAAAGGTCAAAGATTCGGTCAACCCGCTAAACCAAAACAGCTATGCGCGACCTTACGAAAACGGGCCTACCTTCTTCGAGAAAACACCAATTCATGAACGGTTTGAATCCTCAGAAACTAGACTCATAGAGCTTTCCAACCATATATAATTTGCTACCTAACTCTTCCCCAATTGGTTCAGATTTAATTCCAAAGTTGACCCAAAATTTGACTAACTTAACATTGCATTTTTTTTATTTCTAATCCCAAGTTTGCCTTTTATTAAACATTTCAAAAATTTCCACCTTGTCCTAGTTGGTCAATGTAGATGAAAAGTCAACTAGTTTGGTCAAAGAAGGTGAAAGGTCAATAAAATGCAATTTAAATGAACTTTAAATGCTATTGAATACATGCCAGTTCGGGGTATCACATCAACACGCTGTCGGCCCCTCTGATGTCCCGCGACTCAGGTTGTCATCCTTTTAACAGTTCACGATGTACGATCCGAGACGAAAAAACAGAGAAAAAGAAGAAAAGCAGCCTGAAATTGATGAAAACGTTATATTTTGGGCTCTAAAAAGGGCATAGAGAGCAAGCTGGGTGCTCCCGTCGTAGAGCTCTTAGAGTGCTTTGCAACGGTATGTTGTGCGCCGCGTAACTCCTTACGGATCAAAAGTTATGGGCACCGGAGCGACGGAGACCTGGTCACAAACCCTACGCCCACGGTTTGCTAGCCCAGCCTCTACGTGAGGCGAAGTTGTCTTGCCCAGTGTTCCATGGGATTCAGTAATAGAGATTTGGTGGATAAAGTATCTTGGCAACCCTAACCAGTGCAAAAAAAATTGAAAAGGGGGTGCAACACGAGGACTTCCCTGGGGGTCAACCATCCTAGTACTACTCTCGCCCAAGAACGCTTAACTTCGAAGTTCTGATGGGATCAGGTGCATTAGTGCTGGTATGATCGCACCCATCATATTGAGGGCACAATTCCTATATATGTTAACGGTTCACAGTCCCAGCCTAGAGAGATGGCTCATTCAAAAGGCCCAATGGGCTTAACAACAACCCATCCGCTTCACCAACGCAGCATCCTCGCAAGACGTGATATCAACACATTGTTGGGCCTCTGATGTCCCGCGAGTTAGGTTGTCGTCCTTTTAACAGTTCACGATGTACGATCCGAGACAGAAAAACAGAGCAAAAGAAGAAAAGTGGCCTGAAACTGATGAAAACGTTTGATTTTGTCCTCCAAAAATGGGCATAGCGAGCAAGTTGGGTGCCCCCGTCGTAGAGCTCTCAGAGAGCTTTGCAACGGCTTGCTGTGCGCCGCATAACACCTTACAGACCAAAAGTTATGGGCAGCGGAGCGACGGAGACCTGGTCACAAGCCCTACGCCTTCGGTTTGCGAGCCCAGCCTCTACGTGAGGCGAAGTTGTCTGGCCCAATGTTTCGTGGGATTCAGTAATAGAGATTTGGTGGATAAAGTATCTTGGCAACCCTAACCAGGGCAAAAAAAATTTAAAAGGTTGTGCAACACGAGGACTTCCCACGGGGTCACCCATCCTAGCACTACTCTCGCCCAAGCACGCTTAACTTCGAAGTTCTGATGGGATCAGGTGCATTAGTGCTGGTATGATCACAGCCGTCATGTTGCGGGCACAATTCCTATATGTGTTATCGGTTCACTGTCCCGGCCTAGAGAGATGGCCCATTCAAAAGGCCCAATGGGCTTAACGACAACCCATCCACTTCAACAACGCAACAACCTCGCAATACGTGATATCCACACTTTGTAGGGCCCTCTGATGTCCCGCGAGTCTGGTTGTCATCCTTTTTACAGTTCACGACGTACGATCCGGGACGGAAAAACAGAGCAAAAGAAGAAAAGTGGCCTGAAACTGAAGAAAACTTTAAATTTTGGGCTACAAAAATGGGCACAGCGAGCAAGCTGGGTGCCCCCGTTGTAGAGCTCTCAGAGATCTTTGCAACGGTGTGCTGTGCGTCGCGTAACTCCTTACGGATCGAAAGTTATGTGCACCGGAGCGACGGAGACCAGGTCACAAACCCTACGCCCTCGATTTGCGGGCCCAGCCTCTACGTGAAGCGAAGTTGTCTTGCCCAATGTTCTGTGGTATTCGGTAATAGAGATTTGGTGGATAAAGTATCTTGGCAACCCTAACCAGGGCAAAAGAAATTTAAAAGAAGGAGCAACACGAGGACTTCCCAGGGGGTCACCCATCCTAGTACTACTCTCGTCCAAGCACGTTTAACTTCGGAGTTCTGATGGGATCCGGTGCATTAGTGCTGGTATGATCGCACCCATAATGTTGAGGGCACAATTCCTTTATGTGTTAACGGTTCACAGTCGCAGCCAAGAGAGATGGCCCATTGAAAAGGCCCAATGGGCTTAACGACAACCCATCCGCTTCAACAACGCATCATGCTTGCAAGACGTGATATCGACACGTTGTAGGGCCCTCTGATGTCCTGCGAGTCAGGTTGTCGTCCTTTTAACTGTTCACGACGTACGATCCAGGTCAGAAAAACAGAGCAAAAGAAGAAAAGTGGCTTGAAACTGATGAAAACGTTCGATTTTGGGATTCAAATAGGGGCACAATGTAAGAACCCGCGCTTGAATTTCGAATAAGTAAATTACTTTGGGAGGAATTGACTTTACTTTGACTAGGCATGAGTATATTTTGAAGAGTTGAAACTTGAGATATAATTATACTATTTTCCAATAACTTTTGTAGTTTTGGCTGAGTAATTAAATCTTGTTATTATATTTAACATGTGACTTATTGTAAATAATCAATTAACCTAGCAGGCGAGTCATTACTTAAAATCTTAGGAATATATTGTGGTATTTAAATAGTATATTAAATCCTGGAATTATTTTTGCCTACTAATAGACAACCTAGGAATATTAGGTTATTAAAATTTAAGAAAACATTTTGCTAAGCTCAATGGTTTAATATAATTGATCATAGTTATTATTATTAAACCACCTGATGTTGGTTTCAAACATTAACGCAACCAGCTATTACCTTTACACAATTATGCACTAGCTATAATTATTTAATTTAGCAGCAATTAGGGTGACATGATATTAAAACCAATTCCTAAATCTAATATGAGCAGCTTATATTTTTGTGATTAAAAGCTTCTGATTGTACCGCTTGGTTATACATACTAAATTTCATCTTTAATCTTCAATCAGCCTTCATAGTTGTCCACCTGTACCTTAACATGCACCAATAAAATTATCCAAATTAAGTAAGCTGCCAAATTAATATAGTCGTGCCTTTATGTTGGCCTCCCACGCAATAGCTTAGAGTTAGTCATCATCTAGGTTGTATTAGAATCAGTCACGTGTACATATTAAATTATAATTATTTTGCTTCGCTGTCCATCGCTGAAGACTCGCATGAAATTAGCACCCTTTGGAGTGAAACACGCAGCAACTTAGCTATCAATTATCATTTTTGCTTCGCTGTCCGTCTGCTACAAGCTTGCATGGATTAGTTTCTTAACCGTAAGGCACGCAGTAGCTTAAGTAATCATGAGCTTGAATTTTACGGTCCAATGAAATCAAGTCCGAGACACTATAAATAGGTTGCTGAATTTTGGTTTAAGACACACAGAAACAATAAAATATCATTAGCTTTTAAATTCCCTATTCTTATCAAAATCAAAGCCACGATCTAAGGTACGGATCATTTTAAACAGCATTGTTAATCTTTTGAATTACTTATACTTATTATTTTCCTGTTTTATATTCTAAAAAGATGGTCTTACGAGTTGTTTTCTTTTGTTTACTAAGACAAGTTGACTTTTTGGTTTACAAAGGCAAGTTTATACGGGTTGGCTTTTAATGTAATATAACTTTGATATATTACATGATAAAGAGTTGACTTTTAATATAATATATTATGTTGATATGTTATAGATTATATATAAGAATATAATATGTATTTAGGAATATATAATCTTTTGCAGCTTGAGTATTCAAAGATATATTTTATTACTTAGATAAGAATATGTAGACTTTTGAGCTTGAGTATTTAAATTATAGATATACATAATATAATATAACTTTGATATATTACATGATAAAATAATTATATAAGAGTATAATATGTATATGTAGTCTAAATTCTATTGAAACTGGAATACGTAAATAATATATATACATCAGATAACTTTCGTCCACTTACCACTAATTATTATTTCTAGTGACAAGCAATGAATTTGCCTTTAATATCTATCTAAATGTATACTCGAGAGGCGACCTACTTTGTCGTACTCTCATATTTAAATGTGGGTGTGTTACGTGAATTACGTGTGCATGCTTGTATGCTACTTGGGGGTTGCAACCTCAGGGAGGATAGCGTTTCCCGACCGCGGGGCGGCATAGGGCTTGCCGGTGATCCCGTGACTATCGTGGTCCTATTCCCTCTTCTCGTTTGGGACGCCTATTGCCCTTGAAGAGATTTTCCTCGCTTGGGTCCGGGTCCGCCCTCGGAGATGTTGGGTTGTAGATTTTGGATACAATCCGGAGTATCCTCTTGGGAGAGATAAGAAGTTGAGTTTCGGCTGGCCATCATGTGAAGACAACTGTATCCTTTACAATGTGATCTGAAACTGTTATACATTGATGTATTTGACTTGCATTGCATCATGATTTTTAAAAGAACTCGAAAATGTTTTTTTTCAAAACTTCCCTTGATTGACTATCCCGTACTGAGTTCTCTTGAGCTCATGACTCTTTCCACCCCCTACCATTTCAGGTGAAGCTGAGACAGAAGAGGTTGATCCGGAAATCAATAATGTGTCTTTTCTGTGTACTGAGGGGTTTGGACCAGTTGATACCACGGGACGTTGATGTTATTATACATCGACATTACCTTTTTGGCGAGGACCTAGTAAATCAGAGTGTACCTTATCACTTGTTATATGATGTAATAGTTAATGATGTAGTAGTGGACATCGGGTTTGGGCCATGTATGTTAGCATATGTGGTTTATTATGGTATTTCGTATGAAGATTAGGTGTAACGTAGGTGCCAGACTCATTTTGTTAATCAGAGTCTGGACGGTTATAAAAGACTAAGGCCAAGGTTGTAATAAATATATATATGTATAAATACTAACTTAGTGTATTTTGTTATACTTAATATATGATGGTTGAGTGCGTTTTGACCTATTACCAAGCCCTGAGAAGGGTTAAAGATTTACGGATCGTTACAGTTGGTATCAGAGCATAATAATGCCATAGAAGCCGGGTTTAAAAACACTGGGAATAGAAGTCTTGACTTTGGAATGTGCTTATATGATAATTATGTGCTTAAACTAAATATTTATGTGCTATAACTTGTTATTCTTCTACGTATTAAATTGAGGATGTTACGTGTATTGGAAGATATGGCTGGACCTAGTACATGAAGAACGAATAGGAATGCTGAGCCGGTAGAGGAAACTGGACAGGCTAATCCAGGAATGACTATGTTTAATCTGATGGCAACGGCAATGGACAGGGTGTCCAGGGTACTGGAATGTCAGGAAGCAAGAGAGGCAGGTAATCCTCACAATGCTGAAGGAAGGGTGAACCATGATTACGGAAGAGATAGAATGAGTCCACTTAAGGAATTCCTAGGATATTACCCTCCAAAATTTTTTGGAGAACCCGATGATGAAAAAGCCGAGGCATGGCTCTCAGAGGTGGAAAAACTTTATGAAACCTTGGATTATAATGATGAGCAAAAGGTTGTACTTGCAGCTTTCTTGCTTAAAGGGGATGGAGAACAATGGTGGAAGGTGGTAAAGCGCCATTGGGAGGAGAATTGTACGCCTTATACCTGGACAAATTTTACTGAAATCTTTAAAGAGAAATATATTCCGATTGTTGCCAGGGAAAGGCGGGAAGAAGAGTTTATGAGATTAAGACAAGGGGCCATGACTGTTGTCCAGTATGGAGCACGCCTGGACAAACTATCTCAGTACGTGCCTGAACTGATGCAGCCACCAAGCCGGGCAATTCGAAAATTTGTTGGAGGACTGAGAGCCGAAATACAAGATAGTTTGGTGGCACTAAAATTTGGAACGTATGGAGAAGCCGTGGAAGCAGCCACTCGAGTAGAAAAAAGGAAAATGGAAATGGGGGGTCCAAGTCAACCTAGCAAGAAACCCTTCCAACAAGTCCTAGTGCAACAAAAAACTAGTTCAGGTTATCAGGGACGTGGTCAGGTAGGATCGGTGGTTAACCGACCTCAATCAAGTGGATTAGTAACTTCGTCCGCTCGAGGACCATCAGACACAAAGACTCAAAATGAAGTATGTGCCTTTTGCGAAAAGAAGGGACACACCGAGCTGCAGTGTTGGAAAAAGGCAGGGAAGTGTGTCGGTTGTGGAAGCGATCAACATCATCTTAAAGATTGTCTAAGGTGGCAAGGAAAATGGAACCAGAATAAGCCTATAACAAATCGACGTGTACAAGCTAAGGTTTATGCAATTGAACAACAGGAGTTGCCGGACGATGCTGTTGTAATAGAAGGTATATTCTCAATTTTAACTCAGTCTGTTAAGGCATTAATTGACACAGGGGCAACCCATTCATTTATTACCCCCTATTGTGTGCATCGAATTGGTTTTCCAATTAGTAAGTTGTGTTGTGGTGTTGAGGTAAGTACCCCGACAGGCAGCAGATTTGTGACTAAATTTGCCTGTAGGGCTTGTAAGATTAAGGTTGGGAATCGGGAATTCTCTGCCAATCTAATTCTCCTTCCTTTCGAGAAATATGAGGTTATTCTAGGAATGGATTGGCTATCCTTACACCATGCACACTTAGACTGTAGAACCAAAGTGTTAAGATTACAGGTACCAGGGCAACCTGTGATCGAGATTTTTAGCGGTAAAAGGGACCATACAAGTGATGTTATTATTTCAGCCATTAAGGCCACAAAATCTATCAAAAAAGGGGGAACGATATTTCTCGCATATCTGATCAATAAGCCGGCCGACAAGGCCAAGTTGGAAGAAGTTGCGATAATAAAAGACTATCCAGATGTGTTTCCCGAAGAATTACCCGGGCTACCTCCAAAACGGGAAATTGACTTCACTATTGAGTTATTACCCGGAACTCAACCAATCTCTATAGCTCCCTATAGAATGGCTCCAGCAGAGTTGAAAGAACTAAAAGTACAGTTGCAGGATTTGGTGGAAAAGGGATTTATTCAGCCTAGTTCTTCTCCATGGGGAGCACCAGTACTGTTTGTTAAGAAGAAAGACGGTTCCTTAAGGTTATGTATCGACTACCGAGGTTTGAATCAAGTAACTATAAAAAACAAGTATCCTTTTCCATTAATTGATGAGTTGTTTGATCAATTACAAGGAGCGAAGGTATTCTCTAAGTTTGACCTAAGGCAAGGCTATCATCAGCTTCAGATTAAGAAGGAGGATATACCCAAAAGTGCTTTTCGAACTCGGTATGGGCACTACGAGTTTATCGTAATGCCCTTTGGATTAACTAATGCACCTGCAGCCTTTATGGATATGATGCATCGGATATTTCGCTCCTATTTGGATCAATTCGTGGTAATATTTATTGATGACATATTAGTTTACTCCAAGACTGAGAAGGAACACGAACAACATCTACATCTGGTACTGCAAAAGCTCCAAGAGCATCGATTATATGCCAAATTCAGTAAGTGTGAGTTCTGGCTTCAGCAAGTGTCTTTTTTGGGACACATCATCTCCCAAGATGGTCTAGCAGTAGACCCAACAAAGATTGATGTGATATCATCTTGGAAGAAACCAGAGAATGTTACTGGAGTGCGAAGGTTTGTGGGACTGGCAGGATACTATCGACGTTTTGTTAAGGATTTCTCAAAGATAGCTGTACCACTCACTAAGCTTACACAGAAGAGGATAGTGTTTGAATGGAACAATAAATGTGAAGGTAGTTTTCAGGAATTGAAAAACAGGTTAACTACTGCACCTATTTTGGCTTTACCAGAAGGGGATCAGAATTACATTATCTATAGTGATGCCTCGAAAGAAGGCCTGGGCTGTGTACTAATGCAAAATAATCGGGTAATTGCCTATGCTTCTCGAAAATTAAAACCCTATGAGGTAAATTACCCTACACATGACTTGGAATTAGCTGCTATTGTATTTGCCTTGAAGAAATGGAGACACTACTTGTGGGGAAGTAGGTTTGAAATATTCACAGATCATAAAAGTTTGAAATACCTCTTCTCTCAAAAGGAGCTTAATATGAGACAACGAAGATGGATGGAGTTACTGAATGACTACGATTGCTCCATTAACTATGTTCCAGGAAAAGCAAACATCGTAGCGGATGCTCTGAGTCGGAAAACGAGTTTAAGGATTCCAAACTTAGAAAATTCTGAGGTATTGAACAACGGGGTTTGGTGCGCTTATATGCAAATACAATCGGACTTACTGTTCCAATTACAAGAAGCGCAGAAACAAGATTCTCAGTTCCAAAAGGTTAAGAAAAGCAATGTTGACCTTAAATTACATCAAGATGGACTATGGAGGTTTAGGAATCGGATTTTTGTGCTGAACAGCTCGCAGTTAAAAAGGAAAATTCTTGAAGAAGCTCATACTACCAAATATACTATCACCCCGGAGGGACTAAGATGTACCGGGATTTGAAACCGTATTATTGAAATATGAAAAGGGATGTAGCAGAATTTGTAACCCGATGCCTAACATGTCAACGAGTTAAAGCAGAACATCAAAGACCTCCCGGATTGCTGCAACCGCTAGAGATACCTCAATGGAAATAGGAACACGTGACCATGGATTTTGTTATGGGATTACCTAGATCTCCTCGGGGATGTGATGCTATCTGGGTAGTGATAGATCGATTGACTAAATCTGCCCATTTCACTGCCATGAATGTAGAAGATAAGATAGACAAGCTCGTTGATTTGTATGTGGCAAATATTGTAAGACTTCACGGAGTACCCATAAGTATTGTATCGGATAGAGATTCCCGATATACATCTAGACTCTGGCAGAAGTTGCAGGCTGCTTTGGGCACCAAGTTAAGCTTTAGCACGGCTTACCATCCTCAGACAGATGGACAATCCGAGAGAACAATTCAAATTCTAGAAGATATGTTAAGAGCCTGCGTATTGGATTTTGGGAAGAATTGGGAGAAACACCTTCCTTTGGCTGAATTTGCTTATAACAATAGTTACCAGGCCACTATTGGCATGGCTCCGTATGAAGCCCTGTATGGAAGGAAGTGTAGATCCCCCTTATATTGGGATGAAGTCGGAGAAATGAAAACTATTGATCCGACTATATTGCCAGAATTAGAAGAAAAGATAGCAAATATTCATTTGATTCGGAAAAGAATGTTGACTGCGCAGAGTCGGCAGAAGAGTTACGCCGATAAACGCAGACGGGATTTAGAGTTTGAAATCGGTGATGTGGTGTTCTTAAAATTGTCACCTCGAAAAGGTTTAGTCCGGCATGGTAAAAGTGGAAAGTTAAGTTCACAGTTTATTGGACCATTTGAGATTGTGGACAAAATCGGGAAACTGGCATATCAATTGGGATTACCTCCAGAACTAGCCAACCTCCACGATGTATTTCACGTATCGTTCCTAAGGAAGTACCACCCCGACCCCTCCCAGATTCTAAAGCCAGAACCATTACAATTACACGAAGAATTGTCTTACGAGGAAAGACCAATTTGAATTATGGATACGTAGAATTGAGAGTTGAGATCTAAAACGATACCGATGGTGAAAGTCCTTTGGAATCATCATGGGCTTGAAGAAGCTACCTAGAAGCAAAAGGATCAGATGGAGCAACAATTCCCCATATTATTTATGAGATAGGTAAATTTCGAGGACGAAATTTTTATAAGGGGAGAGAAATGTAAGAACCCGCGCTTGAATTTCGAATAAGTAAATTACTTTGGGAGGAATTGACTTTACTTTGACTAGGCATGAGTATATTTTGAAGAGTTGAAACTTGAGATATAATTATACTATTTTCCAATAACCTTTGTAGTTTTGGCTGAGTAATTAAATCTCGTTATTATATTTAACATGTGACTTATTGTAAATAATCAATTAACCTAGCAGGCGAGTCATTACTTAAAATCTTAGGAATATATTGTGGTATTTAAATAGTATATTAAATCCTGGAATTATTTTTGCCTACTAATAGACAACCTAGGAATATTAGGTTATTAAAATTTAAGAAAACATTTTGCTAAGCTCAAAGGTTTAATATAATTGATCATAGTTATTATTATTAAACCACCTGATGTTGGTTTCAAACATTAACGCAACCAGCTATTACCTTTACACAATTATGCACTAGCTATAATAATTTAATTTAGCAGCAATTAGGGTGGCATGATATTAAAACCAATTCCTAAGTCTAATATGAGCAGCTTATATTTTTGTGATTAAAAGCTTCTGATTGCACCGCTTGGTTATACATACTAAATTTCATCTTTAATCTTCAATCAGCCTTCATAGTTGTCCACCTGTACCTTAACATGCACCAATAAAATTATCCAAATTAAGTAAGCTGCCAAATTAATATAGTCGTGCCTTTATGTTGGCCTCCCACGCATTAGCTTAGAGTTAGTCATCATCTAGGTTGTATTAGAATCAGTCACGTGTACATATTAAATTATAATTATTTTGCTTCGCTGTCCATCGCTGAAGACTCGCATGAAATTAGCACCCTTTGGAGTGAAACACGCAGCAACTTAGCTATCAATTATCATTTTTGCTTCGCTGTCCGTCTGCTACAAGCTTGCATGGATTAGTTTCTTAACCGTAAGGCACGCAGTAGCTTAAGTAATCATGAGCTTGAATTTTACGGTCCAATGAAATCAAGTCCGAGACACTATAAATAGGTTGCTGAATTTTGGTTTAAGACACACAGAAACAATAAAATATCATTAGCTTTTAAATTCCCTATTCTTATCAAAATCAAAGCCACGATCTCAGGTACGGATCATTTTAAACAGCATTGTTACTCTTTTGAATTACTTGTCCTTATTATTGTCCTGTTTTATATTCTAAAAAGTTGGTCTTACGAGTTGTTTTCTTTTGTTTACTAAGACAAGTTGACTTTTTGGTTTACAAAGACAAGTTTATAGGGGTTGGCTTTTAATGTAATATAACTTTGATATATTACATGATAAAGAGTTGACTTTTAATATAATATAATATGTTGATATGTTATAGATTATATATAAGAATATAATATGTATTTAGGAATATATAATCTTTTGCAGCTTGAGTATTCAAAGATATATTTTATTACTTAGATAAGAATACGTAGACTTTTCAGCTTGAGTATTTAAATTATAGATATACATAATATAATATAACTTTGATATATTACAGGATAAAATAATTATATAAGAGTATAATATGTATATGTAGTCTAAATTCTATTGAAACTCGAATACGTAAATAATATATATACATCAGATAACTTTCGTCCACTTACCATTAATTATTATTTCTAGTGACAAGCAATGAATTTGCCTTTAATATCTATCTAAATGTATACTCGAGAGGCGACCTACTTTTTCGTACTCTCATATTTATACGTGGGTGTGTTACGTGAATTACGTGTGCATGCTTGTATGCTACTTGGGGGTTGCAACCTCAGGCACGATAGCGTTTCACGAACGCCGGGCGGCATAGGGCTTGCCGGTGATCCCGTGACTATCGTGGTCCTATTCCCTCTTCTCGTTTGGGACGCCTATTGCCCTTGAAGAGATTTTCCTCACTTGGGTCCGGGTCCGCCCTCGGAGATGTTGGGTCGTAGATTTTGGATACAATCCGGAGTATCCTCTTGGGGGAGATAAGAAGTTGAGTTTCGGCTGGCCATCATGTGAAGACAACTGTATCCTTTACAATGTGATCTGAAACTGTTATACATTGATGTATTTGACTAGCATTGCATCATGATTTTTAAAAGAACTCGAAAATGTTTTTTTCAAAACTTCCCTTGATTGACTATCCCGTACTGAGTTCTCTTGAGCTCATGACTCTTTCCACCCCCTACCATTTCAGGTGAAGCTGAGACAGAAGAGGTTGATCCAGAAATCAATAATGTGTCTTTTCTGTGTACTGAGGGGTTTGGACCAGTTGATACCACGGGACGTTGATGTTATTATACATCGACATTACCTTTTTGGCGAGGACCTAGTAAATCAGAGTGTACCTTATCACTTGTTATATGATGTAATAGTTAATGATGTAGTAGTGGACATCGGGTTTGGGCCATGTATGTTAGCATATGTGGTTTATTATGGTATTTCGTATGAAGATTAGGTGTAACGTAGGTGCCAGACTCATTTTGTTAATCAGAGTCTGGACGGTTATAAAAGACTAAGGCCAAGGTTGTAATAAATATATATATGTATAAATACTAACTTAGTGTATTTTGTTATACTTAATATATGATGGTTGAGTGCGTTTTGACATATTACCAAGCCCTGAGAAGGGTTAAAGATTTACGGATCGTTACACACAATGAGCATACTGGCCGCCCCCATTGTAGAACTCTCAAAGAGCTTTGCAACGGTATGCTGTGCGCCGTGTAACTCCTTACGGATCAAAAGTTATGAGCACTGGAGCGACAAAGACCTGGTCACAAGCCCTACGCCGTTGGTTTGCTGGCCCAGCCTCTACGTGAAACGAAGTTGTCTTGCCCAATGTTCCATGGGATTCCGTAATAGAGAGTTGGTGGATAAAGTATCTTGGTAATGCTAACCAGGGCAAAAAAAATTGAAAAGGAGTTGCAACACAAGGACTTCCGAGGGGGTCACCCATCCTAGTGCTACTCTTGCCCAAGCATGCATAACTTCGGAGTTCATATGAGATCCGGTGCATTAGTGCTGGTATGATCACACCCATCATGTTGAGGGCACAATTCCTATATATGTTAACGGTTCACAGTCCCAGCCTAGAGAGATGGCCCATTCAAAAGGCCCAATGGGCTTAACGACAACGCATCTGCTTCACCAACGCAACATCCTCGAAAGACATGATATCAACACGTTGTAGGGCTCTCTGATGTCCCACGAGTCAGGTTGTCGTCCTTTTAAAAGTTCACGACATACGATCCGAGACGGAAAAATAGAGCAAAAGAAGAAAAGTATCCTAAAACTGATGAAAACGTTCAATTTTGGGCTCCAAAAATGGGCACAGCGAGCAAGCTGCTGCCCCCGTCTTAGAGCTTTCAGAGAGCTTTGTAACGGTATGTTGTGCACCGCGTAACTCCTTACGGATCAAAAGTTATGGCACCGGAGCGACGGAGACCTGGTCACAAACACTACGCCCTTGGTTTCCGGGCCCAACCTATACGTGAAGCGAAGTTGTCTTGCCCAATGTTCCATGGGATTCATTAATAGAGATTTGGTGGATAAAGTATCTTGGCAACCCTAACCAGGGCAAAAAAAATTGAAAATGGGGTGCAACACGAGGACTTCCCAGGGGGTCACCAATCCTAGTACTACTCTCGCCCAAGCACGCTTAACTTCGGAGTTCTGATTGGATCCGGTGCATTAGTACTGGTATGATCGCACCCGTCATGTTGATGGCACAATTCCTATATGTGTTAACGGTTCACAGTCCCAGCCTAGAGAGATGGCCCATTCAAAAGGCCCAATGGGCTTAACGACAACCCATCCGCTTCAACAACGCAGCATCCTCACCAAACGTGATATCAACACGTTGTAGGGCCCCTCTGATGTCCCGCGACTCAGGTTGTCATCCTTTTAACAGTTCACGATGTACGATCCGAGACGGAAAAACAGAGCAAAAGAGGAAAAGCGGCCTGAAACTGATGAAAACGTTATATTTTGGGCTCCAAAAAGGGCAAAGCGAACAAGCTGGGTGCTCCCGTCGTAGAGCTCTCAGAGAGCTTTGCAACTGTATGCGGTGCGCCGAGTAACTCGTTACGGATCAAAAGTTATGGGCACCGGAGCGACGGAGACCTTGTCACAAACCCTACGCCCTCGGTTTGCGAGCGTAGCCTCTACGTGAAGCGAAGTTGTCTTGCCCAATGTTCCAGGGGATTCAGTAATGGAGATTTGGTGGATAAAGTATCTTGGCAACCATAACCAGGCAAAAAAAAAATTGAAAAGCGGGTGCAACACGAGGACTTCTCAGGTGGTCACCCATCCTAGTACTAGTCCCGCCCAAGCTCGCTTAACTTCAGAGTTCTGATGGGATCCGGTGCATTAGTGCTTGTATGATCGCACCCGCCATGTTGAGGGCACAATTCCTATATATATTAACGGTTCACAGTCCCAGCCTAGAGAGATGGCCCATTGAAAAGGCCCAATGGGCTTAACGACAACCCAACCGCTTCAACAACGCAGCATCCTCATAAAACGTGATATCAACACGTTGTCGGCCCCTATGATGTCCCGCGACTCAGGTTGTCATCCTTTTAACAGTTCACGATGTACGATCCGAGACGAAAAAATAGAGAAAAAGAAGAAAAGCAGCCTGAAATTGATGAAAATGTTATATTTTGGGCTCTAAAAAGGACATAGCGAGCAAGCTGGGTGCTCCCGTCGTAGAGCTCTCAGAGTGCTTTGCAACGGTATGTTGTGCGCCACATAACTCCTTACGGATCAAAAGTTATGGGCACCGGAGCGACGGAGACCTGGTCACAAACCCTACGCCCACGGTTTGCTAGCCCAGCCTCTACGTGAGGCAAAGTTGTCTTGCCCAGTGTTCCATGGGATTCAGTAATAGAGATTTGGTGGATAAAGTATCTTGGCAACCCTAACCAGTGCAAAAAAAATTGAAAAGGGGGTGCAACACAAGGACTTCCCAGGGGGTCACCCATTCTAGTACTACTCTCGCCCAAGCACGCTTAACTTCGGAGTTCTGATTGGATCCGGTGCATTAGTGCTGGTATGATCGCACCCGTCATGTTGATGGCACAATTCCTATATGTGTTAACGGTTCGCAGTCCCAGCCTAGAGAGATGGCCCATTCAAAAGGCCCAATGGGCTTAACGACAACCCATCCGTTTCAACAACGTAGCATTCTCATAAAACGTGATATCAACACGTTGTCGGCCCCTCTGATGTCCTGCGACTCAGGTTGTCATCCTTTTAACAGTTCACGATGTACGATCCGAGACAAAAAAATAGAGAAAAAGAAGAGAAGCAGCCTGAAATTGATGAAAATGTTATATTTTGGGCTCTAAAAAGGACATAGCGAGCAAGCTGGGTGCTCCCGTCGTAGAGCTCTCAGAGTGCTTTGCAATGGTATGTTGTGCGCCACGTAACTCCTTATGGATCAAAAGTTATGGGCACCGGAGCGACGGAGACCTGGTCACAAACCCTACGCCCATGGTTTGCTAGCCCAGCCTCTACGTGAAGCGAAGTTGTCTAGCCCAATGTTCCGTGGGATTCAGTAATTGAGATTTGGTGGATAAAGTATCTTGGCAACCCTAACCAGTGCAAAAAAAATTGAAAAGGGGGTGTAACACGACGACTTCCCAGGGGGTCACCCATCCTAGTACTACTCTCGCCCAAGAACGCTTAACTTCGGAGTTCTGATGGGATCCGGTGCATTAGTGCTGGTATGATCGCACCCGTCATGTTGAGGGCACAATTCCTATATATGTAAACGGTTCACAGTCCCAGCCTAGAGAGATGGCCCATTGAAAAGGCCCAATGGGCTTAACGACAACCCATCCGCTTCAACAACGCAGCATCCTCATAAAATGTGATATCAACACGTTGTCAGCCCCTCTGATGTCCCGCGACTCAGGTTGTCATCCTTTTAACAGTTCACGATGTACGATCCGAGATGAAAAAACAGAGAAAAAGAAGAAAAGCAGCCTGAAATTGATGAAAATGTTATATTTTGGGCTCTAAAAAGGGCATAGAGAGCAAGCTGGGTGCTCCCGTCGTAGAGCTCTCAGAGTGCTTTGCAACGGTATGTTGTGCGCCGCGTAACTCCTTACGGATCAAAAGTTATGGGCACCGGAGCGACGGAGATCTGGTCACAAACCCTACGCCCACGGTTTGCAAGACCAGCCTCTACGTGAGGCGAAGTTGTCTTGCCCAGTGTTCCATGGGATTCAGTAATAGAGATTTGGTGGATAAAGTATCTTGGCAACCCTAACCAGTGCACAAAAAATTGAAAAGGGGGTACAACACGAGGACTTCCCCGGGGGTCACCCATCCTAGTACTATTCTCGCCCAAGAACGCTTAACTTCGGAGTTCTGATGGGATCAGGTGCATTAGTGCTGGTATGATCGCACCCATCATATTGAGGGCACAATTCCTATATATGTTAACGGTTCACAGTCCCAGCCTAGAGAGATGGCTCATTCAAAAGGCCCAATGGGCTTACCGACAACCCATCTTCTTCACCAACGCAGCATCCTTGCAGGACGTGATACCAACACAATGTAGGGCCCTCTAGTGTCCCGCGAGTTAGGTTGTCGTCCTTTTTACGGCTCACGACGAACGATCCAGGTTGAAAAAATAGAGCAAAAGAAGAAAAGTGGCCTGAAACTGATGAAAACGTTCGATTTTGGCCTCCAAAAATGGGCACAGCGAGCAAGCTGGCTGCCCCCGTCGTAGAGCTCTCAGAGAGCTTTGCAACGGTATGTTGTGCGCCGCATAACTCCTTACGGATCAAAAGTTATGGGCACCGGAGCGACGGAGACCTGGTCACAAACACTACGCCCTCAGTTTGCAGGCCCAGCCTCTACGTGAGGCGAAGTTGTTTGGCCCAATGTTTCGTGGGATTCAGTAATAGAGATTTGGTGGATAAAGTATCTTGGCAACCCTAACCAGGGCAAAAAAAATTTAAAAGGTTGTGCAACACGAGGACTTCCCATGGGGTCACCCATCCTAGCACTACTCTCGCCCAAGCACGCTTAACTTCGAAGTTCTGATGGGATCAGGTGCATTAGTGCTGGTAAGATCACAGCCGTCATGTTGCGGGCACAATTCCTATATGTGTTATCGGTTCACTGTCCCGGCCTAGAGAGATGGACCATTCAAAAGGCCCAATGGGCTTAACGACAACCCATCCACTTCAACAACGCAGCAACCTCGCAATACGTGATATCCACACTTTGTAGGCCCCTCTGATGTCCCGCGAGTCTGGTTGTTGTCCTTTTTACAGTTCACGACGTACGATCCGGGACGGAAAAACAGAGCAAAAGAAGAAAAGTGGCCTGAAACTGATGAAAGCTTTCAATTTTGGGCTACAAAAATGGGCAAAGCGAGCAAGCTACCTGCCGCCGTCGTAGATCTCTCAGAGAGCTTTGCAACGGTATGCTATGCGCCACGTAACTCCTTACGGATCGAAAGTTATGTGCACCAGAGCGACGGAGACCTGGTCACAAGCCCTACGTCCTCGGTTTGCGGGCCCAGCCTCTACATGAAGCGAAGTTGTCTTGCCCAATGTTCTGTGGGATTCGGTAATAGAAATTTGCTGGATAAAGTATCTTGGCAACCCTAACCAGGACAAACGAAATTGAAAAGGGTGTGCAACACGAGGACTTCCCAGGGGGTCAGTCATCCTAGTTCTACTCTCGTCCAAGCACGCTTAACTTCGGAGTTCTGATGGGATCCGGTGCATTAGTGCTGGTATTATCGCACCCGTCATGTTGAGGGCACAATTGCTTTATGTGTTAACGGTTCACAGTCGCAGCCAAGAGAGATGGCCCATTGAAAAGGCCCAATGGGCTTAACAACAACCCATCCGCTTCAATAATGCAGCATCTTCGCAAGACGTGATATCGACACGTTGTAGGGTCCTCTGATGTCCAGCGAGTCAGGTTGTCGTCCTTTTAACTGTTCACGACGTACGATCCAGGTGGGAAAAACAGAGCAAAAGAAGAAAAGTGGCTTGAAACTGATGAAAACGTTTGATTTTGGGATTCAAAAAGGGGCACAATGAGCATACTGGCCGCCCCCTTTGTAGACCTCTCAAAGAGCTTTGCAACGGTATGATGTGCGCCGTGTAACTCCTTACGGATCAAAAGTTATGAGCACCGGAGCGACAAAGACCTTGTCACAAGCCCTACGCCGTTGGTTTGCTGGCCCAGCCTCTACGTGAAACGAAGTTGTCTTGCCCAATGTTCCGTGGGATTCCGTAATAGAGAGTTGGTGGATAAAGTATCTTGGTAATGCTAACCAGGGCAAAAAAAATTGAAAAGGGGTTGCAACACGAGGACTTCCCAGGGGGTCACCCATCCTAGTACTACTCCCGCCCAAGCACGCTTAACTTCGGAGTTCATATGAGATCAGGTGCATTAGTGCTGGTATGATCACAGCCATCATGTTGAGGGCACAATTCCTATATATGTTAACGGTTCACAGTCCCAGCCTAGAGAGATAGCCCTTTCAAAAGGCCCAATAGGCTTAACGACAACGCATCCGCTTCACCAACGCAACATCCTCGCAAGACATGATATCAACACGTTGTAGGGCTCTCTGATGTCCCACGAGTCAGGTTGTCATCCTTTTAACAGTTCACGACGTACGATCCGGGACGGAAAAATAGAGCCAAAGAAGAAAAGTGGCCTGAAACTGATGAAATCGTTCAATTTTGGGCTCCAAAAACAGGCACAAAGAGCAAGCTGGCTGCCCCCTTCTTAGAGCTCTCAGAGAGCTCTGCAACGGTATGTTGTGCGCCTCGTAACTCGTTACGGATCAAAAGATATGGGCAACGGAGCAACGGAGACCCGTTCACAAACCCTACGCCCTCGGTTTGCGGGCCCAGCCTCTACGTGAAGCGAAGTTGTCTTGCCCAATGTTCCGTGGGATTCAGTAATAGAGATTTGGTGGATAAAGTATCTTGGCAACCCTAACTAGGGCAAAAAAAATTGAAAAGGGGGTGCAACACGAGGACTTTCCAGGGGGTCACCCATCCTAGTACTACTCTCGCCCAAACACGCTTAACTTCGGAGTTCTGATGGGATCCGGTGCATTAGTGTTGGTATGATCGCACTTGTCATGTTGAGGGCACAATTCTTATATGTGTTAACGGTTCACAGTCCCAGCCTAGAGAGATGGCCCATTGAAAAGGCCCAATGGGCTTAACGACAACCCATCCGCTTCAACAAGGTAGCATCCTCATAAAACGTGATATCAACACGTTGTGGGCCCCTCTGATGTCCCGCGACTCAGGTTGTCGTCCATTTAACAGTTCACGTTGTACGATCCGAGACGGAAAAACAGAGCAAAAGAAGAAAAGCGGCCTGAAACTGATGAAAACGTTATATTTTGGGCTCTAAAAAGGGCAAAGCGAGCAAGCTGGGTGCTCCCGTCGTAGAGCTCTCAGAGTGCTTTGCAACGGTATGCTGTGCGCCGCGTAACTCCTTACTGATCAAAAGTTATGGGCACCTGAGCGATGGAGACCTGGTCACAAACCCTACGCCCTCGGTTTGCTTGCCCAGCCTCTACGTGAAGCGAAGTTGTCTTTCCCAGTGTTCCATGGGATTCAGTAATAGATATTTGGTGGATAAAGTATCTTGGCAACCCTAACCAGGGCAAAAAAAAATTGAAGAGGGGGTGCAACACGAGGACTTCCGAGGGGGTCACCCATCCTAGTACTACTCTCGCCAAGCACGCTTAACTTCGGAGTTCTGATGGGATCAGGTGCATTAGTGTTAGTATGATCGCACCCGTCATATTGAGGGCACAATTCCTATATATGTTAACGGTTCACAGTCACAACCCAGAGAGATGGCCCATTCAAAAGGCCCAATGGGCTTAACGACAACCCATCCGCTTCACCAATGCAGCATCCTCGCAAGACGTTATATCAACACATCCCGCGAGTTAGGTTGTTGTCCTTTTAACAGTTCACGACGTACGATCCGAGATGGAAAAACAGAGCAAAAGAATAAAAGTGGCCTGAAACTGATGAAAACGTTCAATTTTGGCCTCCAAAAATCAGGCACAGCGAGCAATATGGGTTCCCCCATCGTAGAGCTCTCAGAGAGCTTTGCAACTGTATGCTGTGCGCCGCGTAACTCCTTACGGATCAAAAGTTATAGGCACCAAAACGAAGGAGACCTGGTCACAAACCCTACGCACTCGGTTTGCGGGCCCAGCCTCTACGTAAAGCGAAGTTCTCTTGCCCAATGTTTCGTGGGATTCAGTAATAGAGATTTGGTGGATAAAGTATCTTGGCAACCCTAACCAGAGCAAAAAAAATTTAAAAGGGGGTGCAACACGAGGACTTCCCAGGGGGTCACCCATCCTAGTTCTACTCTCGCCCAAGCACGCTTAACTTCGAAGTTCTGATGGGATCAGGTGCATTAGTGCTGGCATGATCGTACCCGTCATGTTGATGGCACAATTCCTATATGTGTTATCGGTTCACAGTCCCGGCCTTGAGAGATGGCCCATTCTAAAGGCCCAATGGGCTTAACGACAACCCATCCGCTTCAACAACGCAGCATCCTCGTAATACGTGATATCCACATTTTGTAGGGCCCTCTGATGTCCCGCGAGTCTGGTTGTCATCCTTTTTACAGCTCATGACGTGCGATCCGGGATGGAAAAATAGAGCAAAAGAAGAAAAGTGGCCTGAAACTGATGAAAACTTTCAAGTTTGGGCTGCAAATATGGGCACAGCGAGCGAGCTGGGTGTCCCCGTCGTAGAGCTCTCAGAGAGCTTTGCAACGGTATGCTGTACATCGCGTAACTCCTTACGGATCAAAAGTTATGGCAACCGGAGCGACGGAGGCCGGGTCACAAACCCTACGCCCTCGGTTTGCGGGCCCGGCCTCTACGTGAGGCGAAGTTGTCTTGCCCAATGTTCCGTGGGATTCTGTAATAGAGATTTGGTGGATAAAGTATCTTGGCAACCCTAACCAGGGCAAAAAAAATTGAAAAGGGGGTGCAACACGAGCACTTCCCAGGGGGTCAGCCATCCTAGTACTACTCTCGTCCAAGCACATTTAACTTCGGAGTTCTGATGGGAATTGGTGCATTAGTGCTGGTATGATCGCACCCATCATGTTGAGGGCACAATTCCTTTATGTGTTAATTGTTCACAGTCGCAGCCTAGAGAGATAGCCCATTGAAAAGGCCCAATGGGCTTACCGATAACCCATCCGCTTCAACAACGCACCATCATCGCAAGACGTGATATCTACACGTTGTAGGGCCCTCTGATATCCAACGGGTCACGTTGTCAACCTTTCAACAATTCACGACGTACGATCCAGGATGGAAAAACAGAGCAAAAGAATAAAAGCTGCCTGAAACTGATGAAAACGTTCGATTTTGATCTCCAAAAATGGGCACAATGAGCATACTGGCTGCCCCCGTCGTAGAGCTCTTAGAGAGCTTTGCAACGGTATGCTGTGCACGGCCTAACTCCTTACGAATCAAAAGTTATGGGCACCGGAGTGACGGAGACCTGGTCACAAACCCTACGCCCTCGGTTTGCGGGCCCAGCCACTACGTGA
The DNA here is from genome assembly GCA_037974665.1 of Ehretia macrophylla. Lineage (NCBI taxonomy): Eukaryota > Viridiplantae > Streptophyta > Magnoliopsida > Boraginales > Ehretiaceae > Ehretia > Ehretia macrophylla. The sequence continues at coordinate 84,712,265 of CM075765.1, read as the reverse complement.
AGCGAAGTTGTCTTGCCCAATGTTTCGTGGGATTCAGTAATAGAGATTTGGTGGATAAAGTATCTTGGCAACCCAAACCAGGGAAAAAAAATTTGAAAAGGGGGTGCAACACGAAGACTTCTTAGGGGGTCACCTTTCCTAGTACTACTCGCTCCCAAGCACGCTTAACTTCGGAGTTCTGATAGGATCCGGTGCATTAGTGCTGGTATGATCTCACCCGTCATGTTCAGAACACAATTCCTTTATTTGTTAATGGTTCACAGTCTTATCCTAGAGAGATGGCCCATTCAAAAGGCCCAATGGGCTTAACGATAGCCCATCCGCTACAACAACGCAACATCCTCACAAGACTTGATATCGACACGTTGTAGGGCCCTCTGATGTCCAGCGAGTCAGGTTGTCATCCTTTTAAAAGTTCACGACGTACGATCCCGGACGAAAAAATAGAGCAAAAGAAGAAAAGAGGCCTGAAACTGATGAAAACGTTTGATTTTGGGCTCCAAAAAGGGGCATAGCTAGCAAGGTGGCTGCCATTGTCCTAGAGCTCTCGGAGAGCTTTGCAACGATATGTTGTGCGCCGCGTAAATCCTTACGGATCAAAAGTTATGGGCACCGGAGCGACAGAGACCTGGTCACAAACCCTATGCACTCGGTTTGCGGGCCCAGCCTCTACGTGACGCGAAGTTGTCTTGCCCAATGTTTTGTGGGATTCAGTAATAGAGATTTGGTGGATAAAGTATCTTGGCAACCCTAACTAGGGCAATAAAAATTGAAAAGGGGTTACAACACGAGGACTTCCCAGGGGGTCACCCATCCTAGTACTACTCTCGCCCAAGCACGCTTAACTTCGGAGTTCATATGAGATCAGGTGCATTAGTGCTGGTATGATCGCACCCGTCATGTTGAGGGCACAATTCCTATATATGTTAACAGTTCACAGTCCCAGCCAAGAGAGATGGCCCATTCAAAAGGCCCAATGGGCTTAACGACAACCCATTCGCTTCACCAACGCAGCATCCTCGCAAGATGTGATATCAACACATTGTAGGGCCCTCTGATGTCCCGCGATTCAGGTTGTCGTCCTTTTAACAGTTCACGACGTACGATCCAGGATAGAAAAACATAGCAAAAGAAGAAAAGTGGCCTGAAACTGAGGAAAACGTTCGATTTTGGGCTCCAAAAAATGGGCATAGCGAGCAAGCTGGCTGCTGTCACGCCCTGACCCGACCCCGCAAAAGGCCAAGCCCGGACCCAACACACAGACGGAGTCTCCTCTGTACCGTGGACGATCCGAAAACCCTAAAATCAATATAACACTTGCGAAAGCCATATATTAATCAAAACAAGCCAACTTTCCATAAAACATACATTTCTTAATATCCAACTTTCCAAACCAAAAATGCCATGCATACTACATAGGTATTTATGCCACTAAACCATTAGCCATTAGCATGTATTTCTTCACTAGTCATCAGAGTATAAGTTACAACATTACATTCTTCCAACTTATACAACATAAGACCGTAGAGGCCTCAAACTAGAAAATATATACAAGGCTACAAGCCTCAAAATTAAGCGACCTCCACGCAATATACATAACAAGCAAGGTTCGCACAAAAACTGGTAACCAACCACCAGCAAAGCAGAGAAGTGCTATCACGGAAACACCTCCACCTGCTCCTCCTCCTCAATTACCTCGAGAGGGTCTGCTTCAACTACTCCTGTAAAAACATAGTATAGAGAGGAATGAGCAAAAACTATTGCTCAGCGAGGGCAATTGGTCTCAAGAACGGAGATGAGAGGAGTATGCAATGCAATTAGCCAAGCAATACATACAAATCATATAAAGATACAACCAAAGCCAATCAACAAAGCAAGGCAAGTATTTAAAGCTGCAAACACTCATTCAAAGGATACGATACTCTTTTTATGAGCAACTTTCAAACACGAATTCGATGACGACGCGCCGGCCCAAACCACTTTATAACACCAGTTTGGAATACCCCGGAAGTATCCATCAACCTACGACCCAAATCTCCCTGGGAGGCAACCCAAGCGAGAAAGGGAATAACAGTGGAGCTAGAGCAACCAACACTGGCAACCCAAGGCTACCCAGAGAGGCCCATCACTCACGCGCGAGACACTATGCAATGCAAGACTCGATACAAGGCGATAAACAAGCGATAAAGCCACACGTGAGAGAATAACAAAATAGGCTACTCTCGCACGCAATAGCAGCAATTGATAAGCAATTCAATCCAAAAAAACTCAAACAAGTATTTCAAGTAATTCTAAGCATTCTATAGGCATAAAGACAAGAAAACACACAAAAACACAAATCGGCCCCAACTATCAAAACGCTACCATTTCCAAACGAGCCACGAGTTTTGGAAACCGACTTCGCCAACCCTCCTAGGTCACCATAAGGCACGTCTAAAGACCTCGAAAACTTACTTTACCCTAGAACTCGCGCAAAGCCCCGATTTCCCCCTTTCTCGTTTGAACTACAACTATATCAACCAAACACCCAACCAACGCCATAATTGCACCAAAAGTGCTTCCATGGCTTCCCGAAGCAATGCCAACATGCAAAACGAGAAAACGCTAAAGTCGACCTAAACGACCCCGACTTTCCCAAAGGCTTAATTCTCATTTTTTCCACTACGCAACCCAAAAAAACCACACATTTTAGCATTCTAGCGTACCTAGCACATTTCTACATCAACAGAAAGCATAACAGCGCAACTTCAACGTTTCAAGGTTTTACTATTCATAAATTACTATTCATTAATCAATTTAAATTGCAATCACAACATTTAACCACAGAAAATGTTACAAAGCTATAAATACATGTTCTACAAATGCCAAGGAACATTCTAGAAGCATCAAATCGCTTTAAATAACGATCTACAGATAAATCTAAAAATTGACAAAGTTAACATACACAACGTATAAATGTGCAAATAACATGCTTTCCTCACCTTAGGTACTCCTAGTCGCTAGGAAAACAACGTTGGTTGCCTCGGAATTCACCCCGCACGAGCTCTCGCGAAGATTGATCGATTGGAAGTTGAAAGGTTTTTTTTTTCCTCAATGAAGCTCACGGCCTGCTCTCTTTTTTTTGCTGCTGTTTCTCTTTTTATTTTGCTTAGTTTGTTAGCTTATAAGGTGTTAAATGGTCAAAGTTGGTCAAGGCTAGGTCAAACAACTTAAGACTTGGTCAAAGGGCCCTATTTTGAGCGTTTTAAAGCCATTTTAGCTAAGGTAAGATCAATTAAAGCTAGCAACATTTAAAATATACAATTTAAGTCATCAAAATACTAGTTTCACTATTTGTTGAGGACTAGAAATCGTTATCTAGCTAACGCTCCTTAAATGCAATGCACGTTGCGACGGCAATAAAGTAACAATTAATTCACAAAGAATTTAAGGAAATATAAATTTCAAAATAATAAACAAAGAATTTTCACATTCTGGGCTCGGGTATTACACCCTCTCCCCGTTAAAACAATTGCGCCCACGCAATTCTTACCTGGTCGACAAATAACTCCGGATACTGATCCCGAACTTGGTCCTCTCTTTCCCAAGTCGCTTCCTCAAACCCATGATGATTCCACAGAACCTTTACTAACGGAATATTCTTTCTGCGAAGCTCCTGAATCTTTCGATCCATAATTCTAATCAGTTTCTCTTCATAAGACAACTTCTCTTCAATCTGTAAAGGCTCTGGTTCAAGCACATGTGAAGGGTCTGGATGATACTTCTTCAGCATAGACACGTGGAACACATCGTGCAGTCTCGATAAGCTCGGAGGCAAAGCTAACCGATAAGCCAAAGGACCTACCTTTTCGGTGATCTCATATGGACCCACATACCTGGGACTAAGCTTCCCGCTCTTACCGTGCCGAATCAATCCCTTCCGAGGAGAAATCTTGAGAAACACCCAATCTCCCAAATCAAACTCAAGATCCCGACGGTGCTTATCTACATAACTCTTCTGACGACTCTGAGCTGTAAGCATACGCTGGCGAATAAGGTGAACATTATCTACCATCTTAATCATCTCAGGTAACACAGTCGGATCAACTGTTCTCATCTCTCCAACCTCTTCCCAATATAACGGGGATCTGCATTTCCGACCATACAACGCCTCGTAGGGAGCCATACCTATAGTAGATTGATAACTATTGTTGTAGGCGAACTCCGCTAAAGGCAAAAACTTCTCCCAATTCTTCCCAAAGTCAAGCACACATGCTCGAAGCATGTCTTCCAAGATCCTGATGGTTCTCTCAGACTGGCCATCAGTTTGCGGATGATAAGCAGTACTGAAGCTCAACTTAGTTCCCATGGCCTCTTGCAACTTCTGCCAAAAACGAGATCTGAATCTGGGATCCCTATCTGACACTATACTCTGTGGTACTCCATGCAATCTCACAATGTTAGCAACATACAATTCAGCCAGCTTATCAAGGCTATCCTGTTTGTTCACGGAAATAAAATGCGTAACCTTAGTCAAGCGGTCCACAACAACCCAAACAGAATCACATCCTCTCAGAGATCTAGGAAGATCGGTCACAAGGTCCATTGTTATATGTACCCACTTCCATTGCGGAATCGACAACGGCTGTAGAAGTCCGGCTGGCCTCTGATGCTCAACTTTAACCCTCTGACAAGTCAAACATCTGGATACATACCCAGCAATCTCCCTCTTCATATTGTTCCACCAGAAGTGTTGTTTCAAATCTCTATACATTTTTGTACTGCCTGGGTGAATTGTATACCTCGAATTATGTGCCTCGGACAGGATCTCATTCTTCAAAGTCGGATCATCAGGAACACATACTCTATCCCTGAATCTGAAGATGCCATCTGCATGTAATTTAAACTCCGACTCTCCCCCTTTTGATTTTTCTTGGATCTTCAAGATGTGAGGATCAGTCTTCTGAGCCTCTCTAATCTGTGCTAGCAACCCTGACTGAATCTGCAAACTAGCAAAACGAACCCCTACCTCAGTAGCTTCTGGCTTCCATGAACAAAATTCTTCCAAAGTCTCCCAGTCCTTGATAATCAAGCTTGCAACAGTAGCCTTTCGGCTCAAAGCATCAGCAACAACATTTGCCTTACCTGGCACATAGTTAATAGAACAGTTATAACTACCCAATAGCTCCAGCCATCTCCGCTGCCTCATATTTAGATCCTTCTGTGAAAACAAATACTTGAGACTCTTGTGGTCAGTAAATATTTCAAATCTGCAACCCCACAAGTAATGACGCCACTTCTTCAATGCAAACACAACTGCAGCTAACTCAAGATCATGTGTAGGGTAATTGACTTCATAAGGTTTCAATTTCCTAGAAGCATAGGCAATCACCTTACCATTCTGCATTAAAACACAGCCCAAACCTTCCTTAGATGCATCACTGTAGAAAACGAAGTTCTCTGTTCCCTCAGGTAAAGGTAGTATAGGAGCTGTAGTTAGTCTCTTCTTCAATTCTTGGAAACTGGATTCACACTTGGCATCCCAGTTGTAAGCAACTTTCTTCCGAGTCAACTGGCTCAAAGGTCCAGAAATTTTAGAAAAGTCTTTAACAAATCTCCGGTAGTAACCTGCCAATCCAAGAAAACTCCGAATCTCTCCCACCGTCTCAGGTCTCTTCCAAGATGAAACAACTTCAATCTTAGCTGGGTCCACCGAAATTCCTCGATCTGAAATGATATGGCCTAGGAAAGATATCTGATTCAACCAGAACTCACACTTGCTGAATTTAGCAAAAAGCTTGTTTTCCTGCAAAGTCTGAAGCACAATCTTCAAGTGTTGCTCGTGTTCAGCCTCGTTCTTCGAATACACTAAAATGTCGTCAATAAAGATCACGACAAACTGATCAAGGTAAGGCCGAAAGACCCTCTGCATCAAGTCCATGAATGCGGCTGGTGCATTCGTCAATCCAAACGGCAACACAACAAACTCATAGTGGCCATATCTAGTCCTGAATGCCGTCTTTGGTATATCGTCACTCCGAATTCTAAGTTGATAGTAACCCTGCCTCAAGTCAAATTTGGAGTAAACACTCGCACCCTACAACTGGTCAAACAATTCTTCAATCAACGGCAAGGGGTATTTATTCTTAATCGTGACTTGATTAAGTCCCTTGTAATCAATGCATAACCGTAGCGTGCCATCTTTCTTTCTCACAAACAACACAGGCGCACCCCACGGCGAAGAACTAGGTTGTATAAACCCTTTCTCAAGCAAGTTCTGAAGCTGAATTTTTAACTCCTGAAGTTCAGCCGATGCCATTCTATAAGGACTCCTAGAAATTGGCGCAGTGCCTGGCACAAGATCAATCACGAACTCAATCTCCCTATCCGGTGGTAAACCCGGTAATTCCTCGGGAAATATACCAGGGAAGTCTCTAACAATCGGAATCTCATTCAAACTCAGCTTATCAGCAGGCTGATTGATCAAATAAGCTAAGTAAGCTTCACAACCCCTATTCAACAACTTAGAAGTCTTGATCGCTGATAAAAGTGGAATGCGGGCAGCCCTGCAGTTCCCAACAATCTCTAGTACCGGTAGGTCAGGAACCTTAAGATAAACGACCTTTGTTCTACAATCCAACTGAGCATAATACTTTCCCAACCAGTCCATTCCCAAAATGATTTCAAAGTCACGGAATGGCAATATAATTAAATCAGCAGGAAATTTACGGTTCTCAATACATATATCACAAGATTTGCAAATAGACTCAGTAACAAATTTTGCACCCAAAGGAGTACTAACTTCAACTTCATGAGGCAATTTATCAATGCAAACATTCACAGATCGTGCACATGCAGGAGTTATAAACGAATGTGTAGCTCCAGGATCAATCAAAACTTTAACTGGCTGAGTATTGAGAAGAAAGGTACCTTCCACTATAGCTGTATTATCGGGCAGCTCCTCTGCATCCAGTGCAAAGACCCTAGCATGTACTCTCTGTGCTGGTCGTGCACCTGCAGCCCTATTCTGAACACCTTGGCCTCCACCACGGCCCTGAACATTATTATATTTAGGGCAATCTCTCACCCTATGATCATCACCGCCACAACCCGTACATTTACCACTCTTCCTCCAGCAGTTAGCCTCAATATGCCCTGGTCGATTACAATAATTACACAGCTGATTTTGCCTAACCGCAGTGTTTCCTGTAGGTGCTGGGGCTCTGGCAGGGGTAGGAACTGTAGCTCCCTGCTGAGGTCTAGTCACAGCTGGCCTAGCCTGAATCTGTTGCTGTGGCTAATACGGACGCTGCTAAGGACCCTGTGCAGAAGCCTGATACTGCCTCGGCTGACTCTGGCTGCTCTGGCCCACATACTGCTTCTTACTCGGCTGACTGCTCTCAGCTAACATCTCAGCCTTCCGTTTCTCAAACTTCGAGGCTGCCTGAAATGCCTCGGGAAAAGTAGAGTAGGTCTGCCCAGTCAAATGCAACTGTATGTCCATTCTCAGTCCACGGACAAACCTATGAATCATCCTCCTAGCCGGCCGTACCAACTCGGGCATATACCTCGACAGGCTAACAAACCTAGCCTCGTACTGTGCAACAGTCATATTTCCCTGCTTCAGGGCCACAAACTCATCTTCCCTCCTCTCCATAGCCATCTCGGGAATATATTTGTCCCGGAACTCACTTACAAAATCATCCCATAAATGTGGAACATCCTCACAATCCCACCTCAATCTGACAGTATTCCACCACTGCTCTGCATCACCCTCAAATAAAAATGATGCATAATCTATTCTTGCCTCATCAGTGTACCTCAAAGCAGTGAAAATTTTCTCGACATGATTAATCCATCTCTCGGCTGCCTCATCATCCGGCTCTCCGAAGAACTTTCCCGGCTCATGCCTCAGAAATTTCTCTAGCTGGTTATTCTCAACTCTGTACCCCTGTCCACCAGGATTAGCTTGATTACCCTAGGGATTAATCCGGTCCTGCCTCTGCTCATGTAGTACCTGTTTGATCCGGTCTACTGCAGTAGTCATGGTAGCCATAAACTGCTCAGGCAACGGCTGTTGACCCTGATCTGCTGCCTCTTCATCTGATCCTATACCTTGAGTACCACGACGTGGCGGCATAGTAGCAACTCACAATAGCTGGCAACATTTAAAAGCAGTTTATAGACAGAAATATAGCACATAAGATTAGATAACACTCAAGTCAATAACAATCCAATATTCTATCACACAATTCACATAAGACCAGATCAACTTGCCAAACTATTTCACTCAAACACTTAAACACTCCAAGTTCACAAAGTCATGCTATAACATTTTCTTTTCACTTAGCAATCATACATAAATACTTTAGCATTTTAGACCTTTACCCCACAGACCGAGAATTATATCCCGGCCCATGCAAGACTATCATGCTCTCATACCATCTAAAGATGTCACGCCCCGACCCGACCCCGCAAAAGGCCAAGCCCGGACCCGACACACGGACGGAGTCTCCTCTGTACCGTGGACCATCCGGGAACCCTTAAAATCAATATAACACTTGCGAAAGCCATATATTAATCAAAACAAGCCAACTTTCCATAAAACATACATTTCTTAATATCCAACTTTCCAAACCAAAAATGCCATGCATACTACATAGGTATTTATGCCACTAAACCATTAGCCATTAGCATGCATTTCTTCACTAGTCATTAGAGTATAAGTTACAACATTACATTCTTCCAACTTATACAACATAAGACCGTAGAGGCCTCAAACTAGAAAATATATACAAGGCTACAAGCCTCAAAATTAAGCGACCTCCACGCAATATACATAACAAGCAAGGTTCGCACAAAAACTGGTAACCAACCACTAGCAAAGCAGAGAAGTGCTATCACGGAAACCTCCACCTGCTCCTCCTCCTCAATTACCTCGAGAGGGTCTGCTTCAACTACTCTTGTAAAAACATAGTATAGAGAGGAATGAGCAAAAACTATTGCTCAGCGAGGGCAATTGGTCTCAAGGACGGAGATGAGAGGAGTATGCAATGCAATTAGCCAAGCAATACATACAAATCATATAAAGATACAACCAAAGCCAACAATAAAGCAAGGCAAGTATTTAAAGCTGCAAACACTCATTCAAAGGATACGATACTCTTTTCACGAGCAACTTTCAAACACGAATTCGATGACGACGCGCCGGCTCAAACCACCTTATAACAGCAGTTTGGAATACCCCGGAAGTATCCATCAACCTACGACCCAAATCTCCCTGGGAGGCAACCCAAGCGAGAAAGGGAATAGCAGCGGAGCTAGAGTAACCAACACTGGCAACCCAAGGCTACCCAGAGAGGCCCATCACTCACGCGCGAGACACTATGCAATGCAAGACTCGATACAAGGCGATAAACAAGCGATAAAGCCACACGTGAGAGAATAACAAAGTAGGTTACTCTCGCACGCAATAGCAGCAATTTGATAAGCAATTCAATCCAAAACAACTCAAACAAGTAATTCAAGTAATTCTAAGCATTCTATAGGCATAAAGACAAGAAAACACACTAAAACACAAATCGGCCCCAACTATCAAAACGCTACCATTTTTAAACGAGCCACGAGTTCTGGAAACCGACTTCGCCAACCCTCCTAGGTCACCATAAGGCACGTCTAAAGACCCCGAAACCTTACTTTACCCTGGAACTCGCGCAAAGCCCCGATTTTCCCCTTTCTCGTTTGAACTACAACTATATCAACCAAGCACCCAACCAACGCCATAATCGCACCAAAAGTGCTTCCATGGCTTCCCGAAGCAATCCCAACACGCAAAACGAGAAAACGCAAAAGTCGACCTATACGACCCCGACTTTCCCAAAGGCTTAATTCTCATTTTTTCCACTACGCAACCCAAACAAACCACACATTTTAGCATTCTAGCGTACCTAGCACATTTCTACATCAACAGAAAGCATAACAGTGCAACTTCAACGTTTCAAGGTTTTACTATTCATAAATTACTATTCATTAATCAATTTAAATTGCAATCGCAACATTTAACCGCAAAAAATGTTACAAGGCTATAAATACATGTTCTACAAATGCCAAGGAACATTCTAGAAGCATCAAATCGCTTTAAATAATGATCTACGGATAAATCTAAAAATTGACAAAGTTAGCATACACAACGTATAAATGCGCAAATAACATTCTTCCCTCACCTTAGGTACTCCTAGTCGCTAGGAAAACAACGTTGTTTGCCTCGGAATTCACCCCGCACGAGCTCTCGCGAAGATTGATCGATTGAAAGTTGAAAGGTTTTTTTTTTTCCTCAATGAAGCTCACGGCCTTCTCTATTTTTTTTGCTGCTGTTTCTCTTTTTATTTTGCTTAGTTTGTTAGCTTATAAGGTGTTAAATGGTCAAAGTTGGTCAAGGCTAGGTCAAACAACTTAAGACTTGGTCAAAGGGCCCTATTTTGAGCGTTTTAAAGCCATTTTAGCTAAGGTAAGATCAATTAAAGCTAGCAACATTTAAAATATACAATTTAAGTCGTCAAAATACTAGTTTCACTATTTTTTGAGGACTAGAAATCGTTATCTAGCAAACGCTCCTTAAATGCAATGCACGTTGCGACGGCAATAAAGTAACAATTAATTCACAAAGAATATAAGGAAATATAATTTTCAAAATAATAAACAAAGAATTTTCACATTCCGGGCTCGAGTATTACAGTTGCCCCCGTCGTAGAACTCTCAGAGAGCTTTGCAACGGTATGTTGTGCAACGCTTAACTCCTAACGGATCAAAAGTTATGGGCACCAGAGCGACGGAGACCTAGTCACAAACCCTACGCACTCGGTTTGCGGGCCCAGCCTCGAGGCGACGCGAAGTTGTCTTGCCCAATGTTCTATGGGATTCAGTAATAGAGATTTGGTGGGTAAAGTATCTTGGCAACCCTAACTAGGGCAAAAAAAATTGAAAATGGGATGCGACACGAGGACTTCCCAGGGGGTCACCCATCCTAGTACTACTCTCGCCCATGCACGCTTAACTTCGGAGTTCTGATGGGATCCGGTGCATTAGTGCTGGTATGATCGCACCCGTCATGTTGAGGGTACAATTCCTTTATTTGTTAACTGTTCACAGTCCCAGCCTAGAGAGATTGCCCATTCAAAAGGCCCAATGGGCTTAACGACAACCCATCCACTTCAACAATGCAGAATGCTTGCAAGACTTGATATCGACACGTTGTAGGGCCCTCTGATGTCCCTCGAGTCAAGTTGTCGTCCTTTTAACAGTTCATGATCTCCGGTCCGGGACGGAAAAACAGAGTAAAAGAAGAAAACTGGCCTGAAACTGATGAAAGCGTTCACTTTTGGGCTCCGAAAATGGGCATAGTGAGCATGCTGGCTGCCCTCGTCGTAGAGCTCTCAGAGAGCTTTGCAACGGTATGCTGTGCGCTGTGTAACTCCTTACGGATCAAAAGTTAAGGGCACCAGAGCGACGGAGACCTGGTCATAAACCCTACGCCCTCGGTTTGCGGGCCCAGCCTCTACGTGAAACGAAGTTTTCTTGCCCAATGTTCTGTGGGATTCAGTAATAGAGATTTGGTGGATAAAGTATCTTGGCAACCCTAACCAAGGCAAAAAAAAATTGAAAAGGGGGTGCAACACGGGGACTTCCCAAGGGGTCACCCATCCTAGTACTACTCTCACCCAAGCATGCTTAACTTCGGAGTTCTGATGGGATCCAATACATTAGTGCTGGTATGATTGCACCCATCATGTTGTGGGCACAATTCATTTATGTGTTAACTGTTCACAGTCCCAGCCTAGAGAGATGGCCCATTCAAATGGCCCATTGGGTTTAACGACAACCCATCCGCTTCAACAACGCAGCATGCTTGCAAGACGTGATATCGACACGTTGTAAGGCCCTCAGTTGTCACGCGAGTCTGGTTGTCGTCCTTTTAACATTTCACGACGTACGATCCGGGACAGAAAACAGAGCAAAAGAAGAAAAGTGGCCTGAAACTGATGAAAACGATCAATTTTGGGCTCCAAAAAGGGGCACAGTGGGCATACTGGCTGCCCCCGTCGTAGAGCTCACAGAGAGATTTGCAACGGTATGCTGTGCGCTGTGTAACTCCTTAAGGATCAAAAGTTATGGGCACCGGAGCGACGGAGACCTGGTTAAAAACCCTATGACCTCGGTTTGCGGGCCCAGCCTCTGCGTGAAGCGAAGTGGTCTTGCCCAATGTTCCGAGGGATTCAGTAATAGAGATTCGGTGGATAAAGTATCTTGGCAACCCTAAGCAGGGCAAAAAAAATTGAAAAGGGGGTGCAACACGAGGACTTCCTAGGGGGTCACCTTTCCTACTACTACTCTCGCACAAGCACGCTTAACTTCGGAGTTCTGATGGGATCCGGTGCATTAGTACTGGTATCATCGTACCCGTCATATTGAGGGCACAATTCCTTTATGTGTTAACTGTTCACAGTCCCAGCCTAGAGAGATGGCCCAATCAAAAGGACCAATGGGCTTAACTACAACCCATCCACTTCAACAACGCAGCATACTTGCAAGACTTGATATCGACACGTTGTAGGGCCCTCTGATGTCCCACGAGTTAGGTTGTCGTCCTTTTAACATTTCACGACGTACGATCCAGGATGGAAAAACAGAGCAAAAGAAGAAAGGAGGCCTGAAACTGATGAAAACGTTCGATTTTGTGCTCCAAAAATGGGCACAGAGAGTAAACAGGTTGTCCCCGCCGTAGAGCTCTCAGAGATCTTTGCAACGGTATGCTGTGTGCCGCGTAACTCCTTACGGATCAAAAGTTATGGGCACTAGAGCCATGGAGACCTGGTCACAAACCCTACGCCCTCAGTTTACGGGCCCAGCGTCTACGTGAAACGAAGTTGTCTTGACCAATGTTCGGTGGGATTCAGTAAAAGAGATTTGGTGGATAAAGTTTCTTGGCAACCCTAACCAGGGCAAAAAAAATTGAAAAGGGGGTGCAACACGAGGACTTCCTAGTGGGTCACCCATCCTAGTACTACTCTCGCCCAAGCACGCTTAACTTCGGAGTTTTGATGGGATCTTATGCATTAGTGGTTGTATGATCGCACCCGTCATGTTGAGGGCACAATTCCTATATGTGTTAACGATTCACAGTCCCAGCCTAGAGAGATGACCCATTCAAAGGGCCCAATGGGCTTAACGACAACTCATCCGCTTCAACAACGCAGCATCCTCGCAAGACGATATATCGACACGTTGTAGGGCCCTCTGATGTCCGGCGAGTCAGGTTGTCGTCCTTCTAACAATTCACAACGTATGATCCGTGACGGAAAAACATTCAATTTTGGGCCAAAAAATGGCTTGAAACTAATGAAAACATTCAATTTTGGGCTCCAAAAATGGGCACAGCGAGCAAGCTAGCTTCCCCATCGTAAATCTCTCAGAGGGCTTCACAACGATATGCTGTGTACCACGTAACTCCTTACGGATCAAAAGTTATGGGCACCAGAGCGACGGACACTTGGTCACAAACACTGCGCTCTCGGTTTGCGGGCCCAGCCTCTACGTGAAGCGATGTTGTCTTGCCTAATGTTCCATTGGATTCAGTAATAGAGATTTGGTGGATAAAGTATCTTGGCAACCCAAACCAGGGCAAAAAAAAATTGAAAAGGGGGTGCAACACGAGGACTTCCCACGGGGTCACCAATCCTAGTACTACTCTCGCTCAAGCACGCTTAACTTCGGAGTTCTGATGGGACACGGTGCATTAGTGCTGGTATGATGGCCCCCGTCATGTTGAGGGCACAATTCCTTTATGTGTTAACTGTTCACAATCCCAGCCTAGAGAGATGGCCCATTCAAAAGGCCCAATGGGCTTTACGATTACCCATCTACTTCAACAACGCAGCATCCTCGCAAGACGTGATATCAACGCGTTGTAGGGCCCTCTAATGTCCCGCGAGTATGGTTGTCGTCCTTTTAACAGCTAACGATGTACGATCCGGAACGGAAAAACAGAGCAAAAGAAGAAAAGTGGCCTGAAATTGATGAAAACATTCGATTTTGGGCTCCAAAAAGGGCACAGCGAGCAAAATGGCTGCCGCCGTCGTAGAGCTCTTGGAGAGCTTTGCAACGGTATGCTGTGTGCCGCGTAACTCCTTACAAATCAAAAGTTATGGGCACCGGAGCGATGGAGACCTGGTCCCAAGCCCTACGCCCTCGTTTTGCGGGCCCAGCCTCTACGTGAAGCGAAGTTGTCTTGCCTAATGTTCCTTGGGATTCAGTAATAGAGATTTTTGGGATAAAGTATCTTGGCAACCCTAACCAGGGCAAAAAAAATTGAAAAGGGGGTACAACACGAAGACTTCCCAGGGGTCACCCATCTTATTACTACTCTCGCCGAAGCACGCTTAACTTCGGAGTTCTTATGGGATCCGGTGGATTAGTGCTGGTATGATCGCACCCGTCATGTTGAGGGCACAATTCCTTTATGTGTTAACTGTTCACAGTCCCAGCCTAGAGAGATGGCCCATTCAAAAGGCCCAATGGGCTTAACGACAACCCATCCACTTCAACAACGCAACATGCTTGCAAGACTTGATATCGACACGTTGTAGGGCCCTCTGATGTCCCGCGAGTCAGGTTGTCATCCTTTTAACAGTTCACGACGTACGATCCTCGACGGAAAAACAGAGCAAAAGAATAAATGTGGCTAGAAACTGATGAAAAAGTTCCATTTTGGGCTCCAAAAAGGGGCATAGCGAGCAAGCTGGCTGCCCCCATCGTAGAGCTCTCAGAGAGCTTTGCAACGGTATGCTGTGCGCCGCGTAACTACTTACGGATCAAAAGTTTTGGGCACCGGAGCGACGGAGACCTGGTCACAAACCCTACGCCCTCGGTTTGTGGGCCCAACCTCTACGTGAAGCGAAGTTATCTTGCCTAATGTTTCGTAAGATTCAGTAATAGAGATTTGGTGGATAAAGTATCTTGGCACCCCTAACTAGGGCAAAAAAAATTGAAAATGGGGTTCAACACGAAGACTTCCCAGGGGTCACCCATCCTAGTACTACTCTCTCCCAAGCGTGCTTAACTTCGGAGTTCTGATTGGATCCGGTGCATTAGTGCTGGTATGATCGCACCCGTCATGTTGATGGCACAATTCCTATATGTGTTAACGATTCACAGTCCCAGCCTAGAGAGATGGCCCATTCAAAAGGCCCAATGGGCTTAATGACAACCCATGCGCTTCAACAACGCAGCATGCTTGCAAGACGTGATATCGACACGTTGTGGGGCCCTCTGATCTCCCGCGAGTCAGGTTGTCATCCTTTTAACAGTCCACGATGTATGATCCGGGAAGGAAAAACAAAGCAAAAGAAGAAAAGTGGCCTGAAACTGATGAAAACGTTCGATTTTGGGCTCCAAAAATGGGCACAACAAGTATGCTAGCTGCCCTCGTCGTAGAGCTCTCAGAGAGCTTTGCAACGGTATGCTGTGCACGACGTAACTACTTACGGATCAAAAGTTATGGGCACCAAAGCGACGGAGACCTAGTCACAAACCCTGCGCCCTCGGTTTGCTGGCCCAGCCTTTACGTGAAGCGAAGTTGTCTTGCACAATGTTCCGTGAGATTCATTAATAGAGATTTGGTGGATAAAGTATCTTGGCAACCCTAACCAGGGCAAAAAATATTGCAAAGGGGGTGCAACACGAGGACTTCCCAGGGGGTCACCCATCCTAGTACTACTATCGCCCAAGCACGCTTAACTTCTGAGTTCTGATGGGATCCGGTGCATTACGGCTGATATGATCGCACCCGTCATGTTGAGGGCACAATTCCTTTATGTGTTAACAGTTCACTGTCCCAGCCTAGAGAGATGGCCCATTCAAAAGGCCCAATGGGCTTAACGATAACCCATTCGTTTCAACAACGCTGCATGCGTGCAAGACGTGATATCAACACGTTGTAGGGCCCTCTAATGCCCCACGAGTCAGGTTGTCATCCTTTTAACAGTTCACGACGTACGATCCGGAATGAAAAAACAGAGCAAAAGAAGAAGAGTGCCATGAAACTGATGAAAACGTTCGATTTTGGACTCCAGAAAGGGCACAGTGAGCATACTGGCTGCCCCCGTCGAAGAGCTCTCAGCGAGCTTTGCAACGGTATGCTGTACGACGTGTAACTCCTTACTGATCAAAAGTTATGGGCACCGGAGCGACGGAGACCTGGTCAAAAACCCTACGCCCTCGGTTTGTGGGCAAAGCCTCTACGTGAAGCAAAGTTGTCTTGCCCAACGTTCCGTGGGATTCAGTAATAGAGATTTGGTGGATAAAGTATCTTGGCAACCCTAACCAAGGCAAAAAAAATTGAAAAGGGGTGCAACACGAGGACATCCTAGGGGGTCACCTTTTCTAGTACTACTCTCGCCCAAGGACGCTTAACTTTGGAGTTCTGATGGGATCCGGTTCATTAGTACTGGTATCATCCCACCCGTCATGTTAAGGGCATAATTCCTTTATGTGTTAACCGTCCACAGTCCCAGCCTAGAGAGATGGCCCATTCAAAAGGCCTAATTGGCTTAACGACAACCCATCCGCTTCAACAACGCAGCATGCTTGCAAGATGTGATATCGACACGTTGTAGGGCCCTCTGATGTCCCGCGAGTCAGGTTGTCGTCCTTTTAATAGTTCACGACGTACGATCTAGGATGAAAAAACAGAGCAAAAGAAGAAAAGTGGCTTGAAACTGATGAAAACGTTCGATTTTGGGCTCCAAAAACGGGCAGAGCGAGCAAGTTGGCTACCACCGTCCTAGAGCTCTCAAAGAGCATTGCAACGGTGTGCTGTGCGCCGCGTAACTCCTTACGGATCAAAAGTTACGGGCACCGGAGCGACGGAGACCTTGTCACAAAACCTACGCCCTCGGTTTGTGGGCCCAGCCTCTACATGAAGCGAAGTTGTCTTGCGCAATGTTTCGGGGGATTCAGTAACAGAGAGCTGGTGGATAAATTATCTTGGCAACCCTAACCAGGGCAAAAAAATATTGAAAAGGATGTGCAACACGAGGACTTCCCAGGGGGTCACCCATCCTAGTACCACTCTTGCCTAAGCACGCTCAACTTCGGAGTTCTGATGGGATACGGTGCATTAGTGCTGGTATGGTCGCGCCCGTCATGTTGATGGCACAATTCCTATATGTGTTAACGGTTCACAGTCCCAACCTAGAGAGATGGCCCATTCAAAAGGCCCAATGGGATTAACAACAACCCTTCCACTTCAGCAACGCAGCATGTTTGCAAGTCGTGATATCGATACGTTGTAGGTCCGTCTGATGTCCCGCGAGTAAGGTTGTCGTCCTTTTAACAGCTCACGACGTACGATCCGGGATGAAAAAACTGAGCAAAAGAAGAAAAGTGGCCTGAAACTGATGAAAACGTTCAATTTTGGGCTCTAAAAATGGGCAAAGCGAGCAAGCTGGCAGCCCCCGTCGTAGAGCTATCGGAGAGCTTTGCAACGGTATGTTGTGCGCCACGTAACTCCTTACGGATCAAAAGTTATGGGCACCGGAGCGACGGAGACCTGATCACAAACCCTACGCCCTCGGTTTGCGGGCCCAGCCTCTATATGAAGCTAAGTTGTATTGCCCAATGTTCCGTGGGATTCGGTAATAAAGATTTGGCGGATAAAGTATCTTGGCAACCCTAACCAGGGCAAAAAAAATTGAAAAGGGGGTGCAACAAGAGGACTTCCCAGGGGGTTACCCAACCTAGTACTACTCTCGCCCAAGCACGCTTAACTTCAGAGTTTTGATGGGATCCGGTGCATTAGTGCTGGTATGATCGCACCCGTCATGTTGAGGGCGCAATTCCTTTATGTGTTAACTGTTGACAGTCCGAGCCTAGACAGATGTCCCATTCAAAAGGCCCAATGGGCTTAATGACAACTCATTCGCTTCAACAACACACCATCCTTACCAGACGTGATATCGTCACGTTGTCGGGCCCTCTGATGTCCCGCGAGTCAGGTTGTCGTCCTTTTAACAGTTCACGTTCTACAATCCAGGACGGACAAACAGAGCAAAAGAAGAAAAGTGGCCTGAAACTGATGAAAATGTTAGATTTTGGGCTCGAAAAATGGGCTCAGTGAGCAAGCTGGCTGCCCCTGCCGTAGAGCTCTCAGAGAGCTTTGCAACGGTATGCTTTGCGCCGCGTAACTACTTACGGATCAAAAGTTATGGGCACTGGAGCGACGGAGACCTGGTCACAAACCCTACGCCCTCGGTTTGCTGGCCCAGCCTCTACATTAAATGAAGTTTCCTTGCCCAATGTTCCATGGGATTTAGTTAACGAGATTTGGTGGATAAAGTATCTTGGCAACCCTAACCAGGGCAAAAAAAATTGAAAAGGGGGTGCAACACGAGGACTTCCTAGGGGGTCACCCATCCTAGTACTACTCTCGCCCAAGCACGCCTAACTTCGGAGTTCTGATGGGATCCGGTGCATTAGTACTGGTATGATCGCACCCGTCATTTTGATGGCACAATTCCTATATGTGTTAACGGTTCACAGTCCCAGCCTAGAGTGATGACCCATTCAAATGGCCCAATAGGCTTAACGACAACCCATCTGCTTCAACAACGCAGCATCCTCGCAAGACGATATATCGACACGTTGTAGGGCCCTCTGATGTCCCGCGAGTCAGGTTGTCGTCCTTCTAACAGTTCACAACGTATGATCCGGGACGGAAAAACAGAGCAAAAGAAGAAAAGTGGCCTCAAACTGGTGAAAATGTTCAATTTTGGGACAAAAAATGGGCAAAGCGAGCAAGCTGGCTGCCCCCGTCGTATAGCTCTCAGAGAGCTTTGCAACGGTATGTTGTGCACCGCGTAACTCCTTATGGAATAAAAGTTATGGGCGCTGGAACGACGGAGACTTGGTCATAAACCCTACGCCCTCGGTTTGCGGGCCCAGCCTCTACATGTAGCGAAGTTGTCTTGCCCAATGGTCCGTGGGATTCAGTGATAGAGATTTGGGGGATAAAGTATCTTGGCAACCTTAACCAGGGCAAAAAAAATTGAAAAGGGGGTGCATCACGAGGACTTCCCAGGGGGTCACCCATCCTAGTACTAGTCTCGCCCAAGCACGCTTAACTTCCGAGTTCTGATGGGATCCGGTGCATTAGTGCTGGTATGATTGCACCCGTCATTTTGAGGGCACAATTCTTATATGTGTTAACGGTTCACAGTCCCAGCCAAGAGAGATGGCCCATTCAAAAGGCCCAATGGGCTTAACGACATCCCATATGCTTCAACAACGCAGCATCCTCGGAAGACGTTATATCGATACGTTGTAGGGCCCTCTGATGTCCCGCGAGTCAGGTTGTCGTTCTTTTTAAAAGTTCACAACGTATGATCCGGGATGAAAAAACAGAGCAAAAGAAGAAAAGTGTCCCGAAACTGATGAAAACCTTCTATTTTGGGGTAAAAAATGGGCAAAACGAGCAAGCTGGCTGCCCCCGTCGAAGAGCTCTCAGAGGGCTTTGCAACGGTATGCTGTGCGCCGCGTAACACCTTACGGATCAAAAGTTATGGGCACCGGAGGGACGGAGACCTGGTGACAAAACCTACGCCCTCGGTTTGCAGGCCCAGCCTCTACGTGAAGCGAAGTTGTCATGCCCAATATTCCGTGGGATTCGGTAATAGAGATTTGGTGGATAAAGTATCTTGGCAACCCTAACCAGGGCAAAAAAAATTTGAAAATGAGGTGCAACACGAGGACTTCCCAGGGGGTCACCCATCCTAGTGCTACTCTCGCCCGAGCACGCTTAACTTCAGAGTTCTGATGGGATCCGGTGCATTGGTGCTGGTATGAAAGCACCCGTCATGTTGAGGGCACAATTCCTATATGTGTTAACGGTTCACAGTCCCAGCCTAGAGAGATGGCCCATTCAAAAGGTCCAATGGGCTTAACGACAACCCATCCGCTTCAACAACGCAGCATCCTCGCAAGACGTGATATCAACACGTTGTAGGGCCCTCTGATGTCCCGCGAGTCAGGTTGTCGTTCTTTTAACAATTCACGACATACGATCCGGGACTGAGAAACAGAGTAAAAGAGGAAAAGTGGACTGAAACTGATGGAAACGTTCAATTTTAGGGCTCCAAAAACGGGCAAAGCGAGCAAGCCGGTTGCCCCCGTCGTAAAGCTCTCATAGAGCTTTGCAACGGTATGTTGCGCACCGCGTAACTCCTTACGGATCAAAAGTTATGGGCACCGGAGCGACGGAGACTTGGTCACAAACCCTACGCCCTCGGTTTGCGGGCCTAGCCTCTACGTGAAGCGAAGTTGTCTTGCCCAATGTTCCGTGGGATTCGGTAATAGAGATTTGGTGGATAAAGTATCTTGGCAACCCTAACCAGGGCAAAAAAAATTGAAAAGGGGGTGCAACACGAGGACTTCCCAGGGGGTCACCCATCCTAGTACTACTCTCGCCCAAGCACGCTTAACTTCAGAGTTCTGATGGGATCCGGTGCATTAGCGCTGGTATGATCGAACCCGTCATGTTGAGGTCACAATTCCTATATGTGTTAACGGTTCACAGTGCCAGTCTAGAGAGATGGCCCATTCAAAAGGCCCAATGGGCTTAACGACAACCCATCCACTTCAACAACGTAGCGTGCTTGCAAGATATGATATCGACACGTTTTAGGGCACTCTGATGTCTCGTGAGTCAGGTTGTCGTCCTTTTAACGGTTCACGACGTACGATCCGGGACGGAAAAACAGAGCAAAAGAAGAAAAGTTCCCTAAAACAGATGAAAACATATGATGCTGGGCTTCAAAAACGGGCACACCGAGCAAGCTGGCTGCCCCCGTCGTAGAGCTCTCGGAGAGCTTTGCAACGGTATGCTATGCGCCGCGTAACTCCTTACGGATCAAAAGTTTGGGCACCGGAGCGACGAATTCCTGGTCACAAACCCTACGCTCTCGGTTTGCGGGCCCAGCCTCTACGTGAAGCGAAGTTGTCTTGCCCAATGTTCCGTGGGATTCAGTAATAGAGATTTGGTGTATATAGTATCCTGGCAACCCTAACCAGGGCACAAAAAATTGAAAAGGTGGTGTAACACGAGGACTTCCCAGGGGGTCACCCATCCTAGTACTACTCTCGCCCTAGCACTCTTAACTTCGGATTTCTGATGGGATCCGGTGCGTTAGGGCTGTTATGATCGCACCCGTCATGTTGGGGGCACAATTCCTTTATGTGTTAACTGTTCACAGTCCCAGCTTAGAGAGATGGCCCATTCAAAAGGCCCAATGGGCTTAACGACAACCCATCCGCTTCAACAACGCAACATGCTTGCAAGACGTGATATCGACACATTGTAGGCCCATCTAATGTACCGCGAGTCAGGTTCTCGTCCTTTTAACAATTCACGACGTACGATCCGGGACCAAAAAACAGAGCAAAAGAAGAAAAGTGGCCTGAGACGGATGAAAACGTTTGATTTTGGGCTCCAAAAATGGGCAAAGCGAGCATCCTAGCTTCCCCAATCGTAGTGCTCTTAGAGACCTTTGCAACGGTATGCTGTGCGCCGCGTAACTCCTTACGGATCAAAAGTTATGGGCACCGGAGCGACGAAGACCTGGTCACAAACCCTACGCCCTTGCTTTGCGTGCCCAGCCTCTACGTGAAATGAAGTTTTCCTGCCCAATGTTCCGTGGGATTCAGTAATAGAGATTTGGTGGATAAAGTATCTTGGCAACCCTAACCAGGGCAAAAAAAATTGAAAAGGGGGTGCAACACGAGGACTTCCCAAGGGGTCACCCATCCTAGTTCTACTCTCGCCCAAGCACGCTTAACTTCGGAGTTCTAATGGGATCCGGGGCATTAGTCCTGGGATGATCGTACCCGTCATATTGGGGGCACAATTCCTATATGTGTTAACGGTTCACAGTCCCAGCCTAGAGAGATGGCCCATTCAAAAGGCCCAATGGGCTTAACGACAACCCATCCGCTTCAACAACGCAGCATCCTCGCAAGACGTGATATCAACACGTTGTAGGGCCCTCTGATGTCCCAAAAGTCAGGTTGTCGTCCTTTTAACAGTTCACGACGTACGATCCGGGACGAAAAAATAGAGCAAAAGAAGAAAAGTGCACTGAAACTGATGAAAACGTTCAATTTTGGGCTCCAAAAATGGGCACAACGAGCAACCTGGGTGCCCCCGACGTAGAGCTCTCAGAGAACTTTGCAACGGTATGCTGTGCGCCGCGTAACTCCTTACGGATCAAAAGTTATGGGCACCGGAGGGACGGAGACTTGGTCACAAACCCTACGCCCTCGGTTTGCGGGCCCAGCCTATACGTGAAGCGAAGTTGTCTTGCCCAATGTTCCGTGGGATTCAGTAATAGAGATTTGGTGGATAAAGTATCTTGGCAACCGTAACCAGGGCAAAAAAAATTGAAAAGGTGGTGCAACACGAGGATTTTCCAGGGGGTCACCCATCCTAGTACTACTCTCGCCCAAGCAAGCTTAACTTCAGAGTTCTGATGGGATCCGGTGCATTAGTGCTGGTATGATCGCACCCGTCATGTTGGGGGCACAATTCCTTTATGTGTTAACTGTTCACAGTCCCAGCCTAGAGAGATGGCCCATTCAAAAGGCCCAATCGGCTTAACGACAACCCATCCACTTGAACAACGTAGCATGCTTGCAAGATATGATATCGACACGTTGTAGGGCACTCTGATGTCTCGTGAGTCAGGTTGTCGTCCTTTTAACGGTTCACGACGTACGATCCGGGACGGAAAAACAGAGCAAAAGAAGAAAAGTTCCCTGAAACAGATGAAAACATATGATGCTGGGCTCCAAAAATGGGCAAAGCGAGCATCCTAGCTGCTCCAATCGTAGTGCTCTTAGAGAGCTTTGCAACGGTATGCTGTGCGCCGCGTAACACCTTACGAATCAAAAGTTATGGGCACCGGAGAGACGAATTCCTGGTCACAAACCCTACGCCCTCGGTTTGCGGGCCCAGCCTCTACGTGAAACGAAGTTGTCTTGCCCAATGTTTCATGGGATTCGGTAATAGAGATTTGGTGGATAAAGTATCTTGGCAACCCTAAACAGGGCAAAAAAAATTAAAAATGGGGTGCAACACGAGGACTTCCCAAGGGGTCACCAATCCTAGTACTACTCTCGCCCAAGCACACTTAACTTCGGAGTTCTGATGGGATACGGTGCATTAGTGCTGGTATGATCACACGCGTCATGTTGAGGGCACAATTCCTATATGTGTTAACGGTTTACAGTCCCAGCCTATAGAGATGGCCCATTCAAAAGGCCCAATGGGCTTAACGATAACCCATCCGCTTCGACAACGCAACATCCTCACCAGACGTGATATCAACACGTTGTAGGGCCCTCTGATGTCCCACGAGTCAGGTTGTCGTCCTTTTAACAATTCCAGACGTACGATTCGGGAAGAAAAAATAGAGCAAAAGAAGAAAATTGGCCTGAAACTGATGAAAACGTTAGATTTTGGGCTCCAAAAATGGGAAAAGTGAGCAAGCTAGTAGCCCCCGTCGTAGAGCTCTCAGAGTGCTTTGCAACGGTATGCTGTGCGCCGCGTAACTGCTTACGGATAAAAAGTTATAGGCACCAGAGTGACGAAGACCTGGTCACAAAACCTATGACCTCGGTTTGCAGGCCCAGCCTCTACGTGAAGCGAAGTTGTCTTGCCCAATGTTCCGTAGGATTCAGTAATAGAGATTTGGTGGATAAAGTATCTTGGCAACCCTAACCAGGGCAAAAAAAATTGAAAAGGGGGTGCAACACGAGGACTTCCCAGGGGTTCACCCATCCTTGCACTACTCTCGCCCAAGCATGCTTAACTTCAGAGTTCTGATGGGATCCGGTGCATTAGTGCTGGTATGATCGTACCCGTCATGTTGAGGGCACAATTCCTATATGTGTTAACGGTTCACAGTCCCAGCCTAGAGAGATGGCCCATTGAAAAGGCCCAATGGGCTTAACGACAACCCATCCGCTTCAACAACGCAGCGTGCTTGCAAGATATGATATCGACACGTTTTAGGGCACTCTGATGTCTCGTGACTCAGGTTGTCGTCCTTTAAACGGTTCACGACGTACGATCCGGGACGAAAAAACAGAGCAAAAGAAGAAAAGTTCCCTAAAACAGATGAAAACATATGATGCTGGGCTCCAAAAACGGGCACACCGAGCAAGCTGGCTGCCCCCGTCGTAGAGCTCTCGGAGAGCTTTGCAACGGTATGCTATGCGCCGCGTAACTCCTTACGGATCAAAAGTTTGGGCACCGGAGCGACGAATTCCTGGTCACAAACCCTACGCTCTCGGTTTGCGGGCCCAGCCTCTACGTGAAGCGAAGTTGTCTTGCCCAATGTTCCGTGGGATTCAGTAATAGAGATTTGGTGTATATAGTATCCTGGCAACCCTAACCAGGGCACAAAAAATTGAAAAGGTGGTGTAACACGAGGACTTCCCAGGGGGTCACCCATCCTAGTACTACTCTCGCCCTAGCACTCTTAACTTCGGATTTCTGATGGGATCCGGTGCGTTAGGGCTGTTATGATCGCACCCGTCATGTTGGGGGCACAATTCCTTTATGTGTTAACTGTTCACAGTCCCAGCTTAGAGAGATGGCCCATTCAAAAGGCCCAATGGGCTTAACGACAACCCATCCGCTTCAACAACGCAACATGCTTGCAAGAAGTGATATCGACACGTTGTAGGCCCATCTAATGTACCGCGAGTCAGGTTATCGTCCTTTTAACAATTCACGACGTACGATCCGGGACCAAAAAACAGAGCAATAGAAGAAAAGTGGCCTGAGACGGATGAAAACGTTCGATTTTGGGCTCCAAAAATGGGCAAAGCGAGCATCCTAGCTTCCCCAATCGTAGTGCTCTTAGAGACCTTTGCAACGGTATGCTGTGCGCCGCGAAACTCCTTACGGATCAAAAGTTATGGGCACCGGAGCGACGAAGACCTGGTCACAAACCCTACGCCCTTGCTTTGCGTGCCCAGCCTCTACGTGAAATGAAGTTTTCTTGCCCAATGTTTCGTGGGATTCAATCATAGAGATTTGGTCGACAAAGTATCTTGGCAACCTAACTAGGGCAAAACAAATTGAAAAGGGGGTGCAACACGGGGGCTTCCCAAGGGGGCACCCACCCACGGACTACTCTCGCCCCAGCACACTTAACTTCGGAGTTGTGATAGGATACGGTGCATTAGTGTTGGTATGATCACACCCGCCATGTTGAGGGCACAATTCCTATATGTGTTAACGGTTCACAGTCCCAGCCTAGAGAGATGGCCTATTCAAAAGGCCCAATAGGCTTAACGATAACCCATCCGCTTCAACAACGCAGCATCCTCACAAGATGTGATATCGACACGTTGTAGGGCCCTCTGATGTCCCAAAAGTCAGGTTGTCGTCCTTTTAACAACTCACGACGTAAGATCCGGCACGGAAAAACAGGGCAAAAGAAGAAAAGTGGCCTAAAACTGATGAAAACGTTCGGTTTTGGGCTCCAAAAATGGGTAAAACGAGCAAGCTCCGTGCCCCCGTCGTAGAGCTCTCAGAGAACTTTGCAACGGTATGCTGTGCGACGCGTGACTCCTTACGGATCAAAAGTTATGGGCACCGGAGCGACGGAGACCTTGTCACAAACCCTACGCCCTTTGTTTGCGGGCCCAGCCCATACGTGAAGCGAAGTTGTCTTGCCCAATGTTCCGTGGGATTCAGTAATAGAGATTTGGTGGATAAAGTATCTTGGCAACCCTAACCAGGGCAAAAAAAATTGAAAAGCGGGTGCAACACGAGGACTTCCCAGGGGGTCACCCATCCTAGTACTACTCTCGCCCAAGCACGCTTAACTTCAGAGTTCTGATGGGATCCGGTGCATTAGTGATGGTATGATCGAACCCGTCATGTTGAAGGCACAAATCATTTATGTGTTGACTGTCCACGGTCCCAGCCTAGAGAGATGGGCCATTGAAAAGGCCCAATGGGCTTAACGACAACCCATCCACTTCAACAACGTAGCGTGCTTGCAAGATATGATATCGACACGTTGTAGGGCACTCTGATGTCTCGTGAGTCAGGTTGTCGTCCTTTTAACGGTTCACGACGTACGATCCGGGACGGAAAAACAGAGCAAAAGAAGAAAAGTTCCCTGAAACAGATGAAAACATATGATGCTGGGCTCCAAAAATGGGCAAAGCGAGCATCCTAGCTGCCCCAATCGTAGTGCTCTTAGAGAGCTTTGCAACGGTATGCTGTGCGCCGCGTAACACCTTACGAATCAAAAGTTATGGGCACCGAAGAGACGAATTCCTGGTCACAAACCCTACGCTCTCGGTTTGCGGGCCCAGCCTCTACGTGAAGCGAAGTTGTCTTGCCCAATGTTCCGTGGGATTCAGTAATAGAGATTTGGTGGATAAAGTATCTTGGCAACCCTAACCAGGGCAAAAAAAATTGAAAAGGGGGTGTAACACGAGGACTTCCCAAGGGGTCACCCATCCTAGTACTACTCTCGCCCAAGCACGCTTAACTTCAGAGTTCTGATAGGATCCGGTGCTTTAGTGCTAGTATGATCGCACCCGTCATGTTGAGGGCACAATTCCTATATGTGTTAACGGTTTACAGTCCCAGCCTAGAGAGATGGCCCATTCAAAAGGCCCAATGGGCTTAACGACAACCCATCCGATTCAACAACGCAGCATCCTCGCATGACATGATATCAACACGTTGTAGGGCCCTCTGATGTCCCGCAAGTCAGGTTGTCGTCCTTTTAACAGTTCACGACGTATGATCCGGGACGAAAAAATAGAGCAAAAGAAGAAAAGTGACTTGAAACAGATGAAAACGTTCAATTTTGGGCTCCAAAAATAGCCAAAGAGAGCAAGCTGGCTGCCCCTGTCGTAGAGCTCTCAGAGTGCTTTGCAACGGTATGCTGTGCGCCGCGTAACTCCTTACGGATCAAAAGTTATGGGCACCGGAGCGACGAAGACTTGGTCACTAGCCCTACGCCCTCGGTTTGCGGGCCCGGCCTCTACGTGAAGCGAAGTTGTCTTGCCCAATGTTCCGTGGGGTTCAGTAATAGAGATTTGGTGGATAAAGTATCTTGGCAACCCTAACCAGGGCAAAAAAAATTGAAAAGGGGGTGCAACACGAGGACTTCCCAGGGTGTCACCCATCCTAGTACTACTCTCGCCCAAGCACGCTTAACTTCAGAGTTCTGATGGGATCCGGTGCATTAGTGATGGTATGATCGCACCCGTCATGTTGAGGTCACAATTCCCATATGTGTTAACGGTTCACAGTGCCAGCCTAGAGAGATGGCCCATTGAAAAGGCCTAATGGGCTTAACGACAACCCATCCACTTCAACAACGTAGCGTGCTTGCAAGATATGATATCGACACGTTGTAGGGCACTCTGATGTCTCGTGACTCAGGTTGTCGTCCTTTTAACGGTTCACGACGTACGATCCGGGACGGAAAAACAGAGCAAAAGAAGAAAAGTTCCCTGAAACAGATGAAAACATATGATGCTGGGCTCCAAAAACGGGCACACCGAGCAAGCTGGCAGCCCCCGTCGTAGAGCTCTCAGAGAGCTTTGCAACGGTATGCTATGCGCCGCGTAACTCCTTACGGATCAAAAGTTTGGGAACCGGAGAGACGAATTCCTGGTCACAAACCCTACGCTCTCGGTTTGTGGGCCCAGCCTCTACGTGAAGCGAAGTTGTCTTGCCCAATGTTCCGTGGGATTCAGTAATAGAGATTTGGTGTATATAGTATCCTGGCAACCCTAACCAGGGCACAAAAAATTGAAAAAGTGGTGTAACACGAGGACTTCCCAGGGGGTCACCCATCCTAGTACTACTATCGCCCAAGCACGCATAACTTCGGAGTTCTGATGGGATCCGGTGCATTAGTGCTGGTATGATCGCACCCGTCATGTTGAGGGCACAATTCCTTTATATGTTAACTGTTCACAGTCCCAGCCTAGAGAGATGGCTCATTCAAAAGGCCCAATGGGCTTAACGACAACCCATCCGCTTCAACAACGCCACATGCTTGCAAGACGTGATATCGACACGTTTTAGGGCCCTCTGATGTCCCGCGAGTCAGGTTGTCGTCCTTTTAACAATTCACGAAGTACGATCCGGGACGGAAAAACAGAGCAAAAGAAGAAAAGTGGCCTGAGACGGATGAAAACGTTCGATTTTGGGCTCCAAAAATGGGCAAAGCGAGCATCCTAGCTGCCCCAATCGTAGTGCTCTTAGAGAGGTTTGCAACGGTATGCTGTGCGCCGCGTAACTCCTTACGGATCAAAAGTTAAGGGCACCGGAGCGACGAAGACCTGGTCACAAACCCTACGCCCTTGCTTTGCGTGCCCAGCCTCTACGTGAAACGAAGTTGTCTTGCCCAATGTTTCGTCGGATTCAGTCATAGAGATTTGGTCGATAAAGTATCTTGGCAACCCTGACCAGGGGAAAAAAAATTTGAAAAGGGGGTGCAACACGAGGACTTCCCAGGGGGTCACCCATCCTAGTACTACTCTCGCACAAGCACGCTTAACTTCGGAGTTGTGATGGGATACGGTGCATTAGTGCTGGTATGATCACACCCGTCATGTTGAGGGCACAATTCCTATATGTGTTAAAGGTTCACAGTCCTAGCCTAGAGTGATGGCCCATTCAAAAGGCCCAATGGGCTTAACGACATCCATCCGCTTCAATAACGCAGCATCCTCGTAAGACGTGATATCAACACGTTGTAGGGCCCTCTGATGTCCCACGAGTCAGGTTGTCGTCCTTTTAACAGTTCACGACGTGCAATCCGGGACGGAAAAATAGAGCTAAAGAAGAAAAGTGGCCTAAAACTGATGAAAACGGTCAATTTTGGGCTCCAAAGACAGGCAAAGCGAGCACGCTGGCTGCCCCCGTCGTAGAGCTCTCAGAGAGCTTTGCAACGGTATGCTGTGCGCCGCGTAACTCCTTACGGATCAAAAGTTATGGGCACCGGAGGGACGGAGACTTGGTCACAAACCCTACGCCCTCGGTTTGCGGGCCCAGCCTATACGTGAAGCGAAGTTGTCTTGCCCAATGTTCCGTGGGATTCAGTAATAGAGATTTGGTGGATAAAGTATCTTGGCAACCCTAACCAGGGCAAAAAAAATTGAAAAGGGGGTGCAACACGAGGACTTCCCAAGGGGTCACCTATCCTTGTACTACTCTGGGCCAAGCACGCTTAACTTCAGAGTTCTGATGGGATCCGGTGCATTAGTGATGGTATGATCACACCCGTCATGTTGAGGGCACAATTCTTATATGTGTTAACTGTTCACAGTCCCAGCCTAGAGAGATGGCCCATTCAAAAGGCCCAATGGGATTAACGACAACCCATCCGTTTCAACAACGCAGCATGCTTGCAAGACGTGATATCGACACGTTGTAGGGCCCTCTAATGTCCCGTGAGTCAGGTTGTCGTCCTTTTAACGATTCACGACGTACGATCCGGGACGGAAAAACAGAGCAAAAGAAGAAAAGTTCCCTAAAACATATGAAAACATATGATGCTGGGCTCCAAAAAATGGGCACAACAAGCAAGCTGGCTGCCCCCGTCGTAGAGCTCTCAGATAGCTTTGCAACGGTATGCTATGCGCCGCGTAACTCCTTACGGATCAAAAGTTATGGGCACCGGAGCGACGGAGACTTGGTCACAAACCCTACGCCCTCGGTTTGCGGGCCCAGCCTATACGTGAAGCGAAGTTGTCTTGCCCAATGTTCCGTGGGATTCAGTAATAGAGATTTGGTGGATAAAGTATCTTGGCAACCGTAACCAGGGCAAAAAAAATTGAAAGGGGGGTGCAAAACGGGGACTTCTCAGGGGGTCACCCATCCTAGTACTACTCTCGCCCTAGCACTCTTAACTTCGGATTTCTGATGGGATCCGGTGCGTTAGGGCTGTTATGATCGCACCCGTCATGTTGGGGGCACAATTCCTTTATGTGTTAACTGTTCACAGTCCCAGCCTAGAGAGATGGCCCATTCAAAAGGCCCAATCGGCTTAACGACAACCCATCCACTTGAACAACGTAGCATGCTTGCAGGACGTGATATTGACACGTTGTAGGGCCCTCTAATGTCCCGCGAGTCAGGTTGTCGTCCTTTTAACAGTTCACGACCTATGATACGGGATGGAAAAACGGAGCAAAAGAAGAAAAGTAGCGTGAAACAGATGAAAATGTTCGATTTTGGGCTCCAAAAATGGGCAAAGCGAGCATCCTAGCTGCCCCAATCGTAGTGCTCTTAGAGAGCTTTGCAACGGTATGCTGTGCGCCGCGTAACTCCTTACGGATCAAAAGTTATGGGCACCGGAGCGATGAAGACCTGGTCACAAACCCTACGCCCTTGCTTTGCGTGCCCAGCCTCTACGTGA
Organism: Ehretia macrophylla; assembly: GCA_037974665.1. Classification (NCBI taxonomy): domain Eukaryota; kingdom Viridiplantae; phylum Streptophyta; class Magnoliopsida; order Boraginales; family Ehretiaceae; genus Ehretia; species Ehretia macrophylla. The sequence continues at coordinate 84,681,771 of CM075765.1, read as the reverse complement.
AACGAAGTTGTCTTGCCCAATGTTTCGTGGGATTCAGTAATAGAAATTTGGCGAATAAAGCATCTTGGCAAGCCTAACAGGGGCAAAAAAAATTGAAAAGGGTAGTGCAACACGAGGACTTCCCAAGGGGTCACCTATCCCAGTACTACTCTCCCCCAAGCACGCTTAACTTCGGAGTTTTGATAGGATACGGTGCATTAGTGCTGGTATGATCACACCCTTCTTGTTGAGGGCACAATTCCTATATGTGTTAACAGTTCACAGTCCCAGCCTAGAGAGATGGCCCATTCAAAAGGCCCAATGGGCTTAACGACAACCCATCCGCTTCAACAACGCAGCATCCTCGCAAGACGTGATATCAACACGTTGTAGGGCCCTCTGATGTCCCACGATTTAATAGTTCACGAGGTACGATCCAGTAAGAAAAAATAGAGCAAAAGGAGAAAAATGGCCTAAAACTGATGAAAACGTTGGATTTTGGGCTCCAAAAATAGGCAAAGTGAGCAAACTGGCTGTGCCCGTCATAGAGCTCTCAGAGAGCTTTCCAACGGTATGCTGTACGCCGAGTAACTCCTTACGGATCAAAAGTTATGGGCACCGGAGCGACGGAGACCTGGTCACAAGCCCTACGCCCTCGGTTTGCGGTCCCGACCTCCACGTGAATCGAAGTTGTCTTGCCCAATGTTCTGTGTGATTCAGTAATAGAGATTTGGTGGATAAAGTATCTTGGCAACCCTAACTAGGGCAAACAAAATTGAAAAGGGGGTGGAACACGAGGACTTCCCAGGGGGTCACCCATCCTAGTACTACTCTCGCCCAACCACGCTTAACTTCGGCGTTCTGATGGGATCCGGTGCATTAGTGCTGGTATGATCGCACCCGTCATGTTGAGGGCACAATTCCTATATGTGTTAACGGTTTACAGTCCCAGCCTAGAGAGATGGCCCATTCAAAAGGCCCAACGGGGTTAACAACAACCCATCTGCTTCAACAACGCAGCATCCTTGCAAGACGTGATATCAACACGTTGTAGGGCCCTCTGATGTCCCGCAAGTCAGATTGTCAACCTTTTAACAGTTCACGACGTATGATCCGGGACGGAAAAACAGAGCAAAAGAAGAAAAGTGGCCAGAAACAGATGAAAACGTTAGATTTTGGGCTCCAAATAAGGGCACAGCGAGCAAACTGGCTGCCCCCATCGTAGAGCTCTCAGAGAACTTTGCAACGGTATGCTGTGCACCGCGTAACTCCTTACTGATCAAAAGTTGGGCACCGGGGCGACGAATACCTGGTCACAAACACTACGCCCTCGGTTTGCAGGCCCAACCTCTACGTGAAGCGAAGTTCTCTTGCCCAATGTTTTGTGGTATTCAGAAATAGAGATTTGATGGATAAAGTATCTTGGCAACCCTAACCAGGGCAAAAAAAAATTGGAAAGGGGGTGCAACATAAGGACTTCCCAGGGGGTCACCCATCCTAGTACTACTCTCACCCAAGCACGCTTAACTTGGGTGTTCTGATGGGATACGGTGTATTATTGCTGATATGATCACAACCGTCTTGTTGAGGGCACAATTCTTATATGTGTTAACGGTTCACAGTCCCAGCCTAGAGAGAGTGCCCATTCAAAAGGCCAAATGGGCTTAACGACAACCCATCCACTTCAACACGCAACATGCTTGCAAGACGTGATATCGACACGTTGTAGGGCCATCTAATTTCCGGTGAGTCAGGTTCTCGTCCTTTTAACAATTCACGACATACGATCCGAGACGGAAAAACAGAGCAAAAGAATAAAAGTGGCCTGAAACTGATGAAAATGTTCGATTTTGGGCTCCAAAAAGGGGCAGATGGAGCATGCTAGCTTCCCCAATCGTAAAGCTCTCAGTGAGCTTTGCAACAGTATGTTGTGCGCCGCATAACTTCTTACGAATCAAAAGTTATGGGCATCAGAGCGACGGAGACTTGGTCACAAACCCTACTCCCTCGATTTGCGGGCCCAGCCTCTACGTGAAACGAAGTTGTCTTGCCCAATGTTCCATGTGATTCAGTCATAAAGATTTGGCGGATAAAGAATCTTGGCAACCCTAACCAGGGCAAAAAAAATTGAAAAGGGGTGCAACACGAGGACTTCCCATGGGGTCACCCATCGTAGAACTACTCTCGCCCAAGCACTCTTAACTTCGGAGTTCTGATGGGATTCGGTGCATTAGAGCTGGTATGATCGCACCCATCATGTTGAGGGCACAATTCCTATATGTGTTAACGGTTCACAGTCCCAGCCTAGAGAGATGGCCCATTCAAAAGGCCCAATGGGCTTAACGACAACCCATCCACTTCAACAATGCAGCAACCTCAGAAGACGTTATATCAAAACATTGTAGGGCCCTATGACGTACCGTGAGTCCGGTTGTCGTCCTTTTAACAGTTCACAACGTATGATCCGGGATAGAAAAATAGAGAAAAAGAAGAAACGTGGCCTGAAACTGATGAAAAAGTTTGATTCTGGGCTCCAAAAAGGGGCACAGCAAGCATGCTTGCTGCCGACGTCGTAGAGCTCTCAGAGAGCTTTGCAATGGTATGCTGTACGCCGCGTAACTCCTTACGGATCAAAAGTTATGGGCACCGGAGCGACGGAGACCTGGTCACAAACCCTACGCCCTCAGTTTGTGGGCCCAGCCTCTACGTGAAGCGAAATTGTCTTGCCCAATGTTCTGTGGGATTCAATAATAGAGATTTGGTGGATAAAGTATCTTGGCAACCATAACGAGGGCAAAAATAATTGAAAAGGAGGTGCAACACGAGGACTTCCCAGGGCGTCACCCATCCTAGTACTACTCTCGCCCAAGCACGCTTAACTTCGGAGTATTGATGGGATACGGTGCATTAGTGCTGGTATGATCGCACCCATCATGTTGAGGGCACAATTCCTATATGTGTTAACGCTTCACAGTCCCAGCCTAGAGAGATGGCCCATTCAAAAGGCCCAAAGGGCTTAACGACAACCCATCAGCTCCAACAACGCAGCATCCTCACAAGATGTGATATCAACACGTTGTAGGGCCCTCTGATGTCCCGCGAGTCAGGTTGTTGTCCTTTTAACAGTTCAGGAAGTACGATCCGGTACGAAAAAATAGAGCAAAAGAAGAAAAGTGGCCTGAAACTAATGAAAACGTTTGATTTTGGGCTCCAAAAACAGTCACAACTAGCAAGCTGGGTGCCCCCGTTGTAGAGCTCTCAGAGAGCTTTTCAACGGTATGTTGTGCACCGTGTAACTCCTTACTGATCAAAAGTTATGGGCAGCGGAGCGACGGAGACTTGGTCACAAACCCTATGCCCTCGGTTTGCGGCCCCAACCTCTACGTGAAGCGAAGTTGTCTTGCCAATGTTCCGTGGGATTCATTAATAGAGATTTGGTGGATAAAGTATCTTGGCAACCCTAACAAGGGCAAAAAAAATTGAAAAGGGGGTGCAACACGAGGACTTCCGAGGGGGTCACCCATCCTAGTACTACCCTCGCCCAAGCACGCTTAACTTCGGAGTTCTGATGGGATCCGGTGCATTAGTGCTGGTATGATCGCACCCGTCATGTTGAGGGCGCAATTCCTTTATGTGTTAACTGTTGACAGTCCCAGCCTAGAGAGATGGCCCATTCAAAAGGCCCAATGGGCTTAACGACAACCCATCCGCTTCAACAACGTAGCATCCACGCAAGACGTTATATCGACACGTTGGAGGGCCCACTGATGTCCCGCGAGTTAAGTTGTCATCCTTTTAACAATTCACAACGTATGATCCGGGACGAAAACACCGAGCAAATGAAGAAAAGTGGCATGAAACTGATGAAAACATTTAATTTTGGGCTCCAAAAAGGGCACAGCAAGCAAGCTGGCTGCCACCGTCGTAGAGCTCTCAGAGAGCTTTGCACCGGTATGCTGTGCGCCGCCCAACTTATTACGGATCGAAAGTTATGGGCACCGGAGCGACGAAGAGCTGGTCACAAATCCTACGGCCTCGGTTTGCGGGCCCAGCTTCTACGTGAAGCGAAGTTGTCTTGCCCTATGTTCCGTGGGATTCAGTAATAGAGATTTGGTGGATAAAGTATCTTGGCAACCCTAACCAGGGCAAAAAAAATTGAAAAGGTTGTGCAACACGAGGACTTCCCAGGGGTCACCCATCTTAGTACTACTCTCGCCGAAGCACAATTAACTTCGGAGTTCTGATGGGATGTGGTGCATTAGTGCTGGTATGATCGAACCCGTCATGTTGAGGGCACAATTCCTTTATGTGTTAACTGTTCACAGTCCCAGCCTAGAGAGATGGCCCATTCAAAAGGCCCAATGGGCTTAACAAAAACCCATCCGCTTCAACAACGCAGCATGCTTCCTAGACGTGATATCGACACGTTGTAGGACCCTCTGATGTCCCGCGAGTCAGGTTCTCGTCCTTTAAACAATTCACGACGTACGATCTGGGACAGAAAAACAGAGCAAAAGAAGAAAAGTGGCCGGAAACTGATGAAAACGTTCGATTTTGGGCTCCAAAAATGGGAACATCGAGCATGCTTTCTGCACCCATCGTAGAGCTCTCAGAGAGCTTTGCAACGGTATGCTGTGCACCGCGTAACACTTTACGGATCAAAAGTTATGGGCACCGGAGCGACGGAGACCAAGTCACAAACCCTAGGTCCTCGGTTTGTGGGCCCGGCCTCAACGTGAAGCGAAGTTGTCTTGCCCAATGTTCCGTGGGATTTAGTAATAGAGATTTGGTGGATAAAGTATCCTGGCAACCCTAACCAGGGCAGAAAAAAATTGAAAAAGGGGTGCAACACGAGGACTTCCCATGGGGTCACCCATCCTAGTACTACTCTCGCCCAAGCAGGATTAACTTCGGAGTTCTGATGGGATGTGGTGCATTAGTGCTGGTATGATCGCACCCGTCATGTTGAGGGAACAATTCCTTTATGTGTTAATTGTTCACAGTCCCATCCTAAAGAGATGGCTCATTCAAAAGGCCCAATGGGCTTAACGACAACCCATCCGCTTCAACAACACAGCATGATTGCAAGACGTTATATCGACACGTTGTAGGTCCATCTGATGTCCTGCGAGTCAGGTTCTCGTCCTTTTAACAATTCACGACGTACGATCTGGGACGGAAAAACACAGCAAAAGAAGAAATGTGCCCCGAAACTGATTAAAACGTTCGATTTTGGGCTCCAAAAACAGGAACATCGAGCATGCTTTCTGCACCCATCGTAGAGCTCTCAGAGAGCTTTGCAACGGTAAGCTTTGCGCCGCGTAACTCCTTACGGATCAAAAGTTATGGGCACCTGAGCGACGGAGACCTGGTCACAAACCCTACGCCCTCGGTTTGCAAGCCCAGCCTCTACGTGAAGCGAAGTTGTCTTGCCTAATGTTTCGTGGGATTCAGTAATAGAGATTTGGTGGATAATGTATCTTGGCAAGCCTAACCAGGGCAAAAAAAATTGAAAAAGGGGTGCAACACGAGGACTTCCTAGGGGGTCACCCATCCTAGTACTACTCTCGCCCAAGCACAATTAACTTCAGAGTTCTGATGGGATCTAGTGCATTAGTGCTGGTATCATCGCACCCGTCATGTTGAGGGCACAATTCCTTTATGTGCTAACTGTTCACAGTCCCAGCCTAGAGAGATTACCTATTCAAAAGGCCCAATGGGCTTAACGACATCCCATCCGCTTCAACAACGCAGCATGCTTCCAAGACGTGATATTGACACGTTGTAAGGCCCTCTGATGTCCTGCAAGTCAGGCTCTCGTCCTTTTAACAATTCACGATGCACGATCCGGGATGAAAAAATAGAGCAAAAAAAGAAATGTGGCCTAAAACCGATGAAAACGTTCGATTTTGGGCTCCAAAAATGGGGCCAACGAGCATGCTAGCTGCCCCCATCGTAGAGCTCTCAGAGAGCTTTTCAACGGTATGCTGTGCGGCTCGTAACTCCTTACGGATCAAAAGTTATGGGCATCGGAGTGACGGAGACCTGGTCACAAACCCTACGCCCTAGGTTTGTGGGCCCAGCCTCTACGTGAAGCAAAGTTGTCTTGCCCAATGTTTCGTGCGATTCAGTAACAGAGATTTGATGGATAAACTATCTTGGCAACCCTAACCAGGGCAAAAAAAATTGAAAAGAATGTGCAGCACGAGGACTTCCCAAGGGGTCAACCATCCTTGTACTACTCTCACCCAAGCATGCTAAACTTCGGAGTTCTGATGGGAAACGGGGCATTAGTGCTGGTATGATCGCACCCATCATGTTGACGGCACAATTCCTATATGTGTTAACGGTTCACAGTCCCAGCGTAGAGAGATGGCCCATTCAAAAGGCCCAATGGGCTTAACGACAACCCATCCACTTCAACAAAGCAGTGTCCTCGCAAGACGTGATATCGACACGTTGTAGGGCCCTCTGATGTCCCATGAGTCAGGTTGTCATCCTTTTAACAGTTCACGACGTACGATCCGGGATGAAAATATAGAGCAAAAGAAGAAAAGTGGCCTGAAACTGATGAAAACGTTAGATTTTGGGCTCCAAAATCTGGCAAAGCGAACAAGTTGGCTGCCCCCGACATAGAGCTCTCAGAGAGCTTTGCATAGGTATGCTGTGCGCTGCGTAACTCCTTACGGATCAAAAGTTATGGGCACCGGAGCGACGGAGAATTGGTCACTAACTCTACGCCCTCGGTTTGCGGGCCCAGCCTCTACGTGAAGCGAAGTTGTCTTGCCCAAGGTGCCGTGGGATTCGATAATAGAAATGTGGTGGATAAAGTATCTTGGCAACCCTAACTGGAGCAAAAAAAATTGAAAAGGGGGTGCAACACATTGACTTCCCAGGCGGCACCCATCCTAGTACTACTCTCGCCCAAGCACGCTTAACTTCGGAGTTCTGATGGGATCCGGTGCATTAGTGCTGGTATGATCACACCCGTCATGTTGAGGGAACAATTCTTTTATGTGTTAATTGTTCACAGTCCCAGCCTAGAGAGATGGCCCATTCAAAAGGCCCAATGGGCTTAACGACAACCCATCCGCTTCAACAACGCAGCATCTTTGCGAGACGTGATATCAACACGTTGTAGGGACCTATGATGTCCCACGAGTCAGGTTGTCGTCCTTTTAACAGTTCACGACGTACGATTCGGGACGGAAAAACATAGCAAAATAAGAAAAATGGCCTGAAACTGATGAAAACGTTCGATTTTGGGCTCCAAAAAGGGGCACAGCGAGCAAGCAGGCTGCCCACGTCGTAGAGGTCTTAGAGAGCTTTGCAACGGTATGTTGTGCTCCGCGTGACTCCTTACGGATCAAAAGTTATGGGCACCGGAGCGCCGCAGACCTGGTCACAAACCCTCTGCCCTCGGTGTGCGGGCCCAGCCTCTACGTGAAGCGAAGTTGTCTTGCCCAATGTTCCGTGTGATTCAGAAATAGAGATTTGATGGATAAAGTATCTTGGCAACCCTAACCACGGGAAAAAATTTTTGGAAAGGAGGTGCAACACGAGGACATCCCAGGGGGTCACCCATCCTAGTACTACTCTAGCCCAAGCACGCTTAACTTGGGAGTTCTGATGGAATACAGTGCATTAGTGCTGGTATGATTGCAACCCTCATGTTGAGGGCACAATTCCTATATGTGTTAACAGTTCACAGTCCCAGTCTAGAGAGATGGCCCATTCAAAAGGCCCAATGTGCTTAACGACAACCCATCCGCTTCAACAACGCAGCATCCTCGCAAGACGTGATATCGACACATTGTAGGGCCCTCTGATGTCCCTCGAGTCAGGTTGTCGTCCTTTTAATAATTCACGACGTACGATCCAGGATGAAAAAATACAGCAAAAGAACAAAAGTGGCCCGAAACTGATGAAAACGTTCGATTTTGGGCTCCAAAAACGGGCACAGCGAGCAAGTTGGGTGCCCCCGTCGTAGAGCTCTCAGAGAGCTTTGCATCGGTATGCTGTGCACAGCGTAACTCCTTACGGATTAAAAGTTATGGGCTCCGAAGCGACAGAGACCTGGTTACTAACCCCACGCCCTCGGTTTGCGATCCCAACCTCTACGTGAAGCGAAGTTGTCTTGCCCAAGGCTTCTTAGGATTCGGTAATAGAAATTTAGTGCATAAAGTATCTTGGCAACCCTAACCAGGGCAAAAAAAATTGAAAAGGGGGTGCGACACAAGGACTTCCCAGGGGGTCACCCATCTTAGTACTACTCTCGCCCAAGCACGCTTAACATCGATGTTCTGATGGGATCTAATGCATTAGTGCTGGTTTGATCGCACCCGTCATATTGATGGCACAATTTCTTTATGTGTTAACTATTCACAGTCCCAGCCTAGAGAGATGGCCCATTCAAAAGGCCCAATGGGCTTAACGACAACCCATCCGCTTCAACAACGCAGCATGCTTGCGAGACGTGATATCGAAACGTTGTAGGGCCTTCTGATGTCCCGCGAGTCAGATTGTCGTCCTTTTAACAGTTCACGACGTACGATCCGGGATGAAAAAACAGAGGAAAAGAAGAAAAGTGGCCTGAAATTGATGAAAACGTTCGATTTTGGGCTCCAAAAATGAGCATAGCGAGCATGCTAGCTGCCCCCAACGTAGAGCTCTCAGAAAGCTTTGCAACAGTATGCTGTGCGCCGCGTAAATCCTTACGGAAAAAAAGTTATGGGCATCGAAGCGACGGAGAGCTGGTCACAAACCCTACGCCCTCGGTTTGCTGGCCCAGCCTCTACGTGAAACGAAGTTGTGTTGCCCAATGTTCCGTGGGATTCAGTCAGAGAGATTTGGTGGATAAAGTATCTTGGCAACCCTAACCAGGGCAAAAAAAATTGAAAAGAAGGTGAAACACGAGGACATCCCAGGGGGTCACCCATCCTACTACTACTCTCGAACAAGCATGCTTAACTTCGGAGTTCTGATGGGATATGGTCCATTACTGCTGGTATGATCGCACCCGTCATGTTGAGGGCACAATTCCTATTTGTGTTAACGGTTCACAGTCCCAGCATAGAGAGATGGCCCATTCAAAAGGCCCAATGGGCTTAACGACAACACATCCGCTTCAACAAAGCAGCATCCTCGCAAGACGTGATATCGACACGTTGTAGGGCCCTCTGATGTCCCGCGAGTCAGGTTGTCGTCCTTTTAACAGTTCACGACGTACGATCCGGGACAAAAATATAGAGCAAAAGAAGAAAAGTGGCCTGAAACTGATGAAAACGTTCGATTTTGGGCTCCAAAATCTAGCAAAGCGAGTAAGCTGGCTGCCCCCATCATAGAGCTCTGAGAGAGCTTTGCATCGGTATGCTGTGCGCTGCGTAACTCCTTACGGATCAAAAGTTATGGGCACCGGAGCGACGGAGACCTGTTCACTAAGCCTACGCCCTCGGTTTGGGGGCCCAGCCTCTACGTGAAGCGAAGTTGTCTTGCCCAATGTTCCGTGGGATTTAGTAATGGAGATTTGGTGGATAAAGTATCTTGGCAACCCAAACCAGGGCAAACAAAATTGAAAAGGGGGTGCAACACGAGGACTTCTCAGGGGGTCACCCATCCTAGTACTACTCTCGCCTAAACACGCTTAACTTCGGATTTCTGATATGATCCGGTGCATTAGTGCTGGTATGATCACACTCGTCATGTTGAGGGCACAATTCCTTTATGTATTTACTATTCATAATTCCCAGCCTAGAGAGATGGCCCATTCAAAAGGCCCAATGGGCTTAACGACAACCCATCCTCTTCAACAACGCAGCATCCTTGCAAGACGTGATATCGTCACGTTGTAGGGCCCACAAATGTCCCGCGACTCAGGTTGTCGTCCTTTTAACAGTTCACGACGTACGATCCAAGACGGAAAAATAGAGCAAAAGAAGAAAAGTGGCATGAAACTGATGAAAACGTTCGATTTTGGGCTCCAAAAATGGGCAGAGCGAGCAAGCTAGGTGCCCCCGTCGTAGATCTCTCAGAGAGCTTTGCATCGGTATGCTGTGCGCCGCGTAACTCCTTACGGATCAAAAGTTATGGGGACCGGAGCGACGGGGACGTGGTCATAATCCCCACCCCCTCCGTATGCGGTCCCAACCTCTACCGGAAGTGAAGTTGTCTTGCCCAATGTTCCGTGGGATTCAGTAATAGAGATTTGGTGGATAAAGTATCTTGGCAACCCTAACCAGGGCAAAAAAAATTGATAAGGGGGTGCAACACGAGGACTTCCCAGGGGGTCACCCATCCGACTACTACTCTCGCCCAAGCACGCTTAACTTCGAAGTTCTGATGGGATCTAGTGCATTAGTGCTGGTATGATCGCACCCGTCATGTTGAGGGCACAATTCCTTTTTTTTTTAACGGTTCATAGTCCCAGCCTAGAGTGATGGCCTATTCAAAAGGCCCAATGGGCTTAACGACAACTCATCCATTGTAACAATGCAGCGTCCTCGCAAGACGTGATATCGACACGTTGTAGGGCCCTCTGATGTCCTACGAGTTGAGTTGTTGTCCTTTTAATAGTTCACAACGTATGATCCTGGACGGAAAAACAGAGCAAAAGAAGAAAAGTTGCCTAAAATTGATGAAAACGTTCGATTTTGGTCTCCAAAAATAGGCACAGCAAGCAAGCTAGCTGGCCCCGTCGTAGAGCTCTCTGAGAGCTTTACAACGGTATGCTGTGTGCCTCGTAACTCCTGACGGATCAAAAGTTATGGGCACCGGAGCGACGGAGACCTGGTCACAAACCCAACGCCCTCGGTTTCCGGGCCCAGCCTCTACGTGAAGCGGAGTTTTCTTGCCCAATGTTCCGTGAGATTCAGTAATAGAGATTTGGTGGATAAAGTATCTTGGCAACCCTAACCAAGGAAAAAAAAATTGAAAAGGAGGTGCAACACGAGGACTTCCCAAGGGGTCACCCATCCTACTACTACTCTCGCCCAACCACGCTTAACTTCGCAGTTCTGAAGGGATACGGTGCATTACTGCTGGTATGATCGCACCCGTCATGTTGAGTGTACAATTCCTATATGTGTTAATGGTTCACTATCCCAGCCTAGAGAGATGGCCAATTCAAAAGGCCCAATGGGCTTAACGACAACCCATCCGCTTCAACAACGCAGCATCCTCGCAAGACGTGATATCAACACGTTGTAGGGCCCTTTGATGTACAGCGAGTCTGGTTGTCATCCTTTTGACAGTTCACGACGTACGATCCGGGATGAAAAAATAGAGCAAAATAAGTAAAGCGTCCTGAAACTGATGAAAACGCTCAATTTTGGGCTCCAAAAATGGGCACAGCGAGCAAGCTGGGTGCCCCCGGCGTAAAGCTCTAAGAGAGCGTTGCATCGGTATGCTGTGGGCCGCGTAACTCCTTATGAATCAAAAGTTATGGGCACCGGAGCGACGGAGACCTGGTCACTAACCCTACGCCCTTGGTTTGCGGGCCCAGCCTCTACGTGAAACAACGTTGTCTTGCCCATTGTTCCATGGGATTCAGTAATAGAGATTTGGTAGATAAAGTATCTTGGCAACCCTAACTAGGGCAAAAAAATTGAAAAAGGGGGTGCAACACGAGGACTTCCTAGGGGGTCACCCATCCTAGTACTACTCTCGCCCAAACACACTTAACTTTGGAGTTCTGATGGGATACGGTGCATTAGTGATGGTATGATCGCACCCGTCATGTTGAGGGCACAATTCCGATATGTGTCAACGGTTCACAGTTCCAGCCTAGAGAGATGGCCAATTCAAAAGGCCCAATGGGCTTAACGACAACCCATCTACTTCAACAACGCAGCATCCTCGCAAGACTTGATATCAACAAGTTTTAAGGCCCTCTGATGTCCCGCGAGTCTGGTTATCGTCCTTTTAACAGTTCACGACGTACGATCCGGGACAAAAAAATAGAGCAAAAGAAGAAAAGTCGCCTGAAACTGATGAAAACGTTCGATTTTGGGCTCCAAAAATGGGCACAACGAGCATGCTAGCTGCCCCCATCGTAGAGCTCTCAGAGAGCTTTGCAATAGTATGCTGTGCACTGCGTAACTCCTCACGGATCAAAAGTTATGGGCACCGGAGCGACGGAGACCTGGTCACAAACCCTACGCCCTTGGTTTGCGGGCCCAGCCTCTACGTGAAACGACGTTGTCTTGCCCAATGTTCCGTGGGATTCAGTAATAGAGATTTGGTAGATAAAGTATCTTGGCAACCCTACCCAGGGCAAAAAAAATTGAAAAGGGGATGCAACACGAGGACTTCCTAGGGGGTCACCTATCCTAGTACTACTCTCGCCCAAGCACAATTAACTTCGGAGTTCTGATGGTATCTGGTGCATTAGTGCTGGTATGATCGCACCCGTCATGTTGAGGGCACAATTCCTTTATGTGTTAACTGTTCACAGTCCCAGCCTAGAGAGATAGCCCATTCAAAAGGCCCAATGGGCTTAACGACAATGCATCCGCTTCAACAACGTAGCATGATTCCAAGAATTGATATCGACACGTTGTAGGGCCCTCTAATGTCCTGAGAGTCAGGTTCTTATCCTTTTAACAATTCACGACGTACGATCCGGGATGGAAAAACAGAGCAAAAGAAGAAAAGTTGCATGAAACCGATGAAAACGTTTGATTTTAGGCTCCAAAAATGGGCACAATGAGCATGCTAGCTGCCCTCATCGTAGAGCTCTCAGAGAGCTTTGCAACAGTATGTTGTGCGCTGCGTAACTCCTTACGGATCAAAAGTTATGGGCACCGGAGCGACGGAGACCTGGTCACAAACCCTACGCCCTCGATTTGCGTGCCCAGCCTCTACGTGAAACGACGTTGTCTTGCCCAATGTTCCGAGGGATTCCGTAATAGAGATTTGGTAGATAAAGTATCTTGGCAACCCTAACCAGGGCGAAAAAAATTGAAAAGGTGGTGCAACACGAGGACTTCCCAAGGGGTCACCCATGCTAGTACTACTCTCGCCCAAACACTCTTAACTTCGGAGTTCAGATGGGATCCGGTGCATTAGTGCTGGTATAATCGCACCCATCATGTTGAGGGCACAATTCCTATATGTATTAATAGTTCATACTCCCAGCCTAGAGAGATGGCCCATTCAAAAGGCCCAATGGGCTTAACGACAAGCCATCCGCTTCAACAATGCAGCAACCTCACAAGACGTTATATCGACACGTTGTAGGGCCCTCTGATGTCCCGCGAGTCTGGTTGTCGTCCTTTTAACAGTTCACAACGTATGATCCTTGACGGAAAAATAGAGCAAAAGAAGAAAAGTGGCCTGAAACTGATGACAACGTTCGATTTTCGGCTCCAAAAATGGGCACAGTGAGCAAGCTGGCAACCCCCGTCGTAGAGCTCTTAGAGAGCTTTCCAACGGTATGTTGTGCACCGCGTAACTCTTTACGGATCAAAAGTTATAGGCACCGGAGCGACGGAGACCTGGTCACAAAACCTACGCCCTCGTTATGCGGGCCCATCCTCTATGTGAAACGACGTTGTCTTGCCCAATGTTCCGTGGGATTCAGTAATAGAGATTTGGTAGATAAAGTATCTTGGCAACCCTAACCAGGGCAAAAAAAATTGAAAAGGTGGTACAACATGAGGACTTCCCAAGGGGTTACCCATCCTAGTACTACTCTCGCCCAAGCACACTTAACTTCAGAGTTCTGATGGGATCCGGTGCATTAGTGCTGGTACGACCGCACTCATCATGTTGAGGGCACAATTGCTATATGTGTTAATGGTTCATACTCCTAGCCTAGAGAGATGGCCCATTCAAAAGGCCCAATGGGCTTAACGACAACCCATCCGCAACAACAATGCAGCATCCTCACAAGATGTTATATCGACACTTTGTTGGGCCCTCTGACGTCCCGCGAGTCTGGTTGTCGTCCTTTGAACAGTTCACAACGTATGATCCGGGACGAAAAAATAGAGCAAAAGAAGAAAAGTGGCCTGAAACTGATGAAAACGTTCGATTTTGGGCTCCAAAAATGGGCACAGTGAGTATGCTGGCTGCCCCAATCGTAGAGCTCTCAGACAGCTTTGCAATTGTATGCTGTGCGCCGCGTAACTCCTTACGGATCAAAAGTTATGGGCACCGGAGCGACGGAGACCTGGTCACATACCCTACGCCGTCGGTTTACGGGCCCAGCCTCTACGTGAAGCGAAGTCGTCTTGCCCATTGTTCCGTGGGATTCAGTAAGAGAGATTTGGTGGATAAAGCATCTTGGGAAGCCTAACCAGGGCAAAAAAAATTGAAATGCAATGTGTAACACGAGGACTTCCCAAGGAGTCATCTATTACTACTCTCGCCCAAGCATGCTTAACTTTAAAGTTCTGATGGGATACGGCGCATTAGTGCTGGTATGCTCGCACCCGTCGTGTTGAGGGCACAATTCCTTTATGTATTAACAGTTCACAGTCCCAGCCTAGAGAGATGGCCCATTCAAAAGGCCCAATGGGCTTAACGACAACCCATCCGCTTCAACAACGCAGCATCCTCGCAAGACGTGATATCAACACGTTGTAGGGCCCTCTTATGTCCCGCGAGTTAGGTTGTCGTCCTTTTAACAGTTCACAATGTACCATCCGGGACGGAAAAATAGAGCAAAAGAAGAAAAGCGGCCTGAAACTGATGAAAACGTTCAATTTTGGGCTACAAAAATGGGCAAAGCGAGCAAGCTAGTTGCCCCCGTCGTAGAGCTCTCAGAGAGCTTTGCAACAGTATGCTGTGCGCCGCTTAACTCCTTATGGATCAAAAGTTATGGGCACCGGAGCAACGGAAACCTGGTCACAAATACTACGCCCTTGGTTTGCGGGCCCAGCCTCTACGTGAAGCGAAGTTGTCTTGCCCAATGTTCCGTGGGATTCAGTAATAGGGATTTGGTAGATAAAGTTTCTTGGCAATCCTAACCAGGGCAAAAAAAATTGAAAAGGGGGTGCAACACGAGGACTTCCCAGGGGGTCACCCATCCTAGTAGTACTCTCGCCCGAGCACAATTAACTTCGGAGTTCTGATGGTATCTGGTGTATTAGTGCTGGTATGATCGCACCCGTCATGTTCAGGGCACAATTAATTTATGTGTTAACTGTTAACAGTCACAGCCTAGAGAGATGGCCCATTCAAAAGGCCCAATGGGCTTAACGACAACTCATCCACTTCAACAACGCAGCATGCTTCCAAGACGTGATATCGACATATTGTACGGCCCTCTGATGTCCCGCGAGTCAGGTTCTCGTCCTTTTAACAATTCACGACGTACGTTCCGGGACGAAAAAACAAGGCAAAAGAAGAAAAGTGGCCCGAAACTGATGAAAACATTCTATTTTAGGCTACAAAAAGGGCACAACGAGCATGCTTGCTGCCCTTCTCGTAGAGCTCTAGGAGAGCTTTGCAACGGTATACTGTGCGCCGCGTAACTCCTTAGGGATCAAAGGTTATGGGCACCGGAACGACGGAGATGTTGTCAAAAGCCCTACGCCCTCGGTTTGCTGGCCTAGCCTCTACGTGAAACGAAGTTGTCTTGCCCAATGTTCCGTGGGATTCAGTAATAGAGATTTGGTAGATAAAGTATCTTGGCAACCTTAACCAGGGCAAAAAAAAGTGAAAAGGTGGTGCAACAGGAGGACTTCCCAGGGGGTCACCCATCCTAGTACTACTCTCGCCCAAGCACGCTTAACTTCAGAGTTCTGATGGGATCCGATGCATTAGTGCTGGTATGATCGCACCCGTCATGTTGAGGGCACAATTCATATATGTGTTAATGGTTCACACTCCCAGCCTAGAGAGATGGCCCATTCAAAAGGCCCAATGGGCTTAACGACGACCCATCCGCTTCAACAACGCAGCATCCTCACAAGATGTTATATTGACACGTTGTAGGGGCCCGTCGATGTCCCACGAGTCCGGTTGTCATCCTTTTAACAGTTCACAACGTATGATCCGGGACGGAAAAACAGAGCAAAAGAAAAAAAGTGGCCTGAAACTGATGAACACGTTCGATTTTGGGCTCCAAAAATAGGCACAGAGAGCAAGCTAGCAGCCCTCGTCGTAGAGCTCTCAAAGAGCTTTGCAATGGTATGCTGTGCACCGCGTAACTCCTTACGGATCAAAAGTTATGGGCATCGGAGCGACGGAGACCTAGTCACAAGCCCTACGCCCTCATCTTGCGGGCCCAGCCTCTACGTGAAGCGAAGTTGTCTTGCCCAATGTTCTGTGGCATTCAGTAATAGAGATTTGGTGGATAAAGTATCTTGGCAACCCTAACCAGGGAAAAAAAAATTGAAAAGGGGATGCAACACGAGGACTTCCCAGGGGACCACCCATCCTAGTACTACTCTCGCCCAAGCACGCTTAACTTCGGAGTTCTGATGGGATACGGTGCATTAGTGCTGGTATGATCGCACCTGTTACGTTGAGGGCACAATTCCTTTATGTGTTAATGGTTCACAGTCCCAGCCTAGAGAGATGGTGTCACGCCCCAACCCGGCCTATAAGGTTAGACTAGGGTGTGAACTAAACATTCAAGTAATATCACGTGCTTAGCTGTTTATGAAGATTTAACACCTAATGATTTAGTCTAAACTCCAAAGTATTTCCGGAAAACCAGTAGCATAACGGTTGTAATTGAGCTCTTGGTTTGACTTAATTCTCTAAACGCCTCAATTATTTCAATCATTAATCCAATTCCATTAAGGACTTCTATTTGTCACTAACCGATTTGCCTACTAGTTTATCTTGAAAGTCTCGTTTGGTTAACATGATAACTATGTCCCGTTTATTTGTCAATTTCCTATCATGCAAGTACCTATTATCCTTTAGTTTGCAAATGAGCACCTAAGTGAAATTAGATAGAATTAACTTAGTTGATTGTTCATCTAGTGGTTTGAATGCCTACGATAACTACTAATTAAAAAAACGAAAGCA
Source organism: Ehretia macrophylla (assembly GCA_037974665.1). Taxonomy (NCBI): domain Eukaryota; kingdom Viridiplantae; phylum Streptophyta; class Magnoliopsida; order Boraginales; family Ehretiaceae; genus Ehretia; species Ehretia macrophylla. Next base: position 84,664,809 of record CM075765.1, on the reverse strand, counting down.
AACAACCAAATAAAAGTTCGTCCGGTTATAGATAGTACAATCCCAGAATTAGACCCAAATTACAACGGGGTCATTTACATCAATAAAATGAATAGTTTGCAATCAAACACAACATCCATATAGCAACCACTTTCAGGCAAAGCACAAAAGCACGTAGGGACAGGCAATCACTCCAAGGAATCATCGTTAGGCACATCGTTCTTGGGTACCTGTTCTTGATCTTCTTCACCTGAGATGATAAAATAGGGTGAGTCCTTATGAACTCAGTGAGGGGGAACGCGAAATACGTTTTGAAAATCATTTTTCGGTTCAATTTATGAAAACTCTTTTTGAGAATATGTCACGTATTACAAATAATAAGGTATGCAATTATAAGAAACAAATCGAGTAACGGATACAAAGTAAGGGAACATAAATACCAGTCTTTCCTCCCCGAGGTTCTCTAGGAACCAAGCGAGAGTACTTACATATAAATACAGGAACAGGAATACTTAACGACAACCCATCTGCTTCAACAACACAGCATCCTCGCAAGACGTAATACCGACACGTTGTAGGGCCCTCTGATGTCCCACGAGTTAGGTTGTCGTCCTTTTAACAGTTCACGACGTACGATCCGGGATGAAAAAATAGAGCAAAAGAAGAAAAGTGGCCAGAAACTAATGAAAACGTTCGATTTTGCTCTCCAAAAACGGGCACAATGAGCAAGCTGGGTGCCCCCGTCGTAAAGCTCTCAGAGAGTTTTGCATGGGTATGCTGTGCGCTGCGTAACTCCTTACGGATCAAAAGTTATGGGCACGGGAGCGACGGAGACTTGGTCACTAACCCTACGCCCTCGGTATGCGGGCCCAGCCTCTACGTGAAGCGAAGTTGTCTTGCCCAATATTCTGTGGGATTAGGTAATAGAAATGTGGTGGATAAAGCATCTTGGCATGCCTAACCAGGGCAAAACAAATTGAAAAGGGGGTGAAACACGTGGACTTCCTAGGGGGTCACCCATCCTAGTACTACTCTTGCCCAAGCACGCTTAACTTCGGAGTTCTTATGGGATTTGATGCATTAGTGCGAGTATGATCACACCCGTCATGTTGGGGGCACAATTCCTATATGTGTTAACGGTTCACAGTCCCAGCCTAGAGAGATGGCCCATTCAAAAGGCCTAATGGGCTTAACGACAACCCATCCGCTTCCACAACGTAGCATGCTTGCAAGACGTGATATCGACACGTTGTAGGGCCATCTAATTTCCCGCGAGTCAGGTTCTCGTCCTTTTAACAATTCACGACGTACGATCCGGGACGGAAAAACAGAGTAAAAGAAGAAAAGTGGCTTGAAACTGATGAAAACATTCGATTTTGGGCTCCAAAAATAGGCACATGGAGCATGCTAGCTGCCCCCATCGTAGAGCTCTCAGAGAGCTTTGCAACAGTATGCTGTGCGCCGCGTAACTCCTTACGGATCAATAGTATGGGCACTGGAGCGACGGAGACCTGGTCACAAACCTTACGCCCTCAGTTTGCAGGCCCAGCCTCTACGTGAAACGAAGTTGTCTTGCGCAATGTTCCATGGGATTCAGTCATAGAGATTTGGCAGATAAAGTATCTTGGCAACCCTTACCAGGGCAAAAAAAATTGAAAAGAGGGTGCAACACGAGGACTTCCCAAGGGGTCACCCATCCTAGTACTACTCTCGCCCAAGCACGCTTAACTACGGAGTTCTGATGGGATTCGGTGCATTAGTACTGGTATGATCGCACCCGTCAAGTTCACGGCATAATTCCTATATGTGTTAACGGTTCACAGTCTCAGCCTAGAGAGATGGCCCATTCAAAAGGCCCAATGGGCTTAACGACAACCCATCTGCTTCAACAATGCAACATCCTCGCAAGACGTGATATCAAAACATTGTAAGGCTCTCTGATGTCCCACGAGTCAGGTTGTCGTCCTTTTAACAGCTCACGACGTACGATTCGGGACGAAAAAATAGAGCAAATGAAGTAAAGTGGCCTGAAACTGATGAAAACGGTCGATTTTGGGCTCCAAAAATGGGCAAAGCAAGCAAGCTAGCTATCCCCGTCGTAGAGCTCTCAAAGAGCTTTGTACCGGTATGCTGTGCGCCGTGTAATTCCTTACGGATCAAAAGTTATGGGCACCGGAGCGACGAAGACCTGGTCACAAACCCTACGCCCTCGGTTTGCGGGCCCAGCCTCTACGTCAAGCGAAGTTGTCTTGCCCAATATTCCGTGGGTTTCAGTAATAGAGATTTGGTGGATAAACTATCTTGGCAACCCTTACCCGGGCAAAAAAAATTGAAAAGAAGGTGCAACACGAGGACTTCCCAGGGGGTCACCCATCCTAGTACTACTCTCGCCCAAACACGCTTAACTTTGGTGTTCTGATGGGATACGGTGCATTAGTGCTGGTATGATCACACCCGTCAAGTTGAGGGCATAATTCCTATATGTGTTAACGGTTCACAGTCCCAGCCTAGAGAGATGGCCCATTCAAAAGGCCCAATGGGCTTAACGACAACCCTTCCGCTTCAACAACGCAGCATCATCGCAAGACGTGATATCAACACGTTGTAGGGCCCTCTGATGTCCCACAAGTCAGGTTGGCGTCCTTTTAACAGCTCACGACGTACAATTCGGGTCGGAAATATAGAGGAAAAGGACAAAAGTTGCCTGAAACGGATGAAAACGTTTGATTTTGGGCTCCAAAAACTAGCACAGCGAGCAAGCTGGCTGCGCTAGTCGTAGAGCTCTCAGAGAGCTTTGCATCGTTATGTTGTGCGCTGCGTAACTCTTTAAGGATCAAAAGTTATGGGCACCGGAGCGGCGAAGACCCGGTCACTTACCCTACGCCCTTGGTTTGCGTGCCCAACCTCTACGCGAAGCGAAGTTGTCTTGCCCAATGTTCTGTGAGATTCAGTAATAGTGACTTGGTGGATAAAGTATCTTGGCAACCCAAACCAGGGCAAAAAAAATTGAAAAAGGGGTGCAACACGAGGACTTCCTAGGGGGTCACCCATCCTAGTACTACTCTCGCCCAAACACGCTTCACTTCGGTGTTCTGATGGGATCCGATGAATTAGTGCTGGTATGATCACACCCGTCATGTTGAGGGCACAATTCCTTTATGTGTTAACTGTTCACAGTCCCAGCCTAGAGAGATGGCCCATTTAAAAGGCCCAATGGGCTTAACGACAACCCATCCGCTTCAAGAACGAAGCATCCTTGCGAGACGTGATATCAACACGTTGTAGGGCCCTCTGATGTCCAGCGAGTCAGGTTGTCGTCCTTTTAATAGCTCACGACGTACGATCCAGGATGGAAAAACAGTGGAAAATAATAAAAATGGCTGAAATTGATGAAAACGTTCAATTTTGGGCTCCAAAAATGGGCATAGTGAGCAAGATGGATGCCCCCGTCGTAGCGCTCTCAGAGAGCTTTGCAGCGGTATGCTGTGCGCCGCGTAACTCCTTACGGATCAAAAGTTATGGGCACCGGAGTGACGAAGACCTGGTCACAAACCCTACGCCCTCGATTTGCGGGCCCAGCCTCTACAAGAAGTGAAGTTGTCTTGCCCAATGTTTCGTGCGATTCAGTAATAGGGTTTTGATGGATAAAGTACCTTGGCAACCTTAACCAGGGCAAAAAAAATTGGAAATGGGGTGCAACACGAGGACTTCCCAAGGGTCACCCATTCTAGTACTACTCTTACCCAAGCGCGCTTAACTTCGGAGTTCTGATGGGATCCGGTGCATTAGTGCTGGTATGATCGCACCCCTCATGTTGAGGGCAGAATTCCTATATGTGTTAATGGTTCACAATCCCAGCCTAGAAAGATGGCCCATTCAAAAGGCCCAATGGCCTTAACGACAACCCATCCGCTTCAACAACGCAGCATCATCGCAGGACGTTATATCTACACGTTTTATGGCCCTCTGACGTTCCGCGAGTCAGGTTGTCGTCCATTTAACAGTTCACGACATACGATCCGGGATGAAAAAATAGAGCAAAAGAAGAAATGTAGCCTGAAACTGATGAAAACGTTCGATTTTGGGCTCCAAAAAGGGCACAGCGAGCAAGCTGGGTGCCCCTGTCCTAGAGCTCTCAGAGAGCTTTGCATCGGTCTGCTGTGCACCGCATAACTTCTTACGGATCAAAAGTTATGGGCACCGGAGCGACGGAGACCTGGTCACAAACCCTACACCCTCGGTTTGCGGGCCCAGCCTATACGTTAAGCAAAGTTGTCTTGCCCAATGTTCTGTGGGATTCAGTAATAGAGATTTGGTGGATAAAGTATCTTGGCAACCCTAACTAGGGCAAAAAAATTGAAAAGGGGGTGCAACACGAGGACTTCCCAGGGGGTCACCCATTCTAGTACTACTCTCGCCCAAGCACGCTTAACTTCGGAGTTCTGATAGGATCCGGTGCATTAGCACTGGTATGATCGCACCCATCATGTTGAGGGCACAATTCCTTTATGTGTTAACGGTTCACAGTCCCAGCCTAGAGAGTTGGCCCATTCAAAAGGCCCAATGGGCTTAACGACAACCTATCCGCTTCAACAACGCAGCATCCTTGCGAGACGTGATATCAACACGTTGTAGGGCCCTCTGATGTCCCGCGAGTCAGGTTGTCGTCCTTTTAATAGTTCACGACGTACGATCCAGGATGGAAAAACAGTGGAAAATAATAAAAATGGCTGAAATTGATGAAAACGTTCGATTTTGGGCTCCAAAAATGGGTATAGCGAGCAAGCTGGATGCCCCCGTCGTAGAGGTCTCAGAGAGCTTTGAAACGGTATGCTGTGCGCCGCGTAACTCCTTACGGATCAAAAGTTATGGGCACCCGAGTGACGAAGACCTGGTCACAAACCCTACGCCCTCGATTTCCGGGCCCAGCCTCTACGTTAAGCGAAGTTGTCTTGCCCAATGTTCCGTGGGATTCAGTAATAGGGTTTTGATGGATAAAGTACATTGGCAACCCTAACCAGGGCAAAAAAAATTGGAAATGGGGTGCAACATGAGGACTTCCCAAGGGGTCACCCATCCTAGTACTACTCTCGCCCAAGCACGTTGAACTTTGGAGTTCTGATGGGATACGGTACATTAGTGCTGGTATGATCGCAACCGTCATGTTGAGTGCACAATTCCTATATGTGTTAATGGTTCACAATCCCAGCCTAGAGAGATGGCCCATTCAAAAGGCCCAATGGGCTTAACGACAACCCATCCGCTTCAACAACGCAGAATCCTCGCAAGACGTGATATCGACACGTTGTAGGGCCCTCTGATGTCCCGCGAGTCAGGTTGTCGTCCTTTTAACAGTTCACGATATACGATCCCGGACAGAAAAACATAGCAAAAGAAGAAAAGTGGCCTGAAACTGATGAAAACATTCGATTTTGGGCTCCAAAAAATGCACAGCGTGCAAGCTGGCTGCACCCGTTGTAGAGCTCTCGGAGAGCTTTGCAACAGTATGTTGTGCGCCGCGTAACTCCTTACGGATCAAAAGTTATGGGCACCAGAGCGAAGAAGACCTGGTCACAAGCTCTACGCCCTCGGTTTGCTGGCCCAGCCTCTACCTCAAGCGAAGTTGTCTTGCCCAATGTTCCTTGGGATTCGGTAATAGAGATTTGGTGGATAAAGTATCTTGGAAACCCTAACCAGGGCAAAAAAAATTGAAAAGGGGGTGCAACACGAGGACTTCCTAAGGGGTCACCCATTCTAGTACTACTCTCGCCCAAGCACGCTTAACTTCGGAGTTCTAAGGGCATCCAGTGCATTAGTGCTGGTATGATCGCACCCTTCATGTTGAGGGCACAATTCCTATATTTGTTAACGGTTCACAGTGCCAGCCTAGAGAGATGGCCCAGTCAAGAGGCCCAATAGGCTTAACGACAACCGATCCGTTTCAACAACGCAGCATGCTTGCAAGACGTGATATCGAATTGTTGTAGGGCCATCTGATGTCCCGTGAGTCAGGTTGTAGTGCTTTTAACAGTTCACGACGTACGATCCTGGACGGAAAAACAGAGTAAAAGAAGAATCGTGGCCTGAAACTGATGAAAACGTTTGATTTTGGGCTCTAAAAATGAGCAAAGCGAGCATGCTAGCTGCCCCCATCATAGAGCTCTCAGAGAGCTTTCCAACGGTATGCTGTGCGCCGCGTAAATCATTACGGATCAAAAGTTATGGGCACCGGAGCGATGGAGACCTGGTCACAAACCCTACGCCCTCGGTTTACGGGCCCAACCTCTACGTGAAACTAATTTGTCTTGCCCATTCTTCCGTGGGATTCAGTCATAGAGATTTGGTGGATAAAGTATCTTGGCAACCCTAATCAAGGCAAAAAAAATTGAATAGGAGGTGCAACACGAGGACTTCCCAAGGGGTCACCCATCCTAGTACTACTCTCGTCCAAGCACGCTTAACTTCGGAGTTCTGATGGGATAAGGTGCATTAGTGGTGGTATGATTTCATCCGTCATGTTGAGGGCACAATTCCTATATGTGTTAAAGGTTCACAGTGCCAGCCTAGAGAGATGGCCCATTCAAAAGGCCCAATGGGCTTAACGACAACCCATCAGCTTTAACAACGCATCATCCTCGGAAGACGTGATATCGACACGTTGTAGGGCCCTTTGATGTACCGCGAGTCAGGTTGACCTCCTTTAAACCGCTCACGACGTACGATACGGGACGGAAAAACAGGGCAAAAGAAGAAAGGTGTCCTAAAACTGCTGAAAACATTCAATTTTGGGCTCCAAAAATGGGCAAAGCGAGCAAGCTCGCTGCCCCCGTCGTATAGCTCTCAGAGAGCTTTGCATCAGTATGCTGTGCGCCGCGTTACTCCATACAGATCAAAAGTTATGGGCACCGGAGCGACGGAGACCTGGTCACTAACCCTACGCCCTCGTTTACGGGCCCAGCCCCTACGTGAAACGACGTTGTCTTGCCCAATGTTCCGTGGGATCGAGTAAAAGAGATTTGGTAGATAAAGTATCTTGGGAACCCTAACAAGGGCAAAAAAAATTGAAAAGGGGTGCAACACGAGGACTTCCTAGGGTGTCACCCATCCTAGTACTACCCTCGCCCAAGCACGCTTAATTTCGGAGGTCTGATGGGATGCGGTGCATTAGTGCTGGTATGATCGCACTCGTTATGTTGACGGCACAATTCCTATATGTGTTAACGGTTCACACTCCCAGCCTAGAGAGATGGCCCATTCAAAAGGCCCAATGGGCTTAACGATAACCCATACGCTTGAACAACGCAGCATCCTCGCAAGACGTTATATCGACAAGTGATAGGGCCCTCTGATGTCCCGCGAGTCCCGTTGTCGTCCTTTTAATAGTTCACAACGTATGATCCGGGATGAAAAAACAGAGCAAAAGAAGAAAAGTGGCCTAAAACTGATGAAAACATTCGATTTTGGACTCCAAAAAGGGCATAGCAAGCAAGCTTGCTGCCCCCGTCGTAGAGCTCTTAGAGAGCTATGTAACGGTATGCTGTGTGCCGCGTAACTCCTTACGGATCAAAAGTTATGGGCACCGGAGCAACAGAGACCTAGTCACAAGTCGTACGCCCTCGATTTGCGGGCCCAGCCTCTACGTGAAGCGAAGTTTTCTTGCCCAATGTTCCGTTGGATTCGGTAATAGAAATTTGGTGGATATAGTATCTTCGCAACCATAACCAGGGCAAAAAAAATTGAAAAGGGGGTGCAACACGAGGACTTCCAAAGGGGTCAGCCATCCTAGTACTACTCTCGCCCAAGCATGCTTCACTTCAAAGTTCTGATGGGATACGGCGCATTAGTGCTGGTATGATCGCACCCGTCATGTTGAGGGCACAATTCCTATATGTGTCAACGGATCACAGTCCCAGCCTAGAGAGATGGCCTATTCAAAAGGCCCAATGGGCATAACGACAACCCATCCGCTTCAACAACGCAGCATCCTCGCAAGACGTGATATCGACACGTTGTAGGACCCTCTGATTTCCCGCGAGTCAGGTTGTCGTCCTTTTAACAGTTCACGACGTACGATCCGGGACAAAAAAATAGAGCAAAAGAAGAAAAGTGGCCTGAAAGTGATGAAAACGTTCAATTTTGGGCTTGAAAAATGGGCACAACGAGCAAGTTGGCTACCCCCGTCGTAGAGCTCTCAAAGAGCTTTGCAACGGCATGCTGTGCGCCGCGTAACACCTTACGGATCAAAAGTTATGGGCACCGGAGCGACGGAGACCTGGTCACTAACCCTACGCCCTCGGTTTGCGGGCCCAGCCTCTACGTGAAACGACGTTGTCTTGCCCAATGTTCTGTGGGATTCAGTAATAGAGATTTGGTAGATAAAGTTTCTTGGCAATCCTAACCAGGGCAAAAAAAATTGAAAAGAGGGTGCAACACGAGGACTTCCCAGGGGGTCACCCATCCTAGTAGTACTCTCGCCCGAGCACAATTAACTTCGGAGTTCTGATGGTATCTGGTGTATTAGTGCTGGTATGATTGCACCCGTCATGTTGAGGGGCCAATTCCTTTATGTGTTAACTGTTCACAGTCCCAACCTAGAGAGATGGCCCATTCAAAAAGCCCAATGGGCTTAACGACAACCCATCCGGTTCAACAACGCGGCATGCTTCCAAGACGAGATATCGACAAGTTGTAAGTCCCTCTGATGTCCCGCGAGTCAGGTTCTCGTCCTTTTAACAATTCACGACGTACGATCCGGGACGGAAAAGCAGCACAAAAGTAGAAGAGTATCCCGAAACGGATGAAAACATTCGATTTTGGGCTCCAAAAAAGGCACAACTAAGCAGGCTTACTGCCCACATCGTAGAGCTTTCATAGAGCTTTCCAACGGTATGCTTTGCGCCGCGTAACTCCTTACAGATCAAAAGTTATAGGCACCAGAGCGACGGAGACCTGGTCACAAACCTTATGCCCTCGGCTTGCGGGCCCAGCCTCTACGTAAAACAAAGTTGTCTTGCCCAATGTTCCGTGGGATTCAGTAATAGAGATTTAGTGGATAAAGTATCTTGGCAACCCTAACCAAGGGAAAAAAAATTGAAAAGGGGGTGCAACATGAGGACTTCCCAAGGGGTCACCCATCCTAGTACCACTCTCACCCAAGCACGCTTAACTTCAGAGTTCTGATGGGATCTGGTGCATTAGTACTAGTATGATCGCACCAGTCATGTTCAGGGCACAATTCATATATGTGTTAATGGTTCACAGTCCCAGCCTAGAGAGATGGCCCATTCAAAAGGCCCAATGGGCTTAACGACCACCCATCTGCTTCAACAACGCAGCAACCTCGCAAAATGTTATATTGACATGATGGAGGGCACGCTAGTCCGGTTGTCATCCTTTTAACAGTTCACAACGTATGATCCGGGACGAAAAAGCAGAGCAAAAGAAAAAAAGTGGCCTGAAACAGATAAAAACGTTCGATTTTGGGCTCCAAAAATAGGCACAGAGAGCAAGCTAGCAGCCCTCGTCGTAGAGCTCTCAAAGAGCTTTGCAATGGTATGCTGTGCACCGCGTAACTCCTTACGGATCAAAAGTTATGGGCACTGAAGCGACGGAGACCTGGTCACAAAACGTACACCCTCAGTTTGCGGGCCCAGCCTCTACGTGAAGCGAAGTTGTCTTGCCCAATGTTCTGTGGGATTCAGTAATAGAGATTTGGTGAAAAAAGTATCTTCACAACCCTAACCAGGGAAAAAAAAATTGAAAAGGGGGTGCAACACGAGGACTTCCCAAGGGGTCACCCATCCTAGTACTACTCTCGCCCAAGCACGCTTAACTTCGGAGTTCTGATGGGATACGGTGCATTAGTGTTGGTATGATCGCACCCGTCATGTTGAGGGCACAATTCCTTTATTTGTTAACGGTTCACAGACCCAGCCTAGAGAGATGGTGTCACGCCCCAACCCGGCCTATAAGGTTAGACTAGGGTGTGAACTAAACATTCAAGTAATATCACGTGCTTAGCTGTTTATGAAGATTTAACACCTAATGATTTAGTCTAAACTCCAAAGTATTTCCGGAAAACCAGTAGCATAACGGTTGTAATTGGGCTCTTTGGTTTGACCTAATTCTCTAAAAGCCTCAATTATTCCAATCATTAATCCAATTCCATTAAGGACTCCTATTTGTCACCAACCGATTTGCCTACTAGTTTATCTTGAAAGTCTCGTTTGGTTAACATGATAACTATGTCCCGTTTATTTGTCAATTTCCTATCATGCAAGTACCTATTATCCTTTAGTTTGCAAATGAGCACCTAAGTGAAATTAGATAGAATTAACTTAGTTGATTGTTCATCTAGTGGTTTGAATGCCTACGATAACTACTAATTAAGAAAACGAAAGCAAACAACCAAATAAAAGTTCGTCCGATTATAGATAGTACAATCCCAGAAATAGACCCAAATTACAACGGGGTCATTTACATCAATAGAATGAATAGTTTGCAATCAAACACAACATCCATATAGCAACCACTTTCAGGCAAAGCACAAAAGCATGTAGGGACAGGCAATTACTCCAAGGAATTATCGTTAGGCACATCGTTCTTGGGTACCTGTTCTTGATCTTCTTCACCTGAGATGATAAAAGAGGGTGAGTCCTTATGAACTCAGTGAGGGGGAACGCGAAATACGTTTTGAAAATCATTTTTCGGTTCAATTTATGAAAACTCTTTTTGAGAACATGTCACGTATTACAAATAATAAGGTATGCAATTATAAGAAACAAATCGAGTAACGGATACAAAGTAAGGGAACAGAAATACCAGTCTTTCCTCCCCGAGGTTCTCTAGGAACCAAGCGAGAGTACTTACATATAAATACAGGAACAGGAATACTTAACGACAACCCATCTGCTTCAACAACACAGCATCCTCGCAAGACGTAATACCGACACGTTGTAGGGCCCTCTGATGTCCCACGAGTTAGGTTGTCGTCCTTTTAACAGTTCACGACGTACGATCCGGGATGAAAAAATAGAGCAAAAGAAGAAAAGTGGCCAGAAACTAATGAAAACGTTCGATTTTGCTCTCCAAAAACGGGCACAATGAGCAAGCTGGGTGCCCCCGTCGTAAAGCTCTCAGAGAGTTTTGCATGGGTATGCTGTGCGCTGCGTAACTCCTTACGGATCAAAAGTTATGGGCACGGGAGCGACGGAGACTTGGTCACTAACCCTACGCCCTCGGTATGCGGGCCCAGCCTCTACGTGAAGCGAAGTTGTCTTGCCCAATATTCTGTGGGATTTTGTAATAGAAATGTGGTGGATAAAGCATCTTGGCATGCCTAACCAAGGCAAAACAAATTGAAAAGGGGGTGAAACACGCGGACTTCCTAGGGGGTCACCCATCCTAGTACTACTCTCGCCCAAGCACGCTTAACTTCAGAGTTCTGATGGGATTTGGTGGATTAGTGCTGGTATGATCGCACCCGTCATGTTGAGGGCACAATTCCTATATGTGTTAACGGTTCACAGTCCCAGCCTAGAGAGATGGCCCATTCAAAAGGCCCAATGGGCTTAACGACAACCCATCCGCTTCCACAACGTAGCATGCTTGCAAGACGTGATATCGACACGTTGTAGGGCCATCTAATTTCCCACGAGTACGGTTGTCGTCCTTTTAACATTTCACGACGTACGATCCGGGACGGAAAAATAGAGTAAAAGAAGAAAAGTGGCCTGAAACAGATGAAAACATGCGATTTTGGGGTCCAAAAACAGGCACATGGAGCATGCTAGCTGCCCCCATCGTAGAGCTCTCAGAGAGCTTTGCAACAGTATGCTGTGCGCCGCGTAACTCCTTACGGATCAATAGTATGGGCACTGGAGCGACGGAGACCTGGTCACAAACCTTACGCCCTCAGTTTGCAGGCCCAGCCTCTACGTGAAACGAAGTTGTCTTGCGCAATGTTCCATGGGATTCAGTCATAGAGATTTGGCAGATAAAGTATCTTGGCAACCCTTACCAGGGCAAAAAAAATTGAAAAGAGGGTGCAACACGAGGACTTCCCAAGGGGTCACCCATCCTAGTACTACTCTCGCCCAAGCACGCTTAACTACGGAGTTCTGATGGGATCCGGTGCATTAGTGCTGGTATGATCGCACCCATCATGTTGAGGGCACAATTCTTATATGTGTTAACGGTTTACAGTCCCAGCCTAGAGAGATGGCCCATTCAAAAGGCCCAACAGGCTTAACGATAACCCATCTGCTTCAACAACGCAGCATCCTCGCACGACGTGATATCAACACGTTGTAGGGCCCTCTGATGTCCCACGAGTCAGGTTGTCGTCCTTTTAACAGTTCACGACGTATGATCCGGGAGGGAAAAACAGAGCAAAAGAAGAAAAGTGGCCTGAAACAGATGAAAACGTTCGATTTTGGGCTCCAAAAATGGGCAAAGCAAGCAAGCTAGCTATCCCCGTCGTAGAGCTCTCAAAGAGCTTTGTACCGGTATGCTGTGCGCCGTGTAATTCCTTACGGATCAAAAGTTATGGGCACCGGAGCGACGAAGACCTGGTCACAAACCCTACGCCCTCGGTTTGCGGGCCCAGCCTCTACGTCAAGCGAAGTTGTCTTGCCCAATATTCCGTGGGATTCAGTAATAGAGATTTGGTGGATAAACTATCTTGGCAACCCTTACCCGGGCAAAAAAAATTGAAAAGAAGGTGCAACACGAGGACTTCCCAGGGGGTCACCCATCCTAGTACTACTCTCGCCCAAACACGCTTAACTTCGGTGTTCTGATGGGATACGGTGCATTAGTGCTGGTATGATCACACCCGTCATGTTCACGGCACAATTCCTATATGTGTTGACGGTTCGCAGTCTCAGCCTAGAGAGATGGCCCATTCAAAAGGCCCACTGGGCTTAACGACAACCCATCTGCTTCAACAACGCAATATCCTCGCAAGACGTGATATCAACACGTTGTAGGGCCCTCTGATGTCCCACGAGTCAGATTGTTGTCCTTTTAATAGTTCACGACGTACGATCCGGGACGGAAAAATAGAGCAAAAGAAGAAAAGTTTCCTGAAACTAATGAAAACGTTCGATTTTGGGCTCCAAAAACGAACACAGTGAGCAAACTCGCTGCTCCCGTCGTAGAGCTCCCAGAGAGCTTTGCAACGGTATGCTATGCGCTGCGTAACTCGTTACGGATCAAAAGTTATGGGCACCGGAGCGGCGAAGACCCGGTCACTTACCCTACGCCCTTGGTTTGCGTGCCCAACCTCTACGCGAAGCGAAGTTGTCTTGCCCAATGTTCCGTGAGATTCAGTAATAGTGACTTGGTGGATAAAGTATCTTGGCAACCCAAACCAGGGCAAAAAAAATTGAAAAAGGGGTGCAACACGAGGACTTCCTAGGGGGTCACCCATCCTAGTACTACTCTCGCCCAAACACGCTTCACTTCGGTGTTCTGATGGGATCCGATGAATTAGTGCTGGTATGATCACACCCGTCATGTTGAGGGCACAATTCCTTTATGTGTTAACTGTTCACAGTCCCAGCCTAGAGAGATGGCCCATTTAAAAGGCCCAATGGGCTTAACGACAACCCATCCGCTTCAAGAACGAAGCATCCTTGCGAGACGTGATATCAACACGTTGTAGGGCCCTCTGATGTCCAGCGAGTCAGGTTGTCGTCCTTTTAATAGCTCACGACGTACGATCCAGGATGGAAAAACAGTGGAAAATAATAAAAATGGCTGAAATTGATGAAAACGTTCAATTTTGGGCTCCAAAAATGGGCATAGTGAGCAAGATGGATGCCCCCGTCGTAGAGGTCTCAGAGAGCTTTGCAACGGTATGCTGTGCACCGCGTAACTCCTTACGGATCAAAAGTTATGGGCACCCGAGTGACGAAGACCTGGTCACAAACCCTACGCCCTCGATTTGCGGGCCCAGCCTCTACGTGAAGCGAAGTTGTCTTGCCCAATGTTCCGTGGGATTCAGTAATAGGGTTTTGATGGATAAAGTACCTTGGCAACCTTAACCAGGGCAAAAAAAATTGGAAATGGGGTGCAACACGAGGACTTCCCAAGGGTCACCCATCCTAGTACTACTCTCGCCCAAGCACGTTGAACTTTGGAGTTCTGATGGGATACGTTGCGTTAGTGCTGGTATGATCGCAACCGTCATGTTGAGTGCACAATTCCTATATGTGTTAATGGTTCACAATCCCAGCCTAGAAAGATGGCCCATTCAAAAGGCCGAATGGGCTTAACGACAACCCATCCGCTTCAACAACGCAGCATCCTCGCAGGACGTGATATCGACACGTTGTAGGGCCCCCTGATGTCCCGCGAGTCAGGTTGTCGTCCATTTAACAGTTCACGACATACGATCCGGGATGAAAAAATAGAGCAAAAGAAGAAATGTAGCCTGAAACTGATGAAAACGTTCGATTTTGGGCTCCAAAAAGGGCACAGCGAGCAAGCTGGGTGCCCCTGTCCTAGAGCTCTCAGAGAGCTTTGCATCGGTCTGCTGTGCACCGCATAACTCCTTACGGATCAAAAGTCATGGGCACCAGATCGACGGAGACCTGGTCACGAACCCTACGCCCTCGGTTTGCGGGCCCGGCCTCTATGTGAAGCGAAGTTGTCTTGCCCAATGTTCATTGGGATTCGGTAATAGAGATTTGGTAGATAAAGTATCTTGGCAACCCTAACCTGGGCAAAAAAATTGAAAAGGGGGTGCAACACGAGGACTTCCCAGTGGGTCACCCATTCTAGTACTACTCTCGCCCAAGCACGCTTAACTTCGGAGTTCTGATGGGATCCGGTGCATTAGTGCTGGTATGATCGCACCCGTCATGTTGAGGGCACAATTCCTTTATATGTTAGCTGTGCACAGTCCCAGCCTAGAGAGGTGGCCCAGTCAAGAGGCCCAATGGGCTTAACGACAACCCATCCGCTTCAAGAACGCAGCATCCTTGCGAGACGTGATATCAACACGTTGTAGGGCCCTCTGATGTCCCGCGAGTCAGGTTGTCGTCCTTTTAATAGTTCACGACGTACGATCCAGGATGGAAAAACAGTGGAAAATAATAAAAATGGCTGAAATTGATGAAAACGTTCGATTTTGGGCTCCAAAAATGGGTATAGCGAGCAAGCTGGATGCCCCCGTCGTAGAGGTCTCAGAGAGCTTTGCAACGGTATGCTGTGCGCCGCGTAACTCCTTACGGATCAAAAGTTATGGGCACCCGAGTGACGAAGACCTGGTCACAAACCCTACGCCCTCGATTTCCGGGCCCAGCCTCTACGTTAAGCGAAGTTGTCTTGCCCAATGTTCCGTGGGATTCAGTAATAGGGTTTTGATGGATAAAGTACATTGGCAACCCTAACCAGGGCAAAAAAAATTGGAAATGGGGTGCAACATGAGGACTTCCCAAGGGGTCACCCATCCTAGTACTACTCTCGCCCAAGCACGTTGAACTTTGGAGTTCTGATGGGATACGGTGCATTAGTGCTGGTATGATCGCAACCGTCATGTTGAGTGCACAATTCCTATATGTGTTAATGGTTCACAGTCCCAGCCCAGAGAGATGGCCCATTCAAAAAGCCCAATGGGCTTAACGACAACCCATCCGCTTCAACAACACAACATCCTCGCAAGACGTGATATCGACAAGTTGTAGAGACCTCTAATGTCCCACGAGTTAGGTTGTCGTCCATTTAACAGTTCACGACATACGATGCGGGATGAAAAAATAGCGCAAAATAAGAAAAGTGGCTTGAAACTGATGAAAACGTTCAATTTTGGGCTTCAAAAATAGGCACAGCGAGCAAGCTAGCTTCCCCCGTCCTAGAGCTCTCAGAGAGCTTTGTAACGGTATGTTGTGCACCGCGTAACTCCTTACGGATCAAAAGTTATGGGCACCGGAGCGATGGAGACCTGGTCACAAACCCTACGCCCTCGATTTGCGGGCCCAGCCTCTACGTGAAGCGAAGTTGTCTTGCCCAATGTTCTGTGGGATTTAGTAATAGAAATGTGGTGGATAAAGCATCTTGGCAAGCCTAACCGGGGCAAAAAAAATAGAAAAGGTAGGTGCAACACGAGGACTTCCCAAGGGGTCACCTATTCTAGTACTACTCTCGTCCAAGCACGTTTAACTTCGGAGTTCTAATGGGATCCGGTGCATTAGTGCTGGTATGATCGCACCCGTCATGTTGATGGCACAAATCCCTTATGTGTTTACTGTTCACAGTCCCAGCCTAGAGAGATGGCCCATTCAAAAGGCCCAATGGGCTTAACGACAACCCATCCACTTCTACAATGCAGCATCCTCGCAAGACGTGATATCGACGCGTTGTAGGGCCCTCTAATGTCCCGTGAGTTAGGTTGTAGTGCTTTTAACAGTTCACGACGTACGATCCTGGACGGAAAAACAGAGTAAAAGAAGAATCGTGGCCTGAAACTGATGAAAACGTTTGATTTTGGGCTCTAAAAATGAGCAAAGCGAGCATGCTAGCTGCCCCCATCATAGAGCTCTCAGAGAGCTTTCCAACGGTATGCTGTGCGCCGCGTAAATCATTACGGATCAAAAGTTATGGGCACCGGAGCGATGGAGACCTGGTCACAAACCCTACGCCCTCGGTTTACGGGCCCAACCTCTACGTGAAACTAATTTGTCTTGCCCATTCTTCCGTGGGATTCAGTCATAGAGATTTGGTGGATAAAGTATCTTGGCAACCCTAATCAAGGCAAAAAAAATTGAATAGGAGGTGCAACACGAGGACTTCCCAAGGGGTCACCCATCATAGTACTACTCTCGTCCAAGCACGCTTAACTTCGGAGTTCTGATGGGATAAGGTGCATTAGTGCTGGTATGATCGCCCCGTCATGTTGAGGGCACAATTCCTATATGTGTTAACGGTTCACAATCCCAGCCTAGAGAGATGGCCCATTCAATAGGCCCAATGGGCTTAACGACAACCCGTCCGCTTGAACAACGCAGCATGCTTGGAAGACGTGATATCGATAGGTTGTAGGGCCCTTTGATGTCCCGCGAGTCAGGTTGTCATCATTTTAACAATTCACGACGTACGATCCGGGACGGAAAAACAGAGCAAAAGAAGAAAAGTGGCCTGAAACTGATGAAAACGTTCGATTTTGGGATCCAAAAAGGGGCACAGCGAGCAAGCTGGTTGCCCCCGTCAAAAAGCTCTCAGAGAGCTTTGCATCAGTATGCTGTGCGCCGCGTTACTCCATACAGATCAAAAGTTATGGGCACCGGAGCGACGGAGACCTGGTCACTAACCCTACGCCCTCGTTTACGGGCCCAGCCCCTACGTGAAACGACGTTGTCTTGCCCAATGTTCCATGGGATTCAGTAAAAGAGATTTGGTAGATAAAGTATCTTGGCAACCCTAACCAGGGCAAAAAAAATTGAAAAGGGGTGCAACACGAGGACTTCCTAGGGTGTCACCCATCCTAGTACTACCCTCGCCCAAGCACGCTTAATTTCGGAGGTCTGATGGGATGCGGTGCATTAGTGCTGGTATGATCGCACTCGTTATGTTGACGGCACAATTCCTATATGTGTTAACGGTTCACACTCCCAGCCTAGAGAGATGGCCCATTCAAAAGGCCCAATGGGCTTAACGATAACCCATACGCTTGAACAACGCAGCATCCTCGCAAGACGTTATATCGACAAGTGATAGGGCCCTCTGATGTCCCGCGAGTCCCGTTGTCGTCCTTTTAATAGCTCACGACGTACGATCCGGGATGAAAAAATAGAGCAAAAGAAGAAAAGTGGCCCAAAACTGAAGAAAAACGTTCGATTTTGGACTCCAAAAATGGGCAAAGCAAGCAAGTTGGCTGCCCCCATCGCAAAGCTCTTGGAGAGCTTTGCAATGGTATGCTGTGCGCCGCGTAACTCCTTACGGTTCAAAAGTTATGGGCACCGGAGCGACAGAGACCTGGTCACAAGCCCCGCGCCCTCGGTTTGCGGGCCCAGCCTCCACGTGAAGCGAAGTTGTCTTGCCCAATGTTCCGTGAGATTTAGTAATAGAAATTTGGTGGGTAAAGTATCTTGGCAACCCAAACCAGGGCAAAAAAAATTGAAAATGAGGTGCAACACGAGGACTTCCAAAGGGGTCAGCCATCCTAGTACTACTCTCGCCCAAGCATGCTTCACTTCAAAGTTCTGATGGGATACGGCGCATTAGTGCTGGTATGATCGCACCCGTCATGTTGAGGGCACAATTCCTATATGTGTCAACGGTTCACGGTCCCAGCCTAGAGAGATGGCCCATTCAAAAGGCCCAATGGGCTTAACGACACCCCATCCGCTTCAACAACGCAGCATCCTCGCAAGACGTGATATCAACACGTTGTAGGGCCCTCTGATATCCCGCGAGTCAGGTTGTCGTCCTTTTATTAGTTCACGACGTACGATCCGGGACGAAAAAATAGAGCAAAAGAAGAAAAGTGGCCTGAACCTGATGAAAACGTTCAATTTTGGGCTCCAAAAATGGGCAAAGTGTGCAAGCTGGGTGCCCCCATCGTATAGCTCCCAGAGAGCTTTGTATCGGTATGCTGTGCGCCGCGTAACACCTTACGGATCAAAAGTTATGGGCACCGGAGCGACGGAGACCTGGTCACTAACCCTACGCCCTCGGTTTGCGGGCCCAGCCTCTACGTGAAACGACGTTGTCTTGCCCAATGTTCTGTGGGATTCAGTAATAGAGATTTGGTAGATAAAGTTTCTTGGCAATCCTAACCAGGGCAAAAAAAATTGAAAAGAGGGTGCAACACGAGGACTTCCCAGGGGGTCACCCATCCTAGTAGTACTCTCGCCCGAGCACAATTAACTTCGGAGTTCTGATGGTATCTGGTGTATTAGTGCTGGTATGATTGCACCCGTCATGTTGAGGGCACAATTCCATTATGTGTTAACTGTTCACAGTCCCAACCTAGAGAGATGGCCCATTCAAAAGGCCCAATGGGCTTAACGACAACCCATCCGCTTCAACAACGCAGCATGCTTCCAAGACGAGATATCGACAAGTTGTAAGTCCCTCTGATGTCCCGCGAGTCAGGTTCTCGTCCTTTTAACAATTCACGACGTACGTTCCGGGACGAAAAAACAAGGCAAAAGAAGAAAAGTGGCCTAAAACTGATGAAAATGTTCGATTTTTGCCTCCAAAAAAGGGGCACAAAGAGCAAGCTGGCTGCCCCCATCGTAGAGATCTCAGAGAGCTTTGCAACGGTATGCTGTGCGCTGCATAACTCCTTACGGATCAAAAGTTATGGCCACCGGAGCGACGGAGACCTGGTCACAAACCCTACGCCCTCGGTTTGCGGGCCTAGCCTCTACGTGAAGCGAAGTTTTCTTGCCCAATGTTCCGTGGAAATTAGTAATAGAGATTTGGTGGATAAAGTATCTTGGCAACCCTAACCAGGGCAAAAAAAATTGAAAAGGGGTGGTGCAACATGAGGACTTCCCAGGGGGTCACCCATCCTAGTACTACTCTCGCCCAAGCACGCTTAACTTTAGAGTTCTGATGGGATCCGGTGCATTAGTGCTGGTATGATCGCACCCGTCATGTTGAGTGCACAATTCCTATATGTGTTAACGGTTCATAGTACCAGCCAAGAGAGATGGCCCATTCAAAAGGCCCAATGGGCTTAACCACAACCCATTGGCTTCAACAACGCAGCATCCTCGCAAAATGTTATATTGACATGATGTAGGGCACGCTAGTCCGGTTGTCATCCTTTTAACAGTTCACAACGTACGATCCGGGACGAAAAAATAGAGCAAAAGAAGAAAAGTGGCCGGAAACTGATGAACACGTTCGATTTTGGGCTCCAAAAATAGGCACAGAGAGCAAGCTAGCAGCCCTCGTCGTAGAGCTCTCAAAGAGCTTTGCAATGGTATGCTGTGCACCGCGTAACTCCTTACGGATCAAAAGTTATGGGCATCGGAGCGACGGAGACCTAGTCACAAGCCCTACGCCCTCAGCTTGCGGGCCCAGCCTCTACGTGAAGCGAAGTTGTCTTACCCAATGTTCCGTGGGATTCGGTAATAGAAATTTGGTGGATAAAGTATCTTGGCAACCCTAACCAGGGAAAAAAAAATTGAAAAGGAGGTGCAACACGAGGACTTCCCAAGGGGTCACCCATCCTAGTACTACTCTCGCCCAAGCACGCTTAACTTCGGAGTTCTGATGGGATCCGGTGCATTAGTGCTGGTATGATCGCACCCGTCATGTTGAGGGCACAATTCCTATATGTGTTAACGGTTCACAGTCCCAGCCTAGAGAGATGGTGTCACGCCCCAACCCGGCCTAGAAGGTTAGACTGCGGTGTGATCTAAACATTCAAGTAATATCACGTGCTTAGCTATTTATGAAGATTTAACACCTAATGATTTAGTCTAAACTCCAAAGTATTTCCGGAAAACCGATAGCATAACGGTTGTAATTGGGCTCTTTGGTTTGACCTAATTCTCTAAACGCCTCAATTATTCCAATCATTAATCCAATTCCATTAAGGACTCCTATTTGTCACCAACCGATTTGCCTACTAGTTTATCTTGAAAGTCTCGTTTGGTTAACATGATAACTATGTCCCGTTTATTTGTCAATTTCCTATCATGCAAGTACCTATTATCCTTTAGTTTGCAAATGAGCACCTAAGTGAAATTAGATAGAATTAACTTAGTTGATTGTTCATCTAGTGGTTTGAATGCCTACGATAACTACTAATTAAGAAAACGAAAGCAAACAACCAAATAAAAGTTCGTCCGGTTATAGATAGTACAATCCCAGAATTAGACCCAAATTACAACGGGGTCATTTACATCAATAGAATGAATAGTTTGCAATCAAACACAACATCCATATAGCAACCACTTTCAGGCAAAGCACAAAAGCACGTAGGGACAGGCAATCACTCCAAGGAATCATCCTTAGGCACATCGTCCTTGGGTACCTGTTCTTGATCTTCTTCACCTGAGATGATAAAAGAGGGTGAGTCCTTATGAACTCAGCGAGGGGGAACGAGAAATACGTTTTGAAACTCATTTTTCGGTTCAATTATGAAAACTCTTTTTGAGAATATGTCACGTATTACAAATAATAAGGTATGCAATTATAAGAAACAAATCGAGTAACGGATACAAAGTAAGGGAACATAAATACCAGTCTTTCCTCCCCGAGGTTCTCTAGGAACCAAGCGAGAGTACTTACATATAAATACAGGAACAAGAATACCAGTCTTTCCTCCCCGAGGTTCTCTAGGAACCAAGCGAGAGTACTTATACACATAATAAAAAGGATACGGTGAGCTTTTGCTCTCAGATTAGATCCAGGATCAGTTGTTGCGGCCGACTTCAAATCATCCCCAAAACACGCCAGGTGGGTGTACTCCGGATGTACCCCGAAATCCTACGACCCAACTCTCCGAGGAAGTCTAGCCCCCAAGCGAGAGAGGGAATGGGACCATGGTAGTCACGGGTGCACCGGCAAGCCCGATGACGCCCGGTGTGCGTGATCGCTACCATGCCAACAGGAAAGGTTGCAACCTTGTATGCAATGCACATTTATGACAGGTAATATATCACAATAGGAGGACAACAAAGTAGGTTGCCTCTGGACAGTCATAAGATTGCACATTGACCAAGTAAATAGGCAGGGCATGATAAAACAGGTAATATATCACAGTAGGAGGACAACAAAGTAGGTTTCCTCCGGACAGTCATAAGATTGCACATTGACAGGTAAACAAGTAGGACACGATAAGACAGGAAATTTCACTTGAAAGGCATATAGAGTTATATGAAAATTAAATGGGCAGCCATGTAACACATGTAAAACAGGCCATATAACTCATTAAGAAGCCCACGTGATCAAGTGATAAGATTATTCAACATGCAATGACGTCAATCATGGGTTCGGGTGCAAGAAATGCTTATTTGTCAACATGAAATGGTCAAAATCACATTTGAAGGTATAAGACATTTTCGGGCAGCCCACTAAGCATATAATTTCCACATAATATCCAAAAGATCAACACTTAGCAAGACTACCTAGTCATTAGGGTTTCCGTTTCATGCTTAACCGCGTGATTAAACCCTAAGTCAACTCAAAATCATTCTCAAGTCATGCATCATTCAATTCAAACATCCTCAAGTACCCAAAACAGTCCACACAACATTCCAACACCACAATTCCAAGCAATTAGTACCACAAGAGAGGTTACATCAATTTTCCAAGCATATAGCTAAGTGAAACCTTTACTGCAATAGGCTGTTTTCTCACAATCAATAGGATAACCAAAATATCTCCAAATCCAGTGAATAAGATGTCAAATTAAAGCTTAAGAAGTTAACTAAAATCAGAAACAAACCTTGCATCAATTGGAGTTCGGGATCATTAGATATAACCGAAACAGTGGAATAGCACAAAACTGTCCAGATCTGCACACATTTCGATAATTGACGTTTTTGAGGTCCTTAGGGTCAGATTTAGGCTTAGTCCATTTCTGACAAAATTGTCCAGAACTGAAAAATTTAGTAGCACACCAAATTTTATGAATTTTGGACAACATTTACTAAGTCAAATATGGTTCGTTCCACAAGGTCAGTGCATCTGCCAAAACCTGCTTCATTTTTCCAGATTTCCAGATTTGGTCACATTTTAAATATTTGCCATTTTGAGGACCTTAGAGTCAAAATTAGCTTCGGCATATTTCTGGAAAAATTGTTCAAAACTGTCCAAACTAGTCACCTACCAATTTTCATGCATTTTCAACATCATTTGCCAGCTACAATTACCTTGAACAGACTGGTCAGAGAGCTTTCAACAATTTCGACTTCACCTAGCATCATTTTCAAGCCAAGATCTTGCCATGCATGGTCGTTTAAGCTTATGAACGACCATATAGCTCAAGTACAGAAGCAAATACACACATTTATTAGCATGCATGTGGATTTTTGAAGAGTTTTCAAAAGGTTTTAGTCCTCACCTTAGCAAAACAACAAGAAGATGCACAAATGCTTGTGAAAATGGCTCGGTGTGCCCTAAGTGCTTGGTTCTTGCTTTAAGCGTGCCTTTCCTTGCCTCTACCATAATCCTTGGCTTTGCTAATGACTATGGAAGACATGCATGAGCTTATATCGAAGAGAAATAGAAAGGAACATAAAAGGAAACAAGGAAACCTTACCTAAGCCATGGATAGCCCTAGATAAGTTTGTGCCATGTAGTAGCTTGCTTGCTCGGGTCTTGGGGGGCTTCTACCTTGGCTAAAAGGTTTCGCCAGCCTCTTTAGGGCAAGAGGGAGTGAGAAAATCGTGGAGAGAGAGAGAGATTTTGAGAGCTAAGGCTAAGAGAGAGAAGACAACAAAAGAGAATGAAACTAGTGATTTATTGTTGTCTAGTTTTGCTTGTATGGCCTTGGCTGAATTAGCCTTGTTTGCAACGGTTCTTGGGACTTAAAATCTGAAAAATATGCTTCTTGGGAGTGTGTGAGGTGTAGGAGAATAATCATGGGGTAGCTTAGGGCTTAGGAAAAAGGGGCATTGGGGTTAGAGTGTGTGTAAGAGCTTATCTAGGGGTTTGACTAGGTTTAATCGTGTGGTGCTTGTTGTTGTGGGCAGAATTCTACCTTGTCATGAATATACTATAATCTAAGGGTGCTTAGGTGGATTAGGAGTGCAAGAGGAGTGCTTGGGAGTTAGCAAAAAGGTGGTCTAGGGTTTAGGAATGCTTTAGTATATAAAATGAACACTTATATGCATGTATGGTCTTGTTTGACTTTGAATTGTGCATGTAGTGTCAAAAAAACGTGTAGTATGCTACAAATCTGAATTGGTTGGATTAAAATAGTGTTTAGGCATGTGAGGAGAGAGAGAGAAGTGCATAGGTTTAGTTTAAAGTGTCTAGGATATGACAAAAGTTATGACATGTGTAAGAGAATGTTGGGTAGAATAGAATATTTTATAGTTAGTGGGTTTTGTAGAGATTTGAATTAGGAATATAATATTGGTTAGTGGATTGTGTAGGATTCTTTATTGGTTAGTGTGTAGGCACACACTTCGAGGTTTAAGGTACGCACTACGAGGCGTGCACCGAAATCAATATAAGGCACGAATCACGGGGTAGACACAAACTACGAGGTAAAACACGTACTTCAAGATAAATGCACGAAATTCAATGCAAATGCATGCAACCCAAGGTAAATGTACGTAAACCAATACAAGGCATGTATTTCAATGCAATGCATGTAAATCGAGGTACGACTCTTAAACCTAGGTTAAAGCACTCAGTTCAAGGTTAATGCACACAAAACGAAGAGACACATGCAATCGAGGTCTCGTATATAAAACAAGGTCATGGCGCGTTTATCTAGGTATCGCACGTATATTGAGGATTAGGGCACACAATCCAAGGTCAGTCATATCATTCTTGGTCTATGGCACGCAAATCAAGGTAACACACGTTATTCGGGGTCGGGCCTCATAGATGGCCCATTCAAAAGGCCTAATGGGCTTAACGACAACCCATCCGCTTCAACAACACAGCATCCTCGCAAGACGTGAAATTGACAAGTTGTAGGGCCCTCTAATGTCCGGCGAGTCAGGTTGTCGTCCTTTTAACAGTTCACGACGTACGATCCGGGACGAAAAAATAGAGCAAAAGAAGAAAAGTGGTCAGAAACTGAAGAAAACGTTCGATTTTAGGCTCCAAAAAAAGGCACAGCGAGCAAGCTGGGTGCCCCCGTCGTAAAGCTCTCAGAGAGCTTTGAATCGGTATGCTGTGCGCCGCGTAACTCCTTACGGATCAAAAGTTATGGGCACCGGAGCGACGAAAACCTGGTCACTAACCCTACGTCCTCGGTCTGCGGACCCAGCCTCTACATGAAGCGAAGTTGTCTTGCCCAATGTTCTGTGGGATTCGGTAATAGAAATTTGCTAGAAAAAGTATCTTGGCAACCCTAACCAGGGCAAAAAAAATTGAAAAGGGGTTGCAACACGAGGACTTCCCAGGGGGTCACCCATCCTAGTACTACTCTCGCCCAAGCACGCTTAACTTTGGAGTTCTGATGGGATCCGATGCATTAGTGCTGGTATGATCACACCCGTCATGTTGAGGGCACAATTCCTTTATGTGTTAACTGTTCACAAACCCAACCTAAAGAGATGGCCCATTCAAAAGGCCCAATGGGCTTAACGACAACCCATCCGCTTGAACAACGCAGTATCCTTGCAAGACGTGATATCAACACGTTGTAGGGCCCCCTGATGTCCCGCGAGTCATGTTGTCATCCTTTTAACAGTTCACGACGTACGATCCAGGACGAAAAAAAAGAGCAAAAGAAGAAAAGTGGCCTGAAAGTGATGAAAACATTTGATTTTGGGCTCCAAAAACGGGAACAGCGAGCAAGCTGGCTACCCCTGTCGTAGAGCTCTCAGAGAGCTTTGCAACGGTATGCTGTGCGTCGCGTAACTCCTTATGAATCAAAAGTTATGGGCACCAGAGTGACGATGACCTGGTCACAAACCCTACACCCTCGGTTTGCGGCCCAGCCTCTACGTGAAGCGAAGTTGTCTTGCTCAATGTTCCGTGCGATTCAGTAATAGAGATTTGGTGGATACAGTATCTTGGCAACTCTAACCAGGGCAAAAAAAATTGAAAAGGAGGTGCAACACGAGGACTTCCCAAGGGGTCACCCATCCTAGTACTACTCTCGCCCAAGCATGATTAACTTTAGAGTTCTGATGGGATACGGTGCATTAGGGCTGGTATGATCGCACCCGTCATGTTGAGGGCACAATTCCTATATGTGTTAACGGTTCACAGTCCCAGCCTAGAGAGATGGTCCATTCAAAAGGCCCAATGGGCTTAACGACAACCCATCCGCTTCAACAACACAGCATCCTCGCAAGACGTGATATCGACATGTTGTAGGGCCCTCTGATGTCCCGCGATTCTGGTTGTCGTCCTTTTAACAGTTCACGACATACGATCCGGGACGAAAAAATAGTGTAAAAGAAGAAAAGTGTCCAGAAACTAATGAAAACGTTCAATTTTGGGCCCCAAAAACGGGCACAACGAGCAAGTTGGGTGCCCCCGTCGTAAAGCTCTCAGAGAGCTTTGCATCGGTATGCTGTGAGCCTCGTAACTCCTTACAGATCAAAAGTTATGGGCACTAGAGCGACGGAGACCTGGTCACAAACCCTACGCCCTCGGTTTGCGGGCCCAGCCTCTACGTGAAGCGAAGTTGTCTTGCCCAATGTTCCGTGGGATTCAGTAATAGAGATTTGGTGGATAAAGTATCTTGGCAACCCTAACCAGGGCAAAAAAAATTAAAAAGGGGGTGCAACACGAGGACTTCCCAGGGGGTCACCCATCCTAGTACTACTCTCGCCCAAGCACGCTTAACTTCGAAGTTCTGATGGGATCCAGTGAATTAGTGCTGGTATGATCTCACCCATCATGTTGAGGTCACAATTCCTTTATGTGTTAACTATTCACAGTCCCAGCCTAGAGAGATGGCCCATTCAAAAAGCCCAATGGGCTTAACGATAACCCATCCGCTTCAACAACGCATCATCCGCGCAAGACGTTATATTGACACGTTGTAGGGCCCTCCGATGTCCTGCGAGTTAGGTTGTCATCCTTTTAACAGTTCACAACGTATGATCCGGTACGAAAAAATAGAGCAAAAGAAGAAAAGTGGCCTGAAACGGATGAAAACGTTCAATTTTGGGCTCCAAAATGAGCATTGCGAGCAAGCTGGGTGCCCCCGTCGTAGAGCTCTCAGAGAGCTTTGTATCGGTATGCTGTGCGCCGGGTAACTCCTTACGGATCAAAAGTTATGGGCACCGGAGCGACGAAGTCCTGGTCACAAACCCTACGCCCTTGGTTTGTGGGCCCAGCCTCTACGTGAAGCGAAGTTGTCTTGCCCAATGTTCCGTGGGATTCAGTAATAGAGATTTGGTGGACAGAGTAACTTGGCAACACTAACCGGAGCAAAAAAAATTGAAAATGGGGTACAACACGAGGACTTCCCAGGGGGTCAACCATCCTAGTACTACTCTCGCGCAAGCACGCTTAACTTCGGAGTTCTGATGGGATCCGATGCATTAGTGCTGGTATGATCGCACCCGTCATGTTGAGGGCACAATTCCTTCTTGTGTTAACGGTTCACAGACCCAGCCTAGAGAGATGGCCCATTCAAAAGGCACAATGGGCTTAACGACAACCCATCCACTTCAACAACGCAGCATCCTCGCAAGACGTTATATCCACACATTGTAGGGCCCTTTGATGTCCCGCGAGTCAGGTTTTCGTCCTTTTTACAATTCATGACGTACGATCCGGGACGGAAAAATAGATCAAAAGAAGAAAAGTGGCCTAAAATTGATGAAAATGTTCAATTTTGGGCTCCAAAAATTGGGACAGCGAGCAAGGTGGCTACCCCCGTCGTAGAGCACTCAGAGAGCTTTGCAACGGTATGCTGTGCACCGCTTAACTCCTTATGGATCAAAAGTTATGGGCACCGGAGCGACTCAGACCTGATCACAAACCCTACGCCCACGGTTATCCGGCCCAGCCTCTGCGTGAAGTGAAGTTGTCTTTCCCAATGTTCCATGGGATTCAGTCATAGAGATTTGGTGGATAAAGTATCTTGGCAACCCTAACCAGGGCAAAAAAAATTGAAAATGAGGTGCAACACGAGGACTTCGCAAGCGGTCACCCATCCTAATACTACTCTCGCCCAACCACGCTTTACTTCGGAGTTCTGATATGATCCGGTGCATTAGTGCTGGTATGATCGCACCCGTCATGTTGAGGGCACAATTCCTTTATGTGTTAACTATTCACAGTCCCAGCCTAGAGAGATGGCCCATTCAAAAGGCCCAATGGGCTTAATGACAACCCATCAGCTTCAACAACGTAGCATGCTTGCAAGACGTGATATCGACATGTTGTAGGGCCATCTGATGTCCCGCAAGTCAGGTTCTCGTACTTTTAACAATTCACGACGTACGATCCGGGACGAAAAGAAATAGCAAAAGAAGAAAAGTGGCCTAAAACTGATGAAAACGTTCAATTTTGGACTCCAAAAACGGGCACTGCGAGCATGCTAGCTGCCCCCATCGTAGAGCTCTGAGAGAGCTTTGCAACGGTATATTGTACGCCGCGTAAATCCTTACGGATCAAAAGTTATGGGCACCGGAGCGACTCAGACCTGATCACAAACCCTACTCCCACGGTTATCCGGCCCAGCCTCTGCGTGAAGTGAAGTTGTCTTTCCCAATGTTCCATGGGATTCAGTCATAGAGATTTGGTGGATAAAGTATCTTGGCAACCCTAACCAGGGCAAAAAAAATTGAAAAGGGGGTGCAACACGAGGACTTCCCAAGGGGTCACCAATCCTAGTACTACTTTCGCCCAAGCACGCTTTACTTCGGAGTTCTGATGTGATTCGCTGCATTAGTGCTGGTATGATCACACCCATCATGTTGAGGGCACAATTCCTTTATGTGTTAACTATTCACAGTCCCAGCCTAGAGAGATGGCCCATTCAAAAGGCCCAATGGGCTTAACAACAACCAATCCGCTTCAACAACGTAGCATGATTGCAAGACGTGAAATCGAAACGTTGTAGGACCCTCTGATGTCCGGCGAGTCAGGTTCTCGTACTTTTAACAATTCACGACGTACGATCCGGGACAAAAAAATAGAGCAAAAGAAGAAAAGTGGCCTAAAACTGATGAAAACGTTCAATTTTGGGCTCCAAAAACGGGCACAGTGAGCATGCTGCTGCCCCCATCGTAGAGCTCTCAGAGAGCTTTGCAACGGTATGTTGTGCGCCGCGTAAATCCATACGGATCAAAAGTTATGGGCACCGGAGCGACTCAGACCTGGTCACAAACCCTACGCCCTCGGTTTGTTGGCCCAGCCTCAACGTGAAACGAAGTTGTCTTGCCCAATGTTCCATGGGATTCAGTCATAGAGATTTGGTGGATAAAGTATCTTGGCAACCCTAACCAGGGCAAAAAAAATTGAAAATGAGGTGCAACACGAGGACTTCCCAAGGGGTCACCCATCCTAGTACTACTCTCGCCTAAGCACGCTTTACTTCGGAGTTCTGATGGGATACGGTGCATTAGTGCTTGTATGATCGCACCCGTCATGTTGAGGGCACAATTCCTATATGTGTTAACGGTTCACAGTCCCAGCCTAGAGAGATGGCCCATTCAAAAGGCCCAATGGGCTTAACGACAACCGATTCGCTTCAACAGCGCAGCAACCTCGCAAGACGTGATATCAACACGTTGTAGTAACCTCTGATGTCCCGCGAGTAAGGTTTTCGTCCTTTTAATAGCTCACGACGTACGATCCGGGATGGAAAAATAGAGCAAAAGTTGAAAAGTGGCTCGAAATGGATGAAAACGTTCGATTTTGGGGTCGAAAAAGGGCACAACGAGCAAGCTCGGTGCCCCCGTCGTATAGCTCTCAGAGAGCTTTGCATCGGTATGCTGTGCGCCGCGTAACTCCTTACGGATCAAAAGTTATGGGCACCGGAGCGACGGAGACCTGGTCACAAACCCTACGCCCTCGGATAGCGGGCCCAGCCTCTGCGTGAAACGTTGTTGTCTTGCCCAATGTTCCGTGGGATTCAGTATTAGAGATTTGGTGGATAAAGTATCTTGGCAACCCTAACCAGGGCAAAAGAAATTGAAAATGGGGTGCAACACGAGGACTTCCCAGGGGGTCACCCATCCCAGTACTACTCTCGCCCAAGAATGCTTAACTTAGGAGTTCTGATGGGATCCGGTGCAATAGTGCTGGTATGATCGCACCAGTTATGTTGAGGGCACAATTCCTATATGTGTTAACGGTTCACACTCCCAGCTTAGAGATGGCCCATTCAAAAGGACCAATGGGCTTAACGACAAACCATCTGCTTCAACAACGCAGCATCCTCACAAGACGTTATATCGACACGTTGTGGGGCCCTCTGATGTCCCGCGAGTTAGGTTGTCGTCCTTTGAACAGTTCACAACGTATGATCCGGGAAGGAAAAACATAGCAAAAGAAGACAAGTGGCCCGAAACTGATGAAAACGTTCGATTTTGGGCTCCAAAAATGGGCACAGTGAGCAAGTTGGCTGCCGCCGTCGTAGAGCTCTCAGAGAGCTTTGTAACGGTATGTTGTGCGCCGCGTAACTACTTACGGATCAAAAGTTATGGGCACCGGATTGATGGAGACTAGGTCACAAGCCCTACGCCCTCGGTTTGCGGGCCCAGCCTCCACTTGAAGCGAAGTTGTCTTTCCCAATGTTCCGTGGGATTTAGTAACAGAGATTTGGTGGATAAAGTATCTTGGCAACCCTAACCAGGGCAAAAAAAATTGAAAAAGAGGTGTAACACGAGGACTTCCCAGGGGGTCGCCCATCCTAGTAATCTCGCCCAAACAATCTTAACTTCGGAGTTCTAATGGGATACGGTGCACTAGTGCTAGTATGATCGCACCCGTCATGTTGAGTGCACAATTCCTATATGTGTTAACGGTTCACAGTCGCAGCCTAGAGAGATGGCCCATTCAAAAGGCCCAATTGGCTTAACGACAACCCATCCTCTTCAACAACGCAGCATGCTTGCAAAACTTGATATCGACACGTTGTAGGGCAATCTGATGTCCCGCGAGTTAGGTTCTCGTCCTTTTAACAATTCACGACGTACGATCTGAGACGAAAAAAAATATAGCAAAAGAAGAAAAGTGGCCTGAAACTGATGAAAACGTTCGATTTTGGGCTCCAAAAACGGGCACAACGAGCATGCTGCTGCCCCCATCGTAGAGATCTCATAGAGCTTTGCAATAGTATGCTATGCGCCGCGTAACTCCTTACGGATCAGATGTTATGGGCACCAGAGCGACGGAGACCTGGTCAAAAACCCTACGCCCTCGGTTTGCGGGCCCAGCCTCTACGTGAAACAAAGTTGTCTTGCCCAATGTTCCGTGGGATTCAGTAATAGAGATTTGGTGGATAAAGTATCTTGGCTACCCTAACCCGGGCTAAAAAAATTGAAAAGGGGGTGCAACATGAGGACTTCCCAAGGGGTCACCCATCCTAGTACTACTCTCACCCAAGCACGCTTAACTTCGGAGTTCTGATGGGATCCGGTGCATTAGTGCTGGTAAGATTGCACCCGTCATGTTGAGGGCACGAATCCTTTATGTGTTAACTGTTCACAGTCCCAGCCAAGAGAGATGGCCCATTCAAAAGGGCCAATGGGCTTAACGACAACCCATCTGCTTCAACAACGCAGCATGCTTGCAAGACGTGATATCGACACGTTGTAGGTCCCTCTGATGTCCCGCGAGTCAGGTTGTCATCCTTTTAACAGTGCACGATGTACGATCTAGGACGGAAAAACAGAGCAAAAGAAGAAAAGTGGCCTGAAACTGATGAAAACGTTTGATTTTGGGCTCCCAAAATGGGCACATCGAGCAAGCTGGCTGCCCCATCGTAGAGCACTCAGAGAGCTTTGTAACTGTATGTTGTGCGCCGCGTAACTCCTTACGGATCAAAAGTTATGGGCGCCAGAGCGACGAAGACCTGGTCACAAACCCTACGCCCTCGGTTTGTGGGCCTAGCCTCTACGTGAAGCGAAGTTGTCTTGCCCAATGTTCCGTGGGATTCAGTAATAGAGATTTGGTGGATAAAGTTTCTTGGCAACCCTAACCAGAGCAAAAAAAAATTGAAAATGGTGTGCAACACGAGGACTTCCCAGGGGTTCACCCATCCTAGTACTACTCTCGCCCAAGCACGCTTTACTTCGGAGTTCTGATGGGATCTGCTGTATTAGTGCTGGTATGATCGCACCTATCATATTGAGGGCACAATTCCTTTATGTGTTAACTGTTCACTGTCCCAGCCTAGAAAGATGGCCCATTCAAAAGGCCCAACGGCCTTAACGACAACCCATCGGCTTCAACAACGCATCATGCTTCCAAGACGTGATATCGACACGTTGTAGGGCCCTCTGATGTCCCACGAGTCAGGTTCTCGTCCTTTTAACAATTCACGACGTACGATCCGGGACGGAAAAACAGAGCAAAAGTTGAAAAGTTGCCTGAAACTGACGAAAACGTTCGATTTTGGGAACCAAAAATGGGCACAGCGAGCATGCTGGCTACCCCCATCGTAGAGCTCTCAGAGAGTTTTGCATCGGTGTGATGTGCGCCGCGTACGTCTTTACGGATCAAAAGTTATGGGCACCGGAGCAACGGAGAATTGGTCACAAACCCTACGCCCTAGGTTTGCGGGCCCAGCCTCTACGTGAAGCGAAGTTGTCTTGCCCAATGTTCAGTGGGATTGAGTAATAGAGATTCGGTGGATAAAGTATCTTGGCAACCCTAACCAGGGCAAAAAAAATTGAAAATGAGGTGCAACACGAGGACTTCCCAGGGGGTCACCCATACTATTACTACTCTCGCCCAAGCACGCTTAACTTCGGAGTTCTGATGGGATACGGTCCATTAGTGCTGGTATGATTGCACCCGTCAAGTTGAGGGCACAATTCTTTTATGTGTTAACTGTTCACAGTCCCAGCCTAGAGAGATGGCCCATTCAAAAGGCCTAATGGGCTTACCGACAACCCATCTGCTTCAACAACGCAGCATGCTTCCAAGACGTGATATCGACACGTTGTAGGGCCCTCTGATGTCTCGCGAGTCAGGTTCTCGTCCTTTTAACAATTCACGACGTACGATCCGGGACGGAAAAACATAGCAAAAGTTGAAAAGTTGCCTGAAACTGATGAAAACGTTCGAGTTTGAGCACCAAAAACGGGTACAGCGAGCATGCTGTCTGCCCCCATCATAGAGCTCTCAGAGAGCTTTGGAACGGTATGCTATGGACCACGTAACTCCTAACGGATCAAAAGTTTTGGGCACCGGATCGACGGATACCTGGTCACAAACACTAAGCCCTCGGTTTGCGGGCCCAGCCTCTACGTGAAGCGAAGTTGTCTTGCCCAATGTTCTGTGGGATTCAGTAAAAGAGATTTGGTGGATAAAATATCTCGGCAACCCTAACTAGGGCAAAAAAAATTGAAAATGAGGTGCAACACGAAGACTTCCTAGGGGGTCACCCATCCTAGTACTACTCTCGCCCAAGCACGCTTAACTTCGCAGTTCTTATGGGATACGGTGCATTAGTGCTAGTATGATCGCACCCGTCATGTTGAGGGCACAATTCCTATATGTGTTAACGGTTCACAGTCCCAGCCTAGAGAGATAGCCCATTGGAAAGGCCCAATGGCCTTAACGACAACCCATCCGCTTCAACAACGCAGTATCCTCGCAAGACGTGATATCGACGCGTTGTACGGCCCTCTGATGTCCCGCGAGTCAGGTTGTCTTCCTTTTAATAGTTCACGACGTACGATCCAGGATGAAAAAATAGAGCGAAAGAAGAAAAGTGACCTGAGGCTGATGAAAACGTTCGATTTTGGGCTCCAAAAACGGGCACAGCGAGCAAGCTGGGTGCCCCCATCGTAGAGCTCTCAGAGAGATTTGTATCGTTATGCTGTGTGCCGCGTAACTCCTTACGGATCAAAAGTTATGGGCACTAGAGCGACGGAGACCTGGTCACAAAACGTACGCCCTCGGTTTGCGGGCCCAACCTCTACGTGAAGCGAATTTGTCTTGCCCAATGTTCGTGAGTTGCAGTAATAGAGATTTGGTGGATAAAGTATCATGGCAACCCTAAGCAGGGCAAAAAAAAATTGAATAGGCGGTGCAACACGAGGACTTCCCAAGGGTTCACCCATCCTAGTACTACTCTCGCCCATGCACGCTTAACTTCGGAGTTCTGATGGGATCTGCAGTATTAGTGCTGGTATGATCGCACCTATCATGTTGAGGGCACAATTCCTTTATGTGTTAACTGTTCACTGTCCTAGCCTAGAGATATGGCCCATTCAAAAGGCCCAATGGGCTTAACGACAACCCATCCGCTTCAACAACGCAGCATGCTTCCAAGACGTGATATCGACACGTTGTAGGGCCCTCTGATGTCCAGCGAGTCAGGTTCTCGTCCTTTTAATAATTCACGACGTACGATCCGGGACGGAAAAACAGAGCAAAAGTTGAAAAGTTGCCTCAAACTGATGAAAATGTTCGATTTTGGGCAACAAAAAGGGGCACAGCGAGCATGCTGGCTACCCCCATCGTAGAGCTCTCAGAGAGTTTTGCATCGGTATGCTGTGCGCTGCGTAACTCCTTACGGATCAAAAGTTATGGGCACCGGAGCGACAGAGAATTGGTCACAAACACTACGCCATAGGTTTGCGGGCCCAGCATCTACGTGAAGCGAAGTTGTCTTGCCTAATGTTCAATGGGATTCAGTAATAGAGATTTGATGGATCAAGTATCTTGGCAACCGTAACCAGGGCAAAAAAAATTGAAAAGGAGGTGCAACACGAGCACTTCCCATGGGGTCACCCAGCCTAATACTACTCTCGCCCAAGCACGCTTAAAATCGAAGTTCTGATGGGATACGGTGCATTAGTGCTAGTATGATCGCACCCGTCATGTTGAGGGCACAATTCCTATATGTGTTAACGGTTCACAGTCCCAGCCTAGAGAGATAGCCCATTGAAAAGGCCCAATGGCCTTAACGACAACCCATCCACTTCAACAACACAGTATCCTCGCAGGACGTGATATCGACACGTTGTACGGCCCTCTGATGTCCTACGAGTCAGGTTGTCTTCCTTTTAATAGTTCACGACGTACGATCCAGGATGAAAAAATAGAGCGAAAGAAGAAAAATGACATGAGGCTGATGAAAACGTTCGATTTTGGGCTCCAAAAACGGGCATATCAAACAAGCTGGGTTCCCCCATCGTAGAGCTCTCAGAGATCTTTGCATCGTTATGCTGTGTGCCGCGTAACTCGTTACGGATCAAAAGTTATGGACACCGGAGCGACGGAGACCTGGTCACAAAACCTACGCCCTTGGTTTGCGGGCCCAACCTCTACGTGAATCGAAGTTGTCTTGCCCAATGTTCCGTGGGTTGCAGTAATAGAGATTTGGTGGATAAAGTATCTTGGCAACCCTAACCAGGTCAAAAAAAAATTGAAAAGGGGGTGCAACACGCGGACTTCCCGGGCGTTCACCCATCTTAGTACTACTCTCGCCCAAGCACGCTAAACTTTGGAGTTCTGATGGGATCTGGTGTATTAGTGCTAGTTTGATCACACCCATCATGTTCAGGGCACAATTAATTTATGTGTTAACTGTTAACAGTCACAGCCTAGAGAGATGGCCCATTCAAAAGGCCCAATGGGCTTAACGACAACCCATCCGCTTCAACAACGCAGCATGCTTGCAAGACGTGATATCGACACGTTATAGGGCCATTTGATGTCCCACGAGTCAGGTTCTCGTCCTTTTAACAATTCACGACGTACAATCCGGGATGAAAAAACAGAGCAAAAGTAGAAAAGTGGCCTGAAACTGATGAAAATGTTTGATTTTGGGCACCAAAAATGGGCACAGCGAGCATGCTGGCTACCCCAATCGTAGAGCTCTCAGAGAGTTTTGCATCGGTATGCTGTGCCCCGCGTAACTCCTTACGGATCAAAAGTTATGGGCACCGGAGCGACGGAGAATTGGTCACAAACCCTACGCCCTAGGCTTGTGGGCCCAGCCACTACGTGAAACGAAGTTGTCTTGCCCAATGTTCAGTGGGATTCAGTAATAGAGATTTGGAGGATAAAGTATCTTGACAACCCTAACCAGGGCAAAAAAAATTGAAAAGGGGGTGCAACACGAGGACTTACCAGGGGGTCCCCCATCCTAGTACTACTCTCGCCCAAGCACGCTTAACTTCGGAGTTTTGATGGGATTCGGTGCATTAGTGCTGGTATGATCGCACCCGTCAAGTTGAGGGCACAATTCCTTTATGTGTTAACTGTTCACAGTCCCAGCCTAGAGAGATGGCCCATTCAAAAGGCCAAATGGGCTTAACGACAGCCCATCTGCTTTAACGACGCAGCATGCTTGCAAGACGTGATATCGACACGTTGTAGGGCCCTCTGATGTCCCGCGAGTCAGGTTGTAGTCCTTTTAACAGTTCATGACGTACGATCCGGGATGGAAAAACAGAGCGAAAGTTTAAAACTTTCCTGAAACTAATGAAAATGTTCGATTTTGAGCACCAAAAATGGGCACAGCCAGCATGCTAGCTGCCTCCATCGTAGAGCTCTCAGAGAGCTTTGCAACGGTATGATGTGCACCACGTAACTCTTTACGGATTAAAAGTTATGGGCACCGGAGCGACGGAGAACAGGTCACAAACCCTACACCCTCGGTTTGTGGGCCCAGCCTCTACGTGAAGCGAAGTTGTCTTGCCCCATGTTCCGTGGGATTCAGTAATAGAAATTTGTTGGATAAAGTATCTTGGCAACCCTAACCAGGGCAAAAAAAATTGAAAAGGGGGTACAACACGAGGACTTCCCAGGGGGTCACCCATCCTAGTACTACTCACGCCCAAGCACGCTCAACTTCGCAGTTCTGATGGGATACGGTGCATTAGTGCTAGTATGATCGCACCCGTCATGTTGAGGGCACAATTCCTATATGTGTTAACGGTTCACAGTCCCAGCCTAGAGAGATAGCCCATTGAAAAGGCCCAATGGCCTTAACGACAACCCATCTGCTTCAACAACGCAGTATCCTCGCAAGAAGTGATATCGACACGTAGTACGGCCCTCTGATGTCCCGCGAGTCAGGTTGTCTTCCTTTTAATAGTTCGCGACGTACGATCTAGGATGAAAAAATAGAGCGAAAGAAGAAAAGTGACCTGAGGCTGATGAAAACGTTCGATTTTGGGCTCCAAAAAGGGGCACAGAGAGCAAGCTGGGTGCCCCCATCGTAGAGCACTCAGAGAGATTTGTATCGTTATGCTGTGTGCCGCGTAACTCCTTACGGATCAAAAGTTATGGGCACCGGAGCGACGGAGACCTGGTCACAAAACCTACGCCCTCGGTTTGCGGTCCCAACCTCTACGTGAAGCGAAGTTGTCTTGCCCAATGTTCCGTGGGTTGCAGTAATAGAGATTTGGTGGATAAAGTATCTTGGCAACCCTAACCAGGGCAAAAAAAAATTGAAAAGAGGGTGCAACACGAGGACTTCCCTAGGGGTCACCCATCCTAGTACTACTCTCGCCCAAGCACGCTTAACTTCAAAGTTCTGATGGGATCCAGTGCATTAGTGCTGGTATGATCGCAACCGTTATGTTGAGGGTACAATTCCTTTATGTGTTAACTGTTCACGGTCCCAGCCTAGAGAGATGGCCCATTCAAATGGCCCAATGGGCTTAACGACAACCCATTTGCTTCAACAACGCAGCAAGCTTGCAAGACGTGATATCGACACGTTGTAGGGCCGTCTGATGTCCCACGATTCAGGTTGTCATCCTATTAACAGTTAACGACGTACGATCCGGGACGAAAAAACAGAGCAAATGAAGAAAAGTGGCCTGAAACTGATGAAAATGTTCGATTTTGGGCTACAAAAATGGGCACAGCGAGCAAGCTGGCTGCTTTGCAACGGTATGCTGTGCGCCACGTAACTCTATACGGATCAAAAGTTATGGGCACCGGAGCGACGGAGACCTGGTCACAAACCCTACGCCCTCGGTTTGCGGGCCCAGCCTCTACTTGAAGCTAATTAGTCTTTCCCAATGTTTCGTGGGATTCAGTAATAAAGATTTGGTGGATAAAGTATCTTGGCAACCCTAACCCGGGCAAAAAAATATTGAAAAGGGGGTGCAACACGAGGACTTCCCAGGGGGTCACCTATCTTTGTACTACTCTCGCCTAAGCACGCTTAACTTCGGAGTTCTGATAGGATCCAGTGCATTAGTACTGGTATGATCGCACCCGTCTTGTTGAGGTCACAATTCCTTTATGTGTTAACTGTTCACAGTCCCAGCCTAGAGAGATGGCCCATTCAAAAGGCCCAATGGGCTTAACAACAACCCATCCGCTTCAACAACGCAGCATGCTTCCAAGACGTGATATCGACACGTTGTAGGGCCCTCTAATGTCCCGCGAGTCAGGTTCTCGTCCTTTTAACAATTCACGACGTACGATCCGGGACGGAAAAACAGAGAAAAAGTTGAAAAGTTGCCTGAAACTGATGAAAACGTTCGATTTTGGGCACCAAAACGGGCACATCAAGCAAGCTGGCCACCCCCATCGTAGAGCTCTCAGAGAGCTTTGCAACGGTATGCTGTGCACCACGTAACTCCTTACGGATCAAAAGTTATGGGCACCGGAGCGACGGAGAATTGGTCACAAACCCTACGCCCTAGGTTTGCTGGCCCAGCCTCTACGTGAAGTGAAGTTGTCTGGCCCAATGTTCAGTGGGATTCAGTAATAGAGATTTGGTGGATAAAGTATCTTGGCAACCCTAACCAGGGCAAAAAAAATTGAAAAAGTGGTGCAACGCGAGGACTTCCCTGGGGGTCACCCATCCTAGTACTACTCTCGCCCAAGCACGCTTAATTTCGGAGTTCTGATAGGAAACGGTGCATTAGTGCTGGTATGATTGCACCCGTCATGTTGCGGGCACAATTCCTTTATGTGTTAACTATTCATAGTCCCAGCCTAGAGAGATGGCCCATTCAAAAGGCCCAATGGGCTTAACGACAACCCATCCGCTTTAACAACGCAGCATGCTTGCAAGACGTGATATCGACACGTTGTTGGGCCCTCTGATGTCCCGCGAGTCAGGTTCTCGACCTTTTAATAATTCACGACGTACGATCCGGGACGGAAAAACAGAGCAAAAGTTGAAAAGTTGCCTGCAACTGATGAAAACGTTCGATTTTGGGCACCAAAAATGGGCACAACGAGCATGCTGGCTGCCCCCATCGTAGAGCTCTCAGAGAGCTTTGTAACGGTATGCTGTGCGTTGCGTAAATCTTTACGGATCAAGAGTTATGGGCACCAAAGTGACGAAGACCTGGTCACAGACCCTACGCCCTAGGTTTGCGGGCCCAGCCTCTACGTGAGGCGAAGTTGTCTTGCCCAATGTTCTGTGGGATTTAGTAATCGAGATTTGGTCGATAAAGTATCTTGGCAACCCTAACCGGAGCAAAAAAAATTGAAAAGGGGGGTGCAACACAAGGACTTCCCATGGGGTCACCTGTCTTAGTACTACTCTCGCCCAAGCACGCTTAACTTCGGAGTTCTGATGCAATCCGGTGCATTAGTGCTGGTATGATCGCATCCGTCATGTTGAGGGCACAATTCCTTTATGTGTTAACGGTTCACAGTCCCAGCCTAGAGAGATGGCCCATTCCAAAGGCCCAATGGGCTTAACGACAATCCATCTGCTTCAACAACGTAGCATCGTTGCAAGACGTGATATCGACATGTTGTGGGGCCCTCTGATGTCCCTCGAGTAAGGTTGTCGTCGTTTTAACAGTTCACAACGTACGATCCGGGACGAAAAAACAGAGCAAAAGAAGAAAAGTGACCTGAAACTTATGAAAACGTTCAATTTTGGGCTCCAAAAATAGGCATAGCGAGCAAGCTGGTTGCCCCCGTCATAGAGCTCTCAGAGAGCTTTGCAACAGTGTGTTTTGCGTCGCGGAACTCGTTACGGATCAAAAGTTATGGGCACCGGAGCGACGGAGACCTGGTCACAAACCCTACGCCTTCGGTTTGAGGGCCTATCCTCTACGTGAAGCGAAGTTGTCTTGCCCAATGTTCTGTGGGATTCAGTAATAGTGATTTGATGGATAATGTATCTTGGCAACCCTCACCAGGGCAAAACAAATGAAAACGGGGTGCAACACGAGGACTTCCCAGGGGGTCACCCATCCTAGTACTACTCTCGCCCAAGCATGCGTAACTTCGGAGTTCTGATGCGATCGGGTAAATTAGTGCTGGTATGATCACACCCGTCATGTTGAGGGCACAATTCCTTTATGTGTTTGTGACGCCCGAGATTTAGCCATGCATTCAATTACTGTTGCATCCCTTGTTTGCGCATTTACTTCTGTATTTTACTAACTGACTTTTGTAGCTACTATTCACTCCGTTTTCAAACTACATTCTATTAGTGAATTAACATTTTTATTAAATCATATTAATTGTTAAAGGAGTGAGAAAAATGTGCAATTGAACTTGAAGCGATAGGAGCGCTCGTTTAGAAAATGATTTTCGTAGTTCAATGAATAGTGTTACGTAACATAACTTAGAGATTTAATTAGGTAGCCTATGTTTTACACTTTAGGCTCGTTTCTAAGCTATCTACGCACTTTTTAGGAGTCCACTTAAGCCCCACCATGACCCCACCTCAACTAAACTTCACCATATAAACACATAAGCACCAAAACACAAAACAAAAAGAAAAAAAATTGAGCAGAAATACTGTAGCAGGGCCGAGAGCAGCTAGGAGAGGAGAAAAACTGATTTTTGCTCTTCAACTCTTCGATTCAAGCCACTCCAAGCCTAGAGCAACTAGATTAGGGTGTGTGCAAGGTTCCTAGGTGCTCCTACACGCTTTGGTGAGGGATTTCACGGCTTGTTTTTGCATTTCTAAATAGTTGTCAATTTCTTGATTTGTTGAAAATGTGATCAAATGCTATTGTATGAGTTATCTATGCTAATATACCATCTATATGAATGCTAGAGAACACATTTGAGCCGTTGTTTCGCTTTTTAAACGGTTAGAATCGTTAATTTGAAATTTTGGGTGAATAGTGACGTTTTTCTAGGGTTTTGTGTAATTGCTCGAATTAGCTTGATTCAATGCTTCTAATAGACGCCTTAGGTGCTAGTGAAGGTAACCTAATAGCCCCGTGCACTTGCATTGTCCTTAAATCGCTTAAAATGGAAAATAGCCGACTTTAACAAAGGGGTTTCGGGGTTCATGCGAATCCGGGTGGATTCGGGCTTCACTTCTAGTATTCTTAGCCTACCTAGGTGCTATAGAAGCTTTGATAACCCTTGTTTGAAGCCCGGATAAGGTATGTGTAGTTTAAAGCCATAAGAGGGAATTTGGGGCTT
This sequence comes from Ehretia macrophylla, assembly GCA_037974665.1. Classification (NCBI taxonomy): domain Eukaryota; kingdom Viridiplantae; phylum Streptophyta; class Magnoliopsida; order Boraginales; family Ehretiaceae; genus Ehretia; species Ehretia macrophylla. Next base: position 84,623,712 of record CM075765.1, on the reverse strand, counting down.
TCGGGGTAATCGCGGGCGTTTGAATGAGTTAGAGGGTTGAGAGGGTACCTTGAGGGTTAGTTAGAAGGTTGTGAGAGTTTCCTTTGAAAATGGAATCATTAACCTTGGTTTGGAAGAGAAATAGTTCAATAAACAAAGGGGTTTAGGTGTAATTTAGGTTGTATCACACTTCTAAACCCATGTCATGACTTCTTGAGTGTTTATACGTGATTTTAAGTTGATTTGGAGCTTTTGGTATGATTCTAAACTTATCTTGCTAATGTCTCTTTGTAAAACTGCATATTTGCTTATATAATTGTTCTATTCTAATTGCATCGAGGTCAACCTACTTTGTTGATCCTCATATGTGTTAATGCTTATATTATTGCTATTAACTTGCCATCGTTAAGTGCATTGCATAGTGGTTGCGCAACCATAGTGTCAGGGGCGGATGTGTTGAATATCGGCTGGGCAGCAGAGGGATTGCCGGTGGATATTCAAACTTCGTGCCCTAGTCCCTCATTCACCTAGTCTGGAGATTGCCAGGGAATGTTGGGTCGTAGGATTATTGGGGTACATCCGGAGTACACCCACTGGAGTGTTTGGGGTTATGCCGGCTTATCGTGATCGTGATCGTGGTTCGTGGATCGTGAATGAAGACCAGTGAAGATTGGTGTATAGGGGTTATGAGAAATGTATCCTTTCAAATATGTGGTTATTTAAGCTATCATTGTTTCTTGATTTGCTCAATTGTTATTGTTGTTAACTGTATTACTTGTCGCATTGCACGCCCTGGGACCTTATCCCTCACTGGGCAACAGTGGTTGCTCATACCTCGCTAACATGTTTCAGGTGGCGTAGTTGGAGGAGTTGTATTAATTGCTGTGTCTAGTTGCTTGAGGTGGACTATGTTCTTGTTGATGAGAGTAGGACTTGTTTTCTTTACTTTATGTTCTATTTTGTAACCTAAGTGATATGTGTATATTATATAGTTTGCAAATTGAGGGATAGATGTTGTAGTGGTAGATTTAGAACCATGGCATGTAATAACTTATATTTATGCTATTAGCTTCTTCGCATGCTTGGGAGTGAATGACTGGTTGTTTTCAATTTCTAAGAATACTTAAAAGCTATCATGGAGTGGCATGATAAGCGGTTTTGTAAAGAAGTTAAGTTATGAATGCATGCTTGTCTGTATCTAAACTGTTTGTATGTCTTAAGGCTCGGATGGCCTTAAAGCTAAGATCTTTAGCTATAAATGAATGTCTTGTTATGTTGTGGCTTTATTGAGTGTTTACAGGTTTTCAGAATGTCCACGGTACAGGGGAGACTCTGTCCGTGTGTCGGGTCCGGACTTAACCATTCGGAAAAAAATTTTGAGACCGGGTTGGGTTTGGGTTGAGAATAGCTTGGTTATTAGAGCCTCCGGTCTCGTGAGGGATCGGGGCGTTACAGTGGCCCATTCAAAAGTCCCAATGGGCTTAACGACAACCCATCCGCTTCAACAACGCAGCATCCTCGCAAGATGTGATATCGACGCGTTGTAGGGCCCTCTAATGTCTCGTGAGTTAGGTTGTCATTCTTTTAACAATTCACGACGTACGATCCAGGACGAAAAAATAGAGAAAAAGAAGAAAAGTGGCCTGAAACTGATGAAAATGATCAATTTAGGTCTCCAAAAAAGGGCACAAAGAGCATGTTGGCTGCCCCCGTCGTAGAGCTCTCAGAGTGCTTTGCAACGCTATGTTGTGCGCCGCATAACTCCTTACGGATCAAAAGTTATGGGCATCGGAGCGACTGAGACCTGGTCACAAACCCTACGCCCTCGGTTTGCGGGCCCAGCCTCTATGTGAAGCGAAGTTGTCTTGCCCAATGTTCTGCGGGATTCAGTAATAGAGATTTGGTGGATAAAGTATCTTGGCAACTTTAACCAAGGCAAAAAAAATTGAAAAGGGGGTGCAACACGAGAATTTCCTAGGGGTTCACCCATCCTAGTACTACTCTCACACAAGCACGCTTAACTTTGGAGTTCTGATGGTATCCAGTGCATTAGTACTGGTATGATCGCACCCATCATTTTGAGGGCACAATTGATATATGTGTTAACGGTTCACAGTCCCAGCCTAGAGAGATGGCCATTCAAAAGGCCGAATGGGCTTAACAACAACTCATCTGCTTCAACAATGCAGCATCCTCGCAAGACGTGATATCGACACGTTGGAGGGACCACTGATATCCCACGACTCAAGTTGTCATCCTTTTAACAGTTCACGACGTAGGATTCGGGACGGAAAAACATAGCAAAAGTAGAAAAGTGGCCTGAAACTGATGAAAAAGTTCGATTTTAGACACCAAAAATGAGCACAGGGAGCAAGCTGGCTGCCCCCGTTGTAGAGCTCTCGGAGAGCTTTGCAACTGTATGGTGTGCGCCGCGTACCTCCTTACGGATCAAAAGTTATGGGTACCGGAGCAACAGAGACCTGGTCACGAACCCTACGGCCTCGGTTATCAGGCCCAGCCTCTACGTGAAGCAAAGTTGTCTTGCCCAATGTTTTGTGGGATTCAGTAATAGAGATTTGGTGGATAAAGTATCTTGGAAACCCTAACCATGGCAAAAAAAATTCAATAGGGGGTGCAACACGAGGACTTCCCAGGGGGTCACCTATCGTCGTACTACTCTCGCCCAAGCACGCTTAACTTCGAAGTTCTGATGGGATCCGGTGCATTAGTGCTGGTATCATCGTACCCGTCATGTTGAGGACACAATTCCTTTATGTGGTAACTATTCACAGTCCCAGCCTAGAGAGATGGCCCATTCAAAAGGCCAAACGGGCTTAACGACAACCCATCCGCTTCAACAACGCAGCATCCTAGCAAGACGTGATATCGACACGTTGTAGGGCCCTCTGATGTCCCGCGAGTCAGGTTGTCGTCCTTTTAACAGTTCACGACGTACGTTCCGTAATGGAAAAACCCAGCAAAAGTAGAAAAGTGCCCTGAAACTGATAAAAACGTTCGATTTTGGGTTCCAATAATGGGCACAGCGAGCAAGCTGGCTGCCCCCGTCGTAGAGCTCTCAAAGAGCTTTGCAACCGTATGCTGTGCGCCACATAACAATTACGGATGAAAAGTTATGGGTGCCGGAGCGACGGAGACCTGGTCACAAACATTACGCCCTCTGTTTGTGGGCCCAACCTCTACGTGAAGTGAAGTTGTCTCGCCCAATGTTCCGTGGGATTCAGTAATAGAGATTTGGTGGTTAAAGTATGTTGGCACCCCTATCCAGGACAAAAAAAATTGAAAATGAGGTGCAACACGAGGATTTCACAGGGAGTCACCCATCCTAGTACAACTCTCGCCCAAGCACGATTAACTTCGGAGTTCTGATGGGATCCGGTGCATTAGTGCTGGTATGATCGCACCTGTCATGTTGAGGCCACAATTCCTTTATGTGTTAACTGTTCAAAGTCCCAGCCTAGAGAGATGGCCCATTCAAAAGGCCCAATGGGCTTAACGACAACCCATCCACGTCAACAACGAAGCATCCTCGCAAGACGTGATATCGACACGATGTAGGGCACTATTATGTCCTCCGAGTCAGGTTGTCATCCTTTTAAAAGTTCACGACGTACGATCCGGGACCCAAAAACAGAGCAAAAGAATAAAAGTGGCTTGAAACTGAAGAAAACGTTCGATTTTGGGCTCCAAAAAGGGCACAGCGAGCAAGCTGGCTACCCTTGTCATAGAGCTCTCAGAGAGGTTTGCAACGGTATGTTGTGTGCCGCGTAACTCCTTACATATCAAAAGTTATGGGCACTAGAGCGACGGAGACCGGGTCACAAACCCTACGCCCTCGGTTTGCGGGCCCATCCTCTACGTGAAGCGAAGTTGTCTTGCCCAATGTTCCATGGGATTCAGTAATAGAGATTTGGTGGATAAAGTATCTTGGAAACCCTAACTAGGGCAAAAAAATTGAAAAAGAGGTGCAACACGAGAACTTCCCAGGGGGTCACCTATCCTAGTACTACTTTTGCCCAAGCACGCTTAACTTCGGAGTTCTAATGGGATCCGGTGCATTAGTGCTGGTATGATCGCACCCGTCATGTTGAGGGCACAATTCCTATATGTGTTAACGGTTCACAGCCCCAACCTAGAGAGATGCCCCATTCAAAAGGCCCAATGGGCTTAACGACAACCCATCCGCTTCAAGAATGCAGCATCCTCGCAAGACGTCATATCGACACGTTGTAGGGCCCTCTGATGTCCCGCGAATCAGGTTGTCGTCCTTTTAACTATTCACGACGTATGATCCGGGACGGAAAAACAGAGCAAAAGAAAAGAAAATGGCCTGAAACTGATGAAAACGTTCAATTTTGGGCTCCAAAATCAGGCACAGCGATCAAGCTGGCTGCCCCCGTCGTAGAGCTCTCCGAGAGCTTTGCAACGGTATGTTGTGCGCCGCGTAACTCCTTACATATCAAAAGTTATGGGCACTTGAGCGACGGAGACCTGGTCACAAACCCTACGCCCTCAGTTTAAGGGCCCATCCCCTACGTGAAGCGAAGTTGTCTTGCCCAATGTTCCGTGGGATTCTGTAATAGAGATTTGGTGGATAAAGTATCTTGAAAACCCTAACTAGGGCACAAAAATTGAAAAAGAGGTGCAACACGAGGACTTCCCAAGGGGTCACCCATCCTAGTACTACTCTCGCCCAAGCACGCTTAACTTCGAAGTTCTGATGGGATCCGGTGCTTTAGTACTAGTACGATCGCACCCGTCATGTTGAGGGCACAATTCCTATATGTGTTAACGGTTCACAGTCTCAGCCTGGAAAGATGGCCCATTCAAAAGGCCCAATGGGCTTAAAGACAACCCATCCACTTCAACAACGCAGCATCCTCGCAAGATGTGATATCAACACGTTGTAGGGCTCTCTGATGTCCCGCGAGTCAGGTTGTCGTCCTTTTAACAGTTCACGCCGTACGGTCCGGGACGGAAAAACAGAGCAAAAGAAGAAAAGTGGCCTAAAACTGATGAAAACGTTCGATTTTGGGCTCCAAAAATGGGCACAACGAGCAAGCTGGCTGCCCCCGTCGTAGAGCTCTCAGAGAGCTTTGCAACGGTATGCTGTGCGCCGCGTAACTCCTTACGGATCAGAAGTTATGGGCTCCGGAGCGACGAAGACCTGGTCACAAACCCTATGCCCTCGGTTTGCGGGCCGAGCCTCTACGTTAAGCAAAGTTGTCTTGCCCAATGTTCTGTGGGATTCAGTAATAGAGATTTGGTGGATAAAGTATCTTGGCAACCCTAACCACGGAAAAAAAATTGAAAAGGGGGTGCAACATGAGGACTTCCCAGCGGGTCACCCATCCTAGTTCTACCCTCGCCAAGCATGCGTAACTTCGGAGTTCTGATGGGATCCAGTGCATTAGTACTGGTATGATCGTACCCGTCATGTTGAGGGCACAATTCCTTTATGTGTTAACGGTTCACAGTCCCAACGTAGAGAGATGGCCCATTCAAAATGCCCATTGGGCTTAACGACAACCCATCCGCTTCAACAACAGAACATCCTAGCAAGACGTGATATCGACACATTGTAGGGCCCTCTGATGTCCCGCGAGTCAGGTTGGCGTCTTTCTAACAGTTCACGACGTACGATCCAGGACGGAAAAACATAGCAAAAGAAGAAAAATGGCCTAAAATTGATGAAAACGTTCAATTTTGGGCTCCACAAACGGGCATAGCGAGCAAGCTGGCTACCCCCGTCGTAGAGCTCTCAGAGAGCTTTGCAACGGTATGATGTGCGCCACTTAACTCCTTACGGATCAAAAGTTATGGGCACCGGAGCGACGGAGACCTGGTCACAAACCGTACGCCCTCGGTTTGCAGGCGCAGCCTCTACGTGAAGCGAAGTTGTCTTGCCCAATGTTTCGTGGGATTCAGTAATAGAGATTTGGTGGATAAAGTATCTTGGCAACCCTAACTAGTGCAACAAAAAATGAAAATGGGGTGCAACACGAGGACTTCCCAGGGGTTCACGAATCGTAGTACTACTCTTGCCCAAGCACGCTTAACTTCGAAGTTCTGATGGGATCCGAGGCATTAGTGCTGGTATGATCGTACCCGTCAAGTTGAGGGCACAATTCTTATATGTGTTAACGGTTCACAGTCCCAGCCTAGAGAGATGGCCCATTAAAATGGCCTAATGCACTTAACGACAACCCATCTGCTTCAACAACACAGCATCCTTGCAGGACGTGATATCGACACGTTGTAGGGCCCTCTGATGTCCCGCGTGTCAGGTTGTCATCATTTTAACAATTCACGACGTACGATCCGGGACGGAAAAACAGAGCAAAAGCAGAAAAGTAGCCTGAAACAGATGAAAACGTTCGTTAGTGGGGTCCAAAAATGGCAAAGCGAGCAAGCTGGCTGCCCCCGTCTTAGAGCTCTCATAGAGCTTTGCAACGGTATGCTGTGCGCCGCGTAACTCCTTATGGATCAAAAGTTATGGGCACCGGAGCGATGGAGACCTGGTCACAAACCCTACACCCTCGGTTTGCAGGCCCAGCCTCTACATGAAGCGAAGTTGTCTTGCCCAATGTTCTGTGGGATTCAGTAATAGAGATTTGGTGGATAAAGTATCTTGGCAACCCTAACTAGGGCAAAAAAAATTGAAAAGGGGGTGCAACACGAGGACTTCCCAGGGGGTCACCAATCGTAGTACTACTCTTGCCCAAGCACGCTTAACTTCGAAGTTCTGATGGGATCCGGGGCATTAGTGCTGGTATGATCACAATTGTCATGTGGAGGGCACAATTCCTTTATGTGTTAACTATTCCCAGTCCCAGCCATGAGAGATGGCCCATTCAAAATGCCCAATGGGCTTAACGACAACCCATCCGCTTCAACAGCGCATCATTCTTGCAAGTCGTGCTATCAACACGTTGTAGGGCCCTCTGATGTCCCGCGAGTAAGATTGTCATCCTTTTAACAGTTCACAACGTACGATCCTGGACGGAAAAACTGAGCAAAAGTAGAAAAGCTGCCTAAAACTGATGAAAATGTTCGATTTTGGGCACCAAAAAGGGCACAGCGAGCAAGCTGGCTGCCCCCGTTTTAGAGCTCTCAGAGAGCTTTGCAATGGTAAGCTGTGCGCCGCGTAACGCCTTACGGATCAAAAGTTATGGGCTCCGGAGCGACGGAGACCTGGTCACAAACCCTATGCCCTCGGTTTGTGGGCCGAGCCTCTACGTTAAGCGAAGTTGTCTTGCCCAATGTTCTGTGGGATTCAGTAATAGATATTTTGTGGATAAAGTATCTTCTAAACCCTAACTAGGGCAAAAAAATTGAAAAGGGGGTGCAACACGAGGACTTCCTAGGGGGTCACCAATCCTAGTACTACCCTCGCCAAGCACGCTTAACTTCGGAGTTCTGATGGGATCCGGTGCATTAGTGCTGGTATGATCGTACCCGTCATGTTGAGGGCACAATTCCTATATGTGTTAACGGTTCACAGTCCCAATATAGAGAGATGGCCCATTCAAAAGGCCCAATGGGCTTAACGACAACCCATCCGCTTCAACAACGCAGCATACTCGCAAGACATGATATCAACACGTTGTAGGGCCCTCTGATGTCCCGCGAGTCAGGTTGTCGTCCTTTTAACAATTCACGATGTACGATCCGGGACAAAAAAACATAGCAAAAGAAGAAATATGGCCTGAAACTGATGAAAACTTTCGATTTTGGGCTCCACAAACGGGCATAGCGAGCAAGCTGGCTACCCCTGTCGTAGAGCTCTCAGAGAGCTTTGCAACGGTATGATGTGCGCCACGTAACTCCTTACGGATCAAAAGTTATGGGCACCAGAGCGACGGAGACCTGGTCACAAACCTTACGCCCTCGGATTGCAGGCCCGGCCTCTACGTGAAGCGAAGTTGTCTTGCCCAATGTTCCGTGGGATTCAGTAATAGAGATTTGGTGGATAAAGTATCTTGGCAACCCTAACCAGGGCAAAAAAAATTGAAAATGGGGTGCAACACGAGGACTTCCCAGGGGGTCACCAATCGTAGTACTACTCTTGCCCAAGCACGCTTAACTTCGAAGTTCTGATGGGATCCGGGGCATTAGTGCTGGTATGATCGTACCCGTTATGTTGAGGGCACAATTCCTTTATGTGTAAACTGTTCACAGTCCCAGCCTAGAGAGATGGCCCATTCAAAAGGCCCAATCGGCTTCACGACAACCCATCCTCTTCAACAACGCAGCATCCTCGCAAGACGTGATATCGACACGTTGTAGGGCCCTCTGATGTCCCGTGAGTCAGGTTGTCGTCCTTTTAACAATTCACGACGTACGATTCGGGATGGAAAAATAGAGCAAATGAAGAAAAGTGACCTGAAACTGATTAAAACGTTCGATATGAGGCACCAAAAATGGGCAGAGCGACCAAGCTGGCTGCCCCCATCGTGGAGCTCTCAGAGAGCTTTGCAACGGTATGTTGTGCGCCATGTAACTCCTTACGGATCAAAAGTTATGGGCACCGGAGCAATAGAGACATGGTCACAAACCATACGCCCTCGGTTTGTGGGCCCAGCCTCTACGTGAAGCGAATTTGTTTTGCCCAATGTTCCGTGGGATTCAGTAATAGATATTTGGTGGATAAAATATCTTGACAACCCTAACTAGGGCAAAAAAAATTGAAAAGGGGGTGCAACACGAGAACTTCCCAGGGGGTTACCAATCGTAGTACTACTCTCGCCCAAGCACGCTTAACTTCGAATTTCTGTTGGGATCTGGGGCATTAGTGCTGGTATGATCGTACCCGTCATGTTGAGGGCACAATTCCTTTATGTGGTAGCTATTCACAGTCCCAGCCTAGGGAGATGGCCCATTCAAAAGGCCCAATGGGCTTAACGACAACCCATCCGCTTCAACAACGCAGCATCCTAGCAAGACGTGATATTGACACGATGTAGGGCCCTCTGATGTCCCGCGAGTCAGGTTGTCGTCCCTTTAATAGTTCACGATGTATGTTCCGGGAAGGAAAAACTGAGCAAAAGCTGAAAAGTGGCCTGAAACTGACGAAAATGTTTGATTTTGGGCATCGGAGCGGCGGAGACCTGGTAACAAACCCTACACCCTCGGTTTGCGGGCCCAGCCTCTACGTGAAGCGAAGTTGTCTTGCCCAATGTTCCGTGGGATTTATTAATAGAGATTTGGTGGATAAAGTATCTTGGCAACCCTAACCAGTGCAAAAAAAATTGAAAAGGGGGTACAACACGAGAACATCCTAGGGAGTCACCCATCCTAGTACTACTCTCGCCCAAACACGCTTAACTTGGGAGTTCTGATGGGATCCGATGCATTATTGCTGGTATGATCGCACCCGTCAAGTTGAGGGCAGAATTTCTATATGTGTTAACTGTTCACTGTCCCAGCCTAGAGAAATGGCCCATTCAAAAAGTCCAATGGGCTTAACGACAACCCATCTGCTTCAACAACGTAGCATCCTTGCAAGACGTGATATCGACACGTTGTGGGGCCCTTTGATGTCCAGCGAGTCAGGTTGTCGTCCTTATAACAGTTCACGACGTACGATCCGGGACGAAAAAACAGAGCAAAAGAAGAAAAGTGACCTAAAACTGATGAAAACATTCCATTTTGGGTTCCAAAAAGGGCACAACGAGCAAATTGGCTACCCCCGTCGTAGAGCTCTCAGAGAGCTTTTCAACGGTATGCTGTGTGCCGCATAACTCCTTACGGATCAAAAGTTATGGGCACCGGAGCGACGGAGACCTGGTCATAAACCCTACGCCCTCGGTTTACAGGCCCAGCCTCTACGTGAAACGAAGTTGTCTTGCCCAATGATCCGTTAGATTCAGTAATAGAGATTTGGTGGATAAAGTATCTTGGCAATGCTAACCAGGGCAAAAAAAATTGAAAAGGGGGTGCAACACGAGGACTTCCCAGGGGGTCACCCATCCTAGTACTACTCTCGTCCAAGCACGCTTAACGTTGGAGTTCTGATGGGATCCGGTGCATTAGTGCTTTGTATGATCGCACCCGTCATGTTGAGGGCACAATTCCTATATGTGTTAACTGTTCACAGTCCCAGCCTAGAGAGAAGGCCCATTCGAAAGCCCAATGGGCTTAACGACAACCCATCCGCTTCAACAACGTAGCATCCTCGTAAGATGTGATATTGACTCGTTCTAGTGCCCTCTGATTTCCCGCAAGTCAGGTTGTCCTCCTTTTAACATTTCACGAAGTATGATTCGGGCCGGAAAAATTGAGCAAAAGAAGAAAAGTGTCCTGAAACAATTGAAAACGTACGATTTCGGGCACCAAAAAGGGGCAAAGCGAGCAAGCTTCCTGCCCCGGTCGTAGAGCTCTCAGAGAGCTTTTCAACGGTTTGCTGTGCGCCGCGTAACTCCTTACGGATCAAAAGTTATGGGCACAGGAGCGACGGAGACCTGGTCACAAACCCTACACCTTCGGTTTGCGGGCCCAGCCTCTACGTGAAGCGAAGTTGTCTTGCCCTATGTTCCGTGGGATTCAGTAATAGAGATTTGGTGGATAAAGTATCTTGGAAACCCAAAACAAGGCAAAAAAAATTGAAAAGGGGGTGCAACACGAGGACTTCCCTGGGGGTCACCCATCCTAGTACTACTCTCGCCCAAGCACGCTTAACTTCGGAGTTCTGATGGGATACGGTGCATTAGTGCTGGTATGATCACACCCGTCATGTTGAGGGCACAATTCCTTTTTGCGTTAACTGTTCACAGTCCCAGCCTAGAGAGATGGCCCATTCAAAAGGCCCAATGGGCTTAACGACAACCCATCCGCTTCAACAACACAGTATCCTCACAAGACGTTATATCGACACATTGTAAGGCCCTCTGATGTCCCGCGAGACAGGTTGTCATCCTTTTAACAGTTCACGATGTATGATATGGGACGGAAAAATAGAGCAAAAGAAGAAAAGTGGCCTGAAACTGATGAAAACGTTAGATTTTGGGCTCCAAAAAGGGCACAGCGAGCAAGCTGGCTACCCCCATCGTAGAGCTCTCAGAGAGCTTTTCAACGGTATACTGTGTGCCGCATAACTACTTACGGATCAAAAGTTATGGGCACTGGAGCGACGGAGTCCTGGTCACAAACCCTACGCACTCGGTTTTGCTGGCCCAGCCTCTACGTTAAGCGAAGTTGTCTTGCCCAATGTTCCATGGGATTCAGTAATAGAGATTTGGTGGATAAAGTATCTTGGCAACCCTAACCAGGGCAAGAAGAATTGAAAAGGGGGTGCAACACGAGGACTTCCCACGGGGTCACCCATCCTAGTACTACTCTCGCCCAAACATGCTTAACTTCGGAGTTCTGATTTGATCCAGTGCATTAGTACTGGTATGATCGTATCCGTCATGTTGAGGGCACAATTCCTTTATGTGTTAACTATTCACAGTCCTATCCAAGAGAGATGGCCCATTCAAAAGGCCCAATGGGCTTAATGACAACCCATCCGCTTCAACAACGCAGCATGCTTGCAAGACGTGATATCGACACGTTGTAGGGCCCTTTGATGTCCCACGAGTTAGGTTGTCATCCTTTTAACAGTTCACGACTTACGATCTGGGACGGAAAAATAGAGCAAGCTGGCTATCCTTGTCGTAGAGCTCTCAGAGAGCTTTGCAATGTTATGCTGTGCGCCACGTAACTCCTTACGGATCAAAAGTTATGGGCATCGGAGCAACGGAGACCTGGTCACAAACCCTACGACCTCGGTTTGCGGGCCCGGCTTCTACGTGAAGCGAAGTTGTCTTGCCCAATGTTCCGTGGGATTCGGTAATAGTGATTTGGCGGATAAAGTATCTTGACAACCCAAACCAGGGCAAAAAAATTTGAAAATGGGGTGCAACACGAGGACTTCCCAGGGGGTCAACCATCCTAGTACTACTCTCGCCCAAGCACGCTTAACTTTGGAGTTCTGATGGGATCCGGTGCATTAGTGCTGGTATGATCGCACCCGTCATGTTGAGGGCACAATTCCTTTATGTGTTAACTGTTCACACTCCCAACCTAGAGAGATAGCCCATTCAAAAGGCCCAATGGGCTTAACGATAACCCGTCTGCTTCAACAACGCAGCATCCCCGCAAGACGTTATATCGACACGTTGTAGGGCCCTCTGATGTCCCACGAGTCAGGTTTTCATCCATTTAACAGTTCACGACGTACGATCCGTGTCGGAAAAACATAGCAAAAGAATAAAAGTGGCTTGAAAATGATGAAAACGTTCTATTTTGGGCTCCAAAATTGGCACAGCGAGCAAGCTGGTTGCCCCCCTCATAGAGCTCTTAGACAGCTTTGCAACGGTATGCTGTGCGCCGCATAACTCCATACGGATCAAAAGTTATGGGCACCGGAGCGACGGAGACCTGGTCACAAACTCTACGCCCTCGGTTTACGGGCCCAAGCTCTACGTGAAGCGATGTTGTCTTGCCCAATGTTCCGTGAGATTCAGTAATAGAGATTTGGTGGATAAAGTATCTTGCCAACCCTAACCAGGGCAAAAAAAATTGAAAAAGGGGTGCAACACGAGGACTTCCCATGGGGTCACCCATCCTAGTACTACTCTCGCGCAAAAACGCTTAACTTTGGAGTTTTGATGGGATCCGGTGCATTAGTGCTGGTATGATTGCACCCGTCAAGTTGAGGGCACAATTCCTATATGTGTTAACGGTTCACAGTCCCAACCTAGAGAGATGGCCCATTCAAAAGGCCCAATGGGCTTAACGACAACCCATCCGCTTCAACAACGCAGCATCCTCGCAAGACGTTATATCGACACTTGGTAGGGCCCTCTGGTGTCCCACGAGTCAGGTTGTGATCCTTTTAACAGTTCATGACGTACGATCCGAGACAGAAAAATAGAGCAAAAGAAGAAAAGTGGCTTGAAAATGATGAAAACGTTCGATTTTGGGCTCCAAAATTGGCACAGCGAGCAAGCTGGCTGCCCCCGTCATAGAGCTCTTAGAGAGCTTTCCAACGGTATGTTGTGCGCGCCGCATAACTCCATACGGATCAAAAGTTATGGGCACTGGAGTGACGGAGACCTGGTCATAAATTCTACGCCCTCGGTTTACGGGCCCAAGCTCTACGTGAAATTTAGTTGTCTTGCCCAATGTTCCGTGAGATTCAGTAATAGAGATTTGGTGGATAAAGTATCTTGGCAACCCTAACCAGGGCAAAAAAAATTGAAAAAGGGGTGCAACACGAGGACTTCCCATGGGGTCACCCATCCTAGTACTACTCTCACGGAAACACGCTTAACTTCGGAGTTTTGATGGGATCCGGTGCATTAGTGCTGGTATGATAGCACCCGTCATGTTGAGGGCACAATTCCTATATGTGTTAACGGTTCACAGTCCCAACCTAGAGAGATGGCCCATTCAAAAGGCCCAATGGGCTTAACGATAACCCATCCGCTTCAACAACGCAGCAACCTCGCAAGACGTTATATCGACACATTTTAGGGACCTCTAATGTCCCGCGAGTCATGTTGTCATCCTTTTAACAGTTCAAGACGTACGATCCTGGACGGAAAAACAGAGCAAAAGGAGAAAAGTGGCCTGAAACTAATGAAAACGTTCAATTTTTGGCTCCAAAAATGGGCACAGCGAGCATGCAGGCTACCCCCATCGTAGAGCGCTTAGAGAGCTTTACAACGGTATGATGTGCGCCGCTTAACTCCTTATGGATCAAAACTTATGGGCACCGGAGCGACGGAGACCTGGTCACAAATGCTACGCCCTCGGTTTGCGGGCCCAGCCTCTACGTAAAACGAAGTTTTCTTGCCCAATGTTCCGTGGGATTCAGTAATAGAGATTTGGCGGATAAAGTATCTTGGCAACCCTAACCAGGGCAAAAAAAATTGAAAAGGGTGTGCAACACGAGGACTTCCCAGGGGGTCACCCATCCTAGTACTACTCTTGCCCAAGCACGCTTTACTTCGAAGTTCTGATGGGATCCGGTGCATTAGTACTGGTATGATCGCACCCGTCATGTTGAGGGCACAATTCCTTTTTGTGTTAACTGTTCACAGTCCCAGCCTAGAGAGATGGCCCATTCAAAATGCCCAATGGGCTTAACGATAACCCATCCTCTTCAACAACGCAGCATCCTAGCAAGACGTGATATCGACACATTGTAGGGTCCTCTGATGTCCCGCTAGTCAGGTTGTCATCCTTTTAACAGTTCACGACGTACGATTCGGGACGGAAAAACAAAGAATAAGTAGAAAAGTGGCTTGAAACTGATGAAAACGTTCGATTTTAGGCTCCAAAAACGGGCACAGCGAGCAAGTTGGCTGCCCCTGTCGCAGAGCTCTCAAAGAACTTTGCAACGGTATGCTGTGCGCCGCGTAACAATTACGAATCAAAAGTTATGGGCATCGGAGCGACGGAGACCTGGTCACAAACCCTACGCCTTCGGTTTGCGGGCTCAGCCTCTACGTGAAGCGAAGTTGTCTTGCCAAATGCTCCGTGGGATTCAGTAATTGAGATTTGGTGGATAAAATATCTTGGCAACCTTAACCAGGGCAAAAATAAATTGAAAAGAGTGGTGCAACACGAGGACTTCCCAAGGGGTCACCCATCCTCGTACTACTCTCGCCCAAGCACGCGTAACTTCGGTGTTCTGATAGGATTATGTGCATTAGTTGTGGTATGATTGCACCCGTCATGTTGAGGGCACAATTCCTTTATGTGTTAACTATTTACAGTCCCAGCCTAGAGAGATGGCCCATTCAAAAGGCCCAATGGGCTTAACGACAACCCGTCCGCTTCAACAACGCAGCATGCTTGGAAGACGTGATATCGACATGTTGTAGGGCCCTCTATTGTCTGGCGAGTCAGGTTGTCGTCCATTTAACAGTTCACGACATACGATCCGGGACGGAAAAACAGAGCAAAAGAAGAAAAGTGGCCTAAAACTGATGAAACCATTCGATTTTAGGCTCCAAAAATGGGCACATCAAGCAAGTTGGCTGCCCCTGTCGTAGAGCTCTCATAGTGCTTTGCAACCGTATGTTGTGCGCCGCATAACTCCTTACGGATCAAAAGTTATGGGCACCGAAGTGACGGAGACCTGGTCACAAACCCTGCGCCCTCGGTTTGCGGGTCCAGCCTCTTTGTGAAGCGAAGTTGTCTTGCCCAATGTTCCGTGGGATTCAATAATAGAGATTTGGTGGATAAAGTATCCTGGCAACCCTAACCAAGGCAAAAAAAATTGAAAAGGGGGTGCAACATGAGGACTTTCCAGGGGTTCACCCACCCTAGTACTACTCTCGCCCAAGCACGCTTGACTTTGGAGTTCTGAAGGGATCCGGTGCATTAGTGCTGGTATGATCGCACCCATCATGTTGAGGGCACAATTCCTATATATGTTAACGGTTCACAGTCCCAACCTAGAGAGATGGCCCATTCGAAAGGCCCAATGGGCTTAACGACAACCCATCCTATCGACACGTTGTAGGGCCCTCTGATGTCCCGCGAGTCATGTTGTCGTCCTTTTCACAGTTCACGATGTATGATCCGGGACGGAAAAACAGAGCAAAAGAAGAAAAGCGGTTTGAAATTGATGAAAACGTTGGATTTTGGGCTCCAAAAATGGGCAAAGCGAGCAAGTTGGCAGCCCCCGTCGTAGATCTCTCAAAGAGATTTGCAACGGTATTATGTGCGCCGCATAACTCCTTACGGATCAAAAGTTATGGGCACCGAAGCGACGGAGACCTGGTCATAAACCTTACGCCTTCGGTTTGCGGGCCCAGCCTCTACGTGAAGCGAAGTTGTCTTGCCTAATGTTCCATGGGATTCAGTAATAGAGATTTGGTGGATAAAGTATCTTGACAACCCTAACCAGGGCAAAAAAAATTGAAAAAGGGGTGCAATACGAGGACTTCTCAGGGGGTCACCTATCCTAGTACTACTCTCGCCAAAGCACGCTTAACTTCGATGTTTTGTTGGGATCCGGTGCATTAGTGCTGGTATGATTGCACCCTTCATGTTGAGGGCACATTTCCTTTATGTGTTAACTGTTCACAGTCCCAGCCTAGAGAGATGGCCCATTCAAAAGGCCCAATGGGCTTAATGACAACCCATCCGGTTCAACAACGCAGCATCCTAGCAAGATGTGATATTGACTCGCTGTAGGGCACTCTGATGTCCCGCGAGTCAGGTTGTCATCCTTTTAACTGTTCACGACGAACGATCCGGGACGGAAAAATAGAACAAAAGTAGAAAAGTGGCTTGAAATTGTTGAAAATGTTCCATTTTGGGCACCAAAAATAGGCACAGCGAGCAAGCTGGCTGCCCCCATCGTAGAGCTCTCAGAGACCTTTGCAACGGTATGCGGTGCGCCGCGTAACAATTACGGACCAAAGTTATGGGCACCGGAGCAACGGAGACCTGGTCACAAACCCTACACCCGCGGTTTGCGGGCCCAGCCTCTACGTGAAGCGAAGTTTTCTGGCCCAATGTTCCATGGGATTCAGTAATAGTGATTTGGTGGATAAAGTATCTTGGCAACCCTAACTAGGGAAAAAAAAATTGAAAAGGGTGTGCAACATGAGGACTTCCCAGGGGGTTACCCATCCTAATACTACTTTCGCCCAAGCACGCTTAACTACGGAGTTCTGATGGGATTCGGTGCATTAGTACTAGTATGATCGCACCTGTCATGTTGAGGGCACAATTCCTATATGTGTTAACGGTTCACAGTCCCAGCCTAAAGAGATGGCCCATTGAAAGTGCCCAATGGGCTTAACGATAACCCATCCGCTTCGACAACGCAACATCCTCGCAAGATGTGATATCGACTCGCTGTAGGGCCCTCTGATATCCCACGAGTTAGGTTGTCGTCCTTTTAACAGTTCACGACGTATGATCCGGGACGGAAAAACAATGCAAAAGAAGAAATATGGCCTGAAACTGATGAAAACGTTCAATTTTGGGCTGCAAAAAGGGCACAGCGAGCAAGCTGGCTACCCCCGTCGTAAAACTCTCAGTGGGCTTTGCAACAGTAGGCTGCGCGCCGCGTAACTCCTTACCGATCAAAAGTTATGGGCACCGGAGCGATGGAGACCTGGTCACAAACCCAACGCCCTCGGTTTACGAGCCCAGCCTCTACGTGAAGCGAAGTTGTCTTGCCCAATGTTCTCTAGGATTCAGTAATAGAGATTTGGGGGATAGAGTATCTTGACAACCCTAACCAGGGCAAAAAAAATTGAAAAAGGGATGCAACACGAGGACTTCCCAGGTGGTCACCCATCGTAGTACTACTCTCGCCGAAACACGCTTAACTTCAGAGTTCTGATATGATACAGTGCATTAGTGTTGGTATGATCGCACCCGTTATGTTGAGGGCAGAATTTCTTTATGTGTTAACTGTTCACAGTCCCTGCCTAGAGAGATGGCCCATTCAAAAGGCCCAATGGGCTCAACGACAACCCATCTGCTTCAACAATGCAGCATCCTCGCAAGACGTTATATCGACACGTTGTAGGGCCGTCTGATGTCCTGCGAGTCCGGTTGTCGTCCTTTTAACAGTTCACGACGTATGATCCGTGACAGAAAAATAGAGAAAAAGAAGAAAAAAGTGGCCTGAAACTGATGAAAACATTCGATTTTGGGCTCCAAAAACGGGCACAGCGAGCATGCTGGCTGCCCCCATCGTAGAGCTCTCAGAGAGCTTTGCAACGGTATGGTGTGCGCCACGTAAATCCTTACGGATCAAAAGTTATGGCACCGAAGCGACGGAGACCTGGTCACAAACCCTACGCCCTCGGTTTGCGGGCCCAACCTCTTCATGAAACGAAGTTGTCTTGCCTAATGTTCCGTGGGATTCGGTAATAGAGATTTGCTGGATAAAGTTCCTTGACAACCCTAACCAGGGCAAAAAAAAATTGAAAAGGGGGTGGAACACGAGGCCTTCTCAGGGGGTCACCCATCCTAGTACTACTTTCGCCCAAGCACGCTTAAGTTCGAAGTTCTGATGGGATCCGGTACATTAGTGCAGGTATGATCACACCCATCATGTTGAGTGCACAATTCCTTTATGTGTTAACTGTTCACAGTCCCAGCCTGGAGAGATGGCCCATTCAAAAGGCCCAATGAGCTTAACGACAACCCATCCGCTTCAACAACGCAGCATCCTCGCAAGACGTTATATGGACACGTTGTAGGGCCCTCTGATGTCCCGCGAGTCTGGATGTCGTCCTTTTAACAGTTCACGACAAATAATCCGGGATGGAAAAACTGAGCAAAAGAAGAAAAGTGGCCTGAAACTGATGAAAACGTTCGATTTTGAGCTCCAAAAAGGGCACAGCTAGCAAGCTGGCTGCCCCCGTCGTAAAGCTCTCAGAGAGCTTTGCAATGGTATGCTGTGCACCGCGTAACTCCATACGGATCAAAAGTTTTGGGCACCGTTGTGACGGAGACCTGGTCACAAAACCTAAGCCCTCAGTTTGCAGGCCCAGCCTCTACGTGAAGAGAAGTTGTCTTGCCCAATGTTCCGTGGGATTCAGTAATAGAGATTTGGTGGATAAAGCACCTTGACAACACTAACCAGGGCAAAAAAAATTGAAAAGGGGGTACAACCCGAGGACTTCCCAAGGGGTCATCCATCCTAGTACTACTTTCGCCCAAGCACGCTAAACTTCGAAGTTCTGATGGGATCCGGCGCATTAGTGCTGGTATGATCGCACCCGTCATGTTGAGGGCACAATTCGTCTATGTGTTAACTGTTCATAGTCCCAGCCCAGAGAGATGACCCATTCAAAAGGCCCAATGGGCTTAACGACAAGCCATCCGGTTCAACAACGCAGCATCCTGGCAAGACGTGATATCGACATATTGTAGGGCCCTCTGATGTCCCGCGTGTCAGGTTGTCGTCCTTTTAACAGTTCACGACGTACGATCCGGGATAGAAAAACAGAGCAAAAATAGAAAAGTCGCTTGAAACTGATGAAAACATTCAATTTTGAGCTCCAAAAACGGGCACAGCGAGCAAGCTAGCTGCCCCCATCGTAGGGCTCTCAGAGAGCTTTGCAACGGTATGCTATACGCTGCGTAACTCCCTATGGATCAAAAGTTATAGGCACCGGAGTGACAGAGACCTGGTCACAAACCCTACGCCTTCGGTTTTTGGGCCCAGCCTCTACGTGAAGCGAAGTTGTCTTGCCCAATGTTCCGTGGGATTCAGTAATAGGGATTTGGTGGATAAAGTATCTTGGCAACCCTAACCAGGGCAAAAAAAATTGAAATGGGGGTGCAACACGAGGACTTCACAGGGGGTCACCCATCTTAGTACTACTCTCGTCCAAGCACGTTTAACTTCGGTGTTCTGATGAGATCCGGTGCATTAGTGCCGGTATGATTGCACCCGTCATGTTGAGGGCACAATTCCTATATGTGTTAACGGTTCACAATCCCAGCCTAGGAAGATGACCCATTCAAAAGGCCCAATGGGCTTAACGACAACCCATCCGCTTCAACAACGCAGCATCCTCGCAAGACGTGATATCGACACATTGTAGGCCCCTCTGATGTCCCGCGAGTCAGGTTGTCATCCTTTTGACTGTTCACAACGTACGATCCAGGACAGAAAAACAGAGCAAATGAAGAAAAGTGGCCTGAAACTGATGAAAACGTTCGATTTTTGGCTCCAAAAAGGGGCATAGAAAGCAAGCTGGCTGCCCCAGTCGTAGAGCTCTCAGAGAGCTTTGCAACGGTATGCTGTGCGCCTCGTAACTCCTTACGGATCAAAAGTTATGGGCATTGGAGCGACGGAGACCTGGTCACAAACCCTACGCCTTCGGTTTGCGGGCCTAGCTTCTACGTGAAGCGAAGTTGTCTTGCCCAATATTCCGTTGGATTCAGTAATAGAGATTTGGTGGATAAAGTATCTTGGCAACCCTAACCAGGTCAAAAAAAATTGAAAAGGGGGTGCAACACGAGGACTTCCCAGGGTGTCACGCATCCAAGTACTATTCTAGCCCAAGCATGCTTAACTTCGGAGTTATTATGGGATCCGGTGCATTAGTGCCGATATAATCGTACTCGTCATGTTGAGGGCGCAATTCCTATATGTGTTAACAGTTCACAGTCCCAGCCTAGAGAGATGGCCCATTCAAAAGTCCCAATGTGCTTAACGACAACCCATCCGCTTCAACAACGCATCATCCTCGCAAGACGTGATATCGACACCTTGTATAGCCCTCTGATGTCCCACGAGTCAAGTTGTCGTCCATTTAACAGTTCATGACGTACGATTCAGGACGGAAAAAGAGAGCAAAAGAAGAAAAGTGGCCTAAAACTGATGAAAACGTTCGATTTTTGGCTCAAAAAAAGGGCAAAGCGAGCAAGATGGCTGCCCCCGTCGTAGAGCTCTCGGAGAGCTTTGCAACGGTATGCTGTGCTCCGCGTAACATTTACGGATCAAAAGTTATGGGGCATCGGAGCGACGGAGACCTGGTCACAAACCCTACGCCATTGGTTTGTGGGCCCAGCCTCTACGTGAAGCGAAGTTGTCTTGCCCAATGTTCCGTGGGATTCTGTAATAGAGATTTGATGGATAAAGTATCTTGGCAACCCTAACTAGGGCTAAAAAAATTGAAAAGGGGGTGCAAGACGAGGAATTCCAAATGGGTCACCCATCCTAGTACAACTCTCGCCCAAGCCCGCTTAACTTCGGAGTTCAGATGGGATCTGGTGCATTAGTGCTGGTATGATCGCACCCATCATGTTGAGGGCACAATTCCTATATGTGTTAATGGTTCACAGTCCCAGCCTAAAGAGATGGCCCATTGAAAAGGCACAATGGGCTTAACGACAACCCATCGGCTTCAACAACGTAGCATCCTAGCACGACGTGATATCGACACTTTGTAGGGCCCTCTGATGTCCCGCGAGTCAGGTTGTCATCCTTTTAATAGTTCATGACGTATGATCCGGGATGGAAAAACAGAGCAAAAGAAGAAAAGTGGCCTGAAACAGATTAAAACGTTCAATTTTGGGCTCCAAAAACTGGCAGAGCGAGCAAGCTGGCTGCCCCCATCGTAGAACTGTCAGAGAGCTTTGCTACGGTATGCTATGCGCCGCGTAACTCCTTACGGATCAAAAGTTATAGGCACCGGAGCGACGGAGACCTGGTCACAAACCCTACACCCTCGGTTTGCTGGCGCAGCCTCTACGTGAAGTGAAGTTGTCTTGCCCAATGTTCCATGGGATTCAGTAATAGTGATTTGGTGGATAAAGTATCTTGGCAACCCTAACCAGGGCAAAAAAAAATGAAAAAGAGGTGCAACACGAGGACTTCCCAGGGGGTCACCCATCCTAGTACTACTCTCGCCCAAGCACGCTTAACTTTGTAGTTCTGATGGGATCCAGTGCATTAGTGCAAGTTTGATCGCACTCGTCATGTTGAGGGCACAATTCCTATATGTGTTAACAGTTCACACTCCCAACCTAGAGAGATGGCCCATTCAAAAGGCCCAATGGGCTTAACGACAACCCATCCGCTTCAACAACGCAGCATCCTCGAAAGACGTTATATCGACACATTGTAGGGCACTCTAATGTCTCACGAGTCAGGTTGTCATCCTTTTAACAGTTCACGAATTATGATCTGGGACAGAAAAACAGAGCAAAAGATGAAAAGTGGCCTGAAACTGATGAAAACATTCAATTTTGGGCTCCAAAAATGGGCACATCGAGCAAGCTAGCTACCCCCGTCGTAGAGCTCTTAGAGAGCTTTGCAACGATATGCTGTGCACCGCGTAGTTCCTTACGGATCAAAAGTTATGGGCACCGGTGCAACGGAGACCTAGTCACAAACCCTACGCCCTCGGTTTACGGGCCCAGCCTCTACGTGAAGCGAAGTTGTCTTGCCCAATCTTCCGTGTGATTCAGTAATAGAGATTTGGTGGATAAAATATCTTGGCAACCCTAACCAGGGCAAAAAAATTTGAAAAGGGGGTGCAAAACGAAGACTTCCCAGGGGGTTACCCATCCTATTACTTCTCTCGCCCAAGCACGCTTAACTTCGGAGTTTTGATGGGATCCGGTGCATTAGTGCTGATATGATCGCACCCGTCATGTTGAGGGCACAATTCCTTTATGTGTTAACTGTTCACGGTCCCAGCCTAGAGAGATGGCCCATTCAAAAGGCGCAATGGGCTTAACGACAACCCATCCGCTTCAACAACGCAACATGCTTGCACGACGTGATATCGGCATGATTTAGGGCCCTATAATGTCCCGCGAGTTAGGTTGTCGTCCTTTTAACAGTTCACGACGTACGATTTGGGACGAAAAAATAGAGCAAAAGTATAAAAGTGGCCTGAAATCGATGAAAACGTTCAATTTTGGGCTCCAAAAACGGGCACAACGAGCAAGCTGGTTGCCCCCGTCGTAGAGCTCTCAGAGAGCTTTGCAACGGTATGCTGTGTGCCGCGTAACAATTTCGGATCAAAAGTTGTAGGCACTGGAGCGACGGAGACCTGGTCATAAACCCTACGCCCTCGGTTTGGGGGCCCAACCTCTACGTGAAGCGAAGTTGTCTTGCCCAATGTTCCGTGGGATTCAGTAATAGAGATTTGGTGGATAAAGTATCTTGGCAACTCTAACCAGGGCAAAAAAAATTGAAACGGGGGTGCACCACGATGACTTCCAAGTGGGTCACCCATCCTAGTACTGTTCTCGCCCAAGCACTCTTAACTTCAGTGTTCAAATGGGATACGATGCATTAGTGCTGGTATGATCGCACCCGTCATGTTGAGGGCACAATTCCTATATGTGTTAACGGTTTAAAGTCCCAGCCTAGAGAGATGACCCATGCAAAAGGCCCAATGGGCTGAACGACAACCCATACGCTTCAACAACGCAGCATCCTCGCAAGATGTGATATCGACACGTTGTAGGGCCCTCTGATGTCCCCCGAGTCAGGTTGTCGTCCTTTTAACAGTTCACGACGTATGATCCGGGATGAAAAAATAGAACCAAAGAAGAAAAGTGCCCTCAAACTGATGAAAATGTTCAATTTTGGGCTTTAAAAACGGGCACAGCGAGCAAGCTGGCTGCGCCCGTCATAGAGCTCTCAGAGAGCTTTGCAACGATATGTTGTGCGCACCTTAACCCCTTATGGATCAAAAGTTATGGGCACCGGAGCAACGGAGACCTGGTCACAAACCCTACGCCCTAGGTTTGCGGGCCCAGCCTCTAGGTGAATCGAAGTTGTCTTGCCCAATGTTCCGTGGGATTCAGTAATAGAGATTTGGTGGATAAAGTATCTTGGCAATCCTAACCAGGGCAAAAAAAATTGAAAAGGGGGTGCAACATGAGGACTTCCTAGGGGGTTACCCATCCTAGTACTACTCTCGCCCAAACATGCTTAACTTCGGAGTTCTGATATGATCCGGTGCATTAGTGCTGGTATGATCGCACCCGTCATGTTGAGGGTACAATTCCTTTATGTATTAACTGTTCACAGTCCCAGCCTAGAGAGATGGCCTAATGAAAAGGCCCAATGGGCTTAACGACAACCCATTCGCTTCAACAACGCAGCATCCTCGCAAGACGTTATATCGACACGTTGTAGGGCCCTCTAATGCCCCGCAAGTTAGGTTGTCATCCTTTTAAATGTTCACGATGTATGATCCGGGACGGAAAAACAGAGCAAAAGAAGAAAAGTGTCCCGAAACAGATGAAAACGTTCACTTTTGGGCTCCAAAAAGGGCACAGCGAGCAAGTTCGCTACCCCTGTCGTAGATCTCGCCGAGAGCTTTGCAACGGTAAGCTGTGCGCCGCGTAACTCCTTACGGATCAAAAGTTATGGGTACTGGAGCGATGGAGACCTAGTCACAAACCCTACGCCCTCGGTTTGCGGACCCAACCTCTACATTAAGCGAAGTTGCCTTACCCAATGTTCCGTGGGATTCAGTAATAGAGATTTGGTGGATAAAGTTTCTTGGCAACCCTAACCAAGGCAAAAAAAATTGAAAAGGGGTGCAACACGAGGACTTTCCACGGGGCACCCATCCTAGTACTACTCTCGCCCAACCACGCTTAACTTCGGAGTTCTGATGGGATCCGGTGCATTAGTTCTGGTATGATCGCACCCGTCAAGTTGAGGGCACAATTCCTTTATGTATTAACTATTCACTGTCCCAGCCGAGAGAGATGGCCTATTGAAAAGGCCCAATGGGCTTAACGACAACCCATTCGCTTCAACAACGCAGCATCCTCGCAAGACATTATATCGACACGTTGTAGGGCCCTCTAATGCCCCGCAAGTTAGGTTGTCGTCCTTTTAAATGTTCATGACGTATGATCCGGGATGAAAAAACAGAGCAAAACAAGAAAAGTGGCCTGAAACTGATGAAAACGTTCAATTTTGGGCACCAAAAACGGGCACAGCGAGCAGGCTGGCTGCCCCGTCATAGAGTTCTTAGAGAGCTTTGCAACGGTATGCTGTGCGCTGCGTAACTCCTTACGGATCAAAAGTTATGGGCACTGGAGCGACGAAGACCTGGTCACAAACCCTACGCCCTCGGTTTGCGGACCCAACCTCTACGTTAAGCAAAGTTGTCTTGCCCAATGTTCCGTGGGATTCAGTAATAGAGATTTGGTGGATAAAGTATCTTGGCAACCCTAACTAGGGCAAAAAAAATTGAAAATGGGTGCAACACGAGGACTTTCCACGGGGCACCCATCCTAGTACTACTCTCGCCCAACCACGCTTAACTGCGGTGTTCTGATGGGATCCGGTGCATTAGTTCTGGTATGATCGCACCGGTCATGCTGAGGGCACAATTCCTTTATGTATTAACTGTTCACAGTCCCAGCCTAGAGAGATGGCCCATTCAGAAGGCCCAATGGGCTTAACAACAACCCATCCGCTTCTACAACGCAGCACCCTCGCAAGACGTTATATCGACACATTGTAGGGCCCTCTGATGCCCCGCGAGTTAGGTTGTCGTCCTTTTAAATGTTCACGACGTATGATCCGGGACGGAAAAATAGAGCAAAAGAAGAAAAAGTGGCCTGAAACTGATGAAAACGTTCAATTTTGGGCTCCAAAAACGGGCACAGCGAGCAGGCTGGCTGCCCCGTCATAGAGTTCTCAGAGAGCTTTGCAATGGTATGATGTACGCTGCGTGACTCCTTACGGATCAAAAGTTATGGGTACCGGAGCGACGGAGACCTGGTCACAAACCCTACACCCTCGGTTTGTGGGCCCAGCCTCTACGTGAAGTGAAGTTGTCTTGCCCAATGTTCCGTGGGATTCAGTAATCGAGATTTGGTGGATAAAGTATCCTGGAAACCCTAACCAGGGCCAAAAAAATTGAAAAGGGGGTGCAACACGAGGACTTCCCAGGGGCTCACCCATCAGAGTACTACTCTCGCCCAAGCATGCTTAACTTTGGAGTTCTGATAGGATCTCGCGCATTAGTGCTGGTATGATCGCACCCGTCATGTTGATGGCGCAATTCCTATATGTGTTAACGGTTCACAGTCCCAGCCTAGAGACATGGCCTATTCAAAAGGCCCAATGGGCTTAAGGACAGCCCATCCGCTTCAACAACGCAGCATCCTCGCAAGACGCGATATCAAAACGTTGTAGGGACCTCTGATGTCACGCGAGTCAGGTTGTCGTCCTTTTAACAGTTCACGGCGTATGATCCGGGACCGAAAAATAGAGCAAAAGAAGAAAAGTGGCTTGAAACTAATGAAAACGTTCGATTTTGGGCTCCAAAGACTGGCATAGGGAGCAAGCTGGCTGCCCCCATCGTATAGCTCTCAGAGAGCTTTGTGACGGTATGCTGTGCGCCGCGTAACTCCTTACGGATCAAAAGTTATGGACACCGGAGCGATGGAGACCTGGTCACAAACCATACGCCCTCGGTTTGCGGGCCCAGCCTCTACGTGAAGTGAAGTTGTCTTGCCCAATGTTCCGTGGGATTCAATAATAGAGATTTGGTGGATAAAGTATCTTGGCAACCCAAACTAGGGCAAAAAAAATTGAAAAGGGGCTGCAACACGAGGACTTCCCATGGGGTCACCCATCCTAGTACTATTCTCGCCCAAACACGCTTAACTTCGGTGTTCCGATATGATCCGGTGCATTAGTGCTGGTATGATCGCACCCGTCATGTTGAGGGCACAATTCCTTTACGTATTAACTGTTCACAGTCCCAGCCTAGAGAGATGGCCCGTTGAAAAGGCCCAATGGGCTTAACGACAACCCATCCGCTTCAACAACGCAGCATCCTCGCAAGACGTTATATCGACACATTGCAGGGCCCTCTGATGCCCCGCGAGTTAGGTTGTCGTCCTTTTAACTGTTCACGACGTATGATCCGGGACGGAAAAATAGAGCAAAAGAAGAAAAGTGGTCTGAAACTGATGAAAACGTTCAAATTTGGGCACCAAAAACGGGCACAGCGAGCAAGCTGGCTACCCCGTCGTAGAGTTCTCAGAGAGCTTTGCAACAGTATTCTGTGCGCCGCGTAACTCCTTACGCATCGAAAGTTATGGGCACCGGAGCGACGAAGACCTGGTCACAAACCCTACGCCCTCGGTTTGCGGACCCAACCTCTACGTTAAGCGAAGTTGTCTTGCCCAATGTTCCGTGGGATTCAGTAATAGAGATTTGGTGGATAAAGTATCATGGCAACCCTAACCAGGGCAAAAAAAATTGAAAAGGGGTGCAACACGGGGACTTTCCACGGGGCACCCATCCTAGTACTACTCTCGCCCAACCACGCTTAATTTCGGAGTTCTGATGGGATCCGGTGCATTAGTGCTGGTATGATCGCACCTGTCATGTTGAGGGCATAATTCCTATATGTGTTAACGGTTCACAATCCCAGCCTAGAGAAATGGCCCATTCAGAAGGCCCAATGGGCTTAACGACAACCCATCCGCTTCTACAACGCAGCATCCTCGCAAGACGCGATATCGACACATTGTAGGGCCCTCTGATGTTCGGCGAGCCAGGTTGTCATCTTTTTAACAGTTCACGACGTATGATCTGGGACGAAAAAATAGAGCAAAAGAAGAAAAGTGGCATGAAACTGATGAAAACGTTACATTTTGGTCTCAAAAAATGAACAAAGCGAGCCAGCTGGCTGCTCCCGTCGTAGAGCTCTCAAAGAGCTTTGCAACGGTATGATGTACGCCGCGTGACTCCTTACGGATCAAAAGTTATGGGCACCGAAGCGACAAAGACCTGGTCACAAACCCTACGCCCTCGGTTTGAGGGCCCAGCCTCTACGTGAAGTGAAGTTGTCTTGCCCAATGTTCCGTGGCATTCAGTAATAGAGATTTGGTGGTTAAAGTATCTTGACAACCCTAACCAGGGCAAAAAAAATTAAAAAGGGGGTGCAACACGAGGACTTCCCAGGGGGTCACCCGTCGTAGTACTACTCTCGCCCAAGCACGCTTAACTTCGGAGTTTAGATGGGATCCTGTGCATTATTGCTGGTATGATCGCACCCGTCACGTTGAGGGCACAATTCCTATATGTGTTAACGGTTCACAGTCCCAGCCTAGAGAGATGGCCCATTCAAAAGGCCCAATGGGCTTAACGACAACCCATCCGCATCTACAATGCAGCATCCTCGCAAGACGCGATATCGACACGTTGTAGGGCCCTCTGATGTCCCACGAGCCTAGTTGTCGTCCTTTTAACAGTTCACGACGTATGATCTGGGACGGAAAAATAGAGCAAAAGAAGAAAAGTGGCATGAAACTGATGAAAACGTTCGATTTTGGGCTCAAAAAGCGGGTACAGCGAGCGAGCTGGCTGCTCCCGTCGTAGAGCTCTTAAAGAGCTTTGCAATGGTATGATGTGCACCGCGTAACTCCTTACGGATCAAAAGTTATGGGCACCGGAGCGACGGAGACCTGGTCACAAACCCTACGCCCTGTGCTTGCGAGCCCAACCTCTACGTGAAGCGAAGTTCTCTTGCCCAATGTTCCGTGGGATTCAGTAATAGAGATTTGGCGGTTAAAGTATCTTGGAAACCCTAACCAGGGCAAAAAAAATTGAAAAGGGGGTGCAACACGAGGACTTCCCAGGGGGTCACCCATCCTAGCACTACTCTCGCCCAAGCACACTTAACTTCGGAGTTCTTATGGGATCCGGTGCATTAGTGCTGGTATGATCGCTCCCGTCATATTGAGGGCACGATTCCTATATGTGTTAACGGTTCACAATCCCAGCCTAGAGAGATGGCCCATTCAAAAGGCCCAATGGGCTTAAGGACAGCCCATCCGCTTCAACAACGCAGCATCCTCGCAAGACGCGATATCAAAATGTTGTAGGGACCTCTGATGTCACGCGAGTCAGGTTGTCGTCCTTTTAACAGTTCACGGCGTATGATCCGGGACCGAAAAATAGAGCAAAAGAAGAAAAGTGGCTTGAAACTAATGAAAACGTTCGATTTTGGGCTCCAAAGACTAGCATAGGGAGCAAGCTGGCTGCCCCCATCGTATAGCTCTCAGAGAGCTTTGCAACGGTATGTTGTACGCCGCGTAACTCCCTACGGATCAAAAGTTATGGACACCGAAGCGAGGGAGAGCTGGGCATAAACCCTACACCGTCGGTTTGGGGGCCCAGCCTCTATGAGAAGTGAAGTTGTCTTGCCCATTGTTCCGTGGGGTTCAATAATAGAGATTTGGTGGATAAAGTATCTTGGCAATCCTAACCGGGGCAAAAAAAATTGAAAAGGGGGTGCAACACGAGGACTTCCTAGGGGGTCACCCATCCTAGTACTACTCTTGCCCAAACACGCTTAACTTCGGAGTTCCGATATGATCCGGTGCATTAGTGCTGGTATGATCGCACCCGTCATGTTGAGGGCACAATTCCTTTACGTATTAACTGTTCACAGTCCCAGCCTAGAGAGATGGCCCGTTGAAAAGGCCCAATGGGCTTAACGACAACCCATCCGCTTCAACAACGCAGCATCCTCGCAAGACGTTATATCGACACATTGCAGGGCCCTCTGATGCCCCGCGAGTTAGGTTGTCGTCCTTTTAACTGTTCACGACGTATGATCCGGGACGGAAAAATAGAGCAAAAGAAGAAAAGTGGTCTGAAACTGATGAAAACGTTCAAATTTGGGCACCAAAAACGGGCACAGCGAGCAAGCTGGCTACCCCGTCGTAGAGTTCTCAGAGAGCTTTGCAACAGTATTCTGTGCGCCGCGTAACTCCTTACGCATCGAAAGTTATGGGCACCGGAGCGACGAAGACCTGGTCACAAACCCTACGCCCTCGGTTTGCGGACCCAACCTCTACGTTAAGCGAAGTTGTCTTGCCCAATGTTCCGTGGGATTCAGTAATAGAGATTTGGTGGATAAAGTATCATGGCAACCCTAACCAGGGCAAAAAAAATTGAAAAGGGGTGCAACACGGGGACTTTCCACGGGGCACCCATCCTAGTACTACTCTCGCCCAACCACGCTTAATTTCGGAGTTCTGATGGGATCCGGTGCGTTAGTGCTGGTATGATCGCACCTGTCATGTTGAGGGCATAATTCCTATATGTGTTAACGGTTCACAGTCCCAGCTTAGAGAAATGGCCCATTCAGAAGGCCCAATGGGCTTAACGACAACCCATCCGCTTCTACAACGCAGCATCCTCGCAAGACGCGATATCGACACATTGTAGGGCCCTCTGATGTTCGGCGAGCCAGGTTGTCATCTTTTTAACAGTTCACGACGTATGATCTGGGACGAAAAAATAGAGCAAAAGAAGAAAAGTGGCATGAAACTGATGAAAACGTTACATTTTGGTCTCAAAAAATGAACAAAGCGAGCCAGCTGGCTGCTCCCGTCGTAGAGCTCTCAAAGAGCTTTGCAACGGTATGATGTACGCCGCGTGACTCCTTACGGATCAAAAGTTATGGGCACCGAAGCGATAAAGACCTGGTCACAAACCCTACGCCCTCGGTTTGAGGGCCCAGCCTCTACGTGAAGTGAAGTTGTCTTGCCCAATGTTCCGTGGCATTCAGTAATAGAGATTTGGTGGTTAAAGTATCTTGACAACCCTAACCAGGGCAAAAAAAATTAAAAAGGGGGTGCAACACGAGGACTTCCCAGGGGGTCACCCGTCGTAGTACTACTCTCGCCCAAGCACGCTTAACTTCGGAGTTTAGATGGGATCCTGTGCATTATTGCTGGTATGATCGCACCCGTCACGTTGAGGGCACAATTCCTATATGTGTTAACGGTTCACAGTCCCAGCCTAGAGAGATGGCCCATTCAAAAGGCCCAATGGGCTTAACGACAACCCATCCGCATCTACAATGCAGCATCCTCGCAAGACGCGATATCGACACGTTGTAGGGCCCTCTGATGTCCCACGAGCCTAGTTGTCGTCCTTTTAACAGTTCACGACGTATGATCTGGGACGGAAAAATAGAGCAAAAGAAGAAAAGTGGCATGAAACTGATGAAAACGTTCGATTTTGGGCTCAAAAAGTGGGTACAGCGAGCGAGCTGGCTGCTCCCGTCGTAGAGCTCTTAAAGAGCTTTGCAATGGTATGATGTACGCCGCGTGACTCCCTACGGTTCAAAAGTTATGGGCACCGGAGCGACGGATACCTAGTCACAAACCCTACGCCCTCGGTTTGCGGGCCTGGCCTCTACGTGAAGCGAAGTTGTCTTGCCCAATGTTCCGTGTGATTCAATAATAGTGATTTGGTGGATAAAGTATCTTGGAAACCCTAACCAGGGAAAAAAAAATTGAAAAGGGGATGCAACACGAGGACTTCCCAAGGGGTCACCCATCCTAGTACTACTCTCGTCCAACCACGCTTAACTTTGGAGTTCTAATGGGATCCGGTGCATTAGTGCTGGTATGATCGCACCCGTCATGTTGATGGCGCAATTCCTATATGTGTTAACGGTTCACAGTCCCAGCCTAGAGACATGGCCCATTCAAAAGGCCCAATGGGCTTAACAACAGCCCATCCGCTTCAAAAACACAGCATCCTCGCAAGACGCGATATTGAAACGTTGTAGGGCCCTCTGATGTCACGCGAGTCAGGTTGTCGTCCTTTTAACAGTTCACGGCGTATGATCCGGGACTGATAAATAGAGCAAAAGAAGAAAAGTGGCGCGAAACTGATGAAAACGTTCAATTTTGGGCACCAAAAACGGGCACAGCGAGCAAGCTGGCTGCCCCATCGTAGAGTTCTCAAAGAGCTTGGCAACGGTATGCTGTGCGTCACGTAACTCCTTACGCATCGAAAGTTATGGGTACCAAAGCGACGAAAACCTGGTCACAAACCCTACGCCCTCGGTTTGCGGACCCAACCTCTACGTTAAGCGAAGTTGTCTTGCCCAATGTTCCGTGGGATTCAGCAATAGAGATTTGGTGGATAAAGTATCTTGGTAACCCTAACCAGGGCAAAAAAAATTGAAAAGGGGCGCAACACGAGGACTTTCCACGGGGCACCCATCTTAGTACTACTCTCGCCCAACCACGCTTAACTTCGGAGTTCTGATGGGATCCGATGCATTAGTGCTGGTATGTTCGCACCCGTCATGTTGAGGGCACAATTCCTATATGTGTTAACGGTTCACAGTCCCAGCCTAGAGAGATGGCCCATTCAGAAGGCCCAATGGGCTTAACGACAACGCATCCGCTTCTACAACACAGCATCCTCGCAAGACGCGATATCGACAAATTGTAGGGCCCTCTGATGTTCGGCGAGCCAGGTTGTCGTCTTTTTAATAGTTCACGACGTAAGATCTGGGACGGAAAAATAGAGCAAAAGAAGAAAAATGGCATGAAACTCATGAATACGTTACATTTTGGACTCAAAAAATGACCAAAGCGAGCCAGCTGGCTGCTCCCGTCGTAGAGCTCTCAGAGTGCTTTGCAACGGTATGATGTACGCCGCGTGACTCCTTACGGATCAAAAGTTATGGGCACCGGAGCGACAGAGACCTAGTCACAAACCCTACGCCCTCGGTTTGAGGGCCCTGCCTCTACGTGAAGCGAAGTTGTCTTGCCCAATGTTCCATGGGATTCAGTAATAGAGATTTGGTGGTTAAAGTATCTTGACAACCCTAACCAGGGCAAAAAGAATTAAAAAGCAGGTGCAACACGAGGACTTCCCAGGGGGTCACCCGTCGTAGTACTACTCTCGCCCAAGCACGCTTAACTTCGGAGTTCAGATTGGATCCGGTGCATTATTGTTGGTATCATCGCACCCGTCATGTTGAGGGCACAATTCCTATATGTGTTAACGGTTCACAGTCCCAGCCTAGAGAGATGGCCCATTCAAAAGGCCCAATGGGCTTAACGACAACCCATCCGCTTCTACAATGCAGCATCCTCGCAAGACGCGATAGCGACACGTTGTAGGGCCCTCTGATGTCCCACGAGCCTGGTTGTCGTCCTTTTAACAGTTCACGACGTATGATCTGGGAAGGAAAAATAGAGCAAAAGAAGAAAAATGGGATGAAACTGATGAAAACGTTTGATTTTGGGCTCAAAAAACTGGTACAGCGAGCGAGCTGGCTGCTCCTGTCGTAGAGCTCTTAGAGAGCTTTGCAATGGTATGATGTACGCCGCGTGACTCACTACGGATCAAAAGTTATGGGCACCGGAGCGACGGAGACTTGGTCACAAACCCTACGCCCTCGGTTTGCGGGCCCTGCCTCTACGTGAAGCGAAGTTGTCTTGCCCAATGTTCCGTGGGATTCAGTAATCCAGATTTGGTCGATAAAGTATCTTGGAAACCCTAACCAGGGCAAAAAAAATTGAAAAGGGGGTGCAACACGAGGACTTCCTAGGGCGTCACCCATCCTAGTACTACTCTCGTCCAAGCACGCTTAACTTCGGAGTTCTGATGGGATCCGGTGCATTAGTGCTAGTATGATCGCACCCGTCATGTTGAGGGCATAAATCCCTTATGTGTTTACTGTTCACAGTCACAGCCCAGAGAGATGGCCCATTCAAAAGGCCTAATGGGCTTAACGAAAACCCATCCGTTTCAACAACGCAGCATCCTTACAAGACATGATATCAATGCGTTGTAGGGCCTTTTGATGTCCCGCGAGTCTGGTTGTTGCCCTTTTTGAGGCTCACGACGTATGATCCTGGACGGAAAAATATCGCAAAAGAAGAAAAGTGGCCTAAAATTGATGAAAACGTTCAATTTTGGGCTCCTAAAATGGGCACAGCGAGCAGGCTGGCTGCCCCGTCGAAGAGTTCTCAGAGAGCTTTACAACGGTATGATGTACGCCGCGTGACTCCTTACGGATCAAAAGTTATGGGCACCAGAGCGACAGAGACCTGGTCACAAACCCTACGCCCTCGGTTTGAGGGCCCAGCCTCTACGTGAAGCGAAGTTGTCTTGCCCAATGTTCTGTGGGATTTAGTAATAGAGATTTGGTGGTTAAAGTATCTTGACAACCCTAACCAGGGCAAAAAAAATTAAAAAGGGGGTGCAACACGAGGACTTCCCAGGGGGTCACCCGTCCTAGTACTACTCTCGCCCAAGCACGCTTAACTTCGGAGTTTAGATGGGATACGGTGCATTATTGCTGGTATGATCGCACCCGTCATGTTGAGGGCACAATTCCTATATGTGTTAACGGTTCACAGTCCCACCCTAGAGAGATAGCCCATTCAAAAGGCCCAATGGGCTTAACGACAACCCATCCGCTTCTACAACGCAGCATCCTCGCAAGACGCGATATCGACACGTTGTACGGCCCTCTGATGTCCCGCGAGCCTTGTTGTCATCTTTTTAACAATTCACGACGTATGATCTAGGATGGAAAAACAGAGCAAAAGGAAAAAAGTGGCAAGAAACTGATGAAAACGTTCGATTTTGGGCTCAAAAAGTTGGCTGCTCCCGTCGTAGAGCTCTTAGAGAGCTTTGCAATGGTATGATGTACGCCGCGTGACTCCCTACGGATCAAAAGTTATGGGCACCGGAGCGACGGAGACCTGGTGACAAACCAAACGCCCTCGGTTTACGGGCCCAGCCTCTATGTGAAGCGAAGTTGACTTGCCCAATGTTTCGTGGGATTCAGTAATCGAGATTTGGTGGATAAAGTATCTTGGAAACCCTAACCAGGGCAAAAAAAATTTAAAAGGGGGTGCAACACGAGGACTTCCCAGGGGGTCACCCATCTTAGTACTACTCTCGCCCAACGACGCTTAACTTTGGATTTCTGATGGGATCCGGTGCATTAGTGCTGGTATGATCACACCCGTCATGTTGACGGCACAATTCCTATATGTGTTAACGATTCACAGTCCCAGCCTAGAGACATGGCCTATTCAAAAGGCCCAATGGGCTTAACGACAGCCCATCCGCTTCAACAACGCAGCATCCTCGCAAGACGCGATATCAAAATGTTGTAGGGCCCTATGATGTAACGCGAGTCAGGTTGTCGTCCTTTTAACAGTTCGCGACGTATGATCCGGGACAGAAAAACAGAGCGAAAGAAGAAAAGTGGCTTAAAACTGATGAAAACTTTCGATTTTGGGCTCCAAAGACTGGCACAGCGAGCAAGCTGGCTGCCCCCATCGTAGAGCTCTCAGAGAGCTTTGCAATGGTATGTTGTGCGCCGCGTAACTCCTTACGGATCAAAAGTTATGGGCACCGGAGTGACGGAGACCTGGTCACAAACCCTACGCCCTCGGTTTGCAGGCCCAGCCTCTACGTGAAATAAAGTTGTCTTGCCTAATGTTCCGTGGGATTCAGTAATAGAGATTTGGTGGATAAAGTATCTTGGCAATCCTAACCGGGGCAAAAAAAATTGAAAAGGGGGTGCAACACGAGGACTTCCAAGGGGGTCACCCATCCTAGTACTACTCTTGTCCAAACACGCTTAACTTCGGAGTTCCGATATGATCCGGTGCATTAGTGCTGGTATGATCGCACCCGTCATGTTGAGGGCACTATTCCTTTACGTATTAACTGTTCACAGTCCCAGCCTATAAAGATGGCCCATTGAAAAGGCCCAATGGACTTAACGACAACCCATCCGCTTCAACAACGCAGCATCCTCGCAGGACGTTATATCGACACGTTGTAGGGCCCTCTGATGTCCGGTGAGTTAGGTTATCGTCCTTTAAACCGTTCACGACGTATGATCCGGGACGGAAAAATAGAGCAAAAGAAAAAAAGTGGCCTGAAATTGATGAAAACGTTCGATTTTGGGCTCCAAAAACAGGCACAACGAGCAAGCTGGCTACCTTGTCGTAGAGTTCTCAGAGAGCTTTGCAACGGTATGCTGTGCGCCGCGTAACTCCTTACGCATCGAAAGTTATGGGTACCGGAGCGACGAAGACCTGGTCACAAACCCTACGCCCTCGGTTTGCGGAGCCAACCTCTACGTTAAGCGAAGTTGTCTTGCACAATGTTCCGTGGGATTCAGTAATAGAGATTTGGTGGATAAAGTATCTTGCCAACCCTAACCAGGGCAAAAAAATTTGAAAAGGGGTGCAACACGAGGACTTTCCACGGGGCACCCATCCTTGTACTACTCTCGACCAACCACGCTTAACTTCGGAGTTTTGATGGGATCCGGTGCATTAGTGCTGGTATGATCGCACCCGTCATGTTGAGGGCACAATTCCTATATGTGTTAACGGTTCACAGTCCCAGCCTAGAGAAATGGCCAATTCAAAAGGCCCAATGGGCTCAACGACAACCCATCCGCTTTAACAACGCAGCATCCTCGCAAGACTTGATATCGACACGTTGTAGGGCCCTCTGATGTTCGGCGAGCCAGGTTGTCGTCTTTTTAACAGTTCACGACGTATGATCTGGGACGGAAAAATAGAGCAAAAGAAGAAAAGTGGCATGAAACTGATGAATACGTTACATTTTGGGCTCAAAAAATGAGCAAAGCGAGCTAGCTGGCTGCTCCCGTCGTAGAGCTCTCAGAGAGCTTTGCAACGGTATGATGTACGCCGCGTAACTCCTTACCGATCAAAAGTTATGGGCACCGAAGCGACCGAGACCTGGTCACAAACCCTACGCCCTCGGTTTGCGGGCCCAGCCTCGACGTGAAGCGAAGTTGTCTTGCCCAATGTTCCGTGGGATTCAGTAATAGAGATTTGGTGGTTAAAGTATCTTGACAACCCTAACCAGGGCAAAAAAAATTAAAAATGGGGTACAACACGAGGACTTCCCAGCGGGTCACCCGTCGTAGTACTACTCTCGCCCAAGCACGCTTAACTTCGGAGTTCAGATGGGATCCGGTGCATTATTCCTGGTATGATCGCACCTGTCATGTTGAGGGCACAATTTTTATATGTGTTAACGGTTCACAGTCCCAGCCTAGAGAGATGGCCCATTCAAAAGGCCCAATGGGCTTAACGACAACCCATCCGCTTCTACCATGCAGCATCCTCGCAAGACGCGATATCAACACGTTGTAGGGCCCTCTGATGTCCCACGAGCCTGGTTGTCGTCCTTTTAACAGTTCACGACGTATGATCTGGGACGGAAAAATAGAGGAAAAGAAGAAAAGTGGGATGAAACTGATGAAAATGTTCAATTTTGGGCTCAAAAAACGGGTACAGCGAGCGAGCTGGCTGCTCCCGTCGTAGAGCTCTTAGAGAGCTTTGCAATGGTATGATGTACGCCGCGTGACTCCCTACGGATCAAAAGTTGTGGGCACCGGAGCGACGGAGTCCTGGTCACAAACCCTACGCCCTCGGTTTGCGGGCCCAGCCTCTACGTGAAGCGAAGTTGTCTTGCCCAATGTTCCGTGGGATTCAGTAATCGAGATTTGGTGGATAAAGTATCTTGAAAACCCTAACCAGGGCAAAAAAAAATTGAAAAGGGGGTGCAACACGAGGACTTCCCAGGGGCTCACCCATCCTAGTAATACTCTCGCCCAACCACGCTTAACTATGGAGTTCTGATGGGATCCAGTGCATTAGTGCTGGTATGATCGCACCCGTCATGTTGATGGCGCAATTCCTATATGTGTTAACGGTTCACAGTCCCAGCCTAGAGACATGCCCCATTCAAAAGGCCCAATGGGCTTAACGACAGCCCATCCGCTTCAACAACGCAGCATCCTCGCAAGACGTGATATCGAAACGTTGTAGGGCCCTCTGATGTCACACGAGTCAGGTTGTCGTCCTTTTAACAGTTCACGGCATATGATCCGGGACTGATAAATAGGGCAAAAGAGGAAAAGTGGCCTAAAACTGATGAAAACGTTCAATTTTGGACACCAAAAATGGGCACAACAAGCAAGCTGGCTGCCCCATCGTAGATTTCTCAGAGAGCTTTGCAACGGTATGTTGTGCGCCGCGTAACTCCTTATGCATCGAAAGTTATGGGCACCGGAGCGACGAAGACCTGGTCACAAACCCTACGCCCTCGGTTTCCGGACCCAACCTCTACGTTAAGCGAAGTTGTCTTTCCCAATGTTCCGTGGGATTTAGCAATAGAGATTTGGTGGATAAAGTATTTTGGTAACCCTAACCAGGGCAAAAAAATTTGAAAAGGGGGTGCAACACGAGGACTTTACAGAGGGTCACCCATCCTAGTACTACTCTCGCCCAACCACGCTTAACTTCGGAGTACTGGTGGGATCAGGTGCATTAGTGCTGGTATGATCGGACCCGTCATGTTGAGGGCACAATTCCTAAATGTGTTAACGGTTCACAGTCCCAGCCTAGAGAAATGGCCCTTTCAAAAGGCCCAATGGGCTTAACGACAACCCATCCGCTTCTACAACGCAGCATCCTCGCAAGACGCGATATCGACACATTGTAGGGCCCTCTGATGTTCGGCGAGCCAGGTTGTCGTCTTTTTAACAGTTCACGACGTATGATCTAGGACGGAAAAATAGAGCAAAAGAATACAAGTGGCATGAAACTGATGAATACGTTACATTTTGGGCTCAAAAAATGAGCAAAGCGAGCCAGCTGGCTGCTCCCATCGTAGAGCTCTCAGAGAGCTTTGCAACGGTATGATGTACGCCGCGTGACTCCTTACGGATCAAAAGTTATGGGAACCGGAGCGACAGAGACCTGGTCACAAACCTTACGCCCTCGGTTTGAGGGCCCAGCTTCTACGTGAAGCGAAGTTGTCTTGCCCAATGTTCCGTGCGATTCAGTAATAGAGATTTGGTGGTTAAAGTATCTTAACAACCCTAACCAGGGAAAAAAAAATAAAAAAGGGGGTGCAACACGAGGACTTCCCAGGGGGTCACCCGTCGTAGTACTACTCTCGCCGAAGCACGCTTAACTTCGGAGTTCAGATGGGATCCG
Source organism: Ehretia macrophylla (assembly GCA_037974665.1). NCBI lineage: Eukaryota > Viridiplantae > Streptophyta > Magnoliopsida > Boraginales > Ehretiaceae > Ehretia > Ehretia macrophylla. The sequence continues at coordinate 84,585,396 of CM075765.1, read as the reverse complement.
GTGCATTATTCCTGGTATGATCGCACCCGTCATGTTGAGGGCACAATTTTTATATGTGTTAACGGTTCACAGTCCCTGCTTAGAGAGATGGCCCATTCAAAAGGCCCAATGGGCTTAACGACAACCCATCCGCTTCTACCATGCAGCATCCTCGCAAGACGCGATATCAACACGTTGTAGGGTCCTCTGATGTCCCACGAGTCTGGTCTGTCGTCCTTTTAACAGTTCACGACGTATGATCTGGGACGAAAAAATAGAGCAAAAGAAGAAAAGTGGGATGAAACTGACGAAAACGTTCAATTATTGGCTCAAAAAATGGGTACAGCGAGCGAGCTAGCTGCCCCCGTCATAGAGCTCTTAGAGAGCTTTGCAATGGTATGATGTACGCCGCGTAACTCCTTACGGATCAAAAGTTATGGGCACCGGAGCGACGGAGTCCTGGTCACAAACCCTACGCCCTCGGTTTGCGGGCCTAGCCTCTACGTGAAGCGAAGTTGTGTTGCCCAATATTCCGTGGGATTCAGTAATCGAGATTTGGTGGATAAAGTATCTTGGCAACCCTAACCAGTGCAAAAAATATTGAAAAGGGGCTGCAACACGAGGACTTCCCAGGGGCTCACCCATCCTAGTACTACTCTCGCCCAACCACGCTTAACTTTGGAGTTCTGATGGCATCCGGTGCATTAGTGCTGGTATGATCGCACCCGTCATGTTGATGGCGCAATTCCTATATGTGTTAACGGTTCACAGTCCCAGCCTAGAGACATGGCCCATTCAAAAGGCCCAATGGGCTTAACGACAGCCCATCCGCTTCAACAACGCAGCATCCTCGCAAGACGAGATATCGAAACATTGTAGGGCCCTCTGATGTCACGCGAGTCAGGTTGTCGTCCTTTTAACAGTTCACGGCGTATGATCTGGGACTGATAAATAGGACAAAAGAAGAAAAGTGGCCTAAAACTGATGAAAACGTTCAATTTTGGGCACCAAAAATGGGAACAGCGAGCAAGCTGGCTGCCCCATCGTAGAGTTCTCAGAGAGCTTTGCAACGGTATGCTGTGCGCCGCGTAACTCCTTATGCATCGAAAGTTATGGGCACCGGAGCGACGAAGACCTGGTCACAAACCCTACGCCCTCGGTTTCCGGACCCAACCTCTACGTTAAGCGAAGTTGTCTTGCCCAATGTTCCGTGGGATTCAGCAATAGAGATTTGGTGGATAAAGTATTTTGGTAACCCTAACCAGGGAAAAAAAAATTGAAAAGGAGTGCAACACGAGGACTTTCCACGGGGCACCCATCCTAGTACTACTCTCGCCCAACCATGCTTAACTTTGGAGTTCTGATGGGATCCGGTGCATTAGTGCTGGTATGATCGCACCCGTCATGTTGAGGGCACAATTCCTATATGTGTTAAAGGTTCACAGTCCCAGCCTAGAAAGATGGCCCATTCAGAAGGCCCAATGGGCTTAACGACAACCCATCCGCTTCTACAACGCAGCATCCTCGCAAGACGCGATATCGACATATTGTAGGGCCCTCTGATGTTCGGCGAGCCAGGTTGTCATCTTTTTAACAGTTCACGACGTATGATCTGGGACGGAAAAATAGAGCAAAAGCAAAAAAGTGGCATGAAACTGATGAATACGTTACATTTTGGGCTCAAAAAATGAGCAAAGCGAGCCAGCTGGCTGCTCCCGTCGTAGAGCTCTCAGAGAGCTTTGCAACGGTATGATGTACGCCGCGTGACTCCTTACGGATCAAAAGTTATGGGCACCAGAGCGACAGAGACCTGGTCACAAACCCTACGCCCTCGGTTTGAGGGCCCAGCCTCTACGTGAAGCGAAGTTGTCTTGCCCAATGTTCCGTGGGATTCAGTAATAGAGATTTGGTGGTTAAAGTATCTTGACAACCCTAACCAGGGCAAAAAAAATTAAAAAGGGAGTGCAACACGAGGACTTCCCAGGGGGTCACCCGTCGTAGTACTACTCTCGCCCAAACACGCTTAACTTCGGAGTTCAGATGGGATCCGGTGCATTATTGCTGGTATGATCGCACCCGTCATGGTGACGGCACAATTCCTATTTGTGATAACGGTTCACAGTCCTAGCCTAGAGAGATGACCCATGCAAAAGGCCCAATGGGCTGAACGACAACCCATACGCTTCAACAACGCAGCATCCTCGCAAGACGCGATAGCGACACGTTGTAGGGCCCTCTGATGTCCCACGAGCCTGGTTGTCGTCCTTTTAACAGTTCATGAAGAATGATCTGGGATGGAAAAATAGAGCAAAAGAAGAAAAGTGGGATGAAACTGATGAAAACGTTCGATTTTGTGCTCAAAAAACGGGTACAGCGAGCGAGCTGGCTGCTCCCGTCGTAGAGCTCTTAGAGAGATTTGCAATGGTATGATGTACGCCGCGTGACTCCCTACAGATCAAAAGTTATGGGCACCGGAGCGACGGAGACCTGGTCACAAACCCTACGCCCTCGGTTTGCGGGCCCTGCCTCTACGTGTAGCGAAGTTGTCTTGCCCAATGTTTCGTGGGATTCAGTAATCAAGATTTGGTGGATAAAGTATCTTGGAAACCCTAACCAGGGCAAAAAAAATTGAAAAGTGGGTGCAACACGAGGACTTCCCAGGCGCTCACCCATCCTAGTACTACTCTAGCCTAACCACGCTTAACTTTGGAGTTCTGATGGGATCCGGTGCATTAGTGCTGGTATGATCGCACTCGTCATGTTGAGGGCGCAATTCCTATATGTGTTAACGGTTCACAGTCCCAGCCTAGAGACATGGCCCATTCAAAAGTCCTAATGGGCTTAACGACAGCCCATCCGCTTCAACAACGCAGCATCCTCGCAAGACGCGATATCGAAACGTTGTAGGGCCCTCTGATGTCACGCGAGTCCGTTTGTCGTCCTTTTAACAGTTCACGACGTACGATCCGGGATGAAAAGATAGAGCAAAAGAAGAAAAGTGGCCTGAAACTGATGAAAACATTCGATTTTGGGCTGCAAAAACGGGCACAGCGAGCAAGCTGGCTACCCCCATCGTAGAGCTCTCAGAGAGGTTTACAACGGTAAGCTGTGCGCCGCGTAACTCCTTACGGATCAAAAGTTATGGGCACCGGAGTGACGGAGACCTGGTTACAGACCCTACGCCCTCGGTTTGCGAGCCCAGCCTCTACGTGAAGTGAAGTTGTCTTGCCCAATGTTCCATGGGATTCAGTAATAGAGATTTGGTGGATAAAGTATCTTGGCAACCCTAACCAGGGAAAAAAAAAATTGAAAAGGGCGTGCAACACGAGAACTTCCCAGGGGGTCACCCATCCGAGTACTAGTCTCGCCCAAGCACGCTTAACTTTGAAGTTCTGATGGGATCCGGTGCATTAGTACTGGTATGATCGCACCTGTCATGTTAAGGGCACAATTCCTTTATGTTAATTGTTCACAGTCACAGCCCAGATAGATGGCCCATTCAAAAGGCCCAATGGGCTTAACGACAACCCATCCGCTTCAACAACGCAGCATCCTGGCAAGACGTGATATCGACACGTTGAAGGGCCTTCTGCTGTCCCGCGATTCAGGTCGTTCTCCTTTTAACAGTTCACGACGTACGATCTGGAACGGAAAAACAAAGTAAAAGAAAAAAAGTGGCCTAAAACTAATGAAAATGTTCGATTTTGGGCTCCAAAAATGGGCAAAGCGAGCAAGCTTGTTGTTCCTATGGTAGAGCTCTCAGAGAGCTTTGCAACGGTATTCCGTACGCTGCGTAAATCCCTACGGATCAAAAGTTATGGTCACAAACCCTACGCCCTCGGTTTGCGGGCCCAGCCTCTACGTGAAGTGAAGTTGTCTTGCCCAGTGTTCCGTGGGATTCAATAATAGAGATTTGGTGGATGAAGTATCTTGGCAACCCTAACCAGGGGAAAAAATATTGAAAAGGGGGTGCAACACGAGAACTTCCCAGGGGGTCACCCATCCTAGTACTACTCTCTCCCAAACACACTTAACTTCGGAGTTCTGATGGGATCCGGTGCATTAGTGCTGGTATGATTGCACCAGTCATGTTGAGGGAACAATTCCTATATGTGTTAACGGTTCACAGTGCCAGCCTAGGGAGATGGCCAATTCAAATGGCCCAATTGGCTTAACAACAACCCATCCACTTCAACAACGTAGCATCCTCGCAAGACGTGATATCGACACGTTGTAGGGCCCTCTGATGTCCCGCAAGTCAGGTTGTCGTCCATTATAACAGTTCACGACGTACGATCCGGGATGGAAAAACATAGCAAAACAAGAAAAGTGGCATGAAACTGATGGAAATGTTCAATTTTGGGCTCCATAAATGGGCACAGCGAGCAAGCTAGTTGCCCCCGTCGTAGAGCTCTCAGGGAGATTTGCAACGGTATGCTGTGCGTCGCGTAACTCCTTACGGATCAAAAGTTACGGGCACCGGAGCGACGGAGACCTAGTCACAAACCCTACACCCACGGTTTGCTAGTCCTGCCTTTACGTGAAGTGAAGTTGTCTTGCCCAATGTTCCGTGGGATTCAGTAATAGAGATTTGGTGGATAAAGTATCTTGGCAACCCTATCCAGGGCAAAAAAAATTGAAAAGCGGTTACAACACGAGGACTTCCCAGGGGGTCACCTATCCTAGTACTACTCTCACCCAAGCACACTTAACTTCGGAGTTCTGATGGGATCCTGTGCATTAGTGCTGGTATGATCGCACCTGTCATGTTAAGGCACAATTCCTTTATGTGTTAATGGTTCACGGTCCCAGCCTAGAGAGATGGCCCATTCAAATGGCCCAATGGCCTTAACGACATCACATCCGCTTCAACAACGCAGCATCCTCACAAGACGTGATATCGACACATTGTAGGGCCGTCTATTGTCCCGCGAGTCAGGTTGTCATCCTTTTAACAGTTCATGACGTACGATCCAGGACGAAAAAACAGAGCAAAAGTAGAAAAGTGGCCTGAAACTGATGAAAACGTTCAATTTTGGGCTCAAAAAATGGGCACAGTGAGCAAGCTAGGTGTCCCGGTCGTAGAGCTCTCAGAGATCTTTGCATCGGTATGTTGTGCGCCGCGTAACTCCTTACGGATCAAAAGTTATAGGCATCGTAGCGACGGAGGCCTGGTCACAAACCCTACGCCCTCGGTTTGCGGGCCCAGCCTCTACGTGAAGTGAAGTTGTCTTGCCCAATTTTTTGTGGGATTCAGTAATAGAGATTTGGTGGATAAAGTATCTTGGCAACCCTAACCAGGGCAAAAAAAAATGGAAAGGTGGTGCAACACGAGGACTTCCCAGGGGGTCACCCGTCCTAGTACTACTCTTGCCCAAGCAAGCTTAACTTCGGAGTTCTGTTGGGATCCGGTGCATTAGTGCATGTATGATCGCACCCGTCATGTTGAGGGTACAATTCCTATATGTGTTAACGGTTTACAGTCCCAGCCTATAGAGATGGCCCATTGAAAAGGCCCAATGGGCTTAACGACAACCCATCCGCTTCAACAACGCAGCATCTTCGCAAGATGTGATATCGACACGTTGTAGGGCCCTCTGATATCCCGCGAGTCAGGTTGTCGACCTTTTGACAGTTCACGACTTATGATCCGGGATGAAAAAACAGAGCAAAAGACGAAAAGTAGCATGGAAACGTTCGATTTTGGGCTCCAAAAATGGGCACAGCGAGCAAGCTGGCTGCCCCTGTCGTAGAGCTCTCAGAGAGCTTTGCAACGGTATGCTGTGCGCCGAGTAACACCCTACGAATCAAAAGTTATGGGCACCGTAGCGACGGAGGCCTGGTCACAAACCCTACGCCCTCGGTTTGCGGGCCCAGCCTCTACGTGAAGCGAAGTTGTCTTGCCCAATTTTTTGTGGGATTCAGTAATAGAGATTTGGTGGATAAAGTATCTTGGCAACCCTAACCAGGGCAAAAAAAATTGGAAATGTGGTGCAACATGAGGACTTCCCAAGGGGTCACCCATCCATGTACTACTCTCGTCTAAGCACGCTTAACTTCAGAGTTTTGATGGGATCCGGTGCATTAGTGCTAGTATGATCGCACCTGTCATGTGAGGGCACAAATCCTTTATGTGTTTACGGTTCACAGTCCCAGCCGCGAGAGATGGCCTATTTAAAAGGCCGAATGGGCTTAACGACAACCCATCCGCTTCACCAACGCAGCATCCTCGCAAGACGTGATATCGACACATTGTAGGGCCCACTGATGTCCCGTGAGTCAGGTTGTCATCCTTTTAACAGCTCACAATATACGATCCGGGACAAAAAAACAGAGCAAAAGAAGAAAAGTGGGATGAAACTAATGAAAACTTTCAATTTTGGGCTCCATAAACGGGTACAACGAGCAAGCTGGCTGCCCCCGTCGTAGAGCTCTCAGATAGCTTTGCAACGGTATGCTGTGCGCCGCATACCAATTATGGATAAAAAGTTATGGGCATCGAAGCGACGGAGACCTGGTCACAAACACTACGCCCTCGGTTTGCGGGCCCAGCCTCTACGTGAAGTGAAGCTGTCTTGCCCAATTTTCTGTGGGATTCAGTAATAGAGATTTGGTGGATAAAGTATCTTGGCAACCCTAAGCAGGACAAAAAAAATTGAAAAGGGGGTACAACACGAAGACTTCCCTGGGGGTCACCCATCCTAGTACTACTCTCGCCCAAGCACGCTTAATTCGGAATTCTGATGGGATCTGGTGCATTAGTGCTGGTATGATCGCACCCGTCATGTTGAGGGCACAATTCCTATATGTGTTAAAGGTTCAGAGTCCCAGACTAGAGAGATGGCCCATTCAAAAGGCCCAATGGGCTTAACGACGTATGATCCGGGAGGGAAAAACAACGCAAAAGAAGAAAAGGGACAAGAAACTGATGAAAAGATTCAAATTTGGGCTCCAAAAATTGGCACAGTGAGCAAGCTGGCTGCTCCCATCGTAGAGCTCTCAGAGAGCTTTACAACGGTATGCTGTACGCCGCGTAACTCCCTACAGATCAAAAGTTAAGGGCACCGGAGCGACAAAGACCTGGTCACAAACCCTACGCCCTCGGTTTGCGGGGCTAGCCTCTACGTGAAGCGAAGTTGTCTTGCCCAATGTTCCGTGGGATTCGGTAATAGAGATTTGGTGGATAAAGTATCTTGACAACCCTAACCAGGGCAAAAAAAATTGAAAAGGGGGTGCAACACGAGGACTTCCTAGGGGGTCACCCATCCTAGTACTACTCTCGCCCAAGCACACTTAACTTCGGAGTTCTGATGGGATCCGGTGCATTAGTGCTGGTATGAGCGCACCCGTCATGTTGAGGGCACAATTCCTATATGTGTTAACGGTTCACAGTGCCAGCCTAGAGAGATGGCCCATTCAAAAGGCCCAATGGGCTTAACGAAAACTCATCCGCTTCAACAACGCAGCATCCTCACAAGACGTGATATCGACATGTTCGAGGGCCCTCTGATGTCCAGTGAGTCAGGTTGTCGTCCTTCTAACAGCTCACGACATACGATCCGGGACAGAAAAATTGAGCAAATGAACAAAAGTGGCCTGAAACTGATAAAAATGTTTGATATTGGGCTCCAAAACTGGGCACACCACGCACGCTACCTCCCCCCGTCGTAGAGCCCTCAAAGAGCTTTGCACCGGTATGCTGTGCGCTGCGTAACTCCTTACGGATAAGAAGTTAAGGGCACTGGATTGACGGAGACTTGGTCACAAACCCTACGCCCTCGGTTTGCGGGCCCAGGCACTACGTGAAGCGAAGTTGGCTTGCACAATGTTCCCTGGGATTCAGTAATAGAGATTTGGTGGATAAAGTATCTTGGCAACCCTAACTGGGGCAAAAAAAATTGAAAAGGGGGTGCAACACGAGGACTTCCCGGGGGGTCATCCATCCTAGTACTACTCTCGCACAACCACGGTTAACTTCGGAGTTTTGATGGGATCCGGTGCATTAGTGCTTGTATGTTCGCACCCGTCATGTTGACGGAACAATTCCTATATGTGTTAATGGTTCAGAGACCCAGCCTAGAGAGATGGCCCCTTTAAAAGGCCAAGTGGGGTTAACAACAACCCATCCACTTCAACAACGCAGCATCCTCACAAGATGTGATATCGACACGTTGTAGGGCCCTCTGATGTCCCACGAGTCAGGTTGTCATCCTTTTAACAGTTCACAACGTTTGATCCGGGACGGAAAAACCGAGCAAAAGAAGAAAAGTGGCTTGAAACCGATGAAAACATTCAATTTTGGGATCCAAAAAGGGCACAGCGAGCAAGCTGGCTGCCCCTCTTGTAGAGCTCTTAGAGAGCTTTGCAACGACATGCTGTATGCCGCGTTACTCCCTACGGATCAAAAGTTATGGGCACCGGAGCGACGGAGACCTGGTTAGAAACCCTACGCCCTCGGTTTGCGGGCCCAGCCTCTACTTGAAGCGAAGTTGTCTTGCCCAATGTTCCGTGGGATTCAGTAATAGAGATTTCGTGGATAAAGTATCTTGACAACCCTAACCATGGCAAAAAAATTTGAAAAGGCGGTGCAACACGAGGACTTCCTAGGGGGTCACCCATCCTAGTACTCTTCTCGCCCAAGAACACTTAACTTTGGAGTTCTGATGGGATCCGGTGCATTAATGATGGTACGATCGCATCCGTCATGCTAAGGGCACAATTCCTATATGTGTTAACGGTTCACAGTCCCAGCCTAGAGAGATGGCCCATTCAAAAGGCCCAATGGGCTTAACGACAACCCATCCGCTTCAATAACGCAGCCTCCTCATAAGACGCGATATCGACATGTTGTAGGGCCCTCTAATGTCCCGCGAGTCAGGTTGTCGTCTTTTTAACAGTTCACAACGCATGATCCGAGATGGAAAAACAGAGCTAAATAAGTAAAGTGTCCCGAAACTGATGAAAACGTTCGATTTTGGACTGCAAAAAGGGCCACAGCGATCAAGCTGGCTAACCCCGTCGTAGAGCTCTTGGAGAGCTTTGCAACGGTATGTTGTGCGCCGCGTAGCTTCTTGCGGATCAAAAGTTATGGGCACCGGAGCGACGGAGACATGGTCACAAACCCTACGCCCTTGGTTTGCTGGCCCAGCCTCTCCGTGAAACGAAGTTGTCTTGCCCAATGTTCCGTGGTATTCAGTAATAGAGATTTGGTGGATAAAGTATCTTGGCAATCCTAACCAAGGCAAAAAAAATTGAAAAGGGGGTGCAATACGAGGACTTCACAGGGGGTCACCCATCCTAGTACTACTCTCGCCCAAGCACGGTTAACTTCGGAGTTCTGATGGGATCCGGTGCATTAGTGCTGATATGATCGGACCTGTCATGTTGAGGGAGCAATTCCTATATGTGTTAACGGTTCACAGTCCCAGCCTAGAGAGATGGCCCATTCATAAGGCCCAATGGGCTTAACGATAACCCATCCGTTTCAACAACCTAGCATCCTCGCAAGACGTTATATCGACACGTTGTAGGGCCCTCTAATGTCCCGCGAATCAGGTTGTCATCCTTTTAACAGTTCATGAAGTATGATCCGGGCGAAAAAACAGAGCAAAAGAAGAAAAGTGGCCTGAAACTGATGAAAACATTCGATTTTAGGCTCCAAAAAAGGGCACAGCGAGCAAGCTAGCTGCCCCCGTCGTAATGCTCTCATAGAGCTTTGCAACGGTATGCTGTGCACCGCGTAACTCCTTACGGATCAAAAGTTATAGGCACCGGAGCGACGGAGACCTGGTCATAAGCACTACGCCCTCGGTTTGCTGGCCCATCCTTTAGGTGAAACGAAGTTGTCTTGCCCAATGTTCCGTGGTATTCAGTAATATAGATTTGGTGGATAAAGTATTTTGGCAACACTAACCAGGGAAAAAAAATTGAAAATGGGGTGCAACACAAGGACTTCCCAGGGGGTCACCCATCCTAGTACTACTCCTACCCAATCACGCTTAACTTCGGAGTTCTGATGGGATCCGATGCATTAGTGCTGATATGATCGCACCCATCATGTTGAGGGCGCGATTTCTATATGTGTTAACGGTTCACAGTCCCAGCCTAGAGAGATGGCCCATTCAAAAGGCCCAATGGGCTTAACGACAACCCATTCGCTTCAACAACGCAGCATCCTTGCAAGACATGATATCGACACCTTGTAGGGTCCTCTGATGTCCAGCGAGTCAGGTTGTCATCCTATTAACTGTTCACGACGTATGATCCGAGGCCCAAAAATAGAGCAAAAGAAGAAAAGTGGCCTAAAACTGATGAAAACGATCGATTTTGGGCTCCAAAAAGGGCATAGCGAGCAACCTGGCTGCCCCTGTCGTAGAGCTCTCTGAGAGCTTTGCAACTGTATGCTGTTCGCCGCATAACTCCTTACGAACCAAAAGTTATGGGCACCGGAGCGATGGAAACCTAGTCACAAACCCTACGCCCTCGGTTTGCGGGCCAAGCCTCTAAGCGAAGCGAAGTTGTCTTGCCCAATGTTCCGTGGGATTCAGTAATAGAGATTTGGTGGATAAAGTATTTTGGCAACCCTAACCAGGGCAAACAAAATTTAAAAGGGGGTGCAACATGAGGACTTCCCAGGGGGTCACCCATCCAAGTACTACTTTCGCCCAAGCACGTTTAACTTCAGAGTTCTGATGGGATCCGGTGCATTTGTGCTAGTATGATCGCACCCGTCATCTTGAGGGCACAATTCCTATATGTGTTAACGGTTCACAGTCGCAGCCAAGAGAGATGGCCCATTCAAAAGGCCCAATGGACTTAACGACAACCCATCCGCTTCAACAACGAAGCATCCTCGCAAGACGTGATATCGACACGTTGTAGGGCCCTCTGATGTCCCACGAGTCATGTTGTCGTACTTTTAACAGTTCACGACTTACGATATGGGACAGAAAAATCGAGCAAAAGAATAAAAACGTCCTAAAACTGATGAAAACGTTCGATTTTGGGCTCCAAAAATGGGCACAACAAGCAAGCTGGATGCCCCCGTCGTAGAGCTCACAGAAAGCTTTGAAACGATATGCTGTGCGCCGCGTAACTCCTTACGAATCAAATGTTATGGGCACCGGAGCAACGGAGACCTGGTCACAAACCCTACGCCCTCGGTTTGCTGGCCGAGTCTCTACGTGAAACGAAGTAGTCTTGCCCAATGTTCCGTGGGATTCAGTAATAGAGATTTGGTGGATAAAGTATCTTGGCAACCCTAACCAGGCCAAAAAAATTTGAAAAGGGGGTGCAACACGAGGACTTCCCAGGGGGTCACCCATCCGAGTACTACTCACGCCCAAGCACGCTTAACTTCGGAGTTCTGATGGGATCCGGTGCATTAGTACTGGTATGATGGCACCCATCATGTTGAGGGCACAATTCCTATATGTGTTAACGATTCACAGTCCCAGCCTAGAGAGAAGGCCCATTCAAAAGACCCAATGGGCTTAACGACAACCCATCCGCTTTAACAACGCAGCATCCTCACCAGACGTGATATCGACACGTTGTAGGGCCCTCTAATGTCACGCGAGTCAGGTTGTCGTCCTTTTGACAGTTCACGACGTACGATCCGGGACGAAAAAACAGAGCAAAAGAAGAAAAGTTGCCTAAAATTGATGAAAACGTTCGATTTTGGGCTCCAAAAATGGGCAAAACGAGCAATCTGGCTGCCCCCATCGTAGATCTCTCAGAAAGATTTGCAGCGGTATGTTGTGCGCTGCGTAACTCCTTACGGATAAAAAATTATGGGCACTGGAGCGACCGAGGCCTAGTCACAAACCCTACGCCCTCGGTTTGCGGGCCCAGCCTCTACGTGAAGCGAAGTTGTCTTGCCCAATGTTCCGTTGGATTCAGTAATATAGATTTGGTTGATAAAGTATCTTGGCAACCCTAACCAGGGCAAAAAAAATTGAAAAGGGGATGCAACACGAGGACTTCCCAGGGTGTCACCCATCCTAGTACTACTCTTGGCCAAGCACGCTTAAATACGGAGTTCTGATGGGATCTGGTGCATTAGTGCTGGTATGATCGCACCCGTAATGTTCTGTGCACAATTCTTATATGTGTTAATGGTTCACAGTCCCAGCCTAGAGAGATGGCACATTCAAAAGGCCCAATGGGCTTAACAACAACCCATCCGCTTCAACAACGCCGCATCCTCACAAGACGTAATATCGACACGTTGTAGGGCCCTCTGATGTCCAGCGAGTCAGGTTGTCATCCTTTTAACAGTTCACGACTTATGATCTGGGATGGAAAAATAGAGCAAAAGAAGAAAAGTGGCCTGAAACTGATGAAAACGTTCGATTTTGGGCTCCAAAAATGGGCACAGCAGCAAGCTGGCTGCCCCCATCGTAGAGCTCTCAGAAAGCTTTGCAATGGTATGCTGTGCGCTGCGTAACTCCTTACGGATCAAAAGTTATGGGCACAAGAGCGACGGAGACCTAGTCACAAACCTTACGCCCTCGGTTTGGGGGCCCATCCTCTACGTGAATCGAAGTTGTCTTGCCCAATGTTCATTGGGATTTAGACATAGAGATTTGGTGGATAAAGTATCTTGGCAACCCTAACCGGGGCAAAAAAATATTGAAAAGGGGGTGCAACACGAGGACTTCCCAGGGGGTCACCCATCCTAGTACTACTCTCGCCCAAGCACGCTTAACTTCGGAGTTCTGATGGATCCGGTACATTAGTGCTGGTATGATCGTGCCCGTCATGTTGAGGGCACAATTACTATTTGTGTTAACGGTTCACAGTCCCAGCCTAGAGAGATGGCCCATTCAAAAGGCCCAATGGGCTTAACGACAACCCATCCGCTTCAACAACGCAGTATCCTCACAAGAAGTGATATCGACACGTTGTAGGGCCGTCTCATGTCCAGCGAGTCAGGTTGTCGTCCTTTTAACGGCTCACGACGTACGATCCAGGACGAAATAATAGTGCAAAAGAAGAAAAGTAGCTTGGAACTGATGAAAATGTTCGATTTTGGGCACCAAAAATAGGCAAAGCAAGCAAGCTGGCTGCCCCTGTCGTAGAGCTCTCAGAGAGCTTTGAAACGGTATGCTGTGCGCCGCGTAACTTCTTACGGATCAAAAGTTATGGGCACCGGGGCGACGGAGACCTGGTCACAAACCCTACGCTCTCAGTTTGCTGGCCCCGCCTTTACGTGAAACGAAGTTGTCTTGCCCAATGTTTCGTGGTATTCAATAATATAGATTTGGTGGATAAAGTATCTTGGCAACCCTAACCAAGGCAAAAAAAATTGAAAAGGGGGTGCAACACGAGGACGTCCCAGGGGGTCACCCATCCTAGTACTACTCCCGCCCAAGCACGCTTAACTTCGGAGTTTTGACGGGATCCGGTGCATTAGTGCTGATATGATCGCACCCGTCATGTTGAGGTCGCGATTCCTATATCTGTTAATGGTTCACAGTCACAGCCTAGAGAGATGGCCCATTCAAAAGGCCCAATGGGCTTAACGATAACCCATCCACTTCAACAACGCAGCATCCTCGCAAGTCGTGATATCGACACGTTGGAGGGCCCTCTGATGTCCCGTGATTCAGGTTGTCGTCCTTTTAACTGTTCATGACGTACGATCCGGGACGAAAAAACAGAGCAAAAGTAGAAAAGTGGCCTGAAACTGATGAAAACATTCGATTTTGGGCTCCAAAAAGGGGCACAGTGAGCAAGCTATTTGTCCCCGTCGTAGAGCTCTCAGAGAGCTTTGCAACGGTATGCTGAGCGCCGCGTAACTCCTTACAGATCAAAAGTTATGGGCACCGGAGCGAGGGAGACCTGGTCACAAACACTACGCCCTCGGTTTGCGGGCCCGGCCTCTACGTGAAGCGAAGTTGTCTTGCCCAATGTTCCATGGGATTCGGTAATAGAGATTTGGTTAATAAAGTATCTTGGCAACCCTAACCAGGGCAAAAAAAATTGAAAAAGGGGTGCAACGCAAGGACATCCCTGGGGGTCACCCGTCCTAGTACTACTCTCGCCCAAGCACGCTTAACTTCGGAGTTCTGATGGGATCCGGTGCATTAGTGCTGGTATGATCACACCCGTTATCTTGAGGGCACAATTCCTATATGTGTTAATGGTTCATAGTCCCAACCTAGAGAGATGGCCCATTCAAAAGGCCCAATGGGCTAAACGATAACCCATCCGCTTCAACAATGCAGCATCCTCGCAAGACGTGATATCGACACGTTGTAGGGCCCTCTGATGTCCCGCGAGTCAGGTTGTCGTCCTTTTAACAGTTCACGACGTACGGTCCGTGACGGAAAAATAGAGCAAAAGAAGAAAGTGACCTGAAACTGATTAAAACATTCGATTTTGGGCTCCAAAAACGGCCACAGCGAGCAAGCTGGGTGCCCTCGTCGCAGAGCTGTCAGAGAGCTTTGCAACGTTATGCTGTACGCCGGGTAACTACTTACGGATCAAAAGATATGGGCACCGGAGTGACGGAGAGCTGGGCACAAACCCTACGCCCTCGGTTTGCTCGCCCAGCCTCTACATGAAACGAAGTTGTCTTGCCCAATGTTCCGTGGGATTCAGTAATAGGGATTTGGTGGATTAAGTATCTTGGCAACCCTAACCTGGGCAAAACAAAATGAAAAGGGGGTGCAACACGAGGACTTAGCTGGGGGTCACCCATCATAGTACTACTCTCGCCCAAGCACGCTTAATTTCGGAGTTCTGATGGGATCCGGTGCATTTGTGCTAGTATGATCGCACCCGTCATCTTGAGGGCACAATTTCTATTTGTGTTAACGGTTCACAGTCCCAGCCTAGAGAGATGGCCCATTCAAAAAGGCCCAATGGGCTTAACGACAACCCATCAGCTTCAACAACGTAGCATCCTCGCAATACGTGATATCGACACGTTGTAGGGCCCTCTAATGTCCCGCGAGTAGGGTTGTTGTCCTTTTAACAACTCACGACGTACGATCCGGGACTGAAAAATAGAGCTAAATTAGAAAAGTAGGATGAAATTGATGAAAACGTTCGATTTTGGGCTCCAAAAATGGGCACAACGAGAAAGCTGGCTGCAACCGTCGTAGAGCTCTCAGAGAGCTTTCAAACAGTATGATGTGCGCTGCGTAACTCCTTACGAATCAAAAGTTATGGGCGCCGGTGCGACGGATACCAGGTCTGTCACGCCCCGACCCGACCCCGCAAAAGGCCAAGCCCGGACCCGACACACGGACGGAGTCTCCTCTGTACCACGGACGATCCGAAAACCCTAAAATCAATATAATTCTTGCGAAAGCCATAAAATAATCAAAACAAGCTAACTTTCTTCCAAACATACATTTCCTATTATCCAACTTTCCAATCCAAAAATGCCATGCATACTACACAGGTATTCATGCCACTAAACCATTAGCTATTAGCATGCATTTCTTCACTAGTCACAAGAGTGTAAGTTACAACTTTACAAACTTTAATCCATTACAACATAAGACCATTAAAGGTCTCAAAATAGAAAATACATACAAGGCTACAAGCCTCAAAATTAAGCGACCTTCACGCAATATACATAACAAGCAAGGTTCGCACAAAAACTGGTAACCAACCACCAGCCAAAGCAGAGAAGTGCTATCACGGAAACACCTCCACCTGCTCCTCCTCCTCAATTACCTCGAGAGGGTCTGCTTCAACTACTCCTGTAAAAACATATTATAGAGAGGAATGAGCAAAAACTATTGCTCAGCGAGGGCAATTGGTCTCAAGGACGGAGATGAGAGAAGTATGCAATGCAATTAGCCAAGCAATACATACAAATCATATAAAGATACAACCAAAGCCAACAATAAAGCAAGGCAAGTATTTAAAGCTGCAAACACTCATTCAAAGGATACGATACTCTTTTCACGAGCAACTTTCAAACACGAATTCAATGACGACGCGCCGGCCCAAACCACCTTATAACACCAGTTTGGAATACCCCGGAAGTATCCATCAACCTACGACCCAAATCTCCCTGGGAGGCAACCCAAGCGAGAAAGGGAATAGCAGCGGAGCTAGAGCAACCAACACTGGCAACCCAAGGCTACCCAGAGAGGCCCATCACTCACGCGCGAGACACTATGCAATGCAAGACTCGATACAAGACGATAAACAAGCGATAAAGCCACACGTGGGAGAATAACAAAGTAGGTTACTCTCGCACGCAATAGCAGCAATTTGATAAGCAATTCAATCCAAAACAACTCAAACAAGTATTCCAAGTAATTCGAAGCATTCTATAAGCATAAAGACAAGAAAACACACAAAAACACAAATCGGCCCCAACTATCAAAACGCTACCATTTCCAAACGAATTACGAGTTCTGGAAACCGACTTCGCCAACCCTCCTAGGTCACCATAAGGCACGTCTAAAGACCCCGAAACCTTACTTTACCCTAGAACTCGCGCAAAGCCCCGATTTCCCCCTTTCTCGTTTAAACTACAACTATATCAAACAAACACCCAACCAAAGCCATAATCGCACCTAAAGTGCTTCCATGGCCTCCCGAAGCAATGCCAACACGCAAAACGAGAAAACACAAAAGTCGACCTAAACGACCCCGACTTTCCCAAAGGCTTAATTCTCGTTATTTCCACTACGCAACCCAAACAAACCACACATTTAAGCATTCTAGCATACCTAGCACGTTTTTGCATCAACGGAAAGCATAACAGTGCAATTTCAACGTTTCAAGGTTTTACTATTCACAATACACTATTCATTCCACAATTTAATTTGCAATCACAACATTTAACCGCAGAAAATGTTACAAAGCTATAAATACATGTTCTACAAATGCCAAGGAACATTCTAGAAGTATCAAATCGCTTTAAATAACGATCTACGAATAAATCTAAAAATTGACAAAGTTAACATACACAACGTATAAATGCGCAAATAACATGCTTCCCTCACCTCAGGTACTCCTAGTCGCTAGGAAAACAACGTTGGTTGCCCCGGAACCCACCCCGCACGAGCTCACGCGAAGATTGATCATTTGGAAGGTGAAAGGTTTTTTTTTTTTTTCTTCAAGGAAGCTCTCGGCCTGCTACTCTTTTTTTGCTGCTGTTTTTTTTTATTATGCTAAGTTATAAGCTTATAAGGTGTTAAATGGTCAAAATTGGTCAAGGGCTAAGTCAAACTACTTAAGACTAGGTCAAAGGCCCCTATTTTGAGCGTTTTAAAGCCGTTTCGGCTAAGGTAAGTTCAATTAAAGCTAGCAACATTTAAAATATAAAATTTAAGTCATCTAAATACTAGTTTCACTATTTGCTGAGGACTGGAAATCGTTCTCTAGCTATCGCACCTTAAATGCAATGCACGTTGCGTCGGCGAGAAAGTAACAATTAATTCACAAAGAATTTAAGGAAATATAATTTTCAAAATAATAAACAAAGAATTTTCACATTCCGGGCTCGGGTACTACACCCTCTCCCCCTTAAAACAATTGCGCCCAAACAATTCTTACCTGGTCAACAAACAACTCCGGTTACTGATCCCGAACTTGGTCCTCTCTTTCCCAAGTCACTTCCTCAAACCCATGATGATTCCACAGAACCTTTACTAAGGGAATACTCTTTCTACGAAGCTCCTGAATCTTCCGATCCACAATTCTAATCGGTTTCTCTTCATAAGACAACTTTTCTTCAATCTGCAAAGGCTCTGGTTCAAGTACGTGTGAAGGGTCTGGATGGTACTTCTTCAACATAGACACGTGGAACACATCGTGCAGTCTCGACAAGCTCGGAGGCAAAGCTAATCGATAAGCCAAAGGACCTACCTTTTCGGTGATCTCATACGGACCCACATACCTGGGACTAAGCTTCCCGCTCTTGCCATGCCGAATCAATCCCTTCCGTGGAGAAATCTTAAGAAACACCCAATCTCCCAAGTCAAACTTAAGATCCCGACGGTGCTTATCTGCATAACTCTTCTGACGACTCTGAGCTGTAAGCATACGCTGGCGAATAAGGTGAACATTATCTACCATCTTAATCATCTCAGGTAACACAGTCGGATCAACTATTCTCATCTCTCCAACCTCTTCCCAATATAACGGGGATCTGCATTTACGACCATACAACGCCTCGTAGGGAGCCATACCTATAGTAGATTGATAACTATTGTTGTAGGCGAACTCCGCTAAAGGCAAAAACTTCTCCCAATTCTTCCCAAAGTCAAGCACACATGCCCGAAGCATGTCTTCCAAGATCCTGATGGTTCTCTCAGACTGGCCATCAGTTTGCGGATGATATGCAGTACTAAAGCTCAACTTAGTTCCCATGGCCTCTTGCAACTTCTGCCAAAAACGAGATCTGAATCTGGGATCCCTATCTGACACTATACTCTGTGGTACTCCATGCAATCTCACAATGTTAGCAACATACAATTCAGCTAGCTTATCAAGGCTATCATGTTTGTTTACTGGAATAAAATGCGTAACTTTAGTCAAGCGATCCACAACAACCCAAACAGAATCACATCCTCTCAGAGATCTAGGAAGTTCGGTCACAAGGTCCATTGTAATATGTACCCACTTCCACTGCGGAATCGACAATGGCTGTAGAACTCCGGCTGGCCTCTGATGCTCAAATTTAACCCTCTGACAAGTCAAACATCTGGATACATACCCAGCAATCTCCCTCTTCATATTGTTCCACCAGAAGTGTTGCTTCAAATCTCTATACATTTTTGTACTGCCCGGGTGAATCGTATACCTCGAATTATGTGCCTCGGACAGGATCTCATTCTTCAAAGTCGGATCATCAGGAACACATACTCTATCCCTGAATCTGAAGATGCCATCTGCATGTAATTTAAACTCCGACTCTCCCCCTTTAGCTTTTTCTTGGATCTTTAAGATGTGAGGATCAGTCTTCTGAGCCTCTCTGATCTGTGCTAGCAACCCTGACTGAATCTGTAAACTAGCAAATCGAATCCCTACCTCAGTAGCTTCTGGTTTCCATGAACAAATTTCTTCCAAAGTCTCCCAGTCCTTGATAATCAAGCTTGCAACAGTAGCCTTTCGGCTCAAAGCATCAGCAACAACATTTGCCTTACCTGGCACATAGTTAATAGAACAGTTATAACCACCCAATAACTCTAGCCATCTCCGCTGCCTCATATTTAGATCCTTCTGTGAAAACAAATACTTGAGACTCTTGTG
Source organism: Ehretia macrophylla (assembly GCA_037974665.1). NCBI lineage: Eukaryota > Viridiplantae > Streptophyta > Magnoliopsida > Boraginales > Ehretiaceae > Ehretia > Ehretia macrophylla. Next base: position 84,566,187 of record CM075765.1, on the reverse strand, counting down.
GTCAGTAAATATTTCAAATCTGCAACCCCACAAGTAATGACGCCACTTCTTCAATGTAAACACAACTGCAGCTAACTCAAGATCATGTGTAGGGTAATTAACTTCATAAGGTTTCAATTTCCTAGAAGCATAGGCAATCACTTTACCTTTCTTCATTAAAACCCAGCCCAACCCTTCTTTAGATGCATCACTGTAGACAACAGAGTTCTATGTTCCCTCAGGTAAAGCTAGTATAGGAGCTGTAGTTAGTCTCTTCTTCAATTCTTGGAAACTGGATTCACACTTGGCATCCCAATTGTAAGCAACTTTCTTCCGAGTCAACTGGCTCAAAGGTCCAGAAATTTTGGAGAAGTCTTTAACAAATCTCCGGTAGTAACCTGCCAATCCAAGAAAACTCTGAATCTCTGACACCGTCTCAGGTCTCTTCCAAGATGAAACAACTTCAATCTTAGCTGGGTCCACTGAAATTCCTCGATCTGAAATGATATGGCCTAGAAAAGATATATGATTCAACCAGAACTCACACTTGCTGAATTTAGCAAAAAGCTTGTTTTCCTGCAAAGTCTGAAGCACAATCCTCAAGTGTTGCTCATGTTCAGCCTCGTTCTTCGAATACACTAAAATGTCGTCAATAAAGATCACGACAAACTGATCAAGGTAAGGCCGAAAAACCCTCTGCATCAAGTCCATGAATGCGGCTGGTGCATTCGTCAATCCAAACGGTAAAACAACAAATTCATAGTGGCCATATCTAGTCCTGAATGCTGTCTTTGGTATATCGTCACTCCGAATTCTAAGTTGATAGTAGCCCTGCCTCAAGTCAAATTTGGAGTAAACACTCACACCCTGCAACTGGTCAAACAATTCTTCAATCAACGGCAAGGGGTATTTGTTCTTAATCGTGACTTGATTAAGTCCCCTGTAATCAATGCATAACCGTAGTGTGCCGTCTTTCTTTCTCACAAACAACACAGGCGCACCCCACGGCGAAGAACTAGGTTGTATAAACCCTTTCTCAAGTAAGTTCTGAAGTTGAATTTTTAACTCCTGAAGTTCAGCCGATGGCATTCTAGAAGGACTCCTAGAAATTGGCGCAGTGCCTGGTACAAGATCAATCACGAACTCAATCTCCCTATCCGGTGGTAAACCCGGTAATTCCTCGGGAAATACACCAGGGAAGTCTCTAACAATCCGAACCTCATTCAAACTCAGCTTATCAGCAGGCTGATTGATCAAATAAGCTAAGTAAGCTTCATAGCCCCTATTCAACAACTTAGAAATCCTGATCGCTGATAAAAGTGGAATGCAGGCAGCCCTGCAGTTCCCAACAATCTCTAGTACCGGTAGGTCAGGAACCTTAAGATAAACGACCTTTGTTCTACAATCCAACTGAGCATAATACTTTCCCAACCAGTCTATTCCCAAAATGATTTCAAAGTCACGGAATGGCAATATAATTAAATCAGCAGGAAATTTACGGTTCTCAATACATATATCACAAGATTTGCAAATAGACTCAGTAACAAATTTTGCACCCAAAGGAGTACTAACTTCAACTTCATGAGGCAATTTATCAATGCAAACATTCACAGATCGTGCACATGCAGGAGTTATAAATGAATGCGTAGCTCTAGGATCAATCAAAACTTTAACTGGCTGAGTATTGAGAAGAAAGGTACCTTTCACTATAGCTGTATTATCGGGCAGCTCCTTTGCATCTAGTGCAAAGACCCTAGCCTAAACTCTCTCTGCTGGTCGTGAACCTGCACCCCTATTCTGAACACCTTGCCCTCCACCACGACCGTGAACATTCTTATATTTAGGGCAATCCCTCACCCTATGGTCATCACCGCCACAACCCGTACATTTACCACTCTTCCTCCAGCAGTTAGCCTCAATATGCCCTGGTCGATTACAATAATTACACTGCTGATTTTTCCTAACCGCAGTGTTTCCTGTAGGTGTTGGGGCTCTGGCAGGGGTAGGAACTGTACCTCCCTGCTGGGGTCTAGTCATAGCTGGCCTAGCCTGAATCTGCTACTGTGGCCAATACGGACGCTGCTGAGGACCCTGTGCAGAAGCCTGATACTGCCTCGGCTGACTCTGGCTGCTCTGGCCCAAATACTGCTTCTTACTCGGCTGACTGCTCTCAGCTAACATTTCAGCCTTCCGTTTCTCAAACTTCGAGGCTGCCTAAAATGCCTCGGGAAAAGTAGTGTAGTTCTGCCCAGTCAAATGCAACTGTATGTCCACTCTCAGCCCACGGACAAACCTATGAATCATCCTCCTAACCGGCCGTACCAACTCGGGCATATACCTCGACAGGCTAACAAACCTAGCCTCGTATTGAGCAACAGTCATATTTCCCTGCTTCAGGGCCACAAACTCATCTTCCCTCCTCTCCATAGCCATCTCGGGAATATATTTGTCCCGAAACTCACTTACAAAATCATCCCATAAGTGTGGAACATCCTCACAATCCCACCTCAACCTAACAGTATTCCACCACTGCTCCGCATCACCCTCAAATAAAAATGATGCATAATCTATTCTTGCCTCATCAGTGTACCTCAAAACAGTGAAAATTTTCTCAACTCGATTAATCCATCTCTTGGCCGCCTCATCATCAGGCTCTCCGAAGAACTTTCCCGGCTAGTGCCTCAGAAATTTCTCTAACTGGTTATTCTCAACTCTATACCCCTGTCCACCAGGATTAGCTTGATTACCCTGGGGATTATTCCGGTCCTGCCTCTGCTCATGTAGTACCTGTGTGATCCGGTCTACTGCAGTAGTCATGGTAGCCATAAACTGCTCAGGCAATGGCTGTTGACCCTGATCTGCTGCCTCTTCATCCGATCCTATACCTTGAGTACCACGACGTGGCGGCATAGTAGCAACTCACAATAGATGGCAACATTTAAAAGCAGTTTATAGACAGAAATATAGCACATAAGATTAGATAACACTCAAGTCAATAACAATCCAATATTCTATCACACAATTCACATAAGACAAGTTCAACTTGCCAAACTATTTCACTTAAACACTTAAACATTCCAAGTTCACAAAGTCATGCTATAACATTTTCTTTTCACTTAGCAATCATACATAAACACTTTAGCATTTTAGACCTTTACCCCACAGATCGAGAATCATATCCCGGCTCATGCAAGACTATCATACTCTGATACCACCTAAAGATGTCACGCCCCGACCCGACCCCGCAAAAGGCCAAGCTCGGACCCGACACACGGACGGAGTCTCCTCTGTACCGCGGTCGATCCGAAAACCCTAAAATCAATATAATACTTGCGAAAGCCATAAAATAATCAAAACAAGCTAACTTTCTTCCAAACATACATTTCCTATAATCCAACTTTCCAAGCCAAAAATGCCATGCATACTATACAGGTATTCATGCCACTAAACCATTAGCTATTAGCATGCATTTCTTCACTAGTCACAAGAGTGTAAGTTACAACTTTACAAACTTTAATCCATTACAACATAAGACCTTTAATGGTCTCAAAATAGAAAATACATACAAGGCTAGAAGCCTCATAATTAAGCGACCTTCACGCAATATACATAACAAGCAAGGTTCGCACAAAAACTGGTAACCAACCACCAGCCAAAGCAGAGAAGTGCTATCACGGAAACACCTCCACCTGCTCCTCCTCCTCAATTACCTCGAGAGGGTCTGCTTCAACTACTCCTGTAAAAACATATTATAGAAAGGAATGAGCAAAAACTATTGCTCAGCGAGGGCAATTGGTCTCAAGGATGGAGATGAGAGGAGTATGCAATGCAATTAGCCAAGCAATAGATACAAATCATATAAAGATACAACCAAAGCCAACAATAAAGCAAGGCAAGTATTTAAAGCTGCAAACACTCATTCAAAGGATACGATACTCTTTTCACGAGCAACTTTCAAACACGAATTCAATGACGACGCGCCGGCCCAAACCACCTTATAACACCAGTTTGGAATACCCCGGAAGTATCCATCAACCTACGACCCAAATCTCCCTGGGAGGCAACCCAAGCGAGAAAGGGAATAGCAGCGGAGCTAGAGCAACCAACACTGGCAACCCAAGGCTACCCAGAGAGGCCCATCACTCACGCGCGAGACACTATGCAATGCAAGACTCGATACAAGACGATAAACAAGCGATAAAGCCACACGTGGGAGAATAACAAAGTAGGTTACTCTCGCACGCAATAGCAGCAATTTGATAAGCAATTCAATCCAAAACAACTCAAACAAGTATTCCAAGTAATTCTAAGCATTCTATAAGCATAAAGACAAGAAAACACACAAAAACACAAATCGGCCCCAACTATCAAAACGCTCCCATTTCAAAAGGACGTACGAGTTCTGCAAACCGACTTCGCCAACCCTCCTAGGTCACCATAAGGCACGTCTAAAGACCCCGAAACCTTACTTTACCCTAGAACTCGCGCAAAGCCCCGATTTCCCCCTTTCTCGTTTGAACTACAACTATATCAAACAAACACCCAACCAACGCCATAATCGCACCTAAAGTGCTTCCATGGCCTCCCGAAGCAATGCCAACACGCAAAACGAGAAAACGCAAAAGTCAACCTAAACGACCTCGACTTTCCCAAAGGCTTAATTCTCGTTATTTCCACTACGCAACCCAAACAAACCACACATTTAAGAATTCTAGCATACCTAGAACGTTTCTGCATCAACGGAAAGCATAACAGCGCAATTTCAACGTTTCAAGGTTTTACTATTCATAAAACACTATTCATTCCACAATTTAATTTGCAATCACAACATTTAACCGCAAAAAATGTTACAAAGCTATAAATACATGTTCTACAAATGCCAAAGAACATTCTAGAAGCATCAAATCGCTTTAAATAACGATCTACGGATAAATCTAAAAATTGACAAAGTTGACATACTCAACGTATAAATGCGTAAATAACATGCTTCCCTCACCTTAGGTACTCCTAGTCGCTAGGAAAACAACGTTGGTTGCCTCGGGAATCACCCCGCACGAGCTCACGCGAAGATTGATCGTTTGGAGGTGAAAGGTTTTTTTTTTTTTTCTTCAAGGAAGCTCTCGGCCTGCTGCTCTTATTTTGCTGCTATTTTTTTTTATTATGCTAAGTTATAAGCTTATAAGGTGTTAAATGGTCAAAGTTGGTCAAGGCTAAGTCAAACTACTTAAGACTAGGTCAAAGGCCCCTATTTTGAGCGTTTTAAAGTCGTTTCAGCTAAGGTAAGTTCAATTAAAGCTAGTAACATTTAAAATATAAAATTTAAGTCATCTAAATACTAGTTTCACTATTTGCTGAGGACTGGAAATCGTTCTCTAGCTATCGAGCAAGCTGGCTGCCCCCTTCGTAGAGCTCTCAGAGAGCTTTGCAACGGTATGTTGTGCATCGCGTAACTCCTTACGGATCAAAAGTTAAGGGCACCGGAGCAACGGAGACTTGGCCACAAACCCTACGCCCTCGGTTTGCTGGCCCAGCCTTTACGTGAAACGAAGTTGTCTTGGCCAATGTTGCGTGGTATTCAGTAATATAGATTTGGTGGATAAAGTATCTTGGCAACCCTTACCAAGGAAAAAAAAATTGAAAAGGGGGTGCAACACGAGGACTTCCCAGGGGCTCACCCATCCTAGTACTACTCCCGCCCAAGCACGCTTAACTTTGGTGTTCTGATGGGATCCGGTGCATTAGTGCTGATATGATCGCACCCGTCATGTTAAGGGCCCGATTCCTATATGTGTTAACGGTTCACAGTCCCAGCCTATAGAGATGGCCAATTCAAAAGGCCCAATGGGCTTAACGACAACCCATCCGCTTCAACAACGCAGCATCCTCGCAAGACGTGATATCGACACGTGGTAGGGCCCTCTGATGTCTCGCGAATCATGTTGTCGTCCTATTAACTTTTCATGACGTATGATCCGGGACGAAAAAACAGAGCAAAAGAAGAAAAGTGGCCTGAAACTGATGAAAATATTCGATTTTGGGCTCCAAAAAGGGCACAGCAAGCAAGCTAGCTGCCCCCATCGTAGAGCTCTCAAAGAGCTTTGCAATGGTATGCTTTGCGCCGCGTAACTCCTTACAGATTAAAAGTTATGGGCACCGGAGCGACGGAGACCTGGTCACAAACCCTATGCCCTAGGTTTGCGAGCCCAGCCTCTAGGTGAAGCGAAGTTGTCTTGCCCAATGTTCCGTGGGATTCAGTAATAGAGATTTGGTGGATAAAGTATTTTGGAAACCCTAACCAGGGAAAAAAAATTGAAAAGGGCGTGCAACACGAGGACTTCCTAGGGGATCACCCATCCTAGTACTACACTCGCGCAAGCACGATTAACTTCGGAGTTCTGATGGGATCCGGTGCATTTGTGCTAGTATGATCACACCCGTCATGTTGATGGCACAATTCCTATATGTGTTAATGGTTCAAAGTCCCAGCCTAGAGAGATGGCCCATTCAAAAGGCCCAATGGGTTTAACGACAACCCATCCACTTCAACAACGCAGCATCCTGAAGACGTGATATCGACAAGTTGTAGGGCCCTCTGATGTCCCGCGAGTCAGGTTGTCGTCCTATTAACGGCTCACGACGTACGATCCGGGACTGAAAAATAGAGCAAAAGAAGAAAGTGACCTGAAACTGATGAAAACATTCTATTTTGGGCTCCAAAAATAGGCACAACGAGCAAGCTGGCTGCCACCGTCGCAGAGCTCTCAGAGAGCTTTGCAACGGTATGCTGTGCGCTGCGTAACTCCTACCGGTCAAAAGTTATGGGCACCGGAGTGACGGAGAGTTGGTCACAAACCCTACACCCTCGGTTTGCTGGCCGAGCCTCTACGTGAAACGAAGTTGTCTTGCGCAATGTTCCGTGGGATTCAGTAATAGAGATTTGGTGGATAAAGTATCTTGGCAAACCTAACCAGGGCAAAAAAAATGAAAAGGGGGTGCAACACGAGGACTTCGCAGGGGGTCACCCATCCTTGTACTACTCTCGCCCAAGCACGCTTAACTTCGCAGTTCTCATCGGATCCGGTGCATTATTACTGGAATGATCGCACCCGTCATGTTGAGGGCACAATTCCTATATGTGTTAACGGTTCACAGTCCCAACCTAGAGAGATGGCCCATTCAAAAGGCCCAATGGGCTTAACGACAACCTATCCGCTTCAACAACAGAGCATCCTCACAAGATGTGATATCGACACGTTGTAGGGCCCTCTGATGTCCCGCGAATCAGGTTGTCGTCCTTTTAACAGTTCACGACTTACGATCCGGGACGTAAAAAATAGAGCAAAAGAAGAAAAGTAGCCTGGAACTGATGAAAACGTTCGATTTTGGGCTCCAAAAATGGGCACATCGAGCAATTTGGCTGCCCCCGTCGTAGAGCTCTCAGAGAGCTTTGCAACGGTATGATGTGCACAGCGTAACTTCTTACGGATCAAAAGTTATAGGCACCGGAACGACGGAGACCTGGTCACAAACCCTACGCCCTCAGTTTCCGGGCCCAGCCTCTAAGTGAAGCGAAGTTGTCTTGCCCAATGTTCCGTGGGATTCAGTAATAGAGATTTGGTGGATAAAGTATTTTGGCAACCCTAACCAGGACAAAAAAAATTGAAAAGGGGTTGCAACACGAGGTCTTCCCAGGGGGTCACCCATCCTAGTACTACTCTCGCCCAAGCACGCTTAACTTCGGAGTTCTGATGGGATCCGATGCATTTGTGCTAGTATGATCGCACCCGTCATCTTGAGGGCACAATTCCTATATGTGTTAACTGTTCACAGAGCAAAAGAAGAAAGGTGGACTGAAACTGATGAAAACGTTCAATTTTGGGCTACAAAAATGGGCAAAACGAGCAAGTTGGCTGCCCCCGTCGTGGAGCTCTCAGAGAGCTTTGCAACGGTATGCTGTGCGCCGCGTAACTCTTTATGTATCAAAACTTAAGGACACCGGAGCGACGGAGACCTGGTCACAAATCCTACGCCCTCGGTTTGCGGGCCCAGCCTCAACGTGAAACGAAGTTGTCTTGCCCAATGTCTCGTGGGATTCAGTAATAGAGATTTGGTGGATAAATTATCTTGGCAACCCTAACCAGGACAAAAAAAATTGAAAAGGGGGTGCAACACGAGGACTTTCCAGGCGGTCACCCATCCTAGTACTACTCTCCACCAATCACGCTTAACTTCGGAGTTCTAATGGATCTGGTGCATTAGTGCTGGTATGATCGCAACCATCACGTTCAGGGCATAATTCTTATATGTGATAATGGTTCACAGTCCCAGCCTAGAGAGATGGCCCATTCAAAAGGCACAATGGGCTTAACGACAACCCATCCACTTCAACAACGCATCATCCTCGCAAGACGTGATATCGACACTTTGTAGGCCCCTCTGATGTCCCGCGAGTCAGGTCGTCGTCCTTTTAACAGTTCACGACGTACGATCCGGGACGGAAAAATAGGGCAAAAGTAGAAAAATGGTATGAAACATATGAAAACGTTCGATTTTGGGCTCCAAAAAGGGGCACAGCGAGCATGCTGGCTGCCCCCGTCGTAAAGCTCTCGAAGAGCTTTGCAACAGTATGCTGTGCACCGCGTAACTCCTTACGGATCAAAATTTATGGGCACTAGAGCGACCGAGACCTCGTCACAAACCCTACGCCCTCGATTTACGGGCCCAGCTTCTACGTGAAGCGAAGTTGCCTTGCCTAATGTTCCGTGGGATTCAGTAATAGAGATTTGGTGGATAAAGTATCGTGGCAACCCTAACCAGGACAAAAAAAATTAAAAAGGGGGTGCAACACGAGGACTTCCGATGGGGTCATTCATCCTAGTACTACTCTCGCCCAAGCACGCTTAACTTCAAAGTTCTGATGGGATCCGGTGCATTAGTGTTGGTATGTTCGCACTGGTCATGTTGATGGCACAATTGCTTTATGTGTTAACGATTCATAGTCCCAGCCTAGAGAGATGGCCCATTCAAATGGCCCAATGGTTTTAACAACAACCTATCCGCTTCAACAACGCATCATCCTCGCAAGACGTGATATCGACACATTGTAGGGACCTCTGATGTCCCGCGACTCAAGTTGTCGTCCTTTTAACAGTTCACGACGTACGATCCGGGACCCAAAAACAGGGCAAAGGAAGAAAAGTGGCCTGAAACTGTTGAAAACGTTCGATTGTGGGCTCAAAAAATGGGCATAGCGAGCAAGCTGGCCACCCCCATCGTAGAGCTCTTAGAGAGCTTTGTAACGGTATGCTGTGCACCGCGTAACTCCTTACGGATCAAAAGTTATGGGCACCAGAGCGATTGAGACCTGGTAACAAACCCTACGCCCTCGGTTTGCAGGCCCAGCCTCTCCGTGAAGCGAAGTTGTCTTGCCCAATGTTCTATGGGATTCAGTAATAGAGATTTGGTGGATAAAGTATCTTGGCAACCCTAACCCGGGCAAAAAAAATTGAAAGGGGGGTGCAACAAAAGGAATTCCCAGGGGGTCACCCATCCTAGTACTACTCTCGCCCAAGCATGCCTAACTTTTGAGTTCTGATGGGATCCGTTGCATTAGTACTGGTATGATCGCAACCGTCATGTTGAGGGCACAATTGCTTTATGTGTTAACGGTTCACAGTCCCAGCCTAGAGAGATGGCTCATTCAAAAGGCCGAATGGGCTTAATGACAACCCAACCGCTTCAACAACGTAGTATACTCGCAAGCCGTGATATCAACACATTGTAGGGCCCTCTGATGTCCCGCGAGTTAGGTTGTCGTCCTTTTAACATCTCACGACTTACGATCCGGGACCCAAAAACAGAGCAATAGAAGAAAAGTGGCCTGAAACTGATGAAAATGTTCGATTTAGGGCTCCAAAATTGGGCAAAATGAGCAAGCTAGCTGCCCCCGTCGTAGAGCTCTCAGAGAGCTTTTCAACGGTATGCTGGGTGCCGTGTACCTCCTTACGGAACAAAAGTTATGGGCACCGGAGCGACGGAGGACTGGTCACAAACCCTACGCCCTCGATTTATGGGCCCAGCCTCTACGTGAAGCAAAGTTGTCTTGCCCAATTTTTCGTGGGATTCAGTAATAGAGATTTGGTGGATAAAGTATCTTGGCAACCCTAACCAGGGCAAAAAAAATTGAAAAGGGGGTGTAACACGAGGACTTCAAAGGGGGTCGCCCATCCTAGTACTACTCTCGCCCAAGCACGCTTAACTACGGAGTTCTGATGGGATCAGGTGCATTAGTGCTGGTATGATCGTACCCATCATGTTGAGGGCACAATTCCTGTATGTGTTAACGGTTCACAGTCCCAGCCTAGAGAGATGGCCAATTCAAAAGGCCCAATGGGCTTAACGACAACCCATCTGCTTCAACAACACATCATCCTCGCAGGACGTGATAACGACACTTTGTAGGGCCCTTTGATGTCCCGCGAGTCAGGTTGTCGTCTTTTAAATAGTTCACGACGTACGATCTGGGACGGAAAAATAAAGCAAAAGAAGAAAAGTGGTATGAAACTGATGAAAACGTTCGATTTTGGGCTCCAAAAACAGGCACAGCAAGCATGCTGGCTGCCCCCGTTGTAGAGCTCTCAAAGTGCTTTGTAACGGTTTGCTCTGCACCGCGTAACTCCTTACGGATCAAAATTTATGGGCACCAGAGCGACCGAGACCTGGTCACCAACCCTACGCCCTCGGTTTACGGGCCCAGCCTCTACGTGAAGTGAAGTTGTCTTGCCCAATGTTCCGTGGGATTCAGTAATAGAGATTTGATGGATAAAGTATCTTGGCAAACCTAACCAGAACAAAAAAATTTGAAAAGGGGGTGCAACACGAGGACTTCCGTTGGGGTCACCCATCCTAGTACTACTCTCGCCCAAGCACGCTTAACTTCGGAGTTCCGATGGGATCCGGTGCATTAGTGCTGGTATGATCGCACAGGTCATGTTGAGGGCACAATTGCTCTATGTATTAACGGTTCATAGTCCCAGCCTAGAGAAATGGCCCATTCAAAAGGCCCAATGGGATTAACGACAACCCATCCTCTTCAACAATGCAGCAACCTCGCAAGACGTGATATCGACACGTTGTAGGGTCCTCTGATGTCCCGCGTCTCAAGTTATCTTCCTTTTAACAGCTCACGACGTACGAACCGGGACCAAAAAATAGAGCTTAATAAGAAAAGTGGACCAAAATTGATGAAAACGTTCAATTTTGGGCTACAAAAAGGAGCAAAGCGAGCAAGCTGGCTACCCCCGTCGTAGAGCTCTCAGAGAGCTTTGCAACGGTATGCTGTGCGCCACGTAACTCCTTACGGATCAAAAGTTATGGGCACCGGAGCGAAGGAGACCTGGTCACAAACCCTACGCCCTCGGTTTGCCGGCCCAGCCTCTACGCGAAGCGAAGTTGCCTTGCCCAATGTTCCGTGGGATTCAGTAATAGAGATTTGGTGGATAAAGTATCTTGGCATCCCTAACCAGGGCAAAAAAAATTGAAAAGGGGGTGCAACACGAGGACTTCCCAGGGGGTTACCCATCCTAGTACTACTCTGGCCCAATCACGCTTAACTTCGGTGTTCTGATGGGATCCAGTGCATTAGTGCTGGTATGATCGCACCCGTCATGCAGATGGCACAATTCCTTTATGTGTTAAATAATCACAGTTCCAGCCTAGAGAGATGGCCCATTCAAAAGGCCCAATGGGCTTAACGGCAATCCAACCGCTTCAACAACGCAGCGTCCTCGCAAGACGTGATATCGACGCGTTGTAGGGCCCTCTAATGTCCCGCGAGTAAGGTTGTCGTCCTTTTAACAACTCACGACATACGATCCGGGATGAAAAAACATAGCAAAAGAAGAAAAGTGGCCTAAAATTGATGAAAACGTTCGATTTTGGGCAGCAAAAATAGGCAAAGCGAGCAAACTGACTGCCCTCGTTGTACAACTCTCTGAGAGCTTTGCAATAGTATGCTGTGCACTGCGTAACTCCTTACGGATCAAAAGTTATGGGTACCGGAGCGACGGAGACCTGGTCACAAGCCCTACGCCCTCGGTTTGCGGGCCCAGCCTCTACGTGAAGCGAAGTTGTCTTGCCCAATGTTCCGTGGGATTCAGTAATAGAGATTTGGTGGATAAAGTATCTTGGCAACCCTAACCAGGACAAAAAAATTTGAAAAGGGGGTGCAACACGAGGACTTCCGAGAGGGTCACCCATCCTAGTACTACTCTCGCCCAACCACGCTTAACTTCGGAGTTCTGATGGGATCCGGTGCATTAGTGCTGGTATGATCGCACCCGTCATGTTGAGCGCACAATTCCTAAATGTGTTAACGGTTCACAGTCCCAGCCTTGAGAGATGGTCCATTCAAAAGGCCCAATGGCGTAAACGACAACCCATCCGCTTCAACAACGCAGCATCCTCGTAAGACATGATATCGACACGTTGTATGGCCCTCTAATGTCCCACGTGTAAGGTTTTCGTCATTTTAATAGCTCATGACGTACGATTCGGGATGGAAAAACAGAGAAAATGAAGAAAAGTGGCCCGAAACTGATGAAAACGTTTGATTTTGGGCTCCAAAAAGGGCATAGCGAGCAAGCTGGCTGCCCCCGATGTAGAGCTCTCGGAGAGCGTCGCAACGGTATGCTGTGCACCTCGTAACTTCTTGCGTATCAAAAGTTATGGGCACCGGAGCGACGGAGACCTGGTAACAAACCCTACGCCCTCGGTTTGCGCGCCCAGCCTCTACGTGAAGCGAAGTTGTCTTGCCCAATGTTCTGTGGGATTCAGTAATAGAGATTTGGTGGATAAAGTATCTTGGCAACCATAACCAGGGCAAAAAAAATTGAAAATGGGGTGTAACACGAGGACTTCCCAAGGGGTCATCCATCCTAGTACTATTCTCGCCCAAGCACGCTTAACTTCGGAGTTTTGATGGGATCCGGTGCATTAGTGCTGGTATGATCGCACCGGTCATGTTGAGGGCATAATTGTTTTATGTGTTAACGGTTCCCAGTCCCAACCTAGAGAGATGGCCCATTCAAAAGGCCCAATGGGCTTAACGACAGCCCATCCGCTTCAACAACGCAGAAACCTTGAAAGACGTGATATCGACACGTTGTAGGGTCCTCTAATGTCCCGTGACTCAGGTTGTCTTTCTTTTAACAGTTCACGATGTACGATCCGCGATGAAAAAACATAGAAAAAGAAGAAAAGTGGCCTGAAACTGATGAAAGCGTTCGATGTTGGGCTCCAAAATGGGCAAAGCGAGCAAGCTGGCTGCCCCCATCGTAGAGCTCTCATAGAGCTTTGCAACGGTATGCTGTGCACCACGTAACTCCTTACGGATCAAAAGTTATGGGCACCGGAGCGACGGAGACCTGGTCACAAACCCTACGCCCTCGGTTTGCGGGCCCAACCTCTATGTGAAGCAAAGTTGTCTTGCCCAATTTTCCATGGGATTCAGTAATAGAGATTTGGTGGATAAAGTATCTTGGCAACCCTAACCAGGGCAAAAAAAATTGAAAAGGGGGTGCAACAAGAGGACTTCGCAGGGGGTCACCCATCTTAGTACTACTCTCGCCCAAGGACGCTTAACTTCGGAGTTCTGATGGGATCCGGTGCATTAGTGCTGTTTGATCGCACCGGTCATGTTGAGGGCACAATTGCTTTATGTGTTAACGGTTCACAGTCCCAGCCTAGAGAGATGGCCCATTCAAAAGGCCCAATGGGCTTAACGACAACCCAACCGCTTCAACAACGCAGCATCCTCGTAAGACGTAATATCGACACGTTGTAGGGCCCTCTGATGTCCGGCGAGTCAAGATTTCATCCTTTTAACAGCTCACGACGTACGATCCGGGATGGAAAAACAGAGCAAAAGCATAAAAGTGGCCTGAAACATATGAAAATGTTCAATTTTGGGCTCCAAAAATGGGCACGGCGAGCAAGCTGGCTGCCCCTACCGTAGAGCTCTCAAAGATCTTTGCAACGGTATGATGTGCGCCGCGTAACTCCTTACGGATCAAAAGTTATGGGCACCGGAGCAACGGAGACCTGGTCAAAAACCCAACGCCCTCGGTTTGCGCTCCCAGCCTCTACGTGAAGCGAAGTTGTTCTGCCCAATTTTCCGTGGGATTCAGTAATAGAGTTTGGTGGATAAAGTATCTTGGCAACCCTAACCAGGGCAAAAAAAAATTGAAAAGGGGTGCAACACGAGGACTTCCCAGGGGGCCACCCATCCTAGTACTACTCTCGCCCAAGCACGCTTAACTTTGGAGTTCTGATGGGATCCGGTGCATTAGTGCTAGTATGATCACACCGGTCATGTTGAGGGCAGAATTGCTTTATGTGTTAACGGTTCACAGTTCCAGCCTAGAGAGATGGCCCATTCAAAAGGCCCAATGGGCTTAACGACAACCCATCCACTTCAACAACGCAACATCCTCGCAAGACGTGATATCGACACGTTCTAGGGTTCTCTGATGTCCCGCGACTCAGGTTGTCGTCCTTTTAAAAATTCACGACGTACGATCCGGGACAAAAAACCAGAGGAAAAGAAGAAATATGGTCTAAAACTGATGAAAACGTTCAATTTTGGGCTTCAAAATGGGTATAGCGTGCAAGCTGGCTGCCCCCGTCGTAGATCTCTCAGAGAGCTTTGCAACGGTATGTTATGCGCCGCATAACTCCTTACGGATCAAAAGTTATGGGCATCGGAGCGATCAAGACCTGGTCACAAACCCAACGCCCTCGGTTTGCGGGCTCATCCTCTACGTGAAGCGAAGTTGTCTTGCCCAATGTTCCATGGGATTCAGTAATAGAGATTTGGTGGATAAAGTATCTTGGCAACCCTAACCGGGGCAAAAAAAATTGAAAAGGGGGTGCAACATGAGGACTTCCCAAGGGGTCACCTATTCTAGTACTACTCTTGCCCAATCGCGCTTAACTTCGGAGTTCTGATGGGATCCGGAACATTAGTGCTGGTATGATCGCACCTGTCAAGTTGAGGGCAATATTACTATATGTGTTAACGTTTCACAATCCCAGCCTAGAGAGATGGCCCAATGGGCTTAACGACAACCCAACCTCTTCAACAACGCAGCATCCTCGCAAGACGTGATATCGACACGTTGTAGGATCCTCTGATGTCCCGCGACTCAGGTTGTCATCCTTTTAACAGTTCACGATGTACGATCCGGGAGGGAAAAATAGAGCAAAAGAAGAAAAAATGGTATGAAACTGATTAAAACGTTCGATTTTGGGCTCCAAAACGGGCACAGCGAGAAAGCTGGGTGCCCCGGTCATAGAGCTCTCAGAGAGCTTTGCAACGGTATGTTGTGCGCCGCATAACTCCTTACAGATCAAAAGTTATGGGCACCAGAGCGACGGAGACCTGGTAACAAACCCTACACCCTCGATTTGCGGGCCCAGCCTCTATGTGAATCAAAGTTGTTTTGCCTAATGTACCGTGGGATTCAGTAATAGAGATTTGGTGGATAATGTATCTTGGCAACCCTAACTAGGGCAAAAAAAATTGAAAAGGGGGAGCAACAAGAGGACTTCCCATGGGGCCACCCATCCTAGTACTACTCTCGCCCAATCACGCTTAACTTCGGAGTTCTGATGGGATCCAGTGCATTAGTGCTGGTATCCAAAATCGAACATTTTCATCAGTTTCAGTCCACTTTTCTTCTTTTGCCCTGTTTTTTCATCCCGGATCGTACGTCGTGAACTGTTAAAAAGACGACAACTAGACTCACCGGACATCAGAGGGCCCTACAACGTGTCGATATCACGTCTGGTGAAGATACTGGGTTGTTGAAGCGGATGGGTTGTCGTTAAGCCCATTGGGTCTTCTGAATGGGCCATCTCTCTAGGCTGGGTCTGTGAACTGTTAACACATAAAGGAATTGTGCCCTCAACATGACCGGTGTGATCATACTAGCACTAATGCACCGGGTCCCATCAGAATTCCGAAGTTAAGCGTGCTTCGACGAGAGTAGTATTAGGATGGGTGACCCCCTGGGAAGTCCTCGTGTTGCATCCCCTTTTCAATATTTTTTGCTCCGGTTAGGGTTGCCAAGATACTTTATCCACCAAATCTCAATTAAAGAATCCTACAGAACATTGGGCAAGACTACTTCGCTTCACGTAGAGGCTGGGCCCGCAAACCGAGGGCATAGGGTTTCTGACCAGGCCTCCGTCGCTCCGGTGCCTATAACTTTTGATCCGTAAGGAATTACGCGGTGCACAACATACCGATGTAAAGCTCTCTGAGAGCTCTATGACGGGAGCTGCCATCTTGCTCGCTGTGCCCGTTTTTGGAGCCCAAAATCGAACATTTTCATCAGTTTTAGACCACTTTTCTTCTTTTGCCCTGTTTTTCTATCCCGGATCGTACGTCGTGAACTGTTAAAAGGACGACAACCTGACTCGCGGGATATCAGAGGGCCTTACAACGTTTCGATATCACGTCTTGCAAGCATGTTGCGTTGTTGAAGCGGATGGGTTGTTGTTAAGCCCATTGGGCCTTTTGAATGTGCCACCTCTCTAGGCTGTGACTGTGAACCATTAACACTTAGAAGAATTGTGCCCCCAACATGACGGGTGCGATCATAGCAGCACTAATGCACCGGATCCCATCAGAACTCCGAAGTTAAGCATGCTTGGGTGAGATTAGGACTAGGATGGGTGCCCCCCTGGGAAGTCCTCGTGTTACACCTCCTTTTCAATTTTTTTTGCCCTGGTTAGGGTTGCCAAGATACTTTATCCACCATATCTGTATTACTGAATCCCACGGAACATTGGGCAAGAAAACTTCGTTTCACGTAGAGGCTGGGCCAGCAAACCGAGGGCGTAGGGTTTGTGACCAGGTCTCCGTCGCTCCGGTGCCAATACATTTTGATCCGTAAGAAGTTACGCGGCGCACAGCATACCATTGCAAAGCTCTCTGAGAGCTCTACGACGGGGGTAGCCAGCATGCTCGTTGCACCTATTTTTGGAGCCCAAAATCGAACGTTTTCATCAGTTTCAGTCCACTTTTCTTCTTTTGCTCTGTTTTTCTGTCCCGGATCGTACGTCGTGAATTGTTAAAAGGACGACAACCAGACTCGCCGAACATCAGAGGGCCCTACAACGAGTCGATATCACGTCTGGTAAGGATGTTGCGTTGTTGAAGCGGATGGGTTGTCGTTAAGCCCATTGGGCTTTCTGAATAGGCCATCTCTCTAGGCTGGGTCTGTGAACCATTAACACATAAAAGAATTGTGCCCACAACATGACGGGTGTGATCATATCAGCACTAATGCACCGGATCCCATCAGAACTCCGAAGTTAAGCGTGCTTGGGCGAGAGTGGTACAAGGATGGGTGACCCCCTGGGAAGTCCTTGTGTTGCACCCCCTTTTCAATTTTTTTTACTGCGGTTAGGGTTGCCAAGATACTTTATCCACCACATTTCTATTATTGAATCCCACGGCACGTTGGGCAAGACAATTTCGCTTCACATAGAGGCTGGGCCCGCAAACCGAGGGCGTAGGGTTTGTGACCAGATCTCCGTCGCTCTGGTGCCCGTAACTTTTGATTCGTAAGGAGTTACGCGGCGCACTGCATACCGTTGCAAAGCTCCCTGAAAGCTCTACAACGGGGGCTGCCAGCATGCTCGCTTTGCCCATTTTTGGAGCCCAAAATCGAACCTTTTCATCAGTTTCAGGCCACTTTTCTTCTTTTGCTCTATTTTTTCATCCCGGATCGTACGTCGTGAACTGTTAAAACGACGACAACCAGACTCACCGGACATCAGAGGGCCCTACAACGTGTCGATATCACGTCTGGTGAAGATGCTGCATTGTTAAAGCGGATGGGTTGTCGTTAAGCCCATTGGACCTTCTGAATGGGACATCTCTCTAGATTGGGATAGTGAACAGTTAACACATAAGGATTTGTGCCCTCAACATAACGGGTGCGATCATACCGGCACTAATGCACCGGATCATATTAGAACTCCGAAGCTAAACGTGCTTGGGCGAGAGTATTACTAGGATGGGTGACCCCCTAGGAACTCCTCGTGTTGCACCCCCTTTTTCAATTTTTTTTGCCCTGGTTAGGGTTGCCAAGATTCTTTATCCACCAAATCTCAATTAAAGAATCCTATAGAACATTGGGCAAGACAACTTCGCTTCACATAGAGGCTGGGCCCGCAAACCGACGGCGTAGGGTTTGTGAGAAGGTCTCCGTCGCTCCGGGGCCTATAACTTTTGATCCCTAAAGAGGTACGCAGTGCACAGCATACCGATGTAAAGCTCTCTGAGTGCTCTACGACGGGAGTAGCCATCTTGCTCGCTATGTCCATTTTTGGAGCCCAAAATCGAACATTATCATCAGTTTCAGACCACTTTTCTTCTTTCGCTATGTTTTTCCATCCCAGATCGTACGTCGTGAACTGTTAAAAGGACGACAACCTGACTCGCGGGACATTAGAGGGCCCTACAACGAGTCGATATCACGCCTTACGAGGATGCTGCGTTGTTGAAGTGGATGGGTTGTCGTTTAGCCCATTGGGCCTTTTGAATGGGCCATCTATCTAGGCTGGGACTGTGAACCGTTAACTAATAAAGGAATTGTGCCCTCAACATGACGGGTGGGATCATACCAGCACTAATGCACCGGATCCCATCAGAACTACGAAGTTAAGCGTGCATGGGCAAGAGTAGTACTAGGATGGGTGACCCCCTGGGAAGTCCTCGTGTTGCACCCCCTTTTCAATTTTTTTTGCCCTGGTTAGGGTTGCCAAGATACTTTATCCACCAAATCTCTATTACTGAATCCCACGGAACATTGCGCAAGAAAACTTCGTTTCACGTAGAGGCTGGGCCCGCAAACCGAGTGAGTAGGGTTTGTGACCAGGTCTCCGTCGCTCCGATGCCCATAACTTTTGATCCGTAGGGCGTTACGCGTCACACAGCATACCATTGCGAAGCTCTCTGAGAGCTCTACGACCGGGGTAGCCAACATACTCGTTGTGCCCATTTTTGGAGCCCAAAATCCAACATTTTCATCAGTTTCAGTCCACTTTTCTTCTTTTGCTCTGTTTTTTGTTCCAGGATCGTACGTCGTGAATTGTTAAAAGGACGGCAACCAGACTCGCCGGACATCAGAGTGCCATACAATGTGTCGATATCACGTCTGGTGAGGATGCTGCGTTGTTGAAGCGGATGGGTTGTCGTTAAGCCCATTGGGCCTTCTAAATGGGACATCTCTCTAGGCTGGGACTGTGAACAGTTAACACATAAAGGAATTGTGCCCTCAACATGACGGGTACGATCAAACCAGCACTAATGCACTGGATCCCATCAGAACTCCGAAGTTAAGCCTGCTTGGGCGATAGTAGTACTAAGATGGGTGACCCCCTGGGAAGTCCTCGTGTTGCACCCCTTTATCAATTTTTTTTGCCCTGGTTAGGGTTGCCAAGATACTTTATCCACCAAATCTACATTACTGAATCCCACGGAACATTGGGCAAGACAACTTAGCTCTATGAGAGCTCTACGACGGGGGTAGCCAGCTTGCTCACTGTGCCCTTTTTGGAGCCCAAAATCGAACATTTTCATTAGTTTCAGGCCACTTTTCTTCTTTGGCTCTGTCTTTTTGTCCCGGATCGTACGTCGTGAACTGTTAAAAGGACGACAACCTGACTCGCAGGACATCAGAGGTCCCTACAATGTGTCGATATCACGTCTAGTAAGGATGCTGCGTTGCTGAAGCTGAGGGGTTGTCGTTAAGCCCATTGGGCCTTCTGAATGGGCTATCTCTCTAGGTTGGAACTGTGAACAGTTAACACATAAAGGAATTGTGCCCTCAACATGACGGGTGAGATCATACCATAACTAATGCACCGGATCGCATCAGAACTCCGAAGTTAAGCGTGCTTGGGCGAGAGTAGTACTAGGATGGGTGACCCCCTTGGAAGTCCTCGTGTTGCACCCCATTTTCAATTTTTTTTCCTTTGTTAGAGTTGCCAAGATACTTTATCCACCAAATCTCTATTACCGAATCCCATGGAACATTGGGCAAGACAATTTCGCTTCACGTAGAGGCCGGGCCCGCAAACCGAGGGCGTAGGGTTTTTGATCAGGTCTCCGTCGCTCTGGTGCCCATAACTTTTGATCCGTAAAGAGTTACGCGGCGAACTGCATACCGTTGCAAAGCTCCCTGAGAGCTCTACAACGGGGGCTGCCAGCATGCTCGCTTTGCCCATATTTGGAGCCCAAAATCGAACGTTTTCATCAGTTTCTGGCCACATTTCTTCTTTAGCTCTGTTTTTTCGTCCCGGATCGTACGTCGTGAACTGTTAAAAGGATGACAACCACCTCGCTGGACATCAGAGGGCCCTACAACGTGTCGATATCACGTCTGGTGAAGATGCTGCGTTGTTAAAGCGGATGGGTTGTCGTTAAGCCCATTGCGCCTTCTGAATGGGACATCTCTCTAGGCTGGGACAGTAAACAGTTAACACATAAAGGAATTGTGCCCTCAACATGACGGGTGCTATCATACTAGCACTAATGCACCGGGTCCTATCAGAACTCCGAAGTTAAGCGTGCTTGGGCGAGAGTAGTACTAGGATGGGTGACCCCCTGGGAACTCCTCGTGTTGCACCCCCTTTTCAAATTTTTTTGCCCTGGTTAGGGTTGCCAAGATACCTTATCCACCAAATATCAATTAAAGAATCCTACAGAACATTGGGCAAGACAACTTCACTTCACGTAGAGGCTGGGCCCGCAAACCGAGGGCGTAGGGTTTGTGACCAGGTCTCCTTCACTCCGGTGCCTATAACTTTTGATCCGTAAGGAGTTACGTGGCGCACAGCATACCGATGTAAAGCTCTCTGAGAGCTCTACGACGGGAGCAGCCATCTTGCTCGCTGTGCCTGTTTTTGGAGCCCGAAATCGAACGTTTTATCAGTTTTAGACCACTTTTCTTCTTTTGCTCTGTTTTTCCATCCCGGATCGTACGTCGTGAACTGTTAAAAGGACGACAACATGACTCGCGGGACATCAGAGGGCCCTACAACGTTTCGATATCACGTCTTGCAAGCATGCTGCGTTGTTGAAGCGGATGGTTGTCGTTAAGCCCATTGGGCCTTTTCCATGGGCCATCTCTCTAGGCTATGACTGTGAACCGTTAACACTTAGACGAATTGTGCCCCCAACATGACGGGTGCGATCATACCAGCACTAATGCACCGGATCCCATCAGAACTCCGAAGTTAAGCATGCTTGGGCGAGATTAGTACTAGGATGGGTGCCCCCCTGGGAAGTCCTCGTGTTACACCCCTTTTCAATTTTTTTTGGCCTGGTTAGGGTTGCCAAGATACTTTATCCACCAAATCATTATATTACTGAATCCCACGGAACATTGGGCAAGAAAACTTCGTTTCACGTAGAGGCTGGGCCAGCAAACCGAGGGCGTAGGGTTTGTGACCAGGTCTCCGTAGCTCCGGTGCCAATAACTTTTGATCTGTAAGGAGTTACGCGGCGCACATCATACCATTTCAAAGCTCTCTGAGAGCACTACGACGGGGGTAGCCAGCATGCTCGTTGCACCAATTTTTAGAGCCCAAAATCGAACGTTTTCATCAGTTTCAGTCTACTTTTCTTCCTTTGCTCTATTTTTTCGTCCAGGATCGTACTTCGTGAATTGTTAAAAGGACGAGAACCAGACTCGCCGGACATCAGAGGGCCCTACAACGAGTCGATATCATGTCTGGTGAGGATGTTGCGTTGTTGAAGTGGATGGGTTGTCGTTAAGCCCATTGGGCCTTCAGAATGGGACATCTCTCTAGGCTGGGACTGTGAACAGTTAACACATAAAGGAATTGTGCCTTCAACATGACGGGTGCGATCATAGCAGCACTAATGCACCGGATCACATCATAACTCCGAAGTTAAGCGTGCTTGGGCGAGTGTGGTACTAGGATAGGTGACTCCCTGGGAAGTCCTCGTGTTGTACCCCATTTTCAATTTTTTTTGGCCTGGTTAGGGTTGCCAAGATACTTTATCCACCAAATCTCTATTACTGAATCCCATGAAACATTGGGCAAGACAATTTCGCTTCACGTAGAGGCTGGGCCCGCAAACCGAGGGCGTAGGGTTTGTGACCAGGTCTCCGTCACTCTTGTGCCCATAACTTTTGATCCGTAAGGAGTTACGCGGCGCACTGCATACCGTTGCAAAGCTCCCTGAGAGCTCTACAACGGGGGCTGCCAGCATGTTCGCTTTGCCCATTTTTGGAGCCCAAAATCGAACGTTTTCATCAGTTTCAGGCCACTTTTCTTCTATTGCTCTATTTTTTCCTCCCGGTTCGTACGTCGTGAATTGTTAAAAAGACGACAACCAGACTCGTCGGACATCAGAGGGCCCTACAACGTGTCGATATCACGTCTGGTGAAGATGCTGCGTTGTTAAAGCGGATGGGTTGTCGTTAAGCCCATTGGGCCTTCTGAATGGGACATCTCTCTAGGCTGGGGCAGTGAACATTTAACACATAAAGGAATTGTGCCCTCAACATGACAGGTGCGATCATACCAGCACTAATGCACCGGGTCCTATCCGAACTCCGAAGTTAAGCGTGCTTGGGCGAGAGTAGTACTAGGATGGGTGACCCCCTGGGAACTCCTCGTGTTGTACCCCTTTTCAAATTTTTTTTCCCCTGGTTAAGGTTACCAAGATACTTTATCCACCAAATCTCAATTAAAGAATCCTACAGAACATTGGGCAAGCCAACTTCGCTTCACGTAGAGGCTGGGCCCTCAAACCGAGGGCGTAGGGTTTGTGACCAGGTCGACGTCGCTACGGTGCCTATAACTTTTGATCCGTAAGGAGTTACGCGGCGCACAACATACCGATGTAAAGCTCTCTGAGAGCTCTACGACGGGAGCAGCCATCTTGCTCGCTATGCCCATTTTTGGAGCCCAAAATCGAACATTATCATCAGTTTCAGACCATTTTTCTTCTTTTGCTCGGTTTTTCCATCCCGGATCGTACGTCGTGAACTGTTAAAAGGACGACAACTTGACTCGCTGGACATCAGAGGGCCCTACAACGTGTCGATATCACGTCTTGTGAGGATGCCGCGTTGTTGAAGCGGATGGGTTGTCGTTAAGCCCATTGGGCCTTTTGAATGGGCCATCTCTCTAGGCTGGGACTGTGAACCGTTAACTAATAAAGGAATTATGCCCCCAACATGACGGGTGGGATCATACCAGCACTAATGCACCGGATACCATCAGAACTCCGAAGTTAAGCGTGCTTAGGCGAGAGTAGTACTAGGATGGGTGACCCCTTGGGAAGTCCTCGTGTTGCACCCCCTTTTCAATTTTTTTTGCCCTGGTTAGGGTTGCCAAGATACTTTATCCACCAAATCTCTATTACTGAATCCCACGAAACATTGGGCAAGAAAACTTCGTTACACGTAGAGGCTGGGCCCGCAAACCGAGTGCGTAGGGTTTGTGACCAGGTCTTCGTCGCTCCGGTGCCCATAACTTTTGATCCGTAGGGAGTTACGCGGTGCACAGCATACCATTGCGAAGCTCTCTAAGAGCTCTACGACGGGGGTAGCCAGCATGCTCGTTGTGCCCATTTTTTGAGCCCAAAATCGAACATTTTCATCAGTTTCAGTCCACTTTTCTTCATTTGCCCTATTTTTTCGTCCCGGATCGTACGTTGTGAACTATTAAAAGGACGACAACCAGACTCACCAGACCTCAGAGGGCCCTACAACGTGTCGATATCACATCTGGTGAAGATGCTGCGATGTTAAAGCGGATGGGTTGTCGATAAGCCCATTGGGCCTTCTGAATGGGACATCTCTCTAGGCTGGGACAGTGAACAGTTAACACATAAAGGAATTGTGCCCTCAACATGACAGGTGCGATCATACTAGCCCTAATGCACCGGGTCCTATCAGAACTCCGAAGTTAAGTGTGCTTGGGCGAGAGTAGTACTACGATGGGTGACCCCTTGGGAACTCCTCGTGTTGCACCCCTTTATCAATTTTTTTTGCCCTGGTTAGGGTTGCCAAGATACTTTATCCACCATATCTCTATTACTGAATCCCACGGAACATTGGGCTAGAAAACTTCATTTCACGTAGAGGCTGGTCCCGCAAACCGAGGGCGTAGGGTTTGTGACCAGATCTCCGTCGCTCTGGTGCCCGTAACTTTTGATTCGTAAGGAGTTACGCGGCGCACTGCATACCGTTGCAAAGCTCCCTGAAAGCTCTACAACGGGGGCTGCCAGCATGCTCGCTTTGCCCATTTTTGGAGCCTAAAATTGAAAGTTTTCATCAGTTTCATGCCACTTTTCTTCTTTTGCCCTATTTTTTCGTTGCGGATCGTACGTCGTCAGCTGTTAAAAGGACGACAACCCGACTCGCAAGACATCAGAGGGACCTACTGTCACGCCCCGACCCAACCCCGTAAAAGGCCAAGCCCGGACCCGACACACGGACGGAGTTTCCTCTGTACCGCGGACGATCCGAAAACCCTAAAAACAATATAATACTTGCGAAAGCTATAAAATAATCAAAACAAGCCAACTTTCTATAAAACATACATTTATTATTATCCAACTTTCCAAACCAAAAATGATATGCATACTACACAAGTACTTATGCCACTAAACCATTAGCCATTAGCATGCATTCTTCACTAGTCATCCGAGTATAAGTTTACAACTTACAAACTCTAATCCATTTCAACATAAGACTAATAAAGATCTCAACTATAAAATATATATACAAGGCTACACGCCTCAAAATTAAGCGTTCCTCACCCAATATACATAACAGCAAGGTTTGCACAAAACTGGTAACCAACCACCAGCAAAGCAGGTAAGTGCTCTCTCGGAAACACCTCCACCTGCTCCTCCTCCTCAATTACCTCGCGAGGGTCTGCCTCAACTACTCCTGCAGAAACATAGTATAGAGAGGAATGTGCAAAAACTATTGCTCATCGAGTGCAATTGGCCACAAGGACGGAGATGAGAGGAGTAGGCAATGCAATCAGCCAAGCAAGACATACAAACATATAAAGATACATCCAAAGCCAACAATAAAGCAAGGCAAGTATCTAAAGCTGCAAACACTCATTCAAAGGATACGATACTCTTTTCACGAGCAACTTTCAAACACAAATTCGATGACGACGCGCCGGCCCAAAACCACCTTATAACACCAGTTTGGAATACTCCGGAAGTATCCATCAATCCTACGACCCAAATCTCCCTGGGAGGCAACCCAAGCGAGAAAGGGAATAGCAGCGGAGCTAGAGCAACCAACACTGGCAACCCAAGGCTACCCAGAGAGGCCCATCACTCACGCGCGAGACCCTATGCAATGCAAGACTCGATACAAGACAATAAACAAGCGATACACAAGCGATAAACCAGCGATAAAGCCACACGTGGGAGAATAACAAAGTAGGTTACTCTCGCACGCAATAGCAGCAATTTGATAAGCAATTCAATCCAAAACAACTCAAACAAGTAATTCAAGTAATTCTAAGCATTCTATAAGCATAAAGACAAGTAAACACACAAAAACACAAATCGGCCCCAACTGTCAAAATGCTACCATTTCCAAACGAGCCACGAGTTCTGGAAACCGACTTCGCCAACCCTCCTAGGTCACCATAAGGCATGTCTAAAGACCCCAAAACCTTACTTTACTCTAGAACTCGCGCAAAGTCGCGATTTCCCCCTTTCTCGTTTGAACTACAACTACAACAACCAAACACCCAACTAACGCCATAATTGCACCAAAAGTGCTTCCATGGCTTCTCGAAGCAATGCCAACACGAAAAATGAGAAAATGCCAAAGTCGACCTAAACGACCCCGACTTTCCCAAAGGCTTAATTCTCGTTTTTTTCCACTACGCAACCCAAACAAACCACACATTTTAGCATTCTAGCATACCTAGCACGTTTCTACATCAACGGAAAGCATAACAGCGCAACTTCAACGTTTCAAGGTTTTACTATTCACAAGGTACTATTCATATCACAATTCAAGTTGCAATCACAACATTTAACCGCAGAAAATGTTACAAAGCCATAAATACATGTTCTACCAATGCTAAGGAACATTCTAGAAGCATCAAATCGCTTTAAATAACGATCTACGGATAAATTTAAAAATTGATAAAGTTAACTAACACAACGTATAAATGCGCAAATAACATGCTTCCCTCACCTTAGGTACTCCTAGTCGCTAGGAAAACAACGTTGGTTGCCTTGGAAACCACCCCGCCCGAGCTCTCGCAAAGATTGAACGTATAGAAGTTGAAAGGTTTTTTTTTTCTTCTCTATGGAAACTCACGGCCTGCTGCTGCTGGTTGCTTCTGTTTTTCTTTTTTATTTTGCTTAATAAATTGCTTAATTAAAGGTCAAAAGGTCAAAGGGTCAAAGGCTAAGGTCAAACTACTTAAAAACTTGGTCAAAGGGCCCTATTTCGCGCGTTTTAAAGCCGTTTCAGCTATGGTAAGTTCAATTAAAGCTAGCAATATTTAAAATATAAAATTTAAGTCGTCTAAATACTAGTTTCACTATTTGCTGAGGACTGGAAATCGTTATCTAGCTATCGCTCCTTAAATGCAATGCACGTTGCGTCGGCGAGAATGTAACAATTAATTCACAAAGATTTTAAGGAAATATAATTTTCAAAATAATAAACAAAGAAAATTCATATTCCGGGCTCGGGTATTACACCTACAACATGTCGATATCACGTCTGGTGAAGATACTGCGTTGTTAAAGCGGATGGGTTGTCGTTAAGCCCATTGGGCCTTGTGAATGGGACATCTCTCTAGATTGGGACAGTGAACAGTTAACACATAAAGGAATTGTGCCCTCAACATGACGGGTGCGATCATACCAGCACTAATGCACCGGGTGTAACGCCCCGATCCCTCACGAGACCGGAGGCTCTAATAACCATGCTATTCTCAACCCAATACCAAGCCCGGTCACAAATTTTTTTAGGGAAAAACAGACAGAGTTTCCCCTGTACTATGGACATTTTGAAAACCTGTAAACTCTCAAATGAGATAACCACAAGATAAATGAACTTTTCATAACTAAATATTTAAAAATTCAAGGCCATCCGAGCCTTGAAGCAAACAATAGTTCCAAAACCACACAAGCATGCAAGTAATATTGTTTACAACATAATCTAGTAGCCATGACCTCCTAGGATAACGTTAAAACATACTTAGAAGATAAAACATTCTACATTAAGCCATTCATTCCCAAGCATGCAAAGTGAATAAAAGCAGAAACATAAGTTATTACAAGACATAGGTTCTCAAATCTACACTACAACCAACTATCCTTCAACTTCTTACAGCAACCAATATAAACAAAGCCCTTAGGCCACAAAATAGATACACAAATACCAAATAGAAACAAGAAGGCACAGCCACCTCAGAACAACACACAGCAACTAGGGCAACTCCTCCAACTGCGCCACCTGAAACATGTTAGTGAGGTATGAGCAACCACTGTTGCCCAGTGAGGGATATAGTCCCGGGGCGTGCAATGCAACATATAATACAATTATACAACAATAACACTTAGACAATTAAAGAAACAACGATAACTTAAATAACCACACATTTAAAAGGATACGTTTCAACAATCCCCTATACACCAATCTTCACTGGTCTTCAATCACGATCCACTAACCACGAGCACGATCACGATAAGCCGGCATAACCCCAAACACTCCAGTGGGTGTACTCCGGATGTACCCCGAATCCTACGACCCAACATCCCCTGGCAATCTCCGGACCAGGCGAATGAGGGAATAGGGCACGGAGTTTGAATATCCACCGGCAAGCCCTCTGCCGCCCAGCCGATATTCAACACATCCGCCCCGACACTATGGTTGCGCAACCACTATGCAATGCACTTAACGATGGCAAGTTAATAGCAATAATATAAGCATTAACACATATGAGGATCAACAAAGTAGGTTGACCTCGTTGCAATTAGGATAGAAGCAAAGATAGAAGCTAATAAGCAGTTTACAATTGAACTTATACCAAATAAGCATAGAATCATTCCAAAAGCTCCAAATCAATTTAAAATCACATATAAACACTTAAGAAGTCCTGACATGGGTTTAGAAGTGTGAGACAACTTAAATTGCACCTAAACCCCTTTGTTTTTCGAACTATTTATCTTCTAAACCAAAGTTAATGATTTCATTTTCAAAGGAAACTCTCCCAACCTTCTAACTAACCCCCAAGGTACCCTCTCAACCCTCGAACTCAATCAAATGCCCGCGTTTACCCCGAAAGCCCCAATTTCCCTCTTTTGGCTTTAAACCACACCTACATTGTCCGGGCCTCAAACAAGGGATATCAAGGCATCTATAGCACCTAGGTAGCCTAAGGATACTAGAATTGAAGCCCGAATCCACCCGGATTAGCATTAACCCCAAAAGCCCCAAGTTAAAGTCGGCTATTTTTCATTTTTAAGCGATTTAAGGCAATGCAAGTGCACGGGGCTATTAGGTTATCTTTACTAGCACCTAAGGCATCTATTAGAAGCATTAAATCAAGCTAATTCGAGCAATTACACAAAACCCTAGAATTTTCGTCACTATTCACCCCAACGAACTAACTATCGATTTCTACCGTTTAATTCATGAAACAATAGCATGAAAGTGGTCTCTACTACATATACACAACATATATAAGCTTATTTGGGCCTTGCAATAGCATTAAACATCATTTCTAACAAATCAAGAAAATATCAACTATTTTGAAATACGAAAATAAGCCATGAAATCCCTCACCAATACGCGTAGGAGCACCTAGGAACCTTGCAAACACCCTACACTAGTTGCTCGAGGCTTGGAGTGGCTTGAAGTGGAGAGTTGATGAGCAAAAATCACTTTTTCCTCTTCTCTTTGGCTCTCGGCCCAGCTACAGTGAAATCTGCACAATTTTTTTCTTTTGTTTTGTGTTTTGGTGCTTATGTGTTTATATGGTGAGGTTAAGTTGAGGTGGGGTCATGGTGGGTGTTTAAGTGGACTCCTAAAATGCGCGTAGATAGCTTAGAAACGAGCCTAAAGTGTAAAACATAGGCTAGCTATTTAAATCTCTAAGTTATGTTACGTAACACTATTCACTCAACTACAAAAATCATTTTCTAAACGAGCTCTCCTATCGCTTCTAGCTCAATTGCACATTTTTCCCACTACTTTAACAATTAATATGATTTAATAAAAATGCTAATTAGCCAATAGAATGCAGTTTGAAAACGAAGTGAATAGTAGATAAGAAAGTCAAAAAATAAAGCACATAATTAAATACGCAAAAAAGGGAGGCAACAGCAAATAAAAGCAAGGCAAAAGTTCGGGCGTCACACCGGGTCCTATCAGAACTCCGAAGTTAAGCGTGCTTGGGCGAGAGTTGTACTAGGATGGGTGACCCCTTGGGAAGTCCTCGTGTTGCACCCCCTTTTCAAATTTTTTTGCCCTGGTTAGGGTTGCCAAGATACTTTATCCACCAAATCTCAATTAAAGAATCCTACAGAACATTGGGCAAGAAAACTTCGCTTCACATAGAGGCTGGGCCCGCAAACCGAGGGCGTAGGGTTTGTGACCAGGTCTCCGTCGCTACGGTGCCTATAACTTTTGATCCGTAAGGAGTTACGCGGCGCACAGCATACCGATGTAAAGCTCTCTGAGAGCTCTACGACGGGAGCAGCCATCTTGCTCGCTATGCTCATTTTTGGAGCCCAAAATTGAACATTTTTATCAGTTTCAGGCCACTTTTCTTCTTTTGCTCTGTTTTTCCATCCCAGATCATACGTCGTGAACTGTTAAAAGGACGACAACCTGATTCCCGGGACATCAGAGGGCCCTACAACGTGTCGATATCACGTCTTGCGAGGATGCTGTGTTGTTGAAGCGGATGGGTTGTCGTTAAGCCAATTGGGCATTTTTAATGGGCCATCTCTCTAGGCTGGGATTGTGAACCGTTAACTAATAAAGGAATTGTGCCCTCAACATGACTGGTGGGATCATACCAGCACTAGCGCGCTGGATCCCATCAGAACTAGGAAGTTAAGCGTGCGTGGGCGAGAGTAGGACTAGGATGGGTGACCCCTTGGGAAGTCCTCGTGTTGCACCCCCTTTTCAATTTTTTTTGCCCTGGTTAGGGTTGCCAAGATACTTTATCCACCAAATCTCTATTACTGAATCCCACGGAACATTGCGCAAGAAAACTTCGTTTCACGTAGAGGCTGGGCACGCAAACCGAGTGAGTAGGGTTTGTGACCAGGTTTCCGTCGCTCCGGTGCCCATAACTTTTGATCCGTAGGGAGTTACGCGGTACACAGCATACCATTGCGAAGCTCTCTGAGAGCTCTACGACCGGGGTAGCCAGCATGCTCTTTGTGCCCATTTTTGGAGCCGAAACTCGAACATTTTCATCAGTTTTAGTCCACTTTTCTTCTTATGCTCTGTTTTTTCGTCCCGGATCGTACTTCGTGAATTGTTACAAGGACGACAACCTGACTCACCGGACATCAGAGTGCCCTACAACGTGTCAATTTCACGTCCTGCGAGGATGCTGCGTTGTTGAAGCGGATGGGTTGTCGTTAAGCCCATTGGGCCTTTTGTATGGGCCATCTCTCAAGGCTGGGACTGTGAACAGTTAACACATAAAGGAATTGTGCCCTCAACATGACGGGTACGATCAAACCAGCACTAATGCACCGGATCCCATCAGAACTCCGAAGTTAAGCGTGCTTGGGCGATAGTAGTACTAAGATGGGTGACCCCCAGGGAAGTCCTCGTGTTGCACCCCTTTATCAATTTTTTTTGCCCTGGTTAGGGTTGCCAAGATAGTTTATCCTCCAAATCTCTATTACTGAATCCCATGAAACATTGGGCAAGACAATTTCGCTTCACGTAGAGGCTGGGCCCGCAAACCGAGGGCGTAGGGTTTGTGACCAGGTCTCCTTCGCTCCGGTGCCTATAACTTTTGATCCGTAAGGAGTTACGTGGCGCACAGCATACCGATGTAAAGCTCTCTGAGAGCTCTACGACGGGAGCAGCCATCTTGCTCGCTTTGCCCGTTTTTGGAGCCTAAAATTGAACATTTTCATCAGTTTTACACCACTTTTCTTCTTTTGCTCTGTTTTTCTATCCCGGATCGTACGTCGTGAACTGTTAAAAGGACGACAACCTGACTCGCGGGATATCAGAGGGCCCTACAACGTTTTGATATCACGTCTTGCAAGCATGCTGCGTTGTTGAAGAGGATGGGTTGTCGTTAAGCCCATTGGGCCTTTTGAATGGGCCATCTCTCTAGGCTGTGACTGTGAACCGTTAACACTTAGAAGAATTGTGCCCCCAACATGACGGGTGCGATCATACCAGCACTAATGCACCAGATCCCATCAGAACTCCAAAGTTAAGCATGCTTGGGCGAGATTAGTACAAGGATGGGTGCCCCCTTGGGAAGTCCTCGTGTCACACCCCTTTTTCAATTTTTTTTGCCCTGGTTAGGGTTGGCAAGATACTTTATCCACCAAATCTCTATTACTGAATCCCAAGGAACATTGGGCAAGAAAACTTCGTTTCACGTAGAGGCTGGGCCCGCAAACCGAGGGCGTAGGGTTTGTGACCAGGTCTCCGACGCTCCGGTGCCAATAACTTTTGATCCGTAATGAGTTACGCGGCGCACAGCATACCATTGCAAAGCTCTCTGAGAGCTCTACGACTGGGGTAGCCAGCATGCTCGTTGTACCTATTTTTGGAGCCCAAAATCAAACGTTTTCATCAGTTTTAGTCCACTTTTCTTCTTTTGCTCGGTTTTTCCGTCCCGGATCGTACGTCGTGAATTGGTAAAAGGACGACAACCAGACTCGCCGGACATCAGAAGGCCCTACAACGAGTCGATATCACGTCTGGTGGGGATGTTGCATTGTTGAAGCGGATGGGTTGTCGTTAAACCCATTGGGCCTTCTGAATAGGACATCTCTCTAGGCTAGGATTGTGAACCGCTAACACATATAGGAATTGTGCCCTCAACATGACGGGTGCGATCATACCAGCACTAATGCACCAGATCCCATCAGAACTCCGAAGTTAAGCGTGCTTGGGCGAGAGTGGTACTAGGATGGGTGACCCCCTGGGAAGTCCTCGTGTTGCACCCCCTTTTCAATTTTTTTTGCCCTGGTTAGGGTTGCCAAGATACTTTATCCCCCAAATCTCTATTACTAAATCCCATGAAACATTGGGCAAGACAACTTCGCTTCACGTAGAGGCCGAACCCACAAACCGAGGGCGTAGGGTTTGTGACCAGGTCTCCGTCGCTCCGGTGCCCATAACTTGTGATCCGTAAGGAGTTACGCAGCGCACAATATACCGTTGCAAAGCTCCCTGAGAGCTCTACAACGGGGGCTGCCAGCATGCTCGGTTTGCCCATTTTTGGAGCCCAAAATCGAACGTTTTCATCAGTTTCAGGCCACTTTTCTTCTATTGCTCTGTTTTTTCCTCCCGGTTCGTACGTCGTGAACTGTTAAAAAGACGACAACCAGACTCGCCAGACATCAGAGGGCCCTACAACGTGTCGATATCACGTCTGGGGAAGATGTTCCGTTGTTCAAGCGGATGGGTTGTCGTTAAGCCCATTGGGCCTTCTGAATTGGACATCTCTCTAGGCTGGGAGAGTGAACATTTAACACATAAAGGAATTGTGCCCTCAACATGATGGGTGCGATCATACCAGCACTAATGCACCGGGTCCTATCAGAACTCCGAAGTTAAGTGTGCTTGGGCGAGAGTAGTACTAGGATGGGTGACCCCCTGGGAACTCCTCGTGTTGCACACCGTTTTCAAATTTTTTTGCCCTGGTTAGGGTTGCCAAGATACTTTATCCACCAAATCTCAATTAAAGAATCCTACAGAACATTAGGCAAGACAACTTCGCTTCGCGTAGAGGCTGGGCCCGCAAACCGAGGGCGTAGGGTTTGTGAACAGGTCTCCGTCGCTACGGTGCCTATAACTTTTGATCCGTAAGGAGTTACGGGGCGCACAACATACCGAT
This sequence comes from Ehretia macrophylla, assembly GCA_037974665.1. Taxonomy (NCBI): domain Eukaryota; kingdom Viridiplantae; phylum Streptophyta; class Magnoliopsida; order Boraginales; family Ehretiaceae; genus Ehretia; species Ehretia macrophylla. Next base: position 84,533,040 of record CM075765.1, on the reverse strand, counting down.
GTAAAGATCTCTGAGAGCTCTACGACGGGAGCAGCCATCTTGCTCGCTATGCCCATTTTTGGAGCCCAAAATCGAACATTATCATCAGTTTCAGACCATTTTTCTTCTTTTGCTCTGTTTTTCCATCCCGGATCATACGTGGTGAACTGTTAAAAGGACGACAAAATGGCTCGCGGGACATCACAGGGCCCTACAATGTGTCAATATAACGTCTTGCGAGGATGCTGCGTTGTTGAAGCGGATGGGTTGTCGTTAAGCCCATTGGGCCTTTTGAATGGGCCAACTATCTAGGCTGGGACTGTGAACCGTTAACTAATAAAGGAATTATGCCCTCAACATGACTGGTGGGATCATTCCAGCAGTAATGCACCGTATCCCATCAGAACTCCAAAGTTAAGCGTGCTTAGGCGAGAGTAGTACTAGGATGGGTGAACCCCTGGGAAGTCCTCGTGTTGCACCCCCTTTTCAATTTTTTTTGCCCTGGTTTGGGTTGCCAAGATACTTTATCCACCAAATCTCTATTACTGAATCCCACGGAACAATGGGCAAGACAACTTCGCTTCACGTAGAGGTCGGGCCCGCAAACCGAGTGCGTAGGGTTTGTGACCAGGTCTTCGTCGCTCCGGTGCCCATAACTTTTGATCCGTAGGGAGTTACGCGATGCACAGTATACCATTGCGATGCTCTCTGAGTGCTCTACGACGGAGGTAGCCAGCATGCTCGTTGTGCCCATTTTTGGAGCCCAAAATCGAACATTTTCATCAGTTTCAGTCCACTTTTCTTCTTTTGCCCTGTTTTTTCATCCCGGATCGTACGTCGTGAACTGTTAAAAGGACGACAACCAGACTCACCGGACCTCAGAGGGCCCTACAACGTGTCGATATCACGTCTGGTGAAGATGCTGCGTTGTTAAAGCGGATGGGTTGTTGTTAAGCCCATTGGACCTTCTGAATGGGACATCTCCCTAGGCTGGGACAGTGAACAGTTAACACATAAAGGAATTGTGCCCTCAACATGACGGGTGCGATCATACTAGTACTAATGCACCGGGTCCTATCAGAACTCCGAAGTTAAGCGTGCTTGGGCGAGAGTAGTACAAGGATGGGTGACCGCCTGGGAACTCCTCGTGTTGCACCCCCTTTTCAAATTTTTCTGCCCTGGTTAGGGTTGCCAATATACCTTATCCACCAAATCTCAATTAAAGAATCCTACAGAACATTGGGCAAGACAACTTCGCTTCACGTAGAGGCTGGGCCCGCAAACCGAGGGCGTAGGGTTTGTGACCAGGTCTCCGTCGCTCCGGTGCCTATAACTTTTGATCCGTAAGGAGTTACGCGGCGCACAGCATACCGATTTAAAGCTCTCTAAGAGCTCTATGACGGGAGCAGCCATCCTGCTCGCTGTGCCCATTTTTGGAGCCCAAAATCGAACATTTTCATCAGTTTTAGACCACTTTTCTTCTTTTGCTCTGTTTTTCTATCCCGGATCGTACGTCGTGAACAGTTAAAAGGATGACAACCTGACTCGCGGGATATCAGAGGGCCCTACAACGTTTTGATATCACGTCTTGCAAGCATGCTGCGTTGTTGAAGCTGATGGGTTGTCGTTAAGCCCATTGGGCCTTTTGAATGGGCCATCTCTCTAGGCTGTGACTGTGAACCGTTAACACTTAGAAGAATTGTGCCCCCAACATGACGGGTGCGATCATACCAGCACTAATGCACCGGATCCCATCAGAACTCCAAAGTTAAGCATGCTTGGGCGAGATTAGTACTAGGATGGGTGCCCCCTTGGGAAGTCCTCGTGTTACACCCCTTTTTCAATTTTTTTTGCCCTGGTTAGGGTTGGCAAGATACTTTACCCACCAAATCTCTATTACTGAATCCCAAGGAACATTGGGCAAGAAAACTTCGTTTCACGTAGACGCTGGGCCCGCAAACCGAGGGCGTAGGGTTTGTGACCAGGTCTCCGATGCTCCGGTGCCAATAACTTTTGATCCGTAAGGAGTTACGCGGCGCACAGCATACCATTGCAAAGCTCTCTGAGAGCTCTACGACTGGGGTAGCCAGCATGCTCGTTGTACCTATTTTTGGAGCCCAAAATCGAACGTTTTCATCAATTTCAGTCCACTTTTCTTCTTTTGCTCTGTTTTTCCGTCCCGGATCGTACGTCGTGAATTGTTAAAAGGACGACAACCAGACTCGCCGGACATCAGAAGGCCCTACAACGAGTCGATATCACGTCTGGTGGGGATGTTGCGTTGTTGAAGCGGATGGGTTGTCGTTATGCCCATTGGGCCTTCTGAATAGGACATCTCTCTAGGCTGGGACTGTGAACAGTTAACACATAAAGTAATTGTGCCTTCAACATGACGGGTGCCATCATACCAGCACTAATGCACCCGATCACATCAGAACTCCGAAGTTAAGCGTGCTTGGGCGAGAGTGGTACTAAGATGCTGCGTTGTTCAAGCGGATGGGTTGTCGTTAAGCCCATTGGGCCTTCTGAATAGGACATCTATCTAGATTGGGACAGTGAACAGTTAACACATAAAGGAATTGTGCCCTCAACATGACGGGTGCGATCATACCAGCACTAATGCACCGGGTCCTATCAGAATTCCGAAGTTAAGCGTGCTTGGGCGAGAGTTGTACTAGGATGGGTGACCCCCTGGGAACTCCTCGTGTTGCACCCCATTTTCAAATTTTTTTGCCCCGGTTAGGGTTGCCAAGATACTTTATCCACCAAATCTCAATTAAAGAATCCTACAGAACATTGGGCAAGACAACTTCGCTTTACGTAGAGGCTGGGCCCGCAAACCGAGGGCATAGGGTTTGTGACCAGGTCTCTGTCGCTACGGTGCCTATAACTTTTGATCCGTAAGGAGTTACGCGGCGCACAACATACCGATGTAAAGCTCTCTGAGAGCTCTACGACGGGAGCAGCCATCTTGCTCGCTATGCCCATTTTTGGAGCCCAAAATCGAATATTATCACCAGTTTCAGACCACTTTTCTTCTTTTGCTCTGTTTTTCCATCCCGGATCGTACTTCGTGAACTGTTAAAAGGACGACAACCTGACTCGCAGGACATCAGAGGGCCCTACAACGTGTCGATATCACGCCGTGCGAGGATGCTGCGGTGTTGAAGCGGAGGGGGTGGCAGTAAGCCGAGTGGGCCGTTTGAATGGGCCGTCTATCTAGGCTGGGACTGTGAACCGTTAACTAATAAAGGAATTGGGCCCTCAACATGACGGGTGGGATCATACCAGCACTAATGCACCGAATCCCATCAGAACTCCGAAGTTAAGCGTGCATGGGCAAGAGTAGTACTAGGATGGGTGACCCCCTGGGAAGTCCTCGTGTTGCACCCCCTTTTCCATTTTTTTTGCCCTGGCTAGGGTTGTCAAGATACTTTATCCACCAAATCTCTATTACAGAATCCCACGGAACATTGCGCAAGAAAACTTCGTTTCACGTAGAGGCTGGGCCCGCAAACTGAGTGAGTAGGGTTTGTGACCAGGTCTCCGTCGCTCCGGTGCCCATAACTTTTGATCCGTAGGGAGTTACGCGGTGCACAGCATACCATTGCGAAGCTCTCTGAGAGCTCTACGACTGAGGTAGCCATCATGCTCGGTGTGCCCATTTTTGGAGCCCAAAATCGAACATTTTCATCAGTTTCAGTCCACTTTTCTTCTTTTGCTCTATTTTTTCGTCCCGGATCGTACGTCGTGAATTGTTAAAAGGACGACAACCAGACTCGCCGCACATCAGAGTGCCCTACAACGTGTCGATATCACGTCTGGTGAGGATGCTGCGTTGTTGAAGCGGATGGGTTGTCGTTAAGCCCATTGGGCCTTCTAAATAGGACATCTCTCTAGGTTGGGACTGTGAACAGTTAACACATAAAGGAATTGTGCCCTCAACATGACGTGTACGATCAAACCAGCACTAATGCACCAGATCCTATCAGAACTCCGAAGTTAATCATGCTTGGGCGATAGTAGTACTAAGATGGGTGGCCCCCTGGGAAGTCCCCGTGTTGCACCCCTTTATCAATTTTTTTTGCCCGGGTTAAGGTTCCCAAGATACTTTATCCACCAAATCTCTATTACTGAATCCCACAGAACATTGGGCAAGACAACTTAGCTCTCTGAGAGCTCTACGACGGGGGTAGCCAGCTTGCTCCCTGTGCCCTTTTTGGAGCCAAAAATCGAACATTTTCATTAGTTTCAGGCCACTTTTCTTCTTTTACTCTGTCTTTCTGTCCCGGATCGTACGTCGTGAACTGTTAAAAGGACGACAACCTGACTCGCGGGACATCAGAGGTCCTTACAACGTGTCGATATCACATCTAGTAAGGATGTTGCGTTGTTGAAGCAGATGGGTTGTCGTTAAGCCCATTGGGCCTTTAGAATAGGCTATCTCTCTAGGCTGGGACTGTGAATAGTTAACACATAAAGGAATTGTGCCCTCAACATGACGGGTGCGATCATACCAGCACTAATGCACCGGATCCCATCAGAACCCCGAAGTTAAGCGTGCTTGGGCGAGAGTAGTACTAGGATGGGTGACCCCCTGGGAAGTCCTCGTGTTGCACCTACTTTTCAATTCTTTTTGCCCTGGTTAGGGTTGCCAAGGTACTTTATCCACCAAATCTCTATTACTAAATCCCATGGAACATTGGGCAAGACAACTTCACTTCACGTAGATTCTGGGCCCGCAAACCGAGGGCGTAGGGTTTGTGACCAGGTCTCCGTCGCTACGGTGCCCATAACTTTGGATCCGTAAGGAGTTACGCGGCGCACAGCATACCATTGCAAAGCTCTCTGAGAGCTCTACGACGTGGGCAGCCATATTGCTCGCTGTGCCCGATTTTAGGGCTAAAATCGAACATTTTCATCAGTCTCAAGCCACTTTTCTTCTTTTGCTCTGTTTTTCCGTCCCGGATCGTACGTCGTGAACTGTTAGAAGGACGACAACCTGACTCGCAGGACATCAGAGGGCCCTGCAACGTGTCGATATCATGTCTTGCAAGCATGCTGCGTTGTTGAAGCGGATGGGTTGTCGTTTAGCCCATTGGGCCTTTTGAATGGGCTATCTCTCTAGGCTGGGACTGTGAACAATTAACACAAAATGGAATTGTGCCCTCAACATGACGGGTGCGATCATACCAGCACTAACGCACCGGATCCCATCATGACTCCGAAGTTAAGCATGCTTGGGCGAGAGTAGTACTAGGATGGGTGACCCCCTGGAATTCCTCGTGTTGCACCCCCTTTTCAATTTTTTTTTCCCTGGTTAGGGTTGCCAAGATGCTGTATCCACCAAATCTCAATTACTGAATCCCATGAAACATTGGGCAAGACAACTAAGCTTCACGTAGAGGCTGGGCCCGCAAACCGAGGGCGTAGGGTTCGTTACCAGGTCTCCGTCACTCCGGTGCCCATAACTTTTGATCCGTAAGGAGTTACGCGGCGCACAACATACCGTGGAAAAAGCTCTCTGAGAGCTCTAGGCGGGGGAGTAGCCAGCTTGCTCGCTGTGCCTATTTTTGGAGCCCAAAATCAAACGTTTTCATCAGTTTCAGGCCACTTTTCTTCTTTTGCCCTATTTTTGGGTACCGGATCGTACTTCGTGAACTGTTAAAAGGGCGACAACTTGACTCGCGGGACATCAGAAGGCCCTACAACGTGTCGATATCACGTCTTGCGAGGATGCTGTGTTGTTGAAGTGGATGGGGTGTCGTTAATCCCATTGGGCCTTTTGAATGGGCAATCTCTCAAGGCTGGGACTGTGAACCATTAACACATATAGGAATTGTGCCCTCAACATGACGGGTGCGATCAAACCAGCACTAATGCACCGGATCCCATCAGAACTCCGAAGTTAAGCATGCTTGGGCGAGAGTAGTATTACGATGGGTGACCCCCTGGGAAGTCCTCGTGTTGCACCCCCTTTTCAATTTTTTTTGCCCTGGTTAGGGTTGCCAAGATACTATATCCACCAATTCTCTATTACTGAATCCCACGGAACATTGGGCAAGACAACTTCATTTCACGTAGAGGCTGGGCCCGCAAAGCGAGGGCGTAGGGTTTGTGACTAGGTCTCCGTCGCTCCGGAGCCAATAACTTTTGATCCGTAAGGAGTTACGCGGCGCACAGCATACCGTTGCAAAGCTCTCTGAGAGCTCTACGACGGGGCAGCCAGCATGCTCGCTGTGTCCATTTTTGGAGGCCAAAATCTAACGTTTTCATCAGTTTCAGGCCACTTTTCTTCTTTTGCCCTATTTTTGGGTACCGGATCGTACGTCGTGATCTATTAAAGGGACGGCAACCTGAGTCGTGGGACATCAGAGTGTCCTACAACGTGTCGATATCACGCCTTCCAAGCATGCTGCGTTATTGAAGCGGACGTGTTATCGTTAAGCCCATTGGGCATTTTGAATGGGCCATCTCTCTAGGCTGGGACTGTGAACAGTTGACACATAAAGGAATTGTACCCTCAACATGACAGGTGTGATCATACCAGCACTAATGCACCAGATCCCATCAGAACTCCGGAGGTAAGCGTGCTTGGGCGAGAGTAGTACTAGGAGGGGTGACCCCCTGGGAAGTCCTCCTGTTCCACCCCACTTTCAATTTTTTTGCCCTGGTTAGGGTTGCCAAGATCCTTTATCCACCAAATCTCTATTACTGAATCCCACGGAACATTGGGCAAGACAACTTTGCTCCACGTAGAGGCTGGGCCCGCAAACCGAGGGCATGGGGTTTGTGACCAGGTCTATGTCGCTCCGGTGCCTATAACTTTTGCTCCGTAACGAGTTACGCTGCGTACAGCATACCGTTATAAAGCTCTTTGAGAGCTCTACGACGGGAGTAGCCAGCTTGCTTGATGTGCCCATTTTTTGAGCCCAAAATCGAACGTTTTCACTAGTTTCAGTCCATTTTTCTTCTTTTGCTCTGTTTTTTCGTCCCGGATCGTTTGTCGTGAACTGTTAAAAGGACGACAACCTGACTAGTGGGAAATCAGAGGGCCCTACAACGTGTCGATATCACGTCTTTCGAGGATGCTGCGTTGTTGAAGCAGATGGGTTGTCGTTAGGCCCATTGGGCCTTTTGAATGGGCCATCTCTCTAGGTTGGGACTGTGAACCGTTAACACATAAAGGAATTTTGCCCTCAACATGACGGGTGGGATCTTACCAGCACTAATGCACCAGATCCCATCAGAACCCCGTAGTTAAGCGTGTTTGGGCGAGAGTAGTACTAGGATGGATGACCCCCTCAGAAGTCCTCGTGTTACACCCCCTTTTCAATTTTTTTTTCCCTGGTTAGGGTTTCCAAGATACATTATTCACCAAATCTCTATTACTGAACCCCACAGAACATTGGGCAAGACAACTTCGTTTCACATAGAGGTTGGGCCCGTAAACCGAGGGCGTAGTGTTTTTGACCAGGTATTTGTCGCTCCGGTGCCCATAACTTTTGATCCGTAAGGAGTTACGCGGCGCACAGCATACCGTTGCAAATCTCTCTCAGAGCTCTACGACTGGGGCAGCAGCTTGCTCACTGTGCCCATTTTTGGAGCCCAAAATCGACAGTTTTCATCAGTTTCAGGCCACTTTTCTACTTTTGCTCTATTTTTTCGTCCCGGATCGTACATCGTGATCTGTTAAAAGGACGACAACCTGACTTGCGGGGCATCAGAGGGCCCTACAACGTGTCGATATCATGTCTTGCAAGCAAGCTGCGTTGTTGAAGTGGATGGGTTATCGTTAAGCCCCTTAGGCCTTTTGAATGGGCCATCTCTCTAGGCAGGGACTGTGAACAGTTAACACAAAATGGAATTGTGCCCTCATCATGACGGGTGCGATCATACCCCACTAATGCACCGGATCCCATCAGAACTCCGAAGTTAAGCGTGCTTGGGCGAGAGTAGTACTAGGATTGGTGACCCCCTAGGAAGTCCTCGTGTTGCACTCCCTTTTCAATTTTTTTTGCCCTAGTTAGGCTTGCCAAGATACTTTATCCACCTAATCTCTATTACTGAATGCCACGGAACATTGGGCAAGACAACTTCGCTTCACATAGAGGTTGGGCCAGCAAACCGAGGGCGTATGGTTTGTGACCAGGTTTCTGTCGCTCCGGTGCCCATATCTTTTGATATGAAAGGAGTTACGCGGCGCACAGCAGACCGTTGCAAAGCTCTCTAAGAGCTCTACAACAGGGGCATCCATCTTGCTCGTTGTGCCCCTTTTTGGAGCCCAAAATCGAACGTTTTCATCAGTTTCAGGCCACTTTTCTTCTTTTGCTATATTTTTTAGTCCCGGATCGTATTTCGTGAACTGTTAAAAGGACGACAACCTGACTCGCTGGACATCAGAGGGCCCTACAACGTGTCGATATCACGTCTTGCAAGCATGCTGCGTTGTTGAAGCGGATGGGTCGTCGGTAAGCGCATTGGGCCTTTTGAATGGGCCATCTCTCTAGGCTGGGACTGTGAACAGTTAACTCATAAAGGAATTGTGCCCTCAACATGACGGGTGCAATCATACCAGCAATAATGCACCGGATCCCATCAGAACTCCGAAGTTAGGCATGCTTGGGCGAGAGTACTACAAGGATGGGTGACCCCTTGGAAGTCCTCGTGTTGCACCCCATTTTCAATTTTTTTTACCTTGGTTAGGGTTGCCAAGATACTTTATCCACAATATCTCTATCACTGGATCCCACAGAACATTGGGCAGGACAACTTCGCTTCACGTATAGGCTGGGCCCGCAAATCGAGGGCGTAGGGCTTGTGACCAGGTCTCCGTCGCTCTGGTGCCCATAACTTTTGATCCGTAAGAAGTTGCGCGCCGCACAGCTTACCGTTGTAATTCTCTCCAACAGCTCTACGACGGGGGTAGCCAACTTGCTCGCTGTGCCCCTTTTTGGGACCCAAAATCGAACGTTTTCATCAGTTTCAGACTACTTTTCTTCTTTTTCTTTATTTTTTCGTCCCGGATCGTACGACGTGAGCTGTTAAAAGGACGACAACCTTACTCGCTGGACATCAGAGGGCCCTACAATGTGTCGATATCACGTCTTGCAAGCATGCTGAGTTGTTGAAGCGGATGGGTCGTCGTTAAGCCCATTGGGCCTTTTGAATGGGCCATCTCTCTAGGCTGGGACTGTGAACAGTTAACTCATAAAGGAATTGTGCCCTCAACATGACGGGTGTGATCATACCAGCAATAATGCACCGGATCCCATCAGAACTCCGAAGTTAGGCATGCTTGGGCGAGAGTAGTACTAGGATGGGTGACCCCTTGGATGTCCTCGTGTTGCACCCCATTTTCAAATTTTTTTGCCTTGGTTAGGGTTGCCAAGATACTGTATCCACCAAATCTCTATTACTGAATCCCACGGAACATTACGCAAGACAACTTCGCTTCACGTAGAGGCTGGGGCCACAAACCGAGGGCGTAGGGTTTGTGACCAGATCTCGGTCGCTCCGGTGCCCATAACTTTTGTCCGTAAGGAGTTATGCGGCGCACAGCATACCGTTGCAAACCTCTCTGAGTGCTCTACGACGGGAGCAACCAGCTTGCTCGCTGTGCCCATTTTTGGAGCCCAAAATCGAACGTTTTCATCAGTTTCTGGCCACTTTTGTTCTTTTGCTATGTTTTTCCATCCCGGATCATACGTCGTGAACTGTTAAAAGGACCAAAACCTGACTCGCGGGACATCAGAGGGCCCTACAACGTGTCGATATCACGTCTTTCGAGGATGCTGCGTTGTTGAAGCGGATGGGTTGTCGTTAAGCCCATTGGGCCTTTTGAATTGGCCATCTCTCTAGGCTGGGACTGTGAACCGTTAACACATAGAGGAATTGTACCCTCAACATGACAGGTGAGATCATACCAGCACTAATGCACCGGATCCCATCAGAACTCCGAAGTTAAGCATGCTTGGACGAGAGTATTACAAGGATGGGTGACCCCCTGGAAGTCCTCGTGTTGCACCCCATTTTCAATTTTTTTTGTGTTGGTTAAGGTTGCCAAGATACTTTATCCACCAAATCTCTATTACTGAATCCCACGGAACATTGGGCAAGACAACTTCACTTCACGTAGAGGCTGGGCCAGCAAACCGAGGGCGTAAGGTTTGTAAGCAGGTCTCGGTCGCTCTGGTGCCCATAACTTTTGATCCGTAAGGAGTTACGCGGCGCACAGCATACCGTTGCAAAGATCTCTGAGTGCTCTACGACGGGAGCAGCCAACTTGCTCGTTGTGCCCATTTTTGGAGCCCAAAATCGAACGTTTTCATCAGTTTCAGGCCACTTTTCTGCTTTTGCTCTGTTTTTTAGTCCCGGATTGTACGTCGTGAACTGTTAAAAGGATGACAACCTGACTCGCGGGACATAAGAGGGCCCAACAACGTGTCGATATCACGTCTTGCGAGGATGCTGCGTTGTTGAAGTAGATGGGTTGTCGTTAAGCCCATTGGGCCTTTTGAATTGGCCATCTCTCTTGGCTGGGACTGTGAACCGTTAACACATATAGGAATTGTGTCCTCAACATGACAGGTGAGATCATACCAACCCTAATGCACCGGATCCCACCAGAACTCCGAAGTTAAGCATGCTTTGGCGAGAGTAGTATTAGGATGGGTGACCCCCTGGGAAGTCCTCGTGTTGCACCCCTTTTTCAATTTTTTTTTGCCCTAGTTAGGGTTGCCAAGATGCTTTATCCACCAAATCTCTATTACTGAATCCCACGAAACATTGGGCAAGACAACTTCGTTTCACGTAGAAGCTGGGCCCGCAAACCGAGGGTGTAGGGTTTGTGACGAGGTCTTCGTCGCTCCGGTGCCCATAACTTTTGATCCGTAAGGAGTTACGCAGCGCACAACATACCGTTACAAAGCTCTCTGAGAGCTCTACAATGGGGGCAGCCAGCTTTCCTGCTTTGCCCCTTTTTGGAGTCCTAAACCTAACATTTTCATCAATTTCAGGCCACTTTTCTTCTTTTGCTCAATTTTTCTGTCCCGGATCGTACATCGTGAACTGTTAAAAGGACGACAACCTGACTCGCAGGACATCAGAGGGCCCTACAATGTGTAGATATCACGTCTTGCAAGCATGCTGCGTTGTTGAAGTTGATGGGTTGTCGTTAAGCCCATTGGGCCTTTTGAATGGGCCATCTCTCTAGGCTGGGACTGTAAACAGTTAACACATATTGGAATTGTGCCCGCAACATGACTGGTGCGATCATACCAGCACTAATGCACCGGATCCCATCAGAAGTCCGAAGTTAAGCGTGCTTGGGCGAGAGTAGTACTAAGATGGGAGTCCCCCTTGGAAGTCCTCGTGTTGCACCCCCCTTCTCAATTGTTTTTGCCCTGGATAGGGTTGCCAAGATACTTTATCCACTAAATTTCTATTACCGAATCCCACGGAACATTGGGCAAGACAACTTCGCTTCACGTAGAGGCTGGGCCGGCAAACCGAGGGCGTAAGTTTTGTGACCAGGTCTCCGTTGCTCCGGTGCCCATAACTTTTGATCCGTAAGGAGTTACGCGGCACATAGCAGACCGCTGTAAAGCTCTCTGAGAGCTCTACGACAGGTGCAGCCAGCTTGCTCGTTGTGCCCGTTTTTGGAGCCCAAAATCGAACATTTTCATCAGTTTCAGGCCACTTGTCTTCTATTGCTCTATTTTTCAGTCCTGGATAGTACGTCGTGAACTGTTAAAAGGATCACAACCTGACTCGCGGGACAACAGAGGGCCCTACAACGTGTCGATATCACTTCTTGCGAGGATGCTGTGTTGCTGAAGAAGATGGGTTGTCGTTAAGCCCATTGGGCCTTTTGAATGGGCCATCTCTCTAGGCTGGGACTGTGAACAGTTAACACATAAAGGAATTGTGCACTCAACATGACGGGTGCGATCATACCAGCACTAATACACCAGATCCCATCAGAACTCCAGAGTTAAGCGTGCTTGGGCGAGAGTTGTACTAGGAAAGGTGACCCCTTGGGAAGTCGTCGTGTTACACCCCTTTTCAATTTTTTTTTCCCTGGTTAGGGTTGCCAAGATACTTTATCCACCAAATCTCTATAACTGAATCCCACGAAACATTGGGCAAGACAACTTCGCTTCTCGTAAAGGCTGGGCCGGCAAACCGAGGGCGTAGGTTTTGTGACTAGGTCTCCGTCACTCCGTTGCGCAAAACTTTTGATCCGTAAGGAGTTACGCGGCACACAGCAGACCGTCGCAAAGCTATCTGAGAGCTCTACGACCGGTGCAGCAAGCTTGCTCGTTTAACCGATTTTTGGAGATCAAAATCGAACATTTTCATCAGTTTCAGTCCACTTTTCTTCTTTTGCTCTATTTTTCCGTCTCGGATCGTACGTCGTGAACTGTTAAAAGGATGACAACCTGACTCGCGGGACATCAGAGGGCCCTACAACGTGTCGATATCACGTCTGGCGAGGATGCTGCGTTGTTGAAGCAGATCGGCTGTCGTTAAGCCCATTGGGCCTTTTGAATGGGCCATCTCTCTAAGCTGGGACTGTGAACCGTTAACACATAAAGGAATTGTGCCCTCAACATGACGGGTGCGATCATCCCACCACAAATGCACCAGATCCCATTAGAGCTCCGAAGTTAAGTGTGCTTGGGCGAGAGTAATACTAGGATGGGTGACCCCCTAGGAAGTACTCGTGTTGCACCCCCTTTTCAATTTTTTTTGCCCTGGTTAGGGTTGCCAAGATACTTTATCCACCAAATCTCTATTACTGAATACCACGGAACATTGGGCAAGACAACTTCATTTCACGTAGAGGCTGGTCCCGTAAACCGAGGGCATAGGGTTTGTGACCAGGTCTTCGTCGCTCCGGTGGCCATAACTTTTGATCCGTAAGGAGTTACGCAGTGCACAGCATACCGTTGCAAAGCTCTCTAGGAGCTCTACGACGGGAGCAGCCAGCTTGCTCGCTGTTCCCTTTTTGGAGTCCAAAATCGAACGTTTTCATCAGTTTCAGGCCATTTTTCTTCTTTTGCTCTATTTTTCAGTCCCGGATCGTACGTCGTGAACTGTTAAAAGGACAACAACCTGACTCGCGGGACATCTGAGGGCCCAACAACGTGTCGATATCACGTCTTGCGAGGATGATGTGTTGTTGAAGCGGATGGGTTGTCGTTAAGCCCATTGGGCCTTTTCAATCGGTCATCTTTCTAGGCTGGGACTGTGTACCGTTAACACATAAATGAATTGTGCCCTCAACATGACGGGTGCGATCATACCATCAGTAATGCACCGGATCCCATCAAAACTCCAAAGTTCAGCATGCTTGGGCGAGAGTAGTACTAGGATTGGTAACCCCGTAGGAAGTTCTCGAGTTGAACCCTCCTTTTCGTTAAGTTTTTTTGCCCTTGTTAGGGTTGCCAAGATACTTTATCCACCAAATCTCTATCATTGAATCCCATGGAACATTGGGCAAGACAACTTCGTTTCACGTAGAGGCTGGGCCCGCAAACCGAGTGCGTAGGGTTTGTGACCAAGTCTCCGTCGCACCGGTGCCAATAACTTTTGATCCGTAAGGAGTTACGCGGCGCACAACATACCGTTGCAAAGCTCTCTAAGAGCTCTACGATGGGGGCAGCTAGCATTCTCGCTGTGCCCATTTTTGGAGCACAAAATCTAACGTTTTCATCAGATTCAGGCCACTTTTCTTCTTTTTCTCTATTTTTTCGCCCTGGATCGTACGTCATGAACTGTTAAAGGGACGGCAACCTGACTCGCGGGACATCAGAAGGCCCTACAACGTGTCGATATCACGTCTTGCAATCATGCTGCGTAGTTGATGCGGATGGGTTGTCGTTAAGCCCATTGGGCCTTTTGAGTAGGCCATCTCTCTAGGCTGGGACTGTGAACAATTAACACATAAAGGAATTGTGCCCTCAACATGACGGGTGCGAACATACCAGCACTAATGCACCAGATCCCATCAGAACTCCGAAGTTAAGCATGCTAGGGCGAGAGTAGTACTAGGATGGGTGACGCCCTGGGAAGTCCTCTTGCCGCACCCCCTTTTCAATTTTTTTTGCCCTGGTTAGGGTTGCCAAAGTACTTTATCCATCAAATCTCTATTACTGAATCCCACGAAAGATTGGGCAAGACAACTTCGCTTCACGTAGAGGCTGGGCCCGCAAACCGAGGGCGCATGGTTTGTCACCTAGCCTCCGTCGCTCCGGTGCCTATAACTTATGATCCACAAGGAGTTCTGCGGCGCACAACATACCGTTGCAAAGCCCTCTAAGAGCTCTACGACGGGAGCAGCCAGCTTGCTTTCTGTGCCCTTTTTGGAGCCCAAAATCGAACGTTTTCAACAGTTTCAGGCCACTTTTCTTCTTTTGCTCTATTTTTCAGTCCCGGATAGTACGTCGTGAACTGTTAAAACTACGACAACCTGACTCGCGGGACATCTGAGGGCCCTACAACGTGTCGATATCACGTCTTGCGAGGATGCTGCGTTGTTGAAGTGGATGGGTTGTCGTTAAGCCCATTGGGCCTTTTCAATGGGTCATCTCTCTTGGCTGGGACTGTGTACTGTTAACACATAAAGGAATTGTGCCCTCAACATGACGGGTGCGATCATACCAGCACTAATGAACCGGGACCCATCAGAACTCCGAAGTTAAGCATGCTTGGGCGAGAGTAGGACTAGGATGGGTGACCCCTTGGGAAGTCCTCGTATTGCACCCCCTTTTCAATTTTTTTTGCCCTGGTTAGGGTTGCCACGATACTTTATCCACCAAATCTCTATTATTGAATCCCACGGAACATTGGGCAAGACAACTTCGTTTCACGTAGAGGCTGGTCCCGTAAACCGAGGGCGTAGGGTTTGTGACCAGGTCCTCGTCGCTCCGGTGCCCATAACTTTTGATCCGTAAGGAGTTACGCGGCGCACAGCATATCGTTGCAACATTTTCTGAGAGCTCTACGACGGGGGCAGCCAGCTTGCTAGCTGTGCCAGTTTTTGGAGCCCAAAATCGAACGTTTTCATCAGTTTCAGGCCACTTTTCTTCTTTTGTTCTGTTTTTCCGTCCCGGATCATACGTCGTGAACTGTTTAAAGGATGACAACCTGACTTGCGGGACATCAGAGGGCCCTACAACGTGTTGATATCACGTCTTGCGAGGATGTTGCGTTGTTGAAGCGGATGGGTTGTCGTTAAGCCCATTGGGCCTTTTGAATGGGCCATCTCTCTAGGATGGGACTGTGAACAGTTAACAAATACAGGAATTGTGCCCTCAACATGACGGGTGGGATCATACCAGCACTAATGCACCGGATCCCATCAGAACTCCGAAGTTAAGCGTGCTTGGGCGAGAGTAGTAGTAGGATGGGTGACCCCCTGGGAAGTCCTCGTGTTGCACCCCCTTTTAAATTTTTTTTCCCCCGGCTAGGTTTGCCAAGATACTTTATCCACCAAATCTTTATTACTGAACCCCACGGAACATTGGGCAAGACAACTTCACTTCACGTAGAGGTTGGGCCCGCAAACCGAGGGCGTAGGGTTTGTGACCAGGTCTCCGTCGCTCCGGTGCCCATAACTTTTGATCCGTAAGGAGTTACGCGGCGCACAATATACCGTTGCAAAGCTCTCTGAGAGCTCTACGACGGGGGCAGCCAGCTTGCTCGCTATGCCTGTTTTTGGAGCCCAAAATCGAATGTTTTCATCAGTTTCAAGCGACTTTTCTTCTTTTGCTCTGTTTTTTCGTCCCGGATCATACGTCGTGAACTGTTAAAAGGACGACAACCTGACTCGCGGGACATCATAGGGCCCTACAACGTGTTTATATCACGTCTTGCGAGGATGCTGCGTTGTTGAAGCGGATGGGTTGTCGTTAAGCCCATTGGGCCTTTTGAATGGGCCATCTCTTTAGGCTGGGACTGTGAACCGTTAACACTTATAGGAATTGTGCCCTCAACATCACAAGTGCGATCATACGAGCACTAATGCATCGGATCCCATTAGAACTCCAAAGTTAAGCGTGCTTGGGAGAGAGTAGTACAAGGATGGGTGATCCCGTGGGAAGTCCTCGTGTTGCACCCCCTTTTCAATTTTTTTTGCCCTGGTTAGGTATGCCAAGATACTTTATCCACAAAATCTTTATTACTGAATCCCACAGAACATTGGGCAAGACAACTTCGCTTCACGTAGAGGTTGGGCCCGCAAACCGAGGGCGTATGGTTTGTGACCAGGTCTCCGTCGCTCCGGTGCCCATATCTTTTGATCCGTAAGGAGTTACGCGGCGCACAGCATACCGTTGCAAAGCTTTCTGAGGGCTCTACAACGGGGGTAGCCAGCATGCTCGCTTTGCCTATTTTTCGAGACTAAAATTGAACGTTTTCTTCAGTTTCAGGCCACTTTTCTTCTTTTGCTATGTTTTTCCGTCCCGGATCGTACGTTGTGAACTGTTAAAAGGACGACAACCTGACTCGCGGGACATCAGAGGGCCCTAAAACGTGTCGATAATACGTATGGTGAGGATGCTGCGTTGTTGAAGCGGATCGGTTGTCATTAAGCCCATTGGGCCTTTTCAATGGGACATCTCTCTAGGCTGGGACTGTGAACCGTTAACACATATAGGAATTGTGCCCTCAACATGACGGGTGCGATCATACCAGCACTAATGCACCGGATCCCATCCGAACTCCGAAGTTAAGTGTGGTTGGCGAGAGTAGTACTAGGATGGGTGACACCCTTGGAAGTCCTCGTGTTGCCCCACCTTTTCAATTTTTTTTGCCCTAGTTAGGGTTGCCAAGATACTTTTTCCACCAAATCTCTATTACCGAATCCCACAGAACATTGGGCTAGACAACTTCGCTTCACGTAGAGGCTGGGCCTGCAAACCGAGGGTGTAGGGTTTGTTACCAAGTCTCCATCGCTCCGGTGCCCATATCTTTTGATCCGCAAGGAGTTACGCGGCGCACAGCATACCGTTGCAAAGCTCTCTGAGAGCTCTACGACGGCGGCAGCCAGCTTGCTTGCTGTGCCCATTTTTGGAGCCCAAAATTAAACATTTTCTTCAGTTTCAGGCCACTTTTCTTCTTTTGCTATGTTTTTCACTCCCGAATCGTACGTCGTGAACTGTTAAAAGCACGACAACCTGACTCGCGGGACATCAGAGGGCCCTACAACGTGTTTATATTACATCTTGCGAGGATGCTGCGTTGTTTAAGTGGATGGGTTGTAGTTAAGCCCATTGGGCCTTTTGAATGGGCCATCTCTCTAGGCTGCCACTGTGAACCGTTAACGCATATAGGAATTGTGCCCTCAACATGACGGGTGCGATCATACCAGCACTAATTCACCGGATCCCACCAGAACTCCGAAGTTAATCGTGCTTGGGCGAGAGTAGTACTAGGATGGGTGACCTCCTAGGAAGTCCTCGTGTTGCACCCCCTTTTCAATTTTTTTTGCCCCGGTTAGGGTTTCCAAGATGCTTTATCGGCCAAATCTCTATTATTGAATCCCACAGAACATTGGGCAAGACAACTTCGTTTCACGTAGAGGCTGGGCCCGCAAACCGAGGGCGTATGGTTTGTGACCAGGTCTCCGTCGCTCCGGTGCCCATAACTTTTGATCCGTAAGGAGTTACGCAGCGCACAACATACCGTTGCAAAGCTCTCTGAGGGCTCTACGACGGGGGTAGCCAGCATGCTCGCTTTGCCTGCTTTTGGAGCCCAAAATTGAATGTTTTCATCAGTTTCAGGCCACTTTTCTTCTTTTGCTCTGTTTTCACTCCCGGATCATACGTCGTGAACTGTTAAAAGCACGACTACCTGACTCTCGTAACATCAGAGGGCCCTACAACATGTCGATATCACGTCTTGCAAGCATGCTGCGTTGTTGAAGCGGATGGGTAGTCGTTAAGCCCATTGGTCCTTTTGAATGGACCATATCTCTTGTCTGGGACTGTGAACCATTAACACATATAGGAATTGTGCCTTCAACATGACAGGTGTGATCATACCAGTACTAATGCACCAGATTCAATCAGAACTCCGAAGTTAAGCGTGCTTGGGCGAGAGTAGTACTAGGATGGGTGACCCCTTGGGAAGTCCTCGTGTCGCACCCCCTTTTTAATATTTTTTGCCCTGGTTAGGGTTGTTAAAATACTTTATCCACCAAATCTCTATTACTGAATCCCACAGAACATTGGGCAAGACAACTTCGTTTCACGTAGAGGCTGGGCCCGCAAAACGAGGGCGTAGGGTTTGTGACCAGGTCTCCGTCGCTCCGGTGCCCATAACTTTTGATCCGTAAGGAGTTACGTGGCACACAACATACCGTTGCAAAGCTCTCTGAGAGCTCTACGACGGGGGCAACCAGCTTGATCACTGTCCCATTTTTGGAACTCAAAATCGAACGTTTTCATCAATTTTAGGCCACTTTTCTTCTATTGCTCTATTTTTCCGTCCCGGATCGTACGTCGTGAATTGTTAAAAGGTCGAAAACCTGACTCGCGGGACATCAGAGGGCCCTACAACGTGTCGATATTACGTATGGTGAGGATGCTGCGTTGTTGAAGCGGATAGGTTGTCATTAAGCCCATTGGGTCTTTTGAATAGGACATCTCTCTAGGCTGGGACTGTGAACAATTAACTAATAAAGGAATTGTGCCCTCAACATGATGGGTGCGATCATACCAGCACTAATGCATCGGATCCCATCAGAACTCCAAAGTTAAGCGTGCTTGGGCGAGAGTAGTACTAGGATGGGTGACCCCTTGGGAAGTCCTCGTGTTGCACCCCCTTTTCAATTTTTTTTGCCCTGGTTAGGGTTGCCAAGATGCTTTATCCACCAAATCTCTATTACCGAATCCCACGGAACATTGGGCAAGCCAACTTCGCTTCACGTAGAGGCCAGGCCCGCATACTGAGGGCGTAGGGTTTGTGACCAGGTCTCCGTCGCTCCGGTACCCATAACTTTTGATTTGTAAGGAGTTACGCGGTGCACAGCATACCATTCCAAAGCTCTATGAGTGCTCTACAACGGGGGCAGCAAGCTTGCTCGCTGTGCCCGTTTTTGGAGCCCAAAATCGAACGTTTTCATCATTTTGAGGCCACTTTTCTTCCTTTGCCTTGTTTTTCCATCCTGGATCGTACGTCGTGAGCTATTAAAAGGACGACAACTTGACTCGCGGGACATCAGAGGGCCCTACAATGTGTTTATATCACGTCTTGCGAGGATGCTGCGTTGTTGAAGCGGATGGGTTGTCGTTAAGCCCATTGGGCCTTTTGAATGGGCAATCTCTCTAGGCTGGGACTGTGAACCGTTACCACATAAAGGAATTGTGCCCTCAACATGACGGGTGCGATCATACCAATACTATTGCACCGGATCCCATCAGAACTCTGAAGTTAAGCATGCTTGGGCGAGAGTAGTAGTAGGATGGGTGACCCCCTGGAAAGTCCTCATGTTGCACCCCCCTTTTTAATTTTTTTTGCTCCGGTTAGGGTAGCCAAGATGCTTTATCGGCCAAATCTCTATTACTGAATCCCACAGAACATTGGGCAAGACAACTTCGTTTCACGTAGAGGCTGGGCCCGTAAACCGAGGGCGTAGGGTTTGTGACCAGGTCTACGTCGCTCCGGTGCCCGTAAATTTTGATTCGTAAGGAGTTACGCGGCGCACAACATACCGTTGCAAAGCTCTCTGAGGGCTCTACGACGGGGGTAGCCAGCATGCTCGCTGTGCCTGTTTTTGGAGCCCAAAATTGAACGTTTTCATCAGTTTCAGGCAACTTTTCTTCTTTTGCCCTTTTTTACCGTCCCGGATCGTACGTCGTGAACTGTTAAAAGGACGACAACCTGACTCACGGGACATCAGAGGGCCCTACAACGTGTCGATATCACGTCTTGTGAGGATGCTGCGTTGTTGAAGCGGACGGGTAGTCGTTAAGCCCATTGGGCCTTTTGAATGGGCCATCTCTCTAGGCAGGGACTGTGAACCATTAACACATAAAGAAATTGTGCCCTCAACATGCCGGGTGTGATCATACCAGCACTAATGCACCAGATCCCATCAAAACTCCGAAGTTAAGCGTCCTTGGGCGAGAGTAGTACTAGGATGGGGGGCCCCTTGGGAAGACCTCATGGTGCACCCCCTTTTCAATGTTTTTTACTCCGGTTAGGGTTGCCAAGATACTTTATCCACCAAATCTCTCTTACTGAATCCCACGAAACATTGGGCAAGACAACTTCGCTTAACGTAGAGGCTTGGCCAGCAAACCGAGGGCGTAGGGTTTGTGACCAGGTCTCCTTCGCTCCGGTTCCCATAACTTTTGATCCGTAAGGAGTTACGAGGCGCACAGCAGACCGTTGCAAAGCTCTCTGTGAGCTCTATGACGGGGGCAGCCAGCTTGCTCGCTGTGCCCGTTTTTGGAGCCCAAAATCGAATGTTTTCATCAGTTTCAGGCTACTTTTCTTCTTTTGCTCTCTTTTTTTGTCCCGGATCGTACGTCGTGAACTGTTAAAAGGACGACAACCTAACTCGCAGGACATCAGAGGGCCCTACATCGTGTCGATATCACGTCTTGCAAGCATGCTGCGTTGTTGAAGCGAATGGGTTGTCGTTAAGCCCATTGGGCCTTTTGAATGGGCCATCTCTCTAGGTTGGGTTTGTGAATCGTTAACACATAAAGGAATTGTGCCCTCAACATGACGGGTGGGATCATACCAGCACTAATGCACCGGATCCTATCAGAACTCCGAAGTTAAGCGTGCTTGGGCGAGAGTAGTACTAGGATGGGTGACCCCTTGGGAAGTCCTCGTGTTACATCCCCTTTTCAAATTTGTTTGCCTTGGTTAGGGTTGCCAAGATACTTTATCCACCAAATCTCTATTACTGAATCCCGCGGAATATTGGGCAAGACAACTTCGCTTCACGTAGAGGCTGGGCCCGCAAACCGAGGGCGTAGGGTTTGTGACCAAGTCTCCGTTGTGAGGCCCAACCCCGAATAATGTCTCCTACCTCGATTTGCACGCCTTAGACCTAAAATTATATTACCGACCTTGGATTACGTGTCCTATCTTGGTTTTCGTGCATACCTCATCATACGTGCCTTGACCTAGAATAGTATGCCCTAATGCCCGACTCACGTTTGGTACCTAGAAATACGTGCCCTGATCTCGATGTACGTGCGTTACCTTGTTTCGTTTGCCCTAACCTTGAACTGCGTACCTTAACCTAGATATAGAGTTATGCCTTGATTTGCGTGCATTTGCATTGGAATCCGTGCATTTATCTTGAAGTACGTGCATTAGTCTTGAAGTTCGTGTCTTACTTTGTAGTTTGTGTTTACCTCGAAATTCGTGCCCTAGACCTAGGAATCCGTGCCACCACGTTGATCAAGAAAGAATCCTACACAAAGCACTAGACACTAAAATAATCCTACACAATCCACTAACCAATATTATATTCCTAATTCAAATTCTCTACAAACTCCACTAACAATAAAATAATACTAAACTATTCCTACATTTCCCACTAACTATTATTCTATTCATAATTCAACTAATCAACAAATATTCCTATATTTTATTCTACCTAGATTCCCTAATTCCCCAACATTCCTATGACAATTCTAATGACACAAATGCATAAAGAATTATTCCTAGACAAACTATGACAAACACTTAGCACAATGCATAAAAAAATGCTCAAAACCACATAAATCCTCTACCTTGCTCAACCAAACCACCTTTGCCCATGCTAAACATTTTAAAATCACACATTGAAGACATAAAAATCAGAATTTAATGGCCCAAGGCCGACCAAGTGCTTGAATAATGCAAAAGCCTTCATTTTTTTGTCATTTCTTCTTTCCTCTCTCACTTTCTCTCTCTCCCTCTCATTCTCTCTCTCCATTTCGGTTTTGGCTGAGTTCTCTCCATCTATTAGCTCCTCTTCCTCATCCTATGGTGCATCAACACAAACCACAACCAACGAACCTCACCCAAGCAAGCTAGGCTGCAAGAAACACACATGCAAGCATTTTGAGTCACCATTTTCGGCTTAGGTAAGTTTTCTTGGCTTCCATTTCTTTTCTTCTTGTTCTAACCTCATGCATGTGCTAAGAGATTGATCACTAGGCTAGGAAAAATAGAGAAACCAAGTTGGAATCTCGACTAAGCAAGAAGAAGAAGAGATTTGAAGCTTCAACAAGTTTTTGTGCATCTTTGTGGTTGATTGCTAAGGTGAGGGTTAAAACCTTTTGAAAACTCTTCAAAAATTCACATGCATGCTCATAAATATGTGTATTTGCTTCTGTACTTGAGCTATATGGTCGTTCATAAGCTTAAACAACCATGCATGGCAAGATCTTGGCTTGAAAATGATGCTAGGTGAAGTCGAAATTGTTGACAGCTCTCTGACCAGTCTGTTCGAGGTAAGTTTAGCTAGGAAAATGATGTTGAAAATGCATGAAAATTGGTAGGTGACTAGTTTGGACAGGTTTGAACATTTTTCCCAGAAATAGACCGAAGCAAATTTTGACTCTAAGGTCCTCAAAATGGCAAATCTTTAAAATGTGACCAAATCTCGAAATCTGGAAAAATGAAGCAGGTTTTGGCAGATGCACTGACCTTGTGGAACGAACCATATTTGACTTAGTAAATGATGTTCAAAATGCATGAAAGTTTATGTGCTGCTATATTTTTCAGTTCTGGACAATTTTGTCAGAAATGGACCAAGGCTAAAACGGACCCTAAGGACCTCAGAAACGTCAATTTCTAAAAAGTGTGCAAATCTGGACAGTTTTGTGCTACCTCACTGTTTCGGCTATAACTAATGATTCCTAACTCCAATTGATGCAATGTTTGTTTCTGATTTTAGTTAACTTGTTAAGATTTAATTTGAAATCTTATTCACTGGATTTGGAGATTGTTTGATTATCCTATTGATTTTGAGAAAACAGCCTATTGCAGTAAGGGTTTCACTTAATGTTGTACTTAGAAAAATTGTGGTGACTTCTCTTGTTGAATTAAATGCTTTGGATTGTAGCTTCGGGATGTTGTGTGGACTGTTTTGAATGTTTGAGGATTTTGAATTAAATGATGCATGGTTTGAGATTGACTTTGAGTTGGGTTGAGGCTCAAATTGCACGAATATACACGAAATGGAAACCCTAATGACTAGGTAGTTTTGCTAAGTATTGATGATTTGTATATTGTGTGGAAATTATATGCTTAGTGGGCTGCCCATAAATGTATTATAACTTCAAATGTGATTTTGACCATTGCATGTTGTCAAATAAGCTTTTCTTGCAACCGAACCCACGTAAATGTTGTTGCATGTTGAATAATCATATCACTTGATTACGTGGACTTCAAAATGAGCTATATGGCTTGACTTACATGTGTTACATGGCTGCCCCGTTTAATGTTCATATGGCTCTATATGCCTTTCAAGTGAAATTACTTGTCTTATCGTGCCTTGTTTGACTACTTGACAACGTGCGACCTTATAATTGTTCGGAGGCGACCTACTTTGTTGTCCTCCTAATGTGATATGTTAAATGTTATAAATTTTCATTGCATAGGAGGTTGCAACCTTTCATTGTGGCATGGTAGCGTTTCACGAACGCCGGGCGGCATAGGGCTTGCCGGTGCTCCCGTGACTACCATGGTCCAATTCTCTCTCTCGCTTGGCATTCCACCCTCGGAGAGTTGGGTCGTAGGTTTTCGGGCTGCATCCGGAGTACACCCAATTTGGAGCGATAAGTGGACTATTGAAGTCGGCCACAACAATTGTATCGAAATTAAAATTGAGAGCAACTGCTCACTGTATCCTTGAAATGATTGGTAAATGTATCTGTTACTCGATTTGTTTCATATATTTGCGTCCCTTATTATTTGTAATACGTGACATGTTTTCAAAAAGGGATTTTCATAAATTGAACCGGAAAATGAGTTTCAAAACGTATTTCTCGTTCCCCCTCAGTGAGTTCATAAGGACTCACCCTCTTTTTTTATCACTGGTGAAGAAGAACAGGTACAGGTACCCGAGGACAACGTGCCTATCGATGATTCCTTGGAGTGATTGTCTGTCCCTACGTGCTTTTGTGCTTTTCCTGAAATTGGTTGCTATATGGATGTTGTGTTTGATTGCAAACTATTCATTTTATTGATGTAAATGACCCCATTGTAATTTGGGTCTAATTCTGGGATTGTACTACCTATAGCCGGACGAACTTTTATTTGGTGGTTTGCTTTCGTTTTATTAATTGGTAGTTATCGTAGGCCTTCAAACCACTAGATGAACAATCAACTAAGTTAATTCTATCTTATTTCACTTAGGTGCTCACTTGCAAACTAAAGGATAATAGGTACTTGCATGATAGGAAATTGACAAATAAACGGAAAATAGTTATCATGTTAGACTTATTAACCAAACAAGACCTTCAAGATAAACTAGTAGGCAAATCGGTTGGTGACAAATAGGAGTCCTTAATGAAATTGGGTTAATGATTGGAATAATTGAGGCGTTTAGAGAATTAGGTCAAACCAAAGAGCCCAATTACAGCCATTATGCTGCCGGTTTTCCAAAAAAATTTGGAGTTTAGGCCAAAACGTTAAGTGTTAAATATTATCTGAATGTTTAGTTCACACCCTAGTCTAACCTTATAGGCCGGGTTGGGGCGTGACATCCGTCGCTCCGGTGCCCATAACTTTTGATCCGTAAGGAGTTACGCAGCGCACAGCATACCGTTGCAAAGCTCTCTGAGAGCTCTACGACGGAGGAAGCCAGATTGCTCGTTATGCCCATTTTTGGAGCCCAAAATCGAACGTTTTCATAAGTTTCAGGCCACTTTTCTTCTTTTGCTCTGTTTTTCCGTCACGGATCGTACGTCGTGAACTTTTAAAAGGATGACACCCTGACTCGCGGGACATCAGAGGGCCCTACACCGTGTCGATTTCACGTCTTGTGACGATGCTGCGTTGTTGAAGCGGATGGGTTGTCGTTAAGCCCATTGGGCCTTTTGAATGGGCCATCTCTCTAGGCCGGGACTGTGAACCGTTAACACATATAGGAATTGTGCCCTCAACATGACGAGTGCGATCATACCAGCACTAATGCACCGGATCCAATCAAAACTCCGAAGTTAAGCGTGCTTGGGCGAGAGTAGTACTAGGATGGGTGACCCCTTGGGAAATCCTCGTGTTGCATCCCCGTTTCAATTTTTTTTGCCCCGGTTAGGGTTGCCAAAATACTTTATCCACCAAATCTCTATTACTGAATCCCACGGAACACTAGGCAAGACAACTTCGTTTCACGTAGAGGTTGGGCCCGCAAACCGAGGGCGTAGGGTTTGTGACCAAGTCTCTGTCGCTTTGGGGCCCATAGCTTTTGATCCGTAATGAGTAACGCAGCGCACAGCATACCGTTGCAAAGCTCTCTGAGAGCTCTACGACGGGGGCAGCTAGCATACTCGCTTTGCCCCTTTTTGGTGCCCAAAATTGAATGTTTTCATCAGTTTCAGGCCATTTTTCTTCTTTTGATCTGTTTTTCCTCCCGGATCGTACGTCGTGAACTGTTAAAAGTACGACAACCTGACTCGCTGGACATCAGAGGGCCCTACAACATGTCGATATCACGTCTTCCAAGCATGCTGCGTTGTTGAAGCGGACGGGTTGTCGTTAAGCCCATTGGGCCTTTTGAATGGGCCATCTTTCTAGGCTGGGACTGTGAACTGTTAACACATCAAGGAATTGTGCCCTCAACATGACGGGTGCGATCATATCAGCACTAATGCACCGGATCCCATCAGAATTCCGAAGTTAAGCGTGCTTGAACGAGAGTAGTACTAGGATGGGTGACCCCCTGGGAAGTCCTCGTGTTGCACCCCCTTTTCAAATTTTTTTTGCCTTGGTTAGGGTTGCCAAGATACTTTATCCACCTAATCTCTATTACTGAGTCCCATGGAACATTGGGCAAGACAATATCGCTTCACGTAGAGGCTGGGCCCGTAAACCGAGGGCGTAGGGCTTGTGACCAGGTCTCTGTTGCTCCGGTGCCCATAACTTTTGATCCGTAAGGTGTTACGCGGCGCACAGCATACCGTTGCAAAGCTCTCTGGGAGCTCTACGACGGGGACAGCCACTGTGCTCGCTGTGCCCTTTTTTAGAGCCCAAATTCGAACATTTTCATCAGTTTCAGGCCACTTTTCTTCTTTTGCTCTGTTTTGTCGTCCCGGATCGTACGTCATGAACTGTTAAAAGGACGACAACCTGACTCGTTGGACATCAGAGGGCCCTACAACGTGTTGATATCACGTCTTGCAAGCATGCTGCGTTATTGAAGCAGATGGGTTGTCGTTAAGCCCATTGGGCCTTTTGAATGGACCATCTCTCTAGGCTGGGACTGTGAACCGTTAACACATATAGAAATTATGCCCTCAACATGACGAGTGCGATCATACCAGCACTAATGCACCGGATCCCATCAGAACTCCGAAGCTAAGCGTGCTTGGGAGAGAGTAGTACTAGGATGGGTGACCCCCTGGGAAGCCCTCGCGTTGCACCCCCTTTTCAATTTTTTTTGCCCTAGTTAGGGTTGCCAAGATACTTTATCCACCATATCTCTATTACTGAATCCCACGGAACGTTGGGCAAGACAACTTCATTTCAAGTAGAGGCTGGGCCCGTAAACTGAGGGCGTAGGGTTTGTGACCAGGTCTCCGTCGCTCCGGTGTCCATAACTTTTGATCCGTGAGGAGTTACGCGGCGCGTAGCATAACGTTGCAAAGCTCTCTGAGAGCTCTACGATGGGGGCAGCCAGCCTGCTCGCTGTGCCCCTTTTCGGAGCCTAAAATTGAACGTTTTCATCAGTTTTAGGCTATTTTTCTTCTTTTGCTTTGTATTTCCGTCCCGGATCGTACGTCGTGAACTGTTAAAAGGACGACAACCTGACTCGTGGGACATCTGAGGGCCCTACAACGTGTCGATATCACATCTTGCAAGCATGCTACGTTGTTGAAGCAGATGGGTTGTCGTTAAGCCCATTAGGCCTTTTGAATGGGCTATCTCTCTAGGGTGGGACTGTGAATAGTTAACACATAAAGGAATTGTGCCCTCAACATGACGGGTGCGATCATACCAGCATTAATGCACCGGATCCCATCAGAACTCCGAAGTTAAGCGTGCTCGAGCGAGAGTAGTACTAGGATGGGTGACCCCCAGGGAAGTCCTCGTGTTGCACCCCCTTTTCAATTTTTAGTGGCCTTGTTAGGGTTGCCAAGATACTTTATCCACCTAATCTCTATTACTGAATCCCACGGAACATTGGGCAAGACAACTTCGCTTCATGTAGAGGCTGGGCCCACAAACCGAGGGCGTGGGGCTTGTGACCAGGTCTCCGTTGCTCCGGTGACCATAACTTTTGATCCGTAAGGAGTTACACAGTTCACAACATACCGTTGAAAAGCTCTATCAGAGCTCTACGATGGGGGTAGCCAGCCTGCTCGCTGTGACCCTTTTTGGAGCCCAAAATGGAACGTTTTCATCAGTTTCAGGCCACTTTTCTTCTTTTGCTCTATTTTTCTGTCCCGGAGCATACGTCGCGAACTGTTAAAAGGACGACAACCGGACTCGCGGGACTTCAGAGGGCCCTACAACGTGTCAATATCACGTCTTGCGAGGATGTTGCGATGATGAAGCGGATGGGTTGTCATTAAGCCCATTGGGCCTTTTGAATGGGCCATCTCTCTAGGCTAGGACTGTGAACTGTTAACACATATAAGAATTGTGCCCTCAACATGACGGGTGCTATCATACCAGCACTAATGCACTGGATCCCATCAGAACTCCGACGTTAAACGTGTTTGGGCAAGAGTAGTACTAAGATGGGTGACCCCATGGGAAGTCCTCGTGTTGCACCCCTTTTTCAATTTTTTTTTGCCCTTGTTAGGGTTGCCAAGATACTTTATCCACCAAATCTCTATTACCGAATCCCGCGGAACATTGGGCAAGACAACTTCGTTTCACGTAGAAGCTGGGCCCGCAAATCGAGGGCGTAGGGTTTATGACCAGGTCTCCGTCGCTCCGGTGCCCATAAGTGTTGATCCTTGAGGAGTTACGTGGCGCACAGCATGCCGTTGCAAAGCTCTCCGAGAGCTCTACGACGGGGGCAGCCAGCTTGCTCGCTGTGCCCGTTTTTAGAGCCCAAAATCGACCGTTTTAATCAATTTCAGACCACGTTTGTTCTTTTGCTCTGTTTTTTCATCCCGGATCATACGTCGTGAACTGTTAAAATGACGACAACCTGACTCGTGGGATATCAGAGGGCCCTAAAACGTGTCGATATCAAGTCATGTGAGGATGCTGCATTGTTGAAGACCATGGGTTGTCGTTAAGCCCATTGGGCCTTTTGAATGGGCCATCTCTCTAGGCTGGAATTGTGAACCGTTAACACATATAGGAATTGTGCCCTCAACATGACGGGTGCGATCATACCAGCACTAATGCACCGGATCCCATCAGAACTCCGAAGTTAAGCATGCTTGGTCGAGAGTGGTACTAGGATTGGTGACCCCCTGGGAAGTCCTCGTGTTCTACTCCCTTTTCAATTTTTTTTTGGCCATGGTTAGGGTTGCCAAGATACTTTATCCACCAAATCTCTATTACTGAATCCCACAGAACATTGGGCAAGACAACTTCACTTCACGTAGAGGCTGGGCCCGCAAACCGAGGGCATAGGGTTTGTGACCAGGTCTCCGTTGCTCTGGTGCCCATAACTTTTGATCCGTAAAGAGTTAAGCGGCGCACAACATACCATTACAAAGCTCTCTGAGAGCTCTACGACGGGGGAAGCTAGCTTGCTCGATGTGCCCGTTATTGGAGCCCAATTTCGAACATTTTCATCAGTTTCAGGCCACTTTTCTTCTTTTGCTCTGTTTTTCCGTCCCGGATCGTAAGTCGTGAACTATTAAAAGGACGACAACCTGACTCGCGGGACATCGGAGGGCCCTACATCGTGTTGATATCACGTCGTGCAAGCATGCTGCGCTGTTAAAGCAGATGGGTTGTCGTTAAGCCCATTGGGCCTTTCGAATGGGACATCTCTCTAGGCTGGGACTGTGAACCGTTAACACATATAGGAATTGTGCACTCAACATGAAGGGTGCGATCATACCAGCACTAATGCACCGGATCCCATCAGAACTCCGAAGTTAAGCGTGCTTGGGCGAGAGTAGTACTTGGATGGGTGACCTCCTAGGAAGTCCTCGTGTTGTACCCCCTTTTCAATTTTGTTTGCCCTAGTTAGGGTTGCCAAGATAATTTATCGACCAAATCTCTATTACCGAATCACATGGAACATTGGGCAAGACAACTTCGCTTCACGTAGAGGCCGGGCCCGCAAACTGATGGCGTAGGGTTTGTGAGCAGGTCTCCGTCGCTCCAGTGCCCATAACTTTTGATCCGTAAGGAGTTACGCGCCGTACAACAGACCGTTGGAAAGCTCTATGACGGGGGCAGCCAGCATGCTCGCTGTGCCCGTTTTTGGAGCCCAAAATCAAACGTTTTCATCAGTGTCAGGCCACTTTTCTTCTTTTGCTCTGTTTTCTCATCCCGGATCGTACGTCGTGAACTTTTAAAAGGACGACAACCTGACTCGCGGGACATCAGAGGTCCCTACAACGTGTCAATATCACGACTGGTGAGGATGCTACGTTGTTGAAGCGGATGGGTTGTCGTTAAGCCCATTGGTCCTTTTGAATAGGCCATCTATCTAGGCTGGGACTGTGAACTGTTAACACATATAAGAATTGTGCCCTTAACATGACGGATGCAATCAGACTAGCACTAATGCACCGGATCCTATCAGAACTCCGAAGTTAAACGTGTTTGGACGAGAGTAGTACTAGGATGGGTGACCCCATGGGAAGTCCTCGTGTTGCACCCCCTTTTCAATTTTTTTTTGCCCTGGTTAGGGTTGCC
Organism: Ehretia macrophylla; assembly: GCA_037974665.1. NCBI lineage: Eukaryota > Viridiplantae > Streptophyta > Magnoliopsida > Boraginales > Ehretiaceae > Ehretia > Ehretia macrophylla. The sequence continues at coordinate 84,503,043 of CM075765.1, read as the reverse complement.
AAGATACTTTATCCACCAAATCTTTATTACCGAATCCCGCGGAACATTGGGTAAGGCAACTTCGTTTCACGTAGAAGCTGGGCCCACAAATCGAGGGCGTAGGGTTTATGACCAGGTCTCCGTCGCTCCGGTGCCCATAAGTGTTGATCCGTGAGGAGTTACGTGGCGCACAGCATGCCGTTGCAAAGCTCTCTAAGAGCTCTACGACAGGGGCAGCCAGCCAGCTCGCTGTGCCAGTTTTTGGAGCCCAAAATTGAACATTTTCAACAGTTTCAGGCCACTTTTCTTCTTTTTTCCTTGTTTTTTCATCCCGGATCATACGTCGTGAACTGTTAAAAGGACGACAACCTAACTCGCGGTACATAAGAGGGCCTTACAACGTGTCGATATCATGTCTTGCGAAGATGCTGCGTTGTTGAAGCAGATGGGTTGTCGTTAAGCCCATTGGGCCTTTTGAATGAGCCATCTCTCTACTCTGGGACTGTGAACCGTTAACACATATAGGAATTTTGCCCTCAACAAGACGGGTGCGATCATACCAGCACTAATGCACCGGATCCCATCAGAACTCCGAAGTTAAGCGTGCTTGGTCGAGAGTGGTACTAGGATTGGTGAACCCCTGGGAAGTCCTCGTGTTGCACTCCCTTTTCATTTTTTTTTTTGCCATGGTTAGGGTTGCCAAGATACTTTATCCGCCAAATCTCTATTACTGAATCCCACAGAACATTGGGCAAGACAACTTCGTTTCACGTAGAGGCTGGGCCTGCAAACCGAGGGCATTGGGTTTGTGACTAGGTCTTCGTTGCTCCGGTGCCAATAACTTCTGATCCGTAAGGAGTTACGCGACTCAAAGCATACCGTTGCAAAGGTCTCTGAGAACTCTACGACGGGGGCAGGTAGCATGCTCGCTGTACCCATTTTTGGAGCCCAAAATCAAACGTTTTCATCAGTTTCAGGCCACTTTTCTTTTTTTGCTATGTTTTTCTGTCCCGGATCGTACGTCGTGAACTGTAAAAAGCTCGACAACCTGACTCGCGGGACATCAGAGGGCCCTACAACGTGTCGATATCACGTCTTGCAAGCTTGCTGCATTGTTGAAGTGGATGGGTTGTCGTTAAGCCCATTGGGCCTTTTGAATGGGCCATCTCTTTCGGCTGGGACTGTGAACAGTTAACACGTAAAGAAATTGTGCCCTCAACATGACGGGTGCAATCATACCAGCACTAATGCACCGGATCCCATCAGAACTCCGAAGTTAAGCGTGCTTGGGCCAGAGTAGTACTAGGATGGGTGACCCCCAAGGAAGTCCTCGTGTTGCACCTCCTTTTCAATTTTTTTTGCCCTGGTTAGGGTTGCCAAGATACTTTACCCACCAAATCTCTATTTCTGAATCCCACGGAACATTGGGCAAGACAACTTCACTTCACATAGAGGCTGGGCCCGCAGAACGAGGGCGTAGGGTTTGTGACCAGGTCTCCGTTGCTCCGGTGCCCATAACTTTTGATCCGTAAGGAGTTACGCGGCGCACAACATACCGTTGCAAAGCTCTCTGAGAGCTCTACGACAGGGGAAGCCAGATTGCTCGTTGTGCCCGTTATTGGAGCCCAAATTCGAACATTTTCATCAGTTTTAGGCCACTTTTCTTCTTTTGCTCTGTTTTTCCGTCCCGGATCGTAAGTCGTGAACTATTAAAAGGATGACAACCTGACTCGCGGGACATCAGAGGGCCCTACATCGTGTTGATATCACGTCGTGCAAGCATGCTGCGTTGTTAAAGCAGATGGGTTGTCGTTAAGCCCATTGGGCCTTTTGAATGGGCCATCTCTGTAGGCTTGGACTGTGAACAGTTAACACATAAAGGCTTTGCGCCCTCAACATGACGGGTGATATCATATCAACACTAATGCATCAGATCCCATCCGAACTCCGAAGTTAAGCGTGTTTGGGTGAGAGTAGTACTAGGATGGGTGACCTCCTAGGAAATTCGCGTGTTGCACCCCCTTTTCAATTTTGTTTGCCCTGGTTCGGGTTGCCAAGATACTTTATCCACCAAATCTTTATTACTAAATCCCACCGAATATTGGGCAAGAAAACTTCGCTTCAAGTAGAGGCTGGGCCCGCAAACTGACGGCGTAGGGTTTGTGAGCAGGTCTCCGTCGCTCCGGTGCCCATAACTTTTGATCCGTAAGGAGTTACGTGCCGTACAACAGACCGTTGGAAAGCTCTATGACGGGGGCAGCCAGCATGCTCGCTGAGCCCGTTTTTGGAGCCCAAAATCGAACGTTTTCATCAGTGTCAGGCCACTTTTCTTCTTTTGCTCTGTTTTCTCATCCCGGATCGTACGTCGTGAACTGTTAAATGGACGACAACCTGACTCGCGGGACATCAGAGGTCCCTACAACGTGTCGATATCACGTCTGGTGAGGATGCTGCGTTGTTGAAGCGGATGGGTTGTCGTTAAGCCCATTGGGCCTTTTGAATGGGCCATCTCTCTAGGCTGGGACTGTGAACAGTTACGACATAAAGGAATTGTGCCCTCAACATGACGGGTGCGATCATACTAGCACTAATGCACCGGATCCCATCAGAACTCCGAAGTTAAGCGTGCTTGGGCGTGAGTAGTACTAGGATGGGTGACCCCCCGGGAAGTTCTCGTGTTGTACCCCCTTTTCAATTTTTTTTGCCCTGGTTAGGGTTGCCAAGATACTTTATCCACCAAATCTCTATTACCGAATCCCATGGACCATTGGGCAAGACAACTTTGCTTCACGTAGAGGCTGGGCCCGCAAACCGAGGGCGTAGGGTTTGTGACCAGGTCTCCATCATTCGGTGCCTATAACTTTTGATTCGTAAGGAGTTACGCGGCGTACAGCATACCGTTGCGAAGCTCTCTTAGAGTTCTACGACAGGGGTAGCCAGCTTGGTCGATGTGCCCATTTTTGGAGCCCAAAATCGAACGTCTTCATCAGCTTCAGGACACTTTTCTTCTTTCACAATGTTTTTTCGTCCCGGATCATACATCATGAACTGTTAAAAGTACGACAACCTAACTCGCGGGACATTAGAGGGCCATACAATGTGTCGATGTCATGTCTTGCAAGGATGCTGCGTTGTTGAAGCGGATGGGTTGTCGTTAAGCCCATTGGGCCTTTTGAATAGGCCATCTCTCTAGGCTGGGACTATGAATCGTTAACACATATAGGAATTGTGTCCTCAACACGACGGGTGCGATCATACCAGCACTAATGCACCGGATCCCATCAGAACTCCGAAGTTAAGCGTGCTTGGGCGTGAGTAGTACTAGGATGGGTGACCCCCCTGGAAGTCCTCGTGTTGTACCCCTTTTTAAATTTTTTTTGCCCTGGTTAGGGTTGCCAATATACTTTATCCACCAAATCTCTATTACTGGATACCACGGAACATTGGGCAAGACGACTTCGCTTCACGTAGAGGCTGCGCCCGCAAACCGAGGGCGTAGGGTTTGTGACCAGGTCTCCGTCGCTCCGATGCCCATAACTTTTGATCCGTAAGGACTTACACGGCGCACATCATACTATTGCAAAGCTCTTTGAGAGCTCTACGACGGGGGCAGCCAGCATGCTCGCTGTGCCTCTTTTTGGAGCCCAAAATCGAACGTTTTCTTCTGTTTCAGGCCACTTTTCTTCTTTTGCTCTATTTTTCCATCCCGGATCGTACGTCGTGAACTGTTAAATGGACGATAACCTGACTCGCGGGACATCAGAGGGCTCTACAACGTGCCGATATCACGTCTTGCAAGCATGCTGCGTTGTTGACGCGGATGGGTTGTCGTTAAGCCCATTGGGCCTTTTGAATGGATCATCTCTCTTGGCTGGGACTGTGAACAGTTAACACATAAAGGAATTGTGCCCTCAACTTGACGTGTACGATCATACCAGCACTAATGCACCGGATCCCATAAGAACTCCGAAGTTAAGCATGCTTGGGCAAGAGTAGTACTAGGATGGGTGACCCCCTGGGAAGTCCTCGTGTTGCACCATCTTTTCAATTTTTTTTGCCCGGGTTAGGGTTGCCAAGATACTTTATCCACCAAATCTCTATTACTGAGTCCCACAGAACATTGGGCAAGACAACTTCGCTTCACGTAGAGGCTGGGCCCGGAAACCGAGGGCGTAGGGTTTGTGACCAGGTCTCCATCGCTCCGGTGCCCATAACTTTTCATCCGTAAGGAGTTACACGGCACACAGCATACCGTTGCAAAGCTCTCTGCGAGCTCTACGTCGAAGCCAGCCAGCTTGCTCGCTGTGCCTGTTTTTGGAGCCCAAAATCGAACGTTTTCATCAGTTTCAGGCCACCTTTCTTCTTTTGCTCTGTTTCTCCATCCCGGATCATATGTCGTGAACTGTTAAAAGGACACCAACCTGACTCGCGGGACATCAGAGGGCTCTACAACGTGTCGATATCACGTCTTGCAAGCATGCTGCATTGTTGAAGAGGATGGGTTGTCGTTTAGCCCATTGGGCCTTTTGAAAGGGCCATCTCTCTAGGCTGGGACTATGAATAGTTAAAAGATAAATGAATTGTGCCCTCAACTTGGCGTGTGCGATCATATCAGCACTAATGTATCGAATCCCATTAGAACTTCGAAGTTAAGTATGCTTGGGCGAGAGTAGTACTAGGATGGGTGACCCCCTTGAGAATTCCTCGTGTTGCACCCCATTTTCAAATTTAGTTGCCCTGGTTAGGGTTGCCAAGATACTTTATCCACCAAATCTATATTACTGAATCCCACAGAACAATGGGCAAGAAAACTTCGTTTCACGTAAGGGCTGGGCCCGCAAACCGAGGGCATAGGGTTTGTGACTAGGTCTCCGTCGCTCCGGTGCTCATAACTTTTGATCCGTAAGGAGTTACGCGGTGCACAGTATACCGTTGAAAAGCTCTCTGAGAGCTCTACGACGAGTACAGCGAGCATACTCGGTTTGCCCCGTTTTTGGAGCCCAATATCGAACGTTTACATCAGTTTCAGGCTACTTTTCTTCTTTTGCCCTGTTTTTTCATCTCGGATCGTACGTCGTGAACTATTAAAAGGACGACAACCTGACTCGCAGGACATCAAAGGGCCCTACAACAGGTCGATATCACGTCTTGCAAGCATGCTGCGTTGTTGAAACGGATGGGTTGTCGTTAAGCCCATTGGGCCTTCTGAATTGGCCATATTTCTAGGCTGGGACTGTGAACAGTCAACACGTAAAGAAATTGTGCCCTCAATATGACAGGTCCGACCGTACCAGCACTAATGCACCGGATCCCATTAGAACTCCGAAGTTAAGCGTGCTTGGGCAAGAGTAGTACTAGGATTGGTGACCCCCTGGGATGTCCCCGTGTTGCACCCCCCTTTCAATTTATTTTGCCCTGATTAGGGTTGCCAAGATACTTTATCTACCAAATCTCTATTACTGAATCCCACGGAACATTGGGCAAGACAACTTCGCTTCACGTAGAGGCTAGGACCGCAAACCGAGGCGTAGGGTTTGTGACTAGGTCTCCGTCGCTCCGGTGCCCATAACTTTTGATCCGTAAGGTGTTACGCGGCGCACATCATACCGTTGCAAAGCTCTTTGAGAGCTCTATGACAGGGGCAGCCAGCATGCTCGCTGTGCCCGTTTTTGGAGACCAAAATCGACCGTTTTCATCAGTTTCAGGAAACTTTTCATCTTTTGCTTTGTTTTTTCGTCCCGGATTGTACGTCGTGAACTGTTAAATGGATGACAACCTGACTCGCTGGACGTCAGAGGGCCCTACAACATGTCGATATCACGTCTTGCAACCATGTTGCGTTGTTGAAGTGGATGGGTTGTCGTTAAGCCATTTGGGCCTTTTGAATGGGCCATCTTTCTAGGCTGGGACTGTGAACCGTTAACACATAAAGGAATTGTGCCCTCAACATGACGGGTGCGATCATACCAGAACTAATGCACCGGATCTCATTAGAACTCCGAAGTTAAGCGTGCTTGGGCGAGAGTAGTACTAGGATGGGTGACCCCCTGGGAAGTCCTCGTGTTGCACCCCCTTTTCAATTTTTTTTGCCCTGGTTAGGGTTGCCAAGATACTTTATCCACCAAATCTCTATTACGGAATCCCACAGAACATTGGGCAAGACAACTTCGCTTCACGTAGAGGCTGGGCCCGCAAACCGAGGGCGTAGGGTTTGTGAACCGGTCTCCATCGCTCCGGTGCCCATAACTTTTGATCCGTAAGAAGTTACGCGGCGCACAACATACCGTTGCAAAGCTCTCTGAGAGCTCCAAGTCGGGGGCAGCCAGCTTGCTCGCTGTGCCCATTTTTGGAGCCCAAAATCTAACGTTTTCATCAGTTTCAGGCCACCTTTCTTCTTTTGCTCTGTTTCTCCATCCCGGATCATATGTCGTGAACTGTTAAAAGGACACCAACCTGACTCGCGGGACATCAGAGGGCTCTACAACGTGTCGATATCACGTCTTGCAAGCATGCTGCATTGTTGAAGAGGATGGGTTGTCGTTTAGCCCATTGGGCCTTTTGAAAGGGCCATCTCTCTAGGCTGGGACTATGAATAGTTAAAACATAAATGAATTGTGCCCTCAACTTGACGGGTGCGATCATACCAGCACTAATGCACCGGATCCCATCAGAACTCCGAAGTTAAGTGTGCTTGGGCGAGAGTAGTAGTAGGATGGGTGACCCCCTGGGAATTCCTCGTGTTGCACCCCATTTTCAAATTTAGTTGCCCTGGTTAGGGTTGCCAAGATACTTTATCCACCAAATCTATATTACTGAATCCCACAGAACAATGGGCAAGAAAACTTCGTTTCACGTAGGGGCTGGGCCTACAAACCGAGGGCATAGGGTTTGTGACTAGGTCTCCGTCGCTCCGGTGCTCATAACTTTTGATCCGTAAGGAGTTACGCGGTGCACAGTATACCGTTGAAAAGCTCTCTGAGAGCTCTACGACGAGTATAGCGAGCATACTCGGTGTGCCCCATTTTTGGAGCCCAATATCGAACGTTTACATCAGTTTCAGGCTACTTTTCTTCTTTTGCCCTGTTTTTTCATCTCGGATCGTACGTCGTGAACTATTAAAAGGACGACAACCTGACTCGCAGGACATCAAAGGGCCCTACAACAGGTCGATATCACGTCTTGCAAGCATGCTGCGTTGTTGAAACGGATGGGTTGTCGTTAAGCCCATTGGGCCTTCTGAATTGGCCATATTTCTAGGCTGGGACTGTGAACAGTCAACACGTAAAGAAATTGTGCCCTCAATATGACAGGTCCGACCGTACCAGCACTAATGCACCGGATCCCATTAGAACTCCGAAGTTAAGCGTGCTTGGGCAAGAGTAGTACTAGGATTGGTGACCCCCTGGGATGTCCCCGTGTTGCACCCCCCTTTCAATTTATTTTGCCCTGATTAGGGTTGCCAAGATACTTTATCTACCAAATCTCTATTACTGAATCCCACGGAACATTGGGCAAGACAACTTCGCTTCACGTAGAGGCTTGGCCCGCAAACCGAGGCGTAGGGTTTGTGACCAGGTCTCCGTCTCTCCGGTGCCCATAACTTTTGATCCGTAAGGTGTTACGCGGCGCACATCATACCGTTGCAAAGCTCTTTGAGAGCTCTATGACAGGGGCAGCCAGCATGCTCGCTGTGCCCGTTTTTGGAGACCAAAATCGAACGTTTTCATCAGTTTCAGGAAACTTTTCATCTTTTGCTTTGTTTTTTCGTCCCGGATTGTACGTCGTGAACTGTTAAATGGATGACAACCTGACTCGCTGGACGTCAGAGGGCCCTACAACATGTCGATATCACGTCTTGCAACCATGTTGCGCTGTTGAAGTGGATGGGTTGTCGTTAAGCCCATTGGGCCTTTTGAATGGGCCATCTTTCTAGGCTGGGACTGTGAACCGTTAACACATAAAGGAAGTGTGCCCTCAACATGACAGGTGCGATCATACTAGCACTAATGCACCGGATCCCATCAGAACTCCGAAGTTAAGCATGCTTGGGCGAGAGTAGTACTAGGATGGGTGACCCCCTGAGAAGTCCTCGTTTTGCACCCCCTTTTCAATTTTTTTTGCCCTGGTTAGGGTTGCCAAGATACTTTATCCACCAAATTTCTATTACTGAATCCCACGGAATATTGGTCAAGATAACTTCGCTTCACGTAGAGGCTGGGCCCACAAACCGTGGTCATGGGGTTTGTGACCAGGTCTCCGTCGGTCCGGTGCCCATAACTTTCGATCCGTAAGGAGGTATACAGCGCACAGCATACCGTTGCAAAGCTCTCTAAGAGCTCTACGACGAGGGCCGCCTTCTTGCTCGCTGTGCCTATTTTTGGAGACCAAAATCGAACTTTTTCATCAGTTTCAAGCCACTTTTCTTCTTTTGCTTTGTTTTTCCGTCCCGGATTGTACATCGTGAACTGTTAAGTGGATGACAACCTGATTCGCTGGACATCAGAGGGCCCTACAACGTGTCGATATCATGTCTTGCAACCATGCTACGTTGTTGAAGCGGATGGGTTGTCGTTAAGCCAGTTGGGCCTTTTGAATGGGCCATCTCCCTAGGCTGGGACTGTGAACCGTTGACACATATAGGAATTGTGCCCTCAACATGACGGGTGCGACCATACCAGCACTAATGCACCGGATCCCATCAAAACTCCGAAGATAAGCTTGCTTCTGCGAGAGTAGTACTAGGATGGGTGACCCCCTGGGAACTCCTCGTGTTCTACCCCCATTTCAATTTTTTTTGCCCTGGTTAGGGTTGCCAAGATACTTTATCCACCAAATCTCTATTACTAAATCCCACGGAACATTGGACAAGACAACTTCGCTTCACGTAGAGGTTGGGCCCACAAACCGAGTGCGTAGGGTTTGTGACCAGGCATTCGTCGCTCCGGTGCCCATAACTTTTGATCCGTAAGGAGTTACGTCACGTACAGTATACCGTTGCAAAGCTCTCTGAGAGCTCTACGATGGGGGCAGCCAGCTTGCTCGCTGTGCCCATTTTTGGATCCCAAAATCGAACGTTTTCATCAGTTTCAGGCCACTTTTCTACTTTTGCTATGTTTTTGCTTCCCGAATCGTACGTCGTGAACTGTTAAAAGGACGACAACCTAACTCGCGGGACATCAGAGGAACCTACAACGTGTCGATATCACGTCTTGCAGGCATGCTGCGTTGATGAAGCGGATGGGTTGTCGTTAAGCCCATTGGGCCATCTCTCTAGGCTCTGATTGTGAACCGTCAACACATAAAGGATTTGTGCCCCCAACATGACGGGTGTGATCATACCAGTACTAATGCACTGGATCCAATCAGAACTCCAAAGTTAAGCGTGCTTGGGCGAGAGTAATACTATGGTGGGTGACCCCCTGGGTAGTCCTTGTGTTGCACCCCCTTTTCAATTTTTTTTGCGATGGTTAGGGTTGCTAAGATACTTTATCCACCAAATCTCTATTACTGAATCCCACGGAACATTAGGCAAGGCAACTTCGCTTCACGTAGAGGCTGGGCCCGCAAACTGAGGGCGTAGGGTTTGTGACCAGGTCTCCGTCGCTCCAGTGCCTATAACTTTTTATCCGTAAGGAGTCACGCGGCGCACAGCATACCGTTGCAAAGCTCTCTAAGAGCTCTACGACGGGGGTATCCAACTTGCTCCCTGTACCCATTTTTTGAGCCCAAAATCGAATGTTTTCATCAGTTTCAGGTCACTTTTCTTCTTTTGCTATGTTTTTCCGTCCCGGATCGTACGTCGTGAACTGTTAAAAGGACGACAACCTGACTCGCGGGACATCAGGGGGCCCTACAATGTGTCGATATCACGTCTGGTGAGGATGCTACGTTGTTGAAACGGATGGGTTGTCGTTAAGCCCATTGGGCCTTTTGAATTGGACATCTCTCTTGGCTGGGACTGTGAACAATTAACACATATAGGAATTGTGCCTTCAACATGATGGGTGTGACCATACCAGCACTAATGCACCGGATCCCATCAGAACTCCGAAGATAAGTGTGCTTGGGCGAGAGTAGTACTAGGATGGGTGACCCCCCGGGAAGTCCTCGTGTTGCACCCCCTTTTCAATTTTTTTTGCCCTGGTTAGGGTTGCCAAGATACTTTTTCCACCAAATCTCTATTACTGAATCCCAAGGAGTATTGGGCAAGATAACTTCGCTTCACGTAGTGGCTGGGCAAGCAAACCGAGGGCGTAGGGTTTGTGACCAGGTCTCCGTCGCTCCGGTGGCCATAACTTTTGATCCGCAAGGAGTTACGCGGCGCACATCATACAGTTGCAAAGCTCCCTGAGAGCTCTACGACGGGGGCCGCCACCTTGCTCGCTGTGCCCATTTTTGGAGACCAAAATCGAACATTTTCATCAGTTTCAGGCCACTTTTCTTCTTTTGCTCTGTTTTTCCGTCCCATATCGTGTGTCGTGAACTGTTAAAAGGATGAAAACCTGACTCGCGGGACATCAGAGGGCCCTACAACGTGTCGATATCACGTCTTGCAGGCATGCTGCATTGTTGAAGCGGATGGGTTGTCATTAAGCCCATTGGGCCTTTTGAATGGGCCATCTCTTTAGGATGGGACTGTGAACCGTTAACACATAAAGGAATTGTGCCCTCAACATGACGGGTGCGATCGTACCAGCACTAATACACCGGATCCCATCAGAACTCCAAAGTTAAGCCTGCTTGGGCGAGAGTAATACTACGATGGGTGACCCCCTAGGAAGTCCTCGTGTTGCACCCCATTTTCAATTTTTTTTGCGATGGTTAGGGTTGCTAAGATACTTTATCCACCAAATCTCTATTTCTAAATCCCACGGAACATTGTGCAAGGCAACTTCGCTTCACGTAGAGGCTGGGCCCGCAAACCGAGGGCGTAGTGTTTGTGACCAGGTCTCCGTCACTCCGGTGCCCATAACTTTTGACCCGTAAGGAGTTACGCGGCGCACAACATACCGTTGCAAAGCTCTCCGAGAGCTCTATGACAGGGGCAGCCAGCTTGCTCGTTGTGCCCGTTTTTGGAGCCCAAAATCGAATGTTTTTATCAGTTTCACGCCACTTTTCTTCTTTTACTATGTTTTTCCGTCCCGGATCATACGTCGTGAACTGTTCAAAGGATGACAACCTGACTCGCAGGACATTAGAGGGCCCTACAATGTGTCGATATCACATCTGGTGAGGATGCTGCATTGTTGAAGCGGATGGGTTGTCGTTAAGCCCATTGGGCCTTATGAATGGGCCATCTCTATAGGCTAGGACTGTGAACATTAAACACATAAAGGAATTGTGCCCGCACCATGTCGGGTGTAATCATACCAGCACTAATGCACCGGATCCCATTAGAACTGCGAAGTGAAGCGTGCTTGGGCGAGAGTAGTACTAGGATGGGTGACCGCCTGGGAAGTCCTCGTGTTGCATCCTCTTTTCAAATTTTTTTGCCCTGGTTAGGGTTGCCAAGATACTTTATCCATAAAATTTCTATTTCCGAATCCCACGGAATATTGGGCAAGATAACTTCGCTTCACGTAGTGGCTGGGCCCGCAAACCGAGGGCATAGGCTTTGTGACCAGGTCTCCGTTGCTGCGATGCCCATAACTTTTGATTTGTAAGGAGTTACGCGGCGCACAGCATACCGTTGCGAAGCTCTCCGAGAGCTCTACGACGAGGGGCAGCCAGCTTGCTCGCTTTGCCCATTTTTGGAGACCAAAATCGAACCTTTTCATCAGTTTTAGGCCACTTTTCTTCTTTTGCTTTGTTTTTCCGTCCCGGATCGTACGTCGTGAACAGTTAAGTGGATGACAACCTGACTCGCTGGACATCAGAGGGCCCTACAACGTGTCGATATCACGTCTTGCAACCATGCTGCGTTGTTGAAGCAGATGGGTTGTTGTTAAGCCCATTGGGCCTTTTGAATTGGCCATCTTTCTAGGCTGGGACTGTGAATAGTTAACACCTAAAGGAATTATGCCCTCAACATGACGGGTGCGATCATACCAGCACCAAAGCACCGGATCCCATCAGAACTCCGAAGTTAAGCGTGCTTGGGTGAGAGTAGTACTAGGATGGATGACCTCCTGGGAAATCCTCGTGTTGCACCCCCTTTTCAATTTTTTTTGCCCTGGTTAGGGTTGCCAAGATACTTTATCCACCAAATCTTTATTAATGAATCCCACTGAATATTGGGCAAGATAACTTCGCTTCACGTAGAGGCTGGGCCCGCAAACCGAGGGCGTAGTGTTTGTGACCAGGTTTCCGTCGCTCCGGTGCCCATAACTTTTGATCCGTAAGGAGTTAGGCAGCGCATAGCATACCGTTGCAAAGCTCTCTGAGAGCTCTACGACGGGGGCAGCCGGCTTGCTCACTGTGCCCCTTTTTGGAGACCAAAATTGAACGTTTTTATCAATTTCAGGCCACTTTTCTTCTTTTGCTCTGTTTTTCCATCCCGGATCGTACGGCGTGAGTTGTTAAAAGGACGACAACGTAAGTCGCGGGATATAAGAGGGCCCTACAACGTGTCGACATCACATCTTGCTAGGATGCTGCGTTGTTGAAGCGGATGGGTTGTCGTTAAGCCCATTGTGCCTTTTGAATGGGCTATCTATCTAAGCTGGGATGGTGAACAGTTAACACATAAAGGAATTGTGCCCTCAACATGACGTGTGCGATCATACCAGCACTAATGCACTGGATCCCATCAGAACTTCGAAGTTAAGCGTGCTTGGGAGAGAGTAGTACTAGGATGGGTAACCCCTTGGGAAGTCCTCGTGTTGCACCCCATTTTCAATTTTTTTTGCCTTGGTTAGGGTTGCCAAGATACTTTATCCGCCAAATCTCTATTACTGAATCCCACGGAACATTTGGCAAGACAACTTCACTTCACGTAGAGGCTGGGCCTGCAAACCGAGGGCGTAGGGTTTGTGACCAGGTTTCTTTCGCTCCGGTGCCCATAACTTTTGATCCGTAAGGAGTTACGCGGCGCACAACATACCGCTGTAAAGCTCTCTTAGAGCTCTACGACAGGGGCAGCCATCATGCTCGTTGTTCCCTTTTTGGAGCCGAAAATCGAACGTTTTCATCAATTTCAGGCCACAATTATTCTTTTGCATGTTTTCCCGTCCCGGATCGTACGTCGTGAACTGTTAAAAGGACGACAACCTGACTCGCGGGACATCAGAAGGACCTACAACGTGTCGATATCACGTCTTGCAAACATGCTGCATTGTTGAAGCGGATAGGTAGTCGTTAAGCCCATTGTGCCTTTCAAATGGGCCATCTCTCTAGGCTGGGACTGTGAACAGTTAACACATAAAGGAATTGTGCCCTCAACATGACTGGTGTGATCATAACAACACTAGTGCACTGGATCCCATCAGAACTCCGAAGTTAGGCGTGCTTGGGCGAGAGTAATACTAGGATGGGTGACCCCCTGGAAGTCCTCGTGTTGCACCTCCTTTTCAATTTTTTTTGCCCTACTTAGAGTTTCCAAGATACTTTATCCACCAAATCTCTATTACTGAATCCCATAGAACATTGTGCATGACAACCTCGCTTCATGTTGAGGCTGGGCCCGCAAACCGAGGGCGTAGGGTTTGTGACCAGGTCTCCGTCGCTCCGGTGCCCATAACTTTTGATCCGTAAGGAGTTACGTGGCGCAAAGCATACCGTTGCAAAGCTCTCCGAGAGCTCTACGACGGGGACAGCCAACTTGCTCGCTTTGCCCATTTTTGGAGCCAAAAATTGAACGTTTTCATCAGTTTCAGGCCACTTTTCATCATTTTCTCTGTTTTTTCGTCCCGAATCATACGTCGTGAACTGTTAAACGGACGACAACCTGACTCGCAGGACATCAGCGGGCCCTACAACGTGTCGATATCATGTCTTACGAGGATGCTACGTTGTTGAAGTGGATGGGTTGTCGTTAAGCCCGTTGGGCCTTTTGAATGGGCCATCTCTCTAGGCTTGCACTGTGAACCGTTAACACATAAAGGAATTGTGCCCTCAACATGACGGGTGCGATCATACCAGCAATAATGCACCGGATCCCATCAGAACTCCGAAGTTAAGCGTGCTTGGACGAGAGTAGTACTAGGATGGGTGACCCTTTGGGAAGTCCTCGTGTTGTACCCCCTTTTCAATTTTTGTTGCCGTGGTTAGGGTTGCCAAAATACTTTATCCACCAAATCTCTATTACCGAATCGCACGGAACATTGGGCAAGGCAACTTCACTTCACGTAGAGGCCGTGCCCGCAAACCGAGGGCGAAGGGTTTATGACCAAGTCTCCGTCGCTCCGGTGCCCATAACTTTTGATCCATAAGGAGTTACGTAGCGCACAGCATACCGTTACAAAGCTCTCTGAGAGCTCTACGATGGGGCAGCAAGCTTGCTCGTTGTGCCCATTTTTGGAGCCCAAAATCAAACGTTTTCATCAGTTTCAGGGCACTTTTTTTCTTTTGCTCTGTTTTTTCGTCTTGGATCGTACGTCGTGAACTGTTAAAAGGACGACAACTTGACTCGCGGGACATCAGAGGGCCCTACAACGTGTCGATACCACGTCTTGCAAGCATGCTGCGTTGTTGATGCGGATGGGTTGTCGTTAAGCCCATTGGGCCTTCTGAATGGGCCATCTTTCTAGGCTGGGACTGTGAACAGTTAACACGTAAAGAAATTGTGCCCTCAACATGATGGGTGCGATCGTACCAGCAATAACGCACCGGATCCCATCAGAACTCCGTAGTTAAGCGTGCTTGGGCGAGAGTAGTACTAGGATGGGTGACGCCTTGGGAAGTCCTCGTGTTGCCCCCCCTTTTCAATTTTTTTTGCCCTGGTAAGGGTTGCCAAGAGACTTTATCCACCAAATCTCTATTACTGAATCCCACGGAACATTGGGCAAGACAACTTCGCTTCACGTAGAGGCTGGGCCCGCAAACCGAGGGCGTAGGGTTTGTGACTAGGTCTCCGTCGCTCCGGTGCCCTTAACTTTTGATCCATAAGGAGTTACGCGGCGGACATCATACCGTTGCAAAGCTCTCTGAGAGCTCTATGACAGGGGTAGCCTGCATTCTCGCTGCGCCCGTTTTTTGAGACCAAAATTGAATGTTTTCATCAGTTTCAGGCCACTTTTCTTCTTTTGCTTTGTTTTTCCATCTCGGATCGTACGTCGTGAACTATTAAATGGATGACAACCTGACTCGCGAGACATTAGAGGGCCCTACAACGTGTCGATATCACGTCTTGCAAGCATGCTGCGTTGTTGAAGCGGATGGGTTGTCGTTGAGCCCATTCGGCCTTTTGAATGGGCCATCTTTCTAGGCTGGGACTGTGAACTGTCAACACATAAAGGATTTGTGCCCTCAACAAGACAGGTGCGATCATACCAGCACTAATGCACCGGATCCCAACAGAACTCCGAAGTTAAGCGTGCTTGGGCGAAAGTAGTACTAGGATGGGTGACCCTCTGGGAAGTCCTCGTGTTGCACACCATTTTCAATTTTTTTTGCCCTGGTTAGGGTTGCCAAGATACTTTATCCACCAAATCTCTATTATTGAATCCCACGGAACATTGGGCAAGACAACTTCGCTTCACGTAGAGGCTGAGCCCGCAAACCGAGGGCGTAGGGTTTGTGACCAGGTCTCCGTCGCTCCGGTGCCCATAACTTTTGATCCGTAAGGAGTTACGCGGCGCACAGCATACCGTTGCAAAGCTCTCTAAGAGCTCTACGACGGGGGAAGGCAGCTTACTCGCTTTGCCCTTTTTTGGAGCACAAAATCTAATGTTTTCTTCAGTTTCAGGCCACTAAAGGTTAATAGGTACTTGCATGATAGGAAATTGACAAATAAACGGGACATAGTTATCATGTTAGTCTTATTAACCAAACGAGACTTTCAAGATAAACTAGTAGGCAAATCGGTTGGTGACAAATAGGAGTTTTTAATGGAATTGGATTAATGATTGGAATAATTAAGGCGTTTAGAGAATTAGGTCAAACCAAAGAGCCCAATTATAGCCGTTATGCTGCCGGTTTACCGAAAAATTTTGGAGGTTAGGCCAAAACGTTAAGTGTTAAATCTTCATGAACGGTTAAGTACGAGACGTGACTTGAATGTTTAGATAACACCCTAGTCAAACATTTATAGGCGGGTTGGGGCGTGACAATAGTACTAGGATGGGTGACACCCTGGGAAGTCCTCGTGTTGCACCCCCTTTTCAATTTTTTTTGCCCTGGTTAGGGTTGCCAAGATACTTTATCCACCAAATCTCTATTACTGAATCCCACGGAACATTGGGCAAGACAACTTCGCTTCACGTAGAGGCTGAGCCCGCAAACCGAGGGCGTAGGGTTTGTGACCAGGTCTCCGTCGCTCCGATGCCCATAACTTTTGATCCGTAAGGAGTTACGCGGCGCACAGCATACCGTTGCAAAGCTCTCTATGAGCTCTACGACGGAGGTAACCAGCTTGCTCGCTATGCCCGTTTTTGGAGCCTAAAATCGAACGTTTTCATTAGTTTCAGGCCATTTTTCTTCTTTTGCTCTATTTTTTCGTCCCGGATCGTACGTCGTGAACTGTTAAAAGGATGACAACCTGACTCGCGGGACATCAGAGGGCCCTACAATGTGTCGATATCATGTCTTGCGAGGATGCTGCGTTGTTGAAGCGGATGGGTTGTTGTTAAGCCCATTGGGCCTTTTTAATGGGCCATAACTCTAGGCTGGGACTGTGAACCGTAAACACATATAGGAATTGTGCCCTCAACATGACGGGTGCGATCATACCAGCACTAATGCACCGCATCTCATCAGAACTCCGAATTAAGCGTGCTTGGGCGAGAGTAGTATTAGGATGGGTGACCCCCTGGGAAGTCCTCGTGTTGCACCCCATTTTCAATTTTTTTTGCCCTGGTTAGGGTTGCCAAGATACTTTATCCACCAAATCTCTATTACTGAATACCACGGAACATTGGGCTAGACAACTTCGTTTCACGTAGAGGCAGGGCCATCAAACCGAGGGCGTAGGGTTTGTGACCAGGTCTCCGTCGCTCCGGTGCCCATAACTTTTGATCTGTAAGGAGTTACGCGGCGCAAAGCATACCGTTGCAAATCTCTTTGAGAGCTCTACGACGGGGGCAGCCAGTATGCTCACTATGCCCGTTTTTGGAGCCCAAAATCGAATGTTTTCATCAGGTTTATGCCACTTTTCTTCTTTTGCTCTATTTTTCCGTCCCGGATCGTACGTCGTGAACTGTTAAAAGGATGACAACCTGACTCACGGGACATCAGAGGGCCCTACAATGTGTCGACATCACGTCTTGCAAGCATGCTGCGTTGTTGAAGCGGATGGGTTGTCGTTAAGCCCATTGGGCCTTTTGAATGGGCTATCTCTCTCGGCTGGGACTGTCAACCGTTAACATATGCAGGAATTGTGCCCTCAACATGATGGGTGCGATCATACCAGCATTAATGCATCAGATCCCATCATAACTCCGAAGTTAAGCGTGCTTGGGCGAGAGTAGTATTAGGATGGGTGACCCCTTGGGAAGTCCTCGAGTTGCACCCCCTTTTCAATTTTTTTTGCCCTGGTTAGGGTTGCTAAGATACTTTATCCATCAAATCTCTATTACTGAATCCCACGGAACATTGGGAAAGACAACATCGTTTCACGTAGAGGCTGGGCCCGCAAAAAGAGGGCGCGGGGTTTGTGACTAGGTCTCCATCGCTCCGGTGCCCATAACTTTTGATTCGTAAGGAGTTACGCGGTGCACAGTATACCGATGCAAAGCTCTCTCTGAGCTCTACGCCGGGGGCAGCTAGCTTGCTCTCTTTGCCCATTTTTGGAGCCCAAAATCAAACGTTTTTATCCGTTTCAGGCCACTGTTCTTCTTTTGCTCTATTTTTCCGTCCCGGATTGTACGTCGTGAACTGTTAAAAGGACGACAACCTGACTCGCTGGATATCAGAGGGCCCTACAACGTGTCGATATCACGTTTGGTGAGGATGCTGCATTGTTGATGCGGATGGGTGGTCGTTAAGCCTATTGGGCCTTTTGAATGTGCCATCTCTCTAGGCTGGGACTGTGAACAGTTGACATATAAAGGAATCGTGCCCTCAACTTGATGGGTGCGATCATACCAGCACTAATGCAGCGGATACCATCAGTACTCCGAAGTTAACCGTGCTTGGGCGAGAGTAGTACTTGGATTGGGACCCCCTGGGAAGTCCTCGTGCTGCACCCCTTTTCAATTTTTTTTGCCCTGGTTAGGGTTGCCAAGATACTTTATCCACCAAATCTCTATTACTGAATCCCACGGAACATTGGGCAAGACAACTTCGCTTTGCGCAGAGGCTGGGCCCGCAAACCGAGGGCGTAGGGTTTGTGGCTAGGTCTCCGTCCTTCCGGTGCCCATAACTTTTGATCCGTAAGCAGTTACGCGGTCCACAGCATACTGCCCCAAACCTCTCTGAGACCCCTACGACGGGGGTAGCCAGCTTGCTCGTTGTGCCCGTTTTTGGATACCAAAATCGAATGTTTTCATCAGTTTTCGGCCACTTTTCTACTTTTGCTCTGTTTTTCCTTCCCGGATCGTACGTCGTGAACTGTTAAACGGACGACAACCTGACTCGCAGGACATCAGAGGGCCCTACAATGTGTCGATATCACATCTTGCGAAGATGCTGCATTGTTGAAGCAGATGGGTTGTCGTTAAGCCCATTGGGCCTTTTGAATGGGCCATCTCTCTAGGCTGGGACTGTGAACTGTTAACACATAAAGGAATTGTGCCCTCAACATGGCGGGTGCGATCATACCAGCACTAATGCACCGGATCCCATTAGAACTCCAAGGTTAAGCGTGGTTGGGCGAGAGTAGTACTAGTATGGGTGACCCCTTGGGAAGTCCTCGTGTTGCACCCCTTTTCAATTTTTTTTGCCCTGGTTAGGGTTGCCAGGATACTTTATCCACCAAATCTTTATTACTGAATCCCACGGAACATTGGGCAAGAAAACTTCGCTTCACGTAGAGGTTGGTCCCGCAAACCGAGGGCGTAGGGTTTGTGACCAAGTCTCCGTCGCTCCAGTGCCCATAACTTTTGATCTGTTAGGAGTTACTCGGCGCACAGCATTCTGTTCCAAAGCACTATGAGAGCTCTACGACGGGGGCCACCAACATCTTCGTTGTGCCCTTTTTGGAGACCAAAATCGAACATTTTCATCAGTTTCAGGCCACTTTTCTTCCTTTGCGGTATTTTTCCGTCCCGGATCGTACGTCGTGAATTGTTAAAAGGACGACAACCTGACTCGCGGGACATCAGAGGGCCCTAAAATGTGTCGATATCTCGTCTTGCGAGGATGCTGCGTTGTTGAAGCGGATAGGTTGTCGTTAAGCACATTGAGAGCTCTTTGAGAGCTCTACGATGGGGGCAGCCAGCATACTCGCTGGGCCCATTTTTGGAACCCAAAATCGAACGTTTTCGTCAGTTTCAGGCCACTTTTCTTCTTTGGCTCTGTTTTTTGGTCCCGGATCGTACGCCGTCACCTGTTAAAAGGATGACAACCTAACTCGTGGGACATCAGCGGGCCCTACAACGTGTCAATATCACATCTTGCAAGCAAGCGGCGTTATTGAAGAGGATGGGATGTCGTTAAGCCCATTGGGCCTTTAGAATGGGCCATCTCTTTAGGCTGGGACTGTGAACCGTTGACGCATATAGGAATTGTGCCCTCAACATGACGGGCGCTATCATACCAGCACTAATGCAACGGATCCCATCAGAACTCCGAAGATAAGCGTGCTTGGGCAATAGTAGTACTAGGATGGGTGACCCATTGGGAAGTCCTCGTGTTGCACCCCTTTTCAATTCTTTTTGCCCTGGGTAGGGTTGCCAAGATACTTTATCCACCAAATCTCTATTACTGAATGCCACGGAACATTGGGCAAGACAACTTCACTTCTCGTAGAGGCTGGGCCCGCAGACCGCGGGCGTAGGGTTTGTGACCAGGTCTCCGTTGCTCCGGTGCCCATAACTTTTGATCAGTAAGGAGTTACGCAGCGCACAGCATACCGTTGCAAAGCTCTCTGAGAGCTCTACGATGGGGGGCATCTAGTTTGCTCGCTGTGATCATTTTTGGAGCCTAAAATCGAACATTTTTGTCAGTTTCAAGCCACTTTTCTTCTTTTGCTCTGTTTTTCCGTCCCGGATCGTACGTCGTGAACTATTAAAAGGACGACAACCTGACTCGTATGACATCAGAGGTCCCTACAATGTGTCGATGTAACGTCTTGCGAGGATGCTGCGTTGTTGAAGCGGATAGGTTGTCGTTAATCCCATTGGGCCTTTTGAATGGGCCATCTCTCTAGGCTGGGACTATGAACCGTTAACACATTTAGGAATTGTGCCCTCAACATGACGGGTGTGATCATACCAGCACTAATGCACCGGATCCCATCAGAACTCTGAAGTTAAGCGTGCTTGGGCGAGAATAGTAGTAGGATGGGTGACCCCGTGGGAAGTCCTCGTGTTGCACCCCCTTTTCAATTTTTTTTGCCCTGGTTAGGGTTGCCAAGATACTTTATCTACCAAATCTCTATTACTGAATCCCACGGAACATTGGGCAAGGCAACTTCGTTTCACGTAGAGGTTGGGCCCGCAAACCGAGGGCGTAGGGTTTGTGACCAGGCATCCGTCGCTTGGTGCCCATAACTTTTGATCCGTTAGGAGTTACGCGGCGCACAGTATACCGTTACAAATCTCTTTGAGAGCTCGACGATGGGGGCAGCCAGTATCTCGCTGTGCCCATTTTTGGAGCCCAAAATCGAACGTTTTCATCAGTTTTAGGCAACTTTTCTTCTTTTGCTATGTTTTTTCATCACGGATCGTACGTCGTGAACTGTTAAAAGGACGACAACCTAACTTGCGGGACATCAGAGGGCCTTACAACGTGTCGATATCACGTCTTGCAAGCATGCTGCGTTGTTGAAGGGAATGGGTTGTCATTAAGCCCATTAGGCCTTTTGAATGGGCCATCTCTCTAGGCTGGGACTGTGAACAGTCAACACATAAAGGATTTGTGCCCACAACATGATGGGTGGGATCATTCCAGCACTAATGCACTGGATCCCATCAGAACTCTGAAGTTAAGCGTGCTTGGGTGAGAGTAGTACTAGGATGGGTGACCCATTGGGAAGTCCTCGTGTTGCACCCCCTTTTCAATTTTTTTTGCCCTGGTTAGGGTTGCCAAGATACTTTATCCACCAAATCTCTATTATTGAATACCACGGAACATTGGGCAAGACAACTTCACTTCACGTAGAGGTTGGGCCCGCAAACCGAGGGCGTAGGGTTTGTGACCAGGTCTCCGTCACACCGATGCCCAAAACTTTTGATCCGTAAGGAGTTACGCGGCGCACAGCATACCATTGCAAAGCTCTTTCAGAGCTCTACGATGGGGGGCAGCCAGTTTGCTCGCTGTGATCGTTTTTGGAGCCTAAAATCGAACATTTTTGTCAGTTTCACGCCACTTTAATTCTTTTGCTCTATTTTTTCATCCCGGATTGTACGTTGTGAGCTATTAAAAAGATGACAACCTAACTCGCAGGACAAAAGAGGGCCCTACAATGTGTCGATATCACGTCTTGCGAGGATGCTGCGTTGTTGAAGCGGATAGATTGTCGTTAAGCCCATTAGGCCTTTTGAATGGGCCATCTCTCTAGGTTGGGACTGTGAACAGTTAACACATATAGGAATTGTGCCCTCAACATGACGGGTGCGATCATACCAGCACTAATGCACCGGATCCCATCAGAACTCTGAAGTTAAGCGTGCTTGGGCGATAGTAGTACTAGGATGGGTGACCCCTTGGGAAGTCCTCGAGTTGCACCCCTTTTCAATTTTTTTTGCCCTGGTTAGGGTTGCCAAGATACTTTATCCACAAAATCTCTATTACCGAATCCCACGGAACATTAGGCAAGACAACATCGCTTTACGTAGAGGCTGGGCCCGCAAACCGAGGGCGTAGGGTTTGTGACCAGGTCTCCGTCGCTCCGGTGCCCATAACTTTTGATCTGTAACAAGTTACGCGGCGCACAGCATACCGTTGCAAAGCCCTTTGAGAGCTCTACGACAAGGGCCACCTACTTCCTCGCTGTGACCCTTTTTGGAGCCCAAAATTGAACGTTTTCATCAGTTTCAGGCCACTTTTCTTCTTTTGCTCTATTTTTCCGTCGCGGATCGTACATCGTGAACTGTTAAAAGGATGATAACCTGACTCGCAGGACATCAGAGGGCCCTACAACGTGTCGATATCACGTCTGGTGAGGATGCTACGTTGTTGAAGCGGATGGGTTGTCGTTAAGCCTATTGGGCCTTTTGAATGGGCCATCTTTCTAGGCTGGGACTGTGAACAGTTAACACATAAAGGAATTGTGCCCTCAACCTGACGGGTGCGATCATACCAGCACTAATGCACCGGATCCCATCAGAACTCCGAAGTTAAGCGTGCTTGGGGGAGAGTAGTACTAGGATGGGTGACCCCCTGGGAAGTCCTCATGTTGCACCCCCTTTTCAATTTTTTTTGCCCTCGTTAGGGTTGCCAAGATACGTTATCCACCAAATCTCAATTACTGAATCCCACAGAACATTGGGCAAGACAACATCGCTTCACGTAGAGGCTGGGCCCGCAAACAGAGGGCGTAGGGTTTGTGACCAGGTGTCCGTCGCGCCGGTGCCCATAACTTTTGATCCGTAACAAGTTACGCGGCGCACAGCATACCGTTGCAAAGCTCTCTGAGACCTCTATGACGGGGGCAGCCAGCTTGCTCGCTGTGCCCGTATTTGGAGCCCAAAATCGAACGTTTTCATCAGTTTCAGACCACTTTTCTTCTTTTGGTCTCTTTTTCCGTCCCGAATCGTACGTCGTGAACTGTTAAAAGGACAACAACCTGACTCGCAGGACATCAGAGGGCACTACAGCGTGTCGATATCACGTCTGGTGATGATACTGCGTTGTTGAAGCGGATGGGTTGTCGTTAAGCCCATTGGGCCTTTTGAATGGGACATCACTCTAGGCTGGGACTGTGAACAGTTAACACATAAAGGAAATGTGCCCTCAGCATGACGGGTGTGATCATACCAGTACTAATGTACCAGATCCCATCAGAACTCCAAATTTAAGTGTGCCTGGGCGAGAGTAGTACTAGGATGGGTGACCCTTTGGGAAGTCCTCGTGTTGCACCCCACTTTTCAAATTTTTTTGCCCGGGTTAGGGTTGCCAAGATACTTTATCCACCAAATCTCTATTACTGAATACCCCTGAACATTGGGCAAGACAACTTCGCTTCACGTAAAGGCTGGGCACGCAAACCGAGGGCGTATGGTTTGTGACCAGGTCTCCGTCGCTCCAGTGCCCATAACTTTTGATTCGTAAGGAGTTACGCGGCGCACAGCATACCGTTGCAAAGCTCTCTGAGAGCTCTACGGCGGGGGCAACCAGCTTGCTTGCTGTGCCCATTTTTGGAGCCGAAAATCATACGTTTTCATCAATTTCATGCCACTTTTCTTCTTTTACTCTGTTTTTTCGTACCGGATCGTACGTCGTGAACTGTTAAAAGGGCGACAACCAGACTCGCCAGACATCAGAGGGCCCTACAACGTGTCGATATCACGTCTGGTGAGGGTGCTGCGTTGTTGAAGTGGATGGGTTGT
Organism: Ehretia macrophylla; assembly: GCA_037974665.1. Classification (NCBI taxonomy): domain Eukaryota; kingdom Viridiplantae; phylum Streptophyta; class Magnoliopsida; order Boraginales; family Ehretiaceae; genus Ehretia; species Ehretia macrophylla. The sequence continues at coordinate 84,479,317 of CM075765.1, read as the reverse complement.
CGTTAAGCCCATTGGGCCTTTTGAATGGGACATCTCTCTAGGCTAGGACTGTGAACAGTTAACAGATAAAGGAATTGTGCCCTCAACTTGACAGGTGCGATCATACGAGCACTAATGCACCGGATCCCATCAAAACTCCGAAGTTAAGCGTTCTTGGGTGAGAGTAGTACTAGGATGGGTGACCCCATGAGAAGTCCTCGTGTTACACCCTTTTCAATTTTTTTTGCCATGGTTAGAGTTGCCAAGATACTTTATCCACCGAATCTCTATTACTGAATACCACGGAACATTGGGCAAGGCAACTTCGCTTCACGTAGAGGCTGGGCCCGCAAACCGAGGGCATAGTGTTTGTGACCAGGTCTCCGTTCCTCCGGTGCCCATAACTTTTGATCCGTAAAGAGTTACGCGGCGCACAACATGCCGTTGCAAAGACTCTGAGAGCTCTACAACGGGGGGAGCCAGCTTGCTCGCTGTGCCCGTTTTTGGAGCCCAAAATCGAACGTTTTCATCAGTTTCAGGCCTCTTTTCTTCTTTTGCTCTGTTTTTCCGTCCCGGATCGTACGTCGTGAACTGTTAAAAGGACGACAACCTGAATCGCGGGACATCAAAGGGCCCTACAACATGTTGATATCATGTCTTGCGAGGATGCTGCGTTGTTGAAGCGGATGGATTGTCGTTAAGCCCATTGGGCCTTTTGAATGGGCCATCTCTCTAGGCTGGCACTGTGAATTGTTAACACATATAGGAATTGTGCCCTCAACATGACGGGTGCGATCATACCAGCACTAATGCACCGGATCCCATCAGAACTCTGAAGTTAAGCGTGCTCGGGCGGGAGTAGTACTAGAATGGGTGACCCCCTCGGAAGTCCTCGTGTTGCACCCCTTTTTCAATTTTTTTTGCCCTGGTTAGGGTTGCCAAAATACTATATCCACCAAATCTCTATTGCCGAATCTCACGGAACATTGGGCAAGACAACTTCGTTTCACGTAGAGGCTGGGCCCGTTAACCAAGGGCGTAGGGTTTGTGACCAAGTCTCTGTCACTCCAGTGCCCATAACTTTTGATCTGTAAGGAGTTACGTAGCGCACAACATACCGTTGCAAAGCTCTTTGAGAGCTCTACGACGGGGAAGGCCAGCATGCTCGCTGTGCCCCTTTTTGGAGCACAAAATCGAACATTTTCATCAGTTTTAAGCAAATTTTCTTCTTTTGCTATGTTTTTCCGTCCCGGATCGTATATCGTGAACAGTTAAAAGGATGACAACTTGACTCGCGGGACATCAGAGGGCTCTACAACGTTTTGATATCACGTCTTGCAAGCATGATGCGTTGTTGAAGCGGATGGGTTGTCGTTAAGCCCATTGGGCCTTTTGAATGGGCCATCTCTCTAGGTTGGAACGGTGAACCGTTAACACATAAATGAATTATGCCCTCAACATGACGAGTGCGATCATACGAGCGCTAATGCACCGAATCCCATCAGAACTCCGAAGTTAAGCGTGCTTGGGCGAGAGTAGTACTAGGATCGGTGACGCCCTGGGAAGTCCTCGTGTTGCACCCCCTTTTCAATTTTTTTTGCCCGGGTTAGGGTTGCCAAGATACTTTATCCACCAAATCTCTATTACTGAATACCATAGAACATTGAGCAAGACAACTTCACTTCACGTGGAGGCTGGGCCAGCAAATCGAGGGTGTATTTTTTGTGACCAGATCTCCGTTGCTCCGATGCCCATAACTTTTGATTCGTAAGGAGTTACGCGGCGCACAGCATAACGTTACAAAGCTCTCTGAGAGCTCAACGATGGGGGCAGCTAGCTTGCTCGTTGTGCACATTTTTGGAGCCCAAAATCGAACGTTTTCATCAGTTTCAGGCCACTTTTCTTCTTTTGCTCTGTTTTTCCGTCCCGGATCGTACGTCGTGAACTGTTAAAACGACGAAAACCTGACTCACGGGACATCAGAAGGCCTTACAACGTGTCGATATCACGTCTGGTAAGGATGCTGTGTTGTTGAAGCTGATGGGTTGTCGTTATGCCCATTGGGCCTTTTGAATGGGACATCTCTCTAGGCTGGGACAGTGAACGATCAACACATAAAGGATTTATGCCGAAAACATGACGGGTGCGATCATACCAGCAGTAATGCACCGGATCCCATCAGAACTCCGAAGTTAAGCGTGCTTGGGCGAGAGTAGTACTAGGATGGGTGACCCCTTGGGAAGTCCTCGTGTTGCACCACCTTTTCAATTTCTTTTGCCCGGGTTAGGGCTGCCAAGATACTTTATCCACCAAATCTCTATTACTGAATACCACAGAACATTGGGCAAGACAACTTCGCTTCACGTAGAGGCTGGGCCCACAAATTGAGGGCGTATTTTTTGTGACCAGATCTCCGTCCCTCCGGTGCCCATAACTTTTGATCCGTAAGGAGTTACGCGGCGCCCATCATACCGTTACAAAGCTCTCTGAGAGCTCTACGATGGAGGCAACTAGCTTGCTCGCTGTGCCGATTTTTGGAGCCCAAAATCGAACGTTTTTATCAGTTTCTGGCCACTTTTCTTCTTTTGCTCTGTTTTTCCGTCCCGGATCGTACGTCGTGAAATGTTAAAACGACGACAACCTGACTCGCGGGACATCAGAGGGCCCTACAACGTGTTGATATCACGTCATGTGAGGATGTTACGTTGTTTAAGCTAATGGGTTGTCGTTAAGCCCATTGGGCCTTTTGAATGGGACGTCTCTCTAGGCTAGGACTGTGAACAGTTAACACATAAATGAATTGTGCCCTCAATATAACTGGTGCGATCATACCAGCACTAATGCACCGGATCCCATCAGAACTCCGAAGTTAAGCGTGCTTGGGCGAGAGTAGTACTAGGATGGGTGACCCCTTGGGAAGTCCTCGTGTTGCACCCTCTTTTCAATTTTTTTTGCCCTGGTTAGGGTTGCCAAGATACTTTATCCCCCAAATCTCTATTACCGAATCCCACGGAACATTGGGCAAGACAACTTCGCTTCATGTAGGGGCTGGCCCGCAAACCGAGGGCGTAAGGTTTGTGACCAGGTCTCCGTCGCTCCGGTGCCCACAACTTTTGATCCGTAAGGAGTTATGCGGCGCACAGCATACCGTTGCAAAGCTCTTTGAAAGCTCTACGATGGGGGAAGCCAGCATGCTTGCTGTGCCCCTTTTTGTAGCCTAAAATTGAAAGTTTTCTTCAGTTTCAGGCCACTTTTCTTCTTTTGCTCTGTCTTTCACTCCCGGATCGTACGTTGTGAACTGTTAAAAGGACGACAACTTGACTCGTGGGATATCAGAGGGCCATACAACGTGTTTATACCACGTCTTGCGAGGATGCTACGTTGTGGAAGCTGATCGGTTGTCGTTAAGCCCATTGGGCCTTTTGAATGGGCCATCTCTCTAGGCTGGGACTGTGCACTTTTAACACATTTAGGAATTGTGCCCTCAACATGACGGGTGCGATCATACCAGCACTAATGCACCGGATCCCATCAGAACACCGAAGTTAAGCGTGCTTGGGCGAGAGTAGTACTAGGATGGGTGACCCCCTCGGAAGTCCTCGTGTTGCACCCCTTTTCAATTTTTTTTGCCCTGGTTAGGGTTACCAAGTTACTTTATCCACCAAATCTCTGTTACTGAATCCCACGGAACATTGGGCAAGACAACTTCGTTTCCCGTAGAAGCTGGGCCCACAAACCGTGGGCGTAGGGTTTGTGACCAGGTCTCCGTCGCTCCGGTGCCCATAATTTTGATTTGTAACGAGTTACGCGGCGCACAGCATACCGTTGTAAAGCTCTCTGAGAGATCTACGACGGGGGTAGCCAGCTTGCTCGCTGTGCCCCTTTTTGGAGCCTAAAATCAAACGTTTTCATTAGTTTCAGGCCACTTTTCTTCTTTTGCTCTATTTTTCTGTCCCGGATCGTACGTCGTGAACTGTTAAAAGGACGACAACCTGACTCGCGGGACATCAGAGAGCCCTACAACGTTTTGATATCACGTCTTGCAAGCATGCTACATTGTTGAAGCGGATGGGTTGTCTTTAAGCCCATTGGGCCTTTTGAATGGGCCATCTCTCTAGGCTGAGACTGTGAACCATTAACAAATAAAGGAATTGTGTCCTCAACATGACGGGTGTGACCCCTTGGAAAGTCCTCGAGTTGCACGCCATTTTCAATTTTTTTTGACCTAGTTAGGGTTGCCAAGATACTTTATCCACAAATCTCTATTATTGAATCCCACAGAACATTGGGCAAGACAACTTCGCTTCACGTAGAGGCTGGGCCCGCAAACCGAGGGTGTAGGGTTTGTGACCAAGTCTCCGTCATTCCGATGCCCATAACTTTTGATCCGTAAGTAGTTACATGGCGAACAGCATACCGTTGCAAAGCTCTCTGAGATCTCTACGACCGGGGTAGCCAGCTTCCTAGCTATGCCCATTTTTGGAACCCAAAATCGAACGTTTTCAACAATTTCATGTAACTTTTCTTCTTTTGCTCTGTTTTTCCGTCCCGGATCGTACGTCGTGAACGGTTAAAAGAACAACAACCTCGCTTGCCTGACATCAGAGGGCCCTACAACGTGTCGATATCACGTCTGGTGACGATGCTGCGTTGTTGTAGCGGATGGGTTGTCGTTAAGCCCATTAGGCCTTTTGAATGGGACATCTCTCTAGGCTGGGACAGTGAACGATCAACACATAAAGGATTTATGCCGAAAACATGACGGGTGCGATCATACCAGCAGTAATGCACCGGATCCCATCAGAACTCCGAAGTTAAGCGTGCTTGGGCTAGAGTAGTACTAGGATGGGTGACCCCTTCGGAAGTCCTCGTGTTGCACCCCCTTTTCATTTTTTTTGGCCCGGGTTAGGGTTGCCAAGATACTTTATCCACCAAATCTCTATTACTAAATACCACGGAACATTGGGCAAGACAACTTCGCTTCACGTGGATGCTGGGCCAGCAAACCGAGGGCGTAGGGCTTGTGACCAGGTCTCCCTCGCTCCGGTGCCCATAACTTTTGATCCGTAAGGAGTTACGTGACGCACAGCATACCGTTGCAAAGTTCTCCAAGAGCTCTACGATTGGGGTACCGAGCTTGCTCGTTTTGCCCATTTTTGGAGCCCAAAATCAAACGTTTTCATCAGTTTCGGGCCACTTTTCTTCTTTTGCCCTATTTTTCTGTCCCATATCGAACGTCGTGAGCTGTTAAAACGACGACAACCTTACTTGCGAGACATCAGAGGGCCCTACAACGTGTTGATATCACGTCTGGTGAGGGTGCTGCGTTGTTGAAGCGGATGGGTTTTCGGTAAGCCCATTGGGCCTTTTGAATGGGACATCTCTCTAGGCTAAGACTGTGAACAGTTAACACATAAAGGAATTGTGCCCTCAACATGACAGGTGCGATCATACGAGCACTAATGCACCAGATCACATCGGAACTCCGAAGTTAAGCGTGCTTGGGCGAGAGTAGTACTAGGATATGTGACCCCATGAGAAGTCCTCGTGTTGCACCCTGTTTTCAATTTTTTTTGCCCTGGTTAGGGTTGCCAAGATACTTTATCCACCAAATCTCTATTACTGAATACCACGTAACATTGGGCAAGACAACTTCGCTTCACGTAGAGGCTGGGCCGGCAAACTGAGGGCGTAGGGTTTGTGACCAGGTCTCCGTCTCTCTGGTTCCCATAACTTTTGATCCGTATGGAGTTACGCGGCGCACAGCATAAGGTTGCAAAGCTCTCTGAGAGCTCTACGACGGGGGCAGCCAGCTTGATCGATGTACCCATTTTTGGAGCCCAAAATTGAATGTTTTCTTCAGTTTCAGGCCACTTTTCTTCTTTTGCACTGTTTTTCACCCCCGGATTGTACGTCGTGAACTGTTAAAAGGACGACAACCGGACTCACGGGACATCAGAGGGCCCTACAATGTGTTTATATCACGTCTTGCGAGGATGCTGCGTTGTGGAAGCGGATGGGTTGTCGTTAAGCCCATTGGGCCTTTTCAATGGGCAATCTTTCTAGGCTGCGACTGTGAACCGTTAACACATAAAGGAATTGTGCCCTCAACAAGACGGGTGCGACCATACCAGCACTAATGCACCGGATCCCATCAGAACTCCGAAGTTAAGTGTGCTTGGGCGAGAGTAGTACTAGGATGTGTGACCCCCCTGTGAAGTCCTCGTGTTGCACCCCATTTTCAATTTTTTTTGCCCTAGTTACGGTTGCCAAGATACATTATCCACCAAATCTCTATTACTGAATCCCACGGAACATTGGGCAAGACAACTTCGTTTCACGTAGAGGCTGGGCCCGCAAACCGAGGGCATAGGGTTTATGACCAGGTCTCCGTCACTCCGGTGCCCATAACTTTTGATCCGTAAGGACTTACGCGGAGCGAAGCATACCGTTGCAACGCTCTCTGAGAGCTCTACGACGGGGGCAGCCAGCTTGCTCGCTGTACCTATTTTTGGAGCCCAAAATCCAACGTTTTCATCAGTTTCAGGCCACTTTTCTTATTTCCCTCTGTTTTTTCATCCCGGATCGTACGTCGTGAGCTGTTAAAAGGACGACAACCTTACTCGCGGGACATCAGAGGGCCCTACAACGTGTCGATATTACGCCTTGCGAGGATGCTGCGTTGTTGAAGCAGATGGGTTGTTGTTAAGCCCATTGGGCCTTTTCAATGAGCCATCTCTCTAGGTTGGGACAGTGAACCATTAACACATATAGGAATTGTGCCCTCAACACGATGGGTGCGATCATAGCAGTACTAATGCCTTGGATCCATTCAGAACTCTGAAGTTAAGCGTGCTTGGGTGATAGTAGTACTAGGATGGGTGACCCCCTGGGAAGTCCTCGTGTTGCACCCCCTTTTTCAATTTTTTTTGCCCCGATTAGGCTTGCCAAGATACTTTATCCACCAAATCTATATTACTGAATCCCACAGAACATTGGGCAAGAGAACTTCGTTTCACGTAGAGGCTGGGCCCGCAAACCGAGGCCGTAGGGTTTGTGACCAGGTCTCCGTCGCTCCGGTGCCATAACTTTTGATCCGTAAGGAGTTACGCGGCGCACTGCATACCGTTGCAAATCTCTCTGAGAGCTCTACGACGGGGGCAGCCAGCATGCTTGCTGTGCCCATTTTTGGAGCCCAAAATCGAACATTTTCATCAGTTTCAAGCCACTTTTCTTCTTTTGCTATGTTTTTCTGTCCTGGATCGTACGTCGTGAACTGTTACAAGGACGACAACCTGACTTGCAGGACATCAGAGGGCCCTACAACGTGTCGATATCACGTCTTGCAAGCATGCTGCGTTGTTGAAGCCGATGGGTTGTCGTTAAGCCCATTGGGCCTTTTGAATGGGCCATCTCTCTAGGCTGGGACTGTGAACCGTTAACACATATAGGAATTGTGCCCTCAACATGACGGGTGCGATCATACCAGCACTAATGCACCGGATCCCATCAGAACTCCGAAGTTAAGCGTGCTTGGGCGAGAGTAGTACTAGGATGGGTGACCCCCTTGGAAGTCCTCGTGTTGCACCCCCTTTTCAATTTTTTTTGCCCTGGTTAGGGTTGCCAAGATACTTTATCCACCAAATCTCTATTACTGAATCCCACGGAACGTTGGGCAAGACGACTTCGCTTCACATAGAGGCTGGGCCCGCAAACCGAGAGCGTACGGTTTGTGACAAAGTTTCCGTCGCTCCGGTGCCTATAACTTTTGATCCGTAAGGAGTTACGCAGCGCACATCATACCATTGCAAAGCTCCCTCAGTGCTCTATGACGGGGGCAACCAGCTTGCTCGTTGTACCCATTTTTGGAGCCCAAAATCGAACGTTTTCATCAGTTTCAGGACACTTTTCCTCTTTTGCTCTATTTTTTCGTCCTGGATCGTACGTCGTGAACTGTTAAAAGGTCGACAATTTGACTCGCGGGACATCAGAGGGCCCTACAACGTGTATATATCACGTTTGGTGAGGATGCTGCGTTGTTGAAGCGGACGGGTTGTCGTTAAGCCGATTAGGTCTTTTGAATGGGCCATTTCTCTAGACTGGGACTGTGAACCGTCAACACATAAGGAATTTGTGCAATAAATATGTCATGTGGGATCATACCAGCACTAATGCACCGTATCCCATCAAAACTCCGTAGTTAAGCGTGTTTGGGCGAAAGTAGTACCAGGATGGGTGACCCCCTGGGAAGTCCTCGTGTTGCATCCCCTTTTCAATTTTTTTTGCCCTGGTTAGGGTTGCCAAGATACTTTATCCACCAAATCTCTATTACTGAATCCCACGGATTATTGGGTAAAACAACTTCGCTTCACATAGAGGCTGGGCCCGCAAACCGAGGGCATAGTGTTTATGACTAGGTCTCCGTCGCTCCGGTGCCTATAACTTTTGATCCGTAAGGAGTTACGCATCGCATAGCATACCGTTGCAAACCTCTCTGAGAGCTCTACGATGGGGGCAGCTAGCATGCTTGCTATGCCCGTTTTTGGAGCCCAAAATCGAACGTTTTCATCAGTTTCAGGCCACATTTCTTCTTTTGCTCTATTTTTTTGTCCCGGATCGTACGTCGCGAACTGTTAAAAGGACGACAATCTGACTCGCGGGACATCAGAGGGCCCTACAACGTGTCGATATCATGTCTTACGAGGATGCTGCGTTGTTGAAGTGGATGGGTTGTCGTTAAGCCCATTGGGCCTTTTTAATGGGCCATCTCTATAGGCTGGGACTGTGAATCTTTAACACATATAGGAATTGTGCGCTCAACATGACGGGTGCAATCATACCAGCTCTAATGCAACGGATCCCATCAGAACTCCGAAGTTAAGCGTGCTTGGGCGAGAGTAGTACTAGGATGGGTGACCCCCTGGGAAGTCCTAGTTTTGCACCCCCTTTTCAATTTTTTTTGCCCTGGTTAAGGTTGCCAAGATTCTTTATCCACCAAATCTCTGTTACTGAATCCCATGGAACATTGGGCAAGACAACTTCGTTTCATGTAGATGCTGGCCCTACAAATCGAGGGCGTAGAGTTTGTGACTAGGTCTCCGTCGCTTCGGTGCCCATAACTTTTTATCCGTGTGGAGTTACGCGGCGTACAACATACCGTTGCAAAGCACTCTGAGAGCTCCGCGACGGGGGCAGCCACCATGCTCGCCGTGCCCCTTTTTGGCGCCCAAAATCGAATGTTTTCATCAGTTTCAGGCCCCTTTTCTTCTTTTGCTCTATTTTTCCATACCAGATCGTACGTCGTGAACTGTTAAGAGGACGAGAACCTGACTCGCGGGACATCAGACGGCCCTACAACGTGTCGATATCACGTCTTGTGAGGATGCTACGTTGTTGAAGCGGATGGGCTATCGTTAAGCCCATTAGGCCTTTTGAATGGGCCATCTCTCTAGGTTGGGACTGTGAACCGTTAACTCATATAAGAATTGTGCCCTCAACATGACGGGTGCGATCATACCAGCCCTAATGCACTGGATCCCATCAGAACTCCGAAGTTTAGCGTGTTTGGGCGAGAGTAGAACTAGGATGGGTGACCCCGTAGGAAGTCCTCGTGTTGTACCCCCATTTCAATTTTTTTTTGCTCTGGTTAGGGTTGCCAAGATACTTTATCCACCAAATCTCTATTACCGAAGCCCACAGAACATTGGGAAAGACAACTTCGCTTCACGTAGAGGGCGTAGGGTTTGTGACCAGGTCTCCGTCGTTCCGGTGCCCATAACCTTTGATCCGTAAGTAGTTACGCGGCGCACAGCTTACCGTTACAAAGCTCTCTGAGAGCTCTACGACGGGGACAGTTAGCCTGTTCACTGTGCCCTTTTTGGAGCCCAAAATCGAATGTTTTCGTCAGTTTCAGGCCACTTTTCTTCTTTTGCTCTGTTTTTTCGTCCCGAATCATACGTAGTGAACTGTTAAAAGGACGACAACTTGACTCGCGGGACATCAGAGGGCCCTACAACATGTCGATATCACGTCTTGCGAGGATGCTGTATTGTTGAAGCGGATGGGTTGTCGTTAAGCCCATTGGGCCTTTTGAATGGGCCATCACCCTACTCTGGGACTGTGAACCTTTAACACATATAGTAATTATGCCCTCAACATGACGGCTACGATCATACCAGCACTAATGCACCGGATCCCATCAGAACTCCGAAGTTAAGCGTGCTTGGTCGAGAGTGGTACTAGGATGGGTGACCCCCTCGGAATTCCTCGTGTTACACTCCCTTTTCAATTTTTTTTGCCATGGTTAGGGTTGCCAAGATACTTTATCCACCAAATCTCTAATAATGAATCCCACGGAACATTGGGCAAGACAACTTCGTTTCAAGTAGAGGCTGGGCCCGCAAACCGAGGGCATAGGGTTTGTGACTAGGTCTCCGTCGCTCCGGTGCCTATAACTTTTGATCCGTAAGGAGTTACGCGGCGCACAACATACTGTTGCAAAGCTCTCTGAGAGCTCTACGACGGGGGCAACAGCATACTTGCTGTGCCCCTTTTTGGTGCCCAAAATTGAACGTTTTCATTAGTTTCAGGCCACTTTTCTTCTTTTGCTCTGTTTTCCCCTCCCGGATCGTACGTCGTCTGCTGTTAAAAGGACGACAAGCTTACTCGTGAGACATTGGAGGGCCCTACAACGTGTCGATATCACGTCTTGCGAGGATGCTGCGTTGCTGAAGTGGATAGGTTATCGTTAAGCTCATTGGGCCTTCTGAATGGGCCATCTCTCTAAGCTGGGACTGTGAACCGTTAACACATAAAGGAATTGTCCCCTTAACATGATGGGTGCGATCGTACCAGCACTAATGCCCCGGATCCCATCAGAGCTCCGAAGTTAAGCGTGCTTGGGCGAGAGTAGTACTCGGATGGGTGACCGCTTGGGAAGCCCTCGTGTTGCATCCCCTTTTCAATTTTTTTTGCCCTGGTTAAGGTTCCCAAGATTCTTTATCCACCAAATCTGTATTACTGAATCCCACGGAACATTGGGCAAGACAACTTCGTATCACGTAGATGCTGGGCCCGCAAATCGAGGGCGTAGGGTTTGTGACCAAGTCTCCGTCGCTCCGGTGACCATAACTTTTGATCCGTGAGGAGTTACGCGGCGCACAACATACCGTTGCAAAGCTCTCTGAGAGCTCTACGACGGGAGCAGCCAGCCTGCTCGTTCTGCCCCTTTTTGGAGCCCAAAATCGAACGTTTTGATCTGTTTCAGGCCACTTTTCTTCTTTTGCTCTGTTTTTCCATCCCGGATCATACGTTGTGAACTGTTAAAAGGACGACAAACTGACTCGCGGGACATTATAGGGCCCTATAATGTGTCGATATCAAGTCTTGCGAGGATGCTGCGTTGTTGAAGCGGATGGGTTGTTGTTAAGGCCATTGGGCCTTTTGAATGGGCCATCTCTCTAGGCTTGGACTGTGAACCGTTAACACATATAAGAATTGTGCCCTCAACATGACAGGTGCGATCATACCAGCCCTAATGCACTGGATCCCATCAGAACTCCGAAGTTTAGCATGTTTGGGCGAGAGTAGAACTAGGATGGGTGACCCCGTAGGAAATCCTCGTGTTGCACCCCCATTTCAATTTTTTTTTGCCCTGGTTAGGGTTGCCAAGATACTTTATCCAGCAAATATCTATTACCGAATCCCACAGAACATTGGGAAAGACAACTTCGCTTCATGTAAAGGCTGGCCCCACAAACGGAGGGCGTAGGGTTTGTGACCAGGTCTCCGTCGTTCCGGTGCCCATAACCTTTGATCTGTAAGTAGTTACGCGGCGCACAGCTTACCGTTGCAAAGCTCTCTGAGAGCTCTACGACGGGGACAGTTAGCCTGCTCACTGTGCCCTTTTTGGAGTCCAAAATCGAATGTTTTCGTCAGTTTCAGGCCACTTTTCTTCTTTTGCTCTGTTTTTCCGTCCCGAATCATACATAGTGAACTGTTAAAAGGACGACAACCTGACTCGCGGGACATCAGAGGGCCCTACAACGTGTCGATATCACGTCTTGTGAGGATGCTGTATTGTTGAAGCGGATGGGTTGTCGTTAAGCCCATTGGGCCTTTTGAATTGGCCATCTCCCTACTCTGGGACTGTGAACCGTTAACACATATAGTAATTGTGCCATCAACATGACGGGTACGATCATACCAGCACTAATGCACCGGATCCCATCAGAACTCTGAAGTTAAGCGTGCTTAGTCGAGAGTGGTACTAGGATGGGTGACCCCCTCGGAATTCCTCGTGTTGCACTCCCTTTTCAATTTTTTTTGCCATGGTTAGGGTTGCCAAGATACTTTATCCACCAAATCTCTAATAATGAATCCCACAGAACATTGGGCAAGACAACTTCGTTTCAAGTAGAGGCTGGGCCCGCAAACCGAGGGCATAGGGTTTGTGACTAGGTCTCCGTCGCTCCGGTGGCCATAACTTTTGATTCGTAAGGAGTTACGCGGCGCACAACATACCGTTGCAAAGCCCTCTGAGAGCTCTACGACGGGGGCAGCAGCATACTCAATGTGCCCCTTTTTGGAGCCCAAAATCGAACATTTTCATCAGTTTCAGGCCACTTTTCTTCTTTTGCTCTGTTTTTCCATCCCGGATTGTACGTCACGAAATGTTAAAAAGACGACAACCTGACTTGCGGGACATCAGAGGGCCCTACAACGTGTCGAGATCACGTCTTGCAAGCATGCTGCGTTGTTGAAGCGGATGGGTTGTCGTTAAGCCCATTGGGCCTTTTGAATGGGCCATCTCTTTAGGCTGGGACTGTGAACAGTTAACAAGTAAATAAATTGTGCCCTCAACATGTCGGGTGCGATCATACCAGCTCTAACGCACCAAATCCCATCAGAACTCCGAAGTTAAGCGTAATTGGGCGAGAGTAGTACTAGGATGGGTGATCCCTTGGGAAGTCCTCATGTTGCAACCTCTTTTCAATTTTTTTTGCCCTAGTTAGGGTTGCCAAGATACTTTATCCACCAAATCTCAATTACTGAATCCCATGGAACATTGGGCAAGACAACTTCGTTTCACGTAGAGGCTGGGCCAGCAAACCAATGGCGTAGGGTTTGTGACTAGGTCTCCGTCGCTCCGGTGCCCATAACTTTTGATCCGTAAGGAGTTACGCGGCGCACAACATACCATTGCAAAGCACTCTGAGCGTTCTACGACGTGGGTAGCCAGATTGCTCGTTGTGCACGTTTTTGGAGCCCAAAATCGAACGTTTAGATCAATTTGAGGCCACTTTTCTTCTTTTGCTCTATTTTTCCGTCCCCGGTCGTACGTCGTGAACTATTAAAAGGACGACAACCTGACTCGCGGGACATCAGTGGGCACTACAACGTGTCGATATCACGTCGTGCAAGCATGCTGCGTTGTTGAACCAGATGGGTTGTCGTTAAGCCCATTGGGCCTTTTGAATGGGCCATCTCTCTAGGCTGGGACTGTGAACAATTACCACATAAAGGAATTGTGCCCTCAACATGACGGGTGCGATCATACCAGCACTAATGCACCGGATCCCATCAAAACTCCGAAGTTAAGCGTGCTTGGGCGAGAGTAGTACTAGGATGGGTGACCCCCTATGAAGTCCTCGTGTTGCACCCCCTTTTCAATTTTTTTTGCCCTGGTTAGGGTTGCCAAGATACTTTATCCATCAAATCTCTATTACCGAATCCCACGGAACATTGGGCAAGACAACTTCGCTTCACGTAGAGGCCGGGCCCGCAAATTGAGGGCATAGGGTTTATGACTAGGTCTCCGTCGCTCCGGTGCCCATAACTTTTGATCCGTAAGGAGTTACGCGTCGCACAGCATACCGTTGCAAAGCTCTCTGAGACCTCTACGACGGGGGCAGCCTGCATGCTCGCTGTGCCTTTTTTTGGAGCCCAAAATTGAATCTTTTTATCAGTTTCAGGCCACTTTTGTTCTTTTTCGCTGTTTTTCCGTCCCGGATCGTACGTCCTGAACTATTAGAAGGATAACAACCTGACTTGCGGGACATCAGAGGGCCCTACAATGTGTTGATATCACGTCTTGCAAGCATGCTGCGTTGTTGAAGCGGATGGGTTGTCACTAAGCCCATTGGGCCTTTTGAATGGGCTATCTCTCGAGGCTGGGACTGTGAACAGTTAACACATAATGGAATTGTACCCTCAACATGACGGGTGCGATCATACCAGCACTAATGCACCGGATCGCATCAGAACTCGGAAGTTAAGCATGCTTGGGCGAGAGTAATACTAGGATGGGTGACCCCCTAGGAAGTCCTCGTGTCGCAACCCCTTTTCAATTTTTTTTGCCCTAGTTAGGGTTGCCAAGATACTTTATCCACCAAATCTCTATTACTGAATCCCACGGAACATTGGGCAAGACAACTTCGCTCCACGTAGAGGCTGGGTCCGCAAACCCAGGGCGTAGGGTTTGTGACCAGGTCTCCGTCGCTCCGGTGCCCATAACTTTTGATTAGTAAGGAGTTACGCGGCGCACAGCATGCCATTGAAAAGCTCTCTGAGAGCTCTACGATTGGGGCAGCCAGCATGCTCGCTGTTCCCGTTGTTGGAGCCCAAAATCGAATGTTTTCATCAGTTTCAGGCCACTTTTCTTCTTTTTCGCTGTTTTTCAGTCCCGGATCGTACGTCCTGAACTATTAAAAGGATGAAAACCTGACTCGCGGGACATTAGAGGGCCCTACAATGTGTTGATATCACGTCTTGAAAGCATGCTACGTTGTTGAAGCGGATGGGTTGTCGTTAAGCCCATTGGGCCTTTTGAATGGGCCATCACTCTAGGATGGGACTGTGAACAGTTAACACATTAAGGAATTGTGCCCTCAACAAGATGGGTGCTATCATACCGGCACTAATGCACTGGATCCCATCAGAACTCCGAAGTTTAGCGTGCTTGGGCGAGAGTAGTACTAGGATGGGTGACCCCCTAGGAAGTCCTCGTGTTGCACCCCCATTTCAATTTTTTTTGCCCTGGTTAGGGTTGCCAAGATACTTTATCCACCAAATCTCTATTACTGAATCCCACAAAACATTGGGCAAGACAACTTCGCTTCACGTAAAGGTTGGGCTCGCAAACCGAGGGCATAGGGTTTATGACCAGGTCTCCGTCACTCTGGTGCCCATAACTTTTGATCCGTAAGGAGTTACGCGGCACACAGCATACCGTTGCAAAGCACTCT
This sequence comes from Ehretia macrophylla, assembly GCA_037974665.1. NCBI lineage: Eukaryota > Viridiplantae > Streptophyta > Magnoliopsida > Boraginales > Ehretiaceae > Ehretia > Ehretia macrophylla. The sequence goes on along the minus strand of CM075765.1, from coordinate 84,464,093 downwards.
GAGAGCTCTACGACAGGGGCAGGGAGCATGCCCGCTGTGCGTGTTTTTGGAATCCAAAATCAAACGTTTTCATTAGTTTCAAGCCACTTTTCTTCTTTTACTCTGTTTTTCCGTCCCGGTTCATACGTCGTGAACTGTTAAAAAGACGACAACCTGACTCGCGGGACATCAGAGGGCCCTACAACGTGTCGATATCACGTCTTCCGAGGATGCTGCGTTGTCGAAGTGGATGGGTTGTCGTTAAGCCCATTTGACCTTTTGAATGGGCCATCTCTCGAGGCTGGAACTGTGAACCGTTAACACATATAAGAATTGTGCCCTCAATATGATGGGTGTGATCATACCAGCACTAATGCACCGGATCCCATCAGAACTCCGAAGTTAAGCGTGCTTGGGCGAGAATAGTACTAGCATCGGTGACCCACTAGGAATTCCTCGTGTTGCACCCCCTTTTCAATTTTTTTTGCCCTGGTTAGGGTTGCCAAGATACTTTATCCACCAAATCTCTATTACTGATTCCCACGTAACATTTGGCAAGACAACTTCGCTTCACGTAGAGGCTTGGCCCGCAAACCAAGGGCGTAGGGTTTGTGACCAGGTCTCCGTCGCTCCGGTGCTAATAACTTTTGATCCGTAAGGAGTTATACGGCGCACAGCATACCGTTGGAAAGCTCTCTGAGAGCTCTACGACGGGGGCAGCCAACTTGCTTGCTGTGCCCATTTTTGGAGTCCAAAATCAAACATTTTCAAAAGTTTCAGGCCAATTTTCTTCTTTTGCCCTGTTTTTTCATCCCGGATCGTACGTCGTAAACTGTTAAAAGTACAACAACCTGACTCACGGGACATCAGAGGGCCCTACAATGTGTTGATATCACGTCTTGCGAGGATGCTGCGTTGTTGAAGCGGATGGGTTGTCGTTAAGCCCATTGGGCCTTTTGAATGGGCCATCTCTCTAGGCTGGGACTGTGAACTGTTAACACATATAAGAATTGTGCCTTCAACATGACGGGTGCGATCATACTAGCACTAATGCACCGAATCCCATCAGAACTCCGAAGTTAAGCGTGTTTGGGCGAGAGTAGTACTAGGATGGATGACCCCTTGGGAAGTACTCGTGTTGCACCCCATTTTCAATTTTTTTTTGCCCTGGTTAGGGTTGTCAAGATACTTTATCCTCCAAATCTCTATTACCGAATCCCACGAAACATTAGGTAAGACAACTTCGCTTCACGTAGAGGTTGGGCCTGCAAACCAAGGGCATAGGGTTTGTGACCAGGTCTCCGTCGCTCCGGTGCCTAAAACTTTTGATTTGTAAGGAGTTACGTGGTGCACAGCATACCGTTGCAAAGCACTCTTAGAGCTTTACGACGGGGGCAGGCAGCTTGCTCGCTGTGCCTGTTTTTGGAGCCCAAAATCGAACGTTTTCCTCAGTTTCAGGCTACTTTTCTTCTTTTGCTCTGTTTTCCCGTACCGGATCATACGTTGTGAACTGTTAAAAGGATGACAACCTGACTCGCGGGACATCAGAGGGCCCTACAACGTGTCGATATCACGTATTGCAAGCATGCTGCGTTGTTGAAGTGGATGGGTTGTCGTTAATTCCATTGGGCCTTTTGAATGGGCCATCTCTCTACTCTGGGACTGTGAACCGTTAACACATATAGGAATTGTGTCCTCAACATGACGGGTGCGATCATACCAGCACTAATGCACCGGATACCATCAGGACTCCGAAGTTAAGCGTGCTTGGTCGATAGTGGTACTTTGATAGGTGACACCCTGGGAAGTCCTCATGTTGCACTCCTTTTTCAATATTTTTTTCCATGGTTAGGTTTGCCAAGATACTTTATCCACCAAATATCTATTACTGAATCCCACGGAACATTGGGCAAGACAACTTCGCTTCACGTAGAGGTCAGGCCCGCAAACCAAGGGCGTAGGGTTTGCGACCAGGTCTCCGTCGCTCCGGTGCCCTTAACATTTGATCCGTAAGAAGCTACGCGGCGCACAGCATACCGTTACAAAGCTCTCTGAGAGCTCTACGAGGAGGGCAGCTAGCATGCTTGCTATGCCCATTTTTGGAGCCCAAAATCGAACGTTTTCATCAATTTCAGGCCACTTTTCTGCTTTTGTTCTATTTTTTCATCCCGGATCGTACATCGTGGACTGTTAAAAGGACGACAACCTGACACGTGAGACATCAGAAGGCCCTTCAACGTGTCGATATCACGTCTTGCAAGCATGCTGCATTGTTGAAGTGGATGGGATGTCATTAAGCCCATTGGGGCTTTTGAATGGGCCATCTCTCTAGGCTGGGACTGTGAACCGTTAACACATAAAGGAATTGTGCCCTCAACATGACGGGTGCGATCATACCAGCACTAATGCATTGGATCCCATTAGAACTCCGAAGTTAAGCGTGCATGGGCGAGAGTAGTACTAGGATGGGTGACCCCCTGGGAAGTCCTCATGTTGCACCCACCTTTTCAATTTTTTTAGCCCTGGTTAGGGTTGCCAAGATACTTTATCCACCAAATTTCTATTACTGAATCCCACTGAACATTGGGCAAGACAACTTCGCTTCACGTAGAGGCTGGGCCCGCAAACAGAGGGCATAGGGTTTGTGACCAGGTCTCCATCACTCCGGTGCCCCTAACTTTTGATCCGTAAGGAGTTACGTGGCGCACAACATACCGTTGCAAAGCTCACTGAGAGCTCTACGACTAGGGAAGCTAGATTGCTCCTTGTGCCCATTTTTGGAGCCCAAAATCGAACATTTTTATCAGCTCAGGCCACTTTTCTTCTTTTTCTCTATTTTTCCGTCCCAGATCGTACGTCATGAACTGTTAAAAGGATGACAACCTGACTCGCGGGACATCAAAGGGCCCTACAACGTGTCGATATCTCGTCGTGCAAGCATGCTGCGTTGTTGAAAAGGATGGGTTGTCGTTTAGCCCATTGGGCCTTTTGAATGGGCCATCTCTCTAGGCTGGGACAGTGAACAGTTAACACATAAAGGAATTGTGCCCTCAACATGACGGGTGCGATCATACCAGCACTAATGCACTGGATCCCATCAGAACTCCGAAGTTAAGAGTGGTTGGGCGAGAGTAGTACCAGGATGGGTGACCACCTGGGAAGTCCTCGTGTTGCACCCCCTTTTCAATTTTGTTTGCCCTGGTTAGGGTTGCCAAGATACTTTATCCACCAAATCTCTATTACTGAATCCCACGGAATATTGGGCAAGACAACTTCGCTTCACGTATAGGCTGGACCCGCAAAATGAGGGCGTAGGGTTTGTGACCAGGTCTCTGTCGCTCCGGTGTCAATAAGTTTTGATTCGTAAGGAGTTACGCGCCGCACAGCATACCGTTGCAAAGCTCTTTAAGAGCTCTATGATGGGGGCAGCCAGCATGCTCGCTATGCCCGTTTTTTGAGCCCAAAATCGAACGTTTTCATCAGTTTGAGGCCACTTTTCTTCTTTTTCTCTATTTTTCCGTCTCGGATCGTACGTCGTGAACTGTTAAAATGACGACAACCTGACTCGCGGGACATTAGAGGGCCCTACAACGTGTTGATATCACGTCTTGCAAGCATGCTTCGTTGTTGAAGCTGATGGGTTGTCGTTATGCCCATTGGGCCTTTTGAATAGGCCATCTCTCTAGGCTGGGACTGTGAACAGTTAACACGTAAAGAAATTGTGCCCTCAACATGACGGGTGCGATCATACTAGCACTAATGCACCGGATCCCATCAGAACTCCGAAGTGAAGCGTGCTTGGGCGAGAATAGTACTAGGATGGATGACCCCCTGGAAAGTCCTCGTGTTGCACCCCCTTTTCAATTTTTTTTTGACTCGGTTAGGCTTGCCAAGATGCTTTATCCCCTACATTTCTATTACCAAATCCCACGGCACCTTGGGCAAGACAACTTCGCTTCACGTAGAGGGTGAGCTCGCAAACCGAGAGCATTGTGATTATGACCTGGTCTCCATCACTCCGGTGCCCATAACTTTTGATCCGTAAGGAGTTACGCGGCGCACAACATACCGTTGAAAAGTTCTCTGAGTGCCCTACGACTGGGGCAGCCAACTTGCTCGTTGTGCCCATTTTTGGAGCCCAAAATCGAAGGTTTTCATCAGTTTCGGGCCACTTTTCTTCTTTTGCTCCGTTTTTCCATCCTGGATCGTACGTCGTGAACTGTTAAAAGGATGACAACCTGACTCGCGGGACATCAGAGCGCCCTACAACGTGTCGATATCACGTCTTGCAAGCATGCTGCGTTGTTAAAGCGGATGGGTTGTCGTTAAGCCCATTGGGCCTTTTGAATGGGCCATCTCTGTAGGCTGGGATTGTGAACAGTTAACACATATAGGAATTGTGCCCTCAACATGACGGGTGCGATCATACCAACACTAATGAATCGGATCCCATCAGAACTCTGAAGTTAAGCGTGCTTGGGCAAGAGTAGTACTAGGTTGGGTGACCCCTTGGGAAGTCCTAGTGTTGCACCCCCATTTCAATTTTGTTTGCCCTGGTAAGGGTTGCCAAGATCATTTATCCACCAAATCTCTATTACTGAATCTCACGGAACATTGGGCAAGCCAACTTCGCTTCACGTGGAGGCTGGGCCCGCAAAATGAGGGCGTAGGGTTTGTGACCAGGTCTCCGTCACTCCGGTGTCTATAACTTTTGATCCGTAAGGAGTTACGCGCCGCATAGCATACCGTTGCAAAGCTCTCTGAGAGCTCTATGACGGGGGCAGCCAGCATGCCCGCTTTGCCCGTTTTTGGAGCCCAAAATTGAACATTTTTATCAGTTTCAGGCCACTTTTCTTCTTTTGCACTGTTTTTCCATCCCGGATCGTACGTCCTGAACTATTAAAAGGATGACAACCTGACTCAAGGGACATCAGAAGGCCCTACAATGTGTTGATATCACGTCTTGCAAGCATTCTGCGTTGTTGAAGCGGATGTGATGTCGTTAAGCCCATTGGACCTTTTGAATGGGCCATCTCTCTAGGCTGGGACTGTGAACAGTTAACACATAAAGGAATTGTGCCCTCAACATGATGGGTGCGATCATGCCAGCACTAATGCACCGGATCCCATCAGAACTCCGAAGTTAAGCGTGCTTGGGCGAGAATATTATTAGGATGGGTGACCCCATGGGAAGTCCTCGTGTTGCACCCCTTTTTCAATTTTTTTGCCCTGGTTAGGGTTGCCAAGATACTTTATCCACCAAATCTCTATTACTGAATCCCACGGAACATTGGGCAAGACAACTTCGTTTCACGTAGAGGCTGGGCCCGCAAACCGAGGGCGTAGAGTTTGTGACCAGGTCTCCGTCGCTCCGGTGCCCATAACTTTTGATCCGCAGGGAGTTACGCGGCGCACAGTATATCGTTGCAAAGCTCTCTGAGAGCTCTATGACGGGGGCAGCGAGCTTGCTCGCTGTGCCCTTTTTGGAGCCCAAAATCGAACGTTTTCTTCAATTTCAGGCCACTTTTCATCTTTTGCTCTGGTTTTTCATCCCATATCGTACGTCGTGAGCTGTTAAAAGGACGACAACCTCACTCATGGGACATTAGAGGGCCCTACAACGCGTCGATATCACGTCTTGCAAGCATGCTGCGTTGTTGAAGCGGATGGGTTGTCGTTAAGCCCATTGGGCCTTTTGAATGGGCCATCTCTCTAAGCTGGGACTCTGAACAGTTAACACGTAAAGAAATTGTGCCCTTAACATGACGGGTGCTATCATAGCATCACTAATGCTCCGGATCCCATCAGAACTTCGAAGTTAAGCGTGCTTGGGCGAGAGTAGTACTAGGATGGGTGACCCCTTGGGAAGTCCTCGTGTTGCACCCCCTTTTCAATTTTTTTTGCCCTGGTTAGGGTTGCCAAGATACTTTATCCACCAAATCTATATTACTAAATCCCACGAAACATTAGGCAAGACAACTTCGCTTCACGTAGAGGCTGGGCCCGCAAACCGAGGCAGTAGCGTTTCTGTCCAGGTCTCCGTCGCTCCGGTGCCTATAACCTTTGATCCGTAAGGAGTTACGTGCCGCACAACATACCGTTGGAAAGTTCTCTGAGAGCTCTACGACGGGGTAGCCAGCCTGCTTGCTGTGCCCGTTTTTGGAGCCCAAAATCAAACGTTTTCATCAGTTTCAGGCCACTTTTCGTATTTTGCTCTGTTTTTCCGTATTGGAGCATACGTCGTGAACTGTTAAAAGGATGACAACCTGACTCGCGGGACATCAGAGGGCCCTACAACGTGTCGATATCACGTATTGCAAAGATGCTGCGTTGTTGAAGCGGATGGGTTGTCGTTTAGCCCATTGGGCATTTTGAATGGGCCATCTCTCTAGGGTAGGACTGTGAACCGTTAACACATATAAGAATTGTGCCCTCAACATGACGGGTGCGATCATACCAGCACTAATGCACCGGATCCCATCAGAACTCCGAAGTTAAGCGTGTTTGGCTAGAGTAGTACTAGGATGGGTGTCCCCCTGGGAAGTACTCGTGTTGCACCCCCTTTTCAAAATTTTTTTTCCCCGGTTAGGGTTGCCAAGATACTTTACCCACCAAATCTCTATTACCGAATCCCACGGAACATTGGGCAAGACAACTTCGCTTCACGTAGAGGCTGGGCCCGCAAACCGAGGGCGTAGGGTTTGTGACCAGGTCTCCGTCACTCCGGTGCCCATAACTTTTGATTCGTAAGGAGATACGCGGCGCACAGCATACCGTTGCAAAGTTGTCTGAGAGCTTTACGACGTGGGCAGCCAGCTTGCACGCTTTGGCCATTTTTGGAGACCAAAATTGAACATTTTCATCCGTTTCAGGCCACTTTTCTTCTTTTGCATTGTTTTTCCTTCCCGGATCATACGTCCTAAACTGTTAAAAGGACGACAACCTGACTCCTGGGACATCAGAGGGCCCTACAATGTGTCTATATCTCGTCTTTCGAGGATGCTCCATTGTTGAAGCGGATGGGTTGTCGTTAAGCCCATTGGGACTTTTGAATGGGCCATCTCTCTACTCTGGGACTGTAAACCGTTAACACATATAGGAATTGTGCCCTCAACATGACGGGTGTGATCATACCAGCATTAATGCACCGGATCCCATCAGAACTCCGAAGTTAAGCGTGCTTGGTCGAGAGTGGTACTAGGATAGGTGACCCCCTGGGAAGTCCTCGTGTTGCACTCCCTTTTTAATATTTTTTTCCATGGTTAGGTTTGCCAAGATACTTAATCCACCAAATCTCTATTACTGAATCCCACGGAACATTGGGCAAGACAACTTCGTTTCACGGAGAGGCTGGGCCTACAAACCGAGGGCATAGGATTTGTGACTAGGTCTCGGTCGCTCCGGTGCCCATAACTTTTGATCCGTAAGGAGTTACGTGGCGCACAGCATACCGTTGCAAGGCTCTTTGAGAGCTCTACGACGGGGGCAGCTAGCACACTCGCTATGCCTGTTTTTGGACACCAAAATCGAACGTTTTCATCAGTTTGAGGCCACTTTTCTTCTTTTTCTCTATTTTTCCATCTCGGATCGTACGTCGTGAACTGTTAAAAGGACGACAACCTGACTCGCGGGACATCAGAGGGCCCTACAACGTGTCGATATCTCGTATTGCAAGCATGCTATGTTGTTGAAGCAGATGGGTTGTCATTAAGCCCATTGGGCCTTTTGAATGGGCCATCTCTCTAGGCTGGGACTGTGAATAGTTAACACGTAAAGAAATTGTGCCCTCAACATGACGGTTGCGATCATACTAGCACTAATGCACCGGATCCCATCAGAACTCCGAAGTTAAGCGTGCTTGGGCGAGAGTAGTACTAGGATGGGTGACCCCCTGGAAAGTCCTCGTGTTGCACCCCCTTCTCAATTTTTTTTCCCTGGTTAGGGTTGCCAAGATACTTTATCTACCAAATCTCTATTACTGAATCCCACGGAACATTGGGCAAGACAACTTTGTTTCACGTAGAGGCTGGGCCCGCAAACCGAGGGCGTAGGGTTTGTGACCAGGTCTCCGTCACTCCGATGCCCATAACTTTTGATTCGTAAAAAGTTACGCGGCGCACAACATACCGTTGTAAAGCTCTCTGAGAGCTCTACGAAGGGGGAAGCTAGTTTGCTCGCTGTGCCCATTTTCGGAGGTCAAAATCGATCGTTTTCATCTGTTTTGGGATACTTTTCTTCTTTTGCTCTGTTTTTCCGTCCCGGATCGTACGTCGTGAACTGTTAAAAGGTCGACAACCTGACTCGCGGGACATTAGAGGGCCCTACAACGTGTTGATATAACGTCTTGCAAGCATGCTGCGTTGTTGAAGCGGATGGGTTGTCGTTAAGCCCCTTGGGCCTTTTGAATGGGCCATCTCTCTAGGCTGGGACTGCGAATAGTTAACACATAAAGGAATTGTGCCCTCAACATGATGGGTGCAATCATACCAGCACTAATGCACCGGATCCCATCAGAACTCCGAAGTTAAGCGTGCTTGGGCGAGAGTAGTACTAGGATGGTGACCCCCTGGGAAGTCCTCGTGTTGCACCCCTTTTTCAATTTTGTTTGACCTGGTTAGGGTTGCCAAGATACTTTATCCACCAAATCTCTATTACTGAATCCCACGGAACATTGGGTAAGGCAACTTCATTTCACGTAGAGGCTGGGCCAGCAAACCGAGGCCGTAGGGTTTCTGACCAGGTCTCCATCACTCCGATGCCCATAACTTTTGATCCGTAAGGAGTTACGCGGCGCACAGCATACCGTTGCATAGCTCTCTGATAGCTCTACGACAACGCCAGCCAGCTTGCTAGTTGTGCCCATTTTTGGAGCCCAAAATCGAACGTTTTCATCAATTTTGGGCCACTTTTCTTATTGAGCTCTGTTGTTCCGTCCCAGATCGTACGTCGTGAGCTGTTAAAAGGACGACAACCATACTCGCAGGATATTAGAGGGCCCTACAACATGTCGGTATCACATCGTGCAAGCATGCTGCGTTGTTGAAGCGGATGAGTTGTCGTTAAGCCCATTGGGCCTTTTGAAAGGGCCATCTCTCTAGGATGGATTGTGAACAGTTAACACAAAAAGGAATTATACCCTCAACATGACGGGTGCGATCATACCAGCACTAATGCACCGGATCCCATCAGAACTCCAAAGTTAAGCGTGCTTGGGCAAGAGTAGTACTAGGATGGGTGACCCCTTGGGAAGTCCTCGTGTTGCACCCCCTTTTCAATTTTGTTTGCCCTGGTTAGGGTTGCCAAGATACTTTATCTACCAAATCTCGATTACTGAATCCCACAGAACATTGGGCAAGACAACTTCGCTTCACGTAGAGGCTGGGCACGCAAACCGAGGGCATAGGGTCTGTGACTAGGTCTTCGTCACTTCGGTGCCCATAACTTTTGATCCGTAAGGAGTTACGCGGCGCACAACATACCGTTGCAAAGCTCTTTAAGAGCTCTACGACGGAGGAAGCCAGATTGCTCGTTTTGCCCATTTTTGGAGCCCAAAATCGAACATTTTTATCAGTTTTAGGCCACTTTTCCTCTTTTGCTCTATTTTTCTGTCCCGGATCGTACGTCGTGAACTGTTAAAAGGACGACAACCTGACTCGCGGGATATCTGAGGGCCGTACAACATGTCTGTATCACGTCGTGCAAGCATGCTGCGTTGTTGAATTAGATGAGTTGTCGTTAAGCCCATTGGGCCTTTTGAAAGGGACATCTCTCTAGGATGGGATTGTGAACAGTTAACACAAAAAGGAATTGTTCCCTCAACCTGACGGGTGCGATCATACCAGCACTAATGCACCGGATCCCATCAGAACTACGAAGTTAAGCGTGCTTGGACGAGAGTAGTGTAAGGATGGTTGACCCCCTGTGAAGTCCTCGTGTTGCACCCCCTTTTAAAATTTGTTTGCCCTGGTTAGGGTTGCCAAGATACTTTATCCACCAAATCTCTATTACTGAATCCCACGGAACATTGGGCAAGACAACTTCGCTTCACGTAGAGGTTGGGCACGCAAACCAAGGGTGTAGGGTTTGTGACCAGGTCTCCGTTGTTTCGGTGCCCATAACTTTTGATCCGTAATGAGTTACGCAACGCACAGCGTACTTTTACAAAGCTCTCTGAGAGCTCTACAACGGGAGCAGCAAGCATACTCGCTGTGCCCCTTTTTGGATCCCAAAATCGAACGTTTGCATCAGTTTCAGGCCACTTTTCTTCTTTTGCTCTATTTTTCCATCCCGGATCGTACGTCCTGATCTGTTAAAAGGATGACAACCTGACTCGCGGGACATTAGAGGACCCTACAATGTGTTGATATCACGTCTGGCAAGCATTCTGCGTTGTTGAAGCGGATGGGTTGTCGTTAAGCCCATTGGGCCTTTGGAATGGGCCATCTCTCTACGCTGGGACTGTGAACAGTTAACACGTAAAGAAATTGTGCCGTCAACATGACGGGTGCGATCATACCAGCACTAATGCACCGGATCCCATCAGAACTCCGAAGTTAAGCGTGCTTGGGCGAGAGTAGTACTAGGATGGATGACCCCTTGGGAAGTCATCGTGTTGCACCCCCTTTTCAATTTTTTTTGCCTTGGTTAGCGTTGCCAAGATACTTTATCCACCAAATCTCTATTACTGAATCCCACGGAAAATTGGGCAAGACAACTTCGCTTCACGTAGAGGCTGGGCTTGAAAACCGAGGGCGTAGGGTTTGTGACCAGGTCTCCGTCACTATGTTGCCCATAACTTTTGATTCGTATGGAGTTACGCGGCGCACAGCATACCGTTGCAAAGCTCTCTGAGAGCTCTACGACGGGGGTAGCCAGCTTGCTCGCTATGCCCATTTTTGTAGCCCAAAATCGTACGTTTTCATCAGTTTCAGGACAGTTTTCTTCTTTTACTCTATTTTTTCATCCCGGATCATACGTCGTAAACTGTTAAAAGGACGACAACCTGACTCGCGGGACATCAGAGGGCCCTACAACGTGTCGATATCTCATCGTGCAAGGATGCTGCGCTGTTGAAGCGGATGGGTTGTCGTTAAGCCCATTGGGCCTTTTGAATGGGCCATCTCTCTAGGCTGGGACTGTGAACAGTTAACACATAAAGGAATTGTGCCCTCAACATGATGGGTGCAATCATACCAGCACTAATGCACCGGATCCTAATAGAACTCCGAAGTTAAGCGTGGTTGAGCGAGACTAGTACTAGGATGGTGACCCCCTGGGAAGTCCTCGTGTTGCACCCCTTTTTCAATTTTGTTTGACCTGGTTAGGGTTGCCAAGATACTTTATCCACCAAATCTCTATTACTGAATCCCACTGAACGTTGGGCAAGACAACTTCGCTTCACGTAGAGGCTGGGCCCGCAAACTGAGGGCGTAGGGTTTGTGACCAGGACTCCGTCGCTCCAGTGCCCATAACTTTTGATTCGTAAGGAGTTACACGACGCATAGCATACCGTTGCAAAGCTCTATGAGAGCTCTATAATGGGGGCAGCCAGCATGCCCACAGTGCCCGTTTTTGTAGCCCAAAAATTGAACGTTTTCATCTGTTTTAGGCCACTTTTCTTCTTTTGCGCTATTTTTTCGTCTCGGATCGTACGTCCTGAACTGTTAAAAGGATGACAACCTGACTCGCGAGACATCAGGAGGCCCTACAATGTGTTGATATCACGTCTTGCATGCATTCTGCGTTGTTGAAGCGGATGGGTTGTCGTTAAGCCCATTGGGCCTTTTGAATGGGCCATCTCTCTAGGCTGGGACAGTGAACCGTCAACACATAAGGGATTTGTGCCCTCAACGTTATGGGTGTGATCATACCAACACTAATGCACTGGATCCCATTAGAACTCCGAAGTTAAGCGTGCCTGGGCGAGAGTAGTATTAGGATGGGTGACCCCCTGGGAAGTCCTCGTGTTGCACCCACATTTTCAATTTTTTTTCCCTCGGTTACGCTTGCCAAGATACTTTATACACCAAATCTCTAATTCTGAATCCCACGGAACATTGGGCAAGACAACTTCGCTTCACGTAGAGGCTAGGCCCGCAAACCGAGGGCGTAGGGTTTGTGACCAGGTCTCTGTTGCTCCGGTGCCCATAACTTTTGATCCGTAGGGTGTTACACGGCGCACGGCATAGCGTTGCAAAGCTCTCTGAGAGCTCTATGACAGGGGTAGCCAGTAGGCTCGCTATGTGTCACGCCCCAACCCGGCCTATAAAGGTTAGACTAGGGTGTGATCTAAACATTCAAGTCCTTACACCTTCTTCATCATTCTAGGAGGTTTAACACTTAACGTTTTATTCTAGACTTCAAAATTTTTCCGGAAATCCGGCAGCATAACGGTTGTAATTGGGCTCTTTGTTTTTGACCTAAATTTTCTAATAGCCTCAAAATTTACCATCTCAATTTCAATTCCAGCTAAGATTACTATTATTCCATCAATTGAATTGCCTATTGGTTAACTCGACGTCCCGTTTGATTTATAACCTAGCATGATACTATGCCTCATTTGTCCATTTATTCTCGTTTCAAAATATACCTGTTGATCTTAGCTTATTAGGGAGTACCTATTGAGATTGGATAAGTTCATTTACCTATTTCTTAACTAAGCATCATACCCTGTGATAGATACTAGCGGTAGTAAAAGCAAAACGATCATAGTAGTGTCATGTCTAGTATCAGTTTACTTAAAATAAGTACAAACCAAAATTAGACTCCAAATTACAACGGGAGTCTTTTACATCACAAGCAACAAACAACATAAGGGAAATAGTCTCCAAGCAGCAAAAGGTACACAAGTAGTCATGTTCAAGCAAAACAACAATAATAGGCAATCACTCCAGGGGTTCATCATTAGGTACATTATCCTCGGGTTCCTGTACCTGTTCTTCTTCACCTGAGATGATAAAAGAGGGTGAGTCCTTATGAACTCAGCGAGGGGGAACAAGAAATAAGTTTTGAAACTCATTTTCCGGTTCAATTTATGAAAACCCCTTTTCAAACATGAATACAACAGAAATACAAGTACAGAAATACAAATACAGAAACAGGAATACCGGTCTTTCCTCCCCAAGGTTCTCTAGGATCCAAGCGGGAGTACTTATACAAATAATAAAAAGGATACTGTGAGCTTTTGCTCTCAGATCAGATCCAGGATCAGTTGTTACGGCCAACTTCAAATCATCCCCCAAACAAACCAGGTGGGTGTACTCCGGATATACCCCAAAATCCTACGACCCAACTCTCCGAGGAAGTCTAGCCCCCAAGCGAGAGAGGGAATGGGACCAAGGAGGTCACGGTAACTGTCACGCCCCGACCCAACCGCCAAGCTAAAGGTTAAGTCCGGACCCGACACACGGACAGAGTCTCCCCTGTACCGTGGACATTCTAAAAACCTGTAAATGCTTAAACAAGGTCCCAATAACACATACAAGCTTTTCTTAATTAAACAATAAAGCTATAAGGCCATCCGAGCCTTATAGTACACAATATCTCCAAAAAACACAAGCATGCGAGAACTGGTTGTTAGCATAGTCTTATAATCATAACATTCTAGGAAATCAATAAAACAACTTAAGGGATGAAGCATTCTACATCAACCATCCACTCCCAAGCATGCAAGGAAATAAGGCAAGAAATAAAAGTTATTACAGTTCATAGACTTTCAAAGCCACAACCCAACCAACTAATCTTCGACTTATACAACAAGCATATACATAGCCCTTGGGCTACAAAATAGTACATAAAGTAATCAGATGAGTCTTCCACATAGCAGCAAAAATCATTAACCACCTCAAGTTATCAGACACAGCAACTAAGGTAAAGGCTCGATCTGAACTTCTTCTTCCTCAACTAAATCAACAAGCTGGGGATCACCCTCAGCGTCTCCTGAAACAGATATCGAGGTATGAGCAACCACTGTTGCCCAGTGAGGGATATAGTCCCGGGGCGTGCAATGCGACAGATAATACAATTACACAACAATAACACTTAACCAATTAAAGAAACAATGATAACTTAAATAACCACACAATTAAAAGGATACATTTCAACAATCCCCTATACACCAATCTTCACTGGTCTTCAATCACGATCCACGAACCACGAGCACGATCACGATAAGCCGGCATAACCCCAATCACTCCAGTGGGTGTACTTCGGATGTACCCCGAATCCTACGACCCAACATCCCCTGGCAATCTCCGGACCAGGCGAATGAGGGAATAGGGCACGGAGTTTGAATATCCACCGGCAAGCCCTCTGCCGCCCAGCCGATATTCAACACATCCGCCCCGACACTATGGTTGCGCAACCACTATGCAATGCACTCAACGATGGCAAGTTAATAACAATAATATAAGCATTAACACATATGAGGATCAACAAAGTAGGTTGACCTCGTTGCAATTAGGATAGAAGCAAAGATAGAAGCTAATAAGCAGTTTACAAATGAACTTATACCAAATAAGCATAGAATCATTCCAAAAGCTCCAAATCAATTTAAAATCACATATAAACACTCAAGAAGTCCTGACATGGGTTTAGAAGTGTGAGACAACTTAAATTGCACCTAAACCCCTTTGTTTTTCGAACTATTTCTCTTCTAAACCAAAGTTAATGATTTCATTTTCAAAGGAAACTCTCCCAACCTTCTAACTAACCCCCAAGGTACCCTCTCAACCCTCGAACTCAATCAAATGCCCGCGTTTACCCCGAAAGCCCCAATTTCCCTCTTTTCGCTTTAAACCACACCTACATTGTCCGGGCTTCAAACAAGGGATATCAAGGCACCTATAGCACCTAGGTAGCCTAAGGATACTAGAATTGAAGCCCGAATCCACGCGGATTCGCATTAACCCCGGAAGCCCCAACTTAAAGTCGGCTATTTTCCATTTTTAGGCGATTTAAGGGCAATGCAAGTGTACGGGGCTATTTGATTATCTTCACTAGTACCTAAGGCATCAATTAGAAGCATTAATTCAAGCCAATTCGAGCAATTACACAAAACCCTAGAAAAAATGTCACTATTCACCCTAAAATCAAACTAACGATTCTAACCGTTTAAATTGCGAAACGACGGTTCAAAAGTGTTCTCTAGCATTCATATAGATAGTATATTAGCATAGATAACAATTACAATGGCATATAATCATAATTTCAACAAATCAATAAATGAGCAACTATTTAAAAATGCAAAAACAAGTCGTGAAATCCCTCACCACTACGCGTAGGAGCACCTAGGAACCTTGCAAACACCCTACACTAGTTGCTCAAGGCTTGGCTTGGCTTGAATTGAAGAGTTGAAGATGGAAAAATTCTCCCAAGTACAAGGAGGGGCTGTCGGGTTTGGGCTGCTGTTTCAGCTTTCTATTTTTTTTTTCTTTTGCATTTTATGAGTTTAGGTGATATATAAAAGGGTTAAGTTATGGTGGGGTCAATTGGGTGCTTAATTGATCTAATAAAATGTGCGTAGTAAGCTTTAAAACGAGCTTAGATGGTAAAACATAGGCTAGCTAATTAAATTTCTAAGTTATGTTACGTAACACTATTCACTTGACTTTTAAAATTATTTTCTAAACGAGCCCTCCTAACGCCTTTAGCTCAAATGCACATTTTTCCCACTACTTTTACAATTAATATGATTTAATAAAAATACTAATTAATTAATAGAAGACAGTTTAGAAATGGAATGAATAGTAACCCAAGAAGGCAGTCAATAATGCACAGAAGGAAATGCGTAAACAAAGATGCAACAGTAATTAAATGCATGGCTAAATCTCGGGCGTCACATCCTCTCCCCCTTAAAATAATTGCGTCCACGCAATTCTTACATGATTCGGCGAATAACTCTGGATACCGATCCCGCATCTGATCCTCTCTTTCCCATGTCGCATCCTCCACTCCGTGATGATCCCACAGAACTTTAACCATCGGAATACTTTTAGTTCTCAGCTCCTGAACTTTCTGATCAACAATTCGAAGAGGTTTCTCTGTGTAGGTCAAAGTTTCACTGATCTCTAGTGGTTCCGGCTCAAGTATGTGAGAGGGATCTGGCTGATACTTCCGAAGCATGGAAACATGGAATACGTCATGAATTCTGCCCAGACTGGGAGGTAAAGCTAGACGGTAAGCCAAATCACCAACAGTTTCAGTTATCTCAAATGGTCCTACATATCGAGGACTGAGTTTACCTCCTTTACCATGCCGAATCAAACCCTTGCGAGGAGAAATTTTCAGAAATACCCGGTCCCCCACAGCAAATTTCAGATCACGACGTCGTCTATCTGCATAACTCTTCTGCCGGCTCTGTGCTGTAAGCATTCTTTTTCTGATAAGCTGCACCTGATCAATCATTTTGTTCATTTCAGGTAAGAGAGTAGGGTCGATAGTCTTCATCTCACCAACATCATCCCAGTAGAGAGGAGACCGACATTTACGCCCATACAGTGCCTCATAAGGTGCCATACCAATAGTAGCTTGATAACTATTGTTGTAGGCGAACTCTGCTAGTGGCAAATATTTCTCCCAACTTTTACCGAAGTCCAGAATGCAAGCCCGTAACATATCCTCAAGGATCAAGATAGTTCTCTCGGATTGACCATCTGTCTGGGGATGATAAGCTGTACTGAAATTCAAAGTCGTGCCCAAAGCTTTCTGAATCTTCTGCCAGAACTGAGATGTAAATCTGGGATCTCTATCTGATACGATACTCTTTGGAATTCCATGTAGTCGGACAACATTCTCAATATACAACTCTACCAGTTTATCAAGAGAATCAGACTTCTTTTTAGCAATAAAATGAGAAGTCTTGGTCAGTCTATCCACAATAACCCAGACTGAGTCGTTATTCCTCGAAGACCTCGGTAAATCAGAGACGAAATCCATAGTAATATGATCCCATTTCCAAACAGGAATAGCCAAGGGCTGCAATAACCGTGCAGGTCTCTGATGTTCTGCTTTAACTTTCTGACAAGTAAGACATCGGGCAACATAGTCCGCAATTTCTCTCTTCATATTATTCCACCAGAAATTCTGCTTTAAATCTTTATACATTTTCGTACTGCCTGGATGGATATTATATCGAGAACTGTGTGCCTCAGCAAGAATATCCTTCTTCAGAGTTGGATCATTCGGAATACAGATTCTACCCTTGAATTTAAGAATACCATCGTCGTGCAGTTTGAAATCCGACTCTCCCCCTTTAGAATTATCTAAGACTTTCAACAATTGAAGATCAGCCTGTTGAGCTTCTCGAATCCTGGATAACAACAGAGATTGAATCTGCAAACTTGCAAATTGAATACCAGAATTTGAAGTACTAGGCTTCCACAAGCACAATTCTTCCATGAATTCCCAATTCTTGATAATCAAGCTAGCAACAGAAGCTTTTCGGCTCAAAGCATCAGCAACAATATTGGCCTTACCTGGAAGATAATTAATAGTGCAGTTATAGTCCTCAAGTAATTCTAGCCAACGCCTCTGCCTCATGTTCAACTCTTTCTGTGAAAACAGATATTTCAAGCTCTTATGATCAGTGAAGATTTCAAACTTGTTGCCCCAGAGATAATGACGCCACTTCTTTAATGCAAGGATGATAGCTGTAAGCTCAAGATCATGAGTCGGATAGTTGAGTTCATAAGGCTTCAGTTTCCTGGAAGCATAAGCAATAACCCTGCCATTCTGCATCAATACACAACCTAGACCCTCCTTCGAAGCATCACTATAGATCATCAGATTATCATAACCCTCAGGTAAAGCAAGAATAGGAACTGTAGTCAATCTCTTCTTCAATTCCTGGAAGCTGGCCTCACATTTATCATTCCAGTCAAATACGGTTTTCTTCTGAGTAAGTTGAGTTAAAGGCCCTGCAATCTTAGAGAAATCCTTTACAAACCTCCGATAATACCCAGCTAAACCAAGGAAGCTACGAATTTCCGTGACAGTTTCAGGTCGTTTCCAAGATAACACAACTTCAATCTTTGCTGGATCAATAGAAATACCATCCTGCGATATAATATGGCCAAGAAAAGCAACTTGCTTAAGCCAAAATTCACATTTGCTAAACTTTGCAAATAACCGATGCTCCTGAAGAGTCTGCAACACAATTCTGAGATGCTGTTCATGTTCCGCCTCAGATTTAGAATAGACAAGGATATCATCAATAAATATGACTACAAATTGATCCAGATAAGGACGGAATACCCTCTGCATTAAATCCATGAATGCGGCGGGAGCATTAGTAAGACCAAACGGCAAGACAACAAACTCATAATGGCCATATCGAGTTCTGAAGGCAGTTTTAGGAACATCATCTTTCTTAATCCTCAGCTGATAATAACCCTGCCTCAGATCAAATTTAGAGAATACCCTGGCACCTTGCAACTGATCAAACAACTCTTCGATTAAAGGCAAAGGATATTTATTTTTGATGGTTACCTGATTAAGACCTCGATAATCAATGCATAGGCGAAGAGATCCGTCTTTCTTTTTAACGAATAGAACTGGCGCACCCCACGGTGACGAACTCGGCTGAATGAATCCCTTCTCAAGCAAGCCCTGCAATTGAACTTTCAATTCCTGCAACTCAGGTGGAGCCATTCTGTACGGAGTCCTAGAGACAGGTGAAGTCCCCGGCAACAAATCAATCATGAACTCTATCTCTCTATCAGGCGGTAACCCAGGTAATTCCTCAGGAAAGACCCCCGGAAACTCTCTCACGATAGGTACATCATTCAATTTCAATTGATCCCCAGGTTGATTAATCAAATAAGCAAGATAAGCCTCACAACCCTTGCTCAATAATTTAGATGCCCTAATAGAAGAAATAATAGGAGTTCCCGTAGATTTTCTACTACCAACTATTTTAAGTACAGGCTGGTCAGGCATCTCTAGATACACAATCTTCTTTCTACAATCAAGCTGAGCATAATATTTACTTAACCAAGCCACCCCCAATATAATTTCAAAGTCATTGAAGGGTAGGATAATCAAATCAGCAGGAAAAACACGACCTTCAATAAATATACTACATGCTCTGCAAATAGACCTAGTAACAAACTTCGGACCCATAGGAGTATAGACCACAATCTCATGCAACAGTTTATCATGTTTCAATTTAGCATTTTGTGCACAAGTAGGAGTAATAAAAGAATGCGAAGCCCCGGAATCAATTAAAACCTTAACTGATTGATCATTAAGAAGAAAAATACCTTCTACCACAGCGGTAGTGTTCGGAAGCTCCTCGGCCTCCAAAGCAAATACCCAGGCCTGGCCCCGTGGTGGTGGTCTTGTCGCTGGGGCCCTGGTCTGAGAGTTCTGAGCTGATGTCTGACCCCTAGGGTTCTTAAATTTCTGACAGTCTTTAACCCTGTGCTGATCACTGCCGCAACCTGTACACTTGTTATGTTTCTTCCAACAAACATCCTCAGTGTGGCCCTGGCGCTGACAGAAGCTGCACTGCTGGTGACGTCTTGCAACAGTGCCTCCCGAAGGAGCTCTGTAAGTAGAGGTAGCTGAACTACCCTGCTGCGAACGGGAAACTGCTGGACGGAACTGACTCTGAGTCTGACTCTGGACTGGTCGTGCCTGAGTCTGAGTAGGCCCTGTGTAACTCTGAGTCTGTCTCGGCTGCGAACTCTGCCCAACTGATACAGCCTGCCCCTGGTACCCTTGACTCTGAGACTGAAACCGTTTACTCGATTGACTGGTCTCGGCTAACACATCGGCCTTCCGTTTCTCATATCTCGAGGCAGCTCGGACTACTGCAGCATAGTTAGGAAAATCATTTGAAGACAAGTTCAGCATAATATCTCTCCTCAAACCCATGATGAACCTCTGAATCTTCATGTCCTCCGGCTGAATTAAAGTTGGTGCATAACGGGAAAGCCGGGTAAAAGTAGCCTCGTATTGATCTACCGTCATACTTCCCTGCTTCAAGTTTATGAACTCAGTTTGTCGCCTCTCGCGGGCAACTACCGATATATACTTGTCTCGAAATTCTCGGACAAAGTCGGCCCACGAATGATGACCTCCCTCAGCTCCCCATTTCTCACTGATGGTATTCCACCAATCTTCAGCATCACCCTTGAGAAAGAAAGTAGCATAAGTAATCTTCCTGTCATCATGGCACTCCAGTATTGCTGCCACTCTCTCAAACTTCCTTAGCCACATCTCAGCTTTCATATCGTCCGGCTCCCCAAAGAAAGTATAGGCCCCATGATGTATAAACCGATCATACAGATTCCCTCCGATAGGACCACTACCTCCGGCTCTCGCAGCCTGATTACCTGCAACGACCCCTGGTTGACCCTGTTGTGTAACAAACTGGGCGATAGTGTTCATAGCTGTGGCCATCGTGGCCAAGATCTGTGCAGTGCTCGGTTCTTGAACCTGCGGTGCATTTTCGGCCACCTCAGCTTCTTGCCCCTGAACCCCCTCGGGTTCTCCACCAACATTCGGATTATCAGCACGACGGCGAGGCCCCATCACGAATAGCTAGAATGCAAAGTGTTATGACAGGTATATATATATGTATATATGCAATTTATAAGCAACACATGAAGAAAAGTCCAATTAGATTCACATAAAGTCAAGTACATAGAAGTTCAAATAAATATTCCACATTCTTGAAGTAAACATAAATCACTAGATCATACTTGACATTCTAGACTCTTGATATTCTATTTCCATGCTAGCATGTTCATTCCTTATTCAAATTTCACTTAGGTCAATCAAAATCAAGGACTCATGTATTCACAAAGTCACATAACAAATCTCTACCCACAGACCGAGAAATTTAACCCGGCTTCATGCAATCTATAGCTCTGATACCACTTAAATGTCACGCCCCGACCCAACCCCCAAGCTAAAGGTTAAGACCGGACCCCACACACGGACAGAGTCTCCCCTGTACCGTGGACATTCTAAAAACCTGTAAACGCTTAAACAAGGTCCCAATAACACATACAAGCTTTTCTTAATTAAACAATAAAGCTATAAGGCCATCCGAGCCTTATAGTACACAATATCTCCAAAACACACAAGCATGCGAGAACTGGTTGTCAGCATAGTCTTAGAATCATAACATTCTAGGAAATCAATAAAACAACTTAAGGGATGAAGCATTCTACATCAACCATCCACTCCCAAGCATGCAAGGAAATAAGGCAAGAAATAAAAGTTATTACAGTTCATAGACTTTCAAAGCCACAACCCAACCAACTAATCTTCGACTTATACAACAAGCATATACATAGCCCTTGGGCTACAAAATAGTACATAAAGTAATCAGATGAGTCTTCCACATAGCAGCAAAAATCATTAACCACCTCAAGTTATCAGACACAGCAACTAAGGTAAAGGCTCGATCTGAACTTCTTCTTCCTCAACTAAATCAACAAGCTGGGGGTCACCCTCGGCGTCTCCTGAAATAGATATCGAGGTATGAGCAACCAGTGTCGCCCAGTGAGGGATAGAGTCCCGGGGCGTGCAATGCGACAGATAATACAATTACACAACAATAACACTTAACCAATTAAAGAAACAATGATAACTTAAATAACCACACAATTAAAAGGATACATTTCAACAATCCCCTATACACCAATCTTCGCTGGTCTTCAATCACGATCCACGAACCACGAGCACGATCACGATAAGCCGGCATAACCCCAATCACTCCAGTGGGTGTACTCCGGATGTACCCCGAATCCTACAACCTAACATCCCCTGGCAACCTCCGGACCAGGCGAATGAGGGAATAGGGCACGGAGTTTGAATATCCACCGACAAGCCCTCTGCCGCCCAGCCGATATTCAACACATCCGCCCCGACACTATGGTTGCGCAACCACTATGCAATGCACTCAACGATGGCAAGTTAATAACAATAATATAAGCATTAACACATATGAGGATCAACAAAGTAGGTTGACCTCGTTGCAATTAGGATAGAAGCAAAGATAGAAGCTAATAAGCAGTTTACAAATGAACTTATACCAAATAAGCATAGAATCATTCCAAAAGCTCCAAATCAATTTAAAATCACATATAAACACTCAAGAAGTCCTGACATGGGTTTAGAAGTGTGAGACAACTTAAATTGCACCTAAACCCCTTTGTTTTTCAAACTATTTCTCTTCTAAACCAAAGTTAATGATTTCATTTTCAAAGGAAACTCTCCCAACCTTCTAACTAACCCCCAAGGTACCCTCTCAACCCTCGAACTCAATCAAATGCCCGCGTTTACCCCGAAAGCCCCAATTTCCCTCTTTTGGCTTTAAACCACACCTACATTGTCCGGGATTCAAACAAGGGATATCAAGGCATCTATAGCACCTAGGTAGCCTAAGGATACTAGAATTGAAGCCCGAATCCACCCGGATTCGCATTAACCCCGAAAGCCCCAACTTAAAGTCGGCTATTTTCCATTTTTAGGCGATTTAAGGGCAATGCAAGTGTACGGGGCTATTTGATTATCTTCACTAGTACCTAAGGCATCAATTAGAAGCATTAATTCAAGCCAATTCGAGCAATTCCACAAAACCCTAGAAAAAACGTCACTATTCACCCTAAAATCAAACTAACGATTCTAACCGTTTAAATTGCGAAACGACGGTTCAAAAGTGTTCTCTAGCATTCATATAGATAGTATATTAGCATAGATAACAATTACAATGGCATATAATCATATTTTCAACAAATCAATAAATGAGCAACTATTTAAAAATGCAAAAACAAGTCGTGAAATCCCTCACCACTACGCGTAGGAGCACCTAGGAACCTTGCAAACACCCTACACTAGTTGCTCAAGGCTTGGCTTGGCTTGAATTGAAGAGTTGAAGATGGAAAAATTCTCCCAAGTGCAAGGAGGGGCTGTCGGGTTTGGGCTGCTGTTTCAGCTTTCTATTTTTTTTTTCTTTTGCATTTTATGAGTTTAGGTGATATATAAAAGGGTTAAGTTATGGTGGGGTCAATTGGGTGCTTAATTGATCTAATAAAATGTGCGTAGTAAGCTTTAAAACGAGCTTAGATGGTAAAATATATGCTAGCTAATTAATTACCTAAGTTAGTTACGTAACACTATTCACTTGACTTCTAAAATTATTTTCTAAACGAGCCCTCCTAACGCCTTTAGCTCAAATGCACATTTTTCCCACTACTTTTACAATTAATATGATTTAATAAAAATGCTAATTAATTAATAGAAGATAGTTTAGAAATAGAATGAATAGTAACCCAAGAAGGCAGTCAATAATGCACAGAAGGAAATGCGTAAACAAAGATGCAACAGTAATTAAATGCATGGCTAAATCTCGGGCGTCACAGTAACACTGGCAAGCCTGACGCCGCCCGGCGTCCGTGATCACTACCATGCCGACAGGAAAGGTTGCAACCTTGTATGCAATGCACATTTATGACAAGTAATATATATCACAGAAGGAGGACAACAAAGTAGGTTGCCTCCGGACAGCCATAAGATTGCACATTGACAGATAAACAGGCAAGACACGATAAGACAGGAAATTTCACTTGAAAGGCATATAGAGTTATATGGAAATTAAACGAGCAGCCATGTAACACATGTAAAACAGGCCATATAATTCATTAAAAGTCCACGCAATCAAGTGATAAGATTACTCAACATGCAGTGATATCAACAAGGGTTCAAATGCGAGAAAAGCTTATTTGTCAACATGCAATTGTCAAGATCGCTTTTAAAGTTATAAAACATTTACGGGCAGCCCACGCAATGTACAGTTTCCTCACAATATCCAATGGTTAACACTTAGCAAGAATACTTAGTCATTAGGGTTTCCATTTCATGCATAATCGTGCGATCAAACCCTAAGTCAACTTAACATCATTCCCAAGTCATACATCATTCAATTCATACATCCTCAAGTGCTTAAAACAGTCCACATAATATTCCAACACCACAATTCCAAGCAACTAGTGCCACAAAAGAGGTTACAATAGTTTTCCAAGCACATAGCTAAGTGGAACACTCACTGCAATAGGCTGTTTTCTCACAATCAATCGGATAATCAAACAATCTCCAAATTCAGTGAATAAGATGTCAAATTAAATCTTAAGAAGTTAACTAAAATCAGAAACAATCCTTGCATCAATTGGAGTTCAGAATCATTAGTTATAACCGAAACAGTGAGGTAACACAAAACTGTCCAGATTTGAACACTTTTCAGAAAATGACGTTTTTTGAGGTCCTTAGAGTCATTTTTAGCTTTGGTCTATTTCTGACAAAGTTGTCCAGAACTGAAACATTTAGCAGAACACCAAATTTCATGAATTTTGGACATCATTTACTAAGTCAAATATGGTTCGTTCCACAAGGTCAGTGCATCTCCCAAAACCTGATTCATTTTTCCAGATTTCCAGATTTGGTCGCATTTTAATGATTTTCCATTTTTAGGACCTTAGACTCAAAATTAGCTTCGGCCTATTTCTGGGAAAAATGTTCAAAACTGTCCAAAATAGTCACCCACCAATTTTCAAGCATTTTAAACATTATTTTCTTAGCTAAACTTACCTAGAACAGACTGGTCAGAGAGCTGTCACATAAATTGGACTTCACCTAGCATCATTTTCAAGCCAAGATCTTGCCATGCATGGTTGTTTAAGCTCATGAACGACCACATAACTCAAGTACAGAAGCAAATATACTCATTTATGAACATCCATGTGAAATTTCAAAGAGTTTTCAAAAGCTTTTATCCCTCACCTTTGCAATCAATCAAAATATGCACAACAACCTTGTTGAAGCTCAAATCTTCTCCTTTCCTTTGCCTAGCCGAAATCCTACTAGCTTTTCTCTAGTTTTCCTAGCTTAATGATCAATCTCTTAGTGCATGCAAGTAATTAGAACTTGAAGAAAAGAAATGGATGCTTAGTAACTCACCTAGGCCGAAATGAAGCTTCAAATGCACATGCAAGAGTGATTTCGAACTCTAGCTTGTTTGCTTGGGTTTCTTGATGGCTACTCGACTTTGCTCAACCAAGATGTGAAGAAGACAAGCCAAGGAGGTAGAGAACTCAGCCAAGAACCAAAAATGGAGAGAGAGAATGAAGGGGAGAGAGGAAAGATTGAGGAAAATGAGTGGAAATGAAAAGAAGACAAGCCTTGTAACTTGATGATGCAAGCTCGGCCTTGGGCAGCCAACAATCTGAATTTTGTGTCTTCAAGATAGAATTTTAAATGTTTAGCATGGGCTTCAAGCTTTTGGTCGAGCAAGGTGTGCAAATGTGAGGGTTTTTGATCATTTTTTTTTATGCATTTTGGTGTCATAGTTTGTCCAGCATGCATATTTAATTGTGTTGTTCAAATTTCTTGCTCAAAACATGGTGTGGTCGGCTATGACATATGCAAAATTCTGATTTCTTGTCATCTTTTGGGTGTTAATTGTTGTGTGTTGAAAATGCAAAAAGAACAAGGAATAAAGAATAAGGAATGTCTAGTGTTTGGTGCATTTTTTGTCTTCTAGTGAATAGAATTTGGATTATTATATTGTTAGTGGATTTTGTAGGATTGTTTAATAGTCTAGTGCTTCATGTAAGATGCTTTTTCGGTTAGCGTGAAGGCACGCTTTCCTAGGTCTAAGGCACGGACTATGAGGTAGGACACGAACTACGAGACAAACGCACGTTTTTCAAGTAACGCACGTAACCCTATATGAATGCAAGAAATTCAATGCAAGGCACACAAGACTAAATACAATTCTCAAACCTAGGTCATGGCACGTAAATCTAGGTTAGGGCACGCAAAACGAGGTATCACACGCAATTCGGGGTCAGGCCTCACACTATGCCCGTTTTTGGAGCCCAAAATCGAACGTTTTCATCAGTTTTAGGCCACTTTTCTTCTTTGATCTGTTTTTTCATCCCGGATCGTATGTCGTGAACTATTAAAAGGATGACAACGTGACTCGCGGGACATCAGAGGGCCCTACAACGTGTCGATACCACGTCTTGCAAGCATGCTACGTTGTTCAAGCGGATGGGTTGTCCTTAAGCCCATTGGGTCTTTTGAATGGGCCATCTCTCTAGGCTGGGACTGTGAACAGTTAACATGTAAAGAAATTGTGCCCTCAACATGACGTGTGCGATCATACCAGCACTAATGCACCGGATCCCATCAGAACTCCGAAGCTAAGCGTGCTTGGGCGAGGGTAGTACTAGGGTGGGTGACCCCCTGGGAAGTCCTCGTGTTGCACCCCCTTTTCAATATTTTTTGCCCTGGTTAGGGTTGCCAAGATACTTTATCCACCAAATCTCTATTACGAAATCCCACGAAACATTGCGCAAGACAACTTCGCTTCACGTAAAGGCTGGGCCCGCAAACCGAGGCCGTAGGGTTTGTGACCAGGTGTCCGTCGCACCGGTGCCCATAACGTTTGATCCGTAAGGAGTTACGCGGCGCACAAAATACCGTTGCAAAGCTCTCTGAGTGCTCTACGACGGGGGCAGCCAGCTTGCTCGCGGTGCCTATTTTTGGAGCCTAAAATCAAACGTTTTCTTCAGTTTTAGGCCACTTTTCTTCTTTTGCTCTGTTTTTCCGTCCCGGATCAAACGTTGTGAACTGTTAAAAGGATGACATTTGACTCACGGGACATCAGAGGGCCCTACAACGTGTCGGTATCACGGCTTGTGAGGATGCAGCGTTATTGCAGCGGATGGGTTGTCGTTAAATCCATTGGGCCATTTGAATGGGCCATCTCTCTAGGCTAGGACTGTGAACCGTTAACACATATAGGAATTGTGCCCTCAACATGATGGGGGCGCTCATGCCAGCACTAATGCACAGGAACGCATCAGAACTCCGAAGTTAAGCGTGCTTGGGTGAGAGTAGTACTAGGATGGGTGCCCCCCTGGGAAGTCCTCGTGTTGCACCCTTTTTTTAATTTTTTTTGCCCCGGTTAGGCTTGCCAAGATGCTTTATCCACCAAACCTCTACTACTGAATCCCATGGAACATTGCGCAAGACAACTTCGCTTCATGTAGTGGCTGGGCCCACAAACCGAGGGCGTAGGGTTTATGACCAAGTCTCCGTCGCTCTAGTGCCCATAACTTTTGATCCGTAAGGAGTTACGCGGCGCACAGCATACCGTTGCAAAGCTCTCTAAGAGATCTACGACTGGGGCAGCCAGCTTGCTCGCTGTGCCCATTTTTGGGGACTTAAATCAAACATTTTCATCAGTTTCAGGCCACTTTTCTTGTTTTGCTCTATTTTTCCGTCCCGGATCATACATCGTGAACTGTTAAAAGGACGAAAAACTGACTCGCGGGACATCAGAGGGCCCTAGAACTCGTCGATATCACGTCTTGGGAGGATTCTACGTTGTTGAAGCAGATGGGTTGTCGATAAACCCATTGGACCTTTTGAATGGGCCATCTCTTTGGGCTGGGACAGTGAACCGTTAACAAATATAGGAATTGTGCACTCAACATGACAGGTGCGATCATACCAGCACTAATGCACTAGATCCCATCTGAACTTCGAAGCTAAGCGTGTTTGGGTGAGAGTAGTACTAGGATGGGTGATCCCCTAGGAAGTCCTCGTGTTGCACCCCATTTTCAATTTTTTTTGCCCTGGTTAGGGTTGCCAAGATACTTTATGCACCAAATCTCTATTACTGAATCCCACGAAACATTGGGCAAGACAACTTCGTTTCAAGTAGAGGCTGGGACCGCAAACCGAGGGCGTAGGGTTTGTGACCAGGTCTCCGTCACTCCGGTGCCCGTAACTTTTGATCCGTAAGGAGTTACGCGGCACACAACATACCGTTGCAAAGCTCTCTGAGAGATCTACGACGGGGGTAGCCAGCTTACTCGCTCTGCCCGTTTTTGGAGCCCAAAATCGAACGTTTTCATCAGTTTCATGCCACTTTTCTTCTTTGGCAATGTTTTTCGGTCCAGGATCATATGTCGTGAACTGTTAAAAGACGACAACCAGACTTGCGGGACATCAGAGGGCCCAACAATGTGTTGATATCACGTCGTACGAGGATGCTGCGTTGTTGAAGCGGATGGGTTGTAGTTAAACCCATTGTGCCTTTTGAATTGACCATCTCTCTAGGCTGGGACGGTGAACAGTTAACACATAAAGGAATTGTGCCCTCAACATGACGTGTGCGATCATACCAGTACTAATGCATTGGATCCCATCAGAACTTCGAAGTTAAGCGTGCTTGGGCGAGAGTAGTACTAGGATGGGTAACCCCTTGGGAAGTCCTCGTGTTGCACCTCTTTTTCAATTTTTTTTGCCCTGGTTAGGGTTGTCAAGATACTTTATCCACCAAATCTCTATTACTGAATCCCACGGAACATTGGGCAAGACAACTTCGTTTCACGTAGAGGCTAGGCCAGCAAACCGAGGGCATAGGGTTTGTGACCAGGTCTTCATCGCTCCGGTACCCATAACTTTTGATCCGTTAGGAGTTACGCGGCGCACAACATACCGTTGCAAAGCTCTCTGAGAGCTCTACACGGGCTCAGCTAATATGCTCGTTGTGCCCTTTTTGGAGCCCAAAATCAAACGTTTTCATCAGTTTCAGGACACTTTTCTTCTTTTGCCTTGTTTTTTCGTCTCGGATCGTACGTCGTGAACTGTTAAAAGGATGACAACCTGACCGCGGGACATTAGAGGGCCCTACAACGTGTCGATATCACGTCTTGCGAGCATGCTGCGTTGTTGAAGTGGATGGGTTATCGTCAAGCCCATTGGGCCGTTTGAATGGGCCATATCTCTAGGCTGGGACTGTGAACAGTTAACACGCAAAGAAATTGTGCCCTCAACATGACGGGTGCGATCATACCAGCACTAATGCACCGGATCCCATCAGAACTCTGAAGTTAAGCGTGCTTGGGCGAGAGTAGTACTAGGATGGGTGACCCCTAGGGAAGTCCTCGTGTTGCACCCCCTTTTCAATTTTTTTTGCCCTGGTTAGGGTTGCCAAGACACTTTATCCACCAAATCTCTATTACTGAATCCCATGGAACATTGGGCAAGACAACTTCGCTTCATGTAGAGGCTGGGCCAGCAAACCGTGGGCGTAGTGTTTGTGACCAGGTCTCTTTCGCTCCGGTGCCCATTACTTTTGATCCGTAAGGAGTTACGCGGCGCACAATATACCGTTGCAAAGCTCTCTGAGAGCTCTACTATGGGGGCAGCCAACATGCTCGCTGTGTCCATTTTGGAGCCCAAAATTGAACATTTTCATCAGTTTCAGGCCACTTTTCTTCTTTTGCTCAGTTTTTTCGTCCCAGATCGTACGTCGTGAACTGTTAAAAGGACGACAACCAGACTCGCAGGACATCAGAGGGCCCTACAACGTGTCGATATCTCGTCTGGCAAGCATGCTGCGTTGTTGAAGCGGTTGGGTTGTCGTTAAGCCCATTGGGCCTTTTGAATGGGCCATCTCTCTAGGTTGGGACTGTGAACAGTTAACACATAAAGGAATTGTGCCCTCAACATGACATGTTCGATCATACCAGCACTAATGCAACGGATACCATAAGAACTCCGAAGTTAAGCGTGCTTGGGCGAGAGTAGTACTAGGATGGTTGACCCCCTGGGAAGTCCTCGTGTTGCACCCCATTTTCAAATTTTTTTGCCCTAGTTAGGGTTGCCAAGATACTTTATCCACCAAATCTCTATTACTGAATCCCACAGAACATTGAGCAAGACAACTTCGCTTCAGGTAGAGGCTGGGCCCGCAAACCGAGGGCATAGGGTTTGTGATCAGGTCTCCGTCGCTCCGGTGCCCATAACTTTTGATCCGTAAGGAGTTACACGGCGCATAGCATACCATTGCAAAGCTCTCTGAGAGCTCTCCGGCAGGGGCAGCCAGCTTGCTCGCTGGGCCTATTTTTGTAGACCAAAATCGAACGTTTTCATCAATTTCTGGCCACTTTTCTTCTTTTGCTCTGTTTTTTCGTCCCAGATCATACGTCGTGAACTGTTAAAAGGACGACAACCTGACTCGCGGGACATCAGAAGGCCCTACAACATGTCGATATCACGTCTTGCGAGGATGCTGCGTTGTTGAAGCGGATGGGTTGTCGTTAAACCCATCGGGCCTTTTGAATGGGCCATCTCTCTAAGCTGGGATTGTGAACCGTTAACACATATACGAATTGTGCCCTCAACATGATGGGTGCGATCATACCAGCACTAATGCACCGTATCCCATCAGAACTTCAAAGTTAAGCATACTTGGGCGAGAGTAGTACTAGGATGGGTGACCCCCTGGGAAGTCCTCGTGTTGCACCCCGTTTTCAATTTTTTTTGCCCTGGTTAGGGTTGCCAAGATACTTTATCCACCAAATCCCTATTACTAAATCCCATGGAACATTGGGCAAGATAACTTCGTTTCACGTAGAGGCTGGGCTTGCAAACCGAGGGCATAGGGTTTATGACCAGGTCTCCGTCGCTCCGGTGCCCATAACTTTTGATCCGTAAGGAGTTATGCGGCGCACATCATACCGTTGCAAAGATCTCTGAGAGCTCTACGACAGGGGCAGCCAGCTTGATCGCTGTTCCTTTTTTGCAGCCCAAAATCGACCGTTTTCATCAATTTCAGGCCATCTTTCTTCTTTTGGTCTATTTTCTCGTCCAGGATCATACATCGTGAGCTTTTAAAAGGACGACAACCTGACTCGTGGGATATCGGAGTGCCCTACACCGTGTCTATATCACGTCTTGCAAGCATGCTGCGTTGTTGAAGCGGATGGGTTGTCGTAAAGCCCATTGGGCCTTTTGAATGGGCCATCTCTCTAAGCTGGGACTGTGAACAGTTAACACGTAAAGAAATTGTGCCCTCAACATGACGGGTACGATCATACCAGCACTAATGCACCGGATCCCATCAGAACTCCGAAGTTAAGCGTGCTTGGGCGAGAGTAGTACTTGGATGGGTGACCCCCTGGGAAGTCCTCGTGTTGCACCCCCTTTTCAATTTTTGTTGCCCTGGTTTGGGTTGTCAAGATATTTTATCCACCAAATCTCTATTACTGAATCCCACAGAACATTGAGCAAGACAACTTCGCTTCAGGTAGAGGCTGGGCCCGCAAACCGAGGGCATAGGGTTTGTGATCAGGTCTCCGTCGCTCCGGTGCCCATAGCTTTTGATCCGTAAGGAGTTACACGGCGCATAGCATACCATTGCAAAGCTCTCTGAGAGCTCTACGGCAGGGGCAGCCAGCTTGCTCGCTGGGCCTATTTTTGTAGACCAAAATCGAACGTTTTCTTCAATTTCTGGCCACTTTTCTTCTTTTACTCTGTTTTTTCATCCCAGATCATACGTCGTGAACTATTAAAAGGACGCCAACCTGACTCACGGGACATCAAAGGGCCCTACAACATGTCGATATCAAGTCTTGCGAGGATGCTGCGTTGTTGAAGCGGATGGGTTGTCGTTAAACCCATCGGGCCTTTTGAATGGGCCATCTCTCTAGGCTGGGACTGTGAACCGTTAACACATATAGGAATTGTGCCCTCAACATGACGGGTGCGATCATACCAGCACTAATGCACCGTATCCCATCAGAACTTCAAAGTTAAGCATACTTGGGCGAGAGTAGTACTAGGATGGGTGACCCCCTGGGAAGTCCTCGTGTTGCACCCCTTTTTCAATTTTTTTTGCCCTGGTTAGGGTTGCCAAGATACTTTATCTACCAAATCTCTATTACTAAATCCCATGGAACATTGGGCAAGATAACTTCGTTTCACGTAGAGGCTGGGCTTGCAAACCGAGGGCATAGGGTTTATGACCAGGTCTCCGTCGCTCCGGTGCCCATAACTTTTGATCCGTAAGCAGTTATGCGGCGCACATCATACCGTTGCAAAGATCTCTGAGAGCTCTACGACAGGGGCAGCCAGCTTGATCGCTGTTCCCTTTTTGGAGCCCAAAATCGAACGTTTTCATCAATTTCAGGCCATTTTTCTTCTTTTGCTCTATTTTTTCGTCTCGGATCGTACGTCGTGAACTGTTAAAAGGACGACAACCTGACTCGTGGGATATCGGAGTGCCCTACAACGTGTCGATATCACGTCTTGCAAGCGTGCTGCGTTGTTGAAGCAGATGGGTTGTTGTTAAGCCCATTGGGCCTTTTGAATGGGCCATCTCTCTAGGCTGGGACAGTGAACAGTTAACACGTAAAGAAATTGTGCCCTCAACATGACGGGTGCGATCATACCAGCACTAATGCACCGGATCCCATCAGAACTCCGAAGTTAAGCGTGCTTGGGCGAGAGTAGTACTAGGATGGGTGACCCCCTGGGAAGTCCTCGTCTTGCACCCCCTTTTCAATTTTTGTTGCCCTGGTTTGGGTTGCCAAGATATTTTATCCACCAAATCTCTATTACTGAATCCCACGAAACATTGGGAAAGACAACTTCGTTTCACGTAGAGGCCGGGCCCGCAAACCGAGGGCATAGGGTTTGTGACCAGGTCTCCGTCACTCCGGCGCCCATAACTTTTGATCCGTAAGGAGTTACGCGGCCCACAACATACTGTTGCAAAGCTCTCTGAGAGATCTACGACGGGAGCAGCGAGTGAGCTCGCTTTGCCCATTTTTGGAACCCAAAATCGAACGTTTTCATCATTTTCAGGCCACTTTTCTTCTTTTGCTCTGTTTTTTCGTCGCGGATCGTACGTCGGGAACTGTTAAAAGGATGACAACCTGACTCGCCGGACATCAGAGGGCCCTACAACGTGTCGATATCACGTCTTGCAAGCATTCTACGTTGTTGAAGCAGATGGGTTGTCAATAAACCCATTGGGCCTTCTGAATGGGCCATTTTCTAGGCTGGGACTGTGAACAGTTAACACGTAAAGAAATAGTGCCCTCAATATGACGGGTGTGATCATACCAGCACTAATGCACCAGATCCTATCAAAACTCCTAAGTTAAGCGTGCTTGGGCGAGAGTAGTACTAGGATTGGTGACCCCCTAGGAAGTCCTCGTGTTGCACCCCCTTTTCAATTTTTTTTGCCCTGGTTAGGGTTGCCAAGATACTTTATCCACCAAATCTCTGTTACTGAATCCCACAAAACATTGGTCAAGACAACTTCGCTTCATGCAGAGGCTGGGCCCGCAAACCGAGGGCGTAGGGTTTATGACCAGGTCTCTGTCGCTCCGGTGCCCATAATTTTTGATCCGTAAGGAGTTACGTGGTGCACAGCATACCGTTGCAAAGCTCTCTGAGAGCTCTACGACGGGGGCAGCCAGTATGCTCGCTGTGCCCCTTTTTGGAAACCAAAATCGAACGTTTTCATCAGTTTCAGGCCACTTTTCTTCTTTTGCTTTGTTTTTTCGTCCCAGATCGTACGTCGCAAACTGTTAAATGGATGACAACCTGACTCGCGGGACATCATATGGCCCTGCAACGTGTCGATATCACGTCTTACAAGAATGCTGCTTTGTTGAAGCTGGTGGTTTGTCGTTAAGCCATTGGGCCTTTTGTATGGGCCATCTCTCTAGGCTGGGACTGTGAACAGTTAATACATAAAGGAATTGTGCCCTCAACATGACGGGTGAGATCATACCAGCACTAATGCACCGGATCCCATCAGAACTTTGAAGTTAAGCGTGCTTGGGCGAGAGTAGTACTAGGATGGGTGACCCCCTGGGAAGTCCTCGTGTTGTACCCCCTTTTCAATTTTTTTTACCCTAGTTAGGGTTGTCAAGAAACTTTATCCACCAAAACTCTATTACTGAATCCCACGGAACATTTGGCAAGATAACTTCGCTTCACGTAGAGGCTGGGCCCGCAAACCGAGGGCGCATGGTTTGTGACCAAGTCTCCGTCGCTCCGGTGCCCATAACTTTTGATCTGTAAGGATTTACGCGGCGCACAGCATACCGTTGCAAAGCTCTCTGAGAGCTCTACGACGGGGGCAGCCAGCTTGCTTGCTGTGCCATTTTTGGAGCCCAAAATCTAACATTTTCATCTGTTTCAGGCCATTTTTCTTTTTTTGCTCTGTTTTTCCGTCCCGGATCGTATGTCGTGAACTGTTAAAAAGACGACAACCTGACTCGTCGGACATCAGAGGGCCCTACAACGTGTCGATATCACGTCTTGCAAGCATGCTGCGTTGTTGAAGCAGATGGGTTGTCGTTAAACCCATTGGGCCTTTTGAATGGGCCATCTCTCTAGGCTGCGACTGTGAACAGTTAGCACAGAAAGGAATTGTGCCCTCAACATGACGGGTGCGATCATACCAGCACTAATGCACCGGATCCCATAAGAACTCCGATGTTAAGCGTGCTTGGACGAGAGTAGTTGTGAGGCCCGACCTTGAATAACGTGTCCTACCTCGATTTGCGCGCCTTAGACCTAAAATTAAATGACCGACCTTGGATTACATGTCTTGTCTTGATTTTCGTGCATGCCTCGTTATACATGCCTTAACCTAGAATTGTGTGCCCTAATCCTCGATATACGTGCGATACCTAGATAAACGTGCCATGACCTTGATTTACCTACGAGACCTCGATTTACGTGTGTCTCTTCGTTTTGTGTGCATTAACCTTGAACTGCATGCCTTAACCAAGGTTTAAGAGTCGTGTCTTGAATTACGTGCATTGCATTAAATTACGTGCCTTATTTTGGTTTACGTGCATTTACCTAGCATTGCGTGTGTTAGCATTGGAATCCATGCATTCGTCTTGAAGTATGTGCCTTAGTCTTGAAATACGTGTTGTACCTCGTAGTTCGTGTCTTACCTCGTAGTTCGTGTCTACCTCGTAATTCATGCCCTAGATCTAGGAATCCGTGCCACCACGTTAATCAAGAAAGAATCCTACACAAAGCACTAGACACTAAAATAATCCTACACAATCCACTAATCAATATTATATTCCTAATTCAAATTCTCTACAAACTCCACTAACAATAAAATAATACTAAACTATTCCTACATTTTCCACTATCTATTATTCTATTCATAATTCAACTCATCAACAAACATTCCTATATTTTATTCTACCTAGATTCCCTAATCTCCCAACATTCCTATGACAATTCTAATGACACAAATGCATAAAAAAATTAGTCCTAGACAAACTATGACAAAACACTTAACACAATGCATAAAAAATTGCTCAAATTCTCCTAAAATCTCCACCATTTTCGACCAAGTGCTTCATGCCCATGCTAACATTTCAAAATTCCATCTTGAAGACACAAAAAGTCTGAATTTGTATGCCCAAGGCCGACCATATGCTCAAAAAAATTGCAAAAGCCATCACTTTTGTCATATTCTCTCATTTCCTTTCAATTTCTCTCACTTCCCTCTCATTTTCTCTCTCCATTTCGGTTTTGGCTGAGTTCTTCACCTCCATAGCTCATCTTCATCATCCTAAGGTGCATCAAGACAAACCACAAGCAAAGAAACTCACCCAAGCAAGCTAGGATGCAAGAAACACACATGCAAGCATTTTGAGTCACCATTTTCTGCCTAGGTAAGTTTTCTTGGCTTCCATTTCTTTTCTTCTTGTTCTAAACTCATGCATGTGCTAAGATATTGATCACGAGGCTAGGAAAAATAGAGAAAACCAAGTTGGAGTCTCGGCTAAGCAAGAAGAAGAAGAGATTTGAAGCTTCAACAAGTTTTTATGCATCTTTGTGGTTGATTGCTAAGGTGCGGGTTAAAACCTTCTGAAAACTCTTCAAAAATTCACATGCATGCTCATAATTGTGTGTATTTTCTTCTGTACTTGAGCTATATGGTCGTTCATAAGCTTAAACAACCATGCATGGCAAGATCTTTGCTTGAAAATGATGCTAGGTGAAGTCGAAATTGTTGACAACTCTCTGACCAGTCTGTTCGAGGTAAGTTTAGCTAGGAAAATGATGTTGAAAATGCATGAAAATTGGTCGGTGACTAGTTTGGACAGTTTTGAAAATTTGTCCCAGAAATAGACCGAAGCAAATTTTGACTCTAAGGTCCTCAAAATGGCAAATCTTTAAAATGTGACCAAATCTGGAAATCTGGAAAAATGAAGCAGGTTTTGGCAGATGCACTGACCTTGTGGAACGAACCATATTTGACTTAGTTAATGATGTTAAAAATGTATGAAATTTGGTGTGTTGATAGATTTTTCAGTTATGGACAATTTTGTCAGAAATGGACAAAGGCTAAAACGGACCCTAAGGACCTCAAAAACGTCAATTTCTGAAAAGTGTGCAAATCTGGACAGTTTTGTGCTACCTCACTGTTTCGGCTATAACTAATGATTCCGAACTCCAATTGATGCAAGGTTTGTTTCTGATTTTAGTTAACTCATTAAGATTTAATTTGAAATCTTATTCACTGGATTTGGAGATTGTTTGATTATCCTATTTATTGTGAGAAAACAGCCTATTGCAGTAAGGGTTTCACTTAATGTTGTACTTAGAAAAATTGTGGTGACTTCTCTTGTTGAACTAAATGCTTTGGATTGTAGCTTCGGGATGTTGTGTGGACTGTTTTGAATGTTTGAGGATGTTGAATTAAATGATGCATGGTTTGAGATTGACTTTGAGTTGGGTTGAGGCTCAAATGGCACAAATATACATGAAATGGAAACCCTAATGACTAGGTAGTTTGGCTAAGTAGTGATCAATTGGACATTGTGTGGGAATTATATGCTTAGTGGGCTGCCCGTAAATGTCTTATAACTTCAAATGTGATTTTGACCATTGCATGTTGACAAATAAGCTTTTCTTGCACTCGAACCCATGATTGATGTCATTGCATGTTGAATAATCTTATCACTTGATCATGTGGGCTTCGTAATGAGTTATATGGCCTGTTTTACATGTGTTACATGGCTGCCTGTTCAATTTTCATATAACTCTATATGCCTTTCAAGTGAAACTTCTTGTCTTATCGTGCCCTGCTTGTTTACCTGTCAATGTGCAATCTTATGACTGTCCGGAGGCAACCTACTTTGTTGTCCTCCTACTGTGATATATTACCTGTCATGAATGTGCATTGCATACAAGGTTGCAACCTTTCCTGTTGGCATGGCAGCGATCACGCACACCGGGCGGCATCGGGCTTGCCGGTGCACCCGTGACTACCATGGTCCCATTCCCTCTCTCGCTTGGGGGCTAGACTTCCTCGGAGAGTTGGGTCGTAGGATTTCGGGGTACATCCGGAGTACACCCACCTGGCGTGTTTGGGGAATGATTAAAGTCGGCCGCAACAACTGATTCTGAAACTGAGCTGAGAGCAAAAGCTCACTGTATCCTTTTTACTATGTGTATAAGTACTCTCGCTTGGTTCCTAGAGAACCTCGGGGAGGAAAGACTAGTATTTCTATTTATGCACTTGTATTATTGTTATATTCATGCTTGCAAAAAGGATTTCATAAGTTGAACCGGAAAATGAGTTTCAAAACCTATTTCTCGTTCCCCCTCGCTGAGTTCATAAGGACTCACCCTCTTTTATCATCTCAGGTGAAGAAGATCAAGAACAGGTACCCGAAGATGATGTGCCTAACGACGATTCGTTGGAGTGATTGCTTGTCACTACGTGCTTTTGTGCTTTGCCTGAAAGTGGTTGCTATATGGATGTTGTGTTTGATTGCAAACTATTCATTTTATTGATGTAAATGACCCCGTTGTAATTTGGGTCTAATTCTGGGATTGTACTATCTATAACCGGACAAACTTTTATTTGGTTGTTTGCTTTCGTTTTCTTAATTGGTAGTTATCGTAGGCAATCAAACCACAAGATGAACAATCAACTAAGTTAATCCTATCTAATTTCACTTAGGTGCTCATTTGCAAACTAAAGGTTAATAGGTACTTGCATGATAGGAAATTGACAAATAAACGGGACATAGTTATCATGTTAGACTTATTAGCCAAACGACACTTTCAAGATAAACTAGTAGGCAAATCGGTTGGTGACAAATAGGAGTCTTTAATGGAATTGGATTAATGATGGGAATAATTAAGACGTTTAAAGAATTAGGGCAAACCAAAGAGCCCAATTACAGCTGTAATGCTGCAGGTTTATCGAAAAATTTTGGAGGTTAGGCCAAAACGTTAAGTGTTAAATCTTCAAGAACGGTTAAGTACGAGACGTGACTTGAATGTTTAGATCACACCCTAGTCTAACCTTTATAGGCCTGGTTGGGGCGTGACAGTAGTACTAGGATGGGAGACCCCTTGGGAAGTCCTCGTGTTGCACGCCTTTTTCAACTTTTTTTGCCCTGGTTAGGGTTGCCAAGATACTTTATCCACCAAATCTCTATTAGTGAATCCCACGGAACATTGGGCAAGACAAGTTCGTTTCATGTAGAGGCTGGGCCCGCAAACCGAGGGCATAAGGTTTGTGACCAGGTCTCTGTCGCTCCGGTGCCCATAACTTTTGATCCGTAAAGAGTTGCGCGATGCACAGTATACTGTTGCAAAGCTCTCTGAGAGCTCTACGACGTGGGTAGCCAGCTTGCTCGCTGTACTTGTTTTTGGAGCCCAAAATCGAACGTTTTCATCAGTTTCAGGCCACTTTTCTTCTATTGCTCTGTTTTTCCGTCCCGGATCATACGTCGTGAACTGTTAAAGGGACGACAACCTGGCTCGCGGTACATTAGAGGGCCCTACAATGTGTCGATATCACGTCTTGCGAGGATGCTGCGTTGTTGAAGGGGATGGGTTGTCGTTAAACCCATTGGGCCTTTTGAATGGGCCATCTCTGTAGGCTGGTACTCTGAACCGTTAACACATATAGGAATTGTGCCCTCAACATGACGGGTGCGATCATACCAGCACTAATTTACCGGATCCCATAAGAACTCTGAAGTTAAGCGTGCTTGGGCGAGAGTAGTACTAGGATGGGTGACCCCTTGGGAAGTCCTCGTGTTGCACCCCCTTTTCAATTTTTTTTTCCCAGGTTAGGGTTGCCAAGATACTTTATCCCCTAAATCTCTATTACTGAATCCCACGGAACATTTGGCAAGATAACTTCGCTTCACGTAGAGGCTGGGCCCGCAAACCGAGGGCGTAGGGTTTGTGACCAGGTCTCCGTTGCTCCGGTGCCCATAACTTTTGATCCGCAAGGAGTTATGCGGCGCACAGCATATCGTTGCAAAGCTCTCTGAGAGCACTACGACGGGGGCAGCCATCTTGCTCCCTATGCCCATTTTTGGAGCCCAAAATCAAACGTTTTTATCAGTTTCAGGCCACTTTTCTTCTTTTTCTCTATTTTTTCGTCCCGGATCGTACGTCGTGAACTGTTAAAAGGACGAAAACCTGACTCGCGGGACATCAGAGGGCCCTACAACGTGTCGGTATCACGTCTTGCGAGGATGCTACGTTGTTGAAGTGGATGGGTTGTCATTAAGCCCATTGGGCCTTTTGAATGGGCCATCTCTCTAGGCTGACACTGTGAACCGTTAACACATATAGGAATTGTGCCCTCAACATGACGGGTGCGATCATACCAACACTAATGCACCGGATCCCATTAGAACTCCGAAGTTAAGCGTGCTTGGACGAGAGTAGTACTAGGATGGGTGACCGCCTGGGAAGTCCTCGTGCTGCACCCTCTTTTCAATTTTTTTTGCCCTAGTTATGGTTGCCAAGATACTTTATCCACCAAATCACTATTACTGAATCCGGCGGAACATTGGGCAAGACAACTTCGTGTCACATAGAGGCTGGGCCCGCAAACCGAGGGCATAAGGTTTGTGACTAGGTCTCCGTTGCTCCGGTGCCCATAACTTTTGATCCGCAAGGAGTTACGCGGCGCAAAACATACCGTTGCAAAGCTCTCTGAGTGCTCTACGACGCCAGCAGCCAGCTTGCTCGCTGTGCCCATTTTTTGGAGCCCAAAATCGAACGTTTTCATCAGTTTCAAGCCACTTTTCTTCATTTGCTCTATTTTTTCATCCCGAATCGTACGTCATGAACTGTTAAAAGGTCGACAACTTGACTCGCGGGACATTAGAGGGCCCTACAATGTGTCGATTTCACGTCTTGCAAGGATGCTACGTTGTTGAAGCGGATGGGTTGTCGTTAAGCCCATTGGGCCTTTTGAATGAGCCATCTATCTAGGATGGGACTGTGAACCGTTAACACATATAGGAATTGTGCCAACATGACGGGTGCGATCTTACCAGCACTAATGCACCGGATCCCATCAGAACTCCGTAGTTAAGCCTGCTTGTACGAGAGTAGAACTAGGATGGGTGACCCCCTGGGAAGTCCTCGTGTTTCACCCCCCTTTCAATTTTTTTTGGCCTGGTTAGGGTTGCCAAGATACTTTATCTACCAAATCTCTATTACTGAATCCCACGGAACATTGGGCAAGACAACTTCGTTTCACGTAGAGGCTGGGCCCACAAACCGAGGGCGTAGGGTTTGTGACCAGGTCTCCATCACTCCGGTGCCCATAACTTTGGATCCGCAAGGAGTTACGCGGTGCACAGCATACCGTTGCAAAGATCACTGAGAGCTCTACGACGGGGGCAGCTAGCATGCTTGTTGTGCCCCTTTTTGGAGCCCAAAATCGAACGTTTTCATCAGTTTCAGGCCAATTTTCTTCTTTTGCTCTATTTTTTCGTGCCAGATCGTACGTCGTGAACTGTTAAAAGGACAACAACCTGACTCGTGGGACATCAGAGGGCCCTACAGCGTGTCGATATCACGTCTTGCAAGCATACTGCGTTGTTGAAGCGGATGGGTTGTCGTTAAGCCCATTGGGCCTTTTGAATGGGCCATCTCTCTACGCTGGGACTGTGAACAGTTAACACATAAAGGAATTGTGCCATCAACATGACGGGTGTGATCATACCAGCACTAATGCACCGGATCTCATCAGAATTCCGAAGTTAAGCGTGCTTGGGCGGGAATAGTACTAGGATGGGTGACCCCTTAGGAAGTCCTCGTGTTGCACGCCCTTTTCAATTTTTTTTGCCCTGGTTAGGGTTGCCAAGATACTTTATCCACCAAATCTTTTTTACTGAATCGCACGGAACATTGGGCAAGACAACATCGTTTCAAGTAGAGGCTGGGCCCGCAAACCGAGGACGTAGGGTTTGTGACCAGGTCTCCGTCGCTCCGGTGCCCATAACATTTGATCCGTAAGGAGTTACGCGGCGCACAGCATATCGTTGTAAAGCTCTTTGAGAGCTCTACGAACGGGGCAGCCAGCTTACTCATTGTGCCCAATTTTGGAGCCCGAAATCGAACGTTTTCATCAGTTTCAGGCCACTTTTCTTTTTTTTGCTCTGTTTTTCCGTCCCTGATCAAACGTCGTGAACTGTAAAAAGGACGACACCTGACTCGCGGGACATCAGAGGGCCCTACAATTTGTCGATATAACGTCTTGCGAAGATGCTGCGTTATTGAAGCGGATGGGTTGTAGTTAAGCCCATTGGGCCTTTTGAATGGGCCATCTCTCTAGGCTGGGACTATGAACCGTTAACACATATAGGAATTGTGCCCTCAACATGACGGGTGTGATCATACCAGCACTAATGCACCGGATCCCAACAGAACTCCGAAGTTAAGCGTGCTTGGGCGAGAGTAGTACTAGGATGGGTAACCACCTAGGAAGTCCTTGTGTTGCACCCCCTTTTACATTTTTTTTGCCCTGGTTAGGGTTGCAAAGATACTTTATCCACCAAATCTCTATTACTGAATCCCACAGAAAATTGGGCAAGACAAATTCGTTTCACATAGAGGCAGGGCCCGCAAACCGAGGGCGTAGGGTTTGTGACCAGGTCTCCGTCACTCTGATGCCCATAACTTTTTATCCGTAATTGTTATGCGGTGCACAGCATATCGTTGCAAAGCACTCTGAGAGCTCTACGACGGGGGCAGCCAGCTTGCTCACTGTGCCCATTTTTGGAGCCCAAAATCGAACGTTTTCATCAGTTTCAGGCCACTTTTCTACTTTTGCTCTGTTTTTCCGTCTCGGATCATACGTCGTGAACTGTTAAAAGGGTGACCCCGTGGGAAGTCCTCGTGTTGCACCCCCTTTTCAATTTTTTTTGCCCTGGTTAGGGATGCCAAGATGCTTTATCCACCAAATCTCTATTACTGAATCCCACGGAACATTGGGAAAGACAAGTTCGTTTCACGTAGAGGTTGGGCCCGCAAACCGAGGGCGTAGGGTTTGTGACCAGGTCTCCATCGCTCCGATGTCCATAACTTTTGATCCGTAGGGAGTTATGCGGCGCACAGCATACCGTTGCAAAGCTATCTGAGAGCTCTACGACGAGGGCAGCCAGCTTGCTCGCTTTGTCCATTTTTGGAGCCCAAAATTTAACGTTTTCATCAGTTTTAGGCCACTTTTCTTCTTTTGCTCTGTTTTTCCATTACGGATCGTACGTCGTGAACTGTTAAAAGGACGACAAACTGACTCACGGGACATCAGAGGGCCCTACAACGTGTCGATATCACATAGGGAGAGGATGCTGCGTTGTTAAAGCGGATGGGTTATCGTTAAGCCCATTGGGCCTTTTGAATGGGCCATCTCTCTAGACTGGGACTGTGAACAGTCAACACATAAAGGAATTGTGCCCTCAACATGACGGGTGTGATGATACCAGCACTAATGCACCGGATCCCATCAGAACTCCGAAGTTAAGTGTGCTTGGACGAGAGTAGTACTAGGATGGGTGACCTCCTGGGAAGTCCTCGTGTTCCACCCCCATTTCAATTTTTTTTGCCCTGGTTAGGGTTGCCAAGATACTTTATCCACCAAATCTCTATTACTGAATACCACGGAACATTGGGCAAGACTACTTCGCTTCACGTAGAGGCTGGCCCCGCAACCCGAGGGCGTAAGGTTTATGACCAGGTCTCCGTCGCTCCGGTTCCCATAACTTTTGATCCGTAAGGATTTACGCGGCGCACAGCATACCGTTGCAAAGCTCTCTGAGAGTTCTACGACGGGGGCAGCCAGCTTGCTCACTGTGCCCATTTTTGGAGCCCAAAATCGAACGTTTCATCAGTTTCAGGCCACTTTTCTTCTCTTGCTCTGTTTTTCTGTCC
Organism: Ehretia macrophylla; assembly: GCA_037974665.1. Classification (NCBI taxonomy): domain Eukaryota; kingdom Viridiplantae; phylum Streptophyta; class Magnoliopsida; order Boraginales; family Ehretiaceae; genus Ehretia; species Ehretia macrophylla. Next base: position 84,421,052 of record CM075765.1, on the reverse strand, counting down.
CGGATCAAACGTCGCGAACTGTTAAAAGGACGACACCTGACTCGCGGTACATCAGAGGGCCCTACAATGTGTCGATATAACGTCTTGCGAGGATGCTACGTTGTTGAAGCGGATGCATTGTCGTTAAGCCCATTGGGCCTTTTGAATGTGCCATCTCTCTAGGCCGGGACTGTGAACCGTTAACACATATAGGAATTGTACCCTCAACATGACGGGTGTGATCATACCAGCACCTATGCATCGGATCCCATCAGAACTTCGAAGTTAAGCGTGCTTGGGCGAGAGTAGTACTAGGATGGGTGACCCCTTGGGAAGTCCTCGTGTTGCACCCCCTTTTCAATTTTTTTTGCCCTGGTTAGGGTTGCCAAGATGCTTTATACACCAAATCTCTATTGTTGAATCCCACGGAACATTGGGAAAGACAAGTTCGTTTCACGTAGAGGCTGGGCCCGCAAACCGAGGGCGTAGGGTTTTTAACTAGGTCTCTGTCGCTCCGATGTCCATAACTTTTGATCCGTAAGGAGTTATGCGGCGCACAGCATACCGTTGCAAAGCTCTCTGAGAGCTCTACGACGGGGGCAGCCAGCATGATCGCTTTGTCCATTTTTGGAGCCCAAAATTGAACGTTTTCATTAGTTTTAGGCCACTTTTCTTCTTTTGCTCTGTTTTTTCGTTCCGGATCGTACGTCGTGAACTATTAAAAGGAAGACAACCTGACTCGCGGGAAATCAGAGGGCCCTACAACGTGTCTATATCACGTAGGGTGAGGATGCTGCGTTGTTGAAGCGGATGGGTTGTCGTTAAGCCCATTGGGATTTTTGAATGGGCCATCTCTCTGGGCGGGGACTGTGAACCATCAACACATAAGGGATTTGTGCCCTCAAAATGACGGGTGCGATCATCCCACCACTAATGCACCATATCCCGTCAGAACTCCAAAGTTAAGCGTGCTTGGACGAGAGTAGTACTAGGATGGGTGACCTCTTGGGAAGTCCTCGTGTTCCACCCCCTTTTCAATTTTTTTTGCCTTGGTTAGGGTTGCCAAGATACTTTATCCACCAAATCTCTATTACTGAATCCCACGGAACATTGGGCAAGACAACTTCGCTTCACGTAGAGGCTGGGCCCGCAAACCGAGGGCGTAGGGTTTGCGACCAGGTCTCCGTCGCTCCGATGCCCATAACTTTTGATCCATAAGGAATTACGCGGTGCACAGCATACCGTTGCAAAGCTCTCTGAGTGTTCTACGACGGGGGCAGCCAGCATGCTCCCTGTGCCCATTTTTGGAGCCCAAAATTGAAAGTTTTCATTAGTTTCAGGCCACTTTTCTTCTTTTGCTCTGTTTTTCCGTCCCGGATCAAACATCGTGAACTGTTTAAAGGACGACACCTGACTCGCGGGACATCAGAGGGCCCTACAATGTGTCGATATAACGTCTTGCGAGGATGCTGCATTGTTGAAGCGGATGCGTTGTCGTTAAGCCCATTGGGCCTTTTGAATGTGCCATCTCTCTAGGCCGGGACTGTGAACCGTTAACACATATAGGAATTATATCCTCAACATGACGGGTGTGATCATACCAGCACTTATGCATCGGATCCCATCAAAACTTCGAAGTTAAGCGTGCTTGGGCGAGAGTAGTACTAGGATGGGTGACCCCTAGGGAAGTCCTCGTGTTGCACCCCCTTTTCAATTTTTTTTGCCCTGGTTAGGGTTCCAATATACTTTATCCACCAAATCTCTATCACTGAATCCCACAGAACATTAGGCAAGACAACTTCGCTTCACGTAGAGGCTGGGCCCGCAAACCGAGGACATAGGGTTTGTGACGAGGTCTCTGTCGCTCCGATGCCCATAACTTTTGATCCGTAAGGAGTTATGCGGCGCACAGCATACCGTTGCAAAGCTCTCTGAGAGCTCTACGACGGGGGCAGCCAGCATGCTCGCTTTGCCTGTTTTTGGAGCCCAAAATCAAACGTTTTCATCAGTTTCAGGCCACTTTTCTTCTTTTGCTCTGTTTTTTCGTCCCGGATCGTACATCGTGAACTGTTAAAAGGACGACAACCTGACTCGCGGGACATCAGAGGGCCTTACAACGTGTCGATATCACGTAGGGTGAGGATGCTGCGTTGTTGAAGCGGATGTGTTGTCGTTAAGCCCATTGGGCCATTTGAATGGCCCATCTATTTAGGCTGGGACTGTGAACCGTTAACAAATAAAGGAACTGTGCACTCAACATGACGGGTGCGATCATACCAGCACTAATGCACCGGATCCCATCAGGACTCCGAAGTTAAGCGTGCTTGGACGAGAGTAGTACTAGGATGGGTGACCTCCTAGGAAGTCCCCGGGTTGCACCCCCTTTTCAATTATTTTTGCCCTGGTTAGGGGTGCCAAGATGCTTTATCCACCAAATTTCTATTACCGAATGCCACGGAACATTGGGCAAGACAACTATGCTTCACCTAGGGGCTGGGCCCGAAAACCGAGGGTGTAGGGTTTGCGACCAAGTCTCCGTCGCTCCGATGCCCATAACTTTTGATCCGTAAGGATTTACGCGCTGCACAGCATACCGTTGCAAAGCTCTCTGAGAGTTCTACGACGGGGGCAACCAGCATGCTCCCTGTGCCCGTTTTTGGAGCCCAAAATTGAAAGTTTTCATTAGTTTCAGGCCACTTTTCTTCTTTTGCTCTGTTTTTCCGTCCCGGATCAAACATCGTGAACTGTTTAAAGGACGACACCTGACTCGCGGGATATCAGAGGGCCCTACAATGTGTCGATATAACGTCTTACGAGGATGCTGCGTTGTTGAAGCGGATGGGTTGTCGGTAAGCCCATTGCGCCTTCTGAATGGGCCATCTCTCTAGGCTGGGACTGTGAATTGTTAACACATATAGGAATTATGCCCTCAACATGACGGGTGTGATCATACCAGCACTAATGCACCGTATCCCATCAGAACTCCGAAGTTAAGCGCGCTTGGAAGAGAGTAGTACTAGGATGGGTGACCCTCTGGGAAGTCCTCGTGTTGCACCCCCCTTTTCAATTTTTTTTGCCCTAGTTAGGGTTGACAATATACTTTATCCACCAAATCTTTATTACTGAATCTCACGGAACATTGGCCAAGACAACTTCGCTTCACGTAGAGGCTGGGCCCGCATACCGAGGGCGTAGGGCTTGTGACCAGGTCTCTGTCGCTCTAGTGCCCATAACTTTTGATCCGTAAGGACTAACGCGGCGCACAACATACCGTTGCAAAGTTTTCTGAGAGTTCTACGACGGGGGCAACCACCTTGCTCGCTGTGCCCGTTTTTGGAGCCCAAAATCGAACTTTTTCATCAGTTTCTGGCTACTTTTCTTCTTTTGCTCTGTTTTTCCGTCTCATATCATACGTCGTGAACTGTTACAAGGACGACAACCTGACTTACGGGACATCAGAGGGCCCTACAACGTGTCGATATCACGTCTTGCGAGGATGCTGCGTTATTGAAGCGGATGTGTTGTCGTTAAGCCCATTGGGCCTTTTGAATGGGCTATCTCTATAGGCTGGGACTGTGAACCGTTAACACATATAGGAATTGTGCCCTCAACATGACTGGTGTGATCATACCAGCACTAATGCACCGGATACCATCAGAACTCCGAAGTTAAGCGTGCTTGGGCGAGAGTAGTACTAGGAAGGGTGACCCCCAGGGAAGTCCTTGTGTTGCACCCACTTTTCAATTTTTTTTGCCCTGGTAAGGGTTGCCAAGATACTTTATCCACCAAATCTCTATTACTGAATCCCACAGAAAATTAAGCAAGACAACTTCACTTCACGCAGAGGCTGGGTTCGCAAACCGAGAGCGTAGGGTTTTTGACTAGGTCTACGTCGCTCCGATGCCCATAACTTTTGATCCGTAATTGTTACGCGGCGCACTACATACCGTTGCAAAGCTCTCTGAGAGCTCTACGAAGGGGGCAGCCAGCTTGCTCGCTGTGCCCGTTTTTGGAGCCCAAAATCGAACGTTTTCATCAATTTTAGTCCACTTTTCTACTTTTGCTTTGTTTTTCCGTCCTAGATCGTACGTCGTGTACTGTTAAAATGGTGACCCCCTGGGAAGTCCTCGTGTTGCACCCCCTTTTCAATTTTTTTTCCCTGGTTAGGGTTGCCAAGATGCTTTATCCACCAAATCTCTATTACTGAATCCCACGGAACATTGGGAAAGACAAGTTCGTTTAACGTAGAGGTTGGGCCCGCAAACTGAGGGCGTAGGGTTTGTGACCAAGTCTCCGTCGCTTCAATGCCCATAACTTTTGATCCGTAAGGAGTTACGCGGCGCACAACATACAGTTGCAAAGCACTCTAAGAGTTCTACGAAAAGGGCAGCTAGCTTGCTCGCTTTGTCCATTTTTGGTGCCCAAAATCGAACGTTTTCATCAGCTTCAGGCAACTTTTCTTCTTTTGCTCTGATTTTCCGTCCTGGATCGTACGTCGTGAACTGTTAAAAGGACGACAACCTGACTTGTGGGACATTAGAGGGCCCTACAATGTGTCGATATCACGTCTTGCGAGGATACTGCGTTGTTGAAGCGGATGGGTTGTCGTTAAGCCCATTGGGACTTTTGAATGGGCCATCTCTCTAGGCTGGGACTATGAATAGTCAACACATAAAGGAATTGTGCCCTCAAAATGACGGGTGCGATCATACCAGCACTAATGCACCGGATCCCATCAGAACTCCGAAGTTAAGCGTGCTTGGACGAGAGTAGTACTAGGATGGGTGACCCCTTGGGAAGTCCTCGTGCTGCACCCCCTTTTCAATTTTTTTTGCTCTGGTTAGGGTTGCCAAGATACTTTATCCACCAAATCTCTATTACTGAATCCGACTGAACATTGGGCAAGACAACTTCATTTCACATAGAGGCTGGACCCGCAAACCGAGGGCGTAAGGTTTGTGAACAGGTCTCCGTTGCTCCGGTGCCCATAACTTTTGATCCGCAAGGAGTTACGCGGCGCACAGCATACCGTTGCAAAGGTTTCTAAGAGCTCTACGACGCCGGCAGCCAGCTTGCTCGCTGTGCCCATTTTTGGATCCCAAAATCGAACATTTTCTCAGTTTCAAGCCACTTTTCTTCTTTTGCTCTATTTTTTCATCCCGAATCGTACGTCATGAACTGTTAAATGGTCGACAACCTGACTCGCGGGACATTAGAGGGCCCTACAACGTGTCGATATCACGTCTTGCGAGGATGCTGCGTTGTTGAAGTGGATGGGTTGTCGTTAAGCCCATTGGGCCTTTTGAATGGGTCATCTCTCTAGGTTGGGACTGTGAACCGTTAACACATATAGGAATTGTGCCCAAAATATGACGGGTGCGATCATACCCGAACTAATGCACCGGATCCCATCAAAACTCTGAAGTGAAGCGTGCTTGTGTGAGAGTAGTACTAGGATGGGTGACCCCCTGGGAAGTCCTCGTGTTGCACCCCATTTTCAATTTTTTTTGCCCTGGTTAGGGTTGCCAAGATACTTTATCCACCAAATCTCTATTAATGAATCCCATGGAACATTGGGCAAGACAACTTCGTTTCACGTAGAGGCTGGGCTCACAAACCGAGGGCGTAGGGGTTGTGACCAGGTCTCCGTCGTTCCGGTGCCCATAACTTTTGATCCGTAAGGAGTTACGCGGTGCACAACATACTGTTGCAAAGCTCTCTGAGAGCTCTACGTTGGGGGCAGCAAGCATGCTTGCTGTGCCCCTTTTTGGAGCTCAAAATCGATCGTTTTCATTAGTTTCAAGCCACTTTTCTTCCTTTGCTCTATTTTTTCATCCCGGATCATACGTCGTGAACTGTTAAAAGGACAACAACCTGACTCACGGGGCATATATCACGTTTTGTAAGCATGCTGCGTTGTTGAAGCGGATGGGTTATCGTTAAGCCTATTGGGCTTTCGAATGGGCCATCTCTCTAGGCTGGGGCTGCGAACAGTTAACGCATAAAGGAATTGTGCCCTCAACATGACGGGTGCGATCATACCAGCACTAATGCACCGGATCCCTTCCAACTCCGAAGTTAAGTGTGCTTGGTCGAGAGTAGTACTAGGATGGGTGACCCCTAGGAAGTCATCGTGTTGCACCCCATTTTCAATTTTTTTTGCCCTGGTTAGGGTTGCCAAGATACTTTATCCACCAAATATTTATTACTGAATCCCACGGAACATTGGGCAAGACAACATCGCTTCACGTAGAGGCTGGGCCCGCAAACCGAGGGCGTAGGGTTTGTGACCAGGTCTCCGTCACTCCGGTGCCCATAGCTTTTGATCCGTAAGGAGTTACGCGGCGCACAGAATATCGTTGCAAAGCCCTTTGAGAGCTCTACGATGGGGGCAGCCAGCTTGCTAGCTGTGCCCGTTTTTGGAGCCCACTTTTCTTTTTTTTGCTATATTTTTCCATCCCGGATCAAACGTCGTGAACTGTTAAAAGGACGATACCAGACTCGCGGGACATTAGAGGGCCCTACAATGTGTCGATATAACGTCTTGCGAGGATGCTGCGTTGTTGAAGCCGAAAGGTTGTCATAAAGCCCATTGGGCCTTGTGACTGGGCCATATCTCTAGACTGGGACTGTGAACCGTTAACACATAAAGGAATTGTGCCCTCAACATGACGGGTGCGATCATACCAGCACTAATGCACCGGATCCCATCAGAACTCCGAAGTTAAGCGTGCTTGGACGAGAGTAGTACTAAGATGGGTGACCACTTGGGAAGTCCTCGTGTTGCACCCCCTTTTCAATTTTTTTTCCCCTGGTTAGGGTTACCAAGATACTTTATCCACAAAATCTCTATTACTGAATCGCACGGAACAATTAGCAAGACAACTTCGCTTCACGTAGAGGCTGGGCCTGCAAATCGAGGGCGTAGGGTTTGTGACCAGGTCTCCGACGCTCCGGTGCCCATAACTTTTGATCCGTAAGGAGTTACGCGGCACACAGCATACCGTTGCAAAGCTCTCTGAGAGTTCTACGACGGGGTAGCCAGCTTGCTCGCTGTGCCCATTTTTGGAGCCCAAAATTGAACGTTTTCATCAGTTTCAGACCACTTTTCTTCTTTTGCTCTGGTTTTCCGTCTCGGATCAAACGTCGTGAATTGTTAAAAGGACGACACCTGACTCGCGGGACATCAGAGGGCCCTACAACGTGTCGATATCACGTCTTGCGAGGATGCTACATTATTGAAGCGGATGGGTTGTCGTTAAGCCCAATGGGCCTTTTGAATGGGCCATCTCTCTAGGCTGGGACTGTAAACTGTTAACACATATAGGAATTGTGCCCTCAATATGACGGGTGTGATCATACCAGCACTAATGCACCGGATCCCATCAAAACTCTGAAGTTAAGCGTGCTTGGGCGAGAGTAGTAATAGGATGGGTGACCCCTTGGGAAGTCCTCGTGTTGCACCCCCTTGTCAAATTTTTTTGCCCTGGTTAGGGTTGCCAAGGTACTTTATCCACCAAATATTTATTACTGAATCCCACGGAACATTGGGCCAGACAACATCGCTTCACGTAGAGGCTGGGCTTGCAAACTGAGGGCGTAGGGCTTGTGACCAGGTCTTTGTCGCTCCAGTGCCCATAACTTTGGATCAGTAAGGAGTTACGCGGCGCACAGCATACCGTTGCAAAGCTCTTTGAGAGCTTTACGACGGGGGCAACAAGCTTGCTCGTTGTGCCCGATTTTGGAGCCCAAAATCGAACGTTTTCATCAGTTTCTGGCTACTTTTCTTCTTTTGCTCTATTTTTCCGTCCCGGATCATATGTCGTAAACTGTTAAAAGGACGACAACCTGACTCGCGGGACATTAGAGGGCCCTACAACGTGTCAATATCATGTCTTGCGAGGATGCTGCGTTGTTGAACCGGATGGGTTGTCGTTAAGCCCATTGGGCCTTTTGAATGGGCCATCTCTATAGGCTGGGACTGTAAACCGTTAACACATATAGGAATTGTGCCCTCAACATGACGCGTGTGATCATACCAGCACTAATGCACCGGATCCCATCAGAACTCCGAAGTTAAGCGTGCTTGGGCGAGAGTAGTGCAAGGATGGGTGACCCCCTGGGAAGTCCTCGTGTTGCACCCCCTTTTCAAATTTTTTTGCCCTGGTTAGGGTTGCCAAGATACTTTATCCACCAAATCTCTATTACTGAATCCCAAAGAAAATTTGGCAAGACAACTTCGCTTCACGTAGAGGCTGGGCTCGCAAACCGAGAGCGTAGGGCTTGTGACCAGGTCTCCGTCGCTCCGATGCCCATAACTTTTGATCCGTAATTGTTACGCGGCGCACTGCATACCGTTGCAAAGCTCTTTGAGAGCTCTACGAAGGGGGCAGCCACCTTGCTCGCTGTGCCCGTTTTTGGAGCCCAAAATCGAACGTTTTCAACAGTTTCAGTCCACTTTTCTACTTTTGCTTTGTTTTTTCGTCCTGGATCGCACGTCTTGTACTGTCAAAAGGGTGACCCCCTAGGAAGTCCTCGTGTTGCAACCCCTTTTCAATTTTTTTTGCCCTGGTTAGGGTTGCCAAGATGCTTTATCCACCAAATCTCTATTACTGAATGGCACGGAACATTGGGAAAGACAAGTTCGTTTCACGTAGAGGCTGGGCCCGTAAACCGAAGGAGTAGGGTTTGTGACTAGGTCTCCGTCGCTCCGATGCCCATAACTTTTGATCCGTAAGGAGTTATATGGCGCACAATATACCGTTGCAAAGCTCTCTGAGAGTTCAACGACGGGGGCAGCCAGCTTGCACACTTTGTCCATTTTTGGAGCCCAAATTTGAACGTTTTCATTAGTTTCAGTCCACTTTTCTTCTTTTGCTCTGTTTTTCCGTCCCGGATCGTACGTCGTGAACGGTAAAAAGTACGACAACCTAACTCGTGGGACATAAGAGGGCCCTACAACGTGTCGATATCTCGTATGGTGAGGATGCTGCGTTGTTGAAGTGGATGGGTTGTCGTTAAGCCCATTCGGCCTTTTGAATGGGCCATCTCTCAAGGTTGGGACTGTGAACCGTTAACACATATAGGAATTGTGCCCTTAACATGATGGGTGCGATCATACCAGCACTAATGCACCGGATCCCATCATAACTCCGAAGTTAAGTGTGCTTGGACGAGAGTAGTACTAGGATGGGTGACCCCCTGGGAAGTCCTCGTGCTGCACCCCCTTTTCAATTTTTTTTGCCCTGGTTAGTGTTGCCAAGATACTTTATCCACCAAATCTCTATTACTGAATCCGACGGAACATTGGGCAAGACAACTTCATTTCACATAGAGGCTGGGCCCGCAAACCGAGGGCGTAAGGTTTGGGAACAGGTCTCCGTTGCTTCGGTGCCCATAACTTTTGATCCGCAATGAGTTACTCGGCGCACAACATACCGTTGCAAATCTCTCTGAGAGCTCTACGACGCCGGCAGCCAGCTTTCTCGCTGTGCCCATTTTTGGAGCCCAAAATCGAACGTTTTCATCAGTTTCAAGCAACTTTTCTTCTTTTGCTCTGTTTTTCCGTCCCGGATCGTACGTCGTGAACTGTTAAAAGGACGACAACCTGACTCGCAGGACATCAGAGGTCCCTACAATGTGTCGATATCATGTCTTGCGAGGATGCTACGTTGTTAAAGCGGATGGGTTGTCGTTAAGCCCATTGGGCCTTTTGAATGGGCCATCTCTCTAGGCTGTGACTGTGAACCGTTAACATATATAGGAATTGTGCCCTCAACATGACGGGTGCGATCAAACCAGCACTAATGCACCGGATCCCATCAAAACTCCGAAGTTAAGCGTGCTTGGGGGAGAGTAGTACTAGGATGGGTGACCCCCAGGGAAGTCCTCGTGTTGCACCCACTTTTCAATTTTTTTTGCCCTGGTAAGGGTTGCCAAGATACTTTATCTGCCAAATCTCTATTACTGAATCCCACGGAACATTAGGCAAGACAACTTTGTTTCACGTAGAGGCTGCGCCAGTAAACCGAGGGCGTAGGGGTTGTGACCAGGTCTCTGTTGGTCCGGTGCCCATAACTTTTGATCCGTAAGAAGTTACGCGACGCATAGCATACCGTTGCAAAGCTCTCTGAGAGCTCTACGACGGGGGCAGCTAGCATGCTCGTTGTTCCCCTTTTTGGAGCCCAAAATCGAATGTTTTCATCAGTTTTAGGCCACTTTTCTTCTTTTGCTCTGTTTTTCCGTCACGGATCGTACGTCGTGAACTGTTAAAAGGACGACAACCTGACTCGCGGGACATCAGAGGGCCCTACAACGTGTCGATATCACGTCTTGCAAGAATGCTGCGTTGTTGAAGCGGATGGGTTGTCGTTAAGCCCATTGGGCCATTTGAATGGGCCATCTCTCTAGGCTGGGATTGTGAATAGTTAACACATAAAGGAATTGTGCCCTCAACATGACGGGTGCGATCATACCAGCACTAGTGCACCGGATCCCATCAGAACTCTGAAGTTTAGCGTGCTTGGGCAAGAGTAGTACTAGGATAAGTGACCCCCTGGAAAGTCCTCGTGTTGTACTCTCTTTTCAATTTTTTTTGGCCTGGTTAGAGTTGCCAAGATACTTTATTCACCAAATCTCTATTACTGAATCCCACGAAACATTGGGCAGGATAACTTCGTTTCACGTAGAGGTTGGGCCCACAAACCGAGGGCGTAGGGTTTGTGACCAGGTCTCCGTCGCTCCGGAGCCCATAACTTTTGATCCGTAAGGACTTACCCGGCTCACAGCATACCGTTGCAAAACTCTCTGAGAGCTCAACGACAGGGGCAGCCAGCTTGCTTGCTGTGCCCATTTTTGGATTCCAAAATTGAACGTTTTCATCAGTTTCAAGCCACCTTCTTCTTTTGCACTATTTTTTCGTCCCGGATCGTACGTCGTGAATTGTTAAAAGGACGACAACCTGACTCGCGGGACATCAGAGGGCCCTACAACGTGTCGACATCACGACTGGTGAGGATGCTGCGTTGTTGAAGCGGATGGGTTATCATTAAGCCCATTGGGCCTTTTGAATGGGCCATCTCTCTCGGCTGGGATTGTGAACCGTTAACACATAAAGGAATTGTGCCCCCAACATGACGGGTGCGATCATACCAGCACTAATGCACCAGATCCCATCAGAACTACGAAGTTAAGCGTGCTTGGGCGAGAGTAGTACTAGGATGGGGTGACCCCCTGGGAAGTCCTCGTGTTGCACCCCCTTTTAAATTTTTTTTGCCCCGGTTAGGGTTGCCAAGATACTTTATCTACCAAATCTCTATTACTGAATCCCACCGAACATTGGGCAAGACAACTTCGCTTCACGTAGAGGCTGGGCCGGCAAACCGAGGGCGTAGGGTTTGTGACTATGTTTCCTTCGCTCCAGTGCCAATAACTTTTGATCCGTAAGGAGTTACGCGGCGCACAGCATACCGTTGCAAAGCTATCTGAGAGCTCTACGACAGGGGTAGCTATCTTGCTGGCTGTGCCCATTTTTCGAGCCCAAAATTGAACGTTTTCATCAGTTTCAGGCCACTTTCTTCTTTTGCTTTGTTTTTTCGTACCGGATCGTACGTCGTGAGCTGTTAAAAGGACGACAACCTTACTCGCGGGACATTAGGGGCCCTACAATGTGTCAATATCACGTCTTGCGAGGATGCTACGTTGTTGAAGCGGATAGGTTGTCGTTTAGCCCATTGGGCCTTCTGAATTGGCCATCTCTCTAGGCTGGGACTGTGAACCATTAACACATATAGGACTTGTGCCCTCAATATGACGGGTGCGATCATACCAGCACAAATGCACCGGAACCCATCAGAACTCCGAAGTTAAGCGTGCTTGGGCGGGAGTAGTACTAGGATGGGGGACCCCCTGGAAGTCCTCGTGTTGCACTCCCTTTTCAATTTTTTTTGCCCTGGTTAGGGTTGCTAAGTTATTTTATCCACCAAATCTCTATTACTGAATCCCACGGAACATTGGGCAAGACAACTTCGTTTCACGTAGAGGCTGGGCCCGTAAACCGAGGGCGTAGGGTTTGTGACCAGGTCTATGTCGCTCCGGTGCTCATAACTTTCGATCCGTAAGGAGTTACGCGGCGCACAGCATACCGTTGTAAAGCTCTATGAGAGCTCTACGACGGGGGCAGCCAGCTTGCTCACTTTGCCCATTTTTGGAGCCCAAAATCGAACGATTTCATCAGTTTGAGGCCACTTTTATTCTTTTACTCTATTTTTTTGTCTCGGATCGTACGTCGTGAGCTGCTAAAAAGACGACAACCTGACTCGCGGGACATCAGAGGGCCCTACAACGTGTCGATATCACGTCTTGCAAGGATGCTTCGTTGTTTAAGCGGATGGATTGTCGTTAAGCCCATTGGGCCTTTTGAATGGGCCATCTCTCTAGGTTGGGACTGTGAACCGTTAACACATATAGGAATTGTGCCCTTAACATGACGGGTGCGATCATACCAGCACTAATGCACCGGATCCCATCAGAACTCCAAAGTTAAGCGTGCTCGGGCGTGAGTAATACTAGGATTGGTGACCCCCTGGGAAGTCCTCGTGTTTCACCCCCTTTTCAATTTTTTTTGCCCTGGTTAGGGTTGCCAAGACAATTTATCCACCAAATCTCTATTACTGAATCCCACGAAACATTGGGCAAGACAACTTCGCTTCACAAAGAGGCGGGGCCCGCAAACCGAGGGCGTAAGGTTTGTGACCAGGTCTCCGTCGCTCCTGAGCCCATAACTTTTGATCCGTAAGGAGTTACCCAACGCCCAACATACCTTTGCAAAACTCTCTGAGAGCTCTACGACGGGGGCAGCCAACTTGCTCGTTGTGCCCATTTTCGGAGCCCAAAATTAAACATTTTCATCAGTTTTGGGCCACTTTTCTTCTTTTGGTTTGTTTTTTCGTCCCGAATCGTACGTCGTGAACTGTTAAAAGGACGACAACAAAACTAGCGGGACATTAGAGAGCCCTACAACGTGTCGATATCACGTCTTGCAAGGATGCTGCGTTGTTGAAGCGGATGGGTTGTCGTTAAACCCATTGGGCCTTTTGAATAGGCCATATCTCTAGGCTGGGACTGTGAACCATTAACACATATAGGACTTGTGCCCTCAACATGACGGGTGCAATCATACTAGCACTAATGCACCGTATCCCATCAGAACTCCGAAGTTAAGCGTGCTTGCGCAAGAGTAATACTAGGATGGGTGACCCCATGGGAAGTCCTCGTGTTGCACTCCATTTTCAATTTTTTTTGCCCTGGTTAGGGTTGCCAAGTTACTTTATCCCCCAAATATCTATTACTGAATCCCACGGAACATTGGGCAGGACAACTTCTTTTCACGTAGAGGCTGGGCCTGCAAACCGAGGGCGTAGGGTTTGTGACCAGGTCTCCGTCGCTCCGGTGCCCATAACTTTTGATCCGCAAGGAGTTACGCGGCGCACGGCATACCGTTGCAAAGCTCTCTGAGAGCTCTACGAAGGTGGCAGCTAGCTTGGTTGCTGTGCCCATTTTTGGACCCCAAAATCGAATGATTTCATCAGTTTCAGGTCACTTTTCTTCTTTTGCTCTGTTTTTTCCATCCCGGATCGTACGTCGTGAATTGTTAAAAGGACGAAAACCTAACTGGAGGGACATCAGAGGGCCCTACTACGTGTCGATATCATGTCTTGTGAGGATGCTGCGTTGTTGAAGTGGATGGGTTGTCGTTAAGCCCATTGGGCCTTTTGAATGGGCCATCTCTCAAGGCTGGGACTATGAACCGTTAACACATATAGGAATTGTGCCCTCAACATGACGGGTGTGATCATACCAGCACTAATGCACCGGATCCCATCAGAACTCCGAAGTTAAGCGTGCTTGGGCGAGAGTAGTACTAGGATGGATGACCCCCTGGGAAGTCCTCGTGTTGCACCCCTTTTTCAATTTTTTTTGCCCTAGTTAGGGTTGCCAAGATACTTTATCCACTAAATCTCTATTACTGAATCCCATGCAACATTGGGCAAGGCAACTTCGCTTCATGTAGAGGCTGGGCTAGGAAACTGAGGGCGTATGGTTTGTGACCAGGTCTCCGTCGCTCCGGTGCCCATAACTTTTGATCCGTAAGGTGTTACGCGGCGCACAGCATACCGTTGCTAAGCTCTCGGAGAGCTCTACGACGAGGGCAGCCAGCTTGCTCGCTGTGCCCATTTTTGGGGCCCAAAATCGAATGTTTTAATAAGTTTCAGGCCACTTTTCTTCTTTTCCTCTATTTTTCTATCCTGGATCGTACGTCGTGAATTGTTAAAAGGACGACAACCTAACTCGCGGAACATTAGAGGGCCCTTCAATGCGTCGATATGATGTCTTGTAAGGATGCTGCATTGTTGAAGGGGACGGGTTGTCGTTAAGCCCATTCGGCCTTTTAAATAGGCCATCTCTCGCGGCTGGGACTGTGAACCGTAAACACATAAAGGATTTGTGCCCTCACATGACAGGTGCGATCATACTAGCACTAATGCACCGGATCCCATCAGAATACCGAAGTTAAGCATGCTTGGGCGAGAGTAGTACTAGGATGGGTGACACCCTGGGAAGTCCTCGTGTTGCACCCCCTTTTCAATTTTTTTTGCCCTAGTTAGGGTTGCCAAGATAATTTATCCACCAAATCTCTATTACTGAATCCCACCGAACATTGGGCAAGACAAGTTCGCTTCACGTAGAGGCTGGGCCAGCAAACCGAGGGCGTAGGGTTTGTGACCAGGTCTCCATCTCTCCGGTGCCTATAACTTTTGATCCATAAGGAGTTACGCGGTGCACAGCATATCGTTACAAAGCTCTCTGAGAGCTCTACGATGGGGGCAGCTACCATGCTCGTTGTGCCGTTTTTGGAGACCAAAATCAAATGTTTTCATCAGTTTCAGGACACTTCTATTCTTTTGCTCTATTTTTTCGTTCTGGATCGTACGTCGTGAACTGTTAAAAGGACGACAACCAGACTCGCGGGACATCAGAGGGCCCTACAACGTGTCGGTATCACGGCTTGCAAACATGCTGCGTTGTTGAAACGGATTGGTTGTCGTTAAGCCCATTGGGGCTTTTGAATGGGCCATTTCTCTAGGCTGGGACTGTGAACCGTAAACACATAAAGGAATTGTGCCCTCAACCTGACGGGTGCAATCATACCGGCACTAATGCACCAGATCCCTTCAGAACTCCGAAGTTAAGCGTGCTCGGGCAATAGTAGTACTAGGATGGGTGACCCCCTGGGAAGTCCTCGTGTTGCACCCCCTTTTCAATTTTTTTTGCCCTGGTTAGGGTTGCCAAGATACTTTATCCACCAAATCTCTATTATTGAATACCACGGAACATTGGGCAAGACAACCTCGTTTCACGTAGAAGCTGGCCTCGCAAACCGAGGGCGCAGGTTTTGTGTCTAGGTCTCTGTCGCTCCGATGCCCATAACTTTTGATCCGTAAGGAGTTACGCGGTGCACAGCATACAGTTGCAAAGCTCTTTGACAGCTCTACGACGGGGGTAGCTAGCTTACTCGCTGTGCCCATTTTTGGATCCCAAAATCGAACATTTTCATCAGTTTCAGGCCACATTTCTTCTTTTGCTCTATTTTTTAGTCCCGGATCGTACGTCGTGAACTGTTAAAAGGACAACAACCTGACTCGCCGGACATCAGAGGGCCCTACAATTTGTCGATATCACGTCTTACGAGGATGCTGCGTTGTTGAAGCGGATGGGTTGTCGTTAAGCCCATTGGGCCTTTTGAATGGGCCATCTCTCTCGGCTGGGACTGTGAACTGTTAACACATAAAGGAATTGTGCCCTCAACATGACGGGTGCGATCATACCAGCACTAATGCACCAGATCCCATCAGAACACCGAAGTTAAGCGTGCTTGGGCGAGAGTAGTACTAGGATGGGTGACACCCTGGGAAGTCCTCGTGTTGTACCCCCTTTTCAATTTTTTTTGCCCTGGTTAGGGTTGCCAAGATACTTTATCCACCAAATCTCTATTACCGAATCCCACGGAACATTGGGCATGACAACTTCGCTTCACGTAGAGGTCGGGCCCGCAAACCGAGGGCGTAGGATTTGTGACTAGGTCTCAGTCGCTCCGTTGCCCATAACTTTTGATCCGTAAGAAGGTACGCAGCGCACAGCATACCATTGCAAAGCTCTCTCAGAGTTCTACGATGGGGGCAGCCAGCTAGCTTGCTGTGCCCATTTTTTGAGCCCAAAATTGAACGTTTTGATCAGTTTCAGGCCACTTTCCCTCTTTTGCTCTGTTTTTCCGTCCTGGATCGTACGCCGTGAGCTGTTAAAAGGACGACAACCTGACTCGCGGGACATCAGAGGGCCCTACAATGTGTCGATATCTCGTCTTGCGAGGATACTGTGTTGTTGAAGCGGATGGGCTGTCGTTAAGCCCATTGGGCCTTTTGAATGGGCCATCTCTCTAGGCTGGACTGTGAACCGTTAACAGATAAAGGACTTGTGCCCTCAACATGACCGGTGAACTCCGACCCGCCCTAATGCCCCGGATCCCATAAGACCTCCGAAGTTAAGCGTGGTTGGGCGAGAGTAGTACTAAGATGGGTGACCCCCTGGGAAGTCCGCGTGTTGTACACCCTTTTCAATTTTTTTTGCCCTGGTTAGGGTTGCCAAGATACTTTATCCACCAAATCTCTATTACCGAATTGCACAGAACATTGGACAAGACAACTTCACTTCACGTAGAGGCCGGGCCCGCAAACCGAGGGCGTAGGGTTTGTGACCAGGTCTCCGTCGCTCCGGTGCCTATAACTTTTGATCCGTAAGGAGTTTTGTGGCGCACATCATACCGTTGCAAAGCTCTCTGAGAGCTCTACGACTGGGGAAGCAAGCATTCTCGCTGTGCCCATTTTTTGAGCCCAAAATCGAACGTGTTCATCAGTTTCAGGCCGCTTTCTACTTTTGCTCTATTTTTCTATCCCGGATCGTATGTCGTGAACTATTAAAAGGACGACAACCTGACTCGCGGGACATCAGAGGGCCCTAGAATGTGTCGATATCACGTCTTGAAAGCATGCTGCGTTGTTAAAGTGGATGGGTTGTCGTTAAGCCCATTGGGCCTTTTGAATGGGCCATCTCTCTAGGCTGGGACTATGAATAGTTAACACATAATGGAATTGTGCATCAACATGACGGGTACGATCATACCAGCACTAATGCACCGGATCCCCTCAGAACTCTGAAGTTAAACATGCTTGGGTGAGAGGAGTACTAGGATGGGGGACCCCTTGGGAAGTCCTCGTGTTGCACGCCCTTTTCAATTTTTTTGCCCTGGTTAGGGTAGCCAAGATACTTTATCCCCCAAATCTCTATTACTAAATCCCATGGAACATTGGGCAAGACAACTTCGCTTCACGTTGAGGCTGGGCCCGCAAACCGAGGGCGTAGGGCTTGTGACCAGGTCTCCGTCGCTCTGTTACCCATAACTTTTGATCGGTAAGGAGTTACGCAGCGCACAACATACCGTTGCAAAGCTCTCTGAGAGCTCTACGATAGGGGCAGCCAGCTTGCTTGCTGTGCCTGTTTTTGGAGCCCAAAATCGAACGTTTTCATCAAATTCAGGCCATTTTTCTTCTTTTGCTCTGTTTTTTCATCGCATATCATACGTCGTGAGTTGTTAAAAGGACGACAACCTGATTTGCAGGACATTACAGGGCCCTACAATGTGTCGATATCATGTCATACGAGGATGCTGCGTTGTTGAAGCAGATGGGTTGTCGTTAAGCCCATTGGGCCTTTTGAATGGGCCATCTCTCTAGGCAGGGACTATGAACCGTTAACACATATAGGAATTGTGCCCTCAACATGACGGGTGCGATGATACCAGCACTAATGCACCGGATCCCTTCAGAACTCCGAAGTTAAGCGTGATTGGGCGAGAGTAGTACTAGGATGGGTGACCATCTGGGAAGTCCTCGTGTTGCACCCATTTTTCAATTTTTTTTGCCCTGGTTAGGGTTGCCAAGATACTTTATCCACCAAATCTCTATTACTGAATCAGACGGAACTTTGGGCAAGACAACTTCGTTTCACGTAGAGGCTGGGCCTGCAAACCGAGGGCGTAAGGTTTGTAAACAGGTCTCCGTTGCTCCGGTGCCCATAACTTTTGATCCGCAAGGCGTTACGCGGTGCACAACATACCGTTGCAAAGCTCTCTGAGAGCTCTACGACGCCGGCAGCAAGCTTGCTCGCTGTGCCCATTTTTGGAGCCCAAAATCAAACGTTTTAATTAGTTTCAAGCCACTTTTCTTCTTTTGCTCTATTTTTTCATCCCGGATCGTACGTCGTGAACTGCTAAAAGGTAGACAACCTGAGTCGCGGGACATCAGAGGGCCCTACAATGTGTCGATATCGCATCTTGCGAGGATGCTGCGTTGTTGAAGCGGATGGGTTCTCGTTAAGTCCATTGGGCCTTTTGAATGGGCCATCTCTCTAGGCTGTGACTGTGAACCGTTAACACATACAGGAATTGTGCCCTCAACATGACTGGTGTGATCATACCAGCACTAATGCACCGGATCCTGTCAGAACTCTGAAGTTAAGCGTGCTTGTGCGAGAGTAGTACTAGGACGGGTGACCCCCTTGGATGTCTTCGGGTTGCACCCCCTTTTCAATTTTTTTTGCCCTGGTTAGGGTTGCCAAGATACTTTATCCACCAAATCTCTATTACTGGATCCCACGGAACATTGGGCAAGACAAATTCGCTTCACGTAGAAGCTGGGCATGCAAACCGAGGGTTCAGGTTTTGTGACTAGGTCTCTGTCGCTCCGGTGCCCGTAAATTTTGATCCGTAAGGAGTTACGCGGCGCACAACATACAGTTGCAAAGCTATCGGAGAGCTCTACGACTGCGGCAGCCAGCTTGATCACTGTGCCCATTTTTGGACCCAAAATTGAACGTTTTCATCAGTTTCAAGCCACTTTTCTTCTTTTACTGTATTTTTCCGTCCCGGATCGTACGTCGTGAGCTGTTAAAAGGACGACAACCTAACTCGCGGGACAGCAGAGGGCCCTACAACGTGTCGATATCACGTCTTGCGAGGATGCAGCGTTGTTGAAGCGGATGGGTTGTCGTTAAGCCCATTGGGCCTTTTGAATGGGCCTTCTTTCAAGGCTGGGACTATGAACCGTTAAAACATATAGGAATTGTGCCCTCAACATGATGGGTGCGATCAGACCAGCACTAATGCACTGGATCCCATTAGAACTCCGAAGTTAAGCGTGCTTGGGCGAGAGTAGTACTAGGATGGGTGACCCCCTGGGAAGTCCTCGTGTTGCACCCCCTTTTAAATTTTTTTTGCCCTAGTTAGGGTTTCCAAGATACTTTATCCACCAAATCTCTATTACTGAATCCCAAGGAACATTGGGCAAGACAACTTCATTTCACGTAGAGGCTGGGCCATCAAACCGAGGGGGTGGGGTTTGTGACCATGTCTCCGTCGCTCCAATGCCCATAACTTTTTATCCATAACTGTTACGCGGCGCACAGCATACCGTTGCAAAGCACTCAAAGAGCTCTACGACGGGGGCAGCCAGCTTGATCGCTGCGCCCATTTTTGGAGCCCAAAATCGAACGTTTTCATCAGTTTCAGGCCACTTTTCTACTTTTGCTCTATTTTTCTATCCCGGATCGTACGTCGTGAACTGTTTAAAGGACGACAACCTGACTCGCCGGACATCAGAGGGCCCTACAACGTGTCGATATCACGTCTTGCAAGCATGTTGTGTTGTTGAAGCGGATGGGTTGTCGTTAAGCCCATTGGGCCTTTTGAATGGGCCATCTCTCTAGGCTGGGACTGTGAATAGTTAACATATAATGGAATTGTGCATCAACATGACGGGTACGATCATACCAGCACTAATGCACCGGATCCCATTACAACTCCGCAGTTAAACATGCTTGGGCGAGAGTAGTACTAGGGTAGGGGACCCGTTGGGGAGTCCTAGTGTTGGGCGCCCTTTTCAAGTTTTTTGCCCTGGTTAGGGTAGCCAAGATACTTTATCCCCCAAATCTCTATTACTGAATCCCATGGAACATTGGGCAAGACAACTTCGCTTCACGTTGAGGCTGGGCCCGCAAACCGAGGGCGTAGGGTTTATCACCAGGTCTCCGTCACTCCGGTGCCCATAACTTTTGATCTGTAAGGAGTTACGCGGCGTACAACATACCGTTACAAAGATCTCTGAGAGCTCTACGACGGGGGTAGCCATCTAGCTCGTTGTGCCCATTTTTGGAGCCCAAAATCGAACGTTTTTATCAATATCAGGCCATTTTTCTTCTTTTGCTCTGTTTTTTCATCCCATATCGTACGTCGTGAACTGTTAAAAGGACGACAACCTGACTCGCTGGACATCAGAGGGCCCTACAACGTGTCGATATCACGTCTTGCGAGGATGCTACGTTGTTGAAGGGGATGGGTTGTCGTTAAGCCCATTGGGCCTTTTGAATTGGCCATCTCTCTAGGCTGGGACTGTGAACCATTAACACATATAGGAATTGTGCCCTCAACATGACGGGTGCGATCATACCAACACTAATGCACCGGATACCATCAGAACTCTGAAGTTATGCGTGCTTGGGCGAGAGTAGTACTAGGATGGGTGACCCCCTGTAAAGTCCTCGTGTTGCACCCCCTTTTCAATTTTTTTTGCCCTGGTTTGGGTTGCCGAGATACTTTATCCACCAAATCTCTATTACTGAATCAGACGAAACTTTGGGCAAGACAACTTCGTTTCACGTAGAGGCTGGGCCTGCAAACCGAGGGCGTAAGGTTTGTGAACAGGTCTCCGTTGCTCCGGTGCCCATAACTTTTGATCCGCAAGGCGTTACGCGGTGCACAACATACCGTTGCAAAGCTCTCTGAGAGCTCTACGACGCCGGCAGCAAGCTTGCTCGCTGTGCCCATTTTTGGAGCCCAAAATCAAACGTTTTAATTAGTTTCAAGCCACTTTTCTTCTTTTGCTCTATTTTTTCATCCCGGATCGTACGTCGTGAACTGCTAAAAGGTAGACAACCTGAGTCGCGGGACATCAGAGGGCCCTACAATGTGTCGATATCGCATCTTGCGACGATGCTGGGTTGTTGAAGCGGATGGGTTATCGTTAAGCCCATTGGGCCTTCTGAATAGGCCATCTCTCTAGGCTGGGTCTGTGAACCGTTAACACATAAAGGAATTGTGCCCTCAACATGACGGGTGCGATCACACCAGCACAAATGCACCGGATCCCATAAGAACTCTGAAGTTAAGCGTGCTTGGTCGAGAGTAGTACTAGGATGGGTGACCCCCTGGGAAATCCTCGTGTTGCACCACCTTTTCAATTTTTTTTGCTCCGGTTAGGGTTGCTAAGATACTTTATCCACCAAATCTCTATTACTGAATCCCACGGAACATTGGGCAAGAAAAATTCGCTTCACGTAGAAGCTGGGCATGCAA
The DNA here is from genome assembly GCA_037974665.1 of Ehretia macrophylla. Taxonomy (NCBI): domain Eukaryota; kingdom Viridiplantae; phylum Streptophyta; class Magnoliopsida; order Boraginales; family Ehretiaceae; genus Ehretia; species Ehretia macrophylla. Next base: position 84,399,550 of record CM075765.1, on the reverse strand, counting down.
ACCGAGGGTTCAGGTTTTGTGACTAGGTCTCTGTCGCTCCGGTGCCCGTAAATTTTGATCCGTAAGGAGTTACGCGGCGCACAACATACAGTTGCAAAGCTATCGGAGAGCTCTACGACTGCGGCAGCCAGCTTGATCACTGTGTCCATTTTTGTAGCCCAAAATCGAACGTTTTCATCAATTTTAGGCCACTTTTCCTCTTTTGCTCTATGTTTCAGTCCTGGATCGTACGTTGTGAATTGTTAAACGGACAACAACCTGACTCGTGGGACATCAGAGGGCCCTACAACGTGTCGATATCACGTCTTGCGAGGATGCTGCGTTGTTGAAGCGGATGGGTTATCGTTAAGCCCATTGGGCCTTTTGAATGGGCCATCTTTCTAGGCTGGGACAATGAACCGTTAACACATATAGGAATTGTGCCCTCAACATGACGGGTACGATCATACCAGCACTAATGCACCGGATCCCATCAGAACTCCGAAGTCAAGGGTGCCTGGGCGAGAGTAGTACTAGGATGGGAGACCCCCTGGGAAGTCCTCGTGTTGCACCCCTTTTCATTTTTTTTTGCCCTAGTTAGGGTTGCCAAGATACTTTATCCACCAAATCTCTATTACTGAATCCCAAGGAACATTGGGCAAGACAACTTCATTTCACGTAGAGGCTGGGCCATCAACCCGAGGGCGTAGGGCTTGTGACCAGGTCTCCGTCGCTCCGGTGCCCATAACTTTTGATCCGTAAGGAGTTACGCGGTGCACAGCATACCGTTGCAAAGCTCCCCGAGAGCTCTATGGTAGGGGCAGCTAGCTTGCTCGCTGTGCCCATTTTTGGAGCCCAAAATCGAACGTTTTCCTCTATTTCAGGCTACTTTTCTTCTTTTGCTCTATTTTTCCAACCTGGATTGTACGTCGTGAATTGTTAAAAGGACGACAACCTGACTCGCCGGACATCAGAGGGCCCTACAATGTGTCGATATCACGTCTTGCGAGGATGCTGCGTTATTGTAGCGGATGGGTTGTCGTTAAGCTCATTGGGCCTTTTGAATGGGCGATCTCTCTAGGCTGGGACTGTGAACCGTTAACACATATAGGAATTGTGCCCTGAACATGACGGGTGCGATCATACCAGCACTAATGCACCGGATCCCATCAGAACTCCGAAGTTAAGCGTGCTTGGGTGAGAGTAGTACTAAGATGGGTAACCCCCTGGGAAGTCCTCGTGTTGCACCGACTTTTCAATTTTTTTTGCCCAGGTTAGGGTTGCCAAGATACTTTATCCACCAAATCTCTATTACTGAATCCCACAAAAAATTGGGCAAGACAACATCGCTTCACGTAGAGGTTGGGCCAGCAAACCGAGGGGGTGGAGTTTATGACCATGTCTCCGTCGCTCCAATGCCCATAACTTTTTATCCGTAATTGTTACGCTGCGCACAGCATACCATTGCAAAGCTCTCAAAGAGCTCTACGACGGGGGCAGCCAGCTTGATCGCTACGCCCATTTTTGGAGCCCAAAATCGAACGTTTTCATCAGTATCAGGCCACTTTTCTACTTTTGCTCTATTTTTCCGTCCCGGATCGTACGTCGTGAACTGTTTAAAGGATGACAACCTGACTCGCCGGACATCATAGGGCCCTACAACGTGTCGATATCACGTCTTGCAAGCATGCTGTGTTGTTGAAGCGGATGGGTTGTCGTTAAGCCCATTGGGCCTTTTGAATGGCCCATCTCTCTTGGCTGGGACTGTGAATAGTTAACACATAATGGAATTGTGCCTCAACATGACGGGTATAATCATACCAGCACTAATGCAGTGGATCCCATGAGAGCTCGGAAGTTAACCGTGCTTGGGCGAGAGTAGTGCTAGGTTGGGTGACCCCTTGGGAAGTCCTCATGTTGCACGCCATTTTCAATTTTTTTTGCCCTGGTTAGGGTTGCAAAGATACTTTGTCCCCCAAATCTCTATTACTGAATCCCATAGAACATTGGGCAAGACAACTTCGCTTCACGTAGAGGCTGGGCACGCAAACCGAAGGCATAGGGTTTATGACTAGGTCTCCGACGCTTTGATGCCTATAACTTTTGATCCGTGAGGAGTTACGCGGCGCACAACATACCTTTACAAAGATCTTTGAGAGCTCTACGACGGGGGTAGCTAGCTTGCTCGTTGTGCCAGTTTTTGGAGCCCAAAATCGAACGTTTTTATCAATTTCAGGCCACTTTTCATCTTTTGCTCTATTTTTTCATCCCGTATCGTACGTCGTGAACTGTTAAAAGGACGACAACCTGACTCACGGGACATCAGAGGGCCTTACAACGTGTCGATATCACGTCTTGCGAAGATGCTACATTTTTGAAGCAGATGGGCTGTCGTTAAACCCATTGGGCCTTTTGAATGGGCCATCTCTCTAGGCTGGGACTGTGTACCATTAACGCATAAAGGAATTGTGCCATCAACATGACGGGTGCGATCATACCAGCACTAATGCACCAGATCCCATCAGAACTCTGAAGTTAAGCGTGCTTGGGCGAGGGTAGAACTAGGATGGGTGACCCCATGGGAAGTCCTCGTGTTGCACCCCCTTTTCAATTTTTTTTGCCCGGGTTATGGTTACCAAGATACTTTATCCACCAAATCTCTATAACTGAATCCAACGGAACATTGGGCAAGTCAACTTCGTTTCACGCAGAGGCTAGGCCCGCAAACCGAGGGCGTAGGGTTTTTGACCAGGTCTCCGTTGCTCCGATGCCCATAACTTTTGATCCGCAAGGAGTTACGCGGCGCACAACATACCGTTACAAAGCTCTCTGAGAGCTCTACGACGCCGGCAGCCAGCTTGCTCCCTGTGCCCATTTTTGGAGCCCAAAATCAAACATTTTCATTAGTTTCAAGCCACTTTTCTTCTTTTGCGCTATTTTTCCATCCCGAATCGTACGTCGTGAACTGTTAAAAGCTCGACAACCTGACTCGCGGGACATCAGATGGCCCTACAATGTGTCGATATCGTGTCTGGCGAGGATGCTGCGTTGTTGAAGCGGATGGGTTGTCGTTAAGCCCATTGGGCCTTTTGAATGGGCCATCTCTCTAGGCTTGGACTGTGAACCGTTAACACATATAGGAATTGTGCCCTCAACATGACGGGTGTGATCATACCAGCACTAATGCACCGGATCCCATCAGAAGTCCGAAGTTAAGCGTGCTTGTGCGAGAGTAGTACTAGGATGCGTGACCCCCTGGGAAGTCCTCGTGTTTCACCCCCTTTTTAATTTTTTTTGCCCTGGTTAGGGTTGCCAAGATACTTTATCTGCCAAATCTGTATTACTGAATCCCACGGAACATTGGGCAAAACAACTTCGTTTCACGTAGAGGTTGGGCCCGAAAACCGAGGGCGTAGGGTTTGTGACCAGGTCTCCATCGCTCTGGTGCCCATAACTTTGGATCCGTAAGGAGTTACGCGGCGCACATCATACCGTTGCAAAGCTCTATGAGAGCTCTACGACGGGGGCAGCTAGCATGCTCGTTGTGACCGTTTGTGGAGCCCAAAATCAACGTTTTCATCAGTTTCAGGCCACTTTTCTTCTTTTTCTCTATTTTTCCGTCCCGAATCGTACGTCGTGAACTGTTAAAAGGACGACAACGTAACTTGCGGGACATCAGAGGGCCCTATAGTGTGTCGATATCACGTCTTACGAGGATACTGCGTTGTTGAAGTGGATGAGTTGTCGTTAAGCCGATTAGGTCTTTTGAATGGGCCATCTCTCTAGGCTGGGACTGTGAACCGTCAACACAAAAAGGATTTGTGCCCTCAACATGATAGGTGTGTCACGCCCCAACCCGGCCTATAAAGGTTGGACTAGGGTGTGATCTAAACATTCAAGTCACGTCTCGTACTTAACCGTTCATGAAGATTTAACACTTAACATTTTTGCCTAAACTCCAAAATTTTTCGGTAAATCGGTAGTATAACGGCTGTAATTGGGCTCTTTGGTTTGGACTAATTCTCTAAACGCCTCAATTATTCCAATCATTAATCCAATTCCATTAAGGACTCGTATTTGTCAACAACCGATTTGCCTACTAGTTTATCTTGAAAGTTTCGTTTGGTTAATAAGCCTAACATGATAATTATGTCCCGTTTATTTGTCAATTTCCTACCATGCAAGTACCTATTATCCTTTAGTTTGCAAATGAGTACCTAAGTGAAATTAGATAGAATTAACTTAGTTGATTGTTCATCTAGTGGTTTGACTGCCTACGATAACTACTAATTAAGAAAACGAAAGCAAACAACCAAATAAAAGTTCGTCCGGTTATAGATAGTACAATCCCATAATTAGACCCAAATTACAACGGGGTCATTTACATCACCAAACAACGAGCAACATAAAATAAATAGTCTTCAAGTGGCATAGTTCACAAATAGCCATAATCATGCAAAGCACACAAGACAGGCAATCACTCCAAGGAATCATCGTTAGGCACATCGTCCATGGGTACCTGTTCTTGATCTTCTTCACCTGAGATGATAAAAGAGGGTGAGTCCTTATGAACTCAGCGAGGGGGAACGAGAAATACGTTTTAAAACTCATTTTTTGGTTCAATTTATGAAAACTCTTTTTGAGAACATGTCATGTATTACAAATAATAAGGTACGCAATTATAAGAAATAAATCGAGTAACATATACAAAGTAAGGGAACAGAAATGCCAGTTTTTTCTCCCCAAGGTTCTCTAGGAACCAAGCGAGAGTACTTATATACATAGTAAAAAGGATACGATGAGCATTTGCTCTCAATATCAAGTTCGATTCATTTGGTGCGGCCGACTTCAATAATCCAATTATCGCTCCCAATTGGGTGTACTCCGGATGTACCCCGAAACCTATGACCCAACTCTCCGAGGGTGAAATGCCAAGCGAGAGAGGGAATTGGACCATGGTAGTCACGGTAACACCGGCAAGCCCGATGCCGCCCGGCGTGCGTGAAACACTACCATGCCACACTGAAGGTTGCAACCTTGTATACAATGCCCATTTATGTCATTTAACATTTCACATTAGGAGGTCAACAAAGTAGGTTGCCTCCGAGCAAGTATATGATCACATTTTGACATATTGGCATATAAGGCATTGTAAGAACATATAATCATTTCATATATCCATTTGAAAGCAATTAAACTTTAACGGGCAGCCAAGTAATCATGTTCAAATAAACCATTGAATATCTTTTAACAATTAACATTAGGAGGACAACAAAGTAGGTTGCCTCCGAGCAATTTCAAGATCACATATTTTCAAGTAAACGAACGAGGCATGCTTGACATGAAATTTTACTTTGTAGAACACATAGAGTCATATGTACATTAAACGGGCAGCCATGTAACACATGCAAGTCAATCCATATAACTCATTTCAAAGTTCACGTAATCAAGTGATACGAATATTCAACATGCAACAACATTTACGTGGGTTCGGTTGCAAGAAAAGCTTATATGACAACATGCAATGGTCAAAATCACATTTGAAGTTATAAAACATTTACGGGAAGCCCACTAAGCATATAATTTCCACACAATAACCAAGAATCAACACTTAGCAAAACTACCTAGTCATTAGGGTTTCCATTTCAGGCTTAATCGTGTGATTAAAACCCTAAGTCAACTCAAAATCATTCTCAAGTCATGCATCATTCCATTCAAGCATACTCAAGTACTCAAAACAGTCCACATAACATCCCAATACCACATTTCCACACAATTAGAACCACAAAAGGGGTTACAACAATTTTTAAAGCATGTAGCTAAATGAAACCTTTACTACAATAGGATGTTTTCCCACAAACAATAGGATAATCAAACAATCTCCTAATTCAGTGAATAAGATGTCAAATTAAATCTTAAGAAGTTAACTAAAATCAGAAACAAACCTTGCATCAATTGGAGTTCAGAATCATTAGTTATAGCCGAAATAGTGAGGTAGCACAAAATTGTCCAGATTTGCACACTTTCCCGAAATTGATGTTTTTGAGGTCCTTAGGGTCCGTTTTAGCTTTGGTCCATTTCTGAAAAATTTGTCCATAACTGAAAAATCTAGCAGCACACCAAATTTCATGCATTTTTGACATCATTTACTGAGTCAAATATGGTTCGTTCCACAAGGTCAGTGCATCTGCCAAAACCTGCTTCATTTCTCCAGATTTCCAGATTTGGTCACATTTTAAAGATTTGCCATTTTGAGGACCTTAGAGTCAAAATTAGCTTCGGCCTAGTTCTTGGAAAAATGTCCAAACTAGTCACCTACCAATTTTCAAGCATTTGAAACATCATTTGCTTAGCTAAACTTACCTCGAACAGACTGGTCAGAGAGTTGTCATCCATTTCGACTTCACCTAGCATCATTTTCAAGCCAAGATCTTGCCATGCATGGTTGTTTAAGCTTATGAACGACCATATAGCTCAAGTACAGAAGCAAATACACACATTTATGAGCATGCATGTGAAATTTTGAAGAGTTTTCAAAAAGTTTTAACCCTCACCTTTGCAATCAACCCAAAAAAATGCTCAAAACCTTGTTGAAGCTCAAATCTCTTCTTCTTCTTGCTTAGCCGAGATTCCAACTAGCTTTTCTCTATTTTTCCTAGCTTAGTGATCAATCTCTTAGCACATGCATGAGGTTAGAACAAGAAGAAAAGAAATGGAAGCTTAAAAACTCACCAAGGCCGAAAATGGTGACTCAAAATGCTTGCATGTGTGTTTCTTGCATCCTAGCTTGCTTGGGTGAGTTTCTTTGCTTGTGGTTTGTCTTGATGCACCATAGGATGATGAAGATGAGCTAAGAGGTGGAGAGAACTCAGCCAAAACCTAAATGGAGAGAGAGAGTGAGAGGGAGAGAGAGAAAATGTGAGGAAAGTGAGAGAAATGAGAGAAAAATGAGGCTTTTGCAATTTTTTGAGCATGTGGTCAGCCTTGGGCATACAAATTCGGACTTTTTTTGTCTTCAAGATGGAATTTTGAAATGTTAGCATGGGCATAGGTGGTTTGGTCGAAAATGGTGTGAGAATTGAGGTGGTTTGAGCAATTTTTTATGCATTTGTGTCATAGTTTGTCTAAGCATGCATAGTTAATTGTATAATTATTCAAACCTTGTGCAAAAACCATGGTATGGTCGGCCAAAGCATGTGCCAAATCTGAATTTTTTGTCATGTTTTGGATGTTATTTAATTGTGTATTGAAAGTGCAAAAAGAATAAAGAATGTCTAGCTTTTTGTATTATTTTGTCTTCTAGTGAGTTAAATTACGATTATAATATTGATAGTGGATTTTGTAGGATTGTTTAATAGTCTAGTGCTCCGTGTAAGATGCTCTCTTGATTAGCGTGAAAGCACGCTTTCCTAGGTCTAGGGCACGTACTACGAGGTAGGACACGAACTACGAGACGAACACACATTTTTCAAGACTAAGGTACATACTTCAAGATAAGTGCACGGATTCTAATGCTAACACACGCAACCCTAGGTGAATGAACGTAGATCAAAATAAGGCACGTAATTCGATACAATGCACATAATTCAAGACATGACTCTTAAACCTAGGTTAAGGCACGCAGTTCAAGGTTAATGCACACGAAACGAAGAGACACACGCAAATCAAGGTCTCGCACGTAAATTAAGGCAATGGCATGTTTATTTAGGTATCGCACGTATATCAATGATTAAGGCACACAATTCTAGGTTAAGGCACGTATAACAAGGCATGCACGAAAACCAAGACAGGGCACGTAATCCTAGGTCGGTCATATAATTTTAGGTCTAAGGCGCGCAAATCGAGGTAGGACACGTTATTCAGGGTTGGGCCTCACAGGTGCTATCATACCAGCACTAATGCACCGGATCCTATCAGAACTCCGAAGTTAAACGTGCTTGGGCGAGAGTAGTACTAGGATGGGTGACCCCTTGGGAAGTCCTCGTGTTGCACACCCTGGTTAGGGTTGCCAAGATATTTTATCCACCAAATCTTTATTACTGAATCCCACGGAACATTGGGCAAGACAACATCGCTTCACGTAGAGGCTGGGCCGGCAAACCGAGGGCGTAGGGATTGTGACCAGGTCTCCGTCGCTCCGGTACCCATAACATTTGATCCGTAAGGAGTTACGCGGCGCACAACATATCGTTGCAAAGCTCTTTGAGAGCTCTACGACGAGGGCAGCCAGCTTGCTCGTTGTGCCCATTTTTGGAGCCCGAAATCGAACATTTTTATCAGTTTCAGGCTACTTTTCTTTTTTTTGCTCTGTTTTTTCGTCCCGAATCAAACGTCGTGAACTATTAAAAGGACGATACCTGACTCGCAGAACATCAGAGGGCCCTACAATGTGTCGATATAACGTCTTGCGAGGATGCTGCGTTGTTGAATCGGATGGGTTGTCGTTAAGCCCATTGGACCTTTTAAATGGGCCATCCCTCTAGGCTAGGACTGTGAACAGTTAACACTTATAGGAATTGTGTCCTCAACATGACGGGTGTGATCATACCAACACTAATGCACCGGATCCCATCAGAACTCCGAAGTTAAGCGTGCTTGGGCGAGAGTAGTACTAGGAAGGGTGACCCCCTGGGAAGTCCTCGTGTTGCACCCCTTTTTCAATTTTTTTTGCCCTAGTTAGGGTTTCCAAGATACTTTATCCACCAAATCTCTATTACTGAATCCCACGGAACATTGGGCCAGACAACTTTGCTTAACGTAGAGGCTGGGCCCGCAAACTGCGGGCGTAGGGTTTGTGACCATGTCTCTGTTGCTCCGATGCCCAGAACTTTTGATCCGTAATTGTTACACGGCGCACAGTATACCGTTGCAAAGCTCTCTGAGACCTCTACGACGGGGGCAGCCAGCTTGCTTGTTGTGCTCATTTTTGGAGCCTAAAATCAAACGTTTTCATCAATTTCAGGCCACTTTTCTACTTTTGCTTTGTTTTTCCGTCCTGGATCGTACGTCGTGTACTGTTAAAAGGGTGACCCCCAGGGAAGTCCTCGTGTTGCACCCCCTTTTCAATTTTTTTTCCCTGGTTATGGTTGCCAAGATATTTTATCCACCAAATCTCTATTACTGAATCCCACAGAACATTGGGCAAGACAACTTCGCTTCACGTAGAGGCTGGGCCCGCAAACCGAGGGCGTAGTGTTTGTGACTAGGTCTCCATCACTCCGGTGCCCAAAACTTTTGATCCGTAAGGAGTTATGCGGCGCACAGCATACCGTTGCAAAGCTCTCTGAGAGCTCTACGACAGGGGCAGCCTGCATGCTCGCTGTGCCCATTTTTGGTGCCCAAAATCGTACGTTTTCATCAGTTTCAGGCCATTTTTCTTCTTTTGCTGCGTCTGGGATCGTACGTTGTGAACTGTTAAAGGGACAACAACCGGACTCGCGGGACATCAGAGTGCCCTACAGCGTGTCGATATCACATTTGGTGAGGATGCTGCGTTATTGAAGCGAATGGGTTGTCGTTAAGCCCATTAGGGCTTTTGAATGGGCCATCTCGCTAGGCTGGGACTGCGAACCGTTAACACATAAAGGAATTGTGCCCTCAACATGACGGGTGCGATCATACCAGCACTAATGCACCGGATCCCATCAGAACTCCGAAGTTAAGTGTGCTTGGGCGAGTGTAGTACTAGGATGGGTGACCCCCTGGGAAGTCCTCGTGTTATACTCTCTTTTCAATTTTTTTTGCCCAGGTTAGGGTTGCCAAGATACTTTATCCACCAAATCTCTATTTCTGAATCCCACGGAACATTGGGCAAGACAACTTCGTTTCATGTAGAGGCTGGGCCCGCAAACCGGGGGCGTAGGGTTTGTGACCAGGTCTCCATTGCTCCGGTGCCCATAACTTTTGATCTGTAAGGAGTTACGCATCGCACAACATACCGTTGCAAAGCTCCCTGAGAGCTCTACGACGGGGGCAGCCAGCTTGCTCACTGTGCCCGTTTTTGGAGCCCAAAATCGAACATTTTCACCAGTTTTGGGCCACTTTTCTTCTTTTGCTCTGTTTTTTCGTCCCGGATCATACGTTGTTAACTGTTAAAAGGACGACAACTTGACTCGCGGGACATCAGTGGGCCCTACAACGTGTCGATATCACGTCTTGTGATGATGCTGCGTTGTTGAAGCGGATAGGTTGTCGTTAAGCCCATTGGGACTTTTGAATGGGCCATCTATCTAGGCTGGGACTGTGAACCGTTAACACATATAGGAATTGTGCCCTCAACATGACGGGTGCGATCATACCAGCACTAATGCATCGGATCCCATTAGAACTCCGAAGTTAAGCGTGCTTGGGCGAGAGTCTTACTTGGATAGGTGACCCCCTGGGAAGTCCTCGTGTTGTACTCTCTTTTCAATTTTTTTTGCCCAGGTTAGGGTTGCCAAGATACTTTATCCACCAAATCTCTATTTCTGAATCCCACGGAATATTGGGCAAGACAACTTCGTTTCACGTAGAGGTTGGGCCCGCAAACCGAGGGCGTAGGTTTTATGACCAGGTCTCCGTCGCTCCGGTGCCCATAACTTTTAATCTGTAAGGAGTTACGCGGCGTACAGCATACCGTTGCAAAGCTCTTTGAGAGCTCTACAACGCGGGCCGCTAGCTTGCTCGTTGTGCCCATTTTTGGAGCCCAAAATTGAACATTTTCTTCAGTTTTAGGCCACTTTTCTTCTATTGCTTTGTTTTTTCGTCCCGGATCGTACGTCGTGAGCTGTTAAAAGGACGACAACCTGACTCGCGGGACATCAGAGGGCCCTACAACATGTCGATATCACATCTTGCGAGGATGATGCGATGTTGAAGCAGATGGGTTGTCGTTAAGCCTATTTGGCCTTTTGAATGGGCCATCTCTCTAGGCTGGGACTGTGAACCGTTAACACATATAGGAATTGTGCCCTCAACATGGCGGGTGCAATCATACCAGCACTAATACACCGGATCCCATCAGAACTCCGAAGTTAAGGGTGCTTGGGCGAGAGTAGTAATAGGATGGGTAACCCCCTGGGAAGTCCTCGTGTTGCACCCCCTTTTCATTTTTTTTTGCCCTGGTTAGGGTTGCCAAGATACTTTTTCCACCAAATCTCTATTACTGAATCACACGGAACATTGGGCAAGACAACTTCATTTCACGTAGAGGCTGGGCCAGCAAACCGAGGGCGTAGGGTTTGTGACTAGGTCCCCGTCGCTCCGGTGCCCATAACTTTTGATCCGTAAGGAGTTACGCGGCGCACAGCATACCGTTGGAAAGCTCTCGGAGAGCTCTACGACGGGGGCAGCCTGCTTGCTCTCTGCGCCAATTTTTGGAGCCCAAAATTGAATGTTTTCATCAGTTTCAGGCTACTTTTCTTCTTTTGCTCTATTTTTTGGTCCCGGATCGTACGTCGTGAACTGTTAAAAGGACGACAACCTGACTCGCCGGACATCAGAGGGCCCTACAATATGTCAATATCAAGTCTTGCGAGGATGCTGCGTTGTTGAAGCTGATGGGTTGTCGTTAAGCCCATTGGGCCTTTTGAATGGGCCATCTCACTAGACTGGGACTGTGAACCGTTAACACATATTGAATTGTGCCCTCAAGATGACGGGAGCAGTGACACCCCGATCCCTCTCGAGACCGGGAGTTCTATCAATCAAACTAATCACAACCCAAACCAAACCCGGGCAAAATTTTCAGGGAAAACGGACGGAGTCTCCCCTGTTTATAGGTGAAATGCAAAACCTGTAATAGCATGTAAATGGACCCCCACCGTGTCCAACCATACAGAACTTCCTCAAGGCCATCTGAGCCTCGGTTCTCAACAATTTAAACTCAGCAAGTATACATACATTTCCAATTTAAAAACTAACCTATCTTTTCATTTTGACAAGTACATTCAGTTTAGGCAATTAAACCATACAAAGCTACTGCATAAAATAAAATATCATGCCATTCTAATTCTTTTCCTTATGGTTTCAAGCCTTTTTCTCTCTGTTTTTTTCGTGCACATTCTGCTTATTTAAAAAAAAAATGTCAAGAAGTCAAAGGTCAAAATTCGGTCAACCCGCTAAACCAAAACAGCTATGCGCGACCTCACGAAAACGGCCATAACTTCTTCTAGAAAACTCCAATTCACGAACGGTTTGAACCCTCATAAACTAGACTCATAGAGCTTTCCAACCATATATAATTTGCTACCTAACTCTTCCCCAATTCGTTCAGATTTAATTCCATAGTTGACCCAAAATTTTACTAACTTAACATTGCATTTTTTTATTTCTAATCCCAAGTTTGCCTTTTATTAAACATTACAAAAATTTCCACCTTGTCCTAGTTGGTCAATGTAGATGAAAAGTCAACTAGTTTGGTCAAAGAAGCTGAAAGGTCAATAAAATGCAATTTAAATGAACTTAAAATGCTATTGAATACATGCCAGGTTCGGGGTATCACAGGAGCTATCATACGAGCACAAATGCACCGGATCCCATCAGAACTACGAAGTTAAGCGTGCTTGGAAGAGAGTACTACTAGGATGGGTGCCCCTTTGGGAAGTCCCCGAGTTGCACCCCCTTTTCAATTTTTTTTGGCCTGGTTAGGGTTGACAAGATACTTTATCGACCAAATGTCTATTACTGAATCCCACGGAACATTGGGCAAGACAACTTCGCTTCACGTAGAGGCTGGGCCCGCAAACCGAGGGCGTAGGGTTTATAACCAGGTCTCTGTCGCTCCGGTGCCCATAACTTTTGATCCGTAAGGAGTTACGCGGCGCATAACATACCGTTGTAAAGTTCTCTGAGAGCTCTACGACGGGGGTAGCCAGCTTGCACATTTTTGGAGCCCAAAATCGAATGTTTTTATCAATTTCAGGCCACTTTTCTTCTTCTGCTATGTTTTTTCGTCCCGTATCGTACGTCGTGAACTGTTAAAAGGACGACAACCTGACTCGCCGGACATCAGAGGGCCCAACAATGTGTCGATATCACATCTTGCGAGGATGCTGCATTGTTGAAGCTGATGAGTTGTCGTTAAGCCCATTGGGCCTTTTGAATTGGCCATCTTACTAGACTAAGACTGTGAACCGTTAACACATATAGGAATTGTGCCCTCAAGATGACGAGTGCGATCTTACGAGTACAAATGCACCGGATCCCATTAGAACTTCGAAGTTAAGCGTGCTTGGGTGAGAGTAGTACTAGGATGGGTGACCCCCTAGGAAGTCCTCGTGTTGCACAAACTTTTCAATTTTTTGTGCCCTGGTTAGGGTTGCCAAGTTACTTTATCCACCAAATCTCTATTACTGAATCCCACGGAACATTGGGCAAGACAACTTCGCTTCGCATAGAGGCTGGGCCCGCAAACCGAGGGCGTAGGGTTTATGACCAGGTCTCAGTCGCTATGGTGCCCATAACTTTTGATCCGTAAGGAGTTACGCAGTGCACAACATACCGTTGCAAAGATCTCTGAGAGATCTATGACGGGGGTAGCCGGCTTACTCGTTGTGCACATTTTTGGAGCCCAAAATCGAACGTTTTTATGAATTTTAGGCCACTTTTCTTCTTTTGCTCTGTTTTTTCGTCCCGTATCATACGTCGTGAACAATTAAAAGGACGACAACCTGACTCGTGGGACATCAGAGGGCACTACAACGTGTCGATATCACAACTGGTGAGGATGCTGCGTTGTTGAAGCGGATGGGTTGTCGTTAAGCCCATTGGGCCTTTTGAGTAGGCCATCTCTCTAGGCTGGGACTGTGAACCGTTAACACATATAGGAATTATGCCCTCAACATGACGTGTAAGATCATACCAGCACTAATGCACCGGATCCCATCAGAACTCCGAAGTTAGGCGTTCCTGGGCGAGAGTAGTACTAGGATGGGTGATCCCTTGGGAAGTCCTCGTGTTGCACCCCCTTGTCAATTTTTTTTGCCCTGGTTATGGTTGCCAAGATACTTTATCCTCCAAATCTCTTTTACCGAATCCCACGGAACATTGGGCAACACAACTTCGTTTCTCGTAGAGGCTGGGCCCGCAAACCGAGGGCGTATGGTTTGTGACCAGGTCTCCATCGCTCTGGTGCCAATAACTTTTGATCCGTAAGAAGTTACGCAGTGCGCAACATACCGTTGCAAAGATCTCTGAGAGCTCTACGACGGGGGCAGCCAGCTTGCTCGCTGTGCCCATTTTTGGAGCCCAAAATTGAACGTTTTCATCAGTTTCAGGCCATTTTTCTTGTTTTACCCTGTTTTTTCATCCCGGATCGTACGTCGTGAACTGTTAAAAGGACGACAACCTGACTCCCGGGGCATCAGAGGGCCCTACAACGTGTCGATATCCCGTCTTGCGAGGATGCTGCGTTGTTGAAGTAGATGGGTTGTCGTTAAGGCCATTGGGCCTTTTGAATGGGCCATCTCTCTAGGCTGGGACTTTGAACCGTTAACACATATAGGAATTGTGCCCTCAACGTGACGGGTGCGATCGTACCAGCACTAATGCACCGTATCCCATAAGAACTTCGAAGTTAAGCTTGTTTGGCCAAGAGTAGTACTAGGATGGGTGATCCCCTGGGAAGTCCTCGTGTTGCACCCCCTGTTCATTTTTTTTTTCCCTGGTTAGGGTTGCCAAGATACTTTATCCACCAAATCTCTATTACTGAATCCCATGGAACATTGGGAAGACAACTTCCTTTCACGTAGTGGCTGGGCCAGCAAACCGAAGGCGTAGGGTTTGTGACCAGGTCTCTGTCGCTACGGTGCCCATAACTTTTGATCCGTAAGGAGTTACGTGGCGCACAGCATACCGTTGCAAAGCTCTCTGAGAGCTCTACGACGGGGGCAGCCAGTTTGCTCCCTGTGCCCCTTTTTGGAGCCCAAAATCGAACGTTTCCATCAGTTTTAGGACACTTTTTCTTCTTTTGCTCTGTTTTTTCGTCCCGAATCGTACGTTGTGAACTGTTAAAAGGATGGCAACCTGACTCGCGGGACATCAGAGGGCCCTACAACGTGTCGATATCACATCTTGCAAGGATGCTATGTTGTTAAAGCGGATGGTTTGTCGTTAAGCCCATTGGTATTTTTGAATGGGCCATCTCTCTAGGCTGGGACTGTGAACCGTTAACACATATAAGAATTGTGACCTCAAGATGACGGGTGCGATCATACCAGCACTAATGCACCGGATCCCATCAGAATTCCGAAGTTAAGCGTGCTTTGGAGAGAGTAGTACTCGGATGGGTGACCACTTGGGAAGTCCTCGTGTTTTACCCCCTTTTCAATTTTTATTGCCTTGGTTAGGGTTGCCAAGATACTTTATCCACCAAATCTCTATTACTGAATCCCACGGAACATTGGGCAAGACAACTTCGCTTCACGTAGAGGCTGGGCCCCCAAACCGAGGGCGTAGGGTTTGTGACTAGGTCTCCGTCGTTCCGGTGCCCATAACTTTTGATCCGTAAGGAGTTACGCGGCGCACAGCATATCGTTGCAAAGCTCTCTGAGAGCTCTACGACGGGGGCAACCAGCTTGCTCATTGTGCCCATTTTTGGAGCCCAAAATCGAACGTTTTCATCAGTTTCTAGCCATTTTCTTTCTTTTGCTTTATTTTTCCGTCCCGGATCGTACATCATGGCTTGTTAAAAGGACGACTACCTAACTCGCGGGACATCAGAGGGCCCTACAAAGTGTTTATATCACGTCTTGCGAGGATGCTGCGTTGTTGAAGCGGATGGGTTGTCGTCAAGCCCATTGGGCCTTTTGAATGGGCCATCTCTCTAGGCTGGGACTGTTAACCATTAACACATATAGGAATTGTGCCCTCAACATGACGGGTGCCATCATACCAGCACTAATGCACTGGATTCTATCAGAACTCCGAAGTTAAGCATGTTTGGGTTAGAGTAGTACTAGCATGGGTGACCCCCTGGGAAGTCCTCGTGTTGCACCCCCTGTTCATTTTTTTTTGCCTTGGTTAGGGTTGCCAAGATACATTATCCACCAAATTTCTATTACTGAATCCCACGAAAAATTGGGCAAGACAACATTGCTTCACGTAGAGGCTGGGCCTACAAACCGAGGGCGTAGGGTTTGTGACCAAGTCTCCGTCGCTCCGATGCCCATAACTTTTTATCTGTAATTGTTACGCGGCGCACAACATACCGTTGCAAGCTCTCAAAGAGCTCTACGACGGGGGCAGCCAGCTTGATCGCTGTGCCCATTTTTGGAGCCCAAAATCGAACGTTTTCATTAGTTTCAGGACACGTTTCTGCTTTTGCTCTATTTTTTCATCCTGGATCGTACGTCGTGAACTGTTAAAAGGACGACAACCTGACTCGCGGGACATTAGAGGGCCCTACAATGTGTTGATACCACGTCTTGCAAGCATGCTGCGTTGTTTAAGCGTATGGGTTGTCGTTAGGCCCATTGGGCCTTTTGAATGGGCCATCTCTCTAGGCTGGGACTGTGAAACGTTAACACATATAGGAATTGTGCCCTAAACATGACGTGTGCGATCATACCAGTACTAATGCACCGGATCCCATCAGAATTCCGAAGTTAAGCGTGCTTGGGCGAGAGTAGTACTACGATGGGTGACCCCCTGGGAAGTCCTCGTGTTGAACCCCCTTTTCAATTTTTATTACCCTGGTTAGGGTTGCCAAGATACTTTATCCACCAAATCTCTATTACTGAATCCCGCGGAACATTGGGCAAGACAACTTTGCTTCACGTAGAGGCTGGGCCAGCAAATCGAGGCCGTAGGGTTTATGACTAGGTCTCCGTCGCTCCGGTGCCCATAACTTTTGATCCGTAAGGAGTTTCGCAGCCACAGCATACCGTTGTAAAGATCTCTGAGGGCTCTACGACGGGGGCAACCAGCTTGCTCATTGTGCCCATTTTTGGAGCCCAAAATTGAACGTTTTCATCAGTTTCAGGACACTTTTCTTCTTTTGCTATGTTTTTCTGTCCCCGATCTTACGTCATGAACAGTTAAAAGGACGAGTACCTGACTCGAGGGACATCAGAGGGCCCTACCACGTGTCGATATCACGTCTTGCGAGGATGCTGCGTTGTTGAAGCGGATGGGTTGTCGTTAAGCCCATTGGGCCTTTTGAATGGGCCATCTCTCTAGGCTTGGATTGTGAACCGTTAACACATATAGGAATTGTGCCCTCAACATGACAAGTGCGATCATACCAGCACTAATGCACCGGATCCCATCAGAACTCCGAAGTTAAGCATGTTTGGGTGAGAGTAGTACTAGGATGGGAGACCCCGTGGGAAGTCCTCGTGTTGCACCCCCTGTTCATTTTTTTTTGCCCTGGTTAGGGTTGCCAAGATACTTTATCCACCAAATCTCTATTACTGAATCCCACGGAACAATGGGCAAGACAGCTTCGTTTCACGTAGAGGCTGGGCCAGCAAACCGAGGGCGTAGGGTTTGTGACCAGGTCTCCGTCGCTCAAGTGCCCATAACATTTGATGCGTATGGAGTTACGCAGCGCACATCATACCGTTGCAAAGCTCTCTGAGAGCTTTATGATGGGGGCAGGCAGCTTACTCGCTGTGCCCATTTTTGGAGCCCAAAATTGAATGGTTACATCAGTTTCAGGCCACTTTTCTTCTTTAGCTCTATTTTTTCATCCCGGATCGTACGTCGTGAACTGTTAAAAGGACGGCAACATGACTCGTGGGACATCAGAGGGCCCTACAACGTGTCGATATCACGTCTTGCGAGGATGCTGCGTTGTTGAAGCAGATGGGTTGTCATTAAGCCCATTGGGCCTTTTGAATGGGCCATCTCTCTAGGTTGGGACTGTGAACCGTTAACACATAGGAATTGTGCCCTCAAGATGGCGGGTACGATCATACCAGCACAAATGCACCGGATCCTACCAGATCTCCGAAGTTAAGCGTGCTTGGTTGAGAGTAGTACTAGGATGGGTGGCCCACTGGGAAGTCCTCGTGTTGTACCCCATTTTCAAATTTTTTTGCCCTGGTTAGGATTGCCAAGATACTTTATCCACCAAATCTCTATTACTGAATCCCACGGAACATTGGGCAAGACAACTTCGCTTCACGTAGGGGCTGGGCCCGCAAACCGAGGGCGTGGGGTTTGTGACCTAGTCTCCGTCGCGCCAGTGCCCATAACTTTTGATTTGTAAAGAGTTACGCGGCTCAAAGCATACTGTTCCAAAGCTTTCTGAGAGCTCTACGACGAGGCAGCCACCTTGCTCGCTGTGCCCTTTTTGGAGCCCAAAATCGAACGTTTTCATCAGTTTTAGGCCACTTTTCTTCTTTTGGTCTGTTTTTCCGTCCCGGATCGTACGTCGTGAACTGTTAAAAGGACGATAACCCGACTCGCGAGACATCAGAGGGCCCTACAATGTGTCGATATCATGTCGTGCAAGCAAGCTGCGTTGTTGAAGCGGATGGGTTGTCGTTAAGCCCATTTGTTCTTTTGAATGGACCATCTCTCTAGGCTGGGACTCTAAACAGTTAACACGTAAAGGAATTGTGCCCTCAACATGACAGGTGCAATCATACCAGCACTAATGCACCGGATCCCATCAGAACTCCGAAGTTAAGCGTGCTTGGGCAAGAGTAGTACTAGGATGGGTGACCCCCTGGGAAGTCCTCGTGTTGCACCCCTTTTCAATTTTTTGTTCCCTGGTTAGGGTTGCCAAGATACTTTATCCAACAAATCTCTATTACTGAATCCCACGGAACATTGGGCAAGACAACTTCGCTTCACGTAGATGCTGGACACGCAAACCGAGGGCTTAGGGTTTGTGACTTGGTCTCCGTCGCTCCAGTGCCTATAACTTTTGATCCGTAAGGAGTTACGCGGCGCACAGCATACCGTGGCAAAGCTTTCTGAGAGCTCTACGACGGGGGCAACCAGCTTGCTCGATGTGCCCACTTTCGGAGCCCAAAATTGAACGTTTTCATGAGTTTCAGGCCTCTTTTCTTCTTTTGCTCTATCTTTCCATCCCGGATCGTACGTCGTGAACTGTTAAAACGACGACAACCTGACTCGCGAGACATCAGAGGGCCCTACAACGTGTCGATATCACGTCTTGCGAGGATACTGCGTTGTTGAAGCAGATGGGTTGTCGTTAAGCCCGTTGGGCCTTTCGAATAGGCCATCTCTCTAGGTTGGGATTGTGAACCATTAACGCATATAGGAATTGTGCCCTCAACATGACGGGTGCGATCATTCCATCACTAATGCACCGGATCCCATCAGAACTCCGAAGTTAAGCGTGCTTGGGCGAGAGTAGTAATAGAATGGGTGACCCCGTGGGAAGTCCTCATGTTCCACCCCATTTTCAATTTTTTTTGCCCTGGTTAGTGTAGCCAAGATACTTTATCCACCAAATCTCTATTACTGAATCCCACGAAACATTGGGCAAGACAACTTCGTTTCACGTAGAAGCTGGGCCAGCAAACCGAGGGCGTAGGGCTTATGACCAGGTCTCCGTCACTCTGACGCCCATAACTTTTGATCCATAAGGAGTTACGCGGCGCACAACATACCGTTGCAAAGCTCTCTGAGAGCTTTACGACAGGGGCAGCCAGCATGCTCGCTGTGCCCATTTTTGGAGCCCAAAATTGAACATTTTCATCAGTTTCAGGGTACTTTTCTTCTTTCGCTCTGTTTTTTTTGTCCCGGATCGTACGTCGTGAAGTGTTAAAAGGATGATATCCTGGCTCGTGGGACATCAGAGGGCCCTACAACGTGTCGATATCACGTCTTGCGAGGATGCTGCGTTGTTGAAGCGGATGGGTTGTCATTAAGCCCATTGGGCCTTTTTAATGGGCCATCTCTCAAGGCTGGGACTTTGAACCGTTAACACATAGGAATTGTGCCCTCAAGATGACGGGTGCGATCATACCAGCACAAATGCACCGGATCCCATCAGAACTCCGAAGTTAAGCGTGCTTGGGCGAGACTAGTACTAGGATGGTTGACCCCCTTGGAAGTCCTCGTGTTGCCCCCCCTTTTCAATTTTTTTACCCCTGGTAAGGGTTGCCAAGATACTTTATCCACCAAACCTCTATTACTGAATCCCACGGAACATTGGGCAAGACAACTTCACTTCACGTAGAGGCTGGGCCCGCAAACCGAGGGTGTAGGGTTTACGACCAGGTCTTCGTCGCTCTGGTGCCCATAACTTTTGATCCGTAAGGAGTTATGCGGCGTACAACATACCGTTTCAAAGCTCTCTGAGAGCTCTATGACGGGGACAGCAAGCTTGCTCGCTGTGCCCATTTTTGGAGCCCAAAATCGAATGTTTTCATCAGTTTCAGGCCACTTTTCTTCTTTTGCTCTATTTTTTGGTACCGGATCGTGCGTCGTGAACTGTTAAAAGGGCGACAACCCGTCTCGCGGGACATTAGAGGGCCCTACAACATGCCGATATCACGTCTTGCGAGGATGCTGTGTTGTTGAAGCGGATGGGTTGTCGTTAAGCCCATTGGGTCTTTTGAATGGGCCATCTCTCTAGGCTGGTACTGTGAACCGTTAACACATATAGGAATTGTGCCATCAATATGACGGGTGCGATCATACCAGCACTAATGCACCGGATCCCATCATAACTCCGAAGTTAAGCGTGCTTGGGCAAGAGTAGTACTAGGATGGGTGACCCCCTGGGAAGTCCTCGTGTTGCACCCCCTTTTCAACTTTTTTTGCCCTGGTTAGAGTTGCCAAGATACTTTATCCACCAAATCTCTATTACTAAATCCCACATAACATTGGGCAAGACAACTTCGCTTCACGTAGAGGCTGGGCTCGCAAATCGAGGGCGTAGGGTTTGTGACCAGGTCTCCGTCGCTCCGGTGCCCATAACTTTTGATCCGTAAGGAGTTACGCGGCGCACAGCAGACCGTTGCAAAGCTCTCTGAGAGCTCTACGACAGGGGCAGCCAGCTTGCTTGCTGTGCCTGTTTTTGGAGCCCAAAATCAAACGTTTTCATCAATTTTTGGCCTCTTTTCTTCTTTTGCTCTGTTTTTCCATACCGGATCGTACGTCGTGAACTGTTAAAAGGACGACAACCTGACTCGCGGGACATTAGTGGGTGCTACAATGTGTCGATATCACGTCTTTCGAGAATGCTGCGTTGTTGAAGCAGATGGGTTGTCGTTAAGCCATTGGGCCTTTTGAATGGGCCATCTCTCTAGGCTGGGACAGTGAACTCTTAACACATAAAGGAATTGTGCCCTCAACATGACGGGTGTGATCATACCAGTACAAATGCACTGGATCCCATCAGAACTCTGAAGTTAAGCGTGCTTGGGCGAGAGTAGTACTAGGATGGGTGACTCGCGGGACATCAGAGGGCCCTACAATGTGTCGATATCACGTCTAGCGAGGATGCTACGTTGTTGAAGCGGATGGGTTGTCGTTAAGCCCAATGGGCCTTCTGAATGGGCCATCTCTATAGGCTGAGACTGTGAACCGTTAACACATATAGGAATTGTGCCCTCAACATGACGGGTGCGATCATACCAGCACTAAAGCACCGTATCCCATCAGAACTTCGAAGTTAAGCGTGTTTAGGCGAGAGTAGTACTAGGATGGGTACCCCCTTGGTAAGTCCTCGTGTTGCACCCCCTTTTCAATTTTTTTTGCCCTGGTTAGGGTTGCCTAGATACTTTATCCACCAAATCTCTATTACTGAATCCCACGAAAAATTGGGAAAGACAACTTCGCTTCACGAAGAGGCTGGGCCCGCAAACCGAGGGCGTAGGGTTTGTGACCAGGTCCCCGTCGCTCCGATGCCAATAAGTTTTGATTCGTAATTGTTACGCGGCGCACACTATACCGTTGCAAAGCTCTCTGAGAGCTCTACGACAGGGGCAGCCAGCTTGCTGCTGTGCCCATTTTTGGAGCCCAAAATTGAACGTTTTCATCAGTTTCAGCCACTTTTCTACTTTTACTATGTTTTTTCATCCCGGATCGTACGTCGTGAACTGTTAAAAGGGCAACAACCTGACTTGCGGGACATAAGAGGGCCCTACAACGTGTCGATATCACGTCTTGGGAAGATGCTGCGTTGTTGAAGAGGCTGGGTTGTCGTTAAGTCCATTGGGCCTTTTGAATGGGCCATCTCTCTAGGCTGGGACTGTGAACCGTTAACACATATAAGAATTGTGCCCTCAAGATGACGGGTGTGATCATACCAGCACTAATGCACCGGATCCCATCAGAACTCCGAAGTTAAGCGTGCTTGGGCGAGAGTAGTACTAGGATGGGTGACCCCCTGGGAAGTCCTCGTGATGCACCCCCTTTTCAATTTTTTTTTCCCTGGTTAGGGTTGCCAAGATACTTTATCCACCAAATCTCTATTACTGAATCCCACGGTACATTGGGCAAGAAAACTTCGCTTCACGTAGAGGCTGGGCCCGCAAACGAGGGCGTAGCGTTTGTGACCAGGCCTCCGTCGCTCCGGTGCCCATAACTTTTGATCCGTAATGAGTTACGAGGTGCACAGCATACCGTTGCAAAACTCTTTGAGAGCTCTACGATGGGGGTAGCCAGCTTGCTCGTTGTGCCCATTTTTGGAGCCCAAAATTGAAGGTTTTCATCAGTTTCATGCCACTTTTCTTCTTTTGCTCTGTTTTTCTGTCCCGGATCATACGTCCTGAACAGTTAAAAGGACGACAACCTGACTCACCGGACATCAGAGGGTCCTACAACTTGTCGATATCACGTCTTGCGAGAATGCTGCATTGTTGAAGCAAATGGGTTGTCGTTAAGCCCATTGGGCCATTTGAATGGGCTATCTCTCTAGGCTGGGACTGTGAACCGTTAACACATATAAGAATTGTGCCCTCAAGATGACGGGTGTGATCATACCAGCACAAATGCACCGGATCCCATCAGAACTCCGAAGTAAAGCGTGCTTGGGCAAGAGTAGTACAAAGATGGGTGACCCCCTGGGAAGTCCTCGTGTTGCACCCCCTTTTCAATTTTTTTTGCCCCGATTAGGGTTGCCAAGATACTTTATCCACCACATTTCTATTACCGAATCCCACGACACCTGGACAAGACAACTTCGCTTCATGTGGAGGCTGAGCCCGTAAACCGAGGGAGTAGGGTTTGTGACCAGGTCTCCGTCACTCCGGTGCCCATAACTTTCGATCTGTAAGGAGTTACGTGGTGCACAACATGCCGTTGGATAGCTCTCCGAGAGCTCTGCGATGGCGGCAACTAGCTTGCTCACTGTGCCCATTTTTGGGGCCCAAAATTGAAGGTTTTCATCAGTTTCAGGCCACTTTTCTATTTTTGCTCTGTTTTTCTGTCACGGATCATACGTCCTGAACAGTTAAAAGGACGATAACCTGACTTGCGGGACATCAGAGGGTCCTACAACGTGTCGATATCACGTCTTGCGAGAATGCTGCGTTGTTGAAGCGGATGGGTTGTGGTTAAGCCCATTGGGCCTTTTGAATGGGCTATCTCTCTAGGCTGGGACTGTGAACCGTTAACACATATAGGAATTGTGCCCTCAAGATGACGGGTGCGATCATACCAGCACAAATGCTCCGGATCCCATCAGAACTCCGAAGTAAAGCGTGCTTGGGCAAGAGTAGTACTAGGATGGGTGACCCCCTGGGAAGTCCTCGTGTTGCACCCCCTTTTTAATTTTTTTGCCCTGGTTAAGGTTGCCAAGATACTTTATCCACCAAATCTCTATTACTGAATCCCACGGAACATTGGGCAAGACAACTTCGCGTCACGTAAAGGCTGGGCCCGCAAATCGAGGGCGTAGGGTTTGTGACCAGGTCTCCGTCACTCTAGTGCCCATAACTTTTGATCCGTAAGGAGTTACGCAGCGCACAGCATACCGTTGCAAAGCTCTTTGAGAGCTCTACGACTGGGGCAGCCGCCCTACTCGTTTTGCCTTTTTTTTGAGCCCAAAATTGAACATTTTCATCAGTTTTAGGGCACTTTTCTTCTTTTACTCTGTCTTTCTGTCCCGGATCGTAAGTCATGAATAGTTAAAAGGACGACAACCTTACTCGCGGGACATCAGAGGGTCCTACAACGTGTCAATATCACGTCTTACGAGGATGCTGCGTTGTTGAAGCGGATGGGTTGTCGTTAAGCCCATTGGGCCTTTTGAATGGGCCATCTCTCTTGGCTGGGACTGTGAACCGTTAACACATATAGGAATTGTGCCCTCAACATGACGGGTACGATGATACCAGCACTAATGCACCGGATCCCATCAGAGCTCCGAAGTTGAGCGTGCTTGGGCGAGAGTAGTACTAAGATGGGTGACCGCCTGGGAAATCCTCGTGTTGCACCCCCTTTTCAATTTTTTTTGCCCTGGTTAGGGTTGCCAAAATACTTTATCCACCAAATCTCTATTACTGAATCCCACGAAAAATTGGGCAGGACAACTTCCCTTCACATAGAGGCTGGGCCCACAAACCGAGGGCGTGGGGCTTGTGACCAGGTCTCCGTCGCTCCAATGCCCATAACTTTTGATCCGTAATTCTTACGCGGCGCACAGCATACCGTTGGATAGCTCTCAGAGAGCTCTACGATGGGGGCAGCCAGCTTGCTCGCTGTGCCCATTTTTGGAGCCCAAAATCGAACGATTTCATCAGTTTCAGGCCACATTTCTTCTTTTGCTGTGGTTTTCCATCCCGGATCGTACGTCGTGAACAGTTAAAAGGACGACAACCTGACTCACGGGACATCAGAGGGCCCTACAACATTTCGATATCATGTCTTGCGAGAATGATGCATTGTTGAAGCGGATGGGTTGTCGTTAAGCCCATTGGGCCTTTTGAATGGGCCATCTCTCTAGGTAAGGACTGTGAACCGTTAACACATATAGCAATTGTTCCCTCAACATGACGGGTGCGATGATACCAGCTCTAATGCACCGGATCCCATCAGAACTCTGAAGTTAAGCGTGCTTGGGCGCGAGTAGTCCTTAGATGGGTGACCCCTGGGAACTCCTCGTGTTGCACCCCCTTTTCAATTTTTTTTGCCCTGGTTAGGGTTGCCAAGATACTTTATCCACCAAATCTCTATTACTGAATCCCACGAAACATTGGGCAAGACAAATTCGATTCACGTAGAGGTTGGGCCCGCAAACCGAGGGCGTAGGGTTTGTGACCAGGTCTCCGTCGCTCCGATGCCCATAAATTTTATCCGTAATTGTTACATGGCACACATCATACCGTTGCAAAGCTCTCAGAGAGCACTACAACGGGGGCAGCCAGCTTGCTTGCTGTGCCCGTTTTTAGAGCCCAAAATTGAACGTTTTCATTAGTTTCAGGCCACATTTCTACTTTTGGTGTGTTTTTCCGTCCCGGATCATACGTCGTGAACTGTTAAAAGGACGGCAATCTTACTTGCGGGACATCAGAGGGCCCTACAACTTGCCGATATCATGTCGTGCACGCACGCTACGTTGTTGAAACGGATGAGTTGTCGTTAAGCCCATTGGGCCTTTTGAATGGGCCATCTCTCCAGGCTGGGACTGTGAACAGTTAACACTTTTAGGAATTTTGCCCTCAACATGACGGGTGCGATCATACCAGCACTAATGCACCGGATCCCTTCAGAACTCCGATGTTAAGCGTACTTGGGCAAGAGGAGTACTAGGATGGGTGATCCCCTAGGAAGTCCCCGTGTTGCACCCCCTTTTCAATTTTTTTTCCCTGGTTAGGGTTGCCAAGATACTTTATCCACCAAATCTCTATTGCTGAATCCCACGGAACATTGGGCAAGACAACATAGCTTCACGTAGAGGCTGCGCCCGCAAACCGAGGGCGTAGGGTTTGTGACTAGGTCTCCGTCGCTCCAGTGCCCATAACTTTTGATCCGTAAGGAGTTACGCGATGTACAGCATACCGTTGCAAAGCTCTCTGAGAGCTCTACGATGGGGGTAGCCAGCTTGCTAGTTGTGCCCTTTTTGGAGTCGAAAATCGAACGTTTTCATCAGTTTCAGGCCACTTTTCTTCTTTTGCTCTGTTTTTCCATACCGGATCATACGTCGTGAACTATTAAAAGGACGACAACCTGACTCGCGGGACATCAGAGGGCCCTACAACGTGTCGATATCATGTCTTGCGAGGATGCTGCGTTGTTGAAGATGATGGGTTGTCGTTAAGCCCATTGGGCCTTTTGATTGGACCATCTCTCTAGGCTGGGACTGTGCACGGTTAATAAATAAAGGAATTGTGCTCTCAACATGACGGGTGCAATCATACCAGCAATAATACACCGGATCCCATCAGAACTCCAAATTTAAGCATGCTTGGGCGAGAGTAGTACAAGGATGGGTGACCCCCTGGGAAGTTCTCGTGTTGCACCCCATTTTCAATTTTTTTGCCCTGGTTAGGGCTGCCAAGATACTTTATCCATCAAATCTCTATTACTGAATCCCACGGAACATTGGGCAAGACAACTTCGCTTCACGTACAAGCTGGGCCCGCAAACCGAGGGCGTAGGGTTTGTGACTAGGTCTCCGTCGCTCCGGTGCCCATAACTTTTGATCCATACGGAGTTACGTGGCATACAGCATACTGTTGCAAAGCTTTCTAAGAGCTCTACGACAGGGGCAGCCAGCTTGCTCACTGTGCCCGTTTTTGGAGCCCAAAATCGAACATTTTCATCAGTTTTAGACCACTTTTCTTCTTTTGCACTATTTTTTCGTCCCGGATCATACTTCGTGAACAGTTAAAAGGATGACAACCTGACTCGCGGGACATCAGAGGGCCCTACAACGTGTCGATATCACATCTTGCAAGGTTGCTGCGTTGTTGAAGCGGATGGGTTGTCGTTAAGCCCATTGGGCCTTTTGAATGGACCATCTCTCTTGGCTGAGACTGTGAACCGTTAACACATATAGGAATTGTGCCCTCTACATGACGGGTACGATCATACCAGCACTAATGCACCAGATCCCATCAAAACTCCGAAGTTAAGCGTGCTTGGGCAAGAGTAGTACTTGGATTGGTGACCCCCTGGGAAGTCCTCGTGTTGCACCCCCTTTTCAATTTTTTTTGCCTTGGTTAGGGTTACCAAGATACTTTATCCACCAAATCTTAATTACAGAATCCCACGGAACATTAGGCAAGACAACTTCGTTTCACGTAGAGGCTGGGCCAGCAAACCGAGGGCGTAGGGTTTGTGACCAAGTCTCCGTCGCTCCGGTGCCCATAACTTTTGATCCATAAGGAGTTACGTAGCGCACAGCATACAATTGCAAAGCACTCTGAGAGCTCTACGACAGGGGTAGCTAGCTTTCTCGCTGTACCCTTTTTGGAGCCCAAAATCGAACGTTTTCTTTAGTTTTAGCCCACTTTTCTTCTTTTGCACTGTTTTTCCGTCCCAGCTCGTACGTCGTGAACTATTAAAAGGACGACAACCTGACTCGCTGGACATCAGAGGGCCCTACAACGTGTTGATATTACGTCCTGCAAGGATGCTGCGTTGTTGAAGAGGATGGGTTGCCGTTAAGCCCATTGGGCCTTTTGAATGGGCCATCTCTATAGGCTGAGACTGTGAACCGTTAACACATATAGGAATTGTTCCCTCAACATGACAGCTGCGATCATACCAGAACTAATGCACCGGAACCCATCAGAACTCCGAAGTTAAGCGTTCTTGGGCGAGAGTAGTACTAAGATGGGTGACCCCCTGGGAAGTCCTCGTGTTGCACCCCCTTTTCAATTTTTTTTGCCCTGGTTAGGGTTGCGAAGATACTTTATCCACCAAATCTCTATTACTGAATCCCACCAAAAATTGGGCAAGACAACTTCGCTTCACGTAGAGGCTGGGCCCGCAAACCGAGGGCGTTGGGTTTGTGACCAGGTCTCCATCGCTCCGATGCCCATAAATTTTATCCGTAATTGTTACGTGGCACACAGCATACCGTTGCAAAGCTCTCAGAGAGCACTACAACGGGGGCAGCCAGCTTGCTTGCTGTGCTCGTTTTTAGAGTCCAAAATCGAACGTTTTCATTAGTTTCAGGCCACATTTCTACTTTTGCTGTGTTTTTCCGTCCCGGAGCATACGTCGTG
The DNA here is from genome assembly GCA_037974665.1 of Ehretia macrophylla. Taxonomy (NCBI): domain Eukaryota; kingdom Viridiplantae; phylum Streptophyta; class Magnoliopsida; order Boraginales; family Ehretiaceae; genus Ehretia; species Ehretia macrophylla. Next base: position 84,371,489 of record CM075765.1, on the reverse strand, counting down.
AACTGTTAAAAGGACTACAACCTTACTCGCGGGACATCAGAGGGCCCTACAACTTGCCGATATCATGTCGTGCACGCACGCTACGTTGTTGAAATAGATGAGTTGTCGTTAAGCCCATTAGGCCTTTTGAATGGGCCATCTCTCTAGGCTGGGACTGTGAAACGTTAACACATATAGGAATTGTGCCCTCAACATGACCGGTGCGATCATACAAGCACTAATGCACCCGATCCCATCGGAACTCCGAAGTTAAGCGTGCTTGGGCGAGAGTACTTCTAGGATGGGAGACCCCCTGGGAAGTCCTTGTGTTGCACCCCCTTTTCAATTTTTTTTGCCCTGGTTAGGGTTGCCAAGATACTTTATCCACCAAATCTCCATTACTGAATCCCACGGAACATTGGGCAAGACAACTTCGCTTCACGTAGAGGCTGGGCCCGCAAACCGAGGGCGTATGGTTTGTGACCAGGTCTCTGTCGCTCCAGTGCCCATAACTTTTGATCCGTAAGGAGTTACGCGACGCACAGCATACCCTTGCAAAGCTCTATGAGAGCTCTATGACAGGGGCAGCCAGCTTGCTCGTTGTGCCCTTATTAGAGCCCAAAATCGAACGTTTTCATCAGTTTCAGACCACTTTTCTTATTTTGCTCTATTTTTCCGTCTCAGATCATACGTCGTGAAATGTTAAAAGGACGACAACCTGACTCGCGGGACATCAGAGGGCCGTACAACGTGGCGATATCATGTCTTACGAGGTTGCTGCGTTGTTGAAGAGGATGGGTTGTCGTTAAGCCCATTGGGCCTTTTGATTCGACCATCTCTCTAGGCTAGGTCTGTGAACCGTTAACACATAAAGGAATTGTGCTCTCAACATGACGGGTGCAATCATACCAGCACAAATGCACTGGATCCCATCAGAACTCCAAAGTTAAGCATGCTTGGGCGAGAGTAGTACTAGGATGGGGGACCCCCTGGGAAGTCCTCGTGTTGCACCCCCCTTTTCAATTTTTTTTGCCCTGGTTAGGGTTGTCAAGATACTTTATCCACCAAACCTCTATTACCGAATCCCACGGAACATTGGGCAAGAACACTTCTCTTCACGTAGAGGCTGGGCCCGCAAACCAATGGCGTAGGGCCTGTGACTAGGTCTCCGTCGCTCCGGTGCCTATAACTTTTGATCCGTAAGGCGTTACGTGGCGCACAGCATACCGTTGTAAAACTTTCTGAGAGCTCTACGACGGGGGCAGCCAGCTTGCTCACTGTGCCTGTTTTTGGAGCCCAAAATCGAACGTTTTCATCAATTTAAGGCCACTTTTCTTCTTTTGCTCTGTTTTTCCGTCCCGGATCATACTTCGTGAACAGTTAAAAGGATGACAACCTGACTCGCGGGACATCAGAGGGCCCTACAACGTGTCGATATCACATCTTGCAAGGATGCTGCGTTGTTGAAGCGGATGGGTTGTCGTTAAGCCCATTGGGCCTTTTGAATGGACCATCTCTCTTGGCTGGGACTGTGAACCGTTAACACATATAGGAATTGTGCCCTCTACATGTCGGGTACGATCATACCAGCACTAATGCACCAGATCCCCTCAGAACTCCGAAGTTAAGCGTGCTTGGGCGAGAGTAGTACTTGGATTGGTGACCCCCTGGGAAGTCCTCGTGTTGCACCACCTTTTCAATTTTCTTTGCCTTGGTTAGGGTTGCCAAGATACTTTAACCACCAAATCTCAATTACTGATTCCCACGGAACATTAGGCAAGACACCTTCGCTTCACGTAGAGGCTGGGCCCGCAAACCGAGGGCGTAGGGTTTGTGACCAAGTCTCCGTTGCTTCGGTGCGCATAACTTTTGATCCGTAAGGAGTTACGCGGTGCACAGCATACCGTTGCAAAGCTCACTGAGAGCTCTACGACGGGGGAAGCTAGCTTTCTCGCTGTGCCCTTTTTGGTTCCCAAAATCGAACGTTTTCTTTAGTTTTAGGCCACTTTTATTATTTTGTACTATTTTTCCGTCCCAGATCGTACGTCGTGAACTATTAAAAGGACGACAACTTGACTCGCTGGACATCAGAGGGACCTACAACGTGTTGATATCACGTCTTGCAAGGATCCTGCGTTGTTGAAGAGGATGGGTTGTCGTTAAGCCCCTTGGGCCTTTTGAATGGGCCATCTCTCTAGGCTCGGACTGTGAACCGTTAACACATATAGGAATTGTGCTCTCAACATGACGGGTCTGATCATACCAGCACTAACGCACTGGATCCCATCAGAACTCCGAAGTTAAGCGTGCTTGGGTGAGAGTAGTACTAAGATGGGTGACCCCCTGGGAAGTCCTCGTGTTGCACCCCCGTTTCAATTCTTTTTGCCCTGGTTAGGGTTGCCAAGATACTTTATCCACCAAATCTCTATTACTGAATCCCACAGAACAATGGACAAGACAACTTCGCTTCACGTAGAGGCTGGGCCCACAAACCGAGGGTGGAGGGGTTCTGACCAAGTCTCCGTCGCTCCGATGCCCATAAATTTTATCCGTAATTGTTACGCGGCACACAACATACCGTTGCAAAGCTCTCAGAGAGCACTACAACGGGGGCAGCCAGCTTGCTTGCTGTGCCCGCTTTTAGAGCCCAAAATCGAATGTTTTCATTAGTTTCAGGCAACATTTCTCCTTTTGCTGATTTTTTCCGTCCCGGATCGTACGTCGTGAACAGTTAAAAGGACTACAACCTTACTCGTGGGACATCAGAGGGCCCTACAACTTGCCGATATCATGTCGTGCACGCACGCTACGTTGTTGAAACGGATGAGTTGTCGTTAAGCCCATTGGGCCTTTTGAATGGGCCATCTCTCTAGGCTGGGACTGTGAACCGTTAACACTTTTGGGAATTGTGCCCTCAACATGATGGGTGCAATCATACCAGCACTAATGCACCGGATCCCATCAGAACTCCGAAGTTAAGCGTCCTTGGGCGAGAGTAGTACTAGGATGGGTGACCCCCTGGGAAGTCCTCGTGTTGCACCACCTTTTCAATTATTTTTGCCCTGGTTAGGGTTGCCAAGATACTTTATCCACCAAATATCTATTACTAAATCCCACGTTACATTGGGCATGACAACTTCGTTTCACGTAGAGGCTGGGCTAGCAAACCGAGGGCGTAGGGTTTGTCACCAGGTCTCCGTCGCTCCGGTGCCCATAACTTTTGATCGGTAAGGCGTTACGCGACGCACAGCATACCGTTGCGTAGCTCTCTGAAAGATCTACGACAAGGGCATGTAGCTTGCTCGTTGTGCCCATTTTTGGAGCCCAAAATCAAACAGTTTCAATAGTTTCAGGCCACTTTTCTTCTTTTGCTCTATTTTTTCATCCCGGATCGTACGTCGTCAACTGTTAAAAGGACGACAACCTGACTCGCGGGACATGAGAGGGCCCTACAACGTGTTGATATCCCGTCTTGCGAGGATGCTGCGTTGTTGAAGAGGATGGGTTGTCGTTAAGCCCATTGTGCCTTTTGAATGGGCCATCTCTCTAGGCTGGGACTGTGAACCGTTAACACATATAGGAATTGTGCACTCAACAAGACAGGTGCGATCATACCAGCACTAATGCACCGGATCCCATTAGAACTCCGAAGTTAAGCGTGCTTGGGCGAGAGTAGTACTAGGATGGGTGACCCCTTGGGAAGTCCTCATGTTGAACCCCCTTTTCAATTTTTCTTGCCCTGGTTAGGGTTGCCAAGATACTTTATCCACCAAATCTCTACTACTGAATCCCCCTAAAAATTGGGCAAGACAACTTCGCTTCACCTAGAGGCTGGGCCCGCAAACCGAGGCGTGGGGTTTGTGACCAGGTCTCCGTCGCTCCGATGCCCATAATTTTTTATCCGTAATTGTTACGCGACGCACAGCATACCGTTGCAAAGCTCTCAGAGAGCTCTACGATGGGGCAGCCAGCTTGCTCGCTGTGCCCATTTTTGGAGCCCAAAATTGAACGTTTTCATCAGTTTCAGTCCACTTTTCTACCTTTGCTCTGTTTTTTCGTCCCGGATCGTACGTCGTGAACTGTTAAAAGGACGACAATCTGACTCGTGGGACATCAGTGGGCCATACAACGTGTCGATATCACGTCTTGCAAGCATGCTGCGTTGTTGAGGCGGATAGGTTGTCGTTAAGCCCATTAGGACTTTTGAATGGGCCATCTCTCTAGGCTGGGACTGTAAACAGTTAACACATAAAGGAATTGTCCCTCAACATGACGGGTACGATCATACCAGCAATAATGCCCCGGATCCCATCAGAACTCCGAAGTTATGAGTGCTTGGGCGAGAGTAGTACTAGGATGGGTGACCCCTTGGGAAGTCCTCGTGTTGCACCCCCTTTTCAATTTTTTTTTCTCTGGTTAGGGTTGCCAAGATACTTTATCCACCAAATCTCTATTACTGAATCCCACGGAACATTGGGCAAGACAACTTTGCTTCAAGTAGAGGCCAGGCCCGCAAACCGAGGGCGTAGGGTTTGTGACCAAGTCTCCGTCACTCCGGTGCCCATAACTTTTGATCCGTAAGGAGTTACGCTGCGCACAGCATACCGTTGTAAAGCTTTCTAAGAGCTCTATGACGGGGGCAGCCAGCTTGCTCCCTGTGCCCATTTTTGGAGCCCAAAATTGAACATTTTAATCAGTTTCAGGCCAATTTTCTTCTTTTACTCTGTTTTTCCATCGCAGATCCTACGTCATGAGCTGTTAAAAGGACGACAACCTGACTTGCGGCACATCAGAGGGCCCTACAATGTGTCGATATCACGTCTTGCGAGGATGCTGCGTTGTTGAAGCGGATGGGATGTCGTTAAGCCCATTGGGCATTTTGAATGGGCCATCTCTCTAGGCTAGCACTGTGAACCGTTAAGACACATAGGAATTGTGCCCTCAACATGACGGGTGCGATCATACCAACACTAAGGCACCGGATCCCATCAGAACTCCAAAGTTAAGCGTGCTTGGGCGAGAGTAGTACTAGGATCGGTGACCTCCTGGGAAGTCCTCGTGTTGTACCCCATTTTCAATTTTTTTTGCCCTAGTTAGGGTTTCCAAGATACTTTATCCACCAAATCTCTATTACTAAATCCCACAGAACATTAGGCAAGACAACTTCGTTGCACGTAGAGGCTGGGCCAGCAAACCGAGGGCCTATGGTTTGTGACCAGGTCTCCGTCGCTCCGGTGCCCATAACTTTTGATTCGTAAGGAGTTACACATCGCACAGCATACCGTTGCAAAGCTCTCTGAGAGCTCTACGATGGGGGCAGCCAGCTTGCTCGCTTTGCTCATTTTTGGAGCTCAAAATCGAACGTTTTCATCCGTTTCAGTCCACTTTTCTTCTTTTGCTCTGTTTTTCCATCCTGGATCGTACATCGGGAACTGTTAAAAGGATAACAACCTGACTCGCGGGACATTAAAGGGCCCTACAACGTGTCGATATCATGTCTTGCGAGGATGCTGCGTTCTTGAAGCGGATAGGTTGTCGTTAAGCCCATTGGGCCTTTTGAATGGGCCATCTCCCCAGGCTGGGATTGTGAACCGTTAACACATATAGGAATTGTGCCCTCAACATGACGGGTGTGATCATACCAGCACTAATGCACCAGATGCCATCAGAACTCCGAAGTTAAGCGTCCCTGGGCGAGAGTAGTATTAGGATGGGTGACCCCCTGGGAAGTCCTCGTGTTGCACCCCCATTTCAGTTTTTTTTACCCTGGTTAGGGTTGCCAAGATACTTTATCCACCAAATCTCTATTACTGAATCCCACGGAACATTGGGCAAGACAACTTCGTTTCAAGTAGAGGCTGGGCCAGCAAACCGAGGGTGTAGGGTTTGTGACCAAGTCTCCGTCGCTCCGATGCCTATAACTTTTGATCCGTAAGGAGTTACGCAGCGCACAACATACCGTTGCAAAGCTCTCTGAGAGTTCTACGACGGGGGCAGCCAGCTTGCTCGCTTTGCTCATTTTTGGAGCTCAAAATCGAATGTTTTCATCATTTTCAGGCCACTTTTCTTCTTTTGCTCTGTTTTTCCATCCTGGATCATACATCGTGAACTGTTAAAAGGACGACAACCTGACTCGCTGGACATCAGAGGGCCCTACAATGTGTCGATATCACGTCTTGCAAGGATGTTGCGTTGTTGAAGAGGATGGGTTGTCGTTAAACACATTGGGCCTTTTGAATGGGCCATCTCTATAGGCTGAGACTGTGAACCGTTAACACATATAGGAATTGTGCCCTCAACATGACAGGTGCGATCATACCAGTACTAATGCACCGGATCCCATCAGAACTGCGAAGTTAAGCGTGCTTCGGCGAGAGTAGTGCTAGGATGGGTGACCCCCTGGGAAGTCCTCGTGGTGCACCCCCTTTTCAATTTTTTTTGCCCTGGTTAGGGTTGCCTAGATACTTTATCCACCAAATCTCTATTACTGAATCCCCCTAAAAATTGGGCAAGACAACTTCGCTTCACCTAGAGGCTGGGCCCGCAAACCGAGGGCGTAGGGTTTTTGACCAGGTCTCCGTCGCTCCGATGCCCATAACTTTTTATCCGTATTTGTTACGCGACGCACAGCATACCGTTGCAAAGCTCTCTAAGAGCTCTCCGAAGGGGGTAGCCAGCTTGCCCGCTGGGCCCATTTTTTAAGCCCAAAATCGAACGTTTTCATCAGTTTCAGTCCACTTTTCTACTTTTGCTCTGTTTTTTTGTCCAGGATCGTACGTCGTGAACTGTTAAAAGCACGACAACCTGACTCGCGGGACATCAGTGGGCCATACAACGTGTCGATATCACGTCTTGCAAGCATGCTGCGTTGTTGAGGCGGATAGGTTGTCGTTAAGCCCAATAGGACTTTTGAATGGGCCATCTCTCTAGGCTAGGACTGTGAACAGTTAACACATAAAGGAATTGTCCCTCAACTTGACGGGTGCAATCATATCAGCACTAATGCACCGGATCCCATCAGAACTCCAAAGTTACGCGTGCTTGGGCGAGAGTAGTACTAGGATGGTTGACCCCCTGGGAAGTCCTCGTGTTGCACCCCCTTTTCAATTTTTTTTGCCCTGGTTAGGGTTGCCAAGATACTTTATCCACCAAATCTCTATTACTGAATCCCACGGAACATTGGGCAAGACAACTTCGCTTCAAGTAGAGGCTGGGTGCGCAAACCGAGGGCATAGGGTTTGTGACTAGGTCTCCGTCGCTCCGGTGCCCATAACTTTTGATCCGTAAGGAGTTACGCGGCGCACAGCATATCGTTGCAAAGCTCTCTAAGATCTCTACGACAGGGGTAGCCAGCTTGCTCGCTATGCCTATTTTTGGAGTCCAAAATCGAACGTTTTCATCTGTTTCAGGCTACTTTACTTCTTTCGCTCTGTTTTTCCATCCCGGATCGCACGTCGTGAGCTGTTAAAAGAATGACAACCTGACTCGCGGAACATCAGAGGGATCTAAAACGTGTCGATATCACGTCTGGTGAGGATGCTGCGTTGTTGAAGCAGATGGGTTGTCGTTAAGCCCATTGGGCCTTTTGAATGGGCCATCTCTCTAGGCTGGGACTGTGAACCGTTAACACATATAGGAATTGTGCCCTCAACATGACGGGGGCGATCATACCAGCACTAATGCACCGGATCCTATCAGAACCCTGAAGTTAAGCGTGCTTCGGCGAGAGTAGTACTAGGATGGGTGACCCCTTGGGAAGTCCTCATGTTGCATTCCCCTTTTAAATTTTTTTTTGCCCCGGTTAGGGTTGCCAAGATACTTTATCCACCACATTTCTATTACCGAATCCCACGGAATGTTAGGCCCGACCCCGAATAATGTGTGTTACCTTGATTTGCGTGCCGTAGACCCCTAATTATATGACCGACCTTGGATTACGTGTCCTATCTTGATTTTCGTGCATACCTCGTCATACGTGCCTTGACCTAGAATAGTGTGCCCTAATCCCCGAGTCACGTGTAGTACCTAGAAATACGTGCCTTGACCTCGATGTACGTGCGTCACCTCGTTTCGTGTGCCCTAACCTTGAACTGCGTACCTTAACCTAGGTTTAAGAGTCGTACCTCGATTTGCGTGCATTACATTGAATTACGTGCCTTATTTTGATTTACGTGCATTCACCTAGGATTGCGTGCATTAGTCTTAAAGTCCGTGTCTTAACTCGTAGTTCGTGTCTACCTCGTGATTCGTGCCATGTATTGATTTCTGTGTGTGTCTCGTAGTGCATGCCCTAGACTTAGGAAAGCGTGCCCGCACGCTAATCAATAAAGAACCCTACACAAAGCACTAGACTATAAAATAATCCTACAAACACCACTAACTATTATTATAATCCTAATTCAAATCTCTACAAAATCCACTAACACCTAAATATTATATTTTTAACTCACTACAAGACAAAATCTCACATACCTCTAAACATATCGTATCTTCTATCCTACCTAAATTCTCTACATACCCACCATTCTCTTACAAACATGTTAAAACAATCCAAAAGATGACACAAATCTGAATTTTTGCATGCCCAAGGCCAACATATGCATCAACTTTTGCAAAAGCCTCATTTTTCTCTCATTTCTCTCACTTTCCTCACATTTTCTCTCTCTCCTTCTCACTCTCTCTCTCCATTTCGGTTTTGGCTGAGTTCTCTCCACCTCTTATCTCATCTTCATCATCCTATGGTGCATCAAGACAAACCACAAGCAAAGAAACTCACCCAAGCAAGCTAGGATGCAAGAAACACACATGGAAGCATTTTGAGTCACCATTTTCGGCCTTGGTGAGTTTTTAAGCTTCCATTTCTTTTCTTCTTGTTATAACCTCATGCATGTGCTAAGAGATTGATCACTAAGATAGGAAAAATAGAGAAAAGCTAGTTGGAATCTAGGCTAAGCAAGAAGAAGAAGAGATTTGAGCTTCAACAAGGTTTTGAGCATTTTTTGGGTTGATTGCAAAGGTGAGGGTTAAAACCTTTTGAAAACTCTTCAAAAATTCACATGCATACTCATAAATATGTGTATTTGCTTCTGTACTTGAGCTATATAGTCGTTCATAAGCTTAAACAACCATGCATGGCAAGATCTTGGCTTGAAAATGATGCTAGGTGAAGTCAAAATTGTTGACAGCTCTCTGACCAGTCTGTTCGAGGTAAGTTTAGCTAGGAAAATGAAGTTGGAAATTCTTGAAAATTGGTAGGTGACTAGTTTGGAGAGTTTTGAACATTTTTCCCAGAAAGAGGGCGAAGCTAATGTTGGCTCTAAGGTGCTCAAAATGGCAAATCTTTAAAATGTGACCAAATCTGGAAATCTGGAAAAATGAAGCAGGTTTTGGCAGATGCACTGACCTTGTGGAACGAACAATATTTGACTTAGTAAATGATGTCCAAATTGCATGAAATTTGGTGTGATGCTAGATTTTTAAGTTATGGACAATTTTGTCAGAAATGGACTAAGCCTAAATCTGACCCTAAGGACCTCAAAAACGTCAATTATCGAAAAGTTTGCAAATCTGGACAGTTTTGTGCTATTCCACTGTTTCGGCTATATCTAATGATCCCGAACTCCAATTGATGCAAGGTTTGTTTCTGATTTTAGTTAACTTCTTAAGCTTTAATTTGACATCTTATTCACTGGATTTGGAGATTTTTTGATTATCCTATTGATTGTGAGAAAACAGCCTATTGCAGTAAAGGTTTCACTTAGCTATATGCTTGGAAAATTGTTGTAACCTCTCTTGTGGTGCTAATTGCTTGGAATTGTGGTGTTGGGATGTTGTGTGGACTGTTTTGAGTACTTGAAGATGTTTGAATTGAATGATGCATGACTTGAGAATGAACTTGAGTTGACTTAGGGTTTAATCACATGGTTAAGCATGAAACGGAAACCCTAATGACTAGGTAGTCTTGCTAAGTGTTGATCATTTGGATATTGTGTGGAAATTTTATGCTTAGTGGGCTGCCTGTAAATGTCGTATAACTTCAAATGTGAATTTGACCATTGCATGTTGACAAATAAGCTTTTCTTGCACCCGAACCCATGATTGACGTCATTGCATGTTGAATAATCTTATCACTTGATCACGTGGGCTTCTTAATGAGTTATATGGCCTGTTTTACATGTGTTACATGGCTGCCCGTTTAATTTTCATATAACTCTATATGCATTTCAAGTGAAATTTCCTGTCTTATCGTGCCCTGCTTGTTTACCTATCAATGTGCAATCTTATGACTGTACAGAGGCAACCTACTTTGTTGTCCTCCTACTGTGATATATTTCCTGTCTTATCGTGCCCTGCTTGTTTACCTGTCAATGTGCAATCTTATGACTGTCCGGAGGCAACCTACTTTGTTGTCCTCCTACTGTGATATATTTCCTGTCTTATCGTGCCCTGCTTGTTTACCTGTCAATGTGCAATCTTATGACTGTCCGGAGGCAACCTACTTTGTTGTCCTCCTACTGTGATATATTTCCTGTCTTATCGTGCCCTGCTTGTTTACTTGTCAATGTGCAATCTTATGACTGTCCGGAGGCAACCTACTTTGTTGTCCTCCTACTGTGAGATATTACCTGTCATGAATGTGCATTGCATACAAGGTTGCAACCTTTCCTGTCGGCATGGTAGCGATCACGCACACCGGGCGGCATCGGGCTTGCCGGTGCACCCGTGACTACCATGGTCCCATTCCCTCTCTCGCTTGGGGGCTAGGCTTCCTTGGAGAGTTGGGTCGTAAGATTTCGGGGTACATCCGGAGTACACCCACCTGGCGTGTTTGGGGGATGATTTGAAGTCGGCCGCAACTTCTGATTCTGAAACTGACCTAAGAGCAAAAGCTCACTGTATCCTTTTTACTATCTGTATAAGTACTCTCGTTTGGTTCCTAGAGAATCTCGGGGAGGAAAGACTGGTATTCTTGTTCCTGTGCTTATATGTAAGTACTCTCGCTTGGTTCCTAGAGAACCTTGGGGAGGAAAGATTGGTATTTCTATTCCCTTACTTTGTATCTGTTACTCGATTTGTTTCTTATAATTGCATACCTTATTATTTGTAATACGTGACATGTTCTCAAAAAGAGTTTTCATAAATTGAACCGGAAAATGAGTTTCAAAACATATTTCTCGTTCCCCCTCGCTGAGTTCATAAGGACTCACCCTATTTTATCATCTCAGGTAAAGAAGATCAAGAACAGGTACCCAAGGACGATGTGCCTAACGATGATTCCTTGGAGTGATTGCCTATCCCTACGTGCTTTTGTGTTTTGCCTGAAAGTGGTTGCTATATGGATGTTGTGTTTGATTGCAAACTATTCATTTTATTGATGTAAATGACCCCATTGTAATTTGGGTCTAATTCTGGGATTGTACTATCTATAACTGGACGAACTTTTATTTGGTTGTTTGCTTTCGTTTTCTTGATTAGTAGTTATCGTAGGCATTGAAACCACTAGATGAACAATCAACTAAGTTAATTCTATCTAATTTCACTTAGGTGCTCATTTGCAAACTAAAGGATAATAGGTACTTGCATGATAGGAAATTGACAAATAAACGGGATGTAGTTATCATGTTAGGCTTATTAACCAAACGAGACTTTCAAGATAAACTAGTAGGCAAATCGGTTGGTGACAAATAGGAGTCCTTAATGGAATTGGATTAATGATTGGAATAATTGAGGAGTTTAGAGAATTAGGTCAAACCAAAGAGCCCAATTACAGTCGTTATGCTGCCGGTTTTTCAAAAAAACTTTGGAGTTTAGACTAAATCATTAGGTGTTAAATCTTCATAAACAGCTAAGCAAGTGATATTACTTGAATGTTTAGTTCACACCCTAGTCTAACCTTATAGGCCGGGTTGGGGCGTGACACGGAACATTGGCCAAGACAACTTCGCTTCCCGTACAGGCTGGGCCCGCAAACCGAGGGCGTAGGGTTTGTAACAATGTCTCCGTCGCTCCGGTGCCCATAACTTTTGATCCCGTAGCGCACAGCATATCGTTGCAAAGCTTTCTGAGAGCTCTACGACGGCGGCAGCCAGCTTCCTCGCTATTCCCATTTTTCGAGCCCAAAATCGAATGTTTTCATTAGTTTCAGGCCACTTTTATTCTTTTGCTCTGTTTTTTCATCCCGGATTGTACGTAGTGAGCCGTTAAAAGGACGACAACGTGACTCGTAGGTCATCAGAGGGCCCTACAACGTGTCAATATCACGTCTTGTGAGGATGCTGCGTTGTTGAAGCGGATGGGTTGTCGTTAAGCCCATTGGGACTTTTGAATGGGCCATCTCTCTAGGCTGGGACTGTGAACCGTTAACACATATAGTAATTATGCCCTCAACATGACGGGTGCGATCATACCAGCACTAATGCACCACATCCCATCAGAACTCCGAAGTTAAGCATGCTTGGACGAGAGTAGTACTAGGATAGGTGACCCCTTGGGAAGTCCTCGTGATGCAAACCCTTTTCAATTTTTTTTGCCCTGGTTAGGGTTGCCAAGATACTTTATCCATCAAATCTCTATTACTGAATCCAACGGAACATTGGCCAAGACAACTTCGCTTCACGTAGAGGTTGGGCCAGCAAACCGAGGGCATAGGGTATGTGACCAGGTCTCCGTCGCTCCGGTGCCCATAACTTTTGATCCGTAAGGAGTTACGCGATGCACAGCATACCGTTGCAAAGCTCTCTGAGAGGTCTACGACGGGGACAGCTAGCATGCTCGCTTTGCTCATTTTTGGAGCTCAAAATCGAATGTTTTCATCAGTTTCAGGCCACTTTTCTTCTTTTGCTCTGTTTTTTCCATCCTGGATCGTACATTGTGAACTGTTAAAAGGACGACAACCTGACTCGCTGGACATCAGAGGGCCCTACAACGTATCGATACCACGTCTTGCAAGGATGCTGCGTCATTGAAGAGGATGGGTTGTCGTTAAGCCCATTGTGCTTTTTGAATGGGCCATCTCTCTAGGCTGGGACTGTGAACCATTAACACATATAGGAATTGTGCCATCAACATGACGGGTGCGATCATACCTGCACTAATGCACCGGATCCCATCAGAACTTTGAAGTTAAGCGAGCTTGGGCGAGAGTAGTTCTAGGATGGGTGACCCCTTGGGAAGTCCTCGTGTTGCACCCCCTTTTCAATTCTTTTTTCCCTGGTTAGGGTTCCCAAGATATTTTATCGACAAAATCTCTATTACTGAATCCCCCTAAAAATTGGGCAAGACAACTTCGCTTCACCTAGAGGCTGGGCACGCAAACCGAGGGCGTGGGGTTTGTGACCAGGTCTCCGTCGCTCCGATGCCCATAACTTTTTATCTGTAATTGTTACGCGACACCCAGCATACCGTTGCAAAGCTCTCAGAGAACTCTACAACGGGGGCAGCCAGCTTGCTGCTGTCCACATTTTTGGAGTTCGAAATAGAATGTTTTCATCAGTTTCAGGACACTTTTCTACTTTTGCCCTGTTTTTGGGTCCCGGATCGTACGTCGTGAGATGTTAAAAGAACGACAACCTGACTCGCGGTACATCAGAGGGCCCTAAAGCGTGTCGATATCACGTCTAGCAAAGATGCTGCGTTGTTGAAGCGGATGGGTTATCGTTAAGCCCATTGGGCCTTTTGAATCGGCCATATCTCTAAACTGGGACTGTGAACAGTTAACACATAAAGGAATTGTCCCTCAACATGAAGGGTACGATCATACCAGCACTAATGCACCGGATCCCATCAGAACTCCGAAGTTAAAAGTGCTTGGGCGAGAGTAGTATTAGGATGGGTGACCCCCTGGGAAGTCCTCGTGTTGCACCCCCTTTTCAGTTTTTTTTACCTTGGTTAGGGTTGCCAAGATACTTTATGCTGAATCCCACGGAACATTGGGCAAGACAACTTCGCTTCTTGTAGAGGCTGGGCCCGCAAAACGAGGGCGTAGGGCTTGTGACCAGGTCTCCGTCGCTCCTGTGCCCATATCTTTTGATCCGTAAGGAGTTATGCGGCGCACAGTATACCGTTGCAAAGCTCTCTGAGAGCTTTACAACGGGGGCAGCCAGCTTGCTCGCTTTGCCAATTTTTGGAGCCCAAAATCGAATGTTTTCATCAGTTTCAGGCCACTTATCTTCTTTTGCTCCGTTTTTCTATCCCGGATCGTACATCATGAACTGTTAAAAGGACGACAACCTGACTCGCTAGACATCAGAGGGCCCTACAACGTGTCGATATCACGTCTTGCAAGCATGCTGTGTTGTTGAAGCGGATGGGTTGTCGTTAAGCCCATTGGGCCATTGGAATGGGCCATCTCTCTAGGCTGGGACTGTGAACCATTAACACATATAGGAATTATGCCCTCAACATGACAGGTGCAATCATACCAGCACTAATGCACTGGATCCCATCAGAACGTCGAAGTTAAGCGAGCTTGGGTGAGAGTAGTGCTAGGATGGGTGACCCCCTGGGAAGTCCTCGTGTTGCACCCCCTTTTCAATTTTTTTGCCCTGGTTAGGGTTGCCAAGATACTTTATCCACCAAATCTCTATTACTGAATCCCCCTAAAAATTGGGCAAGACAACTTCGCTTCACCTAGAGGATGGGCCCGCAAACCAAGGGCGTGGGGTTTGTGACTAGGTCTCCGTCGCTCCGATGCCCATAACTTTTTATCCGTAATTGTTACGCGACGCACAGCATACCGTTGCAAAGCTCTCAGAGAGCTCTACGACGGGGGCTGCCAGCTTGCTCGCTGTGCCTATTTTTGGAGCCCAAAATCGAACGTTTTTATCAGTTTCAGTCCACTTTTCTACTTTTGCTCTATTTTTTTGTCCCGGATCGTACGTCGTGAACTGTTAAAAGGACGACAACCTGACTCGCGGGACATCAGTGGGCCATACAACGTGTCGATATCACGTCTCGCAAGCATGCTGCGTTGTTGAGGCGGATAGGTTGTCGTTAAGCCCATTAGGACTTTCAAATGGGCCATCTCTCTAGGTTGGGACTGTGAACAGTTAACACATAAAGGAATTGTCCCACAACATGACGGGTACGATCATACCAGCACTAATGCACCGGATCCCATCAGAACACCGAAGTTAAGCGTGCTTGGGCGAGAGTAGTACTAGGATGGTTGACCCCCTGGGAAGTCCTCGTGTTGCACCCCCTTTTCAATTTTTTTTGCCCTGGTTAGTGTTGCCAAGATACTTTATCCACCAAATCTCTATTACCGAATCCCACGGAACATTAGGCAAGACAACTTCGCTTCAAGTAGAGGCTGGGTCCACAAACCGAGGGCGTAGGGTTTGTGACTAGGTCTCCGTCGATCCGGTGCCCATAACTCTTGATCCGTAAGGAGTTATGCGGCGCACAGCATACCGTTGCAAAGCTCTCTAAGAGCTCTATGACGGGGGCAGCCAGCTTGCTCGCTTTGCCCATTTTTGGAGCACAAAATCGAACATTTTCATCATTTTCAGGCTACTTTTCTTCTTTTGCTATATTTTTCGTCCCGGATCGTACGTCGTGAACTGTTTAAAGGACGATAACCTGACTCGCGAGACATCAGAGGGATCTAAAACGTGTCGATATCACGTCTGGTGAGGATGCTGCGTTGTTGAAGCAGATGGGTTGTCGTTAAGCCCATTGGGCCTTTTGAATGGGCCATCTCTCTAGGCTGGGACTGTGAACCGTTAACACATATAGGAATTGTGCCCTCAACATGACGGGTGCGATCATACCAGCACTAATGGACCAGATCCCATAAGAACTCCGAAATTAAGCGTGCTTGGACGAGAGTAGTACTAGGATGGGTGACCCCCTGGGAAGTCCTCGTGTTGTACCCCCTTTTCAATTTTTTTTGCCCTTGTTAGGGTTGACAAGATACTTTATCCACCAAATCTCTATTACTAAATCCCACGGAACATTGGGCAAGACAACTTCGCTTCCCGTACAGGCTGGGCCCGCAAACCGAGGGCGTAGGGTTTGTGACTATGTCTCCGTCGCTCCGGTGCCCATAACTTTTGATCCCGCTGCGCACAACATACCGTTGCAAAGCTTTCTGAGAGCTCTACGACGGGGGCAACCAGGTTCCTCGCTTTGCCCATTTTTGGAGCCCAAAATTGAACGATTTCATCAGTTTCAGGCCATTTTTCTTCTTTTGCTCTATTTTTTCATCCCGGATCATATGTCGTGAACTGTTAAAAGGACGACATCCTGACTCGCGGGACATCAGAGGGCCCTACAATGTGTTGATATCACGTCTTGCGAGGATGATACGTTGTTGAAGCGGATGGGTTGTCGTTAAGCCCATTGTGCCTTTTGAATGGGCCATCTCTCTAGGCTGGGACTGTGAACAGTTAACACATAAAGGAATTGTGCCCTCAACATGATGGGTGCGATCGTACCAGCACTAATGCACCAGATCCCATAAGAACTCCGAAGTTAAGCGTGCTTCGACGAGAGTAGTACTAGGATGGGTGACCCCCTGGGAAGTCCTCGTGTTTCACCCCCTTTTCAATATTTTTTCCACTGGTTAGGGTTGCCAATATACTTTATCCACCAAATCTCTATTACTGAATCTCAAGGAACATTGGGCAAGACAACTTCGTTTCACGTAGAGGCTGGGCCCACAAACCGAGGGTGTAGGGTTTGTGACCAGGTCTCTGTCGTTCCAGTGCCCATAAATTTTGATCCGTAAGGAGTTACGCGGCGAACAGCTTAACATTGCAAAGCTCTCTGAGTGCTCTACGATGGGGGCAGCCAGCATGCTCGTTGTGCCCCTTTTTGGTGCCCAAAATTGAACGTTTTCATCAGTTTCATGCAACTTTTCTTCTTTTGCTATGTTTTTTCGTCCCGGATCGTACGTCGTGAACTTTTAAAATGTCGACAACCTGACTCGCGGGATACCAGAGGGCCCTAAAATATGTCGATATAACGTCTTGCGAGGATGCAGTGTTGTTGAAGTGGATGGGTTGTCGTTAAGCCCATTGGGCCTTTTGAATGGGCCATCTCTCTAGGTTGGGACTGTGAACTGTTAACACATATAGGAATTGTGCCCTCAACATGACGGGTGCGATCATACTAGCACTAATGCACCGAATCCCATCAGAACTCCGAAGTTAAGCATGCTTGGGCTAGAGTAGTACTAGGATATGTGACCCCCTGGGAAGTCCTCGTGTTGCACCGCCTTTTCATTTTTTTTTGCCCTGGTTAGGGTTGCCAAGATACTTTATCCACCAAATCTCTATTACTAAATCCCATGGAACATTGGGCAAGACAACTTCGTTTCACGTAGAGGCTGGCCCAGCAAACCGAGGGCCTATGGTTTGTGACCAGGTCTCCGTCGCTCTGGTGCCCATAACTTTTGATCCGTAACGAGTTACGCAGTGCACAGCATACCGTTGAAAAGCTCCCCGAGAGGTCTACGACGGGGGGACCCAGCTTGCTCGCTTTGGTCATTTTTGGAGATCAAAATCGAATGTTTTCATCAGTTTCAGGCCACTTTTCTTCTTTTGGTCTATTTTTCCATCCTGGATCGTACATCGTGAACTGTTAAAATGACGACAACCTGACTCGCGGGTCATCAGAGGGCCCTACAACGTGTCGATATCATGTCGTGCGAGGATGCTGCGTTCTTGAAGCGGATGGGTTGTCGTTAAGCCCATTGGGCCTTTTGAATGGGCCATATCCCCAGGCTAGGATTGTGAACCGTTAACACATATAGGAATTGTGCCCTCAACATGATGGGTGCTATCATACCAGCACTAATGCGCCGGATCCCATCATAACTCCGAAGTTAAGCGTGCTTGGGCGAGAATAGTATTAGGATGGGTGACCCCCAGGGAAGTCCTCGTGTTGCACCCCCTTTTCAATTTTTTTTGCCCTGGTTAGGGTTGCCAAAATACTTTATCCACAAAATCTCTATTACCGAAACCCACAGAACATTGGGCAAGACAACTTCGCTTCACGTAGAGGCTGGGCTAGCAAACCGAAGGTGTAGGGTTTGTGACCAGGTCTCCGTCGCTCCGGGGAACATAACTTTTGATCCGTAAGGAGTTACGCGGCGCACAGCATACCGTTGCAAAGCTCTTTGAGAGCTCTACGACGGGGGCTGCCAGCTTGCTCGCTGTGCCCACTTTTGGAGCCCAAAATCCAACGTTTTCATCAGTTTCTGGCCACTTTTCTTCTTTTGCTCTGTTTTTCTGTCCCGGATCATACGTCGTGAATTGTTAAAAGGACGACAACCTGACTCGCAGGACATTAGAGGGCCCTACAACGTGTCGATATCACGTCTTACGAGGATGCTGCGTTGTTGAAGCGGATAGGTTGTCGTTAAGCCCATTGGGCCTTTTGAATGGGCCATCTCTCTAGGCTTGGAATGTGAACCGTTAACACATTTAGGAATTGTGCCCTCAAGATGACGGGTATGATCATACCAGCATAATTGCACCGGATCCCATCAGAACTCCGAAGTTAAGCGTGCTTGGGCAAAAGTAGTACTAGGATGGGTGACCCCCTGGGAAGTCCTCGTGTTGCACACCCTTTTCAATTTATTTTTCCCTGGTTAGGGTTGCCAAGATACTTTATCCACCAAATCTCTATTACAGAATTCCACGGAACATTGGGCAAGACAACTATGCTTGACGTAGGGGCTGGGCCCACAAACCGAGGGCGTAGGGTTTGTGACCAGGTCTCTTTCGCTCAAGTGCCCATAACTTTTGATCCGTAAGGAGTTACGCGGCGCACAGCATACCGTTGCAAAGCACTCTGAGAGCTCTACGATGGGTGCAGACAGCTTGCTCGTTGTGCCCGTTTTTAGAGCCAAAAATCGAAAATTTTCATCAGTTTCACGCCACTTTTCTTCTTTTGCTCTGATTTTTCGTCCCGAATCATACGTCATAAACAGTTAAAATGACGACAGCCTGACTCGCGGGACATCAGAGGGCCCTACAATGTGTCGATATCACGTCTTGCGAGGATGCTACGTTGTTGAAGTGGATGGGTTGTCGTTAAGCCCATTGGGCCTTTTGAATGGGCTATCTCTCTAGGCTGGCACCGTGAACTGTTAACACATATAGGAATTATGCCCTCAACATGACGGGTGCGATCATACCAGCACCAATGCACCGGATCCCATCAGAACTCCGAAGTTAAGCGTGCTTGGGCAAGAGTAGTACTAGGATGGGTGACTCCTTGGGAAGTCCTCGTGTTGCCCCCCCATTTCAAATTTTTTGGCCTTGGTTAGGGTTGCCAAGATACTTTATCCACCAAATCTCTACTCCTGAATCCCAAGGAACATTGGGTAGGACAACTTCGTTTCACGTAGAGGCTGGGCCAGCAAACCGAGGGCGTAGGGTTTGTGACCAAGTCTCCGTCGTTCCGGTGCCCATAACTTTTGATCCGAAAGGAGTTACGCGGGGCACAACATAACGTTACAAAGATCTCTAAGAGCTCTACGACGGGGGTAGCCAGCTTGCTCGTTGTGCCCGTTTTTGGATCCCAAAATCGAACGTTTTCATCAGTTTCAGGCCATATTTCTTCTTTTGCTCTGTTTTTTCGTCCCGGATCATACGTCATGAACTGTTAAAAGGACGACAACCTGACTCGCAGGACATCTGAGGGCCCTACAATGTGTCGATATCACGTCTTGCGAGGATGCTGCGTTGTTGAAGCGGATGGGTTGTCGTTAAGCCCATTGGGCCTTTTGAATGAGCCATCTCTCTAGGCTGGGACTGTGAACCGTTAACACATATAGGAATTGTGCCGTCAACATGACAGGTGCGATCATACCAGCCCTAATGCATCGGATCCCAAAAGAACTCCGAAGTTAAGTGTGCTTGGGCGAGAGAAGTACAAGGATGGGTGACCTCCTGGGAAGTCCTCGTGTTGCACCTCCTTTTCAATTTTTTTTGCCCTGGTTAGAGTTGCCAAGATATTTTATCCACCAAATCTCTATTACTGAATCCCACGGCACCTTGGGCAAGACAACTTCACTTCACGTAAAGGCTGGGCTCGCAAACCGAGGGCGTGAGGCTTATGACTAGGTCTCCGCTGCACTGGTGCCCATAACTTTTGATCTGTAAGGAGTTATGCGGCGCATAGCATACCGTTGGAAAGCTTTATGAGAGCTTTACGACAGGGGTAGCTAGGTTGCTCGCTGTGCCCATTTTGGGAGCCCAAAATTGAACATTTTCATCAGTTTCAAGCTAGTTTTCTTCTTTCGCTCGGTTTTTCGATCCTGGATCATACGTCGTGAACTGTTAAAAGGATGACAACCTGACTCGCGGGACATCAGTGGGCCCTACAATGTGTCGTTATCACGTCTTTTGAGGATGCTGCGTTGTTGAAACAGATGGGTTGTCGTTAAGCTCGGTGGGCCTTTTGAATGGGCCATCTCTGTAGGCTGGGACTGTGAAGCATTAACACATAAAGGAATTGTGCCCTCAACATGACGGGTGCGATCATACCAGCACTAATGCACCGGATCCGATCAGAACTCCGAAATTAAGTGTGCTTGGTCGAGAGTAGTACTAGGATGGATGACCCCTTGGGAAGTCCTCGTGTTGCACCCCCTTTTCAATTTTTTTTGCCTTGGTTAGGGTTGCCAAGATACTTTATCCACCACATCTCTATTACTGAATCGCACGGAACATTGGGCAAGACAACTTCGCTTCACGTAGAGGCCGGGCCTGTAAACCGAGGGCGTAGGGTTTGTGACTAGGTCTCCGTTGCTCAGGTGCCTGTAACTTTCGATCCGTAAGGAGTTACACGGCGCACAGCACACCGTTCCAAAGCTCCCTGAGAGCTTTACAACGGGGGCAGCCAGCTTGCTCGCTGTGCCCATTTTTGGAGCCGAAAATTGAAAGTTTTCATCATTTTCAAAACACTTTTATTATTTTGCTCTGTTTTTTCGTCCCGGGTCGTACGTCGTGAACTGTTAAATGGACGACAACCTGACTCGCAAGACATCAGAGGGTCTTACAACGTGTCGATATCACTTCTTGCGAGGATGCTGCGTTGTTGAAGCGGATGGGTTGTCGTTAAGCCCGTTGGGCCTTTTGAATGGGCCATCTCTATAGGGTGGGACTGTGAACCGTTAACACATATAGGTATTGTGCCCTGAACATGACGGGTGCAATCATACCAGTACTAATGCACTGGATCCCATCAGAACTCCGAAGTTAAGCGTGCTTGGGCGAGAGTAGTACTAGGATGGGTGACCCCTTGAGAAGTCCTCGTGTTGCACGCCCTTTTTTATTTTTTTTTGCCATGGTTATGGTTGCCAAGATACTTTATCCACCAAACCTCTTTTCCTGAACCCCATGGAACATTAGGAAAAACAACTTCGCTTCACGTAGAGGCTGAGCCCGCAAACCGAGGGTGTAGGGTTTGTGACCAGGTCTCTGTTGCTCCGGTGCCCAAAACTTTTGATCCGTAAGGAGTTACGTGGCGCACAGCATACCGTTGCAAAGATCTCTGAGAGCTCGACGACGGGGGCAGCCAGCTTGCTCGCTATGCCCATTTTTGGAGCCCAAAATCGAACGTTTTTATCAATTTCCTGCCATTTTTCTTCTTTTGCTCTGTTTTTTCGTCCCGGATCGTACATCGTGAACTGTTAAAAGGACGACAACGTGACTCGCGGGACATCAGAGGGCCCTACAACGTGTCGATATCATGTCGTGCAAGCATGCTGCGTTGTTGAAGCGGATGGGTTATCATTAAGCCCATTGGGCCTTTTGAATGGGTCATATCTCTAGGCTGGGACTGTGAATAGTTAACACATAAAGGAATTGTGCCCTCAACATGACGGGTACGATCATACCAGCAATAATGCACCGGATCCCATCAGAACTCCGAAGTTAAGCGTGCTTGGGCGAGAGTGGTACTAGGATGGGTGACCCCCTGGGAAGTCCTCGTGTTGCACCGCCTTTTCAATTTTTTTTGCCCTGGTTATGGTTGCTAGGATATTTTATCCCCCAAATCTCTATTACTGAATCCCACGAAACATTGGGCAAGACAACTTCGCTACACGTAGAGGCTGGGCCCGCAAACAGAGGGCGTATGGTCTGTGACAAGGTCTCCGTCGCTCCGGTGCCCATAACTTTTGATCCGTAAGCAGTTACGCGGCGCACAGCATACCGTTGCAAAGCTCTCTGAGGGCTCTACGACGGGCAGCTAGCTTGCTGGTTGTGCCGATTTTTGGAGCCCAAAATCGAAGGTTTTCATCAGTTTCAGGCTACTTTTTTTCTTTTGCTCTATTTTTCCATCCCGGATCGTACGTCATGAACTGTTAAAAGGATGACAAACTGACTCACGGGGCATCAGGGGGCCGTACAACGTGTCGATATCATGTCTGGTGAGGATGCTGCATTGTTGAAGCGAATGGGTTGTCGTTAACCCCATTGGGCCTTTTGAATGTGCCATCTCTCTAGGCTGCGACTGTGAACAGCTAACACATAAAGGAATTGTGCCCTCAACATGACGGGTGCGATCATACCAGCACTATTGCACCGGATCTCATTAGAACTCCAAAGTTAAGCGTGCTTGTGCGAGAGTAGTACTAGGATGGGTGACCCCCTGGGAAGTCCTCGTGTTGCACCCCATTTTCAATTTTTTTTGCCCTGGTTAGGGTTGCCAAGATACTTTATCTACCAAATATCTATTACTGAATCCCACGGAACAGTGGGTAAGACAACTTCGCTTCACGTAGAGGCTGGGCCCGCAAACCGAGGGCGTAGGGTTTGTGACTAGGTTTCCGTCGCTCCGGTGCCCGTAACTTTTGATCTGTAAGGAGTTACGCGGCGTACAGCATACCGTTTCAAAGCTCTCTGAGTGCTCTTCGACGGGGGCAGCTAGCTTGCTCACTGTGCCCGTTTTTGGAGCCAAAAATCGAACGTTTTCATTAGTTTTAGGCCACTTTTCTTCTTTTGCTCTGTTTTTCAGTCCCAGATCGTACGTCGTGAACTGTTAAAAGGACGACAACCTAACTCGCGGGACATCAGAGGCCCTACAACGTATCGATATCACGTCTTGCGAGGATGCGGCGTTGTTGAAGCGGATGGGTTGTCGTTAAGCCTATTGGGCATTTTGAATGGGCCATCTATATAGGCTGGGACTGTGAACCGTTAACACATATAGGAATTGTGCCCTCAACAAGATGGGTGCGATCATACCAGCACTAATGCACCGGATCCCATCAGAACTCCGAAGTTAAACGCGCTTAGGCGAAAGTAGTACTAGGATGGATGACCTCCTGGGAAGTCCTCGTGTTGCACCCCCTTTACAATTTTTTTTGCCCTGGTTAGGGTTTCCAATATACTTTATCCACCAAATCGTGATTACTGAATCCCAAGAAAAATTGGCCAAGACAACTTCGCTTCACGTAGAGGCTGGGCCCGCAAACCGAGGCCGTAAGGTTTGTGACCAGGTTTCCGTCGTTCCGATGCCCATTACTTTTTATCCGTAATTGTTAAGCGGTGCACAGCATACCGTTGCAAAGCTCTCAGAGAGCTCTACGACGGGGGCAGCTAGCTTGCTCGCTGTGCCCATTTTTTGCGCCCAAAATCGAACGTTTTCATCAGTTTTAGGCTACTTTTCTTCTTTTGCTCTGTTTTTCAGTGTCAGATCGTACGTCGTAAACTATTAAAAGGATGACAACCTGACTCGCTGGACATCAGAGGGCCCTACAACTTGTCGATATCACGTCTTGCAAGCATGCTGCGTTGTTGAAGCAGATGGGTTGTCGTTAAGCCCATTGGGCCTTTTGAATGGGCCATCTCTCTAAGCTGAGACTGTGAACCGTTAACACATATAGGAATTGCTCCCTCAACATGACGGGTGCGATCATACAAGCACTAATGCACCGGATCCCATCACAACTCCGATGTTAAGTGTGCTTGGGCGAGAGTAGTTCTAGGACGGATGACCCCTTGGGAAGTCTTCGTGTTGCTCGACCTTTTCAATTTTTTTTGCCCTGGTTAGGGTTGCCAAGATACTTTATT
The DNA here is from genome assembly GCA_037974665.1 of Ehretia macrophylla. Lineage (NCBI taxonomy): Eukaryota > Viridiplantae > Streptophyta > Magnoliopsida > Boraginales > Ehretiaceae > Ehretia > Ehretia macrophylla. The sequence goes on along the minus strand of CM075765.1, from coordinate 84,347,478 downwards.
CACCAAATCTCTATTACTGAATCCCATGGAATTTTGGAAAGACAACTTCGCTTCACGTAGAGGCTGGGCCCGCAAACTGAGGGCGTAGGGTTTGTGACCAGGTCTTCGTCGCTCCGGTGCCCATAACTTTTGATCCGTAAGGAGTTACGTGGAGCACAACATACCGTTGCAAAGATCTCTGAGAGCTCTACGACGGGGGCAGCCAGCTTGCTCGATGTGCCCCTTTTTGGAGCCCAAAATCAAACATTTTTATCAATTTCAGGGAACTTTAATTCTTTTGCTATGTTTTTTCGTCCCGGATCGTACGTCGTGAACTGTTAAAAGGACGACAACCTGACTCGCGGGAAATCAGAGGGCCCTACAACGTGGCGATATCATGTCGTGCAAGCATGCTGCGATGTTGAAGCGGATGGGTTATCGTTAAGCCCATTGGGCCTTTTGAATGAGCCATATCTCTAGGCTGGGACTGTGAACAGTTAACACATTGTGCCATCAACATGACGGTTGCAATCATACCAGCACTAATGCACCGGATCCCATTAGAACTCCGAAGTTAAGCGTGCTTGGGCGAGAGTAGTACTAGGATGGGTGCCGCCCTGGGAAGTCCTCGTGTTGCACCCCCTTTTCAATTTTTTTACCCTGGTTAGGTTTGCCAAGATACTTTATCCACCAAATCTCGATTATTGAATCCCACGGAACATTGGGCAAGACAACTTTGCTTCACTTAGAGGTTGGGCCGGCAAACAGAGGGCGTAGGGTTTGTGGCAAGGTCTCCGTCGCTCCGGTGCCCAAAACTTTTGATCCGTAAGGAGCTACGCGGCGCACAGCTTGCCGTTGCAAAGCTCTCTGAGAGCTCTATGTCGGGGGCTGCCAGCTTGCTCGCTGTACCCATTTTTGGAGCGCAAAATCGAACGTTTTCAACAGTTTCAGGCTACTTTTCTTCTTTAGCTCTGTTTTTCCGTCCCGGATCGTACGTCGTGAACTGTTAAAAGGACGACAACCTGACTCGCGGGACATCAGAGGGACGAACAACGTGTCGATATCACGTCTGGTGAGGATGCTGCGTTGTTAAAGCGGATGGGTTGTCGTTAAGCCCATTGGACCTTTTGAATGTGCCATCTCTCTAAGCTGGGACTGTGAACAGTTAACACATAAAGGAATTGTGCTCTCAACATGACGGGTGCGATCATACCAGCACTAATGGACCGTATCCCTTCAGAACTCTGAAGTTAAGCGTGCTTGGGCGAGAGTAGTACTAGGATGGGTGACCCCCTGGGAAGTCCTCGTGTTGCACCCCCTTTTCAATTTTTTTTACCCTGGTTAGGGTTGCCAAGATACTTTATCCACCAAATCTCTATTATTGAATCCCACGGAACATTGGGCAAGACAACTTTGCTTCACTTAGAGGTTGGGCCGGCAAACAGAGGGCGTAGGGTTTGTGGAAAGGTCTCCGTCGCTCCGGTGCCCAAAACTTTTGATCCATAAGGAGCTACGCGGCGCACAGCTTGCCGTTGCAAAGCTCTCTGAGAGCTCTATGTCGGGGGCTGCCAGCTTGCTCGCTGTACCCATTTTTGGAGCGCAAAATCGAACGTTTTCAACAGTTTCAGGCTACTTTTCTTCTTTTGCTCTATTTTCCGTCCCGGATCGTACGTCGTGAATTATTTAAAGGACGACAAACTGACTCGCGGGACATCAGTGGGCCCTACAACGTGTCGATATCACGTCTTGTGAGGATGCTGCGTTGTTGAAGCAGATGGGTTGTCGTTAAGCCCATTAGGCCTTTTGAATGAGCCATCTCTCTAGGCTAGGACTGTGAACTGTTAACACATATAGGAATTATGCCCTCAACATGACGGGTGCGATCATACCAGCACTAATGCACCAAATCCGATCAGAACTCCGAAGTTAAGCGTGCTTGGGCGAGAGTAGTACTAGGATGGGTGACCCCTTGGGAAGTCCTCGTGTTGCACCCCCTTTTCAATTTTTTTTGCCCGGGATAGGGTTGCCAATATACTTTATCCACCAAATCTCTATTACTGAATCCCCAGGAACATTGGGCAAGACAACTTCGTTACACGTAGAGGCTGGGCCTGCAAACCGAGGGCGTAAAGTTTGTGTCCAAGGCTCCGTCGCTACGGTGCCCATAACTTTTGATCCTTACGGAGTTACGCGGCGCACAACATACCGTTGCAAAGCTCTTTGAGGGCTTTACGACGGGGGCAGCCAGCTTGCTCGCTGTGCCCTTTTTTGAAGCCCAAAATTGAACGTTTTCATCAGTTTCTGGCCACTTTTCTTCTTTTGCTCTATTTTTCCGTCCCGGATCGTACGTCGTGAACAGTTAAAAGGACAACAACCTAATTCGCCGGATATTACAGGGCCCTACAATGCGTCGATATCACGTCTTACAAGGATACTGCGTTGTTGAAGCGAATGGGTTGTCGTTAAGCCCATTGGGCCTTTTGAATGAGCCATCTCTCTCGGCTAGGACTGTGAACCGTTAACACATAAAGGATTTGTGCCCTCAACATGACGAGTGCCATCATACCAGTACTAATGCACCGGATCCCCTCAGAACTCTTAAGTTAAGCGTGCTTGGGCGAGAGTAGTACTAGGATGGGTGACCCCCTTGGAAGTCCTCGTGTTGCACTGCTCTTTTCAATTTTTTTTGCCCCAGTTAGGGTTGCCAAGATACTTTATCGACCAAATCTCTATTACTGAATCCCACGGAACATTGGGCATGACAACTTCGCTTCACGTAGAGGCTGGGCCCGCAAACCGAGGGCGTAGGGTTTGTGACTAGGTCTCCGTCGCTCTGGTGCTCATAACTTTTGCTCTGTAAGGAGTTACGCGGCGCACAGCATACCGTTGCAAAGCTCTATGAGAGCTTTACGACAGGGGTAGCTAGGTTGCTCGCTGTGCCCATTTTTGGAGCCCAAAATTGAACGTTTTCATCAATTTCAGGCTAGTTTTCTTCTTTCGCTCGGTTTTTCGATCCTGGATCATACGTCGTGAACTGTTAAAAGGATGACAACCTGACTCGCGGGACATCAGTGGGCCCTACAATGTGTCGTTATCACGTCTGTTGAGGATGCTGCGTTGTTGAAGCAGATGGGTTGTCGTTAAGCCCGTTGGGCCTTTTGGATAGACCTTCTCTCTTGGCTAGGATTGTGAACCGTTAACACATAAAGCAATTGTGCCCTCAACATGACGAGTGCGATCATACCAGCACTAATGCTCCGGATCCCATCAAAACTCTGAAGTTAAGCGTGCTTGGGCGAGAGTAATACTAGGATGGATGACCCCTTGGGAAGTCCTCGTGTTGCACCCCCTTTTCAATTCTTTTTCCCCTGGTTAGGCTCCCCAAGATACTTTCCCCACCACATCTCTATTACTGAATCCCACGGAACATTGGGCAAGACAACTTCGCTTCACGTCGAGGCTGGGCCTGTAAACCGAGGGTGTAGGGTTTGTTACTAGGTCTCCGTTGCTCAGGTGCCTGTAACTTTCGATCTGTAAGGAGTTACGCGGCGCATAGCATACCGTTCTAAAGCTCTTTGAGAGCTTTACAACGGGGGCAGCCATTTTGCTCGTTGTGCCCATTTTTTAAGCCAAAAATTGAACGTTTTCATCAGTTTCAGGCCACTTTTCTTCTTTTGCTCTGTTTTTCCGTTCCGGATCGTACATCGTGAGTTGTTAAAAGGACGACAACCATACTCGCGGGACATTAGAGGGCCCTACAACGCGTTGATATCACGTCTTGAGAGGATGCTGCGTTGTTGAAGTGGTTGGGTTGTCGTTAAGCCCATTGGGCCTTTTGACTGGGCCATCTCTATAGGGTGGGACTGTGAATCGTTAACACATATAGGTATTGTGCCCTGAACATGACGGGTGCAATCATACCAGTACTAATGCACTGGATCCCATCCGAACTCCGAAGTTAAGCGTGCTTGGGCGAGAGTAGTACTAGGAGGGGTGACCCCTTGAGAAGTCCTCGTGTTGCACGCCCTTTTTTAATTTTTTTTGCCATGGTTATGGTTGCCAAGATACTTTATCCACCAAATCTCTATTACTGAACCCCATGGAACATTGGGCAAGACAACTTCGCTTCACGTAGAGGCCGGGCCTGCAAACCGAGGGCGTAGGGTTTGTGACCAGGTCTCCGTCGCTCCGGTAACCATAACTTTTGATCCGTAAGGAGTTACGTGGCGCACAGCATGCCGTTGAAAAGTTCTCTGAGAGCTCTACGACGGGGGAATCCAGCTTGCTGGCTATGCCCCTTTTTGGAGCTCAAAATCGAACGTTTTCATCAATTTCTGGCCATTTTTCTTCTTTTGCTCTGTTTTTCCGTCCCGGATCGTACGTTGTGAGTTGTTAAATGGACGAAAACTTGACTCGCGGGACATTAGAGGGCCCTACAACGTGTCGATATCATGTCGTGCAAGCATGCTACGTTGTTGAAGCGGATGGGTTATCATTAAGCCCATTGGGCCTTTTGAATGAGTCATATCTCTAGGCTGGGACTGTGAATAGTTAACACATAAAGGAATTGTGCCCTCAACATGACGGGTACGATCATACCAGCAATAATGCACCGGATCCCATCAGAACTCCGAAGTTAAGCGTGCTTGGGCGAGAGTGGTACTAGGATGGGTGACCCCCTAGGAAGTCCTCGTGTTGCACCGCCTTTTCAATTTTTTTTGCACTGGTTATGGTTGCTAGGATACTTTATCCCCCAAATCTCTATTACTGAATCCCACGAAACATTGGGCAAGACAACTTCGCTACACGTAGAGGCTGGGCCCGCAAACAGAGGGCGTATGGTCTGTGACAAGGTCTCCGTCGCTCCGGTGTCCATAACTTTTGATCCGTAAGCAGTTACGCGGCGCACAGCATACCGTTGCAAAGCTCTCTGAGAGCTCTACGGGGGCAGCTAGCTTGCTCACTGTGCCTGTTTTTAGAGCTGAAAATCGAACGTTTTCATCAGTTTCAGGCCACTTTTCTTCTTTTGCTCTGTTTTTCATCCTAGATCGTACGTCGTGAACTGTTAAAAGGACGACAACCTGACTCGCGGGACATCTGAGGGCTCTACATTGTGTCGATATCACGTCTTGCAAGCTTGCTACGTTGTTGAAGTGGATGGGTCGTTGTTAAGCCCATTGGGCCTTTCGAATGGGCCATCACTCTAGGCTGGCACTGTGAACCGTTAACACATATAGGAATTCTGCCCTCAACATGACGGGTGCGATCATACCAACATTAATGCACCGGATCCCATCAAAACTCCGAAGTTAAGCGTGCTTGGGCGAGAGTAGTACTAGGATGGGTGACCCCCTGGGAAGTCCTCGTGTTGCACCCCCTTTTCAATTTTTTTTGCCCTGGGTAGGGTTGCGAAGATACTTTGTCTACCAAATCTCTATTACTGAATCCCACGGAACATTGGGCAAGGCAACTTCCCTTCACTTAGAGGCTGGGCCCGCAAATCGAGGGCGTAGGGTTTGTGACTAGGTCTCTGTCGCTCCGGTGCCCGTAACTTTTGATCTGTAAGGAGTTACGTGGCGCACAACATACCGTTGTAAAGCCCTCTGAGTGCTCTACGACGGGGGTAGCCAGCATACTCGTTGTGCCCATTTTTCGAGCCAAAAATCGAACGTTTTCATCAGTTTCACTCCATTTTTCCTCTTTTGCTCTGTTTTTCCGTCCCGGATCATCCGTTGTGAATTGTTAAAAGTACGACAACCTGACTCGTGGGACATCAGAGGGCCCTACATTGTGTCGCTATCACGTCTTGCAAGCATGTTGCGTTTTTGAAGCGGTTGGGTTGTCGTTAAGCTCATTGGTCCTTTTGAATGGGCCATCTCTCTAGGCAGGGACTGTGAACTGTTAACACATATAGGAATTGTGCCCTCAACATGACGGGTGCGATCATACCAGCACTAATGAACCGGATCCCATTAGAACTCCGAAGTTAAGTGTGCTTGGGCGAGAGTAGTACTAGGATGGGTGACCTCCTCGGAAGTCCTCGTGTTGCACCCCCTTTTCAATTTTTATGGCCCTGGTTAGGGTTGCCAAGATACTTTATCCACCAAATCTCCATTAATGAATCCCACGGAACATTAGGCAAGAGAACTTCGCTACACGTAGAGGCTGGACCTGAGAACTGAAGGAGTAGGGTTTGTGCCCAGGTCTCCGTCGCTCCGGTGCCCATAACTTTTGATCCGTAGGGAGTTACGCGGCGCGCAGCATACCGTTGCAAAGCTCTCTGAGAGTTCTACGAAGGGGGTAGCCAGCTTACTCGTTGTGCCCTTTTTGGAGCTGAAAATCGAATGTTTTCATCCGTTTTAGGCCACTTTTCTTCTTTTGCTCTGTTTTTCCGTCCCGGATCGTACGTCGTGAACTGTTAAAAGGACGACAAGCTGACTCACGGGACATCAGAGGGCCCTACAACGTGTTGATATCACGTCTTGCGAGGATGCTGCGTTGTTGAAGCGGATGGGTTGTCGTTAAGCCCATTGGGCCTTTTGAATGGGCCATCTCTCGAGGCTGGGACTGTGAACCGTTAACACTTTTAGGAATTGTGCCCACAACATGACGGGTGCAATCATAACAGCACTAATGCACCGGATCCCATCAAAACTCCGAAGTTAAGCGTGCTTGGGCGAAAGTAGTACTAGGATGGGTGACCCCCTGGGAAGTTCTCGTGTTGCACCCCCTTTTCAATTGTTTGCCCTGGTTAGGGTTGCCAAGATACTTTATCCACCAAATTTCTATTACCAAATCCCACGGAACAATGGGCAAGACAACTTCGCTTCACGTAGAGGCTGGTCCCGCAAACTGAGGGCATAGGGTTTGTGACTAGGTCTTCGTCGCTCCGGTGCCCATAACTTTTGATCCGTAAGGAGTTACGCGGCGCACAGCATACCGTTGCAAAGCTCTTTGAGAGCTCTACGACAGGGGCAGCCAGCTTGCTAGCTGTGCACATTTTTGGAGCCCAAAATTGAATGTTTTCATCTGTTTCAGACTAGTTTTATTCTTTTGCTCTGTTTTTCGTCCCGGATCGTACGTCGTGAATTATTAAAATGACGACAAACTGACTCGCGGGACATCATTGGGCCCTACAACTTTTCGATATCACGTCTTGTGAGGATGTTGCGTTGTTGAAGCAGATGGGTTGTTGTTAAGCTCATTGGGCCTTTTGAATTGGCCATCTCTCTAGGCTGGGACTGTGAACCGTTAACACATAAAGGAATTGTGCCCTCAACATGACGGATGCGATCATACCAACACTAATGCACCAGATCCGATCAGAACTACGAAGTTAAGCGTCCTTGGGCGAGAGTAGTTCTAGGATGGGTGACCCCCTGGGAAGTCCTTGTGTGGCACCCCCTTTTCATTTTTTTTGGCCTGGTTAGGGTTGCCAAGATACTTTATCTACCAAATCTCTATTACTGAATCCCACAAAACATTGGGCAAGACAACTTCGCTTCATGTAGAGGCTGGGCCCGCAAACCGAGGGCGTAGGGTTTGTGACTAGGCCTCCGTCTCTCCGGTGCCCGTAACTTTTGATCCGTAAGGAGTTACGCGGCGCACATCATACATTTGCAAAGCTCTCTGAGAGCTCTACGACGGGGGCAGCTAGATTGCTCGCTGTGCCCTTTTTGGAGCCCAAAATCGAACGTTTTCATCAGTTTCAAGCCATTTTTCTTCTTTTGCTTTGATTTTCCGTCCCGGATCGTACGTCATGAGCCGTTGAAAGGACGACAACCTGACTCGCGGGACATCTGAAGGCCCTACAATGTGTCGATATCATGTCTTGCGAGGATGCTGCGTTGTTGAAGCGGATGGGTTGTCGTTAAGCCTATTGGGCCTTTTGAATGGACCATCTCCCTAGGCTGGGGTTGTGAACCGTTAACACATATAGGAATGGTGCCCTCAACATCACTGGTGCAATCATACCAGTACTAATGCACCGGATCCCATCAGAACTGCGAAGTTAAGCGTTCTTGGGCGAGAGTAGTAGTAGGATGGGTGACCCCTTGGGAAGTCCTCGTGTTGCACCCCTTTTTCTAATTTTTTTGCCCTGGTTAGGGTTGCCAAGATACTTTATCCACCACATCTCTATTACTAAATTCCACGGAACAATGGGCAAGACAACTTCGCTTCACGTAGAGGCTTGGCTCGCAAACCGAGGGCGTAGGGTTTGTGACTAGGTCACCGTCACTCCGGTGCCCATAACTTTTCATCCGTAAGGAGTTACGCGGCGTACAGCATACCGTTTCAAAGCTCTGAGAGCTCTACGACGGGGGCAGCCAGCTTGCTCGTTGTGCACATTTTTGGAGCCCAAAATTGAATGTTTTCATCAGTTTCAGGCTAGTTTTATTCTTTTGCTCTGTTTTTCGTCCCGGATCGTACGTCGTGAATTATTAAAAGGATGACAAACTGACTCGCGGGACATCAGTGGGCCCTACAACTTGTCGATATCACGTCTTGTGAGGATGTTGCGTTGTTGAAGCGGATGGGTTGTTGTTAAGCCCATTGGGCCTTTTGAATGGGCCATCTCTCTAGGCTGGGACTGTGAACCGTTAACAAATAAAGGAATTGTGCCCTCAACATGACGGGTGCGACCATACCAGCACTAATGCACCGGATCCCATTAGAACTCCGAAGTTAAGCGTGCTTGGGCGAGAATAGTACTAGGATGGGTGACCCCTTCGGAAGTCCTCGTGTTGCACCCTCTTTTCAATTTTTTTTGCCCTGGTTAAGCTTGCCAAGATACTTTAGCCACCAAATTTCTATTACCGAATCCCATGGAACATTGGGCAAGACAACTTCGCTTCATGTAGAGGCTGGGCTCGGAAACCGAGGGCGTAGGGATTGTGACTAGGCCTCCGTCGCTCCGGTTCCCATAACATTTGATCCGTAAGGATTTACGAGGCGCATAGCATACCGTTGCAAAGCTCTCTGAGAGCTCTACGAAAGGGGCAACCAGCTTGCTCGCCGTGCCCCTTTTTGGAGCCGAAAATCCAACGTTTTCATCAGTTTCAGGCCACCTTTCGTCTTTTGTTGTATTTTTCCGTTCCGGATCGTATGTCGTGAATTGTTAAAAGGACGACAACCTGAGTCGCGGGACATCTGAGGGCCCTACAACGTGTCGATATTATGTCTTGCGAGGATGCTGCGTTGTTGAAGCGGATGGGTTGTCGTTAAGCCCATTGGGCCTTTTGAATGGGCATCTCTATAGGATGGGACTGTGAACCGTTAACACATATAGGAATTGTGCCCTCTACATGACGGGTGCGATCATACTATCACTAATGCACCGGATCCCATCAAAACTCCGAAGTTAAGCGTGCTTGGGCTAGAGTAGTACTAGGATGGGTGACCCCCTGGGAAGTCCTCGTGTTGCACCCTATTTTCAATTTTTTTTGCCCTGGTTAGGTTTGCCAAGATACTTTATCCACCAAATGTCTATTACTGATTCCCACGGAACATTGGGCAAGACAACTTCGCTTCACGTAAAGGCTGGGCCCGCAAACCAGGTCTCCGTCGCTCCGGTGCCCATAACTTTTGATCCGTAAGGAGTTACGCAGCGCACAGCAAACCGTTGCAAAGCTGTCTGAGAGCTCTACGAGGGTGGCTGCCAGCTTGCTCACTGTGCCCCCTTTTGGAGCCAAAAATTGAAAGTTTTCATCAGTTTCAGCCTACTTTTCTGCTTTTGCTCTGTTTTTCCGCCCCGGATCGTACGTCATGAACTGTTAAAAGGACGATAACCTAACTCGCGGGACATCAGAGGGCCCTATAACGTGTCGATATCACGTCTTGCGAGGATGGTGCGTTGTTGAAGCGGATGGGTTGTCGTTAAGCCCATTGGGCCTTTTGAATGGGCCATCTCTTTAGGCTGGGACTGTGAACTGTTAACACATATAGGAATTGTGCCCTCAACATGATGGGTGCGATCATACCAGCACTAATGCACCGGATCCCATCAAATCTACGAAGTTAAGCGTGCTTGGGCGAGAGTAGTACAAGGATGGGTGACCCCATGGGAAGTCCTCGTGTTGCACCCCCTTTTCAATTTTTTTTGCCCTGGTTAGGGTTGCCAAGATACTTTTTCCACCAAATCTCTATTATTGAATCCCACGGAACATTGGGTAAGACAACTTCGCTTCACGTAGAGGCGGGGCCCGCAAACCGAGGGCGTAGGGTTTGTAACCAGGTCTCCGTCGCTCCGGTGCCAATAACTTTTGATCCGTAAGGAGTTATGCGGCACACAACATACCGTTGTAAAGCTCTCTGAGAGCTCTACAACGGGGGCAACCATCTTGCTCGCTGTGCCTATTTTTGGAGGGCAAAAATGAACGTTTTCATCAGTTTCAGGCCGCTTTTCTAATTTTGCTCTGTTTTTACGTCCCGGAACATACGTCGTGAACTGTTAAAAGGACGACAACATGACTCGCGGGACATCAGAGGGCCTTACAACGTGTCGATATCACGTCTTGCGAGGATGCTGCGTTGTTTAAGCGGTTGGGTTGTCGTTAAGCCCATTGAGCCTTTTGAATGGGCCATCTCTATAGGTTGGGACTGTGAACCGTTAACACATATAGGAATTGTGCCCTCAACTTGATGGGTGCGATAATACCAGTACTAATGCACCGAATCCCATCAGAACTCTGAAGTTAAGCGTGCTTGTGCGAGAGTAGTACTAGGATGGGTGACCCCCTGGGAAATCCTCGTGTTGCACCCCCTTTTCAATTATTTTTGCCCTGGTTAGGGTTGCCAAGAGACTTTATCCACCAAATCTCTATTACTGAATCCCACGGAACATTGGGAAAGACAACTTCTCTTCACGTAGAGGCTGGGCCCGCACACCGAGGGCGTAGGGTTTGTGACCAGGTCTCCGTCGCTCCGATGCCCATAACTTTTTATCCGTAATGGTTACGCGGCGCACAGCATACCGTTGAAAAGCTCTCTGATAGCTCTACGACGGGGGTAGCCAGCTTGCTCGGTGTGCCCATTTTTGGAGCCAAAAATCCAACGTTTTCATCAGTTTCAGGCCACTTTTCTTCTTTTGTTGTATTTTTTCGTCCCGGATCGTACGTCGTGAATTGTTAAAAGGACGACAACCTAACTCGCGGGACATATGAGGGCCCTACAACGTGTCGATATCATGTCTTGCGAGGATGCTGCATTGTTGAAGCGGATGGGTTGTCGTTAAGCCCATTGGGCCTTTTGAATGGGCATCTCTATAGGATGGGACTGTGAACTGTTAACACATATAGGAATTGTGCCCTCAACATGACGGGTGCGATCATACTAGCACTAATGCACCGGTTCCCATCAAAACTCCGAAGTTAAGAGTGCTTGGGCTAGAGTAGTACTAGGATGGGTGACCCCCTGGGAAGTCCTCGTGTTGCACCCTCTTTTCAATTTCTTTTGCCCTGGTGAGGTTTGCCAAAATGCTTTATCCACCAAATCTCTATTACTGAATCACACGGAACATTGGGCAAGACAACTTCCCTTCACTTACAGGCTGGGCCTGCAAACCGAGGGCGTAGGGTTTGTGACTAGGTCTCCGTCGCTCCAGTGCCCGTAACTTTTGATCTGTAAGGAGTGACACGGCGCACAGCATACCATTGCAAAGCACTCTGAGAGCTCTACGACAGGGGCAGCCAGCTTGCTCGTTGTGCCCATTTTTGGTCCCCAAAATCGAACGTTTTCATCAGTTTCAGACCATTTTTCTTCTTTTGCTCTGTTTTTCCGTCCCGGATCATATGTCGTGAACTGTTAAAAGGACGATAACCTGACTCGCGGGACATCAGAGGGCCCAGCAACGTGTCGATATCATGTCTTGCGAGGATTATGCGTTGTTGAAGCGGATGTGTTGTCGTTAAGCCCATTGGGCCTTTTTAATGGGCCATCTCTCTAGGCTGGGACTGTGAACCGTTAACACATAATGGAATTGTGCCCTCAACATGACAGGTGTGATCATACCAGCACTAATGCACCGGATACCATCAGAACTCTGAAGTGAAGCGTGCTTAGGCGAGAGTTGTACTAGGTTGGGTGACCTCCTGGGAAGTCCTCGTGTTGCAACCCCCTTTTCAATTTTTTTGGCCCTGGTTAGGGTTGCCAAGATACTTTATCCACCAATTTTCTGTTACCGAATCCCACGGCACATTGGGCTAGAGAACTTCACTACACGTAGCGGCTGGGCCTGAAAATCGAGGGAGTAGGGTTTGTGCCCAGGTCTCCGTCGCTCCGGTGCCCATAACTTTTGATCCGTAGGGAGTTACGCGGCGCGCAGCATACCGTTGCAAAGCTCTCTGAGAGCTCTACGACGGGGGTAGCCAGCTTGCTAACTGTGCCTCTTTTTGTAGCACAAAATCGAACGTTTTCATCAGTTTCAGGCCACTTTTCATCTTTTGCTCTATTTTTTTGTCCCAGATCGTACGTCGTTAACTGTTAAAAGGACGACAACCTGACTGGCGGGACATCAGAGGGCCCTACAACGTGTCGATATAATGTCTTGCAAGGATGCTGCGTTGTTGAAGCGGATGGGTTGTCGTTAAGCCCATTGGGCCTTTTGAATGGGCCATCTCCCTAGGCTGGGACTGTGAACCGTTAACACATAAAACAATTGTGCCCTCAACGTGACGGGTGCGATCATACCAGCACTAATGCACCGGATCCCATCAGAACTCCGAAGTTAAGCGTGCTTGGGCGAGAGTAGTACTAAGATGCGTGACACCCTGGGAAGTCCTCGTGTTGCACCCCCATTTCAATTTTTTTTGCCCTGGTTAGGGTTGTCAAGATACTTTATCCACCAAATCTCTATTACTAAATTCCACGGAACATTGGACAAGACAACTTCGCTTCACGTAGAGGTCGGGCCCGCAAACCGAGGGCATAGGGTTTTTGACCAGCTCTCCGTCGCTCCGGTGCACATAACTTTTGATCCGTAAGGAGTTACGCGGCGCACAGCACACCGTTGCAAAGCTCTCTGGGAGCTCTACGACGGGGGCAACCAGCTTGCTCGCTGCGCCCTTTTTTGGGCCCAAAATCAAACGTTTTCATCAGTTTCAGGCTAGTTTTATTCTTTTGCTCTATTTTTCGTCCCGGATCGTACGTCATGAATTATTAAAAGGACGACAAACTGACTCGCGGGACATCAATGGTCCCTACAACTTGTCGATATCAGGTCTTGTGAGGATGCTGCGTTCTTGAAGCGGATAGGTTGTCGTTAAACCCATTGGGCCTTCTGAATCGGCCATCTCTCTTGGCTGGGACTGTGAACCGTTAACACATAAAGGAATTGTGCCCTCAACATGACGGGTGCGATCATACCAACACTAATGCACCGGATCCGATCAGAACTCCGAAGTTAAGCGTGCTTGGGCGAGGGTAGTACTAGGATAGGTGACCCCTTGGGAAGTCCTCGTGTTGCACCCCCTTTTCAATTTTTTTTGCGCTGGTTAGGGTTGCCAAGATACTTTATCCACCAAATCTCTAATACTGAATCCCACGGAACATTGGGCAAGACAACTTTGCTTCATGTAGAGGCTGGGCCCGCAAACCGAGGGCGTACGGTTTGTGACTAGGTCTCCGTCCCTCCGGTGCCCATAACTTTTGATCCTTATGGAGTTACGCGGCGCAAAGCTTACCGTTGCAAATATCTCTGAGAGCTCTACGACGGGGGCAGCCAGCTTGCTCACTGTGCACCTTTGTGGAGCTGAAAATTGAACGTTTTCATCAGTTTCAGCCCACTTTTCTTCTTTTGCTCTGTTTTTCTTTCCCGGATCGTATGTCGTGAACTATTAAAAGGACGACAACCTGAATCGCGGGACATCATAGGGCCCTACAACGTGTCGATATCACTTCTTGCGAGGATGCTGCGTTGTTGAAGCGGATGGGTTGTCGTTAAGCCCATTGGGCCTTTTGAATGGGCCATCTCTATAGGCTAGGACTGTGAACCGTTAACACATGTAGGAATTGTGCCCTTAACATGACGGGTGCGATCCTACCAGCACTAATGCACCGGATCCCATCAAAACTACGAAGTTAAGCGTGCTTGGGCGAGAGTAGTAGAAGGATGTGTGACCCCATGGGAAGTCCTCGTGTTGCACCCCCTTTTCAATTTTTTTTGCCCTGGTTAGAATTGCCAAGAGACTTTATCCACCAAATCTCTATTACTGAATCCCACGGAACATTGGGCAAGAGAACTTCATTTCACGGAGAGGGTGGGGCCGCACACCGAGGGCGTAGGGTTTGTGACCAGGTCTCTGTCGCTCCGATGCCCATAACTTTCTATCCATAATTGTTACGCGGTGCACAGCATACTGTTGCCAAGCTCTCTGAGAGCTCTACGACGAGGGCAGCCAGCTTGCTCGCTGTGCCCATTTTTGGAGCCCAAAATCGAACGTTTTCATCAGTTTCAGGCCAGTTTTCTACTTTTGCTCTGTTCTTCCGTCCCGGATAGTACGTCGTGAACTATTAAAAGGACGACAGCCTGACTCGCGGGACATCAGAGGGCCCTACAACGTGTCGATATCACGTCTTGAAAGCATGCTGCATTGTTGAAGCTGATGGGTTGTCGTTAAGCCCATTGGACCTTTTGAATGGGCCATCTCTCTAGGCTGGGACTGTGAACAGTTAACACATAAAGGAATTGTGCCTTAACATGACAGGTGCGATAATACCAGCACTAATGCCCCGGATCCCATCAGAACTCCGAGGTTAAGCGTGCTTGGGCGAGAGTAGTACTAGGAAGGGTGACCCCCTGGGAAGTACTCGTGTTGCACCCCCTTTTCAATTTTTTTGCCCTGGTTAGGGTTGTCAAGATACTTTATCCACCAAATATCTATTACTAAATCCCACGGAACATTGGGCAAGACAACTTCGTTTCACATAGAGGCTGGGCCCGCAAATCGAGGGCGTAGGGTTTGTGACCAGGTCTCCGTCGCTCCGGTGCCGATAACTTTGGTTCCGTAGGGAGTTACGCGGCGTACAGCAAACTGTTACAAAGCTCTCATAGAGCTCTACGACGGGGGTTGCCAGCATGCTGGCTGTGCCCATTTTTGGAGCCCAAAATCGAACGATTTCATCAGTTTCAGGCCACTTTTCTTCTTTTGCTCTGTTTTTTCCATCTCGGATTGTACGACGTGAATTGTTAAAAGGACGACAACCTAACTTGCGGGACATCAGAGGGCCCTACAACGTGTCAATATCACGTCTTGCGAGGATGCTGCGTTGTTGAAGCGGATGGGCTATCGTTAAGCCCATTGGGCATTTTGAATGGGCCATCTCTCTAGGCTGGGACTGTGACCAGTTAACACATAAAGAAATTGTGCCCTCAACATGACGGGTGCTATCATACCAGTACTAATGCACCGGATCCCATCAGAACTCCGAAGTTAAGCGTGCTTGGGCGAGAGTAGTACTAGGATTGGTGACCCCCGGGGAAGTCCTCGTGTTGCACCCCGTTTTCAATATTTTTTGCCTTGGTTAGGGTTGCCAAGATACTTTATCCACCAAATCTCTATTACTGAATCCCACGGAAGATTGGGCAAGACAAGTTCGTTTCACGTAGAGGCTGGGCCCGCAAACCGAAGGCGTAGGGTTTGTGACCAAATCTCCATCGCCCCGATGCCCATAACTTTTGATCCATAAGGAGTTACGCGGTGCACAGCATACCGTTGCAAAGCTCTCTGAGAGCTCTACGACGGGGGCAGCTACCATGCTCGTTGTGCCATTTTTGTAGACCAAAATCAAACGTTTTCATCAGTTTCGGAACACTTTTATTCTTTTGCTTTGTTTTTTCATCCCGGATCGTACGTCATGAACTGTTAAAAGGACGACAACCTGACTCGCGGGACATAAGAGGGCCCTACAACGTGTCGATATCACGTCTTGCAAACATGTTGCGTTGTTGAAACGGATGGGTTGTCGTTAAGCCCAATCGGGCTTTTGAATGGGCCATTTTTCTAGGTTGGGACTGTGAACAGTTAACACATAAAGGAATTGTGCCCACAACATGACGGGTGCGATCATACCAGCACTAATGCTCCGGATCCCATCAGAACTCCGAAGTTAAGCGTGCTTGGGCGAGAGTAGTACTAGGATGGGTGACCCCCTGGGAAGTCCTCGTGTTGCATGCCCTTTTCAATTTTTTTTGCCCTGATTAGGTTTGCCAAGATACTTTATCCACCAAATCTCTATTACTGAATCCCACGGAACATTGGGCAAGGCAACTTCGCTTCACGTAGAGGCTCGGCCCGTAAACCGAGCGCGTAGGGTTTGTGACCAGATCTCCGTCGCTTCGGTGCCCTTAACTTTTGATCCGTATGGATTTACGCGGTGCACATCATACCGTTGCAAAGCTCACTGAGAGCTCTACGATGGGGGCATCCAGCTTGCTCGCTGTGCCTATTTTTCGAAACCAAAATCGAACGTTTTCATCAGTTTCAGGCCACTTTTGTTCTTTTGCTCTATTTTTTCATCCTGGATCGTACGTCGTGAACTGTTAAAAGGATGACAACCTAACTCGCAGGACATTTGAGGGCCCTACAACGTGTCGATATCATGTCTTGTGAGGATGCTGCGTTGTTGAAGCAGATGGGTTGTCGTAAAGCCCATTGGGCCTTTTGAATGGGCCATCTCTCTAGGCTGGGACTGTGAACCGTTAACACATGTAGGAATTGTACCCTCAACATGACGGGTGCGATCATACCAGAACTAATGCATCAGATCCCATCAAAACTCTGAAGTTAAGAGTGCTTGGGCTAAAGTAGTACTAGGATGGGTGACCCCGTGGGAAGTCCTCGTGTTGCACCCTCTTTTCAATTTCTTTTGCCATGGTTAGGTTTGCAAAGATACTTTATCCACCAAATCTCTATTACTGAATCCCACAGAACATTGGGCAAGACAACTTCCCTTCACTTACAGGCTGGGCCTGCAAACCGAGGGCGTAGGGTTTGTGACTAGGCCTCCGTCGCTCCGGTGCCCGTAACTTTTGATCCGTAAGGATTTACGCGGTGCACATCATACCGTTGAAAAGCTCTCTGATAGCTCTACGACGGGGGCAGCCAGCTTGCTCGCTGTGCCCATTTTTGGAGCCGAAAATCCAACGTTTTCATCAGTTTCAGGCCACTTTTCTTCTTTTGTTGTATTTTTCCGTCCCGGATCGTACGTCGTGAATTGTTAAAAGGACGACAACCTGACTCGCGGGACATCTAAGGGCCCTACAACGTGTCGATATCATGTCTTGCGAGGATGCTGCGTTGTTGAAGCGGATGGGTTGTCATTAAGCCCATTGGGCCTTTTGAATGGGCATCTCTATAGGATGGGACTGTGAACCGTTAACACATATAGGAATTGTGCCCTCTACATGACGGGTGCGATCATACTATGACTAATGCACCGGATCCCATCAAAACTCCGAAGTTAAGCGTGCTTGGGCTAGAGTAGTACTAGGATGGGTGACCCCCTGGGAAGTCCTCGTGTTGCACCCTATTTTCAATTTTTTTTGCCCTGGTTAGGGCTGCCAAGATACTTTATCCACCAAATCTCTATTACTGAGTCCCACGGAATATTGGGCAAGACAACTTCGCTTCAAGTAGAGGCTGGGCCCGCAAACCGAGGGCGTAGGGTTTGTGACTAGGTCTCCGTCGCTCTGGTGCCTATAACTTTTGATCCGTAGGAGTTACGCGTCGCATAGCATACCGTTGCAAAGCTCTCTAAGAGCACTACGACGGGGGCAGCCAGCTTGCTCGCTGTGCCCCTTTTTGGAGCCCAAAATCGAAAATTTTCATCAGTTTCAGGCCACTTTTCTTCTTTTGCTCTATTTTTCCTTCCCGGATCGTACGTCGTGAACTCTTAAAAGCACGACAACCTGAATCGCGGGACATCAGAGGGCCCTACAACGTGTCGATATCATATCTTGCTAGGATACTGCGTCGTTGAAGCGGATGGGATGTCGTTAAGCCCATTGGGCCTTTTGAATGGGCCATCTCTATAGGCTAGGACTGTGAACCGTTAACACATGTAGGAATTGTGCCCTTAACATGACGGGTGCGATCATACCAGCACTAATGAACCGGATCCCATCAAAACTACGAAGTTAAGCGTGCTTGGGCAAGAGTATTACAAGGATGGGTGACCCCATGGGAAGTTCTCGTGTTGCTCCCCCATTTCAATTTTTTTTGCCCTGGTTAGGGTTGCCAAGATACTTTATCCACCAAATCTCTATTACAGAATCCCATGGAACATTGGGCAAGACAACTTCGTTTCACGTGGAGGCTGGGCCCGTGAACCGAGGGCGTAGGGTTTGTGACGAGGCCTCCGTCGCTCCGGTGCCCATAACTTTTGATCCGTAAGGAGTTACGCGGCACACAGCATACCGTTGTAAAGCTCTCTGAGAGCTCTACAACGGGGGCAGCCAGCTTGCTCGCTGTGCCTATTTTTGGAGGGCAAAAATGAACTTTTCATCAGTTTCAGGCCGCTTTTCTAATTTTGCTATGTTTTTTCCATCCCGGAACATACGTCGTGAACTGTTAATAGGACGACAACATGACTCGCGGGACATCAGAGGGCCCTACAACGTGTCGATATCACGTCTTGCGAGGATGCTGCGTTGTTTAAGCGGTTGGGTTGTCGTTAAGCCCATTGAGCCTTTTGAATGAGCCTTCTCTCTAGGTTGGGACTGTGAACCGTTAACACATATAGGAATTGTGCCCGCAACTTGATGGGTGCGATAATACCAGAACTAATGCACCGGATCCCATCAGAACACCAAAGTTAAGCGTGCTTGGGCGAGAGAAGTAATAGGATGGGTGACCCCCTGGGAAGTCCTAGTGTTGCGCCCACTTTTCAAATTTTTTTGCCCTGGTTAGGGTTGTCAAGATACTTTATCCACCAAATCTCTATTACTGAATCCCACGGAACATTGGGCAAGACAACTTCTCTTCACGTAGAGGCTGGGCCCGCACACCGAGGGCGTAGGGTTTGTGACCAGGTCTCCGTCGCTCCGATGCCCATAACTTTTTATCCATAATTGTTACGCGGTGCACAGCATACCGTTGCCAAGCTCTCTGAGAGCTCTACGACGAGGGTAGCCAGCTTGCTCGCTGTGCCCATTTTTGGAGCCCAAAATCGAACGTTTTCATCAGTTTCAGGCCAGTTTTCTACTTTTGCTCTGTTCTTCCGTCCCGGATAGTACGTCGTGAACTATTAAAAGGACGACAGCCTGACTCGCGGGACATCAGAGGGCCCTACAACGTGTCGATATCACGTCTTGAAAGCATGCTGCATTGTTGAAGCTGATGGGTTGTCGTTAAGCCCATTGGACCTTTTGAATGGGCCATCTCTCTAGGCTGGGACTGTGAACAGTTAACACATAAAGGAATTGTGCCTTAACATGACAGGTGCGATAATACCAGCACTAATGCCCCGGATCCCATCAGAACTCCGAGGTTAAGCGTGCTTGGGCGAGAGTAGTACTAGGAAGGGTGACCCCCTGGGAAGTACTCGTGTTGCACCCCCTTTTCAATTTTTTTGCCCTGGTTAGGGTTGTCAAGATACTTTATCCACCAAATATCTATTACTAAATCCCACGGAACACTGGGCAAGACAACTTCGTTTCACATAGAGGCTGGGCCCGCAAATCGAGGGCGTAGGGTTTGTGACCAGGTCTCCGTCGCTCCGGTGCCGATAACTTTGGTTCCGTAGGGAGTTACGCGGCGTACAGCATACTGTTGCAAAGCTCTCATAGAGCTCTACGACGGGGGTTGCCAGCATGCTGGCTGTGCCCATTTTTGGAGCCCAAAATCGAACGATTTCATTAGTTTCAGGCCACTTTTCTTCTTTTGCTCTGTTTTTTCCATCTCGGATTGTACGACGTGAATTGTTAAAAGGACGACAACCTAACTTGCGGGACATCAGAGGGCCCTACAACGTGTCAATATCACGTCTTGCGAGGATGCTGCGTTGTTGAAGCGGATGGGCTATCGTTAAGCCCATTGGGCATTTTGAATGGGCTATCGTTAAGCCCATTCAGCTGGGACTGTGAACAGTTAACACATAAAGAAATTGTGCCCTCAACATGACGGGTGCTATCATACCAGTACTAATGCACCGGATCCCATCAGAACTCCGAAGTTAAGCGTGCTTGGGCGAGAGTAGTACTAGGATTGGTGACCCCCGGGGAAGTCCTCGTGTTGCACC
The DNA here is from genome assembly GCA_037974665.1 of Ehretia macrophylla. NCBI lineage: Eukaryota > Viridiplantae > Streptophyta > Magnoliopsida > Boraginales > Ehretiaceae > Ehretia > Ehretia macrophylla. The sequence continues at coordinate 84,327,264 of CM075765.1, read as the reverse complement.
CCGTTTTCAATATTTTTTGCCTTGGTTAGGGTTGCCAAGATACTTTATCCACCAAATCTCTATTACTGAATCCCACGGAAGATTGGGCAAGACAAGTTCGTTTCACGTAGAGGCTGGGCCCGCAAACCGAGGGCGTAGGGTTTGTGACCAGATCTCCATCGCCCCGATGCCCATAACTTTTGATCCATAAGGAGTTACGCGGTGCACCGCATACCGTTGCAAAGCTCTCTGAGAGCTCTACGACGGGGGCAGCTACCATGCTCGTTGTGCCATTTTTGTAGACCAAAATCAAACGTTTTCATCAATTTCGGGACACTTTTATTCTTTTGCTTTGTTTTTTCATCCCGGATCGTACGTCGTGAACAGTTAAAAGGACGACAACCTGACTCGCAGGACATCAGAGGGCCCTACTACGTGTCGATATCACGTCTTGCAATCATGCTGCGTTGTTGAAACGGATGGGTTGTCGTTAAGCCCGTTGGGCCTTTTGAATGGGCCATCTCTCTAGGCTGGGACTGTGAACAGTTAACACATAAAGAAATTGTGCCCTCAACATCACGGGTGCTATCATACCAGCACTAATGCGCCGGATCCCATCAGAACTCCGAAGTTAAGCGTGCTTGGGCGAGAGTAGTACTAGGATGGGTGACCCCCTGGGAAGTCCTCGTGTTGCATGCCCTTTTCAATTTTTTTTGCCCTGATTAGGTTTGCCAAGATACTTTATCCACCAAATCTCTATTATTGAATCCCACGGAACATTGGGCAAGACAACTTCGCTTCACGTAGAGGCTGGGCCCGTAAACCGAGGGCGTAGGGTTTGTGACTAGGCCTCCGTCGCTCCGGTGCCCGTAACTTTTGATCCGTAAGGATTTACGCGGTGCACATCATACCGTTGAAAAGCTCTCTGATAGCTCTACAACGGGGGCAGCCAGCTTGCTCGCTGTGCCCATTTTTGGAGCCGAAAATCCAACGTTTTCATCAGTTTTAGGCCACTTTTCTTCTTTTGTTGTATTTTTTCGTCCCGGATCGTACGTCGTGAATTGTTAAAAGGATGACAACCTAACTCGCGGGACATTCGAGGGCCCTACAACGTGTCGATATCATGTTTTGCGAGGAAGCTGCGTTGTTGAAGCGGATGGGTTGTCGTTAAGCCCATTGGGCCTTTTGAATGGGCATCTCTATAGGATGGGACAGTGAACCGTTAACACATATAGGAATTGTGCCCTCAACATAACGGGTGCGATCATACTAGCACTAATGCACCGGATCCCATCAAAACTCTGAAGTTAAGAGTGCTTGGGCTAAAGTAGTACTAGGATGGGTGACCCCGTGGGAAGTCCTCGTGTTGCACCCTCTTTTAAATTTCTTTTGCCATGGTTAGGTTTGCAAAGATACTTTATCCACCAAATCTCTATTACTGAATCCCACGGAACATTGGGCAAGACAACTTCCCTTCACTTACAGGCTGGGCCTGCAAACCGAGGGCGTAGGGCTTGTGACTAGGTCTCCGTCATTCCGTTGTCCATAACTTTTGATCCGTAAGGAGTTACACGGTGTACAACATACCGTTGCAAAGCCCTCCGAGAGCTATACAACAAGGGCAACCAGCTTGCTCGGTTTGCCCATTTTCGGAGCCCAAAATCAAACGTTTTCATCTGTTTCAGGGCATTTTTCTTCTATTTCTCTGTTTTTTCGTCCCGGATCGTATGTTGTGAATTGTTAAAAGGACGACAACCTTACTCGCCGGACATTAGAGGGCCCTACAATGTGTCGATATCACGTCCTGCGAGGATGATGCGTTGTTGAAGAGGATGGGTTGTCGTTAAGCCCTTTGGGCCTTTTGAATGGGCCATCTCTCTAGGCTGGGACTGTGAACCATTAACACATATAGGAATTGTGCCCTCGACATGACGGGTGCGATCATACCAGCACAAATGCACCGGATCCCATCAGAACTCCGAAGTTAAGTGTGCTTAGGCAAGAGTAGTACTAGGATGGGTGACCTCCTCGGAAGTCCTCGTGTTGCACCCCCTTTTCAATTTTTTTGGTCCTGGTTAGGGTTGCCAAGATACTTTATCCACCAAATCTCCATTACTGAATCACACGGATCATTGGGCAAGAGAACTTCGCTACACGTAGCGGCTGGGCCTGAAAACCGAGGGAGTAGGGTTTGTGCCCAGGTCTCCGTCGCTCCGGTGCCCATAACTTTTGATCCGTAGGGAGTTACGCGGCGCGCAGCATACCGTTGCAAAGCTCTCTGAGTGCTCTACGACGAGGGCAGCCAGCTTCCTCGATGTGCCCAGTTTTGGAGCCCAAAATCGAACATTTTGATCCGTTTCAGTCCACTCTTCTTCTTTTGCTCTGTTTTTCGGTCCCGGATCGTACGTCGTGAATTGTTAAAAGGATGACAACTTGACTCGCAGGATATCAGAGGGCCCTACAACGTGTCTATATCATGTCTTGCGAGGATGCTGCATTGTTCAAGCGGATGGGTTGTCGTTAAGCGCATTGGGCCTTTTGAATGGGCATCTCTATAGGATGGGACAGTGAACCGTTAACACATATAGGAATTGTGCCCTCAACATAACGGGTGCGATCATACTAGCACTAATGCACCGGATCCCATCAATACTCCGAAGTTAAGCGTGCTTGGGCTAGAGTAGTACTAGGATGGGTGACCCCCTGGGAAGTCCTCGTGTTGCACCCTATTTTCATTGTTTTTTGCCCTGGTTAGGTTTGCCAAGATACTTTATCCACCAAATGTCTATTACTGATTCCCACGGAACGTTGGGCAAGACAACTTTGCTTCACGTAGAGGCTCGGCCTGCAAACAGAGCGCGTAGGGTTTATGACCAGGTCTCCGTCGCTCCGGTGCCCATAACTTTTGATCCGTAGGGAGTTACGCGGCCCACAGCATACAGTTGCAAAGCTCTCTGAGAGCTCTACGACGGGGGCAGCGAGCTTGCTCACTGTGCACCTTTGTGGAGCTGAAAATTGAACGTTTTCATCAGTTTCAGCCCACTTTTCTTCTTTTGCTCTGTTTTTCTTTCCCGGATCGTATGTCGTGAACTATTAAAAGGACGACAACCTGAATCGCGGGACATCAGAGGGCCCTACAACGTGTCGATATCACTTCTTGCGAGGATGCTGCGTTGTTGAAGCGGATGGGTTGTCGTTAAGCCCATTGGGCCTTTTGAATGGGCCATCTCTATAGGCTAGGACTGTGAACCGTTAACACATGTAGGAATTGTGCCCTTAACATGACGGGTGCGATCATACCAGCACTAATGCACCGGATCCCATCAAAACTACGAAGTTAAGCGTGCTTGGGCGAGAGTAGTAGAAGGATGTGTGACCCCATGGGAAGTCCTCGTGTTGCACCCCCTTTTCAATTTTTTTTGCCCTGGTTAGGGTTGCCAAGAGACTTTATCCACCAAATCTCTATTTCTGAATCCCACAGAACATTGGGCAAGACAACTTCCCTTCACGTAGAGGCTGGGCCCGCACACCGAGGGCGTAGGGTTTGTGACCAGGTCTCCGTCGCTTCGATGCCCATAACTTTTTATCCGTAATTGTTACGCGGCGCACAGCATACCGTTGCCAAGCTCTCTGAGAGCTCTATGACGAGGGCAGCCAGCTTGCTCGCTGTGCCCATTTTTGGAGCCCAAAATCGAACGTTTTCATCAGTTTCAGGCCAGTTTTCTACTTTTGCTCTGTTTTTCCGTCCCGGATAGTACGTCGTGAACTATTAAAAGGACGACAGCCTGACTCGTGGGACATCAGAGGGCCCTACAACGTGTCGATATCACGTCTTGAAAGCATGCTGCATTGTTGAAGCTGATGGGTTGTCGTTAAGCCCATTGGACCTTTTGAATGGGCCATCTCTCTAGGCTGGGACTGTGAACAGTTAACACATAAAGGAATTGTGCCTCAACATGACAGGTGTGATAATACCAGCACTAATGCCCCGGATCTCATCAGAACTCCGAGGTTAAGCGTGCTTGGGCGAGAGTAGTACTAGGAAGGGTGACCCTGTGGGAAGTACTCGTGTTGCACCCCCTTTTCAATTTTTTTTGCCCTGGTTAGGGTTGTCAATATACTTTTTCCACCAAATATCTATTACTAAATCCCACGGAACATTGGGCAAGACAACTTCGTTTCACATAGAGGCTGGGCCCGCAAATCGAGGGCGTAGGGTTTGTGACCAGGTCTCCGTCGCTCCGGTGCCCATAACTTTTGTTTCGTAGGGAGTTACGCGGCGTACAGCATACCGTTGCAAAGCTCTCAGAGAGCTCTACGACGGGGGATGCCAGCATGCTAGCTGTGCCCATTTTTGGAGCCCAAAATCGAACGATTTCATCAGTTTCAGGCCACTTTTCTTCTTTTGCTGTGTTTTTTCCGTCTCGGATTGTACGTCGTGAATTGTTAAAAGGACGACAACCTAACTTGCGGGACATCAGAGGGCCCTACAACGTGTCAATATCACGTCTTGCGAGGATGCTGCGTTGTTGAAGCGGATGGGCTGTCGTTAAGCCCATTGGGCATTTTGAATGGGCCATCTCTCTAGGCTGGGACTGTGAACAGTTAACACATAAAGAAATTGTGCCCTCAACGTGACGGGTGCTATCATACCAGCACTAATGCACCGGATCCCATCAGAACTCCTAAGTTAAGCGTGCTTGGGCGAGAGTAGTACTAGGATTGGTGACCCCCGGGGAACTCCTCGTGTTGCACTCCGTTTTCAATATTTTTTGCCCTGGTTAGGGTTGCCAAGATACTTTATCCACCAAATCTCTATTACTGAATCCCACGGAAGATTGGGCAAGACAAGTTCGTTTCACGTAGAGGCTGGGCCCGTAAACCGAGGGCGCAGGGTTTGTGACTAGGTCTCCGTCGCTCCGGAGCCCATAACTTTTGATCCGTAAGGAGTTACGCAGCGCACAGCATATCGTTGCAAAGCTTTCTGAGAGCTCTACGACGGGGGCAGCCTGCTTACTAGCTGTGCCCCTTTTTGTTGCCCAAAATTGAACATTTTCATCAGTTTCAGGCCACTTTTCTTCTTTTGCTCTGTTTTTCCATCCCGGATCGTACGTCGTGAACTGTTAAAAGGACGACAACCTGACTCGCGGGACATCAGAGGGCCCTACAACGTGTCGATATCACGTCTTTCCAGGATGCTGCGTTGTTGAAGTGGATGGGTTGTCGTTAAGCCCATTGGGCCTTTTGAATGGGCCATCTCTCTAGGCTGGCACTATGAACCGTTAACACATATAGGAATTGTTCCCTCAACATGACGGGTGTGATCATACCAACACTAATGCACCGGATCCCATCAGAACTCCGAAGTTAAGCGTGCTTGGGCGAGAGTAGTACTAAGATGGGTGAGCCCTTGGGAAGTCCTTGTGTTGCACCTCCTTTTCAATTTTTTTTGCCCTAGTTAGGGTTGCCAAGATACTTTATCCACCAAATCTCTATTACTGAATCCCAAGGAACATTGGGCAAGACAACTTCGTTTCAAGTAGAGGTTGGGCCCGCAAACCTAGGGCATAGGGCCTGTGACCAAGTCTCCGTCGCTCCGGTGCCCATAACTTTTGATCCGTAAGGAGTTACGCGACGCACAGCATACCCTTATAAAGCTCTCTGAGAGCTCTACTAGAGGGGCAGCCAGCCTGCTCGCTGTGCCCATTTTTGGTGCCCAAAATCGAATGTTTTCATCAGTTTCAGGCCACTTTTCTTCTTTTGCACTGTTTTTTCGTCCCGGATCGTACGTCGTGAGCTGTTAAAAGGACGACAACCTGACTCGCCGGACATCAGAGGTCCCTACAATTTGTCGATATCACGTCTTGCGAGGATGCTGCGTTGTTGAAGCGGATGGGTTGTCGTTAAGCCCATTGGGCCTTTTGAATGGGCCATCACTTTAGGCTGGGACTGTGAACCGTTAACACATAAAGGAATTGTGCCCTCAATAAGATGGGTGTGATCATACCAGCACTAAGGCACCAGATCCCATCAGAACACCGAAGTTAAGCGTGCTTGGGCGAGAGTAGTACTATGATGGGTGACCCCCTGGGATGTCCTCGTGTTGTACCCCCTTTTCAATTTTTTTTGCCCTGGTTAGAGTTGCCAAGATACTTTATCCATCAAATCTCTATTACTGAATCCCACAGAACATTGGGCAAGACAACTTCGATTCACGTAGAGGCTGGGCCTGCAAACCGAGGGCGTAGGGTTTGTGACCAGGTCTCTGCCGCTCCGGTGCCCATAACTTTTGATCCGTAAGGAGTTACGCGGCGCACAGCATACCGTTGCAAAGCTCTCTCAGAGCTCTACGACGAGGGTAGCTTGCCTCCTCGCTGTGCCTATTTTTTTAGCCCAAAATTGAACGTTTTCATCAGTTTCATGACACTTTTCTTCCTTTGCTCTGTTTTTCCATCCCGGATCGTACGTCGTGAACTGTTAAAAGTACGACAACCTAACTTGCGAGACATCAGAGGGCCCTACAACGTGTCGATATCACGTCTTGTGAGGATGCTGCGTTCTTGAAGCGGATGGGCTGCCGTTAAGCCCATTGGGCCTTTTGAATGGGCCATCTCTCTAGGCTGGGACTGTGAACCGTTAACACATATAGGACTTGTGCCCTCAACATGACGGGTGCAATCATACCAGCACTAATGCACCGGATCCCATCAGAACTCTGAAGATAAGCGTGCTTGGGCGAGAGTAGTACTAGGGTGGGTGACCCCCTGGGAAGTCCTCGTGTTGCACGCTCTTTTCAATTTTTTTTGCTCTGGTTAGTGTTGCCAAGATACTTTATCCACCAAATCTCTATTACTGAATCCCACGGAACATTGGGCAAGACAACTTCGCTTCACATAGAGGCTGGGCCCGCAAACCGAGGGCGCAGGGTTTGTGACTAGGTCTCCGTCGCTCCGGTGCCCATAACTTTTGATCCGTAAGGAGTTACGCAGCACACAGCATACCGTTGGCAAAGCTTTCTGAGAGCTCTACGACGGGGGCAACCAGCATACTCGCTCTGCCGATTTTTGGAGCCCAAAATCGAACGTTTTTATCAGTTTCATGCCAGTTTTCCTCTTTTGCTCTGTTTTTCCGTCCTAGATCGTACGTCGTGAACTGTTAAAAGGACGATAACCTGACTCGCGGGACATCAAAGGGCCCTACAACGTGTCGATATCGCGTTTTACAAGAATGCTGCGTTGTTGAAGCGGATGAGTTGTCGTTAAGCCCATTGGGCCTTTTGAATGGGTCATCTCTCTAGGCTGGCACTGTGAACAGTAACACATAAAGGAATTGTGCCCTCAACATGACGGGTGCGGTCATACCAGCACTAATGCACCGGATCCCATCAGAACTCTGAAGTTAAGCGTGCTTGGGCGAGAGTAGAACTAGGATGGGTGACCCCCCTGGGAAGTCCTCGTGTTGCACCCCCTTTTCATTTTTTTTTGCCCTAGTTAGGGTTGCCAAGATACTTTATCCACCAAATCTCTATTACAGAACCCCAAGGAACATTGGGCAAGACAACTTCATTTCACGTAGAGGCTGGGCCATCAAATCGAGGGCGTAGGGTTTGTGACCAGGTCTCTGTCGCTCCGGTGCCCATAACTTTTGATCTGTAAGGAGTTACGAGGCGCACAGTGTAATACCCGAGCCCAGAATGTGAAAATTCTTTGTTTATTATTTTGAAAATTATATTTCCTTAAATTCTTTGTGAATTAATTGTTACTTTCTCGCCGACGCAATGTGCATTGCATTTCAGGAGCGTTAGCTAGAGAACGATTTCCAGTCCTCAGCAAATAGTGAAACTAGTGTTTAGATGACTTAAATTTTATATTTTATATGTTGCTAGCTTTAATTGATCATACCTTAGCTAAAATGGCTTTAAAATGCACAAAATAAGGCCTTTTGACCAAGTTTTTAAGTTGTTGACCTAGCCCTTTGACCCTTTGACCATTTAACACTTAAATAAGCTAAAAACTAAGTAAAATAAAAAAAACAGCAGCAAACAGACCAGCTCTGGCCGTGAGCTTCATTGAGGAAAAAAAAAAACCTTTCAACTTCCAATCGATCAATCTTCGCGTGAGCTCGTGCGGGGTGATTTCTGAGGCAACTAGCGTTGTTTTCCTAGCGACTAGGAGTACCTGAGGTGAGGGAAGCATGTTATTTGCGCATTTATACGTTGTGTATGTTAACTTTGTCAATTTTTAGATTTATCCGTAGATCGTTATTTAAAGCGATTTGATGCTTCTAGAATGTTCCTTGGCATTTGTAGAACATGTATTTATAGCTTTGTAACATTTTCTGCGGTTAAATGTTGTGATTGCAAATTAAATTGTTAATTGAATAGTGTTTTATGAATAGTAAAACCTTGAAACGTTGAAGTTGCGCTGTTATGCTTTCTGTTGATGTAGAAATGTGCTAGGTACGCTAGAATGCTAAAATGTGTGGTTTGTTTGGGTTGCGTAGTGGAAAAAATGAGAAATATGCCTTTGGGATAGTCGGGGTCGTTTAGGCCGACTTTAGCGTTTTCTCATTTTGCATGTTGGCATTGCTTCGGGAAGCCATGGAAGCACTTTTGGTGTGATTGTGGCGTTGGTTGGGCATTTGGTTGTTATAGTTGTAGTTCAAACGAGAAAGGGGGAAACCGGGGCTTTGCGCGAGTTCTAGGGTAAAGTAAGGTTTCGGGGTCTTTAGACGTGCCTTATGGTGACCTAGGAGGGTTGGCGAAGTCGGTTTCCAGAACTCGTGGCTCATTTGTAAATGGTAGCGTTTTGACAGTTGGGGCCGAGTTATGTTTTTACTTGTTTTCTTGACTTTATGCCTTTAGAATGCTTAGAATTACTTGAAATACTTGTTTGAGTTGTTTTGGATTGAGTTGCTTATCAAATTGCTGCTATTGTGTGCGAGAGTAACCTACTTTGTTATTCTCCCACGTGTGGCTTTATCGCTTGTTTATCGCCTTGTATCGAGTCTTGCATTGCATAGTGTCTCGCGCGTGAGTGATGGGCCTCTCTGGGTAGCCTTGGGTTGCCAGTGTTGGTTGCTCTAGCTCCGCTGCTATTCCCTTTCTCGCTTAGGTTGCCTCCCAGGGAGATTTGGGTCGTAGGTTGATGGATACTTCCGGGGTATTCCAAACTGGTGTTATAAGGTGGTTTGGGCCGGCGCGTCGTCATCCAATTCGTGTTTGAAAGTTGCTCGTGAAAAGAGTATCGTATCCTTTGAATGTGTGTTTATAGCTTTAAATACTTGTTTTGCTTTATTGTTGGCTTTGGTTGTATCTCTATATGATTTGTATGTATTGCTTGGCTAATTGCATTGCATACTCCTCTCATCTCCGTCCTTGAGACCAATTGCCCTCACTGAGCAATAGTTTTTGCTCATTCCTCTCTATACTATGTTTTTACAGGAGTAGTTGAAGCAGACCCTCTCGAGGTAATAGAGGAGGAGGAGCAGGTGGAGGTGTTTCCGTGATAGCACTTCTCTGCTTTGCTGGTGGTTGGTTACCAGTTTTTGTGCGAACCTTGCTTTTTATGTATATTGCGTGGAGGTCGCTTAATTTTGAGGCTTGTAGCCTTGTATATATTTTCTAGTTTGAGGCCTCTATGGTCTTATGTTGTATAAGTTGGAAGAATGTAAAGCTGTAAAAGTTTACTCTTGTGACTAGTAAAGAAATGCATGCTAATAGCTAACTGTTAGTGGCATAAATACTTGTGTAGTATGCATGGCATTTTGGTTTTGAAAGTTGGATAATAAGAAATGTATGTTTTGAAGAAAGTTGGCTTGTTTTGATTATTATATGGCTTTCACAAGTGTTATATTGATTTTAGGGTTTTCGGATCGTCCGCGGTACAGAGGAGACTCCGTCCGTGTGTCGGGTCCGGGCTTGGCCTTTTGCGGGGTCGGGTCGAGGCGTGACATCTTTAGGTGGTATCAGAGCATGATAGTCTTGCATGAGCCGGGATATGATTCTCGGTCTGTGGGGTAAAGGTCTAAAATGCTAAAGTGTTTTTGTATGATTGCTAAGTGAAAAGAAAATGTTATAACATGACTTTGTGAACTTGGAATGTTAATGTGTTTAAGTGAAATAGTTTGGCAAGTTGAACTTGTCTTATGTGAATTGTGTGATAGAATATTGGATTGTTATTGACTTGAGTGTTATCTAATCTTATGTGTTATATTTCTGTCTATAAACTGCTTTTAAATGTTGCCAGCTATTGTGAGTTGCTACTATGCCGCCACGTCGTGGTACTCAAGGTATAGGATCAGATGAAGAGGCAGCAGAACAGGGTCAGCAGCCGTTGCCTGAGCAGTTTATGGCTACTATGACTACTGCAGTAGACTGGATCACACAGGTACTACATGAGCAGAGGCAAGACAGGAATAATCCCCAGGGTAATCAAGCTAATCCTGGTGGACAGGGGTACAGAGTTGAGAACAACCAGCTAGAGAAATTTCTGAGGCACGAGCCGGGAAAGTTCTTCGGAGAGCCGGATGATGAGGCGGCTGAGAGATGGATTAATCGAGTTGAGAAGATTTTCACTGCTTTGAGGTATACCGATGAGGCAAGAATAGACTATGCATCATTTTTATTTGAGGGTGATGCAGAGCAGTGGTGGAATACTGTCAGATTGAGGTGGGATTGTGAGGATGTTCCACACTTATGGGATGATTTTGTAAGTGAGTTCCGGGACAAATATATTCCCGAGATGGCAATGGAAAGACAGGAAGATGAGTTTGTGGCCCTGAAGCAGGGAAATATGACTGTTGCTCAGTACGAGGCTAGGTTTGTTAGCCTGTCGAGGTATATGCCCGAGTTGGTACGGCCGGCTAGGAGGATGATTCATAGGTTTGTCCGTGGGCTGAGAATGGACATACAGTTGCATTTGACTGGGCAGACCTACACTATTTTTCCCGAGGCATTTCAGGCAGCCTCGAAGTTTGAGAAACGAAAGGCTGAAATGTTAGCTGAGAGCAGTCAGCAGAGTAAGAAGCAGTATTTGGGCCAGATTAGCCAGAGTCAGCCGAGGCAGTATCAGGCTTCTGCACAGGTTCCGCAGCAGCGTCCGTATCAGCCACATCAGTAGATTCAGGCTAGGCCAGCTGTGACTAGACCTCAGCAGGGAGCTACAGTTCCTACCCCTGCCAGAGCCCCAGCACCTACGGGAAACACTGCAGTTAGGCAAAATCAGCAGTGTAATTATTGTAATCGGTCAGGGCATATTGAGGCTATGCTGGAGGAAGAGTGGTAAATGTACGGGTTGTGGCAGTGATGATCACAGGGTGAGAGATTGCCCTAAGTATAATAATGTTCAGGGCCGTGGTGGAGGCCAAGGTGTTCAGAATAGGGCTGCAGGTGCGCGTCCACCACAGAGAGTTCAGGCTAGGGTATTTGCACTAGATGCAGAGGAGCTGCCCGATAATACAGCTATTGTGGAAGGTACTTTTCTTCTCAATACTCAGCCAGTTAAAGTTTTGATTGATCCCGGAGCTACGCATTCGTTTATAACTCCTGCATGTGCACGATCTGTGAATGTTTGCATTGATAAATTGCCTCATGAAGTTGAAGTTAGTACTCCTTTGGGTGCAAAATTTGTTACTGAGTCTATTTGCAAATCTTGTGATATATGTATTGAGAACCGTAAATTTCCTGCTGATTTAATTATATTACCATTCCGTGACTTTGAAATCATTTTGGGAATGGACTGGTTGGGAAAGTATTATGCTCAGTTGGATTGTAGAACAAAGGTCGTTTATCTTAAGGTTCCTGACCTACCAGTACTAGAGATTGTTGGGAACTGCAGGGCTGCCCGCATTCCACTTTTATCAGCGATCAAGACTTCTAAGTTGTTGAATAGGGGTTGTGAAGCTTACTTAGCCTATTTGATCAATCAGCCTGCTGATAAGTTGAGTTTGAATGAGGTTCCGATTGTTAGAGACTTCCCTGGTGTATTTCCCGAGGAATTACCAGGTTTACCACCGGATAGGGAGATTGAGTTCGTGATTGATCTTGTGCCAGGCACTGCGCCAATTTCTAGGAGTCCTTATAGAATGGCATCGGCTGAACTTCAGGAGTTAAAAATTCAGCTTCAGAACTTGCTTGAGAAAGGGTTTATACAACCTAGTTCTTCGCCGTGGGGTGCGCCTGTGTTGTTTGTGAGAAAGAAAGACGGCACGCTACGGTTATGCATTGATTACAGGGGACTTAATCAAGTCACGATTAAGAATAAATACCCCTTGCCGTTGATTGAAGAATTGTTTGACCAGTTGCAGGGTGCGAGTGTTTACTCCAAATTTGACTTGAGGCAGGGTTACTATCAACTTAGAATTCGGAGTGACGATATACCAAAGACGGCATTCAGGACTAGATATGGCCACTATGAATTTGTTGTTTTGCCGTTTGGATTCACGAATGCACTAGCCGCATTCATGGACTTGATGCAGAGGGTCTTTCGGCCTTACCTTGATCAGTTTGTCGTGATCTTTATTGACGACATTTTAGTGTATTCGAAGAACGAGGCTGAACACGAGCAACACTTGAGGATTGTGCTTCAGACTTTGCAGGAAAACAAGCTTTTTGCTAAATTCAGTAAGTGTGAGTTCTGGTTGAATCAGATATCTTTTCTAGGCCATATCATTTCAGATCGAGGAATTTCAGTGGACCCAGCTAAGATTGAAGTTGTTTCATCTTGGAAGAGACCTGAGACGGTGTCAGAGATTCGGAGTTTTCTTGGATTGGCAGGTTACTACCGGAGATTTGTTAAAGACTTTTCCAAAATTTCTGGACCTTTGAGCCAGTTGACTCGGAAGAAAGTTGCTTACAATTGGGATGCCAAGTGTGAATCTAGTTTCCAAGAATTGAAGAAGAGATTAACTACAGCTCCTATACTAGCTTTACCTGAGGGAACAGAGAACTTCGTTGTCTACAGCGATGCATCTAAAGAAGGTTTGGGATGTGTTTTAATGCAGAATGGTAAGGTGATTGCCTATGCTTCTAGGAAATTGAAACCTTATGAAGTCAATTACCCTACACATGATCTTGAGTTAGCTACAGTTGTGTTTGCTTTGAAGAAGTGGTGTCACTACTTGTGGGGTTGCAGATTTGAAATATTTACTGACCACAAGAGTCTCAAGTATTTGTTTTCACAGAAAGATCTAAATATGAGGCAGCGGAGATGGCTAGAGCTATTGGGTGGTTACAACTGTTCTATTAACTATGTGCCAGGTAAGGCAAATGTTGTTGCTGATGCTTTGAGCCGAAAGGCTACTGTTGCAAGCTTGATTATCAAGGACTGGGAGACTTTGGAAGAAATTTGTTCATGGAAACCAGAAGCTACTGATGTAGTGATTCGATTTTCTAGTTTACAGATTCAGTCAGGGTTGCTAGCACAGATCAGAGAGGCTTAGAAGACTGATCCTCACATCTTGAAGATCCAAGAAAAATCAAAAGGGGGAGAGTCGGAGTTTAAATTACATACATATGGCATTTTCAGATTCAGGGATAGAGTATGTGTTCCTGATAATCCGACTTTGAAGAACAAGATCCTGTTCGAGGCACATAATTCGAGGTATACGATTCACCCGGGCAGTACGAAAATGTATAGAGATTTGAAACAACACTTCTGGTGGAACAATATGAAGAGGGAGATTGCTGGGTATGTATCTAGATGTTTGACTTGTCAGAGGGTTAAAGTTGAGCATCAGAGGCCAGCCGGACTTCTACAGCCGTTGTCGATTCCGCAATGGAAGTGGGTACATATAACCATGGACCTTGTGACCGATCTTCCTAGATCTCCGAGAGGATGTGATTCTGTTTGGGTTGTTGTGGACCGCTTGACTAAAGTTACACATTTTATTCCCGTGAACAAACATGATAGCCTTGATAAGTTAGCTGAATTGTATGTTGCTAATATTGTGAGATTGCATGGTGTGCCACAGAGTATAGTGTCAGATAGAGATCCCAGATTCAGATCTCGTTTTTGGCAGAAGTTGCAAGAGGCCATGGGAACTAAGTTGAACTTCAACCCTGCATATCATCTGCAAACTGATGGCCAGTCTGAGAGAACCATCAGGATCTTGGAAGACATGCTTCGAGCATGTGTGCTTGACTTTGGGAAGAATTGGGAGAAGTTTTTACCTTTAGCGGAGTTCGCCTACAACAATAGTTATCAATCTACTATAGGTATGGCTCCCTACGAGGCGTTGTATGGTCGGAAGTGTAGATCCCCGTTATATTGGGAAGAGGTTAGAGAGATGAGAACAGTTGATCCGACTATGTTACCTGAGATGATTAAGATGGTAGATAATGTTCACCTTATTCGCCAGCGTATGCTTACAGCTCAGAGTCGTCAGAAGAGTTATGCGGATAAGCACCCTCGGGATCTTGAGTTTGATTTGGGAGATTGGGTGTTTCTTAAGATTTCTCCACGAAAGGGATTGATTCGGCATGGTAAGAGCGGGAAGCTTAGTCCCAGGTACGTGGGTCCATATGAGATCACCGAAAAGGTAGGTCCTTTGGCTTATCGATTAGCTTTACCCCCGAGCTTGTCGAGACTGCACGATGTGTTCCATGTGTCTATGTTGAAGAAGTATCATCCAGACCCTTCACATGTACTTGAACCAGAGCCTTTGCAGATTGAAGAGAAGTTGTCTTATGAAGAGAAACCGATTCGAATTGTGGATCGGAAAGTTCAGGAGCTTCGCAGAAAGAGTATTCCGTTAGTAAAGGTTCTGTGGAATCATCATGGGTTTGAGGAAGCAACTTGGGAAAGAGAGGACCAAGTTCGGGATCAGTATCCGGAGTTGTTTGTTGACCAGGTAAGAATTGCGTGGGCGCAATTGTTTTAAGGGGGAGAGGGTGTAATACCCGAGCCCGGAATGTGAATTTTCTTTGTTTATTATTTTGAAAATTATATTTCCTTAAATTCTTTGTGAATTAATTGTTACTTTCTCGCCGTCGCAACGTGCATTGCATTTCAGGAGCGTTAGCTAGAGAACAATTTCCAGTCCTCAGCAAATAGTGAAACTAGTGTTTAGATGACTTAAATTTTATATTTTAAATGTTGCTAGCTTTAATTGATCATACCTTAGCTAAAATGGCTTTAAATGCACAAAATAAGGCCTTTTGACCAAGTTTTTAAGTTGTTGACCTAGCCCTTTGACCCTTTGACCATTTAACACTTAAATAAGCTAAAAACTAAGCAAAATAAAAAAAAAACAGCAGCAAACAGACCAGCTCTGGCCGTGAGCTTCATTGAGGAAAAAAAAAAACCTTTCAACTTCCAATCGATCAATCTTCGCGAGAGCTCGTGCGGGGTGATTTCCGAGGCAACTAGCGTTGTTTTCCTAGCGACTAGGAGTACCTGAGGTGAGGGAAGCATGTTATTTGAGCATTTATACGTTGTGTATGTTAACTTTGTCAATTTTGAGATTTATCCGTAGATCGTTATTTAAAGCAATTTGATGCTTCTAGAATGTTCCTTGGCATTTGTAGAACTTGTCTTTATAGCTTTGTAACATTTTCTGCGGTTAAATGTTGTGATTGCAAATTAAATTGTTAATTGAATAGTGTTTTATGAATAGTAAAACCTTGAAACGTTGAAGTTGCGCTGTTATGCTTTCTGTTGATGTCGAAATGTGCTATGTACGCTAGAATGCTAAAATGTGTGGTTTGTTTGGGTTGCGTAGTGGAAAAAATGAGAATTATGCCTTTGGGAAAGTCGGGGTCGTCTAGGTTGACTTTAGCATTTCCTCGTTTTGCATGTTGGCATTGCTTCGGGAGGCCATGGAAGCACTTTTGGTGCGACTGTGGCGTTGGTTGGGCGTTTGGTTGTTATAGTTGTAGTTCAAACGAGAAAGGGGGAAATCGGGGCTTTGTGCGAGTTCTAGGGTAAAGTAAGGTTTCGGGGTCTTTAGACGTGCCTTATGGTGACCTAGGAGGGTTGGCGAAGTCGGTTTCCAGAACTCGTGGCTCGTTTGGAAATGGTAGCATTTTGACAGTTGGGGTCGAGTTATGTTTTTACTTGTTTTCTTGACTTTATGCCTTTAGAATGCTTAGAATTACTTGAAATACTTGTTTGAGTTTTTTTGGATTGAATTGCTTATCAAATTGCTGCTATTGCGTGCAAGAGTAACCTACTTTGTTATTCTCCCACGTGTGGCTTTATCGCTTGTTTATCGCCTTGTATCGAGTCTTGCATTGCATAGTGTCTCGCGCGTGAGTGATGGGCCTTTCTGGGTAGCCTTGGGTTGCCAGTGTTGGTTGCTCTAGCTCCGCTGCTATTCCCTTTCTCGCTTGGGTTGCCTCCCAGGGAGATTTGGGTCGTAGGTTGATGGATACTTCTGGGGTATTCCAAACTGGTGTTATAAGGTGGTTTGGGCCGGCGCGTCGTCATCGAATTCGTGTTTGAAGGTTGCTCGTGAAAAGAGTATCGTATCCTTTGAATGAGTGTTTATAGCTTTAAATACTTGTCTTGCTTTATTGTTGGCTTAGGTTGTATCTCTATATGATTTGTATGTATTGCTTAGCTAATTGCATTGCATACTCCTCTCATCTCCGTCCTTGAGACCAATTGCCCTCGCTGAGCAATAGTTTTTGCTCATTCCTCTCTATACTATGTTTTTACAGGAGTAGTTGAAGCAGACCCTCTCGAGGTAATAGAGGAGGAGGAGCAGGTGGAGGTGTTTCCGTGATAGCACTTCTCTGCTTTGCTGGTGGTTGGTTACCAGTTTTTGTGCGAACCTTGCTTGTTATGTATATTGCGTGGAGGTCACTTAATTTTGAGGCTTGTAGCCTTGTATATATTTTCTAGTTTGAGGCCTCTATGGTCTTATGTTGTATAACTTGGAAGAATGTAAAGCTGTAAAAGTTTACTCTTGTGACTAGTAAAGAAATACATGCTAATAGCTAACTATTAGTGGCATAAATACTTGTGTAGTATGCTTGGCATTTTGGTTTGGAAAGTTGGATAATAAGAAATGTATGTTTTGAAGAAAGTTGGCTTGTTTTGATTATTATATGGCTTTCGCAAGAGTTATATTGATTTTAGGGTTTTCGGATTGTCCGCGGTACAGAAGAGACTCCGTCCGTGTGTCGGGTCCGGGCTTGGCCTTTTGCGGGGTCGGGTCGGGGCGTGACACACAGCATAGCGTTGCGAAGCTCTCGGAGAGCTCTACGACGGGGGCAGCCAGCTTGCTCGCTGTGCCCATTTTTGGTGCCCAAAATCGAACGTTTTCATCGGTTTCAGGCCACATTTCTTTTTTTTGCTCTATTTTGTTGTCCTGGATCGTACGTCGTGAACTGTTAAAAGGACGACAACCTGACTCGCCGGACATCAGAGAGCCGTACAATGTGTCGATATCACGTCTTGCGAGGATGCTACGTTGTTGAAGCGGAAGGGTTGTCGTTAAGCCCATTGGGCCTTTTGAATGGGCCATCTCTCTCGGCTGGCACTGTGATCCGTTAACACATAAAGGAATTGTGCCCTCAACATGACGGGTGCGATCATACCAGCACTAATGCACCAGATCCCATCAGAACACCGAAGTTAAGCGTGCTTGGCCGAGAGTAGTACTAGGATGGGTGATACCCTGGGAAGTCCTCGTGTTGCACCCCCTTTTCAATTTTTTTTGCCCTGGTTAGGGTTGCCAAGATACATTATCCACCAAATCTCTATTACTGAATCCCACCGAACATTGGGCAAGACAACTTCGCTTCACGTAGCGGCTGGGCCCGCATACCGAGGGCGTAGGGTTTGTGACCAGGTCTCCGTCGCTCCGGTGCCCATAACTTTTGATCCGTAAGGAGTTACGCGGCGCACAGCATACCGTGGCAAAGCTCTCTGAGAGCTCTACGACGGGGGCAGCCAACCTGCTCGCTGTGCCCATTTTTGGAGCCCAAAATTGAACGTTTTCATCAGTTTCAGGCCACTTTTCTCTTTTTGCTCTATTTTTTCATCCCGGATCGTACATCGTGAACTGTTAAAAGGACGACAACCTAACTTGCGGGACATCAGAGGGCCCTACAATGTGTCGATATCACGTCCTGCGAGAATGCTGCGTTGTTGAAGTGGATAGGCTGTTGTTAAGCCCATTGGGCCTTTTGAATGGGCCATCTCTCTAGGCTGGGATTGTGAACAGTTAACACATAAAGAAATTGTGCCCTCAACATGACGGGTGTTATCATACCAACACTAATGCATCGGATCCCATCAGAACTTCGAAGTTAAGCGTGCTTGGGCGAGAGTAGTACTAGGATGGGTGACCCCCTGGGAAGTCCTCGTGTTGCACCCCATTTTCAATTTTTTTTGCCCTGGTTAGGGTTGCCAAGATACTTTATCCACCAAATCTCTATTACTGAATCCCACGGAATCTTGGGCAAGACAAATTCGTTTCACGTAGAGGCTGGGCCCGCAAACCGAGGGCGTAGGGTTTGTGACCAGGTCTCCATCGCTCCGGTCCCTATAACTTTTGATCCGTACGGAGTTACGTGGCGTACAGCATATCGTTACAAAGCTCTCTGAGAGCTCTATGACGGGGGCAGCTACCATGCTCGTTGTGCCATTTTTGGAGACCAAAATCAAATGTTTTCATCAGTTTTTGGACACTTCTATTCTTTTGCTCTATTTTTTTGTTCCGGATCGTACGTCGTGAACTGTTAAAAGGAAGACAACCTGACTCGCGGGACATCAGAGGGCCCTACTACGTGTTGATATCACGTCTTGCAAGCATGCTGCGTTGTTGAAACGGATTGGTTGTCGTTAAGCCCATTGGGCCTTTTGAATGGGCCATCTCTCTACGCTGGGACTGTGAACAGTTAACACATAAAGAAATTGTGCCCTTTACCTGACGGGTGCTATCATACCAACACTAATGCACCGGATCCCATCAGAACTCCAAAGTTAAGCGTGCTTGGGCAAGAGTAGCACTAGGATGGGTAACCGCTTGGGAAGTCCTCGTGTTGCACGCCCTTTTCAATTTTTTTTGCCCTGGTTAGGGTTGCCAGGAGACTTTATCCACCAAATCTCTATTACTGAATCCCACGGAACATTGGGCAACACAAATTCGCTTCACGTAGAAGCTGGGCCCGCAAACCGAGGGCGCAGGTCCTGTGTCTAGGTCTCTGTCGCTCCGGTGCCCAAAACTTTTGATCCGTAAGGAGTTACGCGGCTCACAGCATACACTTGCAAAGCTCTCGGAGAGCTCTACGACGGGGGCAGCTAGCTTGCTTGCTGTGCCCATTTTTGGAGCCCAAAATCGAATGTTTTCATCGGTTTCAGGCCACATTTCTTCGCTTGCTCTATTTTTCATCCCGGATCGTATGTTGTGAGCTGTTAAAAGGACGACAACCTTACTCGTGGGACATTAGAGGGCCCTACAATGCGTCGATATCACGTCTTACGAGGATGCTGTGTTGTTGAAGCGGATGGGTTGTCGTTAAGCCCATTGGGCCTTTTGAATGGGCCATCTCTCTCGGCTGGGACTCTGAACCGTTAACACATAAAGGAATTGTGCCCTCAACATGACGGGTGCGATCATACCAGCACTAATCCACTAGATCCTATTAGAACACCGAAGTTAAGCGTGCTTGGGCGAGAGTAGTACTAGGATGGGTGACACCCTGAGACGTCCTCGTGTTGCACCCCCTTTTCAATTTTTTTTGCCCTGGTTAGGGTTGCCAAGATACTTTATCCACCAAATTTCTATTACCGAATCCCACAGAAAATTGGGTAACACAACTTCGCTTCACGTAGAGGCTGGGCCCGCAAACTGAGGGCGTAGGGTTTGTGACCAGGTCTCAGCCGCTCCGGTGCCCATAACTTTTGATCCGTAAGGAGTTACGCGGCGCACAGCATACCGTTGCAAAGCTCTCTGAGAGCTCTACGATGGGGGTAGCAAACATGCTCGCAGTGCCCATTTTTGAAGGCCAAAATTGAACATTTTCATCAGTTTCAGGCCACTTTTCTTCTTTTGCTCTGTTTTTCCATCTCGGATCGTACGTCGTGAACTTTTAGAAGTACGACAACCTAACTCGTGAGACATCAGTGGGCCCTACAATGTGTCGATCTCACGTCTTGCGAGGATGTTGCGTTGTTGAAGCGGATGGGCTGTCGTTAAGCCCATTGGGCCTTTTGAATGGGCCATCTCTCCAGGCTGGGACTGTGAACCGTTAACACATATAGGACTTGTCCCCTCAACATGACGGGTGCAATCATACCAGCACTAATGCACCGGATCCCATCAGAACTCCGAAGTTAAGCGTGCTTGGGCGACAGTAGTACTAGGATGGGTGACCCCCTGGAAAGTCCTCGTGTTGCACCCCCTTTTCAATTTTTTTTGCCATGGTTAGGGTTGCCAAGATAATTTATCTACCATATCTCTATTACCGAATCCAACCGAACATTGGGCAAGACAACTTCGCTTCACGTAGAGGCTGGGCTCGTAAACCGAGGGCGTAGGGTTTGTGACCAGGTCTCTGTCGCTTCGGTGCCCATAACTTTTGATCCGTAAGGAGTTACGCAGCGCACAACATACCGTTGCAAAGCTCTCTAAGAGCTCTACGATGGGGGCAGCCAGCTTGTTCGTTGTGCCCATTTTTGAAGACCAAAATTGAACATTTTCATCAGTTTCAGGCCACGTTTCTTCTTTTGCTCTGTTTTTCCATCCCGGATCGTTCGTCGTGAACTGTTAAAAGGACGACAACCTGACTCGCAGGACATCACAGGGCCCTACAACGTGTCGATATCACGTCTTGCGAGGATGCTGCGTTGTTGAAGCGGATGGGTTGTCGTTAAGCCCATTGGGCCTTTTGAATGGGCCATCTCTCTAGGCTGGGACTGTGAACCGTTAACACATATAGGAATTATGCCCTCAACATGACGGGTGCAATCATACCAGCACTAATGCACCGGATCCCATCAGAACTCCGAAGTTAAGCGTGCTTGGGCGAGAGTAGTACTAGGATGGGTGACCCCCTGGGAAGTCCTCGTGTTGCACCCCATTTTCAATTTTTTTTGCCCTGGTTAGGGTTGCCAAGATACTTTATCCACCAAATCTCTATTACTGAATCCCACAGAACATTGGGGAAGACAACTTCGATTCACGAAGAGGCTGGGCCCGCAAACCGTGGGCGCAGGGTTTGTGACCAGGTCTCCGTCGCTCCAGTGCCCATAACTTTTGATCCGTAAGGAGTTACGAGGCGCACAACATATCGTTGCAAAGCTCTCTGAGAGCTCTACGACGGGGGCAGCCAGCTTGCTTGCTGTGCCCCTTTTTGGAGCCCAAAATCGAGCGTTTTCATCAGTTTCAGGCCAATTTTCTTCTTTTGCTCTATTTTTTAGTCCTGGATTGTACGTCGTGAACTGTTAAAAGGATGACAACCTGACTTGCGAGACATCAGAGGGCCCTACAACGTGTCGATATCAAGTCTTGCGAGGATGCTGCGTTGTTAAAGCAGATGGGTTGTCGTTAAGCCCATTGGGACTTTTGAATGGGCCATCTCTCTAGGTTGGGACTATGAACCTTTAACACATATAGGAATTGTGCCCTCAACATGACGGGTGCAATCATACCACCACTAATGCACCGGATCCCATCAGAACTCCGAAGTTAAGCGTGCTTGGGTGAGAGTAGTACTAGGATGGGTGACCCCCCTAGGAAGTCCTCGTGTTGTACCCCCTTTTCATTTTTTTTTGCCCTAGTTAGGGTTGCCAAGATACTTTATCCAGCAAATCTCTATTACTGAATCCCAAGGAACAAGGCAAGTCAACTTCATTTCACATAGAGGCTGGGCCATCAAACCGAGGGCGTAGGGTTTGTGACCAGGTCTCCGTCACTCCGGTACCCATAACTTTTGATCCGTAAGGAGTTACGCGGCGTACAACATACCGTTGCATAGCTCTCTGGGAGCTCTACGACAGGGGCAGCCAGCTTGCACGCTGTGCCAATTTTTGGAGCCCAAAATCGAACGTTTTCATCAATTTCAGGCCACTTTTCTTCTTTTGCTCTGTTTTTCTATCCTGGATCGTACGTCGTGAACTGTTAAAAGGACGACAACCTGACTCGCTGGACATCAGAGGGCCCTACAATGATTCGATATAACGTCTTGCGGCGATGCTACCTTGTTGAAGCGGATGGGTTATCGTTAAGCCCATTGGGCCTGCTGAATGGGCCATCTCTCTAGCTGGGACTGTGAACCGTTAACACATATAGGAATTATGCCCTCAACATGATGGGTGTGATCATACCAGCAATAATGCACCAGATCCCATCAGAACACCGAAGTTAAGCGTGCTTGGGCGAGAGTAGTACTAGGATGGGTGACACCCTGGGAAGTCTTCGTGTTGCACCCCATTTTCAATTTTTTTTGCCCTGGTTAGAGTTGCCAAGATACTTTATCACCAAATCTCTATTACTGAATCCCACGGAACATTGGGCAAGACAACTTCGCATCTTGTAGAGGCTGGGCCCGCAAACTGAGGGCGTAGGGTTTGTGACCAGGTCTCCGTCGCTCCGGTGCCCATAACTTTTGATTTATAAGGAGTTACGCGGCGCACAGTATACCGTTGCGAAGCTCTTTGAGAGCTCTATGACGGGGGTAGCCAGCATGCTCTCTGTGCCCCTTTTTGGAGCCCAAAATTGCACGTTTTCATCAATTTCAGGCCACTTTTCTTCTTTTGCTCTGTTTTTTAGTCCTGGATCGTACGTCGTGAACTGTTAAAAGGACGACAACCTGACTCGCGGGACATCAGAGGGCACTACAACGTGTCGATATCACGTCTTGCAGATGGGCTGTCGTTAAGCCCATTGGGCCTTTTGAATGGGCCATCTTTCTAGGCTGGGACTGTGAACCGTTAACACATTTAGGACTTATGCCCTCAACATGACTGGTGTAATCATACCAGCACTAATGCACCGGATTCCATCAGAACTCCGAAGTTAAGCGTGCTTGGGCGATAGTAGTACTAGGATGGGTGACCCCCTAGGAAGTCCTCGTGTTGCACTCCATTTTCAATTATTTTTGCCCTGGTTAGGGTTGCCAAGTTACTTTTTCCAGTAAATCTCTATTACTGAATCCCAAGGAACAATGGGCAAGACAACTTCATTTCACATAGAGGCTGGGCCATCAAACCGAGGGCGTAGGGTTTGTGACCAGGTCTCCGTCGCTCCGGTGCCCATAACTTTTGATCCGCAAGGAGTTACGCGGCGCACGACATACCGTTGGAAAGCTCTCTGAGAGCTCTACGATGGGGGCAGCCAGCTTGCTTGCTGTACCCATTTTTGGAGCCCAAAATCGAACGTTTTCATCAGTTTCAGGCCACTTTACTTCTTTTGCTCTGTTTTTTCCGTCTCGGATCGTACGTCGTGAACTGTTAAAAGGACGACAACCTGACTCGCGAGACATCAAGGGCCCTACAATGTGTCGATATCACGACGGATAAGGATGCTACGTTGTTGAAGCGGATGGGTTGTCGTTAAGCCCGTTGGGCCTTTTGAATGGGCCATTTCTCTCGGCTGGGACTGTGAACTGTTAACACATAAAGGAATTGTGCCCTCAACATGACGGGTGCGATCATACCAGCACTAATGCACCGGATCCCATCGAAAATCCGAAGTTAAGCGTGCTTGGGCGAGAGTAGTACTAGGATGGGTGACCCCCTAGGAAGTCCTCGTGTTGCACCCCATTTTCTATTTTTTTTGCCCTGGTTAGGGTTGCCAAGATACTTTATCCACCAAATTTCTATTACTGAATCCCACGGAACATTGGGTAAGACAACTTCGCTTCAAGTAGAGGCTGGGCCCGCAAACCGAGGGCCTAGGGTTTGTGACCAGGTCTCCGTCGCTCCGGTGCCCTTAACTTTTGATCCGTAAGGAGTTACGCGGCGCAAAGCATACCGTTGCAAAGCTCTCTGAGAGCTCTACGACGGGGGCAACCAGCATGCTCGCTGTGCCAATTTTTGTAGCCCAAAATTTAACGTTTTCATCAGTTTCAGGCCACTTTTCTTCTTTTGCTCTGTTTTTCCGTCCCAGATCGTACGTCGTGAACTATTAAAAGGACGAAAACCTAACTTGCAGGACATTAGAGGGCCCTACTATGTGTCGATATCACATCTTGTGAGGATGCTGCGTTGTTGAAGTGGATGGGTTGTTGTTAAGCTCATTAGGCCTTTTGAATGGGCCATCTATCAAGGCTGGGACTGTGAACAGTTAACACATAAAGAAATTGTGCCCTCAACATGACGGGTGCTATCATACGAGCACTAATGCACCGGATCCCATCAGAACTCCGAAGTTAAGCGTGCTTCGGCGAGAGTAGGACTAGGATGGGTGACCCCCTCGGAAATCCTCGTGTTGCACCCCTCTTCAATTTTTTTTGCCCTAGTTAGGGTTGTCAAGATTCTTTATCCACCAAATCTCTATTACTGAATCTCACGGAAGAGTGGGCAAGACAACTTCGTTTCACGTAGAGGCTGGGCCCGCAAACTGAGGACGCAGGTTTAGTGACTAGGTCTCTGTCGCTCCGGTGCCCGTAACTTTTGATCCGTAAGGAGTTACGCAGCGCACAGCACACAGTTGCAAAGCTCTCAGAGAGCTCTACGACGGGGGCAGCCAGCTTGATCGCTATGCCCATTTTTGGTGCCCAAAATTGAACATTTTCATCAGTTTCAGGCCTATTTTCTTCTTTTGCTCTATTTTTCTGTCCCGGATCGTACGTCGTGAGCCGTTAAAAGGAAGACAACCTGATTCACGGGACATCAGAGGGCCCTATAACGTGTCGATATCAAGTCTTGCGACGATGCTACGTTGTTGAAGCGGATGGGTTGTCGTTAAGCCCATTGGGCCTTTGGAATGGTCCCTCTCTCTAGGCTGGGACTGTGAACCGTTAACACATATAGGAATTGTGCCCTCAACATGACGGGTGCGATCATACCAGTACTAATGCACAGGATCCCATCAGAAATCCGAAGTTAAGCGTGCTTGGGCAAGAATAGTACTAGGATGGATGACCCCCTGGGAAGTCCTCGTGTTGCACCCCCTTTTCAATTTTTTTTTGCCCTGGTTAGAGTTGCCAAGATACTTTATCCACCAAATCTCTATTACTGAATCCCAAGGAACATTGGGCAAGACAACTTCATTTCACGTAGAGGCTGGGCCATCAAACCGAGGGCGTAGGGTTTGTGACCAGGTCTCCGTCACTCTGGTGCCCAAAATTTTTCATCCGTAAGGAGTTTCGCGGCACACAACATACAGTTGCAAAGCTCTCGGAGAGCTCTACGACAAGGGCAGCCAGCTTGCTCGCTGTGCCCATTTTTGGAGCGCAAAGTCGAACATTTTCATCAGTTTCAGGCCACTTTTCTTCTTTTGCTCTATTTTTCCGTCCTGGATCGTACGTCGTGAACTGTTAAAAGGACGACAACCTGACTGGCCGGACATTAGAGGGCCCTACAATGTGTCGATATCACGTCTTCCTAGGATGCGACGTTATTGAAGCAGATGGGTTGTCGTTAAGCCCATTGGGCCTTTCGAATGGGCCATCTCTCTAGGCTGGGACTGAGAGCCGTTAACACATATAGGAATTCTGCCCTCAACATGACGGGTGCGATCATACCAGCACTAATGCACCGGATCCCATCAGAACTCCGAAGTTAAGCGTGCTTGGGTGAGAGTAGTACTAAGATAGGTGACCCACTGGGAAGTCCTCGTGTTCACCCGCTTTTCAATTTTTTTTTGCCCTGGTTAGGGATGCCAAGATACTTTATCCACCAAATATCTATTACTGAATCCCACAAAAAATTGGGCAAGACAACATCGCTTCACGTAGAGGCTGGGCCCGCAAACCGAGGGGGTGGGGTTTGTGACCATGTCTCCATCGCTCCAATGCCAATAACTTTTTATCCGTAATTGTTACGCGGCGCACAGCATACCGTTGCAAAGCTCTCAAAGAGCTCTACGACGGGGGCAGCCAGCTTGTCGCTGCGCCCATTTTTGGAGCCCAAAATCGAACGCTTTCATCAGTTTTAGGCCACTTTTCTTCTTTTGCTCTGTTTTTCCGTCCCGGATCGTACGTCGTGAACTGTTAAAAGGATGACAACCTGACTAGCCGAACATCAGAGGGCCCTACAACGTGTCGATATCACGTCTTGCAAGCATGCTGTGTTGTTGAAGCAGATGGGTTATCGTTAAGCCCATTGGGCCTTTTGAATGGGCCATCTCTCTAGGCTGGGACTGCGAACCGTTAACACATAAAGTAATTGTGCATCAACATGACGGGTACGATCATACCAGCACTAATGCACCGGATCCCATCAGAACTCCGAAGTTAAACATGCTTGGGCGAGAGTAGTACTAGGATGGGTGACCCCTTGGGAAGTCCTCGTGTTGTACGCCCTTTTCAATTTTTTTTGCCCTGGTTAGGGTTGCCAAGATACTTTATCCCCCAAATCTCTATTACTGAATCCCACGGAACATTGGGCCAGACAACTTCACTTCACGTAGAGGCTGGCCCGCAAACCGAGGGAGTAGGGTTTATGACCAGGTCTCCGTCACTCCGGTGCCCATAACTTTTGATCTGTAAGGAGTTACGCGGCGCAAAACATACCATTGCAAAGTTCTCTGAGAGCTCTACGACGTTGGCAGCCAGCTTGCTCGCTGTACCCGTCATTGGAACCCAAAATCGAACGTTTTTATCAATTTCAGGCCACTTTTCTTCTTTTGCCCTGTTTTTTCATCCCATATCATACGTCGTGAACTGTTAAAAGGATGACAACCAGACTCGCAGGACATCAAAGGGCCCTACAACGTGTCGATATCACGTCTTGCGAGGATGCTACGTTGTTGAAGCGGATGGGTTCTCGTTAAGCCCATTGGGCCTTTTGAATAGGCCATCTCTCTAGGCTGGGACAGAGAACCGTTAACACATATAGGAATTGTGCCCTCAACATGACGGGTGCGATCATACCAGCACTAATGCACCGGATCCCATCAGATCTCCGAAGTTAAGCATGCTTGGGTGAGAGTAGTACTAGGATGGGTGACCCACTGGGAAGTCCCCGTGTTGCACCCGCTTTTCAATTTTTTTTTGCCCTGGTTAGGGATGCCAAGATACTTTATCCACCAAATATCTATTACTGAATCCCACAAAAAATTGGGCAAGACAACATCGCTTCACGTAGAGGCTGGGCCCGCAAACCGAGGGGGTGGGGTTTGTGACCATGTCTCCATCGCTCCAATGCCAATAACTTTTTATCCGTAATTGTTACGCGGCGCACAGCATACCGTTGCAAAGCTCTCAAAGAGCTCTACGACGGGGGCAGCCAGCTTGTCGCTGCGCCCATTTTTGGAGCCCAAAATCGAACGTTTTCATCAGTTTCAGGCCACTTTTCTACTTTTGCTCTATTTTTCCATCCCGGATCGTACGTCGTGAACTGTTTAAAGGTCGACAACATGACTCGCCGAACATCAGAGGGCCCTACAACGTGTCGATATCACGTCTTGCAATCATGCTGTGTTGTTGAAGCGGATGGGTTGTCGTTAAGCCCATTGGGCCTTTTGAATGGGCCATCTCTCTAGGCTGGGACTGTGAATAGTTAACACATAATGGAATTGTGCATCAACATGACGGGTACGATCATACCAGCACTAATGCACCGGATCCCATCAGAACTCCGAAGTTAAATGTGCTTGGGCGAGAGTAGTACTAGGATGGGTAACCCTTTGGGAAGTCCTCGTGTTGCACCCCATTTTCAATTTTTTTTGCCCTAGTTACGGTTGCCAAGATACATTATCCACCAAATCTCTATTACTGAATCCCACGGAACATTGGGCAAGACAACTTCGTTTCACGTAGAGGCTGGGCCCGCAAACCAAGGGCATAGTGTTTATGACCAGGTCTCCGTCACTCCGGTGCCCATAACTTTTGATCCGTAAGGAGTTACGTGGCGCACAACATACCATTACAAAGCTCTCTGAAAGCTCTACCACGGGAGCAGCCAGCTTGCTCGTTGTGCTCATTTTTGGAGCCTAAATCGAACGTTTTTATCAATTTCAGGCCACTTTTCTTCTTTTGCCCTGTTTTTTCATCCCATATCATACGTCGTGAACTGTTAAAAGGATGACAACCAGACTCGCAGGACATCAGAGGGCCCTACAACGTGTCGATATCACGTCTTGCGAGGATGCTACGTTGTTGAAGTGGATGGGTTGTCGTTAAGCCCATTGGGCCTTATCAATGGGCCATCTCTCTAGGCTGGGACTGTGAACCGTTAACACATATAGGAATTGTGCCCTCAACATGACGGGTGAGATTATACTAGCACTAATGCACCGGATCCCATCGGAACTCCGAAGTTAAGCGTGCTTGGGCGAGAGTAGTAGTAGGATGGGTGACCCCCTGGGAAGTCCTCATGTTGCACCCCCTTTTCAATTTTTTTTGCCCTGGTTAGGGTTGCCAAGATAATTTATCGACCAAATCTCTATTTCTGAATCCCACGGAACATTGGACAAGAAAACTTCGATTCTTGTAGTGGCTGGGCCCGCAAACCGAGGGCGTAGGATTTGTGACCAGGTCTCCGTCGCTCCGGTGCCCATAACTTTTGATCCGTAAGGAGTTACGCGACGCACAACATACCGTTGCAAAGCTCTCTGAGAGCTCTACTACGGGGGCAGCCAACTTGCTCGTTGTGCCCATTTTTGGAGCCCAAAATCGAATGTTTTCAACAGTTTCAGGCAACTTTTCTTCTTTTGCTCTATTTTTCCGTCTTGGATCGTACGTCGTGAACTGTTAAAAGGACGACAACCTGAGTCGCGGGACATCAGAGGGCCCTACAATGTGTCGATATCACGTCTTGTGAGGATGCTGCGTTATTGTAGTGGATGGGTTGTCGTTAAGCCCATTGGGCCTTTTGAATGGGCCATCTCTCTAGGCTGGGACTGTTTACCGTTAACACATATAGGAATTGTGCCCTGAACATGACGGGTGCGATCATACCAGCACTAATGCACCGGATCCCATCAGAACTCCAAAGTTAAGCGTGCTTGGGTGAGAGTAGTACTAAGATGGGTGACCCCCTGGGAAGTCCTCGTGTTGCACCCGCTTTTCAATTTTTTTTGCCCTGGTTAGGGTTGCCAAGATACTTTATCCACCAAATCTCTATTACTGAATCCCACAAAAAATTGGGCAAGACAACATCGCTTCACGTAGAGGCTGGGCCCGCAAACCGAGGGGGTGGAGTTTGTGACCATGTCTCCGTCGCTCCAATGCCCATAACTTTTTATCCGTAATTGTTACGCGGCGCATAGCTTACCGTTGCAAAGCTCTCAAAGAGCTCTAAGACGGGGGCAGCCAGCTTGATCGCTGCTCCCATTTTTGGAGCCCAAAATCGAACGTTTTCATCAGTATTAGGCCACTTTTTTGCTTTTGCTCTATTTTTTCGTCCCGGATCGTACGTCGTGAACTGTTTAAAGGACGACAACCTGACTCACCGGACATCAACGTAGCATCCTCGCAAGACATGATATTGACGCGTTGTAGAGCCCTCTAGTGTCCCGCGAGTATGGTTGTCATCCTTTTATCAGCTCACGACGTACGATCCGGGACGGAAAAATAGAGCAAAAGAAGAAAATTGGCCTGAAACTGATGAAAACATTCAATTTTGGGTTGAAAAAAGGGCAAAGCTAGCTAGCTAGCTGCCCCCGTCGTAGAGCACTGAGAGAGCTTTGTAATGGTATGCTGTGCGTCGCGTAACTCCTTACGGATCAAAAGTTATGGGCACCGGAGCGACAGAGACCTGGTCACAAGCCCTACACCCTCGGTTTCCTGGCCCAGCCGCCACGTGAAGCGAGGTTGTCTTGCCCAAGTTGCCACGGGATTTTATAATAGAAATATGGTGGATAAAGTATCTTGGCAACCCTAATCGGAGCAAAAAAAATTGAAAATGGGGTCACCTATCCTAGTACTACTCTCGCCCAAGAACGCTTAACTTCGGAGTTCTGATGGGATCCGATGCATTAGTGCTTGTATGATTGCACCCGTCATGTTGAGGGCACAATTATTTATGTGTTAACGGTTCACAGTCCCAGCCTAGAGAGATGGCCCAGGCCCTACAACGTGTCGATATCACGTCTTGCAACCATGCTATGTTGTTGAAGTGGATAGGTTGTCGTTAAGCCCATTGGGCCTTTTGAGTGGCCCATCTCTCTAGGCTGGGACTGTGAATAGTTAACACATAATGGAATTGTGCCTCAACATGACGGGTACGATCATACCACCACTAATGCACCGTATCCCATCAGAACTCCGAAGTTAAACATGCTTGGGCGAGAGTAGTATTAGGATGGTTGACCCCCAGGGAAGTCCTCGTGTTGCACCGTGCTTTTCAATTTTTTTTGCCCTGGTTTGGGTTGCCAAGATACTTTGTCCCCCAAATCTCTATTACTGAATCCCATGGAACATTGGGCAAGACAACTTCGCTTCACGTAGAGGTCGGGCACGCAAACTGAGGGCGTAGGTTTTATGACTAGGTCTCCGACGTTCTGATGCCTATAAATTTTGATCCGTAAGGAGTTACGCGGCACACAACATACCGTTACGAAGATCTCTGAGAGCTCTACAACGGGGGTAGCCAGCTTGCTCGTTGTACCCATTTTTGGAGCCCAAAATTGAACGTTTTTATCAATTTCAGGCAACTTTTCTTCTTTTGCTCTATTTTTTCATCCCATATCGTACGTCGTGAACTGTTAAAAGGATGACAACCTGACTCGCGGGACATCAGAGGGCCCTACAACGTGTCGATATCAAGTCTTGCAAGCATGCTACGTTGTTGAAGTGGATGGGTTTTCGTTAAACCCATTGGGCCGTTTGAATGGGCCATCTCTCTAGGTTGGGACTTTGAACCATTAACACATAAAGAATTTGTGCCCCCAACATGCAGGGTGCGATCATACCAGCACTAATGCACTGGATCCCATCAGAACTCTGAAGTTAAGCGTGCTTGGGCAAGAGTAGTACTAAGATGGGTGACCCCCTGGGAAGTCCTCGTGCTGCACCCCCTTTTCAATTTTTTTTGCCCTGGTTTGGGTTGCCAAGATACATTATCCACCAAATCTCTAATACTGAATCCGACGGAACATTGGGCAAGACAACTTCGTTTCACGTAGAGGCTGGGCCTGCAAACCGAGGGCATAAGGTTTGTGACCAGGTCTCCATTGATCCGGTGCCCATAACTTTTGATCCGCAAGGAGTTACGCGGCGCACAACATACCGTTGCAAAGCTCTCTGAGAGCTCTACGACGCCGGCAACCAGCTTGCTCGCTATGGCCATTTTTGGAGCCCAAAATCAAACATTTTCATTAGTTTCAAGCCACTTTTCTTCCTTTGCTCTATTTTTTCATCCCGGTTCGTACGTCGTGAACTGTTAAAAGGTCGACAACCTGTGTTGCGGGACATCAGAGGGCCCTACAATGTGTTGATATCACGTCTTGCGAGGATGCTGCATTTTTGAAGCAGATGGGTTGTCGTTAAGCCTGTTGGGCCTTTTGAATGGGCCATCTCTCTAGGCTGGGACTGTAAACCGTTAACACATATAGGAATAGTGCCCTCAACATGATGGGTGGGACCACACCAGCACTAATGCACTGGATCCCATCAGAACTCCGAAGTTAAGCGTGCTTGTGCGAGAGTAGTACTAGGATGCGTGACCCCCTGGGAAGTCCTCGTGGTTCACCCCCTTTTTAATTTTTTTTGCCCTGGTTAGGGTTGCCAATATACTTTATCTGCCAAATCTCTATTACTGAATCCCACGGAACATTGGGCAAGACAACTTCGTTTCACGTAGAGGCTGAGCCCGCAAACCGAGGGCGTAAGGTTTGTGACCAGGTCTCCGTCGGTCCGGTGCCCATAACTTTCGATCTGCAAGAAGTTACGCGGCGCACAGCATACCGTTGCAAAGCTCTCTGAGAGCTCTACGACGGGGGTAGCCAGCTTGCGCGCTGTGCCCATTTTTGTAGCCCAAAATTGAACGTTTTCATCAGTTTTAGGCCACTTTTCTTCTTTTGCCCTGTTCTTTCGTCCTGGATCGTACGTCGTGAGCTGTTAAGAGGACGACAACCTTACTCGCGGGACATCAGATGGCCCTACATCGTGTCGATATAACATCTTGCGAGGATGCTGCGTTGTTGACACGGATGGGTTGTCGTTAAGCCCATTGGGCATTTTGAATGGGCCATCTCTCTAGTCTGGCACTGTGAACCGTTAACACATATAGGAATTGTGCCCTCAACATGACGGGTGCGAGCATACCAGCATTAATCCACCGCATCCCATCACAACTCCTAAGTTAAGCGTGCTTGGGCGAGAGTAGTACTAGGATGGGTGGCCCCTTGGGAAGTCCTCGTGTTGCACCCCCATTTCAAATTTTTTTGCCCTAGTTAGGGTTGCCAAGATACTTTATCCACCAAATCTCTATTACTGAATCCCACGGAACATTGGGCAAGACAAATTCATTTCACGTAGAGGCTAGGCCAGCAAACCGAGGGCGTAGGGTATGTGACCAGGTCTCCGTCGCTCCGGTGCCCATAACTTTTGATACGTAAGGAGTTACGCGGTGCACAACATACCATTGCAAAGCTCTCTGAGATCTGTACAACGGGGGCAGCGAGGTTGCTCTCTGCGCCAATTTTTGGAGCCCAAAATCAAATGTTTTCATCAGTTTCAGGCCACTTTTCTTCTTTTGCTCTATTTTTTCGTCCCGGATCGTACGTAGTGAATTGTTAAAAGGACGACAACCTGACTCGCCGGACATTAGAGGGCCCTACAATATGTCGATATCACGTCTTGCGAGGATGCTGCGTTGTTGTAGCTGATGGGTTGTCGTTAAGCCCATTGGGCCTTTTGAATGGGCCATCTCACTAGACTGGGACTGTGAATCGTTAACACATATAGAATTGTGCCCTCAAGATGATGGGTGCGATCATACGAGCACAAATGCACCGGATCCCATCAGAACTTCGAAGTTGAGCATGCTTGGGCGAGAGTAGTACTAGAATGGGTGACCCTCTGGGAAGTCCTCGTGTTGCACCCCCTTTTCAATTTTTTTTGGCCTGGTTAGGGTTGCCACGATACTTTATACACCAAATCTCTATTACTGAATCCCACGGAACATTGGGCAAGACAACTTCGATTCACGTAGAGGCTGGGCCCGCAAACCGAGGGCGTAGGGTTTATGACCGGGTCTCAGTTGCTCCGGTGCCCATTACTTTTGATCCGTAAGGAGTTATGCGGCGCACAACATACCGTTGCAAAGATCTCTGAGAGCCCTACGACGGGGGTAGCCAGCTTGCACATTTTTGGAGCCCAAAATCGAACGTTTTTATCAATTTCAGGCCATTTTTCTTCTTTTGCTCTGTTTTTTCGTCCTGTATCGTACAATGTGAAATGTTAAAAGGACGACAACCTGACTCGCCGGACATCAGAGGGCCCTACAATGTGTCGATATCACGTCTTGCGAGGATGCTGCATTGTTGAAGCTGATGGGTTGTCGTTAAGCCCATTGGGCCTTTTGAATGGGCCATCTTACTAGATTGTGGCTGTGAACCATTAACACATATAGGAATTGTGCCCTCAAGATGACGAGTGCGATCATAAGAGCACAAATGAACCGGATCCCATCAGAACTTCGAAGTTAAGCGTGCTCGGGCGAGAGTAGTACTAGGATGGGTGACCCCTTGGGAAGTCCTCGTGTTGCACAAACTTTTCAATTTTTTGTGCCCTGGTTAGGGTTGCCAAGTTACTTTATCCACCAAATCTCTATTACTGAATCCCACGGAACATTGGGCAAGACAACTTCGCTTCACGTAGAGGCTGGGCCCATAAACCGAGGGCGTAGGGTTTGTGACTAGGTCTCCGTCGCTCCGGTGCCCATAACTTTTACTCCGTAAGGAGTTACGCAGTACACATCAGACTGTTACAGAGCTCTCTGAGAGCTCTACGACGGTGGCAGCCATCTTGCTCGCTTTGACCGTTTTTGGAGCCCAAAATCGAACATTTTTATCAATTTCAGGCCACTTTTATTCTTTTGCTCTATTTTTCCGTCCCGTATCATATGTCGTGAACAGTTAAAAGGACGATAACCTGACTCGCGGGACATCAGAGGGCACTACAACGTGTCGATATCACAACTGGTGAGGATGCTGCGTTGTTGAAGCGGATTGGTTGTCGTTAAGCCCATTGGGCCTTTTGAATGGGCCATCTCTCCAGGATGGGACTGTGAACCGTTGACAAATAAAAGAATTGTGCCCTCAACATGATGGGTGCGATCATACCAGCACTAATGCACCGGATCCCATTAGAACTCCGAAGTTAAGTGTGCTTGGGCGAGAGTTGTACTAGGATGGGTGATCCCCTGGGAATTCCTCGTGTTGCGCCCCCTTTTCAATTTTTTTTGCCCTGGTTAGGGTTGCCAAGATACTTTATCCACCGAATCTCTATTACTGAATCCCACAGAACATAAGGCAAGACAACTTTGTTTCATGTAGAGGCTGGGCCCGCAAACCGAGGGCTTAGGGTTTGTGACTAGGTCTCCGTCGCTCCGGTGCCCATAACTTTTGATCCGTAAGGAGTTACGCGGCGCACATCATACCGTTGCAAAGATCTCGGAGAGCTCTACGACGGGGGAAGCCAGCTTGCTCGCTGTTCCCATTTTTGCAGACCAAAATCGAACGTTTTCATAAGTTTCAGGCCACTTTTCTTCTTTTACTCAGTTTTTTTGTCCCGGATCGTACGTCATGAGCTGTTAAAAGAACGACAACCTGACTTGCGGGACATCAGAGGGCCCTACAACGTGTCGATATCACGTCTTGCGAGGATGCTACGTTGTTGAAGTGGATGGCTTGTCGTTAAGCCCATTGGGCCTTTTGAATGGGCCATCTCTCTAAGCTGGGACTGTGAACTGTTAACACATATAGGAATTGTGCCCTCAACATGACTGGTGCGATCATAGCAGCACTAATGCACTGGATCCCATCAGAACTCTGAAGTTAAGCGTGCTTGGGTAAGAGTAATGCAAGGATGGGTGACCCCTTGGGAAGTCCTCGTGTTGCACCCCCTTTTCAATTTTTTTTGCCCTGGTTAGGGTTGCCAAGATACTTTATCCACCAAATCTCTATTACTAATTCCCACGGAACATTGGGCATGACAACTTCGCTTCACGTAGAGGCAGGGCCCGGAAATCGAGGGCGTAGGGTTTGTGACCAGGTCTCCGTTACTCCGGTGCCCATAACTTTTGATCCGTAAAGAGTTACGCGGCGCACAGCATACCGTTGCAAAGCTCTAAGAGAGCTCTACGTCGGGGGCAGCTAGTTAGCTCGTTGTGCCTATTTTTGGAGCCCAAAATCGAATGTTTTCATTAGTTTCAGGGACTTTTATTCTTTTGCTCTATTTTTCCGTCCCGGATCGTACGTGGTGAGCTGTTAAAAGGACGACAACCTGACTCGCGGGACATCAGAGGGCCCTACAACGTGTCGATATCACGTCTTACGAAGATGCTGCGTTGTTGAAGCGGATGGGTTGTCGTTAAGCCAATTGGGCCTTTTGAATGGCCCATCTCTCTAGGCTGGGACTGTAAGCCTTTAACACATATTGGAATTATGCCCTCAACTTGACGGGTGCGATCATACCAGCAATAATGCACCGGATCCAATCAGAACTCCGAAGTTTAGCGTGCTTTGGCAAGAGTAGTACTAAGATGGGTGACCCCCTGAGAAGTCCTCGTGTTGCACCACCTATATAATTTTTTTTGCCCTGGTTAGGGTTGCCAAGATACTTTATCCACCAAATCTCTATTACCGAAACACACGGAACATTGATCAAGACAACTTCGCTTCACGTAGAGGCCGGGCCCGCAAACCGAGGGCGGAGGGTTTGTGACTAGGGCTCCGGCGGTCCGGTGCACATAACTTTTGATCTGTAAGGAGTTACACAGCGCACAGCATACCGTTGAAAAGATCTCTGAGAGCTCTGCGACGGGGGCAACCCGCTTGCTATTCGTGCCCATTTTTGGAGCCCAAAATCGAACGTTTTCATCAGTTTCAGGCAACTTTTCTTCTTTTGCTTTGTTTTTCCATCCCGGATCGTACATCATGGCTTGTTAAAAGGACGACTACCTAACTCGCGGGACATTAGAGGGCCCTACAATGTGTCGATATAACGTCTTGCTAAGATGCTGCGTTGTTGAAGCGGATGGGTTGTCGTCAAGCCTATTGGGCCTTTTGAATGGGCCATGTCTCTAGGCTGGGACTGTTAACCGTTAACACGTATAGGAATTGTGCCCTCAACATGACAGGTGCCATCATACCAGCACTAATGCACCGGATCCTATCAGAACTCCGAAGTTATGCATGTTTGGGTTAAAGTAGTACTAGCATGGGTGACCCCCTGGGAAGTCCTCGTGTTGCACCCCCTGTTCATTTTTTTTTGCCCTGGTTAGGGTTGCCAAGATACATTATCCACCAAATCTCTATTACTGAATCCCACGAAAAATTGGGCAAGACAACATCGCTTCACGTAGAGGCTGGGCCTGCAAACCGAGGGCGTAGGGTTTGTGACCAGGTCTCCGTCGTTCCGATGCCCATAACTTTTTATCTGTAACTGTTACGCAGCGCACAGCATACCGTTGCAAAGCACTCAAAGAGCTCTACGACGGGGGCAGCCAGCTTAATCGCTGTGCCCATTTTTGGAGCGCAAAATTAAACGTTTTCATCAGTTTTAGGACACGTTTCTACTTTTGCTCTGTTTTTTCATCTCGGATCATACGTCGTGAACTGTTAAAAGGACGACAACCTGACTCGTAAGACATCAGAGGGCCCTACAACGTGTCGATATCACGTCTTGCAAGCATGCTGCGTTGTTGAACTGGATGGGTTGTCGTTAAGCCCATTGGGACTTTTGAATGGGCCATCTCTCTAGGCTGGGACTCTGAACCGTTAACACATATAGGAATTGTGCCCTCAACATGACGGGTGCGATCATACCAGCATTAATGCACCGGATCCCATCAGAACTCCGAAGTTAAGCGTGCTTTGACGAGAGTAGTACTAGGATGGGTGATCCCCTGGGAAGTCCTCGTGTTGTACCCCTTTTCAATTTTTTTTGCCTAGGTTAGGGTTGCCAAGATACTTTATCCACCAAATCTCTATTACTGAATCCCACGGAACATTGGGCAAGACAACTTCGCTTGGCGTAGAAGCTGGGCCCTCAAACTGAGGGCGTGGGGATTGTGCCTTGGTCTCCGTCGCTCCGGTGCCCATAACTTTTGATCCGTAAGGAGTTATGCAGCGCACAGCATACCGTTGTAAAGATCTCTGAGGGCTCTACGACAGGGGCAACCAGCTTGCTCATTGTGCCCGTTTTTGCAGCCCAAAATCGAACGTTTTCATCAGTTTCAGGCCACTTTTCTTCTTTTGCTCTGTTTTTCCGTCCCGGATCTTACGTCATGAACAGTTAAAAGGACGACTACCTGACTCGCGGGACATCACACGGCCCTACAACGTGTCGATATCACGTCTTGTGAGGATGCTACGTTGTTGAAGCGGATGGGCTGTCGTTAAGCCCATTGGGCCTTTTGAATGGGCCATCTCTCTAGGTTGGGACTGTGAACCGTTAACTCATATAAGAATTGTGCCCTCAACATGACATGTGCGATCATACCAACATTAATGCAGTGGATCCAATCAGAACTCCGAAGTTAAGCATGTTTGGGTGAGAGTAGTACTAGGATGGGTGACCCCCTAGGAAGTCCTCGTGTTGCACCCCCCCCCCTTTTCGTTTTGTTTTTTTGCCCTGGTTAGGGTTGGCAAGATACATTATCCACCAAATCTCTATTACTGTATCCCACGGAACATTGGGCAAGACAACTTCGTTTCACGTAGAGGCTGGGCCGGCAAACCGAGGGCGTAGGGTTTGTGACCAGGTCTCCGTCGCTCCGGTGCCAATAACTTTTGATCCGTAAGGAGCTACGCAGCGTACATCATACCGTTGCAAACCTCTCTGAGAGCTCTACGATTGGGGCAGTCAGCTTGCTCGCTGTGCCCGTTTTTGGAGCCCAAAATCGAATGTTTTCATTAGTTTCAGGCCACTTTTCTTCTTTAGCACTATTTTTTCATCCCGGATCGTACGTCGTGAACTGTTAAAAGGATGACAACCTGACTCGCGGGACATCAGAGGGCCCTACAACGTGTCGATATCACGTCATGCGAGGATGCTGCGTTGTTGAAGCGGATGGGTTGTCATTAAGCCCATTGGGCCTTTTGAATGGGCCATCTCTCTAGCCTGGGACTGTGAACCGTTAACACATATAGGAATTGTGCCCTCAAGATGACGGGTGCGATCATACCAGCACAAATGCACTAGATCCTATCAGATCTCTGAAGTTAAGCGTGCTTGGGCGAGAGTAGTACTAGGATGGGTAACCCCCTGGGAAGTCCTCGTGTTGCACCCCATTTTCAATTTTTTTTGCCCTCGTTAGGGTTGCCAAGATACTTTATCCACCAAATCTCTATCACTGAATCCCACGAAACATTGGGCAAGACAACTTCGCTTCACGTAGAGGCTGGGCCCGCAAACCGAGGGCGTAGGGTTTGTGACCAGGTCTCCGTCGCTCCGGTGCCCATAACTTTTGATTCGTAAGGAGTTACGTGGTGCACAGCATACCGTTGCAAAGCTCTCTGGGAGCTCTACGACGGGGGCATCCACCTTGCTCGCTATGCCCTTTTTCGAGCCCAAAATCGAACATGTTCATCGATTTTAGGCCACTTTTCTTCTTTTGCTTTGATTTTTCGTCCCGGATCGTACGACGTGAGCTGTTAAAAGGAGGACAACCTTACTCGCGGGACATTAGATGTCCTAACAATGTGTCGATATCACGTCGTGCAAGCATGCTGCGTTGTTGAAGCGGATGGGTTGTCGTTAAGCCCATTGGACCTTTTGAATGGGCCATCTCTCTAGGCTGGGACTGTGAACAGTTAACACATATAGTTATTGTGCCCTCAACATGACGGGTGCGATCATACCAGCACTAATGCACAGGATCCCATCAAAACTCTGAAGTTAAGCGTGCTTGGACGAGAGTAGTAATAGGATGGGTGATCCCACGGGAAGTCCTCGTGTTGCACCCCCTTTTCAATTTTTTTTGCCCTGGTTAGGGTTGCCAAGATACTTTATCCACCAAATCTCTATTACTGAATCCCACAGAACATTGGGCAAGACAACTTCACTTCACGTAGAGGCTGGGCCCGCAAAACGAGGGCGTAGGGTTTATGACCAGGTCTCCGTCGCATCGATGCCCATAACTTTTGATCCGTAAGGAGTTACGCGGCACACATCATACCGTCGCAAAGCTCTCTGAGAGCTCTACGACAGTGGTAGCCAGCTTGCTCGTTGTGCCTATTTTTGGATCCCAAAATTGAACGTTTTCATCAGTTTTAGGCCACTTTTCTTCTTTTGCTCTGTCTTTCCGTCCCGGATCGTACGTCGTGAACTGTTGAAAGGACGACAACCTGACACGTGGGACATCAGAGGGCCCTACAACGTGTCGATATCATGTCTTGCAAGCATGCTGCGTTGGTGATGCGGATGGGTTGTCGTTAAGCCCATTTGGCCTTTTGAATGGGCCATCTCTCTCGGCTGGGACTGTGAACCGTAAAAACATATAGGAATTGTGCCCTCAACATGACGGGTGCGATCATACCAGCGCTAATGCACCGGATCCCATCAGAACTCCGAAGTTAAGCAAGCTTGGGCGAGAGTAGTACTAGGATGGGTGACCCCCAGGGAAGTCCTCGTATTGCACCCCCTTTTCATTTTTTTTGCCCTGGTTAGGGTTGCCAAGATATTTTATCCACCAAATCTCTATTACTAAATCCCACGGAACATTGGGAAAGACAACTTCGTTTCACGTAGAGGCTGGGCCAGCAAACCGAAGGCGTAGGGTTTGTGACGAGGTCTCCGTCGCTCCGGTGCCCATAACTTTTGATCCGTAAGGAGTTACGCGGCACAAAGCATACTGTTACAAAGCTTTCTGAGAGCTCTACGACAGGGGCAGCCAGCATACTTGCTGTGCCCTTTTTTGGAGCCCAAAATCGAACGTTTTTATCAATTACAGGCCACTTTTCTTCTTTTTCTCTATTTTTTTGTCCCGGATCGTACGTCGTGAATTGTTAAAAGGATGATATCCTGACTTGTGGGACATCAGAGGGCCCTACAACGTGTCGATATCACGTCATACGAGGATGCTGCGTTGTTGAAGCGGATGGGTTGTCATTAAGCCCATTGGACCTTTTTAATGGGCCATCTCTCTAGGCTGGGACTGTGAACCGTTAACACACAGGAATTGTGCCCTCAAGATGACGGGTACGATCTTACCAGCTCTAATGCACCAGATCTCATCAGAACTCCGAAGTTAAGCGTGCTTGGGCGAGAGTAGTACTAGGATGGGTGACCCCCTGGGATGTCCTCGTGTTGCACCCCCTTTTCAATTTTTTTTGCCGTGGTTAGGGTTGCCAAGATACTTTATCCACCAAATCTCTATTACTGAATCCCACGGAACATTGGGCACGACAACTTCGCTTCACATAGAGGCTGGGCCCGCAAACCGAGGGTGTAGGGTTTGTGACCAGGTCTTTATCGATCCGGTGCCCATAACTTTTGATCGGTAAAGAGTTACACGGCGCACAGCATACCGTTGCAAAGCTCTCTGAGACCTCTACGACGGGGACAACTAGCTTGCTCGCTGTGCCAAATTTTGGAGCCCAAAATCGAATGTTTTCATCCGTTTCAGGCCACTTTTCTTCTTTTACTCGATTTTTGGGTCCCGGATCGTGCATCGTGAGCTGTTAAAAGGATGGCAACCTGACTCGCGGGACATCAGAGGGCCCTACAACGTGTCGATATCACGTCTTGTGAGGATACTGCGTTGTTGAAGCGGATGGGTTGTCGTTAAGCCCATTGGGCCTTTTGAATGGGCCATCTCTATAGGCTGACTCTGTGAACCATTAACACATATAGGAATTGTGCCCTCAACATGACGGGTGCGATCATACCAGCACTAATGCACCGGATCCCATCAGAACTCCGAAGTTAAGCGTGCTTGGGCGAGAGTAGTACTAGGATGGGTGACCCCATGGGAAGTCCTCATGTTGCACCCCCTTTTTAATATTTTTTGCCCTGGTTAGGATTGCCAAGATACTTTATCCACCAAATCTCTATTACTGAATCCCCCAGAACATTGGTCAAGACAACTTCGTTTCACGTAGAGGCTGGGCCCGCAAACCGAGGACGTAGGGTTTGTGACCAGGTCTTCGTTGCTCCGGTGCCCATAACTTTTGTTCCGTAAGGAGTTACGCGGCGTACAACATACCGTCGCAAAGATCTTTGAGAGCTCTACGACGAGGGTAGCCAACTTGCTCGTTGTGCCCCTTTTTGGAGATCAAAATCGAACGTTTTGATCAATTTTAGGCCACTTTTCTTCTTTTGCTCTGTTTTTCCGTCCCGTACCGTACGTCCTGAACAGTTAAAAGGACGACTACCTGACTCGCGGGACATCAGAGAGCCCCACAACGTGTCGATATCATGTCGTGCAAGCATGCTGCGTTGTTGAAGAGGATGTGTTGTCGTTAAGCCCATTGGGCCTTTTGAATGGGCCATCTCTCTATGCTGGGACTGTGAATAGTTAAAACATAAAGGAATTGTGCTCTCAACATGACGGGTGCGATCATACCAGCACTAATGTACCGGATCCCACCAGAACTCCGAAGTTAAGCGTGCTTGGACGAGAGTAGTACTAAGATGGGTGATCCCTTGGGAATTCCTCGTGTTGCACCCCCTTTTCAATTTTTTTTGCCCTGGTTAGGGTTGCCAAGATACTTTATCCACCAAATATCTATTACTGAATCCCACGGAACATTGGGCAAGACAACTTCGCTTCACTTAAAGGCTGGGCCTGCAAACCGAGGGTGTAGGGTTTGTGACCAGGTCTCTGTCGCTCCGGTGCCCATAACTTTTGATCCGTAAGGAGTTACGCGGCGCACAACATACCGTTGGAAAGCACTCTGAGAGCTCTACGACAGGGGCATCCAGCTTGCTTTTCTTCTTTTGCTCTGTTTTTTCGTCCCGGATCTTACGTCGTGAAATGTTAAAAGGACGACAACCAGACTCGCGGGACATCAGAGGGCCCTACAACGTGTCGATATCACGTCTTGCGAGTATGCTACGTTGTTGAAGCGGATGGGTTGTCGTTAAGCCCAATGGGCCTTTTGAATGGGCGATCTCTATAGGCTGCGACTGTGAACCGTTAACACATACAGGAATTGTACCCTCAACATGACGGGTGCGATCATACCAGCACTAATGCACCGTATCCCATCAGAACTTCGAAGTTAAGCGTGCTTGGGCGAGAGTAGTACTAGGATGGGTGACCCCCTGGGAAGTCCTCGTGTTGCACCCCCTTTTCAATTATTTTTGCCTTAGTTAGGTTTGCCAAGATACTTTATCCAACAAATCTCAATTACTGAATCCCACAAAAAATTGGGCAAGACAACTTCGCTTCACGTAGAGGCTGGGCCCGCAAACCGAGGGCATAGTGTTTGTAACCAGGTCTCCGTCGCTCCGGTGCCCATAACTTTTGATCCGTAAAGAGTTACGCAGTGCACAACATACTGTTGCAAAGCTCTCTGGGAGCTCTACGACGGGAACAGCCAACTTGCTTGCTGTGCCCGTTTTTCGAGCCCAAAATTGAACGTTTTCATCAGTTTCAGGCAACTTTTCTTCTTTTGCTCTGTTTTTTTGTCCCGGATCGTTTGTCGTGAACTGTTAAAACGATGGTAACCTGACTCGCGGGACATCAGAGGGCCCTACAACATGTCGATATCACGTCTTGCGAGGATGCTGCGTTGTTGAAGCGGATGGGTTGCCATTAAGCCCATTGGGCCTTTTGAATGGGCCATCTCTCTAGGCTGGGACTATCAACCGTTAACACATAGGAATTGTGCCCTCAACATGACAGGTGCGATCATATCAGCACTAATGCACCGGATCCCATCAGAACTCTGAAGTTAAGCTTGCTTGGACGAGAGAAGTACTAGGATGGGTAACCCCCTGGGAAGTCCTCGTGTTGCACCCCCTTTTCAATTTTTTTTGCCCTGGTTAGGGTTGCCAAGATACTTTATCCACCAAATGAATCCCACGAAACATTGGGCAAGACAACTTCGCTTCACGTAGAGGTTGGGCCCGCAAACCGACGGCGTAGGGTTTATGACCAGGTCTTCGTCGCTCCGGTGCAGATAACTTTTGATTCGTAAGGAGTTACGCGGCGCACAGCATACCGTTGCAAAGCTTTCTGAGCGCTCTATGACGAGGGCAGCCAGCTTGCTCGCTGTGCCCCTTTTTGGAGCACAAAATCGAACATTTTCATCAGTTTCAGGCCACTTTTCTTCTTTTGCTCTATTTTACCGTCCTGGATCATACGTCGTGAACAGTAAAAAGGACGACAACCTGACTCGTGGGACATCAGAGGGCCCTACAACGTGTTGATATCACGTCTTACGAGGATGTTGCGTTGTTGAAGTGGATGGGTTGTCGGTAAGCCCATTGGGCCTTTTGAATGGGCCATCTCTCTAGGCTAGGACTGTGAACTGTTAACACATATAGGAATCGTACACTCAACATGACGGGTGCGATCATACCAGCACTAATGCACCGGATCCCATCAGAACTCCGAAGTTAAGCGTGCTTGGACGAGAGTAGTACTAGGATTGGTGACCCCTTGGGAAATCCTCGTGTTGCACCCCATTTTCAATTTTTTTTGCCTTGGTTAGGGTTGCCAAGATACTTTATCCACCAAATCTCAACTACTGAATCCCACGGAACATTAGGCAAGACAACTTCGTTTCACGTAGAGGCTGGGCCGGCAAACCGAGGACGTAGGGTTTGTGACCAGGTCTTTGTCGCTCTGGCGCCCATAACTTTTGATCCGTAAGGCGTTACGCGGCACACAGTATACCGTTGCAGAGCTCTCTGAGAGCTCTACGACGGGGGTAGCTAGCTTGATCGCTATGCGCATTTTTGGAGGCCAAAATCGAATGTTTTCATCATTTTCAGGCCACTTTTCTTCTTTTGCCCTATTTTTCCGTCCCGGATCATACTTCGTGAAATGTTAAAAGGACGACAACCTGACTCGCGGGACATCAGAGGGCCCTACAACATGTCGATATCATGTTTTGCGAGGATGCTACGTTGTTGAAGCGGATGGGTTGTCGTTAAGCCCAATGGGCCTTTTGAATGGGCCATCTCTATAGGCTGAGACTGTGAACCGTTAACACATATAGGAATTGTACCCTCAACATGACGGGTGCGATCATACCAGCACTAAAGCACCGTATCCCATCAGAACTCCGAAGTTAAGCGTGCTTGGGCAAGAGTAGTACTAGGATGGGTGACCCCCTGGGAAGTCCTCGTGTTGCA
Source organism: Ehretia macrophylla (assembly GCA_037974665.1). Taxonomy (NCBI): domain Eukaryota; kingdom Viridiplantae; phylum Streptophyta; class Magnoliopsida; order Boraginales; family Ehretiaceae; genus Ehretia; species Ehretia macrophylla. The sequence continues at coordinate 84,282,749 of CM075765.1, read as the reverse complement.
CTCCCTTTTCAATTTTTTTTGCCCTGGTTAGGTTTGCCAAGATACTTTATCCACCAAATCTCTATTACTGAATCCCACGAAAAATTGGGCATAACAACTTCGCTTCACGTGGAGGCTGGGCCAGCAAACCGAGGGCGTAGGGTTTGTGACCAGGTCTCCGTCGCTTCGATGCACAAAACATTTGATCTGTAATTGTTACGCGACGGACAGCATACCGTTGCAAAGCTCTCTAAGAGCTCTACGACAGGGGCAGCCAGCTTGCTCGCTGTGCCCATTTTTGGAGCCAAAAATCGAACGTTTTCATCAGTTTCAGGCCACTTTTCTACTTTTGCTATGTTTTTGCTTCCCGAATCGTACGTCGTGAACTGTTAAAAGGACGACAACCTAACTCGCGGGACATAAGAGGGCCCTACAACGTGTCAATATCACGTCTTGGGAAGATGCTGCGTTGTTGAAGAGGATGGGTTGTCGTTAAGCCCATTGGGCCCTTTGAATGGGCCATCTCTCTAGGCTGGACTGTGAACCGTTAACACATAAAGGAATTGTGCCATCAACATGACGGGTGCGATCATACCAGCACTAATGCACCGGATCCCATCAGAACTCCGAAGTTAAACGTGCTTGGGCGAGAGTAGTACTAGGATGGATGACCCCCTGGGAAGTCCTCGTGTTGCACCCCCTATTCAATTTTTTTTGCCCTGGTTAGGGTTGCCAAGATACTTTATCCACCAAATCGCTATTACTGAATCCCACGGAACATTCGGCAAGACTACTTCGCTTCAAGTAGAGGCTGGGCCCGATAACCGAGGGCGTAGGGTTTGTGACCCGGTCTCTGTCGCTCCGGTGCCCATAACTTTTGATCCGTAAGGAGTTACGCGGCGCACAGCATACCGTTGCGAAGCTCTCTGAGAGCTCTACGACGGGGGTAGCCAGCTTGCTCGCTGTGCCCTTTTTGAAGCCCAAAATCGAAGTTTTCATCAGTTTTAGGACACTTTTATTCTTTTGCTCTGTTTTTCTGTCACAGATCATACGTCCTGAATAGTTAAAAGGACAACAACCTAACTCGCGGGACATCAGAGGGCCCTACAATGTGTCGATATCACGTCTTGCGAAAATGCTACGTTGTTGAAACAGATGGGTTGTCGTTAAGCCCATTGGGCTTTTTGAATGGGCTATCTCTCTAGGCTGGGATTGTGAACCGTTAACACATATAGGAATTGTGCCCTCAACATGACGGGTGCTAATATACCAGCACTAATGCACTGGATCCCATCAGAACTCTGAAGTTAAGCGTGCTTGGTCGAGAGTAGTACTAGGATGGGTGACCCCCATGGAAGTCCTCGTGTTGCACCCCCTTTTCAATTGTTTTTGCCCTGGTCAGGGTTGCCAAGATACTCTATCCACCAAATCTCTATTACTGAATCCCACGGAACATTGGGCAAGACAACTTCGCATCACGTAGAGGCTGGGCCTGCAAATCGAGGGCGTAGGGTTTGTGACCAGGTCTCCGTCGCTCCGGTGCTCATAACTTTAGATCTGTATGGAGTTACGCGACGCACAGCATACCGTTGCAAAGCTCTTTGGGAGCTCTACGATGGGGGCAGCCAGCTTGCTCGTTGTAACCCTTTTTGGAGCCCAAAATCGAACGTTTTCATCAGTTTCAGGCCACTTTTCTTATTTTGCTCTGTTTTTCTGTCCCGGATCATACGTCATGAACAGTTAAAAAGACGAAAACCTGACTCGCGGGACATCACAGAGTCCTACAACGTGTCGATATCACGGCTTGCGAGAATGCTGCGTTGTTGAAGTGGATGGGTTGTCGTTAAGCCCATTGGGCCTTTTGAATGGGCTATCTCTCTAGGCTGGGACTGTGAACCGTTATCACATAAAGGAATTGTGCCCTCAACATGACAGGTGCGATCATACCTGCACTAATGCATCGGATCCCATCAGAACTCTGAAGTTAAGCGTGCTTGGGTGAGAGTAGTAATAGGATGGGTGACCCCTTGGGAAGTCCTCATGTTGCACCCGCTTTTCAATTTTTTTGCCCCGGTTAGGGTTGCCAAGATAATTTATCCACCAAATCTCTATTACTGAATCCCACGGAACATTGGGCAAGACAACTTCGCTTCACGTAGAGGTTGGTCCTGCAAACCTAGGGCGTAGGGTTTATGACCAGGTCTTCGTCACTCCGGTACCCATAACTTTTGACTCGTAAGGAGTTACGCGGCGCACAGCATACCGTTGCAAATCTTTCTGAGCGCTCTATGATGGGGGCAGCCAGCTTTCTCGCTGTGCCCCTTTTTGGAGCCCAAAATCGAACGTTTTCATCAATTTCAGGCCACTTTTCTTCTTTTGTTCTATTTTACCGTCCCGGATCATACGTCGTGAACAGTTAAAAGGACGACAACCTGACTCGTTGGACATCAGAAGGCCCTATAACGTGTCGATATCACGTCTTGCAGGGATGCTGCGTTGTTGAAACGGATGGGTTGTAGTTAAGCCCATTGGGCCTTTTGAATGGGCCATCTCTCTAGGTTGGTATTGTGAACCGTTAACACATATAAGAATTATGCCCTCAACATGACGGGTGCGATCATACCAGCACTAATGCACCGGATCCTATCAGAACTCTGAAGTTAAGCGTGCTTGGGCGAGAGTAATAATAGGATAGGTGACCCCCTGGGAAGTCCTCGTGTGGCACCCCCTTTTCAATTTTTTTTTCCTTGGTTAGGGTTGCCAAGATACTTTATCCACCAAATCTCATTTACTGAATCCCACAGAACATTGGGCAAGACTACTTCGTTTCACGTAGAGGCTGGGCCAACAATCCGAGGGCGTAGGGTTTGTGACCAGGTCTCCGTCGCTCCGGTGCCCATAACTTTTGATCCGTAAGGAGTTAAGCGGCGCACATCATACCATTGCAAAGCTCTCTGAGAGATCTACGACGGGGACAGCTAGCTTGCTCGCTCTGCACATTTTTGGAACCCAAAATCGAATGTTTTCATCATGTTCAGGCCACTTTTCATCATTTGCTCTGTTTTTCCGTCCCGGATCATACTTCGTGAAATATTAAAAGGACGACAACCTAACTCGCGGTACATCAGAGGGCCCTACAACGTGTCGATACCACGTGTTGCGAGGATGCTACGTTGTTGAAGCGGATGGGTTGTCGTTAAGCCCAATGGGCCTTTTGAATGGGCCATCTCTATAGGCTGAGACTGTGAACCGTTAACACATATAGGAATTGTACCCTCAACATGACGGGTGCGATCATAGCAGTACTAATGCACCAGATCCCATTAGAACTCCGAAGTTAAGCACGCTTGGATGAGAGTAGTACTAGAATGGGTGATCCCCTGGGAAGTCCTCGTGTTGCACCCCCTTTTCAATTTTTTTTGCTCTGGTTAGGGTTGCCAAGATACTTTATCCACCAAATCTCTATTACTGAATCGCACGGAAAATTGGGCAAGACAACTTCGCTTCGCGTAGAGGCTAGGGCCGCAAACTGAGGGCGTAGGGTTTGTGACCAGGTCTCCATCGCATTGATGCACAAAACGTTTTATTCGTAATTGTTACGCGGCGCACAGCATAACGTTGCAAAGCTCTCTGAGAGCTCTACGATGGGGGCAACCAGCTTGTTCGCTGTGCCCGTTTTTGGAGCCCAAAATTGAACGTTTTCATTAGTTTCAGGCCACTTTTGTACTTTTGCTATGTTTTTTCATCCCGGATCGTACGTCGTGAACTGTTAAAAGGACGACAACCTGACTCGCCGGACATCAGAGGGCCCTACAACGTGTCGATATCACGTCTTGCAAGCTTTCTGCGTTGTTGACGCGGATGGGTTGTCGTTAAGCCCATTGGGCCTTTTGAATGGGCCATCTCTCTAGGCTAGGACTGTGAACCGTTAACACATATAGGAATTGTGCCCTCAACATGACGGGTGCGATCATACTAGCACAAATGCACCGGATCCCATCAGAACTCCGAAGTTAAGCGTGCTTGGGCAAGAGTAGTACTAGGATGGGTGACCCCATAGGAAGTCCTCGTGTTGCACCCCCTTTTTAATTTTTTTTATCCTGGTCAGGGTTGCCAAGATAGTTTATCCACCAAATCTCTATTACTGAATCCCACGGAACATTGGGCAAAAAAACTTCGCTTCACGAAGAGGCTGGGACCGCAAACCGAGGGCGTAGGGTTTATGACCAGGTCTCCGTCGCTCCGGAGCCCATAACTTTTGATCCGTAAGAAGTTACGCAGTGCACAACATACAGTTGCAAAGCTCTTTGAGAGCTCTACGGCGGGGGCAGCCAGCTTGCTCGCTGTGCCCATTTTTGGAGCCCAAAATTGAAGGTTTTCATCAGTTTCAGGCTACTTTTCTTCTTTTGCCCTATTTTTCTGTCCCAGATCGTACGTCGTGAACTGTTAAAAGGACGACAACCTGGCTCGCGGGACATCAGAGGAGCCTACAATGTGTCGATATCACGTCCTGCGAGAATGCTGCGTTGTTGAAGTGGATGGTTTGTCGTTAAGCCCATTGAGCCTTTTGAATGAGCCATCTCTCTAGGCTGCGACTGTGAACCGTTAACACATATAGGAATTGTGCCCTCAACAAGACGGGTGCGATCATAATAGCACTAATGCACCGGATCCCATCAGAACTCGAAAGTTAAGCGTGCTTTGGCGAGAGTAGTACTAGGATTGGTGACCCCCTGTGATGTCCACTTGTTGCACCCCCTTTTCAATTTTTTTTTTCCCTGGTTAGGGTTGCCAAGATAATTTATCCACCAAATCTCTATTACTGAATCCCACGGAACATTGGGCAAGACAACTTCGCTTCACGTAGAGGTTGGGCCCGCAAACAGAGGGCGTAGGGTTTATGACCAGGTCTCCGTCACTCCGGTGCCCATAACTTTTGATTCGTAAGGAGTTACGCGGCGCACAACATACCGTTGCAAAGCTTTCTGAGCGCTCTATGATGGGGACAGCCAGCTTGCTCGCTGTGCCCCTTTTTGGAGCCCAAAATCGAACGTTTTCATCAGTTTTAGGCCACTTTTCTTCTTTTGCTCTATTTTACCGTACCGGATCATACGTCGTGAACAGTTTAAAGGATGACAACCTGACTCGTGGGACATCAGAGGGCCCTACAACGTGTCGATATGACGTCTTGCGGGGATGCTGCATTGTTGAAGCGGATGGGTTGTAGTTAACCCCAATGGGCCTTTTGAATGGGCCATCTCTCTAGGTTGGTACTGTGAACTGTTAACACATATAGGAATCGTACCCTCAACATGACTGGTGCGATCATACCAGCACTAATGCACCGGATCCCATCAGAACATCGAAGTTAACCGTGCTTGGGCGAGAGTAGTACTAGGATTGGTGACCCCTTGGGAAGTCCTCGTGTTGCACCCCCTTTTCAATTTTTTTTGCCTTGGTTAGGGTTGCCAAGATACTTTATCCACGGAACATTGGGCAAGACAACTTCGTTTCACGTAGAGGCTAGGCCAGCAAACCGAGGGCGTAGGGTTTGTGACCAGGTCTTCGTCGCTCTGGCGCCCATAACTTTTGATCCGTAAGGAGTTACGCAGCACACAGCATACCGTTGCAAAGCTCTCTGAGTGCTCTACGACGGGGACAGCTAGCTTGCTTGCTGTGCACATTTTTGGAGCCCAAAATCGAACGTTTTCATCAGTTTCCGGCCACTTTTCTTCTTTTGCTCTGTTTTTCCATCCCGGATCATACCTCGTGAAATGTTAAAAGGATGACAACCTGACTCGCGGGACATCAGAGGGCCTACAACGTGTCGATATCACGTCTAGTGAGGATGCTACGTTGTTGAAGCAGATGGGTTGTCGTTAAGTCCAATGGGCCTTTTGAATGGGCCATCTCTATAGGCTGGGACTGTGAACCGTTAACAAATATAGGAATTGTGCCATCAACATGACGGGTGCGATCATACCAGCACTAATGCACCGGATTCCATCAGAACTCCGAAGTTAAGCGTGCTTGGGCGAGAGTAATACTAGGATGGGTGACCCTCTGGGAAGTCCTCGTGTTGCACCCTATTTTCAATTTTTTTTTCCCTGGTTAGGGTTTCCAAGATATACTTTATCCACCAAATCTCTATTACTGACTCCCACGAAAAATTGGCCAAGACAATTTCGCTTCACGCAGAGGCTGGGCCAGCAAACCGAGGGCGTAGGGTATGTGACCAGGTCTCCGTCGCTCCAATGCCCATAACTTTTTATCCGTAACTGTTAAACGGCGCACAACATACCATTGCAAAGCTCTCAGAGGGCTCTACGACGGGGGCAGCCAGCTTGCTCGCTGTGCCCATTTTTGGAGCCCAAAATCGAACGTTTTCATCAGTTTTAGGCCACTTTTCTACATTTCTTATGTTTTTTCATCCCGGATCGTATGTCGTGAACTGTTAAAAGGGCGACAACCTGACTTGCGGGACATAAGAGGGCCCTAAAATGTGTCGATATCACGTCTTGGGAAGATGCTGCGTTGTTGAAGAGGATGGGTTGTCGTTAAGTCCATTGGGCGTTTTGAGTAGGCCATCTCTCTTGGCTGGGACTGTGAACCGTTAACAAATAAAGGAATTGCGCCCCCAACGTGACGGGTGCGATCATACTAGCACTAATGCACCGGATCCCATCAGAACTCCGAAGTTAAGCGTGCTTGGGCGAGAGTAGTACTAGGATGGGTGACCCCCTGAGAAGTCCTCGTGTTGCACCCCCTTTTAAATTTTTTTTGCTCTGGTTAGGGTTGCCAAGATACTTTATCCACCAAATTTCTATTACTGAATCCCACGGAACATTGGGTAAGACAACTTCGCTTCACGTAGAGGCTGGGCCCACAAACAGAGGGCGTAAGGCTTGTGACTAGGTCTCTGTTACTCCGGTGCCCATAACTTTTGATCCGTAAGGAGTTACGTGGTGCACAATACCGTTGCAAAGCTCTTTGAGAGCTCTACGACGGGGGCAGCCAGTTTGCTTGTTGTGCCAATTTTTGTAGCCTAAAATTGAAGGTTTTCATCAGTTTCAGGCCACTTTTCTTCTTTTGCTCTCTTTTTCTGTCCCGGATCATACGTCCTGAACAGTTAAAAGGACGACAACCTGACTCGCGGGACATCAGAGGGTCCTACAACGTGTCAATATCACGTCTTGCGAGAATGCTGCATTGTTGAAGCAAATGGGTTGTCGTTAAGCCCATTGGGCCTTTTGAATGAGCTATCTCTCTAGGCTGGGACTGTGAACCGTTAACACATATAGGAATTGTGCCCTCAAGATGACGGGTGCGATCATACCAGTACAAATGCACCGGATCCCATCAGAACTTCGAAGTAAAGCGTGGTTGGGCAAGACTAGTACTAGGATGTGTGACCCCCTGGGAAGACCTCGTGTTGTACCCCCTTTTTAATTTTTTTTGCCCTAGTTAGGGTTGCCAAGATACTTTATCCACCAAATCTCTATTACTGAATCCCACGGAACATTGGGCAAGACAACTTCGCTTCACGTAGAGGCTGGGCTCGATAAACTGAGGGCGTAGGGTTTGTGACCAGGTCTCCGTCGCTCCGGTGCCCATAACTTTTGATCCGTAAGGAGTTACGCGGCGCACGGAGTACCGTTGAATAGCTCCCTGAGAACTCTATGATGGGGGCATCCAGTTTGCTTGCTGTGCCCATTTTTGGAGCCCAAAATCGAACGTTTACATCAGTTTCAGGCTACTATTCTTCTTTTGCTCTGTTTTTCCATCCTGGATCATACGTTGTGAACTGTTCAAAGGACGACAACCTGACTCGCAGGAAATCAGAGGGTCCTACAATGTGTCGATATCAAGTCTTGCGAGAATGCTACGTTGTTGAAGCGGATGGGTTGTCGTTAAGCCCATTGGGCCTTTTGAATATGCCATCTCTTTAGGCTGGAACTGTGAACCGTTAACACATATAAGAATAGTGCCCTCAACTTGACGGGTGCGATCATACCAGCACTAATGCACCGGATCCCATCATAGCTCCGAAGTTAAGCGTGCTTGGGCGAGAGTAGCACTAAGATGGGTGACCCCCTGGGAAGTCCTCGTGTTGCACCCCCTTTTCAATTTTTTTTGCCCTGGTTAGGATTGCCAAGATACTTTATCCCCCAAATATCTATTACTGAATCCCACGAAAAATTGGGCAAGAAAACTTCGCTTTACGTAGAGGCTATGCCCACAAACCGAGGGCGTAGGGTTTGTGACCAGGTCTCCGTCGCTCCGATGCCCATAACTTTTGATCGGTAATTGTTATGCAGCGCACAGCATACCTTTGCTTAGCTCTCAAAGAGCTCTACGACGGGGGCAGCCAGCTTGCTCGTTGTGCCCATTTTTGGAGCCCAAAATCGAATGTTTTCATCAGTTTCAGGCCACTTTTCTACTTTTGCTATGTTTTTTCATCCCGAATCGTACGTCGTGAACTGTTAAAAGGGCGACAACCTGACTCGCGGGACATAAGAGGGCCCTACAACGTGTTGATATCACGTCTTGGGAAGATGCTGCGTTGTTGAAGATGATGGGTTGTCGTTAAGCCCATTGGGCCTTTTGAATGGGCCATCTATCTAGGCTGGGACTGTGAACCGTTAACACATATAGGAATTGTGACCTCAAGATGACTGGTGCGATCATACCAGCACAAATGCACTGGATCCCATCAAAACTCCGTAGTTAAGCGTGCTTGGGCGAGAGTAGTACTAGGATGGGTGACCCCCTGGGAAGTCCTCGTGTTGCACCCCCTTTTCAATTTTTTTTTGCCCTGGTTTGGGTTGCCAAGATACTTTATCCACCAAATCTCTATTACTGAATCCCACGGAACATTGGGCAAGACAACTTCGCTTCACGTAGAGGCTGGGCCCGCAAACCGAGGGCGTAGGGTTTGTGACCAGGTCTCCGTCGCTCCGGTGCCCATAACTTTTGATCCGTAAGGAGTTACGCGGTGCACATCATACCGTTGTAAAGCTCTTTGAGAGCTCTACGACAGGGACAGCCAGCTTGCTCACTGTGCCCATTTTTGGAGCCCAAAATTGAAGGTTTTCATCAGTTTCAGGCCACTTTTCTACTTTTGCTCTATTTTTCTGTCGCGGATCATACGTCCTGAACAGTTAAAAGGACGATAACCTGACTCGCGGGACATCAGAGGGTCCTACAACGTGTCAATATCACGTCTTGCGAGGATGCTGCGTTGTTGAAGCGCATGGGTTGTCGTTAAGACCATTGGGCCTTTTGAATGGGCCATCTCTCTAGGCTGGGACTATGAACCGTTAACACATATAGGAATTGTGCCCTCAACATGACGGGTGCGATCATACCAGCACTAATGAACCGGATCCCATCAGAACTCCGAAGTTAAGCGTGCTTGGGCAAGAGTAGTACTAGCATGGGTGACCCCCTGGGAACTCCTCGTGTTGCACCCCCTTTTCAATTTTTTTTGCACTGGTTAGGGTTGCCAAGATACTTTATCCACCAAATCTCTATTACTGAATCCCACGGAACATTGGGCAAGACAACTTCGCTTCACGTAGAGGCTGGGCCCGCAAACCAAGGGCGTAGGGTTTGTGACCAGGTCTCCGTCGCTCCGGTGCCCATAACTTTTGATCTATAAGGAGTTACGCGGCGCACAGCATACCGTTGCAAAGCACTTTGAGAGCTCTACGACGGGAGCAGCCAGCTTGCTCGATGTGCCCATTTTTGGAGCCCAAAATCGAACGTTTTCATATGTTTCAGGCCACTTTTCTTTTTTTGCTCTGTTTTTCCATTCCGGATCGTACGTCGTGAACTGTTAAAAGGACGACAACCTCACTCGCGGGACATCTGAGGGTCCTACAATGTGTCGATATCACGTCTTGCGAGAATGCTGCGTTGTTGAAGCGGATGGGTTGTCGTTAAGCCCATTGGGCCTTTTGAATGGGCCATCTCTCTAGGCTATGACAGTGAACTTTTTACACATATAGGAATTGTGCCCTCAGCATGACGTGTTCGATGATACCAGCACTAATGCACCGGATCCCATCATAGCTCCAAAGTTAAGCGTGCTTGGGCGAGAGTAGTACTAAGATGGGTGACCCCTTGGGAAGTCCTCGTGTTGCACCCCTTTTTGAATTTTTTTTGCCCTGGTTAGGGTTGGCAAGATACTTTTTCCCCCAAATCTCTATTACTGAATCCCACGGAAAATTGGGCAAGATAACTTCGCTTCACGTAGAGGTTGGGCCCGCAAACCGAGGGCATAGGGTTTGTGACCAGGTCTCCGTCGCTCTGGTGCCCATAACTTTTGATCCGTAAGGAGTTACGCGGTGCATAGCATACCGTTGCAAAGCTCTCTGAGAGCTCTACGACGGGGGCAGCCAGCTTGATCGCTTTGCCCCTTTTTGGAGCCCAAAATTGAAGGTTTTTATCAGTTTCAGGCCACTTTTCTACTTTTGCTCTATTTTTCTGTCCCGAATCATACGTCCTGAACAGTTAAAAGGACGATAACCTGACTCGCGGGACATCAGAGGGTCCTACAACGTGTCGATATCACGTCTTGCGAGAATGCTACATTGTTGAAGCGGATGGGTTGTTGTTAAGCCATTGGGCCTTTTGTATGGGCCATCTCTCTAGGCTGGGACTGTGAACAGTTAATACATAAAGGAATTGTGCCCTCAACATGACGGGTGAGATCATACCGGCACTAATGCACCGGATCCCATCAGAACTCCGAAGTTAAGCGTGCTTGGGCGAGAGTAGTACTAGGATGGGTGACCCCCTGGGAAGTCCTTGTGTTGCAACCCCTTTTTAATTTTTTTTGCCCTGGTTAGGGTTGCCAAGATACTTTATCCACCAAATCTCTATTACTGAATCCCACTGAACATTGGGCAAGACAACTTCGCTTCACGTTGAGGCTGGGCCCGATAAACCGAGGGCGTAGGGTTTGTGACCAGGTCTCCGTCGCTCCGGTGCCCATAACTTTTGATCCGTAATGAGTTACACAGTGCACAACATACCGTTGCAAAGCTCTTTGAAAGCTCTACGACAGGGACAGCCAGCTTGCTCACTGTGCCCATTTTTGGAGCCCAAAATTGAAGGTTTTCATCAGTTTCAGGCCACTTTTCTACTTTTGCTCTATTTTTTTTGTCGCGGATCATACGTCCTGAACAGTTAAAAGGACGATAACCTGACTCGCGGGACATCAGAGGGTCCTACAACGTGTCAATATCACGTCTTGCGAGGATGCTGCGTTGTTGAAGCAGATGGGTTGTCGTTAAGCACATTGGGCCTTTTGAATGGGCTATCTCTCTAGGCTGGGACTGTGAACCGTTAACACAAATAGGAATTGTGCCCTCAAGATGACGGGTGCGATCATACCAGCACAAATGCACCGGATCCCATCAGAACTACGAAGTAAAGCGTGCTTGGGCAAGAGTAGTACTAGGATGGGTGACCCCCTGGGAACTCCTCGTGTTGCACCCCCTTTTTAATTTTTTTTGCCCTGGTTAGGGTTGCCAAGATACTTTATCCACCAAATCTCTATTACTGAATCCCACGGAAAATTGGGCAAGACAACTTCGCGTCACGTAGAGGCTGGGCCCGCAAATCGAGGGCGTAGTGTTTGTGACAAGGTCTCCGTCTCTCCGGTGCCCATAACTTTTGATCCGTAAGGAGTTACGCGGCGCACAGCATACCGTTGCAAAACTCTTTGAGTGCTCTACGACGGGGGTAGCCAGCTTGCTCGCTTTGCCCGTATTTGGATCCCAAAATTGAACATTTTCATCAGTTTCAGGCCACTTTTCTTCTTTTGCTCTGTTTTTCTGTCCCGGATCATACGTCGTGAGCTGTTAAAAGGACGACAACATAACTCGCAGGACATTACAGGGCCCTACAATGCGTCGATATCACGTCTAGTGAGGATGTTGCGTTGTTGAAGTGGATGGGTTGTCGTTAAGCCCATTGGGCCTTTTGAATGGGCCATCTCTCTAGGCTATGACAGTGAACTGTTTACACATATAGGAATTATGCCCTCAACATGACGTGTACGATGATACCAGCACTAATGCACCGGATCCCATTATAGCTCCGAAGTTAAGCGTGCTTGGGCGAGAGTAGTACTAAGATGGGTGACCCCCTGGGAAGTCCTCGTGTTGCACCCCCTTTTCAATTTTTTTTGCCCTGGTTAGGGTTGCCAAGATACTTTCTCCCCCAAATCTCTATTACTGAATCCCACAAAAAATTGGGCAAGAAAACTTCGCTTCACGTAGAGGCTAGGCCCATAAACCGAGGGCGTAGGGTTTGTGACCAGGTCTCCGACGCTCCGATGCCCATAACTTTTGATCCGTAATTGTTATGCGGCGCACAGCATACCGTTGCATAGCTCTCGAAGAGCTCTACGACGGGGGCATCCAGCTTGCTCGCTGTGCCCATTTTTGGAGCCCAAAATCGAACGTTTTCATCAGTTTTAGGCCACTTTTCTACTTTTGCTATGTTTTTTATCCCGGATCGTACGTCGTGAACTGTTAAAAGGACTACAACCTGACTCACGGGACATCAGAGGGCCCTACAACGTGTCGATATCACGTCTTGTGAGGAAGCTGCGTTGTTGAAGTGGATGGGTTGTTGTTAAGGCCATTGGGCCTTTAGAATGAGCCATCCCTCTAGGCTGGGACTATAAACCGTTAACACATATAGGAATTGTGCCCTCAACATGACGGGTGCGATCATACCAGCACAAATGCACCGGATCCCATCAGAACTCCGAAGTTAAGCGTGCTTGGGCAAGAGTAGTACTAGGATGGGTGACCCCCAACGAAGTCCTTGTGTAGCACCCGCTTTTCAATTTTTTTTGCCCTTGTTAGGGTTGCCAAGATACTTTATCCACCAAATCTCTATTACTGAATCCCACAGAACATTGGGCAAGACAACTTTGCTTCACGTAGAGGTTGGGCCTGCAAACCGAGGGCGTAGGGTTTGTGACCAGGTCTCCGTCGCTCTGGTGCCCATAACTTTTGATCCGTAAGGAGTTACGCGGTGCACAGCATACCGTTGCAAAGCTCTTTGATAGCTCTACAACGGAGGCATCCAGCTTGTTTACTGTGCCTGTTTTTGGAGCCCAAAATTTAAGGTTTTTATCAGTTTCAGGCCACTTTTCTACTTTTGCTCTATTTTTCTGTCCCAAATCATACGTCCTGAACAGTTAAAAGGACGATAACCTGACTCGTGGGACATTAGATGGTCCTACAACTCGTCGATATCATGTGTTGCTAGAATGCTGCATTGTTGAAGCGAATGGGTTGTCATTAAGCCCATTGGGCCTTTTAAATGGGCTATCTCTCTGGGCTAGGACTGTGAACCGTTAACACAAATAGGAATTGTGCCCTCAAGATGACGGGTGCGATTATACCAGCACAAATGCACCGGATCCCATCAGAACTCCGAAGTAAAGCGTGCTTGGGCAAGAGTAGTACTAGGATGGGTGACCCCTTGGGAAGTCCTCGTGTTGCACCCCCTTTTCAATTTTTTTTGCCCTGGTTTGGGTTGCCGAGATACTTTATCCACCAAATCTCTATTACTGAATCCCACGGAACATTGGGCAAGACAACTTCACGTCACGTAGAGGCTGGGCCCGAAAACCGAGGGCGTAGGGTTTGTGACCAGGTCTCCGTCTCTCCGGTGCCCATAACTTTTGATCCCTAAGGAGTTACGCGGTACACATCATACCGTTGCAAATCTCTGTTAGTGCTCTACGACGGGGGCAGCCAGCTTGCTCGCTGTGCCCATTTTTGGAGCCTAAAATGGAACGTTCTCATATGTTTCAGGCCACTTTTCTTCTTTTGCTCTGTGTTTCTATCCTGGATCATACGTCATGAATAGTTTAAAGGACGACAACCTTACTCGCGGGACATCAGAGGGTCCTACAACGTGTCGATATCACGTCTTGCGAGAATGCTGCGTTGTTGAAGCGGATGGGTTGTCGTTAAGCCCATTGGGCCTTTTGAATGGGCCATCTCTCGAGGCTGGGACTGTCAACCGTTAACACATATAGGAATTGTGCCCTCAACATGACGGGTATGATGATACCAGCACTAATGCACCAGATCCCATCAGAGCTCCGAAGTTAAGCGTGCTTGGGCGAGAGTAGTACTAAGATGGGTAACCCCCTGGGACGTCCTCGTGTTGCACCCCCTTTTCAATTTTTTTTGCCCTGGTTAGGTTTGCCAAGATACTTTATCCACCAAATCTCTATTACTGAATCCCATGAAAAATTGGGCTAGACAACTTCGCTTTACGTAGAGGCTGGGCCTGCAAACCGAGGGCGTAGGGTTTGTGACCAGGTCTCCGTCGCTCCGATGCCCATAAATTTTATCCGTAATTGTTACGCGGCACATAGCATACCGTTGCAAAGCTCTCAGAGAGCACTACAACAGGGGCAGCCAGCTTGCTTGCTATGCCCGTTTTTAGAGCCCAAAATCGAACGTTTTCATTAGTTTCAGGCCACATTTCTACTTTTGCTGTGTTTTTTCGTCCCGGATCGTACGTCGTGAACTGTTAAAAGGACGACAACCTGACTCGCTGGACATCAGAGGGCCCGCAAACCGAGGGCGTAGGACTTGTGACCAGGTCTCCGTCGCTCCGGTGCCCATAACTTTTGATCCATAAGGAGTTACGCGCCGTACAAAATACCGTTGCAAAGCTCTCCGAGAGATCTACGATAGGGCCAGAGAGCTTGCTCGCGGTGCCGATTTTTGGAGCCCAAAATCGAACGTTTTCATCAGTTTCGTGCCACTTTTCTTATTTAGCTTTGTTTTTCGGTCCCAGATCGTACGTCATGAACAGTTAAAAGGATGACAACCTGACTCGTAGGACATCAGAGGGCCCTACAACGTGTCGAAATCACGTCTTGCAAGCATGCTGCATTGTTGAAGCGGATGGGTTGTCGTTAAGCCCATTGGGACTTTTGAATGGGCCATCTCTCTAGGCTGGGACTGTGAACCGTTAACACATTTAGGAATTGTGCCCTCAATATGACGGGTGTGATGATACCAGCACTAATGCACCGGATCCCATCAGAATTCCGAAGTTAAGAGTGATTGGGCGAGAGTAGTACTAAGATGGGTGACCCCCTGGGAAGTCCTCGTGTTGCACCCCCTTTTCAATTTTTTTTTGCCCTGGTTAGGGTTGCCAAGATACTTTATCCATCAAATCTTTATTACCGAATCCCATGAAAAATTGGGCTAGACAACTTCGCTTTACGTAGAGGTTGGGCCTGCAAACCGAGGCGTAGGGTTTGTGACCAGGTCTCCGTCGCTCCGATGCCCATAAATTTTATCCGTAATTGTTACGCGGCACATAGCATACCGTTGTAAAGCTCTCAGAGAGCACTACAACAGGGGCAGCCAGCTTGCTTGCTATGCCCGTTTTTAGAGCCCAAAATCGAACGTTTTCATTAGTTTCAGGCCACATTTCTACTTTTGCTGTGTTTTTTCGTCCCGGATCGTACGTCGTGAACTGTTAAAAGGACGACAACCTGACTCGCTGGACATCAGAGGGCCCTACAACGTGTCGATATCACGTCTTGCAAGGATGCTGCGTTGTTTAAGAGGATGGGTTATCGTTAAGCCCATTGGGCCTTTTGAATGGGCCATCTCTGTGGGCTGAGACTGGGAACCGTTAACACATATAGGAATTGTGCCCTCAACATGACAGGTGCGATTATACCAGCACTAATGCACCGGATCCCATCAGAACTCTGAAGTTAAGCGTGCTTGGACGAGAGAAGTACTAGGATGGGTGACCCCCTTGGAAGTCCTCGTGTTGCACCCCCTTT
The DNA here is from genome assembly GCA_037974665.1 of Ehretia macrophylla. Lineage (NCBI taxonomy): Eukaryota > Viridiplantae > Streptophyta > Magnoliopsida > Boraginales > Ehretiaceae > Ehretia > Ehretia macrophylla. The sequence goes on along the minus strand of CM075765.1, from coordinate 84,266,917 downwards.
TCAATTTTTTTTGCCCTGGTTAGGGTTGCCAAGATACTTTATCCACCAAATCTCTGTTACTGAATCCCACGGAACATTGGGCAAGACAACATAGCTTCACGTAGAGGCTGGGCCCGCAAACCGAGGGCGCAGGGTTTGTGACTAGGTCTCCGTCGCTCCAGTGCCCATAACTTTTGATCCGTAAGGAGTTACGCGACGCACAGCATAACGTTGCACAGCTCTCTGAGAGCTCTACGACGGGGGCAGCCAGCTTGCTCGTTGTGCCCTTTTTGGTGCTGAAAATCGAACGTTTTCATCAATTTCAGGCCACTTTTCTTCTTTTGCTGTGTTTTTCCGTCCCGGATCGTACGTCGTGAACTGTTAAAAGGACGACAACCTAACTCGCGGGATATGAGAGGGCCCTACAACGTGTCGATCTCATGTCTTGCGAGGTTGCTGCGTTGTTGAAGAGGATGGGTTGTCGTTAAGCCCATTGGGCCTTTCGAATTGACCATCTCTCTAGGCTGGGACTGTGAACCGTTAACACATAAAGGAATTGTGCTCTCAACATGACGGGTGCAATCATACCAGCACAAATGCACCGGATCCCATCAGAACTCCAAAGTTAAGCGTGCTTGGGCGAGAGTAGTACTAGAATGGGTAACCCCCTGGGAAGTCCTCGTGTTGCACCCCCTTTTCAATTCTTTTTGCCCTGGTTAGGGCTGCCAAGATACTTTATCCACCAAATCTCTATTACTGAATCCCACGGAACATTGGGCAAGACAACTTCGCTTCACGTAGAAGCTGGGCCAGCAAACCGAGAGCTTAGGGTTTGTGACCAGGTCTCCGTCACTCCGGTGCCCATAACTTTTGATCCATACAGAGTTACGTGGCGCACAACATGCCGTTACAAAGCTCTTTGAGAGCTCTACAACAAGGGAAGTCAGTATGCTCGCTGTGCCCATTTTTGGAGCCCAAAATCGAACATTTTTATCATTTTCAAGCCACTTTACTTCTTTTGCTCTATTTTTCCGTCCCGGATCGTGCGTCGTGAACAGTTAAAAGGATGACAACCTGATTTGCAGGACATCAGAGGGCCCTAAAATTTGTCGATATAACGTCTTGCAAGAATGCTGCGTTGTTGAAGCGGATAGGTTGTTGTTAAGCCCATTAGGCCTTCCGAATGGGCCATCTCTCTAGGCTGGGACTGTGAATAGTTAACACATAAAGGAATTGTGACCTCAACATGACGGGTACGATCATACCAGCACTAATGCACTGGATCCCATCAGAACTCCGAAGTTAAGCGTTCTTGGGCGAGAGTAGTACTAGGATGGGTGACCCCCTGGGAAGTCTCCGAGTTGCACCCCCTTTTCAATTTTTTTTGCCCTGTTTGGGTTGCCAAGATACTTTATACACCAAATCTCGATTACTGAATCCCACGGAACATTGGGCAAGACAACTTCGTTTCACGTAGAGGCTGGGCCAGCAAACCGAGGGCGTAGGGTTTGTGACCAAGTCTCCGTAGCTCCTGTGCCCATAACTTTTGATCCGTAAGGAGTTACGCGGCGCAAAATATACAGTTGCAAAGCTCTTTGAGAGCTCTACGACTGAGGTAGCTAGCTTTCTCGCTTTAACCTTTTTGGAGCCCAAAATCGAACGTTTTCATCAGTTTCATGCCACTTTTCTTCTTTTGCTCTATTTTTCCGTCCCGGATCGTACGTCGTGAACAGTGAAAAGGACGACAACCTGACTCGCTGGACATCAGAGGGCCCTACAACGTGTCGATATCACGTCTTGTAAGGATGTTGCGTTGTTGAAGAGGATGGGTTGTCGTTAAGCCCATTGGGCCTTTTGAATGGGCCATCTCTATAGGCTGAGACTGTGAACCGTTAACACATATAGGAATTGTGCCCTCAACATGACAGGTGCGATCATACCAGCACTAATGCACCGGATCCCATCGGAACTTCGAAGTTAAGCGAGCTTGGGCGAGAGTAGTACTAGGATGGGTGACCCCCTGGGAAGTCCTCATGTTGCACCCCCTTTTCAATTTTTTTTGCCCTGGTTAGGGTTGCCAAGATACTTTATCCACCAAATCTCTATTACTGAATCCCCCTAAAAATTGGGCAAGACAACTTCACTTCACCTAGAGGCTGGGCCCGCAACCCGAGGTCGTGGGGTTTGTGACCAGGTCTCCGTCGCTCCGATGCCCATAACTTTTTATCCGTAATTGTTACGCGACGCACAGAATACCGTTACAAAGCTCTCAGAGAGCTCTACGACGGGGGCAGCCAGCTTGCTCGCTGTGCCCATTTTTGGAGACCAAAATCGAACGTTTTCATCAGTTTCAATCCACTTTTCTACTTTTGCTCTATTTTTTCGTCCCGGATCGTACCTCGTGAACTGTTAAAAGGACGACAACCTGACTCACGGGACATCAGTGGGCCATACAACGTGTCGATATCACGTCTTGCAAGCATGCTGCGTTGTTGAGGCGGATAGGTTGTCGTTAAGCCCATTAGGACTTTTGAATGGGCCATCTCTCTAGGCTGGGACTGTGAACAGTTAACACATAAAGGAATTGTCCCTCAACATGACGGGTACGATCATACCAGCACTAATGCACCGGATCCCATCAGAACTCCGAACTTAAGTGTGCTTGGGCGAGAGTAGTACTAGGATGGGTGACCCCTTGGGAAGTGCTCGTCTTGCACCCCCTTTTCAATTTTTTTTGCCCTGGTTGGGGTTGCCAAGATACTTTATCCACCAAATTTCTACTACTGAATCCCACGAACATTGGCCAAGACAACTTTGCTTCATGTAGAGGCTGGGTCCGCAAACCGAGTGCATAGGGCTTGTGACTAGGTCTCCGTCGCTCCGGTGCCCATAACTTTTGATCCGTAAGGAGTTACGCGGCGCACAACATACCGTTACAAAGATCTCAGAGAGCTCTACGACGGGGGCAGCCAGCTTGCTCACTATGCCCTTTTTGGAGCCCAAAATCGAACATTTTCATCAGTTTCAGGCTACTTTTCTTCCTTTGCTCTGTTTTTCATCCCGGATCGTACGTCGTGAACTGTTAAAAGGACGACAACCTGACTCGCGGGACATCAGAGAGCCCTACAACGTGTCGATATCACGTCTGGTGAGGATGCTGCGTTGTTGAAGCAGATGGGTTGTCGTTAAGCCCATTGGGCCTTTTGAATGGGCCATCTCTCTAGGCTCGGACTGTGAACCGTTAACACAAATAAGAATTGTGCCCTCAACATGACGGGTGCGATCATACCAGCACTAATGCACCGGATCCCATCAGAACTCCGAAATTAAGCGTGCTTGGAAGAGAGTAGTATTAGGATGGGTGACCCCCTGGGAAGTCCTCGTGTTGCACCCCCTTTTCAATTTTTTTGCCCTTGTTAGGGTTGCCAAGATACTTTATCCACCAAATCTCTATTACTAAATCCCACGGAACATTGGGCAAGACAACTTCGCTTCCCGTAGAGGCTGGGCAGGCAAACCGAGGGCGTAGGGTTTGTGACTATGTCTCCGTCGCTCCGGTGCCCATAACTTTTGATCCGTAAGGAGTAACGCGGCACACAGCATACCGTTGCAAAGCTCTCTGAGAGCTCTACGACGGGGGCAGCCAGCTTGCTCGCTTTGCTCATTTTTGGAGCTCAAAATTGAATGCTTTCGTCAGTTACAGGCCACTTTTCTTATTTTACAGTGTTTTTCCATCCGGGATCGTACATCGTGAACTGTTAAAAGGATGAGAACCTGACTCGCGGGACATCAGAGGGCTCTACAACGTCTCGATATCATGTCTTGCGAGGATGTTGCGTTCTTGAAGCGGATAGGTTCTCGTTACGCCCATTGGGCCTTTTGAATGGGCCATCTCCCTAGGCTGGGATTGTGAACCGTTAACACATATAGGAATTGTGCCCTCAACATGACGGGTGTGATCATACCAGCACTAATGCACCGGATGCCATCAGAACTCCAAAGTTAAGTGTGCTTGGGCGAGAGTAGTATTAGGACGGGTGATCCCCTGGGAAGTCCTCATGTTGCACCCCCTTTTCAGTTTTTTTTACCCTGGTTAGGGTTGCCAAGATACTTTATCCACCAAATCTCTATTACTGAATCCCACGGAACATTGGGCAAGACAACTTCGTTTCAAGTAGAGGCTGGGCCCGCAAACCGAGGGCGTAGGGCTTGTGACCAGGTCTCCGTCGCTCCGATGCCCAGAAATTTTGATCCGCAAGGAGTTACGCGGCGCACAACATACCATTGCAAAGCTCTCTGAGAGCTCTATGACGGGGGCAGCAGCTTGCTCGCTGTACCTATTTTTGGAGCCCAAAATCGAACGTTTTCATCAGTTTCTGGCCACTTTTCTTCTTTTGCTCTGTTTCTTCTGTCCCCGATCGTACGTCGTGAACTGTTAAAAGGACGACAACCTGACTAGCAGGACATCAGAGGGCCCTACAACGTGTCAATATCAGGTCTTGCGAGGATGCTGCGTTGTTGAAGCGGATGGGTTGTCGTTAAGCCCATTGGGCCTTTTGAATGGGCCATCTCTCTAGGCTTGCACTGTGAACCGTTAACACATATAGGAATTAAGCCCTCAACATGACGGGTGCGATAATACCAGCACTAATGCACCGGATCCCATCAGAACTCCGAAGATAAGCGTGCTTGGGCAAGAGTAGTACTAGGATGGGTGACCCTGTGGGAAGTCCTCGTGTTGCACCCCCTTTTCAATTTTTTTTGCCCTGGTTAGGGTTGCCAAGATACTTTATCCACAAAATCTCTATTACTAAATTCCACGGAACATTGGGCAAGACAACTACGGTTGACGTAGAGGATGGGCCCGCAAACCGAGGGCGTAGGGTTTGTGACCAGGTCTCCGTAGCTCAGGTGCCCATAACTTTTGATCCGTAAGGAGTTACACGGCGCACAACATACCGTTACAAAGCTGTCTGAGAGCTCTACGATGGGGGCAGCCAGCATGCTCGTTGTGCCCGTTTTTGGAGCCCAAAATCGAACGTTTTCATCAGTTTCAGGCCACTTTTTTTTTCTTTTGCTCTATTTTTTCGTCCCGGATCGTACGTCGTGAACTATTAAAAGGACGACAACCTGACTTGCAGGACATTAGAGGGTCCTACAACGTATCGATATCACATTTTGCGAGGATGCTACGTTGTTGAAGTGGAAGGGTTGTCGTGATGCCCATGGGGCCTTTTGAATGGGCCATCTCTCTACCCTGAGACTATGACCCGTTAACACATATAGGAATTGTGCCCTCAACATGACGGATGCGATCATACCAGCACTAATGCACCAGATCCCATCAGAACTCCGAAGTTAAGCGTCCTTGGGCGAGAGTAGTACTAGGATGGGTGACCCCGTGGGAAGTCCTCGTATTGCGGCCCCTTTTCAATTTTTTTTGCCCTAGTTAGGGTTGCCAAGATACTTTATCCTCCAAATCTCTATTACTGAATCCCACGGAACATTGGGCAAGACAACTTCGTTTCACGTAGAGGCTGGGACGGCAAACGAGGGCGTAGGGTTTGTGACCAGGTCTCCGTCGCTCCGGTGCCCATAACTTTTGATCCATAAGGAGTTACGCGGCGCACAACATACCGTTGCAAAGGTCTCTGAGAGCTCTACGACGGGGGTATCCAGCTTGCTCTTTGTGCCCGTTTTTGGATCCCAAAATCAAATGTTTTCATTAGTTTTAGGCCACATTTCTTCTTTTGCTCTGTTTTTTCATCCCGGATTATACGTCATGAATAGTTAAAAGGACGACAACCTAACTCGCAGGACATTAGAGGGCCCTACAATTTGTCGATATCACATGTTACGAGGATGCTGCGTTGTTGAAGCGGATGGGTTGTCGTAAAGCCCAATGGGCCTTTTGAATTAGCCATCTCTCTAGGCTGGGACTGTGAACCATTAACACGTAAAGGAATTGTGCACTCAACATGACGGGTGTGATCATACCGGCACTAATGCACCGGATCCCATTAGAACACCGAAGTTAAGCATGCTTGGGCGAGAGTAGTACTAGGATGGGTGACCCCCTGGGATGTCCTAGTGTTGCACCCACTTTTCAATTTTTTTTGACCTAGTTAGGGTTTCCAAGATACTTTATCCATCAAATCTCTATTACTGAATCCCACAGAACATTGGGCAGGACAACTTCGCTTCACGTAGAGGCTGGGCCCGCAAACCGAGGGCATAGGGTTTGTGACCAGGTCCTCGTCGCTCTGGTGCCCATAACTGTTGATTCGTAAGGAGTTACGCGGCGTACAGCATACCATTGCAAAGCTCTCTGAGGGCTTTACGACAGGGATAGCTAGCTTGCTCGCTGTGCCCATTTTTGGAGCCCAAAATTGAACGTTTTCATCAGTTTCAAGCTAGTTTTCTTCTTTCATTTGTTTTTCGATCCTGGATCATGCGTCGTGAACTGTTAAAAGGACGACAACCTGACTCGTGGGACATCAATGGGCCCTACAATGTGTCGATATCACGTCTGGTGAGGATGCTGCGTTGTTGAAGCGGATGGGTTGTCGTTAAGCCCATTGGGCCTTTTGAATGGGCCATCTCTCTAGGCTGGGACTGTGAACCGTTAACAAATAAAGGAATTGTGCCCTCAACATTACGGGTGCAATCATACCAGCACTAATGCACCGGATTCCATAAGAACTCCGAAGTTAAGCGTGCTTGGGCGAGAGTAGTACTAGGATGGATGACCCCTTGGGAAGTCCCCGTGTTGCACCCCCCTTTCAATTTTTTTTGATCTGGTTAGGGTTGCCAAGATACTTTATCCACCAAATCTCTATTTCTGAATCCCACGGAACATTGGGCAAGACAACTTCGCTTCACGTAGAGGCTGGGCCCGCAAACCGAGGGCGTAGGGTTTGTGACTAGGTCTCTGTTGCTCCGATGCCCATGACTTTTGATCCGTAAGGAGTTACGCGGCGCACAACATACCGTTGCGAAGCTCTCTGAGAGCTTTACAATGGGGGCAGCCAGCTTGCTCATTGTGCCCCTTTTTGGAGATGAAAATCGAACGTTTTCATCAGATTTAGGCCATTTTTCTTCTTTTGCTCTGTTTTTTCGTCCCGGATCGTACGTCGTGAACTGTTAAAAGGATGACAACCTGACTCGCAGGACACCAGAGGGCCTTACAACGTGTCGATATCACTTCTTCCGAGGATGCTGCGTTGTTTAAGCGGATGGGTTGTCATTAAGCCCATTGGGCCTTTTGAATGGGCCATCTCCATAGGGTGGGACTGTGAACCGTTAACACATATGGGTATTGTGCCCTCAACTTGACGGGTGCGATCATACCAGTACTAATGCACTGGATCCCATCAGAACTCCGAAGTTAAGCGTGCTTGGGAGAGAGTAGTACTAGGATGGGTGACCCCTTGAGAAGTCCTCGTGTTGCACGCCCTTTTTTAATTTTTTTTGCCATGGTTAGGGTTGCCAAGATACTTTATCCACCAAATCTCTATTACTGAACCCCATTGAACATTGGGCAAGACAACTTCGCTTCACGTAGAGGCGAAGCCCGCAAACCGAGGGCGTAGGGTTTGTGACCAGGTCTCCGTTGCTCCGGTGCCCATAACTTTTGATCCGTAAGGAGTTACGTGGCGCACAGCTTACCGTTGCAAAGATCTCTGAGGGCTCGACAACGGGGGCAGCCAGCTTGCTCGCTATGCCCTTTTTGGAGCCCAAAATCGAACGTTTTTAACAATTTCAGGCCATTTTTCTTCTTTTGCTCTCTTTTTTCGTCCCGGATCGTACGTCGTGAACTGTTAAAAGGACGACAACGTGACTCGCGGGACATCAGAGGGCCCTACAACGTGTCGATATCATGTCGTGCAAGCATGCTGCGTTGTTGAAGCGGATGGGTTATCGTTAAGCCCATTGGGCCTTTTGAATGGGCCATATCTCTAGGCTGGGACTGTGAATAGTTAACACATAAATGAATTGTGCCCTCAACATGACGGGTACGATCATGCCAGCACCAATGCACCGGATCCCATCAGAACTCCGAAGTTAAGCGTGCTTGGGCAAGAGTAGTACTAGGATGGGTGACTCCTTGGGAAGTCCTCGTGTTGTACCGCCTTTTCAATTTTTTTTGCCTTGGTTAGGGTTGCCAAGATACTTTATCCCCCAAATATCTATTACTGAATCCCACGAAACATTGGGCAAGACAACTTCGCTACACGTAGAGGCTAGGCCCGCAAACAGAGGGCGTAGGGTCTGTGACAAGGTCTCCGTCGCTCCGGTGCCCATAACTTTTGATCCGTAAGCAGTTACGCGGCGCACAGCATACCGTTGTAAAGCTCTATGAGATCTCTACGACGGGGGCAGCCAGCTTGCTCGCTGTGCCCATTTTTGGAGCCCAAAATCGAAGGTTTCCATCAGTCTCAGGCTACTTTTTTTCTTTTGCTCTGTTTTTCCATCCCGGATCGTACGTCGTGAACTGTTAAAAGGACGACAACTTGACTCACGGGACATCAGGGGGCCGTACAACGTGTCGATATCACGTCTGGTGAGGATGCTGCATTGTTAAAGCGAATGGGTTGTCGTTAACCCCATTGGGCCTTATGAATGTGCAATCTCTCTAGGCTGCAACTGTGAACAGCTAACACATAAAGGAATTGTGCCCTCAACATGACGGGTGTGATCATACCAGCACTATTGCACCGGATCCCATTAGAACTCCGAAGTTAAGCGTGCTTGTGCGAGAGTAGTACTAGGATGGGTGACCCCCTGGGAAGTCCTCGTGTTGCACCCCATTTTCAATTTTTTTTGCCCTGGTTAGGGTTGCCAAGACACTTTATCCACCAAAGCTCTATTACTGAATCCCACGGAACATTGGGCAACACAACTTAACTTCACATAGAGGCTCGGCCCGCAAACCGGGGGCGTAGGGTTTGTGACTAGGTCTCCGTCGCTCCGGTGCCCGTATCTTTTCATTTGTAAGGAGTTACGAGGTGGACAGCATACCGTTTCAAAGCTCTCTGAGTGCTCTTCGACGGGGGCAGCCAGCTTGCTCGCTGTGCCCGTTTTTGGGGCCGAAAATCGAACGTTTTCATCAGTTTCAAGCCACTTTTCTTCTGTTGCTCTGTTTTTCAGTCCCAGATCGTACGTCGTGAACTGTTAAAAGGACGACAACCCGACTCGCGGGACATCAGAGGCTCCTACAACGTATCGATATCACGTCTTGCGAGGATGCTGCGTTGTTGAAGCGGATGGGTTGTCGTTAAGCCTATTGAGCCTTTTGAATGGGCCATCTATATAGGCTGGGACTGTGAACCGTTAACACATCTAGGAATTGTGCCCTCAACAAGATGGGTGCGATCATACCAGCACTAATGCACCGGATCCCATCAGAACTCCGAAGTTAAGCGTGCTTGGACGAAAGTAGTACTAGGATGGATGACCCCCTGGGAAGTCCGCGTGTTGCACCCCCTTTACAATTTTTTTTGCCCTGGTTAGGGTTTCCAAGATACTTTATCCACCAAATCGCTATTACGAAATCCCACAGAATTTTGGCAAGACAACTTCGCTTCACGTAGAGGCTGGGCCCGCAAACCGAGGGTGTAGGGTTTGTGACCAGGTCTCCGTTGCTCCGATTCCCATAACTTTTGATCCGTAATTGTTAGGCAGTGCACAGCATACTGTTACAAAGCTCTATGAGAGCTCTAGGACGGGGGCAGCGAGCTTGCTCGCTGTGCCTATTTTTGGCGCGCAAAATCGAACGTTTTCATCACTTTCAGTGCACTTTTCTTCTTTCGCTATGTTTTTCCTTCCCGAATCATACGTTTTAGAACTGTTAAAAGGACAAGAACCTGACTCACTGGACATTAGAGGGCGCTACAATGTGTCGATATAACGTCTTGCGAGGATGCTGCGTTGTTGAAGAGGATGGGTTATCGTTAAGCCCATTGGGCCTTTTGAATGGGCCATCTCTCTAGGCTGGGACTGTGAACTGTTAACACGTAAAGAAATTGTGCCTCAACATGATGGGTGCAATCATACCAGCACTAATGCACCGGATCCCATCAAAACTCCGAAGTTAAGCGTGCTTGGGCAAGAGTAGTACTAGGATGGGTGACCCCTTGGGAAGTCCTCGTGTTGCACGACCTTTTCAATTTTTTTTGCCCTGGTTAGGGTTGCCAAGATACTTTATCCACCAAATCTCTATTACGAAATCCCACAGAATTTTGGCAAGACAACTTCGCTTCACGTAGAGGCTGGGCCCGCAAACCGAGGGTGTAGGGTTTGTGACCAGGTCTCCGTTGCTCCGGTTCCCATAACTTTTGATCCGTAAGGAGTTACATGGCGCAGAACATACCGTTGCAAAGATCTCTGAGAGCTCTACGACGGGGGCAGCCAGCTTGCTCGCTGTACCCCTTTTTGGAGCCCAAAATCGAACGTTTTTATCAATTTCAGGGCACTTTTTTTCTTTTGCTCTGTTTTTCCGTCCCGGATCGTAAGTCGTGAACTGTTAAAAGGACGACAACCTGACTCGCTGGACATCAGAGGGCCCTACAACGTGTCGATATCATGTCGTGGAAGCATGCTGCGTTGTTAAAGCGGATGGGTTATCGTTAAGCCCATTGGGCCTTTTGAATGGGCCATATCTCTAGGCTGGGACTGTGAACAGTTAAAACATAAAGGAATTGTGCCATCAACATGACGGTTGCGATCATACCAGCACTAATGCAACGGATCCCATCAGAACTCCGAAGTTAAGCGTGCTTGGGCGAGGGTAGTACTAGGATGGGTGCCCCCTTGGGAAGTCCTCGTGTTGCACCCCCTTTTCAATTTTTTTTGCCCTGGTTAGGTTTGCCAAGATACTTTATCCACCAAATCTCGATTATTGAATCCCACGGAACATTGGGCAAGACAACTTCGCTTCACTTAGAGGCTGGGCCGGCAAACAGAGGGCATAGGGTTTGTGACAAGGTCTATGTCGCTCCGGTGCCCAAAACTTTTGATCCGTAAGGAGTTACGCGGCGCACAGCTTACCGTTGCAAAGCTCTCTGAGAGCTCTATGATGGGGGCGGCCAACTTGCTCGCTGTGCCCATTTTTGGAGCGCAAAATCGAACATTTTCATCAATTTCAGGCTACTTTTCTTCTTTTTCTCTATTTTTCCGTTCCTGATCGTACGTCGTGAACTGTTAAAAGGATGACAACCTGAGTCGCGGGACATCAGAGGGGCGAACAACGTGTCGATATAACGTCTGGTGAGGATGCTGCGTTGTTGAAGCTGATGGGTTGTCGTTTAGCCCATTGGACCTTTTGAATGTGTCATCTCTCTAGGCCGGGACTGTGAACCGTTAACACATAAAGGAATTGTGCCCTCAACATGACGGGTGCGATCATACCAGCACTAATGCACCGGATCCCATCAGAACTCCGAAGTTAAGCGCGCTTGGGCGAGAGTAGTACTAGGATGGGTGACCCCCTGGGAAGTCCTCGTGTTGTACCCCCTTTTCAATTTTTTTTGCCCTGGTTAGGGTTGCCAAGATACTTCATCCACTAAATCTCTATTACTGAATCCCATGGAACAATGGGCAAGACAACTTCGCTTCACGTAGAGGCTGGGCCCGCAAACCGAGGGCGTAGGGTTTGTTACCAGGTCTCCGTCACTCCGGCGCCCATAACTTTTGATCCGTAAGGAGTAACGCGGCGCACAGCATACCGTTGCAAAGCTCTCTGAGAGCTCTACGACGGGGGCAGCGAGTTTGCTCACTGTTCACATTTTTGGAGCCCAAAATTGAATGTTTTCATCAGTTTCAAGCTAGTTTTATTCTTTTGCTCTGTTTTCCGTCCCTGATCGTACGTCGTGAATTATTAAAAGGACGACAAACTTACTCGCGGGACATCAGTGGGCCCTACAACGTGTCGATATTACGTCTTGTGAGGATGCTGGATTGTTGAAGCGGATGGGTTGTCGTTAAGCCCATTAGGCCTTTTGAATGGGCCATCTCTTTAGGCTGGGACTGTGAACCATTAACACATAAAGGATTTGTGCCCTAAACATGCGGGGTGCGCTCATACTAGCACTAATGCACCGGATCCGATCAGAACTCCGAAGTTAAGCGTGCTTGGGCGAGAGTAGTACTAGGATGGGTGACCCCCTGGGAAGTCCTCGTGTTGCACCCCCTTTTCAATTTTTTTTGCCCTGGTTAGGGTTGCCAAGATACTTTATCCACAAAATCTCTATAATGGAATCCCTCGGAACATTGGGCAAGACAACTTCGCCTCACGTAGAGGGTGGGCCCGCAAACCGAGGGCGTAGGGTTTGTGACTAGGCCTCCATCGCTCCGGTGCCCGTAACTTTTGATCCGTAAGGAGTTACGCGGCGCACAACATACCGTTGAAAAGCTCCCTGATAGCTCTACGACGGGGGCGGCCAACTTGCTCGCTGTGCCCATTTTTGGAGCCAAATTTTGAACGTTTTCTTCAGTTTCAAGCCACTTTTCTTGTTTTGCTGTGTTTTTCCGTCACGGATCGTACGTCGTGAATTGTTAAAAGGACGACAACCTGACTCGCGGGACTTCTGAGGGCCCTACAACGTGTCGATATCATGTCTTGCAAGGATGCTGCGTTGTTGAAGCGGATGGGTTGTCGTTAAGCCCATTGGGCCTTTTGAATGGGCATCTCTATAGGCTGGGACTGTGAACCGTTAACATATATAGGAATTGTGCCCTCAACATGGTGGGTGCGATCATACCAGCACTAATGCACCGGATCCCATCAAAACTCCGAAGTCAAGCGTGCTTGGGCGAGAGTAGTACTAGGATGGGTGACCCCCTGGGAAGTCCTCGTGTTGCACCCCCTTTTCAATTTTTTTAGCCTTGGTTAGGTTTGCCAAGATACTTTATCCACCAAATCCCTATTACTGAATCCCACGGGAGATTGGGCAAGACAACTTCGCTTCACGTTGAGGTCGGGCCCGCAAACGGAGGGCGTAGGGTTTGTGACCAGGTCTCCGTCGCTCCGGTGCACATAACTTTTGATCCGTAAGGAGTTACACGGCGCACAACATACCGTTGCAAAGCCCTCTGAGAGCTCTACGACGGCGGCAGCCAGCTTGCTCGCTGTTCCCATTTTTGGAGCCCAAAATCGAACGTTTTCATCAGTTTCAGGCCAATTTTCTTCCTTTGCTCTGTTTTTCTGTCCTGGATCGTATGTTGTGAATTGTTAAAAGGACGACAACCTGACTTGCTGGACATCAGAGGGCCCTACAATGTGTCGATATAACGTCTTGCGAGGATGCTACGTTGTTGAAGCGGATAGGTTGTCGTTAAGCCCATTGGGCCTTTTGAATAGGCCATCTCTCTAGGCTGGGACTGTGAACCGTTAACACATATAGGAATTGTGCCCTCAACATGACGGGTGCGATCATACCAGCATTAATGCACCGGATCCCATCAGAAATCCGAAGTTAAGTGTGCTTGGGTGAGAATAGTACTAGGATGGGTGACCTCCTCGGAAGTTCTCGTGTTGCACCCCATTTTCAATTTTTTTGGCCCTGGTTAGGGTTGCCAAGATACTTTATCCACCAAATCTCTATTACTGAATCCCACGGAGCATTGGGCAAGAGAACTTCGCTTCACGTAGAGGCTGGGCCTGAAAACCGAGGGAGAAGGGTTTGTGACCAGGTCTCCGTCGCTCCGGTGCCCATAACTTTTGATCCGTAAGGAGTTACGCGGCGCGCAGCATACCGTTGCAAAGCTCTCTGAGAGATTTACGACGGGGGCAGCCAGCTTGCTCGCTGTGCCCCTTTTTGGAGCTAAAAATCGAACGATTTCATCTATTTCAGGCCATTTTTCTTTTGCTCTATTTTTCCGTCCCGGATCGTACGTCGTTTACTGTTAAACGGACGACAACCTGACTCGCGGGACATCAGAGGGCCCTACAACGTGTCGATATCACGTCTTGCGAGGATGCTGCGTTGTTGAAGCGGATGGGTTGTTGTTAAGCCCATTGGGCCTTTTGAATAGGCCATCTCTTTAGGCTGGGACTGTGAACTGTAAACACTTTTAGGAATTGTGGCCTCAACATGATCGGTGCGATCATACCAGCACTAATGCACCGGATCCCATCAGAACTCCGAAGTTAAGTGTGCTTGGGCGAAAGTAGTACTAGGATGGGTGACCCCCTGGGAAGTCCTCGTGTTGCACCCCATTTTCAATTTTTTTTGCCCTGGTTAGGGTTGCCAAGATACTTTATCCACCAAATCTCTATTACTGAATCCCACGGAACATTGGGCAAGACAACTTTGCTTCACGTAGAGGCTCGGCCTGCAAACAGAGCGCGTAGGGTTTATGACCAGGTCTCCGTCGCTCCGGTGCCCATAACTTTTGATCCGTAGGGAGTTACGCGGCCCACAGCATACAGTTGCAAAGCTCTCTGAGAGCTCTACGACGAGGGCAGCCAGCTTCCTCGCTTTGCCCATTTTTGGAGCAGAAAATCGAACGTTTTCATCCGTTTCAGGCCACTTTTCTTCTTTTGCTCTATTTTTTAGTCCCGGATCGTACGTCGTGAACTGTTAAAAGGATGACAACGTGACTTGCGGGACATCAGAGGGCCCTACAACGTGTCGATAGCACGTCTTGCGAGGATGCAGCGTTGTTGAAGCGGATGGGTTGTCGTTAAGCCCATTGGGCCTTTTGAATAGGCCATCTCTCTAGGCTGGGACTATGAACCGTTAACACAATTAGGTATTGTGCCCTCAACATGACGGGTGAGATCAAACCAGCACTAATGCACCGGATCCCGTCAGAACTCCGAAGTTAAACCAGCTTGGGCGAGAGTAGTACTAGGATTGGTGACCCCCTGGGAAGTTCTCGTGTTGCACCCCTTTTTCAATTTTTTTTGCCCTGGTTAGGGTTTCCAAGATACTTTATCCACCAAATGTCTATTACTGAATCCCACGGAACATTGGGCAAGACAACTTCGCTTCACGTAGAGGTTGGGCCCGCAAACCGAGGGCGTAGGGTTTGTGACCAGGTCTCTGTCGCTCCGGTGCCTATAACTTTCGATCTGTAGGGAGTTACGCGGCGCACAGCATACCGTTGCATAGCTCTCTGAGTGGTCTACGACGGGGGCAGCCAGCTTGCTCACTGTGACCCTTTTTGGAGCTGAAAATCAAACGTTTCCATCAATTTCAGGCCACTTTACTTCTTTTGCTTTGTTTTTCCATCCCGGATCGTACGTTGTGAACTATTAAAAGAACGACAACCTGACTCGCGGGACATCAGAGGGCCCTACAACTTATTGATATCACCACTTTCGAGGATGCTGCGTTGTTGAAGCTGATGGGTTGTCGTTAAGCCCATTGGGCCTTTTGAATGGGCGATCTCTATAGGCTAGGACTGTGAACCGTTAACACATGTAGGAATTGTGCCCTTAACATGACGGGTGCGATCATACCAGCACTAATGCACCGGATCCCATTAAAACTACGAAGTTAAGCGTGCTTGGGCGAGAGTAGTACAAGGATGGGTGACCCCATGGGAAGTCCTCGTGTTGCACCCCCTTTTCAATTTTTTTGCCCTGGTTAGGGTTGCCAAGATACTTTATCCACCAAATCTCTATTACCGAATCCCACGGAATATTGGGCAAGACAACTTCGCTCCACGAAGAGGCCGGGTGTGATACCCCGAACCTGGCATGTATTCAATAGCATTTTAAGTTCATTTAAATTGCATTTTATTGACCTTTCACCTTCTTTGACCAAACTAGTTGACTTTTCATCTACATTGACCAACTAGGACAAGGTGGGAATTTTTGAAATGTTTAATAAAAGGCAAACTTGGGATTAGAAATAAAAAAATGCAATGTTAAGTTAGTCAAATTTTGGGTCAACTTTGGAATTAAATCTGAACCAATTGGGGAAGAGTTAGGTAGCAAATTATATATGGTTGGAAAGCTCTATGAGTCTAGTTTATGAGGGTTCAAACCGTTCATGAATTGGAGTTTTCTAGAAGAAGTTATGGATGGTTTTCGTGAGGTTGCGCATAGTTGTTTTGGTTTAGCGGGTTGACCGAATTTTGACCTTTGACTTCTTGACATTTTTTTTTTAAATAAGCAGAATGTGCACGAAAAAAAACAGAGAGAAAAAGGCTTGAAACCATGAGGAAAAGAAGGAGAAAAAAAAAAAGAAAATCTCAACTTCAAATCTTCGATTCTTCGCGTGGGCTTGGGCGGGGTGGTTTCCGAGGCACTCTACGAGGTTTTCCTAGCGTCTAGGAGCGTCTAAGGTGAGGGAAGCATGTTATTTGCGCATTTATACGTTGTATATGTTAACTTTGTCAATTTTTAGATTTATCCGTAGATCGTTATTTAAAGCGATTTGATGCTTCTAGAATGTTCCTTAGCATTTGTAGAACATGTATTTATAGCTTTGTAACATTTTCTGCGGTTAAATGTTGTGATTGCAAATCAAATTGTGAAATGAATAGTATTTTATGAATAGTAAAACCTTGAAACGTTAAAATTGCGCTGTTATGCTTTCTGTTGAGGTAGAAACGTGCTAGGTATGCTAGAATGCTAAAATGTGTGGTGTGTTTGGGTTGTGTAGTGGAAAAAATGAGAATTAAGCCTTTGGGAAAGTTGGGGTCGTTTTGGTCAACTTTTTCATTTTCTCGTTTTGCGTGTTGGCATTGCTTCGGGAGGCCATGGAAGCACTTTTGGTGCGATTATGGCGTTGGTTGGGTGTTTGGTTGATATAGTTGTAGTTCAAACGAGAAAGGGGGAAATTGGGGCTTTGCGCGAGTTCTAGGGTAAAGTAAGGTTTCGGGGTCTTTAGACGTGCCTTATGGTGACCTAGGAGGGTTGGCGAAGTCGGTTTCCAGAACTCTTGGCTCGTTTGGAAATGGTAGCATTTTGATAGTTGGGGCCGATTTGTGTTTTTGTGTGTTTTCTTGTCTTTATGCTTATAGAATGTTTAGAATTACTTGGAATACTTGTTTGAGTTGTTTTGGATTGAATTACTTATCAAATTGCTGCTATTGCGTGCGAGAGTAACCTACTTTGTTATTCTTTCACGTGTGGCTTTATCGCTTGTTTATCGCCTTGTATCGAGTCTTGCATTGCATAGTGTCTCGCGCGTGAGTGATGGGCCTCTCTGGGTAGCCTTGGGTTGCCAGTGTTGGTTGCTCTAGCTCCGCTGCTATTCCCTTTCTCGCTTGGGTTGCCTCCCAGGGAGATTTGGGTCGTAGGATTGATGGATACTTCCGGGGTATTCCAAACTGGTGTTATAAGGTGGTTTGGGCCGGCGCGTCATCGTTAAAGTCATCGGAATCGTGATCGGTACATTACTCGCTCGAGTGAACCATAGCCTTCAAAGTGTGGTATAGCTTTGATTGGTTGTGTTAATGCTTTCTTTAGTTGTTTAATTGTATTGTTGTTTATATTGAATGCCTTTTATTGATTGTATTGCTTAACTGTACCTATTTGCATTGCACGATCTTCTTTCTCTCCAATTCGATATCTGTCTCGCCCTCACTGAGTATACGTGTTGTGTATACTCACTCCTTACCACCACATTTCAGGAAATGCCCTGTTAGCTGGAAAGTTCGTGATTTCGTGAAAGTCCGTGCTTGAAGAGTTGTCTTGAGTGCCTATGTAACTTGAGTTGTCAAAGTTGTCAAGTTGTATGCTTTTATGTTGTATGTAATTATTGTTAAAAGAAATGTAATATAAGTCTAGCTATGTAGTTGGAATGGTTTGATAAGTTAGATTATGTATATAGTTATTGTAGCTTAACTTCAATGCATGGCTGTAATGTCCAAAGGAAAAGAATTAGAATGGCATGATAGTTTATTTTATGCAGTAGCTTTGTATGGTTTAATTGCCTAAATTGAATGTACTTGTCAAAATGAAAAGATAGGTTAGTTTTTAAATTGGAAATGTATGTATACTTGCTGAGTTTAAATTGTTGAGAACCGAGGCTCGGATGGCCTTGAGGAAGTTTTGTATGGTTGGACACGGTGGTGGTTCATTTATATGCTATTACAGGTTTTGCATTTCGCCTATAAACAGGGGAGACTCCGTCCGTTTTCCCTGAAAATTTTGCCCGGGTTTGGTTTGGGTTGTGATTAGTTTGATTGATAGAACTCCCGGTCTCGAGAGGGATCGGGGTGTCACACTGGGCACGCAAACCAAGGGCGTAGGGTTTGTGACTAGGTCTCCGGCGCTCCAGTGCCCATAACTTTTGATCCGTAAGGAGTTACGTGGCACACAACATACCGTTGTAAAGCTCTATGAGAGCTGTACAACGGGGGCAGCCAGCTTGCTCGTTGTGCCTATTTTTGGAGGGTAAAAATGAACGTTTTCATCAGTTTCAGGCCGCTTTTCTGGTTTTGCTCAGTTTTTCCGTCCCGGAACATACGTCGTGAACTGTTAAAAGGATGACAACATGACTTGCGGGACATCAAAGGGCCCTACAATGTGTCGATATCACGTCTTGCGAGGTTGCTGCATTTTTTAAGTGGTTGGGTTGTCGTTAAGTCCATTGAGCCTTTTGAATGGGCCATCCCTATAGGCTGGGACCGTGAACCGTTAACACATATAGGAATTGTGCCCTCAATTTGACGGGTGCGATAATACCAGCACTAATGCACCGGATCCCATCAGAACTCTGAAGTTAAGCGTGCTTGGGCGAGAGTAGTACTAGGATGGGTGACCCCCTGGGAAGTCCTCGTGTTGCACCCCCTTTTCAATTTTTTTTGCCCAAGTTAGGATTGCCAAGAGAGTTTATCCACCATATCTCTATTACTAAATCCCACGGACATTGGGCAAGACAACTTCGCTTCACGTAGAGGCTGGGCCCGTAAACCGAGGGCGTAGGGTTTGTGACCAGGTCTCCGTCACTCCGATGCCCATAACTTTTTATCCGTAATTGTTACGTGGCGAACAGCATACCGTTGCCAAGCTCTCTGAGAGCTCTACGATGAGGGCAGCCAGCTTGCTCGCTGTGCCCATTTTTGGTGCCAAAAATCAAACGTTTTCATCAGTTTCAGGCTACTTTTCTACTTTTGCTCTGTTTTTCCATCCTGGATCATACGTCGTGAACTATTAAAAGGATGACAGCCTGACTCGCGGGACATCAGAGGGCCCTACAACGTGTCGAAATCACGTCTGGAGAGGATGTTGCGTTGTTGAAGCGGATGGGTTGTCGTTAAGCCCATTGGGCCTTTTGAATGGACCATCTCTCTAGGTTGGTACAGTGAACCGTTAGCACATAAAGGAATTGTGCCCTCAACATGACGGGTGCGATCATACCAGCACTAATGCACCGGATCCCATCAGAACTCCGAAGTTAAGCGTGCTTTGGCGAGAGTAGTACTAGGATGGGTGCCCCTTTGGGAAGTCCTCGTGTTGCACCCCCTTTTCAATTTTCTTTGCCATGGATAGGGTTGCCAAGATACTTTATCCACCAAATCTCTATTACTGAATCCCACGGAAAATTGGGCAAGACAACTTCGTTTCACGTAGAGGCAGGGCCCGCAAATCGAGGGCATAGGGTTTTTGACCAAGTCTCCGTCGCTCCGGTGCCTATAACTTTTGATCGGTAAGGCGTTACGCGGTGCACAGCATACCGTTGCAAAGCTCTCTGAGATCTCTACGACGGGGGTTGCCAGCTAGCTTGCTGTGCCCTATTTGTAGCCCAAAATTGAACGTTTTCATCAGTTTCAGGCCACTTTTCTTCTTTTGCTTTGTTTTTCCGCCCCTGATCGTACGTCGTAAACTGTTAAAATGATGACAATCTGACTCGTGGGACATCAGAGGGCCCTACACCGTGTCTATATCATGTCTGGTGAGGATGCTGCGTTGTTGAAGCGGATGGGTTGTCGTTAAGCTCATTGGGCCTTTTGAATGGACCATCTCTCTAGGTTGGGACTGTGAACCGTTAACAAATATAAGAATTGTGCCCTCAACATGATGGGTGCGATCATACCAACACAAATGCACCGGATCTCATCAGAACTGCGAAGTTAAGCGTGCTTGGGCGAGAGTAGTACTAAGATGGGTGACCCCTTGGGAAGTCCTTGTGTTGCACCCCCATTTCAATTTTTTTTGCCCTGTTAGGGTTACCTAGATACTTTCTCTACCAAATCTCTATTACTGAATCCCACGGAACATTGGGCAAGACAACTTCGCTTCACATAGAGGCTGGGCCCGCAAACCAAGGGCGTAGGGTTTGTGACCAGGTCTCCGTCGCTCCGGTGCCCATAACTTTTGATCCGTAAGGAGTTACGCAGTGCACAGCATACCGTTGCAAAGCTCTTTGAGAGCTCTACGACGGGGGCAGCCATCTCGCTCGCTGTGCCCATTTTTGGAGCCCAAAATCGAACGTTTTCATCAGTTTCAGGCAACTTTTCTTCTTTTGCTCTGTTTTTCCGTCCGGATCATACGTCGTGAACTGTTAAAAGGACGACAACATGACTCGCTGGACATCAGAGGGCTCTACAACATGTCGATATCACGTCTTGCGAGTATGCTGCATTGTTGAAGCGGATGGGTTGTCGTTAAGACCATTGGGCCTTTTGAATGGGCCATCTCTCTACTTTGCGACTGTGAACCATTAACACATATAGGAATTGTGCCCTCAACATGACGGGTACGATCATACCAGCACTAATGCACCGGATCCCATCAGAACTTCAAAGTTAAGCGTGCTTGGGCGAGAGTAGTACTAGGATGGGTTACCCCTTGGGAAGTCCTCGTGTTGCACCCCTTTTCTATTTTTTTTGCCCTGGTTAGGGTTGTCAAGATAATTTATCCACCAAATCCCTACTACTGAATCCCATGGAACATTAGGCAAGACAACTTCGCTTCACGTAGAGGCTGGGCCCGCAAACCGAGGGCGTAGGGTTTGTGACCAGGTCTTCGTCGCTCCGGTGCCGATAACTTTTGATCCGTAAGGAGTTACACGGCGTACAACATTCCGTTGCAAAGCTCTCTGAGAGCTCTACAACGGGGGTAGCCAGCTTGCTCGCTGTGCCCATTTTTGGAGCCCAAAATCGAACTTTTTCATTAGTTTTATGCCATTTTTCTTCATTCGCTCTGTTTTTTCATCCCGGATCACACGTCATGAATAGTTAAAAGGACGACAACCTGACTCGTGGGACATCAGAGGGCCCTACAATGTGTCGATATCACGTCTTGCGAGGATGCTGCGTTGTTGAAGTGGATGGGTTGTCGTTAAGCACATTGGGCCTTTTGAATGGGCCATCTCTCTAGGTAGGGACTGTGAACCGTTAACACATATAGGAATTGTGCCCTCAACATGACGGGTGCGATCATACCAGCACTAATGCACCGGATCCCATCAGAACTACGTAGTAAATCATGCTTGGGCGAGAGTAGTACTAGGATGGGTGACCCCCTGGGAAGTACTCGTGTTGCACCCCCCTTTCAATTTTTTTTGCCCTGGTTAGGGTTGTCAAGATACTTTATCTACCAAATCTCTATTACTGAATCCCACGGAACAATGGGCAACACAACTTCGCTTCACGTAGAGGCTGGGCCGGCAAACCGAGGGCGTAGGGTTTGTGACCAGGTCTCCGTCGCTCCGGTGCCTATAACTTTTGATCCGTACGGAGTTACGCGACGTACAGCATACCGTTACAAAGCTCTCTGAGAGCTCTACGACGGGGGCAGCCAACTTGCTCGCTGTGCCCGTTTTTGGAGCCCAAAATCAATTGTTTTTATCAGTTTCAGGCCACTTTTCTTCTTTTGCTCTGTTTTTCCGTCCCGGATCATACGTCGTGAACTATTAAAAGGACGACTACCTGACTCGCGGGACATCAGAGGGCCCTACAACGCGTCGATATCACGTCTTGCGTGGATGCAGCGTTGTTGAAGCTGATGGGTTGTCGTTAAGCCCATTGGGCCTTTTTGAATGGGTCATCTCTCTATGCTGGGACTGTGAACCGCTAACACATATAGGAATTGTGCCCTCAACATGACGTGTGCGATCATACCAGCACTTATGCACCGGATCCCATCAGAACTACGAAGTGAAGCATGGTTGGGCGAGAGTAGTACTGGGATGGGTGACCCCCTGGGAAGTCTTCATGTTGCACCCCCATTTCAATTTTTTTTGCCCTGGTTAGGGTTTCCATGATACTTTATCCACCAAATCTCAATTACTGAATCCCACGGAACATTGGGCAAGACAACTTCGTTTCACGTAGAGGTTGGGCCCGTGAACTGAGGGCGTAGGGTTTGTGACCAGGTGTTCGTCGCTCCGGTGCCCATAACTTTTGATATGTAATTGTTACGCGGTGCACAGCATACCGTTGCAAAGCTCTCTGAGAGCTCTACGACGGGGGCAACCAGCTTGCTCCCTGTGACCATTTTTGGATCCCAAAATCGAACGTTTTCATCAGTTTCAGTCTACTTTTCTTCTTTTGCTCTCTTCTTTCGTCCCGGATCGTACGTCGTGAACTGTTAAAAGGACAACACCCTGACTCACGGGACATCAGAGGGCCCTACATTGTGTCGATATCACGTCTTGCGAGGATGCTGCGTTGTTGAAGCGGATGGGTTGTCGTTAAGCCCATTGGGCCTTTTGAATGGGCCATCTCTCTAGGCTGGCACTGTGAACCGTTAACAAAAAAAGGAATTGTGCCCTCAACATGACTGGTGCGATCATACCAGCACTAATACACAGGATCCCATCACAACTTCAAAGTTAAGTGTGCTTGGGCGAGAGTAGTGCTAGGATGGGTGACCCTTTGGGAAGTCCTCGTGTTGTACCCCCTTTTCAATTTTTGTTGCCGTGGTTAGAGTTGCTAAGATACTTTATCCACCAAATCGCTACTACTGAATCCCACGGAACATTGGGCAAGACAACTTCGCTTCACGAAGAGGCTGGGCTCGTAAACCGGGGGCGTAAGGCTTGTGACCAGGTCTTCGTCACTCTGGTGCCCATAACTTTTGATCCGTAAGGAGTTACGCGGTGTACAGCATTACCGTTGCAAAGCTCTCTGAGAACTCTACGACAGGGGTAGCCAGCTTGCTCGCCGTGCACATTTTTTGAGCCCAAAATCAAACGTTTTCATCAGTTTTATGCCACTTTTCTTCATTCGCTCTGTTTTTTCATCCCGGATCATAAGTCGTGAACGGTTGAAAGGACGACAACCTGACTCGCGGTACATCAGAGGGCCCTACAAAGCGTCGATATCACGTCCTGCGAGGATGCTTCGTTGTTGAAGTGGATGGGTTGTCGTTAAGCGCATTGGGCCTTTTGAATGGGCCATCTAAGTAGGTTGCGACTGTGAACCGTTAACACATATAGCAAGTCTACCCTGAACATGACGGGTGCAATCATACCAGCAATGATGCTCCGGATCCCATCAGAAGTCCGTAGTTAAGCGTGCTTGGGCGAGAGTAGTACTAGGATGGGTGACCCCTTGGCAAGTCCTCGTGTTCCACCCAATTTTCAAATTTTTTTGCCCTTGTTAGGGTTGTCAAGATACTTTATCCACCAAATCTCTATTACTGAATCCCAAGGAAAATTGGGCAAGACAACTTCACTTCACGTAGAAGCTGGGCCCGCAAACCGAGGGCATAGTGTTTGTGACCAGGTCTCCGTCGCTCCGGTGCCCATAACTTTTGATCTGTAGGGAGTCACGTGGTGTACAACATACCGTTGCAAACCACTCTGAGAGCTCTACGACGGTGGCAGCCAGCTTGCTCGTTGTGACCATTTTTGGAGCCCGAAATCGAACGTTTTCATCGGTTTCATGCCATTTTTTTTTCTTTTGCTTTGTTTTTCCATCCCGGATCGTACGTCTTGAATTGTTAAAAGGACGACAACCTGACTCGCGGGACATCAGAGGGCCCTACAACGTGTCGATATCACGTCTTGCAAGGATCCTGCGTTGTTGAAGTGGATGGGTTGTCGTTAAGCCCATTGGGCCTTTTGAATGGGCCATCTCTCTAGGTTGGGACTGTGAACCGTTAACACATATCGGAATTGTGCCCTCAACATGACGGGTGCGATCATACCAGCACTAATGCATCGAATCCCATCAGAACTCCGAAGTTAAGCGTGTTTGGGCGAGAGTAGTACTAGGATGGGTGACCCCGTAGGAAGTCCTCGTGTTGCACCCCATTTTCAATTTTTTTTGGCCTGGTTAGGGTTGCCAAGATACTTTACCCACCAAATCTCTATTACTGAATCCCACGGAACATTGGGCAAGACAACTTCGCTTCACGTAGAGGTTGGGCCCGCAAACCGAGGGTATGGGGCTTTGGACCAGGTCTCCGTCTCTCCGGAGCCCATAACTTTTGATCCGTAGGGAGTTACACGGCGTACAGCATACCGTTGCAAAGCTCTCTGAGAGCTCTACGATGGGGGCACCAGCTTGTTTGCTGTGCCCCTTTTTGGAGCCCAAAATTAAATGTTTTCATCAGTTTCAGGCCACTTTTCTTCATTTGCTCTATTTTTGCGTCCCAGATCGTACGTCGTGAGCTGTTAGAAGAACGATAACCATACTCGCAGGACATCAGAGGGCCCTACAACGTGTCGATATCACGTCTTGCCTGGATGCAGCGTTGTTGAAGCATATGAGTTGTCGTTAAGCCCATTGGGCCTTTTGAATGGGCCATCTCTCTAGGCTGGGACTATGAACAGTTAACACATAAAGGAATTGTGCCCTCAACATGACGGGTGCGATCATACTAGCACTAATGCACCGGACCCCATCAGAACTTCAAAGTTAAGCGTACTTGGGCGAGAGTAGTACTAGGATGGGTGACCCCCTAGGAAGTCCTCGTGTTGTACCCCCTTTTCAATTTTTTTTGCCCTAGTTAGGGTTGTCAAGATACTTTAACCACCAAATCTCTATTACTGAATCCCACGAAACATTGGGCAAGGCAACTTCGCTTCACGTAGAGGTTGGGCCCGCAAACTGAGGGCGTAGGGTTTGTGACCAAATCTCCGTCGCTCTGGTGTCCATAACTTTTGATTCGTAAGGAGTTACGCAGCGCACAGCATACCGTTTCAAAGCTCTCTGAGAGCTCTACGACGGGGGTTGTCACGCCCCAACCTGGCCTATAAAGGTTAGACTAGGGTGTGATCTAAACATTCAAGTCCATTCACATTCTTAATCGTTCTAGGAGGTTTAACACTTAATGTTTTATTCTAGACTCCAAAATTTTTCGAAAATCCGGCAACATAACGGTTGTAATTGGGCTCTTTGTTTTGACCTAAATTTTCTAACAGCCTCAAAACTTTCAAGTCAAGTTCATTCCCGACTAGAATTTACTATTTTATCATCAATTGAATTGCTTATTGGTTATTTCGACGTCCCGTTTGATTTATAACCTAGCATGATACTATGTCTCGTTTGTCCATTTATCCTCGTTTCAAAATATACCTGGTGATCATAGCTTATTAGCGAGTACTTGTTGAGATTGGATAAGTTCATTTGCCTATTCCTTAACTAAGCATCATAACCTATGATAGATACTAGTGATAGTAAAAGCAAAAAACGTTCATAGTATGTCTAGTATCAGTCTGCTTAATATAAGTACAAACCAAAATTAGACCCCAAATTACAACAGGGGTCTTTTACATTAGCAATAACAAGCAACATAAGATAAATGGTCTTCAAGCAGCACAAAATACACAAGTAGTCACGTTCAAGCAAAACAACAATAACAGGCAATCACTCCAGGGGTTCATCATTAGGTACATTGAGCTCGGGTTCCTGTACCTGTTCTTCTTCACCTGAAATGATGAAAGAGGGTGAGTCCTTATGAACTCAGCGAGGGGGAACGAGAAATAAGTTTTGAAACTCATTTTCCGGTTAAACTTATGAAAATCCCTTTCTCAAACACGAATACAACAGAAATACAAGTACATAACAGGAATACGGGTCTTTCCTCCCCGAGGTTCTCTAGGATCCAAGCGGGAGTACTTATACACATAATAAAAAGGATACGGTGAGCTTTAGCTCTCAGATCAGATCCAGGATCAGTTGTTGCGGCCGACTTCAAATCATTCCCCAAACACACCAGGTGGGTGTACTCCGGATGTACCCCAAAATCCTACGACCCAACTCTCCGAGGAAGTCTAGCCCCCAAGCGAGAGAGGGAATGGGACCATGGAGGTCACGGTAACACCGGCAAGCCCGATGCCGCCCGGCGTGCGTGATCACTACCATGCCGACAAGAAAGGTTGCAACCTTGTATGCAATGCACATTTATGACAGGTAATATATATCACAGAAGGAGGACAACAAAGTAGGTTGCCTCCGGACAGTCATAAGATTGCACATTGACAGATAAACAAGCAGGACACGATAAGACAGGAAATTTCACTTGAAAGGCATATAGAGCTATATGGAAATTAAACGAGCAGCCATGTAACACATGTAAAACAGGCCATATAACTCATTAAAAGTCCATGCAATCAAGTGATAAGATTACTCAACATGCAGTGATATCAACAAGGGTTCAAATGCGAGAAAAGCTTATTTGTCAACATGCAATGGTCAAGATCACTTTTAAAGTTATAAAACATTTACGGGCAGCCCACGCAACATACAGTTTCCTCGCAATATCCAATGGTTAACACTTAGCAAGAATACTTAGTCATTAGGGTTTCGATTTCATGCATAATCGTGCGATCAAACCCTAAGTCAACTTAACATCATTCCCAAGTCATACCTCATCCACTTCATACATCCTCAAGTCCTCAAAACATTCTACATAATATTCCAACACCACAATTCCAAGCAAATAGTGCCACAAAAGAGGTTACAATAGTTTTCCAAGCACATAGCTAAGTGGAACAGTCACTGCAATAGGCTGTTTTCTCACAATCAATCGGATAATCAAACAATCTCCAAATTCAGTGAATAAGATGTCAAATTAAAGCTTAAGAAGTTAACTAAACTCCGAAAAAATCCTTGCATCAATTGGAGTTCAGAATCATTAGTTATAACCGAAACAGTGAGGTAACACAAAACTGTCCAGATTTGTACACGTTTCAGAAAATGACGTTTTTGAGGTCCTTATATTCATATTTAGCTTTGGTCTATTTCTGACAAAGTTGTCCAGAACTGAAAAATATATCAGCACACCAAATTTCATGCATTTTGGAAATTATTTACTAAGTAAAATATGGTTCGTTCCACAAGGTCAGTGCATCTGCCAAAACCTGATTCATTTTTCCAGATTTCCAGATTTGGTCACATTTTAATGATTTGCCATTTTGAGGACCTTAGACTCAAAATTAGCTTAGGCCTATTTCTGGGAACAATGTTCAAAACTGTCCAAAATAGTCGCCCACCAATTTTCAAGAATTTTCAACATCATTTGCTTAGCTAAACATACCTCGAACAGACTGGTCAGAGAGCCGTCTCATAAATTCGACTTTACCTAGCATCATTTTCAAGCCAAGTTCTTGCCATGCATGGTTGTTTAATCTCATGGACGACCACATAACTCAAGTACAGAAGCAAATATACACATTTATGAACATGCATGTGAAATTTCAAAGAGTTTTCAAAAGCTTTTAACCCTCACCTTTGCAATCAACCAAACTATGCCCAAAAACCTGGTTGAAGCTCAAATCTTCTCCTTTCCTTTGCCTAGCCGAAATCCCACTAGCTTTTCTCAATTTTTCCTAGCCTAGTAAGCAATCTCTTAGCACATGCATGAGGTTAAAACATGAAGAAGAGAAATGGATGTCAAGAAGCTTACCTAGGACCGAAATGAAGCTTTAATGCACATGCATGAGTGTTTTTTTCAAACTCTAGCTTGCTTGCTTGGTTTTCTTGATGGTTGTTCGACCTTGCTCAGCTAATTGGTGAAGAAGACAAGCCAACGAGGTAGGAATGTGCAGCTAGGCCGAGAGAAGAGAGAAATGAGAGGAAGTGAGAGAGAAACGAAAGAGAAATGAAGAAAAGACAACAAATGAAGGCCTTGCAATTTTTTTGAGGTTGTGGTCGGTCCTTGGGCAGTCCAAATTCTGCACTTTTGTCTTCAATATGCTATTTTGAAATTGCTAGGATGGGCATGCAAAGGCTGGTCGGGTATGGTGAGGAATTGAGAGGAATTGAGCAATTATTTTAATGCCTTATGTCATATTTTGTCTTTGCATGCATAGAATAAAATATGTTGCTCAAATTTCTTGCTCAAGAACAAGGCATGGCCGGCTATTGCATGTGCCAAATCTGAATTTTGTGTCTTCTTTTGAGTGTTATTTAATTGTATTTTGAAAGTGCAAAAAGAATAATGCAAAAAGAATAAAGAATGTTTTGTTTTTGGTGCATTTTTGTCTTCTAGTGAATTGAATTAGGATTATTATATTGATAGTGGACTTTGTAGGATTGTTTTAGGATTAATTTATAGTTTAGTGTTCCGTGTAAGATGCTTTCTCGGTTAGTGTGAATGCACGCTTTCCTAGGTCTAAGGCACGCACTACGAGACACACACAGAAATCAATGCATGGCACGAATCACGAGGTAGACACAAACTACGAGGTAAGACATAGACTTCAAGACTAATGCACGCAATCCTAGATGAATGCACGTAAACCAATGCAAGGCACGTAATTCAATGTAATGCACACAAATCGAGGTACGACTCTTAAACCTAGGTTAAGGTACGCAGTTCAAGATTAGGGCACACGAAACGAGATAATGCACGTACATCGAGGTTAGGGCACGTATTTCTAGGTACCGCACGTGAGTCAGGGATTAGGTCACACTACTCTAGGTCAAGGCACGTATGACGAGGTATGCACGAAAACCACGACAGGACACGTGATCCAAGGTCGGTCATATAATTAAGGGTCTGTGGCACGGAAATCAAGGTAACACACGTTATTTGGGGTCGGGCCACACAGGGGTAGCCAACTTGCTCGTTTTGCCCGTTTTTGGAGCACAAAATCGAACATTTTCATCAATTTCAGGCCACTTTTCTTCTTTCACTTTGTTTTTCCGTCTCGGATCATACGTCGTGAACTATTAAAAGGACGACAACCTGACTCGCTGGACATCAGAGGGCCCTACAACGTGTCGATATAACGTCTTGCGAGGATACTGCGTTGTTGAAGCGGATGGTTCTCGTTAAGCCCATTGGGCCTTTTGAATGGTCCATCTCTCTAGGCTGGGACTGTGAATGGTTAACACATATAGGAATTGTGCCCTCAACATGACTTGTGCGATCATACCAGCACTATTGCACCGGATCCCATCAGAACTCCGAAGTTAAGCATGCTTGGGCGAGAGCAGTACTAGGATGGGTGACCCCCTAGGAAGTCCTCGTGTTGCACCCCGCTTTTCAATTTTTTTTGCCCTGGTTAGGGTTGCCAAGATACTTTATCCACCAAATCTCTATTACTGAATCCCACGGAACATTGGGCAAGACAACTTCGTTTCACGTAGAGGCTGGGCCCGCAAACCGAGGGCGTAGGGTTTGTGACCAGGTCTCCGTCGTTCTGGTGCCCATAACTTTTGATCCGTAAGGAGTTACGCGGCGCCCAGCATACCATTGCAAAGCTCTCTAAGAGCTCTACGAAGCGGGCCGCCAGCGTGCTCGCTATTCCCATTTTTGGAGCGCAAAATCGAACGTTTTCATCAGTTTCAGGCCACTTTTCTTCTTTTGCTCTATTTTTTCATCCCGAATCATACGTCGTGAACAGTTAGAAGGAGGACAACCTGAAACGCGGGACATCAGAGGGCCCTACAATGTGTCGATATAACGTCTTGTGAATATGCTGCGTTATTGAAGCGGATGGGTTATCGTTAAGCCCATTGGGCCTTTTGAATGGGCTATCTCTCTAGGCTGGGACTGTGAACCGTTAACACATATAGAAATTGTGCCCTCAACATGATGGGCGCGATGATACCGGCACTTATGCACCGGATCCCGTCAGAACTCCGAAGTTAAGCGTGCTTGGGCGAGGGTAGTACTAGGATGGGTGTCGCCCTTGGAAGTCCTCGTGTTGTACCCCCTTTTTAAATTTTTTTGCCATTGTTAGGGTTGTCAAGATACTTCATCCACCAAATCTCTATTACTGATCCCCACGGAACATTGGGCAAGACAACTTCGCTTCACGTAGAGGCTAGGCCCGCAAACCGAGGGCGTAGGGTTTGTGACCAGGCCTCCGTCGCTCCAGTGCCCATAACTTTTGATCCGTAAGGAGTTACGCGGCGTACAACATACCGTTGCAAAGCTGTCCGAGAGCTCTCCGATGGGGGCAGCCAGCTTGCTCGCTGTGAGCATTTTTGGAGCCCAAAATCGAACGTTTTCACCAGTTTCAGGACACTTTTCTCCTTTTGCTCTATTTTTCTGGCCCGGATCATACGTCGTGAACAGTTAAAAGGATGACAACCTGACTCGTGGGACATCAGAGGGCCCTACAATGTGTCGATATCTGGTCTTACGAGGATGCTGCGTTGTTGAAGCCGATGGGTTGTCGTTAAGCCTGTTGGGCCTTTTGAATGGGCCATCTCTCTTGGCTGGGACTGTGAACCGTTAACACATATAGGAATTGTGCCCTCAACATGACGGGTGCAATCATACTAGCACTAATGCACTGGATCCCATCAGAACTCCGAAGTTAAGCGTGCTTGGGTGAGAGTAGCACTATGACGGGTAACCCCCTGGGAAGTCCTCATGTTGCATCCCGGATCATACGTCGTGAACTGTTAAAAGGAAGAGAACCTGACTCGCGGGACATCAGAGGGCCCTACAATGTGTCGATGTCACGTCTTACGAGGATGCTGCGTTGTTGAAGCGGATGGGTTGTCGTTAAGCCCATTGGGCCTTTTTGAATGGGCCATCTCTCTACCCTGGGACTGTGAACCGCTAACACATATAGGAATTGTGCCCTCAACATGACGGGTGCGATCATACCACCACTAATGCTCCAGATCCCATCAGAACTCCGAAGTAAAGCGTGGTTGGGCGAGAGTAGTACTAGGACAGGTGACCCCCTGGGAAGTCCTCATGTTGCACCCCCTTTTCAATTTTTTTTGCCCTGGTTTGGGTTGCCAAGATACTTTATCCACCAAATCTCTATTACTGAATCCCACGGAACATTGGGCAAGACAACTTCGCTTCACGTAGAGGTTGGGCCCGCAAACCGAGGGCGTATAGTTTGTGGCCAGTTCTCCGTCGCTCCGGTGCCCATAACTTTTGATCCGTAGGGAGTTACGCAGCGTACAGCATACCGTTGCAAAGCTTTCTGAAAGCTCTATGACGGGGGCAGCTAGCTTGCTTGCAGTGCCCATTTTTGGAGCCCAAAATCAAACGTTTTCATCAGTTTTAGGGCACTTTTCTTCTTTTGCTCTGTTTTTCCGTCCCGAATCATACGTCGTGAACTGTTAAAAGGACGACAACCTGACTCGCGGGACATCATAGGGCCCTACAATGTGTCAATATCACGTCTTGCGAGGATGCTGCGTTGTTGAAGCGGATGGGTTGTCGTTAAGCCCGTTGGGCGTTTTGAATAGGCCATCTCTCTTGGCTGGGACTGTGAATCGTTAACACATATAGAAATTGTGCCCTCAACATGATGGGTGCGATCATACCAACACTAATGCACCAGATCCCATCAGAACTCCGAAGTTAAGCGTGGTTGGGCGAGAGTAGTACTAGGACGGGTGACCCCCTGGGAAGTCCTCATGTTGCATCCCTTTTCAATTTTTTTTGCCCTGGTTAGGGTTGCCAAGATACTTTATCCACCAAATCTATATTACTAAATCCCACGAAACATTGGGCAAGACAACTTCGCTTCACGTGGAGGCTGTGCCCACAAACCGAGGGCGTAGGGCTTGTGACCAGGTCTCCGTTGCTCCGGTGCCCATAACTTTTGATCCGTAGGGAGTTATGCGGCGTACAATGTACCGTTGCAAAGCTCTCCCAGAGCTCTACGACGGGGTTTGGCAGCTTGCTCGTTTTGCCCATTTTTGGAGACCAAAATCGAACGTTTTCATTAGTTTCAGGCCACTTTTCTTCTTTCACTCTGTTTTTCAGTCTCGGATCATACGTCGTGAACTGTTAAAAGGACGACAACCTGACTTGCTGGACATCAGAGGGCCCTACAACGTGTCGATATCACGTCTTGCGAGAATTCTGCGTTGTTGAAGCGGATGGGTTGTCGTTAAGCCCATTGGGCCTTTTGAATGGTCCATCTCTCTTGGCTGGGACTGTGAATCGTTAACACATATAGGAATTGTGCCCTCAACATGACGAGTGCGATCATACCAGCACTAATGCACCGGATCCCATCAGAACTCCGAAGATAAACGTGCTTGGGCTAGAGTAGTACTAGGATGGGTGACCCCCTGGGAAGTCCTCGTGTTGCACTCCCTGTTCAATTTTTTTTGCCCTGGTTAGGGTTGCCAAGATACTTCATCCGTCAAATCTCTATTACTGAATCCTACGGAACATTGGGCAAGACAACTTCGCTTCACGTAGAGACTGGGCCTGCAAACCGAGGGCGTAGGGTTTGTGACCAGGTCTCCGTCGTTCTGGTGCCCATAACTTTTGATCCGTAAGGAGTTACGCGGTGCAAAGCATACTGTTGTAAAGCTCTCTGAGAGGACTACGAACGGGTCAGCCAGCGTGCTCGCTGTGCCCTTTTTGGAGCCCAAAATCGAACGTTTTCATCATTTTCAGGCCACTTTTCTTCATTAGCTCTGTTTTTCCGTCCCGGATCATACATCATGAACAGTTAAAAGGACGACAACCTGACTCGCTGGACATCAGAGGGCCCTACAACTTGTCGATATCACGTCTTGCGAAGATGCTGCGTTGTTGAAGCGGATGGGTTGTCGTTAAGCCCGTTGGGCCTTTTGAATGGGCCATCTCTCTTGGCTAGGACTGTGAACCGTTAACACATATAGAAATTGTGCCCTCAACATGACGGGTGCGATCATACCAATACTAATGCACCGGATCCCATCAGAACTCCGAAGTTAAGCGTGCTTGGGCGAGAGTAGTACTAGGATGGGTGACCCTCTGGGAAGTCCTCGTGTTGAACCCCATTTTCAATTTTTTTTGCCCTTGTTAGGGTTGTCAAGATACTTTATCCACCAAATCTCTATTACTGAATCCCACGGAACATTGGGCAAGACAACTTCGCTTCACGTAGAGGCTGGGACAGCAAACCGAGGGCGTAGGGTTTGTGACTAGGTCTCCGTCGTTCCGGTGCCCATAACTTTTGATCTGTAAGGAGTTACGCGGCGCAAAGCATACCGTTGCAAATCTCTCTGTGAGCTCTACGAAGGGGGCAGCCAGCGTGCTCGCGGTGCCCTTTTTGGAGCCCAAAATCAAACGTTTTCATGAGTTTCAGGCCACTTTTCTTGTTTTGCTTTGTTTTTCTGTCCCGGATCATATGTCGTGAACTGTTAAAAGGACGACAACCTGACTCGCGGGACATCAGAGGGCCCTACAATGTGTCGATATGACGTCTTACGAGGATGCTGCGTTGTTGAAGCGGATGGGTTATCGTTAAGCCCATTGGTCCTTTTGAATGGACCATCTCTATAGGCTGTGACTGTGACCATTAACACATATAGGAATTGTGCACTCAACATGACGGGTGCGATCATACCAATACTAATGCACCGGATCCCATCAAAACTTCGAAGTTAAGCGTGCTTGGGCGAGTGTAGTACTAGGATGGGTGACCCCCTGGGAAGTCCTCGTGTTGAACCCCATTTTCAATTTTTTTTGCCCTGGTTAGGGTTGCCAAGATACTTTATCCATCAAATCTCTATTACTGAATCCCACGGAACATTGGGCAAGACAACTTCGCTTCACGTAGAGACTGGGCCCGCAAACCGACGACGTAGGGTTTGTGACCAGGTCTCCGTCGTTCCGGTGCCCATAACTTTTGATCCGTAAGTAGTTACGCGGCGCAAAGCATACCGTTGCAAATCTCTCAGAGAGCTCTATGACGGGGGCAGCCAGCTTGCTCGCTGTGCCCTTTTTGGAGCTGAAAATCGAACGTTTTCATCAGTTTCAGGCCACTTTTCTTCTTTTGCTCTGTTTTTCCGACCCGGATCGTACGTCATGAGCTGTTAAAAGGATGACACCTTGACTCGCAGGATATCAGTGGGCCCTGCACCGTGTCGATATCACGTCTTGCGAGGTTGCTGCATTGTTGAAGCGGATGGGTTGTCGTTAAGCCCATTGGGCCTTCTGAATGGGCCATCTCTCTAGGCTGGAACTGTGAATTGTTAACACATAAAAGAATTGTGACCTCAACATGACGGGTGCGATCATACAAGTACTAATGCACCGGATCCCATCAGAACTCCGAAGTTAAGTGTGCTTGGGTGAGAGTAGTACTAGGATGGGTGACCCCCTGGGAAGTCCTCGTGTTGCACCCCCTTTTCAATTTTTTTTGCCCTGGTTAAGGTTGCCAAGATACTTTATCCACCAAATTCTATTACCGAATCCCACGGAACATTGGGCAAGACAACTTCACTACACGTAGAGGCACGACCTATAAACCGAGGGCGTAGGGCTTATGGCCAAGTCTCCGTTGCTCCGGTGCCCATAACTTTTGATCCGTAAGGAGTTACGAGGCGCAAAGCATACCGTTGCAAAGCTTTCTGAGAGCTCTACGATGGGGGAAGCTTGCTGCCTCCGTTTTTGGAGCCCAAAATAGAACGTTTTCATCAGTTTCGGGCCACTTTTCTTCTTTTGCTCTGTTTTTCTGTCCCGGATCGTACGACGTGAACTGTTAAAAGGAAGACAACCTGACTCGTGGGACATAAGAAGGCCCTACAACGTGTCGATATCACATCATGCAAGCATGCTGCGTTATTGAAGCGGATGGGTTGTCATTAAGCCCATTGGGCCTTTTGAATGGGCCATTTCTCTTGGCTGTGACTGTGAACAGTTAACACATAAAGGAATTGTGCCCTCAACATGACGGGTGCGATCATACCAGCACTAATGCAATGGATCCCATCATAAGTCCGAAGTTAAGCGTGCTTGGGCGAGAGTAGTACTAGGATAGGTGACCCCGTAGGAAGTCCTCGTGTTGCACTCCCTTTTTAATTTTTTTTGCCCTGGTTAGGGTTGCTGTCAATCCCCAACCCGGCCTATGAAGGTTAGACTAGGGTGTGATCTAAACATTCAGGTAATATCACATACTAAACTGTTTATAAAGATTTAACGCTTAACGTTTTGGCCTAAACTCTAAAATTTTTCGGTAAATCGGCAGCATAACGACTGTAATTGGGCTCTTTGGTTTGACCTAATTCTCTAAACGCCTCAATTATTCCAATCATTAATCCAATTCCATTAAGGACTCCTATTTGTCACCAACCGATTTGCCTACTAGTTTATCTTGAAAGTCTCGTTTGGTTAATAAGCCTAACATGATAACTATGTCCCGTTTATTTGTCAATTTCCTATCATGCAAGTACCTATTATGCTTTAGTTTGCAAATGAGCACCTAAGCGAAGTTAGAGAGAATTAACTTAGGTGATTGTTCATCTAGTGGTTTGAATGCCTACGATAACTACATATGAAGAAAACGAAAGCAAACAACCAAATAAAAGTTCGTCCGGTTATAGATAGTACAATCCCAGAATTAGACCCAAATTACAACGGGGTCATTTACATCAATAAAATGAATAGTTGCTATCAAACACAACATCCATATAGCAACCACTTTCAGGCAAGGCACAAAAGCACGTAGGGACAGGCAATCACTCCAAGGAATCATCGATAGGCACGTTGTCCTCGGGTACCTGTACCTGTTCTTCTTCACCTGTGATAAAAAGAGGGTGAGTCCTTATGAACTCAGCGAGGGGGAACGAGAAATACGTTTTGAAACTCATTTTCCGGTTCAATTTATGAAAATCCCTTTTTCAAACATGAATATAACAGTAAAATCAAGTAAAGAAACAGAAATACCAGTCTTTCCTCCCCGAGGTTCTCTAGGAACCAAGCGAGAGTACTTATACACACAGTAAAAGGATACGGTGAGCGGTTGCTCTCAATTTCAATTTCGATACAATTGTTGCGGCCGACTTCAATAATCCCCTTATCGCTCCCAATTGGGTGTACTCCGGATGTACCCCGAAACCTACGACCCAACTCTCCAAGGGTGGAATGCCAAGCGAGAGAAGGAATTGGACCAAGGTAGTCACGGGAGCACCGGCAAGCCCTATGCCGCCCAGCGTTCGTGAAACGCTACCATGCCACAATGAAAGGTTGCAACCTCATATGCAATGCACATTTATGTCATTTAACATTTCACATTAGGAGGTCAACAAAGTAGGTTGCCTCCGAGCAAGTATATGATCACATTTTGACATATTGGCATATAAGGCATTGTAAGAACATATAATCATTTCATATATCCATTTGAAAGCAATTAAACTTTAACGGGCAGCCAAGTAATCATGTTCAAATAAACCATTGAATATCTTTTAACAATTCACATTAAGAGGACAACAAAGTAGGTTGCCTCCGAGCAATTTCAAGATCACATATTGCCAAGTAAACGAACGAGGCATGCTTGACATGAAATTTCACTTGTAGAACACATAGAGTCATATGAACATTAAACGGGCAGCCATGTAACACATGCAAGTCAAGCCATATAACTCATTTCGAAGTCCACGTAATCAAGTGATACGATTATTCAACATGCAATGACATCAATCATGGGTTCGGGTGCAAGAAAAGCTTATTTGTCAACATGCAATGGTCAAAATCACATTTGAAGTTATAAGACATTTACGGGCAGCCCACTAAGCATATAATTCCCACACAATGTCCAATTGATCAATACTTAACAAAACTACCTAGTCATTAGGGTTTCCATGTCATGTATATTCGTGCAATTTGAGCCTCAACCCAACTCAAAGTCAATCTCAAACCATGCATCATTTAATTCAACATCCTCAAACATTCAAAACAGTCCACACAACATCCCGTAGCTATAATCCCAAGCATTTAATTCAACAAGAGGAGTCACAACAATTTTCTAAGCACAACATTATGTGAAACCCTTACTGCAATAGGCTGTCTTCTCACAATCAATCGGATAATCACAAAATATCCAAATTCAGTGAATAAGATGTCAAATTAAAGCTTAAGAAGTTAACTAAAATCAGAAACAAACCTTGCATCAATTGGAGTTCGGGATCATTAGATATAGCCGAAACAGTGGAATAGCACAAAACTGTCCAGATTTGCACACTTTTCAGAAATTGACGTTTTTGAGGTCCTTAGGGTCAGTTTTAGCCTTGGTCCATTACTGAAAAAATTGTCCAGAACTGAGAAATATAGCAACACACAAAATTTCATGCATTTTGGACATCATTTACTAAGTCAAATATGGTTCGTTCCACAAGGTCAGTGCATCTGCCAAAACCTGCTTCAGTTTTCCAGATTTCCAGATTTGGTCACATTTTAAAGATTTGCCATTTTGAGGATCTTAGAGTCAAAATTAGCTTCGGCCTATTTCTGGGAACAATGTTCAAAACTGTCCAAACTAGTCACCTACCAATTTTCAAGAATTTTAAACATAATTTTCCTAGCTAAACGTTCCTCTAACAGACTGGTCAGAGAGCTGTCAACAATTTCGACTTCACCTAGCATCATTTCCAAGCCAAGATCTTGCCATGCATGGTTGTTTAAGCTTATGAATGAGCATATAGCTCAAGTAAAGAAGAAAATACACACATCTATGAGCATGCATGTGAATTTTTGAAGAGTTTTCAAAAGGTTTTAACCCTCACCTTTGCAATCAACCCAAAAAATGCTCAAAACCTTGTTGAAGCTCAAATCTCTTCTTCTTCTTGCTTAGCCGAGATTCCAACTAGTTTTTCTCTATTTTTCCTAGCTTAGTGATCAATCTCTTAGCACATGCATGAGGTTAGAACAAGAAGAAAAGAAATGGAAGCTTAAAAACTCACCAAGGCCGAAAATGGTGACTCAAAATGCTTGCATGTGTGTTTCTTGCATCCTAGCTTGCTTGGGTGAGTTTCTTTGCTTGTGGTTTGTCTTGATGCACCATAGGATGATGAAGATGAGCTAAGAGGTGGAGAGAACTCAGCCAAAACCGAAATGGAGAGAGAGAGTGAGAGGGAGAGAGAGAAAATGTGAGGAAAGTGAGAGAAATGAGAGAAAAATGAGGCTTTTGCAAAAGTTGATGCATATGTTGACCTTGGGCATGCAAAAATTCAGATTTGTGTCATCTTTTGAATTGTTTTAACATGTGTGTAAGAGAATGTTGGGTATTTAGGGATTTTAGGTAGAATAGAATATAGGATATGTTTAGAGGTTTGTGAGATTTTGTCTTGTAGTGAGTTTAAAATATAATATTTAGGTGTTAGTGGATTTTGTAGAGATTTGAATTAGGATTCTAATAATAGTTAGTGGTGTTTGTAGGATTATTTTATAGTCTAGTGCTTTGTGTAAGATTCTTTATTGATTAGCGTTCGGGCACGCTTTCCTAAGTCTAGGGCACGCACTACGAATTCAATGTAATGCACGCAAATCGAGGTACGACTCTTAAACCTAGGTTAAGGCACGCAGTTCAAGGTTAGGGCACACGAAATGAGGTAACGCACGTACATCGAGGTCAGGGCACGTATTTCTAGGTACCGCACGTGAGTCAGGGATTAGGGCACACTATTATAGGTCAAGGCACGTATGACAAGGTATGCATGAAAACCAAGACAGGACACGTAATCCAAGGTCGGTCATATAATTAGGGGTCTATGGCACGCAAATCAAGGTAACACACGTTATTCGGGGTCGGGCCTCACAGTTGCCAAGATACTTTATCCACCACATTTTTATTATAAAATCCCACGGCACCTTGGTCAAGACAACTTCGCTTCACGTGGAGGCTAGGCCAGCAAACCGAGGGCGTCAGGCTTGTGACCAGGTCTCCGTCGCTCCGGTGCCCATAACTTTTGATCCGTAAGGAGTTACGCGGCGCACAACATACCGTTGCAAAGCACTCTGAGAGCTCTACGACGGGGGCAGCAAGCAAACTTGCTGTGCCTTTTTTGGATCCCAAAATCGAACGTTTTCATCAGTTTCGGGCACGTTTTTTCGTTTGCTCTATTTTTCCGTCCCGGATCATACGTCGTGAACTGTTAAAAGGACGACAACCTGACTCGCGGGACATCAGAGGGCCCTACAACGTATCGATATAACGTCTTGAGATGATGCTGCATTGTTCAAGCGGATGGATTGTCGTTAAGCCTATTGGGCCTTTTGAATGGGCCATCTCTCTAGGCTGGGATTGTGAACAGTTACCACATAAAGGAGTTGTGCCCTCAACATGACGGGTGCGATCATACCAGCACTAATTCACCGGATCCCATCAGAACTCCGAAGTTAAGCATGCTTGGGCGAGAGTAGTACTAGGATGGGTGACCCCCTGGGAAGTCCTCGTGTTCCACCCCCTTTTCAAATTTTTTTTCCCTGGTTAGGTTTGCCAGGATACTTTATCCACCAAATCTCTATTACTGAATCCCACGGAACATTGGGCAAGACAACTTCGATTCACGTAGAGGCTGGGCCGGCAAACCGAGGGCGTAGGGTTTGTGACCAGGTCTCCGTCGCTCCGATGCCCATAACTTTTGATCCGTAATTGTTACGAGGCACACAGCATACCGTTGCAAAGCTCTCTGAGAGCTCTACGACGGGGGCTGCCAGCTTGCTCATTGTTCCCATTTTCGGAGCCCAAAATCGAACGTTTTCATCAGTTTCAGGCCACTTTTCTTCCTTTGCTCTGTTTTTCCGTCCTGGATTGTACGTCGTGAACTGTTAAAAGGACGACAACCTGACTCGCGGGACATCAGAGGGCCTAACAACGTGTGGATGTCACGTCTTGCTAGGATGCTGCATTGTTGAAGCGGATGGGTTGTCGTTAAGTCCATTGGGCATTTTGAATGGGCCATCTCTCTAGGCTGGGACTGTGAACCGTTAACACAAAAAGGAATTGTGCCCTCAACATGACGGGTGCGATCATACCAGTACTAATGCACCGGATCCTATCAGAACTTCGAAGTTAAGCGTGCTTGGGCGAAAGTAGTACTAGGATGGGTGACCCCCTGGGAAGTCCTCGTGGGGCACCCCCTTTTCAATTTTTTTGCCCTAGTTACGGTTTTCAAGATACTTTATCCACCAAATCTCTATTACTCTATCCAACGAAACATTGGGCAAGACAACTTAGCTTCACGTAGAGGCTGGGCTCGCAAATCGAGGGCTTAGGGTTTGTGACCAGGTCTCCGTCGCACCGGTGCCCATAACTTTTGATCCGTAAGGAGTTACGTGGTGCACAGCATACCGTTGCAAAGCTCTCTGAGAGCTCTACGACGAGGGCAGCAAGTACGCATGCAGTGCCCATCTTTGGTGCCCAAAATCGAACGTTTTCATCAGTTTCAGGCCAATTTTCTTCTTTTACTCTGTTTTTCCTTCCCGGATCGTACGTCGTGAGCCGTTAAAAGGACGACAACCTGACTCGCGGGACATCAGAGGGCCTTACAACGTGTCGATATCACGTCTTGCGAGGATGTTGTGCTGTTGAAGCGGATGGGTTTTCGTTAAGCCCATTGGGCCTTTTGAATGGGCCATCTCTCTAGGTTGGGACTGTGAACCGTTGACACATATAGGAATTGTGCCCTCAACATGACGGGTCCGATCATACCAGCACTAATGCACCGGATCCCATCAGAACTCCGAAGTTAAGTGTGCTTGGGCGAGAATAGTACTAGGATGGGTGACCCCTTGGGAAGTCCTCGTGTCACACCTCCCTTTTCAATTTTTTTGCCCTAGTTAGGGTTGCCATGATACTTTATCCACCAAATCTCTATTACTAAATCACACGGAACATTGGGCAAGACAACTTCGCTTCACGTAGAGGCTGGGCCGGCAAGCCGAGGGAGTAGGGTTTGTGACCAGGTCTCCGTCGCTCCGGTGCCCATAACTTTTGATTTGTAAGGAGTTACGCGGCACACAACATACCGTTGCAAAGCTCTCTGAGAGCTCTACGACGGGGGCAGCCAGCTTGCTTGCTTTGCCCATTTTTGGAGCCCAAAATTGTGTGTTTTCATCAGTTTCAGGCCACTTTTCATATTTTGCTATGTTTTTTTATCCCGGATCGTACGTCGTTAACTGTTAAAAGGACGACAACCTAACTCGCGGGACATCAGAGGGCCCTACAACGTGTCGATATCACGTCTCGCTAGGATGCTGCATTGTTGAAGCGGATGGGTTGTCGTTAAGCCCATTAGGCTTTTTGAATGGGCCATCTCTCTAGGTTGGGACTGTGAACCGTTAACACATATAAGAATTATGCCCTCAACATGACGGGTGCGATTATGCGACGCATAATTAGGGGTCTATGGCACGCAAATCAAGGTAACACACGTTATTCCGGGCGGGCCTCACAGTTGCCAAGATACTTTATCCACCAAATCTCTATTACTGAATCCCACGGAACATTGGGCAAGACAACTTCGCTTCACGTAGAGGCTGGGCCCGCAAACCGAGGGTGTAGGGTTTGTGACCAGGTCTCCGTCGCTCCGATGCCCATAACTTTTGATCCGTAATTGTTACGCGGCGCATAGCATACCGTTGCAAAGCTCTCTGAGAGCTCTACGATGGGGGCTGCCAGCTTGCTCGCTGTTCCCATTTTCGGAGCCCAAAATCTTACGTTTTCATCAGTTTCAGGCCACTTTTCTGCTTTTGATCTATTTTTTCGTCCCGGATCGTACGCCGAGAACTCTTAAAAGCACGACAACCAAACACGCGGGACATCAGAGGGCCCAACAACGTGTGGATGTCACGTCTTGCTAGGATGCTGCGTTGTTGAAGCGGATGGGTTGTCGTTAAGCCCATTGGGCCTTTTGAATGGGCCATCTCTCTAGGTTGGGATTGTGAACCGTTAACACATAAAGGAATTGTACCCTCAACATGATTGGTGCGATCATACCAGTACTAATGCACCAGATCCCATCAGAACTCCGAAGTTAAG
This sequence comes from Ehretia macrophylla, assembly GCA_037974665.1. Taxonomy (NCBI): domain Eukaryota; kingdom Viridiplantae; phylum Streptophyta; class Magnoliopsida; order Boraginales; family Ehretiaceae; genus Ehretia; species Ehretia macrophylla. The sequence continues at coordinate 84,224,897 of CM075765.1, read as the reverse complement.
CGTGCTTGGGTGAGAGTAGCACTAGGATGGGTGATCCCCTGGGAAGTCCTCATGTTGCACCCCCTTTTCAATTTTTTTTGCCCTGGTTAGGGTTACCAAGATACTTTATCCACCAAATCTCTATTACTGAATCCCACGGAACATTGGGCAAGACAACTTCGCTTCACGAAGAGGCTGGGCCCGCAAACCGAGGGCATAGGGTTAATAACCAGGTCTCCGTCGCTCTGGTGCCTATTACTTTCGATCCGAAAGGAGTTACGCGGCGCACAGCATTCCGATGCAAAGCTCCATGAGAGCTCTACGACGGGGGCACCCAGCTTGCTCGTTGTGCCAATTTTTGGAGCCCAAAATCGAACGTTTTCATCAGTTTCAGGCCACTTTTCTTCTTTTGCACTTTTTTTTCATCCCGGATCGTACGGCGTGAACTGTTAAAAGGACGGAAACCTGACTCGCGGGACATCAGAGGGCCCTACAACGTGTTGATATCACCTCTTGCGAGGATGCTGCGTTGTTGAAGCGGATGGGTTGTCGTTAAGCCCATTGGGCCTTCTTAATGTGCCATCTCTCCAAGCTGGGACTGTGAATCGTTAACACATAAAGGATTTGTGTCCTCAACATGACGGGTGCAATCATACTAGCACTAATGCTCCGGATCCCATTAGAACTCTGAAGTTAAGCGTGCTTGGGCGAGAGTAGTACTAGGATGGGTGACCCCTTAGGAAGCCCTCGTGTTGCACCCCTTTTCAATTTTTTTTGCCCTGGTTAGGGTTGCCAAGATACTTTATCCACCAAATCACTATTACTGAATCTCACGGAACATTGGGCAAGACAACATCGTTTCACAAAGATGCTGGGCCCGTAAACCGAGGGCGTAGGGTTTGTGACCAGGTCTCCGTCGCTTCGGTGCCCATAACTTTTGATTCGTAAGGAGTTACGCGGTGCACAGCATATCGTTGCAAAGCTCTCTGAGAGATCTACGACGGGGGCAGCCAGCATGCTCGATGTGCCCGTTCTTGGAGCCCAAAATAGAAGGTTTTCATCAGTTTCAGGCCACTTTTAATCTTTTGTTCTGTTTTTCCGTCCCGGATCGTACATCGTGAATTGTTAAAAGGATGAGAACCTGACTCGCGGGACATCAGAGGGCCCTACAATGTGTCGATATCACGTCTTGGAAGCATGCTGCGTTGTTGAAGCGGATGGGTTGTCGTTAAGCCCATTGGGCCTCTTGAAAGGGCCATCTCTCTAGGCTGGGACTGTGAACAGTTAACACATATAGGAATTGTGCCCTCAACATGACGGGTGTGATCATACCATTACTAATGCACCAGATCCCATTAGAACTCCGAAGTTAAGCGTGCTTCGGCGAGAGTAGTACTAGTATGGGTGACCCCGTGGGAAGTCCTCGTGTTGTACCCCCTTTTTCAATTTTTTTTCCCCTGGTTAGGGTTGCCAAGATACTTTATCCACCAAATCTTTATTACTGAATCCCACGGAACATTGGGCAAGACAACTTCACTTCACGTAGAAGGTGGGCCCGCAAACCGAGGGCGTAGGGTTTTTGACCAGGTCTTCGTCTCTCCGGCACCCATAACTTTTGATCCGTAAGGAGTTACGCGTTGCACAGTATTCCGTTGCAAAGCTCTCTGAGAGCTCTACGACGGGGGAAGCTAGCTTGCTCGCGGTGCCCATTTTTTGGCCCAAAATCGAACGTTTTCATCAGTTTCAGGCCACTTTTCTTCTTTTGATCTATTTTTTCGTCCCGGATAGTAAGTCATGAACTATTAAAAGGACGACAACCTGACTCGCGGGATATCAGAGGGCCCTACAACGTGTCGATATCACGTCTTGCGAGGATGCTATATTGTTGAACGGGATGGGTTGTCGTTAAGCCCATTGGGCCTCTTGAAAGGGCCATCTCTCTAGGCTGGGACTGTGAACAGTTAACACATATAGGAATTGTGCCCTCAACACGACGGGTGTGATCATAGCAGCTCTAATGCACCGTATCCCATCAGAACTCCGAAGTTAAGCGTGCTTGGGTGAGAGTAGTACTAAGATGGGTGACCCCTTGGGAAGTCCTCGTGTCGCACCCCCTTTTCTATTTTTTTTGCCTTTGTTTGGGTTGCCAATATACTTTACCCACCAAATCTCTATTACTGAATCCCACAGAACATTGGGCAAGACAACTTCGTTTCACGTAGAGGCTGGGCTCGCAAACCGAGGGCGTAGCGTTTGTGACCAGGTCTCCGTCGCTCCGGTACCCGTAACTTTTGATCCGTAAGGATTTACGCGGCGCACAGCATACCGCTGCGAAGCTCTCTGAGAACTCTACGATGGGGGCGGCTAGCATGCTTGCTGTGCCCATTTTGGAGTCGAAAATTGAACGTTTTCATCAGTTTTAGGCTACTTATCATCTTTTGCTCTGTTTTTCCGTCCCGGATCGTACGTCGTGAACTGTGAAAAGGACGACAACCTGACTCGCGTGACATCAGATGGCCCTACAACCTGTGGACATCACGTCTTGCAAGAATGCTGCGTTGTTGAAGGGGATGGGTTGTCGTTAAGCCGATTAGGCCTTTTGAATGGCCCATCTCTGTAGACTGGGAGTGTGAACCGTTAACACATATAGGAATTGTGCCCACAACATGACGGGAGCAATCATACCAGCACTAATGCACCGGATCCCATCAGAACTCCGAAGTTAAGCGTGCTTGGGCGAGAGTAGTACTAGGATGGCTGACTTCTTGGGAAGTCCTTGTGTTCAACCCCCATTTTTATTTTTTTTGCCCCGGTTAGGGTTGCCAAGACACTTTATCCACCAAATCTTTATGACTGAATCCCACGGAACATTGGGCAAGACAACTTCGTTTCACGTAGAGGCTGGGCTCGAAAACCGTGGGCGTAGGGTTTGTCACCAGGTCTCCGTCGCTCCGGTATCCATAACTTTTGATCCGTAAGGATTTACGCGGCGCACAGCATACGTTGCAAAGCTCTCTGAGAGCTCTATGATGGGGGCGGCTAGCATGCTCGCTGTGCCCTTTTTGGATCCCAAAATTGAACGTTTTCATCAATTTCAGGCCACTTTTCCTCTTTTGCTATGTTTTTCCGTCCCGGATCGTACGTCGTGAATTGTTAAAAGGACGAGAACCTGACTCGCTGGACATCAGATGGCCCTACAACCTGTCGATATCACATCTTGCAAGCATTCTGCGTTGTTGAAGTGGATGGGTTGTCGTTAAGCCCATTAGGCCTTTTGAATGGGCCATCTCTCTAGGCTGGGAGTGTGAACCGTTAACACATATAGGAATTGTGCCCTCAACATGACGGGTCCGATCATACCAGAACTAATGCACCGGATCCCATCAGAACTCAGAAGTTAAGCGTGCTTGGGCGAGAGTAGTACTAGGATGGATGACCTCTTGGGAAGTCCTCGTGTTGCACCCCCTTTTCTATTTTTTTTTCCCTGGTTAGGGTTGCCAAGATACTTTATCCACCAAATATTTATGACTGAATCCCACGGAACATTGGGCAAGACAAATTCGTTTCACATAGAGGCTGGGCTCGAAAACCGAGGGCGTAGGGTTTGTGACCAGGTCTCCGTCGCTCCAGTATCCATAACTTTTGATCCGTAAGGATTTACGAGGCGCACAGCATACCGTTGCAAAGCTCTCTGAGCGCTCTACGATGGGGGCGGCTAGCATGCTCGCTGTGCCCTTTTTGGAGCCCAAAATTGAACGTTTTCATCAATTTCAGGCCACTTTTCCTCTTTTGCTCTGTTTTTCCGTCACGGATCGTACGGCGTGAACTGTTAAAAGGACGACAAACTGACTCGCGGGACATTTGAGGGCCCTACAACGTGTCGATATCACGTCTTGCAAGCATGCTGCGTTGTTGAAGTCGATGGGTTGTCGTTAAGCCCATTGGGCCTTTTGAATGGGCCAACTCTCTAAGTTGGGACTTTGAACAGTTAACACATAAAGGAATTGTGCCCTCAACATGACGGGTGTGATCATACCAGCACCAATGCACCTCCTTTCCAATTTTTTTTACCCTGGTTAGGGTTGCCAAGATACTTTATCCACCAAATAACTATTACTAAATCCCACGGAACATTGGGCAAGACAACTTCGCTTCATGTAGAGGCTGGGCCCGCAAACCGAGGGCGTAGGGTTTGTGACCAGGTCTCCGTCGCTCAGGTGCCCAAAACTTTTGATCCGTAAGGAGTTACGCGGCGTACAGCATACTGTTGCAAAGCTCTTTGAGAGCTCTACGACGGGGGCAGCCAGCTTGCTTGTTGTGCCCTTTTTGGAGCCCAAAATCGAACGTTTTCATCAGTTTCAGGCCACTTTTCTTCTTTTGCACTATTTTTCCGTCCCGGATCGTACGTCGTGAACTGTTAAAAGGAGGACAACCTGACACGCGAGACATCAGAGGGCCCTACAACGTGTCGATATCACGTCTTGTAAGCATGTTGCGTTGTTGAAGCGGATGGGTTGTCGTTAAGCCCATTGGGCCTTTTGAATGGGCCATCTCTCTAGGCTGGGACTGTGAACCGTTAACGCATATAGGAATTGTGCCCTCAACATGACGGGTGCGATCATACCAGTACTAATGCACTGTATCCCATCAGAACTCCCAAGTTAAGCGTGCTTGGGCGAGAGTAGTACTAGGATGGGTGACCCCCTAGGAAGTCCTCGTGTTGCACCCCTTTTCCAATTTTTTTTGCCCTGGTTAGGGTTGCCAAGATACTTTATCCACCAAATCTGTATTACTGAATCCCACAGAACATTGGGCAAGACAACTTCGTTTCACGTAGAGGCAGGGCTCGCAAACCGAGGGCGTAGGGTTTGTGACCAGGTCTCCGTCGATCCAGTGCCCATAACTTTTGATCCGTAAGGAGTTACGTGGTGCACAGCATACCGTTGCAAAGCTCTCTGAGAGCTCTACGACGAGGGTAGCCAACTTGCTCGCTGTGCCCTTTTTGGAGCCCAAAATCGAACGTTTTCATCAATTTCAGGCCACTTTTCTTCTTTTGCTCTGTTTTTCCGTCCCGGATCGTACGTCGTGATTTATTAAAAGGACGACAACCTGACTCACGGGACATCAGTGGGCCATACAACGTGTCGATATCACATCTTACGAGGATGCTGCGTTGTTGAAGCGGATGGGTTGTCGTTAAGCCCAGTGGGCCTTTTGAATGGGCCATCTCTCTAGGCTGGGACTGTGAACCGTTAACACATATAGGAATTGTGCCCTCAACATGACGGGTCCAATCATACCAGAACTAATGCACCGGATCCTATCAGAACTCCGAAGGTAAGCGTGCTTGGGCGAGAGTAGTACTAGGATGGGTGACCTCTTGGGAAGTCCTCGTGTTGCACCCCCTTTTCTATTTTGTTTGCCCTGGTTAGGGTTGCCAAGATACTTTATCCACCAAATATTTATGACTGAATCCCACGGAACATTGGGCAAGACAAATTCGTTTCACATAGAGGCTGGGCTCAAAAACCGAGGGCGTAGGGTTTGTGACTAGGTCTCCGTCGCTCCGGTATCCATAACTTTTGATCCGTAAGGATTTACGCGGCGCACAGCATACCGTTGCAAAGCTCTCTGAGCGCTCTACGATGGGGGCGGCTAGCATGCTCGCTGTGCCCTTTTTGGAGCCCAAAATTGAACATTTTCATCAATTTTAGGCCACTTTTCCTCTTTTGCTCTGTTTTTCCGTCCCGGATCGTACGTCGTGAACTGTTAAAAGGACGACAAACTGACTCGCGGGACATTTGAGGGCCCTACAACGTGTCGATATCACGTCTTGCAAGCATGCTGCATTGTTGAAGTCGATGGGTTGTCGTTAAGCCCATTGGGCCTTTTGAATGGGCCAACTCTCTAAGTTGGGACTTTGAACAGTTAACACATAAAGGAATTGTGCCCTCAACATGACGGGTGTGATCATACCAGCACCAATGCACCTCCTTTCCAATTTTTTTTACCCTGGTTAGGGTCGCCAAACTACTTTATCCACCAAATATCTATTACTGAATCCCACGGAACATTGGGCAAGACAACTTCGCTTCACGTAGAGGCTGGCCCCGCAAACCGAGGGCGTAGGGTTTGTGACCATGTCTCCGTCGCTCAGGTGCCCAAAACTTTTGATCCGGAAGGAGTTACGCGGCGCACAGCATACCGTTGCAAAGCTCTCTGAGAGCTCTACGACGGTGGCAGCCAGCTTGCCTATTGTGCCCTTTTTGGAGCCCAAAATCAAACGTTTTCATCAGTTTCATGCCACTTTTCTTCTTTTAATCTATTTTTCCATCCCGGATCGTACATCATGAACTGTTAAAAGGACGACAACCTGACTCGCTAGACATTAGAGGGCCCTACAACGTGTTGATATCACGTCTTGCAAGCATGCTGTGTTGTTGAAGCGGATGGGTTGTCGTTAAGCCCATTGGGCCATTTGAATGGGCCATCTCTCTAGGCTGGGACTGTGAACCATTAACACTTATAGGAATTATGCCCTCAACATCACGGTTGCAATCATACCAGCACTAATGCACTGTATCCCATCAGAACTCCCAAGTTAAGCGTGCTTGGGCGAGAGTAGTACTAGGATGGGTGACCCCCTAGGAAGTCCTCGTGTTGCACCCCTTTTCCAACTTTTTTTGCCCTAGTTAGGGTTGCCAAGATACTTTATCCACCAAATCTCTATTACTGAATCCCAAGGAACATTGGGCAAGACAACTTCGCTTCACGTAGAGGCTGGGCTCGCAAACCGAGGGCGTAGGGATTGTGACCAGGTCTCCGTCGCTCCGGTGCCTATAACTTTTGATCCGTAAGGAGTTACGCGGCGCACAGCATACCGTTGCAAAGCTCTTTGAGACCTCTACGACGGGGGCGCCAGCTTGCTCGCTGTGCCTATTTTTGGAGCCCAAAATCGAACGTTTTCATCAGTTTCAGGCTATTTTTCTTCCTTTTCTCTGTTTTTCCATCCCGGATCGTACGTCGTCAATTGTTAAAAGGACGCCAACCTGACTCGCTGGACAACAGAGGGCCCTACAACGTGTCGATATGACGTCTTGCTAGGATGCTGCATTGTTGAAGCGGATGGGTTGCCGTTAAGCCCATTGGGCCTTTTGAATTGGCCATCTCTCTAGGTTGGGACTGTGAACCGTTAACACATATAGGAATTATGCCCTCAACATGACGGGTGCGATCATACCAGCACTAATGCACCGGATCCCATCAGAACTCTGACGTTAAGCCTGCTTGGCCGAGAGTAGTACTAGGATGGGTGACCCCCTAGTAAGTCCTCGTGTTGCACCCCCTTTTCAAATTTTTTTGCCCTGGTTAGGGTTGGCAAGATACTTTATCCACCAAATCTCTCTTACTGAATCCCACGGAGCATTGGGCAAGACAACTTCGATTCACGTTAAGGTTGGGCCCGCAAACCGAGGGCGTAGGGTTTGTGACCAGGTCTCCGTCGCTCCAATGCCCATAACTTTTGATCCGTAAGGAGTTACGCGGCGCACAACATACCGTTGCAAAGCTCTCTGAGACCTCTACGACGGGGGCAGCCAGCTTGGTCGTTATGCCCATTTTTGGTGCCCAAAATTGAACGTTTTCATCAGTTTCAGGCCACTTTTCTTCTTTTGTTCTATTTTTCCGTCCCGGATCGTACGTTGTGAACTGTTAAAAGGACGACAAACTGACTTGTAGGACATTAGAGGGCCCTACAACGTGTCGATATCACGTCTTGCAAGCATGCTGCGTTGTTGAAGCGGATGGGTTGTCGTTAAGCGCATTGGGCCTTTTGAATGGGCCAACTCTCTAAGCTGGGACAGTGAACAGTTAACACATAAAGGAATTGTGCCCTCAACAGGACGGGTGCGATAATACCAGCACTAATGCATCGGATCCCATCAGAACTCCGAAGTTAAGCGTGGTTGGGCGAGATTAGTTCTAGGATGGGTGACCGCCTGGGAAGTCCTCGTGTTGCACCCCCTTTTCAATATTTTTTACACTGGTTAGGGTTGCCAATATACTTTATCCACCAAATCTCTATTACCGAATCCCACGGAACATTGGGCAAGACAACTTCGCTTCACGTAGAGGCCGGGCCCACAAACCGAGGCCGTAGGGTTAGTTACCAGGTCTCCGTCGCTTCGGTGCCCATAACTTTTGATCCATAAGGAGTTACGCGGCGCACAGCATGCCAATGCAAAGCTCTTTGAGAGCTCTACGACGGGGGCACCCAACTTGCTCCCTGCCCCAGTTTTTGGAGCCCAAAATCTAATGTTTTCATCAGTTTCAGGCCACTTTTCTTCTTATGCTCTATTTTTTCGTCCCGGATCGTACATCGTCAACTGTGAAAAGGACGACAACCTTACTCGTGGGACATTAGAGGGCTCTACAATGCGTCGATATCACATCTTGCGAGGATGCTGCGTTGTTGAAGCGGGTGGGTTGTCGTTAAGCCCATTGGGCCTTTTGAATGGGCCATCTCTCTAGGCTGGGACTGTGAATAGTTAACACATAAAAGAATTGTGCCCTCAACATGACGAGTGTGATAATACCAACACTAATGCATCGGATCCCATAAGAACTCTGAAGTTCAGCGTGCTTGGGCTAGAGTAGCACTAGGATGGGTAACCCCCTGGGAAGTCGTCGTGTTGTACCTCCTTTTCATTTTTTTTTGCCCTGGTTAGGGTTTCCAAGATACTTTATCGACGAAATCATTATTACTGAATCTCACGGAACATTGGGCAAGACAACTTCGCTTCACGTAGAGGCTGGGCCCGCAAACCGAGGGCGTAGGGTTTGTGACCAGGTCTCCGTCGCTTCGGTGCCCATAACTTTTGATCCGTATGGATTTACGCGGCGCACAGCATACCGTTGCAAAGCTCCTTGAGAGCTCTACGACGGGGGCAGCCAGCTTGTTTGCGGTGCCCTTTTTGGAGCCCAAAATCAAACGTTTTCATCAGTTTTAGGCCACTTTTCTTCTTTCACTCAGTTTTTCCGTCCCTGATCGTACGTCGTGAATTGTTAAAAGGACGACAACCTGACTCGCGGGACATTAGAGGGCCCTACAATGTGTCGATCTCACATCTTGCAAGCATGTGGTGTTGTTGAAGCGGATGGGTTGTCGTTAAGCCCATTGGGCCTTTTGAATGGGCCAACTCTCTAGGCTAGGACTGTAAATAGTTAACACATAAAGGAATTGTGCCCTCAATATAACGGGTGCAATCATACCAGCACTAATGCACCGGATCACATCAGAATTCCGAAGTTAAGCGTGCTTGGGCGAGAGTAGTACTAGGATGGGTGACCCCCTGGGAAGTCCTCGTGTTGCACCCCCTTTTCAATTTTTTTTGGCAATCTTAGGGTTGCCAACATACTTTATCCACTAAATCTCTATTATCGAATCCCACGGAACATTAGGCAAGACAACTTCGCTTCACGTAAGGCTGGGCCCACAAACCGAGGGCGTAGGGTTTGTGACCCGGTCTCCGTCACTTCGGTGCCCATTACTTTTGATCCGTAAGGAGTTACGCAGCGCACAGCATACCGAAATCGAACGTTTTCATCAGATTTTGACAAGCTCTACGACGGGGGCACCAAACTTGCTCGCTATTCCAGTTTTTGGAGCCCAAATTCGAACGTTTTCATCAGTTTCAGGCCACTTTTCTTCCTTTGCTCTATTTTTTCATCCCGGATCCTACGTCGTGAACTGTTAAATGGAATACAACCTGACTCGCTGGATATCAGAGGGCCCTACAACGTGTTGATGTCACGTCTTGCAAGGATGCTGCGTTGTTGAAGTGGATGGGTTGTCATTAAGCCTATTGGGCCTTTTGAATGGGCCATCTCTCTAGGCTGGAACTGTGAACAATTAACACATAAAGGAATAGTGCCCAGAACATGACGGGTGCGATCATACCAGCACTAATGCACCGGATCACATCAGAACTCCGAAGTTAAGTGTGCTTGGGCGAGAGTAGTACTAGGATGGGTGACCCCCTGGGAAGTCCTCGTGTTGCACCCCCTTTTCAATTTTTTTTGCCCTGGTTAGGGTTGCCAAGATACTTTATCCACCAAATCACTATTTCTGAATCCCACAGAACATTGGGCAAGACAACTTCGATTCACATAGAGGCTGAGCCCGCGAACCGAGGGCGTAGTGTTTGTGACCAGGTCTCCGTCGCTCCAGTGCCCATAACTTTTGATCCGTAAGGAGTTACGCTGCGCACAACATACCGATGAAAAGCTCTCTGAGAGCTCTACGACGGGGGCACCCAACTTGCTTGCTGTGCCAGTTTTTGGAGCCTAAAATCGAACATTTTCATCAGTTTTAGGCCACTTTTCTTCTTTTGCTCTATTTTTTTGTCCCGGATCGTACGTCGTGAACTGTTAGAAGGACGACAACCTGACTCGCGGGTCATTAGAGAGCCTTACAATGTGTCGATATCACGTCTTGCAAGGATGCTGCGTTGTTGGAGCGGATGGGTTGTCGTTAAGCCCATTGGGCCTTATGAATGGGCCATCTCTCTAGGCTGGGACTCTGAACAGTTAACACATATAGGAATTGTGCCCTCAACATGATGGGTGCGATCATACCAGCACTAATGCACCGGATCCCATCAGAACTCCGAAGTTAAGCGTGCTTGGGCGAGAGTAGTACTAGGATAGGTGACCCCCTGGGAAGTCGTTGTGTTGTACCATCTTTTAAATTTTTTTTGCCCTGGTTAGGGTTGCCAAGATACTTTATCCACCAAATATCTATTACCGAATCCGACTGAACATTGGGCATGACAACTTCGCTTCACGTAGAGGCTGGGTCTACAAACCGAGGGCGTAGGGTTTGTGACCAGGTCTCCGTCTCTACGGTGCCCATAACTTTTGATCCATAAGGAGTTACGCAGCGCACAACATACCGTTGCAAAGCTCTCTGAGAGCTCTACAACGGGGGCAGCCAGCTTGCTTGCTGTGCCCGTTTTTGGAGCCCAAAATCAAATGTTTTCATCAGTTTTAGGCCACCTTTTATCTTTTGCTCTGTTTTTTCGTCCCGGATCATACGTCGTGAACTGTTAAAAGGACGACAACCTGACTAGTGGGACATTAGAGGTCCTTACAACGTGTCGATATCACGTCTTCCAAGCATGCAGCGTTGTTGAAGTGGATAGGTTGTCGTTAAGCCCATTGGGCCTTTTGAATGGGCCATCTCTCTAGGCTGGCACTGTGAACAGTTAACACATAAAGGAATTGTGCCCTCAACATGACCGGTACGATCATACCAGCACTAATGCATCGGATCCCATCTGAACTCCGAAGTTAAGCGTGGTTGGGCGAGAGTAGTACTAGGATGGGTGACCCCCTGGGAAGTCCTCGTGTTGTACCCCCTTTTCGATTTTTGTTGCCCTGTTTAGGGTTGCCAAGATACTTTATCCACCAAATCTCTATTACTGAATCCCATGAAAAATTGGGCAAGACAACTTCGCTTCACGTAGAGGCTGGGCCTGCAAACCGAGTGTGTAGGGTTAGTGACCAGGTCTCCGTCGCTTCGGTGCCCATTACTTTTGATCCGTAAGGAGTTACGCGGCGCACAGCATACCGATGCAAAGCTCTCTTAGAGCTCTAAGACGGGGGCACCTAACTTGCTTGCTGTGACAGTTTTTGGAGCCCAAAATCAAACGTTTTCATCAGTTTCAGGCCACTTTTCTTCTTTTACTCTATTTTTTCATCCCGGATCGTACGTCGTGAACTGTTAAAAGGACGACAACCTGACTCGCAGGACATCAGAGGGCCCTACAACGTGTTGATATCTCGTCTTGCAAGGATGCTGTGCTGTTGAAGCGGATGGGTTGTCGTTAGGCCCATTGGGACGTTGGAATGGGCCATCTCTCTACGCTATGACTGTGTACAGTAAACACATAAAGGAAAGATGCCCTCAACATGACGGGTGCGATAATACCAGCACTAATCCACCGGATCCCATTAGAACTCCGAAGTTAAGCGTGCTTGGGCGAGAGTAGTACTAGGATGGGTGACCCCGTGGGAAGTCCTCGCGTTGCACCTTCTTTTCAATCTTTTTTGCCCTGGTTAGGGTTGCCAAGATACTTTATCCACCAAATCACTATTACTGAATCCCACGGAACATTGGCCAAGACAACTTCGCTTCTTGTAGAGGTTGGGCCCGCAAATCGAGGGCGTAGGGTTTGTGACCAGGTCTCCGTCGCTCCGGTGCCCATAACTTTTGATTCGTAAGGAGTTACGCGGTGCACATCATACCGTTGCAAAGCTCTCTGAGAGCTCTACGATGGGGGCAGCCAGCTTGCTTGCTGTGCCCCTTTTTGGAGCCCAATATCAAATGTTTTCATCAGTTTTAGGCCACTTTTCTTCTTTTGCTCTGTTTTTTCGTCCCGGATCGTACGTCGTGAACTGTAAAAAGGACGACAACCTGACTCGCGGGATATCAGAGGGCCCTACAACATGTCGATATCACGTCTTGCAATGATGCTGCGTTGTTGAAGCGGATGGGTTGTCGTTAAGCCCATTGGGCCTTTTGAATGGGCCATCTCTCTAGGCTGGGACTGTGAACAGTTAACATATAAAGGAATTGTGACCTGAACATGACGGGTGCGATCATACCAGCACTAATGCATCGGATCCCATCAGAACTCCGAAGTTAAGCGTGGTTGGGCGAGAGTAGTACTAGGATGGGTCAGCCTCTCGGAAGTCCTCGTGTTGTACCCCCTTTTCAATTTTTGTTGCCCTGGTTAGGGTTGTGAAGATACTTTATCCACCAAATCTCTATTGCTGAATCCCACAGAAAACTGGGCAACAGAACTTCGCTTCACGTAGAGGCTGGGCCCGCAAACCAAGGGCGTAGGGTTAGTGACCCGGTCTCTGTTACTTCGGTGCCCATAACTTTTGATCCGTAAGGAGTTACGCGGCGCACATCATACCGATGCAAAGCTCTCTGAGAGCTCTACGACGGGGGCACCCATCTAGCTCGTTGTGCCAGTTTTTGGAGCCTAAAATCGAACGTGTTCATCAGTTTCAAGACACTTTTCTTCTTCTACTCTATTTTTTCGTACCGGATCGTACGTCATGACACGTCAGAAGGATGGCAACCTGACTCGCGGGGCATCAGAGGGCCCTACAATGTGTGGGTATCACGTCTTGCACAGATGCTGCGTTGTTGAAGCGGATGGGTTGTCATTAAGCCCATTGGGCCGTTTGAATGGACCATCTCTCTAGGCTGGGACTGTGAACAATTAACACATAAAGGAATTGTGCCCTCAACATGATCGGTGCGATCATACCAGCACTAATGCACCAGTTCACATAAGAACTCCGAAGTTAAGCGTGCTTAGGCGAGAGTAGTACTAAGATGGGTGACCCCCTGGGAAGTTCGCGTGTTGCACCCCCTTTTCAATTTTTTTTCCCTGGTTAGGGTTGCCAAGAAACTTTATCCACAAAATCTCTATTACTGAATCCCACAGAACATTGGGCAAGACAACTTCGCTTCACGTAGAGGTTGGGCCTGCAAACCGAGGGCGTAGGGTTTGTGGCTAGGTCTCGGTCGCTCTGGTGCCCATAACTTTTGATCCGTAAGGAGTTACGCGGCGCACAACATACCGTTGCAAAGCTCTCTAAGAGCTCTACGACGGCGGCAGCCAGCTTGCTTGTTGTGCCCATTTTTGGAGCTCAAAATCTAACGTTCTCATCAGTTTCAGGCCACTTTTATTCTTTTGCAATGTTTTTCCGTCCCGGATCGTACGACGTGAACTGTTATAACGACGACAACCTGACTCGCGAGACATCAAAGGCCCTACAACATGTCGATATCACTTCCTGTGTGGATGCTGGGTTGTTGAAGTGGATGGGTTGTCGTTAAGCCCGTTGGGCCTTTTGAGTGGGCCATCTCTCTAGGCTGGGACTGTGAACCGTTAACAAATGAAGCAATTATGCCCTCAACATGACGGGTGCGATCATACCAGCACTAATGCACCAGATCCCATTAGAGCTCCGAAGTTAAGAGTGCTTGGGCGAGTGTAGTACTAGGATGGGTGACCCCTTGGGAAGTCCTCGTGTTGCACCCCCTTTTCAATTTTTTTTGCCCTCGTTAGGGTTGCCAAGATACTTTATCCACCAAATCTCTATTACCGAATCCCACAGAACATTGGGCAAGACAACATCGCTTCACGTAGAGGCTGGACTCGCAAACCGAGGGCGTAGGGTTTGTGACCAGGTCTCCGTCGCTTCGGTGCCCATAACTTTTGGTCCGTAAGGAGTTACGCGGTGCACAGCATACCGTTGCAAAGCTCTCTGAGAGCTCTACTACCGGGGCAGCCATCTTGCTCGCTGTGCCCATTTTTGGAGCCCAAAATTGAACGTTTTCATCAGTTTCAGGACACTTTTCTTCTTTTGCTCTGTTTTTACCTATCGGATCGTACGTCGTGAACTGTTAAAAGGACGACAACCTGACTCGCGGGACATCAGAGGGCCCTACAACGTGTCGATATCTCGTCTTGCAAGGATGCTGCATTGTTGATGCGGATGGGTTGTCGTTAAGCCCATTGGGCCTTTTGAATGGGCCATCTCTCTAGGTTGGGATTGTGATCCGTTAACACATGTAGAAATTGTGCCCTCAACATGACTGGTGCGATCATACCAGCACTAATGCACCAGTTCACATCAGAACTCCGAAGTTAAGCGAGCTTAGGCGAGAGTATTACTAAGATGGGTGACCCCCTGGGAAGTCCTCGTGTTGCACCTCCTTTTCAATTTTTTTTCCCTGGTTAGGGTTGCCAAGATACTTTATCCACCAAATCACCTTTACCGAATCCCACGGAACATTGGGCAAGACAACATCGCTTCACGTAGAGGCTGGGCTCGCAAATCGAGGGCGTAGGGTTTGTGACCAGGTCTTCGTCGCTCCGCTGCCTATAAGTTTTGATCCGTAAGGAGTTATGCGGTGCACAGCATACCATTGCAAAGCACTCTGAGAGCTCTACAACCAGGACAGCTAGCTTGCTCGTTGTGCCCATTTTTGGAGCCCAAAATCGAATGTTTACATCAGTTTCAGGCCACTTTTCTGCTTTTGCTCTGTTTTTTCATCCCGGATCGTACGTCGTGAACTGTTAAAAAGACGACAACCTGACTCGCGGGATATCAGAGGGCCCTACAACGTGTCGATATCTCGTCTTGCGAGGATGCTGCATTGTTGACGCAGATGGGTTGTCGTTAAGCCCATTGGGCCTTTTGAATGGGCTATCTCTCTAGGCTACGACAGTGAACCGTTAACACATATGGAAATTGTGCCCTCAACATGACTGGTGCGATCATACCAGCACTAATTCACCAGTTCACATCAGAACTCCGAAGTTAAGCGTGCTTAGGTGAGAGCAGTACTAAGATGGGTGACCCCCTGGGAAGTCCTCGTGTTGCACCCCCTTTTCAATTTTTTTTCCCTGGTTAGGGTTGCCAAGATACTTTATCCACCGAATCTCTTTTACCGAATCCCAAGGAACATTGGGCAAGACAACATCGCTTCACGTAGAGGTTGGGCTCGCAAACCGAGGGCTTAGGGTTTGTGACCAGGTCTTGGTCGCTCCGGTGCCCATAGCTTTTGATCCGTAAGGAGTTACGCGGCGCACAGCATACCGGTGCAAAGCTCTTTGAGAGGTCTACGACGGGGGCAGCCAACTTGCTTGCTGTGCCCATTTTTGAAGCCCAAAATCGAAAGTTTTCATCAGTTTCAGGCCACTTTTCTTCTTTTGCTCTGTTTTTCCATACAGGATCGTACGTCGCGAACTGTTAAAAGGATGACAACCTGACTCGCGGGACATCAGAGGGCCCTACAACGTTTCGATATCACGTCTTGCGAGGATGCTACGTTGTTGAAGCGGATGTGTTGTAGTTAAGCCCATTGGGCCTTTTGAATGGGCCATCTCTTTAGGCTGGGACTGTGAACCATTAAGACATAAAGGAATTGTGCCCTCAACATGACGGGTGCGATCATACCAGCACTAATGCACCAGATTCCATCCGAACTCCGAATATAAGCGTGCTTGGGCGAGAGTAGTACTAGGATGGGTGACCCCCTGGGAAGTCTTCGTGTTGTAACCCCTTTTCAATTTTTTTTCCTTGGTTAGGGTTGCCAAGATACTTTTTACACCAAATCTCTATTACTGAATCCCATGGAACAATGAGCAAGACAACTTCGCTTCACGTAGAGGCTGGGTTTGCAAACCGAGGGCGTAGTGTTTGTTACCTGGTCTCCGTCGCTCCGGTGCCCATAACTTTTGATCCGTAAGGAGTTACGCGGCGCACAACATAATGTTGCAAAGCTCACTGAGAGCTCTACGACGAGAGCAGCTAGCTTGCTCGCTTTGCCCATGTTTTGAGCACAAAATCGAACGTTTTCAGCAGTTTCAGGCCAATTTTCTTCTTTTGCTCTATTTTTCCATCCCGGATCGTACGTCGTGAACTGTTAAAAGGACGACAACTTGACTCGCGGGACATCAATGGGCCCTACAACCGGTCGATATCACGTCTTGTGAGGATGCTGCGTTGTTGAAGCGGATGGGTTGTCGTTAAGCCCATTGGGCCTTTTGGATGGGCCATCTCTCTAGGCTGGGACTGTGAACCATTAACACATAAAGCAATTATGCCCTCAACATGATGGGTGCAATGATACTAGCACTAATGCAATGTATCCCATCAGAACTCTGAAGTTAAGCGTGCTTGGGCGAGAGTAGTACTAGGATGGGTGACCCCCTGGGAAGTCCTCGTGTTGCACCCCCTTTTCAATTTTTTTTTCCCTGGTTAGGGTTGCCAAGATACTTTATCCACCAAATCGCTATTACTGAATCCCACGCAACACTGGGCAAGACAACTTCGCTTCACGTTGACGCTGGGCCCGCAAACCGAGGGCGTAGGGTTTGTGGCCAAGTCTTGGTCGCTCTGGTGCCCATAACTTTTGATCCATAAGGAGTTACGCAGCGCACAACATACCGTTACAAATCTCTCTGAGAGCTCTACAACGGGGGCAGCCAGCTTGCTCGTTGTGCCCATTTTTGGAGCCCAAAATCGAACGTTTTCATCAGTTTCAGGCTACTTTTCTTCTTTTGCTCTATTTTTCCATCCCGGATCGTACATCGTGAACTGTTAAAAGGACGACAACCTGACTCGTGGGATATCAGAGGGCCTTACAACGTGTCAATATCATGTCTTGCTAGGATGCTACGTTGTTGAAGCGGATGGGTTGTCGTTAAGCCCATTGGGCCTTTTGAATGGGCCATTTCTCTAGGCTGGGATTGTGAACAATTAACACATAAAGGAATTGTGCCCTCAACATGACGGGTGCAATCATACTAGCACTAATGCACTGTATCCCATCAGAACTCCGAAGTAGAGCGTGCTTGGGCGATAGTAGTACTAGGATGGGTGACCCCCTGGGAAGTCCTCGTGTTGCACCCCCTTTTCAATTTTTTTTTCCCTGGTTAGGGTTGCCAAGATACTTTATCCACCAAATCTCCATTACCGAATCCCACGGAACATTAGGCAAGACAACATCGCTTCACGTTGGAGCTGGGCCCGCAAACCGAGGGCGTAGGGTTTGTGGCCAAGTCTTGGTCGCTCTGGTGCCCATAACTTTTGATCCATAAGGAGTTACGCGGCGCACAACATACCGTTGCAAAGCTCTCTGAGAGCTCTACGACAGGGGTAGCCAGCTTGCTCGTTGTGCCCATTTTTGGAGCCCAAAATCGAACGTTTTCATCAGTTTCAGGACACTTTTCTTCTTTTGCTCTATTTTTCCATCCCGGATCGTACGTCGTGAACTGTTAAAAGGAAGACAACCTGACTCGTGGGACATCAGAGGGCCTTAGAACGTGTCAATATCATGTCTTGCGAGGCTGATGGGTTGTTGAAGCGAATGGGTAGTCGTTAAGCCCGTTGGGCCTTCTGAATGGGCCATCTCTCTAGGCTGGGACTGTGAACCGTTAACACATAAAGAAATTGTGCCATCAACATGACGGGTGCGATCATACCAGTACTAATGCACCGGATCCCATCAGGACTCCAAAGTTAAGCGTGCTTGGGCGAGAGTAGTACTAGGATGGGTGACCCCCTGGGAAGGGCTCGTGTTGCACCCCCTTTTCAATTTTTTTTGCCCTGGTTAGGGTTGACAAGATACTTTATCCCCCAAATCTCTATTACTGAATCCCACCGAACATTAGACAATAAAACTTCACTTCACGTAGAGGCTGGGCCCGCAAACCGAGGACGTAGGGTTTGTTACCAGGTCTCCGTCTCTCCGGTGCCCATAACTTTTGATCCGTAAGGAGTTACGCGGCGCACAGCATACTGTTGCAAAGCTCTCTGAGAGCTCTACGACGGGGGCAACTAGTCGGCTCGTTGTGCCCATTTTTGGAACCCAAAATCGAACGTTTTCATCAGTTTTAGGCCAATTTTCTTCATTTGCTCTATTTTTTCATCCCGAATCGTACGTCGTGAACTGTTACAAGGACGACAACCTGACTCGCGGGACATCAGAGGGCCCTACAACGTGTGGATATCACGTCTTGCGAGGATGCTGCGTTGTTGAAGCGATTGGGTTATCGTTAAGCCCATTGGGGCTTTTGAATGGGCCATCTCTCTAGGCTGGGACTGTGAACTGTTAACACATAAAGCAATTGTGCCCTCAACAAGACGGGTGCGATCATACCAGCACTAATACACCGGATCCCATCAGAACTCTGAAGTTAAGCGTGCTTGGGCGAGAGTCGTACTAGGATGGGTGACCCCCTGGGATGTCCTCGTGTTGCACCCCCTTTTCAATTTTTTGTGCCCTGGTTAGGGTTGCCTAGATACTTTATCCACCAAATCTCTATTACTGAATCCCACGGAACATTGGGCAAGACAACTTCGCTTCATGTAGAGGCCGGGCCCGCAAACCGAGGGCGTAGGGTTTGTGACCAGGTCTTTGTCGCTCTGGTGCCCATAACTTTTGATTCGTAAGGAGTTACGCGGCGCACAGCATACTGTTGCCAAGCTCTCTGAGAGCTCTACGACGGGGGCAGCCAACCTACTTGCTTTGCCCGTTTTTGGACCCCAAAATCGAACGTTTTCATCAGTTTCAGGCCACTTTTCTTTATTTGCTCTATTTTTTCGACCCGGATCATACGTCGTGAACTGTTAAAAAGATGACAACCTGACTCGCGGGACATGAGTGGGCCCTACAACGTGTCGATATCATGTCTTGCGAGGATGCTGCGTTGTTGAAGCGGATGGGTTGTCGTTAAGCCCATTGGGCCTTTTCAAAGGAGAGAACTGTAAATGTAGAGGTCACACCGAACTAAATGATTGGAGAAACATAGGAAGTGAATTGGTTGTGGTAAGAGATCGCCAAAAACGGGATGAACCAGAGTAGGAAGAATAACAAGGGTCAGAATCCGTCTAAATGACCTCAATAGGCAGGAAAGAATTTCGGGACGAAATTCTTTTAAGGAGGGGAGGATGTGAGGCCCGACCCCGAATAACGTGTATTACCTCGATTTGCGTGCCATAGACCAAGAATGATATGACTGACCTTGGATTACGTGCCCTGTCTTGGTTTTCGTGCATGCCTCGTCATTTGTGCCTTGACCTGGAATTATGTGCCTTAATCCTCGACTTATGTGCCCCGATTTTGAATTGCGTGTGTTATCTCGTTTTGCGTGCCTTGACCTTGAATTGCATGTCCTAACCTAGGTTTAAGAGTCGTATCTCAATTTACGTGCATTTCATTGAATTACGTGCATTCATTTAGGGTTGCGTGCATTTACTTGAAAAATGTGCATTCGTCCCGTAGTTCGTGTCCTACCTCGTAGTGCGTGCCCTAGATCTAGGAATCCGTGCCACCACGTTAATCAAGAAAGAATCCTACACAAAGCACTAGACACTAAAATAATCCTACACAATCCACTAACCAATATTATATTCCTAATTCAAATTCTCTACAAACTCCACTAACAATAAAATAATACTAAACTATTCCTACATTTCCCACTATCTATTATTCTATTCATAATTTCACTCATCAACAAACATTCCTATATTTTATTCTACCTAGATTCTCTCATTCCCCAACATTCCTATGACAATTCTAATGACACAAATGCATAAAAAATTAGTCCTAGACAAACTATGACAAAACACTTAACATAATGCATAAAAAAATTGCTCAAATTCTCCTCAAATCTCCATCATTTTCGACCAAACCACCTATCCCCATGCTAACATTTTAAATTCCATCTTGAAGACACAAAAAAATCAGATTTTAATAGCCCAAGGCTGACCATTGCTTTGATGAATGCAAAAAAGTTTCATTCCTTGTCACATTTTGTCATTTCTTCATTTCTTCCTCAACTTCTCTCTCTCCCTCTCATTCTCTCTCTCCATTTCGGTTTTGGCTAGTTCTCTCCACCTCCTAGCTCATCTTCTTCATCATATGGTGCAACAAGACAAGCAACCATCAAAGAAACTCAAGCAAACAAGCTAAGATGCGAAAACTACACATGTATGTCCTTTGAAGACTTCTATTCGGCCCTAGGTAAGCTTCTTGACTTCCATTTCTTTTCTTCATGTTATAACCTCATGCATGTGCTAAGAGATTGATCACTAAGCTAGGAAAAATAGAGAAAAGGTAGTTGGAATCTCGGCTAAGCAAGAAGAAGAAGAGATTTGAGCTTCAACAAGGTTTTTGAGCATCTTTTGGGTTGATTGCAAAGGTGAGGGCTAAAACCTTTTGAAAACTCTTCAAAAATTCACATGCATGCTCATAAATGTATGGCAAGATCTTGGCTTGAAAATGATGCTAGATGAAGTCGAATTGTTGACAGCTCTCTGACCAGTCTGTTTCAAGGTAAGTTTAAATAGGAAAATGATGTTGAAAATGCATGAAAATTGGTAGGTGACTATTTTGGACTGTTTTGAACATTTTTCCCAGAAATAGGGCGAAACTAATTTTGACTCTAAGGTCCTCAAAATGTCAAATCTTTAAAATGTGTCCAAATTTGGAAATCTGGAAAAATGAAGCAGGTTTTGGCAGAGGCACTGACCTTGTGGAACGAACCAAATTTGACTTAGTAAATTTGTCCAAAAGTGTGCAAATCTGGACAGTTTTGTGCTACCTCACTGTTTCGGCTATAACTAATGATTCCGAACTCCAATTGATGCAAGGTTTGTTTCTGATTTTAGTTAACTTCTTAAGCTTTAAATTGACATCTTATTCACTAGATTTGGAGATTGTTTGATCATCCTATTGATTGTGAGAAAACAGCCTAATGCTGTAAGGGTTTCACTTAATGTTGTACTTAGAAAAATTGTTGTGACTCCTCTTGTTGAATTAAATGCTTGGGATTGTAGCTACGGGATGTTGTGTGGACTGTATTGAATGTTTGAGCATCTTGAATTAAATGATGCATGGTTTGAGATTGACTTTGAGTTGGGTTGAGGCTCAAATTGCATGAATATACACGAAATGGAAACCTTAATGACTAGGTAGTTTTGCTAAGTGTTGATCATTTGGATGTTGTGTGGAAATTATATTCTTAGTGGGCTGCCCGTAAATGTCTTATAACTTCAAATGTGATTTTGACCATTGCATGTTGTCAAATAAGCTTTTCTTGCAACCTAACCCACGTAGATGTTGTTGCATGTTGAATAATCGTATCACTTGATTACGTGGACTTCGAAATGAGCTATATGGCTTGACTTGCATGTGTTACATGGCTGCCCGTTTAATGTTCATATGGATTTATATGTCTTTCAAGTGAAATTACTGGTCTTATCGTGCCTTGTTTGATTACTTGACAACTTGCGATCTTATAACTGCTCGGAGGCGACCTACTTTGTTGTCCTCCTAATGTGATATGTTAAATGTTATAAATGTGCATTGCATACGAGGTTGCAACCTTTCAGTGTGGCATGGTAGTGTTTCACGCACGCCGGGCGGCATAGGGCTTGCCGGTGCTACCGTGACTACCATGGTGCAATTCCCTCTCTCACTTGGCATTCCACCCTCGGAGAGTTGGGTCGTAGGTTTCGGGGTACATCCGGAGTACACCCAATTGGGAGCGATAAGTGGATGATTGAAATCGGCCGCAACAATTGTATCGAAATTGAAATTGAGAGCAAATGCTCACCGTATCCTTGAAATGATTGGTAAATGTATCTGTTACTCGATTTGTTTCATATATTTGCGTACCTTATTATTTGTAATACGTGACATGTTTTCAAAAAGGAATTTTCATAATTGAACCAGAAAATGAGTTTCAAAACGTAATTCTCGTTTCCCCTCGTTGAGTTCATAAGGACTCACCCTCTTTTATCATCTCAGGTGAAGAAGATCAAGAACAGGTACCCGAGGACGATGTGCCTAACAATGGTTCCTTGGAGTGATTGCCTGTCCCTACGTGCTTTTGTGCTTGCCTGAAAGTGGTTGATATATGGATGTTGTGTTTAATTGCAAACTACTCATTTCATTGATGTAAATGACCTTGTTGTAATTTGGGTCTAATTCTGGGATTGTACTATCTATAATCGGATGAACTTTTATTTGGTTGTTTATTTTCGTTTTCTTAATTAATAGTTATCGTAGGCATTCAAACCACTAGATGAACAATCAACTAAGTTAATTCTATCTAATTTCACTTAGGTACTCATTTGTAAACTAAAGGATAATAGGTACTCGCATGATAGGAAATTGACAAATAAACGAGACATAGTTATCATTTAAGGCTTATTAACCAAATGAGACTTTCAAGATAAACTAGTAGGCAAATCGGTTGGTGACAAATAGGAGTCCTTAATGGAATTGAATTAATGATTGGAATAATTAAGGAATTTAGAGAATTTGGTCAAACCAAAGAGCCCAATTACAGCCGTTATGCTGCCGGTTTACCGAAACACTTTGGAGTTTAGACTAAACCATTAGGTGTTAAATCTTCATAAACAGCTAAGCACGTGACATTACTTGAATGTTTAGTTCACACCCTAGTTTAACCTTATAGGCCGGGTTGGGGCGTCACACCTTATAAGGAGAATGGTATCAGACCTTAGTTTGGTAACTAGACGTTAGTCGGGTTCAACTCTCGGACCATGGGTAGAAGCCCTAAGGTAATTATGATGTCTTGTTTATATGTGTTAATATGTGCTAATGTGCTTTAATTGCTTTAATTATTGAATATTATGTGCCTTTGTGAACCATATGTATTCTGTATCATGCACACCGCCACGTCCTCAATAATGCATGCATGCTTTTATACTCCTTCCTTGATACATGTGCAAGTTATATAACTGTGAATGACTGTTTATGCACATAGAAAGTTAGGATTAGGACCTTCAGGGAAGTGAATTTGTGCAGGATGAACGAAAGGCTCAGTTAGAGATTTCCTGCATCTTCACAGGTACTCGATGGATTATATATATTATTGGATATGTATATATATAAAATGCGTAGCACATGTATAATTGTTGAGGTAAAGTTATTTCCTTATCTTTGGAATGCACATGCCTGTGATTAAGTTATCAATTTTATAGCTATAAAGTTATTGATTCTGTTAAACCGTTCTTCTAATTGTGGTTCAAGAATAAATGTTAAGGACATACAACTTTCCTTAGATATAAGAATATACTATTGGACATGTGGAGTAGTATATATATATATGTTCATATGCTTTTAATGGAAGTTTGACTTAGGAGTTGCTTTTGAATCAAATTCTTATATCTTAAAATGGTATAATAGACTATTTATATGATTGAATCCTTACTTGATTGGAATTAAGCATCGTTGAACCTAATAAGGTGTATATTAATGAGTTTCAAGTTCACTCAATGGTAAGATTGTGACCTAGAAATTAAGAGATGAACTCGTGGAAATGGGCGATAGGGGTTAGATTATTAAGTCGTGAATAATGTGTTTAAGTAACTTAACAATGGATAACCTCAAGACATGTAGGCAACTCTGGAGACTAAGTTTAACAAGGTTGATGAATCTTTAGTATAACAAGATATGGGGATATTGGAATCGAGGAATTCGCGTAACGAGAACTCGTGTTCGAAAGATTACACCTAAATGTTAGGTCAAATAGAAGTGTAAGGTATTGAATTATGTATTAGATGATGTTGCTAAGGTCCTAAGTTGGATATTGGTGATTTTAAGAATCATGGTATTAAACTATTGCCCCTCGGATTTAGTTATGATTATGCGAAGTAAGTCATTATATGCTCTCGTTATTTGGATACCCTAGAGGATATTAGGAAGCATATATCCCTAAATAATACCCATGGACCTATTATATAAACCATCGAAAAGATATTAAGCATCTGGTTGCAAGGTGGAGTCGTTAGGGTATGATTTGAAATCCTAAATAGCTAATAGTGAGTATGCAGGATGATTCATGGTGAACCCTATAACCTAAGGTCGATGAGTCTTGATGCTCTTAGCTAGTTGAACATGTAAATGAAGAGCGTAAGATAGAGATGAATCAGAGTCATGATGACCCAAAAGACTATTGTTAGACTACCGTATCTATGCGCACCGTTTCACTTCTAGAAACTAGCAGTTGGTAGACTTCGAATCGTGGTTGTTGAATAGAGAGTGAATCTTATAGTGATAATTAAATGAGTGGTTGATTACTTTTGAAATTCTATTAGATTATATTGTAAGATGACTTGTGGTTATAATTCTTATGATGACATATCCTTGAAGTTATTTCATGTAATAAGCTACTTGGATTAGTATGGTAAGTATCTTATGAGCTAGATCATTTCGGTATCCATTGATAGTCCTAGGATTGTTGTTGTATGACCGGTAACCTAGTAGAGAATTGATATCACTTACAAGTGTCATGCCCTAACCCGGCCTATAAGGTTAGACTAGGGTGTGAACTAACATTCAAGTAATATCACGTACTTAGCTGTTGATGAAGATTAACACCTAATGATTTGGTCTAAACTCCAAAGTTTTTCCGGAAAACTGGCAGCATAACGGCTGTAATTGGCCCTTTGGTTTAACCTAATTCTCTAAACGTCTCAAATGTTTACCATCTCAAATTCATTTCCAACTAAGATTAGTACTTTACCATCAATTGAATGGCCTATTGGTCATTTCGACATCCCGTTTGGTTTACAACCTAGCATGATGCTATGTCTCGTTTGTTTGTTTGACCTCGTTTCAAAATATACCTGTTTAAGATTGGATAAATTCATTTACTTAGTCCTCACTAATGCATCATAACCTATGATAATACTAGCGGTAATAAAAGCATAACGATCATAGTAATGTCTAGTATCAGTCTATTTAGTATAAGTACAAACCAAAATTAGACCCCAAATTACAACGGGGTCTTTTACATCATGACGTCAAGTAACACAAAAGGAAATAGTCTTCAAGTAACATAAAATTCACAAGTAGTCACGTTCAAGCAAAACAACAATGACAGGCAATCACTCCAGGGGTTCATCATTAGATACATTGTCCTTGGGTACTTGTACCTGTTCTTCTTCACCTGTGATGAAAAAGAGGGTGAGTCCTTATGAACTCAGCGAGGGGGAAACAAGAAATACGTTTTGAAACTCATTTTTCGGTTCAATTATGAAAACTCATTTTTGAAAACATGTCACGTATTGCAAATAACAAGGTATGCAAATATATGAAACAAATCGAGTAACAGATACATTTACCAATCATTTCAAGGATACAGTGAGAATTTGCTCTCAATTTCAATTCCGATACAATTGTTGCGGTCGACTTCAATAATCTACTTATCGATCCCAATTGGGTGTACTCCGGATGTACCCCGAAACCTACGACCCAACTCTCCGATTGTGGAATGCCAAGCGAGAGAGGGAATTGGACCATGGTAGTCACGGGAGCACTGGCAAGCCCTATGCCGCCCGGCGTTCGTGAAACGCTACCATGCCACAATGAAAGGTTGCAACCTTGTATGCAATGTACATTTATAACATTTAACATATCACATTAGGAGGACAACAAAGTAGGTCGCCTCCGAACAGTTATAAGATCGCACGTTGTCAAGTAGTCAAACAAGGCACGATAAGACAAGTAATTTCACTTGAAAGGCATATAGAGCCATGTGAATATTAAACGGGCAGCCATGTAACACATGTAAGTCAAGCCATATAACTCATTTCGAAGTCCACGTAATCAAGTGGTACGATTATTCAACATGCAACAACACTTACGTGGGTTTGGTTACAAGAAAAACTTATTTGACAACATGCAATGGTTGAAATCACATTTGAAGTTATAAGACATTTACGGGCAGCCCATTAAGCATATAATTTCCACACAATATACAAATGATCAATACTTAGCAAAACTACCTAGTCATTAGGGTTTCCATTTCGTGTATATTCGTGCAATTTGTGCCTCAACCCAACTCAAAGTCAATCTCAAACCATGCATCATTTAATTCAACATCCTCAAAAATTCAAAACAGTCCACACAACATCCCGAAGCTACAATCCAAAGCATTTAATTCAACAAGAGAAGTCACCACAATTTTTCTAAGTACAACATTAAGTGAAACCCTTACTGCAATAGGCTGTTTTCTCACAATCAATAGGATAGTCAAACAATATCCAAATCCAGTGAATAAGATGTCAAATTAAATATTAAGAAGTTAACTAAAATCAGAAACAAACCTTGCATCAATTGGAGTTCAGAATCATTAGTTATAGCCGAAACAGTGAGATAGCACAAAACTGTCCAGATTTGCACAATTTTCAGACATTGACGATTTTGAGGTCCTTAGGTTCAATTTTAGCCTTGGTCCATTTCTGACAAAATTGTCCAGAACTGAAAATTATAGTATCACACCAAATTTCATGCATTTTGGACATCATTTACTAAGTCAAATATGATTCGTTCCACAAGGTCAGTGCATTTACCAAAACCTGCTTCATTTTTCCAGATTTCCAGATTTGGTCACATTTTAAAGATTTGCCATTTTGAGGACTTTAGAGTCGAAATTAGCTTCGGCCTATTTCTGGGACAAATGTTCAAAACTGTCCAAAATAGTTACCTACCAATTTGCAAGCATTTTCAACATCATTGGCTTAGCTAAACTTACCTCGAACAGACTGGTCAGAGAGCTGTCAACAATTTCGATTTCACCTAGCATCATTTTCAAGCCAAGATCTTGCCATGCATGGTTGTTTAAGCTTATGAACGACCATATAGCTCAAGTACAGAAGCAAATACACACATTTATGAGCATGCATGTGAATTTTTGAAGAGTTTTCAAAAGGTTTTAACCCTCACCTTAGCAATCAACCAAAAGATGCTCAAAAACCTTGTTGAAGCTCAACTTTCTTCCTCTCCTTGCTTAGCCAAAATCCCAACTAGCTTTTCTTTATTTTTCCTAGCTTAGTGATCAATCTCTTAGCACATGCATGAGGTTATAACATGAAGAAAATAAATGGATGCCAAGAAGCTTACCTAGGCCGAATGGAGTCTTCAATGCACATGCAAGTGTAATTTTTACCTCCTAGCTAGCTCGGTTGAGGTTCTTTGCTTGTAGCTTGCTTTGCTTAGCTATGGTTTGAAGAAGAGAAGCTATGGAGATGAATAACTCAGCCAAGGGCGAGAATGAGAGAGGAAAGTGAGATGAAGAGAGAAAAGAATGAAAGAGAAATGAAGAAAATGACAAACAATGAAGCCTTTTGCAAATTTGAGGAGCATGTCGGGCTTGGGCTTCCAAATCTGATTTTTTTGTGTCTTCAAGGTGGAAATTTGAAATGCTAGCATGGGCTATGAGTTTTTGGTCGAGCAAGAGAGAGATTTGAGGTGGTTTTGGTCATTTTTTTATGCATTTGTGTCATAGTTTGTCTAAATGTGTCTAGGAATTAAATTATATTGAATAAGCATGCACAAATGCCACCTAGTGGTCGGCCAAGCATGTGGAAAATTCTGAAATTTTGTCTTGGTTGAGCTTATTTTATTGCATGTGTTTGGAAGTGCAAAAGAAAATGAATAAAGAATGAAGAATGTTTAGTGTTTGGTGCATTTTTTGTCTTCTAGTGAGTTGAATTAGGATTATTATATTGATAGTGGATTTTGTAGGATTGTTTAATAGTCTAGTGCTCTGTGAAAGATGCTTTCTTGATTAGTGTGAAGGCACGCTTTCCTAGGTCTAGGGCACGCACTACGAGGTAGGACACAAACTACGAGATGAACGCACATTTTTCAAGTAAATGCACACAACCCTAAATGAATGCACGTAATTCAATGCATGGCACATAAATGAACACAGTTCTTAAACCTAGGTCATGGCACGCAAATCTAGGTTAGGGCACACGAAGTGAGGTTTCGCACGCAAATCGGGGTCGGGCCTCACATCCTCCCCTCCTTAAAAGAATTTCGTCCCGAAATTCAATATTAGCTTGAAATAGAGCTGGATATTGCTGCTCCATCTGGTCTCGCCCTTCCCACGTTGCTTCTTCGACTCCATGATGATCCCACAGCACCTTCACCATAGGTATAGTTCTGTTGCGCAACTGCCGATCCTGCTGGTCTAGGATCCGAATGGGCTTCTCCTCATAAGACAAGTTCTCCCGAAGCTGCAACGGCTCTGGCTTCAAGATATGCGACAGATCAGGATGATACTTCCGCAGCATCGAAACATGAAAGACGTCGTGAATATTGGAGAGGTTCTGGGGTAGTGCTAGGCGATACGCCAACTTGCCAACCTTCTCAACTATCTCAAATGGTCCCACAAATCTCGGGCTCAACTTTCCACCCTTGCCATGCCTAATCAGTCCCCTCCGGGGTGATATCTTCAAGAACACCTTGTCGCCAACCTCAAACTCGAGACTCCGTCTCCGTCGGTCTGCATAACTCTTCTGCCTACTCTGGGCGGTAAGCATCCGTTTCCGGATGAGGTGGATATTATCAATAGTCTTCATCAATTCAGGTAAAAGGGTCGGGTCAAAAGTCTTCGTCTCACCTACTTCATCCCAGTAAATTGGGGATCGACACTTACGTCCATACAGCGCCTCAAATGGGGCCATCCCGATAGTGGCCTAATAACTATTGTTGTAGGCGAACTCCGCTAGAGATAGATATTTCTCCGAACCTTTCCCGAAGTCTAACACACATGCCCTCAGCATATCCTCCAGAATCTGAATAGTTTTCTCCGATTGACCATCCGTCAGAGGGTGATAAGCCGTGCTAAAACTCAATTTCGTCCCCAAAGCTTCTTGTAATCTCTTCCAAAATCGGGAAGTAAAACGAGGATCCCTTTCTGATACAATACTCACAGGCATCCCGTGCAATCTTACAATTTCCGCCACATACATATCTCCCAATTCCTCAAGACTATCCTCCTTGTTCATCGGTAAAAAGTGCGCCGACTTAGTCAATCTATCCACTATAACCCAAACGGCGTCACGACCCTTTTGTGATCTGGGCAGGTCCATAACAAAATCCATAGTTATATGTTCCCATTTCCATTGAGGAATCTCCAACGGCTGAAGTAGACCTGCGGGTCGTTGATGTTCTACTTTGACTCTCTGGCAAGTCAAACACCGTGCTACAAACTCCGCAATTTCTCTTTTCATGTTATTCCACCAATAGTGTTGCTTTAAATCCCGATACATCTTTGTTCCGCCGGGGTGAATAGTATATCTTGAATTGTGGGCTTCCTCAAGAATATTCTTTTTCAGCTTCGGCTCATTCGGAACACAAATCCGGTTCCTAAACCTCCAAACACCATCATCATGAAACTTGAAATCTGCGTTACTTTCCTTAATCTTCTGAAATTGTTGGTCCTTCTGTTGAGCCTCTCGTAACTCAAACAACAACGTCGATTGAACTTAGGTAGTAGCAAAAAGTAACCCTTTCTGAGTCAATTGTGGTTTCCACAGAAATGCTTCGTCCAACAACTCCTGCACCTTGACCTCCAGTTTTGCCATGCTTGCCTTTCTGCTTAAGGCATCTGCAACCACGTTCGCCTTACCGGGCACATAATTGATTGAGCAGTTATAATCATCCAAAAGCTCCATCCACCGCCTTTGCCTCATATTCAACTCCTTTTGAGAGAACAAGTATTTCTAGCTCTTATGATCAGTAAATACCTCAAACTTGTTACTCCACAGATAATGCCTCCATTTCTTGAGTGCAAACACAATGGTTGCTAACTCCAAATCATGCGTCGGGTAATTCATCTCATACGACTTTGGTTTCCTAGAAGCATATGCAATCACTCTTCCATTTTGCATCAATGCACATCCCAATCTTTCTTTCGAAGCATCGCTATAGATTACAAAACCTTGACTCCCTTCAGGCAATGCAAGAACTGGTGCGGTAGTCAATCTTTTCTTCAATTCTCGAAAACTGCTCTCACACTTATCATCCCACACGAACTTTGTTTTCTTTTGAGTGAGCTTTGTAAGCGGTCCTGCAATCTTAGAGAAATCCTTCATGAACCTCCGATAATAGCCGGCTAGACCAAGAAAACTTCGAACCTCCGTAACATTCTCCGGCTTCTTCCAAGACATCACTGCTTCTATTTGCTGGATCCACTGCTATTTCCTCTTGGGATATGATATGCCCCAAAAATGCAATCTGCTGCAACCAAAATTCGCACTTGCTAAACTTTGCATACAATTGATGCTCTCGAAGTTTCTGCAGTACCAACCGCAGATGTTGTTCATGCTCTGCCTCTGATTTCGAGTATACCAAAATATCATCAATGAAAATCACTACAAATTGGTCCAAGTAGGGTTGAAACACCCTTTGCATCAAATCCATAAAAGCTGCAGGGGCATTAGTTAGTCCAAAAGGCATCACCACATAGTCATAGTGGCCATATCTCGTCCTGCAAGCCGTTTTAGGCACATCTTCCTTCTTGATCCGGAACTGATGATACCCTTGCCTCAAGTCAAGTTTTGAATACACTTTGGCTCTTTGCAGTTGATCAAATAACTCGTCAATCAGGGGAAGTGGGTATTTATTCTTGACACTCACTTGGTTCAAACCTCGGTAGTCAATGCATAGCCTCAACGTTCCGTCCTTCCTCTTCACAAATAGAACTGGCGCACCCCACGGTGAAGAACTCGGTTGGACAAACCCCTTCTTCAGCAATCCTTGCAATTGGTCCTTCAATTCTTGTAGCTCGGCCGGTGCCATATGACAGGGAGCTTTAGATATCGGCTGGGCGCCCGGTAGCAACTCTATAACAAACTCAATTTCCCGATTTGGGGGTAAACCGGGTAATTCTTCTAGAAACACATCTGCATAGTATTTGATCACAGGCATCTCCTCCAACTTAGCTTTATCTGACTGCTTGTTGATAAGGTAAGCCAAGTATCCGCTGCACCCTTTCCTCAAGGACTTCACTGCTTTTGTAGATGAAATAATGGAACTCCCGGTGAAATCTCTTTGACCCACAATCTCCAGTATTGGTTGATCAGGTACCCGGAACGTTATAATCTTCGCCCAGCAATCCAATTGGACATGATGTTTTGCCAGCCAGTCCATCCCTCAAATGACCTCATAGTCTCGAAAAGGTAATACAATAAGATTGGCTGAGAATTCCTTATCCTTAATTTGGATTTTACATGCTTTACAAGCTGAACTAGTTACAAGTTTAGAACCCATTGGAGTACCAACTTCTACTTCATATGGCAAACATACAACTTTCAATTTCACATGTTCCACACATAAGGTGTAATAAATGAATGAGTAGCACCAGGATAAATTAACACCTTAACAGGTTGATTCAGTATGAAGAATGTACCTTCAACAACAGCGGTCTCATCTGGAATCTCCTCGCACTCAATAGCATAGGCTCGAGCCTGGACCCTAGGAACTGGAGTCTTGCCTCTACCGGTGGGTTTACCCTGATTCTGTCCCCCTTTCCATTTAGGGCAATCCTTAACCCTGTGCTGTTTGCTACCACAACCCATACATCGCCCCACTTTTCCCCAACACTGGGCCTCGATGTGGCCCTTCTTGTTACAGTACGAACAGATGGCAGTCTGAGAAGCAGGTGAACTACTTGTGGATCCGCAGGTGGAAGAGGCTGATGGTGCTTTAGTCGGGCCACGGTTATTCACTGACCTCTTCTGGCTCTGGCCTTAACCGTGACTCTGACTCTGGAATTTCCTCTATTGACCTGGAGGCTGGTAAGGTTTCTTGCTCGGTTGGCTCGAACCGGCTCCATCTAGTTTCATCTTCTCAACTCGAGAGGCAGCAACAAAGAGAGCAGAGTAAGTATCGAAGTCATGAGAAGCTAACTGGTCCTGAATCTCTGGCCTCAATCCAACAGTAAATTTCCACATTTTCGCCTCCGGAGTACAAACCATATATTGAGCATAACGGACCAGTCGATCAAAACGTGCCTCGTACTAGGCCACCGTCATATTACCCTGAGTCAAGTGCATGAACTCCTCGATCCGCCTAAGCCTGGAGACTGCAGGTACATATTTCTCCTTAAATACCTTAACGAAATTACCCTACAAGCGAGGTGTCTGATCAGTCTCCCACAGTGCCTCTACAGTGTGCCACCAATGCTCGGCATCCCCGTGCAACAGAAATACAGCAAACTCCACTTTCTCTTCATCTGTATAATCAAGTGGCCTGAAAATCTTCTCGATCTCGGACAACCAAGCCTCTACTTTCTCATCATCAGCTTCCCTGTAGAATTTAGACGGGCGAAAGTCAAGGAATTCCCTCATTCTGCTATATCTCCCATGATTACCCTCATTCCTGTTGTTGATGTTGTTGTTGGCTTCACGAGCATCCTGACGCTCCATCACACGGGATACACGATCCATGGCATTTGCCATCATATTAAACATAGCTATACCGGGATTAGTCTGATAGGCATCCCCGATCTCTTGAGGTTCACCGCTCCTATTAGTAGTACGGGTACTAGGGCCAGCCATCTATAGGCACAAATTATGATGTACAATTTATTGAAATATGAAAATTAAGAATCTAACGCATAAGATATGCAACATAGTATAGATACAATTCTAAAAACATTTAAGGCATGTAAGTCACTTAAGCACATAGAACATAGAAGGCACATTTATCACACAATAACACATAAACAAGTCATCCTAATTATCTTAGGGCTCTACCCGCGGTCCTAGAGTTAAACCCGGGTTAAGCAATCTAAGCTCTCTGATACCATTTCTTCTAAGGTGTCACACCCTAACCCGGCCTATAAGGTTAGACTAGGGTGTGAACTAACATTCAAGTAATATCACGTACTTAGCTGTTGATGAAGATTAACACCTAATGATTTGGTCTAAACTCCAAAGTTTTTCCGGAAAACCGGCAGCATAATAGCTGTAATTGGCCCTTTGGTTTCACCTAATTCTCTAAACGCCTCAAATGTTTACCATCTCAAATTCATTTCCAACTAAGATTACTACTTTACCATCAATTGAATGGCCTATTGGTTATTTCGACATCCCGTTTGTTTTACAACCTAGCATGATGCTATGTCTCGTTTGTTTGTTTGACCTCGTTTCAAAATATACCTGTTTAAGATTGGATAAATTCATTTACTTAGTCCTCACTAATGCATCATAACCTATGATAATACTAGCGGTAATAAAAACATAACGATCAGAGTAATGTCTAGTATCAGTCTATTTAGTATAAGTACAAACTAAAATTAGACCCCAAATTACAACGGGGGTCTTTTACATCATGACATCGAGTAACACAAAAGGAAAGAGTCTTCAAGTAACATAAAATTCACAAGTAGTGACGTGCAAGAAAAACAACAATGACAAGCAATCACTCCAGGGGTTCATCATTAGATACATTGTCCTCGGGTACTTGTACCTATTCTTCTTCACCTGTGATGAAAAACAGGGTGAGTCCTTATGAACTCAGCAAGGGGGAAACGAGAAATACGTTTTGAAACTCATTTTCCGGTTCAATTATGAAAACTCCTTTTTGAAAACATGTCACGTATTGCAAATAACAAGGTACGCAAATATATGAAACAAATCGAGTAACAGATACATTTACCAATCATTTCAAGGATACGGTGAGCATTTGCTCTCAATTTCAATTTCAATACAATTGTTGCGGCAGACTTCAATAATCTACTTATCGCTCCAAATTGGGTGTACTCCGGATGTACCCCGAAACCTACGACCCAACTCTCCGAGGGTGGAATGCCATGCGAGAGAGGGAATTGGACCATGGTAGTCACGGGAGCACCAGCAAGCCCTATGCCTCCCGGCGTTCGTGAAACGTTACCATGCTACAATGAAAGGTTGCAACCTCGTATGCAATGTACATTTATAACATTTAACATATCACATTAGGAGGACAACAAAGTAGGTCGCCACCGAACAGTTATAAGATCGCACGTTGTCAAGTAGTCAAACAAGGCACGATAAGACAAGTAATTTCACTTGAAAGGCATATAGAGCCATGTGAATATTAAACGGGCAGCCATGTAAAACATGTAAGTCAAGCCATATAACTCATTTCGAAGTCCACGTAATCAAGTGGTACAATTATTCAACATGCAACAACATTTACGTGGGTTTGGTTACAAGAAAAACTTATTTGACAACATGCAATGGTCGAAATCACAATTGAAGTTATAAGACATTTACGGGCAGCCCATTAAGCATATAATTTCCACACAATATACAAATGATCAATACTTAGCAAAACTACCTAGTCATTAGGGTTTCCATTTCGTGTATATTCGTGCAATTTGAACCTCAACCCAACTCAAAGTCAATCTCAAACCATGCATCATTTAATTCAACATCCTCAAACATTCAAAACAGTCCACACAACATCCCGAAGCTACAATCCAAAGCATTTAATTCAACAAGAGAAGTCACCACAATTTTTCTAAGTACAACATTAAGTGAAACCCTTACTGCAATAGGCTGTTTTCTCACAATCAATAGGATAATCAAAAAATCTCCAAATCTGGTGAATAAGATGTCAAGATAAAGCTTAAGAAGTTAACTAAAATCAGAAATAAACCTTGCAACAATTGGAGTTCAGAATCATTAGTTATAGCTGAAACAGTGAGATAGCACAAAACCGTCCAGATTTGCACAATTTTCCGAAATTGACGATTTTGAGGTCCTTAGGGTCAGTTTTTGCCTTGGTCCATTTCTGACAAAATTTTCCAGAACTGAAAATTCTAGTAGAAGTCCAAATTTCATGCATTTAGGACATCATTTACTAAGTCAAATATGATTCGTTCCACAAGGTCAGTGCATCTGCCAAAACCTGCTTCATTTTTCCAGATTTCCAGATTTAGTCACATTTTAAATATTTGCCATTTTGAGGACCTAGAATCAAAATTAGGTTCGGCCTATTTCTGGAAAAAATGTTCAAAACTGGCCAAACTAGTCACCTACCAATTTTCAAGCATTTTCAACGTCATTGGCCTTGTTAAACTTACCTCGAACAGACTGGTCAGAGAGCTGTCAACAATTTCGACTTCACCTAGCATCATTTTCAAGCCAAGATCTTGCCATGCATGGTTGTTTAAGCTTATGAACGACCATATAGCTCAAGTACAGAAGCAAATACACACATTTATGCGCATGCATGTGAATTTTTGAAGAGTTTTCAAAAGGTTTTAACCCTCACCTTAGCAATCAACCAAAAGATGCTCAAAAACCTTGTTGAAGCTCAACTTTCTTCCTCTCCTTGCTTAGCCGAAATCCAAACTAGCTTGTCTCTATTTTTCCTAGCTTAGTGATCAATCTCTTAGCACATGCATGAGGTCATAACATGAAGAAAAGAAATGGATGCCAAGAAGCTTTCCTAGGCCGAATGGAGTCTTCAATGCACATGCAAGTGTAATTTTCACCTCCTAGCTAGCTCGGTTGAGGTTCTTTGCTTGTTGCTTGCTTTGCTTAGCTATGGTGTGAAGAAGAGAAGCTATGGAGATGAAGAACTCAGCCAAGGCCGAGAATGAGAGAGGAAAATGAGATGAAGAGAGAAAAAAATGAAAGAGAAATGAAGAAAATGACAAACAATGAAGCCTTTTGCAAATTTGAGGAGCATGTCGGCCTTGGGCTTCCAAATCTGAATTTTTTGTGTCTTCAAGGTGGAAATTTGAAATGCTAGCATGGGCTATGAGTTTTTGGTCGAGCAAGAGAGAGATTTGAGGTGGTTTTGGTCATTTTTTTATGCATTTGTGTCATAGTTTGTCTAAATGTGTCTAGGAATTAAATTATATTGAATAAGCATGCACAAATGCCACCTAGTGGTCGGCCAAGCATGTGGAAAATTCTGAAATTTTTTCTTGGTTGAGTATATTTTATTGCATGTGTTTGGAAGTGCAAAAGAAAAGGAATAAAGAATGAAGAATGTTTAGTGTTTGGTGCATTTCTTGTCTTCTAGTGAGTTGAATTAGGATTATTATATTGATAGTGGATTTTGTAGGATTGTTTAATAGTCTAATGCTCCGTGAAAGATGCTTTCTTGATTAGCGTGAAGGCACGCTTTCCTAGGTATACGGCACGCACTACGAGGTAGGACATGAACTACGAGATGAACGGATGTTTTTCAAGTAAATGCACGCAACCCTAATTGAATGCACGTAATTCAATGTATGGCACATAAAATGAACACAATTCTTAAACCTAGGTCATGGCACGCAAATTTAGGTTAGGGTACACGAAGCCAGGTTTCGCACGCAAATCGGTGTCGGGCCTCACATCCTCCTCTCCTTAAAAGAATTTCGTCCCGAAATTCAATATAATAGAGCTGGATATTGCTGCTCCATCTGGTCTCGCCTTTCCCACGTTGCTTCTTCGACTCCATGATGATCCCACAGCACCTTCTCCATAGGTATAGTTCTGTTGCGCAACTCCCGATCCTGCTGGTCTAGGATCCGAATGGGCTTCTCCTCGTAAGACAAGTTCTCCCGAAGCTGCAACGGCTCTGGCTCCAAGATATGCGACGGATCAGGATGATACTTTCGCAGCATCGAAACATGAAAGACGTCGTGAATATTAGAGAGGTTCTGGGGTAGTGCTAGGTGATACGCCAACTTGCCAACCTTCTCAACTATCTCAAATGGTCCCACAAATCTCGGGCTCAACTTTCTACCCTTGCCATGCCTAATCAGTCCCCTCCGGGGTGATATCTTCAAGAACACCTTGTCGCCAACCTCAAACTCGAGACTCCGTCTCCGTCGGTCTGCATAACTCTTCTGCCTGCTCTGGGCGGTAAGCATCCGTTTTCGGATGAGGTGGATATTATCAACAGTCTTCATCAGTTCAGGTAAAAGGGTCGGGTCAAAAGTCTTCGTCTCACCTACTTCATCCCAGTAAATTGGGGATCGACACTTATGTCCATACAGCGCCTCAAATGGGGCCATCCCGATAGTGGCCTGATAACTATTGTTGTAGGCGAACTCCACTAGAGATAGATATTTCTCCCAACCTTTCCCAAAATCTAACACACATGCCCTCAGCATATCCTCCAGAATCTGAATAGTTCTCTCCGATTGACCATCCGTTTGAGGGTGATAAGCCATACTAAAACTCAACTTCGTTCCCAAAGCTTCTTGCAATCTCTTCCAAAATCAAGAAGTAAAATGAAGATCCTTATCCGATACAATACTCACAGGCATCCCATGCAATCTCACAATCTCCGCTACATACATATCTCCCAATTCCTCAGGACTATCCTCCTTGTTCATTGGTAAGAAGTGCGCCGACTTAGTCAATCTATCCACTATAACCCAAACGGCGTCATGACCCTTTCGTGATCTAGGCAGGTCCATAACAAAATATGTAGTTATATGTTCCCATTTCCATTGAGGAATCTCCAACGGCTGAAGTAAACCTGCGGGTCGCTGATGTTCTGCTTTGACCCTCTGACAAGTCAAACACCGTGCTGCAAACTCTGCAATTTCTCTCTTCATGTTATTCCACCAATAGTGTTGCTTCAAATCCCGATACATCTTTGTTCCGCCGGGGTGAATAGTATATCTTGAATTATGGGCTTCCTCAAGAATCTTCTTTTTCAGCTTCGGCTCGTTCGGAACACAAATCCGGTTCCTAAACCTCCAAACACCATCATCATGAAACTTGAAATATGCGTTGCTTTCCTTAATCTTCTGAAATTGTTGGTCCTTCTGTAAAGCCTCTCGTAACTCAGACAACAAAGTCGATTGAACTTGGGTAGTGGCAAAAAGTAACCCCTTCTGAGTCAATTGTGGTTTCCACAGAAATGCTTCCTCCAACAACTCCTGCACCTTGACTTCCATTTTTGCCATGCTTGCTTTTCTGCTTAAGGCATCTGCAACTACATTAGCTTTACTGGGCACATAATTGATTGAGCAGTTATAATCATCCAAAAGCTCCATCCACGGCCTTTGCCTCATATTCAACTCCTTTTGAGAGAACAAGTATTTCTAGCTCTTATGACCAGTAAATACCTTAAACTTGTTACCCCACAGATTATGCCTCCATTTCTTGAGTACAACCACAATGGCCGGTAACTCCAAATCATGCGTCGGGTAATTCATCTCATGCGGCTTTGGTTTCCTAGAAGCATATGCAATCACTCTTCCATTTTGCATCAATACACATCTCAATCCTTCTTTCGAAGCATCGCTATAGATTACAAAACCTTGACTCCCTTCAGGCAATGCAAGAACTGGTGCGGTAGTCAATATTTTCTTCAATTCTTGAAAGCTGCTCTCACACTTTTCATCCCACACGAACTTGGTTTTCTTTTGAATGAGCTTTGTAAGCGGTCCTGCAATCTTAGAGAAATCATTCACGAACCTCCGATAATAGCCCGCTAGACCAAGAAAACTCCGAACCTCCGTAACATTTTCCAGCTTCTTCCAAGACATCACTGCTTCAATCTTTGCTGGATCCACCGCTATTTCCTCTTGGGATATGATATGCCCCAAAAATGCAATCTGCTGCAGCCAAAATTCACACTTCCTAAACTTTGCATACAATTGGTGCTCTCGAAGTTTCTGCAGTACCAACTGCAGATGTTGCTCATGCTCCGCCTCTGATTTCGAGCATACTAAAATATCATCAATGAAGATCACCACAAATTGGTCCAAGTAGGGTTGAAACACCCTGTGCATCAAATCCATAAAAGCTGCAGGGGCATTAGTTAGTCCAAAAGGCATCACCACATATTCATAATGCCCATATCTCGTCTTGAAAGCCGTTTTAGGCACATCTTCCTTCTTGATCCGTAACTGATAATACCCTTGCCTTAAGTCGAGTTTCAAATACACTTTGGCTCCTTGCAGTTGATCAAATAACTCGTCAATCAGGGGAAGTGGGTATTTATTCTTGACAGTCACTTGGTTCAAACCTCGGTAGTCAATGCATAGCCTCAACGTTCCGTCCTTCTTCTTCACAAATAGAACTGGCGCATCCTACGGCGAAGAACTCGGTTGGACAAACCCCTTCTTCAGCAATCCTTGCAATTGGTCCTTCAATTCTTGTAGCTCGGCCGGTGCCATACGATAGGGAGCTTTAGATATCGGCTGGGCGCCCGGCAGCAACTCTATAACAAACTCGATTCCCGATTTGGGGGTAAACCGGGTAATTCTTCTAGAAACACATCTGCATAGTCTTTGATCACAGGCATCTCCTCCAACTTTGCTTTATCCGACGGCTTGTTGATAAGGTAAGCCAAGTATCTGCTGCACCCTTTCCTCAAGGACTTCACTGCTTTTGTAGATGAAATAATGGAACTCCCGG
This sequence comes from Ehretia macrophylla, assembly GCA_037974665.1. NCBI lineage: Eukaryota > Viridiplantae > Streptophyta > Magnoliopsida > Boraginales > Ehretiaceae > Ehretia > Ehretia macrophylla. The sequence continues at coordinate 84,185,126 of CM075765.1, read as the reverse complement.
TGAAATCTCTTCGACCCACAATCTCCAGTATTGGTTGATCAGGTACCCGAAACGTTATAATCTTCGCTCGGAAATCCAGTTGGACATGACGTTTTGCCAGCCAGTCTATCCCTAAAATGACCTCATAGTCTCGAAAAGGTAATACAATAAGATTGGCTGAGAATTCCCTATCCTTAATTTGGATTTTACATGCTTTGCAAGCTGAACTAGTTACAAGTTTAGAACCCATTGGAGTACCAACTTCTACATCATATGGCAAACATACAACTTTCAATTTCACACGTTCCACACATAAGGGAGTAATAAATGAATGAGTAGCACCATGATCAATTAACACCTTAACAGGTTGATTTAGTATGAAGAATGTACCTTCAACAACAGCGGTCTCATCTGGAATCTCCTCGCACTCAATAGCATAGGCTCGAGCCTGGACCCTAGGAACTGGAGTCTTGCCTCTACCGGCGGGTTTACATTGATTATGTCCCCCTTGCCATTTAGGGCAATCCTTAACCCGGTGCTGTTCGCTGCCACAACCCATACATTTCCCCAATTTTCTCCAACACTGGGCCTCAGTGTGGCCCTTCTTGTTACAGTATGAATAGATGGCAGTTTGAGAAGCAGGTGAACTACCTGTGGATCCGCGGGTGGAAGAGGCTGATAGCGCTTTAGTCGGGCCACGGTTATTAACTGACCTATTCTGGCTTTGGCCTTGACCGCGACTCTGACTCTGGAATTTCCTCTGCTGACCTAGAGGCTGGTAAGGTTTCTTGCTTGGCTGGCTCGAACCGGCTCCATCTAGTTTCCTCTTCTCAACTCTAGAGGCAGCAGCAAAGAAAGTAGAGTAAGTATCGAAGTCATGAGAAGCTAACTGGTCCTGAATCTCTGGCCTCAATCCAATAGGAAATTTCCACATTTTTTCCTTCGGAGTACAAACCATATATTGAGCATAACGGGACAGTCGATCAAAACGTGCCTCGTACTAGGCCACCGTCATATTACCCTGAGTCAAGTGCATGAACTCCTCGATCCACCTCTGCCTGGAAACTGCAGGTACATATTTCTCCTTAAATACCTTAACGAAATTATCCCACAAGCGAGGCGTCTGATCAGTCTCCCACAGTGCCTCTACAGTGTGCCACCAATGCTCGGCATCCCCGTGCAACAGAAATACAGCAAACTCCACTTTCTCTTCATCTGTATAATCAAGTGGCCTGAAAATCTTATCGATCTCAAACAGCCAAGCCTCTGCTTTCTCATCATCAACTTCCCCGTAGAATTTAGACGGGCGAAAGTCAAGGAATTCCCTCATTCTACTATGTCTCCCATGATTACCCTCATTCCTGTTGTTGATGTTGTTGTTGTTGGCTTCATGAGCATCCTGACGCTCCATCACACGTGATACACGATCCATGGCATTTGCCATCATATTAAACATAGCTATACCGGGATTAGTCTGATAGGCATCCCCGGTCTCTTGAGGTTCACCGCTCCTATTAGTAGTACGGTTACTAGGGCCAGCCATCTATAGGCACAAATTACGATGTACAATTTATTGAAATATGACAATTAAGAATCTAACCCATAAGATATGCAACATAGTATAGATACAATTCTAAAAACATTTAAGGCATGTAAGTCACTTAAGCACATAGAACATAGAAGACACATTTATCACACAATAACACATAAACAAGTCATCCTAATTATCTTAGGGCTCTACCCACGGTCCGAGAGTTAAACCCGGCTTAAGCAAACTAAGCTCTCTGATACCATTTCTTCTAAGGTGTCACGCCCCAACCCGGCCTAGAAGGTTAGACTAGGGTGTGAACTAACATTTAAGTAATATCACGTGCTTAGCTTTTGATGAAGATTAACACCTAATGATTTGGTCTAATATCCAAAGTTTTTCGGGAAAACCGGCAGCATAACGGCTGTAATTGGCCCTTTGGTTTAACCTAATTCTCTACACGCCTCAAATGTTTACCATCTCAAATTCATTTCCAACTAAGATTACTACTTTACCATCAATTGAATGGCATATTGGTTATTTCGACATCCCGTTTGGTTTACAACCTAGCATGATACTATGTCTCATTTGTTTGTTTGACCTCGTTTCAAAATATACCTGTTTAAGATTGGATAAATTCATTTACTTAGTACTCACTAATGTATCATAACCTATGATAATACTAGCGGTAATAAAAGCATAACGATCATAGTAATGTCTAGTATCAGTCTATTTAGTATAAGTACAAACCAAAATTAGACCCCAAATTACAATGAGGGTCTTTTACATCATGACATCGAGTAACACAAAAGGAAATAGTCTTCAAGTAACATAAAATTCAAAAGTAGTCACGTTCAAACACAACAACAATGACAGGCAATCACTCCAGGGGGTTCATCATTAGATACATTGTCCTCGGGTACTTGTACCTGTTCTTCTTCACCTGTGATGAAAAACAGGGTGAGTTCTTATGAACTCAACGAGGGAGAAACGATAAATACGTTTTGAAACTCATTTTCCTGTTCAATTATGAAAACTCCTTTTTGAAAACATGTCACGTATTGCAAATAACAAGGTATGCAAATATATGAAACAAATCGAGTAACAGATACATTTACCAATCATTTCAAGGATACGGTGAGCATTTGCTCTCAATTTCAATTCTGATACAATTGTTGCGACCGACTTCAATAATCCACTTATCGCTCCCAATTGGGTGTACTCCGGATGTACCCCGAAACCTATGACCCATCTCTCTGAGGGTGGAATGTCAATCGAGAGATGGAATTGGACCATGGTAGTCACGGGAGCACCGGCAAGCCCTATGCCGCCCGGCTTTCGTAAAACGCTACCATGCCACAATGAAAGGTTGCAACCTCGTATGCAATGCACATTTATAACATTTAACATATCACATTAGGAGGACAACAAAGTAGGTCGCCTCCGAACAGTTATAAGATCGCACGTTGTCAAGTAGTCAAACAAGGCACGATAAGACAAGTAATTTCACTTGAAAGGCATATAGAGCCATGTGAATATTAAACGGGCAGCCATGTAACACATGTAAGTCAAGCCATATAACTCATTTCGAAGTCCACGTAATCAAGTGGTACGATTATTCAACATGCAACAACATTTACGTGGGTTTGGTTACAAGAAAAACTTATTTGACAACATGCAATGGTCGAAATCACATTTGAAGTTATAAGACATTTACGGGCAGCCCATTAAGCATATAATTTCCACATAATATACAAATGATCAATACTTAGCAAAACTACCTAGTCATTAGGGTTTCCATTTCGTGTATATTCGTGCAATTTGGGCCTCAACCCAACTCAAAGTCAATCTCAAACCATGAATCATTTAATTCAACATCCTCAAACATTCAAAACAGTCCACACAACATCCCGAAGCTACAATCCAAAGGATTTAATTCAACAAGAGAAGTCACCACAATTTTTCTAAGTACAACATTAAGTGAAACCCTTACTGCAATAGGCTGTATTCTCACAATCAATATGATAATCAAACAATCTCCAAATCCAGTGAATAAGATGTCAAATTAAAGCTTAACAAGTTAACTAAAATCAGAAACAAACCTTGCATCAATTGGAGTTCAGAATCATTAGTTATAGTGAAACAGTGAGATAGCACAAAACTGTCCAGATTTGCACACTTTTCAGAAATTGACGATTTTGAGGTCCTTAGGGTCAGATTTAGCCTTGGTCCATTTCTGACAAAATTATCCATAACTGAAAAATATAGTAACACACCAAATTTCATGCATTTTGGACATCATTTACTAAGTCAAATATTGTTCGTTCCACAAGGTCAGTGCATCTGCCAAAACCTGCTTCATTTTTCCAGATTTCCAGATTTCCAGATTTGGTCACATTTTAAATATTTGCCATTTTGAGGACCTTAGAGTCAAAATTAGCTTCGGCCTATTCCTGGGAAAAATGTTCTAAACTGGACAAACTAGTCACCTACCAATTTTCAAGCATTTTCAACATCATTTTCCTAGCTAAACTTACCTCGAACAGACTGTTCAGAGAGCTGTCAACAATTTCGACTTCACCTAGCATCATTTTCAAGCCAAGATCTTGCCATGCATGGTTGTTTAAGCTTATGAACGACCATATAGCTCAAGTACAGAAGCAAATACACACATTTATGAGCATGCATGTGAATTTTTGAAGAGTTTTCAAAAGGTTTTAACCCTCACCTTAGCAATCAACCAAAAGATGCTCAAAAACCTTGTTGAAGCTCAACTTCTTCCTCTCCTTGCTTAGCCGAAATCCCAACTAGCTTTTCTCTATTTTTCCTAGCTTAGTGATCAATCTCTTAGCACATGCATGAGGTCATAACATGAAGAAAAGAAATGGATGCCAAGAAGTTTACCTAGGCCGAATGGAGTCTTCAATGCACATGCAAGTGTAATTTTCACCTCCTAGCTATCTCGGTTGAGGTTCTTTGCTTGTAGCTTGCTTTGCTTAGCTATGGTGTGAATAAGAGAAGCTATGGAGATGAAGAACTCAGCCAAGGCCGAGAATGAGAGAGGAAAATGAGATGAAGAGAGAAAAAAATGAAAGAGAAATGAAGAAAATGACAAACAATGAAGCCTTTTGCAAATTTGAGGAGCATGTCGGCCTTGGGCTTCCAAATCTGAATTTTGTGTGTCTTCAAGGTGGAAATTAGAAATGCTAGCATGGGCTATGAGTTTTTGGTCGAGCAAGAGAGAGATTTGAGGTGGTTTTGGTCATTTTTTTATGTATTTGTGTCATAGTTTGTCTAAATGTGTCTAGGAATTAAATTATATTGAATAAGCATGCACAAATGCCACCTAGTGGTCGGCCAAGCATGTGGAAAATTCTGAAATTTTGTCTTGGTTGAGCTTATTTTATTGCATGTGTTTGGAAGTGCAAAAGAAAAGGAATAAAGAATGAAGAATGTTTAGTGTTTGGTGCATTTCTTGTCTTCTAGTGAGTTGAATTAGGATTATTATATTGATAGTGGATTTTGTAGGATTGTTTAATAGTCTAGTGCTCCGTAAAAGATGCTTTCTTGATTAGCATGAAGGCACGCTTTCCTAGGTCTAGGGCATGCACTACAAGGTAGGACATGAACTACAAGACAAACGCACGTTTTTCAAGTAAATGCACGCAACCCTAATTGAATGCACATAATTCAATGTATGGCACATAAAATGAACACAATTCTTAAACCTAGGTCATGGCACGCAAATCTAGGTTAGGGCACACGAAGCGAGGTTTCGCACGCAAATCGGGGTCGGGCCTCACAACATGACTATGAACCCAGCTTAGTAACATTAATGTTGGAGATATATTGGCGGGCATTAAGTGTTCGAAGGAATGACTAGGTCGCTAAGTGTGTAGGACCATTGTCTTCTAAATTATGACGTAACCTTGGATTGAGATGAGTGGAATTTATTTTAGGTTGAAACTATTCGTCTTAGGAGTTTTGGATAAGATTAAAAGAAAATTTTGAAGCCTTGTGACTTGAAAATAGAGATTTGAATAAGGAAATAAATTGTGGATCACAAGCTGATGAAATTTACTTGTAAGAGTTGAACTAGTGTATCATGATTAGTTTACCTATGCAATTTCGATGGCAATTTGTTGGTGGTACTTAATAAACCTTAGAGTTTGAGTTTCATGAATCTCAACGGTCTTTCTCCTTGATTACGAGCGTAAAGGTTAACGGAACTGGGGAAGAATGTTAGTGAATAGAAGCCTGTAACCGGGAGACTAGTCATTAGAAGATTTGTTAATCTAACGTACCTATGAGATAAGGATTATGATATTGTCGATAGATGACGATTTGAGATGGATTAGTTGTTTGGTGAGTTCTTCTTGAAGATAGGGTCGTGTTGTAGAAATGATCCATAACATGTGTAGGTCCTACGTGTTAGCAATTTTGAAGCTAGTAGATAGGATATGTAAATTGGATATAGACCTATCATATTGAAATTAGCGTATGTCACCCTAGGATCATGAAATTATTGTGATATTCCTTTTGAGGTATGAATGCGAGATTGATACAACATGAGTCATGATTTTGGAGTTATAGTTATATAGTCTGAATACCGATGCAGCCTTGATGACTATGTATGGAGATTCTAACATTAGTTAATAAACTTGACCTTAAGATCAAATGGAGAATAGAGTCGTTCAAAGGAGAGAACTGTAAATGTAGAGGTCACACCGAACTAAATGATTGGAGAAACATAGGAAGTGAATTGGTTGTGGTAAGAGATCGCCAAAAACGGGATGAACCGGAGTAGGAAGAATAACAAGGGTCAGAATCCGTCTAAATGACCTCAATAGGCAGGAATGAATTTCGGGACGAAATTCTTTTAAGGAGGGGAGGATGTGAGGCCCAACCCCGAATAACGTGTATTACCTCGATTTGCGTGCCATAGACCAAGAATGATATGACTAACCTTGGATTACGTGCCTTGTCTTGGTTTTCGTGCATGCCTCGTCATTTGTGCCTTGACCTGGAATTATGTGCCCTAATCCTCGACTTATGTGCCCCGACTTTGAATTGCGTACGTTATCTCATTTTGCGTGCCTTGACCTTGAATTGCGTGTCCTAACCTAGGTTTAAGAGTCGTACCTCAATTTACGTGCATTGCATTGAATTACGTGGATTCATTTAGGGTTGCGTGCATTTACTTGAAAAACGTGCATTCGTCTCGTAGTTCGTGTCCTACCTCGTAGTGCGTGCCCTAGATCTAGGAATCCGTGCCACCACGTTAATCAAGAAAGAATCCTACACAAAGCACTAGACACTAAAATAATCCTACACAATCCACCAACCAATATTATATTCCTAATTCAAATTCTCTACAAACTCCACTAATAATAAAATAATACTAAACTATTCCTACATTTCCCACTATCTATTATTCTATTCATAATTCAACTCATCAACAAACATTCCTATATTTTATTCTACCTAGATTCCCTCATTCCCCAACATTCCTATGACAATTCTAATGACACAAATGCATAAAAAATTAGTCCTAGACAAACTATGACAAAACACTTAACACAATGCATAAAAAAATTGCTCAAATTCTCCTCAAATCTACACCATTTTCGACCAAACCACCTATGCCCATGCTAAAATTTTAAATTCCATCTTGAAGACAAAAAAATCAGATTTTAATAGCCCAAGGCTGACCATTGCTTTGATGAATGCAAAAAGTTTCATTCCTTGTCACATTTTGTCATTTCTTCATTTCTTCCTCAACTTCTCTCTCTCCCTCTCATTCTCTCTCTCCATTTCGGTTTTGGCTAGTTCTCTCCACCTCCTAGCTCATCTTCTTCATCATATGGTGCAACAAGACAAGCAACCATCAAAGAAACTCAAGCAAACAAGCTAAGATGTGAAAACTACACATGCATGTCCTTTGAAGACTTCTATTCGGCCCTAGGTAAGCTTCTTGACTTCCATTTCTTTTCTTCATGTTCTAACCTCATGCATGTGCTAAGAGATTGATCACTAAGCTAGGAAAAATAGAGAAAAGCTAGTTGGAATCTCGGCTAAGCAAGAAGAAGAGATTTGAGGTTCAACAAGGTTTTTGAGCATCTTTTGGGTTGATTGCAAAGGTGAGGGCTAAAACCTTTTGAAAACTCTTCAAAAATTCACATGAATGCTCATAAATGTATGTATTTGCTTCTGTACTTGAGTTATATGGTCGTTCATAAGCTTAAACAACCATGCATGGCAAGATCTTGGCTAGAAAATGATGCTAGATGAAGTTGAATTGTTGACAGCTCTCTGACCAGTCTGTTTCGAGGTAAGTTTAGCTAGGAAAATGATGTTGAAAATGCATGAAAATTGGTAGGTTACTAGTTTGGACAGTTGTGAACATTTTTCACAGAAATATGCCGAAGAAAATTTTGAATATAAGGTCCTAAAAATGGCAAATCGTTAAAATGTGTCTAAATCTGGAAATCTGAAAAAATGAAGCAGGTTTTGTTAGATGCACTGACCTTGTGGAACAAACCAACTTTGACTTAGTAAATGATGTCCAAAATGCATGAAATTTGGTTTTTTTCTAGATTATTCAGTTCTGGATAATTTTGTCCGAAATGGACCAAGGCTAAATCTGACCCTAAGGACCTCAAAAACGTCAATTACTGGAATGTGTGCAAATCTGGACAGTTTTGTGCTACCTCACTGTTTCGGCTATAACTAATGATTCCGAACTCCAATTGATGCAAGGTTTGTTTCTGATTTTAGTTAACTTCTTAAGATTTAATTTGACATTTTATTCACTGGATTTGGAAATTGTTTGATCATCCAAATGATTGTGAGAATACAGCCTAATGCAGTAAGGGTTTCACTTAATGTTGTACTTAGAAAAATTGTTGTGACTCCTCTTGTTCAATTAAATGCTTGGGATTGTAGCTACGGGATGTTGTGTGGACTGTATTGAATGTTTGAGGATGTTGAATTAAATGATGCATGGTTTGAGATTGACTTTGAGTTGGGTTGAGGCTCAAATTGCATGAATATACACGAAATAGAAACCCTAATGACTAGGTAGTTTTGCTAAGTGTTGATCATTTGGATGTTGTGTGGAAATTATATGCTTAGTGGGCTATCCGTAAATGTCTTATAACTTCAAATGTGATTTGGACCATTGCATGTTGTCAAATAAGCTTTTCTTGCAACCGAACCCACGTAGATGTTGTTGCATGTTGAATAATCGTATCACTTGATTACGTGGACTTCGAAATGAGCTATATGGCTTGACTTGCATGTGTTACATGGCTGCCCGTTTAATGTTCATATGGCTCTATATGTCTTTCAAGTGAAATTACTTGTCTTATCGTGTCTTGTTTGATTACTTGACAACGTGCGATCTTATAACTGCTCGGAGGTGACCTACTTTGTTTTCCTCCTAATGTGATATGTTAAATGTTATAAATGTGCATTGCATATGAGGTTGCAACCTTTCAGTGTGGCATGGTAGTGTTTCACGCACGCCGGGCGGCATCGGGCTTGCCGGTGCTACCGTGACTACCATGGTCCAATTCCCTCTCTCGCTTGGCATTCCACCCTCGGAGAGTTAGGTCATAGGTTTCGGGGTACATCCGGAGTACACCCAATTGGGAGCGATAAGTGGATTATTGAAGTCGGCCGCAACAATTGTATCGAAATTGAAATTGAGAGCAAATGCTCACCGTATCCTTGAAATGATTGGTAAATGTATCTGTTACTCGATTTGTTTCATATATTTGTGTACCTTATTATTTGTAATATGTGACATGTTTTCAAAAAGGAGTTTTCATAATTGAACCAGAAAATGAGTTTCAAAACGTAATTCTCGTTTCCCCTCGCTGAGTTCATAAGGACTCACCATCTTTTTCATCACAGGTGAAGAAGATCAAGAACAGGTACCCGAGGACGATGTGCCTAACAATGGTTCCTTGGAGTGATTGCCTGTCCCTACGTGCTTTTGTGCTTGCCTGAAAGTGGTTGCTATATGGATGTTGTGTTTAATTGCAAACTACTCATTTCATTGATGTAAATGACCCCATTGTAATTTGGGTCTAATTCTGGGATTGTACTATCTATAACCGGACGAACTTTTATTTGGTTGTTTGCTTTCGTTTTCTTAATTAATAGTTATCGTAGGCATTCAAACCACTAGATGAACAATCAACTAAGTTAATTCTATCTAATTTCACTTAGGTGCTCATTTGCAAACTAAAGGATAATAGGTACTCGCATGATAGGAAATTGACAAATAAACGGGACATAGTTATCATATTAGGCTTATTAACCAAATGAGACTTTCAAGATAAACTAGTAGGCAAATCGGTTGGTGACAAATAGGAGTCCTTAATTGAATTGGATTAATGATTGGAATAATTAAGGTATTTAGAGAATTTGGTCAAACCAAAGAGTCCAATTACAGCCGTTATGCTACCGGTTTACCAAAAAACTTTGGAGTTTGGACTAAACCATTAGGTGTTAAATCTTCATAAACAGCTAAGCACGTGACATTACTTGAATGTTTAGTTCACACCCTAGTCTAACCTTATAGGCCGGGTTGGGGAGAGACAAACACATATAGGAATTGTGCCCTCAACATGACGGGTTCGATCATACCAGCACTAATGAACTGGATCCCATCAGAACTCAGAAGTTAAGCGTGCTTGGGCGAGAGTAGTACTAGGATGGGTGACGCCCTGGGAAGTCCTCGTGTTGTAGCCCCTTTTCAATTTTTTTTTGCCTTCGTTAGGGTTTCCAAGATACTTTATCCACCAAATCTCAATTACAGAATCTAACGGAACATTGGGCAAAACACCTTCGCTTCACGTAGAGGCTGGGCCCGTAAACCGAGGGCGTAGGGTTTGTGACCAGGTCTTCATCGCTCCGGTGCCCATAACTTTTGATCCGTAAGGAGTTAGGCGGGCACAGCATACCGTTGCAAAGCTCTCTGATAGCTCTACGACGGGGAAAGCCAGCTTGCTCGCTGTGCCCATTTTTGGAGCCCAAAATCGAACGTTTTCATCAGTTTCAGGCCACTTTTCTTCATTTGCTCTGTTTTTCCATCCCGAATCGTACGTCGTGAGCCGTTAAAAGGACGACAACCTGACTCGCGGGACATCAGAGGGCCCTACAATGTGTCGATATCACGTATTGCGAGGTTGCTGCGTTGTTGAAGTGGATGGGTTGTCGTTAAGCCCATTGGGCCTTTTGAATAGGCCATCTTTCTAGGCTGGGACTGTGAACCGTTAACACATATAAGAATTGTGCCCTTAACATGACGGGTGTGATCATACCAGCACTAATGCACCGGATCCAATCAGAACTCCAAAGTTAAGCGTGCTTGGGCGAGAGTAGTACTAGGATGGGTGACCCCATGTGATGTCCTCGTGTTGCACACCCCTTTTCAATTTTTTTTGCCCTGGTTAGGGTTGCCAAGATACTTTATCCACCAAATCTCTATTACCGAATCCCACGGAACATTGGGCAAGACAACTTCGCTTCACGTAGAGGCTGGGCCCGTAAACCGAGGGCGTAGGGTTTGTGACCAGGTCTCCGTCGCTCCGGTGCCCATAACTTATGATCCGTAAGGAGTTACGCAGCGCACAGCATACCGTTGCAAAGCTCTCTGAGAGCTCTACGATGGGGGCAGCCAGCTTGCTCGTTGTGCCCATTTTTGGAGCCCAAAATTGAACGTTTTCATCAGTTTCAGGCCACTTTTCTTCTTTTGCTCTGTTTTTCTGTCCCGAATCGTACGTCGTGAACTGTTAAAATGACGACAACCTGACTCGCTGGACATCAGAGGGCCCTATAACGTGTCGATGTCACGTCTTGCGAGGATGTTGCGTTGTTGAAGTAGATGGGTTGTCGTTAAGCCCATTGTGCCTTTTGAATAGGCCATCTCTCTAGGTTGGGACTGTGAACCGTTAAAACATATAGGAATTGTGACCTCAACATGGCGGGTGTGATCATAGCAGCACTAATGCACCGGATCCCATCAGAAATCCAAAGTTAAGCATGCTTCGGCGATAATAGTACTAGGATGGGTAACCCCCTAGGAAATCTTCGTGTTGCACCCTCTTTTAAATTTTTTTTGCCCTGGTTTGGGTTGCCAAGATACTTTATCCACCAAATCTCTATTACTGAATCCCACGGAACATTGGGCAAGGCAACTTCGCTTCGCGTAGAGGCTGGGCCGGCAAACCGAGGGCATAGGGTTTGTGACCAGGTCTCCGTCGCTCCGGTCCCATAACTTTTGATCCGTAAGGAGTTACGTGGCGCACAACATACCGTTGCTAAGCTCTCTAAGAGCTCTAGGACAGGGGCAGCGAGCTTGCTTGCTGTGCCCGTTTTGGAGCCTAAAATCGAACGTTTTCATCAGTTTCAGGCCACTTTTCTTCTTTAGCTCTATTTTTCTGTCCCGAATCGTACGTCGTGAACTGTTAAAAGGACAACAACCTGACTCGCGGGACTTCAGAGGGCTCTACAACGTGTCGATATCACGTCTTGCGAGGACGCTGCGTTGTTGGAGCGGATGGGTTGTCGTTAAGCCCATTGGGTCTTTTGAATGGGCCATCTCTCTTGGATGGGACTGTGAACCGTTAACACATAGAGGAAGTGTGCCCTCAACATGACGGGTGCGATCATACCAGCACTAATACACCGGATCCCATCAGAACTCCGAAGTTAAGCGTGCTTGGGTGAGAGTAGTAGTAGGATGGGTGACACCCTAGGAAGTACTTGTGTTGCACACCCTTTTCAATTTTTTTTGCCCTGGTTAGGGTTGCCAAGATACTTTATCCACAAAATCTCTATTACTGAATCCCACGGAACATTGGGCAAGACAACTTCGCTTCACGTAGAGGTTGGGCACGCAAACCAAGGGTGTAGGGTTTGTGACCAGGTCTCCGTTGTTTCGGTGCCCATAACTTTTGATCCGTAATGAGTTACGTGGCGCACAGCATACCGTTGCAAAGCTCTTTGAGAGCTCTAGGATGAGGGCAGTGACCTTGCTTGCTGTGCCCATTTTTGGAGCCCAAAATCGAACATTTTCATCAATTTCAGGCCACTTTTTTTCTTTTGCTCTGTTTTTCCGTCCAGAATCGTACGTCGTCAACTATTAAAAGGATGACATCCTGACTTGCGGGACATCAGAGGGCCCTACAACGTGTTGATATCACGTCTTGCGCGTATGCTTTGTTGTTGAAGCGGTTGGGTTGTCGTTAAGCCCATTGGGCCTTTTGAATGGGCCATCTCTTTAGGATGGGACTGTGAACCGTTAACAGATATAGGAATTGTGCCCTCAACATGGCGGGTGCGATCATACCATCAATAATGCACCGAATCACATCAGAACTCCGAAGTTAAGTGTGCTTGGGCGAGAGTAGTACTAGGATGGGTGACCCCCTGGTTAGGGTTGGCAAGATACTTTATCCACCAAATCTCAATTACCGAATCGCACGAAACATTAGGCAAGACAACTTCGCTTCACGTAGAGGCTGGGCCTGCAAACCGAGGGCGTAGGGTTTGTGACCAGGTCTCCGTCGCTTCGGTGCCTATAACTTTTGATCCGTAAGAAGTTACGCGGCTCACAGCATACCGTTGCAAAGCTCTCTGAGAGCTCAATTCCTATTTGTGTTAACGGTTCACTGTCCCAGCCTAGAGAGATGGCCCATTCAAAATCCCAATGGGCTTAACGACAACCCATCAGCTTCAACAACGCAGCATCCTCGCACGACGTGATATTGACACGTTGTAGGGCCCTCTGATGTCCAGCGAGTCAGGTTGTCGTCCTTTTAATAGTTCACGACGTACGATCCGGGATGAAAAAACTGGGTAAAAGAAGAAAAGTGTTTTGAAACTGATGAAAACGTCCTATTTTCGACTCCAAAAATGGTCAAAGCGAGCAAGCTGGCTGCCCCCGTCGTAGAGCTTTCAGAGAGGTTTGTAACGGTATGCTGTACGCCGCGTAAGTCCTTACGGAGCAAAAGCTATGGGCACCGGAGCGACAGAGACCTGGTCACAAACCCTACGCCCTCGGTTTGCGGGCTCGGCCTCTGTGTGAAGCGAAGTTGTCTTGCCCATTGTTCCGTGGGATTCGGTAATAGAGATTTGGTGGATAAAGTATTTTGACAACCCTAACCAGGGCAAAAAATATTAAAAAGGGTGTACAACAAGAGGACTTCCCAGGAGGTCACCCATTCTAGTACTACTCTCGCCCAAGCACGCTTAACTTCGGAGTTCTGATGGGATCCGGTGCATTAGTGCTGGTATGATCGCACCCGTCATGTTGAGGGCAAAATTTCTATATGTGTTAACAGTTCACAGTCCCAGCCTAAAGAGATGGCCCATTCAAAAGGCCCAATGGACTTAACGACAACCCATCCGCTTCAACAACGCAGCATCCACGTAAGACGTGATATCGACACGTTGTAGGGCCCTCTGATATCCCGCGAGTCAGGTTGTCGTCCTTTTAACAGTTCACGACGTACGATTCGGGACGGAAAAACTGTGCAAAAGAAGAATAGTTGCCTAAAACTGATGAAAACGTTCGATTTTAGGCTCCACAAATGGGTACAGTGAGCAAGCAGGCTTCCCCCGTCGTAGAGCTCTCAGATAGCTTCGCAACGGTATGTTATGCGCCGCGTAACTCCTTACGGATCAAAAGTTATGGGCACCGGAGTGATCGAGACCTGGAAACAAACCCTACGCCCTCGGTTGGTGGGCCCAGCCTCTACGTGAAGCGAAGCTGTCTTGCCCAATGTTCTGTGGGATTTAGTAATAGAGATTTGGGGGATAAAGTATCTTGGCAACCCTCACCAGGGCAAAAAAAATTGAAAAGGGGCTGCAACACGAGGACTTCCCAAGGGGTCACCCATCCTAGTACTACTCTCACCCAAGCACGCTTAACTTCGGAGTTCTGATGGGATCCGGTGCATTTGTCCTGGTATGATCGCACCCGTCATGTTGAGGGCACAATTGCTTTATGTGTTAACAGTTCACAGTTCGAGCCTAGAGAGATGGCCCATTCAAAAGGCCCAATGGGCTTAACGACAACCCAACCGCTTCAACAACGCAGCATCCTCGCAAGACGTGATATCGACACGTTGTAGGGCCCTCTAATGTCCCGTGAGTCAGGTTGTCGTCCTTTTAACAGCTCACGACGTACGATCTGGGATGGAAAAACAGAGCGAAAGCAAAAAAGTGGCATGAAACTGATGAAAACGTTCAATATTGGGCTCCAAAAAGGGGCAAAGCGAGCATGTTTGTTGACCCCGTTGTAGAGCTCTCAGAGAGCTTTGCAACGGTATGCTGTGCCCCGCGTAACTCCTTACGGATCAAAAGTTATGGGCACCAGAGCGATGGAGACCTGGCCATAAACCCTACGCCCTCGGTTTGCGGGCCCAGCCTCTACGTGAAGCGAAGTTGTCTTGCCCAATGTTCCGTGGGATTTAGTAATACAAATTTGGTGGATAAAGTATCTTGGCAACCCTAACCAGGGCAAAAAAAATTGAAAAGGGGGTGCAATACCAGGACTTCCCAGGGGGCCACCCATCCTAGTACTACTCTCGACGAAGCACGCTTAACTTCGCAGTTCTGATGCGATCCGGTGCATTAGTGCTGGTATGATCGCACCCGTCATGTTGAGGGCACAATTCCTATATGTGTTAACGGTTCACAGTCCTAGCATAGAGAGATGGCCCATTCAAAAGGCCCAATGAGCATAACGACAACACATCCGCTTCAACAATGCAGCATCCTCGCAAGACGTGATACCGGCACGATGTAGGGCCCTCTGATGTCCCGCGAGTCAGGTTGTCGTCCTTTTAACAGTTCACGACGTACGATTTGGGGCAGAAAAATAGAGCTAAAGAAGAATATTGGCCTGAAACTGATGAAAACGTTGGATTTTGGGCTCCAAAAACGGGCGCAGTGAGCAACTAGCTGCCCACGTCGTAGAGCTTTCAGAGAGCTTTGCAACCGTATGCTGTGTGCCGTGTAACTCCTTACGGATCAAAAGTTATGGGCACCAGAGCGACGGAGTCCTGGTCACAAACCCTATACACTCGGTTTGCGAGCCCAGCCTCTACATGAAGCGAAGTTGTCTTGCCCAATGTTCCGTGGGATTCGGTAATAGAGATTTGGTGGATAAAGTATATTGGGAACCCTAACCAGGGAAAAAAAATTTGAAAAGGGGGTGCAACACGAGGACTTCCGAGGGGGTCATCTATCCTAGTACAACTCTCGCCCAAGCACGCTTAACTTCGGAGTTCTGATGGGATCCGGTGCATTAGTGCTGGTATGATCGCACCCGTCATGTTGAGGGCACAATTATTATGTGTGTTAACGGTTCACAGTCGCAGCCTACAGAGATGGCCAATTCAAAAGGCCCAATGGGCTTAACGATAACCTATCCTCTTCACCAACGCAGCATCCTCGCAAGACATGATATCGACACGTTGTAGGGTCCTCTGATGTCTCGCGAGTCAGGTTGTCATCCTTTTAACAGTTCACGACGTACGATCCGGGACGGAAAAATAGAGCAAAAGAAGAAAAGTGGCCTGAAACAGATGAAAACATTCGATTTTGGGCTCCAAAAACTGGCACAGTGAGCAAGGTGGCTGCCCCCGTCATAGAGCTCTTAGAGAGCTTTGCATTGGTATGCTGTGCGCTACGTAACTCCTTGCGGATCAAAAGTTATGGGCACCGGAGCGACGGAGACCTGGTAACAAACCCTACGCCCTCGGTTTGCGGGCCCAGCCTCTACGTGAAGCGAAGTTGTCTTGCCCAATGTTCCGTGGGATTCGATAATAGAAATGTGGTGGATAAAGTATCTTGGCAACCCAAACAGGTGCAAAAAAAATTGAAAAGCGGGGTGCAACACGAGGACAACCCAGGGGGTCACCCATCCTAGTACTACTCTCGCCTAAGCGTGCTTAACTTCGGAGTTCTGATGGGATCCGGTGCATTAGTGCTGGTATGATCGCACCCATCATGTTGAGGTCATAATTCCTATATGAGTTAACGGTTTACAATCCCAGCCTAGAGAGATGGCCCATTCAAAAGGCCCTATGGGTTTAACGACAACCCATCCGCTTCGACAACGCAGCATCCTCGCAAGATGTGATACCGACACGTTGTAGGGTCTACTGATGTCCTGCGAGTCAGGTTGTCGTCCTTTTTACCGTTAACGACGTACGATCCGGGAAGGAAAAACATAGCAAAAGAAGAAAAGTGGCCTGAAACTGATGAAAATGTTCGATTTTGGGCTCCAAAAACGGGCACAACGAGCAAGCTGCCTGCCCCTGTTGTAGAGCTCTCAGAGTGCTTTGAAACAGTATGTTGTGCGCCACGTAATTCCTTACGGATCAAAAGTTATAGGCACCGGAGCGACGGAGACCTGGTAACAAACCCTATGCCTTTGGTTTGCGGGCCCAGGCTCTACGTGAAGCGAAGTTGTCTTGCCCAATGTTCCGTGGGATTCAGTAATAGAGATTTGGTGGATAAAGTATCTTGGCAACCCTAACCAGGGCAAAAAAAATTGAAAAGGGGGTGCAACACGAGGACTTCCCAAGGGGTCACCCATCCTAGTACTACTCTCGCCCAAGCACGCTTAACTTCGGAGTTCTGATGGGATCCGGTGCATTAGTGCTGGAATGATCGCACCCGTCATGTTGAGGGCACAATTCCTATATGTGTTAACGGTTCACAGTCCCAGCTTAGAGAGATGGCCCATTCAAAAGGACCAATGCGCTTTACGACAACCCAATCGCATCAACAACGCAGCATTCTCGCAAGACGTGATATCGACACGTTGTAGGGCCCTCTGATGTCCCACGAGTCAGGTTGTCGTCCTTTTAACAGTTCACGACGTACGATTCGGGATGGAAAAACAGAGCAAAAGAAGAAAATTGAAACTGATGAAAACATTCAATTTTGGGCTCCAAAAATGGGCACAGCGAGCAAGCTGGCTACCCCCGTCGTAGAGCTCTCAGAGAGCTTTACAACGTTATGTTGTACGCCGCGTAACTCCTTACTGATCTAAAGTTATGGGCACTAGAGCGACCGAGACCTGGTCACAAACCCTACAGCTATGGTTTGCTGGGCCAGCCTCTACGTCAAGCGAACTTGTCTTGCCCAATGTTCCGTGGGATTCAGTAATAGTGATTTGGTGGATAAAGTATCTTGGCAACCCTAACCAGGGCTAAAAAAATTGAAAAGGGGGTGCAACACGAGGACTTCCGAGGGGGCCACCCATCCTAGTACTACTCTCGCCCAAGCACGCTTAACTTCGGAGTTCTGATAGGTTCCGGTGCATTAGTGCTGGTATGATCGCACCCGTCATGTTGATGGCACAATTCCTATATGTGTTAACTGTTCACAGTCCCAGCCTAGAGAGATGGCCTATTCAAAAGGCCTAATGGGCTTAACAACAACCCATCCGCTTCAACAATGCAGCATCCTCTCAGGACGTGATATCGACACGTTGTAGGGCCTTTGATGTCCCGCGAGTCAGGTTGTCGTCCTTTTAACAGTTCACGAAGTATGATCCGGGGACGTAAAAACAGAGCAAAAGAAGAAAAATGGCCTAAAACTGATGAAAACGTTGGATTTTGGGCTCCAAATATAGGCACAGCGAGGAAGCTGGCTGCCCCCATCGTAGAGCTCTCAGAGAGCTTTGCAACGTTATGTTGTACGCCACGTAACTCCTTACTGATCAAAAGTTGTGGGCACCGGAGCGACGGAGACTTGGTCACAAACCCTACTCCCTCGGTTTGCGGGCCCAGCCTCTACGTGAAGCGAAGTTGTCTTGCCCAATGTTCCATGGGATTCAGTAATATAGATTTTGTGGATAAAGTATCTTGGCGACCCTAACCAGGGCAAAAAAAATTGAAAAGGGGGTGCAACACGAGGACTTGCCAGGGTGCCACCCATCCTAGTACTACTCTCGCCCAAGCACGCTTAACATCAGAGTTCTGATGGAATCCGGCGCATTAGTGCTGGTATGATCGCACCCGTCATGTTGAGGGCACAATTCTTATATGTGTTAACGGTTCACAATCCCAGCCTAGAGAGATGGCCCATTCAAATGGCCCAAGGGGCTTAACAACAACCCATCCGCTTCAACATCGCAGCATCCTCGCAAGACGTGAAATCGACATGTTGTAAGGCCCTCTGATGTCCCGCGAGTCAGGTTGTCGTCCTTTTAACAGTTCACGACGTATGATCCGGGTCGAAAAAATAGAGCAAAAGAAGAAAAGTGGCCTGAAACTGATGAAGACATTTGATTTTGGGCTCCAAAAATGGGCAAAGCGAGCAAGATGGCTGCCCCCATCGTAGAGCTCTCATAGAGCTTTTCAACGGTATCCTGTGCGCCACGTAACTCCTTACGGATCAAAGGTTATGGGCACCGGAGCGACGGAGACCTGGTCACAAACCATACGCCCTCAGTTTGCGGGCCTAGACTCTACATGAAGCAAAGTTGTCTTGCCCAATGTTCCGTGCGATTCGGTAATAGAGATTTGGTGGATAAAGTATCTTGGCAACCCTAACCAAGGCAAAATAAATTGAGAAGGGGGTACAACACGAGGACTTCCCAAGGGGTCACCCATCCTAGTACTACTCTCACCAAAGAATGCTTAACTTCGGAGTTCTGATGGGATTAGGTGCATTAGTGCTGGGTTGATCACACCCGTCATGTTGAGGGAAAAAATTCCTATATGTGTTAACGGTTCACAGTCCCAGCCAAGAGAGATGGCCTATTCAAAAGGCCCAATGGGCTTAACGACAACCCATCCGCTTCAACAACGCAGCATCCTCGCAAGACGTGATATCGACACGTTATAGGGCCTCTGATGTCCCGCGAGTTAGGTTGTCGTCCTTTTAACAGTTCACGACGTATGATCCGAGGCGGAAAAACAGAGCAAAAGAAGAAAAGTGGTCTGAAACTGATGAAAACATTGATTTTAGGCTCCAAAAATAGGCACAGCGAAGAAGCTGGCTGCCCCCGTCGTAGAGCTCTCAGAGGGCTTTGCAACGTTATGTTGTGCACCACGTAACTCCTTACGGATCAAAAGTTATGGGCACCGGAGCGACGGAGACCTGGTCACAAACCCTACGCCCTCGATTTGCCGGACCATCCTCTACGTGAAGTGAAGTTGTCTTGTCCAATGTTCCGTGGGATTCAGTAATAGAGATTTGGTGGATAAAGTATCTTGACGACCCTAACCAGGGCAAAAAAAATTGAAAACGGGGTGCAACATGATGACTTCCCAGGGGGCCACACATCTTAGTACTACTCTCGCCCAAGCACGGTTAACTTCGGAGTTCTGATGGAATCCGGTGCATTAGTTCTAGTAGGATCGCACCCGTCATGTTGAGGGCACAATTCCTATATGTGTTAACGGTTCACAGTCCTAGCCTAGAGAGATGGCCCATTCAAAAGGCCCAAGGGGCTTAACGACAACCCATCCACTTCAACAACGCAGCATCCTCACAAGACGTGACATTGACTTGTTGTAGGGCCCTCTAATGTCCGGCGAGTCAGGTTGTCGTCCTTTTAACTGTTCACGACGTATGATCCGGGACAAAAAAATAGAGGAAAAGAAGAAAAGTGGCCTGAAACTGATGACAACATTCGATTTTGGGCTCCAAAAACGGGCACAGCGAGCAAGCTGGCTGCCCCCGTCGTAGAGCTCTCACAGACCTTTGCAACCGTATGTTGTGCGCCGCGCAACTCCTTACGGATCAAAAGTTATGCGCATCGGAGTGACGGAGACCTGGCCACAAGCCCTACGCCCTCGGTTTGCGGGCCCAGCCACTACGTAAAACGAAGTTGTCTTGCCAAATGTTCCGTGGGATTTAGTAATAGAGATTTGGTGGATAAAGTATATTGGCAACCCTAACCAGGGCAAAAAAAATTGAAAATGGGGTGCAACACGAGGACTTCCCAGGGGGTTACCCATCCTAGTACTACTCTCGCCCAAGCATGCTTAACTTCGGAGTTCTGATGGGATCCGATGCATTAGTACAGGTACGATCGCAGCCGTCATGTTGAGGCCACAATTCCTATATGTGTTAACGGTTCACAATCCCAGCCTAGAGAGATGGTCCATTCAAAAGGCCCAATGGGCTTAACGACAACCCATCGGCTTCAACAACGCAGCATCCTCACAAGACGTGATACCGACACGTTGTAGAGCCTTCTGATGTCCCGTGAGTCAAGTTGTCGTTCTTTTAACAGTTCACGACCTATGATCCGGGACGGAAAAACATAGCAAAAGAAGAAAAGTGGCCTGAAACTGATGAAACCGTTCGATTTTGGGCTCCAAAAACGGGCATAGTGAGCAAGCAGGCTGTCCCCGTCGTAGAGCTCTCAGATAGCTTCATAACGGTATGCTGTGCGTCGCGTAACTCCTTGCGGATCAAAAGTTATGGGCACGGGAGCTACGGAGACCTGGTCACAAACCCTACGCCCTTGGTTTACAGGCCCAGCCTCTACGTGAAGCGAAGTTGTCCTGCCCAATGTTTCGTGGGATTCAGCAATAGAGATTTCGTGGAGAAAGTATCTTGCCAACCCTAACTAGGGCAAAAACAAATTGAAAAGGGGGTGCAACAGGAGGACTTCCTAAGGGGTCACCTATCCTAGTACTACTCTCGCCTAAGCACGCTTAACTTCGGAGTTCTGATGGAATCCGGTGCATTAGTGGTGGTATGATCGCACTTGTCATGTTGAGGGCATAATTCCTTGATGTGTTAACGTTTCACAGTCCCAGCCTAGAGAGATGGCCCATTCGAAAGGCCCAATGGGCTTAACGATAACCCATCCGCTTCAACAACGCAGCATCCTCACAAGACGTGATATCGACACGTTGTAGATCCCTCTAATGTCCCGCGAGTCAGGCTTTCGGCCTTTTAACAGTTCACGACGTAGGATTCAGGACTGAAAATAAGAGCAAAGGAAGAAAAGTGGCCTGAAACTGATGAAAACATTCGATTTTAGGATACAAAAATGGGCACAGTGATCAAGCTGGCTGCCCCTGTCGTAGAGCTCTCAGAGCGCTTCGCAAAAGCATGTTGTGCGCCGCGTAACTCCTTACGGATCAAAAGTTATGGGCACCGAAGTGACGGAGACCTGGTCACAAACCCTACGCCCTCGGTTTACGGGCCCAGCCTCTACGTGAAGCGAAGTTGTCTTGCCCAATGATCCATGGGATTCAGTAATAGAGATTTGGTGGATAAAGTATCTTGGCAACCCTAACCAGGGCAAAAAAAATTGAAAAGGGGGTGCAACATGAGGACTTCCCAGGGGGTCACCCATCCTAGTACTACTGTCGCCCAAGCACGCTTAACTTCGGAGTTCTGATGGGATCCGGTGCATTAGTGCAGGTATGATCGCACCCGTCATGTTGAGGGCACAATTGCTTTATGTGTTAACGGTTCACAATCCTAGCCTAGAGAGATGGCCCATTCAAAAGGCTTAATGGGCCTAACGACAACCCATCCGGTTCAACAACGCAGCATCCTCGCAAGACGTGAAATCGACGCGTTGTAGGGGTCTCTAATATCCTACGAGTAAGGTTGTAGTCCTTTTACCAGTTCACGACGTACGATCCGGGACCCAAAAACAGAGCAAAAGAAGAAAAGTCGCCCAAAACTGATGAAAATGTTCGATTTTGGGAACCCAAAATGGGCAAAGCGAGCAAGCCGGCTGCCCCCATCGTAGAGATCTTAGAGAGCTTTGCAACGGTATGCTGTGCGCAGCGTAACTCCTTACGGATCAAAAGCTATAGGCACCGGAGCGACGGGGACCTAGTCATAAGCCCTAAGCCCTCGGTTTGCGGGCCCAGCCTCCACGTGAAGCGAAGTTGTCTTGCCCAATGATCCGTGGGATTCAGTAATAGAGATTTGGTGAATAAAGTATCTTGGCATCCCTAACCAGGGCAAAAAAAATTGAAAAGGGGGTTCAGCACGAGGACTTCCTAGGGGGTCACCCATCCTAGTACTATTCTCGCCCAAGCACGCTTAACTTCAGAGTTCTGATGGGATCCGGTGCATTAGTGCTGGTATGATCGCACCCGTCATGTTGAGGGCACAATTCCTTTATGTGTTAACGGTTCACAGTCCCAGCCTAGAGAGATGGCTCATTTAGAAGGCCCAATGGGCTTAACGACGACCCATCCGCTTCAACAACGTAGCATCATCGCAAGACGTGATATCGACAAGTTGTAGGGCCCTCTTATGTCCCGCGATTCAGGTTGTCGTCCTTCTAACAGCTCATGACGTACGATCCGGGACGAAAAAATAGAGCAAAAGCAGAAAAGTGGCCTGAAACTGATGAAAACGTTCAATTTTGGGCTCCGAAACTGGACACAGCGAGCAAGCTGGCTGCCCCCGTCGTAGAGCTCTCAGAGAGCTATGAAACGGTATGATGTGCGCCGCGTAACTCATTACGGATCAAAAGTTATGGGCACCGGAGCGACGGAGACTTGGTCACAAACCCTACACCCTCGGTTTGCGGGCCCAGCCTCTATGTTAAGTGAAGTTGTCTTGCCCAATGTTCCGTGGGATTCAGTAATAGAGATTTGGTGGATAAAGTATCTTGGCAACCCTAACCAAGGCAAAAAAAATTGAAAAGGGGGTACAACACGAGGACTTCCCAGGGGATCACCCATCATAGTACTACTCTCGCCCAAGCACACTTAACTTCGGAGTTCTGATGGGATCCGGTGCATTAGTGCTGGTATGATTGCACCTGTCATGTTGAGGGCACAATTCATATATGTGTTAACGGTTCACAGTCCCAGCCTAGAGAGATGGCCCATTCACTAGCCCAATGGGCTTAACGATAACCCATCCGCTTCAACAACGCAACATCCACGCAAGACGTGATATCGACACGTTGTAGGGCCCTCTGATGTTCCGCGAGTCAGGCTTTCCTCCTTTTAACAGTTCACGATGTAAGATTTGCGACGGAAAAATAGAGCAAAAGAAGAAAAGTGGCCTAAAACTAATGAAAACGTTCAATTTTGTGTTCCAAAAACGGGCACAACGAGCAAGCTGGCTGCCCCCGTAGTAGAACTCTCAGAGAGCTTTGCAACGGCATGTTGTGCGCTGCGTAACTCCTTATGGATCAAAAGTTATGGGCACCAGAGCGACGGAGACCTGGTCACAAACCCTACGCCCTCAGTTTGCGGGCCCAGCCTCTACGTGAAGCGAAGTTGTCTTGCCCAATGTTTCGTGGGATTCAGTAATAGAGATTTGGTGGATAAAGTATCTTGGCAACCCTAACCAGGGCAAATAAAATTGAAAATGGGGTGCAACACGAGGACTTCCCTGGGGGTCACCCATCCTACTTCTACTCTCGCCCAAGCACGCTTAACTTCGGAGTTCTGATGGGATCCGGTGCATTAGTGCTGGTATGATCACACCCGTCATGTTGAGGGCACAATTCCTATAAGTGTTAACTGTTCACAGTCCCAGCCTAGAGAGATGGCCCATTCAAAAGGCCCAATGGGCTTAACGACAAACCATCCGCTTCAACAACGCAGCATCCTCGCAAGACGTGATATCGACACATTGTAGGGCCCTCTGATGTCCCGCGAGTTAGGTTGTCGTCCTTTTAACAGTTCACGACGTACGATCCGGGACAGAAAAGCAGAGCAAAAGAAGAAAAGTGGCCTGAAACTGATGAAAACGTTCGATTTTGGGCTCTGAAAATGTGGACAGCGAGCAAGCTTGCTGCCCCCGTCGTGGAGCTCTCAGAGAGCTTTGCATCGGTATGCTGTGCGCCGCGTAATTCCTTACGGATCAAAAGTTATGGGCACCGGAGCGACGGAGACCTGGTCACAAACCCTATGCCCTCGGTTTGCGGGCCCAGCCTCTACGTGAAGCGAAGTTGTCTTGCCCAATGTTCCGTAGGATACAGTAATAAAGATTTGGTGGATGAAGTATCTTGGCAACCCTAACCAAGGCAAAAAAAATTGAAAAGGGGGTACAACACGAGGACTTCCCAGGGTTTCACCCATCCTAGCGCTACTCTTGCCCAAGCGCGCTTAACTTCGGAGTTCTGATGGTGTCCGGTGCATTAGTGCTGGTATGTTCGCCCCCGTGTTGTCGAGGGCACACTTCCTTTAAGTGTTTCCGGTTCACAGTCCCATCCTAGAGAGATGGCCCAATCAAAAGCCCAATGGGCTTAAAGACAACCCATCCGCTTCAACAACGCAGCATCCTCGTAAGACGTGATATCAACACGTTGTAGGGCCCTCTAATGTCCTGCGAGTCAGGTTGTCGTCCTTTTAATAGTTCACGACGTACGATTTGGGATTGAAAAATACAGAAAAAGAAGAAAAGTGGCCTAAAACTGATGAAAACGTTCAATTTTGGGCTCTAAAAATGGGCACAACGAGCAAGATGGCTGCCCCCGTAGTAGAGCTCTCAGAGAGCTTTGCAACGGCATGCTATGCGCTACGTAACTCTTTACGGATCAAAAGTTATGGGCACCGGAACGACGGAGACCTGGTCACAAACCCTACGCCCTCGGTTTGCGGGCCCAGCCTCTACGTGAAGCGAAGTTGTCTTTCCCAATGTTTCGTGGGATTCAGTAATATAGATTTGGTGGATAAAGTATCTTGGCAACCCTAACCAGGGCAAAAAAAATTGAAAAAGAGGTGCAACACGAGGACTTCCAAGGGGGTCACCCAACCTGGTACTACTCTCGCCCAAGCACGCTTAACTTCGGAGTTCTGATGGGATCCGGTGCATTAGTGCTGGTATGATCGCACCTGTCATGTTGAGGGCACAATTCTTATATGTGTTAATGGTTCACAGTCCCAACCTAGAGAGATGGCCCATTCAAAAGGCCCAATGGGCTTAACGACAACCCATCCGCTTCCACAACGCAGAATCGTTGCAATACGTTATATCAACACGTTGTAGGACCCTATAATGTCCCGCGAGTCAGGTTGTTGTCCTTTTGACAGTTCACGACGCACGATCCGGGATGGAAAAACATAGCAAAATAAGGAACGTGGCCTGAAACTAATGAAAACGTTCAATTTTGGGATACGAAAATGGGCACAGTGAGCAAGCTGGCTACCCCCGTCGTAAATCTCTCAGAGAGCTTTGCAACGGTATGTTGTGCGCCGCATAACTCCTTACGGATCAAAAGTTATGGGCACCGGAGCGACGGAGACCTGCTAACAAACCCTACGCCCTCGGTTTGCCGGCCCAGCCTCTACGTGAAGCGAAGTTGTCTTGCCCAATGTTCCGTGGGATTCAGTAATAGAGATTTGGTGGATAAAGTATCTTGGCAACCCTAACCAGGGCAAAAAAAAATTGGAAAGGGGGTGCAACACGAAGACGTGACAAGGGGTCACCCATCCTAGGACTACTCTCACCCAAGCATGCTTAACTTCGGAGTTCTGATGGGATCCGGTGTATTAGTGCTGGTATGATCGCACCCGTCATGTTGAGGGCACAATTCCTATAAGTGTTAACGGTTCACAGTCCCAGCCTAGAGAGATGGCTAATTCAAAAGGCCCAATGGGCTTAACGACAACCCATCTGCTTCAACAACGCAGCATCCTCGCAAGACGTGATATTGACGCGTTGTAGGGCCCTCTGATGTCCAGCGAGTTAGGTTGTCGTCCTTTTAACAGTTCACGACGTACGATTCGGGAGGGAAAAATAGAGCAAAAGAAGAAAAGTGTACTGAAACTGATAAAAACGTTCAATTTTGAGCTCCAAAAACGGGCATAGAGAGAAAGCTGGCTGCCCCTCGTAGTAGAGCTCTCAGAGAGCTTTGCAACGGTATGCTGTGCACCGCGTAACTCCTTACAGATCAAAAGTTATGGGCACCTGAGTGACAGAGACCTGGTCATAAGCCCTACGCCCTCGATTTGCGGGCCCAGCCTCTACGTGAAGCGAAGTTGTCTTGCCCAATGTTCTGTGGGATTCAGTAATAGAGATTTGGTGGATAAAGTATCTTGCCAACCCTAACCAGGGCAAAAAAAATTGAAAAGAGGGTGCAACACGAGGACTTCCCAGGGAGTCATCCATCGTAGTACTACTCTCGCCCAAGCACGCTTAACTTCGGAGTTCTGATGGGATCCGGTGCATTAGTGTTGGTATGATCGCACACGGCATGTTGAGGGCACAATTACTTTTTGTGTTAACGGTTCACAGTCCCAGCCTAGAGAGATGGCCCATTCAAAAGGCCCAATGGGCATAACGAAAACCCATCCGCTTCGACAACGCAGCATCCTTGCAAGACGTGATATCGACACGTTGTAGGGTCCTCTGATGTCCCGCGAGTCAGGTTGTTGTACTTTTAATAGGTCATGACGTACGATACGGGACGGAAAAATAGAGCAAAAGAAGAAAAGTGGCCTGAAATTGATGAAAACGTTCGAATTTGGGCTCAAAAAACAGACACAGCGAGCAAGCTGGCTGCCCCCGTCGTAGATCTCTCAGAGTGCTTTACAACGGTATACTGTGTGCCGCGTAACTCCTTACGGATCAAAAGTTATGGGCACCGGTGCGACGGAACCTGGTCACAAACCCTACGACGGGGCTCCGGTGCCCATAACTTTTGATACGTAAGGAGTTACGCAGCGCATAACATACCGTTGCAAAGTTCTCTGAGAGCTCTACGACGGAGGCAACTAGCTTGCTCGCTGTGCCCGTTTTTGGACCCCAAAATCGAACGTTTTCACGAGTTTCAGGCCACTTTTCTTCTTTTGCTCTGTTTTTCCGTCCCGGATCGTACGTCGGGAGCTGTTAAAAGGACGACAACCTAACTCGCGGGACATCAGAGGGACCTACAACGTGTCGATATCACGTCTTGCGAGGATGATGCGTTGTTAAAGCGGACGGGTTGTCGTTAAGCCCATTGGGCCTTTTTAATAGGCCATATCTCTAGGCTGCGACTGTGAACCGTTAACAGATATAGGAATTGTGCCCTCAACATGATGGGTGTGATCATACCAGCACTAATGCACCGGATCCCATCAGAACTCCGAAGTTAAGCGTGCTTGGGCAAGAGTAGTACTAGAATGGGTGACCCTCTAGGAAGTCTTCGTGTTGCAACCCCTTTTCAATTTTTTTTGCCCTGGTTAGGCCAAGATACTTTATACACCAAATCTCTATTACCGAATCCCACGGAACATTGGGCAAGACAACTTCGCTTCACGTAGAGGCTGGGCCTGCAAACCGAGGGCGTAGGGTTTGTGACCAGGTCTCGATCGCTCCGGTGTCCATAACTTTTGATCCGTAAGGAGTTACGCGGAGCATAACATACCGTTGCAAAGCTCTCTGAAAGCTCTACTATGGGGGCAGCCAACTTTCTCGCTATGCTCATTTTTGGGGCCCAAAATCGAATGTTTTCATTAGTTTCATGCCACTTTTCTTCTTTTGCTCTGTTTTTCCATCCCGAATCGTACGTCGTGAGCTGTTAAAAGGATGACAACCTAACTCGCCGGACATTAGAGGGCCCTACAACGTGTCGATATCACGTCTTGCGAGGATGTTGCGTTGTTGAAGTGGATGGGTTGTCGTTAAGCCCATTGGGCCTTTTGAATGGGCCATCTCTCTAGGCTGGGACTGTGAACCGTTAACACATGTATGAATTGTGCCCTCAATGCGACGGGTGCGATCATACCAGCACTAATGCATTGCATCCCATCAGAACTCCGAAGTTAAACGTGCTTGGGCGAGAGTAGTACTAGGATAGGTGACCCCCTGGGAAGTCCTCGTGTTGCACCCCCTTTTCAATTTTTTTTGCCCTGGTTAGGGTTGTCAAGATACTTTATCCACCAAATCTCTATTGCTGAATCCCACGGAACATTGGGCAAGACAACTTCGCCTCAAGTAGAGGCTGGGCCCGCAAACCGAGGGCGTAGGGTTTGTGACCAGGTCTCCGTCTTTCCGGTGCCCAAAAATTTTGATCTGTAAGGAGTTACGCGGCACACAGCATACCGTTGCAAAGCTCTCTTAGAGCTCTACGATGGGGGCGGCCAACTTGCTCGCTTTGCGCTTTTTGGTGCCCAAAATCGAACGTTTACATCAGTTTCAGACCATTTTTCTTCTTTTGCTCTGTTTTTCCGTCCCAGATCGTACGTCGTGAACTATTATAAGGACGACGAACTGAGTCGCTGGACATCAGAGGACCCTAAAACATGTCGATATCACGTCTTGCGAGGATGCTGCGTTGTTGAAGCAGATGGGTTGTCGTTAAGCCCATTGGACCTTTTGAATGGGCCATCTCTCTAGGATGGGACGGTGAACCGTTAACACATAAAGCAATTGTGCCCTCAACATGACCGGTGCGATCATACCAGCACTAATGCACCGGATCCCATCAGAACTCCGAAGTTAAGCATGATTAGGCGAGAGTAGTACTAGGATGGGTGACCCCTTGGGAAGTCCTCGTGTTACACCCCCTTTTCAATTTTTTTTGCCCTGGTTAAGGTTGCCAAGATACTTTATCCACCAAATCTCTATTACTGAATCCCACGGAACATTGGGCAAAGCAACGTTGCTTCACGTAGAGGCTGGGCTCGCAAACCGAGGGCGTAGGTTTGTGACCAGGTCTCCGTCGCTCCGGTGCCTATAGCTTTTGATCCGCAGGGAGTTACGCGGTGCACAGTATACCATTGCAAATCTCTCTGAGAGCTCTACGACGGGGGCAGCCAGCTTGCTCGCTGTGCCCATTTTTGGAGCTCAAAATTGAATGTTTTCATCAGTTGCTGGCCACTTTTCTTGTTTTGCTCTATTTTTCCATCGCGCATCGTACGTCGTGAACTATTAAAAGGACGACAACCTGAGTAGCGGGACATCAAAGGACCCTACAACGTGTCGATATCACGTCTTGCGAGGATGCTGCGTTGTTGAAGCGGATGGGTTGTCGTTAAGCCCATTGGGCCTTTTGAATGAGCCATCTCTCTAGGCTGGGACTGTGAACCGTTAACACATAAAGCAATTGTGCCCTCAACATGACCGGTGCGATCATGCCACCACTAATGCCCCGGATCCCATCAGAACTCCGAAGTTAAGCGTCCTTCGGCGAGAGTAGTACTAGGATGGGTGACCCCTTGGGAAGTCCTCGTGTTACACCCCCTTTTCAATTTTTTTTGCCCTGGTTAGGGTTGCCAAGATATTTTATCCACCAAATCTCTATTACTGAATCCCACTGAACATTGGGCAAGTAAACTTCGCTTCACGTATAGGCTGGGCCCGCAAAACCGAGGGCGTAGGTTTGTGACCAGGTCTCCGTCGCTCTGGTGCCCATAACTTTTGATCGGCAGGGAGTTACGCGGTGCACAGCATACCGTTGTAAATCTCTCTGAGAGCTCTACAACGGGGGCAGCCAGTTTGCTCGCTGTGCCCTTTTTAGAGCCCAAAATCGAACGTTTTCACCAGTTTCAAGCCACTTTTCCTCTTTTGCTGTGTTTTTCCGTCCCGAATCGTACGCCGTGAACTGGTAAAAGGATGAAAACCTACCTCGCGGGCCATCAGAGGGCCCTCCACCATGTCGATATCCCATCTTGCGAGGTTGCTGCGTTGTTGAAGTGGATGGGTTGTCGTTAAACCCATTGGGCCTTTTGAATGGGCCATCTCTCTAGGTTGGGACTGTGAACCGTTAGCACATATAGGAGTTGTGCCCTCAACATGACGTGTGCGATCATACCAGCACTAATGCACCGGATCCTATTGGAACTCCGAAGTTAAGCGTGCTTGGGAGAGAGTAGTACTAGGATGGGTGACCCCCTGGGAAGTCCTCGTGTTGCACCCGCTTTTCAATTTTTTTTGCCCTGGTGAGGTTGCCAAGGTACTTTATCCACCAAATCTCTATTACTGAATCCCGTGGAACTTTGGGCAAGACAACTTCGCTTCAAGTAGAGGCTGGGCCCGCAAATCGAGGGCGTAGGGTTTATGACCAGGTCTCCGTCACTCCGGTGCCCATAACTTTTTATCCGTAAGGAGTTATGCGGCGCATAGCATATCGTTGCAAAGCACTCTGAGAGCTCTACGACGGGGGTAGCCAGCTTGCTCGCTTTTCCCGTTTTGGAGACTAAAATCGAACGTTTTCATCAGTTTCAGACCATTTTTCTTCTTTTGCTCTGTTTTTCCGTCCCGGATCGTACATCGTGAACGGTTAAAAGGACGAAAACCTGAGTCGCGGGACATCAGAGGAGCCTACAATGTGTCGATATCACGTCTTGTGAGGATGCTGCGTTCTTGAAGCGGATGGGTTGTCGTTAAGCCCATTGGGCCTTTTGAATAGGCCATCTCTCTAGGCTGGGACTGTGAACCGCTAACACATAAAGTAATTGTGCCCTCAACATGACCGGTGCGATCATACTAGCACTAATGCACCGGATCCCATCAGAGCTCCGAAGTTAAGAGTGCTTGGGCGAGAGTAGTACTAGGATGGGTGACCCCTTGGGAAGTCCTCGTGTTGTACGCCCTTTTCAATTTTTTTTTGCCCTGGTTAAGGGTGCCAAGATACTTTATCCACCAAATCTCTATTACTGAATCCCACGGAACATTGGCCAAGACAACTTCGCTTCACGTAGAGGCTGGGCCCGCAAACCCATGGCGTAGGTTTGTGACTAGGTCTCCGTCGCTGCGGTGCCCATAACTTTTGATTCGCAGGGAGTTATGCGGTGCACAACATACCATTGCAAATCTCTCTGAGAGATCTACGACGAGGGCAGCCAGCTTGCTCGCTGTGCCCATTTTTGGAGCTCAAAATCGAACGTTTTCATCAGTTGCAAGCCACTTTTCTTCTTTTGTTCTATTTTTCCATCGCGGATCGTACGTCGTGAACTGTTAAAAGGACGACAACCCGAGTAGCGGGACATCAGAGGACCCTACAACGTGTCGATATAACGTCTTGCGAGGATGCTGCGTTGTTGAAGCGGATGGGTTGTCGTTAAGCCCATTGGGCCTTCTGAATGGGCCATCTCTCTAGGCTGGGACTGTGAACCGTTAACACATAAAGCAATTGTGCCCTAACCTTGACCGGTGCAATCATGCCAACACTAATGCACCGGATCCCATCAGAACTCCGAAGTTAAGCGTGCTTGGGCGAGAGTAGTATTAAGATGGGTGACCCCTTAGGAAGTCCTCGTGTTACACACCCTTTTCAATTTTTTTTGCCCTGGTTCCAAGATACTTTATCCACTAAATCTTTATTACTGAATCCCACGGAACATTGGGCAAGACAACTTCGCTTCACATAGAGGCTGGGCCCGCAAACCGAGGCCATAGGTTTGTGACCAGGTCTCCGTCGCTCCGGTGCCCATAACTTTTGATCCGTAGGGAGTTACGCGGTGCACAGCAAACCATTGCAAATCTCTCTGAGAGCTCTACGACGGGGGCAACCAGTTTGCTCGTTTTGGCCATTTTTGGAGCCTAAAATTGAACGTTTTCATCAGTTGCAGGCCATTTTTCTTCTTTTACGCTATTTTTCCATCGCGGATCGTACGTCGTGAACTGTTAAAAGGACGACAACCTGAGTAGCGGGACATCAGAGGACCCTACAATGTGTCGATATCACGTCTTGCGAGGATGCTGCGTTCTTGAAGCGGATGGGTTGTCGTTAAGTCCATTGGGCCTTTTGAATGGGCCATCTCTCTAAGCTGGGACAGTGAACCATTAACACATAAAGCAATTGTGCGCCAACATGACCGGTGTGATCATACCAGCACTGATGCACCGGATCCCATCAGAACTCCGAAGTTAAGTGTGCTTGGGTGAGAGTAGTACTAGGATGGGTGACCCCTTGGGACGTCCTCGTGTTACGCCACCTTTTCAATTTTTTTTGCCATAGTTAGGGTTGCCAAGATACTTTATCTACCAAATCTCTATTACTGAATCCGTCGAAACATTGGGCAAGACAACTTCGCTTCACATAGAGGCTGGGCCCGCAAATCGAGGGCATGGGGCTTGAGACCAGGTCTTCGTCTCTACGGTGCCCAGAACTTTCGATCCGTAAGGAGTTACGCGGCGCTTAACATACCGTTGCAAAGCTCTCTGAGAGCTCTACGATGGGGGCAGCTAGCTTGCTAGCTGTGCCCCTTTTTGGAGCCCAAAATGGAACGTTTTCATCTGTTTCAGGCCACTTTTCTTCTTTTGCTCTATTTTTCCATCCCGGATCGTACGTCGCGAACTATTAAAAGGACGATAACCAGACTTGCGGGACATCAGAGGGCCCTACAACGTATCGATATCACATCTTGCGAGGATGCTTCATTGTTGAAGCGGATGGGTTGTCGTTAAGCCCATTGGGCCTTTTGAATGGGCCATCTCTCTAGGCTGGGACTGTGAACCGTTGACATATATAGGAATTGTGCCCTCAACATGACCCGTGCGATCATACCAGCACTAAGGCACCGGATCCCATCAGAACTCCGAAGTTAAGCGTGCTTGGTCGAGAGTAGTACTAGGATGGGTGGCCCCTTAGGAAGTCCTCGTGTTGCACCCCCTTTTCAATTTTTTTTTCCATGGTTAGGGTTGCCAAGATGCTTTTATCCACCAAATCTCTATTACTGAATCCAACGAAAAATTGGGCAAGGCAACTTCGCTTCACGTAGAGGCTGGGCCCACAAACCGACGGTGTAGGGCTTGTGACCAAGTCTCCGTCGCTCCGGTGCCCATAACTTTTGATCCGTAAGGAGTTACGTGGCGCACAGTATACCGTTGGAAAGCTCTCCGAGAGCTCTACGATGAGGGCAGTTAGCTTGCTCGACGTGCCCATTTTTGGAGCCCAAAATCGAACGTTTTCATCAGTTTCAGGCTATTTTTCTAATTTTGCTTTGTCTTTTCATCCCGAATCGTACGTCGTGAGCTGTTAAAAGGACGACAACCTGACTCGCGGGATATCATAGGGCCCTACAACATGTCGATATCACGTCTTGCGAGGATGCTGCGTTGTTAAAGTGGTTGGGTTGCTGTTAAGCCCATTGGGCCTTTCGAATGGCCCATCTCTCTAGGCTGGGACTGTGAACGCCTAACACATAAACCCATTGTGCCCTCAACATGACGGCTGCGA
This sequence comes from Ehretia macrophylla, assembly GCA_037974665.1. Taxonomy (NCBI): domain Eukaryota; kingdom Viridiplantae; phylum Streptophyta; class Magnoliopsida; order Boraginales; family Ehretiaceae; genus Ehretia; species Ehretia macrophylla. The sequence goes on along the minus strand of CM075765.1, from coordinate 84,151,527 downwards.
TCATACCAGCACTAATCCACCGGGTCCCATTAGAACTCTAAAGTTAAGCGTGCTTGAGTGAGAGTAGTACTAGGATGGGTGACCCCCTGGGAAGTCCTCTTGTTGCACCCCTTTTTAAATTTTTTTTGCCCTTGTTAGGGTTGCCAAGATACTTTATCAACCAAATCTCTATTACTGAATCCCACGGAACATTGGGCAAGACAACTTCGCTTCACATAGAGGCTGGGCCAGCAAACCGAGGGCGTAGGGTTTGTTACCAGGTCTCCGTCGCTCCGGTGCCCATAACTTTTGATCAGTAAGGAGTTACGCGGTGCACAGCATACCATTGCAAAGCTCTCTAAGAGCTCTACGGCGGGGGGAGGGGGCAGCTTGCTCGCTATGCCCGTTTTTAGAGCCCAAAATCGAACGTTTTCATTAGTTTCAGGCCACTTTTCTTCTTTTGCTATGTTTTTCCATCCCGAATCGTACGTCGTGAATTGTTAAAACGATGACAACCTCACTCGCGGGACATTAGAGGGCCCTACAACATGTCGATATCACGTCTTGCGAGGATGTTGCGTTGTTGAAGCGGATGGGTCGTCGTTAAGCCCATTGGGCCTTTTGAATGGGCCATTTCTCTAGGCTGGGACTGTGAACCGTTAAAACATATAGGAATTGTGCCCTCAACATGACGGGTGCGATCATACCAGAACTAATGCATCAGATCCCATTAGAACTACGAAGTTAAGCATGCTTGGGCGAGAGTAGTACTAGGATGGGTGACCCCCTGGGAAGTCCTCGTGTTGTACCCCCTTTTCAATTTTTTTTGCCCAGGTTAGGGTTGCCAAGATACTTTATCGACCAAATCTCTATTAACGAATCCCACGGAACATTGGGCAAGACAAGTTCGTTTCACGAAGAGGTTGGGCCAGCAAACCGAGGGCGTAGGGTTTGTTACCAGGTCTCCGTTGCTCTGGTGCCCATAACATTTGATCCGTAAGGAGTTACGCGGCGCACAGCATACCGTTGCAAAGCTCTCTGAGAGCTCTACGATGGGGGCAGCCAGCTTGCTCGATGTGCCTATTTTTGGAGCCCAAAATTGAACATTTTCATCAGTTTTAGGCCACTTTTCTTCTTTTGCTTTATTTTTGCGCCCCGGATCGTACGTCGTGAACTGTTAAATGGACGACAACCTGACTCGCGGGACATCAGAGGGCCCTACATCTTGTTGAAATCACGTTTTGCGAGGATGCTGCGTTGTTAAAGCGGTTGGGTTGTCGTTAAGCCCATTGGGCCTTTTGAATGGGCCATCTCTCTAGGCTGGGACTGTGAACTGTTAACACATATAGGAATTGTGCCCTCAACATGACGGGTGCGATCATACCAGCACTAATGCTCTGGATCCCATCAGAACTCTAAAGTTAAGCGTGTTTGGCCGAGAGTAGTACTAGGATGGGTGACCCCCTGGGAAGTCCTCGTGTTGCACCCCCTTTTCAATTTTTTTTGCCCTGGTTAGGGTTGCAAAGATACTTTATCCACCAAATCTCTATTACTGAATCCCACAGAACATTGGGCATGACGACTTCGTTTCACGTAGAGGCTAGGCCCGAAAACCGAGGGCGTAGGGTTTTTGACCAGGTCACTGTCGCTCCGGTGCCCATAACTTTTGATCCGTAAGGAGTTACGCGGCGCACAGCATACCGTTGCAAAGCTCTCTGAGTGTTCTACGACGGGGGCAGCCAGCTTGCTCATTGTGCCTATTTTTTGATCCCAAAATCGAACGTTTTCATCAGTTTTAGGCCACTTTTCTTCTTTTGCTATGTTTTTCGGTCTCGGATCGTACGTCGTGAACTGTTAAAAGGACCACAACCTGACTCGCGGGACATCAGAGGGCCTTACAACATGTCGATATCACGTCTTGCGAGGATGCTGAGTTGTTGAAGCGGATGGGTTGTCGTTAAGCCCATTGGGCCCTTTGAATGGGCCATATCTCTAGGTTGGGACTGTGAACCGTTAACACATAAAGGAATTGTACCATCAACATGACGGGTGCAATCATACCAGCACTAAAGCTCTGGATCCCATCAGAACTCCGAAGTTAAGCGTGCTTGGGCGAGAGAAGTACGAGTATGGGTAACCCCCTGGGAAGTCCTCGTGTTGCACCCCCTTTTCAATTTTTTTCGCCCTGGTTAGGGTTGCCAAGATACTTTATCAACCAAATCTCTATTACTGAATGCCACGGAACATTGGGCAAGACAAATTCGTTTCACGTAGAGGCTAGGCCCCAAAACCGAGGGCGTAGGGTTTGTGATCAGGTCTCCGTCGCTCCGGTGCCCATAACTTTTGATCCGTAAGGAGTTACGCGGCGCACAGCATACCGTTACAAAGCTCTCTGAGAGCTCTACGACGGGGGCAGCCAGCTTGCTCGCTGTGCCCATTTTTGGATCCCAAAATCGAACGTTTTTATCAGTTTTAGGCTACTTTTCTTCTTTTGCACTGTTTTTCCGTCCGGGATCGTACGTCGTGTACTGTTAAAAGGACGACAACCTGACTCGCGGGACATCAGAGGGCCCTACAATGTATCGATATCACCTCTTGCGAGGATGCTGCGTTGTTGAAGCGGATGGGTTGTTGTCAAATCCATTGGGCCTTTTGAAAGGGCCATCTCTCAAAGCTGGGACTGTGAACCATTAACAAAAATAGGAATTGTGCCCTAAACATGACGGGTGCGATCATACCAGCACTAATGCACCGGATCCCATCATAACTCCGACATGAAGCTTGCTTGGGCGAGAGTAGTACTAGGAAGGGTGACGCCATGGGAAGTCCTCGTGTTGCACTCCCTTTTCAATTTTTTTCGCCCTGGTTTGGGTTGCCAAGATACTTTATGCACCAATTCTCTATTACTGAATCCCACGGAACATTGGGCAAGACAACTTCGCTTCACGTAGAGGTTGGGCCCGCAAACCGAGGGCGTAGGGATTGGGACCAGGTCTCCGTCGCTCCGGTGACCAAGTCTCCGTCACTCCGGTGCCCATAACTTTAGATCCTTAAGGAGTTACGCGGCGCACAGCATACCTTTGCAAAGCTCACTGAGGGCTCTATGACGGGGGCAGCCAGTTTGCTCGTTGTGCCCATTTTTGGAGACCAAAATCGAATGCTTTAATCAGTTTCAGGCCACTTTTCTGCTTTTGCTCTGTTTTTCCGTCCCGGATCGTACATCGTGAGCTGTTAAAAGGACGACAACCTACTCGAGGGACATCAGAGGGACGTACAACGTGTCGATATCACGTCTTGCGACGATGCTGCGTTGTTGAAGCGGTTCGGTTGTCGTTAAGCCCATTCGGCCTTTTGAATGGGCCATCTCACAAGGTTGGGACTGTGAACAGTTAACACATAAAGGAATTGTGCCCTCAACATGACGAGTGCGATCATACCAGTACTAATGCACCGGATCCCATCAGAACTCTGAAGTTAAGCGTGCTTGGGTGAGAGTTGTACTAGGATGGGTGACCCCCTGGGAAGTCCTCGTGTTGCACCCCCTTTTCAATTTTTTTTGCCCTGGTTAGGGTTGCCAAGAAACTTCATCCACCAAATCTCTATTACTTTATCCCACGGAACATTGGGCAAGACAACTTCGCTTCACGTAGAGGCTGGGCCCGTAAACCGAAGACGTAGGGTTTGTGAACAGGTCTTTGTCGCTCCGGTGCCCATAACTTTTGACCCGTAAGGAGTTATGCAGCGCACAGCATACCGTTGCAAAGCTGTCCGAGAGCTCTACGACGGGGGCAGCCAGCTTGCTCGCTGTGCCCATTGTTGGAGCCCAAAATCGAACGTTTTCATAAGTTTCAGGACACTTTTCTTGTTTTGGTCTGTTTTTCCGTCCCGGATCGTACGTCGTGAACTTTTAAAAGGATGACAACCTGACTCGCGGGACATCAGAGGGCCATACAACGTGTCGATATCATTTCTTGCGAAGATGCTGTATTGTTGAATCGGATGGGTTGTCGTTAAGCCCATTGGGCCTTTTCAATGGGCCATCTCTCTAGGTTGGGACTGTGAACCGTTAAAACATATAGGAATTTTGCCCTCGACATGACGGGTGTGATCATACCAACACTAATGCACCGAATCCCATCAGAACTCCGAAGTTAAGCGTGCTTGGGCGAGAGTAGTACTTGGATGGGTGACCCCCTGGGAAGTCCTCGTGTTGCACCCTTTTTCAATTTTTTTTGCCCTGGCTGGGGTTGCCAAGATACTTTATCCACCAAATCTCTATTACTAAATCCCACGGAATATTGGGCAAGACAACTTCGCTTCACGTAGAGGCTGGGCTCGAAAATCGAGGGCGTAGGGTTTGTGACTAGGTCTCCGTCGCCCCGGTGCCCCTGACTTTTGACCCGTAAGGGGTTCCGCGACGCACAACATACCGTTGCACAGCTCCCTAAGAGCCCTACGACGGGGGCAGCCAGCTTGCTCCCTGTGCCCATTTTTGGAACCCAAATTTGAATGTTTTCATCAGTTTCAAGCCACTTTTCTTCTTTTGCTCTGTTTTTTCATCCTGGATCGTACGTCGTGAACTGTTAAAAGGACGACAAACTGACTAGCGGGACATCAGAGGGCCCTACAACGTGTCGATATCACGTTTTGCAAGGATGCTGCATTGTTGAAGCGGTTGGGTTGTCGTTAAGCCCACTGGGCCTTTTGAATTGGCCATCTCTCTAGGCTGGGACAGTGAACAGTTAACACATAAAGGAATTGTGCCCGCAACATGACGGGTGCAATCATACCAGCACTAATGCACCGTTTCCTATCAGAACTCCGAAATTAAGCGTGCTTGGGCGAGAGTAGTACTAGGATGGGTGACCCCCAGGGAAGTCCTCGCGTTGCACCACTTTTTCAATTTTTTTGCCTTGGTTTGGGTTGCCAAGATACTTTATCCACCAAATCTATCTTACTGGATCCCACGGAACATTGGGAAGACAACTTCGCTTCACGTAGAGGCTGGGCCAGCAAACCGAGGGCGTAGGGTTTGTGACTAGGTCTCCGTCGCTCCGGTGCCCATAACTATTGATCCGTAAGGAGTTACGCGGCGTACAGCATACCGTTGCAAAGCTCTCTGAGAGCTGTACGATGGGGGTAGCCAGTTTGGTCATTTTGCCCATTTTTTGAGACCAAAATCGAACGTTTTCATCAGTTTCAGGCCACTTTTCTATTTTTGCTCTGTTTTTCCATCCCGGATCGCACGTCGTGGGCTGTTAAAAGGGCGACACCCTGACTCGCTGGACATCAGAGGGCCCTACAACGTGTCGATATCACGTCTTGCGAGGATGCTGCATTGTTGAAGCGGTTGGGTTGTCGTTAAGCCCATTGGGCCTTCTGAATGGGCCATCTCTCTAGGCTGGGACTGTGAACCGTTATCACGTATAGGAATTGTGCCCTCAACATGACGGGTGCGATCATATCAGCACTAATGCACTGGATCCCATTAGAACTCCGAAGTTATGCGTGCTTGGGCGAGAGTAGTACTAGGATGGGTGACCCCCTGGGTAGTCCTCGTGTTGCACCCCCTTTTCAATTTTTTTTGCCCGGGTTAGGGTTGCCAAGATACTTTATCCACCAAATCTCTTTTACTGAATCCCACTGAACATTGGGCTAGACAACTTCGCTTCACGTAGAGGTTGGGCCCGCAAACCAAGGGCGTTGGGTTTGTGGCCAGGTCTCGGTCGCTTCGGTGCCCATAACTTTTGATCTGTAAGGAGTTACTTGGCGCACAACATACCGTTGCAAAGCTCTCTAAGAGCTCTACGACGGGGGCAGCCAGCTTGCACGTTGTGCCCATTTTTAAAGCCCAAAATCGAACATTTTCATTAGTTTCAGGCCACTTTTTTGCTTTTGCTCTGTTTTTCCGTCCCGTATCGTACGTCGTGAGTTGTTACAAGGACGACGACCTGACTCGCGGGACATCAGAGGGCCCTACAACTTGTCGATATCACCTCTTGCGAGGATGCTGCTTTGTTGAAGTGGATGGGTTGTCGTTAAGCCCATGGGCCTTTTGAATAGGCCATCTCTCTAGGCTGGGACTGTGCACCGTTAACACATATAGGAATTGTGCCCTCAACTTGACTGGTGTGATCATACTAGCACTAATGCACCGGATCCCATAAGAACTCCGAAGTTAACCGTGCTTGGGCGAGAGTAGTACTAGGATGGGTGACCCCTTGGGAAGTCCTCGTGTTGCACCCCCTTTTCAACTTTTTTTGCCCTGGTTCGTGTTGCCAAGATACTTTATCCACCAAATCTCAATTACTGAATCCCATGGAACATTGGGCAAGACAACTTCGCTTCACGTAGAGGCTGGGCTCGAAAACCGAGGGTGTAGGGCTTGTGACCAGGTCTCCGTCGCTCCAGTGCCCATAACTTTTGATCCGTAAGGAGTTACGCAATGCACAGCATACCGTTGCAAAGTTCTTTGAGAGCTTTACGACGGGGGCAGCCAGCTTGCTCGCTTTGCCCATTTTTGGAGCCCAAAATCGAACGTTTTCATCAGTTTCAGGCCACTTTTCTTCTTAAAATCTGTTTTTCCGTCCCGGATCGTACGTCGTGAACTGTTAAAAGGACAACAACCTGACTCGCGGTATATCGAAGGGCCTTACAACGTGTGGATATCACATCTTGCGAGGATGCTGCATTGTTGAAGTGGTTGGGTTGTCGTTAAGCCCATTGGGCCTTTTGAATGGGCCATCTCTCTAGGCTGGGATTGTGAACCGTTAACACATATAGGAATTGTGCCCTCAACATGACGGGTGCGATCATACCAGCACTAATGCACTGGATCCCATCAGAACTACGAAGTTAAGCGTGCTTGGGCGAAAGTAGTACTAGGATGGGTGACCGCCTGGGAAGTCCTCGTGTTGCACCCCCTTTTCAATTTTTTTTGCCTTGGTTAGGGTTGCCAAGATACTTTATCCACCAAATCTCTATTACTGAATCCCACAGAACATTGGGCAAGACAACTTCGCTTCACGTAGAGGTTGGGCCCGCAAATCGAGGGTGTAGGGTTTGTGACTAGGTCTCCGTCGATCCGCTGCCCATAACTTTTGATACGTAAGAAGTTACTCGGCGCACAACATACCGTTGCAAAACTCTCTGAGAGTTCTACGACGAGGGCAGCCAACTCATACACTGTGCCCCTTTTTGGAGCCCAAAATCGATCGTTTTTATCTGTTTCAGGCCACTTTTTTTCTTTTGCTCTATTTTTCTGTCCCGTATCGTACGTCGTGAACAGTTAAAAGGGCGACAACCTGACTCGCTGGACATCAGAGGGCCCTACAATTTGGCAATATCACGTCTTGCAAGGATGCTGCGTTGTTGAAGCGGATGGGTTGTCGTTAAGCCCATTGGGCCTTTTGAATGGGCCATCTCTCTAGGCTGGGACTGTGAACCGTTAACACATATAGGAATTATGGCCTCAACATTATGGGTGCGATCAAACTAGCACTAATGCACCGGATCCCATCAGAACTCCGAAGTTAAGCGTGCTTGGGCGAGAGTAGTACTAGGATGGGTGACCCCATGGGAAGTCCTCGTGTTGCACCTCCTTTTCAATTTTTTTTGCCCTGCTTAGGGTTGCTAAGATACTTTATCCACCAAATCTCTATTACTGAATCCAACGGAACATTAGGCAAGACAACTTCGCTTCACGTAGAGGCTGGGCCCGCAAACCGAGGGCGTAGGGTTTGTGACCAGGTCTCCGTCGCTCCGGTGCACATAACATTTGATTCGTAAAGAGTTATGCGGCGTACAACATACCGTTGAAAAGAACTCTGAGAGCTTTTCGACGGGGGCAGCCAGCTTGCTCGCTGTGCCCTTTTTGGAGCCCAAAATTGAACGTTTTCATCAATTTCAGGCAACTTTTCTGCTTTTGCTTTGTTTTTTCATCCTGGATCGTACGTCGTGAGCTGGTAAAAGGAGGACAACCTGACTCGCGGGACATCAGAGGGCCCTACAACGTGTCGATATCACATCTTGCGAGAATGCTGCGTTGTTGAAGTAGATGGGTTGTCTTTAAGCCCATTGGGCCTTTTGAATAGGCCATCTCTCTAGGTTGGGACTGTGAACCGTTAACACATAAAGGAATTGTGATCTCAACATGACGGGTGCGATAATACCAGCACTAATGCGCCGGATCCCATCAGAACTCTGAAGTTAAGCGTGCTTGGGCGAGAGTAGTACTACGATGGGTGACCCCTTGGGAAGTCCCCGTGTTGCACCCCCTTTTAAATTTTTTTTGCCCTGGTTAGGGTCGCCAAGATACTTTATCCACCAAATCTCTATTTCTGAATCCCACGGAACATTGGGCAAGACAACTTCGCTTCATGTAGAGGCTGGGCTCGCAAACCGAGGACGTAGGCTTTATGACCAGGTCTCCGTCGCTCCGGTGCGCATAACTTTTTATCCGTAAGGAGTTACGCGGCGCACAGCATACCGTTGCAAAGCTCTCTGAGAGCTCTGCAACATGGGCAGCCAGCTTGCTCGTTGAGCCCATTTTTGGAGCCCAAAATCGAACGTTTTCATCAATTTCAGGCCACTTTTCTGCTTTTGCTCAGTTTTTCCGTCCCAGAGCAAACGTCGTGAGCTGTTAAAAGGACGACAACCTGACTCGTGGGACATCAGAGGTCCCTACAACGTGTCGATATCACGTCTTACGAGGATGCTGCGTTGTTGAAGCAAATGGGTTGTCTTTAAGCCCATTGGGCCTTTTGAGTGGGCCATCTCTCTAGGCTGGGATTGTGAACCGTTAACACATAAAGGAATTGTGTTCTCAACATGACGGGTGCGATAATACCAGCACTAATGCGCCGGATCCCATCAGAACTCCGAAGTTAAGCGTGCTTGGGCAAGAGTAGTACTAGGATGGGTGACCCCTTGGGAAGTCATCGTGTTGCACCCCCTTTTCAATTTTTTTTTGACCTTGTTTGGGATGCCAAGATACTTTATCCACCAAATCTCTATTATCGAATCCCACGGAACATTGGGCAAGACAACTTCGCATCACGTAGAGGCTGGGCGCGCAAACCGAGATCGTAGTGTTTATGACCAGGTCTCCGTAGCTCAGGTGCCCATAACTTTTGATCTGTAAGGAGTTACGCGGCGCACAACATACCGTTGCAAAGCTCTTTGAGTGCTCTGCAACGGGGGCAGCCAGCTTGCTCGCTGTACCCACTTTTTGAGCACAAAATCGAACATTTTCATCAGTTTTAGGCCACTTTTCTGCTTTTGCTCTATTTTTCTGTCTCGGATCGTACATCATGAGCAGTTAAAAGGACAACAACCTAACTCGCGGGACATCAGAGGGCCCTACAACGTGTCGATATCACGTCTTGCAAGGTTGCCACATTGTTGAAGCGGATGGGTTGTCGTTAAGCCCATTGGGCCTTTTGAATGGGCCATCTCTCTAGGCTGGGACTATGAATAGTTAACACATAAAGCAATTGTGCCCTCAGGATGACGAGAGAGATCATACCAGCACTAATGCACCGGATCCCATCAGAACTCCGAAGTTAAGCGTGCCTGGGCGAGAGTAGTACTTGGATGGGTGACCCCCTGGAAAGTCCTCGTGTTGCACCCCCTTTTAAATTTTTTTTGCCTTGGTTAGGGTTGCCAAGATACTTTATCCACCAAATCTCTATTACTGAATCCAACGGAACATTAGGCAAGACAACTTCGATTCACGTAGAGGCTGGGCCCGTAAAACGAGGGCGTAGGGTTTGTGACCAGGTCTCCGTCGTACCGGTGCCCATAACTTTTGACCCGTAAGGAGTTACGCGGCGCACAGCATACCGTTGCAAAGCACTTTAAGAGCTCTACGACGGGGGCAGCCAGCTTGCTTGCAGTGCCCATTTTGGATCCCAAAATAGAACTTTTTCATCAGTTTTAGGCAACTTTTACGCTTTTGCTTTGTTTTTTCATCCCGGATTGTACGTCGTGAGCTATTAGAAGGACGACAACCTGAATAGTTGGACATTAGGGGGCCCAACAACGCGTCGATATCTTGTCTTGCTAGGATGCTGCGTTGTTGAAGCAGATGGGTTATCGTTAAGCCCATTGGGCCTTTTGAATCGGCCATCTCTCTAGGATGGGACTGTGAACCGTTAACACATAAAGGAATTGTGCTCTCAACATGACTGGTGCGATAATACCAGCACTAATGCGCCAGATCCCATCAGAACTTTGAAGTTAAGCATGCTTGGGCGAGAGCAGTATTAGGATGGGTGACCCCCTGGGAAGTCCCCGTGTTGCACCCCCTTTTAAATTTTTTTTGCCATGGTTAGGGTTGCCAAGATACTTTATCCACCAAATCTCTATTACTGAATCCCAGGGAACATTGGGCAAGACAACTTCGCTTCACGTTTAGGCTGGGCTCGCAAACCGAGGGCGTAGGGTTTATGACCAGGTCTCTGTCGCTCCGGTGCGAATAACTTTTTATCCGTAAGGAGTTACTCGGCGCACAGCATACCGTTGCAAAGCTCTCTCAGAGCTCTACGACGGGGGCAGCAAGTTTGCTCGCTGTACCCATTTTTAGTGCCCGAAATCGAACGTTTTCATCAGTTTCAAGCCACTTTTCTGCTTTTGCTCTGTTTTTCCGTCCCGGATCGTACGTTATGAGCTGTTAAAAGGATGACAACCTGACTCGTGGGACATCAGAGGGCCCTACAATGTGTCGATATCACGTCTTGCAAGGATGCTGCGTTGTTGAAGCGGATGGGTTGTCGTTAAGCCCATTAGGCCTTTTGAATGGGCCATCTCTCTAGGCTGGGACTGTGAACAGTTAACACATAAACGAATTCTGCCCTCAGTATGACGGGAGGGATCATAGCAGCACTAATACACCGGATCCCATCAGAACTCCGAAGTTAAGCGTTCTTGGGCGAGAGTAGTACTTGGATGTGTGACCCCCTGGGAAGTCCTCGTGTTGCACCCCCTTTTAAATTTTTTTTGCCCTAGTTAGGGTTGCCAAGATACTTTATCCACAAAATCTTTATTACTGAATCCCACAGAACTTTGGGCAACACAACTTCGCTTCACGTAGAGGTTGGGCCTGCAAACCGAGGGTGTAGGGTTTGTGACCAGGTCTCCGTCGCTCCGGTGCCCATTACGTTTTATCCGTAATGAGTTACGCGGCGCACAGCATACCGTTGCAAAGCTCTTTGAGAGCTCTACGACGGGTGCAGCCAGCTTGCTCGCTGTGCCTCTTTTTGGAGCCCAAAATCGAACATTTTCATCAGGCTCAGTCCACCTTTCTTCCTTAGCTCTGCTTTTTCGTCACGAACCGTACGTCGGGAGCTGTTAAAAGGACGACAACCTGACTCGCGGGAAATCAGAGCGCCTTACAACGTGCCGATATCATGTCTTGTGAGGATGCTGTGTTGTTGAAGCAGATGGGTTGTCTTTAAGCCCATTGGGCCTTTTGAATTGGTCATCTCTCTAGGCCGGGACTGTGAACCGTTATCACAAAAAGAATATGTGCCCTCAACATGACGGGTGCGATAATACCAGCACTAATGCACCAGATCCCATCAGAACTCCCAAGTTAAGCGTGCTTAGGCGAGAGGAGGACTAGGATGGGGGGCCCCCTGGGAAGGCCTCGTGTTGGAGCCCCTTTTAAAATTTTTTTGCCCTGGTTAGGGTTGCCAAGATACTTTATCCACCAAATCTCTATTACCTAATCCCATAAAACATTGGGCAAGACAACTTCGCCTCACGTAGAGACTGGACCCGCAAACCGAGGGCGTAGGGTTTGTGACCAGGTCTCCGTTGCTCCGGTGCCCATAAATTTTGATCCGTAAGGATTTACGCGGTGCATAGCATATCCTTACAAAGCTCTATGAGAGCTCTACGACGGGGGCAGCCAGCTTGCTCGCTGTGCCCTTGTTGGTGCCCAAAATCAAACGTTTTCATCAGTTTCAGGCCACTTTTCTACTTTTGCTCTGTTTTTCCGTCCCAGATCATAAGTCGTGAGCTGTTAAAAGGACGACAACCTGACTCATGGGACATCAGAGGGCCCTACAATGTGTCGATATCACGTCTTGGAAAGATGCTGCGTTGTTGAAGCGGATGGGTTGTCGTTAAGCCCATTGGGCCTTTTGAATGGGCCATCTCTCTAGGCTGGGACTGTGAACCGTTAACACATAAAGGAATTGTGCCCTCAACAGGATGGGTGCGATCATACCAGCACTAATGCACCGGCTCCCATTAGAACCCCGAAGTTAAGCGTGCTTGGGTGAAAATAGTACTTGGATGGGTGACCCCTTGGGAAGTCCTCGTGTTGCACCCCATTTTCAATTTTTTTTGCCCTGGTTAGGGTTGCCAAGATACTTTATCTACCAAATCTCTATTACTGAATCCCACGAAACATTGGGCAAGACAACTTCGCTTCACGTAGAGGCTGGGCCTGCAAATCGACGGCGTAGCGTTTGTGACCAGGTCTCCGTCGCTACGGCGGCCATACCTTTTCATGGCTAAGGAGTTACGCACTCCACAGCATACCGTTGCAAAGCTCTCTAAGAGTTCTACGACGGGGGCAGCCAGCTTGCTCGTTGTTCCCATTTTTGGAACCCAAAATCGAACGTTTTCATCAGTTTCAGGCCACTTTTCTTCTTTTGCTCTGTTTTTCCGTCCCGGATTGTACGTCGTGAACTGTTAAAAGGACGACAACCTGACTCGCGGGACATTAGAGGGACGTATAACGTGTCGATATCTCGTCTTGCGAGGATGCTACGTTGTTGAAGCGGATGGGTTGTCGTTAAGCCAATTGGGCCTTTTGAATGGGCCATCTCCCTAGGCTGGGACTGCGAACCTTCAACACATATAGGAATTGTCCCCTCAACATGACAGGTGCGATCATACCAGCACTAATGCACCGGATCCCATTAGAACTCCGAAGTTAAGCGTTCTTGGGCGAGAGTAGTACTAGGATGGGTGACCCCCTCGGATGTCCTCGTGTTGCACCCCATTTTCAATTTTTTTTTCCCGCGGTTAGGGTTGCCAAGATACTTTATCCACCAAATCAGTATTACTGAATCCCACGGAACATTGGGCAAGACAACTTCGGTTCACGTAGAGGCTGGGCCTACAAACCGAGGGCGTAGGGTTTGTGACCAGGTCTCCGTTGCTCCGGTGCCCATAACTTTTGATCCGTAAGGAGTTACGCGGTGCACAGCATACCGTTGCAAAGCTCTATGAGAGCTCTACGGCGGTGGCAGCCAGTTTGCTCACTGTTCCAATTTTTGGGCCCCAAAATCGAACGTTTTCATCAGTTTCAGGCCACTTTTCTGCTTTTGCTTTGGTTTTCCATCCCGGATCGTACGTCGTGAACTGTTAGAAGGACGACAACCTGACTCGCGGGACATCAGAGGGCCCTACAACGTGTCAATATCATGTCTTGCGATCATGCTGCGTTGTTGAAGCGGTTGGGTTGTCGTTAAGCCCATTGGGCCTTTTGAATGGGCCATCTCTCTAGGCTGGGACTGTGAACCGTTAACACCTATAGGAATTGTGCCCTCAACATGACGGCTGTGATCATACCAGCACTAATGCACCGAATCCCATCAGAACTCCGAAGTTTAGCGTGCTTGGGCGAGAGTAGTACTAGGATGAGTGACCCTTTGGAAAGTCCTCGTGTTGCACCCCCTTTTCAATTTTTTTTGCCCTGGTTAGGGTTGCCAAGATACTTTATCCACGAAATCTCTATTACTAAATCCCACGGAACATTTGGCAAGACAACTTCGCTTCACATAGAGGTTGGGCCCACAAACCGAGGGCGTAAGGTTTGTGACCAGGTCTCCGTCGCTCCGGTGACCATAACTTTTGATCCATAAGGAGTTACACGGCGCACAGTATACCGTTGCAAAGCTCAATGAGAGCTCTACGACGGGGGCAGCCAGCTTGCTCACTGTGCCCATTTTTGGGCCCCAAAATCGAACATTTTCATCAATTTCAGGCTACTTTCTTGCTTTTGCTCTGTTTTTCCGTCCCGGATCATGCGTCGTGAACTGTTAAAAGGACGACAACCTGACTCGCGGGACATCAGAGCGCCATACTGTCACGCCCCAACCCGACCTATAAAGGTTAGACTAGGGTGTGATCTAAACATTCAAGTCCTTTCACATTCTTAATCATTCTAGGAGGTTTAACACTTAACGTTTTATTCTAGACTCCAAAATTTTTCCGGAAATCCGGCAGCATAACGGCTGTAATTGGGCTCTTTGTTTTGACCTAAGTTTTCTAACAGCCTCAAACTTTCAATTCAAGTTCATTCCCGACTAGAGTTTACTATTTTACCATCGATTGAATTGCTTATTGGTTATTTCGACATCCCGTTTGATTTATAACCTAGCATGGTGCTATGTCTCGTTTGTCCATTTATTCTCGTTTCAAAATATACCTGTTGGTCTTAGCTTTTTAGCGAGTACTTGTTGAGATTGGATAAGTTCATTTGCTTAATCCTTAATTAAAGCATCATAACCTATGATAAGTACTAGCGATAATAAAAGCAAAACGATCATGGTAGTGTCATGTCTAGTATCGGTCTACTTAAAAAAAGTACAAACAAAAAATACACCCAAAATTACAGCGTAAGTCCTTTACATCACAAGCAACAAATAACATAAGGGAAATAGTCTTCAAGCAGCAAAAGGTACACAAGTAATCACGTTCAAGCAAAACAACAATAATAGGCAATCACTCCAGGGGTTCATCATTAGGTGCATTAACCTCGGGTTCCTGTACCTGTTCTTCTTCACCTGAAATGATAAAAGAGGGTGAGTCCTTATGAACTCAGCGAGGGGAACGAGAAATAAATTTTGAAACTCATTTTCCGATTCAATTTATGAAAACCCCTTTTTAAAACATGTAACATATTACAAATAATATGGTAATCAATTATAAGAAACAAATCGAGAAACGGATACAATTACCAATCATGTCAAGGATACGGTGAGCATTTGCTCTCAATTTCAATTTCGAATCAATTGTTGCGGCCGACTTCAATAATCCACTTATCACTCCCAATTGGGTGTACTCCGGATGTACCCCGAAACCTACGACCCAACTCTCCGAGGGTGAAATGCCAAGCGAGAGAGGGAATTGGACCATGGTAGTCACGGTAACACCGGCAAGCCCGATGCCGCCCGGCGTGCGTGAAACACTACCATGCCACACGAAAGGTTGCAACCTCGTATGCAATGCACATTTATAACATTTAACATATCACATTAGGAGGGCAACAAAGTAGGTTGCCTCAGAACAGTTATAAGATCGCACGTTGTCAAGTAGTCAAACAAGGCACGATAAGGCAAGTTATTTCACTTGAAAGGCATATAGAGTCATATGAACATCAAACGGGCAGCCATGTAACACATGTAAAACAAGCCATATAACTCATTAAGAAGCCCATATAATCAAGTGATACGAATTATTCAACATGCAACAACATTTACGTGGGTTCGGTAGCAAGAAAAGCTTATTTGACAACATGCAATCGTCAAAACCATAATTGAAGTTATAAGACATTTATGGGAAGCCCACTAAGCATATAATTTCCACACAATAACCAAGAGATCAACACTTAGCAAAGCTACCTAGTCATTAGGGTTTCTATTTCATGCTTATTCGTGTGATTAAAACCCTAAGTCAACTCAAAGTCATTCTCAAGTCATGCATCATTCCATTCAAGCATCCTCAAGTACTCAAAACAGTCCACGCAATATTCCAACATCATAATTCCAAGCAATTAGCACCACAAGAGAGGTTACAACAGTTTTCCATGCATATAGCTAAGTGAAACACTCACTGCAATAGGCTGTTTTCTCACAATCAATCGGGTAAGCAAAAAATCTCCAAATTCAGTGAATAAGATGTCAAATTAAAGCTTAAGAAGTTAACTAAACTCAGAAACAAACCTTGCATCAATTGGAGTTCAGAATCATTAGTTATAGCCGAAACAGTGAGGTAGCACAAAACTGTCCAGATTTGCACACTTTTCAGAAATTGACGTTTTTGAGGTCCTTAGAGTCATTTTTAGCTTTGGTCCATTTCTGACAAAATTTTCCAGAACTGAAAAATATAGTAGTACACCAATTTTCATGCGTTTTAGACAACATTTACTAAGTCAAATGTGGTTCGATCCACAAGGTCAGTCGATCTCCCAAGACCTGATACATTTTTCCAGATTTCGAGATTTGGTCACATTTTAAAGATTTATCATCTTGAGGACCTTAGAGCCACCATTAGCTTCGGCCTATTTCTGGGAAAAATGTTCAAAACTGTCCAAACTAGCCACCCACCAATTTGAAAGCATTTTAAACATCATTTGCTTAGCTAAACTTACCTCGAACAGACTGGTCAGAGAGTTGTCACAAGAATTCGACTTCACCTAGCATCATTTTCAAGCCAAGATCTTGCCATGCATGGTTGTTTAAGGTCATGAACGACCACATAACTCAAGTACAGAAGCAAATATACACCTTTATGAACATGCATGTGAAATTTCAAAGAGTTTTCAAAAGCTTTTAACCCTCACCTTAGCAATCAACCACAAAATGCTCAAGACCCTTTGTTGAAGCTCAAATCTTCTCCTTTCCCTTGCTTAGCCAAGAACCTCACTAGTTTTTCTCTATTTTTCCTAGCTTAATGTTCAATCTCTTAGCACAAGCATGATGTTAAACTATGAAGAAAAGAAATGGATGCTTAGTAACTCACCTAGGCCGAAAATGAAGCTTCAATGCACCTGCAAGAGAAATTTTTGAACTCTAGCTTGTTTGCTTGGTTTTCTTGATGGTTTGCTTGCCTTGTTCGACCAAGGTGTGATGAAGATGAACAAGGATGATAAGAGTTCAGCCAAGGACCGAAATGGAGAGAGAAGAATGAGAGGAGAGAGAGTTTGTGAGATAAAATGATTTGTGAAACATGTTGAATGTGAGTTGTGTGTGTGTGTCGGCTATGAGCTTCAAAATTCTGAATTTTGTGTTGTCTTGGTGTGATGTTTGAATTGTTTAGTGGAGAATGGTGATGTAGCCGAGATGGTGGCTTAGTATTTAGCAAAGTGTGGCTTTGATGCAAGCAAAAGGTATGACAATGTAAAGATTTTTCTCAAGCATGCATGAATAAATTATGTTGCTCAAATTTTTCTCTCAAAACATGGTATGGCCGACCAAGGGCTTGGATTTGCTGAAAATTCAGATTCTATTAATGTATTTTAGCTTATAATAAGGGTGAAATTTGAGGTGCATTGGTTTTGGGTGAGAATAAAGAATAAAGAATGAAGAAGGTTTAGTGTTTGGTGCATTTTTTGTCTTCTAGTGAATGGAATTTGGATTATTATATTGTTAGTGGATTTTGTAGGATTGTTTAATAGTCTAGTGCTTCGTGAAAGATGCTTTCTTGATTTGCGTGAAATCACGCTTTCCTAGGTCTAGGGCACGCACTACGAGGTAGAACACGAACTACAAGATGAATGCACGTTTTTCAAGACTAAGGCACATACTTCAAGATAAGTGCACGGATTCCAATGCTAACACACCCATCCCTAGGTGAAAGAATGTAGATCAAAATAAGGCACGTAATTCAATGCATGCACATAATTCAAGACACGACTCTCAAACCTAGATTAAAGCACGTATAGCGAGGCATGCACGAAAACCAAGACAGGGCACGTAATCCAAGGTCAGTCATATCACTCTTGGTCTATAGCACGCAAATTGAGGTAATACACGTTATTCAGGGTCGGGCCTCACACATACAACGTTTCGATATCACGTCTTGCAAGGATGTTGTGTTGTTGAAGCAGATGGGTTGTCGTTAAACGCATTGGGCCTTTTGAATGGGCCACCTCTCTCGGCCGGGACTATGAACCATTAACACATATAGGAATTGTGCCCTCAACATGACGGGTGCGATCATACCAGCACTAATGCACCGGATCCCATCAGAACTCCGAAGTTAAGCATGCCTTGGCGAGAGTAATACTAGGATGGGTGACTCCCTGGGAAGTCCTCGTGTTGCCCCCGCTTTTCAATTTTTTTTACCCTGTTTAGGGTTGCCAAGATACTTTATCCACCAAATCTCTATTACTGAATCCCACGAAACATTGGGCAAGAGAACTTCGCTTTACGTAGAGGCTGGGCCCGCAAACCGAGTGCGTAGGGTTTGTGACCAGGTCTCCTTCGTTTTGGTGCCTATAACTTTTGATCCATAAGGAGTTACGCGGCGCACATCATACCGTTGCAAAGCTCTCTGAGAGCTCTACGACGGGAGCAGCGAATTTTCTCTCTATGCCCGTTTTTGGAGCCCACAATCGAACGTTTTCATCAATTTCAGACAACTTTTCTTCTTTTGCTATGTTTTTCCATACCGGATCGTACATCGTGAGTAGTTAAAAGGATGACTACCTGACTCGCGGGACATCAGAGGGCCCTACAACTTGTCGACATCACGTCTTGCGAGCATGCTGTGTTGTTGAAGCGGTTGGGTTGTCGTTAAGCCCATTGGGCCTTTTGAATGTGCCATCTCTCTAGGCTGGGACTGTGAACCGTTAACACATATAGGATTTGTGCCCTCAACATGACGGGTGCGATCATACTAGCAGTAATGCACCGGATCCCATCAGAACTCCAAAGTTAAGTGTGCTTGGGCGAGAGTAGTACTAGGATCGGTGACACCCTGGGAAGTCCTCGTGTTGCACCCCCTTTTCAATTTTTTTTGCCCTGGTTAGGGTTGCCATGATACATTATCCACCAAATCTCAAATACTGAATCCCACGGAACATTGGGCAAGACAACTTCGCTTCACGTAGAGGCTGGGCCCGCAAACCGAGGGCATAGGGTATGTGACCAGGTCTCCGTCGCTCCGGTGCCCATAACTTTTGATCCGTAAGGAGTTTAGCGGTGTACAGCATACCGTTACAAAGCTCTCTGAGAGCTCTACGACAGGGGCAGCCAGCTTGCTCGCTGTGCCCATTTTTGGAGCCCAAAATTGAACGTTTTCATCTGTTTCAGGCTACTTTTCTTCTTTTCCTCTGTTTTTCCATCCCGGATCGTACGTTGTGAGCTGTTAAAAGGACGACAACCTGACTCGCAGGACATTAGCGGGACCTACAACGTGTCGATCTCACGTCTTGCAAGGATGCTATGTTATTGAAGCGGATGGGTTGTCGTTAAGCCCATTGGGCCTTTTGAATGGGCCATCTATCTCGGCTGGGACAGTGAACCGTTAACACATATAGGAATTGTGCCCTCAACAGGACAGGTGCAATCATACCAGCACTAATGCACCGGATCCCATCAGAACTCGAAAGTTAAGCGTGCTTGGGTGAGAGTAGTACTAGGATGGGTGACCCTCTGCGAAGTCCTCGTGTTGCACCCCGTTTTCAATTTTTTTTGCCCTGGTCAGGGTTGCCAAGATACTTTATCCACCAAATCTCTATTACTGAATCCCACAGAACATTGGGCAAGACAACTTCGTTTTACGTAGAGGCTGGGCCCGCAAACCGAGGGCGTAGGGTTTATTACCAGGTCTCCGTCGCTCTGGTGCCCATAACTTTTGATCCGTAAGGAGTTACGCGGCACACAGCATACCGTTGCAAAGCTCTCTGAGAGCTCTACGAATGGAGCAGCGAGCTTACTCGCTGTGCCCATTTTTGGAGCCCAAAATCGAACGTTTTCATCAGTTTCAGGCCACTTTTTCTTCTTTTGCTCTGTTTGTCCGTCCAGGATCGTGCGTCGTGAACAGTTAAAAGGACGACAACCTGACTCGCGGGACATCAGAGGGCTCTATAACGTGTCGATATCACGTCTTGCGAGGATGCTGCTTTGTTGAAGAGGATGGGTGTTGTTAAGCCCATTGGGCCTTTTGAATGGGTCATTTCTCTAGGCTGGCACAGTGAACCGTTAACACATATAGGAATTATGCTCTCAACATGACGGGTGCGATCATACCAGTACTAATGCACCAGATCCCATCAGAACTCCGAAGTTAAGCGTGGTTGGGCGAGAGTAGTACTAGGATGGGTGACCCCCTGGGAAGTCCTCGTGTTGCACCCCCTTTTCAATTTTTTTTGCCCTGGTTAGAGTTGCCAAGATACTTTATCCACCAAATCTCTATTACTGAATCCCAAGGAACATTGGGCAAGACAACTTTTCTTCATGTAGAGGCTGGGCCCGCAAAACGAGGGCGTATGGTTTGTTACCATGTCTCCGTCGCTCCGGTGCCCATAACTTTTGATCCGTAAGGAGTTACGCGGCGCACAGTATACCGTTGCAAAGCTCTCTGAGAGCTCTACGATGGGGATAGCGAGCTTACTCGCTGTTCCCATTTTTGGAGCCCAAAATTGAACGTTTTCAACAGTTTCAGGACACTTTTCTTCTTTCGCTCTTTTTTTCCATCTCGGATCGTACATCGTGAGCTGTTAAAAGGACGACAACCTGAATTGCGGGACATCAGAGGGCCCTACAACATGTCGATATCACGTCTTGCGAGGATGCTATGTTGTTGAAGATGATGGGTTGTCTTTAAGCCCATTGAGCCTTTTGAATGGGCCATGTCTCTAGGCTGGGACTGTGAACCGTTAACACATATAGGAATTGTGCCCTCAACATGACGGGTGCGATCATACCAGTACTAATGCACCGAATCCCATCAGAACTCCGATGTTAAGCGTGCTTGGGCGAGAGTAGTACTAGGATGGGTGACCCCCTGGGAAGTCCTCGTGATGCACCCCCTTTTCAATTTTTTTTGCCCTGGTTAGGGTTGCCAAGATACTTTATCCACCAAATCTCTATTACTGAATCCCACGGAAACTGGGCAAGACAACTTCGCTTCACGTAGAGGCTGGGCCAGCAAACCAAGGGCGTAGGGTTTGTGACCAAGTCTCCGTCGCTCCGGTGCCCATAACTTTTGATCCGTAAGGAGTTACGCGACGGACAGCATACCGTTACAAAGCTCTCTTAGAGCTCTACTACATGGGCAGCTTGCATGGTTGCTGTGCCCATTTTTGGAGCCCAAAATTGAATGTTTTCATCAGTTTCAGGCCAATTTTCTTCTTTTGCACTATTTTTTCGTCCCGGATCGTACGTCGTGAACTGTTAAAAGGACGACAACCTGACTCGCGGGACATCAGAGGGCCGTACAACGTGTCGATATCACGTCTTGCGCGGATGATGCGTTGTTGAAGCGGATTGGTTGTTGTTAAGCCCATTGGGCCTTTTGAATGGCCCATCTCTCTAGGCTGGGACTGTGAACCGTTTACACATATAGGAATTGTGCCCTCAACATAACGGGTGCGATCATACCAGCACTAATGCACCGGATCCCATCAAATCTCCGAAGTTAAGCGTGCTTGGGAGAGACTAGTACTAGGATGGGAGACCCCCTGCGAAGTCCTCGTGTTGCACCCCTTTTTCATTTTTTTTGGCCCTGTTTAGGGTTGCCAAGATACTTTATCCACCAAATCTCTATTACAGAATCCCACGGAACATTGGGCAAGATAACTTCGTTTCACGTAGAGGCTGGGCCCGCAAACCGAGGGCGTAGGTTTTGTGACTAGGTCTCCGTCGCTCCGGTGCCCATAACTTTTGATCCGTAAGGAGTTACGTGGCGCACAGCATACTGTTGCAAAGCTCTCTGAGAGCTCTACGATACGGGCAGCTAGCTTGCTCGCTGTGCCCATTTTTGGCGACCAAAATCGAACCTTTTCATCAATTTCAGGCCACTTTTCTTCTTTTCCACTATTTTTCCATCCCGGATCGTACGTCGTGAACTATTAAAAGGACGACAACCTGACTCGCGGGACATCAGAGAGCCCTACAACGTGTCGATATCACGTCTTACGAGGATGCTGCGTTGTTGAAGCGGATGGGTTATGGTTAAGCCCATTGGGCCTTTTGAATGGGCCATATCTCTAAGCTAGGACTATGAACCGTTAACACATATAAGAATTGTGCCCTCATCATGACGGGTGCGATCATAGCAGCACTAATGCACCGGATCCCATCAGAACTCTGATGTTAAGCGTGCTTGGGCGAGAGTAGTACTAGGATGGGTGACCCCTGGGAAGTCCTCATGTTGCACCCCCTTTTCAATTTTTTTTGCCCTGGTTAGGATTGTCAAGATACTTTATCCTCCAAATCTCTATTACCGAATCCCACGGAACATTGGGCAAGACAACTTCGCTTCATGTAGAGGCTGGGCCCGCAAGCCGAGGGCGTAGGGTTTGTGACCAGGTCTCCGTCGCTTCGGTGCCCATAACTTTTGATCCGTAAGGAGTTACGCGGCGCACAGGATACCGTTGCAAAGCTCTATGAGAGCTCTACAACGGGGGCAGCCAGTTTGCTCACTGTGCCCATTTTTGGACCCCAAAATCGAACGTTTTCATTAGTTTCTGGCCACATTTCTGCTTTTGCTCTGTTTTTCAGTCCCGGATCGTACGTCGTGAACTGTTAAAAGGACGACAACCTGACTCGCGGGATATCAGAGGGCCCTACATCGTGTCGATATCACGTCTTGCGAGCATGCTGCGTTGTTGAAGCGGTTGGGTTATCGATAAGCCCATTGGGACTGTGAACCGTTAACACATATAGGAATTGTGCCCTCAACATGACGGGTGCGATCATACCAGCCCTCATGCAGCGGACCCCATCAGAACTCCGAACTTAAGCGTGGTTGGGCGAGAGTAGTACTAGGATGGGTGACCCCCTGTGAAGTCCTCGTGTTGCACCCCCTTTTCAATTTTTTTTGCCCTGGTTAGGGTTGCCAAGATACTTTATCCACCAAATTTCTATTACCGAATTCCACGGAACATCGGGCAAGACAACTTCGCTTCACGTAGAGGCTGGGCCCGTAAACTGAGGGCGTAGGGCTTGTGACCAGGTCTCCGTCGCTCCGGTGCCCATAAATTTTGATCCGTAAGGAGTTACATGGCGCAAATCATACCATTACAAAGCTCTCTTAGAGCTCTACGATAGGGGCAGCCAGCTTGCTCGCTTTGCCCATTTTTGGAGCCCAAAATTGAACATTTTCATCTGTTTCAGGCTACTTTTCTTCTTTTCTCTGTTTTTTCATCCCGGATTGTACGTTGTGAGCTGTTAAAAGAACGACAACCTGACTCGCATGGCATTAAAGGGACCTACAACGTGTCGATCTCACGTCTTGCAAGGATGCTATGTTATTGAAGCGGATGGGTTGTCGTTAAGCCCATTGGGTCTTTTGAATCGGCCATCTCTCTCGGCTGGGACAGTGAACCGTTAACACATATAGGAATTGTGCCCCCAACATGACAGGTGCAATCATACCAGCACTAATGCACTGGATCCCATCAGAGCTCGAAAGTTGAGCGTGCTTGGGCGAGAGTAGTACTAGGATGGTTGACCCTCTGCGAAGTCCTCGTGTTGCACCCCCTTTTCAATTTTTTTTGCCCTGGTCAGGGTTGCCAAGATACTTTATCCACCAAATCTCTATTACTGAATCCCACGAAACATTGGGCAAGACAACTTCGTTTTACGTAGAGGCTGGGCCCGCAAACTGAGGGCGTAGGGTTTATTAGCAGGTCTCCGTCGCTCTAGTGCCCATAACTTTTGATCCGTAAGGAGTTACGCGGCGCACAGCATATCGTTGCAAAGCTCTCTGAGAGCTCTACGAATGGGGCAGCGAGCTTGCTCGTTGTGCCCATTTATGGAGCCCAAAATCGAACATTTTCATCAGTTTCAGGCCATTTTTTCTTCTTTTGCTATGTTTCTCTGTCCAGGATCGTACGTCGTGAACTGTTAAAAGGACGACAGCCTGACTCACGGGACATCAGAGGGCCCTACAACTTGTCGATATCACGTCTTTCGAGGATGCTACGTTGTTGAAGTGGATGGGTCGTCGTTAGGCCCATTGGGCCTTTTGAATGGGCCATCTTTCTAGGCTGGGACTGTGAACCGTTAACCCATAAGGGAATTGTGCCCGCAACATGAGGGGTGCGATCATACCAGCACTAATCCACCAGATCCCATCAGAACTCCGAAGTTAAGCGTGCTTGGGCAAGAGTAGTACTAGGATGGGTGACCCCCTGGGAAGTCCTCGTGTTGCACCCCCTTTTCAATTTTGTTTGCCCTGGTTAGGGTTGCCAAGATACTTTATCCACCAAATTTCTATTACTGAATCCCACAAAACATTGGGCAACACAACTTCGCTTCACGTAGAGGTTGGGCCCGCAAACCAAGGGTGTAGGGCTTGTGAGTAGGTCTCCGTCGCTCCGGTGCACATAACTTTTTATCCATAAGGTGTTACGCGGCGCACAACATAATGTTGCAAAGCTCTCTTAGAGCTCTACTATGGGAGCAGCTAGCATGGTTGCTGTGCCCATTTTTAGAGCCCAAAATCGAACGTTTTCATCAGTTTCAGGCCACTTTTCTACTTTTGCACTATTTTTTCGTCCCGAAACGTACGTCGTGAACTGTTAAAAGGATGACAACCTGACTCGCGGGACATCAGAAGGCCCTATAACGTGTCGATATCACCTCTTGCGAGGATGCTGCTTTGTTGAAGCGGATGGGTTGTCATTAAGCCCATTAGGCCTTTTGATTGGGCCATCTCCCTAGGCTGGGACTGTGAACCGTTAACACATAAAGGAATTGTGCCCTCAACATGACGGGTGTGATCATAACAACACTAATGCACAGGATCCCATCAGAACTCCAAAGTTAAGCGTGCTTGGGCGAGAGTAGTACTAGGATGAGTGACCCCCTGCGAAGTCCTCGTGTTGCACCCCCTTTTTAATTTTTTTTGCCCTGGTTAGGGTTGCCAAGATACTTTATCCACCAAATCTCTATTACTGAATCCCACGGAACATTGGGCAAGACAACTTCACTTCACGTAGAGATCGGGCCCACAAACCGAGGGCGTAGGGTTTGTGACTAGGTCTACGTCGCTGCAGTGCCCATAACTTTTGATCCGTAAGGAGTTACGTGGCGCACAACATATTGTTGCAAAGCTCTCTGAGAGCACTACAACGGTGGTAGCCAGCTTGCTCGTTGTGCCCATTTGGAGCCCAAAATCGAACGTTTTCATCAGTTTCAAGCCACTTTTGTTCTTTTGCTCTATTTTTCCGTCCCGAATCGTACGTCGTGAGCTGTTAGAAGGACGACAACCTGACTCGCGGGACATCAGAGGGCCCTACAACGTGTCGATATCACGTCTTGCGAGGATGCTGCATTGTTGAAGCGGATGGGTTATTGTTAAGCCCTTTGGGCCTTTTGAATGGGCCATCTCTCTTGGCTCGGACTGTGAACAATTAACACATAAAGGAATTGTGCCCTCTACATGACGGGTGCGATCATGCCAGCACTAATGTACTGGATCCTATCAGAACTCCGATGTTAAGCGTGCTTGGGCGAGAGTAGTACTAGGATGGGTGACCCCCTAGGAAGTCCTCGTGTTGCACCCCCTTTTCAATTTATTTTGCCCGGATTAGGGTTGCCAAGATACTTTACCCACCAAATCTCTATTACCGAATCCCACGGAACATTCGGCAAGGCAACTTCATTTTACGTAGAGGCTGGGCCAACAAACCGAGGGCGTAGGGTTTGTGACTAGGTCTCTGTCGCTCCGGTGCCCATAACTTTTGATCCGTAAGGAGTTACGTGGTGCACAACATGCCGTTACAAAGCTCTCTTTGAGATCTACGACGGGGGAAGCTAGCTTGCTCGCTGTGCCCCTTTTTGGAGCCCAAAATCGAACGTTTTCATCAGTTTCAGGCCACTTTTCTTCTTTTCCATTGTTTTTCCATCCCGGATCGTTCGTCGTGAACTATTAAAAGGACGACAACTTGACTCGCGGGACATCAGAGAGCTCTACAACGTGTCGATATCACGTCTTGCGAGGATGCTGCGTTGTTGAAGCGGATGGGTTATCGTTAAGCCCATTGGGCCTTTTGAATGGACCATATCTCTAAGCTGGGACTGTGAACCGTTAACACATATATGAATTGTGCCCTCAACATGACGTGTTTGATTATACCAGAACTAATACACTGGATCCTATCAGAACTCCGATGTTAAGCGTGCTTAGGCAAGAGTAGTACTAGGATGGGTGACCCCCTGGGAAGTCCTCGAGTTGCACCCCCTTTTCAATTTTTTTTGCCCTGGTTAAGGTTGCCAATATACTTTATCCACCAAATCTCTATTACTGAATCCTACGGAACATTGGGCAAGACAACTTCGCTTCATGCAGAGGCTGGGCCCGCAAGCCGAGGGCGTAGGGTTTGTGACCAGGTCTCCGTCGCTTCGGTGCCCATAACTTTTGATCCGTAAGGAGTTACGCGGCGCACAGCATACCGTTGCAAAGCTCTATGAGAGCTCTACAACGGGGGTAGCTAGTTTGCTCACTGTGCCCATTTTTGGACCCCAAAATCGAACGTTTTCATCAATTTCAGGCCATATATCTGCTTTTGCTCTGTTTTTCAGTCCCGGATCGTACGTCGTGAACTGTTAAAAGGACGACAACCTGACTCGCGGGATATCAGAGGGCCCTACAACGTGTCGATATCACGTCTTGCGAGCATGCTGCGTTGTTGAAGTGGTTGGGTTATCGATAAGCCCATTGGGACTGTGAACCTTTAACACATATAGGAATTGTGCCCTCAACATGACGGGTGCAATCATACCAGCACTAATGCAGTGGACCCCATCAGAACTCCGAAGTTAAGTGTGGTTGGGCGAGAGTAGTACTAGGATGGGTGACCCCCTGGGAAGTCCTCGTGTTGCACCCCCTTTTCAATTTTTTTTGCCCTGGTTAGGGTTGCCAACATACTTTATCGTCCAAATCTCTATTACGCAATCCGACGGAACTTCGGGCAAGACAACTTCGCTTCGCGTAGAGGCTGGGCCCGTAAACCGAGGGCGTAGGGTTTGTTGCTAGGTCTCCGTCGCTCCGGTGCCCATAACTTTTGATCCGTAAGGAGTTACGTGGCGCACAACATACCGTTGCAATTTGAGAGCTCTACGACGGGGGCAGTAAGCTTACTAGCTGTCCCCGTTTTTGGAGCCCAAAATCGAACATTTTCATCAGTTTTAGGCCACTTTTCTTCTTTTACTCTGTTTTTCCATCTCGGATCGTACGTCGTGAGCTGTTAAAGGGACGACAACCTGAATTGCGGGACATCAGAGGGCCCTACAATATGTCGATATCATGTCTTGCGAGGATGTTGGGTTGTTGAAGCGGATGGGTTGTTGTTAAGCCCATTCGGCCTTCTGAATGGGCTATCTCTCTAGGCTGGGTCTGTGAACCATTAACACATAAAGGAATTGTGCCCTCAACATGACGGGTGCGATCATACCAGCACTAATGCACCGGATCCCATTAGAACTCCGATGTTAAGCGTGCTTGGGCGAGAATAGTACTAGGATGGGTGACACCTTGGGAAGTCCTCATGTTGCACCCCTTTTCAATTTTTTTTGCTCCTGTTAGGGTTGCCAAGATACTTTATCCACCAAATCTCTATTACTGAATCCCACGGAACATTGGGCAAGACATCTTCGCTTCACATAGAGGCCGGGCCAGCAAACCGAGGGCGTAGGGTTTGTGACCAGGTCTCTGTCGCTCCGGTGCCCATAACTTTTGATCCGTAAGGATTTACGCGGTGCACAACATACCATTGCAAATCTCTCTGAGAGCTCTACGATGGGGGCAGCCAGTTTGCTCGTTGTGCCCGCTTTTCTTCTTTTCCTCTGTTTTTCTATCCCGGATCGTACGTCGTGAACTATTAAAGGACGACAACCTGACTCGCGGGACATCAGAGTGCTCTACAACGTGTCGATATCGCGTCTTGCGAGGATGCTACGTTGTTGAAGCGGATGGGTTGTCGGTAGGGCCATTGGGGCTTTTTGGATGGGCCATCTCTCTAGCCTGGGACTGTGAACCATTAACACATATAGGAATTGTGCCCTCAACATGACGGGTGCGATCATACCAGCACTAATGCACCAGATCCCATCAGAACTCCGATGTTAAGCGTGGTTGGGCGAGAGTAGTACTAGGATGGGTGACCCCTTGGGAAGTCCTTGAGTTGCACCCCCTTTTCAATTTTTTTTGGCCTTGTTAGGGTTGCCAAGATACTTTATCCACCAAATCTCTATTACTGAATCCCATGGAACATTGGGCAAGACAACTTCGTTTTACGTAGAGGCTGGGCCCGCAAACCGAGGGCGTAGGGTTTGTGATCAGGTCTCCGTCACTCCGGTGCCCATAACTTTTGATCCGTAAGGAGTTACGTTGCGCACAACATACCGTTGCAAAGCTCTCTGATAGCTCTATGACTGGGGCAGCCAGCTTGCTCGCTTTGCCCATTTTTGGAGCACAAAATTGAACATTTAACCAGTTTCAGGCCACTTTTGTTCTTTTCCTCTGTTTTTTCATCCCGGATTGTAAGTCGTGAACTGTTAAAAGGACGACAACCTGACTCGCAGGACATCAGAGGGGCCTACAATGTGTCGATATCATGTCTTGCGAGGATGCTGCGTTGTTGTAGTGGATGGGTTTTCGTTTAGCCTATTGGGCCTTTTGAATGGGCCATCACTCTAGGCTGGCACTGTGAACCGGTGACACATATAGGAATTGTGCCCTCAACAAGACTGGCGCGATCATACCAGCACTAATTTACCAGAGCCATCAGAAGACCGAAGGTAAGCCTGCTTGGGCGATAGTAATACTAGGATAGGTGACCCCCTTGGAAGTCCTCGTGTTGCACCCCCTTTTCAATTTTTTTTGCCCTGGTTAGGGTTGCTAATATACTTTATCCACCAAATATCTATTACTGAATCCCACGGAACATTGGGCAAGACAACTTCGCTTCACGTAGAGGTTGGGCCTGCAAACCGAGGGCATAGGGTTTGTGACCAGGTCTCCGTCGTTCCAATGCCCATAACTTTTGATCCGTAAGGAGTTATGAGAGGCCCGACCCCGAATAACGTGTTCTACCTCGATTTGTGCGCCTTAGACCTAAAATTATATGACCGACCTTGGATTACGTGCCATGTCTTGGTTTTCGTGCATGCCTCGTTATGCGTGCCTTAACCTAGAATTGTGTGCCCTAACCCTCGATATACGTACAATACCTAGATAAACATGCCATGACCTTAATTTATGTGCAAGACCTTGATTTTCGTGTGTTTCTTCGTTTCGTGTGCATTAACCTTGAACTGCGTGCTTTAACCTAGGTTTAAGAGTCGTGTCTTGAATACGTGCATTGCATTGAATTACGTGCCTTATTTTGGTACGTTCATTAACTTAGGGTTGCGTGTGTTAGCATTAGAATCCGTGCACTTATCTTGAAGTATGTGCCTTAGTCTTGAAATACATGTTGTACCTCGTAGTTCTTGTCTTACCTCGTAGTTTGTGTCCTACCTCGTAGTTTATGTCCTAACTCGTAGTGCGTGCCCTAGATCTAGGAATCTGTGCCACCACGTTAATCAATAAAGAATCCTACACAAAGCAATAGACACTAAAATAATCCTACACAATCCACTAACCAATATTATATTCCTAATTCAAATTCTCTACAAACTCCACTAACAATAAAATAATACTAAACTATTCCTACATTTTCCACTATCTATTATTCTATTCATAATTCAACTCATCAACAAGCATTCCTATATTTTATTCTACCTAGATTCCCTCATTCCCCAACATTCCTATGAAAATTCTAATGACACAAATGCATAAAAAATTAGTCCTAGACAAACTATGACAAAACATTTAAAACAATGCATAAAAAATTGCTCAAATTCTCCTCAAATCTCTACCATTTTCGACCAAGTGCCCCATGCCCACGCTAGCCATTTCAAAATCCTCCTTGAAGACTCAAAAAGACTGAAAATGGGCTGCCCAAGGCCGACCATATGCTTAGAACAATGCAAAACATCACTCTTTGTCATTCTTTGTCATATTCTTTCATTTCTCCTTCTTTTCTCTCACTTCCCTCTCATTTCCTCTCTCCATTTCGGTATTGGCTGAGTTCTCTACCTCCATAGCTTATCTTCTTCACACCATAGCTAAACAAAGCAAGCCATAAGCAAAGGGCCTCAACCGAGCTAGCTAGGAAGTGAAAATCACACATGCATGTACATTGAAGACTTCTATTCGGCCTAGGTAAGCTTCTTGACTTCCATTTCTTTTCTTCATGTTCTAACCTCATGCATGTGCTTAGAGATTGATCACTAAGCTAGGAAAAATAGAGAAAAGCTAGTTAGAATCTCGGCTAAGCGAGAAGAAGAAGAGATTTGAGCTTCAACAAGGTTTTTGAGCATCTTTTGGGTTGATTGCTAAGGTGAGGGCTAAAACCTTTTGAAAACTCTTCAAAAATCCGCATGCATGCTCATAAATGTGTGTATTTGCTTCTGTACTTGAGTTATATGTTCGTTCATAAGCTTAAACAACCATGCATGGCAAGATCTTGGCTTGAAAGTGATGCTAGGTGAAGTCGAATTGTTGACAGCTCTCTGACCAGTCTGTTTCGAGGTAAGTTTAGCTCGGCAAATGATGTTGAAAATGCAGGAAAATTGGTAGGTGACTATTTTGGACAGTTTTGAACATTTTTCCCAGAAATAGGCCGAAGCTAATTTTGATTCTAAGGTCCTCAACATGGCAAATCTTTGAAATGTGTCCAAATCTATAAATCTGGAAAAATGAAGCAGGTTTTGGCAGATGCACTGACCTTGTGGAATGAACCATATTTGACTTCGTAAATGATGTCCAAAATGCACTTCATAGATGACTTCGCTAAAATTTTCAGTTCTGGACAATTTTGTCAGAAATGGACCAAGGCTAAAATTGACCCTAAGGACCTCAAAAACGTCAATTTCTGAAAAGTGTGCAAATCTGGACAGTTTTGTGCTACCTCACTGTTTCGGCTATAACTAATGATTCCGAACTCCAATTGATGCAAGGTTTGTTTCTGATTTTAGCTAACTTATTAATATTTAATTTGAAATCTTATCCACAGGATTTTGAGATTGTTTGATTATCCTATTGATTGTGAGAAAACAGCCTATTGCAGTAAGGGATTCACTTAATGTTGTACTTAGAAAAATTATTGTGACTCCTCTTGTTGAATTAAATACTTGGGATTGTAGCTTTGGGATGTTGTGTGGACTGTTTTGAATGTTTGAGGATGTTGAATTAAATGATGCATAGTTTGAGATTGACTTTGAGTTGGGTTGAGGCTCAAATTGCACGAATATACACGAAATGGAAACCTTAATGACTAGGTAGTTTTGCTAAGTGTTGATCATTTGGATGTTGTGTGGAAATTATATGCTTAGTGGGCTGCCCGTAAATGTCTTATAAATTCAAATGTGATTTTGACCATTGCATGTTGTCAAATAAGCTTTTCTTGCAACCGAACCCACGTAGATGTTGTTGCATGTTGAATAATCGTATCACTTGATTACGTGGACTTTGAAATGAGCTATATGGCTTGACTTGCATGTGTTACATGGCTGCCCGTTTAATGTTCATATGGCTCTATATGTCTTTCAAGTGAAATTACTTGTCTTATCGTGCCTTGTTTGATTACTTGACAACGTGCGATCTTATAACTGCTCGGAGGTGACCTACTTTGTTGTCCTCCTAATGTGATATGTTAAATGTTGTAAATGTGCATTGCATACGAGGTTGCAACCTTTCAGTGTGGCATGGTAGTGTTTCACGCATGCCGGACGGCATAGGGCTTGCCGGTGCTACCGTGACTACCATGGTCCAATTCCCTCTCTTGCTTGGCATTCCACCCTCGGAGAGTTGGGTCGTAGGTTTCGGGGTACATCCGGAGTACACCCAATTGGGAGCAATAAGTGGATTATTGAAGTCGGCCGCACCAAATGAATCAAAATTGATATTGAGAGCAAATGCTCATTGTATCCTTGAAATGATTGGTAAATGTATCTGTTACTCGATTTGTTTCATATATTTGCGTACCTTATTATTTGTGATACGTGACATGTTTTCAAAAGGAATTTTCATAATTGAACTGGAAAATGAGTTTCAAAACGTATTTCTCGTTTTCCCCTCGCTAAGTTCATAAGGACTCACCCTCTTTTTCATCACAGGTGAAGAAGAACAGGTACAGGTACCTGAGGACAATGTGCCTAACGATGATTCCTTGGAGTGATTGCCTGTCCCTACGGGCTTTTGTGCTTTGCCTGAAAGTGGTTGCTATATGGATGTTGTGTTTGATTACAAACTACTCATTTCATTGATGTAAATGACCCCGTTGTAATTTGGGTCTAATTCTTGGATTGTACTATCTATAACCGGACGAAGTTTTATTTGGTTGTTTGCTTTCGTTTTCTTAATTAGTAGTTATCGTAGGCATTCAAACCACTAGATGAACAATCAACTAAGTTAATTCTATCTAATTTCACTTAGGTGCTCATTTGCAAACTAAAGGATAATAGGTACTCGCATGATAGGAAATTGACAAATAAACGGGAAATAGTTATCATGTTAGGCTTATTAACCAAACGAGACTTTCAAGATAAACAAGAAGGCGAATCGGTTGGTGACAAAAAAGGAGTACTTAATGGAATTGGATAAATGATTGGAATAACTAAGGCGCTTAGAGAATTAGGTCAAACCAAAGAGCCCAATTACAGCCGTTATGCTGCCGGTTTACCAAAAATTTTTCGAGTTTAGGCCAAGACATTAAGTGTTAAATCTTCATGAACGGTTAAGTACGAGACGTGACTTGAATGTTTAAATCACACCCTAGTCTAACCTTTATAGGCCGGGTTGGGGCGTGACAAGTTACGCGGCGCACAACATACCGTTGCAAAGCTCTTTGAGAGCTCTACGACAGGGGCAGCCAGCTTGCTCGCTGTGCCCATTTTTGGACCCCAAAATAGAAAGTTTTCATCAGTTTCAGGCCACTTTTATGTTTTTCCTCTGTTTTTCCGTCCCGGATCCTGTTGTGAACTGTTAAAAGGACGACAACCTGACTCGCGGGACATCAGAGGGCCCTACAACGTGTCGATATCACGTCTTGCGAGCATGATGCGTTGTTGAAATGGTTTTGTTGTCGTTAAGCCCATTGGGCCTTTTGAATGGGCCATCTCTCTAGGCTGGGACTGTGAACCGTTAACACATAAAGGAATTGTGCTCTCAACATGACGGCGGCGATCATACCAGCACTAATGCACCGGATCCCATTAGAACTCCGAAGTAAAACATGCTTGGGCGAGAGTAGTACTAAGATGGGTGACCCCCTAGGAAATCCTCGTGTTGCACGCCCCTTTTCGATTTATTTTGCTCCAGTTAGGGATGCCAAGATACTTTATCCATCACATTTCTATTATCGAATCCCACGGCACATTGGGCAAGACAACTTCGCTTTACGTGGAGGCTGGTCCCGCAAACCGAGGGCGTAGGGTTTGTGACCAGGTCTCCGTTGCTCCGGTGCCCATAGCTTTTGATCCGTAAGGAGTTACGCGGCACACAGCATACCGTTGCAAAGCTCTCTGAGAGCTCTATGACGGGCGCAGCCAGCTCGCTCGCTGTGCCCATTTTTGGAGCCCAAAATCAAACGTTTTCATCAGTTTTGGGCCACTTATCTTCTTTTGCTCTATTTTTTCATCCCGAATCGTACGTCGTGACTGTTAAAAGGACGACAACCTAACTCGTGGCACATTAGAGGGCCCTACAACGTGTCGATATCATGTCCTGCAAGGATGCTGTGTTGTTGAAGTGGATGGGATGTCGTTAAGCCCATTGGGCCTTTTGAATGGGCCATCTCTCTGGGCTGGGGCTATGAACCGTCAACACATAAAGGAATTGTGCCCTCAACATGACGGGTGCGATCATACCAGCACTAATTCACCGGATCCCATCAAAACGCCGAAGTTAAGCGTGCTTGGGCGAGAGTAATACTAGGATGGGTGATGCCCTGAGAAGTCCTCGTGTTGCACCCCCTTTTCAATTTTTTTTGCCCTGTTTAGGGTTGCCAAGATATTTTATCCACCAAATCTCTATTACTGAATCCCACGGAACATTGGGCAAGACAACTTCGCATCACGTAGAGGCTGGCCCCGCAAACCAAGGGCGTAGGGTTTGTGACCAGGTCTCTGTCGCTCCGGTGCCCATAACTTTTGATCCGTAAGGCGTTACGCAGCGCACAGCATACAGTTGCAAAGGTCTCTGAGAGCTCTACGATGGGGGCAGCCAGCTTGCTTGCTGTGCCCATTTTTAGAGCCCAAAATCGAACGTTTTCATCAGTTTCAGGCCACTTTTCTTCTTTTGCTCTGTTTTTCCGTTCTGGATCATACGTCATGAACTGTTAAAAGGACGACAACCTGACTCGTAGGACATCAGAGGGCCCTACAACGTGTCGATATCATGTCTTGCGAGGATGCTGCATTGTTGAAGCGGATGGGTTGTCGTTAAGCCCATTGGGCCTTTTGAATGGGCCATTTCTCTTGGCTGGGACTGTAAACCGTTAACACATATAGGAATTGAGCCCTCAACATGACGGGTGCGATCATACCAGGACTAATGCACCGGATCCCATCAGAACTCCGAAGGTAAGCGTGATTGGGGGAGAGTAGTACTAGGATGGGTGACCCCCTGGGAAGTCCTCGTCTTGCACCCCCTTTTCAATTTTTTTTGCCCTAGTTAGGGTTGCCAAGATACTTTATCCACCAAATCTCTATTACTGAATCCCACAGAACATTGGGCAAGACAACTTCGCTTCACGTAGAGGTTGGGGCCGTAAACCGAGGGCGTAGGGTTTGTGACCAGGTCTCCGTTACTTCAGTGCCCATAACTTTGGATCAATAAGGAGTTACGCGTCGCATAGCATACCGTTGCAAAGCTCTTTGAGAGCTCTACGACGGGGGTAGCCAGCTTGCTCGTTGTACCCATTTTTGGAGCTCAAAATGAAACGTTTTCATTAGTTTCAGGCCACTTTTCTTCTTTTCCTCTGTTTTTCCGTCCCGGATCGTACGTTGTGAACTATTAAAAGGACGACAACCTGACTCGCGGTACATCAGAGAGCCCTACAACGTGTCGATATCATGTCTTGCGAGGATGCAGCGTTGTTGAAGCGAATGGGTTATCGTTAAGCCCATTGGGCCTTTTGAATGGGCCATCTCTCTAGGCTGGGACTGTGAACAATTTACACATAAACGAATTGTGCCCTCAACATGACGGGTGCGATCATACCAGCACTAATGCACCGGATCCCATCAGAACTCAGAAGTTAAGCGTGCTTGGGTGAGAGTAGTACCAGGATGGGTGACCCCTTGGGAAGTCCTCGTGTTGCACCCCATTTTCAATTTTTTATGCCCTGGTTAGGGTTGCCAAGATACTTTATCCACCAAATCTCTATTACTGAATCCCACAGAACATTGGGCAAGACAACTTCACTTCACGTAGAGGCTGTGCTCTCAAACCCAGGGCGTAGGGTTTGTGACCAGGTCTCCGTTACTCCGGTGCCCATAACTTTTGATCCGTAAGGAGTTACGCGGCACACAGCATAACGTTGCAAAGCTCTCTGAGAGCTCCACGACGGGGGCAGCCAGCTTGCTCGCTTTGCTCCTTTTTTGATCCCAAAATTGAACGTTTTCATCAGTTTCAGGCCACTTTTCTTCTTTTGCTCTATTTTTCCATCCCGGATCGTACGTCGTGAAATGTTAAAAGGACGACAAAAAGACTCGCGGGATATCAGAGGCCTTACTACGTGTCGATATCACGTCTTGCGAGGATGCTGCGTTGTTGAAGCTGATGGGTTATCGTTAAGCCCATTGGGCCTTTTGAATGGGCCATCTCTCTAGGCTGGGATTGTGAACCGTAAACACATATAGGAATTGTGCCCTCAACATGACGGGTGCGATCGTACCAGCACTAATGCATCGGATCCCATCAAAACTCCGAAGTTAAGCGTGCTTGGGCGTGAGTAGTACCAAGATAGGTGACCCCTTGGGAAGTCCACGTGTTGCACCCCCTTTTCAATTTTTTTTGCCCCGGTTAGGGTTGCCAAGATACTTTATCTACCAAATCTCTATTCCTGAATCCCACGAAACATTGGGCAAGACAACTTCACTTCACATAGAGAATGGGCCCGCAAACCGAGGGCATAGGGTTTGTGACCAGGTCTTCGTCGCTCCGGTGCCTATAACTTTTGATCCGTAAGGAGTTACGCGGCGCACAGCGTACCGTTGCAAAGCTCTCCAAGAGCTATACGACAAGGGTAGCGAGCTAGCTCGCTTTGCCCATTTTAGGAGCCCAAAATCGAACGTTTTCATCAGTTTCAAGCCGATTTTCTTCTTTTGCTCTGCTTTTTCATCCCGGATCATACGTCGTGAACTGTTAAAAGGACGACAACCTGACTCGCGGAACATTATAGGGCCCTACAATGTGTCGATATCACGTCTTGCGAGGATGCTGCGTTTTTGAAGTAGATAGGTTGTCGTTAAGCCCATTGGGCCTTTTTAATGGGCCATCTATCTAGGCTGGGACTGTGAACCGTTAACACATAAAGAAATTGTGCCCTCAACATGACGGGTGCGATCATACCATCACTAATGCACCGGATCCCATCAGAACTCCGAAGTTAAGTGTGCTTGGGCGAGAGTAGTACTAGGATAGGTGACCCCCTGGAAAGTCCTCGTGTTACACCCCCTTTTCAATTTTTTTTGCCCTAGTTTGGGTTAGCAAGATACTTTATCCACCAAATCTCTATTACTAAATCCCACGGAACATTAGGCAAGACAAGTTCGCTTCATGTAGAGGCTGGGCCTGCAAACCGAGGGCGTAGGGTTTTTGACCAGGTCTCTGACGCTCCGGTGCCCATAACTTTTTATCCTTAAGGAGTTACGCGGCGCACAGCATACCGTTGCAAAGCTCTCTAAGTGCTCTACGACGGGGGCAGCGAGCATGCTTGCTGTGTCCTTTTTTGGAGCCCAAAATTGAATGTTTTCATTAGCTTCAGGCCACTTTTATTCTTTTCCTCTATTTTTTTCGTCCTGGATCGTACGTCGTGAACTGTTAAAAGGACGACAACCTGACTCACGGGACATCAGAGGGCCATACAACGTGTTGATACCACGTCTTGCAAGCATGCTACGTTCTTGAAGCGTATGGGTTGTCGTTAAGCCCATTGGGCCTTTTGAATGGGCCATCTCTCTAGGCTGGGACTGTGAACAGTTAACACATAAAGGAATTGTGCCCTCAACATGACTGGTGCGATCATACCAGCACTAATGCACTGGATCCCATCAGAACTCCGAAGTTAAGCGTGCTTGGGCGAGAGTAGTACTAGGATGGGTAACCCCTTGGGAAGTCCTCGTGTTGTACCCCCTTTTTTTTAATTTTTTTTGCCCTGGTTAGGGTTGCCAAGATAGTTTATCCAACAAATCTCTATTACTGAATCCTACGGAACATTAAGCAAGACAACTTCGCTACACGTAGATGCTGGGCCCGCAAACCGAAGGCGTAGGGTTTGTGACCAGGTCTCCATAACACCGGTGCCCATAACTTTTGATCCGTAAGGAGTTACACGGCGCAAAGAATACCGTTGCTCGCTGTGCCCTTTTTGGAGCCCAAAATCGAACGTTTTCATCAGTTTCGGGCAACTTTTCTTCTTTTGCTCTATTTTTTCATCCCGGATCGTACGTCGTGAACTGTTACAAAGATGACAACCTGAATCACGGTACATCAGAGGGCCCTACAACGTGTCGATATCACGTCTTGCAAGCATGCTGCATTGTTAAAGCGGATGGGTTGTCGTTAAGCCCATTGGGCCTTTTGAATGGGCTATCTCTCTAGGCTGGGACTGTGAACCATTAACTCATATAGGAATTGTGCCCTCAACATGACAGGTGCGATCATACCAACACTAATGCACCGGATGCCATCAGAACTCCGAAGTTAAGCGTGCTTGGGCGAGAGTAGTACTAGGATGGGTGACCCCCTGGGAAGTCCTCGTGTTGCACCCATTTTTCAATTTTTTTTGCCCTTGTTAGGGTTGCCAAGATACTTTATCCACCAAATCTCTATTACTGAATCCCACGGAACATTGGGCAAGACAGCTTTGCTTCCCGTAAAGGCTGGGCCCGCAAAACCGAGGACGTAGGGTTTGTGACCAGGTCTCCGGCGCTCCAGTGTCAATAACTATTGATCGGTAAAGAGTTACGCGGCGCACATTATACTGATGCAAAGCTCTCTGAGTGCTCTATGACGGGGACAGCCAACTTGCTCGCTGTGCCCATTTTTGGAGCCCAAAATCTAACGTTTTCATCAGTTTCAGGCCACTTTTTTCTTCTTTTGCTCTGTTTTTCCATCCCGGATCGTACGTCGTGAACTGTTAAAAGGACGACAACATGACTCGTGGGACATTAGAGGGTCGTAGAACGTGTCGATATCACGTCATGCGAGAATGCTGCATTGTTGAATCGGATGGGTTGTCGTTAAGCCCATTGGGCCTTTTGAATGGGCCATCTCTCTAGGCTGGGACTGTGAACCGTTAACACATATAGCAATTGTGCCCTCAACATGACGGGTTCGATCATACCAGCACTAATGCACCAGATCCCATCAGAACTCCGAAGTTAAGCGTGCTTGGGGGAGAGTAGTACTAGGATGGGTGACCCCCTGGGAAGTTCTCGTGTTGCACCCCCTTTTCAATTTTTTTTGCGTTGGTTAGGGTTGCCAAGATACTTTATCCACCAAATCTCTATTACTGAATCCCACGGAACATTGGGCAAGACAACTTCGCTTCACATAGAGGCTGTGTGAGGCCCGACCCCGAATAACGTATGTTACCCTGATTTGCGTGCCATAGACCAAGAATGATATGACTGACCTTGGATTACATGCCCTGTCTTGGTTTTTGTGCATGCCTCGTTATACGTACCTTAACCTAGAAATGTGTGCCCTAATCCTCGATATACGTGCAATACCTAAATAAACATGGCATGACCTTAATTTACGTGCAAGACCTTGATTTGCGTGTGTCTCTTCGTTTCATGTGCCCTTACCTTGAACTGCATACCTTAACCTAGGTTTAAGAGTCGTACCTCGATTCACGTGCTTTGCATTGAATTACGTGCCTTATTTTGGTCTACGTTCATTCACCTAGGGTTGCGTGTGTTAGCATTAGAATCTGTGCACTTATCTTGAAGTATGTGCCTTAGTCTTGAAGTACGTGCTGTACCTTGTAGTTCATGTCTTACCTTGTAGTTCGTGTCTACCTCGTAATTTCTGCCCTAGACCTAGGAATCCGTGCTACCACGTTAATCAAGAACGAATCCTACACAAAGCACAAGACACTAAAATAATCCTACACAATCTACTAACCAATATTATATTTCTAATTCAAATTCTCTACAAACTCCACTAACAATAAAATAATACTACACTATTCCTACATTTTCCACTATCTATTATTCTATTCATAATTCAACTCATCAACAAACATTCCTATATTTTATTCTACCTAGATTCCCTCATTCCCCAACATTCCTATGACAATTCTAATGATACAAATGCATAAAAAATTAGTTCTAGACAAACTATGACAAAACACTTAACACAATGCATAAAAAATTGCTCAAATTCTCCTCAAATCTCCACCATTTTCGACCAAGTGCTCCATGCCCATGCTAGACATTTCAAAATACTCCTTGAAGACTCAAAAAGACTGAAAATGGGCTGCCCAAGGCCGACCATATGCTTAGAACAATGCAAAACATCACTCTTTGTCATTCTTTGTCATATTCTTTCATTTCTCTTTCATTTCTCCTTCTTTTCTCTCACTTCCCTCTCATTTCCTCTCACCATTTCGGTTTTGGCTGAGTTCTCTCCACCTCCTACCTCATCTTCTTCATCATATGGTGCAACAAGACAAGCAACCATCAAAGAAACTCAAGCAAACAAGCTATGATGCGAAAACTACACTTGTATGTCCTTTGTAGCCTTCATTTCGGCCCTA
This sequence comes from Ehretia macrophylla, assembly GCA_037974665.1. Lineage (NCBI taxonomy): Eukaryota > Viridiplantae > Streptophyta > Magnoliopsida > Boraginales > Ehretiaceae > Ehretia > Ehretia macrophylla. The sequence continues at coordinate 84,111,536 of CM075765.1, read as the reverse complement.
GGTGAGTTTTAAGCTTCCATTTATTTTCTTCTTGTTCTAACCTCAAGAATGTGCTAAGAGATTGATCACTAAGCTAGGAAAAATAGAGAAAAGCTAGTTGGAATCTCGGCTAAGCAAGAAGAAGAAGAGATTTGAGCTTCAACAAGGTTTTTGAGCATCTTTTGGGTTGATTGCTAAGGTGAGGGCTAAAACCTTTTGAAACCTCTTCAAAAATCCACATGCATGCTCATAAATGTGTGTATTTGCTTCTGTACTTGAGTTATATGGTCGTTCATAAGCTTAAACAACCATGCATGGCAAGATCTTGGCTTGAAAGTGATGCTAGGTGAATTCGGATTGTTTACAGCTCTCTGACCAGTCTGTTTCGAGGTAAGTTTAGCTGGTCAAATGCGGTTGAAAATGCATGAAAATTGGTAGGTGACTATTTTGGACAGTTTTGAACATTTTTCCCGGAAATAGCCCCAAGCTAATTTTGACTCTAAGGTCCTCAACATGGCAAAATCTTTGAAATGTGTCGAAATCTGGAAATCTGAAAAAATGAAGCAGGTTTTGGCAGATGCACTGACCTTGTGGAACGAACCATATTTGACTTCGTAAATGATGTCCAAAATGCACTTCGTAAATGACTTCGCTAGATTTTCAGTTCTGGATAATTTTGTCAGAAATGGACCAAGGCTAGAACTGACCCTAAGGACCTCAAAAACGTCAATTTCTGAAAAGTGTGCAAATCTGGACAGTTTTGTGCTACCTCACTGTTTCGGCTATAACTAATGATTCCGAACTCCAATTGATGCAAGGTTTGTTTCTGATTTTAGTTAACTTCTTAATATTTAATTTGATATCTTATTCACTGGATTTGGAGATTGTTTGATTATCCTATTGATTGTGAGAAAACAGCCTATTGCAGTAAGGGATTCACTTAATGTTGTACTTAGAAACATTGTTGTGACTCCTCTTGCTGAATTAAATACTTGGGATTGTAGCTTTGGGATGTTGTGTGGACTGTTTTGAATGTTTGAGGATGTTGAATTAAATGATGCAAGGTTTGAGATTGACTTTGAGTTGGGTTGAGGCTCAAATTGCACGAATATACACGAAATGGAAACCTTAATGACTAGGTAGTTTTGCTAAGTGTTGATCATTTGGATGTTGTGTGGAAATTGGCTTAGTGGGCTGCCCGTAAATGTCTTATAACTTCAAATGTGATTTTGACCATTGCATGTTGTCAAATAAGCTTTTCTTGCAACCGAACCCACGTAGATGTTGTTGCATGTTGAATAATCGTATCACTTGATTACGTGGACTTCAAAATGAGCTATATGGCTTGACTTGCATGTGTTACATGGCTGCCCGTTTAATGTTCATATGGCTCTATATGTCTTTCAAGTGAAATTACTTGTCTTATCGTGCCTTGTTTGATTACTTGACAACGTGCGATCTTATAACTGCTCGGAGGTGACCTACTTTGTTGTCCTCCTAATGTGATATGTTAAATGTTATAATTGTGCATTGCATACAAGGTTGCAACCTTTCAGTGTGGCATGGTAGTGTTTCATGCACGCCGGGCGGCATAGGGCTTGCCGGTGCTACCGTGACTACCATGGTCCAATTCCCTCTCTCGCTTGGCATTCCACCCTCGGAGAGTTGGGTCGTAGGTTTCGGGGTACATCCGGAGTACACCCAATTGGGAGCGATAAGTGGATTATTAAAGTCGGCCGCACCAAATGAATCGAAATTGATATTGAGAGTAAATGCTCACCGTATCATTGAAATGTTTGGTAAATGTTTCTGTTACTCGATTTGTTTCTTATATTTGCGTACCTTATTATTTGTAATACGTGACATGTTTTCAAAAGGAATTTTCATAATTGAACTGGAAAATGAGTTTCAAAACGTATTCTCATTTCCCCCTCGCTGAGTTCATAAAGACTCAACCTCTTTTTCATCGCAGGTGAAGAAGAACAGGTACAGGTACCCGAGGACGATGTGCCTAACGATGATTCCTTGGAGTGATTGTATGTCCCTACGTGCTTTTGTGCTTTGCCTGAAAGTGGTTGCTATATGGATGTTGTGTTTGATTGCAAACTACTCATTTCATTGATGTAAATGACCCCGTTGTAATTTGGGTCTAATTCTTGGATTGTACTATCTATAACCGGACGAACTTTTATTTGGTTGTTTGCTTTCGTTTTCTTAATTAGTAGTTATTGTAGGCATTCAAACCACTAGATGAACAATCAACTAAGTTAATTCTATCTAATTTCACTTAGGTGCTCATTTGCAAACTAAAGGATAATAGGTACTCGCATGATAGGAAATTAACAAATAAACGGGACATAGTTATCATGTTAGGCTTATTAACCAAACGAGACTTCCAAGATAAACTAGTAGGCAAATCGGTTGGTGACAAATAGGAGTCCATAATGGAATTGGATTAATGATTGGAATAACTAAGGCGTTTAGAGAATTAGGTCAAACCAAATAGCCCAATTACAGTCGTTATGCTACCGGTTTACCGAAAAATTTTGGAGTTTAGGCCAAAACGTTAAGTGTTAAATCTTCATGAATGGTTAAGTACGAGACGTGACTTGAATGTTCATATCACAACCTAGTCTAACCTTTATAGGCCGGGTTGGGGCGTGACAGGCTGGGACAGCAAACCGAGGGCGTAGGGTTTGTGACCAGGTCTCCGTCGCTCCGATGCCCATAACTTTTGATCCGTAAGGAGTTGCGAGGCACACAGCATACCGTTGCAAAGCTCTCTGAGAGCTCTACGACGGGGGCAGCCAGCTTGCTCGCTATGCCCATTTTTGGAGCACAAAATCGAACGTTTTCATCCGTTTTACGCCACTTTTCTTCTTTTACTCGGTTTTTCCGTCCCGGATTGTATGCCATGAACTGTTAAAAAGACGAAAACCTGACTCGTGGGACATCAGAGGGCCCTACAACGTGTCGATATCACGTCTTGCAAGGATGCTGCGTTGTTGAAGCGGATGGGTTGTCGTTAAGCCCATTGGGCCTTTTGAATGGGCCATCTCTCTAGGCTGGGACTGTGAACCGTTAACACATATAGGAATTGTGCCTTCAACATGACGAGTGCGATCATACTAGCACTAATGCACTGGATCCCATCAAAACACCGAAGTTAAGCGCGCTTGGGTCAGAGTAGTATTAGGATGGGTGACCCACTGGGAAGTCCTCATGTTGCACCCCCTTTTCAATTTTTTTTGCCTTGGTTAGGTTTGCCAATATACTTTATCCACCAAATCTCTAATACTGAATCCCACGGAACATTGGGCAAGACAACTTCGCTTCACGTACAGACTAGGCCGCAAACCGAGGGCGTAGGGTTTATGACCAGGTCTCTGTCGCTCCGGTGCCCATAACTTTTGATCCGTAAGGAGTTACGCGGCGCACAACATACCGTTGCAAAGCACTCTGAGAGCTCAACGATGGGGGCAACCAGCTTGCTCGCTGTGCCCATTTTTGGAGCAAAAAATCAAACATTTTCATCAGTTTCAGGTCACTTTTCTACTTTAGCTCTGTTTTTCCGTCCCGGATCGTACGTCGTGAACTATTACAAGGTGAACAACCTGACTCGCAGGACATCAGAGGGCCCCACAACGTGTCGATATCACGTCTTGCCTGGATGCTGCGTTGTCGAAGCAGAAGGGTTGTCGTTAAGCCCATTGAGCATTTTGAATGGGCCATCTCTCTAGGCTGGGACTGTGAACCGTTAACACATATAGGAATTCTACCCTTAACATGACGGGTGCGATCATACCAGCACCAATGCAACGGATCCCATCAGAACTCCGAAGTTAAGCGTGGTTGGGCGAGAGTAGTACTAGGATGGGTGACCCCCTGGGAAGTCCTCGTGTTGCACCCCCTTTTTAATTTTTTTTGCCCTGGTTATGGTTACCAAGATACTTTATCCACCAAATCTCTATTACTGAATCCCACGGAGCATTAGGCCAAACAACTTCACTTCACGTGGAGGCTGGCCCGCAAACCGCGGGCGTAGGGTTTGTGACCAGGTCTTCGTCTCTCCGGTGCCTATAACTTTTGATCCGTAAGGAGTTACGCGGCACACAGCATACCGTTGCAAAGCTCTCTGAGAGCTCTACGACGGGGGCAGCCAGCTTGCTCGCTGTGCCCATTTTTGGAACCCAAAATCGAATGTTTTCATCCGTTTTACGCCACTTTTCTTCTTTTGCTTGGTTTTTTCGTCCCGGATCGTACGTCATGAACTGTTAAAAGGACGAAAACCTGACCCGTGGGACATCAGAGGGCCCTACAATGAGTCAATATCACGTCTTCTGAGGATGCTTCGTTGTTGAAGCGGATGGGTTGTCGTTAAGCCTATTGGGCCTTTTGAATGGGCCATCTCTCTAGGCTGGGACTGTAAACCGTTAACACATATAGGAATTGTGCCTTCAACATGACGGGTGTGATCATACCAGCACTAATGCACCAGATCCCATCAAAACACCGAAGTTAAGCGTGCTTGGGCGAGAGTAGTATTAGGATGGGTGACCCACTGGGAAGTCCTCGTGTTGCACCCCTTTTTCAATTTTTTTTGCCCTGGTTAGGGTTGGCAATATACTTTTTCCACCAAATCTCTATTATTGAATTCCACGGAACATTGGGCAAGACAACTTCGCTTCACGTACAGACTAGGCCCGCAAACCGATGGCGTAGGGTTTGTGACCAGGTCTCCGTCGCTCCGGTGCCCATAACATTTGATCCGTAAGGAGTTACGCGGCGCACAACATACCGTTGCAAAGCTCTCTGAGTGCTCTACGACAGGGGCAGCCAGCTTGCTCGGTATGCCTATTTTGGAACCAAAAATCAAACATTTTCATCAGTTTCAGGTCAGTTTTCTACTTTTGCTCTGTTTTCCCGTCCCAGATCGTACGTCGGGAATTGTTAAAAGGTCAACAACCTGACTCGCAGGACATCAGAGGGCCCTACAACGTGTCGATATCACGTCTTGCCTGGATGCTGCATTGTTGAAGCGGATGGGTTGTCGTTAAGCCCATTGGGCCTTTTGAATGGGACATCTCTCTAGGCTAGGACTGTGAACGATCAACACATATAGGAATTGTGCCGTCAACATTACGGGTGCGATCATACCAGCACTAATGCACCGGATCCCATCAGATCTCCAAAGTTAAGTGTGCTTGGGCGAGGATAGTGTTAGGATGGGTGACCCCGTGGAAAGTCCTCGCGCTGCACCGCCTTTTCAATTTTTTTTGCCCTGGTTAGGGTTGCCAAGATACTTTATCCACCAAATCTCTATTACTGAATCCCACGGAACTTTGGGCAAGACAACTTCGCTTCACATAGAGGCTGGGCCAGCAAAGAGAGGGCGTAGGGTTTGTGACCAGGTCTCCGTCACACTGGTGCCCATAACTTTTGATCTGTAAGGAGTTACGCGGCGCAAAACATACCGTTGCAAAGCTCTCTGAGAGCTCTACGATGGGGGCAGCAAGCTTGCTTGCTGTGCCTATTTTTGGTATCAAAAATCGAACATTTTCATTAGTTTCAGGTCACTTTTCTACTTTTGCTCTATTTTTCTGTCTCGGATCGTACGTCGTGAATGTTAAAAGGTCAACAACCTGACTCGTAGGACATCAGAGGGCCCTACAACGTGTCGATATCACGTCTTGCGAGGATGCTGCGTTGTTGAAGCGGATGGGTTGTCGTTAAGCCCATTGGGCCTTTTGAATGGGCTATCTCTCTAGGATGGGACTGTGAACCGTTAACACAAATAGGAATTGTGCCCTCAACATGACGAGTGCGATCATACAAGCACCAATGCACCGGATCCCATCAGAACTCCGAAATTAAGCGTGCTTGGGCGGGAGTAGTACTAGGATGGGTGACCCCCTGGGAAGTCCTCCTGTTGCACCCACTTTTCAATTTTTTTTGCCCTGGTTAGGGTTGCCAGGATATTTTATCCACCAAATATCTATTATTGAATCCCACGGAACATTGGGCAAGACAACTTCACTTCACGTAGAGGATGGGCCAGCAAAGAGAGGGCGTAGGGTTTGTGACCAGGTCTCCGTCACACCGGTGCCCATAATTTTTGATCTGTAAGGGGTTACGCGACGCACAGCATACCGTTGCAAAGCTCTCTGAGAGCTCTACGACGGTGGCAGCCAGCTTGCTCGCGTGCCCCTTTTTGGAGCCAAAAATCGAACGTTTTCATCAGTTTCATGCCACTTTTCTTCTTTTGCTTTGTTTTTCCGTGCCGAATCGTATGTCGTGAGCGGTTAAAAGGACAACAACCTGACTCGCGGGACATCAGCGGGCCCTACAACGTGTCAATATCACGTCTTGTAAGGATGCTACGTTGTTGAAGCGGTGGGGTTGTCGTTAAGCCCAGTGGGCCTTTTGAATGGGCCATCTCTCTAGGCTGGGACTGTGAACCGTTAACACATATAGGAATTGTGCCCTCAACATGATGGGTGCGATCATACCAGCACTAATGCACCGGATCCCATTAGAACTCCGAAGTTAAGCGTGCTTGGGCGAGAGTAGTACTAGGATGGGTGACCCCCATGGAAGTCCTCGTGTTGCACCCCCTTTTCAATTTTTTTTTCCCTGGTTAGGGTCGCCAAGATACTTTGTCCACCAAATCTCTATTATTAAATCCCAAGGAACATTGGGCAAGACAACTTCGCTTCACGTAGAGGCTGGGCCCGCAAACCGAGGGCGTAGGGTTTGTGACAAGGTCTCCGTCGTTCCGGTGCCCATAATTTTTGATCCGTAAAGAGTTACGCGGCGTACAGCATACCGTTGCAAAGCACCCTGAGAGCTCTACGACGGGGGCAGCCAGCTTACTCACGTTGCCCGTTTTTCCAGCCCAAAATCGAACGTTTTATCAGTTTCAGTCCACTTTTCTACTTTTGCACTGTTTTTCATCCTGAATCGCACTTCGTGAACTGTTAAAAGGACAACAACCTGACTCGCGGGACATCAGAGGGCCCTACAACGTGTCGATATCACGTCATGCCAGGATGCTGCGTTGTTGAAGCGGATGGGTTGTCGTTAAGCCCATTGGGCCTTTTGAATGGGCCATCTCTCTAGGCTGGGATTGTGAACAGTTAACACGTAAAGGAATTGTGCCCTCAACATAACGGGGGTGATCATACCAGTACTAATGCACCGGATCCCATCAGAACTCCGAAGTTAAGCGTGCTTGGGCGAGAGTAGTACTAGGATGGGTAACCCCGTGGGAAGTCCTCGTGTTGTACCCCCTTTTCAATTATTTTTGCCCTGGTTAAGGTTGCGAAGATACTTTTTCCACCAAATCTCTATTACAGAATCCCACGGAACACTGGGCAAGACAACTTCGCTTCACGTAGAGGCTGGGCCCGCAAACCGATGGAGTAGGGTTTGTGACTAGGTCTCCGTCGCTCCGGTGCCCATAACTTTTGATCCATAATGAGTTACGCGGCGCACAACATACCATTGCAAAGCTCTCTGAGAGCTCTACGACGGAGGCAGCCAGCTTGCTCGCTATGCCCCTTTTGGGAGCGCAAAATCGAACGTTTTCATCAGTTTCATGCCACTTTTCTTCTTTTGCTCTATTTTTTCCTCCCGGATCATACGTTGTGATCTGGTAAAAGGATGACAACCTGACTCGCGGGACATCAGAAGGCCCTACAACGTGTCGATATCACATCTTGCGAGGATGTTGCGTTGTTGAAGCGAATGGGTTGTCGTTAAGCCCATTGGTCCTTTTGAATGGGCCATCTCTCTAGGCTGGGACTGTGAACCGTTAACACATATAGGAATTGTGCCCTCAACATGACCGGTGTGATCATACCAGCACAAATGCACCGAATCCCATTAGAACTCCGAAGTTAAGCGTGCTTGGGCGAGAGTAGTACTAGGATGGGTGACGCCTTGGGAAGTCCTCGTGTTGTACCCCCTTTTCAAATTTTTTGCTCTGGTTAGGGTTGCCAAGATACTTTTTCCACCTTATCTCTGTTACTGAATCCCAAGGAACATTGGGCAAGACAACTTCACTTCACGTAGAGGTTGCGCCCGTAAACCGAGGGCGTAGGGTTTGTGACCAGGTCTCCGTCGCTCCGGTGCCCTTAACTTTTGATCCGTAAGAAGTTACATGGCGCACAGCATACCGTTGCAAAGCTCTGTACGAGCTCTACGACAGGGGTAGCCAGCTTGCCTGCTGTGCCCTTTTTGGAGGCCAAAACCGAATGTTTTCATCAGTTTCAGACCACTATTCTTCTTTTGCTCTGTTTTTTCGTCCCGGATCATACGTCGTGAACTGTTTAAAGGACGAAAACCTGACTCGCGGGACATCAGAGGGCCCTACAACATGTCGATATAACGTCCTGCGAGGATGCTGCGTTGTTGAAGCGAATGGGTTGGCGTTAAGCCCATTGGGCCTTTTGAATGGGCCATCTCTCTAGACTGGGACTGTGAACCGTCAACAAATAAAGGGGTTGTGCCCTCAACATGACGGGTACGATCATACCAGCACTAATTCACCGGATCCCATCAGAACTCCGAAGTTAAGCGTGCTTGGACGAGAGTGGTGCTAGGATGGGTGAACCCCTGGGAAGTCCTTGTGTTGCATCCCCCTTTCAAATTTTTTTGCCCTGGTTAGGGTTGCCAAGATACTTTATCCACCAAATTTCTATTACCGAATCCCACAGCACATTGGGCAAGACAACTTCGCTTCACGTAGAGGCTGGGCCCGCAAACCGAGGGCGTAGGGCTTGTGACAAGGTCTCTGTCGCTCCGGTGCCCATAACTTTTGATCCGTAAGGAGTTACACGGCGCACAACATACGTTGCAAATCTCTCTGAGAGCTCCACGACGGGGGAAGCCAGCTTGCTCGCTGTGCCCGTTTTTAGAGCCCAAAATCGAACGTTTTCATCAGTTTCAGGTCACTTTTCTTCTTTTACTCTATTTTTCCGTCCCGGATAGTACGTTGTGAACTGTTAAAAGGACGACAACCTGACTCGCGGGACATCAGAGGGCCCTACAACGTGTCGATATCACGTCTTGCGAGGATGCGGTGTTGTTGAAGCGGATGGGTTATCGTTAAGCCCATTGGGCCTTTTGAATGGGCCATCTTTCTAGGCTGGGACTGTGAATAGTTAACACATATACGAATTGTGCCCTCAACATGACGGGTGCGATCATACAAGCACTGATGCACCAGATCCCATCAGAACTCCGAAGTTAAGCTTGCTTGGGCGAGAGTAGTACTAGGATGGGTGACTCCCTTGGAAGTCCTCGTGTTGCACCCTCTTTACAATTGTTTTTGCCCTGGTTAGGGTTGCCAAGATACTTTATCCACCAAATCTCTATTACTGTATCCCACGGAACATTGGGCAAGAGAACTTCGCTTCACGTAGAGGCTGGGCCCGCAAACCGAGGTCGTAGGGTGTGTGACCAGGGCTCTGTCGCTCCGGTGCCCATAACTTTTGGTCCGTGAGGAGGTACACGGCGCACAACATACCGTTGCAAAGCTCTCTGAGACCTCTACAACGGTGGAAGCCAGCTTGCTCGCTGTGCCCGTTTTTGGAGCCCAAAATTGAACTTTTTCATCAGTTTCAGGCCACTTTTCTATTTTTTCTCTATTTTTCTGTCCCGAATCATACATTGTGAACTGTTAAAAGGACTACAACCTCAATCGCGGGACATCAGAGGGCCCTACAACGTGTCGATATCACGTCTTGCGAGGATGCTGTGTTGTTGAAGCGGATGGGTTGTCGTTAAGCCCATTGGGCCTTTTGAATGGGCCATCTCTCTAGGCTGGGACAGTGAATAGTTAACACATATACGAATTGTGCCCTCAACATGACGGGTGCGATCATACAAGCACTGATGCACCAGATCCCATCAGAACTCCGAAGTTAAGCTTGCTTGGGCGAGAGTAGTACTAGGATGGGTGACTCCCTTGGAAGTCCTCGTGTTGCACCCTCTTTACAATTTTTTTTGCCCTGGTTAGGGTTGCCAAGATACTTTATCCACCAAATCTCTATTACTGAATCCCACGGAACATTGGGCAAGACAACTTCGCTTCGTGTAGAGGCTGGGCCCGCAAACCGAGGTCGTAGGGACTGTGACCTAGTCTCCGTCGCACCAGTGCCCATAACTTTTGATCCGTAAGGAGTTACGCAGCGCACAACATACGTTGCAAAGCTCTCTGAGAGCTCCACGACGGGGGAAGCCAACTTCCTCGCTGTGCCCGTTTTTGGAGCCCAAAATCGAACGTTTTCATCAGTTTTAGGCCACTTTTCTTCTTTTAGTCTATTTTTTCGTCCCGGATTGTACGTTGTGAACTGTTAAAAGGACGACAACCTGACTCGCGAGATATCAGAGGGCCCTACAACGTTTCGATATCACGTCTTGCGAGGATGCTGTGTTGTTGAAGCGAATGGGTTGTCGTTAAGCCCATTGGGCCTTTTGAATGGGCCATCTCTCTAGGCTGGGACTGTGAACCGTTAACACATATAGGAATTGTGCTCTCAACATGACCGGTGTGATCATACCAGATCTAATGCACCGGATCCCATCAGAACTCTGATGTTAAGCGTGCTTGGGCGAGAGTAGTACTAGGATGAGTTACCCCTTGGGAAGTCCTCATGTTGCACCCCTTTTCAATTTTTTGTGCCCATGTTAGGGTTGCCAAGATATTTTGTCCACCAAATCTCTATTACTGAATCCCATGGAACATTGGGCCAGACAACTTCGCTTCACGTAGAGGCTGGGTCCGCAAACCGAGGGCGTAGGGTTCGTGAGCAGGTATCCGTCGCTCCGGTGCCCATAACTTTTGATCCGTATAGAGTTACACGGTGCACAGCATACTGTTGTAAAGCTCTCTGAGAGCTCTACGACGGGGGCAGCCAGCTTGCTCGCTGTGCCCATTTTTGGAGCTCAAAATCGAATGTTTTCATCAGTTTCAAGCCACTTTTCTACTTTTCCTCTGTTTTTCACTCCCGGATCGTACGTCGTGAACTATTAAAAGGACGACAACCTGACTCGCGGGACATCAGAGGGCCCTACAACGTGTCGATATCACGTCTTGCTAGGATGCTGCGTTGTTGAAGCGGATGGGTTGTCGTTAAGCCCATTAGGCATTTGGAATGGGTCATCTCTCTAGGCTGGGATTGTGAACAGTTAACACATAAAGGAATTGTGCCCTCAACATGACGGGTGCGATCATACTAGCACTAATGCACCGAATCCCATCAGAACTCCGAAGTTAAGCGTGCTTTGCCGAGAGAAGTACTAGGAAGGGTGGCCACCTGGGAAGTCCTCGTGTTGCACCCCCTTTTCAATTTTTTTTGCCCTGGTTAGGGTTGCCAAGATACTTTATCCACCAAATCTCTATTACTGAATCCTACGGAACATTGGGCAAGACAAGTTCGCTTCACGTAGAGGATGGGCCCGCAAACTGAGGGCGTAGGGTTTGTGACCAGGACTCCCTCGCTCCGAAGCCCATAACTTTTGATCCCTAAGCAGTTAAGGCACGCACAGCACACCGTCGCAAAGCTCTTTGAGAGCTCGACGACGGGGGCAGCCAGCTTGCTCGCTTTGCCCGTTTTTGGAGCCAAAGATCGAACGTTTTCATCAGTTTCAGGCCACTTTTCTTCTGTTGCTTTGTTTTTTCGTCCCAGATCATACGTTGTGAACTGTTAAAAGGATGACAACCTGACACGCGGGGCATCAGAGGGTCCTACAACTTGTGGATAAAACGTCTTGCGAGGATGCTTCGTTGTTGAAGCGGATCGGTTCTCGTTAAGCCCATTGGGCCTTTTGAATTGGCCATCTCTCTAGGCTGGGACTGTGAACCATTAACAAATATAAGAATTGTTCCCTCAACATGACGGGTGCGATCATACCAGCACTAATGCACCGGATCTCATCAAAACTCCGAAGTTAAGCGTGCTTGGGCGAGTGTAGTGCTATGATAGGCGATCCCATGGGAAGTTCTCGTGTTGCACCCCTTTTTCAATTTTTTTTGCCTTGGTTAGGGTTGCCAGGACACTTTATCCACCAAATCTCTATTACTGAATCCCACAGAACATTGGGCAAGAAAACTTCATTTCACATAGAGGCTGGGCCCGCAAAAAGAGGCCGTAGGGTTTGTTACCATGTCTCCATCACTCCGGCGCCCATAACTTTTGATCCGTAAGGAGTTACGCGGCGCACATCATACCGTTGCAAAGCTCTCTGAGAGCTCTATTATAAGGGCAGCCAGCATACTCGCTGTGCCCTTTTTTGGAGCCCAAAATTGAACATTTTCATCAATTTCAGGCCAATTTTCTTCTTTTGCTCTCTTTTTCCGTCCCGGATCGTACGTCGTGAACTGTTAAAAGGACGACAACCTGACTCGCGGGACATCAGAGGGCCCTATAATGTGTCGATGTCAAGTCTTACGAGGATGCTGCGTTGTTGAAGCGGTTGGGTTGTCGTTAAGCCCATTGGGCCTTTGGAATGGGCCATCTCTCTAGGTTGAGACTGTGAACCGTTAACACATATAGGAATTGTGCCCTCAACATGACAGGTGCGATCATACCAGCACTAATGCACCGGATCCCATCAGAACTACGAAGTTATGCGTGCTTGGGCGAGAGTAGTACTAGGATGGGTAAACCCCTGGGAAGTCCTCGTGTTACGCCACTTTTTCAATTTTTTTTGCCCTGGTTAGGGTTGCCAAGATACTTTATCCACCAAATCTCTATTACTGAATCCCACGGAACATTGGGCACGACAACTTTGCCTCATGTAGAGGCTGGGCCCGTAAATCGAGGGTGTAGGGTCTGTGACCAGGTCTCCGTCGCTCCGGTGTCCATAACTTTTGATCCATAAGGAGTTACGCTGCGTACAACATACGTTGCAAAGCTCTCTGAGATCTCTACGATGGCGGCAGCCAGCTTGCTCGCTGTGCCATTTTTGGACCCCAAAATCGAACGTTTTCATCAGTTTAAGGCAACTTTTCTACATTTACTCGGTTTTCATCCCAGATCGTACGTCGTGAACTGTTAAAAGGACGACAACCTGACTCGCGGGCCATCAGAGGGCCCCACAATGTGTCGATATCACGTCTTGCAAGGATGTTGCGTTGTTGAAGCGGATGGGTTGTCGTTAAGCCATTTGGGCCTTTTGAATGGGCTATCTCTCTAGGCTGGGACTGTGAACCGTTAACACATATTGGAATTGTGCCCTCAACATGACGGGTGCGATCATACCAGCACTGAGGCACCGGATCCCATCAGAACTCCGAAGTGAAGCGTGCTTAGGCAAGAGTAGTACTAGGATGGGTGACACCCTAGGATGTCCTCGTGTTGCACCCCCTTTTCAATTTTTTTTGCCCTGGTTAGGGTTGCCAAGATACTTTATCCACCAAAGATCTATTACTGAATCCCACGGAACATTGGGAAAGACAACTTCCTTTCACATAGAGGCTGGGCCCGCAAACCGAGGGCGTAGCATTTGTGACCAGGTCTCTGTCGTTCCGGTGCCCATAACTTTTGATCCGTAAGGAGTTATGCGGCGCACAACATACCGTTGCAAAGCTCTCTGAGAGCTCTACGACGGGGGCAGCCAGCATGCTCCCGTTACCCAATTTTGGAGCCCGAAATCGAACGTTTTCATCAGTTTCATGCCACTTTTCTTATTTTGCTCTATTTTTTCATCTCGGATTGTACGTCGTGAACTTTTAAAAGGACAACAACCTGACTTGCGGGACATCAGAGGGCCCTACAACGTGTCGATATAATGTCTTGCGAGGATGCAGCATTGTTGAAGCGGATGGGTTGTCAATAAGCCATTTGGGCCTTTTGAATGGGCCATCTCTCTTGGATGTGTCTGTGAACCGTTAACACATAAAGGAATTGTGCCCTCAACATGACGGGTGCGATCATACCAGCACTAATGCACCGGATCCCATCAGAACTCAAAGTTAAGCGTGCTTGGAAGAGAGGAGTACTAGGATGGGCGACCCCCTGGGAAGTCCTGGTGTTGCACCCCATTTTCAATTTTTTTTGCACAGGTTAGGGTTGCCAAGATACTTTATCCACCAAATCTCTATTACTGAATCCCACGAAACATTGGGCAAGACAACTTCGCTTCACGTAAAGGCTAGGCCCGCAAACTGAGGGCGTAGGGTTTGTGACCAGGTCTCCGTCGCTCCGGTGCCGATAACTTTTGATCCGTAAGGAGTTAGGCGGCGCACAGCATACGTTGCAAATCTCTCGGAGAGCTCTACGACGGGGGTAGCCAGCTTGCCCGCTGTGCCCTTTTTGGAGCCCAAAATCGACTGTTTTCATCTGTTTCAGGCCACTTTTCTTCTTTTGCTCTATTTTTCCGTCCCGGATCGTACGTCGTGAACTGTTAAAAGGGCGACAACCTGACTCACGGGACATCAGAGGCCATACAATGTGTCGATATGACGTCTTGGCAAGATGCTGCGTTGTTGAAGCGGATGAGTTGTCGTTAAGCCCATTGGGCCTTTGGAATGGGTCATCTCTCTAGGTTGGGACTGTGAAAAGTTAACACATAAAGGAATTGTGCCATCAACATGACGGGTGCGATCATACCAGCACAAATGCACCGGATCCCATCAGAACTCCGAAGTTAAGCGTGCTTGGGCGAGAGTAGTACCAGGATGGGTGACCCCTTGGGAACTCCTCGTGTTGCACCCCCTTTTCAATTTTTTTTACCCTGGTTAGGGTTGCCAAGATACCTTATCCACGAAATCTCTATTACTGAATCCCACGGAACATTGGGCAAGACAACTTCGCTTCAGGTAAAGGCAAGGCCCGCAAACTGAGGGCGTAGTGTTTGTTACCAGGTCTCCGTCGCTCCGGTTCCCATAACTTTTGATCTGTAAGGAGTTACGCGGCGCACAATATACGTTTCAAAGCTCTTTGAGAGCTCTACGACGGGGGCAGCCAGCTTGCTCGCTGTGCCCTTTTTGGAGCCCAAAATCAAACGTTTTCATCAGTTTCACGCCACTTTTCTTCATCTTCTCTGTTTTTCCGACCTGGATCGTACGTCGTGAACTGTTAAAAGGATGACAACTTGACTCCCAGGACATCAGAGTGCCCTACAACGTGTCAATATCACGTCTTGCGATGATGCTGCGTTGTTGAAGTAGATGGGTTGTTGTTGAGCCCATTGGGACTTTTGAATTGGACATCTCTCTAGGCTGGCATTGTGAACCGTTAACACATATAGGAATTGTACCCTCAACATGACGGGTGCGATCATACCAGCACTAATGCACCGGATCCCATCAGAACTCCGAAGTTAAGCGTGCTTGGACGAGAGTAGTACTAGGATGGGTGACCCCCTGGGAAGTCTTCGTGTTGTACCCCCTTTTCAATTTTTTTTGCCCTGGTTAGGGTTGCCAAGATACTTTATCCACCAAATTTCTATTACTGTATCCCACGGAACATTCGGAAAGATAACTTCCCTTCACGTAGAGGCTTGGCCCGCAAACCTAGGGCGTAGGGTTTGTGACCAGGTCTCCGTCGCTCCGATGCCTATAACTTTTGATCCGTATAGAGTTACGCGGCGTATAGCATACCGTTGCAAAGCTCCCTCAGAGTTCTACGACTGGGGCAGCCAGCTTGCTCGTTGTGCCCATTTTTGAAGCCCAAAATCGCACGTTTTCATCAATTTCTGGCCACTTTTCTACTTTTGCTCTGTTTTTCCGTTCCGGATCGTGCGTCGTGAACTGTTAAAAGGACGACAACCTGACTCGCGGGGCATCAGAGGGCCCTACAACGTGTCGATATCAAGTCTTGCTAGGATGCTGCGTGGTTCAAGTGGATGAGTTGTCGTTAAGCCCATTAGGCCTTTGGAATGGGTCATCTCTCTAAGCTGGGACTGTGAACAGTTAACACATAAAGGAATTATGCCCTCAACCTGACGGGTGCGATTATACCAGCCTTAATGCACCCGATCCCATCTGAACTCCGAAGTTAAGTGTGCTTGGCCTAGAGAAGTACTAGGATGGGTGACCACCTGGGAAGTCCTCGTGTTGCACTCCATTTTCAATTTTTTTTGCCCTGGTTAGGGTTGCCAAGATACTTTATACACCAAATCTCTATTAGTGAATCCCACAGAACATTGGTCAAGACAACATTGCTTCACGTAGAGGCTGGGCCCGCAAACTGAGGGTGTAGAGTTTATGACCAGGTCTTCGTCGCTCCGGTGCCCATAACTTTTGATCCGTAAGGAGTTACGCGGCGCACAGCATACCGTTGCAAAGCTCTCTGAGAGCTCTACGATAGGGGCAGCAAGAATGCTTGCTTTGCCCATTTTTTGAGTCCAAAATCGAACGTTTTCATCAGTTTCAGGCCACTTTTCTTCTTTTGCTCTGTTTTTTCATCTCGGATAGTACGTCGTGAACTATTAAAAGGACAACAACCTGACTTGCTGGACATCAGAGGGCCCTACAACGTGTCGATATCACGTCTTGCGAGGATGCTGCGTTGTTGAAGCGGATGGGTTGTCGTCAAGCCCATTGGCCCTTTTGAATGGGCCATATCTCTAGGCTGGGACTGTCAACCGTTAACACATAAAGGAATTGTGCCCTCAACATGACGGGCGAGAGTAGTACTAGGATAGGTGAGCCCTTGGGAAGTCCTCGTGTTGCACCCCCCTTTTCAATTTTTTTTGCTCCGATTAGGGTTGCCAAGATACTTTACCCACCACATTTCTATTATCGAATCCCACAGAATATTGGGCAAGACAGCTTCATTTCACTTAGAGGCTGGGCCCGCAAACCTAGGGTGTAGAGTTTGTGACCAGGTCTCCGTCGCTCCGGTGCCCATAACTTTTGATCCGTAAGGAGTTACGCGGCGCACAGCATTCCGTTGCAAAGTTCCCTGAGAACTCTACGACGGGGGTAGCCAGCATGCTCGTTTTGCCCATTTTTGGAGCCCAAAATCGAACGTTTTCATCAGTTTCTGGCCACTTTTCTTCTTTGCTCTATTTTTCATCCCGGATCGTACGTCGTGAGCTGTTAAAAGGACGACAACCTTACTCGCAGGACATTAAAGGGCCCTACAACGTGCCGATATCACATCTTCCGAGGATGATGCGTTGTTGAAGTGGATGAGTTGTCGTTAAGCCCATTGGACCTTTTGAATGGGCCATCTCTCTTGGCTGGGACTGTGAACCGTTAACATATAAAGGAATTGTGCCCTCAACAAGATGGGTGCAATCATACCAGCAATAATGCACCGGATCCCATAACAACTCCGAAGTTAAGCGTGTTTGGGCGAGAGTAGTACTAGGATTGGTGACCCCCTAGGAAGTCCTCGTGTTGCACCCCCTTTTCAATTTTTTTTTGCCCTGGTTAGGGTTGCCAAGATACTTTATCCACCAAATCTCTATTACTGAATCCCACGGAACATTAGGCAAGATAACTTCGCTTCACGTAGAGGCTGGGCCCGCAAACCGAGTGCGTATTGTCTATGACCAGGTCTCCGTCGATCCGGTGCCCATAACTTTTGATCCGTAAGGAGCTAAGTATCGCACAACATACGTTGCAAAGCTCTCTGAGAGCTCTACGACGGGGGCTGCTAGCTTGCTCATTGTGCCCTTTTTTGGAGCCCAAAATTGAACGTTTTCATCAGTTTCAGGCCACTTTTCTTCTTTTGCTCTATTTTTCTGTCCCGGATCGTACGTCGTGAACTGTTAAAAGGACAACAGCCTGACTCGCAGGACATCAGAGGGCCCTACAACGTGTTGATATCATGTCTTGCGAGGATGCTGCGTTGTTGAAGCGGATGGGTTGTCGTTACGCCCACAGGGCCTTTTGAATGGGCCATCTCTTTAGGCTGGGACTGTGAACCGTTAACACATATAGGAATTGTGCCCTCAACATGACGGGAGCGATCATACCAGCACTGATGCGTGCTTGGGCGAGAGTAGTACTAGGATGGGTGACCCCTAGGGAAGTTCTCGTGTCGCACCCCATTTTCAATTTTTTTTGCCCTGGTTAGGGTTGCCAAGACACTTTATCCACCAAAGCTCTATTACTGAATCCCACGGAACATTGGGCAAGACAACTTAGTTTCACATAGAGGTTGGGCCCGCAAACCGAGGGCATAGGGTTTGTGACCAGGTCTCCGTCGCTCCGGTGCCTAACTTTTGATCCGTAAGGAGTTGCGCGGCACACAATATACCGTTGCAAAGCTCTCTGAGAGCTCTATGATGGGGGCAGCTAGCTTGCTCACTGTGCCTATTTTTGGTGCCCAAAATCGAATGTTTTCATCGGTTTCTGGCCACTTTTCTACCTTTTCGATGTTTTTTCTTCCCAGATAGTACGTCGTGAACTTTTAAAAGATCGACAACCTGACTCGTGGGACATCAGAGGGACCTACAACGTGTTGATATCACGTCTTGCCAGGATGCTGCGTTGTTGAAGCGGATGGGTTGTAGTTAACCCCATTGGGCCTTTTGAATGAGCCATCTCTCTAGGCTGGGACCGTGAAAAGTTAACACAAAAAGGATATGTGCCCTCAACATGACGGGTGCGATCATACCAATAATAATGTATCGGATCCCATCAGAACCCCGAAGTTAAGCGTGCTTGGGCGAGAGTGGTACAAGGATGGGTGACCCCGTGGGAAGTCCTCGTGTTGCACCCCCTTTTTAAATTTTTTTTGCCTCGTTTATGGTTGCCAAGATGCTTTATCCACCAAATATCTATTACTGAATCCCCAGGAACATTGGGCAAGACAACTTCACTACACGTAGAGGCTGGGCTCGCAAACCGAGGGCGTAGGGCTTGTGACCAGGTCTCCGTCGCTCCGGTGCCCATAACTTTTGATCCGTAAGGAGTTACGCAGCGCACAGCATACCGTTGCAATGCTCTCTGAGAGCTCTATGACAGGGGTAGCCAGCTTACTGGCTTTGCCCATTTTTGGAGCCGAAAATCAAACTTTTTCTTCAGTTTCGGGCTACTTTTCTTCTTTTGCTCTATTTTTTCATCCTGGATCATACGTTGTGAACAGTTTAAAGGACGACAACCTGACTCGCGGGACATTAGAGGGCCCTACAACGTGTATGTATAAAGTCTTGCGAGGATGTTGCGTTGTTGAAGAGGATGGGTTGTCCTTAATCCCATTTGGCCTTTTGAATGGGCCATCTCTCTAGGCTGGGACTGTGAACCGTTAACACATATTGGAATTGTGCCCTCAACATGACGAGTTCGATCATACCAGTACTAATGCACCGGATCCCATTACAACTCCGAAGTTAAGCGTGCTTGGGCGAGAGTAGTACTAGGATGGGTGACCCCCTGGGAAGTCCTCGTGTTGTACCCCCTTTTCAATTTTTTTTGCTCTGGTTAGGGTTGCCAAGATACTTTATCCACCAAATCTCTATTACCGAATCCCACGGAACATTGGGCGAGACAACTTCGCTTCACGTAGAGGCAGGGCCAGCAAACTGAGAGCGTAGGGCCTGTGACCAGGTCTCCGTCGCTCCGGTGCCCATAACTTTTGATCCGTAAGGAGTTACGCAGCGCACATCATACCGTTGCAAAGCTCTCTGAGAGCTCTACGACGGGGGCAGCCAGCTTGCTAGCAGTGCCTGTCTTTGGAGCCAAAAATCGAATGTTTTCATCAGTTTTAGGCCACTTTTCTTCTTTTGCTCTATTTTTTCGTCCCGGATCGTACGTCGTGAACTGTTAAATGGACGACAACCTAACTCGCGGGACATCAGAGGGCCCTACAACGTGTCGATATCACGTCTTCCGAGGATGCTGCGTTGTTGAAGCGGATGGGATATCGTTAAGCCCATTGGGCTTTTTGAATGGGCCATCTCTCTAGGCTGGGACTGTGACCTTTAACACATATAGGAATTGTGCCCTCAACATGACGGGCATGATCATACCATCACTAATGCACCGGATCCCATCAGAACTCCGAAGTTAAGCGTTCTTGGGCGAGAGTAGTACTAGGTTAGGTGACCCCCTGGGGAGTCCTCGTGTTGCACCCCCTTTTCAATTTTTTTTGCCCTGGTGGGGTTGCTAAGATACTTTATCCACCGAATCTCTATTACTGAATCCCACGGAACATTGGACAAGACAACTTCACTTTACATAGTGGCTGGGCCCGCAAACCGAGGGTGTAGGGTTTGTGACCAAGTCTCCGTCGCTCCGTTGCCCATAACTTTTGATTCGTATGGAGTTACGCGGCGCACAACATACCGTTGCAAAGCTCTCTAAGAGCTCTACCATGGGGGCAGCCAGATTGCACGCTGTGCCCTTTTTTGGTGCCCAAAATCGAATGTTTTTATCAGTTTCAGGCCACTTTTCTACTTTTGCGATGTTTTTTCGTCCCATATCGTACGTCGTGAACTTTTAAAAGGACGACAACCTGACTCGCGGGACATCAGAGGGCCCTACAACGTGTCGATATCGCATCTTGCCATGATGCTGCGTTGTTGTAGCATATGGGTTGTCGTTAAGCCCATTGGGCGTTTTGAATGAGCCATCTCTCTAGGCTGGGACTGGGAAAAGTTAGCACATAAAGGAACTGTGCCCTCAACATGACAGGTGCGATCATACCAGCACTAATGCACCGGATCCCATCAGAACTCCGAAGTTAAGCGTGCTTGGGCGAGAGTAGTACTAGGATGGGTGACCCCCTGGGAAGTCCTCGTGTTGCACCCCCTTTTCAATTTTTTTTGCCCTGGTTAGGGTTACCAAGATACTTTATCCTCCAAATCTCTATTACTGAAACCCACGGGACATTGGGCAGGACAACTTCGCCTCACGTACAGGCTGGGCCCATAAACCGAGGGCGTAGGGTTTGTGACTAGGTCTCTGTCGCTCCGGTGCCATAAATTTTGATCCGTTTAGAGTTACGCGGCACACAGCATACCGTTGCAAAGCTCCCTCAGAGCTCTAGGACGAGGGCAGCCAACTTGATCGCTGTGCCCATTTCTGGAGCCCAAAATCGAACGTTTTCATCAGTTTCAGGCCACTTTTCTACTCTTGCTCTGTTTTTCTGTCCCGGATCGTACGTCGTGAACTGTTAAAAGGACGACAACTTGACTCACGGGACATCAGAGGTCCCTACAACATGTCGATATCACGTCTTGCCAGGATGCTGCGTTGTTGAAGCGGATGGGTTGTCGTTAAGTCCATTGAGCCTTTTGAATGGGCCATCTCTCTAGGCTGGGACTGTGAACAGTTAACACATAAAGGAATTGTTCCCTCAACATGACGGGTGCGATCATACCAGCACTAATGCACCGGATACCATCAGAACTCCGAAGTTAAGCGTGCTTGGGCAAGAGTAGTTCTAGGATGGATGACCCCCTGGGAAGTCCTCGTGTTGCACCCCCTTTTCAATTTTTTTTTGCCCTGCTTAGGGTTGTCAAGATACTTTATCCACCAAATCTCTATTACTGAATCCCACGGAATATTGGGCAAGAAAACTTCGTTCCACGTAGAGGCTGGGCCCGCAAAGCGAGGGCATAGGGTTTGTGACCAGGTCTCCGTCGCTCCGGTGCCCATAACTTTTGATCCATAAGGAGTTACGCGGCGAACAACATACCGTTGCGAAGCCCTCTGAGAGCTCTACGACGGGAATAGCGAGCTTGATTGCTATGCCCTTTTTGGAGCCAAAAATCAAACATTTTCATCAGTTTCAGGCCACTTTTGATCTTTTGCCTTGTTTTTCCGTCCCGGATCGTACGTCGTGAACAGTTTAAAAGATAAGAACATGACTCGCTGGACATCAGAGGGCTCTACAACGTGTCGATATAACGTCTTGCAAAAATGCTGCGTTGTTGAAGCGGATGGGTTGTCGTTAAGCCCATTGGGCCTTTTGAATGGGCCATCTCTCTAGGGTGGGACTGTGAACCGTTAACACATATACGAATTGTGCCCTCAACATGACGGGTGCGATCATACTAGCACTAATGCTCCGGATCCCATCAGAACTCCGAAGTTAAGCGTGCTTGGGCGAGAGGAGTACTAGGATGGGTGGCCCCTTGGGAAGTCCTCGTGTAGCACCCTCTATTCAATTTTTTTTTGCCCTGGTTAGGGTTGCCAAGATACTTTATCCACCAAATCTCGATTATTGAATCCAACGGAAGATTGGGCAAGACAACTTTGTTTCACGTAGAGGCCGGGCATGCAAACCGAGGGCGTAGGGTTTGTGACCAGGTCTCCGTCGCTCTGGTGCCCATAACTTTTGATCCGTAAGGAGTTACACGGCGCACAGCATACCGTTGCAAAGCTCTATGAGAGCTCTACGACGGGGGAAGCTAGCTTGCTCGCTGTGCCTATTTTTTGAGTCCAAAATCGAATGGGTTCATTAGTTTCAGGCCACTTTTATTCTTTTGCTCTGTTTTTCAGTCCCAGATCGTACGTCGTGAGCCGTTAAAAGGACGACAACCTGACTCGCGGGACATTAGAGGGCCCTACAACGTGTCAATATCACGTCTTGTGAGGATGCTGCGTTGTTGAAGCTGATGGGTTGTCGTTAACCCCATTGGGCCTTTTGCATGGGCCATCTTTCTAGGTTGGGACTGTGAACCGTTAAAACATATAGGAATTGTGCCCTCAACATGACAGGTGCGATCATACCAGCACTAATGCACCGGATCCCATCAGAACTGCGAAGTTAAGCGTGCTTGGGCGAGAGTAGTACTAGGATGGGTGACCCCTTGGGAAGTCCTCGTGTTGCACCCCTTTTCAATTTTGTGCCCTGGTTTGGGTTGCCAAGATACTTTATCCACCGATTCTCTATCTGTGAATCCCACTGAACATTGGACAAGAGAATTTCGCATCAAATAGAGGCTGGGCCCGCAAACCGAGGGCGTAGGGTTTGTGACCAGGTCTCCGTCGCTCCGGTGCCCATAACTTTTGATCCATAAGGAGTTACGTGGCGCACAGCATACCGTTGCAAAGCTCTCTAAGAGCTTTACGATGGGGGCAGCCAGCTTGCACGCTGTGCCCTTTTGTGGTGCCCAAAATCGAATGTTTTCATCAGTTTCAGGCAACTTTTCTACTTTTGCAATGTTTTTTCGTCCCATATCGTACGTTGTGAACTTTTAAAAGGACGACAACCTGACTCGCGGGACATCAGAGGGCCCTACAAGGTGTCGATATCGCATCTTGCCAAGTTGCTGCGTTGTTGAAGCAGATGGGTTGTTGTTAAGCCCATTGGGCCTTTTGAATGAGCCATCTCTCTAGGCTGGGACTGTGAAAAGTTAACACATAAAGGAATTTTGCCCTCAACATGACGGGTGCAATCATACTAGCACTAAAGCACCGGCCCCCACCAGAACTCCAAAGTTAAGCGTGCTTGGGCGAGACTAGTACTAGGATTGGTGACCCCCTGGGAAGTCCTCGTGGTGCCCCCCCTTTTCAAATTTTTCTGCCCTGGTTAGGGTTGCCAAGATACTTTATCCACCAAATCTCTATTACTGAATCTCATGGAACATTGGACAAGCCAACTTCGCTTCACATAGAGGCTGGGCCCGCAAACCGAGGGAGTAGGGTTTGTGACCAGGTCTCCGTCGCTCCAGTGCCCATAACTTTTGATCCGTATAGAGTTACGCGGCACACCGCATACCGTTGCAAAGCTCCCTCAGAGCTCTACGACGGGGGCAGCCGGCTTGCTCGTTGTGCCCATTTTTGGAGCCCAAAATCAAATGTTTTCATCAGTTTCAAGCCACTTTTCTACTTTTGCGATGTTTTTCCGTCCCAGATCGTATGTCGTGAACTGTTAAAAGGATGACAACCTGACTCGCGGGGCATCAGAGGGCCCTACAACATGTCGATATCACGTCTTGCCAAGATGCTGCGTTGTTGAAGCGGATGGGTTGTTGTTAAGCCCATTGGGCCTTTTGAATGGGCTATCTCTCTAGGCTAGGACTCTGAACATTTAACATAGAACGGAATTGTGCCCTCAACATGACGGGTGCGATCATACCAGCACTAATGCACCGAATCACATCAGAACTCTGAAGTTAAGCGTGCTCGGGCGAGAGTAGTACTAGGATGGGTGACCCCCTGGGAAGTCCTCGTGTTGCACCCCTTTTCAATTTTTTTTTGCCCTGGTTAGGGTTGCCAAGATACTTTATCCACCAAATATCTATTAC
This sequence comes from Ehretia macrophylla, assembly GCA_037974665.1. NCBI lineage: Eukaryota > Viridiplantae > Streptophyta > Magnoliopsida > Boraginales > Ehretiaceae > Ehretia > Ehretia macrophylla. The sequence continues at coordinate 84,087,395 of CM075765.1, read as the reverse complement.
TGAATCCCACAGAAAATTGGGCCAGACAACTTTGTTTCACGTAGAGGCCGGGCCAGCAAGCCGAGGGCGTTGGGTTTGTGACCAGGTCTCCGTCGCTCCGGTGCCCAGAACTTTTGATCCGTAAGGAGGTACGCGGTGCACAGCATAACGTTGCAAAGCTCTCTGAGAGCTCTACGTTGACGACAGCCAGCATGCTTGCTGTGCCCTTTTTGGAGCCCAAAATCGAATGTTTTCATCAGTTTCAGGCCAGTTTTCTTCTTTTACGATGTTTTTCCGTTCCAGATCGTACGTCGTGAACTGTTAAAAGGATGACAACCTGACTCGCGGGACATTAGAGGGCCCTACAACATGTCGATATAACGTTTTGCGAGGATGCTGCGTTGTTGAAGTGGATGGGTTGTCGTTAAGCCCATTGGGCCTTTTGAATGGGCCATCTCACTAGGCTGGGACTGTGAACCGTTAACACATATAGGAATTGTGCCTCAACAAGACGGGTGCGATCATAACAGCACTAATGCACCGAATCCCATCAGAACTCCGAAGTTAAGCGTGCTTGGGCGAGAGTAGTACTAGGATGGGTGACCCCCTGGGAAGTCCTCGTGTAGCACCCCCTATTCAAATTTTTTTTTGCCCTGGTTAGGGTTGCCAAGATACTTTATCAACCAAATCTCTGTTACTGAATCCCACGGAACATTGGGCAAGACAAGTTTGTTTCACGTAGAGGCTGGGCTCGCAAACCGAGGGCATAGGGTTTGTGACAAGGTCTCCGTCGCTCCGGTGCCCATAACTTTTGATCCGTAAGGAGTTACGCGCCGCACAGCTTACCGTTGCAAAGCACTCTGAGAGCTCTACGATGGGGCAGCGAGCTTGCTCCTTCTGCCTATTTTTTGAGTCCAAAATCGAATGTTTTCATTAGTTTCAGGCCACTTTTATTCTTTCGCTCTATTTTTCCGTCCCGGATCGTACGTCATAAGCTGTTAAAAGGACGACAACCTGACTCGCGGGACATCAGATGGCCCTACAACGTGTCGATATCACGTCTTGCGAGGATGCTGCGTTGTTGAAGCAGATGGGTTGTCGTTAAGCCCCATGAGCCTTTTGAATGGGCCATCTCTCTAGGCTGGGACTGTGAACCATTAACACATATAGGTATTGTGCCCTCAACATGACGGGTGCGATCATACCACCACTAATGCACCGGATCCCATTAGAACTCTAAAGTTAAGCGTGCTTGGGCGAGAGTAGTACTAGGATGGGTGACCCCCTGGGAAGTCCTCGTGTTGCACCCCATTTTCAATTTTTTTTGCCTTGGTTAGGGTTGCCAAGATTCTTTATCCACCAAATCTCTATTACTGAATCCCACGAAACATTGGGCAAGACAACTTACCTTCACGTAGACGTTGGGCTCGCAAACCGAGGGCGTAGGGTCTGTGACCAGGTCTCCGTTGCTCCGGTGCCCATAACTTTTGATCCGTAAGGAGCTACGCGGCGCACAACATACATTGCAAAGCTCTCTGAGAGCTCTAAGACGGGGGTAGCCAGCTTGCTCGCTGAGCCCATTTTTGGAGTCCAAAATCGAATGTTTTCAATAGTTTCAGGCCACTTTTATTCTTTTACTCTGTTTTTCTATCCCGGATCGTACGTCGTGAGCTGTTAAAAGGACGACAACCTGACTCGTGGGACATCAGGAAGCCCTACAACGTGTTGATATCACGTCTTGCGAGGATGCTGCGTTGTTGAAGAGGATGGGTTGTCGTTAAGCCCATTGGGCCTTTTGAATGTGCCATCTCTCTAGGCTGGGACTGTGAACTGTTACCACATATAGGAATTGTGCCCTCAACATGACGAGTGCGATCATACTAGCACTGATGCGTGCTTGGGCGCGAGTATTACTAGGATGGGTGACCCCCTGGGAAGTCCTCGTGTTGCACCCCATTTTCAATTTTTTTTGCCCTGGTTAGGGTTGCCAAGAGACTTTATCCACCAAATCTCTATTACTAAATCCCACGGAACATTGGGCAAGACAACTTCGCTTCACGTAGAGGCTGGGCCCGCTAACCGAGGGTGTAGGGTTTGTGACCAGGTCTTCGTCGCTCCGGTGCCCATAACTTTTGATCCGTAAGGGGTTACGCGGCACACAGCATACCGTTGCAAAGCTCTCTAAGAGCTCTATGACGGGGGCAGCCAACTTGCTCGCTGTGACTATTTTTGGTGCCCAAAATAGAATGTTTTCATCAGTTTCTGGCCACTTTTCTACTTTTTCGATGTTTTGTCGTCCCAGATAGTACGTCGTGAACTTTTAAAAGATCGACAACCTGACTCGCGGGACATCAGAGGGCCCTACAACGTGTTGATATCACGTCTTGCCAGGATGCTGCGTTGTTGAAGTGGATGGGTTGTAGTTAAGCCCATTGGGCCTTTTGAATGAGCCATCTCTCTAGGCTGGGACTGTGAAAAGTGAACACATAAAGGAATTGTGCCCTCAACATGACGGGTGCGATCATACCAACACTAATGCATCGGATCCCATCAGAACCCCGAAGTTAAGCGTGCTTGGGCGAGAGTAGTACTAGGATGGGTGACCCCTGGGAAGTCCTCGTGTTGCACCCCCTTTTCAATTCTTTTGCCCTGGTTAGGGTTGCCAAGATACTTTATCCACCAAATCTCTATTACTGAATCCCAAGGAACATTGGGCAAGACAGCTTCACTTCACGTGGAGGCTGGGCTCGCAAACCGAGGGCGTAGGGTTTGTGACCAGGTCTCTGTCGCTCTGGTGCCCATAACTTTTCATCCGTAAGGAGTTACGCAATGCACAGCTTACCGTTACAAAGCTCTCTGAGAGCTCTATGACGGGGGCAGCCAGCTTGCTCGCTGTGCCCTTTTTTGAGCCAAAAATCGAACGTTTTCATCAGTTTTAGACCACTTTTCTTCTTTTGCTCTGTTTTTCTGTCCCGGATCATACGTTGTGAACTGTTAAAAGGACGACAACCTGACTCGTGGGACATCAGAGGGCCCTACAACGTGTATATATAACGTCTTGCGAGGATGCTGCGTTGTTGAAGTGGATGGGTTGTCATTAAGCCCAATGGGCCTTTTGAATGGGCCATCTCTCTAGGCTGGGACTGTGAACCGTTAACACATATAGGAATTGTGCTCTCAACATGACGGGTGTGATCATACTAGCACTAATGCACCGGATCCCATCAGAACTCCGAAGCTAAGCGTGCTTGGGCGAGAGTAGTACTAGGATGGGTGACCCTCTGGGAAGTCCTCGTGTTGCACCCACTTTTCAATTTTTTTTGCCCTGGTTAGGGTTGCCAAGATACTTTATCCACTTAATCTCTATTACTGAATCCCACGGAACATTGGGTAAGACAACTTCGCTTCACGTAGAGGCTGGGCCCGCACACCGAGCGCATAGGGTTTGTGACCAGGTCTCGGTCGCTCCGGTGCCTATAACTTTTGATCCGTAAGGAGTTACGCGGCGCACAACATACCATTACAAAGCTCTCTAAGAGCTCTACGATGGGGGCAGCCAGTTTGCACGCTGTGCCCTTTTTTGGTGCCCAAAATCGAATGTTTTCATCAGTTTCATGCCACTTTTCTACTTTTGCGATATCTTTTCCTCCCATATCGTACGTCGTGACCTTTTAAAAGGACGACAACCTGACTCGCGGGACATCAGAGGGCCCTACAACGTGTCGATATCGCATCTTGCCAGGATGCTGCGTTGTTGAAGCAGATGGGTCATCGTTAAGCCCATTGGGCCTTTTGAATGAGCCATCTCTCTAGGCTGGGACTGTGAAAAGTTAACACATAAAGGAATTGTGCCCTCAACATGACGGGTGCGATCATACCAGCACTAATGCACCGAATCCCATCAGAACTCCGGAGTTAAGCGTGCTTGGGCGAGAGTGGTACTAGGATGGGTGACCCCCTGGGAAGTCCTCGTGTTGCACCCCCTTTTCAATTTTTTTTTGCCCGGGTTAGGGTTGCCAAGATACTTTATCCACCAAATCTCTATTACTGAAACCCACGGAACGTTGGGCAAGACAACTTCGCTTCACGTAGAGGCTGGGCCCAACAACCGACGGCTTAGGGTTTGTGACTAGGTCTCCGTCGCTCCGGTGCCCATAAATTTTGATCCGTTTAGAGTTACGCGGCCCACAGCATAGCGTTGCAAAGCTCCCTATGAGCTCTACGATGAGGGCAGCCAGCTTGCTCGCTGTGCCCATTTTTGGAGTCCAAAATCGAACGTTTTCATCAGTTCATGCCACTTTTCTACTTTTACGATGTTTTTCCGACCTAGATCGTACGTCGTGAATTGTTAAAAGGACGACAACCTGACTCACGGGACATCAGAGGGCCCTACAACATGTCGATATCATGTCTTGCCAGGATGCTGCGTTGTTGAAGCGGATGGGTTGTTGTTAAGCCCATTGGGCCTTTTGAATGGGCTATCTCTCTAGGCTAGGACTATGAACATTTAACACATAAAGGAATTGTGCCCTAAACATGACAGGTGCGATCATACCAGCACTAATGCACCCGATCCCATCAGAACTCCGAAGTTAAGCGTGCTCGCGCGAGAGTAGTTCTAGGATGGGTGACCCCAGGGAAGTCCTCGTGTTGCACCCACTTTTCAATTTTTTTTTGCCCTGGTTAGGGTTGCCAAGATACTTTATCCACCAAATCTTTATTACAGAATCCCACGGAACATTGGGCCAGACAACTTCGTTTCACGTAGAGGTTGGGCCCGCAAACCGAGGGCATAGGGTTTGTGACCGGGTCACCGTCGCTCCGGTGCCCATAACTTTTGATCAGTAAGGAGTTACGCAGCGCACAACTTACCGTTGCAAAGCTCTCTGAGAGCTCTACGTCGGCGATAGACAGCATGCTCGTTGGGCCCTTTTTGGAGCCCAAAATCGAACGTTTTCATCAGTTTCAAGCAACTTTTCTTCTTTTGCTCTATTTTCCGTCCCGGATCGTATGTCGTGAGCTGTTAAAAGGATGACAACCTGACTCGCGAGATATCAAAGGGCTTTACAACGTGTCGATATCACGTCTTGCGAGAATGCTGCGTTGTTGAAGTGGATGGGTTGTCGTTAAGCCCATTGGGCCTTTTGAAAGGGCCATCTCTCTAGGCTGGGACTGTGAACCGTTAACACATATAGGAATTGTACCCTCAACATGACGGGTGCGATCATACCAGCACTAATGCATTGAATCCCATCAGAACTCCGAAGTTAAGCGTGCTTGGGCGAGAGTAGTACTAGGATGGGTGACCCCCTGGGAAGTCCTCGTGTTGCACCCCCTATTCAATTTTTTTTTGCCGTGGTTAGGGTTGCTAAGATAATTTATCCACCAAATCTCTATTACTGAATCCCACAGAACATTAGGCAAGACAACTTTGTTTCACGTAGAGGCCGGGCCGGTAAACCGAGGGCGTAGGTTTTGTGACAAGGTCACCGTCGCTCCGGTGCCCATAACTTTTGATCCGTAAGGTGTTACGTGGTGCACAGTATACCGTTGCAAAGCTCTTTGAGAGCTCTATGACGGGGGCAGTGAGCTTGCTCGCTGTGCCTATAATTTGATTCCAAAATCAAATGTTTTCATTAGTTTCAGGCCACTTTTATTCTTTCGCTCTGTTTTTCCGTCCCGGATCGCTCGTCGTAAGCTGTTAAAAGGACGACAACCTGACTCGCAGGACATCAGATGGCCCTACAACGTGTCGATTTCACGTCATGCGAGGATGCTGCGTTGTTGAAGCGGATGGGTTGTCGTTAAGCCCATTGGGCGTTTTGAATGGGCCATCTCTCTAGGTTGGGACTGTGAACCGTTAACACATATAGGAATTGTGCCATCAACATAACGGGTGCTATCATACCAGTACTAATGCACTGGATCCCAACAGAACTCCGAAGTTAAGCGTGCTTGCGCTAGAGTAGTACTAGGATGGGTGACCCCCTGGGAAGTCCTCGTGTTGCACCCCTTTTCAATTTTTTTTGACTTGGTTGGGGTTGCCAAGATACTTTATCGACCAAATCTCTATTACCGAATCCCACGGAACATTGGGCAAGACAACTTCGCTTCACGTAGAGGCCGGGCCCGCAAACCGAGTGCATAGGGCTTGTGACGAGGTCTCTGTCGCTCCGGTGCCCATAACTTTTGATCCGTAAGAAGTTACGCGGCACACAACATACCGTTGCAAAGCTCTCTGAGAGCTCTACGACGGGGACAGCGAGCTTGCTCGTTGTGCCTATTTTTTGAGTACAAAATCGAACGTTTTCATCAGTTTCAGGCCACTTTTATTCTTTCGCACAGTTTTTTCGTCCCAGATCGTAGGTCGTAAGCTGTTAAAAGGACGACAACCTGACTCGCGGGACATCAGATGGCCCTACAACGTGTCGATATCACGTCTTGCGATGATGCTGCGTTGGTGAAGCAGATGGGTCGTCGTTAAGCCCATTAGGCCTTTTGAATGGGCAATCTCTCTAGGTTGGGATTGTGAACAGGTTGACACATATAGGAATTGTGCCCTCAACATGACAGGTGCGATCATACCAGCACTAATACACCGGATCCTATCTGAACTCCGAAGTTAAGCGTGCTTGGGCGAGAGTAGTACTAGGATGGGTGACCCCCTGGGAAGTCCTCGTGTTGCACCCCATTTTCAATTTTTTTTGCCCTGGTTAGGGTTGCCAAGATACTTTATCGAACAAATCTCTATTACCGAATCCCACGGAACATTGGGAAAGACAACTTCGCTTCACGTAAAGGCCGGGCCGATAACTTTTGATCCGTAAGAAGTTACGCGGCGCACAGCATACCGTTTCAAAGCTCACTGACAGCACTATGACGGGGGCAGCCAGCTTGCTTGCTGTGCCCATTTTGGAGCCCAAAATCAAACGTTTTCATCAGTTTCAGGCCACTTTTCTTCTTTTGCTCTGTTTTTCCTCTCCGGATCGTACGTCGTGAGCCGTTAAAAGGACGACAACCTTACTCGCGGGACATTAGAGGGCCATACAACGTGTCGATATCACGTCTTGCGAGGATGCTACATTGTTGAAATGGATGGGTGGTCGTGAAGCCCATTGGGCCTTTTGAATGGGCCATCTCTATAGGTTGAGACTATGAACCGTCAACACATATAGGAATTGTGCCCTCAACATGAAGGGTGCGATCATACCAGCTCTAATGCACCGGATCCCATCAGAACTCCGAAGTTAAGCGTGCTTGGGAGAGAGTAGTACTAGGATGGGTGACCCCCTGGGAAGTCCTCGTGTTGTAACCCCTTTTCAATTTTTTTTGTCCTGGTTTGGGTTGCCAAGATACTTTATTGAACAAATCTCTATTACCAAATCCCACGGAACATTGGGCAAGACAACATCGCCTCACGTAGAGGCCGGGCCTGCAAACCGAGCGCATAGTGTTTGTGACCAGGTCTCCGTCTCTCCGGTGCCCATAACTTTTTATCCGTAAGGAGTTACGCAGTGCACAGTATACCGTTATAAAGCTCTCTGAGAGCTCTACGACGAAGGTAGCTAGCTTGCTCGCTGTGACTATTTTTGGAGTCCAAAATTGAATGTATTCATTAGTTTCAGGCCACTTTTATTCTTTTGCTCTTTTTTTTGTCCCGGATCGTACGTCGTAAGCTGTTAAAAGGATGACAACCTGACTCGCAGGACATCAGAGGGCCCTACAACGTGTCGATATCACGTCCTGCGAGGATTCAGCGTTCTTAACGCGGATGGGTTGTCGTTCAGCCCATTGGGCCTTTTGAATGGGCCATCACTGTAGGTTGGGACTATGAACCGTTAACACATATAGGAATTGTGCCCTCAACATGACGGGTGCGATCATACCAGCACTAATGCACCGGATCCCTTCAGCACTCCGAAGTTAAGTGTGCTTAGGCGAGAATAGTACTAGGATGGGTGACCCCCAGGGAAGTCCTCGTATTGCACCCCCTTATCATTTTTTTTTGCCCTGGTTAGGGTTGCCAAGATACTTTATCGACCAAATCTATATTACCGAATCCCACGGAACATTGGGCAAAACAACTTCGCTTCACGTAAAGGCCGGGACCGCAAACCGAGGGCGTAGAGTTTGTGACAAGGTTTCCGTCGCTCCGGTGCCCATAACTTTTGATCCATAAGGAGTTACGCGGCACACAGCATACCGTTGCAAAGCTCTCTAAGAGCTCTACGACGGGGGCAGCGAGCTTGCTCGCTGTGCCTATTTTTGGATTCCAAAATCGAATGTTTTCATTAGTTTCAAGCCACTTTTATTCTTTCGCTCTATTTTTCCGTCCCGAATCGTACGTTGTAAGCCGTTAAAAGGACGACAACTTGACTCGCGGGACATCTGATGGCCCTACAACGTGTCCACATCATGTCTTGCGAGGATGCTGCGTTGTTGAAGCGGATGGGTTATCGTTAAGCCCATTGGGCCTTTTGAATGGGCCATCTCTCTAGGTTGGGACTGTGAACCGTTAACACAAATAGGAATTGTGCCCTCAACATGACAGGTGCGATCATACCAGCACTAATGCACCGGATCCCATCAGAACTCCGAAGTTAAGTGTGCTTGGACGACAGTAGTACTAGGATGGGTGCCCCTGGGAAGTCCTCGTGTTGCACCCCCTTTTCAATTTTTTTTGTCCTAGTTAGGGTTGCCAAGATACTTTATCTACCAAATCTCTATTGCCGAATCTCACGGAAAATTGGGCAAGACAACTTCGCTTCACGTAGAGGCCGGGCCCGCAAACCGAGGGCGTAGGGTTTGTGACCAGGTCTCCGTCGCTCCAGTGCCCATAACTTTTGATCCGTAAGGAGTTACGCGGAGCACAGCATACCGTTGCAAAGCACTCTGAGAGCTCTACGACGAGGGCAGCCATCTTGCTCGCTGTGCCCTTTTTGGAGCTCAAAATCGAACGTTTTCATCAGTTTCAGGCCACTTTTCTTCTTTTGCTCTGTTTTTCCTTTCCGGATCGTATGTCTTGAGCCGTTAAAAGGACGACAACCTGACTTGCGTGACATTAGAGGGCCTTACAAAGTGTCGATATCACGTCTTGCGAGGATGCTGCGTTGTTGAAGCGGATGGGTTGTCGTTAAGCCCATTGGGCCTTTTGAATGGGCCATCTCTCTAGGTTGGGACTGTGAACTTTTAACACATATATAAATTGTGCCCTCAACATGACAGGTGCGAACATACCAGCACTAATGCATCGGATCCCATCAGAACTCTAAAGTTAAGTATGCTTGGGCGGGAGTAGTACTAGGATGGGTGACCCCCTGGGAAGTCCTCGTGTTGCACCCCCTTTTCAATTTTTTTGCCCTGGTTAGGGTTGCCAAGATACTTTATCGACCAAATCTCTATTACCGAATCCCACGAAACATTGGGCAAGACAACTTCGCTTCACGTAGAGGCCGGGCCTGCAAACCGAGGGCGTAGGGTTTGTGACCAGGTCTCCGTCGCTCCGTTGCCCGTAACTTTTGATCCATAAGGAGTTACGCGGCGCGCAGCATACCGTTGCAAAGCTCTCTGAGAGCTCTATGACGGGGACAGCTAGCTTGCTCGTTGTGCCTATTTTTGGAGTCCAAAATTGAATGTTTTCATTAGTTTCAGGACACTTTTATTCTTTTGCTCTGTTTTTCCGTCCCGGAACGTACGTCATGAGCCATTAAAAGGACGACAACCTGACTCGCGGGACATCAGGGGGCCCTAGAACGTATCGATATCCCGTCTTGTGAGGATGCTGCGTTGTTGAAGCGGATGGGTTGTCATTAAGCCCGTTGGGCCTTCTGAATAGGGCATCTCTCTAGGTTGAGACTGTGAACCGTTAACACATATAGGAATTGTGCCCTCAACATGACGGGTGCAATCATACCAGCACTAATGCACCGGATCCCATCAGAACTCCGAAGTTAAGCGTGTTTGGGCGAGAGTAGTACTAGGATGGGTGACCCCCTGGGAAGTCCTCGTGTTGCACCCCTTTTTCAAATTTTTTTGTCTTGGCTAGGGTTGCCAAGATACTTTATCGACCAAATCTCTATTACCGAATCCCACAGAACATTGGGCAAGACAACTTCGCTTCTTGTAGAGGCTGGGCCCGCAAACCGAGGGTGTAGGGATTGTGACTAGGTCTCCGTCGCTCCGGTGCCCATAACTTTTGATCTGCAAGGAGTTACGGGGCGCACAACATACCGTTGCAAAGCTCTCTGAGAGCTTTACGACGGAACAGCCAGCTTGCTCGCTGTGCCTATTTTTGGAGCCCAAAATTGAACGTTTTCATCAGTTTATTGCCACTTTTCTTCTTTTGCTCTGTTTTTCCATCCCATATTGTACGTCGTGAGTCGTTAAAAGGACGACAACCTGACTCGCGGGACATTAGAGGGCCCTACAACGTGTCGATATCACGTCTTGCGAGGATGCTGCGTTGTTGAAGCGGATGGGTTATCGTTAAGCCCATTGGGCCTTTTGAATGGGCCATCTCTCTACGCTGGGACTGTGAGCCGTTAACACATATAGGAATTGTGCCCTCAACATGACGGGTGCAATCATACCAGCACTAATGCACCGGATCCCATCAGAACTCCGAAGTTAAGCGTGCTTGGGCGAGAGTAGTACTAGGATGTGTGACCCCCTGGGAAGTCCTCGTGTTGAACACCTTTTCAATTTTTTTTGCCCAAGTTAGGGTTGCCAAAATACTTTATCGACCAAATCTCTATCACCGAATCCCACGAACATTGGGCAAGACAACTTCGCTTCACGTAAAGGCGAGGCCTACAAACCGAGGGTGTGGGGTTTGTGACCAGGTCTCTGTCGCTACGGTGCCCATAACTTTTGATGCATAAAGAGTTATGCGGCGCACAGAATACCGTTGCAAAGCTCTCTGAGAGCTCTACGATGGGGGCAGCTAGCTTGCTCATTGTGCCTGTTTTTGGAGTCCAAAATCGAATGTTTTCATTACTTTTAGGACACTTTTATTCTTTTGCTCTCTTTTTCCGTCCCGGATCGTACGTTATGAGCCCTTAAAAGAACGACAACCTGACTTGTGGGACATTAGAGGGCCCTACAACGTGTCAATATCACGTCTTGCGAGGATGCAGCGTTGTTGAAGCGGATGGGTTGTCCTTATGCCCATTGGGCCTTTTGAATGGACAATCACTCTATGTTGGGACTGTGAACCGTTAACACATATAGAAATTGTGCCCTCAACATGACGGGTGTGATCAGAACAGCACTAATGCACCGGATCCCATCAAAACTCCGAAGTTAAGTGTGCTTGGGCGAGAGTAGTACTAGGATGGGTGACCCCCAGGGAAGTCCTCGTCTTGCACCCCCTTTTCAATTTTTTTTCCTGGTTAGGGTTGCCAAGATACTTTATTCACCAAATCTCTATTACCGAAATCCACGGAACATTGGGCAAGACAACTTCGCTTCACGTAGAGGCCGTGCCCACAAACCGAGGGCGTACGGTTTGTGACCAGGTCTCCGTCGCTCCAGTGCCCATAACTTTTGATCCGTAAGGAGTTACGCGGGGCACCACATACCGTTGCAAAGCTCTCTGAGAGCTTTACGATGGGGGCAGCCAGCTTGCTCGCTCTGCCTCATTTTGGAGCCCAAAATTGAACATTTTCATTAGTTTCAGGCCACTTTTCTTCTTTTGCTCAGTTTTTCCTTTTCGGATCGTACGTCGTGAGTCGTTAAAAGGACGACAACCTGACTCGCGGGACATTAGAGGTCCCTACAACGTGTCGATATCACGTCTTGCGAGGATACTGCGTTGTTGAAGCGGATGGGTTGTCGTTAAGCCCATTTGGCCTTTTGAATGGGCCATCTCTCTAGGTTAGGACTATGAACCGTTAACAGATATAGGAATTGTGCCATCAACATGATGGGTGCGATCATACCATCACTAATGCACTGGATCCCATCAGAACTCCGAAGTTAAGCGTGCTTGGGTGAGAGTAGTACTAGGATATGTGACCCCCTGGGAAGTCCTCGTGTTGCATCCCCTTTTCCATTTTTTTTGCCCTGGTTAGGGTTGCCAAGATACATTATTGACCAAATCTCTATTACCGAATCCCACGGAACATTGGGCAAGACAACTTCGCTTCACGTAGAGGCTGGGCCCGTAAACCGAGGGCGTAGGGCTTGTGACCAGGTCTCCGTCGCTCCGGTGCCCATATCTTTTGATTCGTAAGGAGTTACGAGGTGCACAACATACCGTTGCAAAGCTCTCTGAGAGCTCTACGATGGGGGCAGTATGCTTGCTCGTTGTGCCCCTTTTTGGAGCCCAAATCGAACGTTTTCATCAGTTTCAGGCCACTTTTCATCTTCTGGTCTGTTTTTTCATCCCGGATCGTACGTCGTGAGCTATTAAAAGGACGACAACCTTACTCACGGGACATCAGAGGGCCCTACAACGTGTCGATATAACGTCTTGCGAGGATGCTGCACTGTTGAAGCGGATGGGTTGTCGTTAAGCCCATTAGGCCTTTTGAATGGGCCATCTCTCTATGTTGGGACTATGAACCGATAACACATATAGGAATTGTACCCTCAGCATGACGGGTGCGATCATACCAGTACTAATGCACTGGATCCCATCAGAACTCCGAAGTTAAGCGTGCTTGGGCGAGAGTAGTACTAGGATGGGTGGCCCCCTGGGAAGTCCTCATCTTGTACCCCCTTTTCAATTTTTTTTGTCCTGGTTAGGGTTGTCAAGATACTTTATCCACCAAATCTCGATTACTGAATCCCACGGAACATTGGGCAAGAGAACTTCGCTTCACGTAGAGGCCTGGCCCACAAACCGACGGTGTAGGATTTGTGACCAGGTCTCCGTCGCTCCGATGCCCATAAATTTTGATCCGTAAGGAGTTACGCGGCGCACAGCATACCGTTGCAAAGCTCTCTGAGAGCTCTACAACGGGGGCATCGAGCTTGCTCGCTGTGCCTGTTTTTGGAGTCCAAAATCGAATGTTTTCATTAGTTTCAGGCCCCTTTTATTCTGTTGTGCTGTTTTTCCATCCCGGATCGTACGTCGTGAGCTGTTAAAAGGATGACAACCTTACTCGCGGGACATTAGGGGGCCCTACAATGTGTCGATATCACGTCTTGCGAGGATGCTACGTTGTTGAAGCGGATGGGTTGTCGTTAAGCCCATTGGGCCTATTGAATGGGCCATCTCTCTAGGCTGGGACTGTGAACCGTTAACAAATACAGGAATTGTGCCCTCAACATGATGGGTGCGATCATACCAGCACTAATGCACTGGATCCCATCAGAACTCCGAAGTTTAGCGTGCTTGGGAGAGAGTAGTACTAGGATGGGTGACCCCCAAGGAAGTCCTCGTGTTGTACCCACTTTTCAATTTTTTTTGCCCTGGTTAGGGTTGCCAAGATACTTTATCGACCAAATCTCTATTACTGAATCCCAAGGAACATTGGGCAAGACAACTTCGCTTCACGTTGAGGCCGGGCCCGCAAACCGAGGAAGTAGGGTTTATGACAAGGTCTCCGTCGCTCCGGTGCCCATTACTTTTGAACCGTAAGGAGTTACGCGGCGCACAGCATACCGTTGCAAAGCTCTCAGAGAGCTCTACGATGGGGGCAGCAAGTTTGCACGCTGTACCCTTTTTAGAGCCCAAAATAGAACATTTTCATCAGTTTCATGCCACTTTTCTTCTTTTGCTCAGTTTTTCCTTTTCGGATCGTACGTCATGAGCCGTTAAAAGGACGACAACCTGACTCGCGGGACATCAGAGAGCCCTACAATGTGTCGATATCACGTCTTAAGAGGATTCTGCGTTGTTGAAGAGGATGGGTTGTCGTTAAGCCCATTAGGCCTTTTGAATGGGCCATCTCTCTAGGTTGGGACTGTGAACCGTTAACACATATAGGAATTGTGCCCTCAACATGACGGGTGCGGTCATACCAGCACTAATGCACCGGATCCCATCAGAACTCCGAAGTTAAGTGTGCTTGGGCGAGAGTAGTACTAGGATGGGTAACCCCCTGGGAAGTCCTTGTGTTGCACCCCCTTTTAAATTTTTTTTGCCTTGGTTAGGGTTGCCAAGATACTTTATCGACCAAATCACTATTACCGAATCCCAAGGAACATTGGGCAAGACAACTTCGCTTCACGTAGAGGCCGGGCCCACAAACCGAGGAAGTAGGGTTTGTGACAAGGTCTCCGTCGCTCCGGTGCCCATTACTTTTGAACCGTAAGGAGTTACGCGGCGCACAGCATACCGTTGCAAAGCTCTCTGAGAGCTCTACGACGGGGGCAGCAAGTTTGCACGCTGTACCCTTTTTAGAGCCCAAAATAGAACATTTTCATCAGTTTCATGCCACTTTTCTTCTTTTGCTCAGTTTTTCCTTTTCGGATCGTACGTCATGAGCCGTTAAAAGGACGACAACCTGACTCGCGGGACATCAGAGAGCCCTACAATGTGTCGATATCACGTCTTAAGAGGATTCTGCGTTGTTGAAGAGGATGGGTTGTCGTTAAGCCCATTAGTCCTTTTGAATGAGCCATCTCTCTAGGTTGGGACTGCGAACCGTTAACACATATAGGAATTGTGCCCTCAACATGACGGGTGCGGTCATACCAGCACTAATGCACCGGATCCCATCAGAACTCCGAAGTTAAGTGTGCTTGGGCGAGAGTAGTACTAGGATGGGTGACCCCCTGGGAAGTCCTCGTGTTGCACCCCCTTTTAAATTTTTTTTGCCTTGTTTTGGGTTGCCAAGATACTTTATCGACCAAAACTCTATTACCGAATCCCACGGAACATTGGGCAAGACAACTTCGCTTCACGTAGAGGCAGGGCCCACAAACCGAGGGTGTAGGGTTTGTGACCAGGTCTCCGTCGCTCCGGTGCCCATAACTTTTGATCCGTAAAGAGTTACGCGGCGCGCAGCGTACCGTTGCAACGCTCCTTGAGAGCTTTACGACGGGGGCAGCAAGTTTACTTACTGTACCCTTTTTGGTGCCCAAAATCGAACGTTTTCATCAGTTTCAGGCCACTTTTCTTCTTTTGCTCTATTTTTCCTTTTCGGATCATACGTCGTGAGTCGTTAAAAGGACTACAACCTTCCTCGCGGGACATTAGAGGGCCCTATATCGTGTCGATATCACGTCTTGCGAGGATGCTGCGTTGTTGAAGCGGATGGGTTGTCGTTAAGCCCATTGGGCGTTTTGAATAGGCCATCCCTCTAGGTTGGGACTGTGAATCGTTAACACATATAGGAATTGTGCCCTCAACATGACGGGTATGATCATACCAGCACTAATGCACCGGATCCCATTAGAACTCCGAAGTTTAGCTTGCTTGGGAGAGAGTTGTACTAGGATGGGTGACCCCCTGGGAAGTCCTCGTGTTGCACCCACTTTTCAATTTTTTTTGTCCTGGTTAAGGTTGCCAAGATACTTTATCGACCAAATCTCTATTATCGAATCCCACAGAACATTGGGCAAAACAACTTCGCTTCACGTAGAGGCCGGGCCCGCAAACCGAGGAAGTAGGGTTTATGACAAGGTCTCCGTCGCTCCGGTGCTCATTACTTTCGATCCGTAAGGAGTTACGCGACGCACAGCATACCGTAGCAAAGCTCATTGAGAGCTCTACGACAGGGGCAGCAAGTTTGCACGCTGTACCCTTTTTAGAGACCAAAATCGAACGTTTTCATCAGTTTCAGGCCACTTTTCTTGTTTTGCTCTATTTTTTCTTTTCGGATCGTACGTCGTGAGCCGTTAAAAGGACGACAACCTGACTCGCGGGACATCAGAGAGCCCTACAATGTGTCGATATCACGTCTTGCGAGGATTCTGCGTTGTTAAAGAGGATGGATTGTCGTTAAGCCCATTAGACCTTTTGAATAGGCCATCTCTCTAGGTTGGGACTGTGAACCGTTAACACATATAGGAATTGTGCCTTCAACATGACGGGTGCGATCATACAAGCACTAATGCACTGGATCCCATCAGAACTCCGAAGTTAAGTGTGCTTGGGCGAGAGTAGTGCTAGGATCGGTGACCCCCTAGGAAGTTCTCATGTTGCACCCCCTTTTAAATTTTTTTTGCCTTGGTTAGGGTTGCTAAGATACTTTATCGACCAAATATCTATTACCGAATCCCACGGAACATTGGGCAAGACAACTTCGCTTCACGTAGAGGACAAGCCCACAAACCGAGGGTGTAGGGTTTGTGACCAGGTCTCTGTCGCTCCGGTGCCCATAAATTTTGATCCGTAAAAAGTTACGCGGCGCGCAGCATACCGTTGCAAAGCTCTCTGAGAGCTCTACGACGGGGGCAGCAAGTTTACTTGTTTTACCCTTTTTGGAGCACAAAATCAAACGTTTTCATCCGTTTTAGGCCACTTTTCTTCTTTTGCTCTGTTTTTCCTTTCCGGATCGTACGTCGTGAGTCGTTAAAAGGACTACAACCTTACTCGCGGGGCATTAGAGGGCCCTATATCTTGTCGATATCACGTCTTGCGAGGATGCTGCGTTGTTGAAGCTGGTGGGTTGTCGTTAAGCCCATTGGGCCTTTTGAAAGGGCCATCTCTCTAGGTTGGGACTGTGAACCGTTAACACATATAGGAATTGTGCTCTCAACATGACGGGTGCGATCGTACCAGCACGAATGCACCGGATCCCATCAGAACTCCGAAGTTAAGCGTGCTTGGGAGAGAGTAGTACTAGGATGGTTGACCCCCTGTGAAGTCCTCGTGTTGCACCCACTTTTCAATTTTTTTTGTCTTGGTTAGGGTTGGCAAGATACTTTATCGACCAAATCTCTATTACCGAATCCCACAGAACATTGGGCAAGACAACTTCGCTTCACGTAGAGGCCGGGCTTGCAAACCTAGGGCGTAGGGTTTGTGACCAGGTCTCCATCGCGCCGGTGCCTATAACTTTTGATCCGTAAGTAGTTACGTGGCGCACAACATACCGTTGCAAACCTCTTTGAGAGCTCTACAACGGGGGCATCTAGCTTGCTCATTGTTCTTGTTTTTGGAGTCCATAATTGAATGTTTTCATTAGTTTCAGGCCACTTTTATTCGTTTGCTCTATTTTTCCGTTCCGGATCGTACGTCGTAAGCCGTTAAAAGGACGACAACCTGACTCGCGGGACAATAGAGGGCCCTACAACGTGTCGATATCACGTCTTGCGAGGATGCTACGTTGTTGAAGCAGATGGGTTTTCGTTAAGCCCATTGGGCGTTTTCAATGGGCCATCACTCTAGGTTGGGACTGTGAACCGT
The DNA here is from genome assembly GCA_037974665.1 of Ehretia macrophylla. Lineage (NCBI taxonomy): Eukaryota > Viridiplantae > Streptophyta > Magnoliopsida > Boraginales > Ehretiaceae > Ehretia > Ehretia macrophylla. The sequence goes on along the minus strand of CM075765.1, from coordinate 84,070,114 downwards.
TAACACATAAAGGAATTGTGCCTTCAACATGACGGGTGTGATCATACCAGCACTAATGCACCGGATCCCATCAGAACTCCGAAGTTAAGCGTGCTTGGGAGAGAGTAGTACTAGGATGGGTGACTCCCTGGGAAGTCCTCGTGTTGCACCCACTTTTCAAATTTTTTTGTCCTGGTTAGGGTTGCCAAGATACTTTATCGACCAAATCTCTATTACCGAATCCCATGGAACATTGGGCAAGACAACTTTGCTTCACGTAGAGGCCGGGCTTGCAAACCTAGGGCGTAGGGTTTGTGACCAGGTCTCCATCGCGCCGGTGCCTATAACTTTTGATCCGTAAGTAGTTACGCGGCGCACAACATACCGTTGGAAACCTCTTTGAGAGCTCTACAACGGGGGCATCTAGCTTGCTCATTGTGCTTGTTTTTGGAGTCCATAATTGAATGTTTTCATTAGTTTCAGGCCACTTTTATTCTTTTGCTCTATTTTTCCGTTCTGGATCGTACGTCGTAAGCCGTTAAAAGGACGACAACCTGACTCGCGGGACAATAGAGGGCCCTACAACGTGTCGATATCACGTCTTACGAGGATGCTACATTGTTGAAGCGGATGGGTTGTCGTTAAGCGCATTGGGCGTTTTCAATGGGCCATCACTCTAGGTTGGGACTGTGAACCGTTAACACATATAGAAATTGTGCCCTGAACATGACGGGTGCGATCATACCAGCAATAATGCACCGGATCCCATCAGAACTCCGAAGTTAAGCGTGTTTGGGCGAGACTAGTACTAGGATGGGTGACCCTCTAAGAAGTCCTCGTGTTGCACCCCATTTTCAATTTTTTTTGCCTTGGTTAGGGTTGCCAAGATACTTTAGCGACCAAATCTCTATTACCGAATCCCACGGAACATTGCGCAAGACTACTTCGCTTCACATAGAGGCCGGGCCCGCAAACCGAGGGCGTAGGGTTTGTGACCAGGTCTTTGTCGCTCCGGTGCCCATAACTTTTGATCCGTAAGTGGTTACGCAGCGCACAACATACTGTTGCAAAGCTCTCTGAGAGCTCTACGACGGGGCAGCCAGCTTGCTCACTGTACTCGATTTTGGAGCCCAAAATTGAATGTTTTCATCAGTTTCAAACCACTTTTCTTTTTTTTTTTCTCTGTTTTTCTGTCCCCGATCGTATGTCGTGAGCCGTTGAAAGGATAACAACCTGACTCGCAGGACATCAAAGGGCCCTACAACGTGTCGATATCACGTCTTACGACGATGCTGCGTTGTTGAAGCGGATGGGTTGTTGTTTAGCCCATTGGGCCTTTTGAATGGGACATCTCTCTAGGCTGGGACTGTGAACCGTTAACACATATAGGAATTGTGCCCTCAACATGACGGGTACGATCATACCAGTACTAATACACCTGATCCCATCAGAACTCCAAAGTTAAGTGTGCTTGGGTGAGAGTAGTACTAGGACGGGTGATCCCCTAGGAAATCCTCGGGTTGCACCCCCTTTTCAATTTTTTTTTGCCCTGGTTAGGGTTGCCAAGATTCTTTATCGACCAAATCTCTATTACCGAATCCCACGGAACATTGGGCAAGACAACTTCACTTCACGTAGAGGCCGGGCCCGCAAACCGAGGGCGTAGGGTTTGTGACCAGGCCTCTATCCCTCCAGTGCCCATAACTTTTGATGCGTAAGGAGTTACGCGGCGCACAGCATACCGTTGCAAAGCTATCTGAGAGCTCTACGACGGGGGCAGCCAGCTTGCTCGCTGTACCCTTTTTGGAGCTCAAAATCGAATATTTTTATCAGTTTTATACCACTTTTTTTCCTTTTGCGCTGTTTTTTGTCCCGAATCGTACGTCGTGAGCCGTTAAAAGGACAATAACTTGACTCACGAGACATCAGAGGGCCCTACAACGTGTCGATATCCCGTCTTGCGAGGATGCTGCGTTGTTGAAGCGAATGGGTTGTCGTTAAGCCCATTGGGCCTTTTGAATGGGCCATCTCTCTAGGCTGGGACTGTGAACTATTAACTCATATAGGAATTGTGCCCTCAACATGATGGGTGCGATCATACCAACACTAATGCACTGGATCACATCAGAACTCCGAAGTTAAGTGTGCTTGGGTGAGAGTAGTACTAGGATAGGTGACCCCCTGGGAAGTCCTCGTGTTGCACCCCCTTTTCAATTTTTTTTCCCTGGTTAAGGTTGCCAAGATATTTTATCGACCAAATCTCTATTACCGAATCCCACGAACCATTGGGCAAGACAACTTTGCTTCACATAGAGGCCGGGCACACAAACCGAGGGCGTAGGGTTTGTGACCAGGTCTCCGTCGCTTCGGTGCCCATAACTTTTGATCCGTAAGGAGTTACGCGGCGCACAGCATATCGTTGCAAAGTTCTGTGAAAGCTCTACGACGGGGGCAGCCAGCTTGCTCGCTTTTCCTATTTTTGGAGCCCAAAATCGAATGTTTTCATTAGTTTCAAGCCACTTTTATTCTTTTGCTCTGTTTTTCCATCCCGGATCGTACGTCGTGAGCCGTTAAAAGGACGAAAACCTAACTCGAGGGACATCAGAGGGCCCTACTACGTGTCGATATCATGTCTTGTGAGGATGCTGCGTTGTTGAAGCGGATAGGTTGTTGTTGAGCCCATTCGGCCTTTTGAATGGGCCACCTCTCTAGGTTGGGATTGTGAACCGTTAACACATATAGGAATTGTGCCCTCAACATGATCGGTGCAATCATACCAGCACTAATGCACCGGATCCCATCAGAACTCCGAAGTTAAGCGTGCTTGGGCGAGAGTAGTACTAGGATGGGTGACCCCTTGGGAAGTCCTTGTGTTGCACCCAGTTTTCAATTTTTTTTGCCCTGGTTAGGGTTGCCAAGATACTTTATCGACCAAATCTCTATTACCGAATCCCACGGAACATTGGGCAAGACAACTTCGCTTCACATAAAGGCCGGGCCCGCAAACCGAGGGCGTATGGTTTGTAACAATGTCTCCGTCGCTCCAGTGCCCATAACTTTTGATCCGTAAGGAGTTACGCGGTGCACAACATACCGTTGCAAAGTACTCTGAGAGCTCTACGACGGGGGAAGCCAGCTTGCTCGCTGTGCCCATTGTTGGAGCCCAAAATCGATTGTTTTCATCAGTTTCAGGCCACTTTTTTTCTTTTGCTATGTTTTTCCTTTCTAGATCGCACGTCGTGAGCCGTTAAAAGAATGACAACCTGACTCGCTGTATATTAGAGGGCCCTACAACGTGTTGATATCACGTCTTGCGAGGATGCTGCGTTGTTGAAGAGGATGGGTTGTCGTTAAGCCCATTGGGCCTTTTTAATGGGCCATCTCTCTAGGTTTGGACTGTGAACCGTTAACACATATAGGAATTGTGCCCTCAACATGACGAGTGCGATCATACCATCACTAATGCACCGGATACCAACAGAACTCCGAAGTTAAACGTGTTTGGGCGAGAGTAGTACTAGGATGGGTGACCCTCTAAGAAGTCCTCGTGATGCACCCCATTTTCAATTTTTTTTGCCCTGGTTAGGGTTGCCAAGATACTTTAGCGACCAAATCACTATTACCGAATCCCACGGAACATTGCGCAAGACTACTTCGCTTCACATAGAGGCCTGGCCCGCAAACCGAGGGCGTATGGTTTGTGACCAGGTCTCTGTCGCTCTGGTGGCTGTAACTTTTGATCCGTAAGTGGTTACGCGGCGCACAGCATACTGTTGCAAAGCTCTCTGAGAGCTCGACGATGGGGCAGCAAGCTTGCTCACTGTACCCGTTTTTGAAGCCCAAAATTGAACGTTTTCATCAGTTTCAAACCACTTTTCTTCTTTTTCTCTGTTTCTCTGTCCCGGATCGTACGTCGTGAGCCGTTAAAAGGATGACAACCTGACTCACGGGACATCAGAGGGCCCTACAACGTGTCGATATCACGTCTTGCGAGGATGCTGCGTTGTTGAAGCGGATGGGTTGTTGTTAAGCCCATTGGGCCTTTTGAATGGGCCATCTCTCTAGGCTGGGACTGTGAACCGTTAACACATATAGGAATTGTGCCCTCAACATGACGGGTGCGATCATACCAGCACTAATGCACTGGATCCCATCAGAACTTCGAAGTTAAGCGTGCTTGGGAGAGAGTAGTACTAGGATGGGTGACCCCCTGGGAAGTCCTCGTGTTGCACCCCATTTTCAATTTTTTTTGCCCTGGTTAGGGTTGACAAGATACTTTATCGACCAAATCTCGATTACCGAATCCCACAGAATGTTGGGCAAGACAACTTCACTTCACGTAGAGGGCGGGCCCGCAAACCGAGGGCGTAGGGTTTGTGACCAGTTCCCCATCGTTCCGGTGCCCATAACTTTTGATCCGTAAGGAGTTACGTGGCACACAGTATATCGTTGCATAGCTCTCTGAAATCTCTACGATGGGGGCAGCCAGCTTGCTCGTTGTGCCCTTTTTGGAGCTCAAAATCGAATGTTTTTATCAGTTTTAGACCACTTTTTTTCTTTTGCGCTGTTTTCGTCCCGTATCGTACGTCGTGAGCTGTTAAAAGGACGACAACATGACTCGCGGGACATCACAGGGCCCTACAACGTGTCGATATCATGTCTTGCAAGGATGCTGCGTTGTTGAAGCGAATGGGTTGTCGTTAAGGCCATTGGGACTTTTGAATGGGCCATCTCTCCAGGTTGGAACTGTGAACCGTTAACAAATATTGGAATTGTGCCCTCAACATGACGGGTGCGATCGTACCAGCACTAATGCACCGGATCCCATCAGAACTCTGAAGTTAAACGTGCTTGGGCGAGAGTAGTACGAGGATGGGTGACCCCATTGGAAGTCCTCGTGCTGCACCCCCGTTTCAATTTTTTTGCCCTGGTTAGGGTTGCCAATATACTTTATCGACCAAATCTCTATTACCGAATCCCACCAAACATTGTGCAAGACAACTTCGCTTCATGTAGAGGCCGGGCCCGCAAACCGAGGGCGTAGAGTGTGTGACCAGGTCTCCGTCGCTCCGGTGCCCATAACTTTTGATCCGTAAGGAGTTACGCGGCGCACAGCATACCGTTGTAAAGAACTCTTAGAGCTCTACGATGGGGGCAGCCAGCTTGCCCGCTATGCCTATTTTTGGAGCCCAAAATCTAATATTTTCATTAGTTTCAGGCCACTTTTATTCATTTGCTTTGTTTTTATGTCATGGATCGTACGTCGTGAGCCGTTAAAAGGACGACAACCTGACTCGCGGGATATCAGAGGGCCCTACAACGTGTCGATATCATGTCTTGTGAGGTTGCTGCGTTGTTGAAGCGGATGGGTTGTCGTTAAGCCCATTGGGCCTTTTGAATGGGCCATCTCTCTAGGCTGGGATTGTGAACAGTTAACACATATAGGAATTGTGCCCTCAACATGACTGGTGTGATCATACCAGCACTAATGCACCGCATCCCATCAGAACTCCGAAGTTAAGCGTGCTTGGGCGAGAGTAGTACTAGGATGGGCGACCCCTTGGGAAGTCCTCATGATGCACCCCCTTTTCAATTTTTTTTGCCCTGGTTAGGGTTGCCAAGATACTTTATCCACCAAATCTCTATTACTGAATCCCACAGAACATTGGGCAAGACAACATCGCTTCACGTAGAGGCCGGGCCCACAAACCGAGGGCGTAGGGTTTGTGACCAGGTCTTCGTCGCTCCGGTGCCCATAACTTTTGATCCGTAAGTAGTTACGCGGCGCACAGCATACTGTTGCGAAGCTATCTGAGAGCTCTACAACGGGGGCAGCAGCCTGCTAGCTTTGCCCATTTTTGGAGCACAAAATCGAACTTTTTCATCAATTTCAGGCCACTTTTCTTCTTTTGCTCTATTTTTCTGTCCCATATCGTACGTCGTCAGCCGTTAAAAGGACGACAACCTGACTTGTGGGATATCAGAGGGCCCTACAATGTGTCGATATCACGTCTTGCGAGGATGCTGCGTTGTTGAAGCGGATGGGTTGTCGTTAAGCCCATTGGGCTTTTTGAATTCGCCATCTCTCCAGGCTGGGACTGTGAACTGTTAACACATATAGGAATTGTGCCATCAACATGACGAGTGCGATCATACCAGTACTAATGCACTGGATCCCATCAGAACTCCGAAGTTAAGCATGGTTGGGCGAGAGTAGTACAAGGATGGGTGACCCCCTGGGCAGTCCTCGTGTTGCTCCTCTTTTTCAATTTTTTTTTGTCCTGGTTAGGGTTGCCAAGATACTTTATCCACCAAATCTCTATTCCCGAATCCCACGGAACATTGGGCAATACAACTTCGCTTCACGTAGAGGCCGCGCCCACAAACCGGGAGCGTAGGGTTTGTGACCAAGTCTCTGTCGCTCCGGTGCCCATAACTTTTGATTTATTAGGAGTTACGCGGCGCACAGCTTGCTCGCTGTGCCTGTTTTTGGAGCCCACAATCGAATGTTTTCATCGGTTTTAGACCACTTTTCATCTTTTGCTCTGTTTTTCCGTCCCGGATCGTGCGTCGGGAGTCGTTAAAAGGATGACAGCCTGACTCGCGAGACATCAGAGGGCCCTACAACGTGTCTGTATCACGTCTTGCGAGGATGCTGATTTGTTGAAGCGGATGGGTTATCGTAAGCCCATTGGGCCTTTTGAATGGGCCATCTCTTTAGGTTGGGACTGTGAACCGTTAACACATATAGGAATTGTGCCCTCAACATGACGGGTGCGATCATACCAGCAGTAATGCACCGAATCCCATCAGAACTCCGAAGTTAAGCGTGCTTGGGCGAGAGTAATACTAGGATGGGTGACCACTTAGGAAGTCCTCGTGTTGAACCCCCTTTTGAATTTTTTTTGCCCTACTTAGGGTTGCCAAGATACTTTATCGACCAAATCTCGATTACTGAATCCCAGAAAACATTGGGCAAGACAACTTCGCTTTACGTAGAGGCCGGGCCCGCAAAACGATGGCGTAGGGTTTGTGACCAGGTCTCCGTCGCTCCGGTGCCCATAACTTTTGATCCGTAAGGAGTTACGCGGCGCACAGCATACTGTTGCAAAGCTCTCTGAGAGCTCTACGACGGGGCAGCTAGCTTGCTGACTATGCCTATTTTTGGAGCCCAAAATTGAACGTTTTCATTAGTTTCAGACCATTTTTCTTCTTTTGCTCTATTTTTCGTCCCGGATCGTACGTCATGAGCCGTTAAAAGGACGACAACCTGACTCGCAGGACATCAGACGACCCTACAACTTGTCGATATCACGTCTTGCAAGGATGGTGCGTTGTTGAAGCGGATGGGTTGTCGTTGAGCCCATTGGGCCTTTTGAATGGGCCATCTCTCAAGGCTGCGACTGTGAACCGTTAACACATATAGGAATTGTGCCCTCAACATGACTGGTGTGATCATACCAGCACTAATGCACCGGATCCCATCAGAACTCCGAAGTTAAGAATGCTTGGGCGAGAGTAGTACTAGGATGGGTGACCCCTTGGGAAGTCCTCGTGTTGCACCCCTTTTTCAAATTTTTTATCCCTGGTTAGAGTTGCCAAGATACTTTATCGACCAAATCTCTATTAGTGAATGCCACGGAACATTGGGCAAGAAAACTTCTCTTCACGTAGAGGCCGGGCCCACAAACCGAGGGCGTAGAGTTTGTGACCAGGTCTCCATCGCACTAGTTCCCATAAGTTTTGATCCGTAAGGAGTTATGCGGCGCACAGCATACTGTTGCAAAGCTATCTGAGAGTTCTACAACGGGGGCAGCTGCCTGCTCGCTGTGCCCATTTTTGGAGCACAAAATCGAACGTTTTCATGAGTTTCAGGCTACTTTTCTTCTTTTGCTCTATTTTTCTGTCCCAGATCATACGTCGTGAGCTGTTAAAAGGACGACAACCTAACTCGCGGGACATCAGAGTGCCATACAACGTGTCAATATCACGTCTTACGAGGATGCTGCGTTGTTGAAGCGGATGGGTTGTCGTTAAGCCCATTGGGCCTTTTGAAAGGGCCATCTCTCTAGGCTGGGACTGTGAACTGTTAACACATATAGGAATTGTGCCATCAACATGACGGGTGCGATCATACCAGTACTAATGCACTGGATCCCATCAGAACTCCGAAGTTAACCATGCTTGGGCGAGAGTAGTACAAGGATGGGTGACCCCTTGGGAAGTCCTCGTGTTGCACCCCCTTTTCAATTTTTTTTGCCCTGGTTAAGGTTGCCAAGATACTTTATTGATCAAATCTCTATTACCGAATCCCACGGAACATTGGGAAAGACAACTTCGCTTCACGTAGAGGCCGGGCCCGCAAACTGAGGGCGTAGGGTTTGTGACCAGGTCTCCGTCGCTACGGAGCCCATAACTTTTGATCCGTATGGAGTTACGCGGCGCACAGCATACCGTTGCAAAGCTCTCTGAGAGTTCTACGACAGAGGCAGCCAGCTTGCTCGCTGTGCCTATTTTTGGAGCCTAAAATCGAATATTTTCATCGATTTCAGACCACTTTTCTTCTTTTGCTATGTTTTTCTGTCCCGGATCGTACGTCGTGAGCCGTTAAAAGGGTGACAGCCTGACTCGCGGGACATCAGAGGTCCCTACGACGTGTCGATATAACGTCTTGTGAGGATGCTGCGTTGTTGAAGGGGATGGGTTGTCGTTAAGTCCATTGGGCCTTTTGAATGGGCCATCTCTGTAGGCTGGGACTGTGAACCGTTAACATATATAGGAATTGTGCCCTCAATATGACCGGTGCGATCATACCAGCAATGATGCACCGGATCCCATCAGAACTCCGAACTTAAGCGTGCTTGGGCGAGAGTAGTACTAGGATGGGTGACCCTTTGGGAAGTCCTCGTTTTGCACCCCCTTTTCAATTTTTTTTGCCCTGGTTAGGGTTGCCAAGATACTTTATCCACCAAATCTCTATTACTGAATCCCACGGAACATTGGGCAAAACAACGTCGCTTCATGGAGAGGCCGGGCCCACAAACCGAGGGCGTAGGGTTTGTGACCAGATCTCCGTCACTCCGGTACCCATAACTTTTGATCCGTAAGGAGTTATGCGGCGCACAGCATACCGTTTCAAAGCTCTCTCAGAACTCTACGACGGAGGCAGCCAGCTTGCTCGCTGTGCCCTTTTTGGAGCCCAAAATCGAACGTTTTCATCAATTTCAGGCAACTTTTCTTATTTTGCTCTGTTTTCCCTTTCTGGATCGTACGTCGTGAGCCGTTAAAAGGACGAAAACCTGACTCGCAGGACATTAGAGGGCCTTACAATGTGTTGATATCACGTCTTGCGAGGACGCTACGTTCTTGAAGCGGATGGGTTGTCGTTAAGCCCAATGGGCCTTTTGAATGGGCCAGCTCTCTAGGTTGGGACTGTGAACCGTTAACACATATAGGAATTGTGCCCTCAACATGACGGGTGCAATCATACCAGCAACAATGCATCGGATCGTATGTCGTGAGCCGTTAAAAGGACGACAACCTAACTCGCGAGACATCAGAGGGCCCTACAACGTGTCGATATCACGTCTTGCAAGGATGCTGCATTGTTGAAGCGGATGGGTTGTCGTTAAGCCCATTGGGCCTTTTGAATGGGCCAGCTCTCTAGGTTGGGACTATGAACCGTTAACACATACAGGAATTGTGCCTTCAATATGACAGGTGCGATCGTACCCACACTAATGCACCGGATCCCATCAGAACTCCGAAGTTAAGCGTGCTTGGGCGAGAGTAGTATTAGGATGGGTGACCCCCTGGGAAGTCCTCGTGTTGCACCCCATTTTCAAATTTTTTTACTCTGGTTTGGCTTGCCAAGATACTTTATCCACCAAATTTCTATTACCGAATCCCACGGAACATTGGGCAAGACAACTTCGCTTCATGTAGAGGCTGGGCCCACGAACCGAGGGCGTAGGGCTTGTGACCAGGTCTCCGTCGCTCTGGTGCCCATAACTTTTGATCCGTAAGGAGTTACGTGGCGCACAACATACCGTTGCAAAGCCCTCTCAGAGCTCTACGACGGGGGCAGCCAGCTTGCTCGCTATGCCTATTTTTGGAGCCCAGAATCGAACGTTTTCATTAGTTTCAGGACACTATTTTTCTTTTGCTCTTTTTTTCTGTCCCGAATCATACGTCGTGAATTGTTAAAAGGACGACAACCTGACTCGCGGGACATCAGAGGGCCCTGCAACGTGTCGATGTCACGTCTTGCGAGGATGTTATGTTGTTGAAGCGGATGGGTTGTCGTTAAGCCCATTGGGCCTTTTGAATGGGCCAGCTCTCTAGGTTAGGACTGTGAACCGTTAACACATATAGGAATTGTGCCCTCAACATGACGGGTGTGATCATACCAGCACTAATGCACCGGATCCCATCAGAGCTCCGAAGTTAAGCGTGTTTGGGCGAGAGTAGTACTAGGATGGGTGACCCTCTGAGAACTCCTCGTGTTGCACCCCCTTTTCAATTTTTTTTGCCCTGGTTAGGGTTTCCAAGATACTTTAGCGACGAAATCTCTATTACCGAATCCCACGGAATATTGCGCAAGACTACTTCGCTTCACATAGAGGCCGGGCCCGCAAACTGAGGGCGTAGGGTTTGTGACAAGGTCTCTGTCGCTCCGGTGCCCATAACTTTTGATCCATAAGGAGTTATGCGACGCACAGCATACCGTTGCAAAGCTCTATGATAGCTCTACGATGGGGCCAGCTAGCTTGCTCGCTGTGCCAATTTTTGGATCCCAAACTCGAATGTTTTCATTAGTTTCAGGCCACTTTTATTCTTTTGCTCTATTTTTCCTTCCTGGATCGTATGTCGTGAGCCGTTAAAAGTACGACAACCAGACTCGCCGGACATCAGAGGGCCTTACAATGTGTCGATATCAAATTTTGCAAGGATGCTGCGTTGTTGAAGCGGATGGGTTGTCGTTAAGCCCATTGGGCCTTTTGAATGGGCCATCTCTCTAGGTTGGAACTGTGAACCGTTAACACATATAGTACTTGTGCCCTCAACATGACGGGTACGATCATTCCAGCACTAATGCACCGGATCCCATCAGAACTCCGAAGTTAAGCGTGCTTGGGCGAGAGTAGTACTAGGATGGGTGACCCCCTTGGAAGTCCTCATGTTACACCTACTATTCCTCGTGTTACACCTACTTTTCAATTTTTTTTGACCTGGTTAGGGTTGCCAAGATACTTTATCGACCAAATCTCTACTACCGAATCCCACAGAACGTTGGGCAAGACAACTTCACTTCACGTAGAGGCCGGGCCCGCAAACCGTGGGCGTAGGGTTTGGGACAAGGCCTCCGTCACTCCGGTGCCCATAACTTTTGATCCGTAAAGAGTTACGTGGCGCACAACATACCGTTGCAAAGCTCTATACGAGCTCTACTATGGGGGCAGCTAGTTTTCCCGCTCTGCCCGTTTTTGGAGCCCAAAACATTTTCATCAGTTTTAGGCCACTTTTCTTCTTTTGCTCTGTTTTTCCTTTCCGGATCGTACGTCGTGAGCCGTTAAAAGGACGACAACCTGACTCGCGGGACATCAGAGGGCCCTACAAAGTGTCGATATCACGTCTTGCGAAGATGCAGCGTTGTTGAAGCAGATGGGTTGTCGTTAAGCCCATTGGGCCTTTTGAATGGGCCATCTCTCTAGGCTGGGACTGTAAACCGTTAACACATAAAGGAATTGTGCCCTCAACATGACGGGTGTAATCATACCAGCACTAATGCACCGGATCCCATCAGAACTCCGAAGTTAAGCGTGCTTGGGCGAGAGTAGTACTAGGATGGGTGACCCCCTGGGAAGTCCTCGTGTTGCACCCCTTTTCAATTTTTTTTGCCCTGGTTAGGGTTGCCAAGATACTTTATCGACCAAATCTCTATTACTGAATCCCACGGAACATTGGGCAAGACAACTTCGGTTCACGTAGAGGCCGGGCCTACAAATCGAGGGCGTAGGGTTTGTGACCAGGTCTCCGTCGCTCTGGCGCCCATAACTTTTGATCCGTAAGGAGTTACGCGGCGCACAGTATACCGTTGCAAAGCTCTCTGAGAGCTCTACGACGGGGGCAGCTAGCTTGCTCGCTGTGCGCATTTTTGGAGGCCAAAATCGAATGTTTTCATCAGTTTTAGGCTACTTTTGTTCTTTTGCTCTGTTTTTTCGTCCCGGATCGTACTTCGTGTGCCGTTAAAAGGACGACAACCTGAGTAGCTGGACATCAGAGGGCCCTACAATGTGTCTATATCACGTCTTACGCGGATGCAGCGTTGTTGAAGCGGAGGGGTTCTCGTTAAGCCCATTGGGACTTTTGAATGGGCTATCTCTCTAAGCTGGCACTGTTAACCGTTAACCCATCTAAGAATTGTGCCCTCAACATGACGGGTGTGATCATACCAGCACTAATGCACCGGATCCCATCAGAACTCCGAAGTTAAGCGTGCTTGGGCGAGAGTATCACTATGATGGGTGACCCCTTGGGAAGTCCTCATGTTGCACCCCATTTTCAATTTTTTTTGCCCTGCTTAGGGTTGCCAAGATACTTTATCCACCAAATCTCTATTTCCGAATCCCACGGAACATTTGGCAAGACAACTATGCTTCACGTAGAGGCTGGGCCCGAAAACCGAGGGTGTACGGTTTGTGACCAGGTCTCCATCGCTCCGGTGCCCATAACTTTTGATCCGTAAGGTGTTACGCGGCGCACATGATACCGTTGCAAATCCCTCTGAGCGCTCTACGACGGGGGTAGCCAGCTTGCTTGTTGCGCCCATTTTTGGAGCCCAAAATTGAACGTTTTCATCAGTTTCAGGCCATTTTTCTTCTTCTGCTCTGTTCTTCCTTTCTGGATCGTATGTCGTGAGCCGTTAAAAGGACGACAACTTGACTCGCCGGACATCAGCAGGCCCTACAACGTGTCGATATCACGTCTTGCGAGGATGCTACGTTGTTGAAGCGGATGGGTTGTCGTTAAGCCCATTGGGCCTTTTGAATGAGCCATCTCTCTAGGTAGGGACTGTGAACTGTTAACACATATTGGAATTCTGCCCTCAACATGACGGGTGCGATCATACCAGCACTAATGCGCTTGATCCCATCAGAACTCCGAAGTTAAGCGAGCTTTGGGCGAGAGTAGTACTAGGATGGGTGGCCCTTTGGGAAGTCCTCGTGTTGTACCCCCTTTACAATTTTTTTTGCCCTAGTTAGGGTTGCCAAGATATTTTATCCACCAAATCTCTATTACTGAATCCCACGGAACATTGGGCAAGACAACTTCGTTTCACGTAGAGGCCGGGCCCGCAAACCGAGGGCATAGGGTATGTGAGCAGGTGTCCAGCGCTCTGGTGCCCATAACTTCTGATTTGTAAGGAGTTACGCAGCGCACAGCGTTCCGTTGCCAAGCTCTCTGAGAGCTCTACGATGGGGGCAACCAGCTTGCTCACTGTGCCCATTTTTGGAGCCCAAAATCGAACGTTTTCATCAGTTTCAGGCCACTTTTCTTCTTTTGCTCTGTTTTTCCGTCCCGGATCGTATCTCGTGAACCGTTAAAAGGACGACAACCTGTCTCGTGGGACATCAGCAGGCCCTACAATATGTCGATATCACGTCTTGCGAGGATGTAGTGTTGTTGAAGCGGATGGGTTGTCGTTAAGCCCATTGGGCCTTTTGAATGGGCAATCTCTCTAGGCTGGGATTGTGAACCGTTAACACGTATAGGAATTGTGCCCTCAACATGACAGGTGCGATCATACTAGCACTAATGCACTGGATCCCATCAGAACTCTGGAGTTCAGCGTGCTTGGGCGAGAGTAGTGCTAGGATGGGTGACCCCCTGGGAAGTCCTCGTGTTGCACCCCATTTTCAATTTTTTTTGCCCTGGTTAGGGTTGCCAAGATACTTTATCAACCAAATCTCTATTAACGAATCCCACGGAACATTGGACAAGACAACTTCGCTTCACGTAGAAGCCAGGCCCGCAGACCGAAGGCGTAGGGTTTGTGACCAGGTCTCCATCGCTCCGGCGCCCATAACTTTTGATCCGTAAGGAGTTACGCGGCACACAACATACCGTTGCAAAGCTCTCTGAGAGCTCTACGATAGGGGTAACCAGCTCGCTCGCTGTGCCCCATTTTGGAGCCCAAAATTGAACATTTTAATCAGTTTCAGACCACTTTTCTTCTTTTGTTCGTTTTTTCCATCCCGGATTGTACGTCGTGTGTCGTTAAAAGGACAGCAACCTGACTCGCGGGACATCAGAGGGCCCTACAACGTGTCTATATCACGTCTTGCGAGGATGCAGTGTTGTTGAAGCGGATCGGTTGTCGTTAAGCCCATTGGCCCTTTTGAATGGGCCATCTCTCTAGGCTGGGACTGTAAACCGTTAACACATATAGGAATTGTTCCCTCAACATGACGGGTGCGATAATACCAGCACTAATGCACCGGATCCCATCAGAACTCCGAAATTAAGGGTTCTTGGGCGAGAGTAGTACTAGGATGGGTGATCCCCTGGGTAGTGCTGGTGTTGCACCCCCTTTTCAATTTTTTTTGCCCTGGTTATGGTTGGCAAGAAACTTTATCGACCAAATCTCTATTACCGAATCCTACAGAACATTGGGGAAGACAACTTCGCTTCACGTAGAGGCCAGGCCCGTAAACCGAAGGCAGAGGGTTTGTGACCAGGTCTACGGCACTCCCGCGCCCATAACTTTTGATACGAAAGGAGTTACGCGGCGCACATCATACAGTTACGAAGGTCTCTGAGAGCTCTACGATAGGGGCAGCCAGCTTGCTCACTCTGCCCATTTTTGGAGTGCAAAATCGAACGTTTTCATCAGTTTTAGGGCACTTTTCTTCTTTTGCTCTATTTTTTCGTCCCGGATCGTACGTCGTGAGCCGTTAAAAGGACGACAACCTATCTCCCGGGACATTAGAGGGCCCTACAACATGTCGATATCATATCTTGCGAGGACACAGCGTTTATAAAGTGGATGGGTTGTCGTTTAGCTCATTGGGCCTTTTGAATGGGTCATCTCTCTAGGCTGGGACTGTGAACCGTTAACACGTATAGGAATTATGCCCTCAACATGACGGGTGCGATCATACACGCACTAATGCACCAGATCCCATCAGAACTCCGAAGTTAAGCGTGCTTGGGCGAGAGTAGTACTAGGATAGGTGACCCATGGGAAGTCCTCGTGTTGCACCCCCTTTTCAATTTTTTTTGCCCTGGTTACGGTTGACAAGATACTTTATCGACCAAATCTCTATTACCAAATCCCACTGAACAGTGGGCAAGGCAACTTCGCTTTACGTAGAGGCCGGTCCCAAAAACCGAGGGCGTAGGGTTTGTGACCTGGTCTCCGTCGCTCCGGTGCCCATAAATTTTGATCCGTAAGGAGTTACGTGGTACACAGTATGCCGTTGCAAAGCTCTCTGAGAGCTCTACGACGGGGGCAGCCAGTTTACTCGCTGTGCCCTTTTTGGAGGCCAAAATCGAACGTTTTCATTAGTTTCAGACAACTTTTCTTCTTTTGCTCTATTTTTCAGTCCCGGATCGTACGTCATGAGCCGTTAAAAGGACGACAACCTGTCTCCCGGGACATCAGAGGGCCCTACAACGTGTTGATATCACGTCTTACGAGAATGCAGCGTTTTTGAAGCGGATGGGCTGTTGTTAAGCCCATTAGGCCTTTTGAATGGGCAATCTCTCTAGGCTGGGACTGTGAACCGTTAACGCATATAGGAATTGTGCACTCAACATGATGGGTGCGATCATACCCGCACTAATGCACGGGATCCCATCAGAACTCCGAAGTTAAGCGTGCTTGGGCGAGAATAGTACTAGGATGGGTGACTCCCTGGGAAGTCCTCGTGTTGCACCCTCCTTTCAATTTTTCTTGCCTTGGTTAGGGTTGCCAAGATACTTTATCGACCGAATCTCTATTACCGAATCCTATGGAACATTGGGCAAGACAACTTCGATTCACGTAGAGGCCGGGCCCGCAAACCGAGGGCTTAGGGTTTGTGATCAGGTCTTCGTCACTTCGGTGCCCATAACTTTTGATCCGTAAGGAGATACGCGCTGCACAGCATACCGTTGCACAACTCTCTGATATCTCTACGATGGGGGCAGCCAGCTTGCTCACTGTTCCCTTTTTGGAGCCCAAAATCGAGCATTTTCTTCAATTTCAAGCAACTTTTTCTTCTTTTGCTCTGTTTTTCCGTCCCGGATCGTACGTCGTGAGCCGTTAAAAGGACGAAAACCTGTCTCGTGGGACATCAGAGGGCCCTACAACGTGTGGATATCATGTCTTGCAAGGATGCAACATTGTTGAAACGGATGGGTTGTCGTTATGCCCATTGGGCCTTTTGAATGGGCCATCTCTCTAAGTTGGGACTGTGAACCGTTAACACGTATCGGAATTGTGCCCTCAACATGACGGGTGCGATCATACCAGCACTAATGCACCGGATCCCATCAGAACTCCGAAGTTAAGCGTGCTTGGGCGAGAGTATTATAAGGATGGGTGACCCCCTGGGAAGTCCTCGTGTTGTACCCCCTTTTCAATTTTTTTTGTCCTGGTTAGGGTTGCCAAGATACTTTATCGACCAAATCTCTATTACCGAATCCCATGGAATATTGGGCAAGACAACTTTGCTTCACGTAGAGGCTGGGCCCGCAAACCGAGGGCGTAGGGTTTGTGACCTGGTCTCCGTCGCTCCGGTTCCAATAACTTTTGATCCGTATGGAGTTACGCGGCGCACAACATACCGTTGCAAAGCTCTCTGAGAGCTCTACGACGGGGGCAGACAGCTTGCTCGCTGTGCCCATTTTTGGAGCCCAAAATTTAACGTTTTAATCAGTTTCAGACCACTTTTCTTCATTTGCTCAATTTTATCGTCCCGGATCATAAGTCGTGTGCCGTTAAAATGACGACAACCTGACTCGCGGGACATCAGAGTGCCCTACAACGTGTCCATATCACGTCTTATGAGGATACAGCGTTGTTGAAGTGGATCAGTTGTCGTTAAGCCCATTGGACCTTTTGAATGGGCTATCTCTCTAGGCTGGCACTGTGAACAGTTAACACATATAGGAATTGTGCGGTCAAAATGACGGGTGCGATCATACCAGCACTAATGTACCGGATCCCATCAGAACTCCAAAGTTAAGCGTGCTTGGGCGAGAGTAGTACTAGGATGGGTGACCCCCTAGGAAGTCCTCGTGTTGCACTCTCTTTTCAATTTTTTTTGCCCTGGTTAGGGTTGCCAAGATACTTTACCCACCAAATCTCTATTACCGAATCCCACGGAACATTGGGCAGGACAACTTCGCTTTACGTAGAGGCCGGGCCCGCAAACCAAGGGCGTAGGGTTTGTGACCAGGTCTCCGTCGCTTCGGTGCCCATAACTTTTTATCCGTAAGGAGTTACGCGCCGCACAGTATACTGTTGTAAAGCTCTCTTAGAGCTTTACGATGGGGGCAGCCAGCTTGCTCACTGTGCCCATTTTTGGAGCCCAAAATCAAACGTTTTCATCAGTTTCAGGCCACTTTTTCTTCTTTTTCTCTGTTTTTTCGTCCCAGATCGTACGTCGTGTGCCGTTAAAAGGACGACAACCTGTCCCGTGGGACATCCGAGGGCCCTACAACGCGTCGATATCATGTCTTGCGAGGATGCAGCATTGTTGAAGCGGATTGGTTATCGTTAAGCCCATTGGGCCTTTTGAATGGACCATCTCTCTATACTGGGACTGTGAACCGTTAACAAATAAAGGAATTGTGCCCTCAACATGACGGGTGTGATCATACCAGAACTAATGCACCGGATCCCATCAGAGCTCCGAAGTTAAGCGTGGATGGGCGAGAGTAGTACTAGGATGGGTGACCCCCTGGGAAGTCCTCGTGTTGCACCCCCTTTTCAAATTTTTTTGTCCAGGTTAGGGTTGCCAAGATACTTTATCGACCAAATCTCTATTACCGAATCCCACGGAATATTGGGCAAGACAACTTCGCTTCACGTAGAGGCCGGGCCCGCAAACCGAGGGCGTAGGGTTTGTGACCAAGTCTCCGTTGCTCCGGTTCCCATAACTTTTGATCCGTAAGGAGTTACACGGTGCACTACATACCGTTGCAGAGCTCTCTGAGAGCTCTACGATGGGGGTAGATAGGTTGCTCGTTGTGCCCATTTTTGGAGACCAAAATCGAACGATTTCGTCAATTTCAGACCACTTTTCTTCTTTTGCTATGTTTTTCTATCCCGGATCGTACGTCGTGAGCTGTTAAAAGGATGAAAACCTATCTCGTGGGACATCAGAGGGCCCTACAACGTGTCTATATCACGTCTTGCAAGGATACAGCGTTGTTGAAGTGGATGGGTTGTCGTTAAGCCCATTGGACCTTTTGAATGGGCCATCTCTCTAGGCTGGCCCTGTGAACCGTTAACACATAAAGGAATTGTGCCCTCAACTTGACGGGTGCGATCATACCAGCACTAATGCACCGGATCCCATCAGAACTCCGAAGTTAAGCGTGCTTGGGCGAGAGTAGTACTAGGATGGGTGACCCCCTAGGAAGTGCTCGTGTTGCACCCTCATTTCAATTTTTTTTGCCCGGGTTAGGGTAGCCAAGATACTTTATCGACCAAATCTCTTTTACCGAATCACACAGAACATTGGGCAGCACAACTTCACTTCACGTAGAGGCTGGGCCCACAAACCGAGGGCGTAGGGTTTGTGACCAGGCCTCCGTCACTCCGGTGCCCATAACTTTTGATCCGTAAGGAGTTACGCGGCGCACAGCATACCGTTGCAAAGCACTCTGAGAGCTCTACGACGGGGGCAGCCATCTTGCTCGTTGTGCCCATTTTTTTAGACTAAAATCGAACGTTTTCATCAGTTTCAAGCCACTTTTCTTCTTTTGCTCTGTTTTTCCTTTCCGTATCTTACGTCGTCAGCCGTTAAAAGGACAACAACCTGACTTGCGGTATATCAAAGGGCCCTACAACGTGTCTATATCACGTCTTGCCAGGATGCAGCGTTGTTGAAGTGGATGGGTTGTCGTTAAGCCCATTGGGCCTTTTGATGGACCATCTCTCTAGGCTGGGGCTGTGAACCGTTAACACATATAGGAATTGTGCCCTCAACATGACGGGTGCGATCATACCAGCACTAATGCACTGGATCCCATCAGAACTCCGAAGTTAAGCATCCTTGCACGAGAGTAGTACTAGGATAGGTGACCCCCTGGGAGGTCCTCGTGTTCCACCTCCTTTTCAATTTTTTTTGCCCTTGTTAGGGTTGCCAAGGTACTTTATCCACCAAATCTTTATTACCGAATCCCACGGAACATTGGGCAAGACAACTTCGCTTCATGTAGAGGCCTGGCCAGCAAATTGTGGGCGTAGGGTTTGTGACCAGGTCTCCGTCGTTCCGGTGCCCATAACTTTTGATCCATAAGGAGTTACGCAGCTCACAGCATAACGTTGCAAAGCTCTCTAAGAGCTCTACGATGGGGGCAGCGAGCTTGCTCACTGTGCCCAATTTTTGAGACCAAAATCGAACGTTTTTATCAGTTTCAAGCCATTTTTATTCTTCTGCCCTGTTTTTCCATCCCGGATCGTACGTCATGAGCTGTTAAAAGGACAACAACTTGACTCGCGGGATATCAGAGGGCCCTACAACGTGTCGATAACTCGTCTTGCGATGATGCTGCGTTGTTGAAGCGGATGGGTTGTCGTTTAGCCCATTGGGCCTTTTGAATGGGTCATCTCTCTATGCTGGGACTGTGAACCGTTAACACGTATAGGAATTGTACCCTAAACATGATGAGTGCAATCATACCAGCACTAATGCACCAGATCCCATCAGAACTTCGAAGTTAAGCGTGCTTGGGCGAGAGTAGTACTAGGATGGTTGACCCCTTGGGAAGTCCTCGTGTTGCACCCCCTTTTCAATTTTTTTTGATCTGGTTAGGGTTGCCAAGATACTTTACCGGCCAAATCTCTATTACCAAATCCCACTGAACAATGGGCAAGACAACTTCGCTTCACGTAGAGGCCGGGCCCGCAAACCGAGGGCATAGGGTTTGTGACCAGGTCTCCGTCGCTTCGGTGCCTATAACTTTTGATCCTTAAGGAGTTACGCGGCGCACAACATACCGTTGCAAAGCTCTCTGAGGGCTCTACGACGGGGGCAGCCAGTTTACTCACTGTGCCCATTTTTGGAACCCAAAATCGAACGTTTTCATTAGTTTCAGACAACTTTTCTTCTTTTGCTCTATTTTTCCATCCCGGATCGTACGTCGTGAGCCGTTAAAAGGAAGACAACCTGACTCGCAGGACATTAGAAGGCCCTACAACATGTCGATATCACATCTTGCGAGGATGCTGTGTTGTTGAAGCGTTTGGGTTGTCGTTAAGCCTGTTGGGCCTTTTGAATGGGCCATCTCTCTAGGCTGGGACTGTAAACCATTAACACATATAGGAATTATGCCCTCAACATGACTGGTGCGATCATACCAGCACTATTGCATCGGATCCCATCAGAACTACGAAGTTAAGCATGCTTGGGAGAGAGTAGTACTAGGATGGGTGACCCTCTGGGAAGTTCTGTAATACCCGAGCTCGAAATGTGAAAATTCCTTGTTTATTATTTTGAAATTTATATTTCCTTAAATTCTTTGTGAATTAATTGTTACTTTCTTGCCGTCGCAACGTGCATTGTATTTAGGGAGCGATAGCTAGAGAACGATTTCTAGTCCTCAACAAATAGTGAAACTAGTATTTAGATGACTTAAATTTTATATTTTAATTGTTGCTAGCTATAATTAATTTTTCTCTAGTTATAATGGCTTTAAAATGCTCAAAATAAGGCCTTTTGACCAAGATTTAAGTAGTTGACCAAGGCTTGACCTTTGACCAGTTGACTTAGCACTTAAATAAACTTAAAACAAAGAAAAATAAAAAAATAGCAGCTGAAACAGAGAAGACCAGGCCGAAACCAAGAAGGAAAAAGGAAAAAAGATTCCAACCTTTCAATCGATCAATCTTCGCGTGAGCTCGTGCAAGGGGGTTTCCGAGGCAACTAGCGTTGTTTTCCTAGCGACTAGGAGTGCCTAAGGTGAGGGAATCATGTTATTTGCGCATTTAAATGTTTAGTGTATCAACTTTATGATTTTTAGATTTTATCCGTAGATTGTTGTTTAAATCGTTTTGATGCTTCTAGAATGTTCCTTGGCAATTGTAGAACGTGTATTTATAGCTTTTTAACATTTTCTGCGGTTAAATGTTGAGATTGTAGTTTAACTAGTTGTTGAATAGTGTTTTGTGAATAGTAAACCCTTGGAACGATGAAGTTGTTCCGTTATGCTGTCCGTGGATGTAGAATTGTGCTAGGTGTGCTAGAATGCCTAAATGCATGGTTTTTTTGGGTTGCGTAATGAAAAAAATGGGAATTAAGCCTTGGTGAAAGTCGGGGTCGTTTAGGTTGAGTTTATCATTTTCTCGTTTTGCGTGTTGGCATTGTTTCGGGAGGTCATGGAAGCACTTTTGGTGCGATTATGGTGTTGGTTGGGTGTTTGGTTGGTATAGTTGTAGTTCAAACGAGAAAGGGGGAAATCGGGGCTTTGCGCGAGTTCTAGGGTAAAGTAAGGTTTCGGGGTCTTTAGACGTGCCTTATGGTGACCTAGGAGGATTGGCGAAGTCGGTTTCCAGAACTCGTGGCTCGTTTGGAAATGGTAGTGTTTTGATAGTTGGGGCCGATTTGTGTTTTTGCTTGTTTTCTTGATTTTATGCCTATAGAATGCTTAGGGTTGCTTGAAATACTTGTTTGAATTGATTTGGATTGAAATGCTTATCAATTGTTGCTATTGCGTGTGAGAGTAACCTACTTTGTTATTCTCCCACGTGTGGCTTTATCGCTTGTTTATCGCCTTGTATCGAGTCTTGCATTGCATAGTGTCTCGCGCGTGAGTGATGGGCCTCTCTGGGTAGCCTCGGGTTGCCAGTGTTGGTTGCTCTAGCTCCGCTGCTATTCCCTCTTCTCGCTTGGGTTGCCTCCCAGGGAGTTTTGGGTCGTAGGTTGATGGATACTTCCGGGGTATTCCAAACTGGTGTTATAAGGTGGTTTGGGCCGGCGCGTCGTCATCGAATTTGTGTTTGAAAGTTTCTCGTGAAAAGAGTATTGTATCCTTTGAATGAGTGTTTGCAACTTTAAATACTTGCCTTGTTTTATTGTTGGCTTTGTTGTACCTCTATATGATATTTGTATGTATTGCTTGACTAATTGCATTGCATACCCCTCTCATCTCCGTCCTTGAGACCAATTGCCCTCACTGAGCAATAGTTTTTGCTCATTCCTCTCTATACTATATTTTTACAGGAGTAGTTGAAGCAGACCCTATCGAGGTAATAGAGGAGGAGCAGGTGGAGGTGTTTCCGTGATAGCACTTCTTTGCTTTGCTGGTGGTTGGTTACCAGATTTTGTGCGAGCCTTGCTTGACATGTATATTGCTTGGATGTCGCTTAATTTTGAGGCTTGTAGCCTAGTATGTATTTTCTAGTTTGAGGCCTCTACGGTCTTATGTTGTATAAGTTGAAAGAATGTAAAGTTGTAAACTTATACTCTTTTGACTAGTAAGGAAATGCATGCTAATGGAATTGATTACTGGCATAAATACTTGTGTAGTATGCATATCATTTTTGGGTTGCAAAGTTGATTAATAAGAAATGTATATTTCAAAGAAAGTTGGCTTGTTTAAATTGTTTTATGCCTTTCGCAAGTATTATGTTGATTTTAGGGTTTTCGGATCATCCGCGGTACAGAGGAGACTCCGTCCGTGTGTCGGGTCCCGGCTTGGCCTTTTGCGGGGTCGGGTCGGAGAGTGACAAGTCCTCGTGCTGCACCCCCTTTTCAATTTTTTTTGCCCTGGTTAGGGTTGCCAAGATACTTTATCCACCAAATCTCTATTACCGAATCCCATGGAACATTGGGCAAGACAACTTCGCTTCACGTAGAGGCCGAGCCCGAAAACCGAGGGCATAGGGTTTGTGACCAGGTCTCCGTCGCTTCGGTGCCCATAACTTTTGATTCGTAAGGAGTTATGCGGCGCACAGCATACCGTTGCAAAGCTCTCTGTGATCTCTACGAAGCGGGCAGCCAGCTTCCTCACTGTGCCACATTTTTGGAGCCCAAAATTGAACATTTTCATCAGTTTCAGGCCTCTTTTTCTTCTTTTGCTATGTTTTTCCGTCCCGGATCGTACGTCATGATCAGTTAAAAGGACGACAACCTGCCTTGTGGGACATCAGAGGGACCTACAACGTGTCGATATCACGTCTTACGAGGACGCAGCATTTATGAAGCGGATGGGTTGTCGTTAAGCCCATTGGGCCTTTTGAATGGGCCATCTCTCTAGGCTGGGACTGTGAACTGTTAACACGTATAGGAATTGTGCCCTCAACATGACGGTTGCGATCATACCAGCAATAATGCATCGGATCCCATCAGAACTCCGAAGTTAAGCATGCCTGGGCGAGAGTAGTACTAGGATGGGTGACCCCCTAGGAAGTCCTCGTGTTGCACCCCCTTTTCAATTTTTTTTGTCCTGGTTAGGGTAGCCAAGATACTTTATCGACCAAATCTCTATTACCGAATCCCACGGAATATTGGGCAAGACAACTTCGCTTCACGTAGAGGCAGGGCCCGCAAACCGAGGGCGTAGGGTTTGTGACCAGGTCTTCGTTGCTCCGGTGCCCATAACTTTTGATCCGTAAGGAGTTACGCGGCGCACAGCATACCGTTACAAAGCTCTCTGAGAGCTCTAGGACGGGGGCAACCAGCTTGCTCGCTGTGCCCATTTTTGCAGCCCAAAATCGAACGTTTTCATCAGTTTCAGACCACTTTTCTTCTTTTGCTCTGTTTTTTCGTCCCGGATCGTACATCGTGTGCCGTTAAAAGGACGACAACCTGACTCGCGGGACATCAGAGGGCCCTACAACGTGTATATATCACTGCTTGCGAGGATACATCGTTGTTGAAGTGGATGGGTTGTCGTTAAGCCCATTGGACCTTTTGAATGGGCCATCTCTCTAAGCTGGCACTGTGAACCATTCACCCATATAGGAATTGTGCCCTCAACATGATGGTTGCGATCATACCAGCACTAATGCATCGGATCCCATCAGAACTCCGAAGTTAAGCGTGCTTAGGTGAGAGTAGTACTAGGATGGGTTACCCTCGGGGAAGTCCTCGTGTTGCACCCCCTTTTCAATTTTTTTTGCCCTGGTTAGGGTTCCCAGGATACTTTATCGACCAAATCTCTATTACCGAATCCCACAGAACATTGGGCAGGACAACTTCGCTTCAGGTAGAGGCCGGGCCCGCAAACTGAGGGCATAGGGATTGTGACCTAGTCTCCGTCGCTCCGGTGCCCATAACTTTTGATCCGTAAGGAGTTACGCGGCGCACAACATGCCGTTGCAAAGCTCTCTAAGAGCTCTACGACGGGGGCAGCGAGCTTGCTCACTGTGCTCTTTTTAGAGCCCAAAATCGAACATTTTCATCAGTTTCAGACCACTTTTCTACTTTTGCTCTGTTTTGTCGTCCCGGATCGTACGTCGTGAGCCGTTAAAAGGACGACAACTTGACTCGCGGGACATCAGAGGGCCCTACAAAGTGTCGATATCACGTCTTGCGAGGATGCTGCGTTGTTGAAGCGGATGGGTTGTCGTTAAGCCCATTGGGCCTTTTGAATGGACCATCTCTCTAGGCTGGGACTGTGAACCGTTAACACGTATAGGAATTGTGCCCTCAACATGACGGGTGCCATCATACCAGCACTAATGCACTGGATCCCATCAGAACTCCGAAGTTAAGCGTGTGCTTGGGCGAGAGTAGTACTAGGATGGGTGACCCCCTGCGACGTCCTCGTGTTGCACTCCTTTTTCAAATTTTTTTGCCCTGCTTAGGGTTGCCATGATACTTTATCGACCAAATCTCTATTATCGAATCCCAAGGAACATTGGGCAAGACAACTTCGCTTCACGTAGAGGCTGGGCACGCAAACTGAGGGCGTAGGGTTTGTGACCAAGTCTCCGTCGCTCCGGTGCCCATAACTTTTGATCTGTAAGGAGTTACGCGGCGTACAACTTACCATTGCAAAGCTCTCTAAGAGCTCTACGATGGGGGCAGCCAGCTTGCTCGCCGTGCCCATTTTTGGAGCCCAAAATCGAATGTTTTCATCAGTTTCAGGCCACTTTTCTTCTTTTGCTCTGTTTTTCTGTCCCGGATCGTACGTCGCGTTCCGTTAAAAGGACGACAACCTAACTCGCCGGATATAAGAGGGCCCTACAACTTGTCGATATCACGTCTTGCGAGGATGCTGCGTTGTTGAAGCGGATGGGTTGTCGTTAAGCCCATTGGGCCTTTTGAATGGGCCATCTCTCTAGGCTGGGACTGTGAACCGTTAACACATATAGGAATTGTACCCTCTACATCACTGGTGCGATCATACCGGCACTAATGCACCGGATCCCATCAGAACTCTGAAGTTAAACGTGCTTGGGCGAGAGTTGTACTAGGATGGGTGACCCCCTGGGAAGTCCTCGTGTTGCACCCCTTTTACAATTTTTTTTGCCCTGGTTAGGGTTGCCAAGATACTTTATCGACCAAATCTCTATTACCGAATCCCACAGAACATTGGGAAGACAACTTCGCTTCACGTAGAGGCCGGGCCCGCAAACCGAGAGCGTAGGGTTTGTGACAAGGTCTCCGTCGCTTCGGTGCCCATAACTTTTGATCCGTAAGGATTTACGCGGTGCACAGCATACCGTTGCAATGCTCTCTAAGAGCTCTATGACGGGGGCAGCAAGCCGGCTTGCTGTGACTGTTTTTGGAGCCCAAAATTGAATGTTTTCATTAGTTTCAGGCCACTTTTATTCCTTTGCTCTGTTTTTCCGTCCCGGATCGTACGTCGTGAGCGGTTAAAAGGACTACAACCTGAATCGTTGGACATCAGAGGGCCGTACAATGTGTCGATATCACGTCTTGCGAGGATGCTGCGTTGTTGAAGTGGATGGGTTGTCGTTAAGACCATTGGGCCTTTTGAATGGGCCATCTCTCTAGGCTGGGACTATGAGCCGTTAACCCATATAGGAATTGTGTCCTCAACATGACGGCTGAGATCATACCAGCACTAATGCACCGGATCCCATCAGAACTCCGAAGTTAAGCGTGCTTGGGCAAGAGTAGTACTAGGATGGGTGACCCACAGGGAAGTCCTTGTGTTGCACCCCCTTTTCAATTTTTTTTGCCCTGGATCTGGTTGCCAGATACTTTATCGTCCAAATCTCTATTACCGAATCGCACCGAACATTAGGCAAGACAACTTCACTTCACGTAGAGGCCGGGCCCGTAAACCGAAGGCGTAGGGTTTGTGACCAGGTCTCCGTTGCTATGGTGCCCATCACTTTTGATCTGTGAGGAGTCACACGGCGCATAGCATACCATTGCAAAGCTCTCTGAGAGCTCTACGATGGGGGGAGCCAGCTTGCTCGCTTTGCCCATTTTTGGAGCATAAAATCGAACGTTTTCATTAGTTTCAGGCTACTTTTCTTCTTTTGCTCTATTTTTCCGTCCCGGATCGTACGTCATGAGCCGTTGAAAGGACGACAACCTGACTCGCGGGACATCTGAAGGCCCTACAGTGTGTCCATATCATGTCTTGCGAGGATGCTGCGTTGTTGAAGCGGATGGGTTGTCGTTAAGCCCATTGGCATTTTGAATGGGCCATCTCTCTAGGCTGGGACTGTGAACCATTAACAAATATAAGAATTGTGCCCTCAACATGATGGGTGCGATCATACCAGCACTAATGCACCGGATCCCATCAGCACATCGAAGTTAAGCGTGCTTGGGTGAGAGTAGTACTAGGATGGGTAACTCCCTGGGAAGTCCTCGTGTTGCACCCCCTTTTCAATTTTTTTTGCCTTGGTTTGGGTTGCCAAGATACTTTATCGACCAAATCTCTATTACCAAATCCCACGGAACGTTGGGCAAGACAACTTTGCTTCACGTAGAGGCTGGGCCCGCAAACCAAGGCCGTAGGGTTTGTTACCAGGTCTCCGTCGCTCCGGTGCCAATAACTTTTGATCCGTAAGGAGTTACAGGGCGCACAGCATACCGTTGCATAGCTCTCTGAGAGCTCTACATTGGGGGAAGCCTGCTTGCTCACTGTGCCCATTTTTGGAGTCCAAAATCGAACGTTTTCATTAGTTTCAGGCCACTTTTCTTCTTTTGCTCTATTTTTTTGTCCCGCATCGTACGTCGTGAGCCGTTAAAAGGACGACAACCTGACTCGCGGGACATCAGAGGGCCCTACAACGTGTCGATATCACGTCTTGCAAGGCTGCAGCATTGTTGAAGCTGATGGGTTGTCGTTAAGCCCATTGGGCCTTTTGAATGGGCCATCTCTTTAGGCTGTGACTGTGAACCGTTAACATATATTGGAATTGTGCCCTAAACATGACGGGTACGATAATACCAGCACTAATGTACCGGATCCCATCAGAACTCCGAAGTTAAGCGTGCTTGGGCGAGAGTAGTACAAGGATGGGTGACCCCCTGGGAAGTCCTCGTGTTGCACCCCCTTTTCAATTTTTTTTGCCCTGTTCGGGTTGCCAAGATACTTTATAAACCAAATCTCTATTACCGAATCCCACAAAACATTGGGCAAGACAACTTCACTTCACGTAGAGGCCGGGCCCGCAAACCGAGGGCTTAGGGTTTGTGACCAGGTCTCCGTCGCTCCGGTGCCCATAACTTTTGATCCGTAAGGAGTTATGTGGCGCACAACATACCGTTGCGAAGCTCACCGAGAGTTCTACGACGGGGATAGCCAGCTTGCTCACTGTGCCCAATTTTGGAGTCCAAAATCGAACGTTTTCATCAATTTCAGGCCACTTTTCTTCTTTTGCACTGTTTTTCCGTCCCAGATCGTACATCGTGAGCTGTTAAAAGGACGACAACCTGACTCGCGATACATCAGAGGGCCCTACAACGTGTCGATATCACGTCTTGCGAGGATGCAAAGTTGTTGAAGTGGATGGTTTGTCGTTAAGCCCATTGGGCCTTTCGAATGGGACATCTCTCTAGGCTTGGACTGTGAACCGTTAACACATAAAGGAATTGTGCCCTCAACATGATGGGTGCGATCATACCAGCACTAATGCACCGAATCCCATCAGAACTCCGAAGTTAAGCATGCTTGCGATAGAGTAGAACTAGGATGGGTGACCCCTTGGGAAGTCCTTGTGTTGTACCCCCCTTTCAATTTTTTTTGCGCTGGTTTGGGTTGCCAAGATACTTTATCGACCAAATCTCTATTACCGAATCCCTCGGAACATTGGGTAAGACAACTGCGCTTCACATATAGGCTGGGCCCGCAAACTGAGGGCGACGGGTTTGTGACCAGGCCTCCGTCGCCCCGGTGGCTATAACTTTTGATCCGTAAGGAGTTACGCGGCACACAACATACCATTGCAAAGCTCTCTGAGAGTTCTACGACGGGGATAGCCAGCTTGCTCGCTATGCCCATTTTTGGAGCCCAAAATTGAACTTTTTCATTAGTTTCAGACCACTTTTCTTCTTTTGCTCTGTTTTTCCATGCCGGATCGTACGTCGTGAGCCGTTAAAAGGATAGCAACCTGACTCGTGGGACATCAGAGGGCCCTACAACGTGTCGATATCACGTCTTGCGAGCATGCTGCATTGTTGAAGCGGATGGGTTGTCGTTAAGCCCATTGGGCCTTTTGAATGGGCCATCTCTCTAGGTTGGGACTATCAACCGTTAACACATATACGAATTATGCCCTCAACATGACGGGTATGATCATACCAGCATTATGCACCGGATCCCATCAGAACTCTGAAGTTAAGCGTGCTTGGGCGAGAGTAGTACTAGGACTGGTGACCCCCAGGGAAGTCCTCGTGTTGCACCCCCTTCTCAATTTTTTTTGGCCTGGTTTGGGTTGCCAAGATACTTTATCGACCAAATCTCTATTACCGAATCCCACGGAACATTGGGCAAGACAATTCGCTTCACGTAGAGGCCGGGCCCGCAAACCGAGGGCGTAGGGTTTGTGACCAGGTCTCCGTTGCTCCGGTGCGCATAACTTTTGATCTGTAAGGAGTTACGCGGCGCACAGCATACCATTCCAAAGCTCTCGGAGAGCTCTACGATGGGGGCAGCCAACTTCCTCGCTGTGCCCAATGTTGGAGACGAAAATCGAATGTTTTCATCAGTTTCAGACCATTTTCCTTCTTTTGCTCTGTTTTTACGTCCCGGATCGTACGTCGTGAGCCGTTAAAAGAATGACAACCTAACTCGCTGGGCATCAGAGGGCCCTACAACGAGCCGATATCACGTCTTGCGAGGATGCGGTGTTGTTGAAGCAGATGGGTTGTCGTTAAGCCCATTGGGCCTTTTGAATGGGTCATCTCTCTATGCTGCGACTGTGAACCGTTAACATATATACGAATTGTGCCCTCAACATGATGGGTGCAATCATCCCAGCACTAATCCACCGGATCCCATCAGAACTCCGAAGTTAAGAGTGCTTGGGCGAGAGTAGTACTAGGATGAGTGACCCCTTGGGAAGTCCTCGTGTTGCACCCTCTTTTCAATTTTTTTTGCCCTAGTTACGGTTGCCAAGATACTTTATCGACGAAACCACTATCACCCAATCCCACGGAACATTGGGCTAGACAACTTCGCTTCACGTAGAGGCCGGGGCCGCAAACCGAGGGCGTAGGGTTTGTGACCAGGTCTCCATCGCTTTGGTGCCCATAACTTTTGATCCGTAAGGAGTTACGCGGCGCACAATATAACTTTACAAAGCTCTCTGAGAGCTCTACGACGGGGGCAGCCAGCTTGCTCACTGTGCCCATTTTTGGAGCCCAAAATCGAACGTTTTCATCAGTTTCAGACCACTTTTCTTCTTTTGCTCTGTTTTTCCGTCCCGGATCATACGTTGTGAGCAATTATAAGGACGACAACCTGACTCACGGGACATTAGAGGGCCCCACAACGTCTCGATATCACGTCTTGCGAGGATGCTGCGTTGTTGAAGCGAATGGGTTGTCGTTAAGCCCATTGGTCCTTTTGAATGGGCCATCTCTCTAGGCTGGGACTGTGAACTATTAACACATATAGGAATTGCGTCCTCAACATGACGGGTTCGATCATACCAACACTAATGCACCAAATCCCATCAGAACTCCGAAGTTAAGCGTGCTTGGGCGAGAGTTGTACTAGGATGGGTGACCCCTTGGGAAGTCCTCGTGTTGTACCCCCATTTTCAATTTTTTTTGCCCTGGTTAGGGTTGCCAAGATACTTTACCAACCAAATCTCTATTACCGAATCCCACGGAACATTGGACAAGACAACTTCGCTTCACGTAGAGGCCGGGCCCGCAAACCAAGGGCGTAGGGTTTGTGACTAGGTCTCCGTCGCTACGGTGCCCATAACTTTTGATCCGTAAGGAGTTACGCGGCGCGCAGCATACCGTTGCAAAGCTCACTGAGAGCTCTACGACGGGGGAAGCCAGCTTGCTCGTTGTGCTCATTTTTGTAGCCCGAAATCGAACATTTTCATTAGTTTAAACCACTTTTCTTCTTTTGCTCTGTTTTTTCATCCCGGATCATACGTCGTGAGCCGTTAAAAGGACGACAACCTGACACGCGGGACATCAGAGGGCCTTACAACGTGTCGTTATCACGTCTTGCGAGGATGCTGCGTTGTTGAAAAGGATGGGTTGTCGTTCAGCCCATTGGGCCTTTTGAATGGGCCATCTTTCTAGGCTGGGGTTGTGAACCGTTAACAGATATAGGAATTGTGCCCGCAACATGATGGGTGCGATCATACCAGCACTAATGCACCAGATCCCATCAGAACTCCGAAGTTATGCGTGCTTCGGTGAGAGTAGTACTAGGATGGGTGACCCCATGGGAAGTCCTCGTGTTGCAACCCCTTTTCAATATTTTTTGCCCTGGTTAGGGTTGCCAAGATACTTTATCGACCAAATCTCTATTACCGAATCTCATGGAACATTGGACAAGACAACTTCGCTTCACGTAGAGGTCGATCCCGCAAACCGAGGGCATAGGGTTTGTGACCAGGTCTCCGTCGCTCCGGTGCCCATAACTTTTGATCCGTAAGGAGTTAGGCGGCACAAAACATACCGTTGCGAAGTTCTCTGAGAGCTCTACGACGGGGGTAGCCAGCTTGCTCACTTTGCCCGTTTTTGGAGTCCAAAATCGAACGTTTTCATCAGTTTTAGAACACTTTTCTTCTTTTGCCCTATTTTTCCTTCCCGGATCGTACGTCGTGAGCCGTTAAAAGGATGACAACCTGACTCGTGGGACATCAGAGGGCCTTACGACGTGTCGTTATCACGTCTTGCAAGGATGCTGCGTTGTTGAAGCGGATGGGTTGTCGTTAAGCCCATAAGGACTTTTGAATGGGCTATCTCTCTAGGCTGGGACAGTGAACCGTTAACACATATAGGAATTGTGCCGTCAACATGAAGGGTGCGATCATACCAGTACTAATGCACCGGATCCCATCAGAACTCCGAAGTTATACGTGCTTGGGCAAGAGTAGTACTTGGATGGGTGACCCCCTGGGAAGTCCTCGTGTTGCACCCCCTTTTCAATTTTTTTTTGCCCTGGTTAGGGTTGCCAAGATACTTTACCGACGAAATCTCTGTTACCGAATCCCACGGAACATTGGACAAGACAACTTCGCTTCACGTAGAGGCTGGGCCAGCAAACCGAGGGCGTAGGGCTTGTGACCAGGTCTCCGTCGCTCCGATGCCCATAACTTTTGATCCGTAAGGAGTTACGCGGCGCACAGCATACCGTTGCAAAGCTCTCTGAGACCTCTACGATGGGGGCAGCCGGATTGCTCGCTGTGCCCATTTTAGGAGCCCAAAATCCAACGTTTTCATCAGTTTCAGACCACTTTTCTTCTTTTGCTCTGTTTTTCCATCCAGGATCGTACGTCTTGAGCCGTTAAAAGGACGACAACCTGACTCGCTGGATATCAGAGGGCCCTAAAACGTGTCGATATCACGTCGTGCAGGGATGATGCGTTGTTGAAGCGGATGGGTTGTCGTTAAGCCTATTAGGACTTTTGAATGGGCCATCTCTCTAGGCTGGGACTGTGAACTGTTAACACATATAGGAATTGTGCCCTCAACATGACGTGTGCGATCATACCAGCACTAATGCACCGGATCCCATCAGAACTCCGAAGTTATGCGTGCTTGGGCGAGAGTCGTACTAGGATGGATGACCCCCTGGGAAGTCCTCGTGTTGCACCCACTTTTCAATATTTTTTGCCCTGGTTAGGGTTACCAAGATACTTTATCGACAAAATCTCTATTACCGAATCCCATGGAACATTGGACAAGACAAGTTCGCTTCACGTAGAGGCCGAGCCCGCAAACCAAGGGCGTAGGGTTTGTGACCAGGTCTCCGTCGCTCCGGTGCCCATAACTTTTGATCCATAAGGAGTTACGCGGCGCACAACATATCGTTGCGAAGCTCTCTAAGTGCTCTACTACGGGGACATCCATCTTGCTCACTGTGCCCATTTTTGGAGCCCAAAATCTAACGTTTTCATCAGTTTTAGACCACTTTTCTTCTTTTGCCATATTTTTCCATCTCGGATCGTATGTCGTGAGCTGTTGAAAGGACTACAACCTGACTCGCGGGACATCAGAAGGCCTTACGACGTGTCGTTATCACGTCTTGCAAGGATGCTGCGTGGTTGAAGTGGATGGGTTGTCGTTAAGCCCATTGGGACTTTTGAATGGGCCATCTCTCTAGGCTGGGACTGTGAACCGTTAACACATATAGGAATTGTGCCGTCAACATGATGGGTGCGATCATACCTGTACTAATGCACCGGATCCCATCAGAACTCCGAAGTTATGCATGCTTGGGCGAGAGTAGTACTAGGATGGGTGACCCCCTGGGAAGTCCTCGTGTTGCACCCCATGTTCAATTTTTTTTGCCCTGGTTAGGGTTGCCAAGATACTTTACCAACCAAATCTCTATTACCGAATCCCACGGAACATTGGACAAGACAACTTCGCTTCACGTAGAGGCCGGGCCCGCAAACCAAGGCCGTAGGTTTTGTGACCAGGTCTCCGTCGCTACGGTGCCCATAACTTTTGATCCGTAAGGAGTTACGCGGCGCACAACATACCGTTGCAAAGCTCACTGAGAGCTCTACGACGAGGGAAGCCAGCTTGCTCTTTGTGCCCATTTTTGTAGCCCGAAATCGAACGTTTTCATTAGTTTTAGACCACTTTTCTTCTTTTGCTCTGTTTTTTCATCCCGGATCGTACATCGTGAGCCGTTAAAAGGACGACAACCTGACACGCTGGACATCAGAGGGCCTTACAACGTGTCGTTATCACGTCTTGCGAGGATGCTGCGTTGTTGAAAAGGATGGGTTGTCGTTCAGCCCATTGGGCCTTTTGAATGGGCCATCTTTCTAGGCTGGGACTGTGAACCGTTAACACATATAGGAATTGTGCCCGCAACATGATGGGTGCGATCATACCAGCACTAATGCACCAGATCCCATCAGAACTCCGAAGTTATGCATGCTTCGGTGAGAGTAGTACTAGGATGGGTGACCCCCTGGGAAGTCCTCGTGTTGCACCCCCTTTTCAATATTTTTTGCCCTGGTTAGGGTTGCCAAGATACTTTATCGACCAAATCTCTATTATCGAATCCCATGGAACATTGGACAAGACAACTTCGCTTCACGTAGAGGTCGAGCCCGCAAACCGAGGGCGTAGGGTTTGTGACCAGGTCTCCGTCGCTCCGGTGCCCATAACTTTTGATCCGTAAGGAGTTACGCGGCACAAAACATACCGTTGCGAAGCTCTCTGAGAGCTCTACGACGGGGGTAGCCAGCTTGCTCGCTGTGCCCGTTTTTGGATTCCAAAATCGAACGTTTTCATCAGTTTTAGAACACTTTTCTTCTTTTGCCCTATTTTTCCTTCCCGGATCGTACGTCGTGAGCCGTTAAAAGGATAACAACCTGACTCGTGGGACATCAGAGGGCCTTACGACGTGTCGTTATCACGTCTTGCAAGGATGCTGCGTTGTTGAAGCGGATGGGTTGTCGTTAAGCCCATAAGGACTTTTGAATGGGCCATCTCTCTAGGCTGGGACAGTGAACCGTTAACACATATAGGAATTGTGCCGTCAACATAACGGGTGCGATCATACCAGCACTAATGCACCGGATCCCATCAGAACCCCGAAGTTATACGTGCTTGGGCGAGAGTAGTACTAGGATGGGTGACCCCCTGGGAAGTCCTCGTGTTGCACCCCCTTTTCAATTTTTTTTTGCCCTGGTTAGGGTTGCCAAGATACTTTACCGACGAAATCTCTGTTACCGAATCCCACAAAACATTGGACCAGACAACTTCGCGACAGGAATAGGCAGGGCCAGCACACCGAGGGCATAGGGATGGTGACCAGGTCAACGTCGCTCCGATGCCCATAACTTTTGATCCGTAAGGAGTTACGCGGCGCACAGCATACCGTTGCACAGCTCTCTGAGAGCTCTACGATGGGGGCAGCCGGCTTGCTCGCTGTGCCCATTTTTGGTTCCCAAAATCCAACGTTTTCATCAGTTTCAGACCACTTTTCTTCTTTTGCTCTGTTTTTCCGTCCAGGATCGTACGTCTTCAGCCGTTAAAAGGACGACAACCTGACTCGCGGGATATCAGAGGGCCCTAAAACGTGTCGATATCACGTCGTGCGGGGATGATGCGTTGTTGAAGCGGTTGGGTTGTCGTTAAGCCCATTGGGCCTTTTGAATGGGCCATCTCTCTAGGCTGGGACTGTGAATTGTTAACACATATAGGAATTGTGACCTCAACATGACGTCTGCGATCATACCTGCACTAATGCACCCGATCCCATCAGAACTCCGAAGTTAAGCGTGCTTGGGCAAGAGTAGTACTAGGATGGGTGACCCCCTGGGAAGTCCTTGTGTTGCACCCCCTTTTCAATATTTTTCCCCTGGTTAGGGTTGCCAAGATACTTTATCGACCAAAACATCTATTACCGAATCCCATGGAACATTGGACAAGACAAGTTCGCTTCACGTAGAGGCCGAGCCCGCAAACCGTGGGCGTAGGGTATGTGACCAGGTCTCCGTCGCTCCGATGCCCATAACTTTTGATCCGTAAGGAGTTACGCGACGCACAGCATACCGTTGCAAAGCTCTCTAAGATCTCTACGACTGGGGCAGCCAGCTTGCTCGCTTTGCCCATTTTTGGAGACCAAAATCGAACGTTTTCATCAATTTTAGACCACTTTTCTGCATTTTCCCTGTTTTTTCATCCCGAATCGTACGTCATGAACCATTAAAAGGACGACAACCTAACTCACGGGACATCAGAGGGCCCTACAACGTGTCGATATCATGTCTTTCGAGAATGCTGCTTTGTTGAAGCGGATGGGTTGTCGTTAAGCCCATTGGGACATATGAATGGGTCATCTCACTAGGCTGAGACTGTGAACCATTAACACATATAGGAATTGTGCCGTCAACATGAAGGGTGCGATCATACAAGCACTAATGCACCGGATCACATCAGAACTCCGTAGTTATGCGTGCTTGGGCGAGAGTAGTACTAGGATGGGTGACCCCCTGGGAAGTCCTCGTGTTGCCCCCCCTTTTAAATTTTTTTTGCCCTAGTTAGAGTTGCCAAGATACATTACCGACCAAATCTCTATTACCAAATCCCACGGAACATTGGACAAGACAACTTCGCCTCACGTAGAGGCCGGGCCGACAAACCGAGGGCGTAGGGTTTGTGACCAGGTCTCCGTCGCTCTGGTGTCCATAACTTTTGATCCGTAAGGAGTTACACGGCGCACAGCATACTGTTGCAAAGTACTCTGAGAGTTCTACGACAGGGGCAACCGGCTTTCTCGCTGTGCCCATTTTAAGAGCCCAAAATCGAACGTTTTCATCAATTTCAGACCACTTTTCTTCTTTTGCTCTACTTTTCCATCCTGGATCATACGTCTTGAGCCGTTAAAAGGATGAAAACCTGACCCGCGAGACATCAGAGGGCCCTAAAATGTGACGATATCACGTCGTGCGTGGATGATACGTTGTTGAAGCGGATGGGTTGTCGTTAAGCCCATTGGCCTTTTGAATGGGCCATCTCTCTAAGCTGGGACTGTGAACTGTTAACACATATAGCAATTGTGCCCTCAACATGACGTGTGCGATCATACCGGTACTAATGCACCGGATCCCATCAGAACTCCGAAGTTATGCGTGCTTGGGCGAGAGTCGTACTAGGATGGGTGACCCCCTAGGAAGTCCTCGTGTTGCACCCCCTTTTCAATATTTTTTGCCCTGGTTAGGGTTGCCAAGATACTTTATCGACCAAATCTCTATTACCGAATCCCGTGGAACATTGGACAAGACAACTCGCTAGACGTAGAGGCCGAGCCCGCAAGCCGAGGGCGTAGGGTTTGTGACCAGGTCTCCGTCGCTCCGGTGCCCATAACTTTTGATCCGTAAGGAGTTACGCGGCGCACAGCATATCGTTACGAAGCTCTCTAAGAGCTCTACGATGGGGGCAGCCATCTTGCTCATTGTGTCCACTTTTGGAGCCCAAAATCGAACGTTTTCATCAGTTTTAGACCACTTTTCTTCTTTTGCCCTATTTTTCCGTCCCAGATCGTACGTCGTGAGCCGTTAAAAGGACTACAACCTGACTCACGGGACATCAGAGGGCCTTATGACGTGTCGTTATCACGTTTTGCAAGGATGCTGCGTTGTTGAATCGGATGGGTTGTCGTTATGC
Organism: Ehretia macrophylla; assembly: GCA_037974665.1. Lineage (NCBI taxonomy): Eukaryota > Viridiplantae > Streptophyta > Magnoliopsida > Boraginales > Ehretiaceae > Ehretia > Ehretia macrophylla. Next base: position 84,033,158 of record CM075765.1, on the reverse strand, counting down.
CAATTGGGACTTTTGAATGGGCCATCTCTCTAGGCTGGGACTGTGAACCGTTAACACATATAGGAATTGTGCCATCAACATGACGAGTGCGATCATACCAGCATTAATGCACCGGATCCTATCAGAACTCTGAAGTTATGCATGCTTGGGCGAGAGTAGTACTAGGACGGGTGACCACCTGGGAAGTCCACGGGGTGCACCCCCCTTTTCAATTTTTTTGCCCTGGTTAAGGTTGCTAAGATACTTTACCGACCAAATCTCTATTACCGAATCCCACGGAACATTGGGCAAGACAACTTCGTTTCACGTAGAGGCTGGGCCCGCAAACGGAGGGCATAGGGTTTGTGACCAGGTCTCCGTCGCTCCGGTGCCCATAACTTTTGATCCGTAAGGAGTTACGCGGTGCACAGCATACCGTTGCAAAGCTCACTGAGAGCTCTACGATGGGGGCAGCCAGTTTGCTCGTTGTGCCCATTTTTGGAGCCCAAAATCAAACGTTTTCATCAATTTTAGGCCACTTTTCTTCTTTTGCTCTGTTTTTTCGTCCCGGATCATACGTCGTGAACAGTTAAAAGGACGACAACCTGACTCGCGGGACATCAGAGGGCCTTACAACGTGTCATTATCATGCCTTGTGAGGATGCTGCGTTGTTGAAGCGGATGGGTTGTCGTTAAGCCTATTGGGCTTTTTGAATGGGCTATCTCTCTAGGCTGGGGTTGTTAACCGTTAACACATATAGGAATTGTGCCCTCAACATGATGGGTGCGATCATACCAGCACTAATGCACCGGATCCCATCAGAACTCCGAAGTTAAGCGTACTTGGGCGAGAGTAGTACAAGGATGGGTGACCTCCTGGGAAGTCCTCGTGTTGCACCACCTTTTTAATTTTTTTTGCCCTGGTTAGGGTTGCCAAGATAATTTATCAACCAAATCTCTATTACCGAATCCCTCAGAACATTGGGCAAGCCAACTTCACTTCACGTAGAGGCCAGGCCCGCAAACCGAGGGCGTATGCTTTGTGACCAGGTCTCCGTCGCTCCGGTGCCCATAACTTTTGATCCGTAAGGAGTTACGCGGCGCACAGCATACCGTTGCAAAGCTCACTGAGAGCTCTACAACAGGGGGAGCGAGTACGCTCGCTGTGCCCGTTTTTGGAGCCCAAAATCGAACGTTTTCATCAATTTCAGGCCACTTTTCTTCTTTTGCTCTGTTTTTCCATGCCAAATCGTACGTCGTGAGCAGTTAAAAGGACGACAACCTGACTCGCGGGACATCAGAGGGCCATACAACGTGTCGATATCACGTCTTGCGAGGATGCTGCATTGTTGAAGCGGATGGGTTGTCATTATGCCCATTGGGCCATTTGAATGGCCAATCTCTCTAGGCTGGGACTGTGAACCGTTAACACATATCAGAATTGTGCCGTCAACATGACGGTTGCGATCATACTAGCACTAATGCACCGGATCCCATCAGAACTTCGAAGTTAAGCGTACTTGGAAGATAGTAGTACTAGGATGGGTGACACCCTGGGAAGTCCTCGTGTTGTACACCCTTTTCAATTTTTTTGCCCGGTTTAGGGTTGCCAAGATACTTTATCGACCAAATCTCTATTACTGAATCGCACGGAACGTTGGGCAAGACGACTTCGCTTAACGTAGAGGCCAGGCCCGCAAACCGAGGGCATTGGGTTTGTGACTAGGTCTCCGTCGCTCCGTTGCCCATAACTTTTGATCTGTAAGGAGTTACGCGGCGCACAGCATACCGTTGCAAAGCTCTCTTAGAGCTCTACGACGGGGACAGCCAGCTTGCTCGCTGTGCCCATTTTTGGGGCAAAAATTTGAACATTTTCATAAGTTTCAGGCCACTTTTCTTTTTTTGCTATGTTTTTTTGTCCCATATCGTACGTCGTGAGCCGTTAAAAGGACGACAACCTGACTCGCGGGACATCAGAGGGCCCTACAATGTGTCGATATCACGTATTGCGAGGTTGCTGCGTTGTTGAAGTGGATGGGTTGTCGTTAAGCCCATTGGGCCTTTTGAATAGGCCATCTTTCTAGGCTGGGACTGTGAACCGTTAACACATATAAGAATTGTGCCCTCAACATGACGGGTGCGATCATACCAGCACTTATGCATCGGATCCCATCAGAACTCCGAAGTTAAGCGTGCTTGGGCGAGAGTAGTACTAGCATGGGTGACCCCCTGGGAAGTCCTCGTGTTGCACCCCCTTTTCAATTTTTTTTGCCCTAGTTAGGGTTGCCAAGATACTTTATCGACCAAATCTCTATTACCGAATCTGACGGAACATTGGGCAAGACAACTTCGCTTCACGTAGAGGGCGGGCCCTCAAACCGAGAGCGTAGGGTATGTGACAAGGTCTCCGTCGCTCCGGTGCCCATAACTTTTGATCCGTAAAGAGTTACGTGGCGCACAGCATACCGTTGCAAAGTTTTCTTAGAGCTCTACAACGGGGGCAGCTGGCTTGCCCGTCGTGCCCATTTTTGGAGCCCAAAATCGAATGTTTTCATCGGTTTCAGGCCACTTTTCTTCTTTTGATCTGTTTTTCCTTTCCGGATCGTACGTCGTGAGCAGTAAAAAGGACGACAACCTGACTCGCGGGACGTCATAGGGACCTACAACGTGTCGATATAACGTCTTGCGAGAATGCTGCGTTGTTGAAGCGGATGGGTTGTCGTTAAGCCCATTAGGCCTTTTGAATGGGCCATCTCTCTAGGCTGGGATTGTGAACCGTTAACACATATAGGAATTGTGCCTCAACATGACGGGTGGAATCATACCAGCACTAATGCGCCGGATCCCATCAGAACTCTGAAGTTAAGCGTGTTTGGGCGAGAATAGTACTAGGATAGGTGACCCCCTGGGAAGTCCTCATGTTGCACCCCCTTTTCAATTTTTTTTGCCCAGGTTAGGGTTGCCAAGATACATTATCGACCAAATCTCTGTTACCGAATGCCACAGAACATTGGGCAAGACAACTTCGCTTCACGTAGAGGCCGGGCCCGCAAACCGAAGGCGTATGCTTTGTGACCAGGTCTCCGTCGCTCCGATGCCCATAACTTTTGATCCGTAAGGAGTTACGCGACGCACAACATACCGTTGCAAAGCTCTCTGAGAGCTCTACAACGGGGGCAGCCAGCTTCCTCGCTGTGCCTCTTTTTGGATCCCAAAATTGAACATTTTCATTAGTTTCAGACCACTTTTCTTATTTTGCTCTGTTTTTTCGTACCGGATCGTACGTCTCGAGCCGTTAAAAGGACGACAACCTGACTCACAGGATATCAGAGGGCCCAACAACGTGTCGATATCACGTCTTGCAAGGATGCATCATTGTTGAAGCAGATGGGTTGTCGTTAAGCCCATTGGGCCTTTTGAATGGGTCATCTCTCTAGGCTGGGACAGTGAACCGTTAACACATATAGGAATTGTGACTTCAACATGACGGGTGCGATCATACCAGCACTAATGCACTGGATCCCATCAGAACTCCGAAGTTAAGCATGCTTGGGCGAGAGTAGTACTAGGTTGGGTGACCCCCTGGGAAGTCCTCGTGTTACACCCACTTTTCAATTTTTTTTGCTTTGGTTAGGGTTGCCAAGATACTTTATCGACCAAACCTCTGTTACCGAATCCCACGGAACATTGGGCAAGACAACTTCGTTTCACGTAGAAGCCGGGCCCGTAAACCGAGGGCGTAGGGTTTGTGACCAGGTCTCCGTCGCTCCGGTGCGCATAACTCTTTATCCGTAACAAGTTGCGCGGCGCACAGCATACCGTTGCAAAGCTCTCTGAGAGCTCTACGACGGGGGCAGCAAGCTTGCTCGCTATGCCCTTTTTGGAGCCCAAAATTGAACGTTTTCATCAGTTTCAAACCACTTTTCTTCTTTTGCTTTGTTTTTCCATCTCGGATCGTACGTCGTGAGCCGTAAAAAGGACGACAACCTGGCTCGCGGGACATCAGTGGGCCCTACAACATGTCGATATCACGTCTTGCGAGGATGCTGCGTTGTTGACGAGGATGGGTTGTCGTTAAGCCCATTGGACCTTTTGAACGGGCCATCTCTCTAGGCTGGGACTATGAACCGTTAACACATATAGGAATTGTGCCCTCAACATGACGGGTGCGATCATACCAGGACTAGTGCTCCGGATCCCATCAGAACTCCGAAGTTAAGCGTGCATGGGCGAGAGTAGTACAAGGATTGGTGACCCCCTGGGAAGTCATCGTGTTGCGCCCCCTTTTCAATTTTTTTTGCCCTAGTTAGGGTTGCCAAGATACTTTATCGACCAAATCTCTATTACCGAATCCAACGGAACATTTGGCAAGACAACTTCGATTCACGTCGAGGCCGGGCCCTCAAACCGAGAGCGTAGGGTTTGTGACTAGGTATCCGTCGCTCCGGTGCCCATAACTTTTGATCCGTAAGGAGTTACGTGGAGTACATCATACCGTTGGAAAGCTCTCCGAAAGCTCTACGACGTGGGCAGCTAGCTTGCCCGTTGTGCCCATTTTTGGAGCACAAAATCGAATATTTTCATCAGTTTCAGGCCACTTTTCTTCTTTTGATCTGTTTTTCCTTTCCGGATCGTACGTCGTGAGCCGTTAAAAGGACGACAACCTGACTCGGAACATCATAGGGCCCTACAACGTGTCGATATAACGTCTTGCGAGAATGCTGCGATGTTGAAGCGGATGGGTTGTCGTTAAGCCCATTGGGCCTTTGGAATGGGCCATCTCTCTAGGCTGGGATTGTGAACCGGTAACACATATAGGAATTGTGCCTCAACATGATGGGTGGAATCATACCAGCACTAATGCGCCGGATCCCATCAGAACTCCGAAGTTAAGCGTGTTTGGGCGAGAGTAGTACTAGGATAAGTGACCCCCTGGGAAGTCCTCGTGTTGCACCCCATTTTCAATTTTTTTTGCCCTGGTTAGGGTTGCCAAGATACATTATCGACCAAATCTCTATTACCGAATGCCACGGAACATTGGGCAAGACAACTTCGCTTCACGTAGAGGCCGGGCCCGCAAACTGAGGGCGTAGGGTTTATGACCAGGTTTTCGTCGCTCTAGTGCCTATAACTTTTGATCCATAAAGAGTTATGTGGCGCAAAGCATACCGTTGCAAAGCTCTTTGAGAGCTCTACGACGGGGGCAGCCAGGTTGCTCGCTTTGCCAATTTTTGGAGCCCAAAATCGAACATTTTTATCAGTTTTAGACCACTTTTCTTCTTTTGCTCTATTTTTTCATCCCGGATCGTACGTCGTGAGCCGTTAAAAAGACGACAACCTGAATCGCAGGACATTAGAGGGCCCTACAGCGTGTCGATATCACGTCTTGCGAGGATGCTACGTTGTTGAAACGGATGGGCTGTTGTTAAGCCCATTGGGCCTTTTGAATGGGCCATCTCTCTAGGCTGGGACTGTGAACCGTTAACACATATAGGAATTGTGCCCTCAACATGACGGGTGCGATCATACCAGCACTAATGCACTGGATCCCATCAGAACTCCGAAGTTAAGCGTGCTTGGGTGTGAGTTGTACTAGGATGGGTGACCCCCTGGGAAGTCCTCGTGTTGCACCCCATTTTCAATTTCTTTTGCCCTGGTTAGGGTTGCCAAGATACTTTATCGACCAAATCTCTATTACTGAATCCCACGGAACTTTGGGCAAGACAACTTCGCTTCATGTAGAGGCCGGGCCCGCAAACCGAGGGCGTTGGGTTTATGACCAGGTCTCCGTCGCTCCGGTGCCCATAACTTTTGATCCGTAAGTAGTTAAGCGGCGCACAGCATACCGCTGCAGAGCTCTCTGAGAGCTCTACGACGGGGGCAGGCAGCTTGCTCGCTGTGCCTATTTTTGGATCGCAAAATCGAATGTTTTTATCCGTTTCAGACCATTTTCTTCTTTTGCTCTATTTTTTCATCCTGGACCGTACGTCGTGAGCCGTTAAAAGGACGACAACCTGACTCGCTGGACATCAGAGAGCCCTACAACGTGTCGATATCACGTCTTGCAAGGATGCATCGTTGTTGAAGCGGATGGGTTGTCGTTAAGCCCATTGGGCCTTTTGAATGGGTCATCTCTCTAGGCTGGGACTGTGAACCGTTAACACATATAGGAATTGTGCGTTCAACATGACGGGTGCGATCATACCAACTCTAATGCACTAGATCCCATCAGAACTCCGAAGTTAAGCGTGCTTGGGCGACGGTAGTACTAGGATGGGTGACCCCCTGGGAAGTCCTCGGGTTATACCCCCTTTTCAATTTTTTTTGCTTTGGTTAGTGTTGCAAAGATACTTTATCGACCAAACCTCTATAACCGAATGCCACAGAACATTGGTCAAGACAACTTCGTTTCACGTAGAGGCCGGGCCCGCAAACCGAGGGGGTAGGGCTTGTGACCAGGTCTCCGTCGCTCCGGTGCGCATAACTTTTGATCCGTAAGTAGTTACGCGACGCACAGCATACCGTTGCAAAGCTCTATGAGAGTTCTACGACGGGGGCAGCGAGCATGCTAGCTGGGCCCATTTTTGGAGCCCAAAATCGAACGTTTTCATCAATTTCAGGCCACTTTTCTTCTTTTGCTCTGTTTTTCCATCCCAGATCGTACGATGTGAGCAGTTAAAAGGACGACAACCTGACTCGCAGGACATCAGAGGGCCCTACAAGGTATCGATATCACATCTTGCGAGGATGCTGCGTTGTTGAAGCGGATGGGTTGTCGTTAAGCCCATTGGGCCTTTTGAATGGGCCATCTCTCTAGGCTGGGACTGTGAACCGTTAACACAGATACGAATTGTGCCCTCAACATGACGGGTGCGATCATACCAGCACTAATGCACCGGATCCCATCAGAACTCCGAAGTTAAGCGTGCTTGGACGACACTAGTACTAGGATGGGTGACCCCGTGGGAAGTCCTCGTGTTGCACCCTCTTTTCAATTTTTTTTGCCCTGGTTAGGGTTGCCACGATACTTTATCCACCAAATCTCTATTACTGAATTACACGGAACATTGGGCAAGACGACTTCGCTTAACGTAGAGGTAGGGCCCGCCAACCGAGGGCGTAGGGTCTGTGACTAGGTCTCCGTCGCTCCGGTGCCCATAACTTTTGATCCGTAAGGAGTTACGCAGCTCACAGCATACCGTTGCAAAGCTCTCTTAGAGCTCTACGACGGGGGCAGCCAGCTTGCTCGCTAGGCGCCGTTTTGGAGCCCAAAGTTGAACGTTTTCATCAGTTTCAGACCACTTTTCTTCTTTTGCTGTGTTTTTCTGTCCCGGATCGTACGTCGTGAGACGTCAAAAGGACGACAACCTGACTCGCGGGAAATCATAGGGCCCTAGAATGTGTCGATATCACGTCTTCCGAGGATGGTGCGTTGTTAAAGCGAATGGGTTGTCGTTAAGCCCATTGGGCCTTTTGAATTGGCCATCTCTCTAGGTTGGGACTATGAACCGTTAACACATATAGGAATTGTGCCCTCAACATGACGGGTGTGATCATAGCAGTACTAATGCACCGGATCCCATCAGAACTCTGAAGTTAAGCGTGCTTGGGCAAGAGTCCTACTAGGCCGGGTGGCCCCTTGGCAAGTCCTCGTGTTGCACCCCCTTTTCAATTTTTTTTGCCCTGGTTAGGGTTGCCAAGATAGTTTATCGATCAAATCTCCATTACCGAATCCAATGGAACATTTGGCAAGACAACTTCGATTCACGTCGAGGCCGGGCCCTCAAACCGAGAGCGTAGGGTTTATGACAAGGTCTCCGCCGCTCCGGTGCCCATAACTTTTGATCCGTAAGGAGTTACGTGGCGCACAGCATACCGTTGCAAAGTTCTCTTAGAGCTCTACGATGGGGGCAGCTAGCTTGCCCGTTGTGCCCATTTTTGGAGCCCAAAATCGAATGTTTGCATCAGTTTCAGGCCACTTTTCTTCTTTTGATCTATTTTTCCTTTTCGGATCGTATGTCGTGAGCCATTAAAAGGACGACAACCTGACTCGCGGAACATCATAGGGCCCTACAACGTGTCGATACAACGTCTTGCGAGAATGGTGCGATGTTGAAGCGGATGGGTTGTCGTTAAGCCCATTGGGCCTTTTGAATGGGCCATCTCTCTAGGCTGGGATTGTGAACGGTTAACACTTATAGGAATTGTGCCTCAACATGATGGGTGTGATCATACCAGCACTAATGCGCCGGATCCCATCAGAACTCCGAAGTTAAGCGTGTTTGGGCGAGAGTAGTACTAGGATAGGTGACCCCTTGGGAAGTCCTCGGTTTGCACCCCCCTTTTCAATTTTTTTTGCCCTGGTTAGGTCTGCCAAGATACATTATCGACCAAATCTCTATTACCGAATGCGACGGAACAATGGGCAAGACAACTTCGCTTCACGTAGAGGCCGGGCCCGCAAACTGAGGGCGTAGGGTTTATGACCAGGTCTTCGTCGCTCCAGTGCCTATAACTTTTGATCCGTAAAGAGTTACGCGGCGCACAGCATACCGTTGCAAAGCTCTTTGAGAGCTCTACGACGGGGGCAGCCAGGTTGCTCGCTGGGCCAATTTTTGGAGCCCAAAATCGAACATTTTCATCAGTTTCAGACCACTTTTCTTCTTTTGCTCTGTTTTTTCATCCCGGATCGTACTTCGTGAGCCGTTAAAAGAACGACAACCTGAATCGCAGGACATCAAAGGGCCCTACAACATGTCGATATTACGTCTTGCGAGGATGCTACGTTGTTGAAACGGATAGGTTGTTGTTTAGCCGATTGGGCCTTTTGAATGGGCCATCTCTCTAGGCTGGGACTATGAACCGTTAACACATATAGGAATTGTGCCATCGACATGACGGGTGCGATTATACCAGCACGAATGCACTAGATCCCATCAGAACTCTTAAGTTAAGCGTGCTTGGGCGAGAGTTGTACAAGGATGGTAGACCCCCTGGGAAGTCCTCGTACTGTACCCCCTTTTCAATTTTTTTGTCCCGGTTAGGCTTGCCAAGATAGTTTATCAACCAAATCTCTATTACCGAATCCCACGGAACATTGGGCAAGACAACTTCGCTTCATGTAGAGGCCGGGCCCCCAAACTGAGGGCGTTGGGTTTGTGACAAGGTCTCCACCACTCCGGAGCCCAGAACTATTGATCCGTAAGAAGTTACGCAGCGCACAACATACCGCAGGATAGCTCTCTGCGAGCTCTTCAACGTGGGCAGGCAGCTTGCTCCCTGTGCCTATTTTTGGAGCCCAAAATCGAATGTTTTCATTAGTTTCAGACCATTTTTCATCTTTTCCTCTATTTTTTCATCCCGGACCGTACGTCGTGAGCCGTTAAAAGGACGACAACCTGACTCGCTGGACATCAAAGATGCCTACAACGTGTCGATATCACGTCTTGCAAGGATGCATCGTTGTTGAAGTGGATGGGTTGTCGTTAAGCCCATTGGGCCTTTTGAATGGGTCATCTCTCTAGGCTGGGACTGTGAACCATTAACACATATAAGAATTGTGCGTTCAACATGACGGGTGCGATCATACCAGCACTAATGCACTAGATCCCATCAGAACTCCGAAGTTAAGAGTGCTTGGGCGAGAGTAGTACTATGATGGGTGACCCCATGGGAAGTCCTCGTGTTACACCCACTTTTCAATTTTTTTTGCTTTGGTTAGTGTTGCCAAGATACTTTATCGACCAAACCTCTATTACCGAATGCCACAGAAATTTGGTCAAGACAACTTCGTTTCACGTAGAGGCCGGGCCCGCAAACCGAGGGAGTAGGGTTTGTGACTAGGTCTCCGTCTCTCCGGTGCCCATAACTTTTGATCCGTAAGGAGTTACGCGGCAAAAAGCATACCGTTGCAAAGCTCTCTGAGAGCTCTACGACGGTGGCAGCGAGCATGCTCGTTGGGCCTATTATTGGAGCCCAAAATTTAACGTTTTCATCAGTTTCTGGCCACTTTTCTTCTTTTGCTCTATTTTTCCATCTCATATCGTACGACGTGAGTAGTTAAAAGGACGAAAACCTGACTCGCTGGACATCAGAGGGCCATACAACGTGTCGATATCACATCTTGCGAGGATGCTACATTGTTGAAGCCGATGGGCTGTCGGTAAGCCCATTAGGCCATTTGAATAGGCCATTTCTCTCGGCTGGGACTGTGAACCGTTAACACATATAGGAATTGTGCCCTTAACATGACATGTGTGATCATACCAGCGCTAATGCACCAGATCCCATCAGAACTCCGAAGTTAATCGTGCTTGGGCGAGAGTAGTACTAGGATGTGTGACCCCCTGGGAAGTCCTCGTGCGGCACCTCATTTTCAATTTTTTTTGCGCTGGTTTGGGTTGCCAAGATACTTTATCGACCAAATCACTATTTCTGAATCCCACGGAACATTGGGCAAGACAACTTCGCTTCACGTAGAGGCCGGGTTCGCAAACCGAGGGCGTAGGGTTTGTGACCAGGTCTCCATCGCTCTGGTGCCCATAACTTTTGATCTGTAAGGAGTTACGCATCGCACAACATACCGTTGCAAAGCTCTCTGAGAACTCTACGACGGGGGCAGCCAGCTTGCTCGTTGCGCCCATTTTTGGAGCCCAAAATTGAACGTTTTCATTAGTTTCAAGCCACTTTTATTCTTTTGCTTTATTTTTCCATCCCGAATCGTACGTCGTGAGCCGTTAAAAGGAAGACAACCTGACTCGTGGGACATCAGAGGGCCCTACAACGTGTCGATATCACGTCTTGTGAAGATGCAGCGTTGTTGCAGCGGATGGGTTGTCGTTAAGCCCATTGGGCCTTTCGAATGGGCCATCTCTCTAGGCTGGGACTGTCAAGCGTTAACACATATTGGAATTGTGCCCTCAACATGATGGGTGAGATCATACCAGCACTAATGCACCGGATCCCATCAGAACTCTGAAGTTAAGTGTGCTTGGGCGAGAGTAGTACTAGGATGGGTAACCCCCTGGGAAGTTCTCGTGTTGCACCCCCTTTTCAATTTTTTTGCCCTGGTTAGGGTTGCCAAGATACTTTATCGACCAAATCTCTATTACCGAATCCCACAGAACATTGGACAAGACAACTTCGCTTCACGTGGAGAAAAGGGCACGCAAACCGAGGGCGTAGGGTTCGTGACCAGGTCTACGTCGCTCCGGTGCCCATAACTTTTGATCCGTAAGGAGTTACGCGGTCCACAGCATACCGTTACAAAGCTCTTTGAGAGCTCTATGACGGGGGCAGCTAGCATGCTCGCTGTGCCCCTTTTTGGAGCCCAAACTCTAACGTTTTCATCAGTTTCAGGCCACTTTTCTTCTTTTGCTCTATTTTTCCATCCCGGATCGTACGTCGTGAGCCGTTAAAAGGACGACAACCTGACTCGCAGGACATCAGAGGGCCCTACAACGTGTCAATATCACGTCTTGCGAGGATGCTGCATTGTTGAAGTGGATGGGTTATTGTTAAGCCCATTGGGCCTTTTGAATGGGCCATCTATCTCGGCTAAGACTGTGATCCGTTAACATATATAGGAATTGTGCCCTCAACATGACGGGTGCGATCATACCAGCACTAATTTACCGGATCCCATCAGAACTCCGAAGTTAAGCGTGCTTTGGCGAGAGTAGTACGAGGATAGGTGACCCCCTGGGAAGTCTTCGTGTTGCACCACCTTTTAATTTTTTTTTGCCCTGGTTTGGGTTGCCAAGATACTTTATCGACCAAATCTCTATTACCGAATCCCACGGAACATTGGGCAAGACAACTTCGCTTCACGTAGAGGCCGGGCCTGCAAACCGAGGGTGTAGGGTTTGTGACCAAGTCTCCGTCGCTCCGGTGCCCATAACTTTTGATCCGTATGGAGTTACGCGGCTTACAGCATACCGTTCCAAAGCTCTCTGAGAGTTCTACGACGGGGGCAGCAAGCTTGCTCGTTGTGCCCCTTTTTGGAGCACAAAATTGAACATTTTCATCAACTTCGGACTACTTTTCATCTTTTGCTCTGTTTTTTCATCCTGGATCGTACGTCGTGAGCCGTTAAAAGGACGACAACCTGACTCGCAGCACATCAGAGGGCCCTACAACGTGTCGATATCACGTCTTGCGAGGATGCTGCGTTGTTGAAGCGGATGGGTTGTCGTTAAGCCCATTGGGCCTTCCGAATGGGCCATCTCTCTAGGCTGGGACTGTGAACAGTAAACACATATAGGAATTGAGCCCTTAACATGACGGGTGTGATAATACCAGCACTAATGCACTGGATCCCTTCAGAACTCCGAAGTTAACCATGCTTGGGCGAGAGTAGTACTTGGATGGGTGACCCCCTGGGAAGTCCTCGTGTTGTACCCCTCCTTTTCAAATTTTTTTGCCCCGGTTTGGGTTGCCAAGATACTTTACCGACCAAATCTCTATTACCGAATCCCACGGAACATTGGACAAGACAACTTCGTTTCACGTAGAGGCCGAGCCCGTAAACTGAGGGCGTAGGGTTTGTGACCAGGTCTCCGTCGCTCAGGTGCCCATTACTTTTGATCCGTAAGGAGTTACGCGGCGCACAACATACCGTTCCAAAGCTCTCTGAGAGCTCTACGACGGGGGCAGCCAGCTTGCTCGCTATGCCTTTTTTGGAGCCCAAAATTGAACGTTTTCATCAGTTTTAGACCACTTTTCTTCTTTTGCTCTATTTTTCCATCACAGATCATACGTCGTGGGCCGTTAAAAGGACTACAACCTAACTCGCGGGGCATCAGAGGGCCTTACGACGTGTCGTTATCACGTCTTGCAAGGATGCTGTGTTGTTGAAGCGGATCGGTTGTCGTTAATCCCATTGGGACTTTTGAATGGGCCATCTCTCTAGGCTGGGACTGTGAACCGTTAACACATATAGGAATTGTGCCCTCAACATGACGGGTGCGATCATACCAGCACTAATGCACCGGATCCCATCAGAACTGCGAAGTTATGCGTGCTTGGGCGAGAGTAGTACTTGGATGGGTAACCCCCTGGGAAGTCCTCGTGTTGCACCCCCTTTTCAATTTTTTTTGCCCCGGTTAATGTTGTCAAGATACTTTACCGACCAAATCTCTATTACCGAATCCCACGGAACATTGGACTAGACCACTTCGCTTCACGTAGAGGCCGGGCTCGCAAACCGAGGGCATAGGGTTTTTGACCAGGTCTCCGTCGATCCGGTACCCATAACTTTTGATCTGTAAGGAGTTACGCGGTGCACAGCATACCGTTGCAAAGGTCACTGAGAGCTCTACGACGGGGGCAGCCAGCTTGCTTGTTGTGCCCGTTTTTGGAGCCCAAAATCGAACGTTTTCATCAGTTTTAGACCAATTTTCTTCTTTTGCTCTGTTTTTTCGTCCCGGATCGTACGTCGTGAGCCGTTAAAAGGACGAGAACCTGATTCGTGGGACATTAGAGGGCCTTACAACGTGTCGTTATCACATCTTTCGAGGATGCTGCGTTGTTGAATCGGATGGGTTGTCGTTAGGCCCATTGGGCCTTTTGAATAGGCCATCTCTCTAGGCTGGGGCTGTGAACCGTTAACACCTAAAGGAATTGTGCCCTCAACATGAGGGGTGCGACCATACCACCACTAATGCACCGGGTCCCATGAGAACTACGAAGTTAAGCGTGATTGGGCAAGAGTAGTACTAGGATGGGTGACCCCCTGACAAGTCCTCGTGTTGCACTCCCTTTTCAATTTTTTTTGCCCTGGTTAGGGTTGCCAAGATACTTTATCCACCAAATCTCTATTACCGAATTCCACCGAACATTGGGCAAGACAACTTCATTCACGTAGAGGCCGGGCCCGCAAACCGAGGGTGTAGGGTTTGTGACCAGGTCTCCGTCGCTCCGGTGCCCATAACTTTTGATCCATAAGGAGTTACATGGCGCACACCATAATGTTGCAAAGCTCTCTGAGAGCTCTACGACGGGGGCAGCCAGCTTGTTCGCTGTGCCCATTTTTGGAGCCCAAAATAGAACGTTTTCATCAATTTCAGACCACTTTTATTCTTTTGGTCTGTTTTTCCTTCACGGATCACAGGTTGTGAGCCGTTAAAAGGACGACAACTTAACTCACAGGACATTAGAGGGCCCTACAACGTTTCGATATCACGTCTAGCGAGGATGCTGCGTTTTTGAAGCGGATGGCTTGTCATTAAGCGCATTGGGCCTTTTGAATGGGCCATCCCTCTAGGCTGGGACTGTGAACCGTTAACACAAATAGGAATTGTGCCCTCAACATGACGAGTGCGATCATACAAGCACCAATGCACCGGATCCCATCAGAACTCCGAAATTAAGCGTGCTTGGGCGGGAGTAGTACTAGGATGGGTGACCCCCTGGGAAGTCCTTGTGTTGCACCCCATTTTCAATTTTTTTGCCCTGGTTAGGGTTGCCAAGATACTTTATCGACCAAATCTCTATTACCGAATCCCACGGAACATTGGGCAAGACAACTTCGCTTCACATAGAGGCCGAGCTCGCAAACCGAGGGCGTAGGGTTTGTGACCAGGTCTCCGTCGCTCCGGTGCCCATAACTTTTGATCCGTAAGGAGTTACGTGGCGCACAGCATAATGTTGCAAAGCTCTCTGAGAGCTCTACGACGGGGGCAGCCAGCTTGCTCGCTGTGCCCATTTTTGGAGCCCTAAATAGAACGTTTTCATCAATTTCAGACCACTTTTATTCTTTTGGTCTATTTTTCCTTCACGGATCACACGTTGTGAGCCATTAAAAGGACGACAACCTAACTCGCGGGACATTCTAGGGCCCTACAACGTTTCGATATCACGTCTTGCGAGGATGCTGCGTTGTTGAAGTGGATGGCTTGTCGTTAAGCGCATTGGGCCTTTTGAATGGGCCATCTCTCTAGGCTGGGACTGTGAACTGTTAACACATATAAGAATTCTGCCCTCAACATGACGGGTGCGATCATACAAGCACTAATGCACCGGATCCCATCATAACTCCGAAGTTAAGCGTGCTTGGGCGTGAGTAGTACTAGGATGGGTGAAGCCCTGGGAAGTCCTCGTGTTGCACCCCCTTTTCAATATTTTTTGCCCTGGTTAGGGTTGCCAAGATACTTTATCAACCAAATCTCTATTACCGAATCCCACAGAACATTGGGCCAGACAACTTCGCATCACATAGAGGCCGGGCCTGCAAACCGAGGGCGTAGGGTTTGTGACCAGGTCTCCGTCGCTCCGGTGCCCATAACTTTTGATCCGTAAGGAGTTACGTGGCGCACAGCATAATGTTGCAAAGCTCTCTGAGAGCTCTACGACGGGGGCAGCCAGCTTGCTCGCTGTGCCCATTTTTGGAGCCCAAAATAGAACGTTTTCATCAATTTCAGACCACTTTTATTCTTTTGGTCTGTTTTTCCTTCACGGATCACACGTTGTGAGCCGTTAAAAGGACGACAACCTAACTTGCGGGACATTAGAGGGCCCTGCAACGTTTCGATATCACGTCTAGCGAGGATGCTGCGTTGTTGAAGCAGATGGCTTGTCGTTAAGCGCATTGGGCCTTTTGAATGGGCCATCTCTCTAGGCTGGGACTGTGAACCGTTAACACATATAGGAATTCTGCCCACAACATGACATGTGCGATCATACCAGCACTAATGCACCGGATCCCATCAGAATTTCGAAGTTAAGCGTGCTTGGGCGAGAGTAGTACTAGGATGGGTAACCTCTTGGGAAGTCCTCTTGTTGCACCCCTTTTCAATTTTTTTTGCCCTGGTTAGGGTTGCCAAGATACTTTATCCAACAAATCTCTATTACTGAATCCCACGGACCATTGGGCAAGACAACTTCGTTTCACGTAGAGGCTGGACCCGCAAACCGAGTGCGTAGGGTTTGTGACCAAGTCTCCGTCGCTCCGGTGCCCATAACTTTTGATCGGTAAGGAGTTACACGGCGCACAACATAATGTTACAAAGCTCTCTGAGAACTCTACGACGGGGGCAGCTGGCATGCTTGCTGTGCCCCTTTTTGGAGCCCAAAATCGAACGTTTTCATTAGTTTCAGGCCACTTTTCTTCTTTTGCTTTGTTTTTCCGTCCCGAATCGTACGTCGTGAACTGTTAAAAGGTCGACAACCTAACTCGCGGGACATCAGAGGGCCCTACAACGTGTCGATATCACGTCTTGCAAGCATGCTGCGTTGTTGAAGCAGATGGGTTGTCGTTAAGCCCATTGGGGCTTTCGAATGGGCCATCTCGCTAGGCTGGGACTGTGAATCGTTAACATATATAGGAATTGTGCCCTCAACATGACGGGTGCGATCATACCAGCACTAATGCACCGGATCCCATCAGAACTCCGAAGTTAAGCGTGTTTGGACGAGAGTAGTACTAGGATGGGTGACCCCCTGGGAAGTCCTCGTGTTGCACCCCCTTTTAATTTTTTTTTGCCCTGGTTTGGGTTACCAAGATACTTTATCGACCAAATATCTATTACCGAATCCCACGGAACATTGGGCAAGAAAACTTCGCTTCACGTAGAGGACGGGCCCGCAAACCGATGGCGTACGGTTTGTGACCAGGTCTCCGTCGCTCTGGTGCCTATAACTTTTGATCCGTAAGGAGTTACGCGGCGCACAACATACTGTTGCAAAGCTCTCTGAGAGCTCTACGACGGGCAGCCAGCTTGCTCGCTGTGCCAATTTTTAGAGCCCAAAATTGAATGTTTTCATCAGATTCAGACCACTTTTCTTCTTTTGCTCTGTTTTTCCGTCCTGAATCGTACGTCATGAGCCGTTAAAAGGACGAGAACCTGACTCGCGGGACAACATTGGGACCTACAACGTGCCGATATCACATCTTGCGAGGATGAAGCATTGTTGAAGCGGATGGGTTGCCGTTAAGCCCATTGGGCCTTTTGAATGGGCCATCTCTCTAGGCTAGGACTGTGGACCGTTAACAGATATAGGAATTGTGCCCTCAACATGACGGGTGCGATCATACCAGCACTACTGCACCGGATCCCATCAGAACTCCGAAGTTAAGCGTGCTTGGGAGAGAGTAGTACTAGGATGGGTGACCCCCTGGGAAGTTCTTGTGTTGCTCCCCATTTTCAATTTTTTTTGCCCTGGTTAGGGTTGCCAAGATAGTTTATCGACCAAATCTCTATTACCGAATCCCACGGAACATTGGGCAAGACAACTTCGCTTCACATAGAGGCCGGGCCCGCAAACCGAGGGCGTAGGGTTTGGGACCAGGTCTTCGTCACTCCGGTGCCCATATCTTTTGATCCGTAAGGAGTTACGCGGCGCATAGCATACCGTTGCAAAGCCCTCTGAGAGCCCTACGTTGGGGGCAGCCAGCTTGCTCGCTGTGCCCATTTTTGGAGCCCAAAACTGAACGTTTTCATCAGTTTTAGACCACTTTTCTTCTTTTGCTCTATTTTTCCGTCCCGGATCGTACGTCGTGGGCCGTTAAAAGGACGGAAACCTGACTTGCGGGACATCAGAGGGTCCTACAACGTGTCGATATCACGTCTTGCGAGGATGCAACGTTGTTGAAGCGGATGGGTTGTCGTTAAGCCCATTGGGCCTTTTGAATGGGCCATCTCTCTAGGCCGGGACTGTGAACCGTTAACACATTTAGGAATTGTGCCCTCAACATGATGGGTGCGATCATACCCGCACTAATGCACCGGATCCCATCAGAACTCCGATGTTATGCGTGCTTGGGCGAGAGTAGTACTAGGATGGGTTACCCCCTGGGAAGTGCTAGTGTTGCACTACATTTTCAATTTTTTTTGCCCTGGTTAAGGTTGCCAAGATACTTTATCTACCAAATCTTTATTACCGAATCCCACGAAACATTGGGCAAGACAACTTCGCTTCACGTAGAGGCCGGGCCCACAAACCGAGGGCGTAGGGTTTGTGACCAAGTCTTTGTCGCTCCGGTGCCCATAACTTTTGATCCGTAAGGAGTACGCAGCACACAGTATACCGTTCCAAAGCTCTCTGAGAGTTCTACGACGGGGGCAGCCAGCTTGCTCGCTGTGCGCCATTTTGGAGCACAAAATCAAATTTTTCATCAGTTTCAGACCACTTTTCTTCTTTTGCTCTATTTTTTCATCCCGGATCTTACATCGTGAGTCGTTAAAAGGACGACAACCTGACTCACGGGACATCAGAAGGCCTACAACGTGTCGATATCATGTCTTGCGAGGATGCAGCGTTGTTGAAGTGAATGGGTTGTCATTAAGCCCATTGGGCCTTTTTAATGGGCCATCTCTCTTGGCCGGGATTGTGAACCGTTAACACATATAGGAATTGTGCCTCAACGTGACGGGTGCAATCATACCAGCATTAATGCACCGGATCCCATCAGAACTCCGAAGTTAAGCGTGCTTGGGCGAGAGTAGTACTAGGATGGGTGACCCCGTGGGGAGTCCTGATGTTATACCCCCTTTTCAATTTTTTTTGCCCGGGTTCGGGTTGCCAAGATACTTTATCGACCAAATCTCTATTACCAAATCCCATGGAACATTGGGCAAGACAACTTCGCTTCACGTAGAGGCTGGGCCAGCAAACCGAGGGAGTAGGGCTTGTGACCAGGTTTCCGTCACTCCGGTGCCTATAACTTTTGATCCGTAACGATTTACGCGGCGTATAGCATACTGTTGGAAAGCTCTATGAGAGCTCTACGTTTGGGGCAGCCAGCCTGCTCGGCTATGCCTATTTTCAGAGCCCAAAATTGAACTATTTCATTAGTTTCGGGCCAATTTTCTTCTTTTGCTCTATATTTTCGTCCTGGATCGTACGTCGTGAGCCGTTAAAAGGACGACAACCTGACTCGCGGGACATCAGAGGTCCTTATAACGTTTCGATATCACGTCTTGCGAGGATGCGGCTTTGTTGAAGGGGATGGGTTGTCGTTAAGCCCATTGGGCATTTTGAATAGGCCATCTCTCTAGGCTGGGACTGTGAGCCGGTAGCACATATAGGAATTATGCCCTCAACATTACGGGTGCGATCATACCAGCACTAATGCACCGGATCCTATCAGAACTCCGAAGTTAATCGTGCTTGAGTGAGAGTAGTACTAGGATGGGTGACCCCCTGGGTAGTCCTCGTGTCGCACCCCCATTTCAATTTTTTTTACCCTGGTTTGGGTTGCCAAGATACTTTATCGACCAAATCTCTATTACCGAATCCCACGGAACATTGGGCAAGACAACTTCGCTTCACGTAGAGGCCGGGCCTGCAAACCGAGGGTGTAGGGTTTATGACCAAGTCTCCGTCGCTCCGGTGCCCATAACTTTTGATCCGTATGGAGTTACGCGGCGCACAGCATACCGTTCCAAAGCTCTCTGAGAGTTCTACAACGGGGGCAGCCAGCTTGCTCGTTGTGCCCCTTTTTGGAGCACAAAATCGAACATTTTCATGAACTTCGGACTACTTTTCTTCTTTTGCTCTGTTTTTTCATCCTGGATCGTACGTCGTGAGCCGTTAAAAGGACGACAACCTGACTCGCAGCACATCAGAGGGCCCTACAACGTGTCGATATCACGTCTTGCGAGGATGCTGCGTTGTTAAAGCGGATGGGTTGTCGTTAAGCCCATTGGGCCTTCTGAATGGGCCATCTCTCTAGGCTGGGACTGTGAACAGTAAACACATATAGGAATTGAGCCCTTAACATGACGGGTGTGATCATACCAGCACTAATGCACCGGATCCGTTCAGAACTCCGAAGTTAAGCGTGCTTGGGCGGGAGTAGTACTAGGATGGGTGACCCCTTGGGAAGTCCTAGTGTTCCACCCTTTTTTCAATTTTTTTTGCCCTGGTTAAGGTTGCCAAGATACTTTATCCATCAAATCTCTATTACTGAATCCCACAGAACATTGGGCAAGGCAACTTCGCTTCACGTAGAGGCTGAGCCCGTAAACCGAGGCCGTAGGGTTTGTGACCAGGTCTCCGTCGCTCCGGTACCCATAACTTTTGATCCGTAGGGAGTTACGCGGATCACAACATACCGTTCCAAAGCTCTCTGACAGCTCTACGACGGGGGCAGCCAGCTTGCTTGCTGTGCTCCTTTTTGGAGCCCAAAATTGAACGTTTTCATCAGTTTTAGACCACTTTTCTTCTTTTCCTCTATTTTTCTGTCCCAGATCGTACGTCGTGGGCCGTTAAAAGGACGACAACCTGACTCGCCGGACATCATAGGGCCCTACAACGTGTCGATATCACGTCTTGCGAGGATGCTGCGTTATTGAAGCGGATGGGTTGTCGTTAATCCTATTAGGCCTTTTGAATGGGCCATCTTTCTAGGTTGGGACTGTGAACCGTTAACACATATAGGAATTGTGCCCTCAACATGACGGGTGCGATCATACCAGCACTAATGCAGCGGATCCCATCAGATCTCCGATGTTAAGCGTGCTTGGGCGAGAGTAGTACTAGTATGGGTGACCCCCTGGGAAGTCCACGTGTTGCACCCCCTTTTCAATTTTTTTTGCCCTGGTTAGGGTTGTCAAGATACTTTACCGACCAAATCTCTATTACCGAATCCCACGGAACATTGGACTAGACCACTTCGCTTCACGTAGAGGCCGGGCTCGCAAACCGAGGGCATAGGGTTTGTGACCAGGTCTCCGTCGATCCGGTACCCATAACTTTTGATCTGTAAGGAGTTACGCGGCGCACAGCATACCGTTGCAAAGGTCACTGAGAGCTCTACGATGGGGGCAACCAGCTTGCTCGTTGTGCCCGTTTTTGGAGCCCAAAATTGAACGTTTTCATCAGTTCCGGCCACTTTTCTTCTTTCGCTCTGTTTTTTCGTCCCGGATCGTACGTCGTCAGCCGTTAAAAGGACGGCAACTTGACTCGCGAGACATCAGAGGGCCCTACAACGTGTCGTTATCACGTCTTTCGAAAATGCTGTGTTGTTGAATCGGATTGGTTGTCGTTAAGCCCATTGGGCCTTTTGAATAGGCCATCTCTCTAGGCTGGGGCTGTGAACCGTTAACACATATAGGAATTGTGCCCTCAACAAGATGGGTGCGATCATACCAGCACTAATGCACCGGATCCCATTAGAACTACGAAGTTATGCGTGCTTGGGCGAGAGTAGTACTAGGATGGGTGACCCCCTGGGAAGTCCTTGTGTTGCACTACCTTTTCAATTTTTTTTGCCCTGGTTAGGGTTGCCAAGATACTTTATCGACCAAATCTCTATTACCGAATCCCATGGCACCTTGGTCAAAACAACTTCACTTCACGTAGAGGCTGGGCCTGCAAACCGATGGCGTGGGGCTTGTGACCTGGTATCCGTCGCTCCGGTGCCCATAACTTTTGATCCGTAAAGAGTTACATGGCGCACAGCATAATGTTGGAAAGTTCTCTGATAGCTCTATGACACGGGCAGCAAGCCTTCTTAGCTGAGCCTCTTTTCGGAGCCCAAAATCGAACGTTTTCATCAATTTCAGACCACTTTTATTCTTTTGGTCTATTTTTCCTTCACGGATCACAGGTTGTGAGCCGTTAAAAGGACGACAACTTAACTCACAGGACATTAGAGGGCCCTACAACGTTTCGATATCACGTCTTGCGAGGATGCTGTGTTGTTGAAGCGGATGGCTTGTCGTTAAGCGCATTGGGCCTTTTGAATGGGCCATCTCTCTAGGCTGGGACTATGAACCGTTAACACATATAGGAATTTTGCCCTCAACATGACGAGTGCGATCATACAAGCACTAATGCACCGGATCCCATCAGAACTCCGAAGTTAAGCGTGCTTGGGCATGAGTAGTACTAGGATGGGTGACCCCCTGGGAAGTCGTCGTGTTGCACCCCATTTTCAATTTTTTTTGCCCAGGTTAGGGTTGCCAGGATACTTTATCGACCAAATCTCTATTACTGAATTCCACGGAACAATGGGAAAGACAACTTCGCTTCACGTAGAGGCCGGTCCCGCAAACCGAGTGCGTCGGGTTTGTGACCAGGTCTCCGTCGCTCCGGTGCCCATAACTTTTGATCCGTAAGGTGTTACGTGGCGCACAGCATAATGTTGCAAAGCTCTCTGAGAGCTCTACGACGGGGGAAGCCAGCTTGCTCGCTGTGCCCATTTTTGGAGCCCGAAATAGAACGTTTTCATCAATTTCAGACCACTTTTATTCTTTTGGTCTATTTTTCCTTCACGGATCACACGTTGTGAGCCATTAAAAGGACGACAACCTAACTCGCGGGACATTCGAGGGCCCTACAATGTTTCGATATCACGTCTTGCGAGGATGCTGCATTGTTGAAGTGGATGGCTTGTCGTTAAGCGCATTGGGCCTGTTGAATGGGCGATCTCTCTAGGCTGGGACTGTGAACCGTTAACACATATAGGAATTATGCCCTCAACATGACGGGTGCAATCATACAAGCACTAATGCACCGGATCCCATCAGAACTCCGAAGTTAAGCGTGCTTGGGCGTGAGTAGTACTAGGATGGGTGAAGCCCTGGGAAGTCCTCGTGTTGCACCCCCTTTTCAATATTGTTTGCCCTGGTTAGGGTTGCCAAGATACTTTATCAACCAAATCTCTATTACCGAATCCCACAGAACATTGGGCCAGACAACTTCGCATCACATAGAGGCCGGGCCTGCAAACCGAGGGCGTAGGGTTTGTGACCAGGTCTCCGTCGCTCCGGTGCCCATAACTTTTGATCCGTAAGGAGTTACGTGGCGCACAGCATAATGTTGCAAAGCTCTTTGAGAGCTCTACGACGGGGGCAGCTAGCTTGCTCGCTGTGCCCTTTTTGGACCCCAAAATTGAACGTTGTAATCAATTTCAGACCACTTTTATTCTTTTGGTCTGTTTTTCCTTCACGGATCACACGTTGTGAGCCGTTAAAAGGACGAAAACCTAACTCGCGGGACATTAGAGGGCCCTGCAACGTTTCGATATCATGTCTAGCGAGGATGCTGCGTTGTTGAAGCAGATGGCTTGTCGTTAAGCGCAATGGGCCTTTTGAATGGGCCATCTCTCTAGGCTGGGACTGTGAACCGTTAACACATATAGGAATTCTTCCCTCAACATGACGTGTGCGATCATACCAGCACTAATGCACCGGATCCCATCAGAATTTCGAAGTTAAGCGTGCTTGGGCGAGAGTAGTACTAGGATGGGTAACCTCTTGGGAAGTCTTCGTGTTGCACCCCCTTTTCAATTTTTTTTGCCCTGGTTAGGGTAGCCAAGATACTTTATCAACCAAATCTCTATTACCGAATCCCACGGAACATTCGGCAAGGCATCTTCACTTAACGTAGAGGCCGGGCCCGCAAACCGAGGGCATAGGGTTTATGACCAGGTCTCCGTTGCTCCGTTGCCCATAACTTTTGATCCGTAAGGAGTTACGCGGCGCACAATACACCTTAGCAAAGCTCTCTAAGAGATCTACGATGGGGGCAGCCAGCTTGCTCGCTGTGCGTATTTTTGGAGCCCAAAATCGAACGTTTTCATCAGTTTCAGGCCACTTTTATTCTTTTGCTCTATTTTTCCGTCCCAGATCGAACATCATGAGCCGTTAAAAGGACGACAACCTGACTCGCGGGACATCAGAGGGCCCTACAACGTGTCGATATCACGTCTTGCAAGCATGCTGCGTTGTGGAAGCGGATGGGTTGTCGTTAAGCCTATTGGGCCTTTTGAATGGGCCATCTCTCTAGGCTAGGACTGTGAACCGTTAACACATAAAGGAATTGTGCCCTCAACATGACGGGTGCGAACATACCAGTAGTAATGCACTGAATCCAATAAGAACTCCGAAGTTAAACGTGCTTAGGGGAAAGTAGTACTAGGATGGGTGAACCCCTGGGAAGTCCTCGTGTTGCACCCCCTTTTCAATTTTTTTTGCCCTGGTTAGGGTTGCCAAGATACTTTATCCACCAAATCTCTATTACCAAATCCCACGGAACATTGGGCAACACAACTTCGCCTCACGTAGAGGCCGGGCCCGCAAACCAAGGGCATAGGGTTTGTGACCAGGTCTCCGACGCTCCGGTGCCCATAACTTTTGATCCGTAAGGAGTTACGCGGCGCACAGCATACCGTTGCAAAGTACTTTAAGAGCTGTTCGACGGGGGCAGCCAGCTTGCTCGCACTGCCCATTTTTGGAGCCCAAAATCGAATGTTTTCATCAGTTTTAGGCCACTTTTCTTCTTTTGCTCTATTTTTCAGTCCCGTATCGTACGTCGTGAGCTGGTAAAAGGACGACAACCCGACTCGTTGGACATTAGAGGGCCCTACGATGTGTCGATATCACGTCTTGCGAGGATGCTGCGTTGTTGAAGCGGATGGGTTGTCGTTAAGCCCATTGGACCTTTTGAATGGGCCCTCTCCCTAGGCTGGGACTGTGAACCGTTAACACATATAGGAATTGTGCCCTCAACATGAAGAGTGCGATCATACCAGCACTAATATACTGGATCCCATCAGAACTCCGAAGTTAAGCGTGCTTGGGCGAGAGTGGTACTAGGATGGGTGACCCCCTGGGATCTTAGCGTGTTGCACCCCCTTTTCAATTTTTTTTGCCCTGGTTAAGGTTGCCAAGATACTTTATCGGCCAAATCTCTGTTACCAAATCCCACGGAACATTGGGCAACACAACTTCGCTTCACGTAGAGGCCGGGCCCGCAAACCAAGGGTATAGGGTTTGTGACCAGGTCTTCGACGCTCCGGTGGCCATAACTTTTGATCCGTAAGGAGTTACGGGTGCACAACATACCGTTGCAAAGCTCTCTGAGAGCTCTACGACGGAGGCAGTCAGCTTGCTCGCTGTGCCCATTTTTGTAACCAAAAATTGAACATTTTCATCAGTTTCAGGACTGTTTTCTTCTTTTGCTCTGTTTTTCCTTCCCGGATCTTATATCGTGAGCCGTTAAAAGGACGATAACTTGACTCGCGGGACATTAGAGGGACCTACAACGTGTCGATATCTCGTGTTGCAAGGATGCTGTGTTGTTGAAGCGGATGGGTTGTCGTTAAGCCAATTGGGCCTTTTGAATGAGCCATCTCTCTAGGCTGGGACTGTGAACCGTTAACACATATAGGAATTGTGCCCTCAACATAACGTGCGCGATCATACCAGCACTAATGCACCGGATCCCATCAGAACTCCCAAGTTAAGCGTGCTTGGGCGACAGTAGTATTGGATGGGTGACCCCTTGGGAAGTCCTCGTGTTGCACCTCCTTTTCAATTTTTTTTGCCCTGGTTACGGTTGCCAAGATACTTTATCGACCAAATCTCTATTACCGAATCCCACAGAACATTGGGCAAGACAACTTCGCTTCAAGTAGAGGCCGGGCCCGCAAACCAAGGGCGTAGAGTTTGTGACATATCTCCGTTGCTCCGATGCCCATAACTTTTGATCAGTAAGGAGTTATGCGGCGCACAGCATATCGTTGCAAAGCACTTTGAGAGCTCTACGACGGGGGCATCTAGCTTGCTCGCTTTGCCCATTTTTGGAGCCCAACATTGAACGTTTTCATATGTGTCAGGACACTTTTCTTCTTTTGCTCTATTTTTTCATCCCGGATTGTACGTCGTGAGCCGTTAAAAGGACGACAACCTGACTCGCTGGACATCAGAGGGCCCTACAATGTGTCGATATCACGTCTTGCGAGGATGCTGCGTTGTTGAAGAAGATGGGTTATCGTTAAGCCCATTGGGCCTTTTGAATGGGCCATCTTTCTAGGCTGAGATTGTGAACCGTTAACACATATAGGAATTGTGCCCTCAACATGACGGGTGCGATCATAGCAGCACTAATGCACCGGATCCCATCAAAATTCTGAAGTTAAGCGTGCTTGGGCGACAGTAGTACTAGGATGGGTGACCCCTTGGGAAGTCCTCGTGTTGCACCCCATTTTCAATTTTTTTTGCCTTGGTTAGGGTTTCCAAGATACTTTATCGACCAAATCTCTATTACTGAATCCCACGGAATATTGGGCAAGACAACTTCGCTTCAAGTAGAGGCCGGGCCCGCAAAGCGAGGGCGTAGGGTTTGTGACCAGTTCTCCATTGCTCTGGTGCCAATAACTTTTGATCCGTAAAGAGTTATGCGACGCACAATATACCGTTGAAAAGCTCTCTGGGAGCTCTACGATGGGGACAGCCAGCTTGCCCGCTGTGCCCATTTTTCGAGCCCAAAATCGAACATTTTCATCAGTTTCAGGCCACTTTTCTTCTTTTTCTCTGTTTTTCCGTCCCGATTCGTACGTTGTGAGCTGTTAAAAGGATGACAACCTGACTCGCGGGACATCAGAGGGCCTTACAACGTGTCGATATCACATCTTGCTAGGATGCGGCGTTGTTGAAGCGGATAGGTTGTCGTTAAGCCCATTGGGCCTTTTGAATGGGCCATCTCTCTAGGCTGGGACTGTGAACCGTTATCACATATAGGAATTGTGCCCTCAACATAACGAGTGCGATCATACCAGAACTAATGCACCGGATCCCATCAGAACTCCGATGTTAAGCGTGCTTGGGCGAGAGTAGTACTAGGATGGGTGACCCCCTGGAAGTCCTCGTGTTGCACCCCCTTTTCAATTTTTTGTGCCCTGGTTAGGGTTCCCAAGATATTTTATCGACCAAATCTCTATTACCGAATCCCACGGAACATTGGGCAAGACAACTTCGCTTCACGTAGATGCTGGGCCCACAAACCGAGGGCGTAGGATTTGTGACAAGGTCTCCGTCGCTCCGGTGCCCATAACTTTTGATCCGTAAGAAGTTACGCGGCGCACAGCATACCGTTGCAAAGCTCTCTGAGAGCTCTACGACGGGGGCAGCCACTTTGCTAGCTATGCCCATTTTTGGAGACCAACATCGAACGTTTTCTTCAGTTTTAGGCCACTTTTCTTCTTTTGCTCAATTTTTTCATCCCGGATCTTACGTCGTGAGCCGTTAAAAGGATGACAACCTGACTCGCGAGACATCAAAGGGCCCTACAATGTGTCGATATCACGTCTTGCGAGGATGCTGCGTTGTTGAAACGGATGGGTTGTCGTTATGCCAATTGGGCCTTTTGAATGGGCCATCTCTCTAGGCTGGGACTGTGAACCGTTAACACATATAGTAATTGTGCCCTCAAGAAGACGTGTGCGATCATACCAACACTAATGCACCGAATCCCATCAAAACTTCGAAGTTAAGCGTGCTTGGGCGAGAGTAGTACTAGGATGGGTGACCCCCTGGGAAGTCCACGTGTTGCACCCCATTTTCAATTTTTTTTGCCCTGGTTAAGGTTGCCAAGATAATTTATCAACCAAATCTCTATTACCGAATCCCACGGAACATTGGACAAGAAAACTTCACTTCACGTAGAGGCCGGGCTCGCAAACCGAGGGTGTAGGGTTTGTGACCAGGTCTCCGTCGCTCCGGTGCCCGTAACTTTTGATTTGTAAGGAGCTGCAAAGCTCTATAAGAGCTCTACGACGGGAGCAGCCAGCTTGCTCACTGTGCCCATTTTTGGAGCCCAAAATTGAATGTTTTCATCAGTTTCAGGTCACTTTTCTTCTTTTGCTATGTTTTTTCATCCCGGATCGTACGTCGAGTGCCGTTAAAAGGACGACAACCTGACTCGCGGGACATCAAAGGTCCCTATAATGTGTCGATATCACGTCTTGCGAGGATGTTGCATTGTTGAAGCGGATGGGTTGTCGTTAAGCCCATTGGGCCTTTTGAATAGGCCATCTCTCTAGGCTGCGATTGTGAACCGTTAACACATATAGGAATTGTGCCCTCAACATGTCGGATGCGATCATACCAGAACTAATGCACCGGATCCCATCAGAACTCCGAAGTTAAGCATGCTTGGATGAGAGTATTACTAGGATGGGTGACCGCTTGGGAAGTCCTCATGTTGTACCCCCTTTTCAATTTTTTTTGCCCTGGTTAGGGTTGCCAAGATACTTTGTCGACCAAATCTCTATTATCGAATCCCACGGAACATTGGGCCTGACAACTTCGCTTCACGTAAAGGCCTGGCCCGCAAACCGAGGGGTTTGGGTTTGTGACCAGGTCTCCGTCGCTCCGGTGCCCATAACTTTTGATCCGTGAGGAATTACGCGGCGTACAACCCACCATTGCAAAGATCTCTGAGAGCTCTACGACAGGGGCCGCTAGCTTGCACGCTTTGCCCTTTTTAGATCCCAAAATCGAACGTTTTCATCAGTTTCCAGCCACTTTTCTTCTTTTGCTCTGTTTTTTCATCCCGGATCGTACCTCGTGTGCCGTTAAAAGGACGACAACCTAACTCGCGGGATATTAGAGGGCCCTACAACGTGTTGAGATCATGTCTTGTGAGGATGCTACGTTGTTGAAACAGATGCGTTGTCGTTAAACCCATTGGGCCTTTTGAATGGGCTATCTTTCTAGGCTGGGACTGTGAACCGTTAACACATAAGGGATTTGTGCCCTCAACATGACGAGTGCGATCATACCAGCACTAATACACCGGATCCCATCAGAGCTCCGATTTTACGTGTGCTTGGGCGAGAGTAGTACTAGGATGTGTGACCCCCTAGGAAGTCCTCGTGTTGCACCCCTTTTTTAATTTTTTTTGCCCTATTCAAGGATGCCAAGATACTTTATCAACCAAATCTCTATTACTGAATCCCACGGAACATTGGGGAAGACAACTTCGCTTCACGTAGAGGCCGTGCCCACAAATCGAGGGCCTAGGGTTTGTGACCAGCTCTGCGTCGCTCCGGTGCCCATAACTTTTGAACCGTAAGAAGTTACGCGGCGCACAGCATACTGTTGCAAAGCTCTCTGAGAGCTCTACGACGGGGCCAGCTAGCTTGCTAGCTTTGCCCATTTTTGGAGCCCAAAATTGAACGTTTTCATCAGTTTCAGGCCACTTTTCTTATTTTGCTCTATTATTTCGTCCCGAATCGTACATCGGTTGGGGGTTTTGCAATTGAGGGCATGGAAGCACTTTTGGCGATGTTGTGGTGTTGATTGAGTGATTGGTTAGCATAGTTGTAGTTCAAACGCAGTAGGTGGATTTCAAGACTCGGGTGAGAAAGTGAAGTTTAGTGACATAGAAACGTGCCTTGTAGTGCCTGAGTGAATGTAGTGAAATCGGTTTCCTAATTCCATAGCTCGTTTGCTCGTAATTGCCTTTAGAAGTTAGGGATTGAATAGTGATATTTGTTGTTTTCGTGTTTGAACTGCTGTTACTTGTTTAATTGGTGTTATTGTTGCTTATTATTGCTTGTTATGCTTGAAAAGTTGGTTGAATGCTAGTATTGATTGTGATTGCTTGTTATCTCGTTTGTTGTTACTAGTTTGTATTGTTGTTCTATCGCTCGTTTATTGCCTTGTATCGAGTCTTGCATTGCATAGTGTCCCGTGCGTGAGTGATGGGCCTCCCTGGGTAGCCTCGGGTTGCCAGTGTTGGTTGCTCTAGATCCGTGGCTATTCCCTTTCTCGCTTGGGTTGCCTCCCAAGGAGATTTAGGTCATAGAATTGATGGTTACTCCCGCGGTATTCCCAACTGGTGTTATAAGGTGGTTGCGCTTATTGTCATCGTTGTCAACATCAAGCTCGAGATTGATGTATCGCTCGTGAAATGGTACACTGCTCGTATGAGTGAACCATAGCCGTTAGAGTGTGGTATAGCTTTGAATGGTTGTGTTAATGCTTTCAGTAATTGCTTATGTATTGATTGTTTGTCTTGGTTGCTTATTTATCAGTTATATTGCTTAACTGTCTTATTTGCATTGCACGACTTTCTTTCTCTCCAATTCGATATATGTCTCACCCTCACTGAGTATACGTGCTGTGTATACTCACTCCTCACCACCACATTTCAGGAAATGTCATGTTAGCTGGAAAGTTCGTGATTTCGTGAAAGTTCGTGCCTGAAGAGTTGTCTTGCGTGCTTATGTGGCTTGAGTGTCGAAGTTGTAAAGATATATGCTTTCATATGTTGTATGTATTTATTGTTAAAAGAAATGTAATTTAAATCTAGCTAAGTAGTTGAGGTAAATTGAAAAGCTAGTTTAGGTAATCAGTTAGCATAGCTTAACTTCAAAGCATGTTTGTATTGTTTAAAGGAAGAGTTAGAATAGTCTAGTACTTGAAAATGTATGTATATTTTCTTGTGGTTGTTTGTTGAGAACAAGGCTCGGATGGCCTTGAGGTGGTTGAATGTTTGGACATGGTATTGGTCCATTTATATGCTGTCGCAGGTTTGTCTTTTGCCTAGAAACAGGGGAGACTCCGTCCATTTTCCATAAAAATTATGCCCAGGTTTGGTTTGGGTTGTGATTAGATCGATTGATAGAACCCCCGGTCTCGAGAGGGATCGGGGTGTTAC
The DNA here is from genome assembly GCA_037974665.1 of Ehretia macrophylla. NCBI lineage: Eukaryota > Viridiplantae > Streptophyta > Magnoliopsida > Boraginales > Ehretiaceae > Ehretia > Ehretia macrophylla. The sequence continues at coordinate 84,002,786 of CM075765.1, read as the reverse complement.
ACTAATGCACCGGATCCCATCAGAACTCCGAAGTTAAGCGTGCTTGTGCGAGAGTAGTACTAGGATGGGTGACCCCCTGGGAAGTCCTCGTGTTGCACCCCCTTTTCAAAATTTTTTTCCCCTGGTCAGGGTTGCCAAGATACTTTATCGACCAAATCTCTCTTACCAAATCCCACAAAACATTGGACAAGACAACTTCGTTTCACGTAGAGGTCGGGCCCGCAAACCGAGGGCGTAGGGTTTGTGACCAGGTCTCCATCGCTCCGATGCCCATAACTTTTGATCCGTAAGGAGTTATGCGGTGCACAACATACCGTTGCAAAGCTCTCTGAGAACTCTACGACGAGGGCAACCAGCTTGCTCGCTGTGCCCCTTTTTGGTGCCCAAAATCGAACGTTTTCATCAGTTTCAGGACACTTTTCTTCTTTTGCTCTGTTTTTTTGTCCCGGGTCGTACGTCGTGAACTGTTAAAAGGACGACAACCTAACTCGGAGGATATCAGTGGGCCCTACAACGTGTCGATATCACGTCTTGCAAGGATGCTGCGTTGTTGAAGCAGATGGATTGTCGTTAAGCCCATTGGGCCTTTTGAATGGGCCATCTCTCTAGGTTGGGACTGTGAACCGTTAACACATATAGGAATTGTGCCCTCAACATGACGAGCGCGATCATACCAGCACTAATGCACCGGATCCCATCAGAACCCCGAAGTTAAGCATGCTTGGGCGAGAGTAGTACTAGGATGGGTGACCCCCTGGGAAGTCCTCGTGTTGCACCCCCTTTTCAATTTTTTTTGCCTAGGTTAGGGTTGCCAAGATACTTTATCGACCAAATTTCTTTTACCGAATTCCACGGAACATTAGGCAAGAGAACTTCGCTTCACGTAAAGGCCGGGCCCTCAAACCGAGGGCGTAGTGTTTGTGACCAGGTCTCCGTCGCTCCGGTGCCCATAACTTTTGATCCGTAAGGATTTACGCGGCGCACAACATACCGTTGCAAAGCTCTCTGAGAGCTATACGACGGGGGCAGCCAGCTTGCTCGCTGTCCATGTTTTTGGTGCCCAAAATCGAACGTTTTCATCAGTTTCAAGCCACTCTTATTCTTTTGTTCTATTTTTCCTTCCCGAATCGTACGTCGTGAGCCGTTAAAAGGACGACAACCTGACTCGCGGGACATCAGAAGGCCCTACAACGTGTCGATATGACGTCTTGCGAGGATGTAGCGTTGTTGAAGCGGATGGGTTGTCGTTAAGCCCATTGGGCCTTTGGAATGGCCCATCTCTCTAGGCTGGGACTGTGAACAGTTAACACATAAGGGATTTGTGCCCTCCACATGACAGGTACGATAATACCAGCACTAATGCAACGGATCCCATCAAAACTTCGAAGATAAGCGTGCTTGGGTAACAGTAGTACTAGGATGGGTGACCCCTTGGGAAGTCCTCGTGTTGCACCTATCCTTTTCAATTTTTTTTGCCCCGGTTAGGCTTGCCAAGATGCTTTATCCACCAAATCTCTATTATCGAATCCCACGGAACATTGGGCAAGACAACTTCGCTTCACGAAGAGGCCGAGCTCGCAAACTGAGGGCGTAGGGTTTGTGACCAGGTCTCCGTCGCTTCGGTGCCCATAACTTTTGATCCGTAAGGAGTTATGCAGTGCACAGCATACCGTTGCAAAGCTCTCTGAGAGCTCTACGACGGGGACAGCCAGCTTGCTCACTGTGCCCATTTTTGGAGCCCAAAATTGAACATTTTCATCTGTTTCAGGCCACATTTCTTCTTTTGATATGTTTTTCTGTCCCGAATCGTACGTCGTGAGCCGTTAAAAGGATGACAACTTGACTCGCGGGACATCAGAGGGCCCTACAACGTGTCAATATCACGTTTTGTAAGGATGCTGCATTGTTGAAGCAGATGGGTTGTCGTTAAGTCCATTGGGCCTTTTGAATAGGCGAACGCTCTAGGCTGGGACTGTGAACCGTTAACACACATAAGAATTGTGCCCTCAACATGACGGGTGCGATCATACCAGCACTAATGCACCGGATCCCATCAGAACTCCAAAGTTAAGCGTGCTTGGGCGAGAGTAGTACTAGGATGGGTGACCCCCTATGAAGTCCTCGTGTTGCACCCCCTTTTCAATTTTTTTTGCCATGGTTAAGGTTGGCAAGATACTTTATCGACCAAATCTCTATTACTGAATCCCAGGGAACATTGGGCAAGACAACTTTGCTTCACGTAGAGGACGGGCCAGCAAACCGAGGGCATAGGGTTTGTGACCAGGTCTCCGTCGCTCCGGTGCCCATAACTTTTGATCCGTAAGGAGTTAAGCGACGCACAGCATACCGTTGCAAAGCACTCTGAGAGCTCTACGATGGGGGCACCCAGCTTGCTCTCTGTGCCCGTTTTTGGAGCCCAAATTCGAACATTTTCATAAGTTTCAGACCACTTTTCTTCTTTTGCTCTGTTTTTCATTCCCGAATCGTACGTCGTGAGCCGTTAAAAGGATGTCATCCTGACTCGCGGGACTTTAGAGGGCCCTACAACGTGTCGATATCACGTCTTGCGAGGATGCTGCGTTGTTGAAGCGGATGGGTTGTCATTAAGCCCATTGGGACTTTTGAATGGGCCATCTCTCTAGGCCGGGACTGTGAACCGTTAACACAGATAGGAATTGTGCCCTCAACATGACGGGTGCGATCATACCAGCACTAATGCACCGGATCCCATCAGAACTCCGTAGTTAACCATGATTGAGCGAGAGTAGTACTAGGATGGGTGACCCCTTGGGAAGTCCTCGTGTTGCACCCCCTTTTCAATTTCTTTTGCCCTGGTTAGGGTTGCCAAGATACTTTATCGACCAAATCTCTATTACTGAATCCCACGGAACATTGGGCAAGACAACTTCACTTCACGTAGAGGCTGGGCCGGCAAACCGAGGGCGTAGGGTTTGTGACCAGGTCTCCGTCGCTCCGGTGCCCATAACTTTTGATCCGTAAGGAGTTACGCGGCGCACATCATACCATTGCAAAGCTCGCTGCATGCTCTACGACGGAGGCAGCCAGCTTGCTCACTGTGCCAATTTTTGGATCCCAAAATCGAACGTTTTCATCAGTTTTAGGCCACTTTTCTTCTTTTGCTCAGTTTTTTCGTGCCGGATCGTACGTCGTGACCTGTTAAAAGCACGACAACATGACTCGCATGACACCAGAGGGCCGTACAACGTGTCGATATCTCGTCATGCGAGGATGCTGCGTTGTTGAAGCGGATGGGTTGTCGTTAAGCCCATTGGGCCTTTTGAATGGGCCATCTCTCTATGCTGGGACTGTGAACCGTTAACACATATAGGAATTGTGCCCTCAACATGACGGGTGCGATCATAGCTGCACAAATGTGCCGGATCCCATCAGAACTCCGAAGTTAAGCGTGCTTGGGCGAGAGTAGTACTTGGATGGGTGACCCCTTGGGAAGTCCCCATGTTGCACCCCCTTTTCAATTTTTTTGCCATGGTTAGGGTTGGCAAGATACTTTATCGACCAAATCTCTATTACCGAATCCCACAGAACATTGGGCAAGACAACTTCGCTTCACGTAGAGGCCGGGCCAGCAAACCGAGGGCATAGGGTTTGTGACCAGGTCTCTGTCGATCCGGTGCCCATAACTTTTGATCCGTAAGGAGTTAGGCGGCGCACAGCATACCGTTGCAAACCTCTCTGAGAGCTCTACGATGTGGGCAGCTAGCTTGCTCTCCGTGCCCCTTTTTGGAGCCCAAAATTGAACGTTTTCATCAGTTTTAGACCAATTTTCTTCTTTTGCTCTGTTTTTCCGTCCCGGATCGTATGTCGTGAGCCGTTAAAAGGACGACAACCTGACTCGCGGGACATCAGAGGGCCCTACAATGTGTCGATATCACGTCTTGTGAGGATGCTCTGCTGTTGAAGCGGATGGGTTGTCGTTAAGCCCATTAGGACTTTTGAATGGGCTATCTCTCTAGGCTGGGACTGTGAACCGTTAACACATATAGGAATTGTGCCTTCAACTTGACGGGTGCTATCATACCAGCACTAATGCAACGGATCCCATCAGAACACCGAAGTTAAGCATGGTTGGGCGAGAGTAGTACTAGGATGGGTGACCCCTAGGTAAGTCCTCGTGTTGCACCCCTTTTCAATTTTTTTTGCCCTAGTTAGGGTTGCCAAGATACTTTATCAAAAAAATCTCTATTACCGAATCCCACGGAACATTGGGCAAGACAACTTCGCTTCACGTAGAGGCTGGGCCCGCAAACCGAGGGCGTAGGGTTTGTGATCTGGTCTCCGTCGCTCCGGTGCCCATAACTTTTGATCTGTCAGGAGTTATGCGGTGCACAGCATACCGTTGCAAAGCTCTCTGAGAGCTCTATGACGGGGGCAGCAAGCTTGCTCGCTGTGCCTGTTTTTGGCAACCAAAATTGAATGTTTTCATCAGTTTCTGGCCACTTTTCTTCTTTTGCTCTGTTTTTCCGTCCGGAATCGTGCGTCGTAAGCCGTTCGAAGGACGACAACCGGACTCGCGGGACATCAGAGGGCCTTACAACGTGTCGATATCACATCTTGCGAGGATGCTACGTTGTTGAGGCGGATGGGTTGTCGTTAAGCCCATTAGGCCTTTTGAATGGGCCATCTCTCTAGGCTGGGACTGTGAACCGCTAACACATGTAGGAATTGTGCTCTCAACATGATGGGTACGATCATATCAGCACTAATGCACCGGATCCCATCAGAACTCCGAAGGTAAGCGCGCTTTGGTGAGAGTAGTACTAGGTTGGGTGACCCCTTGGGAAGTCCTCGTGTTGCACCCCGTTTTCAATTTTTTTTGCCGTGGTTATGGTTGGCAAGATACTTTATCGACCAAATCTCTATTACCGAATCCCACGGAACATTGGGCAAGACAACTTCGCTTCACGTAGAGGCCGGGCCAGCAAACCGAGGGCATAGGGCTTGTGACCAGGTCTCCGTCGCTCCGGTGCCCAAAACTTTTGATCCGTAAGGAGTTAGGCGGCGCACATCATACCGTTGCAAATCACTCTGAGAGCTCTACGATGCGGGAAGCTAGCTTGCTCTCTGTGCCCATTTTTGGAGCCCAAAATCAAACGTTTTCATCAGTTTCAGACCACTTTTCTTCTTTTGCTCTGTTTGTCCATCCCGAATCATACGTCGTGAGCTGTTAAAAGGACGACAACCTGACTCGCGGGACATCGGAAGGCCCTACAACTTGTCGATATCACTCTTTCGAGGATGCTGCGTTGTTGAAGCGGATGGGTTGTCGTTAAGCGCATTGGGCCTTTTGAATGGGCCATCTCTCTATGCTGGGACTGTGAACCGTTAACTCATATAGGAATTGTGCCCTCAACATGATGGTTGCGATCATACCAGCACTAATGCACCGGATCCCATCAGAACTCCGATGTTAAGCGTGCTTGGGCGAGAGTAGTACTAGGATAGGTGACCCCCTGGGAAGTCCTCGTGTTGTACCCCCTTTTCAATTTTTTTTCCCCTTGTTAGGGTTGCCAAGATACTTTATCGACCAAATATCTATTACTGAATACCACGGAACATTGGGCAAGACAACTTCGCTTCACATAGAGGCCGGGCCCACAAACCGAGGTCGCAGGTTTTGTGACCAAGTCTCCATCGCTCCGGTGCCCATAACTTTTGATCCGTAAGGAGTTATCCGGCGCACAACATACCGTTGCAAAGCTCTCTAAGAGCTCTACGATGGGGACAGCCAGCTTTCTCGCTGTGCCAATTTTTTGAGCCCAAAATCGAACGTGTTCATCAATTTCAGGACACTTTTCTTCTTTTGCTCTGTTTTTTCGTCGTGAGCCGTTAAAAGGACGACAACCTAACTCGCGGGACATCAGAGGGCCCTACAACATGTCGATATCACGTCTTTCGAGGATGCTGCGTTGTTGAAGTGGATAGGTTGTCGTTAAGCCCATTGGGCTTTTTGAATGGGCCATCTCTCTAGGCTGGGACTGTAAACCGTTAACACATATAGGAATTTTGCCCTCAACATGACGGGTGCGATCATACCGGAACTAATGCACTGGATTCCATCAGAACTCCGAAGTTAACCGTGCTTGGGCGAGAGTAGTACTAGGATGGGTGACCCCCTAGGAAGTCCTCGTGTTGCACCCTCTTTTCAATTTTTTTTGCCCTGGATAGGGTTGCCAAGATACTTTATCGACCAAATCTCTATTACAGAATCCCACGGAAGATTAGGCAAGACAACTTCGTTTCACGTAGAGGCCGGGCCCGCAAATCGAGGGCGTGGGGTTTGTGACCAGGTCTCCGTCGCTCCGGTGCCCATAACTTTTGATCCGTAAGGAGTTACGCTGCGCACATCAGACCGTTGCAAAGCTCTCTGAGAGCTCTACGATGGTGGCAGCCGGCTTGCTTGTTTTGCCGATTTTGGAGCCCAAAATTGAACGTTTTCAACAGTTTCAGGCCACTTTTATTCTTTTGTTCTGTTTTTCCTTCCCGAATCATACGTCGTTTGCCGTTAAAAGGATGACAACCTGACTCATGGGACATCAGAGGGCCTTACAACGTGTCGATATCACGTCTTGTGAAGATGCTGCGTTGTTGAAGCGGATGGGTTGTCGTTAAGCCCATTGGGCCTTTTGAATGGGCTATCTCTCTAGGCTGGGACTGTGAACCGTTAACACATATAGGAATTGTTCCCTCAACAAGACGGGTGCGATCATACCAGTACTAATGCACCGGATCCCATCAGAACTACGAAGTTAAGCGTGCTTGGCCGAGAGTAGTACTAGGATGGGCGACCCCTTGGGAAATCGTCGTGTTGCACACCCTTTTCAATTTTTTTTTCCCTTGTTAGGGTTACCAAGATACTTTATCGACCAAATCACTGTTACCAAATCCCACGGAACATTTGGCAAGACTACTTCGCTTCACATAGAGGCCGGCCAAGCAAACCGAGGGCGTAGTGTTTGTGACCAGGTCTCCATCACTCTGGTGCCCATAACTTTTGATCCGTAAGGAGTTATGCGGTGCACAGCATACCGTTGCAAAGCTCTCTGAGAGCTCTACGACGGGGGTAGCCATCTTGCTCGCTGTGACAGTTTTTGGAGCCCAAAATCGAGCGTTTTCAACAGTTTCAAGCCACTTTTCTTCTTTTGGACTATTTTTCTGTCCCGAATCGTACGTCGTGAGCCGTTAAAAGGACGACAACCTGACTTGGGGGACATCAGAGGGCCCTACAACGTGTCGATATCACATCTTTCGAGGATGCTGCGTTGTTGAAGCTGATGGGTTGCCGTTATACCCATTGGGCCTGTTGAATGGGCCATCTCTCTAGGCTGGGCCTGGGAAACCGTTAACACATATAGGAATTGTGCCCTCAACATGACGGGCGCGATCACACCAGCACTAATGTACCCGATCCCATCAGAACTCTGAAGTTAAGCGTGCTTGGGCAAGAGTAGTACTAGGATGGGTGACACCCGGGGAAGTCCTCGTGTTGCACCCACTTTTCAAATTTTTTTGCCTTGGTTAGGGTTGCCAAGATACTTTATCCACCAAATCTCTATTACCGAATCCCAGGCAACATTGGGCAAGACAACTTCGCTTCACGTAGAGGTCGGGCCCACAAACCGAGGGCGTAGGGTTTGTGACCAGGTCTCCGTCGCTTCGGTGCCCATAACTTTTGATCCGTAAGGAGTTACGCGGCGCACAGCATACCGTTGCAAAGCTCTCTGAGAGCTCTACGACGGGGGCAGCCTGCTTCCTCGTTGTGCCAATTTTTGGAGCCCAAAATCGAACATTTTCATTAGTTTCAGGCCACATTTATTCTTTTGCTCTATTTTTCCGTGCCGAATCGTACGTCGTGAGCCATTAGAAGGAAGACAACCTGACTCGCGAGTCATCAGTGGGCCCTACAACTTCTCAATATCACGTCTTACGATGATGCGGCGTTGTTGAAGCGGATGGGTTGTCGTTAAGCCCATTGGGCCTTTTGAATGGGCCATCTCTCTTGGCTGGGATGGTGAACCGTTAACATATATAGGAATTGTGCCCTCAACATGACGGGCGCGATCATACCAGCACTAATGCACAGAATACCATCAGAACCACGAAGTTAAGTGTGCTTGGGCCAGAGTAGTACTAGGATGGGTGACCCCCTGGGAAGTCCTCGTGTTGCACCCCCTTTTCAATTTTTTTTGCCCTGGTTAGGGTTGCCAAAATAATTTATCGACCAAATCTCTATTACCGAATCCCATGGAACTTTGGGCAAGAGAACTTCGCTTCACGTAGAGGCCAGTCCCGCAAACCAAGGGCGTAGGGTTTGTGACCAGGTCTCCATCGCTCCGATGCCCATAACTTTTGATCCGTAAGGAGTTATGTGGCGCACAGCATACCGTTGCAAAGCTCTCTAAGAGGTCTACGATAGGGACAGCCAGCTTGCTCGTTGTGCGCTTTTTTGGAGCAGAAAATCGAACGTTTTCATCAGTTTTGGGACAATTTTCTTCTTTTGGTCTGTTTTTCCATCCCGAATCTTACGTCGTGAGCCGTTAAAAGTACGACAACCTGACTCACGGGACATCAGAGGGCCCTACAATGTGTCGATATCACGTCTTGCGAGGATGTTGCGTTGTTGAATCGGATGGGTTGTCGTTAAGCCCATTGGGCCTTTTGAATTGGCCATCTCTCTAGGCTGGGACTGTGAACCGTTAACACATATAGGAATTATACCCTCAAAATGATGGGTGCGATCATACCAGCACTAATGCATTGGTTCCATCAGAACTTCGAAGTTAAGCGTGCTTGGGCGAGAGTAGTACTAAGATGGGTGAACCCCTGGGAAGTCCTCGTGTTGCACCCCCTCTTCAATTTTTTTTGCCCTGGTTAGGGTTGGTAAGATACTTTATCGACCAAATCTCTATTAGCGAATCCCACGGAACATTGGGCAAGACAACTTCGCTTCACGTAGAGGTCGAGCCCGCAAACTGAGGGCGTAGGGTTTGTGACCAGGTCTCCGTCGCTCCGGTGGCCATAACTTTTGATCCGTAAGGAGTTATGCAGCGCACAGCATACCGTTGCAAAGCTCTCTGAGATTTCTACGATGGGGGCAGCCAGCTTGCTCGCTGTACCCATTTTTGGAGCCCAAAATGGAACATTTTCATCAGTTTCAGGCCATTTTTCTTCTTTTGCTATGTTTTTCCGTCCCGAATTGTAAGTCGTTAGCCGATAAAAGGACAACAACCTGACTCGTGGGACATTAGAGGGCCCTACAACGTGTCCATATCATGTCTTGCGAGGATGCTGCGTGGTTGAAGCAGATAGGTTGTCGTTAAGGCCATTGGGCCTTTTGAATGGGCTATCTCTCTAGGCTGGGACTGTGAACCGTTAACACATATAGGAATTATGCCCTCAACATGATGGGTGCTATCATACCAGCACTAATGCAACGGATCCCATCAGAACTCCGAAGTTAAGCATGGTTGGGCGAGAGTAGTACTAGGATGGGTGACCCCTTGGGAAGTCCTCGTGTTTCACCCCCTTTTCAATTTCTTCTGCCCTGGTTAGTGTTGCCAAGATACTTTATCGACCAAATCTCTATTACAGAATACCACGGAACATTGGGCAAGACAATTTCGCTTCACGTAGAGGCCGGGCCCTCAAACCGAGGGCGTAGGGTTTGTGATCAGGTCTCTGTCGCTCCGGTGCCCATAACTTTTGATCCGTAAGGAGTTATGCGGCGCACAACATACCGTTGCACAGCTTTCTGAGAGCTCTACGACAGAGGGCAGCCAGCTTGCTCACTGTGCCCATTTTTTGAAACCAAAATCGAACGTTTTCATCAGTTTCAGGCCACTTTTCTTCTTTTGCTCTGTTTTTCCGTCCCGAATCGTACGTCGTGAGTCGTTAGAAGGACGACAACCTGACTCGCGGGACATCAGAGGGCCCTACAACGTGTCGATATCACGTCTTGTGAGGTTGCTGCATTGTTGAAGCGGATGGGTTGTCGTTAAGCCCATTGGGCCTTTTGAATGGGCCATCTCTCTAGGCTGGGACTGTGAACCGTTAACACATATAAGAATTGTGCCCTCAACATGACGGGTACGATCATACCCGCACTAATGCACCGGATCCGATGAGAACTCCGAAGTTAAGCGCGCTTGGGCGAGAGTAGTACTAGGATGGGTGACCCCCTGGGAAGTCCTCGTGTTGCACCCCCTTTTCAATTTTTTTGCCATGGTTAGGGTTGCCAAGATACTTTATCGAGCAAATCTCTATTACCGAATCCCACAGAACATTGGGCAAGACAACTTCGCTTCACGTAGAGGCCGGGCCAGCAAACCGAGGGCATAGGGTTTGTGACCAGGTGTCCGTCGCTCCGGTGCCCATAACTTTTGATCCGTAAGGAGTTACGCAGCGAACAGCATACCGTTACAAAGCTCTCTGAGAGCTCTACGATGGGGGCAGCTAGCTTCCTCGTTGTGCCCTTTTTGGAGCCCAAAATTGAATGTTTTCATCAGTTTTTGACCATTTTTCTTCTTTTGCTCTGTTTTTCTGTCTCAAATCGTACGTCGTGAGCCGTTAAAAGGATGACAACCTGACTCGCGGGACATCAGAGGGCTCTACAACGTGTCGATATCACGTCTTGTGAGGATGCTGCATTGTTGAAGCGGATGGGTTGTCGTTAAGCCCATTGGGCCTTTTGAATGGGCTATCTCTCTATGCTGGGACTGTGAACCGTTAACACATATAGGAATTGTGCCCTCAACATGACGGGTGCTATCATACCAGTACTAATGCAACGGATCCCATCAGAACTCCGAAGTTAAGCATGGTTGGGCGAGAGTAGTACTAGGATGGGTGACCCCTTGGGAAGTCCTCGTGTTGCACCACCTTTTCAATTTTTTTTGCCCTGGTTAGGGTTGCCAAGATACTTTATCGAAAAAATCTCTATTACCGAATCCCACGGAACATTGGGCAAGACAACTTCGCTTCACGTAGAGGCTGAGCCCGCAAACCGAGGGCGTAGGGTTTGTGATCAGGTCTCCGTCGCTCCGGTGCCTATAACTTTTGATTTGTCAAGAGTTATGCGGTGCATAGCATACCGTTGCAAAGCTCTCTGAGAGCTCTAAGACGGGGGGGCAAGCTTGCTCGCTGTGCCTGTTTTTGGCACCCAAAATCGAATGTTTTCATCAGTTTCTGGCCACTTTTCTTCTTTTGCTCTATTTTTCCGTCCTGAATCGTGAGTCGTGAGCCGTTTGAAGGATGACAACCTGACTCGCGGGACATCAGAGGGCCCTACAACGTGTCGATATCTCGTCTTGCGAGGATACTGCGTTGTTGAAGCTGATGGGTTGTCGTTAGGCCCATTGGGCCTTTTGAATAGGCCATCTCTCTAGGCTGGGACTGTGATCCGTTAACACATATAGGAATTGTGCCCTCAACATGAAGGGTGCGATCATACCAGCAATAATGCACCGGATCCCATCAGAACTCCGAAGGCAAGCGTGCTTGGGTGAGAGTAGTACTAGGATGGGTGACCCCTTGGGAAGTCCTCGTGTTGCACCCCCTTTTCAATTTTTTTTGCCCTGGTTAGGGTTGCCAAGATACTTTATCCACCAAATCTATATTGCTGAATCCCACGGAACATTGGGCAAGACAACTTCGCTTCACGTAGAGGCCGGGCCCGCAAACCGAGGGCGTAGGGCTTGTGACCAGGTCTCCGTCGCTCCGGTGCCCATAACTTTTGATCCGTAAGGAGTTAGGTGGCGCACATCATACCGTTGCAAAGCACTCTGAGAGCTCTACGATGTGGAAAGCTAGCTTGCTCTCTGTGCCCATTTTTGGAGCCCAAAATCAAACGTTTTCATCAGTTTCAGACCACTTTTCTTCTTTTGCTCTGTTTGTCCGTACCGTATCATACGTCGTGAGCTGTTAAAAGGACGACAACCTGACTTGCGGGACATCAGAGGGCCCTACAACTTGCCGATATCACGTCTTTCGAGGATGCTGCGTTGTTGAAGCGGATGAGTTGTCGTTAAGCCCATTGGGCCTTTTGAATGGGCCATCTCTCTATGCTGGGACTGTGAACCGTTAACTCATATAGGAATTGTGCCCTCAACATGATGGTTGCGATCATACCAGCACTAATGCACTGGATCCCATCAGAACTCAGATGTTATGTGTGCTTGGGCGAGAGTAGTACTAGGATAAGTGACCCCCTGGGAAGTCCTCGTGTTGTACCCCCTTTTCAATTTTTTTTGCCCTTGTTAGGGTTGCCAAGATACTTTGTCGACCAAATCTCTATTACTGAATCCCACGGAACATTGGGCAAGACAACTTTGCTTCACATAGAGGCCGGGACCGCAAACCGAGGTCGTAGGTTTTGTGACCAGGTCTCCATCGCTCCGGTGCCCATAACTTTTGATCCGTGGGGAGTTATCCGGCGCACAGCATACCGTTGCAAAGCTCTCTAAGAGCTCTACGATGGGGACAGCCAGCTTGCTCGCTGTGCCACTTTTTTGAGCCCAAAATCGAACGTGTTCATCAATTTCAGGCCACTTTTCTGCTTTTGCTCTATTTTTCAGTCGTGAGCCGTTAAAAGGACGACAACCTAACTCGCGGGACATCAGAGGGCCCTACAACGTGTCGATATCACGTCTTTCGAGGATGCTGCGTTGTTGAAGCGGATAGGTTGTCGTTAAGCCCATTGGGCTTTTTGAATGAGCCATCTCTCTAGGCTGGTACTGTAAACCGTTAACACATATAGGAATTGTGCCCTAAACATGACGGGTGCGATCATACCGGAACTAATGCACCGGATTCCATCAGAACTCCGAAGTTAACCGTGCTTAGGCGAGAGTAGTACTAGGATGGGTGACCCCCTAGGAAGTCCTCGTGTTGCACCCTCTTTTCAATTTTTTTTGCCCTGGATAGGGTTGCCAAGATACATTATCGACCAAATCTCTATTACAGAATCCCACGGAACATTAGGCAAGACAACTTCGCTTCACGTATAGGCCGGGCGTGGGGTTTGCGACTAGGTCTCCGTCGCTCCGGTGCCCATAACTTTTGATCCGTAAGAAGTTATGCGGCGCACATCATACCGTTGCAAAGCTCTCTGAGAGCTCTACGACGGGGGCAGCCAGCTTGCTCGCTATGCCTATTTTTGGAGCCCAAAATCGAACGTTTTCATCTGTTTTAGGCCACTTTTATTCTTTTGTTCTGTTTTTCCTTCCCGAATCATACGTCGTTTGCCGTTAAAAGGATGACAACCTGACTCGTGGGACATCAGAGGGCCTTACAACATGTCGATATCACGTCCTATGAGGTTGCTGCATTGTTGAAGCGGATGGGTTGTCGTTAAGCCCATTGGGCCTTTTGAATGGGCCATCTCTCTAGGCTGGGACTATGAACCGTTAACACATATAGGAATTGTTCCCTCAACAAGACGGGTGCGATCATACCAGCACTAATGCACCGGATCCCATCAGAACTATGAAGTTAAGCGTGCTTGGGCGAGAGTAGTACTAGGATGGGCGACCCCTTGGGAAATCCTCGTGTTGCACACCCTTCTCAAATTTTTTTGCCCTTGTTAGGATTGCCAAGATACTTTATCGACCAAATCACTATTACCAAATCCCACGGAACATTCGGCAAGACTACGTCGCTTCACGTAGAGGCCGGGCAAGCAAACCGAGGGCGTAGGGTTTGTGACCAGGTCTCCATCACTCTGGTGCCCATAACTTTTGATCCGTAAGGAGTTATGCGGTGCACAGCAAACCGTTGCAAAGCTCTCTGAGAGCTCTACGACGAAGGCAACCATCTTGCTCGCTGTGCCAGTTTTTGGAGCCCAAAATCGAGCGTTTTCATCAGTTTCAGGCCACTTTTCTTCTTTTGGACTGTTTTTCTGTCCCGAATCGTACTTCGTGAGCCGTTAAAAGGACGACAACCTGACTTGGGGGACATCAGAGGGCCCTACAACGTGTCGATATCACATCTTGCGAGGATGATGCGTTGTTGAAGTTGATGGCTTGTCGTTAAGCCCATTGAGTCTTTTGAATGGGCCATCTCTCTATGCTGGGACTATGAACCGTCAACACATATAGGAATTGTTCCCTCAACAAGACGGGTGCGATCATACCAGCACTAATGCACCAGATCCCATCAGAACTATGAAGTTAAGCGTGCTTGGGCGAGAGTAGTACTAGGATGGGCGACCCCTTGGGAAATCCTCGTGTTGCACACCCTTCTCAAATTTTTTTGCCCTTGTTAGGATTGCCAAGATACTTTATCGACCAAATCACTATTACCAAATCCCACGGAACATTCGGCAAGACTACGTCGCTTCACGTAGAGGCCGGGCAAGCAAACCGAGGGCGTAGGGTTTGTGACCAGGTCTCCATCACTCTGGTGCCCATAACTTTTGATCCGTAAGGAGTTATGCGGTGCACAGCAAACCGTTGCAAAGCTCTCTGAGAGCTCTACGACGAAAGCAACCATCTTGCTCGCTGTGCCAGTTTTTGGAGCCCAAAATCGAGCGTTTTCATCAGTTTCAGGCCACTTTTCTTCTTTTGGACTGTTTTTCTGTCCCGAATCGTACTTCGTGAGCCGTTAAAAGGACGACAACCTGACTTGGGGGACATCAGAGGGCCCTACAACGTGTCGATATCACATCTTGCGAGGATGATGCGTTGTTGAAGCTGATGGGTTGTCGTTAAGCCCATTGGGCCTTTTGAATGGGCCATCTCTCTAGGCTAGGACTGCGAACCGTTAACACATATAGGAATTGTGCCCTCAACATGACGGGCGCGATCATACCAGTACTAATGCACCGGATCCCATCAGAACTCTGAAGTTAAGCATGCTTGGGCGAGAGTGGTACTAGGATGGGTGACCCCCAGGGAAGTCCTCGTGTTGCACCCCTTTTTCAATTTTTTTTGCCCTGGATAGGGTTGCCACGATACTTTAATGACCAAATCTCTATTACCGAATCCCACGGAACATTGGGCAAGAAAACTTCGCTACACGTATAGGCCGGGCCCGCAAACCGAGGGCGTAGGGTTTGTGACCAGGTCTCCGTCGCTCCGGTGCCCATAACTTTTTATCCGTAAGGAGTTACGCGGCGCACAGCATACCGTTGCAAAGTTCTCTCAGAGCTCTACGACGGGGGCAGCTAGCGTTCTCGCCGTGCCAATTTTTGGAGCCCAAAATCGAACATTTTCATTAGTTTTTGGCCACTTTTATTCTTTTGCTCTATTTTTCCGTGCCGAATCGTACGTCGTGAGCCATTAGAAGGACGACAACCTGACTCGCGTGTCATCAGTGGGCCCTACAACTTCTCAATATCCCGTCTTACGATGATGCGGCGTTGTTGAAGCGGATGGGTTGTCGTTAAGCCCATTGGGCCTTCTGAATAGGCCATCTCTCTAGGCTGGGACTGTGAACCGTTAACACATAAAGGAATTGTGCCCTCAACATGACGGGTAAGATCATACCAGTACTAATGCACAGAATCCCATCAGAACACCGAAGTTAAGCGTGCTTGGGCAAGAGTAGTACTAGGATGTATGACCCCTTTCGAAGTCCTCGTGTTGCACCCCCTTTTCAATTTTTTTTGCCCTGGTTAGGATTGCCAAAATACTTTATCGACCAAATATCTATTACCGAATCCCACGGAACATTGGGCAAGAGAACTTCGCTTCACGTAGAGGCCAGTCCCGCAAACCAAGGGCGTAGGGTTTGTGACCAGGTCTCCGACGTTCCGATGCCCATAACTTTTGATCCGTAATGAGTTTTGTGGCGCACAGTATACCGTTACAAAGCTCTCTGAGAGTTCTTCGACGGGGACAACCAGCTTGCTCGATTTGCCCATTTTTGGAGCCCAAAATCGAACATTTTCATCAGTTTTAGGACAATTTTCTTCTTTTGGTATGTTTTTCCATCCCGAATCTTACGTCGTGAGCCATTAAAAGTACGAAAACCTGACTCGCGGGACATCAGAGGGCCCTACAATGTGTCGATATCACGTCTTGCGAGGATGTTGCGTTGTTGAATCGGATGGGTTGTCGTTAAGCCCATTGGGCCTTTTGAATTGGCCATCTCTCTAGGCTGGGACTGTGAACCGTTAACACATATAGGAATTATACCCTCAAAATGATGGGTGCGATCATACCAGCACAAATGCACTGGATCCCATCAGAACTTCGAAGTTAAGCGTGCTTGGGCGAGAGTAGTACTAGGATGGGTGAACCCCTGGGAAGTCCTCGTGTTGCACCCCCTCTTCAATTTTTTTTGCCCTGGTTAGGGTTGGTAAGATACTTTATCGACCAAATCTCTATTAGCGAATCCCACGGAACATTGGGCAAGACAACTTCGCTTCACGTAGAGGCCGAGCCCGCAAACCGAGGGCTTAGGTTTTGTGACCGGGTCTCCGTCGCTCCGGTGCCCATAACTTTTGATCCGTAAGGAGTTATGCGGCGCACAGCATACCGCTGCAAAGCTCTCTGAGAGTTCTACGACGGGGGCAGCCAACTTGCTCACTGTACCCATTTTTGGAGACCAAAATGGAACATTTTCATCAGTTTCAGGCCATTTTTCTTCTTTTGCTCTGTTTTTCCATCCCGAATTGTAAGTCGTGAGCCGTTAAAATGACAACAACCTGACTCGTTGGACATCAGAGGGCCCTACAACGTGTCCATATCATGTCTTGCGAGGATGCTGCATGGTTGAAGCGGATGGGTTGTCGTTAAGCCCATTGGGCCATTTGAATGGGCCATCTATCTAGGCTGGGACTGTTAACCGTTAACACATATAGGAATTGTGCCCTCAACATGACAGGTACGATCATACCAGCACGAATGCACCGGATCCCATCAGAACTCCGAAGTTAAGCGTGCTTGGGCGAGAGTAGTACTAGGATGGGTGACACCCTGGGAAGTCCTCGTGTTGCACCCCCTTTTCAATTTTTTTTGCCCTGGTTAGCGTTGCCAAGATACTTTATCGGCCAAATCTCGATTACCGAATCCCACAGAACATTTGGCAAGACAACTTCGCTTCACGTAGAGGCCGGGCCTGCAAACCGAGGGCGTAGGGTTTGTGACCAGGTCTCCGTCGCTCTGATGCCCATAACTTTTGATCCATAAGGAGTTACGCGACGTACAACATACCGTTGCAAAGCTCTCTGAGAGCTCTACGACAGGGGCAACCAGCTTGCTTGCTGTGCCTATTTTTGGAGACCAAAATCAAACGCTGTCATCAATTTCAGGCCACTTTTATTCTTTTGCTCTGTTTTTCCTTCCCGAATCGTGCGTCGTGAGCCGTTAAAAGGACAACAACCTGACTCGCGGGACATCAGAGAGCCCTACAACGTGTCCATATCACGTCTTGCGAGGATGCTGCATGTTTGAAGCGGATGGGTTGTCGTTCAGCCCATTGGGACTTTTGAATGGGCCATCTCTCTAGGCTAGTACTGTGAACCGTTAACACATATAGGAATTGTGCCCTCAACATGACGGGTGCGATCATACCAGCAGTAATGCACCGGATCCTATCAGAACTCTGAAGCTAAGCGTGCTTGGGCTAGAGTAGTACTAGGATGGGTGACCCCCTGGGAAGTCCTCGTGTTGCACCCCCTTTTCAATTTTTTTTTCCCTGGTTAGGGTTGC
Source organism: Ehretia macrophylla (assembly GCA_037974665.1). Lineage (NCBI taxonomy): Eukaryota > Viridiplantae > Streptophyta > Magnoliopsida > Boraginales > Ehretiaceae > Ehretia > Ehretia macrophylla. The sequence continues at coordinate 83,985,096 of CM075765.1, read as the reverse complement.
CAAGATACTTTACCGACCAAATCTCTATTACCGAATCCAACGGAACATTGGGCAAGACAACTTCGCTTCACGTAGAGGCCGGGCCCGCAAACCGATGGCGTAGGGTTTGTGACCAGGTCTCCGTCACTGCGGTGTCCATAACTTTTGATCCCTAAAGAGTTACGCGGCGCAAAGCATGCCGTTGCAAAGCTCTTTGAGAGCTCTACGATGGGGGCTGCTAACTTGCTCGCTGTGCCAGTTTTTGGAGCCCAAAATCGAATGTTTTCATTAGTTTCAGGCCACTTTTATTCTTTTGCACTATTTTTTGGTCCCGGATCATACGTCATGAGCCGTTAAAAGGACGATAACCGGACTCGCGGGAAAGCAGAGTGCCCTACAACGTGTCCATATCAGGTCTGGCGAGAATGCTGCGTTGGTGAAGGGGGGGGGTTGTCGGGAAGCTTATTGGGGCTTTTGAATGGGGGAGCTCTCTAGGCTGGACTGTGAACCGGCAACACATATAGGAATTGTGCCCTTAACATGATGGGTGCGATCATACAAGCACTAATGCACCGGATCCCATCAGAACTCGGAAGTTTACCGTGCTTGGGCGAGAGTAGTACTAGGATGGGTGACCCCCTGGGAAGTCCTCGTGTTGCACCCCCTTTTCAATTTTTTTTGCCCTGGTTAGGGTTGCCAAGATACTTTATCCACCAAATCTCTATTACCGAATCCCACAGAACATTGGGCTAGACAACTTCACTTCACGTAGAGGTCGGGCCCATAAACCAAGGGCGTAGGGTTTGTGACCAGGTCTCCGTCGCTCCGGTGCCCATAACTTTTGATCCGTAAGGAGTTACACAGCACACAGCATACCGTTGCAAAGATCTCTGAGAGCCCTATGACGGGGGTAGCTAGCGAGCTTGCTGTGGCTGTCTTTGGAGCCCAAACTCGAACGTTTTCATCAGTTTCAGGCCACTTTTCTTCCTTTGCTCTATTTTTCCGTCCCGAATCGTACATCGTGAGCAGTTAAAAGGACGATATCCTGGCTCGTGGGACATCAGAGGTCCCTACAACGTGTCGATTACATGTCTTATGAGGTTGCTGCATTGTTGAAGCAGATGGGTTGTTGCTAAGCTCATTGGGCCTTTTGAATGGGCCATCTCTCTAGGCTGGGACTGTGAACCGTTAACACATATAGGAATTGTGCCCTCAACATGACGGGTACGATCATGCCTGTTCTAATGCACCGGATCCCATCCGAACTCCGAAGTTAAGCGTGCTTGGGCGAGAGTAGTACTAGGATGGGTGACCCCCAGGGAAGTCCTCGTGTTGCACCCCCTTTTCAATTTTTTTTGCCATGGTTAGGGTTGCCAAGATACTTTATCGACCAAATCTCTATTACCGAATCCCACGGAACATTGGGCAAGACAACTTAGCTTCACGTAATGGCCGGGCCCGAAAAATGAGGGCGTAGGATTTGTGACCAGGTCCCCGTCGCTCCAGTGCCCATAACTTTTGATCCGTAAGGAGTTACGCGGCGCACAACATACCGTTGCAAAGCTCTCTGAGAGCTCTATGACGAGGGCAACCAACATGCTCGTTGTGCCCATTTTTGGATCTTAAAATCGAAGGTTTTCATCAGTTTCAGGCCACTTTTCTTCTTTTGCTCTGTTTTTCTGTCTTAGATCGTACGTTGTAAGCCGTTAAAACGATGACAAACTGATTTGCGGGACATCAGAGGGCCCTACAACGTGTCGATATCATGTCTTGTGAGGTTGCTGCATTGTTGAAGCGGATGGGTTGTCGTTAAGCCCATTGGGCCTTTTGAATGGGCCACCTCTCTAGGTTGGGACTGCGAACCGTTAACACATCTAGGAATTGTGCCCTCAACATGACGGGTGCGATCATACCATCACTAATGCACCGGATCCTATCCGAACTCCGAAGTTAAGCGTGCTTGGACGAGAGTAGTACTAGGATGGGTGACCCCCAGGGAAGTCCTCGTGTTGTACCCCCTTTTCAATTTTTTTTTGCCATGGTTAGGGTTGCCAAGATACTTTATCGACCAAATCTCTATTACCGAATCCCACGGAACATTGGGCAAGACAACTTCACTTCACGTAGAGGCCATGCCCGCAAACCGAGGGCGTAAGGTTTGTGACCAGGTCTCCGTCGCTCCGGTGCCTATAACTTTTGATCCGTAAGGAGTTACACAGTGCACAACATACAGTTGCAAAGCTCTCTGAGAGCCCTACGATGGGGGCAGCTAGAATGCTCGCTGTGCCCGTCTTTGGAGCCCAAACTTGAACGTTTTCATCAGTTTCAGGCCACTTTTCTTCTTTTGCTCTGTTTTTCCGTCCTGGATCGTACGTCGTGAGCAGTTAAAAGGACGATAACCTGACTCATGGGACATCAGAGGGCCCTACAACGTGTCGTTTGCTTGTCTTACGAGGTTGCTGCATTGTTGAAGCGGATGGGTTGTTGCTAACCTCATTGGGTCTTTTGAATGGGCCATCTCTCTAGGCTGGGACTGTGAACCGTTAACACATATAGGAATTGTGCCCTCAACATGACGGGTGCGATCATAGCAGTACTAATGTACCGAATCCCATCAGCACTCCGAAATTAAGTGCGCTTGGGCAAGAGTAGTACTAGGATGGGTGACCCCCTGGGAAGTCCTCGTGCAGTACCTACTTTTCAAATTTTTTGGCCCTGGTTAGGGTTGCCAAGATACTTTATCCACCAAATCTCTATTACCTAATCCCACGGAACATTGGGCAAGACAACTTCGTTTCACGTAGAGGCCGGGCCCGCAAACCAAGGGCGTAGGGTTTGTGACCAGGTCTCCGTCGCTCCGGTGCCCATAACTTTTGATCCATAAGGAGTTAAGTGGCGCACAACATACCGTTGCAAAGCTCTCTGAGAGCTCTACGATGGGGGTAGCCAGCTTGCTCGTTGTGCCCTTTTTGGAGACCAAAATTGAACGTTTTCGTCAATTTCAGGCCACTTTTATTCTTTTGCTCTATTTTTCCTTCCCGAATCGTACGTCGTGAGCAGTTAAAAGGACAACAACCTGACTCGCGGGACATCAGAGGGCCCTACAACGTGTCGATATCACATCTTCCGAGGATGCTGCGTTGTTGAAGCAGATGGGTTGTCGTTAAGCCCATTGGGCCTTTTGAACAGGCCATCTCTCTTGGCTGGGACTGTGAACCGTTAACACATATAAGAATTTTGCCCTCAACATGACGGGTGTGATCATACTAGTACTAATGCACCGGATCCCATCAGAACTCCGGAGTTAAGCGTGCTTGTGCGAGAGTAGTACTAGGATGGGTGACCCCCTGGGAAGTCCTCGTGTTGCACCATCTTTCCAATTTTTTTTACCCTGGTTAGGGTTGCCAAGTTACTTTATCGACCAAATCTCTGTTACCGAATCCCACAGAACATTGGGCAAGACAACTTCGCTTCACGTAAAGGCTGGGCCCGCAAACCGAGTGCGTATGGTTTGTGACCAGGTCTCCGTCGCTCCGGTGCTCATAACTTTTGATCCGTTAGGAGTTACGCGGCGCACAGCATACCGTTGCAAAGCTCTCTGAGAGCTCTACGGCGGGGGCAGCCGGCTTACTCGCTTTGCCTGTTTTTGGTGCCCAAAATCTTACGTTTTCATCAGTTTCAGGCCAACTTTCTTCTTTTGCTCTATTTTTCCGTCCAGGTTCGTGCGTCGTGAGCCATTAAAAGGATGAAAAATTGACTCGCGGTATATCAGAAGGCCCTACAACGTGTCGATATCACGTCTTGCAAGGATGTTGCATTGTTGAAGCGGATGGGTTGTCGTTAAGCCCATTGGGACTTTTGAATTGGCCATCTCTCTAGGCTGGGACTGTGAACCGTTAACACATATAGGAATTGTGCCTTCAACATGACGGGTGCGATCATACCAGCACTAATGCACCAGATCCCATCAGAATTCTGAAGTTTAGGGTGCTTGGGCGAGAGTAGTACTAGGATGGATGACCCCCTGGGATGTCCTTGTGTTGCACCCCTTTTTCAATTTTTTTTTGCCCTGGTTAGGGTTGCCAATATACTTTATCGACCAAATCTCTATTACCGAATCCCACAGAACATTGGGCGAGACAACTTCTATTCACATAGAGGCCAGGCCCGCAAACCGAGCGCGTAGGGTTTGTGACCAGGTCTCCGTCGCTCCGGTGCCCATAACTTTTGATCCGTAAGGAGTTACGCGGCGCACAACATATCGTTGCAAAGCTCTCTGAGAGCTATACGACGGCGGCAGCTAGCATGCTCGTTGTGCCCGTCATTGGAGCCCAAAATCGAATGTTTTCATCATTTTCATTCCACTTTTCTTCTTTTGCTCTGTTTTTCCGAACCGGATCTTACGTCGTGAGCCGTTAAAATGATGACAACCTGACTCGCGGGACATCAGAGGGCCCTACAATGTGACCATATCACGTCTTGCGAGGATGCTGCGTTGTTGAAGCGGATGGGTTATCGTTAAGCCCATTGGGACTTTTGAATGGGCCATTTCTCTAGGCTGGGATTGTGAACCGTTAACACATATATGAATTGTGCCCTCAACATGACGGGTGCGATCATACCAGCACTAATACACCGGATCCCGTCAAAACTCTGTAGTTAAGCGTGCTTTGGCGAGAGTAGTACTAGGATGGGTGACCCCCTGGGAAGTCCTCGTGTTGCACACCCTTTTCAATTTTTTTTGCCCTGGTTAGGGTTGCCAAGATACTTTATCCACCAAATCTATATTGCCGAATCCCATGGAATATTGGGCAAGAAAACTTCGCTTCACGTATAGGCCAGGCCCGCAAACCGAGGGCGTAGAGTTTTTCACCAGGTCTCCGTCGCTTCGGTGCCTATAACTTTTGATCCGTAAGGAGTTATGCGGCGCACAACATACCGTTGAAAAGCTCTCTGAGAGCTCTACGATGGGGGCAGCTAGCGTGCTCGCTTTGCCCGACTTTGGAGCCCAAACTCGAACGTTTTCATCAGTTTCAGGCCACTTTTTCTTCTTTTGCTCAATTTTTCCGTCCCGGATCGTACGTCGTGAGCCGTTAAAAGGACGACAACCTGACTCATGGGACATCAGAGGTCCCTACAACGTATCGATATCATGTCTTGTGATGTTGCTGCATTGTTGAAGTGGATGGGTTGTTGCTAAGCTCATTGGGCCTTTTGAATAGGCCTTCTCTCTAGGCTGGGACTGTCAACCATTAACACATATAGGAATTGTGCCCTCAACATGACGGGTATGATCATACCAGCACTAATGCACTGAATCCTATCAGAACTTCGAAGTTAAGCGTGCTTGGGCGAGAGTAGTACTAGGATGGGTGACCCCTGGGAAGTCCTCGTGTTGCACTCCCTTTTCAATTTTTTTTGCCCTGGTTAGGGTTGCTAAGATACTTTATCGACCAAATCTTTATTACCGAATCCCACGGAACATTGGGAAAGACAACTTCGCTTCACGTAAAGGCCGGGCCCGCAAATCGAGGGCGTAGAGTTTGTGACCAAGGCTCCGTCGCTCCGGTGCCCATAACTTTCGATCCGTAAGCAGTTACGCGGCGCACATCATACCGTTGCAAAGCTCTCTAAGAGCTCTATGGCGGGGGCAGCCAGCTTGCTCGCTATGCCAATTTTTGGAGCCCAAAATCGAACGTTTTCATCAGTTTCAGGCCACTTTTCTTCTTTTGCTCTGTTTTTCCGTCCCGGATCGTACGTCGTGAATTGTTAAATGGACGACAACCTGATTCACGGGACATCAGAGGGCCCTACAATGTGTCGATATCATGTCTTGCGATGATGTAGCATTGATGAAGCAGATGGGTTGTCGTTAAGCCCATTGGGACTTTTGAATGGGCCATCTCTCTAGGCTGGGACTGTGAACCGTTAACACATATAGTAATTGTGCCCTCAACATGACGGGTGTGATCATACAGCACTAATGCACCGGATCCCATCAGAACTGCGAAGTTAAGCGTGTTTGGGCGAGAGTAGTACTAGGATGGGTGACCCCCTGGGAAGTCCTCGTGTTGCACCCCGTTTTCAATCTTTTTTGCCCTGGTTAGGGTTGCCAAGATACATTATCGACCAAATCTCTATTACCGAATCCCACGGAACATTGGGCAAGACAACTTCGCTTCACGTAGAGGCCGGGCCAGCAAACCGAGGGCGTAGGATTTGTGACCACGTCTCCGTCGCTCCGGTGCACATAACTTTTGAGCCGTAGGAAGTTATGCGGTGCACAGCATACCATTGCAGAGCTCTCTGAGAGCTCTTCGACGGGGGCAGCCAACTTGCTCGCTGTGCCCATTTTTTGAGCCCAAAATCGAATGTTTGCATCAGTTTCAGGCCACTTTTCCTCTTTTTCTCTGTTTTTTCGTCCTGAATCGTATGTCGTGAGCCGTTAAAAGGACGACAACCTGACTAGCGGGACATCAGAGGGTCCTACAATATGTCGACATCACGTCTTGTGAGGATGCTGCGTTGTTGAAGCGGATGGGTTGTCGTTAAGCCCATTGGGCCTTTTGAATGGGCCATCTCTCTAGGCTGGGACTGTGAGCCGTTAACACATATAGGAATTGTGCCCTCAACATGACGAGTGTGATCATACCAGCACTAATGCACCGGATCCCATCAGAACTCTAAAGTTAAGCATGCTTGGGCGAGAGTATTACTAGGATAGGTGACCCCTTAGGAAGTCCTCGTGTTGCACCCCATTTCAAATTTTTTTTTGCCCTGGTTAGGGTTTCCAAGTTACTTTATAGACCAAATCTCTATTACCGAATCGCACGGAACATTGGGCAAGACAACTTGGCTTCACGCAGAGGCCGGGCCCGCAAACCCAGGGCGTAGGGTTTGTGACCAGGTCTCCTTCGCTCCGGTGTCCATAACTTTTGATCCGTAAGGAGTTACGCGACGCACAGCATACCGTTGCAAAGCTCTCTAGGAGCTCTATGATAGGGGTAGCCAGCTTGCTCGTTGTGCTTGTTTTTGTATCCCAAAATCGAACGTTTTTGTTAGTTTCAGGGGACTTTTATTCTTTTGCTATGTTTTTTCGTCCCGAATCGTACATTGTGAGCCGTTAAAAGGACGACAACCTGACTCGCGGGACATCAGAGGGCCCTACAACTTCTCGATATCACGTCTAGCGAGGATGCTGCGCTGTTGAAGCAGATGGATTGTCGTTAAGCCCATTGGGTCTTTTGAATGGGCCATCTCTCTAGGCTGGGACTCTAAACCGTTAACACATATAGGAATTGTGCCCTCAACGTGACGGGTACGATCATACCAGCACTAATGCTCCGAATCCCATCAGAACTCCGAAGTTAAGCGTGCTTGGGTGAGAGTAGTACTAGGATGGGTGACTCCTTGGGAAGTCCTCGTGTTGCACCTCTTTTTTAATTTTTTTTCCCTGGTTAGGGTTGCCAAGATACATTATCGACCAAATCTCTATTACTGAATCCCACGGAACATTGGGCAAGAGAACTTCGCTTCACGTAGAGGCCGGGCCCGTAAACCAAGGGCATAGGGTTTGTGACCAGGTCTCCATCGCTCCGATGCCCATAACTTTTGATCTGTAAGGATTTATGCGGCGCACATCAAGCCGTTTCAAAGCTCTCTGAGAGCTCTACGACGGGGGTAGCGAGCTTGCTCGCTGTTCCCATTTTTGGAGCCCAAAATCAAACATTTTTATCAGTTTCAGGCCACTTTTCTTCTTTTGTTCTATATTTTCGTCCCGAATCGTACGTTGTGAGCCGTTAAAAGCACGATAACCTAACTCGCGGGACATCAGAGGGCTGTAAAACGTGTCGATATCACGTCTTGCGACGATGCTACGTTGTTGAAGCAGATGGGTTGTCATTAAGCCCATTGGGCCTTTTGAATAGGCCATCTCTCTAGGCTAGGACTGTGAACCGTTAACACATATAGGAATTGTGCCCTCAACATGACGGGTGTGATCATACCAGCACTAATGCACCGGATCTCATCAGAACTGTGAAGTTAAGCGTGCTTGGCTGAGAGTAGTACTGTAGGATGGGTGACTCCCTGGGAAGTCATCGTGTTCCATCCCTATTTCATTTTTTTTTGCCCTGGTTAGGGTTGCCAAGATACTTTATTCACCAAATCTCTATTACCGGATCCCACGAAACATTGGGCAAGAGTACTTCGCTTCACATAGAGGCCGGGCCCGCAAACCTAGGGCACAGGGTTTATGACCAGGTCTCCGTCGCTCCGGTGCCCATAACTTTTGATCCGTAAGGAGTTATGCGGCGCACAACATACCGTTGCAAAGCTCTCTGAGAGCTCTACGATGAGGGTAGCATGTTTGCTTGCTTTGCCCATTTTTTGGGCCCAAAATCGAATGTTTTCATTAGTTTTAGGCCACTTTTATTCTTTTGCTCTGTTTTTCAGTCTCGGGTCGTACATCATGAGCCGTTAAAAGGACGACAACCTGACTCGCGGGACATTAGAGGCCCCTACAACGTGTCGATATCACGTCTTGCAAGGATGCTGCGTTGTTGAAGCGGATAGGTTGTCATTAAGACCATTGGGTCTTTTGAATGGGCCATTTCTCTAGGCTGGCACTGTGAACCGTTAACACATATAGGAATTGTGCCCTCAACATGACGGGCGCGATCATACCAGCACTAATGCACCGGATCCCATCAGAACTCTGAAGTTAAGCGTGCTTGGGCGAGAGTAGTACTAGGATGGGTGACCCCATGGGAAGTCCTCGTGTTGTACCCCCTTTTCAATTTTTTTTGCCCTAGTTAGGGTTGCCAAGATACTTTATCGACAAAATCTCAATTACCGAATCCCACAGAACATTGGGCAAGACAACTTCGCTTCACGTAGAGGCCGGGTCGGCAAACAAAGGGCGTAGGGTTTGTGACTAGGTCTACGTCGCTCCGGTGCCCATAACCTTTGATCCATAAGGAGTTACGCGGCACACGGCATACCGTTGGAAAGCGCTTTGAGAGCTCTACGACGGGGGTAGCATGCTTGCTCACTTTGCCCATTTTTGGGGCCCAAAATCGAATGTTTTCATTAGTTTCAGGCCACTTTTATTCTTTTGTTCTGTTTTTCAGTCTCGGGTCGTACATCGTGAGCCGTTAAAAGGACGACAACCTGACTCGCGGGACATTAGAGGGCCCAACAACGTGTCGATATCACGTCTTGCAAGGATGCTGCGTTGTTGAAGCGGATAGGTTGTCATTAAGACCATTGGGTCTTCTGAATGGGCCATCTCTCTAGGCTGGGACTGTGAACCGTTAACACATATAGGAATTGTGCCCTCAACACGACGGGTGCGATCATACTAGCACTAATGCACCGAATCCCATCAGAACTCCGAAGTTAAGCGTACTTGGGGCGAGAGTAGTACTAGGATGGGTGACCCCCTGGGAAGTCCTCGTGTTGCACCCCCTTTTCAATTTTTTTTTGCCCTGGTTAGGGTTCCCAAGATACTTTATCGACCAAATCTCTGTTACCGAATACCACTGAACGTTGGGCAAGACAACTTCGATTCACGTAGAGGCCGTGCCCGCAAACCGAGGGCGTAAGGTTTGTGACTAGGTCTCCGTCGCTCTGGTGCCCATAACTTTTGATCCATAAGGAGTTACGCGCCGCACAGCATACCGTTGCAAAGCTCTCTGAGAGCTCTATCATGGAGGCAGCCAACTTGCTCGCTGTGCCTGTTTTTGGAGCCCAATATCGAATGTTTTCAACAGTTTCAGGTCACTTTTATTATTTTGTTTTGTTTTTCCTTCCTGAATCGTATGTCGTGAGCCATTAAAAGGACGACAACCTGACTCGCGGGAAATCAGAGGGCCCTACAACGTGTCGACATCACGTCTTGCGAGGATGCTGCGTTGTTGAAGCGGACGGGTTGTCGTTAGGCCCATTGGACCTTATGAATGGGCCATCTCTCTAGGCTGGGACTGTGAACCGTTAACACATATAGGAATTTTGCCCTCAACATAACTGGTGCGATCATACCAGTACTAGTGCACCTGATCCCATCAGAACTCTGAAGTTAAGCATGCTTGGGCGAGAGTAGTACTAGGATGGGTGACCCCCTGGGAAGTCCTCGTGTTGTACCCCTTTTTCAATTTTTTTTGCCCTGGCAAGGGTTGCCAAGATACTTTATCCACCAAATCTCTATTACCGATTCCCACGAAACATTGGGCAAGACAAATTCGCTTCACTTAGAGGCCGGGCCAGCAAACCCAGGGCATAGGGTTTGTGACCAGGTCTCCGTCGCTCCGGTGCCCATAACTTTTGATCCGTAAGGAGTTATGCGGTGCACAACATACAGTTACAAAGCTCTCTGAGAGCTCAACGACGGGGGCAGCAAGCTTGCATGCTATGCCCGTTTTTGGATCCCAAAATCGAATGTTTTCATCAGTTTCATGCCACTTTACTTCTTTTGCTCTCTTTTTCCGTCCCGAATCGTACGTTGTCAGCTATTAAAAGGACGACAACCTGACTAGCGGGATATCAGAGGACCCTACAACGTGTCGATATCACGTCTTGCGAGGATGCTACGTTGTTGAAGCGAATTGGTTGTCGTTAAGCCCGTTGGGCCTTTTGAATGGGCCATCTCTCTAGGCTGGGACTGTGAACCGTTAACACTTATAGGAATTGTGCCCTCATCATGACGGGAGCGATCATACCAGCACTAATGCACCGGATCCCATCAGAACTCCGAAGTTAAGCGTGCTTGGGTGAGAGTAGTACTAGGATAGGTGACCACCCTGGGAAGTCCTCGTGTTGCACCCCCTTTTCAATTTTTTTTGCCCTAGTTAGGGTTGCCAAGATACTTTATCGGCCAAATCTCTATTACCAAATCCCACGGAACATTGGGCAAGACAACTTCGCTTCACGTAGAGGCCGAGCCCGCAAATCGAGGGCGTAGGGTTTGTGACCAGGTCTCCGTCGCTCCGATGCGCATAACTTTTGATCCGTAATGAGTTATGTAGTGCACAGCATACCGTTGCAAAGCTCTCTGAGAGCTCTACGATGGGGGCATCCAGCTTGCTCGCTGTGCCCCGTTTTGGAGCACAAAATTGAAAGTTTTCATCCGTTTCAAGCCACTTTTCTTCTTTTGCTCTGTTTTTCCGTCCTGAATAGTACGTCGGGAGCCGTTAAAAGGATGACAACCTGACTCGTGGGACATCAGAGGGCTCTACAACGTGTCGATATCACGTCTTGCGAGGATGCTGCGTTGTTCAATCGGATGGGTTGTCGTTAAGCCCATTGGGCCTTTTGAATGGGCCATCTGTCTAGGTTGGGACTGTGAACCGTTAACACATATAGGAATTGTCCCCTCAACATGACGGGTGCGATCATACCAGCACTAATGCACAGGATACCTTCAGAACTCCGAAGTTAAGCGTGCTTGGGCGAGAGTAGTACTAGGATGGGTGACCCCTTCGGAAGTCCTCGTGTTGCACCCCATTTTCAATTTTTTTTGCCCTAGTTAGGGTTGCCAAGATACTTCATCGACCAAATCTCTATTTTCGAATCCCACGGAACATTGGGCAAGAGAACTTCGTTTCACGTAGAGGCCGGGCCCACAAACCGAGGGCGTAGGGTTTGTGACCAGGTCTCCGTCGCTCCAATGCGCATAACTTTTGATCTGTTAGGAGTTACGCGGCGCACAGCATACCGTTGCAAAGCTCTTTGAGAGCTCTACGACGAGGGCAGCTAGCTTGCTCGCTTTGACTATTTTTGGAGCCCAAAATCGAATGTTTTCATTAGTTTCTGGCAACTTTTATTCTTTTGCTCTGTTTTTCTATCCCGGATCTTACGTCGTGATCCGTTAAAAGGACGACAACCTGACTCGCGGGACATCAGAGGGCCCTACAACGTTTCGATATCACGTCTTGCGAGGATGCTGCGTTGTTGAAGCGGATAGGTTGTTGTTAAGCCCATTGGGCCTTTTGAATGGGCCATCTCTCTAGGTTGGGACTGTGAACCGTTAACACATATAGGAATTGTGCCCTCATCATGACGGGTGTGATCATACCAGCACTAATGCACCAGATCCCATCAGAACTCTGAAGTTACGCGTGCTTGGGCGAGAGTAGTACTAGGATGTGTGACCCCCTGGGAAGTCCTCGTGTTGCACCCCCTTTTCAATTTTTTTTGCCCTGGTTAGGGTTGCCAAAATACTTTATCGACCAAATCTCTATTACCAAATCCCACAGAACGTTGGGCAAGACAAATTCGATTAACGTAGAGGCCGTGCCCGCAAACCGAGGGCATAAGGTTTGTGACCAGGTCTCCGTCGCTCTGGTGCCCATAACTTTTGATCCGTAAGGAGTTACGCGCCGCACAACATACCGTTGCAAAGCTCTCTGAGAGCTCTATCGTGGAGGCAGCCAACTTGCTCGCTGTGCCTGTTTTTGGAGCCCAATATCGAATGTTTTCAATAGTTTCAGGTCACTTTTATTCTTTTGTTTTGTTTTTCCTTCCCGAATCGTATGTCGTGAGCCATTAAAAGGACGACAACCTGACTCGTGGGACATCAGAGGGCCCTACAACGTGTCGACATCACGTCTTGCGAGGATGCTGCGTTGTTGAAGCGGACGGGTTGTCATTAGGTCCATTGGGCCTTATGAATTGGCCATCTCTCTAGGCTGGGACTGTGAACCGTTAACACATATAGGAATTGTGCCCTCAACATAACTGGTGCGATCATACCAGTACTAGTGCACCTGATCCCATCAGAACTCTGAAGTTAAGCATGCTTGGGCGAGGGTAGTACTAGGATGGGTGACCGCTTGAGAAGTCCTCGTGTTGTACCCCCTTTTCAATTTTTTTTGCCTTGGTTAGGGTTGCCAAGATACTTTATCGACCAAATCTCTATTACCGAATCACACGGAACATTGGGCAAGACAACTTCGCTCCACGTAGAGGTCGGGCCCGCAAACCGGGGGCGTAGGGTTTGTGACCAGGTCTCTGTCGCTCCGGTGTCCATAACTTTTGATCCGTAAGGAGTTACGCGGCGTACAGCATACCGTTGCAAAGCTCTCTGCGAGCTCTACGACGGGGGTAGCATGCTTGCTCGCTTTGCCAGTTTTTGGAGCCCATAATCCAATGTTTTCATTAGGTTCAGGTCACTTTTATTCTTTTGCTATGTTTTTCCGTCCCGGATCGTATGTCGTGATCCGTTTAAAGGACGACAACCTGACTCGCGAGACATCAGAGGGCCCTACAATGTGTCGATATCACATCTTGCGAGGATGCTGCGTTGTTGAAGCGGATGGGTTGTCGTTAAGCCCATTGGGCCTTTTGAATGGGCCATCTCTCTAGGTTGGGACTGTGAACCGTTAACACATATAGGAATTGTGCCCTCAACATGACAGGTGCGATCATACCATCACTAATGCACCAGATCTCATCGGAACTCCGAAGTTAAGCGTGTTTGGGCGAGAGTAGTACTAGGATGGGTGACCCCCTGGGAAGTGCTCGTGTTGCACCCCCTTTTCAATTTTTTTTACCCTGGTTAGGGTTGCCAAGATACTTTATCGACCAAATCTCTATTACCAAATCCCACGGAACATTGGGCAAGACAACTTCGCTTCACATAGAGGCCGGGCCTGCAAACCAAGGGCGTAGGGTTTGTGACCAGGTCTCCGTCGCTCCGGTGCCCATAACTTTTGATCCGTAAGGAGTTACGCGGCGCACAACATACCGTTACAAAGCACTCCGAGACCTCTACGACAGGGGCAGCTAACTTGCTCACTTTGCCTATTTTTGGAGCCCAACATCCAACGTTTTCATTAGTTTCAGGCCACTTATATTCTTTTGCTCTATTTTTTTTGTCCCGAATCATACGTCGTGAGTTGTTAAAAGGACGACAACTTGACTCGCGGGACATCAGAGGGCCCGACAACTTCTCGATATCACGTCTTGCGAGGATGCTGCGTTGTTGAAGCGGATTGTTTGTCGTTAAGCCTATTGGGCCTTTTGAATGGGCCATCTCTCTAGGCTAGGACTGTGAACAGTTCACACATATAGGAATTGTGCCCTCAACATGACGGGTTAGATCATACCAACACTAATGCATCGGATCCCATCAAAACTCCGAAGTTAAGCGTGCTTGGGCGAGAGTAGTACTAGGATGGGTGGCCCCCAGGGAAGTCCTCGTGTTGCACCCCCTTTTCAATTTTATTTGCCCTGGTTAGGGTTGCCAAGATACTTTATCGACCAAATCTCTATTACTGAATCCCACGGAGCATTGGGCAAGACAAATTCGCTTAACGTAAAGACCGGGCCCGCAAACCGAGGGCGTAGGGTTTATGACCAGGTCTCTGTCGCTTCGTTGCCCATAACTTTTGATCCGTAAGGAGTTACGCGGCGCACAACATACCATTACAAAGCTCAATGAGAGCTCTACGATGGGGGCTACATGCTTGCTCGCTTTGCCCATTTTTGGAGCCCCAAATCGAATGTTTTCATTAGTTTTAGGCCACTTTTATTCTTTTGCCCAGTTTTTCGGTCCCAGATCGTATGTCGTGAGCCGTTAAAATGACAACAACCTTACTTGCGAGATATCAGAGGGCCCTACAACGTGTCGATATCACGTCTTGCGAGGATGCTGGGTTGTTGAAGCGGATGGGTTGTCGTTAAGCCCATTGGGCCTTTTGAATGGGCCATCTCTCTAGGTTGGGACTGTGAACCGTTAACACATATTGGAATTGTGCCCTCAACATGACGGGTGCAATCATACCAGTACTAATGCACCAGATCCCATCAGAAGTCCAAATTTAAGCATGCTTGGGCGAGAGTAGTACTAGGATGGGTGACCCCTTCGGAAGTCCTCGTGTTGCACCCCCTTTTCAATTTTTTTTGCCCTGCTTAGGGTTGCCAAGATACTTTATCCTCCAAATCTCTATTACCGAATCCCACAGAACATTGGGCAAGAAAACTTCGCTTCACATAGAGGCCAGGCCCGCAAACCGAAGGCGTAGGGTTTGTGACCAAGTCTCCGTCGCTCCGGTGCCCATAACTTTTGATCCGTAAGGAGTTACGCAACACACATCATACCGTTGCGAAGCTCTCTTAGAGCTCTACGACGGGGGCAGCCAGCTTGCTCGATGTGCCTATTTTTGGAGCCCAAAATCAAACATTTTCATCAGTTTCAAGCCACTTTTCTTCTTTTGCTCTGTTTTTCGATCCCGGATCGTACGTCACGAGCCGTTAAAAGGACGACAACCTGACTGGCTGGACATCAGAGGGCCCTACAACGTGTGGATATCACGTCTTATGAGGTTGCTGCATTGTTGAGGCGGATGGGTTGTCGTTAAGCCCATTGGGCCTTTTGAATGGGCCATCTCTCTAGGCTGGGACTGTGAATCGTTAACACATATAGGAATTGTGCCCTCAACATGACGGGTGCGATCATACCAGCACTAATGCAAAAAATCCCATCAGAACTTCGAAGTTAAGCGTGCTTGGGCGAGAGTAGTACAAAGATGGGTGACCCCTTGAGAAGTCCTCGTGTTGCACCCCCTTTTCAATTTTTTTTGCCCTGGTTTGGGTTGCCAATATACTTTATCGACCAAATATCTATTACCGAACCCCACAGAACATTGGACAAGACAACTTCGCTTCACGTAGAGGCCGGGCCCGCAAACTTAGGGCGTAGGGTTTGTGACCAGGTCTCCGTCGCTCCGGTGCCCATAACTTTTGATCCGTGGAGAGTTTCGCGGCGCACAGCATACCGTTGCAAAGCTCTCTAAGAGCTCTACGACGGGGGCAGCATGCTTGCTCGCTTTGCCTATTTTTGGAGCCCAAAATCAAAAGTTTTCATTAGTTTCTAGCCACTTTTATTCTTTTGCTATGTTTTTCCGTCCCAGATCGTACGTCGTGAGCCGTTAAATGGACGACAACCTGACTCGCGGGACATCAGAGGGATATACAAAGTGTCGATATCACGTCTTGCGAGGTTGCTGCGTTGTTGAAGCGGATGGGTTGTCGTTAAGCCCATTGTGCCTTTTGAATGGGCCGTCTCTCTAGGTTGGGATTGTGAACTGTTAACACATATAGGAATTGTGCCCTGAACATGATGGGTACGATCATACCAGAACCAGTGCACCGGATCCCATCAGAACTCCGAAGTTAAGCGTGCTTGGGTGAGAGTAGTACTAGGACGGGTGACCCCCTGAGAAGTCCTCGTGTTGCACCCCCTTTTCAATTTTTTTTGCCCTGGTTAGGGTTGCCAAGATATTTTATCGACCAAATCTCTATTACTGAATCCCACGGAACATTGGGCAAGACAACTTCGCTTCACGTAGAGGTCGGGCCCGCAACCCGAGGGCGTAGAGCTTGTGACCAGGTCTCCGTCGCTCCGGTGCCCATAACTTTTGATCCGTAAGGAGTTACGCGGCGCACAACATACCGTTGCAAAGCTCTATGAGAGCTCTACGACGACGGCAGCTAGCTTGCTCGCTGTGCCTTTTTTTGGATCCCAAAATAGAATGTTTTCATTAGTTTCAGGCCACTTTTTTTCTTTTACTTTTTTTTTATGTCCCGGATCGTACGTCGTGAGCCGTTAAAAGGACGACAAACTGACTTGCAGGATATCAGAGCGCCCTACAATGTGTCGATATCACGTCTTGTAAGGACGCTTCATTGTTCAAGCAGATGGGTTGTCGTTAAGCCCATTGGGCCTTTTGAATGGGCCATCTCTCTAGGCTGAGACTGTGAACGGTTAACACATATAGGAATTGTGCCCTCAACATGACGGGTGCGATCATACCTGTACTAATGCACCGGATCCCATCAGAAGTCCGAAGTTAAGCGCGCTTGGGCGCGAGTAGTAGTAGGATGGGTGACCCCCTAGGAAGTCCTCGTGTTGCACCCCCTTTTCAATTTTTTTTGCCCTGGTTAGGGTTGCCAAGATACTTTATCGACCAAATTTCTATTACAGAATCCCATGGAAAATTGGGCAAAACAACTTCGCTTCACGTAGAGCCCGAGCCCGCAAACCGAGGGCGTAGGGTTTGTGACCAGGTCGCCGTCGCTCCGGTGCCCATAACTTTTGATCCGTAATGAGTTAAGCGTTGCACAGCATACCATTGCAAAGCTCTCTGAGAGCTCTAAGACGGGGGCAGCCAGCTTGCTCACTGTTCCCATTTTTGGATCCCATAATCGAACGTTTTCATAAGTTTCAGGCCACATTTTCTTCTTTCGCTCTGTTTTTTCATCCCGGATCATACGTCATGAGCCGTTAAAAGGACGACAACCTGACTCGCGAGACATCAGAGGGCCCTACAACGTTCCGATATCACCCCTTGCAAGCATGCTGCGTTGTTGAAGGGGAAGGGTTGTCGTTAAGCCCATTGGGACTTTTGAATGGGCCATCTCTCTAGGCTGGGACTGTAAACCGTTAATACATAAAGGAATTTTGCCCTCAACATGACGGGTGCGATCATACCAAAACCAAAGCACCGGATCCCATCAGAACACCGAAGTTAAGCGTGCTTGGGCGAGAATAGTACTAGGATGGGTGGCCCCCTAGGAATTCCTCGTGTTGCACCCCCTTTTCAATTTTTTTTGCCCTGGTTAGGTTTGCCAAGATACTTTATCGACCAAATCTCTATTACCGAATCCCACAGAACATTGGGCATGACAACTTCGCTTCTCGTAGAGGCCGGGCTAGCAAACTGAAGGCGTAGGGTTTGTGACCAGGTCTCCGTTGCTCCGGTGCCCATAACTTTTGATCCATAAGGAGTTACGCAGTGCACAGCATACTGTTGTAAAGCTCTCTTAGGGCTCTACGACGGGGGAAGCTAGCTTGCTCGCTTTGCCCATTTTTGGATCCCAAAATTGAACGTTTTCATCAGTTTCAGGAAACTTTTCTCCTTTTGCTTTGTTTTTCGGTCCCGAATCGTACATCGTGAGCCGTTAAAAGGATGAAAACCTGACACGTGGGACATCAGAGGGCCTTACAACGTGTCGATATCACATCCTGCGAGGATGCTGCGTTGTTGAAGCGGATGGGTTATCGTTAATCCCACTAGGCCTTTGGAATGGGCCATCTCTCTAGGCTGGGACTGTGAACCGTTAACACATAAAGGAATTGTGCCCTCAACATGACGGGTGCGATCATACCAGTACTAATGCACCAGATCGCATCAGAACTCAGAAGTTAAGCGTGCTTGGGCGAGATTAGTACTAGGATGGGTGACACCCTAGGAAGTCCTCGTGTTGCACCCCCTTTTCAATTTTTTTTGCCCTGGTTAGGGTTGCCAAGATACTTTATCGACCAAATCTCTATTACCGAACCCCACGGCACATTGGGCAAGCCAACTTCGCTTCATGTAGAGGCCAGGCCTGCAAACCGAGGGCGTAGGGTTTGTGACTAGGTCTCCGTTGCTCCGGTGCCCATAACTTTTGATACGTAAGGAGTTACGCGGCGCACAGCATACCGTTGCAAAGCTCTCTGAGAGCTCTACGACGGGGTCAGCTAGCTTGCTCGCTATGCCCGTTTTTGGAGCCCAAAATCGAACGTTTTCATCTATTTCAGAAAACTTTTCTTCTTTTGCTTTGTTTTTCCGTCCCGAATCGTACGCCGTGAGCCGTTAAAAGGATGACAACCTGACTTGTGGGACATCAGAGGGCCCTAAAACTTGTCGATATCACGTCTTGCGAGGATGCTACGTTTTTTGAAGCGGATGGGTTGTCGTTAAGCCCATTGGGCCTTTTGAATGGGCCATCTCTCTAGGCTGGGACTGTAAACCATTAGCACATATAGGAATTGTGCTCTCAACATGACGGGTGCGATCTTACCAGCACTAATGCACCGGATCCCATCAGAACTCCGAAGTTCAGCGTGCTTGGGCGAGAGTAGTACTAGGATGGGTGACCCCCGGGGAAGTCCTCCTGTTGCACCCCACTTTTCAACTTTTTTTGCCCTGGTTAGGGTTGCCAAGATACTTTATCGACCAAATCTCTATTACCGAATCCCACGGAACATTGGGCAAAACAACTTCGCTTCACGAAGAGGCCGGACCCGTAAATCGAGGGCGTAGGGTTTGTGACCAGGTCTCTGTCGCTCGGATGCCCATAACTTTTAATCTGTAAGGAGTTACGCGGCGCACATCATATAGTTGCAAAGCTCTCTGAGAGCTCTACGACGGGGGCAGCTAGTTTGCTCGCTATGCCACCCGTTTTTGGAGCCCAAAATGGAACGTTTTCATCAATTTCAGGAAACTTTTGTCTTCTGCTTTGTTTTTCCGTCCCGAATCATACGTCATAAGCCGTTAAAAGGACGACAACCTGACTTGTGGGACATCAGAGGGCCCTACAATGTGTCGATATCATGTCTTGTGAGGATGCTGCGCTGTTGAAGCGGATGGGTTGTCGTTAAGCCGATTGGACCTTTTGAATGGGTCATCTCTCTAGGATGGGACTGTGAACTGTTAACACATATAGGAATTGTGCCCTCAACATGACGGGTGCGATCATACCAGCACTAATGCACCGGATCCCATCAGAACATCGAAGTTAAGCGTGATTGGGCGAGAGTAGTACTAGGATGGGTGACCTCTTGGGAAGTCCTCGTGTTACAACCCCTTTTCAATTTTTTTTGCCCTGGTTATGGTTGCCAAAATACTTTATCGACCAAATCTCTATTACCGAATCCCACAGAACATTGGACAAGACAACTTCGCTTCACGTAGAGGCCGAGTCCGCAAACCGAGGGCGTAGGGTTTGTGACCAGGTATCTGTAGCTCCGGTGCCCATAACTTTTGATCCGTAAGGAGTTACGCGGTACACAGCATACCGTTGCAAACCTCTCTGAGAGCTCTATGACGGGGGCAGCAATTTTGCTTGCCGTGCCTATTTTTGGAGCCCAAATTTGAATGTTTTCATCAGTTTCATGCCGCTTTTCTTCTTTTGCTCTATTTTTTGATCCCTGATCGTACGTCGTGAGCCGTTAAAAGGACGACAACCTAACTCGCGGGACATCAGATGGCCCTAAAACGTGTCGATATCACGTCTTGCAAGGATGCTGCGTTGTTGAAGCAGAAGGGTTGTCGTTAAGCCCATTGGGCCTTTTGAATGGGCCATCTCTCTAGGCTGGGAATGTAAACCGTTAACACATATAGGAATTGTTCCCTTAACAAGACGGGTGCGATGATACCGCCACTAATGCACCGGATCCCATTAGAACTCTGAAGTTAAGCGTGCTTGGGCAAGAGTAGTACTATGATGGGTGACACCCTGGGAAGTCCTCGTGTTGCACCCCCTTTTCAATTTTTTTTGCCATGGTTAGGGTTGTCAAGATACTTTATCAACCAAATCTCTATTACCGAATCCCACAGAACATTGGGCAAGACAACTTCGCTTCACGTAGAGGCCGGGCCCGCAAACTGAGGGCGTAAATTTTGTGACCAGGTCTCCGTCGCTCCAGTGCCCATAAATTTTGATCCGTAAGGAGTTACGCGGCGCACAGCATACCGTTGGAGAGCTCTCTGAGCGCTCTATGACGGGGGCAGCCAGCTTGGTCGATGTACCCGTCTTTGGAGCCCAAAATCGAACGTTTTCACCAGTTTCAGGCCACTTTTCTACTTTTGCTCTGTTTTTCTATCCCGGATCATACGTCGTGAGCCGTTAAAAGGATGACAACCTGACTCATGGGACATCAGAGGGCCCTACAACGTGTCGATATCATGTCTTACGAGTATGCTGCGTTGTTGAAGCGGATGGGTTGTCGTTAAGCCCATTGGGCCTTTTGAATGGGCCATCTCTCTAGGCTGGGACTGTGAACCATTAACACATATATGAATTGCGCCCTCAACATCACTGGTGCGATCATACCAGCACTAATGCACCGGATCCCATCAGAACTCCGAAGTTAAGCGTGCTTGGGTGAGAGTAGTACTAGGATGGGTGACACCTTGGGACGTCCTCGTGTTGCACCCGTTTTCAATTTTTTTTGCCTTGGTTAGGGTTGCCAAGATACTTTATCGACCAAATCTCTATTACCGAATCCCACAGAACATTGGACAAGACAACTTCGATTCACGTAGAGGCCGGGCCCGCAAATTGAGGCAGTAGGGTTTGTAACCAGGTCTCCGTCGCTCCGGTGCCCAAAACTTTTGATCCGTAAGGAGTTACGCGACTCACAACATACTGTTGCAAAGCTCTCTGAGAGCTCTACGACGGGGATAGCTAGCTTGCTCGCTGTGCCAGTTTTTTGAGCCCTAAATCGAATGTTTTCATCAGTTTCAGGCCACTTTTCTTCATTTGCTCTGTTTTTCGACCCGGATCGTACGTCGTGAGCTGTTAAAAGGATGACAACCTGACTCACGGGACATCAGAGGGCCCTACAATGTGTCGATATCATGTCTTCCAAGGATGCTGCGTTGTTTAAGCGGATGGGTTGTCGTTAAGCCCATTGGGCATTTTGAATGGGCCATCTCTCTTGGCTGGGACTGTGAACCGTTAACACATTAGGAATTGTGCCCTTAACATGACGGGTGCGATGATACCGGCACTAATGCACCGGATCCCATCAGAACTTCGAAGTTAAGCGTGCTTGGGCGAGAGTAGTACTAGGATGGGTGACCCCTTGGGAAGTCTTCATGTTGCACCCCTTTTCATTTTTTTTTGCCCTGGTTAGGGTTGCCAAGATACTTCATCGACCAAATATTTATTACCGAATCCCACAGAATATTGGACGAGACAACTTCGCTTCACGTAGAGGCCGGGCCCGCAAACCGACGGCGTAGGGTTTGTGACCAGGTCTCTGTCGCTCCGGTGCCCATAACTTTTGATCCGTATGGAGTTACGTGGTGCACAGCATACCGTTGCAAAGCTCTTTGGGAGCTCTACGACGAGGGTAGCTAGCTTGCTCTCTGTGCCCTTTTTGGAACCCAAAATCAAATGTTTTCATTAGTTACAGGCCACTTTTCTTCTTTTTTTCTATTTTCATCCCGGATCGTACGTCGTGAGCCGTTAAAAGGACGACAACCTGACTAACGGGACATCAGAGGGCCCCACAACATGTCGATATCTCGTCTTGCGAGGATGCTGGGTTGTTGAAGCGGATGGGTTGTCGTTAAGCCCATTGGGCCTTCTGAATGGGCCATCTCTCTAGGCTAGGACTGTGAACCGTTAAAACATAGAGGAATTGTGCCCTCAACATGACGGGTGCGATCATACCAGAACTAATGCACCAGATCACATCAGAACTCCAAAGTTAAGCGTGCTTGGGCGAGAGTAGTACTAGGATAGGTGACCCCCTGGGAAGTCCTCGTGTTGCACCCCCTTTTCAATTTTTTTTGCCCTGGTTAGGGTTGTCAAGATACTTTATCAACCAAATCTCTATTGCCGAATCCCACGGAACATTGGGCAAGACAACTTTGCTTCACGTAGAGGCCGGGCCCGCAAACCTAGGGCGTAGGGTTTGTGAGCAGGTCTCCGTCGCTCCGGTGCCCATAACTTTTGATCCGTAACGAGTTACGAGGCGCACAGCATACCGTTGCAAAGCTCTCTGTGAGCTCTACGACGGGGGCAGCTAGCTTGCTCGCTGTGCCCGTCTTTGAAGCCCAAAATCGAATGTTTTCATCAGTTTCAGGCCACTTTTTATTTTTTTCTCTGTTTTTCCGTCCCGGATCATACGTCGTGAGCCGTTAAAAGGACGACAACCTGACTCGCGGGATATTAGAGGGCCCTACAACGTGTCGATATTATGTCTTGCGAGGATGCTGCGTTGTTGAAGCGGATGGGTTGTCATTAAGCCCTTTGGACCTTTTGAATGGGCCATCTCTCTAGGCTGGGACTGTGAGCCGCTAACACATATAGGAATTGTGCGCTAAACATCACTGGTGCGATCATACTAGCACTTATGTACTAGATCCAATCAGAACTCCGAAGTTAAGCGTGCTTGGGCGGGAGTAGTACTATGATGGGTGACCCCTTGAGAAGTCCTCGTGTTGCACCCCCTTTTCAAATTTTTTGCCCCTGGTTAGGGTTGCCAAGATACTTTGTCGACCAAATCTCTATTACCGAATCCCACGGATCATTGGGCAAGACAACTTAGCTTCACGTAGAGGCCGGGCCTGCAAATCGAGGGCGTAGGGTTTGAGACCTGGTCTCCGTTGCTCCGGTGCCCATAAGTTTTCATCCGTAAGGAGTTACGTGGCGCACAGCATACTGTTGCAAAGCTCTCTGAGAGCTCTACGACAGGTGCAGCTAGCTTGCACGCTTAGCCCATTTTTGGAGCCCAAAATCGAACGTACGTCATGAGCCTTTAAAAGGATGACAAGCTAACTCGCGGGACATTAGAGGGCCCTACAACGTTTCGATATCACGTCTTGCAAGGATGCTGCGTTGCTGAAGCGGATGGGTTGTCGTTAAGCCCATTGGGCCATTTGAATGGGCCATCTCTCTAGGTTGGGACTGTGAACCATTAACACATATAGGAATTGTGCCCTCAACTTGATGGGTGCGATAATACCAGCACTAATGCACCGGATCCCATCAGAACTCCAAAGTTAAGCTTGCTTGGGCGAGAGTCGTACTAGGATGGTTGACCCCCTAGGAAGTCCTCATGTGGCACCCCATTTTCAATTTTTTTGCCCTGGTTAGGGTTGCCAAGGTACTTTATCCACCAAATCTCTATTACCGAATCCCACAGAACAATGGACAAGAAAACTTCGCTTCACGTAGAGGCCGGGCTCGCAAACCGACGGCGTAGGGTTTGTGACCAGGTCTCTATCGCTCCGGTGCCCATAACTTTGGATCCGTATGGAGTTACGCGGTGCACAGCACACCGTAGCAAAGCTCTCTGAGAGCTCAACGACGGGGGAAGCTAGCTTGCCCGCTGTGCCCATTTATGGAGCCCAAAATTGAATGTTTTCATCAGTTTTAGGCCACTTTTCTTCTTTTGCTCTATTTTTTCATCTCGAATCGTACGTCGTGAACTGTTAAAAGGACGACAACCTGACTCACGGGACATCAGAGGGCCCTACAACGTGTCGATATCACGCCTTGCGAGGATGCTGCATTGTTGAAGCGGATGGGTTGTCGTTAAGCCCATTGGGCCTTCTGAATGGGCCATCTCTCTAGGCTGGGACTGTGAACCGTTAAAACATATTAGAATTGTGCCCTCAACATGATGGGTGCGATCATACCAGCACTAATGCACCGGATACCATTAGAACTCTGAAGTTAAGCGTGGTTGGGCAAGAGTAGTACTAGGATGGATGACCCCCTGAGAAGTCCTCGTGTTGTACCCCCTTTTCAATTTTTTTTGCCCTGGTTAGGGTCGTCAAGATACTTTATTAACCAAATATCAATTACCGAATCCCACAGAACATTGGGCAAGACAACTTCACTTCACATAAAGGTCGGGCCGCAAAATGAGGTCGTAGGGTTTATCACCAGGTCTGCGTCGCTCCGGTGCCCATAACTTTTGATCCGTAAGGAGTTACACGGCGCACATCATACCGTTGCAAAGCTCTCTGAGAGCTCTACGATGGGGGCAGCTAACTTGCTTACTTTGCCCGTCTTTGGTGCCCAAAATTGAATGTTTTCATTAGTTTTAGGCCACTTTTCTTCTTTTGCTCTATTTTTCCTTCCCGGGTCGTACGTCGTGAGCCGTTAAAAGGAAGACAACCTGACTTTCGGGGCATCAGAGGGCCCTACAACGTGTTGATATCACGTCCTGCGAGGATGCTGCGTTGTTGAAGTGGATGGGTTGTCGTTAAGCCCATTGGGCCTTTTGAATGGGCCATTTCTCTAGGCTGGGACTGTGAATCGTTAAACACATATAGGAATTGTACCCTCAACATCACTGGTTCGATCATACCAGCACTAATGCACCAAATCCCATCAGAACTCCGAAGTTAAGCGTGCTTGGGCGAGAGTAGTACTGGGATGGGTGACCCCCTGAGAAGACCTCGTGTTGCACCCCCTTTTCAAATTTTTTTGCCCTGGTTAGTGTTGCCAAGATACTTTATCGACCAAATTTCATTTACCAAATCCCACAGAACATTGGGTAGGATAACTTCACTTCACGTAGAGGCTGGGCCCGCAAACCGAGGGCGTAGGGCTTGTGACCAAGTCTCCGTCGCTCCGGCGCCCATAACTTTTGATCTGTAAGGAGTTACGTGGCGCACAGCATACTGTTGGAAAGCACTCTAAGAGCTCTACGACGGTGGCAACTAGCTTGCTCACTGTGCCCTTTTTTGGAGCCCAAAATCGAACGTTTTCATCAGTTTCAGGCAACTTTTCTTCTTTTGCTCTGTTTTTCTGTCCTGGATCGTACGTTGTGAGTCGTTAAAAGGACGACAACCTGACTCCCGAGACATTAGAGGGCCCTACAAAGTGTCGATATCACGTCTTGCTAGGATGCTGCGTTGTTGAAGAGGATGGGTTGTCATTAAGCCCATTTGGCCTTTTGAATGGGCCATCTCTCTAGGCTTGCGCTGTGAACCGTTAACACATATAGGAATTGTGCCCTCAACATGACGGGTGCGATCATACCAGCACTAATACACCAAATCCCATCAGAACTCTGAAGTTAAGCGTGCTTGGGTGAGAGTAGTACTAGGATGGGTGGCCCCCTGGGAAGTCCTCGTGTTGCACCCCCTTTTCAATTTTTTTTGCCCTGGTTAGGGTTGCCAAGATACTTTATCCATCAAAT
The DNA here is from genome assembly GCA_037974665.1 of Ehretia macrophylla. Classification (NCBI taxonomy): domain Eukaryota; kingdom Viridiplantae; phylum Streptophyta; class Magnoliopsida; order Boraginales; family Ehretiaceae; genus Ehretia; species Ehretia macrophylla. The sequence goes on along the minus strand of CM075765.1, from coordinate 83,959,403 downwards.
CTCTATTACCGAATCCCACGGAACATTGGGCAAGACAACTTCGCTTCACGTATAGGACGGGCCTGCAAACTGAGGGCGTAAGGTTTGTGACCAGGTCTCCGTCGCTCCGAGCCCATAACTTTTGATCCGTAAGGAGTTACGCGACGCACAGCATACCGTTGCAAAGCTCTCTGTGAACTCTACGACGGGGGTAGCTAGCTTGATCGCTGTGCCCATTTTTGGAGCCCAAAATCGAACATTTTCATCAATTTCAGGCCTCTTTTCTTCTTTTGCTAAGTTTTTCCGTCCAGGATCGTACGCCGTTAGCCGTTAAAAGGACGACAACCTGACTAGTGGGACATCAGAGGGCCCTACAACATGTCGATATCACGTCTTGCGAGGATGCTGCGTTGTTGAATTGGATGGGTTGTCGTTAAGCCCATTGGGCCTTTTCAATGGGCCATCTCTCTAGGCTGGGACTGTGAACCGGTAACACATATAGGAATTGTGCCCTCAACATCACTAGTGCGATCATACCAGCACTAATGCACCGGATCGCATCAGAACTCCGAAGTTAAGCGTGCTTGGGCGAGAGTAGTACTAGGATGGGTGACCCCTTGGGAAATCCTCGTGTTGCACCCCCTTTTAAATTTTTCTGGTCCTGGTTAGGGTTGCCAAGATACTTTATCCACCAAATCTCTATTACTGAATCCCGCGGAACATTGGGCAAGACAAGTTCGTTTCACGTAGAGGCTGGGCCAGCAAACCGAGGGCGTAGGGTTTGTGACCAGGTCTTCGTTGCTCCAGCGTCCATAACTTTTCATCCGTAAGGAGTTACGCGGCACACAGCATACCGTTGCAAAGCTCTCCGAGAGCTCTACGACGAGTGCAGCTAGCTTACTCTCTGTGCCCTTTTGGGAGCACAAATGCAAACGTTTTCATTAGTTTCAGGCCACTTTTATTCTTTTACTCTGTTTTTCCTTCCCGGATCGTACGTCGTGAGTCGTTAAAAGGACGACAACCTGACTCGCGGGACATCAGAAGGCCATGCAACGTGTCGATATCACATCTTGCAAGGATGCTACGTTGTTGAAGTGGATTGGTTGTCCTTAAGCCCATTGGGCCTTTTGAAAGGGCTATCTCTCTAGGCTGGGACTGTGAACCGTTAAAACATATAGGAATTGTGCCCTCAACACCACTGGTGCGATCATACCAGCACTAATGCACCGTAACCCATCAGAACTCAGAAGTTAAGGGTTCTTGGGCGAGAGTAGTACTAGGATGGGTGACCCCCTGGGAAGTCCTCGTGTTGCACCCCATTTTCAATTTTTTTTGCCCTGGTTAGGGTTGCCAAGATACTATATCGACCAAATCTCTATTACCGAATCCCACAGAACATTGGGCAAGACAACTTCGCTTCACGTAGAGGCCAGGTCCACAAACCGAGGGTGTACGGTTTATGACCAAGTCTCCGTCGCTCTGGTGCCCATAACTTTTGATCCGTAAGGAGTTATGCGGCGCACAGCATATCATTGCAAAGCTCTCTGAGAGTGCTACCACGGGGGCAGCGAGCTTGCTCGATGTGCCCTTTTTGGAGCCCAAAATCAAATGTTTTCATTAGTTTCAGGCTACTTTTATTCTTTTATCCTGTTTTTCCGCCCCGTATCGTACGTCGTGAGCCGTTAAAAGGAAGACAACCTGACTCGCGGGACATCAGAGGGCACTACAACGTGTGGATATCACGTCTTACGAGGTGCTGAATTGTTGAAGCAGATGGGCTGTCGTTATGCCCATTCGGCCTTTTGAATGGGCCATCTCTATGCTAGGACTGTGAACCGTTAACACATATAGGAATTGTGCCCTCAACATCACTGGTGCGATCATTCCAGCACTAATGCACCGGATACCATCAGAACTCCGAAGTTAAGGGTGCTTGGGCAAGAGTAGTGCTAGGATGGGTGACCGTATGGGAAGTCCTCGTGTTGCATCCCCTTTTCAATTTTTTTTGCCCTGGTTAGGGTTGCCAAAATACTTTATCCACCAAATCTCTATTACCGAATCCCACGGAACATTGGGCAAGACAACTTCGCTTCACGTTGAAGCCGGGCCCGTAAACCGAGGGCGTAGGGTTTGTGACCAGGTCTCTGTCGCTTCGGTGCCCATAACTTTTGATCCGTAAGGAGTTACGCGGCGCACAGCATACCGTTGCAAAGCTCTCTGAGAGCTCTACGACGGGGGCAGCCAGCTTGCTCGCTGTTCCCTTTTTTGGAGCCCAAAATTGAATGTTTTTATCAATTTCAGACCACTTTTCATTTTTTGCCCTGTTTTTCCGTCCTAGATCTTACGTCGTGATCCGTTAAAAGGACGACAACCTGAATCGTAGGAGATCAGAGCGCCCTAGAATGTGTCGATATCACGTCTTGCGAGGATGCTGTGTTGTTGAAGCGGATGGGTTGTCGTTAAGCCCATTGGGCCTTTTGAATGGGCCATCTCTCTATGCTACGATTGTGAACCGTTAAAAAATATAGGAATTGTGCCCTTAACATGACTGGTGCGATCATACCAGCACTAATGCATCGGATCCCATTAGAACTCCGAAGTTAAGGGTACTTGGGCGAGAGTAGTACTAGGATGGGTGACCCCTTGGGAAGTCCTCGTGTTGCACACCCTTTTCAATTTTTTTTGCCCTGGTTAGGGTTGCCAAGATACTTTGTCGACCATATCTCTATTACCGAATCCCACGGAACATTGGGCAAGACAACTTCGCTTCACGTAGAGGACGGGGCCACAAACCGAGGGCGTAAGGTTTGTGACCAGGTCTCCGTCACTCTGGTGCCCATGACTTTTGATCCGTAAGGAGTTACGCAGCGCACAGCATACCGTTGCAAAGCTCTCTGAGAGCTCTACGACGGGGACAGCCAGCTTGCTCGCTGTGCCCATTTTTGGAGTCCAAAATCGAACTTTTTCATCAATTTCAGGCCACTTTTCATTTTTTGCTCTATTTTTCGCTTCCGGATCGTACGTCGTGAGCCGTTAAAAGGACGACAACCTGACTCGCGGGAAATCTGAGTGCCCTACAACGTGTCGATATCACGTCTTGCCAGGATGCTGCGTTGTTGAAGCGGATGGGTTGTCGTTAAGCCCATTGGGCCTTTTGAATGGGCCATCTCTCTAGGCTGGGACTGTGAACTGTTAACACATATAAGAATTGTGCCCTCAACATCACTGGTGCGATCATACCAGCAATAATGCATCGGATCCCATCAAAACTCAGAAGTTAAGGGTACTTGGGCGAGAGTAGTCCTAGGATGGGTGACCCCCTAGGAAGTCCTCGTATTACACCCCCTTTTCAATTTTTTTTGCCCTGGTTAGGGTTGCCAAGATACTTTATCGACAAAATCTCTATTACCGAATCCCACGGAACATTGGGCGAGACAACTTCGCTTCACTTAGAGGCCGGGCCTGCAAACTGAGGGCGTAGGGTTTGTGACCAGGTCTCCGTCGCCCCGGTGCCCATAACTTTTGATCCGTAAGGAGTTACGCATCGCATAGCATACCGTTGCAAAGCTCTCTGAGAGCTCTACGACAGGGGTAGATAGCTTGCTCGTTGTGCCCCTTTTTGGAGCCCAAAATTGAATGTTTTCATTAGTTTCAGGACACTTTTATTCTTTTACTATATTTTTTCATCCCGGATCGTACGTCGTGGACCGTTAAAAGGACGACAACCGGACACGTAGGACATCAGAGGGCCCTATAACGTGTCGATATCACGTCTTACAAGGAGGTTGTGTTGTTGAAGCGGATGGGTTGTCGTTAAGCCCATTAGGCCATTTGAATGGGCCAACTCTTTAGGCTGGGACTGTGAACCGTTAACACATATAGGAATTGTGCCCTCAACATCACTAGTACGATCATACCCGCACTAATGCACCGGATCCCATCAGAACTCCGAAGTTAAGCGCGCTTGGGCGAGAGTAGTACTAGGATGGGTGACCCCTTGGGAAGTCCTCGTGTTGCACCCCATTTTCAATTTTTTTTGCCCTGGTTAGGGTTGCCAAGATACTTTGTCGGCCAAATCTCTATTACCGAATCCCACTAAATTTTGGGCAAGACAACTTCGCTTCACGTAGAGGCCGGGCCCGCAAACCGAGGGCGTAGGGTTTGTGACCAGGTCTCCGTCGCTCCGGTGCCCATAACTTTTGATCCGTAAGGAGTTACGCTGCGAACAGCATACCGTTGCAAAGCACCCTAAGAGCTCTACGACCGGGGCAGCCAGCTTGCTCGTTGTGCCCATTTTTGGAGCCCAAAATTGAACGTTTTCATCAGTTTCATGCCACTTTTATTCTTTTACTCTGCTTTTTCATCCTGGATCGTACGTCGTGAGCCGTTAAGAGGATGACAACCTGACTCGCGGGAAATCAAAGGGCCCTATAACGTCTCGATATCACGTCTTACGAGGAGGCTGTGTTGTTGAAGCGGATGGGTTGTCGTTACGGCCATTGGACCTTTTTAATGGGCCAACTCTCTAGGCTGGGACTGTGACCCGTTAACACATATAGGAATTGTGCCCTCAACATGCCGGGTGTGATCATACCAGCACTAATGCACCGGATCCCATCAAAACTCTGAAGTTAAGCGTGCTTGGGCGAGAGTAGTACAAGCATGGGTGACCCACTAGGAAGTCCTCGTGTTACACCCCCTTTTTAATTTTTTTTGCCCTGGTTAGGGTTGTCAAGATACTTTATCGACCAAATCTCTATTACCGAATCCCATAGAACATTGGGCAAGACAACTTCGTTTCACGTCGAGGCCGGGCCCGTAAACCGAGGGTGTAGGGTTTGTGACCAGGTCTCCGTCGCTCCGGTGCCCATAACTTTTGATCCGTAAAGAATTACGCGACGCACAGCATACCGTTGCAAAGCTCTCTGAGAGCTCTACGACTGGGGCAGCCAGCTTGCAAGCTGTGCCCATTTTTGGAGCCTAAAATCGAATGTTTTTATTACTTTCAGGCCACTTTTATTCTTTAACTCTATTTTTTCATCCCGGATCGTACATCGTGAGCCGTTAAAAGGACGACAACCTGACTCGCGAGACATTAGAGGGCCCTACAACGTGTCGATATCACGTCTTCCGAGGAGGTTGCGTTGTTGAAGCGGATGAGTTGTCATTAATCCCATTGGGCCTTTTGAATGGGCCATCTCTCTAGGCTAGGACTGTGAACCGTTTACAAATTTAGGAATTGTGCCCTCAACATCACTGGTGCGATCATACCAGCTCTAATGCACCGGATCCCATCAGAAGTCCAAAGTTAAGCGTGCTTGGGCGAGTGTAGTACTAGGATGGATGACCCCTTGGGAAGTCCTCGTGTTGCACCCCCTTTTCAATTTTTTTTGCCCTGGTTAGGGTTGCCAAGATACTTTGTTGACCAAATCTCTATTACCGAATCCCACGGAATGTTGGGCAAGACAACTTCACTTCACGTAGAGGTCGGGCCCGCAAACCGAAGGCGTAGGGTTTGTGACCAAGTCCCTATTGCTCCAATGCCCATAACTTTTGATCCGTAAGAAGTTACGCGGCGCACAGCATACCGTTGCAAAGCTCTCTGTGAGCTCTACGACGGGGGAGGTGAGCTTGCTCGCTGTGCCCCTTTTTGGAGCCCAAAATAGAACGTTTTCATCAGTTTCAGACCACTTTTCGTCATTTGCTCTATTTTTCTGTCCCGGATCGTACGTCGTGAGCCATTAAAAGGATGACAACCTGACTCGCGGGACATCAGAAGTCCCTACAACGTGTCGATCTCACGTCTTGCGAGGATGCTGCGTTGTTGAAGTGGATGGGTTATCGTTAAGACCATTGGGCCTTTTGAATGGGCCATCTCTCTAGGTTGGGACTGTGAACCGTTAACACATATAGGAATTGTGCCCTCAACATCACTGGTACGATCATACCAGTACTAATGCACCGGATCCCATCAGAACCCCGAAGTAAGGCGTGCTTGGGCGAGAGTAGTACTAGGCTGGGTGACCCCTTGTGAAGTCCTCGTATTGCACCCCCTTTTCAATTTTTTTTGCCCTGGTTAGGGTTGCCAGGATACTTTATCGACCAAATCTCTATTACTGAATCCCACGAAACATTGGGCAAGACAACTTCGCTTCATGTAGAGGCCAGGCCCGCAAAACGAGGGCTTTGAGTTTGTGACCAGGTCTCCGTCGCTCCGGTGCCCATAACTTTTGATCCGTAAGGAGTTACGCGGCACACAACATACAGTTGCAAAGCTCATTGAGAGCTCTACGACGGGCGCAGCGAGGTGGCTCACTTTGCCCATTTTTGGAGCCCAAAATCGAATGTTTTCATTAGTTTCAAGGCATTTTTATTCTTTTACGCTGTTTTTCTATCCTGAATTGTACGTCGTGAGCCGTTAAAAGGATGACAACCTGACTCACAGGACATCAGAGGGCCCTACAACGTGTCGATATCACGCCTTACGAGGATGCTACGTTGTTGAAGCGGATGGGTTGTCGTTAAGCCCATTGGGACTTTTGAATGGGCCATCTCTCTAGGCTGGGACTGTAAATCGTTAACACATATAGGAATTGTGCCCTCAACATCACTGGTGCGATCATACCAGCACTAATGCACCAGATCCCATAAGAACTCCGAAGTTAAGCATGCTTAGGCGAGAGTAGTACTAGGATGGGTGACCCCTTGGGAAGTCCTCGTGTTGCACCCCCTTTTCAATTTTTTTTGCCTTGGTTAAGGGTGCCAAGATACTTTGTCGACCAAATTTCTATTACCGAATCCCACGGAACATTGGGCAAGACAACTTCGCTTCACGTAGATGCTGGGCCCGCAAACCAAGGGCGTAGGGCTTATGACCAGGTCTCCGTCGCTCCGGTGCCCATAACTTTTGATCCGTAAGGAGTTTCGCGGCGCGCAGCATACCGTTGCGAAGCTCTCTGAGAGCTCTACGACGGGGGCAGCCAACTTGCTTACTGTGCCCATTTTTGGAGCCCAAAATCGAACGTTTTCATCAGTTTCATGGCACTTTTCTTCTTTTGCACTATTTTTTGTCCCAGATCGTACGTCGTGAGCCGTTAAAAGGATGAAAACCTGACTCGCGGGACATCAAAGGGCCTTACAACGTGTCGATATCACGTCTTGCAAGGATGCTGTGTTGTTGAAGCGGATGGGTTGTCGTTAAGCCCTTTGGGCCTTTTGAATGGGCCATCTGTCTAGGTTGGGGCTGTGAACCGTTAACACATATAGGAATTGTGCCCTCAACATGACGGGTGCGATCATACCAACACTAATGCACCGGATCCCATCAAAACTTCGAAGTTAAGCATGGTTGGGCGAGAGTAGTGCTAGGATGGGTGACCCCCTGGGAAGTCCCCGTGTTGCAACCCATTTTCAATTTTTTTTGCCCTGTTAGGGTTGCCAAGATACTTTATCGACCAAATCTCTATTACCGAATCCCACAGAACATTGGACAAGACTACTTCGTTTCACGTAGAGGTCGGGCCCGCAAACCGAGGGCGTAGGGTTTTTGACCAGGTCTCCATCGCTCCGGTGCCCATAACTTTAGATCCGTAAGGAGTTACGCAGCGCACAGCATACCGTTGCAAAGCTCTCTGAGAACTCTAAGACGGGGGTAGCGAGATTGCTCGTTGTGGCCATTTTTCGAGCCCAAAACCAAATGTTTTCATTAGTTTCGGGCCACTTTTATTCTTTTACTCTGTTTTTCCGTCCCGGATCATACGTTGTGAGCTGTTAAAAGGACGACAACCTGACTCGCGGGACATCAGAGGGCCCTACAACGTGTCGATATCACGTCTTACGAGGATGCAGCGTTGTTAAAGCGGACTGGTTGTCGTTAAGCCCATTGGACCTTCTGAATGGGCCATCTCTCTAGGCTAGGACTGTGAACCGTTAACACATATAGGAATTGTGCCCTCAACATCACTGGTGCGATTATACAAGCACTAATACACCGGATCCCATCAGAACTTCGAAGTTAAGCGTGCTTGGGGGAGAGTAGTACTAGGATGGGTGACCCCTTGGGAAGTCCTCGTGTTGCACCCCCTTTTCAATTTTTTTTTGCCTTGGTTAGGGTTGCGAAGATACTTTGTCGACCAAATCTCTATTGCCAAATCCCACGGAACATTGGGCAAGACAACTTCGCTTCACGTAGAGGCCAGACCCGCAAAACCGAGGGCGTAGGGTTTGTGACTAGGTCTCCGTCGCTCTGGTGCCAATAACTTTTGATCAGTAAGGAGTTACACAGTGCACAGCTTACCGTTGCAAAGCTCTCTGTGAGCTCTACGACGGGGGCAGCCAACTTGCTCGCGGTTCCCATTTTTGGAGCCCAAAATCGAATGTTTTCATTAGTTTCAGGCCACTTTTATTCTTTTGCTCTGTTTTTCCTTCCCGGATCGTATGTCATGAGCCGTTAAAAGAACGACAACCTGACTCGCGAGACATCAGAGGGCCCTACAACGTGTCAATATCACGTCTTGCGAGGATGCTGCGTTGTTGAAGCGGATGGGTTGTCGTTAAGCCCATTGGGCCATTTGAATGGGCCATCTCTCTAGGTTGGGACAGTGAACCGTTAACACATATAGGAATTGTGCCCTCAACATGACGGGTGCGAACATACCACCACTAATGCTCCGGATCCTATCAGAACTCCGAAGTTAAGTGTGCTTGGGCGAGAGTAGTACTAGGATGGGTGACCCCGTGGGAAGTCCTCGTGTGGCACCCCTTTTTCAATTTTTTTTTCCCTGGTTAGGGTTGCCAAGATACTTTATCGACCAAATCTCTATTGTCGAATCCCGCGGAACATCGGGCAAGACAACTTCGCTTCACGTAGAGGCCGGGCCCGCAAACCTAGGGCGTAGGGTGTGAGGCCCGACCTAGATTTGCGTGCCATGACCTAGATTTAAGAAATGAGTTCATTTTATGTGCCATGCATTGAATTACGTGCATTCGTTTGGGATTGCGTGCATTTACTTGAAAAACGTCCGTTCATCTCGTAGTTTGTGTCTTACCTCGTAGTGCGTGCCCTAGACCTAGAAAAGCATGCCTTCACGCTAATCAAGGAAATATCTTTCACGAAGCACTAGAATATTAAACAATCCTACAAAGTCCACTATCAATATAATAATCCAAATTCCATTCACTAGAAGGCAAAAATGCACCAAAAACAAAACATTCTTTATTCTTTATCCGTTATTCTTTTTGCACTTCAAAATACAATTAGAATAATGCTCAAGATGACACAATTTCAGCCAATTCAATAGCTTTGGCCGACCACTAGGAGCATTGTTTTAGCAATTGTATATTTTATTCATAATCTTAGTCAAACACTTAGCATAAGGCATTAAAAAAATTGCTCAATTCCTCTCAATTCCTCACCATACCCGACCAGCCTTTGCATGCCCATCCTAGCAATTTCAAAATAGCATATTGAAGACAAAAGTGCAGAATTTGGACTGCCCAAGGACCGACCACAACCTCAAAAAAATTGCAAGGCCTTCATTTGTTGTCCTTTCTTCATTCTCTTTCATTCTTCATCACTTCCCTCTCATTTCTCACTCTCTCTCTCGGCCCTAGCTGCACATTACTCCCTCCATAGCTTCTCTCCCTCACAACATAGCAAATCAAGTCAAGAAACCATCAAAAAAATTGAAGCAAGCAAGCTAGAGTTCGAAAATCACTCTTGCATGTGCATTGAAGCTACATTTCGGCCCTAGGTAAACTTCTTGACAACCATTTCTTTTCTCCATGGTTTAACCTCATGCTTGTGCTAAGAGATTGATCATTAAGCCAGGAAAAATAGAGAAAAACTAGTGAGGTTCTCGGCTAAGCAAGGGAAAGGAGAAGATTTGAGCTTCAACAAAGGGTCTTGAGCATTTTGTGGTTGATTGCTAAGGTGAGGGTTAAAACCTTTTGAAAACTCTTCAAAATTTCACATGCATGCTCATGAATGTGTGTATTTGCTTCTGTACTTGAGATATATGGTCGTTCATAAGCTTAAACAACCATGCATGGCAAGATCTTGGCTTGAAAATTATGCTAGGTGAAGTCGAAATGGATGACAGCTCTCTGACCAGTCTGTTAGAGGCAAGTTTAGCTAAGAAAATGATGTTGAAAATGCTTTAAAATTGGTGGGTGACTATTTTGGACAGTTTGGAACATTTTTCCCAGAAATAGGCCGAAGCTAATTTTGACTCTAAGGTCCTCAAAATGGCAAATCATTAAAATGTGACCAAATCTGGAAATCTGGAAAAAATGAATCAGGTTTTGGCAGATGCACTGACCTTGTGGAACAAACCATATTTGACTTAGTAAACGTTGCCCAAAACGCATGAAAATTGGTGTGCTGATATATTTTTCAGTTCTGGACAATTTTGTCAGAAATGGACTAAAGCTAAAACTTACTCTAAGGACCTCAAAAACGCCATTTTCTGAAAAGTGTGCAAATCTGGACAGTTTTGTGCTACCTCACTGTTTCGGAAATAACTAATGATTCTGAACTCCAATTGATGCAAGGTTTGTTTCTGAGTTTATTTAGCTTCTTAAGATTTAATTTGACATCTTATTCACGGAATTTGGAGATTGTTTGATTATCCTATTGATTGTGAGAAAACAGCCTATTGCAGTAAAGGTTTTATTTAGCTACATGCTTGGAAAATTATTGTAACCTCTCTTGTGATACTAATTGTGTGGAAAAGTTGTGTTGGGATGTTATGTGGACTGTTTTGAGTACTTGAGGATGCTTGAATGGAATGATGCATGACTTAAGAATGACTTTGAGTTGACTTAGGGTTTTCATCACACGATTAAGCATGAAATAGAAACCCTAATGACTAGGTAGCTTTACTAAGTGTTGATCTCTTGGTTTGGTGTGGAATTATATGCTTAGTGGGCTGCCCGTAATTGTTCTATAACTTCAAATGTGAATTTGACCATGGCATGTTGTCAAATAAGCTTTTCTTGCTACCGAACCCACGTAAATGTTGTTGCATGTTGAATAATTCGTATCACTTGATTATATGAGCTTCTTAATGAGTTATATGGCCTATTTTAATGTGTTACATGGCTGCCCGTTTGATGTTCATATGACACTATATGCCTTTCAAGTGAAATTATTTGTCTTATCGTGCCTTGTTTGATTACTTGACAACGTGCGATCTTATAACTGCCCGGAGGCAACCTACTTTATTGTCCTCCTAATGTGATATGTTAAATGTTATAAATGTGCATTGCATACGAGGTTGCAACCTTTCAGTGTGGCATGGTAGTGTTTCATGCACGCCGGGCGGCATCGGGCTTGCCGGTGTTACCGTGACTACCATGGTCCAATTCCCTCTCTCGCTTGGCATTTCACCCTTAGAGAGTTGGGTCATAGGTTTTCGGGGTACATCCGGAGTACACCCAATTGGGAACGATAAGGGGATTATTGAAGCCGGCCACAACAATTGTATCGAAATTGAAATTGAGAGCAACTGCTCACCGTATCCTTGAAATGATTGGTAAATGTATCTGTTGCTCGATTTGTTTCATATATTTGCGTACTTTGTTATTTGTAATACGTGACATTTTTCAAAAAGGAGTTTCCATAATTGAACCGAAAAATGAGTTTCAAAACGTATTTATCGTTTCCCCCTCGCTGAGTTCATAAGGACTCACCCTCTTTTATCATTTCAGGTGAAGAAGAACAGGTACAGGAACCCGAGCTCAATGTACCTAATGATGAACCCCTGGAGTGATTGCTTGTTATTGTTGTTTAGCTTGAACGTGACTACTTGTGTATTTTGTGCTGCTTGAAGACCATTTATCTTATGTTGCTTGTTGTTGCTAATGTTAAAGACCCCCGTTGTAATTTGGGGTCTAATTGTGGTTTGTACTTATATTAAGTAGACTGATACTAGACATACTATGATCTTTTTGCTTTTGTTATCATTAGTATCTATCATAGGTTATGATGCTAGTTAAGGAATAGGCAAATGAACTTATCCAATCTCGACAGGTACTCGCTAATAAGCTAAGATCAACAGGTATATTTTGAAACGAGGATAAATGGACAAACGAGACATAGTATCATGCTAGGTTATAAATCCAACGGGATGTCGGAATAACAAATAGGTAATTCAATTGATGATAAAATAGTAAACTCTAGTCGGGAATGAACTTGAGTTGAAAGTTTTGAGGCTATTAGAAAATTTAGGTCAAAACAAGAGCCCAATCACAGCCGTTATGCTGCCGGATTTCTAGAAAATTTTGGAGTCTAGAACAAAACGTTAAGTATTAAACTTCCTAGAATGGTTAAGAATGTGAAAAAAACTTGAATGTTTAGATCACACCCTAGTCTAACCTTTATAGGCCGGGTTGGGGCGTGACATAGGGTTTGTGACCAGGTCTCCGTCGCTCCGGTGCCCATAACTTTTGATTCGTAAGGAGTTACGCGGCGCACAGCATACCATTGCAAAGCTCTCTGAGAGCTCTACGACGGGGGCAGCGAGCTGGCTCACTGTGCCCGTCTTTGGAGCCCAAAATCGAACATTTTCATCAGTTTCTGGCCACTTTTATTCTTTTGCTCTGTTTTTCCGTCTCGGATCGTATGTTGTGAGTTGTTAAAAGGACGACAACCTTACTCGCGGGATATTAGAGGGCCCAACAATGTGTCGATATCATGTCTTGCGAGGATGCTGCGTTGTTGAAGCAGATGGATTGTCGTTAAGCCCATTGGGCCTTTTGAAAGGGCCATCTCCCTAGGCTGGGACTGTGAACCCTTAACACATAAAGGAATTGTGCCCTCAACCTGACGGGTGCGATCATACCTGCACTAATCCACCAGACCCCATCAGAACTTCGAAGTTAAGCATGCTTGGGTGAGCGTAGTACTAGGATAGGTGACCCCTTGGGAAGTCCTCTTGTTGCACCCCCTTTTCAATTTTTTTTTGCCTTGGTTAGGGTTGCCAAAATACTTTGTCGACCAAATCTCTATTGCCGAATCCCACGGAACATTGGGCAAGACAACATCGCTTCAAGTAGAGGCCAAGCCCGTAAACCGAGGGTGTAGGGTTTGTGACCAGGTTTCCGTCGCTCCGGTGCCAATAAATTTTGATCCGTAAGGAGTTACGAGGCGCACAGCTTACCGTTGCAAAGCTCTCTGTGAGCTCTACGACGGGGTCAGCCAGCTTGCTCGCGGTGCCCGTTTTTGGCGCCCAAAATCGAATGTTTTCATTAGTTTCAGGCCACTTTTCTTCTTTTGCTGTGTTTTTCCTTCCCGGATTGTACGTCGTGAGCGGTTAAAAGGACGACAACTTAAATCGTGGGACATTAGAGGGCCCTACATTGTGTCGATATCATGTCTTGCAAGGATGCTGCGTTGTTGAAGCGGATGGGTTGTCGTTAAGCCCTTTGGCCTTTTGAATGGGCCATCTGTGTAGGTTGGGGCTGTGAACCGTTAACACATATATGAATTGTGCCTTCAACATCACTGGTGCGATCATACCAGCACAAATGCACCGGATCCCATCAGAACTCCGAAGTTAAGCGTGCTTGGGCGAGAGTAGTACTTGGATGGGTGACCCCCTGGGAAGTCCTCGTGTTGCACCGCCTTTTCAATTTTTTTTGCCCTGGTTAGGGTTGCCAAGATACTTTATCGACCAAATCTCTATTACCGAATCCCACGAAATATTGGGCAAGACTACTTCGCTTCACGTAGAGGCCAGGTCCGCAAACCGAGGGCGTAGGGTTTGTGACCAGGTCTCCGTTGCTCCGGTGCCTATAACTTTTGATCCGTAAGGAGTTACGCGGCGCACAGCAAACCGTTGCAAAGCTCTCAGAGAGCTCTACGACGGGGGCAACGAGCTTGCTCGCTATGCCCTTTTTGGAGCCCAAAATTGAATGTTTTCATTACTTTCAGGCCACTTTTATTCTTTTACTCTGTTTTTCCATCACGGATGGTACGTCGTGAGCCGTTCAAAGGACGACAACCTGACTCGTGGGACATCAGAGGGCCCTACAACGTGTCGATATCAAGTCTTACGAGGATGCTACGTTGTTGAAGTGGATGGGTTGTCGTTAAGCCCATTGGGCCTTTTGAAAGGGCCATCTCTGTAGGCTGGGACTGTGAACCGTTAACACATATAGGAATTGTGCCCTCAACATCACTGGTGTGATAATACCAGAACTAATGCAACGGATCCCATCAGAACTCCGATGTTAAGCGTGCTTGGCCGAGAGTAGTACTAGGATGGGTGACCCCTTGGGAAGTCCTCGTGTTGCACCCCTTTTCAATTTTTTTTGCCCCGGTTAGGGTTGCCAAGATACTTTGTCGACCAAATCTCTATTACCGAATCCAACGGAACATTGGGCAAGATAACTTTGCTTCACGTAGAGGCCAGGCACGCAAACCAAGGGCGTAGGGCTTGTGACCAGGTCTCTTTTGCTCCGATGCCCATAACTTTTGATCCGTAAGGCGTTACGCGGCGCACATCATACCATTGTAAAGCTCTCTGAGATCTCTACAACGGGTGCAGCTAGCTTGCTCGTTGTGCCTGTTATTGGAACCCAAAATTGAACGTTTTCATCAGTTTCTGGGAGTCTTCTTTATTTACTCAGTTTTTTCATCCCGGATCGTACGTCATGAGCCGTTAAAAGGAGGACAACTTGACTCGCGGGACATCAGAGGGCCCTAAAACATGTCGATATCACGTCTTGCGAGGATGCTGCGTTGTTGAAGTGGATGGGTTGTCGTTAAGCCCATTGGGCCTTTTTAATGGGCCATCTCTCTAGCCTAGGACTATGAACCGTTAACACATGTAGGAATTGTGCCCTCAACACGACGGGTGCGGTCATACCACCACTAATGCTCCGGATCCCATCAGAACTCCGAAGTTAAGCGTGCTTGGGCGAGAGTAGTACTAGGATGGGTGGCCCCTTGGGAAGTCCTCATGTTGCACCCCCTTTTCAATTTTTTTTTGCCTTGGTTAGGGTTGCCAAGATGCTTTGTCGACCAAATCTCTATTGCCGAATCCCACGGAACATTGGGCAAGACAACATCGCTTCACGTAGAGGCCAGGCCCGCAAACCGAGGGTGTAGGGTTTGTGACCAGGTCTCCGTCGCTCCGGTGCCAATAACTTTTGGTTCGTAAGGAGCTACGAGGCGCACAGCTTACCGTTGCAAAGCTCTCTGTGAGCTCTACGACGGGTGCAGCTAGCTTGCTCGCTGTGCCTGTTATTGGAATACAAAATCGAACGTTTTCATCAGTTTCTGGGACTTTTCTTCATTTGCTCAGTTTTTTCGTCCCGGATCGTACGTCATGAGTCGTTAAAAGGACGACAACTTGACTCGCGGGACATCAGAGGGCCCTAAAACATGTCGATATCATGTCTTGCGAGGATGTTGCGTTGTTGAAGCAGATGGGTTGTCGTTAAGCCCATTGGGCCTTTTGAATGGGCCATCTCTCTAGGCTGGGACTGTGAACCGTTAACACATATAGGAAAAGTGCCCTCAACAAGACGGGTGCGATCATACCAGCACTAACGAACCGGATCCCATCAGAACTCCGAAGTTAAGCATGCTTGGGTGAGAGTAGTACTAGGATGGGTGACCCCCTGGGAAGTCCTCTTGTTGCACCCCTTTTTCAATTTTTTTTTGCCTTGGTTAGGGTTGCCAAGATACTTTGTCGACCAAATCTCTATTGCCGAATCCCAAGGAACATTGGGCAAGACAACATCGCTTCAAGTAGAGGCCAGGCCCGCAAACCGAGGGTGTAGGGTTTGTGACCAGGTCTCCGTCGCTCCGGTGCCAATAACTTTTGATCCGTAAGGAGTTAAGAGGCGCACAGCTTACCGTTACAAAGCTCTCTGTGAGCTCTACGACGGGGGCAGCCAGCTTGCTCGCGGTGCCCCATTTTGGAGCCCAAAATCGAATGTTTTCATTAGTTTCCGGCCACTTTTATTCTTTTGCTCTAGTTTTCCTTGCCGGATTGTACGTCGTGAGCCGTTGAAAGTACGACAACCTGACTCACAGGACATTAGAGGGCCCTACAATATGTTGATATCATGTCTTGCGAGGATGCTGCGTTGTTGAAGCAAATGGAATGTCGTTAATCCCATTGGGCCTTTCTAATGGGCCATCTCTCTAGGCTGGGACTGTAAACTGTTAACACATAAAGGAATTGTGCCCTCAACATGACGGGTGCGATCATACCAGCACTAATGCACCAGATCCCATCAGAACTCCGAAGTTAAGCGTGCTTGGGCGAGAGTAGTACTAGGATGGGTGACCCCCTGGGAAGTCCTCGTGTTGCACCCCCCATTTCAATTTTTTTTGCTCCGGTTAGGGTTGCCAAGACTCTTTATGTCACGCCCCAACCCGGCCTATAAAGGTTAGACTAGGGTGTGATCTAAACAATCAAGTCCTCATCACATTCTTAATCATTCTAGGAGGTTTAACACTTAATGTTTTATTCTAGACTCCAAAACTTTCCGGAAATCCGGCAGCATGACGACTGTAATTGAGTTCTTTGTTTTGACCTAAATTTTCTAACAGCCTCAAAATTTACCATTTCAAATTCAATTCCAGCTAAGATTACTATTATTCCATCAATTGAATTGCCTATTGGTTAATTCGACGTCCCGTTTGATTTATAACCTAACATGATACTATGTCTCGTTTGTTCATTTATCCTCATTTCAAAATATACCTGTTGATCTTAGCTTATTAGCGAGTACCTGCTAAGATTGGATAAGTTCATTAACCTATTTCTTAACTAAGCATCATAACCTGTGATAGATACTAGCGGAAGAAAAAGCAAAACGATCATAGTAGTGTCATGTCTAGTATCAGTCTACTTAAAATAAGTACAACCCAAAATTAGACCCCAAATTACAGCGGGGGTCTTTTACATCACAAGCAACAACAACATAAGGGAAATAGTCTTTAAGTAACAAAAGTTCACAAGAAGTCACGTTCAAGCAAAACAACGATAACAAGCAATCATTCCAGAGGTTCATCATTAGGTACATTGAGCTCGGGTTCCTGTGTCTGTTCTTCTTCACCTGAAATGATGAAAGAGGGTGAGTCCTTATGAACTCAGCGAGGGGGAAACGAGAAATAAGTTTGAAACTCGTTTTCCGGTTAAACTTATGAAAATCCCTTTTTCAAACATGAATACAACAGAAGTACAAGTACAGAAATACAAATACAGAAACAGGAATACCAGTCTTTCCTCCCCGAGGTTCTCTAGGATCCAAGCGGGAGTACTTATACATATAATAAAAAGGATACGGTGAGCTTTTGCTCTCAGATCAGATCCAGGATCAACTGTTGCGGCCGACTTCAAATCATTCCCCAAACACACCAGGTGGGTGTACTCCGGATGTACCCCAAAATCCTACGACCCAACTCTCCGAGGAAGTCTAGCCCCCAAGCGAGAGAGGGAATGGGACCATGGTGGTCACGGTATCACCGGCAAGCCCGATGCCGCCCGGCGTACGTGATCACTACCATGCCAACAGGAAAGGTTGCAACCTTGTATGCAATGCACATTTATGACAGGTAATATATATCACAGAAGGAGGACAACAAAGTAGGTTGCCTCCGGACAGTCATAAGATTGCACATTGACAGATAAACAGGCAGGACAAGATAGGACAGGAAATTTCACTTGAAAGGCATATAGAGTTATATGGAAATTAAACGGGCAGCCATGTAACACATGTAAAACAGGCCATATAACTCATTAAAAGTCCACGCAATCAAGTGATAAGATTACTCAACATGTAGTGATATCAACAAGGGTTCAAATGCGAGAAAAGCTTATTTGTCAACATGCAATGGTCAAGATCACTTTTAAAGTTATAAAACATTTACGGGTAGCCCACGCAACGTATAGTTTCCTCACAATATCCAATGGTTAACACTTAGCAAGAATATTTAATCATTAGGGTTTCCATTTCATGCATAATCGTGCGATCAAACCCTAAGTCAACTTAACATCATTCCCAAGTCATACATCATTCAATTCATACATCCTCAAGTGCTTAAAACAGTCCACATAATATTCCAACACCACAATTCCAAGCAACTAGTGCCACAAAAGAGGTTACAATAGTTTTCCAAGCACATAGCTAAGTGGAACACTTACTGCAATAGGCTGTTTTCTCATGATCAATGGGATAATCAAACAATCTCCAAATTCAGTGAATAAGATGTCAAATTAAAGCTTAAGAAGTTATCTAAAATCAGAAACAATCCTTGCATCAATTGGAGTTCAGAATCATTAGTTATAACCGAAACAGTGAGGTAACACAAAACTGTCCAGATTTTCACACTTTTCAGAAAATGACGTTTTTGAGGTCCTTAGAGTCGTTTTTAGCTTTGGTCTATTTCTGACAAAGTTGTCCAGAACTGAAAAATCTAGCAGCACACCAATTTTCATACATTTTGGACAACATTTACTAAGTCAAATATGGTTCGTTCCACAAGGTCAGTGCATCTGCCAAAACCTGATTCATTTTTCCAGATTTCCAGATTTGGTCACATTTTAATGATTTGCCATTTTGAGGACCTTAGAGTCAAAATTTGCTTCGACCTATTTCTGGGAAAAATGGTCAAAACTTCCCAAACTAGTCACCTACCAATTTTGAAGCATTTTCAACACCATTTTCTTAGCTAAACTTACCTCGAACAGACTGGTCAGAGAGCTGTCACATAAATTCGACTTCACCTAGCATCATTTTCAAGCCAAGTTCTTGCCATGCATGGTTGTTTAAGCTCATGGACGACCACATAACTCAAGTACAGAAGCAAACATACTCATTTGTGAACATGCATGTGAAATTTCAAAGAGTTTTCAAAAGCTTTTAACCCTCACCTTAGCAATCAACCACAAAATGCTCAAGACCCTTTGTTGAAGCTCAAACCTTCTCCTTTCCCTTGCTTAGCCGAGAACCTCACTAGTTTTTCTCTATTTTTCCTAGCTTAATGTTCAAACTCTTAGCACAAGCATGATGTTAAACTATGAAGAAAAGAAATGGATGCTTAGTAACTCACCTAGGCCGAAATGGAGCTCCAAATGCGCATGCAAGAGAAATTTTCGAACTCTAGCTTGTTTGCTTGGTTTTCTTGATGGTTTGCTTGCCTTGTTCGACCAAGGTGTGATGAAGATGAACAAAGATGATGAGATTTCAGCCAAGGACCGAAATGGAGAGAGAAGAATGAGAGGAGAGAGAGTTTGTGAGAGGAAATGAAAGAAATGACAAAGAAATGAAGGTCTTGGCATTTTTTGAGGTGTATGTCGGCATTGGGCTTCAAAATTCTGCAATTTGTGTCTCCAATGTGATATTTTGAAATTGTTAGGATGGGCAAGGATGAAGTGGTCGAAAATTTGTGCAAGTGGAAGGATTTTGAGCAATTTTTTAATGGCTTTGTGTCATAAGTTGTCTTGGCATGCATTAGAATAAAGAATTTTTTGCTCAAACCTTGTGCAAGACCATGGTATGGTCGGCCAAGGCTAATAAAATGGCTGAATTTGTGTCATCTTTTGGGTGTTGATTGTTGTGTGTTGAATTTGCAAAAAGAACAAAGAATAAAGAATAAGGAATGTCTAGTGTTTGGTGCCTTTTTGTCTTCTAGTGAATGGAATTTTGATTATTATATTGTTAGTGGATTTTGTAGAATTGTTTAATAGTCTAGTGTTTCGTGAAAGATGCTTTCTTGATTAGTGTGTAGGCACGCTTTTCTAGGTTTAGGGCACGCACTTCTAGGTAGGACACGAACTACGAGACGAACGCACGTTTTTCAAGTAAACGCTCGTAACCCTATATGAATGCACGAAATTCAATGCAAGGCACACAACTAAATACAATTCTCAAACCTAGGTCATGGCACGCACACCTAGGTTAGGGCACGCAAAAAGAGATATCGCACGCAATTCGGGGTCGGGCTTCACATCCTCCCCTCCTTAAAAGAATTTCGTCCCGAAATTCAATATTTACCTTGAAATAAAGCTGGATATTGCTGCTCCATCTGGTCTCGCCTTTCCCACGTTGCTTCCTCAACTCCATGATGATCCCACAGCACTTTCACCATCGGTATGGTTCTGTTGCGCAACTCCCGATCCTGCTGGTCTAGGATCCGAATGGGCTTCTCCTCGTAAGACAAGTTTTCCCGAAGCTGCAACGGCTCTGGCTCCAAGATATGCGACGGGTCAGGATGATACTTCCGTAGCATCGACACATGAAAGACGTCATGAATATTGGAGAGGTTCTGGGGTAGTGCTAGTCGATACGCCAACTTGCCAATCTTCTCAACTATCTCAAACGGTCCTACAAATCTCGGGCTCAACTTTCCACCCTTGCCATGTTTAATCAGTCCCCTCCGGGGTGATATCTTCAAGAACACCCTGTCGCCAACCTCAAACTCGAGACTCCGTCTCCGTCGGTCTGCATAACTCTTCTGCCTGCTCTGGGCGGTAAGCATCCGTTTCCGGATGAGATGGATGTTATCAACAGTCTTCATCAGTTCAGGTAAAAGGGTCGGGTCAAAAGTCCTCGCCTCACCTACTTCATCCCAGTAAATTGGTGATCGACATTTCCGTCCATACAGCGCCTCAAATGGGGCCATCCCGATCGTGGCCTGATAACTATTGTTGTAGGCGAACTCTGCTAGAGATAGATATTTCTCCCAACCTTTCCCGAAGTCCAACACACATGCCCTCAGCATGTCCTCCAAAATCTGAATAGTTCTCTCCGATTGACCATCCGTCTGAGGGTGATAAGCCGTGCTAAAACTTAATTTCGTCCCCAAAGCTTCTTGCAATCTTCTCCAAAATCGGGAAGTAAAACGAGGATCCCTATCCGATACAATACTCACAGGCATCCCGTGCAATCTTACAATCTCCGCCACATACATATCTCCCAGTTTCTCAGGATTATCCTCCTTGTTTATTGGTAAAAAGTGTGCCGACTTAGTCAATCTATCTACTATAACCCAAGCGGCGTCACGACCCTTCTGTGATCTAGGCAGGTCCATAACAAAATCCATAGTGATATGTTCCCATTTCCATTGAGGAATCTCCAACGGCTGAAGTAAACCTGCAGGTCGTTGATGTTCCGCTTTGACTCTCTGGCAGGTTAAACACCGTGCTACAAACTCCGCAATTTCTCTTTTCATGTTATTCCACCAATAGTGTTGCTTCAAATCCCGGTACATCTTGGTTCCACCGGGGTGAATAGTATATCTTGAATTATGTGCTTCCTCAAGAATCTTCTTTTTCAGCTCTGGCTCATTGGGAACACAAACCCGGTTCCTAAACCTCCAAACACCATCGTCGTGAAACTTGAAATCCGCATTGCTTTCCTTAATCTTTTGAAATTGTTGGTCCTTCTGTTGAGCCTCTCGTAACTCAGATAACAAAGTCGATTGAACTTGGGTAGTGGAAAAAAGTAACCCCTTCTGAGTTAATTGTGGTTTCCATAGAAACGCTTCCTCCAACAACTCCTGCACTTTGACTTCCAGTTTCGCCATGCTTGCTTTTCTGCTTAAGGCATCTGCAACTACGTTCGCCTTACCGGGCACATAATTAATTGAGCAGTTATAATCATCCAAAAGCTCCATCCACCGCCTTTGCCTCATATTCAATTCCTTTTGAGAAAACAAGTATTTCAAGCTCTTATGATCGGTAAATATCTCAAACTTGTTACCCCACAGATAATGCCTCCATTTCTTGAGTGCAAACACAATGGCCGCTAACTCCAAGTCATGCGTCGGGTAATTCGTCTCATACGGTTTTGGTTTCCTAGAAGCATATGCAATAACTCTTCCATTTTGCATCAATACACATCCCAATCCTTCTTTCGAAGCATCACTATAGATTACGAAACCTTGACTCCCTTCAGGCAATGCAAGAACTGGTACAGTAGTCAATCTCTTCTTCAACTCTTGGAAGCTGTTCTCACACTTATCATCCCACACGAACTTGGTTTTCTTTTGAGTGAGCTTTGTAAGTGGTCCTGCAATCTTAGAGAAATCCTTCACGAACCTCCGATAATAGCCGGCTAGACCAAGAAAACTCCGGACTTCCGTAACATTTTCTGGCTTCTTCCAAGACATCACTGCATCGATCTTTGCTGGATCTACCGCTATTCCCTCTTGGGATATGATATGCCCCAAAAATGCAATCTGCTGCAACCAGAATTCACACTTGCTAAACTTTGCATACAATTGATGCTCTCGAAGTTTCTGCAGTACCAACCGCAGATGTTGTTCATGCTCCGCCTCCGATTTCGAGTATACCAAAATATCATCAATGAAGATCACCACAAATTGGTCCAAGTAGGGTTGAAACACCCTATGCATCAAATCCATAAAGGCTGCAGGGGCATTAGTTAGTCCAAAAGGCATCACTACATACTCATAGTGCCCATATCTCGTCCTGAAAGCTGTTTTAGGCACATCTTCCTTCTTGATCCGCAACTGATAATACCCTTGCCTCAAGTCGAGTTTCGAATACACTTTGGCTCCTTGCAGTTGATCAAATAACTCGTCAATCAGGGGAAGTGGGTATTTATTCTTGACAGTCACTTGGTTCAATCCTCGGTAGTCAATGCATAGCCTCAACGTTCCGTCTTTCTTCTTAACAAATAACACGGGCGCACCCCACGGTGAAGAGCTCGGTTGTACAAATCCCTTCTTCAGCAATCCTTGCAATTGGTCCTTCAATTCTTGTAGCTCGGCCGGTGCCATACGATAGGGAGCTCTCGATATCGGCTGGGCGTCAGGCAGCAACTCTATAACAAACTCGATCTCCCGATTTGGGGGTAAACCGGGTAACTCTTCAGGGAACACATCTGCATAATCTTTGATTACAGGCATCTCCTCCAACTTAGCTTTATCCGACGGCTTGTTGATAAGGTAAGCCAAGTATCCGCTGCATCCTTTCCTCAAGGACTTCACTGCTTTTGTAGATGAAATGATGGAACTCCCGGTGAAATCTCTTCGACCCATAATCTCCAGTATCGGTTGATCAGGTACCCGGAACGTTATGATCTTCGCCCGGCAATCCAGTTGGACATGATGTTTTGCCAGCCAGTCCATCCCTAAAATGACCTCGTAGTCTCGAAAAGGTAATACAATAAGATTGGCCGAGAATTCCCTATCCTTAATTTGGATTTTACATGCTTTACAAGCTGAACTAGTTACAAGTTTAGAACCCATTGGAGTACCAACTTCTACTTCAAATGGCAAACATACAACTTTCAATTTCACACGTTCCACACATAATGGAGTAATAAATGAATGAGTAGCACCCGGATCAATTAACACCTTAACAGGTTGATTCAGTATGAAGAATGTACCTTCAACAACAGCGGTCTCATCTGGGATCTCCTCGCACTCGATAGCATAGGCTCGGGCCTGGACCCTGGGAACTGGAGTCTTACCTCTACCGGCTGGTTTACCCTGATTCTGCCCTGCCTGACGTTTAGGGCAATCCTTGATCTGGTGCTGATCACTGCCGCACCTCATACATCGTCCCAACTTTCTCCAACACTGGGCCTCGGTATGCCCCTTCCTGTCACAATATGAGCAGCTGACGGACTGAGTAGCAGGTGAACTACCTGTGGATCCGCGGGTGGAAGAGGCTGATGGCGCTTTAGTCGGGCCACGGTTATTCCCTGGTCTGTTCTGGCTCTGGCCCTGACTGCGACTCTGACTCTGAAACTTCCTCTGCTGACCTGGAGGCTGGTAAGGTTTCTTGCTCGGCTGACTCGAATCGGCTCCATCTAGTTTCCTCTTCTCAACTCGAGAGGCAGCAGCAAAGAGAGCAGAATAAGTATCGAAGTCATGAGAAGCTAACTGGTCTTGAATCTCTGGCCTCAATCCAATAGTAAATTTCCACATTTTTGCCTCCGGAGTACAAACCATATACTGAGCATAACGGGACAGTCGATCAAAACGAGCCTCGTACTGGGCCACCGTCATATTACCCTGGGTCAAGTGCATGAACTCCTCGATCCGCCTCTGCCTAGAAACTGCAGGTACATATTTTTCCTTAAATGCCTTAACAAAACTACCCCACAAGCGAGGTGTCCGATCAGTCTCCCATAGTGCCTCTACAGTGTGCCACCAATGCTCGGCATCCCCGTGCAACAGAAATACAGCAAACTCCAATTTCTCTTCATCTGTATAATCAAGTGGCCTAAAAATCTTCTCGATCTCGGACAGCCAAGCCTCTGCTTTCTCATCATCAGCTTCCCCGTAGAATTTAGACGGGCGAAAGTCAAGGAATTCCCTCATTCTGCTGTGTCTCCCATGGTTACCCTCATTCCTGTTGTTGATGTTGTTGTTGGCCTCACGAGCATCCTGACGCTCCATCACACGTGACACGCGATCCATGGCAGTTGCCATCATGTTAAACATAGCTATACCGGGATTAGTCTGATAAGCATCCCCGGTCTCTTGAGGTTCACCACTCCTATTAGTAGTACGGGTACTAGGGCCAGCCATCTATAGGCACAATTTGTTGAAATATGATAATTAAGAATCTAATGCATAAGATATGCAACATATTATAGATACAATTCTAAAAACATTTAAGGCATATAAGTCACTTAAGCACATAAAGCATAGAAGGTACATTTAACACATAAACAAGTCATCCTAATTATCTTAGGGCTCAACCCATGGTCCGAGAGTTAAACCCGGCTTAAGCAATCTAAGCTCTGATACCATTCTTCTAAGGTGTCACGCCCCAACCCGGCCTATAAAGGTTAGACTAGGGTGTGATCTAAACAATCAAGTCCTTTCACATTCTTAATCATTCTAGGAGGTTTAACACTTAACGTTTTATTCTAGACTCCAAAACTTTCCGAAAATTCGGCAGCATGACGGCTGTAATTGAGCTTTTTGTTTTGACCTAAATTTTCTAACAGCCTCAAAATTTACCATTTCAAATTCAATTCCAGCTAAGATTACTATTATTCCATCAATTGAATTGCCTATTGGTTAATTCGACGTCCCGTTTGATTTATAACCTAACATGATACTATGTCTCGTTTGTTCATTTATCCTCATTTCAAAATATACCTGTTGATCTTAGCTTATTAGCGAGTACCTGCTAAGATTGGATAAGTTCATTAACCTATTTCTTAACTAAGCATCATAACCTGTGATAGATACTAGCGGTAGCAAAAGCAAAACGATCATAGTAGTGTCATGTCTAGTATCAGTCTACTTAAAATAAGTACAACCCAAAATTAGACCCCAAATTACAGCGGGGGTCTTTTACATCACAAGCAACAACAACATAAGGGAAATAGTCTTTAAGTAACAAAAGTTCACAAGAAGTCACGTTCAAGCAAAACAACGATAACAAGCAATCATTCCAGAGGTTCATCATTAGGTACATTGAGCTCGGGTTCCTGTGTCTGTTCTTCTTCACCTGAAATGATGAAAGAGGGTGAGTCCTTATGAACTCAGCGAGGGGGAAACGAGAAATAAGTTTGAAACTCGTTTTCCGGTTAAACTTATGAAAATCCCTTTTTCAAACATGAATACAACAGAAGTACAAGTACAGAAATACAAATACAGAAACAGGAATACCAGTCTTTCCTCCCCGAGGTTCTCTAGGATCCAAGCGGGAGTACTTATACATATAATAAAAAGGATACGGTGAGCTTTTGCTCTCAGATCAGATCCAGGATCAACTGTTGCGGCCGACTTCAAATCATTCCCCAAACACACCAGGTGGGTGTACTCCGGATGTACCCCAAAATCCTACGACCCAACTCTCCGAGGAAGTCTAGCCCCCAAGCGAGAGAGGGAATGGGACCATGGTGGTCACGGTATCACCGGCAAGCCCGATGCCGCCCGGCGTACGTGATCACTACCATGCCAACAGGAAAGGTTGCAACCTTGTATGCAATGCACATTTATGACAGGTAATATATATCACAGAAGGAGGACAACAAAGTAGGTTGCCTCCGGACAGTCATAAGATTGCACATTGACAGATAAACAGGCAGGACAAGATAGGACAGGAAATTTCACTTGAAAGGCATATAGAGTTATATGGAAATTAAACGGGCAGCCATGTAACACATGTAAAACAGGCCATATAACTCATTAAAAGTCCACGCAATCAAGTGATAAGATTACTCAACATGTAGTGATATCAACAAGGGTTCAAATGCGAGAAAAGCTTATTTGTCAACATGCAATGGTCAAGATCACTTTTAAAGTTATAAAACATTTACGGGTAGCCCACGCAACGTATAGTTTCCTCACAATATCCAATGGTTAACACTTAGCAAGAATATTTAATCATTAGGGTTTCCATTTCATGCATAATCGTGCGATCAAACCCTAAGTCAACTTAACATCATTCCCAAGTCATACATCATTCAATTCATACATCCTCAAGTGCTTAAAACAGTCCACATAATATTCCAACACCACAATTCCAAGCAACTAGTGCCACAAAAGAGGTTACAATAGTTTTCCAAGCACATAGCTAAGTGGAACACTTACTGCAATAGGCTGTTTTCTCATGATCAATGGGATAATCAAACAATCTCCAAATTCAGTGAATAAGATGTCAAATTAAAGCTTAAGAAGTTATCTAAAATCAGAAACAATCCTTGCATCAATTGGAGTTCAGAATCATTAGTTATAACCGAAACAGTGAGGTAACACAAAACTGTCCAGATTTTCACACTTTTCAGAAAATGACGTTTTTGAGGTCCTTAGAGTCGTTTTTAGCTTTGGTCTATTTCTGACAAAGTTGTCCAGAACTGAAAAATCTAGCAGCACACCAATTTTCATACATTTTGGACAACATTTACTAAGTCAAATATGGTTCGTTCCACAAGGTCAGTGCATCTGCCAAAACCTGATTCATTTTTCCAGATTTCCAGATTTGGTCACATTTTAATGATTTGCCATTTTGAGGACCTTAGAGTCAAAATTTGCTTCGACCTATTTCTGGGAGAAAAGTTCAAAACCTCTCAAACTAGTCACCTACCAATTTTGAAGCATTTTCAACACCATTTTCTTAGCTAAACTTACCTCGAACAGACTGGTCAGAGAGCTGTCACATAAATTCGACTTCACCTAGCATCATTTTCAAGCCAAGTTCTTGCCATGCATGGTTGTTTAAGCTCATGGACGACCACATAACTCAAGTACAGAAGCAAACATACTCATTTGTGAACATGCATGTGAAATTTCAAAGAGTTTTCAAAAGCTTTTAACCCTCACCTTAGCAATCAACCACAAAATGCTCAAGACCCTTTGTTGAAGCTCAAACCTTCTCCTTTCCCTTGCTTAGCCGAGAACCTCACTAGTTTTTCTCTATTTTTCCTAGCTTAATGTTCAAACTCTTAGCACAAGCATGATGTTAAACTATGAAGAAAAGAAATGGATGCTTAGTAACTCACCTAGGCCGAAATGGAGCTCCAAATGCGCATGCAAGAGAAATTTTCGAACTCTAGCTTGTTTGCTTGGTTTTCTTGATGGTTTGCTTGCCTTGTTCGACCAAGGTGTGATGAAGATGAACAAAGATGATGAGATTTCAGCCAAGGACCGAAATGGAGAGAGAAGAATGAGAGGAGAGAGAGTTTGTGAGAGGAAATGAAAGAAATGACAAAGAAATGAAGGTCTTGGCATTTTTTGAGGTGTATGTCGGCATTGGGCTTCAAAATTCTGCAATTTGTGTCTCCAATGTGATATTTTGAAATTGTTAGGATGGGCAAGGATGAAGTGGTCGAAAATTTGTGCAAGTGGAAGGATTTTGAGCAATTTTTTAATGGCTTTGTGTCATAAGTTGTCTTGGCATGCATTAGAATAAAGAATTTTTTGCTCAAACCTTGTGCAAGACCATGGTATGGTCGGCCAAGGCTAATAAAATGGCTGAATTTGTGTCATCTTTTGGGTGTTGATTGTTGTGTGTTGAATTTGCAAAAAGAACAAAGAATAAAGAATAAGGAATGTCTAGTGTTTGGTGCCTTTTTGTCTTCTAGTGAATGGAATTTTGATTATTATATTGTTAGTGGATTTTGTAGAATTGTTTAATAGTCTAGTGTTTCGTGAAAGATGCTTTCTTGATTAGTGTGTAGGCACGCTTTTCTAGGTTTAGGGCACGCACTTCTAGGTAGGACACGAACTACGAGACGAACGCACGTTTTTCAAGTAAACGCTCGTAACCCTATATGAATGCACGAAATTCAATGCAAGGCACACAACTAAATACAATTCTCAAACCTAGGTCATGGCACGCACACCTAGGTTAGGGCACGCAAAAAGAGATATCGCACGCAATTCGGGGTCGGGCTTCACATCCTCCCCTCCTTAAAAGAATTTCGTCCCGAAATTCAATATTTACCTTGAAATAAAGCTGGATATTGCTGCTCCATCTGGTCTCGCCTTTCCCACGTTGCTTCCTCAACTCCATGATGATCCCACAGCACTTTCACCATCGGTATGGTTCTGTTGCGCAACTCCCGATCCTGCTGGTCTAGGATCCGAATGGGCTTCTCCTCGTAAGACAAGTTTTCCCGAAGCTGCAACGGCTCTGGCTCCAAGATATGCGACGGGTCAGGATGATACTTCCGTAGCATCGACACATGAAAGACGTCATGAATATTGGAGAGGTTCTGGGGTAGTGCTAGTCGATACGCCAACTTGCCAATCTTCTCAACTATCTCAAACGGTCCTACAAATCTCGGGCTCAACTTTCCACCCTTGCCATGTTTAATCAGTCCCCTCCGGGGTGATATCTTCAAGAACACCCTGTCGCCAACCTCAAACTCGAGACTCCGTCTCCGTCGGTCTGCATAACTCTTCTGCCTGCTCTGGGCGGTAAGCATCCGTTTCCGGATGAGATGGATGTTATCAACAGTCTTCATCAGTTCAGGTAAAAGGGTCGGGTCAAAAGTCCTCGCCTCACCTACTTCATCCCAGTAAATTGGTGATCGACATTTCCGTCCATACAGCGCCTCAAATGGGGCCATCCCGATCGTGGCCTGATAACTATTGTTGTAGGCGAACTCTGCTAGAGATAGATATTTCTCCCAACCTTTCCCGAAGTCCAACACACATGCCCTCAGCATGTCCTCCAAAATCTGAATAGTTCTCTCCGATTGACCATCCGTCTGAGGGTGATAAGCCGTGCTAAAACTTAATTTCGTCCCCAAAGCTTCTTGCAATCTTCTCCAAAATCGGGAAGTAAAACGAGGATCCCTATCCGATACAATACTCACAGGCATCCCGTGCAATCTTACAATCTCCGCCACATACATATCTCCCAGTTTCTCAGGATTATCCTCCTTGTTTATTGGTAAAAAGTGTGCCGACTTAGTCAATCTATCTACTATAACCCAAGCGGCGTCACGACCCTTCTGTGATCTAGGCAGGTCCATAACAAAATCCATAGTGATATGTTCCCATTTCCATTGAGGAATCTCCAACGGCTGAAGTAAACCTGCAGGTCGTTGATGTTCCGCTTTGACTCTCTGGCAGGTTAAACACCGTGCTACAAACTCCGCAATTTCTCTTTTCATGTTATTCCACCAATAGTGTTGCTTCAAATCCCGGTACATCTTGGTTCCACCGGGGTGAATAGTATATCTTGAATTATGTGCTTCCTCAAGAATCTTCTTTTTCAGCTCTGGCTCATTGGGAACACAAACCCGGTTCCTAAACCTCCAAACACCATCGTCGTGAAACTTGAAATCCGCATTGCTTTCCTTAATCTTTTGAAATTGTTGGTCCTTCTGTTGAGCCTCTCGTAACTCAGATAACAAAGTCGATTGAACTTGGGTAGTGGAAAAAAGTAACCCCTTCTGAGTTAATTGTGGTTTCCATAGAAACGCTTCCTCCAACAACTCCTGCACTTTGACTTCCAGTTTCGCCATGCTTGCTTTTCTGCTTAAGGCATCTGCAACTACGTTCGCCTTACCGGGCACATAATTAATTGAGCAGTTATAATCATCCAAAAGCTCCATCCACCGCCTTTGCCTCATATTCAATTCCTTTTGAGAAAACAAGTATTTCAAGCTCTTATGATCGGTAAATATCTCAACCTTGTTACCCCACAGATATTGCCTCCATTTCTTGAGTGCAAACACAATGGCCGCTAACTCCAAGTCATGCGTCGGGTAATTCGTCTCATACGGTTTTGGTTTCCTAGAAGCATATGCAATAACTCTTCCATTTTGCATCAATACACATCCCAATCCTTCTTTCGAAGCATCACTATAGATTACGAAACCTTGACTCCCTTCAGGCAATGGAAGAACTGGTCCAGTAGTCAATCTGTTCTTCAACTCTTGGAAGCTGTTCTCACACTTATCATCCCACACGAACTTGGTTTTCTTTTGAGTGAGCTTTGTAAGTGGTCCTGCAATCTTAGAGAAATCCTTCACGAACCTCCGATAATAGCCGGCTAGACCAAGAAAACTCCGGACTTCCGTAACATTTTCTGGCTTCTTCCAAGACATCACTGCATCGATCTTTGCTGGATCTACCGCTATTCCCTCTTGGGATATGATATGCCCCAAAAATGCAATCTGCTGCAACCAGAATTCACACTTGCTAAACTTTGCATACAATTGATGCTCTCGAAGTTTCTGCAGTACCAACCGCAGATGTTGTTCATGCTCCGCCTCCGATTTCGAGTATACCAAAATATCATCAATGAAGATCACCACAAATTGGTCCAAGTAGGGTTGAAACACCCTATGCATCAAATCCATAAAGGCTGCAGGGGCATTAGTTAGTCCAAAAGGCATCACTACATACTCATAGTGCCCATATCTCGTCCTGAAAGCTGTTTTAGGCACATCTTCCTTCTTGATCCGCAACTGATAATACCCTTGCCTCAAGTCGAGTTTCGAATACACTTTGGCTCCTTGCAGTTGATCAAATAACTCGTCAATCAGGGGAAGTGGGTATTTATTCTTGACAGTCACTTGGTTCAATCCTCGGTAGTCAATGCATAGCCTCAACGTTCCGTCTTTCTTCTTAACAAATAACACGGGCGCACCCCACGGTGAAGAGCTCGGTTGTACAAATCCCTTCTTCAGCAATCCTTGCAATTGGTCCTTCAATTCTTGTAGCTCGGCCGGTGCCATACGATAGGGAGCTCTCGATATCGGCTGGGCGTCAGGCAGCAACTCTATAACAAACTCGATCTCCCGATTTGGGGGTAAACCGGGTAACTCTTCAGGGAACACATCTGCATAATCTTTGATTACAGGCATCTCCTCCAACTTAGCTTTATCCGACGGCTTGTTGATAAGGTAAGCCAAGTATCCGCTGCATCCTTTCCTCAAGGACTTCACTGCTTTTGTAGATGAAATGATGGAACTCCCGGTGAAATCTCTTCGACCCATAATCTCCAGTATCGGTTGATCAGGTACCCGGAACGTTATGATCTTCGCCCGGCAATCCAGTTGGACATGATGTTTTGCCAGCCAGTCCATCCCTAAAATGACCTCGTAGTCTCGAAAAGGTAATACAATAAGATTGGCCGAGAATTCCCTATCCTTAATTTGGATTTTACATGCTTTACAAGCTGAACTAGTTACAAGTTTAGAACCCATTGGAGTACCAACTTCTACTTCAAATGGCAAACATACAACTTTCAATTTCACACGTTCCACACATAATGGAGTAATAAATGAATGAGTAGCACCCGGATCAATTAACACCTTAACAGGTTGATTCAGTATGAAGAATGTACCTTCAACAACAGCGGTCTCATCTGGGATCTCCTCGCACTCGATAGCATAGGCTCGGGCCTGGACCCTGGGAACTGGAGTCTTACCTCTACCGGCTGGTTTACCCTGATTCTGCCCTGCCTGACGTTTAGGGCAATCCTTGATCTGGTGCTGATCACTGCCGCACCTCATACATCGTCCCAACTTTCTCCAACACTGGGCCTCGGTATGCCCCTTCCTGTCACAATATGAGCAGCTGACGGACTGAGTAGCAGGTGAACTACCTGTGGATCCGCGGGTGGAAGAGGCTGATGGCGCTTTAGTCGGGCCACGGTTATTCCCTGGTCTGTTCTGGCTCTGGCCCTGACTGCGACTCTGACTCTGAAACTTCCTCTGCTGACCTGGAGGCTGGTAAGGTTTCTTGCTCGGCTGACTCGAATCGGCTCCATCTAGTTTCCTCTTCTCAACTCGAGAGGCAGCAGCAAAGAGAGCAGAATAAGTATCGAAGTCATGAGAAGCTAACTGGTCTTGAATCTCTGGCCTCAATCCAATAGTAAATTTCCACATTTTTGCCCCCGGAGTACAACCCATATACTGAGCATAACGGGACAGTCGATCAAAACGAGCCTCGTACTGGGCCACCGTCATATTACCCTGGGTCAAGTGCATGAACTCCTCGATCCGCCTCTGCCTAGAAACTGCAGGTACATATTTTTCCTTAAATGCCTTAACAAAACTACCCCACAAGCGAGGTGTCCGATCAGTCTCCCATAGTGCCTCTACAGTGTGCCACCAATGCTCGGCATCCCCGTGCAACAGAAATACAGCAAACTCCAATTTCTCTTCATCTGTATAATCAAGTGGCCTAAAAATCTTCTCGATCTCGGACAGCCAAGCCTCTGCTTTCTCATCATCAGCTTCCCCGTAGAATTTAGACGGGCGAAAGTCAAGGAATTCCCTCATTCTGCTGTGTCTCCCATGGTTACCCTCATTCCTGTTGTTGATGTTGTTGTTGGCCTCACGAGCATCCTGACGCTCCATCACACGTGACACGCGATCCATGGCAGTTGCCATCATGTTAAACATAGCTATACCGGGATTAGTCTGATAAGCATCCCCGGTCTCTTGAGGTTCACCACTCCTATTAGTAGTACGGGTACTAGGGCCAGCCATCTATAGGCACAATTTGTTGAAATATGATAATTAAGAATCTAATGCATAAGATATGCAACATATTATAGATACAATTCTAAAAACATTTAAGGCATATAAGTCACTTAAGCACATAAAGCATAGAAGGTACATTTAACACATAAACAAGTCATCCTAATTATCTTAGGGCTCAACCCATGGTCCGAGAGTTAAACCCGGCTTAAGCAATCTAAGCTCTGATACCATTCTTCTAAGGTGTCACGCCCCAACCCGGCCTATAAAGGTTAGACTAGGGTGTGATCTAAACAATCAAGTCCTTTCACATTCTTAATCATTCTAGGAGGTTTAACACTTAACGTTTTATTCTAGACTCCAAAACTTTCCGAAAATTCGGCAGCATGACGGCTGTAATTGAGCTTTTTGTTTTGACCTAAATTTTCTAACAGCCTCAAAATTTACCATTTCAAATTCAATTCCAGCTAAGATTACTATTATTCCATCAATTGAATTGCCTATTGGTTAATTCGACGTCCCGTTTGATTTATAACCTAACATGATACTATGTCTCGTTTGTTCATTTATCCTCATTTCAAAATATACCTGTTGATCTTAGCTTATTAGCGAGTACCTGCTAAGATTGGATAAGTTCATTAACCTATTTCTTAACTAAGCATCATAACCTGTGATAGATACTAGCGGGAGCAAAAGCAATACGATCATAGTAGTGTCATGTCTAGTATCAGTCTACTTAAAATAAGTACAACCCAAAATTAGACCCCAAATTACAGCGGGGGTCTTTTACATCACAAGCAACAACAACATAAGGGAAATAGTCTTTAAGTAACAAAAGTTCACAAGAAGTCACGTTCAAGCAAAACAACGATAACAAGCAATCATTCCAGAGGTTCATCATTAGGTACATTGAGCTCGGGTTCCTGTGTCTGTTCTTCTTCACCTGAAATGATGAAAGAGGGTGAGTCCTTATGAACTCAGCGAGGGGGAAACGAGAAATAAGTTTGAAACTCGTTTTCCGGTTAAACTTATGAAAATCCCTTTTTCAAACATGAATACAACAGAAGTACAAGTACAGAAATACAAATACAGAAACAGGAATACCAGTCTTTCCTCCCCGAGGTTCTCTAGGATCCAAGCGGGAGTACTTATACATATAATAAAAAGGATACGGTGAGCTTTTGCTCTCAGATCAGATCCAGGATCAACTGTTGCGGCCGACTTCAAATCATTCCCCAAACACACCAGGTGGGTGTACTCCGGATGTACCCCAAAATCCTACGACCCAACTCTCCGAGGAAGTCTAGCCCCCAAGCGAGAGAGGGAATGGGACCATGGTGGTCACGGTATCACCGGCAAGCCCGATGCCGCCCGGCGTACGTGATCACTACCATGCCAACAGGAAAGGTTGCAACCTTGTATGCAATGCACATTTATGACAGGTAATATATATCACAGAAGGAGGACAACAAAGTAGGTTGCCTCCGGACAGTCATAAGATTGCACATTGACAGATAAACAGGCAGGACAAGATAGGACAGGAAATTTCACTTGAAAGGCATATAGAGTTATATGGAAATTAAACGGGCAGCCATGTAACACATGTAAAACAGGCCATATAACTCATTAAAAGTCCACGCAATCAAGTGATAAGATTACTCAACATGTAGTGATATCAACAAGGGTTCAAATGCGAGAAAAGCTTATTTGTCAACATGCAATGGTCAAGATCACTTTTAAAGTTATAAAACATTTACGGG
The DNA here is from genome assembly GCA_037974665.1 of Ehretia macrophylla. Taxonomy (NCBI): domain Eukaryota; kingdom Viridiplantae; phylum Streptophyta; class Magnoliopsida; order Boraginales; family Ehretiaceae; genus Ehretia; species Ehretia macrophylla. The sequence continues at coordinate 83,924,763 of CM075765.1, read as the reverse complement.
TAGCCCACGCAACGTATAGTTTCCTCACAATATCCAATGGTTAACACTTAGCAAGAATATTTAATCATTAGGGTTTCCATTTCATGCATAATCGTGCGATCAAACCCTAAGTCAACTTAACATCATTCCCAAGTCATACATCATTCAATTCATACATCCTCAAGTGCTTAAAACAGTCCACATAATATTCCAACACCACAATTCCAAGCAACTAGTGCCACAAAAGAGGTTACAATAGTTTTCCAAGCACATAGCTAAGTGGAACACTTACTGCAATAGGCTGTTTTCTCATGATCAATGGGATAATCAAACAATCTCCAAATTCAGTGAATAAGATGTCAAATTAAAGCTTAAGAAGTTATCTAAAATCAGAAACAATCCTTGCATCAATTGGAGTTCAGAATCATTAGTTATAACCGAAACAGTGAGGTAACACAAAACTGTCCAGATTTTCACACTTTTCAGAAAATGACGTTTTTGAGGTCCTTAGAGTCGTTTTTAGCTTTGGTCTATTTCTGACAAAGTTGTCCAGAACTGAAAAATCTAGCAGCACACCAATTTTCATACATTTTGGACAACATTTACTAAGTCAAATATGGTTCGTTCCACAAGGTCAGTGCATCTGCCAAAACCTGATTCATTTTTCCAGATTTCCAGATTTGGTCACATTTTAATGATTTGCCATTTTGAGGACCTTAGAGTCAAAATTTGCTTCGACCTATTTCTGGGAAAAATGTTCAAAACTTCCCAAACTAGTCACCTACCAATTTTCAAGCATTTTCAACACCATTTTCTTAGCTAAACTTACCTCGAACAGACTGGTCAGAGAGCTGTCACATAAATTCGACTTCACCTAGCATCATTTTCAAGCCAAGTTCTTGCCATGCATGGTTGTTTAAGCTCATGGACGACCACATAACTCAAGTACAGAAGCAAACATACTCATTTGTGAACATGCATGTGAAATTTCAAAGAGTTTTCAAAAGCTTTTAACCCTCACCTTAGCAATCAACCACAAAATGCTCAAGACCCTTTGTTGAAGCTCAAACCTTCTCCTTTCCCTTGCTTAGCCGAGAACCTCACTAGTTTTTCTCTATTTTTCCTAGCTTAATGTTCAAACTCTTAGCACAAGCATGATGTTAAACTATGAAGAAAAGAAATGGATGCTTAGTAACTCACCTAGGCCGAAATGGAGCTCCAAATGCGCATGCAAGAGAAATTTTCGAACTCTAGCTTGTTTGCTTGGTTTTCTTGATGGTTTGCTTGCCTTGTTCGACCAAGGTGTGATGAAGATGAACAAAGATGATGAGATTTCAGCCAAGGACCGAAATGGAGAGAGAAGAATGAGAGGAGAGAGAGTTTGTGAGAGGAAATGAAAGAAATGACAAAGAAATGAAGGTCTTGGCATTTTTTGAGGTGTATGTCGGCATTGGGCTTCAAAATTCTGCAATTTGTGTCTCCAATGTGATATTTTGAAATTGTTAGGATGGGCAAGGATGAAGTGGTCGAAAATTTGTGCAAGTGGAAGGATTTTGAGCAATTTTTTAATGGCTTTGTGTCATAAGTTGTCTTGGCATGCATTAGAATAAAGAATTTTTTGCTCAAACCTTGTGCAAGACCATGGTATGGTCGGCCAAGGCTAATAAAATGGCTGAATTTGTGTCATCTTTTGGGTGTTGATTGTTGTGTGTTGAATTTGCAAAAAGAACAAAGAATAAAGAATAAGGAATGTCTAGTGTTTGGTGCCTTTTTGTCTTCTAGTGAATGGAATTTTGATTATTATATTGTTAGTGGATTTTGTAGAATTGTTTAATAGTCTAGTGTTTCGTGAAAGATGCTTTCTTGATTAGTGTGTAGGCACGCTTTTCTAGGTTTAGGGCACGCACTTCTAGGTAGGACACGAACTACGAGACGAACGCACGTTTTTCAAGTAAACGCTCGTAACCCTATATGAATGCACGAAATTCAATGCAAGGCACACAACTAAATACAATTCTCAAACCTAGGTCATGGCACGCACATCTAGGTTAGGGCACGCAAAAAGAGATATCGCACGCAATTCGGGGTCGGGCTTCACACTTTATCGACCAAATCTCTATTACCGAATCCCACGGAACATTGGGCAAGACAACTTCACTTCACGTAGAGGCCAGGCCCGCAAACCGAGGGTGTAGGGTTTGTGACCAGGTCTCCGTCACTCCGGTGCCAATAACTTTTGATCCGTAAGGAGTTACGAGGTGCACAGCTTACCGTTGCAAAGCTCTCTGTGAGCTCTACGACGGGTGCAGCTAGCTTGCTCGCTGTGCCTATTATTGGAACCCAAAATCGAACGTTTTCATTAGTTTCTGGGACTTTTCTTCATTTGCTCAATTTTTCCGTCCCGGATCGTATGTCATGAGCCGTTAAAAGGACGACTACTTGACTCGCGGGACATCAGAGTGCCCTAAAATATGTCGATATCACGTCTTGCGAGGATGCTGCGTTGTTGAAGTAGATGGGTTGTCGTTAAGCCCATTGGGCCTTTTGAATGGGCCATCTCTCTAGGCTGGGACAGTGAACCGTTAACACATATATGAATTGTGTCCTCAACATGACGGGTGCGATCATACCAGCACTAATGCACTGGATCCCATCAGAACTGGGAAGTTAAGCTTGCATGGGCGAGAGTAGTACTAGGATGGGTGACCCCCTGGGAAGTCCTCGTGTTGCACCCCCTTTTCAATTTTTTTTGCCCTGGTTAGGGTTGCCAACATACTTTATCCACCAAATCTCTATTGCCGAATCCCACGGAACATTGGGCAAGACAACATCGCTTCACGTAGAGGCCAGGCCCGCAAACCGAGGGTGTAGGGTTTGTGACCAGGTCTCCGTCGCTCCGGTGCCAATAACTTTTGATCCGTAAGGAGTTAGGAGGCGCACAGCTTACCGTTGCAAAGCTCTCTGTGAGCTCTACGACAGGGGCAACCAGCTTGCTCGCGGTGCCCGTTTTTGGAGCCCAAAATCGAATGTTTTCATTAGTTTCAGGCCACTTTAATTCTTTTGCTCTGTTTTTCCTTCCCGGATTGTACGTCGTGAGCCGTTAAAAGGACGACAACCTGACTCACAGGACATTAGAGGGCCCTACAATATGTCGATATCATGTCTTGCGAGGATGCTGCGTTGTTGAAGTAGATGGGATGTCGTTAATCCCATTGGACCTTTTGAATGGGCCATCTCTCTAGGCTGGGACTGTGAACCGTTAACACATATAGGAATTGTGCCCTCAACATCACTGGTGCGATCATACTAGCACTAATACACCGGATCCCATCAGAACTCCGAAGTTAAGCATGCTTGGGCTAGAGTAGTACTAGGATGGGTGACCCCCTGTGAAGTCCTCGGGTTGCACCACAATTTTTTGCCCTAGTTATGGTTGCCAAGATACTTTATCGACCAAATCTCTATTACCGAATCCCACTGAACATTGGGCAAGACAACTTCACTTCACGTAGAGGCCAGGCGCGCAAACTGAGGGCGTAGGGTTTGTGACCAGGTCTCCATCACTCCGGTGCCTATAACTTTTGATCCGTAAGGAGTTACGCGGCGCACAGCATACCGTTGCAAAACTTTCTGAGAGCTCTATGACGGGGGCAACGAGCTTGCTCACTATGCCCTTTTTGGGGCCCAAAATTGAATGTTTTCAATTGTTTCAGGCCACTTTTATTCTTTTACTCTGTTTTTCCATCACGGATGGTACGTCGTGAGCCATTAAGAGGACGACAACCTGACTCGTGGGACATCAGAGGAACCTACAACGTGTCGATATCCCGTCTTATGAGGATGCTGCGTTGTTGAAGTGGATAGGTTGTCGTTACCCCCATTAGGCCTTTTGAATGGCCCATCTCTCTAGGCTGGGACTGTGAGCCGTTAACACATATAGAAATTGTGCCCTCAACATCACTGGTGTGATAATACCAGCACTAATGCACCGGATCCCATCAGAACTCCGAAGTTAAGCGTGCTTGGCCGAGAGTAGTACTAGGATGGGTAACCCCTTGGGAAGTCCTCGTGTTGCACCCCCTTTTCAATTTTTTTTGCCCTGGTTAGGGTTGCCAAGATACTTTGTCGACCAAATCTCTATTACCGAATCCAACGGAACATTGGGCAAGACAACTTTGCTTCACGTAGAGGCCAGGGATGCAAACCGAGGGCGTAGGGTTTGTGACCAGGTCTCCATTGCTCCGGCGCCCATAACCTTTGATCCGTAAGGAGTTACGCGGCGCACAGCATACCGTTGCAAAGCTCTCTGAGAGCTCTACGACGAGTGCAGCTAGCTTGCTCGCTGTGCCTGTTATTGGAACCCAAAATCGAATGTTTTCATCAGTTTCTGGGACTTTTCTTCATTTGCTCAGTTTTTCCGTCCCGGATCGTACGTCATGAGCTGTTAAAAGGACGACAACCTAACTCGCGGGACATCAGAGGGCCCTACAACGTGTCGATATCACGTCTTGCGAGGATGCTGCATTGTTGAAGCGGATGGGTTGTCGTTAAGCCCATTGGGCCTTTTGAATGGGCCATCTCTCTAGGCAAGTACTATGAACCGTTAACACACATAGGAATTGTGCCCTCAACATGACGGGTGCGATCATAACAGCACTAATGCACCGGATCCCATCAGAACTCCGATGTTAAGCGTGCTTGGGCGAGAGTAGTAGTAGGATGGGTCACCCCCTAGGAAGTCCTCATGTTGCACCCCCTTTTCAATTTTTTTTTCCCTGGTTAGGGTTGTCAAGATACTTTATCGACCAAATCTCTATTACCGAATCCCACAGACATTGGTCAAGACAACTTCGCTTCACCTAGAGGCCGGGGCCGCAAACCGAGGGCGTAGGGTTTGTGACTAGGTCTCCGTCGCTCCGGTGCCCATAACTTTTGATCCGTAAGGAGTTCCACGGCGCACCGCATACCATTGCAAAGCTCTCTAAGAGCTCTACGACGGTGGCAGTTAGCATGCTCGCTGTGCCCGTCTTTGGAGCCCAAAATCGAACATTTTCATCAGTTTCAGGCAAATTTTATTCTTTTGCTCTATTTTTGGGTCCCGGATCGTACGTCGTGAGCTGTTAAAAGGACAAGAACTTGACTCGCGGGACATCCGAGGGCCCTACAACGTGTCGATATCATGTCTTGCGAGGATGCTGCGTTGTTGAAGCGGATGGGTTGTCGTTAAGTTCATTGGGCCTTTTGAATGGGCCATCTCTCTTGGCTGGGACTGTGAACCGTTAACACATATAGGAATTGTGCCCTCAACATCACTGGTGCGATCATACCAGCACTAATGCACAGGATCCCATCAGTACTCCGAAGTTAAGCATGCTTGGGTGAGAGTAGTACTTGGATGGGTGACCCCCAGTGAAGTGCTCGTGTTGCACTGCCTTTTCAATTTTTTTTGCGCTGGTTAGGGTTGCCAAGATACTTTATCGACCAAATCTCTATTACCGAATCCCACGAAACATTGTGCAAGACAACTTCGCTCAACGTAGAGGCCGGGCCTGCAAACCGAGGGCGTATTTTATGTGACCAGGTCTCCGTTGCTCCGATGCCCATAACTTTTGATCCGTAAGGAGTTATGCGGTGCACAGCATACCGTTGCAAAGCTCTCTGAGAGCTCTACGACAGGGGCAGCCAGCTTGCTCGCTGTGCCTATTTTTGGAGCCCAAAATAGAATGTTTTCATTAGTTTCAGGCCACTTTTATTCTTTTACTCTGTTTTTTCATCCCGGATCGTACGTCGTGAGCTGTTAAAAGGACAACAACCTGACTCGCGGGACATCAGAGGGCCCTACAACGTGTTGATATCACGTCTTGCGAGGATGCTGCGTTGTTGAAGCGGATGGGTTATCGTTAAACCCATTGGACCTCTTGAATGGGCCATCTCTCTAGGATGGGACTATGAACCGTTAACACATATAAGAATTTTGCACTCAACATGACTGGTGCGATCATACCAGCACTAATGCGCCGGATCCCATCAGAACTCCGAAGTTAAGCGTGCTTGGGCGAGAGTAGTACTAGGATGGGTAACCCCCTGGGATGTCCTCGTGTGGCACCCCCTTTTCAATATTTTTTTCCCTGGTTAGGGTTGCCAAGATACTTTGTCGACCAAATCTCTATTACCGACGCCAACGGAACATTCGGCAAGACAACTTCGCTTCACATCGAGGCTGGGCACGCAAACCGAGGGCGTAGGGTTTGTGACCAGGTCTCCGTTGCATCGGCGCCCATAACCTTTGATCCGTAGGGAGTTACGCGGTGCACAGCATACCGTAGCAAAGCTCTCTGGGAACTCTACAATGGGTGCAGCTAGCTTGCTCGCTATGCCCGTCTTTGGAGACCAAAATGGAACGTTTTCATCAGTTTTTGGCCACTTTTCTTCTTTTGCTCTATTTTTCCGTCCCGGATCGTACGTCGTGAGCCGTTAAAAGGACGACAACCTGACTCGCTGGACATCATAGGGCTCTACAACGTGTCGATATCACGTCTTGTGAGAATGCGGCATTGTTGAAGCGGATGGGTTCTCGTTAATCCCATTAGGCCTTTTGAATGAGCCATCTCTCTAGGCTGGGACTGTGAACCGTCAACACATAAAGGATTTGTGCCCACAACATGACGGGTGCGATCATACCAGCACTAATGCACCAGATCCCATCAGAAATCCGAAGTTAAGCGTGCTTAGGCGAGAGTAGTACAAGGATGGGTGACCCCCTATGAAGTCCTCGTGTTACACCCCCCTTTTCAATTTTTTTCCCAGTTAGGGTTGCCAAGATACTTTATCAACCAAATCTCTATTACCGAATCCCACGGAACATTGGGCAAGACAACTTCGCTTCACGTAGAGGCCGGGCCAGCAAAACGGGGGCGTAGGGTTTGTGACCAGGTCTCCGTCGCTCCGATGCCCATAACTTTTGATCCGTAAAGAGTTACGCGGCGCACAGCATACCGTTGCAAAAGCTCTCTGAGAGCTCTACGATGGGGGCATCAAGCTTGCTCGTTGTGCCCGTTTTTGGAGCCCAAAATCGAATATTTTCATTAGTTTCAGGCCACATTTATTCTTTTGCTCTATTTTTCCTTCCCGGATCGTACGTCGTGAGCCGTTAAAAGGATGACACTTTGACTCGCGGGACATCAGAGGGCCTTACAACGTGTCCATATCACGTCTTGCGAAGATGCAGCGTTGTTGAAGCGGATGGGTTGTCGTTAAGCCCATTGGGCCATTTGAATGTGCCATCCCTCTAGGTTGGGACTGTGAACCGTTAACACATATAGGAAATGTTCCCTCAACATGTCAGGTGCGATCATACCAGGACTAATGCACCGGATCCCATCAGAACTCCGAAGTTAAGCGTGCTTGGGCGAGAGTAGTACTAGGATGGGTGACCCCCTGGGATGTCCTTGTGTTGCACCCCCTTTCCAAATTTTTTTCCCTGGTTAGGGTTGCCAAGATACTTTATCGACCAAATCTCTATTACCGAATCCCATGGAACATTGGGCAAGACAACTTCACTTCACGTAGAGGCCGGGCCCGCAAACCAAAGGCTTAGGGTTTGTGACTAGGTCTCTGTCACTCCGGTGCCCATAAATTTTGATCCGTAAGGAGTTACGCGGCGCACAGCATTCCGTTGAAAAGCTCTCGGAGAGCTCTACTACGGGGGCAGCTAGCTTGCTCGCTATGCCCTTTTTGGAGCCCAAAATCGAATATTTTCATTATTTTCAGGCCACATTTATTCTTTTGCTCTATTTTTCCTTCCCGGATCGTACGTCGTGAGCCGTTAAAAGGACGACACTTTGACGCGCGGGACATCAGAGGGCCCTACAACGTGTCGATATCACGTCTTGCTACGATGCTGCGTTGTTGAAGTAGATGGGTTGTCGTTAAGCCCATTGGGCCTTTTGAATGGGCCATCTCTCTAGGCTGGGACTGTGAACCGTTTACACATATAGGAATTGTGCCCTCAACATCACTGGTGCGATCATACCAGCACTAATGCATCGGATCCCATCAGAACTCAGAAGTTAAGGGAGCTTGGGCGAGAGTAGTACTAGGATGGGTGACCCCTTGGGAAGGCCTCGTGTTGTACCCCCTTCTCAATTTTTTTTGCCCTGGTTAGGGTTGCCAAGGTACTTTATCGACAAAATCTCTATTACCGTATGCCACAGAACATTGGGCAAGACAACTTCGCTTCACTTAGAGGCCAGGCCCGCAAACTGAGGGCGTAGGGTTTGTGACCAGGTCTCCGTCGCCCCAGTACCCATTACTTTTGATCCGTAAGGAGTTAGGCAGCGCACAACATACCGTTGCAAAGCTCTCTGAGAGTCTACGACGGGGGCAACTAGCTTGCTCGCTGTGCCCGTTTTTGGAGCCCAAAATAGATTGTTTTCATTCGTTTCAGGCCTCTTTTATTCTTTTACTCTGTTTTTTCCTCCCGGATCCTACGTCGTGAGCTGTTAAAAGGACAACAACCTGACTCGCGGGACATCAGAGGGACCTATAATGTGTCGATATCATGTCTTACGAGAAGGCCGCGTTGTTGAAGTGGGTGGGTTGTCGTTAAGCCCATTGGGCCTTTTGAATGGGCCATCTCTCTAGGCTGGGACTGTGAACCGTTAACACATATAGGAATTGTGCTCTCAACATCACTGGTACGATCATACCAGCACAAATGTACCGGATCCCATCAGAACTCCGAAGTTAAGCGTGCTTGGGCGAGAGTAGTACTAGGATGGATGACCCCTTGGGAAGTCCTCGTGTTGCACCCCTTTTCAATTTTTTTTGCCCTGGTTAGGGTTGCCAAGATGCTTTATCAACCAAATCTCTATTACCGAATCCCACGGAACAGTGGGCAAGACAACTTCGCTTCACGTAAAGGCCGGGCCCGCAAACCGTGGGCGTAGGGTTTGTGACCAGATCTCCATTGCTCCAGTGCCCATAACTTTTGATCCGTAAGGAGTTACGCGGCGCACACCATACCATTGCAAATCTCTCTAAGAGCTCTACGACGGGGGCAGCTAGCTTGCTCGCTTTGCCCATTTTGGATCCCAAAATCGAACATTTTCATTAGTTTCAGGCCATTTTTCTTCTTTTACTCTGTTTTTGCATCACGGATCGTACGTCGTGAGCCGTTAAAAGGACGACAACCTGACTTGCGGGACATCAGAGGGCCCTACAACGTGTCGATATCAAGTCTTACGAGGATGCTGCGTTGTTGAAGTGGATGGGTTGTCGTTAAGCCCATTGGGCCTTTTGAATCGGCCATCTCTCTAGGTTGGGACTATGAACCGTTAACACATATAAGAATTGCGCCCTCAACATCACTGGTGTGATCATACCAGCACTAATGCACCGGATCCCATCAGAACTCCGAAGTTGAGCATTCTTGGCCGAGAGTAGTGCTAGGATGGGTGACCCCTTGGGAAGTCCTCGTGTTGCACCCCCTTTTCAATTTTTTTTGCCCTGGTTAGGGTTGCCAAGATACTTTGTCGACCAAATCTCTATTACCGACTCCAACGGAACACTGGGCAAGACAACTTCGCTTCACATCGAGGCTGGGCACGCAAACCGAGGGCGTAGGGTTTGTGACCAGGTCTCTGTTGCATCGGCGCCCATAACCTTTGATCCGTAGGGAGTTACGCGGTGCACAGCATACCGTTCCAAAGCTCTTTGGGAGCTTTACGATGGGTACAGCTAGCTTGCTCGCTATGCCCGTCTTTGGAGCGCAAAATGGAACGTTTTCATCAGTTTTTGGCCACTTTTCTTTTTTAGCTCTGTTTTTCCGTCCCGGATCGTACATCGTGAGCCGTTAAAATGACGACAACCTGACTCGCTGGACATCAGAGGGCTCTACAACGTGTCGATATCACGTCTTGTGCGAATGCTGCGTTGTTGAAGCGGATGGGTTGTCGTTAATCCTATTGGGCCTTTTGAATGGGCCATCTCTCTAGGCTGGGACTATGAACCGTTAGCACATATAGGAATTGTGCCCTCAACATGACGGGTGCGATCATACCAGCACTAATGCACCGGATCCCATCAGAAGTCCGAAGTTAAGCGTGCTTGGGTGAGAGTAGCACTATGATGGGTGACCCCCTGGGAAGTCCTCGTGGTACACCCCCTTTTCAATTTTTTTTGCCCTGGTTAGGGTTGCCAAGATACTTTATCAACCAAATCTCTATTACCGAATCCCACGGAACGTTGGGCAAGACAACTTCGCTTCACGTAAAGGCCGGGCCCGCAAAACGGGGGCGTAGGGTTTGTGACCAGGTCTCCGTCGCTCCGATGCCCGTAACTTTTGATCCGTAAAGAGTTACGCGGTGCACAGCATACCGTTGCAAAAGCTCTCTGAGAGCTCTACGATGGGGGCATCAAGCTTGCTCGTTGTGCCCGTTTTTGGAGCCCAAAATCAAATATTTTCATTAGTTTCAGGCCACATTTATTCGTTTGCTCTATTTTTCCTTCCCGGATCGTACGTCGTGAGCCGTTAAAAGGATGACACTCTGACTCGCGGGACATCAGAGGGCCTTACAACGTGTCCATATCACGTCTTGCGAGGACGCAGCGTTGTTGAAGCGGATGGGTTGTCGTTAAGCCCATTGGGCCATTTGAATGTGCCATCCCTCTAGGTTGGGACTGTGAACCGTTAACACATATAGGAAATGTGCCCTCAACATGTCGGGTGCGATCATACCAGCACTAATGCACCGGATCCCATCAGAACTCCGAAGTCAAGCGTGCTTGGGCGAGAGTAGTACTAGGATGGGTGACCCCCTGGGATGTCCTTGTGTTGCACCCCCTTTCCAAATTTTTTTCCCTGGTTAGGGTTGCCAAGATACTTTATCGACCAAATCTCTATTACCGAATCCCATGGAACATTTGGCAAGACAACTTCACTTCACGTAGAGGCCGGGCTCGCAAACCAAAGGCTTAGGGTTTGTGACCAGGTCTCTGTCGCTCCGGTGCCCATAAATTTTGATCCGTAAAGAGTTACGCGGCGCACAGCATTCCGTTGAAAAGCTCTCTGAGAGCTCTACTACGGGGGCAGCTAGCTTGCTCGCTATGCCCATTTTTGGAGCCCAAAATCGAATATTTTCATTATTTTCAGGCCACATTTATTCTTTTGCTCTATTTTTCCTTCCCGGATCGTACGTCGTGAGCCGTTAAAAGGACGACACTTTGACTCGCGGGACATCAGAGGGCCCTACAACGTGTCGATATCACGTCTTGCTACGATGCTGCGTTGTTGAAGTAGATGGGTTGTCGTTAAGCCCATTGGGCCTTTTGAATGGTCCATTTCTCTAGGCTGGGACTGTGAACCGTTTACACATATAGGAATTGTGCCCTCAACATCACTGGTGCGATCATACCAGCACTAATGCATCGGATCCCACCAGAACTCAGAAGTTAAGGGAGCTTGGGCGAGAGTAGTACTAGGATGGGTGACCCCCTGGGAAGTCCTCGTGTTGCACCCCCTTTTCAATTTTTTTTGCCCTGGTTAGGGTTGCCAAGATACTTTATCGACAAAATCTCTATTACCGAAACCCACGGAACATTGGGCAAGACAACTTCGCTTCACTTAGAGGCCAGGCCCGCAAACTGAGGGCGTAGGGTTTGTGACCAGGTCTCCGTCGCCCCAGTGCCCATTACTTTTCATCCGTAAGGAGTTACGCAGCGCACAACATACCGTTGCAAAGCTCTCTGAGAGTCTACGACGGGGGCAACTAGCTTGCTCGTTGTGCCCGTTTTTGGAGACCAAAATTGAATGTTTTCATTAGTTTCAGGCCACTTTTATTCTTTTACTCTGTTTTTTCATCCCGGATCGTACGTCGTGAGCCGTTAAAAGGATGACAACCGGACTCGCGGGACATTAGAGGGCCCTATAATGTGTCGATATCATGTCTTACGAGAAGGCCGCGTTGTTGAAGCGGTTGGGTTGTCGTTAAGCCCATTGGGCCTTTTGAATGGGCTATCTCTCTAGGCTGGGACTGTGAACCGTTAACACATATAGGAATTGTGCCCTCAACATCACTGGTGCGATCATACCAGCACTAATGCACCGGATCCCACCAGAACTCCGAACTTAAGCGTGCTTGGGCGAGAATAGTGCTTAGATGGGTGACCCCTTGGGAAGTCCTCATGTTCCACCCGCTTTTCAATTTTTTTTGCCCTGGTTAGGGTTGCCAAGATACTTTGTCGACCAAATCTCTATTAGCGAATCCCATAGAATATTGGGCAAGACAACTTCGCTTCACGTAGAGGCCGGGCCTGCAAACCGAGGGCGTATTTTATGTGACCAGGTCTCCGTTGTTCCAGTGCCCATAACTTTTGATCCGTAAGGAGTTACGCGGTGCACAGCATACCGTTGCAATGCTCTCTGTGAGCGCTACGACGGGGGCCGTGAGCTTGCTCTGCGTGCCCTTTTTGTAGCCCAAAATCAAATGTTTTCATCAGTTTCTGGCTACTTTTCTTTTTTTCTCTGTTTTTCAATCACGAATCGCACGTCGAGAGCCGTTAAAAGTCCGACCACCATAGTCGCGGGACATCAAAGGGCCCTACAACATGTCGATATCACGTCTTGCAAGAATGCTACGTTGTTGAAGCGGATGGTTGTCGTTAAGCCCATTGGGCCTTTTGAATGGGCCATCTCTCTAGGCTGGGACTGTAAACCGTTAACACATACAGGAATTGTACCCCCAACCTGACGGGTGCGATCATACCAGCACTAATGCACCGGATCCCATCAAAACTCCGAAGTTAAGCGTGCTTGGGTGAGAGTAGTACTAGGATGGGTGACCCCGTGGGAAGTCCTCGTGTTGCACCCCTTTTTCAATTTTTTTTGCCCTGGTTAGGCTTGCCAAGATACTTTATCGACCAAATCTCTATTATCGAATCCCACGGAACATTGGGAAAGACAACTTCGCTTCACGTAGAGGCCGGGCCCGCAAACCGAGGGCGTAGGGTTTGTGACCAGGTCTCCGTCGCTCAGGTGCACATAATTTTTGATCCGTAAGGAGTTATGAGGCGCACAGCATACCGTTTCAAAGCTCTCTGAGAGCTCTACGATGGGGGCAGCTAGCTCGCTGTGCCCGCCTTTGGAGCCCAAAATCAAACATTTTCATCAGTTTCAGGCCACTTTTATTCTTTTGCTCTGTTTTTTTGTCCCGGATCGTACGTCGTGAGCCGTTAACGTGTCGATATCACGTCTTGCTAGGATCCTACGTTGTTGAAGTGGATGGGTTGTCGTTAAGCCCATTGGGCCTTTTGAATGGGCCATCTCTCTAGGTTGGGACTGTGAACCGTTAACACATATAAAAATTGTGCGCCCAACATCACTAGTGCGATCATACCAGCACTAATGCACCGGATCCCATCAGAACTCCGAAGTTAGGCGTGCTTGGGCGAGAGTAGTGCTAGGATAGGTGACCCCCTGGGAAGTCCTCGTATTGCACCCCCTTTTTAATTTTTTTTTCCCTGGTTAGGGTTGCCAAGATACTTTATCGACCAAATCTCTATTACCGAATCGCACGGAACAATAGGCAAGGCAACTTCGCTTCACGTATAGGCCAGGCCCGCAAACCGAGGGCGTAGGGATTGTGACCAGGTCGCCGTCGCTCCGATGCCCATATATTTTGATCCGTAAGGAGTTACGCGGCGCACAGCATACCGTTGCAGAGCTCTCTGGGAGCTCTACGACGGGGGCATCAAGCTTGCTCGCTGTGCCCATTTTTGGAGCCCAATATCGAATAATTTCATTAGTTTCAGGCCATATTTATTCTTTTACTCTGTTTTTCCTTCATGGATTGTACGTCGTGAGCCGTTAAAAGGACGACACTCTGACTCGCGGGACATCAGAGGGCCCTACAATGTGTCCATATCACGTCTTGCGAGGATGCTGCGTTGTTGAAGCGGATGGGTTGTCGTTAAGCCCATTGGGCCATTTGAATGTGCCATATCTCTAGGTTGGGACTGTGAACCGTTAACACATTTAGGAAATGTGCCCTCAACATGACGGGTGCGATCATACCAGCACTAATGCACCGGATCCCATCAGAACACCGAAGTTAAGCGTGCCTGGGCGAGAGTAGTACTAGGATGGTTACCGCCCTTGGGAAGTCCTCGTGTTGCACCCCCTTTTCAATTTTTTTTGCCCTGGTTAGGGTTGCCAAGATACTTTATCGACCAAATCTCTATTACCGAATCCGACGGAACATTGGGCAAGACAACTTCACTTCAAGTAGAGGTCGGGCCCGCAAACCGACGGCGTAGGGTTTGTGACCAGGTCTCCGTCGCTCCGGTGCCCATAACTTTTGATCTTTAAGTAGTTACGCGGCGCACAGCATTACGTTGTAAATCTCTCTGAGAGCTCTACGACGGGGGCAGCTTGGTTGCTCGCTCTGCCCATTTTTGGAGCCCAAAATCGAATATTTTCATTATTTTCAGGCCACATTTATTCTTTTCCTCTGTTTTTCCTTCCCGGATCGTACGTCGTGAGCCGTTAAAAAGACGACACTCTGACTCGCGGGACATCAGAGGGCCCTACAACGTGTCGATAGCACGTAATGCTACGATGCTGCGTTGTTGAAGTAGATGGGTTGTCGTTAAGCCCATTGGGCCTTTTGAATAGGCCATCTCTCTAGGGTGGGACTTTGAACCGTTAACACATATAGGAATTGTGCCCTCAACATCACTGGTGCGATCATACCAGCACTAATGCATCGGATCCCATCAGAACTCAGAAGTTAAGGGTGCTTGGGCGAGAGTAGTACTAGGATAGGTGACCCCGTGGGAAGTCCTCGTGTTGCACCCCCTTTTCAATTTTTTTTGCCCTGATTAGGGTTGCCAAGATACTTTATCGACAAAATCTCTATTACCGAAATCCACGGAACATTGGGCAAGACAACTTCACTTCACTTAGAGGCCGGGCCCGCAAACTGAGCGCGTAGGGTTTGTGACCAGGTCTCTATCGCACCGGTGCCCATAACTTTTGATCCGTAAGGAGTTACGCGGCGCACAACATACCGTTGCAAAGCTCTCTGAGAGTCTACGACGGGGGCAACTAGCTTGCTCCCTGTGCCCCCTTTTTGGAGCCCAAAATTGAATGTTTTCATTAGTTTCAGGCCACTTTTATTCTTTTACACTGTTTTTCCATCCCGGATCGTACGCCGTGAGCCATTAAAAGGACGACAACCAGACTCGCGGGACATCAGAGGGCCCTATAATGTGTCGATATCATGTCTTACGAGAAGGCTGCGTTGTTGAAGCGGATGGGTTGTCGTTAAGCCCATTGGGCCTTTTGAATGGGCCATCTCTCTGGGCTGGGACTGTGAATCATTAACACATATAGGAATTGTGCCCTCAACATCACGGGTACGATGATACCAGCACTAATGCACCAGATCCCATCAGAACTCCGAAGTTAAGCGTGCTTGGGCGAGAATTTTATTAAGATGGGTGACCCCTTGGGAAGTCCTCGTGTTGCACCACCTTTTCAATTTTTTTTGCCCTGGTTAGGGTTGCCAAGATACTTTGTCGACCAAATCTCTATTAGCGTATCCCATGGAATATTGGGCAAGACAACTTTGCTTCACGTAGAGGTCGGGCCCGCAAACCAAGGGTGTAGGGTTTGTGACCAAGTCTTACAAGGATGCTACGTTGTTGAAGTGGATGGGTTGTCGTTAAGCCCATTGGGCCTTTTGAATGGGCCATCTCTCTAGGCTGGGACTGTGAACCGTTAACACATATAAGAATTGTGCCCTCAACATCACTAGTGCGATTATACCAGTACTAATGCACCGGATCCCATCAGAACTCCGAAGTTAGGTTTGCCTGGGCGAGAGTAGTGCTAGGATGGGTGACCCCTGGGATGTCCTGGTATTGCACCCCCTTTTCAATTTTTTTTGCCCTGGTTAGGGTTGCCAAGATACTTTATCGACCAAATCTCTGTTACCGAATCCCACGGAACATTGGGCAAGGCAACCTCGCTTCACGTAGAGGCCAGGCCCACAAATCGAGGGCGTAGGGATTGTGACCAGGTCTCCGTCGCTCCGGTGCCTATAACTTTTGATTCGCAAGGAGTTACACAGCGTACAGCATACCGTTGCAAAGCTCTATGAGAGCTCTACGACGGGGGCAGCGAGCTAGCTTGCTATGCCCATTTTTGGAGCCCAAAATCGAATGTTTTCTTTAGTTTCAAGACACTTTTATTCTTTTACTCTGTTTTTTCATCCTAGATCGTACGACGTGAGCCGTTAAGAGGATGACAACCTGACTCGCGGGACATCATAGGGCCCTACAACGTGTCGATATCACGTCTTACGAGGATGCTACGTTGTTGAAGCGGATGGGTTGTCGTTAAGCCATTTGGGCCTTTTGAAAGGGCCATTTCTCTAGGCTGGGACTGTGAACCGTTAACACATATAGGAATTGTGCCCTCAACATCACTGGTGCCATCATACCAGCACTAATGCACCGGATCGCATCAGACCTCCGAGGTAAGGCGTGCTTGGGCGAGAGTAGTACTGCGATGGGTGACCCCCTGGGAAGTCCTCGTGTTGCACCCCCTTTTCAATTTTTTTTGCCCTGGTTAGGGTTGCCAAGTTACTTTGTCGACCAAATCTCTATTACCGAATCCCATGGAACATTGGGCAAGACAACTTCGCTTCACGTAGAGGCTAGGCCTGCAAACCGAGGGCATAGGGTTTGTGACCATGTCTCCGTCGCTCTGGTGCCTATAACTTTTGATCCGTAAGGAGTTACGCGGCGCACAGCACAGCGTTGCAAAGCTCTCTGTGAGCTCTACGACGGGGGCAGCTAGCTTGCTCGCTGTGCCCCTTTTTGGAGCCCAAAATCGAACATTTTCATTAGTTTCAGTTCACTTTTCTTCTTTTGTTCTGTTTTTTCGTCACGGATCGTAAGTCGTGAGCCGTTAAAAGGACGAAAACCTGACTCACTGGACATCAAAGGGCACAACAATGTGTCGCTATCACGTCTTGCAAGGATGCTGTGTTGTTGTAGCGGATGGGTTGTCATTAAGCCAATTGGGCCTTTTCAATGGGCCATGTCTCTAGGCTGGGACTGTGAACCGTTAACAAATAAAGGAATTGTGCCCTCAACTTGACGGGCGCGATCATACCAGCACTAATGCACCGGATCCCATCAAAACTCCGAAGTTAAGCATGCTTGGGTGAGAGTAGTACTAGGATGGGTGACCCCCTGAGAAGTCCTCGGGTTTCACCCCTTTTTCAATTTTTTTTGACCTAGTTAGGGTTGCCAAGATACTTTATTGACCAAATCTCTATTCCTGAATCCCACAGAACATTGGACAAGACTACTTCGCTTTACGTAGAGGCTAGGCCCGCACACCGAGGGCGTAGGATTTGTGACCAGGTATCCGTCACACCAGTGGCCATAACTTTTGATCCGTAAGGAGTTACACGGCGCACAACATACCGTTGCAAAGCTCTCTGAGACCTCTACGACGGGGACAGCGTGATTCCTCGCTTTGCCCATTTTTGAAGCCCAAAATTAAATGTTTTCATTAGTTTCAATCCACTTTTATTCTTTCACTCTGTTTTTCCGTCTCGGATCATACGTCGTGAGCTGTCAAAAGGACGACAACCTGACTCGCGGGACATCAGAGGGCCCTACAACGTGTCGATATCACGTCTTACGAGGATGCAGCGTTGTCCAAGCGGATGGGTTGTCATTAAGCCCATTTGGCCTTTTGAATGGGCCATCTCTCTAGGCTGGGACTGTGAACCGTTAACACATATAGGAATTATGCCCTCAACATGACGGGTGCGATCATACAAGCACTAATGCACCGGATCCCATCAGAACTTCGAAGTTAAGCTTGCTTGGGCGAGAGTAGTACTAGGATGGGTGACCCCTTTGGGAAGTCCTCGTGTTGTACCCCCTTTTCAATTTGTTTTTGCCCTGGTTAGGGTTGCCAAGATACTTTGTCCACCAAATCTCTATTACTGAATCCCACGGAACATTGGGCAAGACAACTTCGCTTCACGTAGAGGCTGGGCCCACAAACCGAGGGCGTAGGGTTTGTGACCTGTTCTCCGTCGCTCCGGTGCCCATAACTTTTGATCCGTAAGGAGTTACATGGCGCAAAGCATACCGTTGCAAAGCTCTCTGAGAGCTCTACGACGGGGGTAGAATGCTTGCTCGCTGTACCCGTTTTTGGTGCCCAAAATCGAACGTTTTCATCAATTTCAGGCCACTTTTCTTCTTTTAGTCTGTTTTTCCGTCCCGAATCGTACGTCATGAACTGTTAAAAGGACGACAACCTGACTCGCGGGACATTAGAGAGCCCTACAACGTGTCGATATCACGTCTTGCAAGCATGTTGCATTGTTGAAGCGGATGGGTTGTCGTTAAGCCCATTGGGCCTTTTGAATGGGCCCTAACTCTAGGCTGGGACTGCGAACCGTTAACACATATAGGAATTGTGCCCTCAACATGACGGGTGCGATCATACCAGTACTAATGCACCGGATCCCATCAGAACTCTGAAGTTAAGCGTGCTTGGGCTAGAGTAGTACTAGGATGGGTAACCCCTTGGGAAGTCCTCATGTTACACCCCCTTTTCAATTTTTTTTGCCCTGGTTAGGGTTGCCTAGATACTTTATCGGTCAAATCTCTATTACAGAATCCCACGGAACATTGGGCAAGACAATATCGCTTCACGTAGAGGCCAGGCCTGCAAACCGAGGGCGTAAGGTTTGTGACCAGGTCTCCGTCGCTCTGGAGGCTATAACTTTTGATCCGTAAGGAGTTACGCGGCGCACAGCTTACCGTTGCAAAGCTCTCTGTGAGCTCTACGACGGGGGCAGCCTGCTTACTCGCGGTGCCCATTTTTGGAGCCCAAATTCCAATGTTTTCATTTGTTTCAGGCCACTTTTATTCTTTTGCTCTGTTTTTCCTTCCCGGATCGTACGTCGTGAGCCGTTAAAAGGATGACAACCTGACTCGCAGGACATCAGAGGGCCCTACAACGTGTCAATATCACGTCTTACGAGGTTGCTGTGATATTGAAGCGGATGGGTTGTCGTTAAGCCCATTGGGCCATTTGAATGGGCCATCTCTCTAGGTTGGGACTGTGAACCGTTAACACATATAGGAATTGTGCCCTCAACATGACGGGTGTGATCATACCACCACTAATGCTCCAGATCCCATCAGAACTCCGAAGTTAAGCGTGCTTGGGCGAGAGTAGTACTAGGATGGGTGACCCCCTGGGAAGTCCTGGTGTTGCACCATTTTTTCAATTTTTTTTGCCCTGGTTAGGGTTTCCAAGACACTTTATCGACCAAATCTCTATCACCGAATCCCACGGAACATTGGGCAAGACAACTTCGCTTCACGTAAAGGCCGGGCCCACAAACCGAGGGCGTAGGGTTTGTGACCAGGTCTCCGTCGCTCCGGTGCCCATAACTTTTGATCCTTAAGGAGTTACGCGGTGCACAGCATACCATTACAAAGCTCTCTGATAGCTCTACTACGAGGGCAGCTAGCTTGCTCGCTGTGCCCGTCTTTGGAGCCCAAAATCGAACATTTTCATCATTTTCATGCCACTTTTACTCTTTTGCTCTGTTTTTCCGTCCTGGATCTTACGTCGTGAGCCGTTAAAAGGACGACAACCTGACTCGCGGGACATCAGATGGCCCTACAACATGTCGATATCATGTCTTGCCAGGATGATGCGTTGTTGAAGCAGATGGGATGTCGTTAAGCCCAT
This sequence comes from Ehretia macrophylla, assembly GCA_037974665.1. NCBI lineage: Eukaryota > Viridiplantae > Streptophyta > Magnoliopsida > Boraginales > Ehretiaceae > Ehretia > Ehretia macrophylla. Next base: position 83,904,989 of record CM075765.1, on the reverse strand, counting down.
TGGGCCTTTTGAATGGGCCATCTCTCTAGGCTGGGATTGTGAACCATCAACACATATAGGAATTGTGCCCTCAACATCACTGGTGCGATCATACCAGCACTAATGCACAGGATCCCAACAGAACTCCGAAGTTAAGCATACTTGGGCGAGAGTACTACTAGGATGTGTGACTCCCTAGGAAGTCCTCGTGTTGCACTGCTTTTTCAATTTTTGTACCCCGGTTAAGGTTGCCAAGATACTTTATCGACAAAATCTCTATTACCGAATCCAACGAACATTGGGCAAGACAACTTCGCTTCACGTAGAGGCCAGACACGTAAACCGAGGGCATAGGGTTTGTGCCCAGGTCTCCGTTGCTCTAGCGCCCATAACCTTTTATCCGTAAGGAGTTACGCGGTGCACAACATACCGTTACAAAACTCTCTGAGAGCTCTACGACGGGTGCAGCTAGCTAGCTAGCTGTGCCCGTTTTTTGGGCCCAAATTCGAACGTTTTCATTAGTTTCAGGCCATTTTTATTCTTTTGCTCTATTTTTTCATCTCGTATCGTACGTCGTGAGCCGTTAAAAGGACTACAACCTGACTCGAGGGACATCAGATGGCCCTACAACGATTCGATATCACGTCTTGCGAAGATGCTGCGTTGTTGAAGCGGATGGGTTGTCGTTAAGCCCATTGGGCCTTTTGAATGGGCCATCTATCTAGGCTGGAACTGTGGACCGTTAACACATATAGGAATTGTGCCCTCAACATGACGGTGCGATCATACCAACACTAATGCACTGGATCCCATCAGAACTCCGAAGTTAAGCGTGCTAGGGCGAGAGTAGTAATAGGATGGGTGACCCCTTAGGAAGTCCTCGTGTTGCACACCCTTTTCAATTTTTTTTGCCCTGGTTAGGGTTGCCAAGATACTTTATCGACCAAATCTCTATTACCGAATCCCACAGAACATTGGGCAAGACAACTTCGCTTCACGTATAGGACGGACCCGCAAACCGAGGGCGTAGGGTTTGTGACCAGGTCTCCGTCGCTCCGGTGCCCATAACTTTTGATCTGTAAGGAGTTACGCGGCGCACAACATACCGTTCCAAAGCTCTCTGAGAGCTCTACGATGGGGGCAGCTAGCTTGCTCGCTGTGCCAATTTTTGGATCCCAAAATCGAATGTTTTCATTAGTTTCAGGCCACTTTTATTCTTTTGCTCTATTTTTCCTTCCCGGATCGTATGTCGTGAGCCGTTAAAAGTACGACAACCTGACTAGCGGGACATCAGAGGGACCTATAACGTGTTCATATCACGTCTTGTGAGGATGCTGCGTTGTTGAAGCGGATGGGTTGTCTTTAAGCCCATTGGGCCTTTTGAATGGGCCATCTCTCTAGGCTGGGACTGTGAACCGTTAACACATATAGGAATTGTGCCCTCAACATGACGGGTGCGATGATACATGCACTAATGGACTGGATCCCATCAGAACTCCGAATTTAGCGTGCTTGGGCGAGAGTAGTACTAGGCTGGGTGACCCCGTGGGAAGTCCTCGTGTCGCACCTTATTTTCAATTTTTTTTGACCTGGTTAGGGTTGCCAAGATACTTTACGACCAAATCTCTATTACCGAATCCCACAGAACATTGGGCAAGACAACTTTGCTTGACGTAGAGGCCAGGACCGCAAACCGAGGGCGTAGGGTTTGTGACCAAGTCTCTGTCGCTCCGGTGCCCATAACTTTTGATCCGTAAGGAGTTACGCGGTGCATAACATACCATTGCAAAGCTCATTGAGAGCTCTACGACGGGAGCAGCTAGCTTGCTTGCTGTGCCCGTCTCTGGAGCCCAAAATCGAACGTTTTCATCAGTTTCAGGCCACTTTTATTCTTTTGCTCTGTTTCTTCGTCCCGGATCATACGTCGCGAGTTGTTAAAAGGACGACAATCTGACTCGCGGGAAATCAGAGGGCCCTACGACGTATTGATATCACGTCTTGCGAGGATGCTACGTTGTTGAAGTTGATGGGTTGTCGGTAAGCCCATTGGGCCTTTTGAATGGGCCATCTCTCTAGGCTGGGACTGTGAACCGTTAACACATATAGGAATTGTGCCCTCAAGATGACGGGGGCGATCATACCAGCACTAATGCACCGGATTCAATCAGAACTCCGAAGGTAAGCGTTCTTGGGCGAGAGTAGTACTAGGATGGGTGACCCCGTGGGAAGTCCTCGTGTCGCACCCCCTTTTCAATTTTTTTTGCCCATGTTAGGGTTTCCAAGATACTTTATCGACCAAATCTCTATTACCGAATCCCACAGAACATTGGGCAAGACAACTTCGCTTCACGTAGAGGCCGAGCACGCAAACCAAGGGTGTAGGGTTTGTGACCAGGTCTCCGTAGCTCTGGTGCCCATAACTTTTGATCCGTAAGGAGTTACGTGGCGCACAGCATAACATTGCAAAGCTCTCTGAGAGCTCTACCACGAGGGTAGCTAGCTTGCTCACTATGCCCGTCTTTGGAGCCCAAAATTTAACATTTTCATCAGTTTCAGGCCACTTTTCTTCTTTTGCTCTATTTTTTCATCCCGGATCGTACGTCGTGAGCCGTTAAAAGGACAACAACCTAACTCGTAGGACATCAGAGGGCCCTAGAATGTGTCGATATCGCGTCTAACGAGGATGCTACGTATTTGAAGCGGATGGGTTGTCGTTAAGCCCATTGGGCCTTTTGAATGGGCCATCTCTCTAGGCTGGGACTGTGAACCGTTAACACATATAGGAATTGTGCCCTCAACATCACTGGTGCCATCATACCAGCACTAATGCACCAGATCCCATCAGAACTCCGAAGTTAAGCGTGCTTGGGCGAGATTAGTACTAGGATGTGTGACCCCCTGGGAAGTCCTCGTGTTGCACCATTTTTTCAATTTTTTTTGCCCTGGTTAGGGTTTCCAAGACACTTTATCGACCAAATCTCTATCACCGAATCCCACGGAACATTGGGCAAGACAATTTCGCTTCAAGTAGAGGCTGGGCCCGCAAACCGAGGGCGTAGGGTTTATGACCAGGTCTCCGTCGCTCCGGTGCCCTTAACTTTTGATCCGCAAGGAGTTATGCGGTGCACAACATACCGTTGCAAAGCTCTCTGAGAGCTCTACGATAGGGGCCGCCAGCTTGCTCGCTGTGCCCGTCTTTGGAGCCCAAAATCGAATGTTTTCATCAGTTTCAGGCCATTTTTATTCTTTTGCTCTGTTTTTCCGTCCTGGATCGTACGTCGTGAGCCGTTAAAAGGACGACAACCTGACTTGCGGGACATCAGAGGGCCTTACAACATGTCGATATCACGTCTTGCGAGGATGCTGCGTTGTTGAAGCGGATGGGGTGTCGTTAAGCCCATTGGGCCTTTTGAATGGGCCATCTCTCTAGGCTGGGATTGTGAACCATCAACACATATAGGAATTGTGCCCTCAACATCACTGGTGCGATCATACCAGCACTAATGCACAGGATCCCAACAGAACTCCGAAGTTAAGCATACTTGGGCGAGAGTACTACTAGGATGTGTGACTCCCTAGGAAGTCCTCGTGTTGCACTGCTTTTTCAATTTTTGTACCCCGGTTAAGGTTGCCAAGATACTTTATCGACAAAATCTCTATTACCGAATCCAACGAACATTGGGCAAGACAACTTCGCTTCACGTAGAGGCCAGACACGTAAACCGAGGGCATAGGGTTTGTGCCCAGGTCTCCGTTGCTCTAGCGCCCATAACCTTTTATCCGTAAGGAGTTACGCGGTGCACAACATACCGTTACAAAACTCTCTGAGAGCTCTACGACGGGTGCAGCTAGCTTGCTCGCTGTGCCCGTTTTTGGAGCCCAAAATCGAACGTTTTCATCAGTTTCAGGCCACTTTTCTACTTTTGCTCTATTTTTCCATCCCGGATCGTACGTCGTGAGCCGTTAAAGGGACTACAACCTGACTCGCGGGACATCAGAGGGCCTACAACATGTCGATATCACGTCTTGCGAGGATGCTGCGTTGTTGAAGCGGATGGGTTGTCGTTAAGCCCATTGGGCCTTTTGAATGGGCCATCTCTCTAGGCTGGGACTGTGAACCTTTAACACATATAGGAATTGTACCCTCAACATGACGGTGCGATCATACCAACACTAATGCACTGGATCCCATCAGAACTCCGAAGTTAAGCGTGCTAGGGCGAGAGTAGTAATAGGATGGGTGACCCCTTAGGAAGTCCTCGTGTTGCACACCCTTTTCAATTTTTTTTGCCCTGGTTAGGGTTGCCAAGATACTTTATCGACCAAATCACTATTACCGAATCCCACAGAACATTGGGCAAGACAACTTCGCTTCACGTATAGGACGGACCCGCAAACCGAGGGCGTAGGGCATGTGACCAGGTCTCCGTCACTCCGGTGCCCATAACTTTTGATCCGTAAGGAGTTACGCAGCGCACAGCATACCGTTGCAAAGCTCTCTGAGAGCTCTACGATGGGGGCTGCAAGGTTGCTCACTTTGACAGTTTTTGGATCCCAAAATCGAATGTTTTCATTAGTTTCAGGCCACTTTTATTCTTTTGCTCTATTTTTCCTTCCCGGATCGTATGTCGTGAGCCGTTAAAAGTACGACAACCTGACTAGCGGGACATCAGTGGGACCTATAACGTGTTCATATCACGTCTTTCGAGGATGCTGCGTTGTTGAAGCGGATGGGTTGTCGTTAAGCCCATTGGGCCATTTGAATGGGCCATCTCTCTAGGTTGGGACTGTGAACCATTAACACATATAGGAAATGTGCCCTCAACAAGACAGGTGCGATCATACCAGCACTAATGCACCGGATCCCATCAGAACTCCGAAGTTAAGCGTTCTTGGGCGAGAGTAGTACTAGGATGGGTGACCCCGTGGGAAGTCCTCGTGTCGCACCTTATTTTCAATTTTTTTTGACCTGGTTAGGGTTGCCAAGATACTTTACGACCAAATCTCTATTACCGAATCCCACAGAACATTGGGCAAGACAACTTTGCTTGACGTAGAGGCCAGGACCGCAAACCGAGGGCGTAGGGTTTGTGACCAAGTCTCTGTCGCTCCGGTGCCCATAACTTTTGATCCGTAAGGAGTTACGCAGTGCATAACATACCATTGCAAAGCTCATTGAGAGCTCTACGACGGGAGCAGCTAGCTTGCTTGCTGTGCCCGTCTCTGGAGCCCAAAATCGAACGTTTTCATCAGTTTCAGGCCACTTTTATTCTTTTGCTCTGTTTCTTCGTCCCGGATCATACGTCGCGAGTTGTTAAAAGGACGACAACCTGACTCGCGGGACATCAGAGGGCCCTAGAACGTGTTGATATCACGTCTTGCGAGGATGCTGCGTTGTTGAAGCGTATGGGTTGTCGTTAAGCCCATTGGGCCTTTTGAATGGGCCATCTCTCTAGGCTGGGACTGTGAACCGTGAACACATATAGGAATGGTGCCCTCAAGATGACGGGGGCGAGCATACCAGCACTAATGCACCGGATCCCATCAGAACTCCGAAGTTAAGCGTTCTTGGGCGAGAGTAGTACTAGGATGGGTGACCCCGTGGGAAGTCCTCGTGTCGCACCCCCTTTTCAATTTTTTTTGCCCATGTTAGGGTTTCCAAGATACTTTATCGACCAAATCTCTATTACCGAATCCCACAGAACATTGGGCAAGACAACTTCGCTTCACGTAGAGGCCGAGCACGCAAACCAAGGGTGTAGGGTTTGTGACCAGGTCTCCGTAGCTCTGGTGCCCATAACTTTTGATCCGTAAGGAGTTACGTGGCGTACAGCATAACATTGCAAAGCTCTCTGAGAGCTCTACCACGGGGGTAGCTTGCTTGCTCACTATGCCCGTCTTTGGAGCCCAAAATTTAACATTTTCATCAGTTTCAGGCCACTTTTCTTCTTTTGCTCTATTTTTTCATCCCGGATCGTACGTCGTGAGCCGTTAAAAGGACAACAACCTAACTCGTAGGACATCAGAGGGCCCTAGAATGTGTCGATATCGCGTCTAACGAGGATGCTACGTATTTGAAGCGGATGGGTTGTCGTTATGCCCATTGGGCCTTTTGAATGGGCCGTCTCTCTAGGCTGGGACTGTGAACCGTTAACACATATAAGAATTGTGCCCTCAACATGACGGGTGTGATCATACCAGCACTAATGCACCAGATCCCATCAGAACTTCGAAGTTAAGCGTGCTTGGGCGAGAGTAGTACTAGGATGGGTGACCCCTTGGGAAGTCCTCGTGTTGCACCCCCTTTTCAAATTTTTTTGCCCTGGTTAGGGTTGCCAAGATACTTTGTCGACCAAATCTCTATTACCGAATCCCATGGAACACTAGGCAAGACAACTTCGCTTCACGTAGAGGCCGGGCCAGCAAACCGAGGTCGTAGGGTTTGTGACCAGGTCTCCGTCGCTCTAGTACCCATAACTTTTGATCCGTAAGGAGTTACGCGACGCATAGCACACCGTTGCAAAGCTCTCTGAGAGTTCTATGACGGGGGCAGCTAGCTTGCTCGCTGTGCCCCTTTTGGAGCCCAAAATTAAACGTTTTCATCAGTTTCAGGCAACTTTTCTTCTTTTGCTCTGTTTTTCCGTCACGGATCGTACGTCGTGAGCCGTTAAAAGGACGAAAACCTGACTCACGGGACATCAAAGGGTAGTACAACTTGTCGATATCACGTCTTGCAAGGATGCTGTGTTGTTGTAGCGGATGGGTTGTCATTAAGCCCATTGGGCCTTTTCAATGGGCCATCTCTCTAGGCTGGGACTGTGAACCGTTAACACATATAGGAATTGTGCCCTCAACATGACGAGTACGATTATACCAGCACTAATGCACCGGATCCCATCGAAACTCCGAAGTTAAGCGTGCTTGGGCGAGAGTATTGCTAGGATGGGTGACCCCAGGGAAATCCTCGTGTTGCACCCCATTTACAATTTTTTTTGCCCTGTTAGGGTTGCTAATATACTTTATCGACCAAATCTCTATTCCTGAATCCCACAGAACATTGGACAAGACAACTTCGCTTCAGGTAGAGGCTGAGCACGCAAACCGAGGGCGTACGGTTTGTGACCAGGTATCCGTCGCTCCGGTGCCCATAACTTTTGATCCGTAAGGAGTTACGTGGCGCACAGCATGCCATTGCAGCATTGTCGAAGAGGTTGAGTTGTCGTTAAGCCCATTGGGCCTTTTGAATGGGCCATCTCTCTAGGCTGGGACTGTGAACCATTAACACATATAGGAATTGTGCCCTCAACATGACAGGTGCGATAATACAAGCACTAATGCATCGGATCCCATCAGAACATCGAAGTTAAGCGTGCTTGGGCGAGAGTAGTACTAGGATGGGTGACCCCTTGGGAAGTCCTCGTGTTGCACACCCTTTTCAATTTTTTTTTTCCTTGGTTAGGGTTGCCAAGATACTTTGTCAACCAAATCTCTATTGCCGAATCCCACGAAACATTGGGCAAGACAACTTCGCTTCAGGTAGAGGCTGAGCCCGCAAACTGAGGGCGTAGGGTTTGTGGCCAGGTCTCCATCGCTCCGGTGCCCATAACTTTTGATCCGGAAGGAGTTACGTGGCGCACGGCATACCGTTGCAAAGCTCTCTGAGAGCTCTACGACGGGGGCTGATAGCTTGCTCGTTGTGCCCTTTTTGGAGCCCAAAATCGAACGTTTTCATTAGTTTCAAGCCACTTTTCTTCTTTTGCTCTGTTTTTCCGTCCCGGATCGTTAGTCGTGAACCATTAAAAGGACGACAACCTGACTCGCGGGACATCAGAGGGCCCTACAACGTGTTGATAACACGTCTTGCAAGGATGCTGCGTTGTTGAAGCGGATGGGTTGTCGTTAACCCCATTGGGCCTTTTGAATGTGCCATCTCTGTAGGCTGGGACTGTGAACCGTTAACACATAAAGGAATTATGCCCTCAACATGACGGGTGCGATCATACCAGCACTAATGCACCAGATCCCATCAGAACTCCAAAGTTAAGCTTGCTTGGGCGAGTGTAGTGCTAGGATGGGTGCCCCCCTGGGAAGTCCTCGTGTTGCACCCCCTTTTCAATTTTTTTTGCCCTGGTTAGGGTTGCCAAGATACTTTATCGACCAAATCTCTATTACCGAATCCGCCGAAACATTGGGCCAGACAACTTCGCTTCACGTAGATGCCGAGCCCACAAACCGAGGGCGTAAGGTTTGTGACCAGGTCTCCGTCGCTCCGGTGCCTATAACTTTTGATCCGTAAGGAGTTACGCGGCGCACAGCATACCGTTGCAAAGCTATCTGAGAGCTCTACGATGGGGGTAGCCAGCTTGCTTGCTGTGCCCATTTTTGGAGCCCAAGATCGAACGTTTTCATCAGTTTCAGGCCACTTTTATTCTTTTGCTCTATTTTTCGGTCTCGGATCGTACGTCGTGAGCTGTTAAAAAGACAACAACCTGACTCGCGGGAAATCATAGGGCCCTACAACGTGTCGATATCAAGACTTGCGAGGATGCTGCGTTGTTGAAGTAGATGGGTTGTCGTTAAGCCCATTGGTCCTTTTGAATGGGCCATCTCTCTAGGCTGGGACTGTGAACCGTTAACACAAATAGGAATTGTGCCCTCAACATGATAGGGGCAATCATACCAGCACTAATGCACCGGATCCCATTAGAACTCCGAAGTTAAGCGTGCTTGGACGAGAGTTGTACTAGGATGGGTGACCCCTTGGGAAGTCCTCGTGTTGCACCACCTTTTCAATTTTTTTTGCCCAGGTTAGGGTTGCAAAGATACTTTATCGACCAAATCTCTATTACCGAATCCCACGGAACATTGGACAAGACAACTTCGCTTCACGTAGAGGCCGAGCCCGCAAACCAAGGGCATAGGGTTTGTGACCAGGTCTCCGTCGCTCCGGTGCCCATAACTTTTGATCCGCAAGCAGTTATGCGGCGCACAGCATACAGTTGGAAAGTTCTCTGAGAGCTCTACAATGGGGGCAGTTAGCCTACTCACCTGCGCTTGATTTTGGAGCCCAAAATCGAACGTTTTCATCAGTTTCAGGCCACTTTAGTTCTTTTGCTCTATTTTTCCATCCCGGATCGTACGTCGTTAGCAGTTAAAAGGACGACAACCTGACCTGCTGGACATCAGAGGGCCTTACAATGTGTCGAGATCACGTCTTGCGAGGATGCTGCGTTGTTGAAGCAGATGGGTGGTCGTTAAGCCCATTGGGCCTTTCGAATGTGCCATCTCTCTATGCTGGGACTGTGAACCATTAACACATATAGGAATTGTGCCCTCCACATGACGGTGGTGATCATACCAGTACTAATGCACCGGATCCCATTAGAACTCCGAAGTTAAGCGTGCTCGGGCGAGAGTAGTACTAGGATGGGTAACCCCCTGGGAAGTCCTCGTGTTGCACCCCCTTTTCAATTTTTTTTGCCCTGGTTAGGGTTGCCAAGATACTTTATCGGCAAGACAACTTCGTTTCACGTAGAGGCCGGGCCTGCAAACCGAGGGCGTAGGGTTTATGACCAGGCCTCCGTCGCTTCGGTGCCGATAACTTTTGATCCTTAAGGAGTTACGCGGGGCACAGCATACCGTTGCAAAGCTCTCTAAGAGCTCTACGACGGGGGCAGCCAGATTGCTCGTTGTGCCCTTTTGGTGCCCAAAATCGAATATTTTTGTTAGTTTCAGGCCACATTTATTCTTTTTCTCTATTTTTCCTTCCCGGATCGCACGTCGTGAGCCGTTAAAAGGACGACACTCTAACTCGCGGGACATCAGAGGGTCCTACAACATGTCGATATCACGTCTTGCGAGGATGCTGCGTTGGTGAAGCGGATGGGTTGTCGTTAAGCCCATTGGGCCTTTTGAATGGGCCATATCTCTTGGCTGGGACTGTGAACCGTTAACACATATAGGAATTGTGCCCTCAACATCACTGGTGAGATCATACTAGCACTAATGCACCGAATCACATCAGAACTACGAAGTTAAGCGTGCTTGGCCGAGAGTAGTAATAGGATGGCTGACCCCCTGGGAAGTCCTCGTGTTGCACCCCATTTTCAATTTTTTTTGCCCTGCTTAGGGCTGCCAAGATACTTTATCGACCAAATCTCTATTACCGAATCCCACAGAACATTGGGCACGACAACTTCGCTTCACGTAGAGGCCAAGCCCGCAAACCGAGGGCGTAGGGTTTGTGACCAGGTCTCCGTCGCTCCGGTGCCCATAACTTTTGATCCGTAAGTAGTTACGCGGCGCACAACATACCGTTAAAAAGCACTCTGAGGGCTCTACGACGGGGGCATCTAGCTTGCTTGCTGTGCTCGGCTTTGGAGCCCAAAATCAAACGTTTTCATCAGTTTCAAGCCACTTTTATTCTTTTGCTCTGTTTTTCCGTCTCGAATCGTACATCGTGAGCTGTTCAAAGGACGACAACCTGACTCGCAGGACATCAGAGGGCCCTACAACATGTCGATATCACGTCTTGCAAGGATGCTGCGTAGTTGAAGTGGATGGGTTGTCGTTAAGCCCATTGGGCATTTTGAATGGGCCATCTCTCTAGGCTGGGACTGTGAACCGTTAACACATATAAGAATTGTGCCCTCAACATGACGGGGGCGATCATACCAGTACTAATCCACCGGATCCCATTGGAATTCCGAAGTTAAGCGTGCTTGGGTGAGAGTAGTACTAGGATGGGTGACCCCCTGGGAAGTCCTCGTGTTGCACCCCATTTTCAAATTTTTTTGCACAGGTTAGGGTTGACAAGATACTTTATCGACCATATCTCTATTACCGAATCCCAGGGAACATTGGGCAAGACAACTTCGCTTCACGAAGGGGCCGAGCCCGCAAACCAAGGGCGTAGGGTTTGTGACCATGTCTCCGTCACTTCGGTGCCCATAACTTTTGATCCGTAGGGAGTTACGCGGTGCACAGCATACCGTTGCAAAGCTCTCTGAGAGCTCTACGACGGGGGCAGCCAGCTTTGTCGGTGTGCCCATTTTTGGATCCCAAAATCTAACATTTTCATCAGTTTCAAGCCACTTTTCTTCTTTTGCTCTATTTTTCGTCCGGATCATACATCGTGAGCCGTTAAAAGAATGACAACCTTACTCGCGGGACATCAGAGGGCCCTACAACATGTCGATATCACTTCCTGTGAGGATGTTTCGTTGTTGAAGCGGATGGGTTGTCGTTAAGCCCATTGGGCCTTTTGAATGGGCCATCTCTCTAGGCTGGCACTGTGAACCATTAACACATATAGGAATTGTGCCCTCAACATGACGGGTGCGATCATACCAGCACTAATGCACCGGATGCCATCAGAACTCCGAAGTTAAGCGTGCTTGGGCCAGAGTAGTACTAGGATGGGTGACCCCCTGGGAAGTCCTCGTGTTGCACCCCCTTTTCAATTTTTTTTGCCCTGGTTAGGGTTGTCAAGATACTTTCTCGACCAAATCTCTATTACCGAATCTCAAAAAACATTGGGCAAGACAACTTCGCTTCACGGTGAGGCCGGGCCCACAAACTGAGGGCGTAGGGTTTGTCACCAGGTCTCCGTCGCTCCAGTGCCCATAACTTTTGATCCGTAAGGAGTTACGCGTCGCACAGCATACCGTTGCAAAGCTCTCTGAGAGCTGTACGATAGGGGCAGCTAGCTTGCTCGCTTTGCCCATCTTTGGAGCCCAAATTCGAACGTTTTCATCATTTTCAGGCCACTTTTCTTCTTTTGCTATGTTTTTCCATTGCGGATCGTACGTCGTGAGCCGTTAAAAGGACGACAACCTGACTCTAGGGACATCAGAGGGCCCTACAATGTGTCGTTATCACGTCTTTCGAGGATGCTACGTTGTTGAAGCGGATGGGTTGTCGTTAAGCCTATTAGGCCTTTTGAATGGGCCATCTCTCTAGGCTCGGACTGTGAACCGTTAACACATATAGGAATTGTGCCCTCAACATCACTGGTGCGATCATACCATCACTAATGCACCGGATCCCGTCAGAACACCGAAGTTAAGTGTGCTTGGGCGAGAGTAGTACTAGGATGAGTGACCCCTTGAGAAGTCCTCGTGTTGCACCCCCTTTTCAATTTTTTTTGCCCTGGTTAGGGTTGCCAAGATACTTTATCAACCAAATCTCTATTACCGAATCCCACGGAACATTGGGCAAGACAACTTCACTTCGAGTAGAGGCCAGGCCGGCAAACCGAGGGCATAGGGTTTTTGACCAGGTCTCCGTTGCTCTGGTGCCCATAAAATTTTGATCCGTATGGAGTTACGCGTGCACAGCATACCGTTGCAAAGCTCTCTGCGAGCTCTACGACGGGGGCAGCTAGCTTGCTCGATGTGCCCGACTTTGGAGCCTAAAATCGAATGTCTTCATCAGTTTCAGGCTACTTTTCTTTTTTTGCACAATTTTTCCGTCCTGGATCGTACATCGTGAGACGTTAAAAGGACGACAACCTGACTCACGGGAAATCAGAGGGCCTTACAACGTGTCGATATCACGTCTTGCGAGGATGTTGCGTTATTGAAGCGGATGGGTTGTCGTTAAGCCCATTGGACCTTTTGAATTGGCCATCTCTCTAGGCTGGGACTGTGAACCATTAACACATATAGGAATTGTGCCCTCCATATCACTGGTGCGATCATACCAGCACTAATGCACCGGATCCCATCCGAACTCCGAAGTTAAGCGTGTTTGGGAGAGAGTATTACTAGGATGAGTGACCCCCTGGGAAGTCCTCGTGTTGCAACCCATTTTCAATTTTTTTTGCCATGGTTAGGGTTGCCAAGATACTTTATCGACCAAATCTCTTTTACCGAATCCCACGGAACATTGGGCAAGACAACTTCGCTTCACGTAGAGGCCAGGCCCGCAAACCGAGGGCGTAGGGTTTGTGACCAGGTCTCCTCCGGTGCCCATAACTTTTGATCCGTAAGGAGTTACGCGGCATACAGCATATCGTTGCAAAGCTCTCTGAGAGCTCTACGACGGGGGCAGTGAGTTTGCACGCTGTGCCCCTTTTTAGAGCCCAAAATCGAATGTTTTCATTAGTTTCGGACCACTTTTATTCTTTTACTCTGTTTTTCCGTCCCGTATCGTACGTCGTGAGCCGTCAAAAGGACGACAACCTGACTCGTGGGAGATCAGAAGGCCCTACAACGTGTCAATATCACGTCTTATGAGGATGCTGCGTTGTTGAAGCGGATGGGTTGTCGTTAAGCCCATTGGGCCTTTTGAATGGGCCATCTCTCTAGGTTGGGACTGTGAACCGTTAACACATATAGGAATTGTGCCCTCAACATCACTGGTGCGATCATACCATCACTAATGCACCGGATCCCATCAGAACTCCGAAGTTAAGCGTGCTTGGGCGAGAGTAGTACTAGGATGGGTAACCCCTTGGGAAGTCCTCGTGTTGCACCCCCTATTTAATTTTTTTTGCCCTGGTTAGGGTTGCCAAGATACTTTATCGACCAAATCTCTATTACCGAATCCCATGGAACATTGGGCAAGACAACTCCGCTTCACGTAGAGGCTTGGCCCGCAAACCGAGGGCGTAGGGTTTGTGACCAGGTCTCCGTCACTCCGGTGCCCATAACTTTTGATCCGCAAGTAGTTACGCGGTGCACAGTACACCGTTGCAAAGCTCTCTGAGAGCTCTACGACGGGGGCAGCCAGCTTGCTCGCTGTGCCAGTCTTTGGAGCCCAAAATCGAATGTTTTCATCAGTTTTAAGCCACTTTTCTTCTTTCGCTCTGTTTTTCTGTCCCGGATCATACGTCGTGGGCCGTTAAAAGGATGACAACCTGACTCGCGGGACATCAGAGGGCCCTACAACATGTCGATATCACGTCTTGCGAGGATGCTGCGTTGTTGAAGGGGATGGATTGTCGTTAAGCCCATTGGGCCTTTTCAATGGGCCATCTCTCTTTGCTGGGACTGTGAACCGTTATCACATATAGGAATTGTGCCATCAACATGATGGGTGCGATTATACCTGCACTAATGCACCGGATCCCATCAGAACTCCGAAGTTAAGCGTGCTTGGGTGAGAGTAGTACTAGGATGGGTGACCCCTTGGGAAGTCCTCGTGTTGCACTCCCTTTTCAATTTTTTTTGCCCAGGTTAGGTTTGCCAAGATACTTTATCCACCAAATCTCTATTACCCAATCCCACAGAACATTGGGCAAGACAACTTCGCTTCACGTAGAGGCCGAGCCCGCAAACCAAGGGCGTAGGGTTTGTGACCAGGTCTCCGTCACTACGGTGCCCATAACTTTTGATCCGTAAAAAGTTACGCAGCGCACAACATACCGTTGCAAAGCTCTCTGAGAGCTCTACAACGGGGGTAGCCAGCTTGCTCACTGTGCCTATTTTTGGAGCCCAAAATCGAATGTTTTCATCAGTTTTATGGCACTTTTCTTCTTTTGATCTGTTTTTCTGTACCGAATCGTACGTCGTGAGGTGTTAAAAGGACGACAACCTGACACGCGGGACATCAGAGGGCCCTACAACGTGTCGATATCACTTCCTGCGAGGATGTTGCATTGTTAAAGCGGATGGGTTGTCGTTAAGCCCATTGGGCCTTTTGAATGTGCCATCTCTCTAGGCTGGCACTGTGAACCATTAACACATATTGGAGTTGTGCCCTCAACAAGACGGGTGCGATCATACCAGCACTAATGCACCGGATCCCATCAGAACTCCGAAGTTAAGCGTGCTTGGGCGAGAGTAGTACTAGGATGGGTGACCCCCTGGGAAGTCCTCGTGTTGCACCCCCATTTCAAATTTTTTTGCCCGGGTTAGGGTTGTCAACATACTTTCTCAACCAAATCTCTATTACCGAATCTCACAAAACATTTGGCAAGACAACTTCGCTTCACGTTGAGGCTGGGCCCGCAAACTGAGGGCGTAGGGTTTGTCACCAGGTCTCCGTCGCTCCGGTGCCCATAACTTTTGATCCATAAGGAGTTACGCGGCGCACATCATACCGTTGCAAAGCTCTCTGAGAGCAGTACGACGGGGGCAGCCAAATTGCTCGCTGTGCCCGTATTTGGAGCCCAAAATCGAATGTTTTCATCAGTTTCAGGCCACTTTTCTTCTTTTGCTATATTTTTCCATCCCGGATCATACGTCGCAAGCCGTTAAAAGGACGACAACCTGACTCTCGGGACATCAGAGGACCCTACAACGTGTCGATATCACGTCTTGCGAGGATCCTACGTTGTCGAAGCGGCCGGGTTGTCGTACGCCCATTGGGCCTTTTGAATGGGCCATCTCTCTGGGTTGGGACTGTGAACCGTCAACACATAAGGGATTTGTGCCCTTAACATGACGGGTACGATCATACCAGCACTAATGTACCGGATCCTATCAGAACTCCGAAGTTAAGCGTGCTTGGGCGAGAGTAGTACTAGGATAGGTGACCCCTTGAGAAGTCCTCGTGTTGCACCCCCTTTTCAATTTTGTTTGCCCCGGTTAGGCTTGCCAAGATGCTTTATCCACCACATTTCTATTACCGAATCCCACGGCACCTTGGGCAAGACAACTTCGCTTCACGTCGAGGTCGGGCCCGCAAAGCGAGGGCGTAGGGTTTTTGACCAGGACTCCGTTGCTCCGGTACCCATAACTTTTGATCCGTAAGGAGTTACGCGGCGCACAGCATATCGTTACAAAGCTCTCTAAGAGCTCTACGACGGGCGCAGCAGATTTCTGGTTGTGCCCAACTTTGGAGTCCAAAATCGAATGTTTTCATCAGTTTCAGGCCACTTTTCTTCTTTTGCTATGTTTTTCTGTCCCGGATCGTACATCGTGAGCCGTTAAAAGGACGACAACCTGACTCGCGGGACATCAGAGGGCCCTACAACATATCGATATCACATCTTGCGAGGTTGCTGCGTTGTTGAAGCGGATGGGTTGTCATTAAGACCATTGGCCTTTTGAATGGGCCATCTCTCTATGCTGGGACTGTGAAACATTAACACATATAGGAATTGTGCCATCAACATGACTGGTGCGATCATACCAGCACTAATGCACCGGATCCCATCAGAACTCCGAAGTTAAGCGTGCTTGGGCGAGAGTAGTACTTGGATGAGTGACCCCCTGGGAAGTCCTCGTGTTGCACCACCTTTTCAATTTTTTTTGCCCTAGCTAGGGTTGCCAAGATACTTTATCGACCAAATCTCTATTACCGAATCCCACGGTACATAGCGCCAGACAACTTCACTTCACGTAGAGGCCAGGCCCGCAAACCGAGGGCGTAGGGTTTGTGACAAGGTCTCCGTCGCTCCGGTGCCCATAACTTTTGATCCGTAAGGAGTTACGCGACATACAACATACTGTTGCAAAGCTCTTCGAGAGCTCTACAACCGGGGCAGCGAGCTTGCACGCTGTGCCTCTTTTTGGAGCCCAAAATCGAATGTTTTTTTAGTTTCAGGCCACTTTTATTCTTTTACTCTGTTTTTTGTCTCGGATCGTACGTCGTGAGCCGTTAAAAGGACGACAACCTGACCCGCGGGAAATCAGAGGGCCCTACTACATGTCGATATCACGTCTTGCGAGGATGTTGCGTTGTTGAAGCGGATGGGTTGTCGTTATGCCCATTGGGCCTTTTGAATGGGCCATCTCTCTAGGCTGGGACTGTGAACCGTTAACACATATAGGAATTGTGCCCTCAACATCACTGGTGCCATCATACCAGCACTAATACACTGGATCCCATCAGAACTCCGAAGTTAAGTGTACTTGGGCGAGAGTAGTACTAGGATGGGTGACCCCTTGGGAAGTCCTCGTGTTGCACCCCCTTTTTAATTTTTTTTACCCTGGTTAGGGTTGCCAAGATACTTTGCCGACCAAATCTCTATTACCGAATCCCACAGAACATTGGGCAAGACAACTTCGCTTTACGTAGAGGCTGGGCCTGCAAACCGAGGGCATAGGGTTTGTGACCAGGTCTCCGTCGCTCCGGTGTTCATAACTTTTGATTCGTAAGGAGTTACGCGGCGCACAGCATACCGTTGCAAAGTTCTATGAGAGGTCTACGACGGGGGCAGCCAGCTTGCTCGCTGCGCCCCTTTTTGCGGTCCAAAGTCGAACGTTTTCATCAGTTTCAGGACACTTTTCTTCTTTAGCTCTATTTTTCCATCCCGGATCGTACGTCGTGAGCCGTTAAAAGGATGACAACCTGACTTGTGGGACATCAGAGGGCGCTACAACGTGTTGATATCACGTCTTACGAGGATGCTTCGTTGTTGAGGTGGATGGGTTGTCGTTAAGCCCATTGGGCCTTTTGAATGGGCCATCTCTCTAGGCTGGGACTGTGAACCGTTAACACATATAGGAATTGTGCCCTCAACATCACTGGTGCGATCATACCATCACTAATGCACCGGATACCATCAGAACTCCGAAGTTAAGAGTGCTTGGGCGAGGGTAGTACTAGGATGGGTGACCCCTTGGGAAGTCCGCGTGTTGCACCCTCTTTTCAATTTTTTTTGCCCTGGTTAGGGTTGCCAAGATACGTTTTCGACCAAATCTTTATTACCGAATCCCACGGAACATTGGGCAAGACAACTTCGCTTCACGTTGAGGCCGGGCCCGCAAACAGATGGCGTAGGGTTTGTGACCAGGTCTCCGTTGCTCCGGTGCCCGTAACTTTTGATCCGTAAGGAGTTGCGCGGCGCACAGCATACCGTTGCAAAGCTCCCTAAGAGCTCTACGACGGGGGCAGCTAGCTTGCTCGTTGTGCCCGACTTTGGCGCCTAAAATCGAACGTTTTCATCAGTTTCAGGCCACTTTTCTACTTTTGCTCTATTTTTTCGTCCCGGATCGTACGTCGTGAGCCGTTAAAAGGACGACAACCTGACTCGCGGGACATCAGAGGGCCCTACAACGTGTCGATATCACGTCTTGCGATGATCCTGCCTTGTTGAAGCATATGGGTTATCGTTAAGCCCATTGGGCCTTTTGAATGGGCCATAGCTCTAGGCTGGGACTGTGAACCGTTAACACATATAGGAATTTTTCCCTCAACATCCCTGGTGCGATCATACCAGCACTAATGCACCGGATACCGTCAGTACTCCGAAGTTAAGCGTGCTTGGGCGAGAGTAGTACTAGGATGGGTGTACCCATGGGAAGTCCTCGTGTTGCACCCTTTTTTCAATTTTTTTGGCCCTGGTTAGGGTTGCCAAGATACTTTATCGACCAAATCTCTATTACCAAATCCCATGCAACATTGGGCAAGACTACTTCGTTTTTCATAGAGGCCAGGCCCGCAAACCGAGCACATAGGGTTTGTGACCAGGTCTCCGTTGCTCCGGTGCCCATAACTTTTGATCCGTAAGGAGTTACGCGGCGCACAGCATACCGTTGCAAAGCTCTCTAAGAGCTCTACGACGGGGGCTGCTAGCTTGCTTGCTTTGCCAGACTTTGGAGTCCAAAATTGAACGTTTTAATCAATTTCAAGCCACTTTTCTTCGTTTTCTATGTTTTTCAATCCCGAATCCTACGACGTGAGCCGTTAAAAGGATGACAACCTGACTGGCGGGACATCAGAAGACCCTACAACGTGTCGATATCACGTCTTGCAAAGATTTTGCGTTGTTGAAGCGGATGGGTTGTTGTTAAGCCCATTAGGCCTTTTGAATGGGCCATCCCTCTAGGCTGGGACTATGAACCATTAACACAGATAGGAATAGTGCCCTCAACATGACGGGGGCGATCATACCAGCACTAATGCACCGGATCCCGTTAGAACTCCGAAGTTAAGCATGTTTAATGAGAGTAGTACTAGGATGGGTGACCCCTTGGGAAGTCCTCGTGTTGCACTCCCTTTTCAATTTTTTTTGCCCAGGTTAGGTTTGCCAAGATACTTTATCCACCAAATCTCTTTTACCCAATCCCACAGAACATTGGGCAAGACAACTTCGCTTCACGTAGAGGCCGAGCCCGCAAACCAAGGGCGTAGGGTTTGTGACCAGGTCTCCGTCACTACGGTGCCCATAACTTTTGATCCGTAAAAAGTTACGCAGCGCACAACATACCGTTGCAAAGCTCTCTGAGAGCTCTACAACGGGGGTAGCCAGCTTGCTCACTGTGCCTATTTTTGGAGCCCAAAATCGAATGTTTTCATCAGTTTGATGGCACTTTTCTTCTTTTGATCTGTTTTTCTGTCCCGGATCGTACGTCGTGAGCTGGTAAAAGGACGATAACGTTACTCGCGGGACATTAGGAGTCCCTACAATGCGTCGATATCACGTCTTGCTAGGATGTTGCATTGTTAAAGTTGATGGGTTATTGTTAAGCCCATTGGGCCTTTTGAATGGGCCATCTCTACAGGCTGGAATTGTGAACCGTTAACAAATAAAGGAGTTGTGCCCTCAAGATAACGGGTGCGATCATACTAGCACTAATGCACCGGATCCCATCAAAACTCCGAAGTTAAGCGTGCTTGGACGAGAGTAGTACTAGGATGGGTGACCCCCTGAGAAGTCCTCGGGTTGTACCCCCTTTTCAATTTTTTTTGACCTGGTTAGGGTTGCCAAGATACTTTCTCAACCAAATCTCTATTACCGAATCTCACAAAACATTTGGCAAGACAACTTCGCTTCACGTTGAGGCTGGGCCCGCAAACTGAGGGCGTAGGGTTTTTGACCAGGTCTTTGTCGTTCCGGTGCCCATAACTTTTGATCCGCAAAGAGTTACGCGGCGCACAGCATACTGTTGCAAAGCTCTTTGAGATCTCTACGACGGGGGCAGCTAGTTTGCTCGCTATGCCCGTCTTTGGAGCCCAAAATCGAATGTTTTCATCAGTTTTGGGCCACTTTTCTTCTTTAACTATATTTTTCCGTCCCGGATCGTACGTCGTGAGCCGCTAAAAGGACGACAACCTGAATCGCAGAACATCAGAGGGCCCTACAACGTTTCGATATCACGTCTTGTGAGGATGCTGCGTTGTTGAAGAGGATGGGTTGTCGTTAAGCCCATTGGGCCTTTTGAATGGCCCATCTCTCTAGGCTGAGACTGTGAATCGTTAACACATATAGGAATTGTGCCATCAACATCACTGGTGCGATCATACCAGCACTAATTCACCGGATCCCATCAGAACTCCGAAGTTAAGCGCGCTTGGGTGAGAGTAGTACTAGGATGGGTGACCCTGTGGGATGTCCTCGTGTTGCACCCCCTTTTCAATTTTTTTTTCCCTAGTTAAGGTTGCCAAGATACTTTATCCATCAAATCTCTATTACCGAATCCCACGGAACATTGGGCAAGACAACTTCGCTTCACGTCGAGGTCGGGCCCGCAAACCGAGGGCTTAGGGTTTGTGACCAGGTCTCCGTCGCTATGGTGCCCATAACTTTTGATCCGTAAGGAGTTACGCGGCGCACAGCATACCGTTGCAAAGCTCTCTGAGAGCTCTACGACGGGCGCAGCAAATTTCTAGTTGTGCCCAACTTTGGAGTCCAAAATTGAATGTTTTCATTAGTTTCAGGACACTTTTATTCTTTTGCTCTGTTTTTCCGTCCCAGATCGTACGTGGTGTGCCATTAAAAGGACGACAACCTGACTCGTGGGAGGTCAGAGGGCCCTACAACGTGTTGATATCACGTCTTGCCAGGATGCTGCGTTGTTGAAGCGGATGGGGTTTCGTTAAGCCCATTGGGCCTTTTGAATGGGCCATCTCTCTAGGCTGTGACTGTGAACCGTTAACACATATAGGAATTGTGCCCTCAACATCCTAGTGCGATCATACCAGCACTAATGCACCGGATCCCATTAGAACTCCGAAGTTAAGCGTGCTTGGCGAGAGTAGTACTAGGATGGGTTACCCCTTGGGAAGTCCTCGTATTGCACCCTTTTTTCAATTTTTTTTGCCCTAGCTAGGGTTGCCAAGATACTTCATCGACCAAATCTCTTTTACCGAATCCCACGGAACATTGGGCAAGACAACTTTACTTCACGTAGTGGCCAGGCCCGTAAACCGAGGGAGTAGGGTGTGTGTCCAGGTCTCCGTCACTCCGGTGCCCATGACTTTTGATCCGTAAGGAGTTACGCGACATACAACATACCGTTGCAAAGCTCTCTGAGAGCTCTACGACGGGGGCAGGAGCTTGCTCGCTGTTCCCATTTTTAGAGCCCAAAATTGAATGTTTTCATTAGTTTCGGGCCACTTTTATTCTTTTACTCTATTTTTCTATCCCGGATCGTACGTCGTGAGCCATCAAAAAGACGACAACCTGACTTGTGGGATATTAGAAGGCCCTACAACGTGTCGATATCACGTCTTGCGACGATGCTGCGTTGTTGAAACGGATGGGTTGTCGTTAAGCCCATTGGGCCTTTTGAATGGGCCTTTTGAATGGGCCATCTCTCTAGGCTGGGATTGTGAACCGTTAACACATATAGGAATTGTGCCTTTAATATCACTGGTGCGATCATACCAGCACCAATGCACCGGATCCCATATGAACTCCGAAGTTAAGCGTGCTTGGGCGAGAGTAGTATTAGTATGGGTGACCCCTTGGGAAGTCCTCGTGTTGCACCCCCTTTTCAATTTTTTTTGTCCTGGTTAAGGTTGCCAAGATACTTTATCGACCAAATCTCTATTACCGAATCCCACGGAACATTGGGCAAGACAACTTCGCTTTACGTAGAGGCTGGGCCCGCAAACCGAGGGCATAGGGTTTGTGACCAGGTCTCCGTCGCTCCGGTGTTCATAACTTTTGATTCGTAAGGAGTTACGCGGCGCACAGCATACCGTTGCAAAGTTCTATGAGAGGTCTACGACGGGGGCAGCCAGCTTGCTCGCTACGCCCCTTTTTGCGGTCCAAAGTCGAACGTTTTCATCAGTTTCAGGACACTTTTCTTCTTTAGCTCTATTTTTCCATCCCGGATCGTACGTCGTGAGCCGTTAAAAGGATGACAACCTGACTTGTGGGACATCAGAGGGCGCTACAACATGTTGATATCACGTCTTACGAGGATGCTTCGTTGTTGAGGTGGATGGGTTGTCGTTAAGCCCATTGGGCCTTTTGAATGGGCCATCTCTCTAGGCTGGGACTGTGAACCGTTAACACATATAGGAATTGTGCCCTCAACATCACTGGTGCGATCATACCATCACTAATGCACCGGATACCATCAGAACTCCGAAGTTAAGAGTGCTTGGGCGAGGGTAGTACTAGGATGGGTGACCCCTTGGGAAGTCCGCGTGTTGCACCCCCTTTTCAATTTTTTTTGCCCTGGTTAGGGTTGCCAAGATACGTTTTCGACCAAATCTTTATTACCGAATCCCACGGAACATTGGGCAAGACAACTTCGCTTCACGTTGAGGCCGGGCCCGCAAACAGATGGCGTAGGGTTTGTGACCAGGTCTCCGTTGCTCCGGTGCCCATAACTTTTGATCCGTAAGGAGTTGCGCGGCGCACAGCATACCGTTGCAAAGCTCCCTAAGAGCTCTACGACGGGGGCAGCTAGCTTGCTCGTTGTACCCAACTTTGGCGCCTAAAATCGAACGTTTTCATCAGTTTCAGGCCACTTTTCTACTTTTGCTCTATTTTTTCGTCCCGGATCGTACGTCGTGAGCCGTTAAAAGGACGACAACCTGACTCGCGGGACATCAGAGGGCCCTACAACGTGTCGATATCACGTCTTGCGATGATCCTGCCTTGTTGAAGCATATGGGTTATCGTTAAGCCCATTGGGCCTTTTGAATGGGCCATAGCTCTAGGCTGGGACTGTGAACCGTTAACACATATAGGAATTTTGCCCTCAACATCCCTGGTGCGATCATACCAGCACTAATGCACCGGATACCATCAGTACTCCGAAGTTAAGCGTGATTGGGCGAGAGTAGTACTAGGATGGGTGTACCCATGGGAAGTCCTCGTGTTGCACCCTTTTTTCAATTTTTTTGGCCCTGGTTAGGGTTGCCAAGATACTTTATCGACCAAATCTCTATTACCAAATCCCATGCAACATTGGGCAAGACTACTTCGTTTTTCATAGAGGCCAGGCCCGCAAACCGAGGGCGTAAGGTTCGTGACCAGGTCTCCTTCGCTCCGGTGCCCATAACTTTTGATCCGTAAGGAGATACGCGGCGCACAGCATACCGTTGCAAAGCTCTCTGAGAGCTCTACAACACGGGCAATGTGCTTGCTCACTTAGCCCATTTTTAGAGCCAAAATCGAACGTTTTCATCAGTTTCAGGCCACTTTTCTTCTTTTGTCCTGTTTTTCCGTCTCGGATCGTATGTCATGAGCTGTTAAATGACGAAAACCTGACTTGTGTTACATTAGAGGGCCGTACAACGTGTCGATATCACATCTTACGAGGATGCTGCGTTGTTGAAGCGGATGGGTTGTCATTAAGCCCATTGGGCATTTTGAATGGGCCATCTCTCTAGGCTGGCACTGTGAACCGTTAACAAATAGAGGAATTGTGCCCTCAACATCACTGGTGCGATCAAACCTGCACTTATGCACTGGATCCCATCAGAACCCCGAAGTTAAGCATGCTTGGGCGAGAGTAGTATAAGGATGGGTGACCCCTTGGGAAGTCCTCATGTTGCACCCCCTTTTCAATTTTTTTTGCCCCAGTTAGGCTTGCCAAGATGCTTTATCGACCAAATCTCTATTACCGAATCCCAAGGAACATTGGGCAAGACAACTTCGCTTCGTGTAGAGGCCGAGCCCGCAAACCAATGGCATAGGGCTTGTGACTAGGTCTCCGCCACTCCGGAGACCATAACTTTTGATCTGTAAGGAGTTATGCGGCGCACAACATACAGTTGGAAAGCTCTATGAGAGCTCTACGACGGGGGCAGCCAGCTTGCTCTCTGTGCCCATTTTTGGAGCCCAAAATCGAACGTTTTCATCAGTTTCAGTGCACTTTTTTTCTTTTGCTCTGTTTTTTCGTCCCGGATCGTACGACGTGAGCCGTTAAAAGAACGACAACCTAACTCACGGGACATCAGAGGGCCCTACAACGTGTCGCTATCACTTCTTGCGAGGATGATGCGTTGTTGAAGCGGATGGGTTGTCGTTAAGCCCATTGGGCCTTTTGAATGGGCCATCTCTCTAGGCTGGGATTGTGAACTGTTAACACATATAGGAATTGTGCCCTCAACACGACGGGTGCGATCATACCAGCACTAATGCACCGGATCCCATCAGTACTCCGAAGTTAAGCGTACTTGGGCGAGAGTAGTACTAGGATGGGTGACCCCCTGGGATGTCCTCGTGTTGCACCCCCATTTCAATTTTTTTTGCCCTGGTTAGGGTTGTCAACATAATTTCTCGACCAAATCTCTATTACTGAATCTCACAAAACATTGGGCAAGACAACTTTGCTTCATGTTGAGGCCGGGCCCGCAAACTGAGGGCGTAGGGTTTGTCACCAGGTCTCCGTCGCTCCGGTGCCCATAACTTTTGATCCGTAAGGAGTTACGTGGCGCACAGCATACCGTTGCAAAGCTCACTGAGAGATTTACAACGGGAGCAGCCAGCTTGCTCGCTGTGCTCGACTTTGGAGCCCAAAATTGAACGTTTTCATCAGTTTCAGGCCACTTTTCTTCTTTTGCTATGTTTTTCCGTTCCGGATCGTACGTCGTGAGCTGTTAAAAGGACGACAACCTGACTCTTGGTACATTAGAGGGCCCTACAACGTGTCGATATCACTTCTTGCGAGGATGCAGCGTTGTTGAAGTGGATGGGTTGTCGTTAAGCCCATTGTGCCATTTGAATGGGCCATCTCTCTAGGCTGGGACTGTGAACCGTTAACACATAGAGGAATTGTGCCCCCAACATCACTGGTGCGATCATACCATCGCTAATGCACCGGATCCCATCTGAACTCCGAAGTTAAGCGTGCTTGGGCGAGAGTAGTACTAGGATGGGTGACCCCTTGAGAACTCCTCGTGTGTACCCCCTTTTCAATTTTTTTTTCCATGGTTAGGGTTGCCAAGATACTTTATCGACCAAATCTCTAGTACCGAATCCCACGGAACATTGGGCAAGACAACTTCACTTTACGTGGAGGCTGAGCCCGCAAACCGAGGGCATAGGGTTTGTGACTAGGTCTCCGTCGCTCCAGTGCTCATAACTTTTGATCCGTAAGGAGTTACGCGGTGCACAGCATACCGTTGCAAAGCTCTATGAGAGCTCTACGACAGGGGCAGCTAGCTTGCTCGCTGTGCCAGACTTTGGAGCGCAAAATCGAACATTTTCATCAGTGTCAGGCCACTTTTCTTCTTTAGCTCTGTTTTTCCATCCCGGATCGTATGTCGTGAGCCATTAAAAGGACGACAACCTGACTCGCGGGACATTAGAGGGCCCTACAATGTGTTGATATCATGTCTTACGAGGATGCTGCGTTGTTAAAGCGGATGGGTTGTCGTTAAGCCCATTGGGCCTTTTGAATAGGCCATCTCTCTAGGCTGGAACTGTGAACCGTTAACACATATAGGAATTGTGCCCTCAACATGATAGGTGCGATCATACCAGCACTAATGCACCGGATCCCATCAGAACTCCGAAGTTAAGCGTGCTTGGGCGAGATTAGTACTAGGATGGTGACCCCCTGGGAAGTCCTCGTGTTGCAACCCCTTTTCAATTTTTTTTGCCCTGGTTAGGGTTGCCAAGATACTTTATTGACCAAATCTTTATTACCGAATCCCACGGAACATTGGGCAAGACAACTTCGCTTCACGTCGAGGCCGGGCCCGCAAACCGAGGGTGTAGGATTTGTGACCAGGTCTCCGTTGCTCCGGTGCCCATAACTATTGATCCGTAAGGAGTTACGCGGTGCACAACATACCGTTGCAAAGCTCTCTGAGAGCTCTACGACCGGGTTAGCTAGCTTGCTCATTGTGCCCAACTTTGGAGCGCAAAATCGAACGTTTTCATCAGTTTTAGGCCACTTTTCTTCTTTTGCTCTGTTTTTCGGTCCCGGATCGTACGTCGTGAGCCATTAAAAGGAAGACAACCTGACTCGCGGGACATCAGAGGGCCCTACAATGTGTTGATATCATGTCTTAAGAGGATGCTGCGTTGTTAAAGCGGATGGGTTGTCGTTAATCCCATTGGGCCTTTTGAATGGGCCATCTCTCTAGGCTGAGACTGTGAACCGTTAACACATATAGGAATTGTGCCCTCAACATCACTGGTGCGACCATACCAGCACTAATGCATCGGATGCCATCAGAACTCCGAAGTTAAGCGTGCTTGGGCGAGAGTAGTACTAGGATGGGTGACCCCTTGGGAAGTCCTCGTGTTGCACCCCCTTTTCAATTTTTTTTGCCCTAGTTAGGGTTGCCAAGATACTTTGTCTGTGAGGCCCGACCCCGAATTGCATGCGAAACCTAGCTTCGTTGCCCTAACCTAGATTTGCATGCCATGACCTAGGTTTGAGAATTGTATTTAGTTTTGTGTGCCTTGCATTGAATTTCATGCATTCATATAGGGTTACGTGCGTTTAGTTGAAAAACGTGCGTTCGTCTCGTAGTTCGTGTCCTACCTCGTAGTTCTTGCCTTAGACCTAGGAAAGCGTGCCTTCACGCTAACCGAGAAACCATCTTACACGGAACACTAAACTATAAAACAATCCTACAAAATCCACTATCAATATAATAATCCTAATTCAATTCACTAGAAGACAAAAAGTCACCAAAAAAACAAAACATTCCTTATTCTTTATGCATTATTCTTTTTGCACTCTCAAGATACAATTAAATAATGCTTAAAGTTGACAAAAACTCAGCATTCTTTAATGCCTTGGCCGACCATATCAAGCTTTTTTGCACAAGGTTTGAACAACATAAATTAAATATGCATGCTAGACAAACTATGACACCAAAATGCATAAAAAAATGATCAAAAAACCTTCCACTTGGACACTATTCGCGGCCATAGGACTTTGGCCATGGTGAGCATGTCAAATTGAAGCATTTTGATGACACAAATCAGAATTTGGACTGCCCAAGGCTGACCAAAAACCCTTAAAGCACTTGCAAGCCATCACTTTGACATATTTTCTTCATTTCTCTTTCATTTCTCTCTCTCTCCCTCTCATTTCTCTCTTCTCTCGGCCTTAGCTGCACATTACTACCTCCTTGGCTTGTCTTCTTCACCAATTAGCTGAGTAAGGTCGAACAGCCATCAAGAAAACCAAGCAAGCAAGCTAGAGTTCGAAAAACACTCATGCATGTGCATTAAAGCTTCATTTCGGTCCTAGGTAAGCTTCTTGACATCCATTTCTTTTCTTCATGTTTTAACCTCATGCATGTGCTAAGAGATTGCTTACTAGGCTAGGAAAAATTGAGAAAAGCTAGTGGGATTTCGGCTAGGCAAAGGAAAGGAGAAGATTTGAGCTTCAACCAGGTTTTTGGGCATAGTTTGGTTGATTGCAAAGGTGAGGGTTAAAACCTTTTGAAAACTCTTCAAAATTTCACACGCATGCTCATGAATGTGTGTATTTGCTTCTGTACTTGAGATATATGGTCGTTCATAAGCTTAAACAACCATGCATGGCAAGATCTTGGCTTGAAAATGATGCTAGGTGAAGTCAAAATGGATGACAGCTCTCTGACCAGTCTGTTCGAGGTAAGTTTAGCTAAGCAAATGATGTTGAAAATGCTTGAAAATTGGTGGGTGACTAGTTTGGACAGTTTTGAACATTTTTTTTCCAGAAATAGACCGAATCTAATTTTGACTCTAAGGTCCTCAAAATGGCAAATCATTAAAATGTGACAAAATTTGGAAATCTGGAAAAATGAATCAGGTTTTGGCAGATGCACTGACCTTGTGGAACGAACCATATTTGACTTAGTAAATGTTGTCCAAAAAGCATGAAATTTATTTTGCTACTATATTTTTCAGTTCTGGACAATTTTGTCAGAAATGGACCAATGCTAAAACTGACTCTAAGGACCTCAGAAACGTCAATTTCTGAAAAGTGTACAAATCTGGACAGTTTTGTGCTACCTCACTGTTTCGGCTATAACTAATGATTCTGAACTCCAATTGATGCAAGGTTTGTTTCTGATTTTAGTAACTTCTTAAGCTTTAATTTGAAATCTTATTTACTTAATTTGGAGATTGTTTGATTATCCTATTGATTGTGAGAAAACAGCCTATTGCAGTAAAGGTTTTATTTAGCCATATGCTTAGAAAATTGTTGTAACCTCTCTTGTGGTACTAATTGTGTGGAAATGTGGTGTTGGGATGTTGTGTGGACTATTTTGAACGTTTGAGGATGTTGAATTAAATGATGTATGGTTTGAGATTGATATTGAGTTGGGTTGAGGCTCAAATTGCATGAATATACTTGAAATGGAAGCCCTAACGACTAGGTAGTCTTAATAAGTGTTGATTATTTGGATATTGTGTTGGAATCATAAGCTTAGTGGGCTGCCCGTAAATGTTTTATAACTTCAAAAGTGATCTTGACCATTGCATGTTGACAATTAAGCTTTTCTTGCATCCGAACCCATGTTGATATCATTGCATGTTGAATAATCTTATCACTTGATTGCGTGGACTTTTTAATGAGTTATATGGCCTGTTTTACATGTCTTACATGGCTGCCCATTTAATTTCCATATAACTCTATATGCCTTTCAAGTGAAATTTCCTGTCTTATCGTGTCCTGCTTGTTTATATGTCAATGTGCAATCCTATGACTGTCCGGAGGCAACCTACTTTGTTGTCTTCCTTCTGTGATATATATTACCTGTCATGAATGTGCATTGCATATAAGGTTGCAACCTTTCCTGTCGGCATGGTAGCGATCACGTACGTCGGGCGGCATCGGGCTTGCCGGTGTTACCGTGACCACCATGGTCCCATTCCCTCTCTCGCTTGGGGGCTAGACTTCCTCGGAGAGTTGGGTCGTAGGATTTTGGGGTACATCCGGAGTACACCCACCTGGTGTGTTTGGGGGATGATTTGAAGTCGGCCGCAACAACTGATCCTGGATCTGATCTGAGAGCAAAAGCTCATTGTATCCTTTTTATTATGTGTATAAGTACTCCCGCTTGGATCCTAGAGAACCTCGGGGAGGAAAGACCGGTATTCCTGTTCTGTACTTGTATTTCTGTACTTGTATTTCTGTTGTATTCATGTTTGAGAAAGGGGTTTTCATAAGTTTAACCGGAAAATGAGTTTCAAAACTTATTTCTCGTTCCCCTCGCTGAGTTCATAAGGACTCACCCTCTTTTATTATCTCAGGTGAAGAAGAACAGGTACAGGAACCCGAGGATAATGTACCTAACGATGAACCCCTGGAGTGATTGCCCGTTATTGTTGTTTTGCTTGAACGTGACTACTTGTGTACCTTGTGCTGCTTGAAGACTATCTATCTTATGTTGTTGTTGTCGCTAATGTAAAAGACCCCCGTTGTAATTTGGGATCTAATTTTGGTTTGTACTTATATTAAGTAGACTGATACTAGACATACTATGATCATTTTTGCTTTCGTTATCATTAGTATCTATCATAGGTTATGATGTTAGTTAAGGAATAGGCAAATGAACTTATCCAATCTCAACAGGTACTCGCTAATAAGCTAAGATCAACAGGTATATTTTGAAACAAGGATAAATGGACGACGAGACATAGTATCATGCTAGGTTATAAATCAAACGGGACGTCGAAATAACCAATAGGCAATTCAATGGATGATTAAATAGTAAATTCTAGTCGGCAATGAACTTGAATTGAAAGTTCTGAGGCTGTTAGAAAATTTAGGTCAAAACAAAGAGCCCAATTACAGCCGTTATGCTGCCGGATTTCTGAAAAATTTTGGAGTCTAGAATAAAACGTTAAATGTTAAACCTCCTAGAATGGTTAAGAATGTGAAAGGACTTGAATGTTTAGATCACACCCTAGTCTAAGCTTTACAGGCCAGGTTGGGGCGTGACAAAATCTATATTACCGAATCCCACAGAAAATTGGTCAAGACAACTTCACTTCACGTAGAGGCCGGGCCCGCAAATCGAGGGCGTAAGGTTTGTGACCAGGTCTCCGTTACTCCGGTGCCCATAACTTTTGATCCGTAAGGAGTTACGAGGCGCACAGCATACCGTTGCAAAGCTCCATGAGAGCTCTACGACGGGGGTAGCTAACTTGCTCGCTGTGCCTGACTTTGGAGCGCAAAATCGAACATTTTCATCAGTTTTAGGCCACTTTTCTTCTTTTGCTCTGTTTTTCCGTCCCGGATCGTACGTCGTGAGCCGTTAAAAGGATGAAAACCTGACTCGCGGGACATCAGAGGGCCCAACAACGTGTCGATATCACGTCTTGCGAGGATGCTGCGTTGTTAAAGCGGATGGGTTGTCGTTAAGCCCATTGGGCCTTTTGAAAGGGCCATATCTCTAGGCTGGGACTATGAACCGTTAACACATATAGGAATTGTACCCTCAACATCACTGGTGCAATCACACCAGCGCTAATGCACCGGATCACATCAGAACTCCGAAGTTAAGCGTGCTTGGGTGAGAGTTGTACTAGGACAGGTGACTCCATGGGAAGTCCTTGTGTTGCACCCCCTTTTCAATTTTTTTTGCCCTGGTTAGGGTTGCCAAGATACTTTGTCGACCAAATCTCTATTACCGAATCCCACGAAACATGGGCAAGACAACTTCACTTGACATAGAGGCTGGGCCCGTAAACCGAGGGCGTAGTGTTTGTGACCAGGTCTCCGTCGCTCCGGTGCCTATAACTTTTGATTTGTAAGGAGTTACGTGGCGCACAGCATACCGTTGCAAAGCTCTCTGAGAGCTCTACGACGGGGTTAGCCAGCTTGTTCCCTGTGCCCATTTTTGGAGCACAAAATCGAACGTTTTCATCAGTTTCAGGCCAATTTTATTCTTTTGCTTTGTTTTTCCTTCCCAGATCGTATGTCGTGAGCCGTTAAAAGGACGACAACCTGACTCACGAGACATCAGGGCCATACAACGTGTCGATATCACGTCTTGTGAGGATGCTGCGTTATTGAAATGGATGGGTTGTCGTTAAGCCCATTGGGCCTTTTGAATGGGCCATCTCTCTAGGCTGGGACTGTGAAACGTTAACACATACAGGAATTGAGCCCTCAACATCCCTGGTGCGATCATACCAGCACTAATGCACCAGATACCATCAGAACTCCGAAGTTAAGCGTGCTTGGGCGAGAGTAGTATTAGGATGGGAGACCCCTTGGGAAGTTCTCGTGTTGCACCAACTTTTCAATTTTTTTGCCCTGGTTAGGGTTGCCAAGATACTTTATCGACCAAATCTCTATTACCAAATCCCACAGAACATTGGGCAAGACAACTTCGCTTTACATAGAGGCCAGGCCCGCAAACCGAGGGCGTAGGGTTTGTGACCAGGTCTCCGTCGCTCCGGTGCCCATAACTTTTGATCCGTAAGGAGTTACGAGGTGCACAGCATAACGTTGCAAAGCTCTCTGAGAGCTCTACGACGGTGGTAGCGAGCTTGCTCACTGTGCCCAATTTTAGAGCCCAAAATCGAAGGTTTTCATTAGTTTCAAGCCACTTTTATTCTTTTACTCTATTTTTCCGTCCCAGATCGTACGTCGTGAGCCGTTAAAAAGACGACAACCTGACTCGTGGGACATCAGAGGGCCCTCCAACGTGTCGATATCACGTCTTACTAGGATACTACGCTGTTGAAGTGGATAGGTTGTCGTTAAGCCCATTGGGCCTTTTGAATAGGCCATCTCTCTAGGCTGGGACTGTGAACCATTAACAAATGTAGGAATTGTGCCCTCAAAATCACTGGTGCGATCATCCCAGCACTAATGCACCGGACCCCATCAGAACTCCGAAGTTAAGCGTGCTTGGGCGAGAGTAGTACAAGGATGGGTGACCCCTTGGGAAGTCCTCGTGTTGCACCCCCTTTTCAATTTTTTTTGCCCTGGTTAGGGTTGTCAAGACACTTTGTTGACCAAATCTCTATTATCGAATCCCACGAAACATTGGGCAAGACAACTTCGCTTTACGTAGAGGCCGGGCCTACAAACCGAGGGCGTAATGTTTGGGACCAGGTCTCCGTCGCTCCGGTGCCCATAACTTTTGATCCGTACGGAGTTACGCGGCGTATAGCATACCGTTGCAAAGCTCTCCGAGAGCTCTACGACTAGGGAAACCGGCTTGCACGCTTTGCCCATTTTTGGAGCCCAAAATCGAATGTTTTCATCAATTTCAGGCCACTTTTCTTCTTTTGCTCTGTTTTTTCGTCCCGGATCGTACATCGTGAGCCATTAAAAGGATGACAACCTGACTCGTGGGACATCAGAAGGCCCTACAACGTGTCGATATCACGTCTTACGAGGATGCTGCGTTGTTGAAGCGGTTGGGTTGTCGTTAATCACATTGGGCCTTTTGAATGGGCCATCTCTCTAGGCTGGGACTGTGAACCGTTAACACATATAGAATTGTGCCCTCAACATCACTGGTGCGATCATACCAGTACTAATGAACCGGATCCTATCAGAACTCCGAAGTTAAGCGTGCTTGGGCGAGAGTAGTACTAGGATGGGTGACCCCTTGGGAAGTCCTCGTGTTGCACTCTCTTTTCAATTTTTTTTGCCCTGGTTATGGTTGCCAAGATACTTTGTCGACCAAATCTCTATTACAGAATCCCACAGAATATTGGGCAAGACAACTTCCATTTATGTAGAAGCCAGGCCCGCAAACGAAGGGCGTAAGATTTGTGACCTGGTCTTCGTCGCTCCGGTGCCCAAAACTTTAGATCCGTAAGGAGTTACGCGGCGCACAGCATACCGTTGCAAATCTCTCTAAGTGCTCCACGACGGGGGCAGCAAGCTTGCTTGCTGTGCCCCTTTTAGTGCCTAAAATCGATTGTTTTCATCAGTTTCAGGCCACTTTTCTTCTTTTGCTCTATTTTTTCATCCTGGATCGTACGTCGTGAGCTGTTCAAAGGATGACAACCTTACTAGAGGGACATTAGAGGGCCCTACATCTTGTCGATATCACGTCTTGCGAGGATGCTGTGTTGTTGAAGCAGATGGGTTGTCGTTTAGCCCATTGGGCTTTTTGAATGGGCCATCTCTCTAGGTAGGGACTGTGAACCGTTAACACCTATCGCAATTGTGCCCTGAACGTCACTGGTGCGATCATACCAGCACTAATGCACCGGATCCCGTCAGAACTCTGAAGGTAAGCGTGCTAGGGCGGGAGTACTACTAGGATGGGTGACCCGCTGGGAAGTCCTCGTGTTGCAACCCCTTTTCAAATTTTTTTGCCTTGGTTAGGGTTGCCAAGATACTTTATCGACCAAATCTCTATTACCGAATCCCACGGAACATTGGGCAAGACAACTTCGCTTCACGTAGAGGCCAGGCCCGCAAACCGAGGGCGTAGGGTTTGTGACCAGGTCTCCGTCGCTCCGGTGCCCATAACTTTTCATCAGTAATGAGTTACGCAGCACACAACATACCGTTGCAAAGCTCCCTGAGAGGTCTACGATGGAGGCAGCGAGCTTGCTCGCTGTGCCCATTTTTAGAGCCCAAAATCGAATGTTTTACATAAGTTTCAGGCCACTTTTATTCTTTTACTCTGTTTTTCTGTCCCGTATCGTACGTCGTGAGCCGTTAAAAGGATGACAACCTGACTCGTGGGACATCAGAGGGCCCTACAACGTGTCGATATCACGGCTTACAAGGATGCTGCGTTGTTGAAGCAGATGGGTTGTCATTAAGCCCATTGGGCCTTTTGAATGGGCCATCTCTCTAGGATTGGACTGTGAACCGTTAACACATATAGGAATTGTGCCCTCAACATCACTGGTGCGATCATGCAAGCACTAATGCACCGGATCCCATCAGAACTCCGAAGTTAAGCGTGCTTGGGCGAGAGTAGTACTAGGATGGGTGACCCCTTGGGAAGTCCTTGTGTTGTACCACCTTTTCAATTTTTGTTGCCCTGGTTATGTTTGCCAAGATACTTTGTCGACGAAATCTCTATTACCGAATCCCACGGAACATGGGCAGGACAACTTCACTTTACATAGAGGCTGGGGCCGCAAACCGAGGGCGTGGGGATTAGGACCAGGTCTCCGTCGCTCCAGTGTCTATAACTTTTGATCCGTAAGGAGTTACACGACGTACAGCATACCGTTGGAAAGGTCTTCGAGCGCTCTACTATGGGGGCAGCCAGCTTGGAGCCCAAAAATTGAACGTTTTCATCAGTTTCAGGCCACTTTTCTTCTTTTGCTTTGTTTTTTAGTCCCGGATAGTACGTCGTGAGCCGTTAAAGGATGACAACCTGACTTGTAGGATATCAGAGGGCCCTACATCGTGTCGATATCACGTCCTGCGAGGATGCTACGTTGTTGAAGCGGATGGGTTGTCGTTAAGCCCATTGGGCCTTTTGAATGGGCCATCTCTCTAGGCTGGGACTGTGAACCGTTAACACATATAGCAATTGTGCCCTCAACATCACTAGTGCAATCATACCAGCAATAATGCACCGGATCCCATTAGATGATGGGTGACCCCTTGGGAAGTCCTCGTGTTGCACCCCCTTTTGAATTTTTTTTGCCCTGGTTAGGTTTGCCAAGATACTTTGTCGACCAAATCTCTATTGCCGAATCCCACTAAACATGGGCAAGACAACTTCACTTTACATAGAGGCTGGGCCCGTAAACCGAGGGCGTAGGGTTTGTGACCAGGTCTCCGTCGCTCCGGTGCCCTTAACTTTTGATCCGTAAGGAGTTGCGCGGCGCACATCATGCCGTTGCAAAGCTCTTTGAGAGCTCTACGACGGGGGCAGCCAACTTGCTCGCTGTGCCCATTTTTGGAGCCCAAAATCAAACGTTTTCATCAGTTTCAAGCCAATTTTATTCTTTTGATTTGTTTTTCCTTCGCAGATCGTACGTCGTGAGCCGTTAGAAGGACGACAACCGGACTCACGAGACATCAGAGGGCCATACAACGTGTCGATATCACGTCTTTTGAGGATGCTGGGTTGTTGAAGCGGATGGGTTGTTGTTAAGCCCATTGGGCCTTTTGAATGGGCCATCTCTCTAGGCTGGGACTGTGAACCGTTAACACATATAGGAATTGTGCCCTCAACATCACTGGTGCGATCATACCAGCACTAATGCACCGGATCCCACCAGAACTCCGAACTTAAGCGTGCTTGGGCGAGAGTAGTACTAGGATGGGTGACCCCTTGGGAAGTCCTCGTGTTGCACCCCCTTTTCAATTTTTTTTGCCCTGGTTAGGGTTCCCAAGATACTTTATCGACCAAGTCTCTATTACCGAATCCCACGCAACATTGGGCAAGACGACTTCACTTCACATAGAGGCCTGGTCCGCAAACCGAGGGCGTACGGTTTGTGACCAGGTCTCCGTCACTCCGGTGCCCATAACTTTTTGATCCGTAAGGAATTATGCGATGCACAACATACCGTTCCAAAGCACTCTGAGTGCTCTACGATGGGGGTAGCTAGCTTGCTCGCTCTGCCCATTTTTGGTACCCAAAATTGAATGTTTTCATTAGTTTCAGGCAACTTTCATTCTTCTGATCTGTTTTTTCGTCCCGAATCGTACGTCGTGAGCCGTTAGAAGGACGACAACCTAACTCGCGGGACATCAGAGGGCCCTACAACATGTCGATATCACGTCTTGCAAGGATGTTGCGTTGGTGAAGCGGATGGGGTGGCGTTAAGCCCATTGGGCCTTTTGGATGGGCCATTTCTCTAGGCTGGTACTGTGAACCATTAACAAATGTAGGAATTGTACCCTCAACATGACGGGGGCGATCATACCAACACTAATGCACCGGATCCCATCAGAACTCCGAAGTTAAGCGTGCTTGGGCGAGAGTAGTACTAGGATGGGTGACCCCTTGGGAAGTCCTCGTGTTGCACCCCTTTTTCAATTTTTTTTGCCCTGGTTAGGGTTGCCAAGATACTTTATCGACCAAATCTCTATTACCGAATCCCACGTAACATTGGCCAAGAAAACTTCACTTCACATAGAGGCCGGGCCCGCAAATCGCGGGCGTAGGGTTTGTGACCAGAT
This sequence comes from Ehretia macrophylla, assembly GCA_037974665.1. Taxonomy (NCBI): domain Eukaryota; kingdom Viridiplantae; phylum Streptophyta; class Magnoliopsida; order Boraginales; family Ehretiaceae; genus Ehretia; species Ehretia macrophylla. The sequence continues at coordinate 83,868,900 of CM075765.1, read as the reverse complement.
CTCCGTCGCTCCGGTGCCCATAACTTTTGATCCGTAAGGAGTTACGCTGCGCACAGCATACCGTTGCAAAGCTCTCTGAGAGCTCTATGACGGGGGCAGCGAGCTTGCTCCCTGCGCCCATTTTTAGAGCCCAAAATCGAATGTTTTCATTAGTTTCTAGCCACTTTTATTCTTTGACTCTGTTTTTTCATCCCGGAGCGTACGTCGTGAGCCATTAAAAGGCCCACAACCTAACTTGTGGGACATCAGAGGGCCCTCCAACGTCTCGATACCACGTTTTGCGAGGATGCTGTGTTGTTGAAGCAGTTGGGTTGTCGTTAAGCCCATTGGGTCTTTTGAATGGGCCATCTTTCTAGGCTGGGACTGTGAACCGTTAACAAATATAGGAATTGTGCCCTCAACATCACTGGTGCAATCATACCAGCACTAATGCACCAGATCCCATCAGAACTCCGAAGTTAAGCGTGCTTGGGCGAGAGTAGTACAAGGATGGGTGACCCCTTGGGATGTCCTCGTGTTGCACCCCCTTTTCAATTTTTTTTGCCCTGGTTAGGGTTGCCAAGATACTTTGTCGACCAAATCTCTATTACCGAATCCCACGGAACATTGGGCAAGACAACTTCGCTTTACGTAGAGTCCGGGCCCGCAAATCGAGTGCGTAGGGTTTGTGACCAGGTCTCCGTCGCTCCGGTGCCCATAACTTTTGATCCGTAAGGAGTTACGCGTCGTACAGCATACCGTTGCAAAGCTCTCTGAGAGCTCTACGACAACGGCAACTAGCATGCTCGCTATGCTCGTTTTTGGAGCCCAAAATCGAACGTTTTCATCAGTTTTAGGCCACTTTTATTCTTTTGCTCTATTTTTTCATCCCCGATCGTATGTCGTGATCTATTAAAAGGACGACAACCTGACTCGCGGGACATCAGAGGGCCCTACAATGTGTCGATATCACGTCTTAAGAGAATGCTGCGTTGTTGAAGCAGATGGGTTTTCGTTAAGCCCATTGGGCCTTTTGAATGGGCCATCTCTCAGGGCTGGGACTGTGAACCGTTAACACATATAGGATTTGTGCCCTCAACATGACGGGTGCGATCATTCCAGCACTAATGCATCGGATCCCATCATAACTCCGAAGTAAAGTGTGCTTGGGCAAGAGTAGTACTAGGATAGGTGACCCCTGGGAAGTCCTCGTGTTGCACCCCCTTTTCAATTTTTTTTGCCCTGTTAGGGTTGCCAAGATACTTTATCGACCAAATCTCTATTACCGAATCCCACAGAACATTGGACAAGACAACTTCGCTTCACGTAGAGGCTGGGCTCGCAAACCTATGGCGTAGGGTTTGTCACCAGGTCTCTCTCGCTCCGACGCCCATAACTTTTGATCCGTAAGGGGTTACGCGGCACACAGCATACCGTCGCAAAGCTCTATGAGAGCTCTATGATGGGGGCAGCAAGCTCGCTTGCTGTACCCATTTTTGGAGGCCAAAATTGAACGTTTTCAACAGTTTCAGGCCACTTTTCTTCTTTTGCTCTGTTTTTCGATCCCGGATCGTACGTCACGAGCCGTTAAAAGGACGACAACCTGACTCGTGGGACATCAGAGGGCCCTACGACGTGTCGATATCATGTCTTGCGAGGATGCTACGTTGTTGAAGCGGATGGGTTGTCGTTAAGCCCAATAGGCCTTTTGAATGTGCCATCTCTCTAGGCTGGGACTGTGAACCATTAACACATATAGGAATTGTGCCCTCAACATCACTGGTGCGATCATACCAGCACTAATGCACCAGATCCCATCAGAACTCCGAAGTTAAGTGTGCTTGGGCGAGAGTAGTACTAGGATCGGTGACCCCTTGAGAAGTCCTCGTGTTGCACCCCCTTATCAATTTTTTTTGCCCTGGTTAGGGTTGCCAAGATACTTTATCTTCCAAATTTCTATTATCGAATCCCACGGAACATCGAGTAGGACAACTTCGCTTCACGTAGAGGCTGGGCCCGCAAACCGAGGGCGTAGGGTTTGTGACCAGGTCTCCGTTGCTCCGGTGCCCATAACTTTTGATCCGTAAGGAGTTACGCGGCGTACAACTTACCGTTGCAAAGCTCTCTGAGAGATCTACATCGGTGGCAGCCAGCTTGCTCGCTGTGCCTGTTTTTGGAGCCTAAAATCGAATGTTTTCATTAGTTTCAGGCCACTTTTATTCTTTTGCTCTGTTTTTCAGTCCCGGATCGTACGTCGTGAGCCGTTAAAAGGACGACAACTTGACTCGAGGGACATTAGAGGGCCCTACAACGTGTCGATATTACGTCTTGTAAGGATGCTACGTTGTTGAAGTGGATGGTTTGTCGTTAAGCCAATTGGGACTTTTGAATGGGCCATCTCTCTAGGTTGGGACTGTGAACCGTTAACACATATTGGAATTGTGCCCTCAACATCACTGGTGCGATCATACCAGCACTAATGCACCGGATCCCATCAGAACTCCGAAGTTAAGAGTGCTTGGGCGAGAGTAGTACTAGGTTGGGTGACCCCCTTGGAAGTCCTTGTGTTGCACACCCTTTTCAATTTTTTTTTCCTTGGTTAGGGTTGCCAAGATAACTTATCGACCAAATATCTTTTACCGAATCCCACGGAACAATGGGCAAGACAACTTCGCTTCACGTAGAGGCCAGGCCCGCGAACCGAGGGCGTAGGGTTTGTGACCAGGTCTCCGTCGCTCGGGTGCCCATAACTTTTGATCCATAAGGAGTTACGCGGCATACAACATACCGTTGCAAAGCTCTCTAAGAGCTCTACAACAGGGGGCAGCGAGCTTGCTCGCTGTGCCCATTTTTAGTGCCCAAAATCGAATGTTTTCATTAGTTTCGGGCCACTATTATTCTTTTACTCTGTTTTTTCGTCTCGGATCATACGTCGTGAGCCATCAAAAGGACGACAACCTGACTCGTGGGACATCAGTATGCCCTACAATTTGTCGATATCACGTCTTATGAGGATGCTGCATTGTTGAAGTGGATGGGTTCTCATTAAGCCCATTGGGCCTTTTGAATGGGCCATCTCTCTAGGCTGGGACCGTGAACCATTAACACATATAGGAACTGTGCCCTCAACATCACTGGTGCGCTCATACCAGTACTAATGCACCGGATCCCATCAGAACTCCGAAGTTAAGCATGCTTGGGCTAGAGTAGTACTAGTATGGGTGACCCCTTGGGAAGTCCTCGTGTTGCACCCCCTTTTCTATTTTTTTTGCCCTGGTTAGGGTTGTCATGATACTTTATCAACCAAATCTCTATTACCGAATCCCACTGAACATTGGGCAAGACACCTTCACTTCACATAGAGGCCTGGCCCGCAAACTGAGGGCGTAGGGTTTGTGACCAGGTCTCCGTCGCTCCGGTGCCCATAACTTTTGATCCGTAAGGAGTTACGCGGCGCACAGCATACCGTTGCAAAGCCCTCTAAGAGATCTACGATTGGGGCAGTGAGCTTGCTCACTCTGCCCATTTTTAGAGCCCAAAATCGAATGTTTCCATTAGTTTCAAGCCACTTTTATTCTTTTACTCTGTTTTTCTGTCCTGGATCGTACGTCGTGAGCCGTTAAAAGGACGACAACCTGACTCGTGGGACATCAGAGGGCCCTACAATGTGTCGATATCACGTCTTACAAGGATGCAGCGTTGTTGAAGCGGATGGGTTGTCGTTAAGCCCATTGGGCCTTTTGGATGGGCCATTTCTCTAGGCTGGGACTGTGAACCATTAACAAATGTAGGAATTGTGCACTCAACATCACTGGTGCGATCATACCAGCACTAATGCACCGGATCCCATCAGAACTCCGAAGTTAAGCGTGCTTGGACGAGAGTAGTACAATGATGGGTGACCCCTTGGGAAGTCCTCGTGTTGTACCCCCTGTTGAATTTTTTTTGCCCTGGTTAAGGTTGCCAAGATACTTTGTCGACCAAATCTCTATTACCGAATCCCACGGAACACGGGCAAGACAACTTCACTTTACATAGAGGCTGGGCCCGTAAACCGAGGGCGTAGGGTTTGTGACCAGGTCTCTGTCGCTCCGGTGCCCATAACTTTTGATCCGTAAGGAGTTACGCGGCACACAGCATTTCGTTGCATAGCTCTCTGAGAGCTCTACGACGGGGGCAGCCAGCTTGCTCGCTGTGCCCGTTTTAGGAGCCCAAAATCGAACATTTTTATCAGTTTCAGGCCAATTTTATTCTTTTGCTCTGTTTTTCCTTCCCAGATCGTACGTCGTGAGCCGTTAAAAGGATGAAAACCTGGCTCATGAGACATTAGAGGGCCATACAAAGTGTCGATATCACGTCTTGTGAGGATGCTGCGTTGTTGAAGTGGATGGGTTGTCGTTAAGACCATTGGGCCTTTTGAATGGGCCATCTCTCTAGGCTGGGACTATGAACCTTTAACAAATATAGGAATTGTGCCCACACTATCACTGGAGCAATCATGCCAGCAGTAATGCACCGGATCCCATCAGAACTCCGAAGTTAAGCGTGCTTGGGGGAGAGTAGTCCTAGGATGGGTGACCCCTTGGGAAGTCCTCGTGTTGCACCCCTTTTTCAATTTTTTTTGCCCTAGTTAGGGTTGCCAATATACTTTATCGATAAAATCTATAATACCGAATCCCACGTAACATTGGGCAAGACAACTTCGCTTCACATAGAGGCCAGGCCCACAAACCGAGGGCGTCGGGTTTTTGACCATTTATCCGTCGCTCCGGTGCCCATAACTTTTGATCTGTAAGGAGTTACACGTCGAACAACATACCGTTGCAAAGCTCTTTGAGAGCTCTACGACGGGGGCAGCTAGCTTGCTCACTGTGCCTATTTTCGGAGCCCAAAATCGAATGTTTTATTTAGTTTCTAGCCACTTTTATTCTTTGACTCTGTTTTTCCGTCCCGGAGCGTACGTCGAGAGCCGTTAAAAGGACGACAACCTGACTCGTGGGACATCAGAGGGCCCTACAACGTGTCGATCTCACGTCTTGCGAGGATGCTTCATTGTTGAAGCAGATGGGATGTCGTTAAGCCCATTGGGCCTTTTGAATGGGCCACCTCTCTAGGCTGGGACTGTGAATCGTTAACAAATATAGGAATTGTGCCCTCAACATCACTGGTGCTATCATACCAGCACTAATGCACCGATCCCATCAGAACTCCGATGTTAAGCGTACTTGGGCGAGAGTAGTACAATGATGGGTGACCCCCTCGGAAGTCCTCGTGTTGCACCCCCTTTTCAATATTTTTTGCCCTTGTTAGGGTTGGCAAGATACTTTATCGATCAAATCTCTATTACTGAATCCCACGGAACATTGGGCAACACAACTTCACTTTACGTAGAGTCCGGGCCCGCAAACCGAGTGCGTAAGGTTTGTGACTAGGTCTCCGTCGCTCCGGTGCCCATAACTTTTGATCCGTAAGGAGTTACGCGTCGTACAACATACCGTTGCAAAGCTCTCTGGGAGCTCTACGACGAGGACAGCCAGCTTGCTCGCTGTGCCCATTTTTGGAGCCCAAAATCGAATGTTTTCTTCAGTTTTAGGCCACTTTTATTCTTTTGCTCTATTTTTTCGACCCGGATCGTACGTCGTGAGTAGTTAAAAGGATGACAACCTAACTCGCGGGATGTTACAGGGCCCTACAATGTGTCGATATCACGTCTTGTGAGAATGCTTCATTGTTGAAGTGGATGGGTTGTCGTTAAGCCCATTGGGCCTTTTGAATGGGTCATCTCTCTAGGCTGCGATTGTGAACTGTTAACACATATAAGAATTATGCCCTCAACATGACGGGTGCGATCATTCCAGCACTAATGCATCGGATCCCATCAGAACTCCGAAGTAAAGTGTGCTTGGGCGAGAGTAGTACTAGGATAGGTGACCCCCTGGGAAGTCCTCGTGTTGCAACCCCTTTTCAATTTTTTTTGCCCTGTTAGGGTTGCCAAGATACTTAATCGACCAAATCTCTATTACCGAATCCGACAGAACAATGGACAAGACAACTTCGCTTCACGTAGAGTCTGGGCTCGCAAACCTATGGCGTAGGGTTTGTCACCAGGTCTCTCTCGCTCCGACGCCTATAACTTTTGATCCGTAAGGAGTTACACGGCACACAGCATACCGTCGCAAAGCTCTATGAGAGCTCTACGATGGGTGCAGCAAGCTCGCTTGCTGTACCCATTTTTGGAGCCCAAAATTGAACGTTTTCATCAGTTTCAGGCCACTTTTCTTCTTTTGCTCTGTTTTTCGGTCCCGGATCGTACGTCGCGAGCCGTTAAAAGGACGACAACCTGACTCGTGGGACATCAGAGGGCCCTACGACATGTCGATATCATGTCTTGCGAGGATGCTACGTTGTTGAAGTGGATGGGTTATCGTTAAGCCCAATAGGCCTTTTGAATGTGCCATCTCTCTAGGCTGGGACTGTGAACCATTAACACATATAGGAATTGTGCCCTCAACATCACTGGTGCGATCATACCATCACTAATGCACCGGATCCCATCAGAACTCCGAAGTTAAGCGGGGTTGGGCGAGAGTAGTACTAGGATAGGTGACCCCTTGAGAAGTCCTCGTGTTGCACCCCCTTTTCAATTTTTTTTGCCCTGGTTAGGGTTGCCAAGATACTTTATCGACCAAATATCTATTTCCAAATCCCACGGAACATTGGGCAAGACAACTTCCCTTCACGTAGAGGCCGGTCCCGTAAACCGAGGGCGTAGGGTTTGTGACCAGGTCTCCGTTGCTCCGGTGCCCATAACTTTTGATCCGTAAGGAGTTACGCGGCGTACAGCTTACCGTTGCAAAGCCCTCTGAGAGATCTACATCGGTGGCAGCCAGCTTGCTCTAGATCGGTGGCAGCCAGCCAGCTGACTTTGGAGCCCTAAATTGAATGTTTTCATCAGTTTCAGGACACTTTTCTTCTTTAGCTCTATTTTTCTATCCCGGATCGTACGTCGTGAACAGTTAAAAGGACAAAAACTTGACTCGCGATACATCAGAGGGCCCTACAATGTATCGATATCACATCTTGCGAGAATGCTGCGTTGTTGAAGCGGATGGGTTGTTTTTAAGCCAATTGGACCTTTTGAATGGGCCATCTCTCTAGGCTGAATCTGTGAACCGTTAACACATATAGGAATTGTTCCCTCAACATGACTGGTGCAATCATACCAGCACTAATGCACCAGATCCTATCAGAACTCCGAAGTTAAGCGTGTTTGGGAAAAAGTAGTACTAGGATGGGTGACCCCCCGGGAAGTCCTCGTGTTGCACCCCCTTTTCAATTTTTTTTCCTCTGTTTAGGGTTGTCAAGATACTTCATCTACCAAATCTCTATTACAGAATCCCACGGAACATTGGGCAAGACAACTTTGTTTCACGTAGAGGCCGGACCGGCAAACCGAGGGCGTAGAGTTTGTGACCAGGTCTCCGTCGCTCTGGTGCCCATAACTTTTGATCCATAAGGAGTTACGCGGCATATAGCATACCGTTGCAAAGCTCTCTAAGAGCTCTACAACAGGGGCAGCGAGCTTGCTCGCTGTGCCCATTTTTAGTGCCCAAAATCGAATGTTTTCATTTGTTTCAGGCCACTATTATTCTTTTACTCTATTTTTCCGTCTCGGATCATACGTCGTGAGCCATCAAAAGGACGACAACCTGACTCGTGGGACATCAGAATGCCCTACAATTTGTCGATATCACGTCTTGCGAGGATACTGCGTTGTTGAAGCGGATGGGTTGTCGTTAAGCCCATTGGGCCTTTTGAATGGGCCATCTCTCTAGGCTGGGACTGTGAACCGTTAACACAAATAGGAACTGTGCCCTCAACATCACGGGTGCGATCATACCAGCACTAATGCACCGGATCCCATCAGAACTCCGAAGTGAAGCGTGCTTGGGCGAAAGTAGTACTAGGATGGGTGACCCCTTGGGAAGTCCTCGTGTTGCACCCCCTTTTCAATTCTTTTTTCCCTGGTTAGGGTTACCAAGATACTTTGTCGGCCAAATCTCTATTACCGAATCCCACAGAACATTGGGCAAGACAACTTCGCTTAACATAGAGGCCGGGCCCGCAAACCAAGGGCGTAGGGTTTGTGACCAGGTCTCCGTCGCTCCGGTGCTCTTAACTTTTTATTCGTAAGGAGTTACGCGGCGCATAGCATACCGTTGCAAAGTTCTCTGAGAGCTCTACGACGGGGGCAGCCAGATTTCATGTTGTGCCCGTTTTTGGTGCCCAAAATCGAACGTTTTCATCAGTTTCAGGCCACTTTTCTTCTTTTGCTCTATTTTTTCATCCCGGATCGTACGTCGTGAGCCCTTAAAAGGACGACAACTAACTCGCAAGACATTAGAAGTCCCTACAACGTGTTGACATCACGTCTTGCGAGGATTCTGCGTTATTGAAGCGGATGGGTTGTCGTTAAGCCCATTGGGCATTTTGAATGGGCCATCTCTTTAGGCTGGGACTGTGAACCGTTATCACATATAGGAATTGTGCCCTCAACATGACTGGTGAGATCATACCATCAGTAATGCACTGGATTCCATCAGAACTCCAAAGTTAAGCGTGCTTGGGCGAGAGTAGTAATAGGATGGGTGACCCCTTGGGAAGTCAGCGTGTTGCACCCCTTTTTCAATATTTTTTGCCCTGGTTAGGGTTGCCAAGATACTTTGTCGACCAAATCTTTATTACCGAATCCCACGGAACATTGGGCAAGAAAACTTCGCTTCACTTAGATTCCGGGCCCGTAAACCGATGGCGTAGGGTTTGTGACCAGGTCTCCGTTGCTCCGGTGCCCATAACTTTTGATCCGTAAGGAGTTACGCGGTGCACAACATACCATTGCAAAGCTCTCTGAGAGCTCTACGACGGGGGCAGCAGCTTGCTTGCTGTGCCCGACTTTGGATCCCAAAATCAAACATTTTCATCAGTTTCAGGCCTCTTTTCTTCTTTTGCTCTATTTTTTCATCCCAGATCGTACGTCGTGAGCCGTTAAAAGGTCGACAACCTGACTCGCGGGACATCAGAGTGCCCTACAACGTGTTGATATCAAGTCTTGCGAGGATGCAGCATTGTTGAAGCGGATGGGTTGTCGTTAAGCCCATTGGGCCTTTTGAATGGGCCATCTCTCTAGGCTGGGACTGTGAACCGTTAACACATATCGGAATTGTGACATCAACATCCCTGGTGCGATCATACCAGCACTAATGCACTAGATCCCATCAGAAGTACGAAGTTAAGCATGCTTGGGCGAGAGTAGTACTAAGATGGGTGACCCCCTGGGAAGTCCTCGTGTTGCACCCCTTTTTAAATTTTTTTGCCCTGGTTAGGGTTACCAAGATACTTTATCGACCAAATCTCTATTACTGAATCCCACGGAACATTGGGCAAGACAACTTTGCTTCACGTAGAGGCCAGGCCCGTAAATCGAGGGTGTAGGGTTTGTGACCAGGTCTCCATAGCTCCGGTGCCCATAACTTTCGATCCGTAAGAAGTTACGCGGCTCACAGCATACCGTTGCAAAGCTCTTTGACACCTCTACGACGAGGGCAGCCAGCTTGCTCCCTTTGCCCATTTTTGGAGCCCAAAATCGAATGTTCTCATCAGTTTCAAGCCACTTTTATTCTTTTGCTCTGTTTTTCCATCCCGGATCGTACGTCGTGAGCCGTTAAAATGACGACAACCTGACTCGCTGGAGATCAGAGGGCCCTACAACGTGTCGATATCACGTCTTGTGAGAATGCTGCATTGTTGAAGCGGATGGGTTGTCGTTAAGCCCATTGGGCCTTTTGAATGGGCCATCTCTCTAGGCTGGGATTGTGAACCGTTAACACATATAGGAATTGTGCCCTGAACATAACGGATGCGATCATACCAGCACTAATGCACCGGATCCCATCAGAACTCCGAAGTAAAGCATTCTTAGGCGAGAGTAGTACTAGGATAGGTGACCCCCTGGGAAGTCCTCGTGTTGCACCCCCTTTTCAATTTTTTTTGCCCTGTTAGGGTTGCCAAGATACTTTATCGACCAAATCTCTATTACCGAATCCCATAGAACATTGGACAAGACAACTTCGCTTCACGTAGAGGCCAGGCCCTTAAATCGTGGGCGTTGGGTTTGTGACCAGGTCTCCGTAGCTCCGGTTCCCATAACTTTCGATCCGTAAGGAGTTACGCGGCGCACAACATACCGTTGCAAAGCTCTTTGAGAGCTATACGATAGGGGCAGCCAGCTGGCTCGTTGTGCCCATTTTTGGAGCCCAAAATCGAACGTTTTCATCACTTTCAAACCACTTTTCTTCTTTTGCTCTGTTTTTCCGTCCCGGATCGTACGTCGTGAGCCGTTAAAAGGACGACTACCTGTCTCGCGGGACATCAGAGGGCCCTACAACGTGTCGATATCTCGTGTCGCAAGGATGCTACGTTGTTGAAGCGGATGGGTTGTTGTGAAGCCCATTGGGCCTTTTGAATGGGCCATCTCTCAAGGCTGGGACTGTGAACTGTTAACACATATAGGAATTGTACCCTCAACATGACGGGTGCGATCATACCAGCACTAATACATCGGATCCCATCAGAACTCCGAAGTTAAGCGTACTTGGGCGAGATTAGTACTAGGATAGGTGACCCCCTGGGAAGTCTTCGTGTTGCACCCCCTTTTCAATTTTTTTTGCCCTGGTTAGGGTTGTCAATATACTTTATCGACCAAATCTCTATTACCAAATCTCACAGAACATTGGGAAAGACAACTTCGCTTCACGCAGAGGTCAGGCCCGCAAACTGAGGGCATAGGGTTTATCACCAGGTCTCCCTCGCTCCGGTGGCTATAACTTTTGATTTGTAAGGCGTTACGCGGCACATAGCATACTGTTGGACAGCCCTCTAAGAGCTCTATGACGGGGGCAGCCAGCTTACTCGCTGTGCCTATTTTTGGAGCCCAATATCGAATGTTTTCATTAGTTTCAGTCAACATTTATTCTTTTGCTATATTTTTCATTCCCGGATAGTACGTCGTGAGCCATTAAAAGGACGACAACCTGACTCGCGGGACATCACAGGGACCTACAACGTGTCGATATCACGTCTTGCGAGGATGCTACGTTGTTGAAGCGGATGCGTTGTTGTTAAGCCCATTGGGCCATTTGAGTGGGCCATCTCTCAAGGTTGGGACTGTGAACCGTTAACACATATAGGAAATGTGCCCTCAACATGACGGGTGCAATCATACCAGCACTAATGCAACGGATCCCATCAGAACTCTGAAGTTAAGCGTGCTTGGGCGAAATTAGTACTAGGATGGGTGTCCCCCTGGGAAGTCCTCGTCTTGCATCCCCTATTCAATTTTTTTTGCCTTGGTTAAGGTTGCCAAGATACTTTATCAACCAAATCTCTATTACCGAATCCCATGAAACATTGGGCAAGACAACTTCGCTTCACGTAGAGGCCAGGCCCGGAAACCGAGGGCGTAGGGTTTGTGACCAGGTCTCCGTCGCTGCGGTGCCCATAACTTTTGATCCGTAAGGAGTTACGCGGCGTACAGCATACCGTTGCAAAGCTCTCTTAGAGCTCTACAATGGGGGTAGTGAGCTTGCTCGTTGTTCCCATTTTTGGAGCCCAAAATTGAATGTTTTCATTAGTTTCAGCCCAGTTTTATTCTTTTGCTATATTTTTCCGTCTCGGATCGTACGTCCTGAGTAGTTAAAAGGATGACAACCTGACTCGTGGGACATCAGAGGGCCCTACAACGTGTCGATATCACGTCTTGTGAGGATGCTGCGTTGTTGAAGAGGATGGGTTGTCGTTAAGCCCATTGGGCCTTTTGAATGGGCCATCTCCCTAGGTTGGGACTGTGAACGGTTAACACATATAGAAATTTTGCCCTCAACATCACTGGTGCGATCAAACAAGCACTAATGCACCGGATCCCATCAGAACTCCGAAGTTAAGCGTGCTTGGGCGAGAGTTGTACTAAGATGGGTGACCCCGTGGGAAGTCCTCATGTTGCATCCACTTTTCAATTTTTTTGGCCCTGGTTAGGGTTGCCAAGATACTTTATCGACCAAATCTCTATTACCGAATCCCACGGAACATTGGGCAAGAGAACTTCGCTTAACGTAGAGGCCAGGCCCGCAAACCGAGGGCGTAGTGTTTGTGACCAGGTCTCCGTCGCTCCGTTGCCCATAACTTTTGATCCGTAAGGAGTTACGCTGCGTACAGCATACCGTTCGAAAGCTCTCTGAGAGCTCTATGATGGGGGTAGTGAACTTGCTCGCTTTGCCCGTTTTTGGAGCCCAAAATTGAATGTTTTCATTAGTTTCAGGCCAATTTTATTCTTTTGCTCCGTTTTTCCGTCTCGAATCGTACGTCATGAGCCGTTAAAAGGATAACAACCTGACTTGGGGGACATCAGAGGGCCCTACAATGTGTCGATATCACGTCTTGCGAGGATGCTGCGTTGTTGAAGCGGATGGGTTGTCGTTAAGCCCATTGGGCCTTTTGAATGGGCTATCTCTCTAGATTGGGACTGTGAACCGTTAACACATATAGGAATTGTGCCCTCAACATGACGGGTGCGATCATACCAGCACTAATGCGACGGATCCCATCAGAACTCTGAAGTTAAGCGTGCTTGGGCGAAATTAGTACTAGGATGGGTGTCCCCCTGGGAAGTCCTCATGTTGCACCCCCTTTTCAATTTTTTTTGCCCTGGTTAGGGTTGCCAAGATACTTTATCCACCAAATCTCTATTACCGAATCCCACGGAACATTGGGCAAGACAACTTCGCTTCACGTAGAGGCCGGGCCCGCAAACCGAAGGCGTAGGGTTTGTGACCAGGTCTCCGTCGCTCCGGTGCCCATAACTTTTGATCCGTAAGGAGTTACGTGGCGCACAGCATACCGTTGCAAAGCTCTCTGAGAGCTCTACGACGGGGGCAGCGAGCCAGCAAGTTGTGCCCGTTTATGGAGACCAAAATCGAATATTTTCATTAGTTTCAGGCCACTTTTATTCTTTTGCTCTGTTTTTCCGTCCCGGTTCATACGTCGTGAGCAGTTAAAAGGACGACAACCTGACTCGTGGGATATCAGAGGGCCGTACATCGAGTCGATATCAAGTCTTCCGAGGATGCTGCGTTTTTGAAGCGGATGGGTTGTCGTTAAGCCCATTGGGCCTTTTGAATGGGCCATCTCTCTAGGCTGGGACTGTGAACCGTTAACACATATAAGAATTGTGCTCTCAACATCACTGGTGCGATCACACCAGCACTAATGCACCAGATCCCATCAGAACTCCGAAGTTATGCGTGCTTGGGCGAGAGTAGTACTAGGATAGGTGACCCCCTAGGAAGTCCTCGTGTTGCACCTCCTTTTCAATTTTTTTAGCCCTGGTTAGGGTTGCCAAGGTACTTTATTCAACAAATCTTTATTCCCGAATCCCACGGAACATTGGGCAAGACAACTTCGCTTCATGTAGAGGCCTGGCCAGCAAATTGTGGGCGTAGGGTTTGTGACCAGGTCTCCGTCGTTCCGGTGCCCATAACTTTTGATCATTAAGGAGTTACGCGGCGCACAGCATACCGTTGCAAAGCTCTCGGAGAGCACTACGACGGGGGCAGCGAGCTTGCTCGCTTTGCCTATTTTTGTAGCCCAAAATTGAATGTTTTCATTAGTTTCAAGCCACTTTTATTCTTTTGCTCTGTTTTTCCGTCCCGGATCGTACGTCGTGATCCGTTAAAAGTACAACAACCTGACTCGCGGGACATCAGAGGGCCCTACAACATGTCGATATCACGTCTTGCGAGGATGCTGCGTTGTTGAAGTAGATGGGTTGTCGTTAAGCCCATTGGGCCTTCTAAATGGGCCAATCTCTCTAGGCTGGGATTATGAACTGTTAATACATATAGGAATTGTGCCCTCAACATGACGGGTGCGATCATACCAACACTGATGCACTGGATCCCATCAGAACTCTGAAGTTAAGCGTGCTTGGGCGAGAGTAGTACTAGGTTGTGTGGCCCCATGGGAAGTTCTTGTGTTGCACCCCCTTTTCAATTTTTTTTGCCCTGGTTACGGTTGCCAAGATACTTTATTGACCAAATCTCTATTACCGAATCCCACAGAACATTGGGCAAGACAACTTCGCTTCACGTAGAGGCTGGACCTGCAAACATAGGGCATAGGGTTTGTGACCAGGTCTCCGTCGCTACGGTGCCTAGAACTTTTTATCCGTAAGGAGTTACGCGGTGCACAGCATACCGTTGCAAAGCTCTCTGAGAGATCTACGATGAGGGTAGCTAGCTTGCTCGTTGTGCTCGTCTTTGGAGCCCAAAATTGAACGTTTTCATCAGTTTCAGGCCACTTTTCTTCTTTTGCTCTATTTTTCTGTCCCAGATCGTACGTCGTGAGCCGTTAAAAGGACAACAACCTGACTCGTGGGACATCAGAGGGCCTTAAAACGTGTCGATATCACGTCTTGCAAGGATGATACGTTGTTGAAGCAGATGGGCTGTCGTTAAGCCCATTGGGCATTCTGAATGGGCCATCTCTCTAGGCTGGGATTATGAACCATTAACACATATAGGAATTGTGCCCTCAACATGACGGGCACGATCATACCAACACTAATGCTCCGGATCCCATCAGAACTCTGAAGTTAAGCGTGCTTGGGCGAGAGTAGTACTAGGTTGGGTGACCCCCGGGGAAGTCCTCGTGTTGCACCCTCTTTTCAAATATTTTTGCCCTGGTTAGGGTTGCCAAGATACTTTATCGACCAAATCTCTATTCCCGAATCCCATGGAACATTGGGCAAGACAACTTCGCTTCACATAGAGGCCGGGCCCGCAAACCAAGGGCGTAGGTTTTGTAACCAGGTCTCCGTCGCTACGGTGCCCAGAACTTTTGATCCGTAAGGAGTTACGCGGCGCACAGCATACCGTTGCAAAGCTCTCTGAGAGCTCTACGATGGGGGCAGCGAGCTTGCTCGCTGTGCCCTTTTTTGAGCCCAGAATAGAACATTTTCATTAGTTTCAGGCCACTTTTCTTCTTTTGCTCGGTTTTTGCCATCCCTGATCGTACGTCGTGAGCTATTAAAAGGACGACAACCTTACTCGCGAGACATTAGAGGGCCCTACAACGTGTCGATATCACGTCTTGCGAGGATGCTGCGTTGTCGAAGCGGATGGGTTTTTGTTAAGCCCATTGGGCCGTTTGAATGGGCCATCTCTCTAGGCTATGACTGTGAACCGTTAAAACATATAGGAATTGTGCCCTCAACATGACGGGTGCGATCATACTAGCACTAATGCACCGGATCCCATCAGAACTCCGAAGTTAAGCGTGCTTGGGCGAGAGTAGTACTAGGATGGGTGACCCCCGGTGAAGTCCTCGTGTTGCACCCCATTTTCAATTCTTTTTGCCCTTGTTAGGGTTGGCCAGATACTTTATCGACCAAATCTCTATTACCGAATCCCACAGAACATTGGGCAAGACAACATCACTTCACGTAGAGGCCGGGCCCGCAAACCAACGGCGTAGGGTTTGTGACCAGGTCTCTGTAGCTATGGTGCCCATAACTTTTGATCCGTAAGGAGTTACGCGGCGCACAACATACCGTTGCAAAGCTCTCTGAGAGTTCTACGATGGCGGCAGCTAGATTGCTCGCTGTGCCCGTCTTTGGAGCCCAAAATCGAACATTTTCATCAGTTTCAGGCAACTTTTCTCCTTTTGCTATGTTTTTTTGTCCCGGATCGTACGTCGTGAGCCGTTCAAAGGACGACAACCTGACTCGCGGGACATCAGGGGGCCCAACAACGTGTCGATATCACTTCTTGCGAGGATGCTGCGTTGTTGAAGCAGATGGGTTGTCGTTAAGCCCATTGGGCCTTTTGAATGGGCCATATCTCTAGGCTGGGACTTTGAACATTTAACACATATCAGAATTGTGCCCTCAACATCGCTGGTGCGATCATACCAGCACTAATGTACCGGATCCCATCAGAACTCCGAAGTTAAGCGTGCTTGGGTGAGAGTAGTACTAGGATGGGTGACCCCTTGGGAAGTGCACGTGTTGCACCCCCTTTTCAATTTTATTTGCCCGGGTTAGGGTTGCCAAGATACTTCATCGACCAAATCTCTATTTCCGAATCCCACAGAACATTGGGAAATACAACTTTGCTTCACGTAGAGGACGGAACTGCAAACCGAGGGCGTAGGGTTTGATAACAGGTCACCGTTGCTCCGGTGCCCATAACTTTTGATCCGTAAGGAGTTAAGCGGCGCACAGCATACCATTGCAAAGTTCTCTGAGAGCTCTACGACGGGGGCAGCTAGCTTGCTTGCTGTGCCCCTTTTTGGATACCAAAATCGTATGTTTTCATCAGTTTCAGGCCACTTTTCTTCTTTTGCTCTGTTTTTCCGTCCCGAATCGTACGTCGTGAGTCGTTAAAAGGATGACAACCTGACTCGTGGGACATTAGAGGGCCCTACAATGTGTCGATATCACGTCATGTGAGGATGCTACGTTGTTGAAGCGGATGGGTTGTTGTTAAGCCCATTGGGCCTTTTGAATGGGCCATCTCTCCAGGCTGAGACTGTGAACCGTTAACACATAAAGGAATTGTGCCCTCAACATGACGGGTGCGATCATACCAGCACTAATGCACCGGATCCCATTAGAACACCGATGTTAAGCGTGCTTGGGCGAGAGTAGTACTAAGATGGGTGACCCGCTAGGAAGTCCTCGTGTTGTACCCACCTTTTCAATTTTTTTTGCCCTGGTTATGGTTGCCAAGATATTTTATCGACCAAATCAGTCTTACCAAATCCCACAGAACATTGGGCAAGACAACTTCGCTTCACGTAGAGGCTGGGCCCGCAAACCGAGGGTGTAGGGTTTGTGACAAGGTCTCCGTCGCTCTGGTCCCCAAAACTTTTGATTTGTAAGGAGTTACGCGGCGCACAGTATACCATTGCAAAGCCCTCTGAGAGCTCTACGATAGGGGCAGCTAGCTTGCTCGCTGTGCCCGTCTTTGGAGCCCAAAATCGTACCTTTTCATCAGTTTTAGGACACTTTTCTTTTTTTGCTCTGTTTTTTCGTCCCAGATCGTACGTCGTGAACCGTTAAAAGGACGACAGCCTGGCTCGTGGGACATCAGAGGGCCCTACAACGTGCCGATATCCCGTCTTGCGAGGATGCGGCGTTGTTGAAGCGGATGGGTTGTCGTTAAGCCCATTGGAACTTTTGAATGGGCCATCTCTCTAGGCTAGGACTGTGAATCGTTAACACATATAGGAATTGTGCCCTCAACATGAAAGGTGCGATCATACCAGAACTAATTCACCGGATCCCATCAGAACTCCAAAGTTAAGCGTGCTTGGGCGAGAGTAGTACTAGGATGGGTGACCCCCTGGGATGTCCTCGTGTTGCTTCCCCTTCTCAATTTTTTTTGCCCTGCTTAGGGTTGCCAAGATACTTTATCGACCAAATCTCTATTACCGAATCCCACAGAACATTGGGCAAGACAATTTCGCTTCACGTAGAGAACGAGCCAGCAAACAAAGGGCGTAGGGTTTGGGACCAGGTCTCCGTCGCTCTGGTGCCCATAACTTTTGATCCGTAAGGAGTTACGCGGCGCACAGTATACCGTTGCAAAGCCCTCTGAGAGCTCTACGATAGGGGCAGCTAGCTTGCTCGCTTTGCCAGTCTTTGGAGCCCAAAATCGTACCTTTTCATCAGTTTCAGGACACTTTTCTTTTTTTGCTCTGTTTTTTCGTCCCGGATCGTACGTCGTGAGCCGTTAAAAGGATGACAACCTGACTCGCGGGACATCAGGGGGCCCTACAACGTGTCGATATCACGTCTTGCGAGGATGCTGCGTTGTTGAAGCGGATAGGTTGTCATTAAGCCCATTGGGTCTTCTGAATGGGCCATCTCTCTAGGCTGGGACTGTGAACCGTTAACACATATAGAAATTGTGCCCTCAACATCACTGGTGCGATCATACCCGCACTAATGCACCGGATCCTATCAGAACTCCGAAGTGAAGCATGGTTGGGCGAGAGTAGTACTAGGATGGGTGACCCCTTGGGAAGTCCTCTTGTTGCACCCCTTTTTCAATTTTTTTTGCCCTTGTTAGGGTTGCCAAGATACTTTATCGACCAAATCTCTATTACCGAATCACACGGAACATTGGGCAAGACAACTTCGCTTCACATAGAGGACGGGCCCGTAAACCGAGGGCGTAAGGTTTGTGACCAGGTCTCCGTTGCTCCGGTGCCCATAACTTTTGATCCGTAAGGAGTTACGCGGCGCACAGCATACCGTTGCTAAGTTCTCTGAGAGCTCTACGACGTGGGCAGCTAGCTTGATTGCTGTGCC
The DNA here is from genome assembly GCA_037974665.1 of Ehretia macrophylla. Taxonomy (NCBI): domain Eukaryota; kingdom Viridiplantae; phylum Streptophyta; class Magnoliopsida; order Boraginales; family Ehretiaceae; genus Ehretia; species Ehretia macrophylla. Next base: position 83,850,494 of record CM075765.1, on the reverse strand, counting down.
TGTTTTTGGATTCCAAAACCGTATGTTTTCATCAGTTTCAGGCCACTTTTCTTATTTTGCTCTGTTTTTCCGTCCCGGATCGTACGTCGTGATCCGTTAAAAGGACGACAACCTAACTCGCGGGACATCAGAGGGCCCTACAATTTGTTGATATCACGTCTTGCGAGGATGCTGCGTTGTTGAAGCGGATAGGTTGTTGTTAAGCCCAATAGGCCTTTTGAATGGGCCATCTCTCTAGGCTGGGACTGTGAACCATTAACACATATAGGAATTGTGCCCTCAACATCACTGGTGCGATCATACCACAACTAATGCACCGGATCCTTTCAAAACTCCGAAGTGAAGCATGCTTGGGCGAGAGTAGTACTAGGATGGGTGACCCCTTGGGAAGTCCTCGTGTTGCACCCCTTTTTCAATTTTTTTTGCCCTGGTTAGGGTTGCCACGATACTTTATCGACAAAATCTCTATAACCGAATCCCACGGAACATTGGGTAAGACAACTTCGCTTCACATAGAGGACCGGGCCTGCAAACCGAGGGCGTAAGGTTTGTGACCAGGTCTCCGTTGCTCTGGTGCCCATAACTTTTGATCCGTAAGGAGTTACGCGGCGCACAGCATACCGTTGCTAAGTTCTCTGAGAGCTCTACGACGTGGGCAGCTAGCTTGATTGCTGTGCCCGTTTTTCGATTCCAAAATCATATGTTTTCATCAGTTTCAGGCCACTTTTCTTATTTTGCTCTGTTTTTCCGTCCCGGATCGTACGTCGTGAGCCGTTAAAAGGACGACAACCTAACTCACGGGACATCAGAGGGCCCTACAATTTGTTGATATCACGTCTTGCGAGGATGCTGCGTTGTTGAAGCGGATAGGTTGTTGTTAAGCCCAATGGGCCTTTTGAATGGGCCATCTCTCTAGGCTGGGACTGTGAACCATTAACACATATAGGAATTGTGCCCTCAACATCATTGGTGCGATCATACCAGCACTAATGCACAGGATGCCATCAGAACTTCGAAGTTAATCGTGCTTGGGCGAGAGTAGTACTAGGATAGGTGACCCCTTGGGAAGTCCTCGTGTTGCACCCCTTTTCAATTTTTTTTGCCTTGGTTAGGGGTGCCAAGATACTTTATCGACCAAATCTCTATTACCGAATCCCACAGAACATTGGACAAGACAACCTCGATTCACGTAGAGGCCGAGCCCACAAACCGAGTGCGTAGGGTTTGTGACCAAGTCTCCGTTGCTCCGGTGCCCATAACTTTTGATCCGTGAGGACCTACGCGACGCACAGCATACCGTTGCAAAGCTCTCTAAGAGCTCTACGACGGGGGCAGCTAGCTTGCTCGCTATGCCCGTCTTCGGAGCCCAAAATCGAACCTTTTCATCAGTTTCAGGCCACTTTTCTTCTTTTGCTCTGTTTTTCCGTCCCGGATCGTACGTCGTGAGCCGTTAAATGGACGACAACCTGACTAGAAGGACATCAGAGGGCCCTACAACGTGTCGATGTCACGTCTTGCGAGGATGCTGCGTTGTTGAAGCAGATGGGTTGTTGTTAAGCCCATTGGGCCTTTTGAATGGGCCATCTCTCTAGGCTGAGATTGTGAACTGTTAACACATATAGGAATTGTGCCATCAACATCACTGGTGCGATCATACCAGCACTAATGCACCGGATCCTATCAGAACTCCGAAGTTAAGCGTGCTTGTGCGAGAGTAGTACTAGGATGGGTGACCCCTTGTTAAGTCCTCGTGTTGCACCCCTTTTCAATTTTTTTTGCCCTGGTTAGGGTTCCCAAGAGACTTTATCGACCAAATCTCTATTACCGAATCCCACAGAACATTGGGCAAGACAACTTCGCTTCACGTAGAGGCCGGGCCCGTAAACCGAGGGTGTAGGGTTTGTGACCAGGTCCCCGTTGCTCCGGAGCCCATAACTTTTGATCCGTAAGGACTTACGCGGCGCACAACATACCGTTCCAAAGTTCTCTGAGAGCTCTACGACGGGGGCAGCCAGCTTGCTCGCTGTGCCCGATTTTGGAGCCCTAAATCGAACGTTTTGATCAGTTTCAGGCCACTTTTCTTCTTCTGCTCTATTTTTTCGACCCGGATTGTACGTCGTGAGCCGTTAAAAGGACGACAACCTAACTTGCGGGACATTACAATGTGTCGATATCACGTCTTGCGAGGATGCTGCGTTGTTGAAGCGGATGGGTTGCTTTTAAGCCCATTGGGCCTTTTGAATGGGCCATCTCTCTAGGCTGGGACTGTGAACCGTTAACACATATAGGAATTGTGCCCTCAACATGACGGGCGCGATCATACCCGCACTAATGCACCGGATCCCATCAGAACTCCAAAGTTAAGCGTGCTTGGGCGAGAGTAGTACTAGGATGGGTGACCCTCTGGGAATTCCTCGTGTTGCACCCCCTTTTCAATTTTTTTTGCCCTGGTTAGGGTTGCCAAGATACTTTATCGACCAAATCTGTATTACCGAATCCCACGGAACATTGGACAAGACAACTTCGCATCACGTAGAGGCCGGACCCGCAAACCGAGGGCGTAGGGTTTGTGACTAGGTCTTCGTCGCTCCGGTGCCCATAACTTTTGATCCGTAAGGAGTTACGCGGTGCACAGCATACCATTGCAAAGCTCTCTGAGAGCTCTACGACGGGGGCAACTATCATGCTTGCTGTGCCTGTCTTTGGAGCCCAAAATTGAACGTTTTCATCAGTTTCAGGCCACTTTTGTTCTTTTGCTCTATTTTTTCGTCCTGTATTGCACATCGTGAGCTGTTAAAAGAACGACGACTTGACTCGCGGGACATCAGAGGGTCCTCCAACGTGTCGATATCACGTCTTGCGAGGATGCTGTGTTGTTGAAGCGGATGGGTTGTCGTTAAGCCCATTGGGCCTTTTGAATGGGCCATCTCTCTAGGCTGCGACTGTGAACCGTTAACACATATAGGAATTGTGCCCTCAACATGACGGGTGCGATCATACAAGCACTAATGCACCGGATCCCATCAAAACTCCGAAGTTAAGCATGCTTGGGCGAGAGTAGTACTAGAATGGGTGACCCCTTGGGAAGCCCTCGTGTTGCACCCCATTTTCAAGTTTTTTTGCCCAGGTTAGGTTTGCCAAGTCACTTTATCGACCAAATCTCTATTACCAAATCCCATGGAACATTAGGCAAGACAACTTCGCTTCACGTAGAGGCCGGGCCCGCAAACCGAGGGCGTAGGGTTTGTGACCAAGTCTTTGTCGCTCCGGTGCGCATAACTTTTGATCCGTAAGGAGTTACGCAATGCACAGCATACCGTTGCAAAGCGCTCTGAGAGCTCTACGAGGGGGTCATCTAGCTTGCTCTCTATTCCAGTCTTTGGAGCCCAAAATCGAACGTTTTCCTCAATTTCAATCCACTTTTCTTCTTTTGCTCTGGTTTTCTGTCCTAGATCGTAAGTCGTGAGCCGTTAAAAGGACGACAACCTGACTCGCGGGACATTAGAGCACCCTACAACGTGTCGATATCACGTCTTGCGAGGATGCTGCGTTGTTGAAGCGGATGGGTTGTTGTTAAGCCCATAGGGCCCTTTGAATGGGCCATCTCTCTAGGCTGGGACTGTGAACCGTTAACACATATAGGAATTCTTCCCTCAACATGACGGGTGCGATTATACCAACACTAATGCACTGGATCGCATCAGAACTCCAAAGTTAAGCGTGCTCGGGCGAGAGTAGTACTAGGATGGGTGACCCCCTGGGAAGTCCTCGTGTTGCACCCCCTTTTCAATTTTTTTGCCCTGGTTAGGGTTGCCAAGATACTTTATCAACCAAATCTCTATTACCGAATCCCGCGGAACATTAGGCAAGACAACTTCGCTTCACGTAGAGGCCGAGCCCACAAATAGAGGCCGTAGGGTTTGTGACCAGGTCTTCGTCGCTCCGGTGCCCATAACTTTTGATCCGTACGGAGTTACGCGGCGTACAACAGACCGTTGCAAATCTCTCTGAGAGCTCTACGACGGGGGCTGCCAGCTTGCTAGCTGTGCCCGTTTTTGGAGCCCAAAATTGAACGTTTTCATCAGTTTCAGGCCACTTTTCTTATTTTGCTCTGTTTTTCCGTCCCAGATCGTTCGCCGTGAACTGTTAAAAGGACAACAACCTGACTCGCGGGACATCAGAGGGCCCTACAATGTGTCGATATCACGTCTTGCGAGGTTGCTGCGTTGTTGAAGCGGATGGGTTGTCGTTAAGGCCCTTAGGCCTTTTGAATGGGCCATCTCTCTAGGCTGGGACTGTGAACCGTTAACACATATAGGAATTGTGCCCTCAACATAACGGGTGCGATTATACCAGTACTAATGCACCGGATCCCTTCAGAACTCCGAAATTAAGCGTGCTTGGGTGAGAGTAGTACTAGGATGGGTGACCCCCTTGGAAGTCCTCGTGTTGCACCCCCTTTTCAATTTTTTTTGCCCTGGTTAAGGTTCCCAAGATACTTTATCGACCAAATCTCTATTACCAAATCCCACAGAACATTGGGCAATACAACTTCACTTCACGTAGAGGCTGAGCGCGCAAACCGAGGGCATAGGGTTTGTGACCTGGTCTCCGTCACTCCGGTGCCCATGACTTTTGATCTGTAAGGAGTTACGCGACGCACAACATACCGTTGCAAAGCTCTCTTAGAGCTCTACGACGGGGCAGCCAACTTGCTCGCTGTGCCAGTCTTTGGAGCCTAAAATCGAATGTTTTCATCAGTTTCAGGCCACTTTTCTTCTATTGCTCAGTTTTTTCGTCTTGGATCGTACATCGTGAGCCGTTAAAAGGACGACAACCTGACTCGCGGGACATTAGAGGGCCCTACAACGTGTCTATATCACTAGGCTGGGACTGTGAACCGCTAACACATATAGGAATTGTGCTCTCAACATGACGAGTGCGATCATACCATCACTAATGCACCGGATCCCATTAGAACTCGGAAGTTAAGCGTGCTTGGGCGAGAGTAGTACTAGGATGGGTAACCCCCTGGGAAGTCCTCGTGTTGTACCCCATTTTCAATTTTTTTTGCCCTGGTTAGGGTTGCCAAGATACTTTATCGACCAAATCTCTATTACCGAATCCCACAGAACATTGGGCAATACAACTTCGCTTCACGTAGAGGCCGGGTGCGCAAACCGAGGGCATAGGGCTTGTGACCTGGTCTCTGTCGCTCCGGTTCATATAACTTTTAATCCGTAAGGAGTTACGCGGCGCACAGCATCCCGTTACAAAGCTCTCTGAGAGCTGTACGACGGGGGCAGCCAGCTCGCTCGCTGTGCCCATTTTTGGAGAAAAAAATCGAATGTTTTCATCAATTTTAGGCCACTTTTCTTCTTTTGCTCTGTTTTTCCATCCCATATCGTGCGTCGTAAGCCGTTAAAAGGACGACAACCTAACTTGTCCATATCACATCTTGCGAGGATGCTGCGTTGTTGAAGCGGATGGGTTTTCGTTAAGCCCATTGGGCCTTTTGAGTGGGCCATCTCTCTAGGCTTGGACTGTGAACCGTTAACACATATATGAATTGTGCCCTCAACATGATGGGTGCGATCATACCAGCACTAATGCACCGGATCACATTGGAACTCCGACGTTAAGCGTGCTTGGGCAGGAGTAGTACTATGATGGGTGACCCCTTGGGAAGTCCTCGTGTTGCACCGCTTTTCAATATTTTTTGCCCGGGTTAGGGTTGCCAAGACACTGTATCCACCAAATCTCAATTACCGAATCCCACGGAACATTGGGCGAGACAACTTCGCTTCACGTTGAGGTCGGGCCCGCAAACCGAGGGCGTAGGGTTTGTGACCAGGTCTCCGTCACTCCGGTGCCCATAACTTTTCATCCGTAAGGAGTTACGCGTTGCACAGCATACCATTGCAAAGCTCTTTCAGAGCTCTACGACGGGGGCATCTAGAATGCTCGTTGTGGCCGTCTTTGGAGACCAAAATCGAACGTTTTCATCAGTTTCAGGCCACATTTCTTCTTTTTCTCTGTTTTTTCGTCCCAGATCGTGCGTCGTGAGCCGTAAAAAGGGCAACAACCTGACTCGTGGGACATCAGAGGGCCCTACAACGTGCCGATATCACGTTTTGCGAGGATTCTACGTTGTTGAAGTGGATGGGTTGTTGTTAAGCCCTTTGGGCTTTAGAATGGGCCATCTCTCTAGGCTGGGACTGTGAACCGTTAACACATATAGGAATTGTACCCTCAACATAACGGGTGCGATCATACCAGCGCTAATGCACTGGATCCCATCAGAACTCCGAATTTAAGCGTGCTTGGGCGAGAGTAGTGTTAGGATGGGTGACCCGCTGGGAAGTCCTCGTGTTTTACCCCCTTTTCAATTTTTTTTGCGGTGGTTAGGGTTGCCAAGATACTTTATTGAGCAAATGTGTATTACGAAATGCCACGGAACGTTGGGCAAGAGAACTTCACTTCACGTAGAGGCCGGGTCCACAAACCGAGGGCGTAGGGTTTGTGACCAGGTCTTCGTCGCTCCGATGCCCATAACTTTTGGTCCATAAGGAGTTATGCGGCGCACAGCATACCGTTGCAAAGCTCACTGAGAGCTCTACGACGGGGGCAGCCAGCTTGCTCGCTGTGCCTATTTTTGGAGACCAAAATCAGATGTTTTCATTAGTTTCAAGCCACTTTTATTCTTTTGCTTTGTTTTTCCGTCCCGGAACGGACGTCGTGAGCCGTTAAAAGGGCGACAACCTAACTCGCGGGACATCAGAGGGCCCTACAACGTGTCAATATCACGTCTTGTGAGGTTGTTACGTTGTTGAAGCGGATGGGTTGTCGTTAAGCCCATTGGGCCTTTTGAATGGGGCATCTCTCTAGGCTGGGACTGCGAACCGTTAACACATATACAAATAGAGGCCGGGCCCGCTAACTGAGGGCGTAGGTTTTGTGACCAGGTCTCCGTCGCTGCGGTGCCCTTAACTTTTGATCCGTAACGAGTTACATGGCGCACAACATACCGTTGCAATGCTCTCTGAGAGCTCTACGACGGGGGCAGCCAGCTTGCTCGCTGTGCCTGTCTTTGTAGCCCAAAATCGAACATTTTCATCAGTTTCGGGCCACTTTTCTTCTTTTGTTCTATTTTTCCATCCCGGATCGTACATCGTGAGCCGTTAAAAGGACGACAACCTGTCTCGCAGGACATCAGAGGGCCCTACAACGTGTCGAAATCACATCTTGCGAGGATGCTGCGTTGTTGAAGCGGATGGGTTGTCGTTAAGCCCATTGGGCCTTTAGAATGAACGATCTCTCTAGGATGGGACAGTGAACTGTTAACACATAAAGGAATTGTTCCCTCAACATGATGGGTGTGATCATACCAGCACTAATGCACCGGATACCATCAAAACTCCGAAGTTAAACGTGCTTGGGCGAGAGTAGTACTAGGATGGGTGACCCCCTAGGAAGTCCTCGTGTTGAACCCCCTTTTCAATTCTTTTTGCCCTGGTTAGGATTGCCAAGATACTTTATCGACAAAATCTCTAATACCGAATCCCACGAAACATTGGGCAGGACAACTTCGCTTCCCGTAGAGGCCGGGCCCGCAAAACGAGGGCGTGGGGTTTGTGACCAGGTCTACGTCGCTCCGGTGCCTATAACTTTTGATCCGTAAGGAGTTACACGGCGCATAGTATAACGTTGCAAAGCACTTTGAGAGCTCTACGACGGGGGCAGCTAGCTTGCTTGCTGTACCTATTTTTGGAGCCCAAAATCGAATGTTTTCATTAGTTTCAAGCCACTTTTATTCTTTTGCTCTATTTTTTTGACCCGGATCGTAAGTCGTGAGCCGTTAAAAGGACGACAACCTGACTCGCAGGACATCAGAGAGCCCTACAACGTGTCGATATCACGTCTTGTGAGGATGCTGCGTTGTTGAAGCGGATGGGTTTTCGTTAAGCCCATTGGGCCTTTTGAATGGGCCATCTCTCTAGGCTGGGACTGTGAACCGTTAACACATATAGGAATTGTGCCCTTAACATAAAGGGTGCGATCATACCAGCACTAATGCACCGGATCCCATCAGAACTCCGAAATTAAGCGTGCTTGGGCGAGAGTAGTACTAGGATGGGTGACCCCATTGGGAAGTCCTCGTGTTGCACCCCCTTTTCAATTTTTTTTGCCCTGGTTAGGGTTGCCAAGATACTTTATCCACCAAATCTCTATTACCGAATCCCACGGAACATTGGGCAAGACAACTTCGCTTCACTTAGAGGCTAGGCCCGCAAACCGAAGGAGTAGGGTTTTTGACCAGGTCTCCGTCGCTCCGGTGCCTATAACTTTTGATCCGTATGGTGTTACACAGCGCACAGCATACAGTTACAAAACTCTCTGAGAGCTCTACGACTGGGGCAGCGAGCTTGCACGCTGTGCCCGTTTTTGGAGCCCAAAATTGAACGTTTTCATCGGTTTCAGACCACTTTTCTTCTTTTGCTGTGTTTTTCCATCCTGGATCGTACATCGTGAGCCGTTAAAAGGACGACAACCCGACTCGCGAGACATCAGAGGGCCCTACAACGTGTCAATAACATTTCTAGCTAGGATGCTGCGTTATTGAAGCGGATGGGTTGTTGTTAAGCCTATTGGGCCTTTTGAATGGGCCATCTCTCTAGGCTGGGACTGTGAACCGTTAACACATATAGGAATTGTGCCATCAACATAACGAGTGCGATCATACCAGCACTAATGCATCGGATCCCATCAGAACTCCGAAGTTAAGCATGCTTGGGCGATAGTAGTACTAGGATGGGTGGCCCCCTGGGAAGTCCTCGTTTTGCACCCTCTTTTCAATTTTTTTTGCCCTTGTTAGGGTTCCCAAGATACTTTATCGACCAAATCTCTATTACTGAATCCCACAGAACATTGACCAATACAACTTCGCTTCACGTTGAGGCCGGGCGCGCAAACCAAGGGCATAGGGTTTGTGACCTGGTCTCCGTCGCTCCGGTGCCCATAACTTTTGATCCGAAAGGAGTTACGCGGCGCACAGCATACCGTTACAAAGCTCTCTGAGAGCTCTACGACGGGGGCAGCCTGCTTGCTTGCTGTGCCTATTTTTGCAGCCCAAAATCGTATGTTTTCATTAGTTTCAGTCCATTTTTATTCTTTTGCTTTGTTTTTCCGTCTCGGATCGTACGTCGTGAGCCGTTAAAAGGACGACAACCTGACTCGCGGGACATCAGAGGGCCCTACAACGTGTCGATATCACGTCTTGTGAGGTTGCTGCGTTGTTGAAGCTGATGGGTTGTCGTTAAGCCCATTGGGCCTTTTGAATGGGCCACCTCTCTAGGCTGGGACTGTGAACCATTAACACATATAGCAATTGTGCCCTCAACATGACGGGTGCGATCATACCAGTACTAATGCACCGGATCCCATCAGAAGTCCGAAGTTAAGTGTGCTTGGGCGAGAGTCGTACTAGGATGGGTTACCCCGTAGGAAGTCCTCGTGTTGCACCCCCTTTTCAATTGTTTTTGCCCTGGTCAGGGTTGCCAAGATACTTTATCGACCAAATCTCTATTACCGAATCCCATAGAACATTGGGCAAGACAACTTCGCTTCACGTTGAGGTCGGCCCTGCAAACCGAGGGCGTAGGGTTTGTGACCTGGTCTCCGTCGCTTCGGTGCCCATAACTTTTGATCTGTAAGGATTTACGCGGCGCACAACATACCGTTGCAAAGCTCTTTGAGAGCTCTACGACGGAGGCAGCTAGCATGCTCGCTGTGCCCGTCTTTGGATCCCAAAATCAAATGTTTTCATCAGTTTCAGACCACTTTTCTTCTTTTGCTATGTTTTTCCATCCGGGATCGTACATCATGAGCCATTAAAAGGACGACAGCCTAACTCGCGGGACATCAGGAGGCCTTACAACGTGTCGATATCACGTCTTGCGAGGATGCTGTGTTGTTGAAGCGGATGGGTTGTTGTTAAGCCCATTGGGCCTTTCGAATGGGCCATCTCTCTAGGCTGGGACTGTGAACCGTTAACACATAAAGGAATTGTGCCCTCAACATTACGAGTGCGATCATACCAGCACTAATGCATCGGATCCCATCAGAACTCCGAAGTTAAGCGTGCTTGGGCGAGAGTAGTACTAGGATCGGTGACCCCCTGTTAAGTCCTCGTGTTGCACCCCCTTTTCAATTTTTTTTGTCCTGGTTAGGGTTGCCAAGATACTTTATTGAACAAATCTCTATTACCGAATCCCACAGAACATTAGGTAAGACAACTTCGCTTCACTTAGAGGCCGAGCCCGCAAACCGAGGGTGTAGGGTTTGTGACCACGTCTCCGTCTCTCCGGTGCCCATAACTTTTGATCTGTAAGGAGTTACATTGCGCAAAGAATACCGTTGCAAATCTCTCTGAGAGCTCTATGACTGGGGCAGCGAGCTTGCTCGCTGTGCCCATTTTTGGAGCCCAAAATCGAACGTTTTCATCAGTTTCAGACCACTTTTCTTCCTTTGCGCAATTTTTTGTCCTGGATCGTGCATCGTGAGCCGTTAAAAGGATGACAACCTGACTCGCGGGACATCAGAGGGCCCTACAACATGTCGATATCACGTCTTGCGAGGATGCTGCGTTGTCGAAGTGGATGGGTTGTTGTTAAGCCCATTGGGCCTTTTGAATGGGCCATCTCTCTAGGCTGGGACTGTGAACCGTTAACACATATAGGAATTGTGCCCTCAACATAACGAGTGCGATCATACCAGCACTAATGCATCTGATCCCATCAGAACTCCGAAGTTAAGCATGCTTGGGCGAGTGTAGCACTAGGATGGGTGACCCCCTGGGAAGTCCTCGTGCTGCACCCCCTTTTCAATTTTTTTTGCCCTGGTTAGGGTTCCCAAGATACTTTATCGACCAAATCTCTATTACCAAATCCCACAGAACATTGGGCAATACAACTTCGTTTCACGTAGAGGCCGGGCGCGAAAACCGAGGGCGTAGGGTTTGTGACCTGGTCTCCGTCGCTCCGGTGCCCATAACTTTTGATCCGTAAGGAGTTACGCAGCGCACAACATACCGTTGCAAAGCTCTCTGAGAGCTCTACGACGGAGGCAGCCAGCGTGCTCACTGTGCCTATTTTTGGAGCCCAAAATCGAATGTTTTCATTAGTTTCAGGCCACTTTTATTCTTTTGCTCTATTTTTTTGTCCCGGATCGTACATCATGAGCCGTTAAAAAGACAAAAACCTAACTCGCGGGACATCAGACGGCCCTACAACGTGTCGATGTCACGACTTGTGAGGATGCTGCGTTGTTGAAGCAGATGGGTTGTCGTTAAGCCCATTGGGCCTTTTGAATGGGCTATCTTTCTAGGCTGGCACTGTGAACTGTTAACACAAATAGGAATTGTGCCCCCAACATGATGGGCGGGATCATACCAGTACTAATGCACTGGATACCATCAGAACTCCGAAGTTAAGCGTGCTTGGGCGAGAGTAGTACTAGGATGGGTGACCGCCTAGGAAGTCCTCGTGTTGCACCCCCTTTTCAATTTTTTTTGCCCTGGTCAGGGTTCCCAAGATACTTTATCGACCAAATCTCTATTACCGAATCCCATAGAACATTGGGCAAGACAACTTCGCTTCACGTAGAGGCCGGGCCCGCAAACCAAGGGCGTCGGGTTTGTGACCAGGTCTCCGTCGCTAGGGTGCCCATAACTTTTGATCCGTAAGGAGTTACGCAGTGCATAACATACCGTTGCAAAGCTCTTTGAGAGCTCTACGACTGGGGTAGTGAGCTTGAACGCTGTGCCCATTTTTAGAGCCCAAAATTCAACGTTTTCATCAGTTTCAGGCCACTTTTCTTCTTTTGCTCTGTTTTTCTGTCCCGGATCGTACGTCGTAAGCCGTTAAAAGGGTGACAACCGGACTCGTGGGACATTAGAGGGCCCTACATTGTTTCGTTATCATGTCTTGCGAGGATGTTACGTTGTTGAAGTGGATGGGTTGTCGTCAAGCCCATTGGGCCGTTTTAATGGGCCATCTTTCTAGGCTGGGACTGTGAACCGTTAACACATATAGGGATTGTGCCCTCAACAATACGGGTGCGATCATACCAGTACTAATGCACCGGATCCCATCAGAACTCCGAAGTTAAGCGTGTTTGGGCGAGAGTAGTACTAGGATGGGTGACCCCCTGGGAAGCCCTCGTGTTGCACCCCCTTTTCAATTCTTTTTGCCCTGGTTAGGGTTGCCAAGACACTTTATCGACCAAATCTCTATTACTGTATCCCACAGAACATTGGGCAAGACAACTTTGCTTCAGGTTGAGGCAGGGCCCACAAACCGAGGGCATAGGGTTTTTGACCAGGTCTCCGTCGCTCCGGTGCCCATAACTTTTGATCCGTAAGGAGTTACGCGGCGCACAGGATACAGTTGCAAAGGTCTCTGAGACCTCTACGATGGGGGCAGCTAGCTTGTTCACTTTTCCTGTCTTTGGAGCCAAAAATCGAACGTTTTCATCAGTTTCAGGCCAATTTTCTTCTTTTACTATGTTTTTCCATCCCGAATCATACGTCGTGAGCCGTTAAAAGGACGACAACCTGACTCGCAGGACATCAGAGGGCCCTACAACGTGTCAATATCACATCTTGCGAGGATGCTGCGTTGTTGGAGCGGATGGGTTGTCGTTAAGCCCATTGGGTCTTTTGAATGAGCCATCTCTCAATGCAGGGACTGTGAACCGTTAACACATATAGGAATTGTACCCTCAACAAGACGGGTGCTATCATACCAGCACTAATGCACCAGATCCCATCAGAACTCCGAAGTTAAGCGTGCTTGGACGAGAGTAGTACTAGGATGGGTGACCCCTTGGGAAGTCCTCGTGTTGCACCCCCTTTTTAATTTTTTTTGCCCTGGTTAGGGTTGCCAAGATACTTTATCGACCAAATCTCAATTACCGAATCCCACGGAACATTGGGCAAGACAACTTCGCTTCACGTAGAGGCCGGGCCCACAAACCGAGGGCGTTGGGTTTGTGACCAGCTCTTCGTCGCTTCAATGACCATAACTTTTGGTCTGTAAGGAGTTACGCGGCGCACAGCATACCGTTGCAAAGCTCTCTAAGAGCTCTACACTGGGGGCAGCTAGCTTGCTCGCTGTGCCCGTCTTTGGAGCCCAAAATCGAACATTTTCATCAGTTTTAGGCCACTTTTCTTCTTTTGCTCGGTTTTTCCATCCCGGATCGTACGTCGTGAGCCATGAAAATGATGACAACCTAACTCGCGGGACATTAGAGGGCCCTACAATGTGTTGATATCATGTCTTGCGAGGATACTACGTTGTTGAAGCGGATGGGTTGTCGTTAAGCCCATTGGGCCTTTTGAATAGGCCATCTCCCAAGGCTGGGACTGTGAACCGTTAACACACATGGGAAATGTGCCCTCAACATCACTGGTGCGATCATACCAACACTAATGCACCGGATCCTATCAGATCTCCGAAGTTAAGCGTGCTTGGGCGATAGCATTACTAGGATCGGTGTCCCCTTGGGAAGTCCTTTTGTTGCACCCCCTTTTCAATTTTATTTGCCCTGGTTAGGGTTGCCAAGATACTTTATCGACCAAATCTCTATTACCAAATCCCACGGAACATTGGGCAAGACAACTCTGCTTCATGTAGAGGGCTGGCCCGCAAACCGAGGGCGTAGGGTTTGTGACCAGGTCTCCGTTGCTCCGATGCCCATAACTTTTGATCGTAAGGATTTACGCGGCGCACAGCATACCGTTGCATAGTTCTCTGAGAGCTCTACAACGGGGGAAACTAGCTCGCTCGCTGTGCCCGTTTTTGGAACCCAAAATCGAACATTTTCATCATTTTCAGGCCACTTTTCTTCTTTTGCTCTCTTTTTTCGTCCCGGATCGTACGTCGTGAGTCGTTAAAAGGACGACAACCTGAATCGAAGGACATCAGAGAGCCCTACAACGTGCCGATATCACTTCTTGCGAGGATGCTGCGTTGTTGAAGCGGAAGGGCTATTGTTAAGCCCATTGGGCCTTTTGAATGGGCCATCTCTCTAGGCTGGGACTGTGAACCGTTAACACATACAGTAATTGTGCCCTCAACATGACGGGTGAGATCATACCAGCACTAATGCACCGGATCCCATCAGAACTCCAAAGTTAAGCGTACTTGGGCGAGAGTATTACTAGGATGGTTGACCCCCTGTGAAGTCCTCGTGTTGCACCGCCTTTTCAATTTTTTTGCCCTAGTTAGGGTTGTCAAGATACTTTATTGACCAAATCTCTATTACCGAATCCCACGGAACATTGGGCAAGATAACTTCGCTTCACGTAGAGGCCGGGCCTGCAAACCGAGGGCGTAGGGTTTGTGACCACGTCTCCGTTGCTTCGGTGCCCATAACTTTTGATCGTAAGGACTTACGCGGCGCACAGCATACCGTTGCAAAGTTCTCTGAGAGCTCTACGACGGGGGCAGCAAGCTCGCTCTCTGTGCCCGTTTTTCGAGCCCAAAATCGAACGTTTTCATCATTTTTAGGCCACTTTTCTTCTTTTGCACTATTTTTCTGTCCCGGATCGTATGTCGTGAGCCGTTAAAAAGACGACAACCTGACTCGCCGGACATCAAAGGGCCCTACAACGTGTCCATATCACGTCTTGCGAGGATGTTGCGTTGTTGAAGCGGATGGGTTGTCGTTAAGCCCATTGGGCCTTTTGAATAGGCCATCTCTCTAGGCTGAGACAGTGAACCGTTAACACATATAGGAATTGTGCCCTCAGCATGACGAGTGCGATCATACCTGCACTAATGCACCGGATCCCATCAGAACTCCGAAGTTAAGCGTCCTTGGGCGAGAGTAGAACTATGATGGGTGACCCCTTGGGAAGTCCTCGTGTGGTACCCCCTTTTCAATTTTTTTTGCCCAGGTTAGGGTTGCCAAGATACTTTATTGACCAAATCTCTATTACCGAATCCCACAGAACATTGGGCAAGACAACTTCGCTTCACGTAGAGGCCGAGCCCGCAAACCGAGGGCATAGTATTTGTGACCAGGTTTCCGTCGTTCCGGTGCCCATAATTTTTTATCCGTAAGGAGTTACGTAGCACACAGCATACCGTTGCAAAGCTCTCTAAGAGCCCTACGACAGGGGCAGCTAGCTTGCTCGCTTTGCCTATTTTTGGAGCCCAAAATTGAATGTTTTCATTAGTTTCAGGCCACTTTTATTCTTTTGCTCAGTTTTTTCATCTCGGATCGTACGTCGTGAGCCGTTAAAAGGACTACAACCTGACTCACGGGACATTAGAGGGCCCTTCAACGTGTCGATATCACGTCTTGTGAGGAAGTTGCGTTGTTGAAGCAGATAGGTTGTCGTTTACCTCATTGGGCCTTTTGAATGAGCCATCTCTCTAGGCTGGGACTATGAACAGTTAACACATATAGGAATTGTGCCCTCAACATGACGGGTGCAATCATACCAGCAATAATGCTCCGGATCCTATCAGAACTCCAAAGTTAAGCGTGCTTGGGGGCGAGAATAGTACTAGGATGGGTGATCCCCTGTGAAGTCCTCGTGTTACACCGCCTTTTCAATTTTTTTTGCCCTGGTTAGTGTTGCCAAGATACTTTATCGACCAAATCTCTATTACTTAATCCCACAGAACATTGGGCAAGACAACTTCGCTTCACGTAGTGGCCAGGCCCGCAAACCTAGAGCGTAGGGTTTGTGACCAGGTCTCCGTTGCTCCGGTGCCCATAAGTTTTGATCTGTAAGGAGTTACGCGACGCACAGCATACCGTTGCAAAGTTCTCTGAGAGCTCTACGACGGGGACAGCCAACTCGATCACTGTGCCCGTTTTTGGAGCCCAAAATTAAACGTTTTCATCAGTTTCAGGCCACTTTTCTTCTTTTGCTTAGTTTTTTCGTCTCGGATCGTACATCGTGAGTCATTAAAAGGACGACAACCTAACTCGCGGGACATCAGAGGGCCCTACAACGTGTCAATATCACGTCTTGCGAGGATACTGTGTTGTGGAAGCGGATGGGTTGTCGTTAATCCCATTGGGCCTTTTGAATGGGCCATCTCGCTAGGATGGGACTGTGAACCGTTAACACATATAGGAATTGTGCCCTCAACATCACGGCTGCGATCATACCAGCAATAATGCACCGGATCCCATCAGAACTCCGAAGTTAATCATGCTTGGGCGAGAGTAGTACTAGGATGGGTGACCCCTTGGGAAGTCCTCGTGTTGTACCCCCTTCTCAATTTTTTTTGCCCTGGTTAGGGTTGCCAAGATACTTTATCGACAAAATCTCTATTACCGAATCCCACAGAACATTGGGCAAGACAACTTCGCTTCACATGGAGGACGGGCCCGCAAACCAAGGGCGTAGGGTTTGTGACCAGGTCTCCGTTGCTCCGATGCCCATAACTTTTGATCCGTAAGGAGTTATGCGGTGCACAGCATACCGTTGCAAAGCTCTCTGAGAGCTCTACGATAGGGGCAGCTAGCTTGCTCGCTGTGCCTATTTTTGGAGCCCAAAATCGAATGTTTTCATTAGTTTCAGGCCACTTTTATTCTTTTGCTCTGTTTTTCCGTCCCGGATCGTACGCCATGAGCCGTTAAAAGGACGACAACCTGACTCGTGGGACATTAGAGGACCCTACAACGTGTCAATATCACATCTTGTGAGGATGCTGCTTTGTTGAAGCGGATGGGTTATCGTTAAGCCCATTGGGCCATTTGAATGGGCCATCTCTCTAGGCTGGGACTGTGAACCGTTAACACATATAGGAATTGTGCCCTCAACATGACGGGTGCGATCATACCAGCACTAATGCACCGGATCCCATCAGAACTCTGAAGTTAAGCGTGCTTGGGCTAGAGTAGTACTAGGATGGTTGACCCCTTGGGAAGTCCTCGTGTTGCACCCCCTTTTCAATTTTTTTTGCCCAGGTTAGGTTTGCCAAGATACTTTATCCACCAAATCTCTATTAACGAATCCCACAGAACATTGGGCAAGACAACTTCGCTTCACGTAGAGGCCGGGCCCGCAAACCGAGGGCGTAGGGTTTGTGACCAGGTCTCCGTCGCTCCGGTGCTCATAACATTTGATCTGTAAGGAGTTACGCGGGGCAAAGCATACTGTTGCAAAGCTCTCTGAGAGCTCTATGACGGGGGCAACTAGCATGCTCTCTGTGCCCGTCTTTGGAATAAAACGTTTTCGTCAGTTTCAGGCCACTTTTCTTCTTTTGCTTTGTTTTTCTGTCCCGGATCGTACGTCATGAGCCATTAAAAGGACGACGACCTGACTCGCAGGACATTAAAGGGTCCTACAACTTGTCAATTTCACGTCTTGCGAGGGTGCTACGTTGTTGAAGCAGATGGGTTGTCGTTAAGCCCATTGGGCCTTTTGAATGGGCTATCTCTCTAGGCTGGGACTGTGAACCGTTGACACATATAGGAATTGTGCCCTCAACATGACAGGTGCGATCATACCAGCACTAATGCACCGGATCCCATCAGAACTCTGAAGTTAAGCGTGCTTGGGCGAGAGTAGTACTATGATGGGTGACCCACTGGGAATTCCTCGTATTGCACCCCCTTTTCAATTTTTTTTGCCCCGGTTATGGTTGCCAAGATACTTTATTGACCAAATCGCTATTACCGAATCCCTCGGAACATTGGGCAAGACAAGTTCTATTCACGTAGTGGTCGGGCCCGTAAATCGAGGACGTAGGGTTTGTGACCAGGTCTCCGTCGCTCTAGTGCCCATAACTTTTGATCCGTAAGGAGTTACGCGACGTACAGCATACCGTTGCAAAACTCGCTAAGAGCTCTACGACGGGGGTAGCTACCATGCTTGATGTGCCCGTCTTTGGAGCCCAAAATTGAATGTTTTCATCAATTTTGGGGCACTTTTCTTCTTTTGCTCTATTTTTCCATCCCGGATCGTTCGTCGTGAGCCGTTAAAAGGATGACAACCTTACTCTCGATACATTAGAGGGCTCTACAATGCGTCGATATCACGTCTTACGAGGATACTACATTGTTGAAGCGGATGGGTTGTCGTTTAGCCCATTGGGCCTTTTGAATGGGCCATCTCAATAGGTTGGGACTGTGAACTGTTAACACATATAGGTATTGTGCCCTCATCATGACGGGTGCGATCATACCAGCACTAATTCACCGGATCGCATCAGAACTCCGAAGTTAAGCGTGATTGGGCGAGAGTAGTACAAGGATGGGTGACCCCCTGGGAAGTCCTCGTGTTGCACCCCCTTTTTAATTTTTTTTACCCTGGTTAGGGTTGCCAAGATACTTTATTGACCAAATCTCTATTACCGAATCCCACGGGACATTGGGCAACACAACTTCGCTTCACGTAGAGGCCGGGCCCTCAAACCGAGGGCGTAGGGTTTGTGACCAATTCTCCGTCGCTCTGGTGCCCTTAACTTTTGATCCGTAAGGAGTTACGCGGTGCACAGCATACTGTTGCAAAGCTCTCTGAGAGCTCTACGACGGGGGCAGCTAGCTTGCTCGATGTGCCTATTTTTGGAGCCCAAAATCGAATGTTTTCATTAGTTTCAAGCCACTTTTATTCTTTTGCTCTGTTTTTTCGTCCCGGATCGTACGTCGTGATCCGTTAAAAGGACGACAACCTGACTCACGGGACATCAGAGGGCCCTACAACGTGTCGATATCACGTCTTGTGAGGATGCTGCGTTGTTGAAGTGGATGGGTTGTCGTTAAGCCCATTGGGCCTTATGAATTGGCCATCTCTCTAGGCTAGGACTGTGAACCGTTAACAGATATAAGAATTGTTCCGTCAACATGACGGGAGCGATCATACCCGCACTAATGCACCAGATCCCATCAGAACTCTGAAGTTAAGCGTGCTTGGGCGAGAGTAGTACTAGGATGGTTGACCCTTGGGAAGTCCTCGTGTTGCACCCCCTTTTAAATTTTTTTTGCCCAGGTTAGGGTTGCCAAGGTACATTATCCACCAAATCTCTATTACCAATTTCCACGGAACATTGGGCAAGACAACTTCGCTTCACGTGGAGGCCGGGCCAGCAAACTGAGGGTGTATGGTTTGTGACCAGGTCTCCGTCGCTCTGGTACCCATAACTTTTGATACGTAAGGAGTTACGCGGGGCAAAGCATACTGTTGCAATGCTCTGTGAGAGCTCTATGACGGGGGCAGCTAGCATGCTCTCTGTGCCCGTCTTTGGAATAAAACGTTTTCATCAGTTTCAGGCCACTTTTCTTCTTTTGCTTTGTTTTTCTGTCCCGGATCGTACGTCGTGAGCCGTTAAAAGGACGACGACCTGACTTGCAGGACATTAAAGGGTCCTACAATTTGTCAATTTCACGTCTTACGAGGATGCTGCATTGTTGAAGCAGATGGGTTGTCGTTAAGCCCATTGGGCCTTTTGAATCGGCCATCTCTCTAGGTTGGGACTGTGAACCGTTAACGCATATCGGAATTGTGCCCTCAACATGACGGGTGCAATCAGACCAGCACTAATGTACCGGATCCCATCAGAACTCCGAAGTTAAGCGTGCTTGGGCGAGAGTTGTACTAAGATGGGTGACCCCCTGGGAAGTCCTCGTATTGCACCCCCTTTTCAATTTTTTTTGCCTTGTTTAGGGTTGCCAAGATACTTTATTGACCAAATCGCTATTACCGAATCCCTCGAAACATTGGGCAAGACAAGTTCGCTTCACGTAGTGGTCGAGCCCGTAAATCGAGGACGTAGGGTTTGTGACCAGGTCTTCGTCGCTCTAGTGCCCATAACTTTTGATCCGTAAGGAGTTACGCGGCGTACAACATACCGTTGCAAAACTCGCTAAGAGCTCTACGACGGGGGTAGCTACCAAGCTCACTGTGCCCGTCTTTGGATCCCAAAATTGAATGTTTTCATCAGTTTTAGTCCACTTTTCTTCTTTTGCTCTATTTTTCCATCCCGGATCGTACGTCGTGAGCCGTTAAAAGGACGACAACCTTACTCACTGGACATCAGAGGGCCCTACAATGTGTCGATATCATGTCTTGCGACGATGCGGCATTGTTGAAGCGGATGGGTTGTTGTTAAGCCCATTGGGCCTTTAGAATGGGCCATCTCAATAGGCTGGGACTATGAACTGTTAACACATATAGGTATTGTGCCCTCAACATAACGGGTGTGATCATACCAGCACTAATTCACCGGATCGCATTAGAAGTCCGAAGTTAAGCGTGCTTGGGTGAGAGTAGTACTAGGATGGGTGACCCACTGGGAAGTCCTCGTATTGCACCCCCTTTTCAATTTGTTTTGCCCTGGTTAGGGTTGCCAAGATACTTTATAGACCAAATCTCTATTACCGAATCCCACGGAACATTGGGCAAGACAACTTCGCTTCACTTAGAGGCCGGGCCCGCAAACCGAGGGCGTAAGGTTTGTGACCAGGTCTCCGTCGCTCCGGTGCCCATAACTTTTGATCCGTACGGAGTTACGCGGTGCACAACATACCGTTGCAAAGCTCTCTAAGAGCTCTACGACGGGGGTAGCTAGCTTGCTCGCTTTGCCTATTTTTGGAGCCCAAAATCGAATGTTTTCATTTGTTTTAGGACACTTTTATTCTTTTGCTCTGTTTTTTCATCCCGGATCGTACGTCGTGAGCCGTTAAAAGGACGACAACTTGACTAGGGAGACATCAGAGGGCCCTACAACGTGTCGATATCACGTCTTGTGAGGATGCTGCGTTGTTGAAGCGGATGGGTTGTCGTTAAGCCCATTGGGCCTTTTGAATGGGCCATCTCTCTAGGCTGGGACTGTGAACCATTAACACATATAGGAATTGTGCCCTCAACATGACGGGTGCAATGATACTAGTACTAATGCACCGGATCCCATCAGAACTCTGAAGTTAAGCGTGCTTGGGCGAGAGTAGTACTAGCATGGTTGACCCCTTGGGAAGTCCTCGTGTTGCACCCCCTTTTCAATTTTTTTTGCCCTGGTTAGGGTTGCCAAGATACTTTATCGACCAAATCTCTATTACCGAATCCCACAGAACATTGGGCAAGACAATTTCGCTTCACGTAGAGGCTAGGCCCGCAAACCGAAGGAGTAGGGTTTATCACAAGATCTCCGTCGCTCCGGTGCCTATAACTTTTGATCCGTAAGGCGTTTCGCGGTGCACAGCATACCGTTGCAAAGCTCTCTGAGAGCTCTACGACAGAGGTTGCTAGCTTGCTCGCTGTGCCCGTTTTGGAGCCCAAAATCGAACGTTTTCATCAGTTTCAGGCCACTTTTCTTCTTTTGCTATGTTTTTCTGTCTCGGATCGTAAATCGTGAGCCGTTAAAACGACGACAACCTGACTCACTGGACATCAGAGGGCCCTACAACGTGTCGATATCTCGTCTTGTGAGGATGCTACGTTGTTGAAGCGGATGGGTTGTCGTTAAGCTCATTGGACCTTTTGAATGGGCTACCTCTCTAGGCAGGGACTGTGAACTGTTAACACATATACAAGTAGAGGACGGGCCCGCAAACCGAGGGCGTAAGGTTTGTGACCAGGTCTCCGTCGCTCTAGCGCCGATAACTTTTGATCCGTAAGGAGTTACGCGGCGCACAGCATACCGTTGCAAAGCTCTCTGAGAGCTCTACGACGGGGTCGCCAGCTTGCCCCCTATGCCTATTTTTGGAGCCCAAAATTGAATGTTTTCATTATTTTCAGGCCACTTTTAATCTTTTGCTCTGTTTTTCCGTCCCAGATCGTTCATTGTAAGCCGTTAAAAGGATGAAAAACTGACTCGCAGGACATCAGAAGGCCCTACAATGTGTCGATATCACGTCTTGCGAGGATGCTGCGTTGTTGAAGTGGATGGGTTGTCGTTAAGCCCATTGGGCTTTTTGAATGGGCCATCTCTCTAGGCTGGGACTGTGCACCGTTTATACATATAGGAATTGTGCCCTTAACATAACGGGTGCGATCATACCAACACTAATGCACCGGATCACATCAGAACTCCGAAGTTATACGTGCTTGGGCAAGAGTAGTACTAGGATGGGTGACCCCCTTGGAAGTCCTTGTGTTGCGCCCCCTTTTCAATTTTTTTTGCCCTGGTTAGGATTCCTAAGATACTTTATCGACCAAATCTCTATTACCGAATCCCACAGAACATTGGGCAATATAACTTCGCTTCACGTAGAGGCCGGGCTCGCAAACAGAGGGCGTAGGATTTGTGACCAGGTCTCCGTCGCTCCGGTGCCCATAACTTTTGATCCGTATGGAGTTACGCGGCACACAGCATAGCGATGCAAAGCTCTTTGAGAGCTCTACGATGGGGGCAGGTAGCTTGCTAGCTGTGCTCGTCTTTGGAGCCCAAAATCTAACATTTTCATCAATTTCAGGCCACTTTTCTTCTTTTGCTCTATTTTTCCACCCCAGATCGTACGTCATAAGTTGTTAAAAGGGTGACAAACTGACTCGCGGGACAATAGAGGGCCCTACAATGTGTCGATATCACGTCTTGCGAGGATGCTATGTTGTTGATGCGGATGGGTTGTTATTAAGCCCATTGGGCCTTTTGAATGGGCCATCTCACTAGGCTGGGAATGTGAACTGTTAACACATATAGGAATTGTGCCCTCAACATGACGGGTGCGATCATACCCGCACTAATGCACTGGATCCCATCAGAACTCCGAAGTTAAGCGTGCTTGGGCAAGAATAGTACTAGGATGGGTGACCCCCTGTGAAGTCCTCGTGTTTCAACCCCTTTTCAATTTTTTTTGCCCTGGTTAGGGTTGCCAAGATACTTTATTGGGCAAGACAACTTCGCTTCACTTAGAGGCCGGGCTCGCAAACTAAGGGCGTATGGTTTGTGACCTGGCCTCCGTCGCACCGGTGCCCATAACTTTTGATTCGTATGGAGTTATGCAGCGCACAACATACCGTTGCAAAGCTCTTTGAGAGCTCTACGACTAGGGAAGCGAGCATGCACGCTGTGCCCATTTTTGGAGCCCAAAATCGAACGTTTTCATCAGTTTCAGACCACTTTTTTTCTTTTGCTCTATTTTTTCATCCTGGATCGTACATCGTGAGCCGTTAAAAGGACGACCACCCGACTTGCGGGACATCAGAGATCCCTACAACGTGTCGATATCATGTCTTGCGAGGATGCTTCGTTGTTGAAGCGGATGGGTTGTCGTTAAGCCCATTGGGCCTTTTGGATGGGGCGTCTCTCTAGGCTGGGACTGTGAACCGTTAACGCATATACACGTAGAGGCCGGGCCCACAAACCAAGGGCGTAGGGTTTTTGACCACGTCTCCGTTGCTCCGGTGCCCATAACTTTTGATCCGTAAAGTGTTACGCGGCGCACAGCATACCGTTGCAAAGCTCTTTGAGAGCTCTATGACGAGGGCAGCCAGCTTGCTCGGTTTGCACGTCTTTGGAGCCCAAAATCGAACGTTTCCATTACTTTCAGGCCACTTTTCTACTTTGGCTCTGTTTTTCTGTCCCGGATCGTACGTCGTGAGCCGTTAAACGGACGACAACCTGACTCGCGGGACATCAGAGGACCCTACAACGTGTCGATATCACGTCTTGTGTGGATGCTGCGTTGTTGAAGCGGATGGGTTGTCGTTAAGCCCATTGGGCCTTTTGAATAGGCCATCTTTCTAGGCTGGGACTGTGAACCGGTAACACATATAGGAATTGTGCCCTCAACATGACGAGTGCAATCATACCAGTACTAATGCACCGGATCCAATCAGAACTCCGAAGTTAAGCGTGCTTGGGCGAGAGGAGTACTAGGATGGGTGACCCCATGGGAAGTCCTCGTGTTGCACCCCCTTTTCAATTTTTTTTGCCCTGGTTAGGATTCCCAAGATACTTTATCGACCAAATATCTATTACTGAATCCCACAGAACATTGGGCAAGACAACTTCGCTTCACGTTGAGGCTGGGCCCGCAAACCGAGGGCGTATGGTTTGTGACCTGGTCTCCGTCGCTCCGGTGCCCATAACTTTTGATCCGTAAGTAGTTACGCGGCGCACAGCATACCGTTGCAAAGCCCTCTGAGAGCTCTACGACGGCGGCAGCCAGCTTGCTCGTTGTGCCTATTTTAGGAGACCAAAATCGAGTATTTTCATTAGTTTTAGGCCACTTTTATTCTTTTGCTCTATTTTTCCATCCCGGATCGTACGTCGTAAGCCGTTAAAAGGGCGACAACCGGACTCGCGGGTCATCAGAGGGCCCTACAACATGTCGATATCACGTCTTGTGAGGATGCTGCATTGTTGAAGCGGATGGGGTGTCGTTAAGCCCATTGGGCCTTTTGAATGGGGCATCTCTCTTGGCTGGGACTGTGAACCGTTAACACATATACACGTAGAGGCTGGGCCTGCAAACTGAGGGCGTAGGGTTTGTGACTATGTCTTCGTCGCTCCGGTGCCCATAACTTTTAATTTGTAAGTAGTTACGCGGCGCACAGCATACAGTTGCAAAGCTCTCTAAGACCTCTACGACGTGGGCAGCCAGCTTGCTCGCTTTGCCCGTCTTTGGAGCTCAAAATTGCACGTTTTCTTCAGTTTCGGGCCACTTTTCTTCTTTTGCTCTGTTTTTCCGTCCAGGATCGTACGTCGTGAGCCGTTAAAACGACGACAACCTGACTTGTGGGACATCAGAGGGCCTTATAACGTGTCGATATCACGTCTTACGAGGATACTGTATTGTCGAAGCGGATGGGTTTTCGTTAAGCCCATTGGGCCTTTTGAATGGGCCATCTCTCTAGGCTGGGACTGTGAAGCATTAACACATATAGGAATTGTGTCCTCAAAATGACGGGTGCGATCATACCAGCACTAATGCACCGGATCCCATCAGAACTCCGAAGTTAAGCGTGCTTTGGCGAGAGTAGTACTAGGATGGGTGACCCCTTGGGAAGTCCTCGTGTTACACCTCCTTTTCAATTATTTTTCCCCTGGTTATGGTTGCCAAGATAGTTTATCGACCAAATCTCTATTAACCAATCCCACGACTTCGCGTCACGTAGAGGTCGGGCCCGCAAACCGAGGATGTAGGGTTTGTGACCAGGTCTTCGTTGCTCCGATGCCCATAACTTTTGATCCGTAAGGAGTTACGCGGCGCACAGCATACCGTTACAAAGCTCACTGAGAGCTCTACGACGGGGGCAGCTAGCTTGCTCGCTGTGCCAATTTTTGGAGCCCCAAATCGAATATTTACATTAGTTTCAGGCCACTTTTATTCTTTTGCTCTGTTTTTTCGTCCCAGATCGTACGTCGTGAGCCGTTAAAATGACGACAACCTAACTCGCGGGACATCAAAGGGCCCTACGACGTGTTGATTTCACATCTTGCGAGGATGCTACGTTGTTGAAACGGATAGGTTTTCGTTAAGCCCATTGGGTTTTTTGAATGGGCCATCTCTCTAGGCTGGGATTGTGAACCGTTAATACATATAGGAATTGTGCCCTCAACATAACAGGCGCGATCATACCATCACTAATGCACCAGATCCCATCAGAACTCTGAAGTTAAGCGTGCTTGGGCGAGAGCAGTACTAGGTTGGGTGATCCCCTGGGAAGTCCTCGTGTTGCACCCCCTTTTCAATTTTTTTTTGCCCTGGTTAGGGTTCCCAAGATACTTTATCGACCAAATCTCTATTACCGAATCCCACAGAACATTGGGCAATACAACTTCGCTTCACGTAGTGGCCAGGACCGCAAACCGAGGGCGTAGGGTTTGTGACCTGGTCTCCGTCGCTTCGGTGCCCATAACTTTTGATCCGTAAGGAGTTACGCGGCGCAGAACAAACCGTTGCAAAACTCTCTGAGAGCTCTACGACAGGGGCAGCGAGCTTGCTAGTTGTGCCCATTTTTGGAGCCCAAAATCGAATGTTTTCATCAGTTTCAGGCCACTTTTCTTCTTTTGCCCTGTTTTTCCGTCCTGGATCGTACATTGTGAGCTGTTAAAAGGACGACAACCTGACTCACGGTACATCAGAGGGCCCTACAACGTGTCGATATCACGTCTTGCGAGGATGCTACGTTGTTGAAGCGGATGGGTTGTCGTTAAGCCCATTGGGGCTTTTGAATGGGCCATCTCTTTGGCTAGGACTGTGAATAGTTAACACATATAGGAATTGTGCCCTCAACATGACGGGTGCGATCATACCAGCACTAATGCACTGGATCCCATTAGAACTCCGAAGTTAAGCGTGGTTGGGCGAGAGTAGTACTAGAATGGGTGACCCCCTGGGAAGTCCTCCTGTTGCACCCCCTTTTCAATTTTTTTTGCCCTGGTAAGGGTTGCCAAGATACTTTATCGACCAAATCTCTATTACCGAATCCCACGGAACATTAGGCAAGAGAACTTCGCTTCACGTAGAGGTCGGGCCCGCAAACCGAGGGCGAAGGGTTTGTGACCAGGTCTCCATCGCTCCAGTGCCCATAACTTTTGATCCGTAAGGAGTTACATGGCGCACAACATACCGTCGCAAAGCTCTCTGAGAGCTCTACAATTGGGGCCGCTAGCTTACTCGCTGTGCCTATTTTTGGAGCCAAAAATTGAACATTTTCATTAGTTTCAGGCCACTTTTCTTCTTTTGCTCTATTTTTCCGTCCTGGATCGTACGTCGTGAGACGTTAAAAGGTGACCGCGGGACATCAGAGGGCCCTAAAATGTGTCGATATCACGTCTTGCAAGGATGCAGTTTTGTTGAAGTGGATGGGTTGTCGTTAAGCCTATTGGGCCTTTCGAATGGGCCATCTCTCTAGGTTGGGACTTTGAACCATTAACACATATAGGAATTGTGCCATCAACATGACTTGTGCGATCATACTAGCACTAATGCACCAGATCCCAACAGAACTCCGAAGTTAAGCGTGCTTGGGCGAGAGTAGTACTAGGATGGGTGACCCCCTAAGAAGTCCTCGTGTTGCACCCCCTTTTTAATTTATTTTGCCCTGGTTAGGGTTGCCAAGATACTTTATCGACCAAATCTCTATTACCGAATCCCACGAAACATTGGGCAAGACAACTTCGCTTCACGTAGAGGCCGGGCCAGCAAACCGAGGGCGCAGGGTTTGTGACTAGGTCTCCGTCGCTCCGGTGCCCATAACTTTTGATCCGTAAGGAGTTACGCAGCGCATTGCATACCGTTGCAAAGCTCTCTAAGAGCTCTTCGACGGGGGTAGCCAGCTTGCTCCCGGTGCCCTTTTTGGGGCCCAAAATCAAACATTTTCATCTATTTCAGACCACTTTTCTTCTTTTGCTCTATTTTTGGGTCCCGGATCTTACCTCGTGAGCCGTTAAAAGGATGACAACCTGACTCGAGGAGATCAAAGGGCCCAACAACGTGTCGATATCACATCTTTCGAGGATGCTGCGTTGTTGAAGCGGATGGGTTGTCGTTAAGCCCATTGGGCCTTTTGAATGGGCCATCTCTCTAGGCTAGGATTGTGAACCGTTAACACTTATAGGAATTGTGCCCTCAACATGTCGGGTGTGATCATACCAGCACTAATGCACCGGATCCCATCAGAACTACGAAGTTAAGCATGCTTGGGTGAGAGTAGTACTAGGATGGGTGACCCCCTGGGAAGTCCTCGTGTTGCACCCCCTTTTCAATTTTTTTTGCCCTGGTTAGGGTTGCCAAGATACTTTATCTACCAAGTCTCTATTACCGATTCCCACGGAACATTGGGCAAGACAACTTCACTTCACGTAGAGGCTGGGGCCGCAAACCGGGGGCGTAGGGTTTGCGTCCAGGGCTCCGTCGCGCCAGTGCCCATAACTTTTGATCCGTAAGGAGTTACGCGGCGCACAGCATACTGTTGCAAAGCTCTTTGAGAGCTCTACGACGGGGCCAGCCAACTTGCTCGCTGTGCCATTTTTCGAGCCCAAAATCGAACATTTTCATAAGTTTCAGGCCACTTTTCTTCTTTTGCTCTGTTTTTCCGTCTCGGATCGTACGTCCTGAACTGTTAAAAGGACGACAACCTGACTCGCTTGACATCAGAGGGTCCTACAATGTGTCATATCATGTCTTGCAAGGATGCTGCGTTGTTGAAGCGGATGGGTTGTCGATAAGCCCATTGGGCCTTTTGAATGGGCCATCTCTCTAGGTTGGGACTGTGAACCGTTAACACATATAGAAATTGTGCCCTCAACATGACGTGTGCGATCATGCCAGCACTAATGCACCGGATACCATCAGAACTCCAAAGTTAAGCGTGCTTGGGCGAGAGTAGTATTAGGATGGGTGACCCCTTGTGAAGTCCTCGTGTTGCACCCCCTTTTCAATTTTTTTTCCCTGGTTAGGGTTGCCAAGATACTTTATCCACCAAATCTCTATTACCGCATCCCACGAAACATTGGGCAAGACAACTTCGCTTCACGTAGAGGCCGGGCCTGCAATCACAGGGCGTAGGGTTTGTGACCAGGTCTCCGTCGCTCCGATGTCCACAACTTTTGATCCGAAAGGAGTTACGCGGCGCACAGCATACCTCGTGAGCCGTTAAAAGGATGACAACCTGACTCGAGGAGATCAAAGGGCCCAACAACGTGTCGATATCACATCTTTCGAGGATGCTGCGTTGTCGAAGCAGATGGGTTGCCGTTAAGCCCATTGAGCCTTTTGAATGGGCCATCTCTCTAGGCTAGCAGAGTGAACCGTTAATACTTATAGGAATTGTGCCCTCAACATGACGGGTGCGATCATACCAGCACTAATGCACTGGATCCCATCAGAACTCTAAAGTTAAGCATGCTTGTGCGAGTGTAGTACTAGGATGGGTGACCTCCAGGGAAGTCTTCGTGTTGTACCCCCTTTTCAATTTTTTTTGCCCTGGTTAAAGTTGCCAAGATACTTTATCGACCAAATCACTATTACCGAATCCCACGGAACATTGGGCAAGACAACTTCGCTTCACGTAGAGGCCGGGCCCGTAAACTGAGGGCGTAGGATTTGTGACCAGGTCTCCGTCGCTTCGGTGCCCATAACTTTTGATCCGTAACGAGTTACGTGGCACACAGCATACTGTTGCAAAGCTCTCTGAGAGCCCTACGACGGGGGCAGCGAGCCTGCTCGCTATGCCCCTTTTTGGAGCCCAAAATCAAATGTTTTTATTAGTTTTAGGACAGTTTTATTCATTTGCTCTGTTTTTCCGTCACGGATCGAACTTCGTGAGCCGTTAAAAGGACGACAACCTGATTCGCAGGACATCAGAGGGTCGTACAATGTGTCGATATCACGTCTTGCGAGGTTGCTGCATTGTTGAACCGGATGGGTTGTCGTTAAGCCAATTGGGCCTTTTGAATGGGCCATCTCTCTAGGTTGGGACTGTGAACCGTTAAGACATTTAGGAATTGTGCCCTCAACATGACGGAAGCCATCATACCAGCACTAATGCACCGGATCTCATCAAAACTCCGAAGTTAAACGTTCTTGGGCGATAGTAGTACTAGGATGGGTGACCACCTGGGAAGTCCTAGTGTTGCACCCCCTTTTAAATTTTTTTTGCCCTGGTTAGGGTTGCCAAGATATTTTATTGACCAAATATCTATTACCAAATCCCACGGAACATTGGGCAAGATAACTTCACTTCACGTAGTGGCCGGGCCCGCAAACCGAGGGCGTAGGGTTTATGACCAGGTCTCCGTTGCTCCGGTGCCCATAACTTTTGATCCGTAACGAGGTACACGGTGCACAGTATACCATTGCAAAGCATATTGAGAGCTCTATGACGGGGGTAGCCAGCCTACTCGCTGTGGCCTTTTTGGATCCCAAAATCGAACGTTTTCATCAGTTTCAGACCACTTTTCTTCTTTTGCTATGTTTTTCCGTCCCGGATCGTACGTCGTGAGCCGTTAAAAGGACGACAAACTAACTCGCGGGTCTTCTGAGGGCCCTACAACGTGTCGATATCACGTCTTGCGAGGATGCTGCGTTGTTGAAGCTGATGGGTTGTCGTTAATCCCATTGGGCCTTTTGAATGGGCCATCTCTCTAGGCTGGGACTGTGAACCATTAACACTTAAAGGAATTGTGCCCTCAACATGACGGGCGCAATCATACCAGCACTAATGCACCGGATCCCATCAGAACTCCGAAGTTAAGCGTGCTTGGGCGAGAGTAGTACTAGGATGGATGACCCCCTTGGAAGTCCTCGTGTTGCACCCTGCTTTTCAATTTTTTTTGCTCCGGTTAGGGTTGCCAAGATACTTTATCGACCAAATCTCTATTACCGAATACGATGGAACATTGGGCAAGACAACTTCGCTTCACGTAGAGGCCGGGCCCGCATACCGCGGGCTTAGGATTTGTGACCAGGTCTCCATCGCTCCGGTGCCCTAAAATTTTGATCCGTAAGGAGTTATGCGGTGTACAGCATACTGTTGCACAGCTCTCTGAGAGCTCTACGACGGGGGCAGCCAGCTTGCTCGCTGTGCCAATTTTTGGAGCCCAAAATCGAATGTTTTCATTAGTTTCAGGCCACTTTTATTCATTTGCTCTGTTTTTCATTCCCGGATCGTATGTCGTGAGCCGTTAAAAGGACGAAAACCTGACTCGCGGGACATCAGAGGTCCCTGCAACGTGTCGATATCACGTCTTGTGAGGATGCTTCGTTGTTGAAGCGGATGGGTTGTCGTTAAACCCATTGGGCCTTTTGAATGGGCCATCTCTCTAGGCTGGGACTGTGAACCGTTAACACATATAGGAATTCTGCCCTAAACATGATGGGTGCGATCATACCAGCACTATTGCATCGGATCCCATCAGAACTCCGAAGTTAAGTGTGCTTGGGCGAGAGTAGTACTAGGATGGGTGACGCCTTGGGAAGTCCTCGTGTTCCACCCCCTTTTCAATTTTGTTTACCCTGGTTAGGGTTGCCAAGATACTTTATTGACCAAATCTCTATTACCGAATCCCACGGAACATTGGGCAAGAAAACTTCGCTTAACGTAGAGGCCGGGCCTGCAAACCGAGGGCGTACTATTTGTGACTAGGTCTTCGTCGCTCCGGTGCCCATAACTTTTGATCCGTAAGGAGTTACGTAGCGCACAACATACCGTTGCAAAGCTCTCTGAGAGCTCTACGATGGGGGTAGTCAGCTTACTCGCTGTGCCAATTTTTGGAGCCCAAAATTGAACGTTTTCATCAGTTTCAGACCACTTTTCTACTTTTGCTCTGTTTTTCCGTCCCGGATCGTACGTCGTGAGTGGTTAAAAGGACGACAACCTGACTCGTGGGACATTAGAGGGCCCTACAACGTGTCGATATCACGTCTTGCGAGGATGCTACGTTGTTGAAGCGGATGGGTTGTCGTTAAGCCCATTGGGCCTTTTGAATGGGCCAGCTCTCTAGGCTGGGACTGTGAACCGTTAACACATGTAGGAATTGTGCCCTAAATATGACGGGTGCGATCATACCAGCACTAATGCACTGGATCCCATCATAATTCCGAAGTTAAGTGTGCTTGGGCGAAAGTTGTACTAGGATGGGTGACCCCCTGGGAAGTCCTCGTGTTGCACCCCATTTTCAAATTTTTTTGCCCTGGTTAGGGTTGCCAAGATACTTTATCGAACAAATCTCTATTACCGAATCCCACGGAACATTGGGCAAGACAACTTCGCTTCAAGTAGAGGCCGGGCCTGCAAACCGAGGGCGTAGGGTTTGTGACTAGGTCTCCGTCGCTCCGGTGCCCAATACTTTTGATCCGTAAGGTGTTACGCCGCGCACAGCATACCGTTGCAAAGCTCTCTGAGAGCTCTATGACAGGGTAGCCAACTTGCTAGCTGTGCCCCTTTTTGGTGCCCAAAATCAAATGTTTTCGTTTGTTTCAGGCCACTTTTCTTCTTTTGCTCTGTTTTTCCATCCCGGATCGTACGTCGTGAGCCGTTAAAAGGACGACAACCTGACTCGCGAGACGTCAGAGTGCCCTAAAACGTGCCGATATCATGTCTTGAGAGGATGCTGCGTTGTTGAAGCTGATGGGTTGTCGCTAAACCCATTGGGCCTTTTGAATGGGCCATCTCTCTAGGCTGGGACTGTGAACCATTAACACATATAGGAATTGTGCCCTCAACATGACGGGTGCGATCATACCAGTAATAATGCACCGGATCCCATCAGAACTCCGAAGTTACGCGTGCTTGGGCGAGAGTAGTTCCAGGATGGGTGACCCCTTGGCAAGTCCTCGTGTTGCACCCCCTTTTCAATTTTTTTTGCCCTGGTTAGGGTTGCCAAGATACTTTATCGACCAAATCTCTATTACCGAATCCCACGGAACATTGGGCAAGACAACTTCACATCAAGTAGAGGCCGGGCCCGTAAATCGAGGGCATAGGATTTTTGACCAGGTCTCCGTCGCTCAGGTGCCCATAACTTTTGATCCGTAAGGAGTTACGTGGTGCACAGCATAACATTGCAAAGCTCTCTGAGGGCTCTACGCCGGGGGCAGCCCGCTTGCTCGCTGTGCTCATTTTTGGAGCCCAAAATCGAACTTTTTGATCAGTTTCAGACCACTTTTCTTCTTTTGCTCTATCTTTCCATCTCGGATCGTACGTCGTGAGCCGTTAAAAGGACGACAACCTGACTCGCGGGACATCAGAGGGCCCTACAACGTGTCGATATCACGTCTTACGAGGATGCTACGTTGTTGAAGCAGATGGGTTGTCGTTAAGCCCATTGGGCCTTTTGAATGGGCCATCTCTCTAGGTTGGGACTGTGAACCATTAACACATAACGGAATTGTGCCCTCAACATGACGGGTGCGATCATACCAGCACTAATGCACCGGATCCCATCAGAACTCCGAAGTTAAGCGTCCTTGGGCGAGAGTAGTACTAGGATGGGTGACCCCCTAGGAAGTCCTCGTGTTGCACCCCATTTTAAATTTTTTTTGCCCTGGTTAGAGTTGCCAAGATACTTTTTCCACCAAATCTCTATTACTGAATCCCATGGAACATTGGGCAAGACAACTTCGCTTCACGTAGAGGCCGGGCCCGCAAACTGAGGTCGTAGTGTTTGTGACCAGCTCTCCGTCGCTCCGGTGCCCATAACTTTTGATCCGTAAAGAGTTACACGGTGCACAGCATACCTTCGCAAAGCTCTTTGAGAGCTCTACGACGAGGGCAGCCAGCTTGCTCGCTGTGCCCTTTTTGGAGCCCAAAATCAAACGTTTTTATCAGTTTCAGGCCACTTTTCTTCTTTTGCCCTATTTTTTCATCCCGGATCGTACGTCGTGAGCCGTTAAAAGGATAACAACCTGACTCGCGGGACCTCAGAGGGCCCTACAATGTGTCAATATCATGTCTTGCGAGGTTGCTGCGTTGTTGAAGGGGATGGGTTGTCTTTAAGCCCATTGGGCCTTTTGAATGGGCCATCTCTCTAGGTTGGGACTGTGAACCGTTAACACATATAGGAATTGTGCCCTCAACATGACGGGTGCGATCATGCCGGCACTAATGCACCGGATCCCATCAGAACTCCAAAGTTAAGCGTGCTTGGGCGAGAGTAGTAATAGAATGGGTGACCCCCTGCGAAGTCCTCGTGTTGCACCCCCTTTTTAACTTTTTTTTCCCTGGTTAGGGTTGCCAAAATACTTTATCGACAAATCTCTATTACCGAATCCCACGGAACATTAGGCAAGACAACTTCGCTTCACGTAGAGGCTGGGCTCGCAAACCGAGGGCGTAGGGTTTGTGACCAGGTCTCCGTCGCTCCGATGTCTATAACTTTTGATCCGTAAGGAGTTATGCGGCGCACAGCATACCGTTGCAAAGCCCTCTGAGAGCTCTACGACGGGGGCAGCCAGCTTGCTCTCTTTGCCCGCCTTTGGAGCCCAAAATCAAATGTTTTCATCAGTTTCACGACACTTTTCTTCTTTTGCTCTGTTTTTCCGTCCCGTATCGTACGTCGTGAGCCGTTAAAAGGACGAAAACCTGACACGTTGGACATCAAAGGGCCCTACAACGTGTCGATATCACGTATTACGAAGATGCAGCGTTGTTGAAGCGGATGGGTTGTCGTTAACCCCATTGGGCCTTTTGAATGGGCCATCTCTCTAGGCTGGCACTGTGAACCGTTAACACAAATAGGAATTGTGCCCTCAACATGATGGGTGCGATCATACCAGCACTAATGCACCGGATCCCATCAGAACTCCGAAGTTAAGCGTGCTTGGGTGAGAGTATTACTAGGATGGGTGACCCCCTGGGAAGTCCTCGTGTTGTACCCCATTTTCAATTTTTTTTGCCTTGGTTAAGGTTGCCAAGATACTTTATCGACCAAATCACTATTACCGAATCCCACGAAACATTGGGCAAGACAACTTCGCTTCACGTAGAGGTCGGGCCCGCAAACCGAGGGCGTAGGATTTGTGACCAGGTCTCTGTCGCTCCGGTGCCCATTACTTTTGATCCGTAACGAGTTACGCGGCGCACAGTATACCGTTGTAAAGCTCTTTAAGATCTCTACGACGGGGGCAGCGAGCTTGCTCGCTATGCCCCTTTTTGGAGCCCAAAATCAAATGTTTTCATTAGTTTTAGGCCACTTTTATTCATTTGCCCTGTTTTTCCATCACGGATCGTACTTCGTGAGCCGTTAAAAGGACGCCAACCTGACTCGCGGGACATATGAGGGCCCTACAACGTGTCGACATCACGTCCTGCGAGGATGTTGCATTGTTGAAGCGGATGGGTTGTCATTAAGCCCATTGGGCCTTTTGAATGGGCCATCTCTCTAGGTTGGGACTGTGCACCGTTAACACATATAGGAATTATGCCCTCAACATGACGGGTGCGATCATACCAGCACTAATGCACCGAATCCCATCAGAACTCCGATGTTAAGCGTGCTTGGTCGAGAGTAGTACTAGGATGGGTGACCCCCTGGGAAGTCCTAATGTTGCACCCCCTTTTCAATTTTTTTTGCCCTAGTTAGGGTTGCCAAGATACTTTATCGACCAAATCTCTATTACCGAATCCCACGGAACATTGGGCAAGACAAGTTCGCTTCACGTAGAGGTCGGGCCCGCAAAACGAGGGCATAGGGTTTGTGACAAGGTCTCTGTCGCTCCGGTGCCCATAACTTTTGATCCGTAAGTAGTTACGCGGCGCACAACATACCGTTGCAAAGCTTTTTGAGAGCTCTACGACGGGGCCAGCCAGCTTGCTTGCTGTGCCCTTTTTGGAGCCAAAAATCGAACGTTTTTTATTAGTTTCAGACCACTTTTCTTCTTTTGCTCTGTTTTTTCGTCCCGGATCGTACGTCGTGAGCCGTTAAAATGACAACAACCTGACTTGCGGGACATCAGAGTGCCCTACAATGTGTCGACATCATTTCTTGAGAGGATGCTACGTTGTTGAAGTGGATGGGTTGTCGTTAAGCCCATTGGGCCTTTTGAATGGGCCATCTCTCTATGTTGGGACTGTAAACCGTGAACACATATAGGAATTGTGTTCTCAACATGACGAGTGCGATCATGCTAGCACTAATGCACCGGATCCCATCAGAACTCCAAAGTTAAGCGTGCTTGGGTGAGAGTAGTACTAGGATGGGTGACCCCCGAGGAAGTCCTCGTGTTGTACCCCCTTTACAATTTGTTTTTCCCTGGTTTGGGTTGCCAAGATACTTTATCGACCAAATCTCTATTACCGAATCCCATGGAACATTAGGCAAGACAACTTCGCTTCACGTTGAGGCAGGGGCCGCAAACCGAGGGCGTAGGGTTTGTGACCAGGTCTCCGTCGCTCCGATGTCCATAACTTTTGATCCGTAAGGAGTTACGCGGCACACAGCATACCATTGCAAAGCCCTCTGAGAGCTCTACGACGAGGGCAGCCAGCATTCTCTCTATGCCCGCTTTTGGAGCCCAAAATCAAATGTTTTCATCAGTTTCAGGACACTTTTCTTCTTTTGCTCTATTTTTCCGTCCCGTATCATACGTCGTGAGCCGTTAAAAGGACGACAACCTGACTCGCTGGACATCAAAGGGCCCTACAACGTGTCGATATCACGTCTTGCGAAGATGCAGCGCTGTTGAAGCGGATGGGTTGTCGTTAACCCATTGGGCCTTTTGAATGGGCCATCTCTCTATGCTGGGACTATGAACCGTTAACACAAATAGGAATTGTGCCCTCAACATGACGGGTGCGATCATAACAGCACTAATGCACCAGATCCCTTCAGAACTCCGAAGTTAAGCGTGCTTGGGCGAGAGTAATACTAGGATGGGTGACCCCCTGGGAAGTCCTCGTGTTGTACCCCATTTGCAATTTTTTTTGCCTTGGTTAAGGTTGCCAAGATACTTTATCGAAGAAATCACTATTACCGAATCCCACGAAACATTGGGCAAGACAACTTCGCTTCACGTAGAGGCCGGGCCCGCAAACTGAGGGCGTAGGATTTGTTACCAGGTCTCCGTCGCTCCGGTGCCCATTACTTTTGATCCGTAACGAGTTACGAAGCGCACAATATACCGTTGCAAAGCTCTGTGAGAGCTCTACGACGGGGGCAGCGAGCTTGCTCGCTATGCCCCTTTTTGGAGCACAAAATCAAATGTTTTCATTAGTTTTGGGCCACTTTTATTCATTTGCTCTGTTTTTCCGTCACGGATCGTACTTCGTGAGCCCTTAAAAGGACGACAACGTGACTCGCGGGACATCAGAGGGCCCTACAACGTGTCGATATAACGTCTTGCGAGGATGCTGCGTAGTTGAAGCGGATGGGTTGTTGTTAGGCCCATTGGGCCATCTCTCTAGGCTGGGACTGTGAACCGTTAACACATATAGGAATTGTGCCCTCAACATGACGGGTGCGATCATACCAGCACTAATGCACTGGATCCTATCAGAAATTCGAAGTTAAGCGTGCTTGGGCGAGAGAAGTACTAGGATTGGTGAACCCCTGGGAAGCCCTCGTGTTGCACCCCCTTTTCAATTTTTTTTGCCCTGGTTAGGGTTGCCAAGATACTTTATCGACCAAATCTCTATTTCTGAATCCCACGGAACATTGGGCAAGACAACTTCGTTTCATGTAGAGGCCGGACCCTCAAATCGAGGGCGTAGGGTTTGTGACTAGGTCTCCGTCGCTCCGGTGCCTATAACTTTTGATCTGTAAGGAGTTACGAGGCGCACAACATACCGTTGCAAAGCACTCTGAGAGCTCTACGACGGGGTTAGCCCCTTTTTGGAGCCCAAAATCGAACATTTTCATCAGTTTCAGGCCACTTTTCTTCTTTTGCCCTGTTTTTCCATCTCGAATCGTACATCGTGAGCTGTTAAAAGGATGACAACCTGACTCACGGGACATCAGAGGGCCCTACAATGTGTCGATATCACGTCTTGCGAGGATGCTGTGTTGTTGAAGTGGATGGGTGGTTGTTAAGCCCATTGGGCCTTTTGAATGGGCCATCTCTCTAGGCTGGCACTGTGAACCGTTAACACATATAGGAATTGTGCCCTCAACATGACGGTTGCGATCATACTAGTACTAATGCACCAGATCCCATAAGAACTCCGAAGTTAAGCGTGCTTGTGCGAGAGTAGTACTCGGATAGGTGACCGCTTGGGAGGACCTCGTGTCACACCCCTTTTTCAATTTTTTTTGCCCTGGTTAGGGTTGCTAAAATACTTTATCGACCAAATCTCTATTACCGAATCCCACGGAACATTGGGCAAGAAAACTTCGCTTCACGTAGAGGCTGGGCCCGCAAACCTAGGGCATAGGGTTTGTGACCAAGTCTCTGTCGCTCCGGTGCCCATAACTTTTGATCCGTAAGGAGTTACGATGCGCACAGCATACCGTTGCAAAGCTCTCTGAGAGCTCTACGACGGGGGCAGCCAGCTTGTTCGCTATGCCCTTTTTGGAGCCCAAAATCGAACGTTTTCATTAGTTTCAGACCAGTTTTCTTCTTTTGCTCTGTTTTTTCCGTCCCGGATCTTACGTCATGCGCCGTTAAAAGGACGACAACCTGACTAGCTGGACATCAGAGGGCCCTACAACGTGTCGATATCACGTCTTGCGAGGATGCTGTGTTTTTTAAGCGGATGGGTTGTGGTTAAGGATATTGGGCCTTTTGAATTGGCCATCTCTATAGGCTGGGACTGTGAACCGTTAACACATATAGGAATTTTGCCATCAACAAGGAGGGTGCAATCATACCAGCACTAATGCACCGGATCCCATCAGAACTCCGAAGTTAAGCGTGCTTGGGCGAGAGTAGTACTAGGATGGGTGACCCCCTGGGAAGTCCTCGTGTTGCACCCCCTTTTCAATTCCTTTTGCCCTGGTTAGGGTTGCCAAGATACTTTATCGACCAAATCTCTATTACCGAATCCCATGGAGCATTGGGCAAGACAACTTCGCTTCACGTAGAGGCCAGGCCCGCAGACCGAGGGCGTAGGGTTTGTGACCAGGTCTCCGTTGCTCCGGTCCCTATAACTTTTGATCTGTAAGGAGTTACGCGGCGCACAGCATACCGTTGCAAAGCCCTCTGAGAACTCTATGACGGGGGCAGTCAGCTTGCTCGCTGTGCCCATTGGGGAGCCCAAAATTGAACGTTTTCATCAGTTTCAGGCCACTTTTCTTCTTTTGCTCTATTTTTTCGTCCCGGATCATACGTTGTGAGTTATTAAAAGGAAGACAACCTGACTCACGGTACATCAGGGGGCCTTACAACGTGTCGATATCACGTCTTGCGAGGATGCTGCGTTGTTGAAGCGGATGGGTTGTCGTTAAGCCCATTGGGCCTTTTGAATGGGCCATCTCTCTAGGCTGGGACTGTGAACCGTTAACACATATAGGAATTGTGCCCTCAACATGACGGGTACGATCATACCAGCACTAATGCACCGGATCCCGTCAGAACTTCGAAGTTAAGCGTGCTTGGGTGAGAGTAGTACTAGGATGGGTGACCCCCTGGGAAGTCCTCGTGTTGCACCCCCTTTTCAATTTTTTTTGCCCTGGTTAGGGTTGCCAAGATACTTTATCGACCAAATCTCTATTACCGAATCCCACGGAACATTGGGCAAGACAACTTCGCTTCACGTAGAGGCCGGGCCAGCAAACCGATGGCGTAAGATTAGTGACTAGGTCTTCGTCGCTCCGGTGCCTATAACGTTTGATCCGTAAGTAGTTACGTGGCGCACAGCATACCGTTGCAAAGCTCTCTGAGAGTTCTACGACAAGGGTAGGCAGCTTGCTCGCTTTGCCTATTTTTGGAGCCCAAAAAAGAACATTTTCATCAGTTTCAGGACACTTTTCTTCTTTTGCTCTGTCTTTTCGTCCCAGATCGTACGTCGTGAGCCATTAAAAGGACGACAACCAGACTCACGGGACATCAGAGGGCCCCACAACGTGTCGATATCACGTCTTGCGAGGATGCTGCGTTGTTGAAGCGGATAGGTTGTCGTTAAACCCATTGGGCCTTTTGAATGTGCCATCTCTCTAGGTTGGGACTGTGAACCGTTAACACATATAGGAATTGTGCCCTCAACATGACGGGTGCGATCATACCAGCACTAATGCACCGGATCCCATAAGAACTCCGAAGTTAAGCGTGCTTGGGCGAGAGTAGTACTCGGATGGGTGACCCCCTGGGAGGTCCTCGTGTCGCACCCCTTTTTCAATTTTTTTTTGCCCTGGTTAGGGTTGCTAAGATACTTTATTGACCAAATCTCTATTACCGAATCCCACGGAACATTGGCCAAGACAACTTCGCTTCACGTAGAGGTCGGGCCCGCAAACCGAGGGCGTAGGATTTGTTACCAGGTCTCTGTCGCTCCGATGCCCATAACTTTTGATTTGTAAGGAGTTACGCGGCGCATAGCATACCGTTGCAAAGCTCTCTGAGAGCTCTACGACGGGGGCAGTTAGCTTGCTCACTGTGCCCTTATCGGAGCCCAAAATCGAACGTTTTCATTAGTTTCAGACCACTTTTCTTCTTTTGCTTTGTTTTTAGGTCCCGAATCTTACGTCATGAGCCGTTAAAAGGATGACAACCTGACTCACTGGACATCAGAGGGACCTACAACGTGTTGATATCACGTCTTGCGAGGATGCTGCGTTGTTGAAGCGGATGGGTTGTCGTTAAGCCCATTTGGCCTTTTCAATGGGCCATCACTCTAGGCTGGGACTGTGAACCGTTAACACATATAGGAATTGTGCCCTCAACATGACGGGTGCGATCATACCAGCACTAAAGCACCGAATCCCATCAGAATTTCAAAGTTAAGCGTGC
Organism: Ehretia macrophylla; assembly: GCA_037974665.1. Lineage (NCBI taxonomy): Eukaryota > Viridiplantae > Streptophyta > Magnoliopsida > Boraginales > Ehretiaceae > Ehretia > Ehretia macrophylla. The sequence goes on along the minus strand of CM075765.1, from coordinate 83,810,198 downwards.
TTGGGCGAGAGTAGTACTAGGATGGGTGACCCCGTGGGAAGTCCTCGTGTTGCATCCCCTTTTCAATTTTTTTTCCCTGGTTAGGGTTGCCAAGATACTTTATCGACCAAATCTCTATTACCGAATCCCACGAAACATTGGGCAAGACAACTTCGCTTCACGTAGAGGCCGGGCCCGCAAACCGAGGGCGTAGGGTTTGTGACTAGGTCTCTGTCGCTCAAGTGCCCATAACTTTTGATCCGTAAGGAGTTACGAGGCGCAAAGCATACCGTTGCAAAGCTCTCTGAGAGCTCTACAATGGGGCTAGCCAGCTTGCTCGCTTTGCCCATTTTTGGAGCCCAAAAAAGAACATTTTCATCAGTTTCGGGCCACTTTTCTTCTTTTGCTCTGTTTTTCTGTCCCGGATCGTACGTCGTGAGCCGTTAAATGGACCACAACCTGACTCATGGGACATCAGAGGGCCCTACAACGTGTCGATATCACGTCTTGCGAGGATGCTGCGTTGTTGAAGCGGATGGGTTGTCGTTAAAACCATTGGGCCTTTTGAATGTGCCATCTATCTAGGTTGGGACTATGAACCGTTAGCACATATAGGAATTGTGCCCTCAACATGATGGGTGCGATCATACCAGCACTAATGCACCGGATCCCATAAGAACTCCGAAGTTATGCGTGCTTGGGCGAGAGTAGTACTCGGATGGGTGACCCCCGGGGAGGTCCTCGTGTTGCACACCTTTTTCAATTTTTTTTGCCCTGGTTAGGGTTGCTGAGATACTTTATCGACCAAATCTCTATTACCGAATCCAACGAAACATTGGGCAAGACAACTTCGCTTCACGTAGAGGCCGGGCCCGCAAACCGAGGGCGTAGGGTTTGTGACCAGGTCTCTGTCGCTCCGGTGCCCATAACTTTTGATCCGTAAGGAGTTACAAGGCGCACAGCATACCGTTGCAAAGATCCCTGAGAGCTCTACAACGGGGGCAGCCAGCTTGCTCGCTGTACCCTTTTCGGAGCCCAAAATCAAACGTTTTCATTAGTTTCAGACCACTTTTCTTCTTTTGCTCTGTTTTTCGGTCCCGGATCTTACGTCATGAGCCGTTAAAAGGACGACAACCTGACTCGCTGGACATCAGAGGGCCCTACAACGTGTCGATATCAAGTCTTGCGAGGATGCTGCGTTGTTGAAGCGGATGGGTTGTCGTTAAGCCCATTGGGCCTTTTGAATGGGCCATCTCTCTAGGCTGTGACTGTGAACCATTAACACATATAGGAATTGTGCCCTCAACATGACGGGTGCGATCATACCAGCACTAATGCACCGGATCCCATCCGAACTCCGAAGTTAAGCGTGCTTAGGCGAGAGTAGTACTAGGATGGGTGACCCGTTGGGAATTCCTCGTGTTGCACCCCCTCTACAATTTTTTTTGCCCTGGTTAGGGTTGCCAAGATACTTTATCGACCAAATCTCTATTACCGAATCCCACGAAACATTGGGCAAGACAACTTCGCTTCACGTAGAGGCTGGGCCCGCAAACCGAGGGCGTAGGGTTTGTAACCAGGTCTTAGTCGCTCCGGTGCCCATAACTTTTGATCCGTAAGGAGTTACGAGGTGCACAACATACTGTTGCAAAGCTCTTGGAGATCTCTACGACGGGGCTAGCCAGCTTGCTCGCTGTGCCCATTTTTGGAGGCCAAAAATGAACATTTTCATAAGTTTAAGGCCACTTTTCTACTTTTGCTCGATTTTTCCGTCCCGGATCGTACGTCGTGAGCTGTTAAAAGGACGACAACCTGACTCACGGGACATCAGAGGGCCGCACAACGTGTCGATATCACGTCTTGCGAGGATGCTACGTTGTTGAAGCGGATAGGTTGTCGTTAAGCCCATTGGGCCTTTTGAAGGGGCCATCTCTCTAGGTTGGGACTGTGAACCGTTAACACATATAGGAATTATGCCCTCAACATGATGGGTGTGATCATACCAGCACTAATGCACCGGATCCCATAAGAACTCCGAAGTTAAGCGTGCTTGGGCGAGAGTAGTACTCGGATGGGTGACCACCGGGGAGGTCCTCGTGTCGCACCCCTTTTTCAATTTTTTTTGCCCCGGTTACGGTTGCTAAGATACTTTATCGACCAAATCTCTATTATCGAATCCCAAGCAACATTGGGCAAGACAACTTCGCTTCACGTACAGGCCGTGCCCGCAAACCGAGGGCGTAGGGTTTGTGACCAGGTCTTTGTTGCTCCGGTGCCCATAACTTTTGGTCCGTAAGGAGTTACGCAGCGCACAGCATACCGTTGCAAAGCTCTCTGAGAGCTCTACGACGGGGGCAGCGAGCTTGCTCGCTGTGCCCTTTTTGGAGACCAAAATCGAACGTTTTCATCTGTTAGTGGCCACTTTTCTACTTTCACTCTATTTTTGGGTCCCGGATCGTACGTCGTGAGCCGTTAAAAGGACGACAACCTGACTCGCGGGACATAAGAGGGCCCTACAACTTGTCGTTATCACGTCTTGCGAGGATGCTGCGTTGTTGAAATGGATGGGTTATCGTTAAGCCCATTGGGCCTTTTGAATGGGCCATCTCTCTAGGCTGGGACTAGGAACCGTTAACACATATAGGAATTGTGCCCTCAACATGACGGGTGCGATCATACTAGCACTAATGCACCGGATGCCATCAGGACTCCGAAGGTAAGTGTGCTGGGGCGAGAGTTGTACTAGGATGGGTGACCCCTTGGGAAGTCCTTGTGTTGCACCCCCTTTTCAACTTTTTTTGCCCTGGTTAGGGTTGCCAAGATACTTTATCCAGCAAATCTCTATTATCGAATCCCACGGAACATAGGGCAAGACAACTTCGCTTCACGTGGAGGCCAGGCCCGTAAACCTAGGGCGTAGGGTTTGTGACCAGGTCTCCGTCGCTCCGGTGCCCATAACTTTTGATCCGTAAGGAGTTACGCGGCGCACAGAATACCGTTGCAAAGCTCTCTGAGAGCTCTACGATGGGGGTAGCCAGCTTGCTCGCTGTGCCCATTTTTGGAGCCCAAAATCGAACATTTTCATTAGTTTCGGGCCACTTTTCTTCTATTGCTTAGTTTTTCCATCCCGGATCGTACGTCGCAAGCCGTTAAAAGGATGAAAACCTGACTCGCGGGACATTAGAGGGCCCTACAACGTGTCGATATCACGCCTTGCGAGGATTCTACGTTGTTGAAGCGGATAGGTTGTCGTTAAGCCCATTGGGCCTTTTGAATGGGCCATCTCGCTAGGCTGGGATTGTGAACCGTTAACAAATAAAGTAATTGTGCCCTCAACATGACGGGTGCGATCATACCAGCACTAATGCATCGGATCCCATCAAAACTCCACAGTTAAGTGTGCTTGGGCGAGAGTTGTACTAGGATGGGTGACCCCCTGGGAAGTCCTCGTGTTGCACCCCTTTTCAATTTTTTTTGCCCTGGTTAGGGTTGCCAAGATACTTTATCCACCAAATTTCTATTACCGAATCCCACGGAACATTGGGCAAGACAACTTCGCTTCAAGTAGAGGCCGGGCCCGTAAACCGAGGGCGTAGGATTTGTGACCAAGTCTCCATCGCTCGGTGCCCATATCTTTTGATCCGTAAGGCGTTACGCGGCGCACAACATACCGTTACAAAGCTATGTGAGAGCTCTACGACTGAGGCAGCCAGCTTGCTCGCTGTGCTTATTTTTGGAGCCAAAAATCGAACGTTTTCATCAGTTTCATACAACTTTTCTTCTTTTGCTTTGTTTTTCCGTCCCGTATCGTACGTCGTGTGCCGTTAAAAGGACGACAACCTGACTCGCAGGACATCAGAGGGCCCTACAACGTGTCCAAATCTCGTCTTGCGAGGATGCTGCGTTGTTGAAGCAGATGGGTTGTCGTTAAGCCCATTGGGCCTTTTGAATGGGCCATCTCTCTAGGCTGGGACTGTGAACAATTAACACATATAGGAATTGTGCCCTCAACATGACGGGTGCGATCATACCAGCACTAACGCACCGGATCCCATCAGAACACCGAAGTTAAGCGTGTGCTTAGGCGAGAGTAGTACTAAAATGGGTGACCCCTTGGGAAGTCCTCGTGTTGCACCCCCTTTTCAATTTTTTTTGCCTTGGTTAGGGTTGCCAAGATACTTTATCGACCAAATCTCTATTACCGAATCCCACGGAACATTGGGCAAGACAACTTCGCTTCACATAGAGTTCGGGCCTGCAAACCGAAGGCGTTGGATTTATGACGAGGTCTCCGTCGCTCCGGTGCCCATAACTTTTGATCCGTAAGGAGTTACGTGGTGCACAGCATACCGTTGCAAAGTTCTCTGAGAGCTCTACGACAGGGGCAGCCAGCTTGGTCGCTGTGCCCATTTTTGGAGCCTAAAATCAAATGTTTTCATTAGTTTCAGGCCATTTTTCTTCTTTTGCTCTGTTTTTCCGTCCCGGATCGTACGTCGTGAACAGTTAAAAGGATGACAACCTGACTCGCGGGACATCAGAGGGCCCAACAACGTGTCGATATCACGTCTTGCGAGGATACTGGGTTGTTGAAGCGGATGGGTTGTCGTTAAGCCCATTGGGCCTTTTGAATGGGCCATCTATCTAAGCTGGGACTGTGAACCGTTAACACATATAGGAATTCTACCCTCAACATGACGGGTGCGATCATAACAGCACTAATGCACGGGATCCCATCAGAACTCCAAAGTTACGCGTGCTTGGGCGAGAGTAGTACTAGGATGGGTGACCCTTTGGGAAGTCCTCGTGTTGCACCCCCTTTTCAATTTTTTTTGCCCTGGTTAGGATTGCCAAGATACTTTATCGACGAAATTTCTATTAGGGAATCCCACGAAACATCGGGCAAAACACGTTAGCTTCACATAGAGGCCGGGCCAGCAAACCGAGGGCGTAGGATTTGTGACCAGGTCTCCGTTGCTCCGGTGCCTATAACTTTTGATACATAAGGAGTTACGCGGCGTACAGCATACCGTTGCGAAGCTCTCTGAGAGCTTTACGACGGGGCCAGCCAGCTTGCTCGATGTGCCCATTTTTGGAGCCTAAAATCGAATGTTTTCATCAGTTTCAAGCCAATTTTCTTCTTTTTATCTAATTTTTCGTGCTGCATTGTACGTCGTGACTCGTTAAAAGGATGACAACCTAACTCGCGGGACATCAGAGGGCCCTACAACTTGTTGAAGCGTATGGGTTGTCGTTAAGCCCATTAGGCCTTTTGAATAGGCCATCTCTCTAGGCTGGGACTGTGAACCGTTAACACATATAGGAATTGTGCCCTCAACATGACGGGTGCGATCATACCAGCACTAACGCACCGGATCCCATCAAAACTCCGAAGTTAAGCGTGCTTGGGTGAGAGTAATACTAGGATGGGTGACCCCCTAGGTAGCCCTCGTGTTGCACCCCCTTTTCAATTTTTTTTGCCCTGGTTATGGTTGCCAAGATACTTTATCGACCAAATCTCTATTACCGAATCCCATGGAGGATCGGGCAAAACAACTTCGCTTCATGTAGAGGCCAGGCCCGCAAACCAAGGGCGTAAGGTTTGTGACCAGGTCTCTGTCGCTCCGGTGCCTATAACTTTTTATCCGTAAAGAGTTACGCGGCGCACACCATACCGTTGCAAAGCTCTCTGAGAGCTCTACGACGGGGGCAGCCAGCTTGCTCGCTGTGCCCTTTTCGGAGCCCAAAATCGAACGTTTTGATCAGTTTCAGACCACTTTTCTTCTTTTGCTTTGTTTTTCCGTCCCAGATCGTACGTCGTGAGCCGTTAAAAGGACGACAACCTGACTCGCGGGACGTCAGAGGGCCCTACAACGTGTCGATAACACGCCTTGCGAGAATACTGGGTTGTTGAAGCGGATGGGTTGTCGTTAAGCCCATTGGGCCTTTTGAATGGGCCATCTCTCTAGGCTGGGACTGTGAACCGTTAACACATAAAGGAATTGTGCCCTCAACATGACGGGTGCGATCATACCAGCACTAATGCAGCGGATCCCATCTGAACTCCGAAGTTAAGCGTGCTTGGGCGAGTGTAGTACTAGGATGGGTGAACCCCTGGCCAGCCCTCGTGTTGCACCCCGTTTTCAATTTTTTTTGCCCTGGTTAGGGTTGCCAAGACACTTTATCGACCAAATCTCTATTACCGAATCCCATGGAGCATTGGGCAAGACAACTTCGCTTCACGTAGAGGCCAGGCCCGTAGACCGAGGGCGTAGGGTTTGTGACCAGGTCTCCGTCGCTTCGGTGCCCATAACTTTTTGTCCGTATGGAGTTACGCGGCGCACATCATACCGTTGGAAAGCTCTCTGAGAACTCTACGATGGGGCCAGCAAGCTTGCTTGCTGTGCCCATTTTTCGAGCACAAAAAAGAATATTTTCATCAGTTTCTGGCCAGTTTTCTTCTTTTGCTCTATTTTTTCATCCCGGATCGTACGTCATGAGCCATTAAAAGGACGACAACCTGACTCGTAGGACATCAGAGGGGCCTACAACATGTCGATATCACGTCTTGCGAGGATGCTGCATTGTTGAAGCGGATGGGTTGTCGTTAAGCTCATTGGGCCTTTTGAATGGGCCATCTCTCTAGGCTAGGACTGTGAACCGTTAACACATATAGGAATTGTGCCCTCAACACGACGGGTGCGATCATACCAGCAGAAATGGATTGGATCCCATTAGAACTTCGAAGTTAAGCGTGCTTGGGCTAGAGTAATACTAGGATAGGTGACCCCCTGGGAAGTCCACGTGTTGCACCCCTTTTTTAATTTTTTTTGCCCTGGTTAGGGTTGCCAAGATAATTTATCGACCAAATCTCTATTACCGAATCCAACGGAACATTGGGCAAGACAACTTCGCTTCACGTAGAGGCCGGGCGGCCCGCAAACCAAGGGCGTAGGATTTGTGACCAGGTCTCTGTCGCTCCGGTGCCCATTACATTTGATCCGTAAGGAGTTACGCGGCGAACAGCATACCGTAGCAAAGCTCTCTGAGAGCTCTACGACGGGGGCAGCCAGCATGCTCGCTGTTCCCTTTTCGGAGCCCAAAATCGAACGTTTTCATCAGTTTCAGACCATTTTCCTTCTTTTGCTCTGTTTTTCCGTCCTGGATCGTACGTCGTGAGCCTTTAAAAGGATAACAACCTGACTCACGGGACATCAGCGGTCCCTACAACGTGTCGATATCACGTCTTGCGAAGATGCTGCGTTGTTGAAGCGGTTGGGTTGTCAGTAAGGCCATTGGTCCCTTTGAATGGCCCCTCTCGCTAGCTGGGCCTGTGACCCGTTACCACATATAGGCATTGTGCCCTTACCATGCCAGGTGCGATCATACCAGCACTAATGCACCGCATCCCATCAGAACTCCGAAGTTAAGCGTGCTTGGGTGAGGGTAGTACAAGGATGGGTGACCCCCTGGGAAGTCCTCGTGTTGCACCCCTTTTTCAATTTTTTTTACACTGGTTAGGGTTGCCAAGATACTTTATCGACCAAATCTCTATTTCCAAATCCCATGGATCATTGGGCAAGACAACTTTGTTTCACGTAGAGGCCAGGCACGCAAACTGAGGACGTAGGGTTTGTGACCAGGTCTCCGTCCCACCAGTGCCCAGAACTTTTGATCCGTAAGGAGTTACGTGGCGCACAGCACACCTTTGCAAAGCTCTCTGAGAGCTCTATGACGGGGGCAACTAGCTTGCTCCCTGTGCCCATTTTTGGAGCCCAAAATCGAACATTTTTATCTGTTTCAGACCACTTTTCTTCATTTGCTCTATTTTTCGGTCCCGGATCTTACGTCATGAGCCGTTAAAAGGACGACAACCTGACTCGCTGGACATCAGAGGGCCCTACAACGTGTCGATATCATGTCTTGCGAGGATGCTGCACTGTTGAAGCGGATGGGTTGTCGTTAAGCATATTGGGCCTTTTGAATTGGCCATCTCTCTAGGCTGGGACTGTGAACTGTTAACACATATAGGAATTGTGCCCTCAACATGGTGGGTGCAATCATACCAACACTAATGCACCGGATCCCATCAGAACTCAGAAGTTAAGCGTGCTTGGGCGAGAGTAGTACTAGGATGGGAAACCCCCTGGGAAGTCCTCGTGTTGCATCCCATTTTCAATATTTTTTGCCCTGGTTAGAGTTGCCAAGATACTTTATCGACCAAATCTCTATTACCGAATCCCACAGAACATTGGGCAAGACAACTTCGCTTCACGTAGAGGCCGGGACCGCAAACCGAGGGTGTAGGGTTTGTGACCAGGTCACCGTCGCTCCGGTGGCCGTAACTTTTGATCCGTAAGGAGTTACGCGGCGCACAGCATACCGTTGCAAAGCCCTCTGAGAGCTCTACGACGGGGGCAACCAGGTTGCTCCCTATGCCCATTTTTGGAGCCCAAAATCGAAAGTTTTCATCAGTTTCAAACCACTTTTCTTCTTTTGCCCTATTTTTTCATCCCAGATCATACGTCGTGAGCCATTAAAATGACGACAACCTGACTCGTAGGACATCAGAGGGCCTTACAATGTGTCGATATCATGACTTGCGAGGATGCTGCGTTGTTGAAGCGGATGGGTTGTCGTTAAGCCCATTGGGCCTTTTGAATCGGCCATCTCTCTAGGCTGGGACTGTGAACCGTTAACATAGATAGGAATTGTACCCTCAACATGACGGGTACGATCATTCCTGCACTAATGCACCAGATCCCATCAGAACTTCGAAGTTAAGCGTGCTTGGGCGAGAGTAGTGCTAGGATAGGTGACCGCCTGGGATGTCCTCTTGTTGCACCCCATTTTCAATTTTTTTTGCCATGGTTAGGGTTGCCAAGATACTTTATCGACCAAATCTCTATTACCGAATCACACGGAACATTGGGCAAGACAACTTCGCTTCACGTAGAGGCCGGGCCCGCAAACCAAGGGCGTAAGGTTTGTGACCAGGTCTATGTCGCTCCGGTGCCCATAACTTTTGATCCGTAAGGAGTTAGGAGGCGAACAACATACCGTTGCAAAGCTCTCTGAGAGCTCTACGACGGGGCTAGCCTGCTTGCTCGCTGTGCCCATTTTTGGAGCCCAAAAAAGAACATTTTCATCAGTTTCAGGCCACATTTCTTCTTTTGCCCTATTTTTTCATCCCGGATCGTACGTCGTGAGCTGTTAAAAGGACGACAACCTGACTCGCGGGACATCAGAGGGCCCTACAATGTGTCGATATCATGTCTTGCGAGGATGCTCCGTTGTTGAAGTGGATGGGTTGTATTGAAGCCCATTGGGCCTTTTGAATGGGGCATCTCTCTAGGCTGGGACTGTGAACCATTAACAGATATAGGAATTGTGCGCTCAACAATACGGGTGCGATCATACCAGAACTAATGCATCGGATCCTATCAGAACTCCGAAGTTAAGTGTGCTTGGGCGAGAGTAGTACTAGAATGGGTGACCCCTTTGGAAGTCCTCATGTTGCACCCCCATTTCAATTTTTCTTGCCCTGGTTAAGGTTGCCAAGATACTTTATCGACCAAATCTCTATTACCGAATCCCACAGAACATTGGGCAAGACAACTTCGCTTCACGTAGAGGTCGGGCCCGCAAACCGAGGGCATAGTATTTGTGACCAGGTCTCCGTCGCTCCGGTGCCCATAAATTTTGATCTGTAAGAAGTTACGCGGCGCACAACATACCGTTGCAAAGCTCTCTGAGAGCTCTACGACGAGGGTACCTAGCTTGCTCGCTGTGCCCATTTTTGGAGCCCAAAATCGAATGTTTTCATTACTTTCAGGCCAGTTTTCTTCTTTTGCTCTGTTTTTCCGTCCCTGATCGTACGTCGTGAGCCGTTAAAAGTGCGACAACCTGACTCGCGGGACATCAGAGGGCCCTACAATGTGTCGATATCACGTCTTGCGAGGATGCTGAGTTGTTGAAGCGGATGGGTTGTCGTGAAGCATATTGGGACTTATGAATTGGCCATCTCTCTAGGTTGGGATTGTGAACCGTTAACACATATAGGAATTGTGCCCTCAACATGACAGGTGTGATCATACCAGCACTAATGCACCGGATCCCATCAGAACTCTAAAGTTAAGCGTGCTTGGGCGAGAGTAGTACTAGGATGGGTGACCCCGTGGGAAGTCCTCGTGTTGCACCCCCATTTCAATTTTTCTTGCCCAGGTTAGCGTTGCCAAGATACTTTATTGAACAAATCTGTATTACCGAATCACACGGAACATTGGGCAAGACAACTTCACTTCACGTAGAGGTCGGGCCCGCGAACCGAGGGCGTAGGGTTTGTGACCAGGTCTCCGTCGCTCCGGTGCCCAAAACTTTTGATCCGTAAGGAGTTACGCAGCGCACAGCATGTCGTTGCAAAGCTCTCTGAGAGCTCTTCAACGGGGGCAGCCAGCTTGCTTGATGAGCCCTTTTTGGAGCCCAAATTCAAATGTTTTCTTCAGTTTCGGGCCACTTTTCTTCTTTTGCTCTGTTTTTCCATCTCGGATCGTACGTCGTAACCCGTTAAAAGGACGACAACCTGACTCGCGGGACATCAGAGGGCCCTACAACGTGTTGATATCACGTCCTGCGAGGATGCTGCGTTGTTGAAGTGGATGGGTTGTCGTTAAGCCCATTGGGCCTTTTGAATGGGCATCTCTCTTGGCTGGGACTGTGAACCGTTAACACATATAGGAATTGTGCCCTCAACATGACCGGTGTGATCATACCAACACTAATGCACCAGATCCCATCAGAAATCCGAAGTTAAGCGTGCTTGGGAGAGAGTAGTACTAGGATGGGTGACCCCCTGCGAAGTCCTCGTGTTACACCCCCTTTTCAATTTTTTTTGCCCTGGTTAGGGTTGCCAAGATACTTTATCAACCAAATCTCTCTTACCGAATCCCACGGAACATTAGGCAAAACAACCTCGCTTCATGTAGATGCCGGGCTCGCAAACCGAGGGCGTAGGGTTTGTGACCAGGTCTCTGTTTCTCCGGCGCCCATAAATTTTGATCCGTAAGGAGTCACGCGACGCTTAGCATACCGTTGCAAAGCTCTCTAAGAGCTCTACGACGAGGGAAGAGAGCTTGCTCTATGTGCCCATTTTTGGAGCCCAAAATCGAACGTTTTCATCAATTTCAGGCCACTTTTCTTTTTTGCCCTGTTTTTTCATCGCGGATCGTAAGTCGTGAGCCGTTAAAAGGACGACAACCTGACTCGCGGGACATCAGAGGGCCCTACAACGTGTCGATATCACGTCTTGCGAGGATGCTGCGTTGTGGAAGCGGATAGGTTGTCGTTAAGCCCATTGGGCCTTTTGAATGGGCCATCTCTCTAGGTTGAGACTGTGAACCGTTAACACATATAGGAATTGTGCCCTCAACATAACGGCTGCGATCATAACAGCACAAATGAACCGGATCCCATCAGAACTTCTCAGTTAAGCGTGCTTGGGCGAGAGTAGTACTTGGATGGGTGACCCCCTGGGAAGTCGTCGTGTTGCACCCCCTTTTCAATTTTTTTTTGCCCTGGTTAGGGTTGCCAAGATACTTTATCGACCAAATCTCTATTACCGAATCCCACGGAACATTAGGCAAGACAACTTCGCTTCACATAGAGGCCGGGCCAGCAAACCAAGGGCGTAGGGTTTGTGACCAAGTCTCTGTCGCTCCGGTGCCCATAACTTTTGATCCGTAAGGAGTTACGAGGCGCATAGCATACCGTTACAAAGCTCTCTGAGAGCTCTACGACGAGGCCAGCCAGCTGGCTCGCTTTGCCTATTTTTGGCGCCCAAAAAAGAACACTGTCATCAGTTTCAGCCCACTTTTCTTCTTTTGCTCTATTTTTTCATCCCGGATCGTACGTCGTGAGCCGTTAAGAGGACGACAACCGGACTCGCAGGACATTATAGGGCCCTACAACGTGTCGATATCACGTCTTGCGAGGATGCTGCGTTGTTAAAGCGGATGGGTTGTCGTTAAGCCCATTGGGCCTTTTGAATGGGCCATCTCTCGTGGCTGGGACTATGAACCGTTAAAACATATAGGAATTGTGCCCTCAACATGACGGGTGTGATCATAACAGCACTAATGCACCGGATCCCATAAGAACTCCGAAGTTAAGCATGCTTGGGTGATAGTAGTACTAGGATGGCTGACCCCCTGGGAAGTCCTCGTGTTGCACCCCCTTTTCAATTTTTCTTGCCCTGGTCAGAGTTGCCAAGATACTTTATCGACCAAATCTCTATTACCGAATACCAAGGAGGATGGGCAAGACAACTTCGCTTCACGTAGAGGTCGGGCCCGCAAACCGAGGGCGTAGGGTTTGTTACCAGGTCTCCGTCGCTCCGGTGCCCATAACTTTTGATCCGTAAGGAGTTACGCGGCGCATAGCATACCGTTGCAAAGCTCTCTGAGAGCTGTACAACGGGGGCAGCCAGTTTGCTTGCTCTGCCCTTTTTGGAGCCCAAAATCGAACGTTTTCATCAATTTCAGGCCAGTTTTCTTCTTTTGCTTTGTTTTTCCTTCACGGATCGTACGTCGTAACCCGTTAAAAGGACGACAACCTGACTCGCGGGACATCAGAGGGCCCTACAACGTGTTGATATCACATCTTGCGAGGATGCTGCGTTGTTGAAGAGGATGGGTTGTCGTTAAGCCCATTGGTCCTTTTGAATGGGCATCTCTCTGGGATGGGCTGTGAACCGTTAACACAAAAAGGAATTGTGCCCTTAACATGACCGGTGCGATCATACCAGCACTAATGCAACGGATCCCATTAGAACTCCGAAGTTAAGTGTGCTTGGGCGAGAGTAGTACTAGGATGGGTGACCCCCTAGGAAGTCCTCGTGTTGCACCCCCTTTTCAATTTTTTTTGCCCTGGTTAGGGTTGCCAAGATACTTTATCGACCAAATCTCTATTACCGAATCCCACGGAACATTGGGCAAGACAACTTCGCTTCACATAGAGGCCGGGCCCTCAAACTGAGTGTGTAAGATTTGTGACCAGGTCTCCGTCGCTCCGGTGCCCATAACTTTTGATCCGTAAGGAGTTACGCGACGTACAGCATACCGTTGCAAAGCTCTATGAGAGCTCTACGACGGGGGAAGAGAGCTTGCTCTCTTTGCCTATTTTTGGATACCAAAATCGAACGTTTTCATCAATTTCAGGCCAGTTTTCTTCTTTTGCTCTGTTTTTTCGTCACGGATCGTAAGTCGTGAGCCGTTAAAAGGACAACAACCTGACTCGCGGGACATCAGTGGGCCCTACAATGTGTCGATATCACATCTTGCGAGGATGCTGCGTTGTTAAAGCGGATGGGTTGTCGTTAAGCCCATTGGGCCTTTTGAATGGGCCATCTCTCGTGGCTGGGACTATGAACCGTTCAAACATATAGGAATTGTAAGCTCAACATGACGGGTGCGATCATACCAGCACTAATGCACCGGAACCCATCAGAACTACGAAGTTAAGCATGCTTGGGTGATAGTAGTACTAGGATGGCTGACCCCCTGGGAAGTCCTCGTGTTGCACCCCCTTTTCAATTTTTCTTGCCCTGGTCAGAGTTGCCAAGATACTTTATCGACCAAATCTCTATTACCGAATACCAAGGAGGATGGGCAAGACAACTTTGCTTCACGTAGAGGCTGGGCCCGCAAAACGAGGGCGTAGGGTTTGTGTCCAGGTCTCCGTCGCTCCGGTGCCCATAACTTTTGATCCGTAAGGAGTTACGCGGCGCACAGCATACCGTTGCAAAGCTCTCTAAGAGCTCTACTACGGGGGCAGAAAGCTTGCTCTCTGTGCCCATTTTTGGAGCCCAAAATCGAACGTTTTCATCAGTTTCATGCCACTTTTCTTCTTTTGCTCTGTTTTTTCATCGCGGATCGTAAGTCGTGAGCCGTTAAAAGGACGACAAACTGACTCGCGGGACATCAGAGGGCCCTACAACGTGTCGATATAACGTCTTGCGAGGATGCTACGTTGTGGAAGCAGATGGGTTATCGTTAAGCCCATTGGGCCTTTTGAATGGGCCATCTCGCTAGGCTGGGACTGTGAACCGTTAACACATATTGGAATTGTGCCCTCAACATGACGGGTGCGATCATACCAGCACTAATGCATCGGATCCCATCAGAACTACGAAGTTAAGCGTGCTTGGGAGAGTGTAGTACTTGGATGGTTGACCCCCTGGGAAGTCCTCATGTGGCACCACGTTTTCAATTTTTTTTGTCCTGGTTCGGGTTGCCAAGATACTTTATCGACCAAATCTCTATTACCGAAACCCACGGAACATTGGGCAAGACAACTTCGCTTCACGTAGAGGCCAGGCCCGCAAACCGATGGCGTAGGGTTTGTGACCAGGTCTCCGTTGCTCCGGTGCCCATAACTTTTGATCCGTAAGAAGTTACGCGGTGCACAACATACAGTTGCAAAGTTCTTTGTGAGCCCTACGACGGGGGCACCTAGCTTGCTCGATGTGCCCATTTTTGGAGCCCAAAATCGAATGTTTTCATTAGTTTCAGGCCAGTTTTCTTCTTTTGCTCCATTTTTTAATCCCGAATCGTACGTCGTGAGCTGTTAAAAGGATGACAACCTGACACGCGGGACATCAGATGGCCCTACAACGTGTCGATATCACGTCTTGCGAGGATGCTTCGTTGTTAAAGTGGATGGGTTGTCGCTAAGCCCATTGGGCCTTTTGAATGGGCCATCTCTCTAGGTTGGGACTGCGAACCGTTAACACATATAGTAATTGTGCCCTCAACATGACGGGTGCGATCATACCAACACTAATGCACCGGATCCCATCAGAACTCCGAAGTTAAGCGTGCTAGGGCGAGAGTAGTACTAGGATGGGTGATCCCTTGGGAATTCCTCGTGTTGCACCCCCTTTTCAATTTTTTTTTCCCTGGTTAGGGTTGCCAAGATACTTTATCGACCAAATCTCTCTTACCGAATCCCACGGAACAATAGGCAAGACAAGTTCGCTTCAAGTAGAGGCCAGGCATGCAAATCGAGGCCGTAGGGTTTGTGACCAGATCTCCGTTGCTCCGTCGCCCATAACTTTTGATCCGTAAGGAGTTACGCGACGCACAACATACCGTTGCAAAGCTCTGTGAGAGCTCTACGACGGGGGAAGAGATTTTTCTCTCTGTGCCCATTTTTGGAGGCCAAAATCGAACGTTTTCTTCAATTTCTGGCTACTTTTCTTCTTTTGCTCGATTTTTCTGTCCCGGATCGTAAGTCGTGAACTGTTAAAAGGATGACAACCTGACTCACGGGACATCAGAGGGCCCTACAACGTGTTGATATCACGTCTTGCGAGGATGTTGGGTTGTTGAAGCAGGTGGGTTGTCGTTAAGCCCATTGGGCCTTTTGAATGGGCCATCTCTCTAGGCTGGCACTGTGAACCGTTAACACATATAGGAATTGTGCCGTCAACATGACGGGTGCGATCATACCAGCACTAATGCACCGGATCCCAACAGAACTCCGAAGTAAAGCGTGCTTGGGCGAGAGTAGTACTAGGATGGGTGACCCCCTAGGAAGTCCTCGTGTTGCACCGCCTTTTCAATTTTTTTTGCCCTGGTTGGGTTGCCAAGGTACTTTATCGACCAAACTTCTATTACCGAATCCCATGGAACATTGGGCAAGGCAACTTCGCTTCACGTAGAGGTCGGGCCCGCAAACCGATGGCGTAGGGTGTGTGACCTGGTCTCCGTAGCTCCGGTGCCCATAACTTTTGATCCGTAAGGAGTTACGCGGCGCACAGCATACCGTTGCAAAGTTTCTGAGAGCTCTACAACGGGGGCAGCTAGTTTGCTCGCTTAGCCCGTTTTTGGAGCCCAAAATCAAACGTTTTCATTAGTTTTAGGCAACTTTTCTTCTTTTGCTCTATTTTTCCGTCCCGGATCGTACGTCGTGAGATGTTAATAGGACGACAACCTAACTCACGGGACATCAGAGGGCCCTACAATGTGTCGATATAACGTCTTGCAAGGATGCTGCGTTGTTGAAGCGCATGGGTTGTCGTTAAGCCCATTGGGCCTTTTGAATGGGCCATCTCTCTACGTTGGGATTGTGAACCGTTAACACATATAGTAATTCCACCCTCAACATGACGGGTGCGATCATACCAACCCTAATGCACCGGATTCCATCAGAACTCCGACGTTAAGCGTGCTAGGACGAGAGTGGTACTAGGATGGGTGACCCCTTGGGACGTCATCGTGTTGCACCTCTTTTTTTTTTTTGCCTTGGTTAGGGTTGCCAAGATACTTTATCGACCAAATCTCTCTTACCGAATCCCACGGAACATTAGGCAAGACAACTTCACTTCAAGTAGAGGCCGGGCACGCAAACCGAGGCAGTAGGGTTTGTGACCAGTTCTCCGTTGCTCCGTCGCCAATAACTTTTGATCCCTAAGGAGTTACACGACGCACAGCATACCGTTGCAAAGCTCTCTAAGAGCTCTACGACGGGGGAAGAGATTTTGCTCTCTGTGCCTATTTTTGGAGCCCAAAATCGAACGTTTTCTTCAATTTCTGGCTACTTTTCTTCTTTTGCTCTGTTTTTTCGTCCCGGATCCTACGTCGTGAGCCATTAAAAGGATGACAACCTGACTCACGGGACATCAGAGGGCCCAACAACGTGTCGATATCACGTCTTGCTAGGATGCTGCGTTGTTGAAACATATGGGTTGTCGTTAAGCCCATTGGGCCTTTTGAATGGGCCATCTCTCTAGGCTGGTACTGTGAACCGTTAACACATATAGGAATTGTGCGCTCAACATGACGGGTACGATCATACTAGCATTAATGCACCTGATCCCATCAGAACTCCGAAGTTAAGCGTGCTTGGGCGAGAGTAGTACTAGGATGGGAAACCCCCTAGGAAGTCCTCGTGTTGCTCCCCCTTTTTAATTTTTTTTGCCCTGGTTGGGTTGCCAAGGTACTTTATCGACCAAATCTCTATTACCGAATCCCATGGAACATTGCGCAAGGCAACTTCGCTTCACGTAGAGGTCGGGCCCGCAAACTGAGGGCGTAGGGTGTGTGACCTGGTCTCCGTAGCTCCGGTGCCCATAACTTTTGATCCGTAAGGAGTTACGCGGCGCACAGCATACCGTTGCAAAGTTTCTGAGAGCTCTACGACGGGGGCAACTAGTTTGCTCGCTTTGCCCGTTTTTGGAGCCCAAAATCAAATGTTTTCATCAGTTTCAGGCAACTTTTTTTCTTTTGCTCTGTTTTTCCATCCCGGATCGTACATCGTGAGACATTAAAAGGATGACAACCTAACTCGCGGGACATCAGAGGGCCCTACAACGTGTCGATATCCCGTCTTGCGAGGATGCTGCGTTGTTGAAGCGGATGGGTTGTCATTAAGCCCATTCGGCCTTTTGAATGGGCCATCTCTCTAGGTTGGGACTGTGAACCGTTAACACATATAGGAATTGTGCCCTCAACATGATGGGTGCAATCATTCCAGCACCAATGCAACGGATCCCATCAGAACTCCGAAGTTAAGCGTGCTTGGGCGAGAGTGGTACTAGGATGGGTGACCCCTTGGGAAGTCCTCGTGTTGCACCCCCTTTTCAATTTTTTTTGCCCTGGTTAGGGTTGCCAAGATACTTTATCGACCAAATCTCTATTACCGAATCCCACAAAACATTGAGCAAGACAACTTCGCTTCACTTTGAGGTCGGGCCCGCAAACCGAGGCCGTAGGGTTTGTGACCAGGTCTCCGTTGCACCAGTGCCCATAACTTTTGATCCGTATGGAGTTACGCGGCGCATAGCATACCGTTGCAAAGCTCTCTGAGAGCTCTACGACGGGGGCAGCTAGTTTGCTCGCTTTACCCGTTTTTGGAGTTCGAAATCGAATGTTTTCATTAGTTTCAGGCCACTTTTTTTCTTTTGCTATGTTTTTCCGTCCCAGATCGTACATCGTGAGCCGTTAAAAGAAGGACAACCTTACTCGCGGGACATCAGAGGGCCCTACAATGTGTCGATATCATGTCCTGCGAGGATATTGTGTTGTTGAAGCGGATGGGTTGTCGTTAAGCCCATTGGGCCTTTTGAATGGGCCATCTCTCTAGGCTCGGACTGTGAACCGTTAACACATATAGGAATTGTGCCCTCAACATGACTGGTGCAATCATACCAACACTAATGCACCGGATCCCATCTGAACTCTGAAGTGAAGCGTGCTTGGGCGAGAGTAGTACTCCGAAGGGTAACCCCCTGGGAAGTCCTCGTGTTGCACCCCTTTTTCAATTTTTTTTGCCCTGGTTAGGGTTGCCAAGATACTTTATAGACCAAATCTCTCTTACCAAATCCCACATAACATTGGGCAAGACAACTTCACTTCACGTAGAGGTCGGGCCCGCAAACCGTGGGCGTAGGGTTTGTGACCAGGTCTCTGTTGCTCCGGTGCCCATAACTTTTGATCCGGAAGGAGTTACGCGGCGCACATCATACCGTTGCAAAGCTCTCTGAGAGCTCTACGACGGGGGCAGTGAGCCTGCTCGTTGTGCCCATTTTTGGAGCCCAAAATTGAACGTTTTCATCAGTTTTGGGCCACTTTTGTTCTTTTGCTATGTTTTTCCATCTCGGATAGTACGTCGTGAGCCGTTAAAAGGACGACAACCTGACTCGTGGGACATCAGAGGGCCCTACAACTTGTCAATATAACGTCTTGCGAGGATGCTACGTTGTTGAAGCGGATGGGTTGTCGTTAAGCCCATTAGGCCTTCTGAATGGGCCATCTCTCTGTGTTGGGACTGTGAACCGTTAACATACATAGGAATTGTGCCCTCAACATGACGGCTGCGATCATACGAACACTAATGCACCGGATCCCATCAGAACTCCGAAGTTAAGCATGCCTGGGCGAGAGTAGTACTAGGATGGGTCACCCCATGGGAAGTCCTCGTGTTGCACCCCCTTTTCCATTTTTTTTGCCATGGTTAGGGTTGCCACGATACTTTATCGACCAAGTCTCTCTTACCGAATCCCACGGAACATTAGGCAAGACAACTTCGTTTCAAGTTGAGGCCGGGCCCGCAAACCGAGGGCGTAGGGTTTGTGACCAGGTCTCCGTTCCTCCAGCGCCCATAACTTTTGATCTGTAAGGAGTTACGCGGCGCACAGCATACCGTTGCAAAGCTCTCTGAGAGCTCTACGACGGGGGAAGAGAGCTTGCTCTCTGTGCCCATTTTTGGAGCCCAAAATCGAACGTTTTCATCAATTTCAGGCCACTTTTCCTCCTTTGCTCTATTTTTTCGTCCCGGATCGTAAGTCGTGAGCAGTTAAAAGGATGACAACCTAACTCGTGGGACATCAGAGGGCCCTACAACATGTAGATATCACGTCTTGCGAGGATGCTGCGTTGTTGAAGCGGATGGGTTGTCGTTAAGCCAATTGGGCCTTTTAAATGGGCCATTTCTCTAGGCTGGGACTGTGAACCGTTAACACATATAGGAATTGTGCCCTCAACATGATGGGTGCGATCATACCAGCATTAATGCACCGGATCCCATCCGAACCCCGAAGTTAAGCGTGCTTGGGCGATAGTATTACTAGGATGGGTGACCCCCTGGGAAGTCCTCGTGTTGCACCCCCTGTTCAATTTTTTTTGCCCTAGTTGGGTTGCCAAGATACTTTATTGACCAAATCTCTATTACCGAATCCCACGGAACATTGAGCAAGACAACTTCGCTTCACGTAGAGGTCGGGCCCGTAAACCGAGGGCGTAGGGCGTGTGACCTGGTCTCCGTAGCTCCGGTGCCCATAACTTTTGATCCGTAAGGAGTTACGCGCCGTACAGCATACCATTGCAAAGCTTTCTGAGAACTCTACGACGGTGGCAGCTATTTTGCTCGCTTTGCCCGTTTCTGGAGCCCAAAATCGAACGTTTTCATCAGTTTCAGGCAACTTTTCTTCATTTGCTCTATTTTTCCGTCTCGTATTGTACGTCGTGAGACATTAAAAGGACGACAACCTAACTCGCGGGACATCAGAGGGCCCTACAACGTGTCGATATCTCATCCTGCGAGGATGCTGCGTTGTTGAAGCAGATGGATTATCGTTAAGCCCATTGGGCCTTTTGAATGGGTCATCTCTCTAGGCTGGGACTGTGAACCGTTAACACATATAGGAATTGTGCCCTCAACATGACGGGTGCAATCATTCCAGAACTAATGCAGCGGATCCCATCAGAACTCCGAAGTTAACCGTGCTTGGGCGAGAGTAGTACTAGGATGGGTGACCCCTTGGGAAGTCCTCGTGTTGCACCCCCTTTCAATTTTTTTGCCCTGGTTAGGGTTGCCAAGATACTTTATCGACCAAATCTCTATTACCGAATCCCACAGAACATTGGGCAAGGCAACTTCGCTTCACTTTGAGGTCGGGCCCGCAAACCGAGGTTGTAGGGTTTGTGACCAGGTCTCCGTTACACCGGTGCCCATAACTTTTGATCCGTATGGAGTTACGCGGCGCACATCATACTGTTGCAAAGCTCACTGTGAGCTCTACGACGGGGACAACTAGTTTGCTAGCTTTGCCCATTTTTGGAACCCAAAATCGAACGTTTTCATCAATGTCAGGCCACTTTTCTTCTTTTACTCAGTTTTTTCTTCTCGGATCGTACGTCGTGAGCCGTTAAAAGGACGACAACCTAACTAGCGGGACATCAGAGGGCCCTACAACGTGTCGATATCACGTCTTTCGAGGATGCTGTGTTGTTGAAGCGGATGGGTTGTCGTTAAGCGCATTGGGCCACTAGAATGGGCCATTTCTCTAGTCTGGAACTGTGAACCGATAACACATATAGGAATTGTGCCCTCAACATGGCGGATGCAATCATACCAGCACTAATGCAATGCATCCCATCAGCACTCCGAAATTAAGCGTGCTTGGGCGAGAGTAGTACTAGGATGGGTGACCCCTTGGGAAGTCCTCGTGTTGCACCCCATTTTCAATTTTTTTTGCCCTGGTTAGGGTTGCCAAGATACTTTATCGACCAAATCTCTATTACCGAATCCCACGGAACATTGGGCCATCTGAGGGCCCTACAACGTGTCGATATCATGTCCTGTGAGGATGCTGCGTTGTTGAAGCAAATAGGTTGTCGTTAAGCCCGTTGGGCCTTTTGAATGGGCCATCTCTCTAGGCTGGGACTGTGAACCGTTAACACATATAGAAATTGTGCCCTCAACATGACGGGTGCGATCATGCCAACAATAATGCACCGGATCCCCTCAGAACTTCGAAGTTAAGCGTGCTTGGGCGAGAGTAGTACTCGGATGGGTAACCCCTTGGGTAGTCCTTGTGTTGCACCCCCTTTTCAATTTTTTTTACCCTGGTTAGGGTTGCCAAGATACTTTATCGACCAAATCTCTCTTACCGAATCCCACGAAACATTGGGCAAGACAACTTCGCTTCACGTAGAGGCCTGGCCCGTAAACCGAGGGCATAGGGTTTGTGACCAGGTTTCCGTCGCTCCGGTGCCCATAACTTTCGATCCGTGAGAAGTTACGCGGCGCACAACATACCGTTGCAAAGCTCTCTGAGAGCTCTACGACGGGGGCACCTATCTTGCTCGATGTGCCCATTTTTGGATCCCAAAATCGAATGTTTTCATTAGTTTCAGGCCAGTTTTCTTCTTTTGATCAATTTTTCCGTCCCGGATCGTACGTCGTGAGCCGTTAAAAGGATAACAACCTGAATCATGGGACATCAGAGGGCCCTACAATGTGTCGATATCATGTCTTGCGAGGATGCTACATTGTTGAAGCGGATGGGTTGTCGTTAAGCCCATTGGGCCTTTTGAATGGGCCATCTCTCTATGTTGGGACTGTGAACCGCTAACACATATAGGAATTCTGCCCTCAACATGACGGGTGCGATCATACCAACACTAATGCACCGGAACCCATCAGAACTCCGAAGTTATGCGTGCTTGGGCGAGGTTCGTACTAGGATGGGTGACCCCTTGGGAAGTCCTCGTGTTGCACCCCCTTTTCAATTTTTTTTGCCCTGGTTAAGGTTGCCAAGATACTTTATCCACCAAATCTCTCTTACTGAATCCCACGGAACATTAGGCAAGACAACTTCGCTTCAAGTAGAGGCCGGGCCCGTAAACCGAGGGCGTAGGGTTGATGACCAGGTCTCCTTTGCTCCATCGCCCATAACTTTTGATCCGTAGGGAGTTACGCGATGCACAGCATACAGTTGCAAAGCTCTCTGAGAGCTCTACGATGGGGGAAGAGAGCTTGCTCTCTATGCCCATTTTTGGAGCCCAAAATCGAACGTTTTCATCAATTTCAGGCCACTTTTCCTCTTTTGCTCTGCTTTTTCATCCCGAATCGTAAGTCGTGAGCCGTTAAAAGGACGACAACCTGACTCGCGGGACATCAGAGGGCCCTACAACGTGTTGATATCACGTCTTGCCAGGATGCTTTGTTGTTGAAACGGATGGGTTGTCGTTTAGCCCATTGGGCCTTTTGAATGGGCCATCCCTATAGGCTGGGACTGTGAACCATTAACAAATATAGGAATTGTTCCCTCAACATTACGTGTGCAATCATACCAGCACTAATGCACTGGATCCCATCAGAACTCCGAAGTTAAGCGTGTTTGGGCGATAGTAGTACTAGGATGGGTGACTCCATTGGAAGTCCTTGTGTTGCACCCCCTTTTCAATTTTTTTTGCCCTGGTTAGGGTTGCCAAGATACTTTATCGACCAAATCTCTATTAACGAATCCCACAGAACATTGGACAAGACAACTTCGCTTCACTTTGAGGCCGGGCCCACAAACCGAGGGCGTAGGGTTTGTGACCATGTCCCCGTTGCACCGGTGCCCATAACTTTTGATCCGTATAGAGTTACGCGGCGCACAACATACCGTTGCAAAGCTCTCTTAGTGCTCTACGACGGGGACAGCTAGTTTGCTGGCTTTGCCCATTTTTGGAGCCCAAAATCGAACGTTTTCATTAGTTTCAGGCCACTTTTCTTCTTTTGCTTTGTTTTTCCATCCCGGATCGTACGTCGTGAGCCGTTAAAAGGACGACAACCTAACTCGCGGGACATCAGAGAGCCCTACAACGTGTCGATATCCCTTCTTGCGAGGATGCTGCATTGTTGAAGATGATGGGTTGTCGTTAAGCCGATTGAGCCTTTTGAATGGGCCATCTCTCGAGGCTGGGACTGTGAACTGTTAACACATATAGGAATTGTGCCCTTAACATGACGGGTGCAATCATACCAGCACTAATGCAACGAATCACATCAGAACTCCAAAGGTTAAACGTGCTTAGGCGAGAGTAGTACTAGGATGAGTGACCCCTTGGGAAGTCCTCGTGTAGCACCCCCCTTTTCAATTTTTTTTGCCCTGGTTAGGGTTGCCAAGATACTTTATCGACCAAATCTCAATTACCGAATCAAACGGAACATTGGGCAAGACAACTTCGCTTCACTTTGAGGCTGGGCCCGCAAACCGAGGGCGTAGGGTTTGTGACCATGTCTCCGTTGCTCCGGTGCCCATAACTTTTGATCCGTATGGAGTTACGCGGCGCACAGCATACCGTTACAAAGCTCTCTGAGAGCTCTACGACGGGGCAGCTAGTTTACTCACTTTGCGCGTTTTTGGAACCCAAAATCAAACATTTTCATCAGTTTCAGGCCACTTTTCTTCTTTTGCTATGTTTTTCCGTCCCGGATCGTACGTCGTGAGCCGTTAAAAGGACCACACCCTGACTCGTCGGACATCAGAGGGCCCTACAACGTGTCGATTTCACGTCTTTCGAGGATGCTACGTTGTTGAACTGGATGGGTTGTCGTTAAGCCCATTAGGCCTTTTGAATGGGCCATCTCTCTAGGCTGGGACTGTGAACCGTTAACACATATAGGAATTGTGCCCTCAACCTGACGGGTTCAATCATACCAACACTAATGCATCGGATCCCGTCAGAACTCCGAAGTTAAGCGTACTTGGGCGAGAGTAGTACTCGGATGGGTAACCCCCTGGGAAGTCCTCGTGTTGCACCACCTTTGCAATTTTTTTTCCCTGGTTAGGGTTGCCAAGATACTTTATCGACCAAATCTCTCCTACCGAATCCCACGTAACATTGGGCAAGACAACTTCGCTTCACGTAGAGGTCGGGCCCGCATACCGAGGGCGTAGGGTTTGTGACCAGGTCTCCGTTGCTCCGGTGCCCATAGCTTTTGATCTGTAAGGAATTACGCGACTCACAGCATACCGTTGCAAAGCTATTTGAGAGCTCTACGACGGAGGCAGCGAGCTTGCTCCCTGTGCCCATTTTTGGAGCCCAAAATCGAACATTTTCATCAATTTTGGGCCACTTTTCTTCTTTTGCACTGTTTTTCTGTCCCGGATCGTACGTCGTGAGCCGTTAAAAGGACAACAACCTTACTAGCCGGACATCAGAGGGCCCTACTATGTGTCGGTATCACGTCTTGCGAGGATGCTGCGTTGTTGAAGCGAATGGGTTATCGTTAAGCCCATTGGGCCTTTTGAATGGGCCATATCTCTAGGCTGGGACTGTGAACCGTTAACACATATAGGAATTGTGCCCTCAACATGAGGGGTGCGATCATACCAGCACGAATGCACCGTATCCCATCAGAACTCCGAAGTCAAGCGTGCTTGGGCGAGAGTAGTACTAGGATGGGTGACCCCCTGGAAAGTCCTCGTGTTGCACCCCATTTTCAATTTTTTTTGCCATGGTTAGGGTTGCCAAGATACTTTATCGACCAAATCTCTATTACCGAATCCCACGGAACATTGGGCACGACAACTACGCTTCACGTAGAGGCCGGGCCCGCAAACCGAGGTCGTAGGGTTTGTGACCAGGTCTCCGTCGCTCTGGTGCCCATAACTTTTGATCCGTAAGGAGTTACGCAGCGCACAACATACTGTTGCAAAGCTCTCTGAAAGCTCTACGACGGGGGCAGCTCGCTTTGCCCATTTTTGGAGCCCAAAATCGAACATTTTAATCAGTTTTGGGCCACTTTTCTTCTTTTGCACTATTTTTCCGTCCCAGATCGTACGTCGTGAGCCGTTAAGAGGACGACAACCTAACTCGCGGGACATCAGAGGCACCTACAATGCGTCGATATCACGTCTTGTGAGGATGCTGCGTTATTGAAGCGGATGGATTGTCGTTAAGCCCATTGGGCCTTTTGAATGGGCCATCTCTCTAGGCTGGGACTGTGAACCGTTAACATATAAAGGAATTGTGCCCTCAACATGACGTGTGCAATCATACCAGCACTAATGCACCAGATCCCACCAGAACTCCGAAGTTAAGCGTGCTTGGGCGAGAGTAGCACAAGGATGGGTAACCCCATGGGAAGTCCTCGTGTTGTACTCCCCTTTTCAATTTTTTTTGCCCTGGTGAGGGTTGCCAAGATACTTTATCGACCAAATCTCTGTTACCGAATCCCACGGAACATTGGGCATGACAACTTCGCTTCACGTAGAAGCCAGGCCCGCAAACCGAGGGCATAGGGTTTGTGACCTGGTCTCCGTTGCTCCGGTGCCCATAACTTTTGATCCGTAAGGAGTTAGCGGTGCACAGCATACCGTTGCAAAGCTCACTGAGAGCGCTACGACAGGGGCAGCGAGCTGGCTCGCTCTGCCCATTTTTGGAGCCCAAAATCGAACGTTTTCATCAGTTTCAGGCCACTTTTCTTCTTTCGCTCTGTTTTCCGTCCAGGATCGTACGTCGTGAGCCGTTAAAAGGAGGACAACCTTACACACGGGACATCAGAGGGCCCTACAATGTGTCGATATCACTTCTTGTGAGGATGATGCATTTTGGAAGTGGATGGGTTTTTGTTAAGCCCATTGGGCCTTTTGAATGGGCCATCTCTCTAGGCTGGGACTGTGAACCGTTAACACATATAGGAATTGTGCCCTCAACATAATGGGTGTGATCATACCAACACTAATGCACTGGATCCCATCAGAACTCCGAAGTTAAGCGTGCTTAGGCGGGAGTAGTGCTAGGATGGGTGACCCCCTGTGAAGTCCTCATGTTGCAACCCCTTTTCAATTTTTTTTGACCTGGTTAGGGTTGCCAAGATACTTTATCGACCAAATGTCTATTACCGAATCCCACTGAACATTGGGCAAGACAACTTCGCTTCACGTAGAGTACGGGCCCGCAAACCGAGGGCGTAGGGTTTGTGACGAGGTCTCCGTCACTCCGGTGCCCATAACTTTTGATCCGTAAGGAGTTACGCGGCACACAACATACCGTTGCAAAGCACTCTGAGAGCACTACGATTGGGGCAGCAAGCTTGCTCGCTGTGCCCATTTTTGGAACCCAAAATCGAACATTTTCATCAATTTCAAGCCACTTTTGTTCTTTTGCTCTATTTTTTCATCCCGGATCATACGTTGCGAGCTGTTAAAAGGATGACAACCTGACTCTCGGTACATCAGAGGGCCCTACAACGTGTTGATATCACATCTTGCGGGGATGTTGCGTTGTTGAAGCGGATGGGTTGTCGTTAAGCCCATTGGGCCTTTTGAATGGGCCATCTCTCTAGGCTGGGACTGTGAAATGTTAACACATATAGGAATTGTGCCCTCAACATGACGGGTGCGATCATATCAGCACTAATGCAACGGATCCCATCAGAACTCCGAAGTTAAGCGTGCTTGGGCGAGAGTAATACTAGGATGGGTGACCCCCTGGAAAGTCCTCGTGTTGCACCCCCTTTCCAATTTTTTTTGCCTTGGTTAGGGTTGCCAAGATACTTTATCGACCAAATCTCTATTACCGAATCCCACAGAACATTGGCCAAGACAACTTCGCTTCACGTAGAGTCCGGGCTCACAAACCTAGGGCGTAGGGTTTGTGACCAGGTCTCCGTCGCTCCGGTGCCCATAACTTTTGATTCGTAAGGAGTTACGCGGCGCACAACATGCCGTTGCAAAGCTCTCTGAGAGCTCTACGACGGGGGCAGCAAGCTTGCTCGCTATGCCCTTTTTGGAGCCCAAAATTGAACGTTTTCATCAGTTTCAAACCACTTTTCTTCTTTTGCTTTGTTTTTCCATCTCGGATCGTACGTCGTGAGATGTTAAAAGGACGACAACCTGACTCGCGGGACATCTGAGTGCCCTACAACGTGTCGATATCATGTCTTGCGAGGATGCTGCGTTGTTGAAGCGGATGGGTTGTCGTTAAGCCCATTTGGCCTTTTGAATGGGC
Organism: Ehretia macrophylla; assembly: GCA_037974665.1. Classification (NCBI taxonomy): domain Eukaryota; kingdom Viridiplantae; phylum Streptophyta; class Magnoliopsida; order Boraginales; family Ehretiaceae; genus Ehretia; species Ehretia macrophylla. Next base: position 83,782,935 of record CM075765.1, on the reverse strand, counting down.
CATCTCTCTAGGCTGGGACTGTGAACCGTTAACACATAAAGGAATTGTGCCCTCAACATGAAGAGTGCAATCATACCAGCAATAATGCAACGGTTCCCATCAGAACTCCAAAGTTAAGCGTGCTTGGGCGAGAGTAGTAGTAGGATGGGTGACCCCTTGGGAAGTCCTCGTGTTGCACCCCCTTTTCAATTTTTTTTGCCCTTGTTAGGGTTGCCAAGATACTTTATCGACCAAATCTCTATTACCGAATCAAACGGAACATTGGGCAAGACAACTTCGCTTCACTTTGAGGCCAGGCCCGCAAACCGAGGGCGTAGGGTTTGTGACCAGGTCTACGTCGCTCCGGTGCTCATAACTTTTGATCCGTAAGGAGTTACGCGGGGCACAACATACCGTTGAAAAGCTCTCTGAGAGCTCTACGATAGGGCAGCTAGCTTGCTCTCTTTGCCCGTTTTTGGAGCCCAAAATTGAACATTCTCATCAGTTTCAGGACACTTTTGTTCTTTCGCTCTATTTTTCTGTCCCGAATCGTACGTCGTGAGCCGTTAAAAGGACGACAACCTGACTCGCGGGACATCAGAGGGCCCTACAACGTGTTGATATCACGTCTTGCGTGGATGCTACGATGTTGAAGCGGATGGGTTGTCGTTAAGCTCATTGGGCCTTTTGAATGGGCCATCTCTTTAGATTGGAACTGTGAACCGTTAACACATATAGGAATTGTGCCCTCAACATGACAGGTGCGATCATACCAGCACTAATGCACCGGATCCCATCAGAACTCCGAAGTTAAGCGTGCTTGAGCGAGAGTTGTACTAGGATGGGTAACCCCCTGGAAAGTCCTCGTGTTGCACCACCTTTGCAATTTTTTTTTCCCTGGTTAGGGTTGCCAAGATACTTTATCGACCAAATCTCTCCTACCGAATCCCACGTAACATTGGGCAAGACAACTTCGCTTCACGTAGAGGTCGGGCCCGCATACCGAGGGCGTAGGGTTAGTGACCAGGTCTCCGTTGCTCCAGTGCCCATAGCTTTTGATCTGTAAGGAATTATGCGACTCACAGCATACCGTTGCAAAGCTCTCTCAGACCTCTACGACGCGGGCAGCGAGCTTGCTCACCGTGCCCATTTTTGGAGCCGAAAATCGAACATTTTCATCAATTTCAGGCCACTTTTCTTCTTTTGCTCTGTTTTTCTGTCCCGGATCGTACGTCGTGAGCCGTTAAAAGGACAGCAACCTTACTAGCCGGACATCAGAGGGCCCTACAACGTGTCGGTATCACGTCTTGCGAGGATGCTGCGTTGTTGAAGCGAATGGGTTATCGTTAAGCCCATTGGGCCTTTTGAATGGGCCATATCTCTAGGCTGGGACTGTGAACCGTTAACACATATAGGAATTGTGCCCTCAACATGAGGGGTGCGATCATACCAGCACTAATGCACCGTATCCCATCAGAACTCCGTAGTCAAGCGTGCTTGGGCGAGAGTAGTACTAGGATGGGTGACCCCCTGGAAAGTCCTCGTGTTGCACCCCATTTTCAATTTTTTTTGCCATGGTTAGGGTTGCCAAGATACTTTATCGACCAAATCTCTATTACCGAATCCCACGGAACATTGGGCACGACAACTACGCTTCACATAGAGGCCGGGCCCGCAAACCGAGGTCGTAGGGTTTGTGACCAGGTCTCCGTCGCTCTGGTGCCCATAACTTTTGATCCGTAAGGAGTTACGCAGCGCGCAACATACTGTTGCAAAGCTCTCTGAAAGCTCTACGACGGGGGCAGCTCGCTTTGCCCATTGATGGAGCCCAAAATCGAACAATTTAATCAGTTTTGGGCCACTTTTCTTCTTTTGCACTATTTTTCCGTCCCAGATCGTACGTCGTGAGCCGTTAAGAGGACGACAACCTAACTCGTGGGACATCAGAGGGCCCTACAATGCCTCGATATCATGTCTTGCGAGGATGCTGCGTTGTTGAAGCGGATGGGTTGTCGTTAAGCCCATTGGGCCTTTTGAATGGGCCATCTATCTAGGCTGGGACTGTGAACCGTTAACACATATAGGAATTGTGCCCTCAACATGACGTGTGCAATCATACCAGCACTAATGCACCGGATCCCATCAGAACTCCGAAGTTAAGCGTGCTTGGGCGAGAGTAGTACTAGGATGGGTGACCCCCTGAGAAGTCCTCCTGTTGCACCCCATTTTCAATTTTTTTTGCCCTGGTTAGGGTTGCCAAGATACTTTATCGACCAAATCTCTGTTACCGAATCCCACGGAACATTGGGCAAGACAACTTCGCTTCACGTAGAAGCCAGGCTCGCAAACCGAGGGCGTAGGGTTTGTGACCAGGTCTCCATTGCTCCAGTGCCCATTACTTTTGATCCGTAAGAAGTTACGCGGCGCACAGCATACCGTTGCAAAGCTCACTGAGAGTTCTACGACGGGGGCAGCGAGCTGGCTCGCTCTGCCCATTTTTGGAGCCCAAAATCGAACGTTTTCATCAGTTTCAGGCCACTTTTCTTCTTTCGCTCTGTTTTCCGTCCAGGATCGTACGTCGTGAGCCGTTAAAAGGACGACAACCTTACACACGGGACATCAGAGGGTCCTTCAACGTGTCGATATCACGTCTTGCGAGGATGCTGCGTTGTCGAAGCGGATGGGTTTTTGTTAAGCCCATTGGGCCTTTTGAATGGGCCATCTCTCTAGGCTGGGACTGTGAACCGTTAACACATATAGGAATTGTGCCCTCAACATGACAGGTGCGATCATACCAGCACTAATGCACCGGATCCCTTCAGAACTCCGAAGTTAAGCGTGCTTGGGCGGGAGTAGTGTTAGGATGGGTGACCCCCTGTGAAGTCCTTGTGTTGCACCCCCTTTTCAATTTTTTTTGTCCTGGTTAGGGTTGCCAAGATACTTTATCGACCAAATGTCTATTACCGAATCCCACAGAACATTGGGCAAGACAACTTCGCTTCATGTAGAGGTCGGGCCCGCAAACCGAGGGCATAGGGTTTTTGACTAGGTCTCCATTGCTCCGGTGCCCATAACTTTTGATCCATAAGGAGTTACGGGGCACACAACATACCGTTGCAAAGCTCACTGAGAGCTCTACGACGGGGGCAGCGAGCTGGCTCGCTGTGCCCATTTTTGGAACCCAAAATTGAACATTTTCATCAGTTTCATGTCATTTTTCTTCTTTTGCTTTGTTTTTCCGTCCAGGACCATACGTCGTGAGCCGTTAAAAGGACGACAACCTTACTCGCGGGACATCAGAGGGCCCTACAACGTGTTGATATCCATTCTTGCGGGGATATTGCGTTGTTGAAGCAGATGGGTTGTCGTTAAGCCCATTGGGCCTTTTGAATGGGCCATCTCTCTAGGCTGGGACTGTGAACCGTTAACACATATAGGAATTGTGCCCTCAACATGACAGGTGCGATCATATCAGCACTAATGCAACGGATCCCATCAGAACTCCGAAGTTAAGCGAGCTTGGGCGAGAGTAGTACTAGGATGGGTGACCCCCTGGAAAGTCCTCGTGTTGCACCCCCTTTTCAATATTTTTTTGCCTTGGTTAGTGTTGCCAAGATACTTTATCGACCAAATCTCTATTACCGAATCCCACGGAACATTGGGCAAGACAACTTCACTTCACGTAGAGGCCGGGCCCGCAAACCGAGGGCGTAGGTTTTGTGACTAGGTCTCCGTCGCTCCGGTGCCCTTAACTTTTGATCCGTAAGGTGTTACGCGGTGCACAGCATACCGGTTCAAAGCTCTCTGAGACCTCTACGACGGGGACAGCTAGCTTGCTCGCTGTGCCCGTTTGTGGAGCCCAAAATTGAAAGTTTTCATCAGTTTCAGGCCACTTTTCTTCTTTTGCTCTATTTTATTGTCCCGTATCGTACGTCGTGAGTCGTTAAAAGGATGACAACCTGACTCGCTGTGTTACGCCCCAACCCGGCCTATAAAGGTTAGACTAGGGTGTGATCTAAACATTCAAGTCCATTCACATTCTTAATCATTCCAGGAGGTTTAACACTTAACGTTTTATTCTAGACTCCAAAATTTTTCGAAAATCCGGCAGGATAACGGCTGTAATTGGGCTCTTTGTTTTGACCTAAATTTTCTAATTGCCTCAAAACTTTCAATTCAAGTTCATTCCCGACTAGAATTTACTATTTTATCATCAATTGAATTGCCTATTAGTTATTTCGACGTCCCGTTTGATTTATAACCTAGCATGATACTATGTCTCGTTTGTCCATTTATCCTCGTTTCAAAATATACCTGTTGATCTTAGCTTATTAACGGGTACCTGTTGAGATCGGATAAGTTCATTTGCCTAATCCTTAACTGAGCATCATAACCTATGATAGATACTAGTGATAATAAAAGCAAAACGATCATAGTATGTCTAGTATCAGTCTACTTAATATAAGTACAAACCAAAATTAGACCCCAAATTACAACGGGGGTCTTTTACATTAGCAACAACAACAACGTAAAATAAATAGTCTTCAAGCAGCACAAGGCACACAAGTAGTCACGTTCAAGCAAAACAACAATAACAGGCAACCCCTCCAGGGGTTCATCATTAGGTACATTATCCTCGGCTTCCTGTACCTGTTCTTCTTCCCCTGAGATGATAAAAGAGGGTGAGTCCTTATGAACTCAGCGAGGGGGAACGAGAAATAAGTTTTGAAACTCATTTTCCGATTAAACTTATGAAAATCCCTTTCTCAAACCTGAATACAACAGAAATACAAGTACAGAATTACAAGTACAGAACAGGAATACCGGTCTTTCCTCCCCGAGGTTCTCTAGGATCCAAGCGGGAGTACTTATACACATAATAAAAAGGATACGGTGAGCTTTTGCTCTCAGATCAGATCCAGGATCAGTTATTGCGGCCGACTTCAAATCATCCCCCAAACACACCAGGTGGGTGTACTCCGGATGTACCCCGAAATCCTACGACCCAACTCTCCAAGGAAGTCTAGCCCCCAAGCGAGAGAGGGAATGGGACCATGGTGGTCACGGTAACACCGGCAAGCCCGATGCCGCCCGGGGTGCGTGATGGCTACCATGCCAACAGGAAGAGTTGCAACCTTGTATGCAATGCACATTCATGGCAGGTAATATATCACAATAGGAGGACAACAAAGTAGGTTGCCTCCGGACAGTCATAAGATTGCACATTGACCAAGTAAACAGGCAGGGCACGATAAAATAGGTAATATATCACAGTAGGAGGACAACAAAGTAGGCTGCCTCCGGACAATCATTAGATTGAATATTGACAGGTAAACAAGCAGGGCACGATAAGACATGAAATTTCACTTGAAAGGCATATAGAGTTATATGAAAATTAAACAGGCAGCCATGTAACACATGTAAAACAGGCCATATAACTCATTAAGAAGTCCACACAATCAAGTGATAAGATTATTCAACATGCAATGATATCAACATGGGTTCAGATGCAAGAAAAGCTTATTTGTCAACATGCAATGGTCAAGATCACTTTGAAGTTATAAAACATTTACGGGCAGCCCACTAAGCATATGATTCCAACACAATATCCAAATGATCAACACTTATTAAGACTACCTAGTCGTTAGGGCTTCCATTTCAAGTATTATTCATGCAATTTGAGCCTCAACCCAACTCAATGTCAATCTCAAACCATACATCATTTAATTCAACATCCTCAAACGTTCAAAACAGTCCACCCAACATCCCAACACCACATTTCCACACAATTAGTACCACAAGAGAGGTTACAACAATTTTCCAAGCATATGGCTAAATAAAACCTTTACTGCAATAGGCTGTTTTCTCACAATCAATAGGATAACCAAACAATCTCCAAATTCAGTAAATAAGATGGCAAATTAAAGCTTAAGAAGTTAACTAAAATCAGAAGCAAACCTTGCATCAATTGGAGTTCAGAATCATTAGTTATAGCCGAAACAGTGAGGTAGCACAAAACTGTCCAAATTTGTACACTTTTCATAAATTGACGTTTTTGAAGTCCTTAGGGTCAGTTTTAGCTTTGGTCCATTTCTGATAAAATTGTCCAGAACTGAAAATTCTAGCAGCACACCAAATTTTATGCATTTTGGACATCATTCACTAAGTCAAATATGGTTCGTTCCACGAGGTCAGTGCATCTGCCAAAACCAGATTCATTTTTCCAGATTTCCAGATTTGGTCACATTTTAATGATTCGCCATTTTTAGGACCTTAGAGTCAAAATTAGCTTCGGCCTATTTCTGGGAAAATGTTCAAAACTGTCCAAAATAGTCACATCATTTGCTTAGCTAAACTTGCCTCGAACAGACTGGTCAGAGAGCTGTCATCCATTTCGACTTCACCTAGCATCATTTTCAAGCCAAGATCTTGCCATGCATGGTTGTTTAAGCTTATGAACGACCATATAGCTCAAGTACAGAAGCAAATACACACATTTATGAGCATGCATGTGAGTTTTTAAAGAGTTTTCAAAAGGTTTTAACCCTCACCTTTGCAATTCAACAAGAACATGCACAAATGCTTGTGAAAATGGCTCGGTGTTCCCTAAGTGCTTGGTTCTTGCTTTGAGCATGCCTTTCCTTGCCTCTACCTTAATCCTTGGCTTTGCTAATGACTATGGAAGACATGTATGAGCTTACATCCAAGAGAAATAGAAAGGAACATAAAAGGAAACAAGGAAACCTTACCTAAGCCGTGGATAGCCCTAGATGGGTTTGTGCCATGTAGTAGCTTGCTTGCTCGGGTCTTGGAGGCCTCCTACCTTGGCTAAATGGTTTAGTCAGCCTCTTAAGTGCAAGAGGCAGTGAGAAATCGTGGAGAGAGAGAGAGAGATTTTGAGAGCTAAGGCTAAGAGAGAGAAGACAACAAAAGAGAATGAAACTAGTGATTTATTGTTGTCTAGTTTTGATTGTATAGCCTTGGCTGAATTGGCCTTGTTTGCAACAGTTCTTGGGACTTCAAATCTGAAAAATATGCTTCTTGGGAGTGTATGAGGTGTAGGGGAATAATCATGGGGTAGTTTAGGGCTTAGGAAAAAGGGGCATTGGGGTTAGAGAGTGTGTAAGAGCTTGTCTAGGGGTTTGACTATGTTTAATCGTGTGGTGTTTGTTGTTGTGGGCAGAATTCTGCCTTGTCTTGAATATACTATAATCTAAGGGTGCTTAGGTGGATTAGGAGTGCAAGAGGAGTGCTTGGGAGTTAGCAAAAAGGTGGTCTAGGGTTTAGGAATGCTTTAGTATATAAAATGAACACTTATATGCATGTATGGTCTTGTTTGACTTTGAATTGTGCATGTAGTGTCAAAAAAACGTGTAGTATGCTAAAAATCTGAATTGGTTGCATTAAAATAGTGTTTAGGCATGTGAGGAGAGAGAGAGAAGTGCATAGGTTTAGTTTAAAGTGTCTAGGATAAGCAAAAGTTATGACATGTGTAAGAGAATGTTGGGTAGAATAGAATATTTTATAGTTAGTGGGTTTTGTAGAGATTTGAATTAGGAATATAATATTGGTTAGTGGATTGTGTAGGATTCTTTCTTGATTAACGTGGTGGCACGGATTCCTAGGTCTAAAGCACGAATTACGAGGTAGACACAAACTACGAGGTAAGACACGAACTTCAAGACTAATGAACGTACTTCAAGATAAATGCACAGATTCTAATGCAAATGCACGCAACCCTAGGTAAATGTACGTAAATCAATACAAGGCACGTAATTCAATGCAATGCACGTAAATCGAGGTACGACTCTTAAACCTAGGTTAAAGCACGCAGTTCAAGGTTAATGCACACGAAACGAAGGGACACATGCAAATCGAGGTCTCGCATGTAAATTAAGGTCATGGCATGTTTATCTAGGTATTGCACGTATCTCGAGGATTAGGGCACACAATTCTAGTTTAAGGCACGTATAACGAGGCATGCACGAAAACCAAGACATGATACGTAATCCAAGGTCGGCCATACAGTTCTAGGTCTAAGGCACGCAAATCGAGGTAAGGTACGTTATTCGGGGTTGGGCCTCACACGCTGGACATCAGAGGGCCCTACAACGTGTCGATATCACGTCTTGCGAGGATGCTGCGTTGTTGAAGCAAATGGGTTGTCGTTAAGCCTATTGGGCCTTTTCAATGGGCCATCTCTCTAGGCTGGGACTGTGAACCGTTAACACTTATAGGAATTGTGCCCTCAACATGACAGGTGCGATCATACTAGCACTAATGCACCGGATCCCATCAGAACTATGAAGTTAAGCGTGCTTGGGCGAGAGTAGTACTAGGATGGGTTACCCCATGGGAAGTCCTTGTGTTGCACCCCCTTTTCAATTTTTTTTGCCCTGGTTAGGGTTGCCAAGATAATTTATTGACCAAATCTCTATTACCGAATCCTACGGAACATTGGACAAGACAACTTCGCTTCACGTAGAGTCCGGGCTCGCAAACCGAGGGCGTAGGGTTTGTGACCAGGTCTCCGTTGCTCCGGTGCCCATAACATTTGATCCGTAAGGAGTTACGCGGCACACAGCATACCGTTGCAAAGCTCTCTGAGAGCTCTACGATGGGGGTAGCCAGCTTGTTCACTGCGCCAATTTTTGGAGCCCAAAATCGAACGTTTACATCAATCTCAAGCCAATTTTCTTCTTTTGCTCTGTTTTTTCATCCCGGATCGTACGTCGTGAACTGTTAAAAGGACGACAACCTGACTCGCGGGACATCAGAGTGCCCTACAACGTGTCGATATCACGTCTTGCGAGGATGCTGCGTTGTTGAAGCGGATGGGTTGTGGTTAAGCCCATTGGGCCTTTTGAATGGGACATCTCTCTAGGCTGGGACTGTGAACAGTTAACACATATAGGAATTGTGCCCTCAACATGACTGGTGCGATCGTACCAGCACTAATGCACCGGATCCCATCAGAACTCCGAAGTTAGGCGTGCTTGGGCGAGAGTAGTACTAGGATGGGTGACCCCATGGGAAGTCCTCGAGTTGCACCCCCTTTTCAATTTTTTTTGCCCTAGTTAGGGTTGCCAAGATACTTTATCGACCAAATCTCTATTATCGAATCCCACGGAACATTGGGCAAGACAACTTTGCTTCATGTCGAGGCCGGGCCCACAAACCGAGGGCGTACGGCTTGTGACCAGGTCTCCGTCGCTCCGGTGCCCATCACTTTTGATCCGTAAAAAGTTAGGCGGCACACAGCATTCCGTTGCAAAGCTCTCCTTGAGCTCTACGATGGGACCAGCTAGCTTGCTCGCTTTGCCCATTTTTGGAGCACAAAATCGAACGTTTTCATCAGTTTCAGGCCACTTTTCTTCTTTTGCTCTGTTTTTCCATCCCGGATCGTACGTCGTGAGCCGTTAAACGGACGACAACGTGACTCGTGGGACATCAGAGGGCCCAACAACGTGTCGATATCACGTCTCGCGAGGATACTGCGTTGTTGAAGCGGATGGGTTGCCGTTAAGCCCATTGGGCCTTTTGAATGGGCCATCTCTCTAGGGTGGGACTGTGAACCGTTAACACATATAGGAATTGTGCCCTCAACATGACGGGTGCGATCATACCAGCACTAATGCACCGGATCCCATCAGAACTCCGAATTTAAGCGTGCTTGGGCGAGAGCAGTACTAGGATGCGTGACCCCGTGGGATGTCCTCGTGTTGCACCCCCTTTTCAATTTTTTTTGCCCTGGTTAGGGTTGCCAAGATACTTTATCGACCAAATCTCTATTACCGAATCCCACGGAACATTGGGCAAGAAAACTTCGCTTAATGTAGAGGCCGGGGCCACAAACCGAGGGCGTAGGGTTTGTGGCCAGGTCTCCGTTGCTACGGTGCCCATAACTTTTGATCCATAAGGAGTTACACAGTGCACAGCATACCCTTGTAAAGCTCTCTGATAGCTCTACGACGGGGGCAGCCAGCTTGCTGCTGTGCCTATTTTTGGAGCCCAAAATTGAAAGTTTTCATCAGTTTCAGGCTAATTTTCTTCTTTAGCTCTGTTTTTCCGTCCCGGATCGTACGTCGTGAGCCTTTAAAGGGATGACAACTGACTCGCGGGACATCAGAGGGCCCTACAACGTGTCGATATCACGTCTTGCGAGGATGCTGCGTTGTTGAAGTGGATGGGTTGTCGTTAAGCCCAATGGGCCTTTTGAATGGGCCATCTTTCTAGGCTGGGATTGTGAACCGTTAACATATATAATAATTGTGTCCTCAACATGACGGGTGTGATCATACCAGCACTAATGCAACGGATCCCATCAGAACTCCGAAGTTAAGCGTGCTTGGGCGAGAGTAGTACTAGGATGGGTGACCCCTTGGGAAGTCCTTGTGTTGCACCCCCATTTTCAATTTTTTGCCCTGGTTAGGGTTGCCAAGATAATTTATCGACCAAATCTCTATTACCGAATCCTACGGAACATTGGACAAGACAACTTCGCTTCACGTAGAGTCCAGGCCCGCAAACCGAGGGCGTAGGGTTTGTGACCAGGTCTCCGTTACTCCAGTGCCCATTCCTTTTGATCCGTAAGGAGTTACACAGTGCACAGCATACCCTTGTAAAGCTCTCTGAGAGCTCTACGACGGGGGCAGCCAGCTTGCTGATGTGCCTATTTTTGAAGCCCAAAATCGAATGTTTTCATTAGTTTCAGGCCACTTTTATTTTTTTTCTCTGTTTTTCAGTCCCGGATCGTACGTCCTGAGCCATTAAAAAGATGACAACCTGACTCGCGGGACATCAGAGGGCCCTACAACGTGTCGATATAACGTCTTGCGAGGATGCTGCGTTGTTGAAGTGGCTGGGTTATCGTTAAGCCCATTGGGCCTTTTGAATGGGCCATCTCTCTAGGCTGGGACTGTGAACCGTTAACACATATAGGAATTGTGCCCTCAACATGACGGGTGCAATCATACCAGCACTAATGCATTGGATCCCATCAGAACTCCGAAGTTAAGCGTGCTTGGGCGAGAGTAGTACTAGGATGGGTGACCCCTTGGGAAGTCCTCGTGTTGCACCCCCTTTTCAATTTTTTTTGCCTTGGTTAGGGATGCCAAGATACTTTATCCGCCAAATCTCTATTACCAAATCCCATAGAACATTGGGCAAGAAAACTTCGCTTCACGTAGTGGCCGGGCCTGCAAACTGATGGCGTAGGGTTTGTGACCAGGTCTCCGTTGCTCCGATGCCCATAACTTCTGATATGTAAGGAGTTACGCGATGCACAGCATACCGTTGCAAAGCTCTCTGAGAGCTCTACGATGGCGGCAGCTATCTTGCTTGTTGTGCCCATTTTTGGAGCCGAAAATCAAACGTTTTCATCAGTTTCAGGCCACTTTTGTTCTTTTGCTCTATTTTTTCGTCTCGGATCGTACGTCGTTAGCTATTAAAAGGACGATAACCTGACTCGCGGGACATCAGAGGGCCCTAAAACGTGTCAATATCACGTCTTGCGATGATGTTGCGTTGTTGAAGCGGATGGGTTGTCGTTAAACCCATGGATCCTTTTGAATGAGCCATCTCTCTAGGCAGGGACTGTGAACCGTTAACACACATAGGAATTGTGCCCTCAATATGACGGGTGCGATCATACCAGCACTAATGCACCGGATCCCATCAGAACTCCGAAGTTAAGCGTGCTTGGGCGAGTGTAGTACTACGATGGGTGACCCCCTGGGAAGTCCTCGTGGTGCATCCACTTTTCAATTTTTTTTGCCCTGGTTAGGGTTGCCAAGATACGTTATCGACCAAATCTCTATTACCAAATCCCACGGAACATTGGGCAAGACAACTTCGGTAAGGCCCGACCCTAAATAACGTGTCCTACCTCGATTTACGCACCTTAGACCTAAAATTATTTGACCGACCTTGGATTACGTGCCATGTCTTGGTTTTTGTGCATGCCTCGTTATACATGCCTTAACCTAGAATTGTGTGCCCTAATCCTCGATATACGTACGATACCTAGATAAACATGCCATGAACTTAATTTACGTGCGAGACCTTGATTTGTGTGTGTCTCTTCGTTTCGTGTGCATTAACCTTGAACTGTGTGCCTTAACCTAGGTTTAAGAGTCGTGTCTTGAATTACGTGTATTGCATTGAATTATGTGCCTTATTTTGGTCTACGTTCATTCACATAGGGTTGCGTGTGGTAGCATTAGAATCCGTGCACTTATCTTGAAGTATGTGCCTTATTCTTGAAATACGTGCTATACCTCGTAGTTCGTGTCTTACCTCGTAGTTCGTGTCTATCTCGTAATTCGTGCCCTAAACCTAGGAATCCGTGCCACCACGTTAATCATGAAAGAATCCTACACAAAGCACTAGACAATAAAATAATCCTACACAATCCACTAACCAATATTATATTCCTAATTCAAATTCTCTACAAACTCTACTAACAATAGAATAATACTAAACTATTCCTACATTTCCCACTATCTATTATTCTATTCATAATTCTACTCGTCAACAAACATTCCTATATTTTATTCTACCTAGATTCCCTAATTTCCCAACATTCCTATGACAATTCTAATGACACAAATGCAAAAAAAAAAAAAATAGTCTTAGACAAACTATGACACACACACAAGACACTAGGCATAAAATAGCCCCAAAATCCTACCCAATGCACCCCATTTTCGACCAAACACTTCATGCCCATGCTAGCCATTTCAAAATACTCCTTGAAGACACAAAAAGACTGAAAATGGGCTGCCCAAGGCTGACCATATGCTTGAATCAATGCAAAACATCACTCTTTGTCATATTCTTTCATTTCTCTTTCTTTTCTCTCACTTCCCTCTCATTTTCTCTCTCCATTTCGGTTTTGGATGAGTTCTCTCCACCTCTTAGCTCATCTTCATCATCCTAAGGTGCATCAAGACAAACCACAAGCAGAGAAACTCACCCAAGCAAGCTAGGATGCAAGAAACACACATGCAAGCATTTTGAGTCACCATTTTCGGCCTAGGTAAGTTTTCTTGGCTTCCATTTCTTTTCTTCTTGTTCTAACCTCATGCACGTTCTAAGAGATTGACCACTAGGCTAGGAAAAATAGAGAAACCAAGTTGGAATCTCGGCTAAGCAAGAAGAAGAAGAGATTTGAAGCTTCAACAAGTTTTTTGTGCATCTTTGTGGTTGATTGCTAAGGTGAGGGTTAAAACCTTTTGAAAACTCATCAAAAACTCACATGCATGCTCATAAATGTGTGTATTTGCTTCTCTACTTGAGCTATATGGTCGTTCATAAGCTTAAACAACCATGCATGGCAAGATCTTGGCTTTAAAATGATGCTAGGTGAAGTCGAAATTGTTGACAGCTCTCTGACCAGTCTGTTTGAGGTAAGTTTAGCTAGGAAAATGATGTTGAAAATTCATGAAAATTGGTAGGTAATTATTTTGGACAGTTTTGAACATTTTTCCCATAAATAGGCCGAAGCTAATTTTGACTCTAAGGTCCTCAAAATGGAAAATCTTTGAAATGTGTCCAAATCTGGAAATCTGGAAAAATGAAGCAGGTTTTGGCAGATGCACTGACCTTGTAGAATGAACCACATTTGACTTATTTAATGATGTTCAAAATGAATGAAAATTGGTGTGCTAATATATTTTTCAGTTCTGGACATGTTTGTCAGAAATGGACTAAGGCTGAATGTGACACTAAGGACCTCAAAAACGTCAATTATCGAAATGTGTGCAAATCTGGACAGTTTTGTGCTATCCCACTGTTTCGGCTATGTCTAATGATCCCGAACTCCAATTGATGCAAGGTTTGTTTCTAATTTTAGTTAACTTCTTAATTTTTAATTTGACATCTTATTCAATGGATTTGAATATTGTTTGATTATCTTATTTATTGTGAGGAAACAGTCTATTGCAGTAAGGGTTTCACTTAGTTATATGCTTGGGAAATTGTTGTAACCTCTCTTGTGGTACTAATTGCTTGGAATTGTGGTGTTGGGATGTTGTGTGGACTGTTTTGAGTACTTGAAGATGTTTGAATTGAATGATGCATGACTTGAGAAAGATTTTGAGTTGACTTAGGGTTTAATCACACGGTTAAGCATGAAACGGAAACCCTAATGACTAGGTAGTCTTGCTAAGTGTTGATCATTTGGATATTGTGTGAAAATTATATGCTTAGTGTCACGCCCCAACCCGGCCTATAAAGGTTAGACTAGGGTGTGATCTAAACATTCAAGTCCTTTCACATTCTTAATCGTTCTAAGAAGTTTGACACTTAACGTTTTATTCTAGACTCCAAAATTTTCCGGAAATTCAGCAGCATAACGGCTAAAATTGGGCTCTTTGTTTTGACCTAAATTTTCTAATAGCCTCAAAACTTTCAATTCAAGTTCATTCCCGACTAGAGTTTACTATTTTATCATCAATTGAATTGCCTATTGATTATTTCGACGTCCCGTTTGATTTATAACCTAGCATGATACTATGTCTCGTTTGTCCATTTATCCTCGTTTCGAAATATACCTGTTGATCTTAGCTTATTAGCGAGTACCTGTTGAGATTGGATAAGTTCATTTGCCTATTCCTTAACTAAGCATCATAACCTATGATAGATACTAGTGATAATAAAAGGAAAAACGATCATAGTATGTCTAGTATCAGTCTACTTAATATAAGTACAAACCAAAATTTGACCCCAAATTACAACGGGGGTCTTTTACATCACAAACAACAAAAATCGTAAGCGAAATAGTCTTCAAGTAGCAAAAGTTCACAAGTAGTCACAATCAAGAAAAATAACCAATGACAGGCATTCACTCCAGGGGTTCATCATTAGGCACACCGTCCTCGGGTACCTGTTCTGGATCTTCTTCACCTGTGATGAAAAGAGGGTGAGTCCTTATGAACTCAGCGAGGGGGAACGAGAAATACGTTTTGAAACTCATTTTCCAGTTCAATTATGAAAATCCTTTTGTAAGCATAAATATAATAATGATATAAGATACAGGAACAGGAATACCAGTCTTTCCTCCCCGAGGTCCTCCAGGGACCAAGAGAGAGTACTTATACACGTAGTAAAAGGATACGGTGAGCTATTGCTCTCAGATCAAGTCAAGTAACAGGAGTTGCGGCCGACTTTAATTCATCCCCAAAACACGCCAGGTGGGTGTACTCCAAATGTACCCCAAAATCCTACGACCCAACTCTTCGAGGAAGTCTAGCCCCCAAGCGAGAGAGGGAATGGGACCATGGTGGTCACGGTAACACTGGCAAGCCCGATGCCGCCCGGCGTGCTTGATCGCTACCATGCCGACAGGAAAGGTTGCAACCTTGTATGCAATGCACATTCATGACAGGTAATATATATCACAGAAGAAGGACAACAAAGTAGGTTGCCTCCAAACAGTCATAAGATTGCACATTGACAGATAAACAAGCAGGACACGATAAGACATGAAATTTCACTTGAAAGGCATATAGAGTTATATGAAAATTAAATGGGCAGCCATGTAACACATGTAAAACAGGCCATATAACTCATTAAGAAGTCCACGCAATCAAGTGATAAGATTATTCAACATGCAATGATATCAACATGAGTTCGGATGCAAGAAAAGCTTATTTGTCAACATGCAATGGTCAAGATCACTTTTGAAGTTATAAAACATTTATGGGCAGCCCACTAAGCTTATGATTCCAAACCAATATCCAAATGATCAACACTTATTAAGACTACCTAGTCGTTAGGGCTTCCATTTCAAGTATATTCGTGCAATTTGAGCCTCAACCCAACTCAATGTCAATCTCAAACCATACATCATTTAATTCCACATCCTCAAACGTTCAAAACAGTCCACACAACATCCCAACACCACATTTCCACACAATTAGTACCACAAGAGAGGTTACAACAATTTTCCCATGCATGTAACTAAATGAAACATTTACTGAAATAGGCTGTATTCTCACAATCAATAGGATAATCAAAAAATCTCCAAATTCAGTAAATAAGATTTCAAATTAAAGCTTAAGAAGTTAACGAAAATCAGAAACAAGCCTTGCATCAATTGGAGTTCAGAATCATTAGTTATAGCCGAAACAGTGAGGTAACACAAAACTGTCCAGATTTGCATACTTTTCAAAAATTGACGTTTTTGAGGTCCTTAGGGTCAGTTTTAGCTTTGGTCCATTTCTGACAAAATTGTCCAGAACTGAAAAATATAGCAGCATAACAAATTTCATGCATTTTGGACAAAATTTACTAAGTCAAATATGGTTCGTTCCACAAGGTCAGTGCATCTGCCAAAACCTGCTTCATTTTTCCAGATTTCCAGATTTGGTCACATTTTAAAGATTTGCCATTTTGAGGACCTTAGAGTCAAAATTAGCTTCGGCCTATTTCTGATAAAAATGTTCAAATCTGTCCAAACGACTCACCCACCAATTTTAAAGTATTTTCAAAATCATTTGCTTAGCTAAACTTACCTCGAACAGACTGGTCAGAGAGCTGTCAACCATTTCGACTTCACCTAGCATCATTTTCAAGCCAAGATCTTGCCATGCATGGTTGATTGAGCTTATGAACGACCATATAGCTCAAGTACAGAAGCAAATACACACATTTATGAGCATGCATGTGAGTTTTTAAAGAGTTTTCAAAAGGTTTTAACCCTCACCTTTGCAATCAACCACAAAGATGCACAAAAACTTGTTGAAGTTCAAATCTTCTCTTCTCCTTTGTCTAGCCGAAATCCCACTAGCTTTTCTCTATTTTTCCTAGCTTAGTGATCAATCTCTTAGTGCATGCATGTAGTTAGAACTTGAAGAAAAGAAATGGATGTCAAGAAGCTTACCTAGGCCGAAAATGAAGCTTCAAAGGGCATGCAAGTGTGATTTTCGCATCCTAGCTTGTTTGCTTAAGTTGCTTTGATGGTTGGTTCTCTTGTTGCACCATATGATGAAGAAGATGAGCTAGAAGGGGGAGACAACTGAGCCAAAAGCGAAATGGAGAGAGCGAATGAGAGGGAGAGAGAGAAGTTTGAGGAAAATGAGTGAAATGAAAAGAAAACAAAGCCTTGCAACTTGATGAAGCATGCTCGGCCTTGAGCAGCCAAAAATCTGATTTTTTTGTGTCTTCAAGATGGAATTTAAAATGTTTAGCATGGGCATGCAAGGGCTGGTCGAAAATGGTGGAGATTTGAGGGGAATTGAGCAATTTTTTAATGCCTTTGTGTCATAGTTTGTCTTATTATACATAGATTAAAATAATTGTTCAATCCTTGTGCATACACCATGGTATGGCCGGCTATAACATGTGCAAAATTATGAATTCTTGTCATCTTTTGAGTGTTAATTTGTTGTGCGTTGAAAATGAAAAAAGAACAAAGAATAAAGAATAAGGAATGTCTAGTGTTTGGTGCATTTTTGTCCTCTAGTGAATTGAATTAGGATTATTATATTGATAGCGGATTTTGTAGGATTTGAATTAGGATTATTTTATAATTTAGTGCTCCGTATAAGATGCTTTCTCGGTTAGTGTGAAGGCACGTACTACAAGACTAATGCACAGATTCCAATGCTAACGCACGCAATTCAATGTAATGCACACAATTCAATGTAATGCACGCAAATCGAGGTATGACTCTTAAACCTAGGTTAAGGTACATAGTTCAAGGTTATGGCACACGAAACGAGGTAATGCACGTATATCGAGGATTAGGGCACACAATTCTAGGTTAAGGCACGTATGACGAAGTATGCACGAAAACTAAGACAGGGCACGTAATCCAAGGTCAGTCATATCATTCTTGGTCTATGGCACGCAAATCGAGGTAATACACGTTATTCAGGATTGGGCCTCACATCCTCCCCTCCTTAAAAGAATTTCGTCCCGAAATTTATTCTTTCCTATTGAGGTCATTTAAACGGATTCTGACCCTTGTTATTCGTCCTACTCCGGTTCGTCCCGTGTTTGGTGATCTCTTATCACAACCAATTCACTTCCTATGTTTCTCCAATCTTTTAGTTCGGTGTGACCTCTACATTTACAGTTCTTTCCTTTGAACGACTCTATTCTCCATTTGATCTTAAGGTCAAGTTTATTAACTAAGGTTAGAATCTCCATACATAGTCATCAAGGCTGTATCGGTATTTAGACTATATAACTATAACTCCAAAATCGTAACTCATGTTGTATCAATCTCGCATTCATACCTCAAAAGCAATATCACAATAATTCCATGATCCTTGGGTCACATACTCTATTTTCAAGATGATAGGTCTATATCCGATTTACATATCCTATCAACTAGCTTCCAAAATTGTTAACACATAGGACATCAACAAGTCATGGATCATCTCCACAATATGACCCTATCTTTAAGAAGAACTCACCAAACAAATTGATCTATCTCAAGTCATCATCTATCGATAGTATCATAGTCCTTATCTCGTAGGTATTAGATTAGCAACTCTTGTAATGACTACTCTCCCGGTTATAGGCTCCTATTCACTAACATTCTTTACCATCTTCGTTAACCTTCACGCTCGTAATCAAGGAGAAAGACCGTTGAGATTCGTTAAACTCAAATTCTAAGGTCTATTAAGTACCACGAACAAATTGCCACCAAAATTGCATGGGTAACTAATCATGTTGCACTAGTTCAACTCTTACAATTAAATTTCATTAATTTGCAATCGACAATTTATTTCCTTATTCAAATCTCTATCTTCAAGTCACGAGGCTTTAGAATTTCTTTTAATCTTATACAAAACTCCTAAGACGAATAGTTTCAACCTCTAATAAATTTCACTCACCTCAATCCAAGGTTACGTAATACTCAAGAAGACAATGGTCCTACTCACTTAGCGACCTAGTCATTCCTTCGAACACTTAATACTCGCTAATATACTTTCAACATTAGTGTTACTAAGTTAGGGCTATAGCCATATAAGAATATCAATGCTCCACTAGGTTACCGGCCGTACAACAACAATCTTAGGATTATAAATGGGTGCCGAAATGATCTAACTCATAAGATACTTATCATACTAATTCAAATAGCTTGTTACACGAAATAACTTCAAGGCTGTATCAACATAAGAATTATGACCACGAGACATCCTTCAATATAACCTAATAGAATTTCAAGAGTAATCAACCACTCATCTAACTATCACTATAAGATTCACCCTCTATTCAGCAACCACAATTCGAAGTCTACCAACTGCTAGTTTCTAGGCTTTACCACGAATCATCGTGTATACTTACTATTAGCTATTTAGGATTACTAGTCATACCCTAACGACTCAACCTTGCAGTCGGATGCTTTAATCTCATTTCCATGGTTTATATACTAGGTCCATCGGTATTACTTAGGGATACATGCTTTCTAACATCCTTTAGGCTATTCAAACAATGAGTGCATAGAATGACTTATCTTGCATAATTACAACTAAATTCGAGGGGCACCAAACTAATACCATGTTTCTTCACCTCACAAATATCCAACTTAGGACCTTTAGCAATGTTAGTATCTAATGCATAATTCAATTCCTTACACTTCTATTTGACCCAATATTTTAGGTGTAGTCTTCCGAACACAAGTTCTAGCTACGTGAATTCCTTGATTCCAACATCACCATACCTTGTTATACTAAATAATCATCATCCTGGTTAAACTCAGTCTCCAAATTTGCCTACATGCCTTGAGATTACCCATTGTTATGTCACTCTGATACACTATGTCTTAATAATCTAACCCTTAAAAGTAACTATCATCAACTTCCATGAATTCACCTCTTAATTTCTAGGTCACGATCTTCCCATTTAGTGAACTTGAAACTCGCTAGTCCACACCTTATTAAATTCAACGATGCTTAATTCCAATCGAGGAAGGATTCAATCGTACGAGTATGTTGCTAACTTCTCAGATAGCCTATCAAGCCAATTTTTAAGGTGTGAGAAATGGATTCAAAGCAACCTCTATACTTGCATGACAATACATTGTTTCTAAGGTAACGCACATAAAGGATGGATGATACTGAGCTCAAGTAATATTTTCCTATAAGTTTAATAGGTAAGTTTATCTTTAACCGTGGTTACTGCTAGCAATTTGGGCACAATTCTTTTGCCACCTTGGACAATTCTTGACGCGATGTTGATCACTCCCACATCCTTTGCATCTACCAAACTTCTTCCAACATTGGGCTTCTGTGTGCCCCCTCTTGTTGCAGTAGTTACATGAAACATGATGGGGGTTAACCGTGCCTCTCGATGTTACGTGACTAGATTGGTTGACTATGGTACCTGACTGTAATCTGTTAGCAGCTGTCTTCCCTGAATTCTGGTCTTGACCTTGGGTACTCCCTTTCGTAGCCTGTCCTTGTACCCTCTGTCGTTTTAGGCATTCCTTGACCTTGTGTTGATTACTACCGCAACCGTTACACCTTCTTGTTTTCCTCCAACAGTTAACCCCCAGATGACCTCTACGTGCACAATGAGTACAACATGGGACTAGAGTAGTAGTAACACTTCCATAAGGGCCTTGAGCTACAGGAATATCTAAACCACCTTGGCAAACTTTCCCAATAGGTACCTGCTCCAGGCTCTGTACTTGACTCGGTTGATTCGACCCTGCCACTTCCTGACTCTTTCATCTCTCAGCTTTTATTGCCTCGAAAAGAGCTTCACCATAGGTGAGAAATTGAAAAGGAGCCAAGCTATCTTGAATCTCAGATCTCAGCCCTCGAATAAATCTCTGGATCCTTTTCTCAGTAGTTTGTACCATTTCAGGAGCATACTGGGACAGTTGATGCAATCGGGTTTCATACTGTGCAACCGTCAAATCCCCTTGTTTGAAGGTCACGAACTCATTCCTTTGAAGTCTTCCTCTACTTCCAAGAACTCTTCTAACCATTCTAAAAGAGGCAGCCCTATGATAGGTTATGTATTTATATATATACAATTATGTTACACGGGAAGTAAACGTGTACTTATATAATCATACCACATAAGAACAACTATATCTTAGTGCATAGGATTGTATAATAAAACATCAACAACTAGTATACAGCCTAGCATACAAGAAAACATTGTAACATAATAAACACTTAAAGCATATGGTGCACTTGAATCACATAGGCATGTTGATCACATAAGCACATAGGAACATAGAAGGCACAATTAACATTATCACACATAACAAGTCATCCTAATAACCTTAGGGCTCTACCCATGGTCCGAGAGTTAAACCCGATTACGCCTAGTTAGTAACTAGGCTCTGATACCATTCTAAAAGTACAGGGTGTCACGCCCCAACCCGGCCTATAAAGGTTAGACTAGGGTGTGATCTAAATATTCAAGTCCTTTCACATTCTTAATCGTTCTAGGAGGTTTAACACTTAACGTTTTATTCTAGACTCCAAAGTTTTCTGGAAATTCGGCAGCATAACGGCTGTAATTGGGCTCTTTGTTTTGACCTAAATTTTCTAACAGCCTCAAAACTTTCAATTCACGTTCATTCCCGACTAGAGTTTACTATTTTATCATCAATTGAATTGCCTATTGGTTATTTCGATGTCCCGTTTGATTTATAACCTAGCATGATACTATGTCTTGTTTGTCCATTTATCCTCGTTTCAAAATATACCTGTTGATCTTAGCTTATTAGCGAGTACCTGTTGAGATTGGATAAGTTCATTTGCCAATTCCTTAACTAAGCATCATAACCTATGATAGATACTAGTGATAATAAAAGCAAAAACGATCATAGTATGTCTAGTATCAGTCTACTTAATATAAGTACAAACCAAAATTAGACCCCAAATTACAACGGGGGTCTTTTACATCACAAACAACAAATAACGTAAGGGAAATAGTCTTCAAGTAGCAAAAGTTCACAAGTAGTCACAATCAAGCAAAATAAGCAATGACAGGTATTCACTCTAGGGGTTCATCATTAGGCACACCGTCCTCGGGTACCTGTTCTGGATCTTCTTCACCTGTGATGAAAAGAGGGTGAGTCCTTATGAACTCAGCGAGGGGGAACGAGAAATACGTTTTGAAACTCATTTTCCGGTTCAATTATGAAAATCCTTTTGCAAGCATAAATATAACAATGATATAAGATACAGGAACAGGAATACCAGTCTTTCCTCCCCGAGGTCCTCCAGGGACCAAGCGAGAGTACTTATACACGTAGTAAAAGGATACGGTGAGCTATTGCTCTCAGATCAAGTCAAGTAACAGGAGTAGCAACCGACTTTAATTCATCCCCAAAACACGTCAGATGGGTGTACTCCGGATGTACCCCGAAATCCTACGACCCAACTCTCCGAGGAAGTCTAGCCCCCGAGCGAGAGAGGGAATGGGACCATGGTGGTCACGGTAACACCGGCAAGCCTAATGCCGCCCGGCGTGCGTGATCTCTACCATGCCGACAGGAAAGGTTGCAACTTTGTATGCAATGCACGTTCATGACAGGTAATATATATCACAGAAGGAGGATAACAAAGTAGGTTGCCTCTGGATAGTCATAAGATTGCACATTGACAGATAAACAAGCAGGACATGATAAGACAGGAAATTTCACTTGAAAGGCATATAGAGTTATATGAAAATTAAACGGGCAGCCATGTAACACATGTAAAATAGGCCATATAACTCATTAAGAAGTCCACGCAATCAAGTGATAAGATTATTCAACATGCAATGATATCAACATGGGTTCGGATGCAAGAAAAGCTTATTTGTCAACATGCAATGGTCAATATCACTTTTGAAGTTATAAAACATTTACGGGCAGCCCACTAAGCTTATGATTCCAACACAATATCCAAATGATCAACACTTATTAAGACTACCTAGTCGTTAGGGCTTCCATTTCAAGTATATTCGTGCAATTTGAGCCTCAACCTAACTCAATGTCAATCTCAAACCATACATCATTTAATTCAACATCCTCAAATGTTCAAAACAGTCCACACAACATCCCAACACCACATTTCCATACAATTAGTACCACAAGAGAGGTTACAACAATTTCCCCATGCATGTAACTAAATGAAACCTTTACTGCAATAGGCTGTTTTCTCACAATCAATACGATAATCAAACAATCTCCAAATTCAGTAAATAGGATGTCAAATTAAATCTTAAGAAGTTAACTAAAATCAGAAACAAGCCTTGCATCAATTGGAGTTCAGAATCATTTGTTATAGCCAAAACAGTGAGGTAACACAAAACTGTCCAGATTTGCATACTTTTCAGAAATTGACGTTTTTGAGGTCCTTAGGGTCCGTTTTAGCTTTGGTCCATTTCTGACAAAATTGTCCAGAACTTAAAAATATAGTAGAAAACCAAATTTTATGAATTTTGGACAACATTTACTAAGTCAAATATGGTTCGTTCCACAAGGTCAGTGCATCTGCCAAAACCTGATTCAGTTTTCCAGATTTCCAGATTTGGTCACATTTTAATGATTTGCAATTTTGAGGACCTTAGAGTCAAAATTAGCTTCGGCCTATTTCTCGGAAAAATGTTCAAAACTGTCCAAACTAGTCACCCACCAATTTTTGAGCATTTTCAACATCATTTTCTTAGCGAAACTTACCTCGAACAGACTGGTCAGAGAGCTGTCAACCATTTCGACTTCACCTAGTATCATTTTCAAGCCAGGATCTTGCCATGCATGGTTGATTGAGCTTATGAAAGACCATATAGCTCAAGTACAGAAGCAAATACACACATTTATGAGCATGCATGTGAGTTTTTAAAGAGTTTTCAAAAGGTTTTAACCCTCACCTTAGCAATCAACCACAAAGATGCACAAAAACTTGTTGAAGTTCAAATCTTCTCTTCTCCTTTGTCTAGCCGAAATCCCACTAGCTTTTCTCTATTTTTCCTAGCTTAGTGATCAATCTCTTAGTGCATGCATGTAGTTAGAACTTGAAGAAAATAAATGGATGTCAAGAAGCTTACCTAGGCCGAAAATGAAGCTTCAAAGGGCATGCAAGTGTGATTTTCGCATCCTAGCTTGTTTGCTTGAGTTGCTTTGATGGTAGCTTGTCTTGTTGCACCATATGATGAAGAAGATGAGCTAGGAGGTGGAGAGAACTCAGCCAAAACCGAAATGGAGAGAGAGAATGAGAGGGAGAGAGAGAAGTTTGAGGAAAATGAGTGAAATGAAAAGAAAACAAAGCCTTGCAACTTGATGAAGCATGCTCGGCCTTGGGGAGCCAAGAATCTGATTTTTTTGTGTCTTCAAGATGGAATTTAAAATGTTTAGCATGGGCATGGAAGGGCTGGTCCAAAATGGTGGAGATTTGAGGGGAATTGAGCAATTTTTTAATGCCTTTGTGTCATAGTTTGTCTTAGCATACATAGATTAAAATAATTGTTCAATCCTTGTGCATACACCATGGTATGGCCGGCTATAACATGTGCAAAATTCTGAATTCTTGTCATCTTTTGAGTGTTAATTTGTTGTGTGTTGAAAATGCAAAAAGAACAAAGAATAAAGAATAAAGAATGTCTAGTGTTTGGTGCATTTTTGTCCTCTAGTGAATTGAATTAGGATTATTATATTGATAGTGGATTTTGTAGGATTTGAATTAGGATTATTTTATAATTTAGTGCTCCGTGTAAGATGCTTCTCGGTTAGCGTGAAGGCACGTACTGCAAGACTAATGCACAGATTCCAATGCTAACGCACGCAATTCAATGTAATGCACGCAAATCAAGGTACGACTCTTAAACCTAGGTTAAGGTACGTAGTTCAAGGTTAGGGCACACGAAATGAGGTAACGCACGTATATCGAGGATTAGGGCACACAATTCTAGGTTAAGGCACGTATGACGAAGTATGCACGAAAACTAAGACAGGGCACGTAATCCAAGGTCAGTCATATCATTCTTGGTCTATGGCACGCAAATCAAGGTAATACACGTTATTCAAGGTCGGGCCTCACACTTAGTGGGCTGCCCGTAAATGTCTTATAACTTCAAATGTGATTTTGACCATTGCATGTTGGAAAATATGCTTTTCTTGCACCCGAACCCATGATTGATGTCTTTGCATGTTGAATAATCTTATCACTTGATCACACGGGCTTCTTAATGAGTTATATGGCCTGTTTTACAAGTGCTACATGGCTGCCTGTTTAATTTTCATATAACTCTATATGCATTTCAAGTGAAATTACCTGTCTTATCGTGCCCTGCTTGTTTACCTGTCAATGTGCAATCTTATGACTGTCCAGAGGCAACCTACTTTGTTGTCCTCCTACTGTGATATATTTCCTTTCTTATCGTGCCCTGCTTGTTTACCTGTCAATGTGCAATCTTATGACTGTCCGGAGGCAACCTACTTTGTTGTCATCCTACTGTGATATATTACCTGTCATGAATGTGCATTACATACAAGGTTGCTACCTTTCCTGTTGGCATGGTAGCGATCACGCACACCGGGCGGCATCGGGCTTGCCGGTGCACCCGTGACTACCATGGTTCTATTCCCTCTCTCGCTTGGGGGCTAGACTTCCTCGGAGAGTTGGGTCATAGGATTTCAGGGTACATCCGGAGTACACCCACCTGGCGTGTTTTGGGGGATGATTTGAAGTCGGCCGTAACTTCTGATTCTGAAACTGATCTGAGAGCAAAAGCTCACTGTATCCTTTTACTATCTGTATAAGTACTCTCGCTTGGTTCCTAGAGAACCTCGGGCAGGAAAGACTGCTATCTCTGTTCCTGTATTTGTATTATTGTTATATTCATGCTTGCAAAAAGATTTTCATAAGTTGAACCGGAAAATGAGTTTCAAAACTTATTTTTCGTTCCCCCTCGCTGAGTTTATAAGGACTCACCCTCTTTTATCATCTCAGGTGAAGAAGATCAAGAACAGGTACTCGAGGATGATGTGCCTAACGATGATTCCTTGGAGTGATTGCCTGTCTTGTGTGCTTTGCGTGATTTTGGCTATTTGTGAACTATGCTACTTTAAGACTATTTCTTTTATGTTGCTCGTTGTTTATTGATGTAAATGACCCCGTTGTAATTTGGGTCTAATTCTGGGATTATACTATCTATAACCGGACAAACTTTTATTTGGTTGTTTGCTTTCGTTTTCTTAATTAGTAGTTATCGTAGGCATTCAAACCACTAGATGAACAATCAACTAAGTTAATTCTATCTAATTTCACTTAGGTGCTCATTTGCAAACTAAAGGATAATAGGTACTTGCATGATAGAAAATTGACAAATAAACGGGACATAGTTATCATGTTAGGCTTATTAACCAAACGAGACTTGCAAGATAAACTAGTTGACCAATCGGTTGATGAAAAAATAGGAGTCCTTAATGGAATTGGATTAATGATTGGAATAATTGAGGCGTTTAGAGAATTAGGTCAAACCAAAGAGCCCAATTACAGCCGTTATGCTGCCAGTTTACCGAAAAGTTTTGGAGTTTAGGCCAAGACGTTAAGTGTTAAATCTTCATGCACGGTTAAGTACGAGACGTGACTTGAATGTTTAGATCATACCCTAGTCTAACCTTTATAGGCCAGGTTGGGGCGTGACAACTTCGCTTCACGTAGAGGCCGGGCCCGCAAACCGAGGGCGTAGGGTTTGTGACCAGGTCTCCGTCGCTCCGGTGCCCATAACTTTTGATCTGTAAGGAGTTACGCGGCGCACAGCATACCGTTGCAAAGCTCTCTGAGAGCTCTACGACGGCGGCAGCTAACTTGCTCGCTATGCCCATTATTGGAGCCGAAAATTGAACATTTTCATCAGTTTCGGGCTACTTTTCTAGTTTTCTCTATTTTTTCGTCCTGGATCGTACGTCGTGAGCTGTTAAAAGGACGACAACCTGACTCGCGGTACATCAGAGAGCCCTACAATGTGTCGATATCACGTCTTTCGAGGATGCTGCATTGTTGAAGCGGATGGGTTGTCGTTAAGCCCATTGGGCCTTTTGAATAGGCCATCTCTCTAGACTGGGACTGTGAACCGTTAACACATATAGGACTTGTGCCCTCAACATGACGGGTGCGATCATACCAGCACTAATGCACCGGATCCCATCAGAACTCCGAAGTTAAGCGTGCTTGGGCAAGAGTAGTACTAGGATGGGTGACCCCCTGGGAAGTCCTCGTGTTGCACCCCATTTTCAATTTTTTTTGCCCTGGTTAGGGTTGCCAAGATACTTTATCGACCAAATCTCTATTACTGAGTCCCACGGAACATTGGGCAAGACAACTTTTGTAAGGCTCGACCCCGAATAACCTGTCCTACCTCGATTTATGCACCTTATACCTAAAATTATATGACTGACCTTGGATTACGTGCCATGTCTTGGTTTTCGTGCATGCCTCATTATACGTCCCTTAACCTAGAATTGTGTGCCCTAATCCTCGATATACGTACGATACCTAGATAAACATGCCATGACCTTAATTTACGTGTGTGACCTTGATTTGCGTGTGTTTCTTCGTTTCGTGTGCATTAATCTTGAACTGTGTGCCTTAACCTAGGTTTAAGAGTCGTGTCTTGAATTACGTGCATTGCATTGAATTACGTGCCTTATTTTGGTCTACGTTCATTCACATAGGGTTGCGTGTGTTAGCATTAGAATCCGTGCGCTTATCTTGAAGTATGTGCCTTAGTCTTGAAATACGTGTTGTACCTCGTAGTTCGTATCTTACCTCGTAGTTCGTGTCTACCTCGTAATTCGTGCCCTAGACCTAAGAATACGTGCCACCACGTTAATCAAGAAAGAATGCTACACAAAGCACTAGACAATAAAATAATCCTACACAATCCACTAACCAATATTATATTCCTAATTCAAATTCTCTACAAACTCCACTAACAATAGAATAATACTAAACTATTCCTACATTTCCCACTATCTATTATTCTATTCATAATTCTACTCATCAACAAACATTCCTATATTTTATTCTACCTTGATTCCCTAATTTCCCAACATTCCTATGACAATTCTAATGACACAAATGCATAAAAAAAAATTAGTCCTAGACAAACTATGACACACACACAAGATACTAGGCATAAAATAGCCCCAAAATCCTACCCAATGTACCCCATTTTCGACCAAACACTTCTTGCCCATGCTAGCCATTTCAAAATACTCCTTGAAGACACAAAAATACTGAAAATGGGCTGCCCAAGGCTGATCATATGCTTGAATCAATGCAAAACATTACTCTTTGTCATATTCTTTCAATTCTCTTTCTTTTCTCTCACTTTCCTTTCATTTTCTCTCTCTATTTCGGTTTTGGCTGAGTTCTCTCCACCTCTTAGCTCATCTTCATCATCCTAAGGTGCATCAAGACAAACAACAAGCAGAGAAACTCACCCAAGCAAGCTAGGATGCAAGAAACACACATGCAAGCATTTTGAGTCACCATTTTCAGCCTAGGTAAGTTTTCTTGGCTTCCATTTCTTTTCTTCTTGTTCTAACCTCATGCATGTGCTAAGAGATTGATCACTAGGCTATGAAAAATAGAGAAACCAAGTTGGAATCTCGGCTAAGCAAGAAGAAGAAGAGATTTGAAGCTTCAACAAGTTTTTTGTGCATCTTTGGGGTTGATTGCTAAGGTGAGGGTTAAAACCTTTTGAAAACTCATCAAAAATTCACATGCATGCTCATAAATGTGTGTATTTTCTTCTTTACTTGCTTCTTTACTTGAGCTATATGGTCGTTCATAAGCTTAAACAACCATGCATGGCAAGATCTTGGCTTGAAAATGATGCTAGGTGAAGTCGAAATTGTTGACAGCTCTCTGACTAGTCTGTTCGAGGTAAGTTTAGCTAGGAAAATGATGTTGAAAATGCTTTAAAATTGGAAGGTGACTATTTTAGACAGTTTTGAACATTTTTTCCAGAAATAGGTCGAAGCTAATTGTGACTCTAAGGTCCTCAAAATGGAAAATCTTTAAAATCTGACCAAATCTGGAAATCTGGAAAAATGAAGCAGATTTTGGCAGATGCACTGACCTTGTAGAACAAACAAGATTTTACTTAGTTAATGATGTTCAAAATGTATGAAAATTGGTATGCTCCTAGATTTTTCAGTTCTGGACATTTTTGTGAGAAATGGACTAAGGCTGAATCTGACCCTAATGACCTCAAAAATGTCAATTATCGAAATGTGTGCAAATCTGGACAGTTTTGTGCTATCCCACTGTTTCGGCTATATCTAATGATCCCGAACTCCAATTGATGCAAGGTTTGTTTCTGATTTTAGTTAACTCCTTAAGATTTAATTTGACATCTTATTCACTGGATTTGAAGATTTTTTTATTATCCTATTTATTGTGAGGACACAGCCTATTGCAGTAAGGGTTTCACTTAGTTATATGCTTGGGAAATTGTTGTAACCTCTCTTGTGGTACTAATTGCTTGGAATTGTGGTGTTGGCATGTTGTGTGGACTGTTTTGAGTACTTGAAGATGTTTGAATTGAATGATGCATGACTTGAGAATGATTTTGAGTTGACTTAGGGTTTAATCACACGGTTAAGCATGAAATGGAAACCCTAATGACTAGGTAGTCTTGCTAATTGTTGATCATTTGGATATTGAGTGGAAATTATAAGTTTAGTGGGCTGCCCGTAAATGTCTTATAACTTCAAATGTGATTTTGACCATTGCATGTTGACAAATAAGCTTTTCTTGCACCCGAACCCATGATTGATGTCATTGCATGTTGAATAATCTTATCACTTGATCACGTGGGCTTCTTAATGAGTTATATGGCCTGTTTTACATGTGTTACATGGCTGCCTGTTTAATTTTCATATAACTCTATATGCATTTCAAGTGAAATTACCTGTCTTATCGCGCCCTGCTTGTTTACCTGTCAATGTGCAATCTTATGGCTGTCCGGAGGCAACCTACTTTGTTGTCCTCCTACTGTGATATATTACCTGTCATGAATGTGCATTGCATACAAGGTTGCAACCTTTCCTGTTGGCATGGTAGCGATCACTCACACTGGGCGGCATCGGGCTTGCCGGTGCACCCGTGACTACCATGGTCCCATTCCCTCTCTCGCTTGGGGGCTAGACTTCCTTGGAGAGTTGGGTCG
The DNA here is from genome assembly GCA_037974665.1 of Ehretia macrophylla. Taxonomy (NCBI): domain Eukaryota; kingdom Viridiplantae; phylum Streptophyta; class Magnoliopsida; order Boraginales; family Ehretiaceae; genus Ehretia; species Ehretia macrophylla. The sequence goes on along the minus strand of CM075765.1, from coordinate 83,752,812 downwards.
TAGGATTTCGGGGTATATCCGGAGTACACCCACCTGGCGTGTTTTGGGGGATGATTCGAAGTCGGCTGCATCTTCTGATTCTGAACCTGATCTGAGAGCAAAAGCTCAATGTATCCTTTTTACTATCTGTATAAGTACTCTCGCTTGGTTCCTAGAGGACCTCGGGGAGGAAAGACTGGTATTTCTATTCCTGTACTTGTATTATTGTTATATTTATGCTTGCAAAAGGATTTTCATAAGTTGAACCGGAAAATGAGTTTCAAAACTTATTTCTCATTCCCCCTCGCTGAGTTCATAAGGACTCACCCGCTTTTATCATCTCAGGTGAAGAAGATCAAGAAAAGGTACCCGAGGACGATGTGCCTAACGATGATTCCTTGGAGTGATTGCCTGTCTTGTGTGCTTTGCGTGATTTTGGCTATTTGTGAACTATGCTACTTGAAGACTATTTCTTTTATGTTGCTCGTTGTTTATTGATGTAAATGACCCAGTTGTAATTTGGGTCTAATTCTGGGATTGTACTATCTATAACCGGACGAACTTTTATTTGGTTGTTTGCTTTCGTTTTATTAATTAGTAGTTATCGTAGGCATTCAAACCACTAGATGAACAATCAACTAAGATAATTCTATCTAATTTCACTTAGGTGCTCATTTGCACACTAAAGGATAATAGGTACTTGCATGATAGAAAATTGACAAATAAACGGGACATAGTTATCATGTTAGGCTTATTAACCAAACGAGACTTTCAAAATAAACTAGTTGGCCAATCGGTTGGTGAAAAATAGGAGTCCTTAATGGAATTGGATGAATGATTGGAATAATTGAGGTGTTTAGAGAATTAGGTCAAACCAAAGAGCCCAATTACAGCCGTTATGCTGCCGGTTTACAGAAAAATTTTGGAGTTTAGGCCAAGACGTTAAGTGTTAAATCTTCATGAACGGTTAAGTACGAGACGTGACTTGAATGTTTAGATCACACCCTAGTCTAACCTTTATAGGCCGGGTTGGGGCATGACAACTTCGCTTCACGTAGAGGCCGGGCTTGCAAACCGAGGGCGCAGGGTTTGTGACCAGGTCTCCGTCGCTCCGGTGCCCATAACTTTTGATCCGTAAGGAGTTAAGCGGAGCACAGCGTACCGTTGCAAAGATCTCTGAGAGCTCTACGATGGGGGCAACTGGCTTGCATGCTTTGCCCCTTTTTGGAGGCCAAAATTGAACGTTTTCATCAGTTTGAGGCTACTTTTCTTCTTTTACTCTATTTTTTTGTCTTGGATCATACATCGTGAGCCGTTAAAAGGACGACAACCTGACTCGCGGGACATTAGAGGGCCCTACAACTTGTCGATATCACGTCTTGCAGGGATGCTGCGTTGTTGAAGCGGATGGGTTGTCGTTAAGCTCATTGGGCCTTTTGAATAGGCCATCTCTCTAGGCTGGGACTGTGAACCGTTAACATATATAGGACTTGTGCCCTCAACATGACGGGTACGATCATACCAGCACTAATGCACTGGATCCCATCAGAACTCCGAAGTTAAGTGTGCTTGGGCAAGAGTAGTACTAGGATGGGTGACCCCTTGGGAAGTCCTCATGTTGTACCCCCATTTTCAATTTTTTTTGCCCCGGTTAGGGTTGCCAAGATTCTTTATCGACCAAATCTCTATTACCGAATCCCACGGAACATTGGGCAAGACAACTTCTGTAAGGCTCGACCCCGAATAACGTGTCCTACCTCGATTTACGCACTTTAGACGTAAAATTATATGATTGACCTTGGATTACGTGCCCTGTCTTGGTTTTCGTGCATGCCTCATTATACGTGCCTTAACCTAGAATTGTGTTCCCTAATCCTCGATATACGTACGATACTTAGATAAACATGCCATGACCTTAATTTACGTGCGAGACCTTGATTTGCGTGTGTTTCTTTGTTTCGTGTGCATTAACCTTGAACTGTGTGCCTCAACCTAGGTTTAAGAGTCGTGTCTTGAATTACGTGCATTGCATTGAATTACGTGCCTTATTTTGGTCTACGTTCATTCACATAGGGTTGCGTGTGTTAGCATTAGAAGCAGTGCGCTTATCTTGAAGTATGTGCCTTAGTCTTGAAATACGTGCTGTACCTCGTAGTTCGTATCTTACCTCGTAGTTCGTGTCTATCTCGTAATTCGTGCCCTAGACCTAAGAATACGTGCCACCACGTTAATCAAGAAAGAATGCTACACAAAGCACTAGACAATAAAATAATCCTACACAATCCACTAACCAATATTATATTCCTAATTCAAATTCTCTACAAACTCCACTAACAATAGAATAATACTAAACTATTCCTACATTTCCCACTATCTATTATTTTATTCATAATTCTCCTCATCAACAAACATTCCTATATTTTATTCTACCTAGATTCCCTAATTTCCCAACATTCCTATGACAATTCTAATGACACAAATGCATAAAAAAAATTAGTCCTAGACAAACTATGACACACACACAAGATACTAGGCATAAAATAGCCCCAAAATCCTACCCAATGTACCCCATTTTCGACCAAACACTTCATGCCCATGCTAGCCATTTCAAAATACTCCTTGAAGACAAAAAAATACTGAAAATGGGCTGCCCAAGGCTGACCATATGCTTGAATCAATGCAAAACATCACTCTTTGTCATATTCTTTCATTTCTCTTTCTTTTCTCTCACTTCCCTCTCATTTTCTCTCTCCATTTCGGTTTTGGCTGAGTTCTCTCCACCTCTTAGATCATCTTCATCATCCTAAGGTGCATCAAGACAAACCACAAGCAGAGAAACTCACCCAAGCAAGCTAGAATGCAAGAAACACACATGCAAGCATTTTGAGTCACCATTTTCGGCTTAGGTAAGTTTTCTTGGCTTCCATTTCTTTTCTTCTTGTTCTAAGCTCATGCACGTGCTAAGAGATTGACCACTAGGCTAGGAAAAATAGAGAAACCAAGTTGGAATCTCGGCTAAGCAAGAAGAAGAAGAGATTTGAAGCTTCAACAAGTTTTTTGTGCATCTTTGTGGTTGATTGCTAAGTTGAGGGTTAAAACCTTTTGAAAACTCTTCAAAAATTCACATGCATGCTCATAAATGTGTGTATTTGCTTCTGTAATTGAGCTATATGGTCGTTCATAAGCTTAAACAACCATGCATGGCAAGATCTTGGCTTGAAAATGATGCTAGGTGAAGACGAAATTGTTGACAACTCTCTGCCCAGTATGTTCGAGGTAAGTTTAGCTAGGAAAATGATGTTGAAAATGCTTGAAAATTGGTAGGTTACTAGTTTGGACAGTTTTTAATATTTTTCCCAGAAATAGGCCGAAGCTAATTTTGACTCTAAGGTCCTCAAAATTGCAAATCTTTAAAATCTGACAAAATCTGGAAATCTGGAAAAATGAAGCATGTTTTGGCAGATGCACTGACCTTGTAGAACGAACCAGATTTGACTTATTTAATGATGTCAAAAATGTATGAAAATTCGTGTGCTACTAGATTTTTCAGTTCTGGACATTTTTTCAGAAATTGACTAAGGATGAATGTGACCCTAAGGACCTCAAAAACATCAATTATCGAAATGTGTGCAAATCTGGACAGTTTTGTGCTATCCCACTGTTTCGGCTATATCTAATGATCCCGAATTCCAATTGATGCAAGGTTTGTTTCTGATTTTAGCTAACTTCTTAAGTTTTAATTTGAAATCTTATTCACTGGATTTGAAGATTGTTTGATTATCTTATTTATTGTGAGGAAACTGCCTATTGCAGTAAGGGTTTCACTTAGTTATATGCTTGGGAAATTGTTGTAACCTCTCTTGTGGTACTAATTGCTTGGAATTGTGGTGTTGGGATGTTGTGTGGACTGTTTTGAGTACTTGAAGATGTTTGAATTGAATGATGCATGACTTGAGAATGATTTTGAGTTGACTTAGGGTTTAATCACACGGTTAAGCATGAAACGGACACCCTAATGACTAGGTAGTCTTGCTAAGTGTTGATCATTTGGATATTGTGTGAAAATTATATGCTTAGTGGGCTGCCCGTAAATGTCTTATAACTTCAAATGTGATTTTGACCATTGCATGTGGGCAAATAAGCTTTTCTTGCACCCGAACCCATGATTGATGTCATTGCATGTTGAATAATCTTATCACTTGATCACGTGGGCTTCTTAATGAGTTATATGGCTTGTTTTACATGTGTTACATGTCGACCTGTTTAATTTTCATATAACTCAATATGCCTTTCAAGTGAAATTAGTTGTCTTATTGTGCCCTACTTGTTTACCTGTCAATCAGCAATCTTCTGCCTCTCCGGAGGCCTCCTTCTTTCTGGTCCTCCTTCTGTGATATATTTCCTATCTTATCGTGCTCTGCTTGTTTCCCTGTCAATGTGCAATCGTATGACTGTACGGAGGCAACCTGCTTTGTTGTCCTCCTTCTGTGATATATTGCCTGTCATGAATGTGCATTGCATACAAGGTTGCAACCTTTCCTGTTGGCATGGTAGTGATCACGCACACCGGGCGGCATCGGGCTTGCCGGTGCACCCGTGACTACAATGGTCCTAATCCCTCTCTCGCTTGGGGGCTAGACTTCCTCGGAGAGTTGGGTCGTAGAATTTCGGGGTACATCCGGAGTACACCCACCTACCCTGTTTTGGGGAATGATTTGAAGTCGGCCGCAACTTCTGATTCTAAAACTGATCTGAGAGCAAAAGCTCACTGTATCCTTTTTACTATCTGTATAAGTACTCTCGCTTGGTTCCTAGAGAACCTCGGGGAGGAAAGACTGGTATTTCTGTTCCTGTACTTGTATTATTGTTATATTCATGCTTGCAAAAAGATTTTCATAAGTTGAACCGGAAAATGAGTTTCAAAACTTATTTCTCGTTCCCCCTCGCTGAGTTCATAAGCACTCACCCTCTTTTATCATCTCAGGTAAAGAAGATCAAGAACAGGTACCCGAGGACGATGTGCCTAACGATGATTCCTTGGAGTGATTGCCTGTCTTGTGTGCTTTGCATGATTTTGGCTATTTGTGAACTATGCTACTTGAAGACTATTTCTTTTATGTTGCTCGTTGTTTATTGATGTAAATGACCTCGTTGTAATTTGGGTCTAATTTTGGGATTGTACTATCTATAACCGGGCGAACTTTTATTTGGTTGTTTGCTTTCGTTTTCTTAATTAGTAGTTATCGTAGGCATTCAAATCACTAGATGAACAATCAACTAAGTTAATTCTATCTAATTTCACTTAGGTGCTCATTTGCAAACTAAAGGATAATAGGTACTTGCATGATAGGAAATTGACAAATAAACGGGACATAGTTATCATGTTAGGCTTATTAACCAAACGAGACTTTCAAGATAAACTAGTTGGCCAATCGGTTGGTGAAAAATAGGAGTCCTTAATGGAATTGGATTAATGATTGGAATAATTGACGCGTTTAGAGAATTAGGTCAAACCAAAGGGCCCAATTATAGCCGTTATGCTGCCGGTTTATCGAAAAATTTTAGAGTTTAGGCCAAGACGTTAAGTGTTAAATCTTCATGAACGGTTAAGTACGAGACGTGACTTGAATGTTTGGATCATACCCCAGTCTAACCTTTATAGGCCAGGTTGGGGCGTGACAACTTCGCTTCACGTAGAGGCCGGGCCCGCAAACCGAGGGTGTAGGGTTTGTGACCAGGTCTCCGTCACTCCGGTGCCCATAACTTTTGATCCGTAAGGAGTTACGCGGCGCACAACATACCGTTACAAAGCTCTACGACGGGGGTAGCTGGCTTGCACGCTTTGCCCGTTTTTGGTGGCCAAAATCGAACGTTTTCATCAGTTTCAGGCTACTTTTCTTCTTTTGCTCTGTTTTTCCGTCCTGGATCATACATCGTGAGCCATTAAAAGGATGACAACCTGACTCGCCGGACATCAGAGGGCCCTACAACGTGTCGATATCACGTCTTGCGAGGATGCTGCGTTGTTGAAGCGGATGGGTCGTCGTTACGCCCATTGGGCCTTTTGAATGGGCCATCTCTCTAGGCTGGGACTGTGAACCGTTATCACATATAGGAATTGTGCCCTCAACATGACGGGTGCGATCATACCAGCACTAATGCACCGGATCCCATCAGAACTCCGAAGTTAAGCGTGCTTGGGCAAGAGTAGTACTAGGATGGGTGACCCCCTGGGAAGTCCTCGTGTTGCACCCCCTTTTCAATTTTTTTTGCCCTGGTTAGGGTTGCCAAGATACTTTATCGACCAAATCTCTATTAACGAATCCCACGGAACATTGGGCAAGACAACTTTGCTTCACGTACAGCCTGGGCCCGCAAACTGAGGGCGTAGGGCTTGTGACCAGGCCTCCGTTGCTCAGGTGCCCATAACTTTTGATCCGTTAGGAGTTATGCGGCGCACAGCATACCGTTCCCAATCTCTCTAAGAGCTCTACGATGGGGGCAGCCAGCTTGCTCGCTCTGCCCATTTTTAGAGCCCAAAATTGAATGTTTTCATCAGATTCAGACCACTTTTCTTCTTTTGCTCTGTTTTTCCGTCCTGAATCGTACGTCATGAGCCGTTAAAAGGACGACAACCTGACTCGCGGGACATCAGAGGGCCCCACAACGTGTTGATATCACGCCTTTCGAGGATGCTGCGTTGTTGAACCGGATGGGTTGTCGTTAAGCCCATTGAGTGTTTTGAATGGGCCATCTCTCTAGGCTGGGACTGTGTACCGTTAACACATATGGGAATTGTACCATCAACATGACGGGTGCGATCATACCAGCACTAATGCACCGGATCCCATCAGAACTCCAAAGTTAAGCGTGCTTGGGCGAGAGTAGTACTAGGATGGGTGACCCCGTGGGAAGTCCTCGTGCTGCACCCCCTTTTCAATTTTTTTTCCCTGGTTAGGGTTGCCAAGATACTTTATCCACCAAGTCTCTATTACTAAATCCCATGGAACATTGGGCAAGACAACTTCGCTTCACGTAGAGGTCGGGCCCGCAAACCAAGGGCGTAGGGTTTGCGACTAGGTCTCCGTCGCTCCGGTGCCCATAACTTTTGATCCGTAAGGAGTTACGCGGCGCACAACGTACCGTTGCAAAGCTCTCTAAGAGCTCTACGACAGGGGCAGCCAGCTTGCTCGCTGTGCCCGTCTTTGGAGCCCAAAATCGAATGTTTTCATTAGTTTCCGGCCACTTTTATTTTTTTGCTCTGTTTTTCCATCCCGAATCGCACGTCGTGAGTCGTTAAAAGGACGAAAACCTGACTCGCGGGACATCAGAGGGCCCTACAACGTGTCGATATCACGTCTTGCAAGGATGCTGCGTTGTCGAAGCGGATGGGTTGTCGTTAAGCCCATTAGGCCTTTTGAATGGGCCATCCCCCTAGGTTGGGATTGTGAACCGTTAACACATATAGGAATTGTGCCCTCAACATGACGGTTGCGATCATACCAGCACTAATGCACCAGATCCCACCAGAACTCCGAAGTTAAGCGTGCTTGGGCTAGAGTAGTACTAGGATGGGTGACCCCGTCGGAAGTCCTCGTGCTGCACCCCTTTTAAATTTTTTTTGCCCTGGTTAGGGTTGCCAAGATACTTTATCGACCAAATCTCTATTACTAAATCCCATGGAACATTGGGCAAGACAACTTCGCTTCACGTAGAGGTCGGGCCCGCAAACCAAGGGCGTATGGTTTTTGACCAGGTCTCCATTGCTCCAGTGCCCATAACTTTTGATACGTAAGGAGTTACGCGGCACATAGCATACCGTTGCAAAGCCCTCTGAGCGCTCTACGACAGGGGAAGCCAGCTTGCTCGTTGTGCCCATTTTTGGAACCCAAAATCGAACGTTTTCTTCAGTTTCAGGCCACTTTTCTTCTTTTGTTCTATTTTTTCGTCCGAATCGTACTTCGTGAGCCGTTAAAAGGATGACAACCTGACTCGCGAGACATCAAAGGGCCCTACAATGTTTCGAGATGACGTCTAGCGAGGATACTGCGTTGTTGAAGCGGATGGGTTGTCGTTAAGCCCATTGGGTATTTTGAATGGGCCATCTCTCAAGGCTGGGACTGTGAACCGTTAACACATATAGGAATTGTGCCCTCAACATGACGAGTGCGATCATACCAGCATTATTGCACCGGATCCCATCAGAACACCGAAGTTAAGCGTGCTCGGGCGAGCGTAGTACTAGGATGGGTGACCCCCGGGGAAATCCTTGTGTTTCACCCCCTTTTCAATCTTTTTTGCCCTGGTTAGGGTTGCCAAGATACTTTATCGACCAAATCTCTATTACCGAATCCCAGGGAACATTGGGCAAGACAACTTCGCTTCACGTAGAGGCCGGCCCCACAAACCGAGGTCGTAGCGTTTGTGACCAAGTCCCCGTCGCTTCAGTGCCCATAACTTTTGCACCGTAAGAAGTTATGCGGCGCACAGCATAACGTTCCAAAGCTCTCTGAGAGCTCTACGACGGGGGCAACTAGGTTGCTCGCTTTGCCCCTTTTTGGAGCCCAAAATCGAACATTTTCATTATTTTCTGGCCACTTTTCTTCTTTTGCTCAGTTTTTTCATCCCGGATCGCACGTCGTGAGCCGTTAAAAGGACGACAACCTTACTCGCTGGACATCAGAGGGCCCTACAACGTGTCGATATCACGTCTCGCAAGGATGCTGCGTTGTTGAAGCGGATGGGTTGTCGTTTAGCCCATTGGGCCTTTTGAATGGGCCATCTCTCTAGGCTGGGACTGTGAACCGTTAACACATATAGGAATTGTGCCCTCAACATGACGGGTGCGATCATACCAGCACTAATGCACCGGATCCCACCAGAACTCCGAAGTTAAGCGTGCTTGGGCGAGAGTAGTACTAGGATGGGTGACCCCCTAGGAAGTCCTCGTGTTGCACCACCTTTTTAATTTTTTTTCCCATGGTTAGGGGTGCCAAGATACTTTATCGACCAAATCTCAATTACCGAATCCCACAGAACATTGGCCAAGACAACTTCGCTTCAAGTAGAGGTCGGGCCCACAAACCGGGGGCGTAGGGTTTTTGACTAGGTCTCTGTTGCTTCGGTGCCCATAACTTTTGATACGTAAGGAGTTACGCGGCGCACAGCATACCGTTGCAAAGCCCTCTGAGAGCTCTACGACGGTGGCAACCAGCTTGCTTGCTGTGCCCCTTTTTTGGGCCAAAAATTGAACTTTTTCATCAGTTTCAGGCCACTTTTCTTCTTTTGCTAGGTATTTTCATCCCGGATCGTACGTCGTGAGCCGTTAAAAGGACGACAACCTGACTCGCAGGACATCAGAGGGCCCTACAATGTGTTGATATCACGTCCTGCGAGGATGCTGCGTTGTTGAAGCGGATGGGTTGGCATTAAGCCCATTCGGCCTTTTGAATGGGCCATTTCTCTAGGCTGGGACTGTGAACCGTTAACACATATAGGAATTGTGCCCTCATCATGACGGGTGCGATCATGCCAGCACTAATGCACCGGATCTCATCAGAACTCCGAAATTAAGCGTGCTTGGGCGAGAGTAGTACTAGGATGGGTGACCCCCTGGGAAGTCCTCGTGTTGCACCCCTTTTCAATTTTTTTTGCCCTGGTTAGGGTTGCCAAGATACTTTATCAACCAAATCTCTATTCCGGAATCCCACGGAACGTTGGGCAAGACAACTTCGCTTCAAGTAGAGGCCAGGCCCGTAAACCGAGGGTGTAGGGTTTCTAACCAGGTCTCCGTTGCTCCAGTTCCCATAACTTTTGATTCATAAGGAGTCACGTGGCGCACAGCATACCGTTGGAAAGCTCTCTGAGAGCTCTACGATGGGGGCAGCCAGCTTGCTCGATGTGCCCATTTTTGGAGACCAAAATCGAACGTTTTTATCAGTTTCAGGACACTTTTCTTCTTTTGCTCTATTTTTTCGTCCCGGATTGTACGTCTTTAGCAGTTAAAAGGACGACAACCTGACTCGTGGGACATCAGAGGGCCTTACAACGTGTCGATATCACGTCTTGCGAGGATGCTGCGTTGTTGAAGCGGATGGGTTGTCGTTAAGCCCATTGGGCCTTTTGAATAGGCCATCTCTCTAGGCTGGGACTGTGAACCGTTAACACGTATAGGAATTGTGCCCTCAACATGACGGGTGCGATCATACCAGCACTAATGCACCGGATCTCATCAGAACTCCGAAGTTAAGCGTGCTTGGGCGAGGGTAGTACTAGGATGGGTGACCCCCTGGGAACTCCTCGTGTTGAACCCCTTTTCAATTTTTTTTGCCCTGGTTAGGGTTGCCAAGATACTTTACCGACCAAATCTCTATTACCGAATCCCACAGAACATTGGGCAAGACAACTTCGCTTCACGTAGAGGCCAGGCCCGCAAACCGAGGGCATAGGGTTTGTGACCAGGTCTCCGTCGCTCCGGTGCCCATAACTTTTGATCCGTAAGAAGTTGCGCGGCGCACAGCATACCGTTGCAAAGCTCTCTGAGAGCTCCTCGATGGGGGTAGCCAGCTTGCTTGCTATGCCCCTTTTTGGAGCACAAAATCGAACGTTTTCATCAGTTTCAAGCCACTTTTCTTCTTTTGCTCTGTGTTTCTGTCCCGAATCGTACATCATGAGCCGTTAAAAGGATGCTAACCTGAATCGCGGGACATCAGAGGGCCCTACAACATGTCGAGATCACGTCTTGCGAGGATGCTACGTTGTTGAAGCTGATGGGTTGTCGTTAAGCCCATTGGGCCTTTTGAATGGGCCATCTCTCTAGGCTAGGACTGTGAACCGTTAACACATATACGAATGGTGCCCTTAACATCACTAGTGCAATCATACCAGTACTAATCGCCGAATCCCGTCAGAACTCCGAAGTTAAGTGTGCTTGGGCGAGAGTAGAAGTAGGATGGGTGACTCCTAGGGAAGTCCTCGTGTTGCACCCCCTTTTCAATTTTTTTTGCCCTGGTTAGGGTTTGCCAAGATACTTTATCGATCAAATCTCTATTACTGAATCCCACGGAACATTGGGCAAGACAATTTCGCTTCACATAGAGGCCGGGCCTCCAAACCGAGGGCGTAGGGTTTGTGACCAGGTCTACGTCGCTCCGGTGCCCATAACTTTTGATCCGTAAGGAGTTACGCAGCGCACAGCATACCGTTGCTAAGCTCTATGAGAGCTCTACGACGGGGGCAGCTAGCTTGCTTGCTTTGCCCCTTTTTGGGGCCCAAAATCGAACATTTTCATTATTTTCAGGCCACTTTTCTTATTTTGCTCTGTTTTTCCGTCCTGGATCGTACGTCGTGAGCCGTTAAAAGGACAACAACCTGACTCGTGGGGCATCAGAGGGCCCAACAACGTGTCGATATCACATCTTGCGAGGATGCTACGTTGTTGAAGCGGATGGGTTGTCGTTAAGCCCATTGGGCCTTTTGAATGGGCCATCTCTCTAGGATGGGACTGTGAACCGTTAACACATATAGGAATTGTGCCCTCAACATGTCGGGTGCGATCATACCATCACAAATGCACCGGATCCCATCAGAACTCTGAAGTTAAGCGTGCTTGAGCGAAAGTAGTACTAGGATGGGTGACCCCCTGGGAAGTCCGCGTGTTGCACCCCCTTTTCAGTTTTTTTTGCCCTGCTTAGGGTTGCCAAGATACTTTATCCACCAAATTTCTATTATCGAATCCCACAGAACATTGGGCAAGACAACTTCACTTCATGTAGTGGCTGGGCCCGCAAACCAAGGGCGTAGGGCTTATGACCAGGTCTCCGTCGCACCAGTGCCCATAAATTTTGATCTGTAAGGAGTTACGCGGCGCACAGCATACCGTTGCAAAACTCTCTGAGAGCTCTAATATCGAACGTTTTCATCTGTTTCAGGCCACTTTTCTTCTTTTGCCCTATTTTTCCGTCCCGAAACGTACGCCGTGATCCATTAAAAGGACGACAACCTGATTCGCGGGACATCAGAGGGCCCTACAACGTGTCGATATCACGTCTTGCGTGGATGCTACGTTATTGAAGCGGATGGGTTGTCGTTAAGCCCATTGGGCCTTTTGAATGGGCGATCTCTCTAGTCTGGGACTGTGAACCGTTAACAAAGATAGGAATTGTGCCCTCAACATGACGGGTAAGATCATACCAGCACTAATGCACCGGATCCCATCAGAACTCTGAAATTAAGCATGCTTGGGCGAGAGTAGTACTAGGATGGGTGACCCCCTTGGTGGTCCTCGTGTTGCACCCGCTTTTCAATTTTTTTTGCCCTGGTTAGGGTTGCCAAGATACTTTATCGACCAAATCTCTATTACCGAATCCCACGGAACATTGGGCAAGACAACTTCGCTTCACGTAGAGGCCGGGCTCCAAACCGAGGGCATTGGGTTTGTAACCAGGTCTCCGTCGCTTCGGTGCCCATAACTTTTGATCCGTAAGGAGTTTTACGGCGCACTGCAGACCGTTGCAAAGCACTCTGAGAGCTCTACGACGGGGGCAGCTAGCTTGCTTGCTGTACCTATTTTTTGAGCCCAAAATCAAATGTTTTCATTAGTTTCAGGCCACTTTTATTCTTTTGCTCTAGTTTTCCGACCCGGATCGTAAGTCGTGAGCCGTTAAAAGGACGACAACCTGACTCGCGGGACATCAGAGAGCCCTACAACGTGTCGATATCACGTCTTGTGAGGATGCTGCATTGTTGAAGCGGATGGGTTGTCGTTAAGCCCATTGGGCCTTTTGAATGGGCCATGTCTCTAGGCTGGGACTGTAAACCGTTAACACATATAGGAATTGTGCCCTCAACATGACAGGTGCGATCATACCAGCACTAATGCACCGGATCCCATCAGAACTCCGAAGTTAAGCATGCTTGGGCGAGAGTAGTAATAGGATGGGTGACCCCCTGGGAAGTCCTCGTGTTACACCCCGTTTTCAATTCTTTTTGCCCTAGTTAGGGTTGCCAAAATACATTGTCAACCAAATCTCTATTACTGAATCCCACGTAACATTGGGCAAGACAACTTCATTTCACGTAGAGGCTAGGCCCGCAAACCGAGGGCATAGGGTTTGTGACCAGGGGTCCGTCGCTCCGGTGCCCATAACTTTTGATCCGTAAGGAGTTACGCGGCGCACAGCATACCGTTGCAAAGCTCTCTGAGAGATCTGCGATGGGGGCAGCTAGCTTCCTCGCTGTGCCCATTTTTGTAGCCCAAAATTGAAGGTTTTCATTAGTTTCAGTGCACTTTTCTTCTTTTGCTCTGTTTTTCCGTCCCGGATCGTACGTTGTGAACTGTTAAAAGGACGACAACCTGACTCGCTGGACATTAGAGGGCCCTACAACGTGTCGATATCCCGTCTTGTAAGGATGCTACATTGTTGAAGCGGATGGGTTGTCGTTAAGCCCATTGGGCCTTTTGAATGGGCCATCTCTCTAGGTTGGGACTGTGAACCGTTAACACATATCGGAATTGTGCCCTCAACATGACGGGTGCGATCATACCAGCACTATTGCACCGGATCCCATCAGAACTCCAAAGTTAAGCGTGCTTGGGCGAAAGTAGTACTAGGATGAGTGACACCCTGGGAAGTTCTCGTGTTGCACCCCCTTTTCAATTTTTTTTGCCCTAGTTAGGGTTGCCAAGATACCTTATCGACCAAATCTCTATTACCGAATCCCACGGAACATTGGGCTTGACAACTTCGGTTCACGTAGAGGCTGGGCCCACAAACCGAGGGCGTAGGGTTTGTGACCAGGTCTCCGTCGCTCTGGTGCCCATAACTTTTGATCCGTAAGGAATTACGTGGTGCACAGCATACCGTTGCAAAGCTCTCTGAGAGCTCTACGACGGGGGTAGCTAGCTTGCTCGCTGTACCTATTTTTGGAGCCCAAAATTGAATGTTTTCATTAGTTTCGGGCAACTTTTATTCTTTTGCTCTATTTTTCTGTCCCGGATCATAGGTCATGAGCCGTTAAAAGGACGACAACCTGACTCGCGGGACATCCGAGGGCCCTACAACGTGTCGATATCTTGTCTTATGAGGATGCTACGTTGTTGAAGTGGATGGGTTGTCGTTTAGCGCATTGGGCCTTTTGAATGGGCCATTTCTCTAGGCTGGAACTGTGAACCGTTAACACATATAGGAAATGTGCCCTCAACATGACGGGTGTGATCATACCAGCACTAATGCACCGAGTCCCATTAGAACTCCGACCTTAACCGTGCTTGGGCGAGTGTAGTACTAAGATAGGAGACCCCTTGGGAAGTCCTCGTGTTGCACCCCCTTTTCAATTTTTTTTGCCCTGGTTAGGGTTGCGAAGATACTTTATCGACCAAATCTCTATTACCCAACCCCACGCAACATTGGGCAAGACAACTTCGGTTCATGTAGAGGCCGGGCCCGCATACCGAGGGCGTAGGGTTAGTGACCAGGTCTCCGTCGGTCCGGTGCCGATAACTTTTGATCTGTAAGGAGTTACGCGGCGCACAGCATACCGTTCAAAAGCTCTCTGAGAGCTCCACGACGGGGGCAGCCAGATTGCTCGCTGTACCCATTTTTGGGGCCCAAAATCGATCATTTTCATCAGTTTTAGGCCACTTTTATTCTTTTGCTCTATTTTTCTATCCCGAATCGTACTTCGTGACCCGTTAAAAGGACGACAACCGGACTCGCGGGACATCAGAGGGCCCTACAATGTGTCGGTATCACGTCTTGCGAGGATGCTGCATTGTTGAAGTAGATGGGTTCTCGTTAAGCCCATTGGGCCTTTTGAATGGGCCATCTCTCTAGGCTGGGACTATGAACCGTTAACACATACAGGAATTGTGCCCTCAACATGACGGGTGCGATCATACCAGCACTAATGCACAGGATCCCATCAGAACTCCGATGTTTAGCGTGCTTGGGCGAGAGTGGTACTAGGATGGGTGACCCCCTGGGAAGTGCTCGTGTTGCACCCCCGTTTCAATTTTTTTTGCCCTGGTTAGGGTTTCCAAGATAATTTATCGGCCAAATCTCTATTACCGAATCCCACGAAACGTTGGGCAAGACAACTTCGCTTCACGTAGAGGCCGGGCCAGCAAACCGAGTGCGTAGGGTTTGTGACCAGTTCTCCGTCGCTCCGGTGCCCATAACTTTTGATCCGTAAGGAGTTACGCGGCACACAGCATACCGTTGCAAAGCTCTCTGAGAGATCTACGACGGGGGAAGCTAGCATGCTTGCTGTTCCTATTTTTGGAGCCCAAAATCGAATGGTTTCATTAGTTTTGGGCCACTTTTATTCTTTTGCACAATTTTTCTGTCCCAGATCGTACGTCATGAGCCGTTAAAAGGACGACAACCTGACTCGCCGGACAAAAGAGGGCCCTACAACGTGTCGATATCGCGTCTTGTGAGGATGCTGCGTTGTTGAAGCGGATGGGTCGTCGTTAAGCCCATTAGGCCTTTTGAATGGGCCATCTCTCTAGGCTGTAATTGCGAACCGTTAACACATATAGGAATTGTGCCCTCAACATGACGGGTGCGATCATACCAGCACTAATGCACCGGATCCCATCAGAACTCCGAACTTAAGCGTGCTTGGGTGAGAGTAGTAGTAGGATGGGAGACCCCCTGGGAAGTCCCCTTGTTGCACCCCCTTTTCAATTTTTTTTGCCCAGGTTAGGGTTGCCAAGATACTTTATCGACCAAATCTCTATTACCTAATCCCACGGAACATTGGGCAAGACAACTTCAGTTCACGTAGAGGTCGGGACCGCAAACCGAGGGCATAGGGTTTGTGACCAGGTCTCCGTCACTCCGGTGCCCATAAATTTTGATCAGTAAGTAGTTACGCGGCGTACAGCATACCGTTGCAACGCTCTCTGACAGCTCTACGACGGGGGCAGCCAGCTTGCTCGCTGTGCCTACTTTTGGAGCCCAAAATTGAATGTTTTCATTAGTATCGGGCCACTTTTATTCTTTTCCTCTGTTTTTCGGTCCCGGATCATACGTAATGAGCCGTAAAAGGACGACAACCTGACTCGCGGGACATCAGAGGGCCCTACAATGTGTCGATATCACGTCTTGCGAGGATGCTACGTTGTTGAAGCGGATGGGTTATCGTTAAGCCTATTGTGCCATTTGAACGGGCCATCTCTCTAGGCTGGGACTGTGAACCATTAACACATATAGGAATTGTGCCCCCAACATGACAGGGTGCGATCATACCAGCACTAATGCACTGGATCCCATCAGAACTCCAAACTTAAGGGTGCTTGGGCGAGAGTAGTACTAGGATGGGTGACCCATTGGGAAGTCCTCGTGTTGTACCCCATTTTCAATTTTTTTTTGCCCTGGTTAGGGTTGCCAAGATACTTTATCGACCAAATCTCTATTACCGAATCCCACGGAACATTGGGCAAGACAACTTCGCTTCACGTAGAGGCCGGGCCTGCAAACCGAGGGCGTAGGGTTTGTGACCAAGTCTCCGTTGCTCCGGTGCCCATAACTTTTGATCCGTAAGAAGTTACGCGGCGCACAGCATACCGTTGCAAAGCTCTTACTGAGAGCTCTATGACGGGGGCAGCTAGCTTCCTCATTGTGCCCATATTTGGAGGCCAAAACTGAACATTTTCATCAGTTTCAGGCCACTTTTATTCTTTTGCTCTGTTTTTCATCCCGAATCATACGTCGTGACCCGTTAAAAGGACGACAACCTGACTTGCGGGACATTAGAGGGCCCTACAACGTGTCGATATCACGTCTTGCGAGGATGCTACATTGTTGAAGCGGATGGGTTGTCGTTAAGCCCATTGGGCCTTTTGAATGGGCCATCTCTCTAGGTTGGCACTCTGAACCGTTAACACATATAGGAATTGTGCCCTCAACATGACAGGTGCGATCATACCAGCACTAATGCACCGGATCCCATCAGAACTCCGAAGTTAAGCGTGCTTGGACGAGAGTAGTACTATGATGGGTGACCCCCTGGGAAGTCCTCGTGTTGCACCCCATTTTCAATTTTTTTTGCCTAGTTAGTGTTGCCAAGATACTTTATTGACCAAATCTTTATTACCGAATCCCATGGAACATTGGACAAGAAAACTTCGCTTCACGTAGAGGCCGAGCCCGCAAACTGTGGGCGTAGGGTTTGTGACCAAGTCTCCGTCGCTTCGGTGCCCATAACTTTTGATCCGTAAGGAGTTACGCGGCGCACAACATACCGTTGCAAAGCTCTCTGAGAGCTCTACGACGGGGGCAGCTAGCTTGCACAATGTTCCCATTTTTGGAGCCCAAAATCGAACGTTTTCATCAGTTTTAGGCCGCTTTTATTCTTTTGCTCTGTTTTTTCATCCCGAATCGTACGTCGTGAGCCGTTAAAATGACGACAACCTGACTCGCGGGACATCAGAGGGCCCTACAACGTGTCGATATCATGTCTTGCGAGGATGATGCGTTGTTGAAGCGGATGGGTTGTCGTTAAGCCCATTAGGTCTTTCGAATGGGCCATCTCTCTAGGCTGGGACTTTGAACCGTTAACACATACAGGAATTGTGCCGTCAACATGACGGGTGCGATCATACCAGCACTAATGCACCGGATCCCATAAGAACTCCGAAGTTAAGCGTGCTTGGGCGAGAGTAGTACTAGGATAGGTGCCCCCTGGGAAGTCCTAGTGTTGCACCCCCTTTTCAATTTCATTTGCCCTGGTTAGGGTTGCCAAGATACTTTATCGACCAAATCTCTATTTCCGAATCCCACGGAACATTGGGCAAGACAACTTCGCTTCATGTTGAGGCCGGGCCCGCAAACCGAGGGCGTAGGGTATGTAACCAGGTCTCCGTCACTCCGGTGCCCATAACTTTTGATCCATAAGGAGCTACGCGGCGAACAACATACAGTTGCAAAGCTCTCCGAGTGCTCTATGATGGGGGCAGCCAGCTTGCTCGCTATGCCTATTTTTGGTGCCCAGAATCGAATGTTTTCAATAGTTTTCGGCTACTTTTCTTCTACTTTTGCTCTATTTTTCCATCACGGATCGTACGTCGTGAGCCGTTAAAAGGACGACAACCTGACTCGCAGGACATCATAGGGCCCTACAATGTGTCGATATAACGTCTTGTGAGGATGCTGCGTTGTTGAAGCGGATGGGTTGTCGTTAAGCCCATTGGGCCTTTTGAATGGGCCATCTTTCTAGGCTGGGACTGTGGACCGTGAACACAGATAGGAATTGTGCCCCCAACATGACGTGTGCGATCATACCAGCACTAATGCACCGGATCCCATCAGAACTCTGAAGTTAAGCGTGCTTGGGCGAGAGTAGTGCTAGGATGGGTGCCCCTTGGGAAGTCCTCGTGTTGCACCCCCTTTTCAATTTCATTTGCCCTGGTTAGGGTTGCCAAGATACTTTATCGACCAAATCTCTATTACTGAATCCCACGGAACATTGGGCAAGACAACTGCGCTTTATGTAGAGGCCGGGCCCGCAAACCGAGGGCGTAGGGTTTGTGACAAGGTCTCCGTCGCTCTGGTGCCCATAACTTTTGATTTGTAAGAAGTTACACGGCGCACAGCATACCGTTGCAAAGCACTCTGAGAGCTCTATGACGGGGGCAGCTAGCTTGCTCGTTGTGCCCATTTTTGGAGCCTAAAATCGAACGTTTTCATAAGGTTCAGGTCACTTTTATTCTTTTGCACTGTTTTTCTGTCTCGAATTGTACGGCGTGACCCGTTAAAAGGACGACAACCTGACTCGCGGGACATCAGAGGGCCCTACAACGTGTCGATATCACGTCTTGCGAGGATGCTGTGTTGTTGAAGCGGATGGGTTGTCGTTAAGCCCATTGGGCCTTTTCAATGGGCCATCTCTCTAGGATGGGACTGTGAACCGTTAACACATACAGGAATTGTGCCCTCAACATGACGGGTGGGATCATACCAGCAGGAATGCACCGGATCCCATCAGAACTCTGAAGTTAAGTGTGCTTGGGCGAGAGTAGTACTAGGATGGGTGACATCCTGGGAAGTCCTCGTGTTGTACCCCCTTTTCAAATTTTTTTGCCATGGTTAGGGTTGCCAAGATACTTTATCGACCAAATCTCTATTAACGAATCCCACAGAACATTGGGCAAGACAACTTCGCCTCACGTAGAGGCCGGGCTTGCAAACCGAGGGCATAGGGTTTGTGACCAGGTCTCCGTCTCTCTGGTGCCCATAACTTTTGATCCGTAAGGAGTTACGCGGCGCACAACATACCATTGCAAAGCTCTCTAAGAACTCTACGACGAGGGCAGCAAGCTTGCTCGCTCTGCCTGTTTTTGGTGCCCAAAATCGAATTTGTTTTTAGTTTCAGGCCACTTTTATTCTTTCTCTCTATTTTTCCGTCCCGAATCGTACGTCGTGAGCCGTTAAAAGGACGACAACCGGATCGTACGTCTTGCGAGGATGCTATGTAGTTGAAGCGGATGGGTTGTCGTTAAGCCCATTGGGCCTTTTGAATGGGCCATCTCTCTGGGCTGGGATTGTGAACCATTAACACAGATAGGAATTGTGCTCTCAACATGACGGGTGCGATCATACAAGCATTAATGCACCGGATCCCATCAGAACTCCGAAGTTTAGCGTGCTTGGGCGAGAGTAGTACTAGGATGGGTGACCCCTTGGGAAGTCCTCGTGTTGAACCCCCTTTTCAATTTTTTTTGCCCTGGTTAGGGTTGCCAAGATACTTTATCGACCAAATCTGTATTCCCGAATGCCAAGGAACATTGGGCAACACAACTTCTCTTCACGTAGAGGCTGGGCCCGCAAACCGAGGGCGTAGGGTTTGGGACCAGGTCTCCGTCGCTCTGGTGCCCATAACTTTTGATCTGTATGGAGTTACGCGGGGCACAGCATACCGTTGCAAAGCTCTCTGAGAGCTCTACGACGGGGGCAGCTAGCTTGTTCGTTGTGCCCATTTTTGGAGCCCAAAATCGAACGTTTTCGTCTGTTTGAGGCCACTTTTATTCTTTTGCTCTGTTTTTTCGTCCCGAATCATACGTCGTGACCCGTTAAAAGGACGACAACCTGACTCGCGGGACATAAGAGGGCCCTACAACGTGTCAATATCATGTCTTGCGAGGATGCTACGTTGTTGAAGAGGATGGGTTATCGTTAAGCCCATTGGGCCTTTTGAATGGGCCATCTCTCTAGGCTAGGATCGTGAACCGTTAACACATACAGGAATTGTGCCCTCCATATGACGGGTACGATCATACCAGCACTAATGCACCGGATCCCATCAGAACTTCGAAGTTAAGCGTGCTTGGGCGAGAGTAGTACTAGCATGGGTGACCCCCCTGCTTTTCAATTTTTTTTGCCCTGGTTAGGGTTGCCAAGATACTTTATCGACCAAATCTCTATTACCGAATCCCACGGAACCATGGGCAAGACAACTTCGCTTCACGTAGAGGCCGGGCCCGCAAACCGAGGGCGTAGGTTTTGTGACCAGGTCTCCGTTGCGCCGGTGCCCATAACTTTTGATCCGTAAGGAGTTACGCGGCGCACAGCATACCGTTGCAAAGCTCTTTGAGAGTTCTACGACGGGGGCAGCTAGGTTGCTCGCTGTGCCTATTTTTGGAGCCCAAAATCGAATGTTTTCATTAGTTTCATGTACTTTTATTCTTTTGCTCTGTTTTTCCGTCCCGGATCGTATGTCGTGAGCTGTTAAAAGGACGACAACCTGACTTGCGGGACATCAGAGGGCCCTTCAATGTGTCGATATCACGTCTTGCGAGGATGCTGTGTTGTTGAAGCATATGGGTTGTCGTTAAGTCCATTGGGCCTTTTGCATGGGCCATCTCTCTAGGCTGGGACTGTGAACCGTTAACACAGATAGGAATTGTACCCTCAACATGTCGGGTGCGATCATACTAGTACTAATGCACCGGATCCCATCAGAACTCCGAAGTTGAGCGTGCTTGGGCGAGAGTAGTACTAGGATAGGTGACCCCTTGGGAAGTCCTCGTGTTGAACCCCCTTTTCAATTTTTTTTGCCCTGGTTAGGGTTGCCAAGATACTTTATCGACCAAATCTCTATTACCGAATACCACGGAACATTGGGCAAGACAACTTCTCTTCACGTAGAGGCCGGGCCCGCAAACCGAGGGCGAAGGATTTATGACCAGGTCTCCGTCGCTAGGGTGCCCATAACCTATGATCCGTAAGGAGTTACGCGGCGCAGAGCATTCCGTTGCAAAGCTCTCCGAGAGCTCTACGACGGGGGCAACTAGCTTGGTCGTTGTACCCATTTTTGGAGCCCAAAATTGAACGTTTTCATCAGTTTCAGGCCACTTTTATTCTTTTGCTCTATTTTTCCGTCCTGAATCATACGTCGTGACCCGTTAAAAGGATGACAACCTGACTCGTTGGACATCAGAGGGCCCTAAAATGTGTCGATATCACGTCTTGCGAGGATGCTACGTTGTTGAAGCGGATGGGTTGTCGTTATGCCCATTGGGCCTTTTGAATGGGCCATCTCTCTAGGCTCGGACCGTGAACCGTTAACACATACAGGAATTGTGCCCTCAACATGACGGGTGCGATCATACCAGCACTAATTCACCGGATCCCATCAGAACTCCGAAGTTAAGTGTGCTTGGGCGAGAGTAGTACTAGGATGGGTGACTCCCTGGGAATTCCTCGTGTTGCACCCCCTTTTCAATTTTTTTTGCCCGGGTTAGGGTTGCCAAGATACTTTATTGACCAAATCTCTATTACCGAATCCCACAAAACATTGGGCAAGACAACTTCGGTTCACATAAAGGGCGGGCCCGCAAACCGAGGGTGTAGCGTTTGTGACCTAGTCTCCGTCGCTACGGTGCCCATAACTTTTGATCCGTAAGGAGTTACGCGGCGCACAACATACTGTTGCAAAGCACTCTGAGAGCTCTACGACGGAGGCAGCTTGCTTTCTCGTTGTGCCCATTTTTGGAGCCTAAAATTGAACGTTTTCATCAGTTTCAGGCAACTTTTATTCTTTTGCTCTGTTTTTCCATCCAGAATCGTACGTCGTGAACTGTTAAAAGGACGACAACCTGACTTGCTGGACATCAGAGGGCCCTACAACGTGTCGATTTCATGTTTTGTGAGGATGCTGTGTTGTTGAAGTGGATGGTTTACCGGAAAGCCCATTGGGCCTTTTGAATGGGCCATCTCTCTAGGTTGGGACTGTGAACCGTTAACACATATAGGAATTGTGCCCTCAACATGACGGGTACGATCATACCAGCACTCATGCACCGGATCCCATCAGAACTCCGAAGTTAAGCGTGCTGGGGCGAGAGTAGTACTAGGATGGGTAACCCCCTCGAAAGTCCTCGTGTTGCACCCCATTTTCAATTTTTTTTCCCTGGTTAAGGTTGCCAAGATACTTTATCTACCAAATCTCTATTACCGAATCCCATGGAACATTGGGCAAGACAACTTCGCTTCACGTAGAGGCCGGGCCCACAAACCGAGGGCGTATGGTTTGTGACAAGGTCACCGTCGCTCCGGTGCCCATAACTTTTTATCTGTAAGGAGTTACACGACGCACAGCACACCGTTCCAAAGCTCTCTGAGTGCTCAATGATAGGGGTAGCCAGCTTGCTCACTGTGCCCATTTTTGGGGCCCAAAATCGAATGTTTTCATCAGTTTTAGGCCACTTTTGTTCTTTTGCTCTGTTTTTCCGTCCCGAATCGTACTTCGTGACCCGTTAAAAGGACGACAACCTGACTCGCTAGACATCAGAGGGCCCTACAACGTGTCGATATCACATCTTGCGAGGATGCTGCATTGTTGAAGCGGATGGGTTGTCGTTAAGCCCATTGGGCCTTTTGAATGGGCCATCTCTCTAGGTTGGGACTGTGAACCGTTAACACATATAGGACTTGTGCCCTCAACATGACGGGTGTGATCAAACCAGCACTAATGCACTGGATCCCATCAGAACTCCGAAGTTAAGCGTGCTTGGGCGAGAGTGGTACTAGGATGGGTGACCCCCCTGGGAAATCCTTGTGTTGCACCCCCTTTTCAAATTTTTTTTGCCCTGGTTAGGGGTGCCAAGATACTTTATCCACCAAATCTCTATTACCGAATCCCAGGAACATTGGGCAGGACAACTTCGCTTCACGTAGAGGCCGGGGTCACAAACCGAGGGCGTAGGGTTTGTGACCAGGTCTCCGTCGCTCCGGGGCCCATAACTTTTGATCCGTAAGGAGGTACGCGGCGCACAGCATACCGTTGCAAAGGTCTCTGAGAGCTCTACGATGGGGGCAGCTGGCTTCCTCGTTGTGCCTATTTTTGTAGCCTAAAATCGAATGTTTTCTTTAGTTTTAGGCCACTTTTATTCTTTTGCTCTGTTTTGACGTCCCAGATCGTACGTCGTGAGCTGTTAAAAGGACGACAACCTGACTCGCGGTACATCAGAGGGACCTACAGCGTGTCGATATCACGTCTTGTGAGGATGCTGCGTTGTTGAAGCGAATGGGTTGTCGTTAAGCCCATCAGGCCTTTTGAATGGGCCATCTCTCTAGTTTGGGACTGTGAACCGTTAACAAATATAGGAATTGTGCCCTCAACATGATGGGTGTGATCATACCAACACTAATGCACCGGATCCCATCAGAAGTACGAAGTTAAGCTTGTTTGGTCGAGAGTAGTACTGGGATGGGTGACCCCTTGGGAATTCCTCGTGTTCCACCCCATTTTCAATTATTTTCGCCCTGGTTAGGGTTGCCAAGATACTTTACCGACCAAATCTCTATTACCGAATCCCACGGAACATTGGGTAAGACAACTTCGCTTCACGTAGAGGCTGGGCCCGCAAACACAGGGCGTAAGGTTTGTGACCAAGTCTCCATCGCTCCGGTGCCCATAACTTTTGATGCGTAATGAGTTATGCGGCACACAGCATACCGTTGGAAATCTCTTTGAGAGCTCTACGATTGGGGAATCAGGCTTGCTCAATTGTGCCTATTTTTGGAGCCCAAAATTGAATGTTTTCATCAGTTTCAGGCCACTTTTCTTCTTTTGCTCTGTTTTTCCGTCACGAATCGTACATCGTGACCTATTAAAAGGACGACAACCTGACTCGCGGGACATCAGAGGGCCCTACAACGTGTCGATATCACGTCTTGCGAGGATGCTGCGTTGTTGAAGCAGATGGGTTGTTGTTAAGCTCCTTGGGCCTTTTGAATGGGCAATCTCTCTAGGCTGGGACTGTGAACCGTTAACACATACAGGAATTGTGCCCTCAACATGACTGGTGCGATCATACCAGCACTAATGCACCGGATCCCATAAGAACTCTGAAGTTAAGCGTGCTTGGGCGAGAGTAGTACTAGGATGGGTGACCCCTGGGAAGTTCTCTTGTTGCACCCCCTTTTCAATTTTTTTTGCCCTGGTTAGGGTTGCCAAGATGCTTTATCGACCAAATCTCTATTACAAAATCCCACGGAACATTGGGCAAGACAACTTCATTCACGTAGAGGCCAGGCCCGCAAACCGAGGGCGTAGGGTTTGTGACCACGTCTCCGTCGCTCCGGTGCCTATAACTTTTGATCCGTAAGGAGTTACGCGGCGCACAACATACCGTTGAAAAGCTCTCTCAGAGCTCTACGACGGGGGCAGCTAGCTTGCTCATTGTGCCCATTTTTGGAGCCCAAAATTGAACGTTTTTATCAGTTTCAGGCTACTTTTGATTCTTTTGCTATGTTTTTCCGTCACGAATCATATGTCGTGAGCCGTTAAAAGGACGACAACCTGACTCGCTTGATATCAGAGGGCCCTACAACGTCTCGATATCACGTCTTGCGAGGATGCTACGTTGTTGAAACGGATGGGTTGTCGTTAAGCCCATTGGACCTTTTGAATGGGCCATCTCTCTAAGCTGGGACTCTGAACGGTTAACACAAAAAGGAACTGTGCCCTCAACATGACAGGTGTGATCATACCAGCACTAATGCACCGGATCCCATCAGAACTCCGAAGTTAAGCGTGCTTGGGCGAGATTAGTACTAGGATGGGTGACCCCCTGGGAAGTCCTAGTGTTCCACCCCCTTTTCAATTTTTTTTGCCCTGGTTAGGGTTGCCAAGATACTTTATCAACCAAATCTCTATTACCGAATCCCACGGAACATTGGGCAAGACAACTTCGCTTCACGTAGAGGCCGGGCCCGCAAACCGAGGGCGTAGGGTTTGTGACCAGGTCTCCGTCGCTCCGGTGCCCATAACTTTTGATCCGTAAGGAGTGACGCAGCGCACAGCATACCGTTGCAAAGCTCTCTGAGAGCTTTACGATAGGGGCAGCTAGCTTGCTCACTGTTCCTATTTTTGGAGCCTAAAATCGAATGTTTTCATTACTCTCAGGCCACTTTTATTCTTTTGCTCTATTTTTCCGTCCCGGATTGTACGTCGTGAGCCGTTAAAAGGACGACAAGCTGACTCGCAGGACATCAGAGGGCCTTACAACGTGTCGATATCACGTCTTGTGAGGATGCTGCATTGTTGAAACGGATGCGTTGTCGTTAAGCCCATTGGGCCTTTTGAATGGGCCATCTCTCTAGGCTGGGACTGTGAACCGTTAACACATATATGAATTGTGCCCTTCAACATGACGGGTGCGATCATACCAGCAATAATGCACCGGATCCCATCAGAACTCCGAAGTTAAGCGTGCTTGGGCGAGAGTAGTACTAGGATGGGTGACCCCCTGGGAAGTCCTCGTGTTGCACCTCTTTTCAATTTTTTTTGCCCTGGTTAGGGTTGCCAAGATACTTTATCGACCAAATCTCTATTACTAAATCCCACGGAACATTAGGCAAGACAACTTCTCTTCACGTAGAGGCCGGGAGTGCAAGCCGATGGCGTAGGGTTTGTGACTAGGTCTGCTTCGCTCCGGTGCCCATAACTTTTGATCCGTAAGGAGTTACACGGCGCACAACATACCGTTGCAAAGCTCTCGGAGAGCTCTACGACAGGTGCTGCTAGCTTGCTCGCTTTGCCCGTTTTTGGAGCCCAAAATTGAATGTTTTAATCAGTTCCAGGCCACTTTTACTCTTTTGCTCCGTTTTTCCATCTCGAATCCTACGTCGTGAGCAGTTAAAAGGATGTTGACTCGCAGGACATCAGAGGGCCCTACAACGTGTCGATATCACGTCTTGCGAGGATGCTGTGTTGTTGAAGCGGATGTGTTGCTGTTACGCTCATTGGGCCTTTTGAATAGGCCATCTCTCTAGGCTGGGACTGTGAACCGTTAACACATATTGGAATTGTGCCCTCAACATGACGGGTGCGATCATACCAGCACTAATGCACCGGATCCCATCAGAACTCCGAAATTGAGCGTGCTTGGGCGAGAGTAGTACTTGGATCGGTGACCCCGTGGGAAGTCCTCGTGTTGCACCCCCTTTTCAATTTTTTTTGCCCTGGTTAGGGTTGCCAAGATACTTTATCGACAAAATCTATATTATCGAATCCCACGGAACATTGGGCAAGACAACTTCGCTTCACGTAGAGGCCGGGCCTGTAAACCGAGGGCGTAGGATTTGTGACCAGGTCTCCGTCGCTCCGATGCCCATAATTTTTGATCCGTAAGGAGTTACGCGGCGCACAGCATACCGTTGCAAAGCTCTTTGAGAGCTCTACGATGGGGGCAGCAGCTTGTTGTTTGTGCCTATTTTTGGAGGCCAAAATCAAATGTTTTCATTAGTTTTAGGCCACTTTTATTCTTTTGCTTTGTTTTTCCATCCCTGAACGTACGTCGTGAGCCATTAAAAGGATGACAACCTGACTCACGGGATATCAGAGGGCCCTACAATGAGTCGATTTCACGTCTTGTGAGGATGCTTCGTTGTTGAAGTGGATGGGTTGTCGTTAAGCCCGTTGGGCCTTTTGAATGTGCTATCTCTCTAGGCTGGCACTGTGAACCGTTAACATATATAGGAATTGTGCCCTCAATATGACGGGTACGATCATACCAGCACTAATGCATCGGATCCCATCAAAACTTCGAAGTTAAGCGTGCTTGGACGAGAGTAGTACTAGGATGGGTGACCCCTTGGGAGGTCCTCGTATTGCACCCCATTTTTAATTTTTTTTGCCCTGGGTAGGGTTGCCAAGATACTTTATCGACCAAATCACTATTACAGAATCCCGCAGAACATTGGGCAAGACAACTTCGCTTCACGTAGAGGACGAGCCCGCAAACCGAGGGCGTAGGGTTTGTGACCAGGTCTCCGTTGCTCCAGTGCCCATAACTTTTGATCCGTAAGGAGTTATGCGGCGCACAGCATACCGTTGCAAAGCTCTCTGAGAGCTCTACG
Organism: Ehretia macrophylla; assembly: GCA_037974665.1. Taxonomy (NCBI): domain Eukaryota; kingdom Viridiplantae; phylum Streptophyta; class Magnoliopsida; order Boraginales; family Ehretiaceae; genus Ehretia; species Ehretia macrophylla. Next base: position 83,725,465 of record CM075765.1, on the reverse strand, counting down.
ATGGGAGAAGCTAGCTTGCTCGCTGTGCCCATTTTTGGAGCCCAAAATCGAACGTTTTCATCAGTTTCGGGCCACATTTCTTCTTTTGTTCTGTTTTTCTATCCCGAATCGTACGTCATGACCATTAAAAGGACGACAACCTGACTCGCGGGGAATCAGAGGGCCCAACAACTTGTCGATATCACGTCTTGCGAGGATGCTGTGTTGTTGAAGCGGATGGGTTGTCGTTAAGCCCATTGGGCCTTTTGAATAGGCCATCTCTCTAGGCTGGGACTGTGAACCTTTAACACATAAAGGAATTGTGCCCTTAACATGACAGGTGCGATCATACCAGCACTAATACACCGGATCCCATCAGAACTCCGAAGTAAAGTGCGCTTGGGCGAGAGTAGTACTAGGATGGGTGACCCCCTGGGAAGTCCTCATATTGCACCCCCTTTTCAATTTTTTTTGCCCTGGTTAGGGTTGCCAAGATACTTTATCCACCAAATTTCAATTACCGAATCCCACGGAACATTGGGCAAGACAACTTCGCTTTACGTTGAGGCTGGACCCGCAAACCGAGGGCATAGGGTGTTGACCAGGAATCCGTCGCTTCGGTGCCCATAACTTTTCATCCATAAGGAGTTACGCGGCGCACAGCATACCGTTGCAAAGCTCTCTGAGAGCTCTACGACGGGGGTAGCCAGCTTGCTCGCTATGCCTATTTTTAGAGCCCAAAATTGAAAGTTTTCATCAGTTTTGGGCCACTTTCATTCTTTTGCTCTGTTTTTCCATCATGGATCATACGTCGTGAGCCGTTTAAAGGAAGACAACCTGACTCGCGGGACATCAGAGGGCCCTACAATGTGTCGATATCACGTCTTGCGAGGATGCTGCGTTGTTGAAGCGGATGGGTTGTCGTTTAGCCCAATGGGCCTTTTGAATGGGCCATCTCTCTAGGCTGGGACTGTGAACCGTTAACACATACAGGAATTGTGCCCTCAATATGACGAGTGCAATCATACCAACACTAATGCACCGGATCCTATCAGAACTCCGACGTTAAGCGTGCCTAGACGAGAGTAGTACTAGGATGGGTGACCCCCTGGGAAGTCCTCGTGTTGTACCCCCTTTTCAATTTTTTTTGCCCTGGTTAGGGTTGCCAAGATACTTTATCGACCAAATCTCTATTACTGAATCCCACGGAACATTGGGCAAGACAACTTCGCTTCACGTAGAGGCCGGGCCCGCAAACCGAGGGCGTAGGATTTGTGACCAGGTATCCGTCACTCCGGTGCCCATAACTTTTGATCCGTAAGGAGTTACGTGGCGCACAGCACACCGTTGCAAAGTTCTGTGAGAGCTCTACGACGGGGGCAGCAAGCTTGCTCGCTGTGCCTGTTTTTGGAGCCGAAAATTGAATATTTTCATTAGTTTCAGGCCACTTTTATTCTTTTGCTTTGTTTTTCCGTCCCGGATCGTACGTCGTGAGCCGTTAAAAGGACGAAAACTTGACTCGCGGGACATCAGAGGGCCCTACGACGTGTCGATATCACGTCTTGTGAGGATGCTGCGTTGTTGAAGCTGATGGGTTGTCGTTAAGCCCATTGGGCCTATTGGATGGGCTATCTCTCTAGGCTGGGACTGTGAACCGTTAACACATATAAGAATTGTGCCTTAACATGACGTGTGCGATCATACCAGCACTAATGCACTGGATCCCATCAGAACTCCGAAGTTAAGCGTGCTAGGGTGAGAGTAGTACTAGGATGGATGACCCCTTGGGAAGTCCTCGTGTTGTACCCCCTTTTCAATTTTTTTTGCCCTGGCTAGGGTTGCCAAGATACTTTATCGACCAAATCTCTATTACCGAATCCCACGGAACATCGGGCAAGACAACTTCGCTTCACGTAGAGGCCGGGCCGTTAAACCGAGGGCGTAGGGTTTGTGACCAGGCCTCCGTCGCTCCAGTGCCCATAACTTTTGATCTGTAAGGAGTTACGCGGTGCACAGCATACTGTTGCAAAGCTCTCTGAGAGCTCTACGACGGCAGCCAGTTTGCTCGCTGTGCCTATTTTTGGAGCCCATAATCAAACGTTTTCATCAGTTTCAGGCCACTTTTCTTCTTTTGCTCTGTTTTTTCGTCCCGAATCGTACGTTGTGAGCCATTAAAAGGACGACAACCTGACTCGCGGGACATCAGAGGGCCCTATAACGTGTCCATATCACGTCTTGCGAGGATGCTGCGTTGTTGAAGCGGATGGGTTGTCGTTATGCCAATTGGGCCTTTTGAATGGGCTATCTCTCTAGGCTGGGACTGTGAACCGTTAACACATATAGGAATTGTGCCCTCAACATGACGGGTGCGATCATACCAGCACTAATGCACTATATCCCATCAGAACTCCGAAGTTAAGCGTGCTTGGGCGAGAATAGTGCTAGGATGGGTGACCCCTTGGGAAGTCCTCGTGTTGCACCCCCTTTTCAATTTTTTTTACCCTGGTTAGGGTTGCCAAGATACTTTATCGACCAAATCTCTATTACGTAGGGTTTGTGACCAGGTCTCCGTCGCTCCGTTGCCTATAACTTTTGTTCCGTAAGGAGTTACGCGGTGCACAACATACCGATACAAAGCTCTTTGAGAGCTCTACGACGGGGGTAGCTCACTTGCTCGCTGTGCCTATTTTTGAAGCCCAAAATTGAATGTTTTCATTAGTTTTAGGCCACTTTTATTCTTTTCCTCTATTTTTCAGTCCCAGATCGTACGTCGTGAGCCATTAAAAGGATGACAACCTAACTCGCTGGACATCAGAGGGCCCTACAACGTGTCGATATCACGTCTTGTGAGGATGGTGCATTGTTGAAGGCGATGGGTTGTCGTTAAGCCCATTGGGCCTTTTGAATGGGCCATCTCTCGAGGCTGGGACTGTGAACCGTTAACACATATAGGAATTGTGCCCTCAACATGACGGGTGCGATCATACCAGCACTAATGCACCGGATCCCATCATAACTCCGAAGTTAAGCGTGCTTGGATGAGAGTAGTACTAGGATGGGTGACCCCCTGGGAAGTCCTCATGTTGCACCCCTTTCTCAATTTTTTTGTCCCTGGTTAGGGTTGCCAAGATACTTTATCGGCCAAATCTCTATTACCGAATCCCACGGAACATTAGGCAAGACAACTTTGCTTCACGTAGAGGCCGGGCCCGCAAAACGAGGACGTAGGGTTTGTGACCAGCTCTCCATCACTCCGGTTCCCATAACTTTTGATCCGTAAGGAGTTACGCGGCACACAGCATACCGTTACAAAGCTCTCTGAGAGCTCTACGACGGAGAAAGTTATCTTGCTCGCTGTACCTATTTTTGTAGCCCAAAATTGAATGTTTTCATTAGTTTCAGACCTCTTTTATTCTTTTGCGGTGTTTTTCCGTCCCGGATAGTACGTCGTGATCTGTTAAAAGGACGACAACCTGACTCGCGGGACATCAGAGGGCCCTACAACGTGTCGATATCACGTCTTGTGAGGATGATGCGTTGTTGAAGCGAATGGGTTGTCGTTAAGCCTATTGGGCCTTTTGAATGGCCCTTCTCTCTAGGCTGGCACTGCGAACCGTTAACACATATAGGAATTGTGCCCTCAACATGACGGGTGCGATCATACCAGCACTAATGCACCGGATGCCATCAGAACTCCGAACTTAAGCATGCTTGGACGAGAGTAGTACTGGGATGGGTTACCCCCTGGGAAGTCCTCGTGTTGCACCCGCTTTTCAATTTTTTTTTGCCCTGGTTAGGGTTGCCAAGATACTCTATTGACCAAATCTCTATTGCCGAATCCCACGAAACATTGGGCAAGACAACTTCGCTTCACGTAGAGGTCGGGCCTGCAAACCGTGGGCGTAGGGTTTGTGACCTGGTCTCTGTCGCTCCGATGCCCATAACTTTTGATCTGTAAGGAGTTACGCGGCGCACAGCATACCGTTGCAAAGCTCTTCGAGAGTTCTACGACAGGGGCAGCTAGCTTGCTCGTTGTGCCAATTTTTGTAGCCCAAAATTGAATGTTTTCATCAGTTTCAGGCCACTTTTCTTCTTTTGCTATGTTTTTCCATCCCGAATAGTATGTCGTGAGCAGTTAAAAGGACGACAACCTAACTCGCGGGACATTAGAGGGCCCTACAACGTGTCGATATCACGGCTTGTGAGGATGCTGCGTTGTTGAAGCGGATGGGTTGTCATTAAGCCCATTGGGCCTTTTGAATGGGCCATCTCTCTAGGCTGGGACTGTGAACCGTTAACACATATAGGAATTCTGCCCTCAACATGACGGGTGCGATCATACCAGCACTAATGCACCGGATCCCATCAGAACTCCGAAGTTAAGAGTGCTTGGGCGAGAGTAGTACTAGGATGGGTGACCTCCTAGGAAGTTCTCGTGTTGCACCCCCTTTTCAATTTTTTTGCCCTAGTTAGGGTTGCCAAGATACTTTATCCACCAAATCTCTATTACCGAATCCAATGGAACAATGGGCAAGACAAGTTCGCTTCATGTAGAGGCCGGGCCCGTAAACCATGGGCGTAGGGTTTGTGACAAGGTCTTCGTCGCTCCGGTGCCCATAACTTTTGATCCGTAAGGAGTTACGCGGCGAACAGCATACCGTTGCAAAGCACTCTGAGAGCTCTACGACGGGGGCAGCGAGTTTGCTCGCAGTGCCCGTTTTTGGAGCCCAAAATTGAACGTTTTCATCAGTTTCAGGCCACTTTTCTTCTTTTGCTCTATTTTTTCGTCCTGAATCGTACGTCGTGAGCCGTTAAACGGATGCTGACTCGCGGGACATCAGAGGGCCCTACAACGTGTCGATATCACGTCTTGCGAGGGTGCTGCGTTGTTGAAGCGGATGGGTTGTCGTTAAGCCCATTGGGCCTTTTGAACGGGCCATCTCTCTAGTCTGCGACTGTGAACCGTCAACACATATAGGAATTGTGCCCTCAACATGACGGGTGCTGTCATACCAGCACTAATGCACCGGATCCCATCAGAACTCCAAAGTTAAGCGTGCTTGGGTGAGAGTAGTAGAAGGATCGGTGACCTCCTGGGAAGTCCTCGTGTTGCACCCCCTTTTTCTAGGCGAAATGTAAAACTTGCGATAACATATAAGTGGACCAATACTATGTCCAAACATTCAAAACCACCTCAAGGCCATCCGAGCCTCGGTTCTCAACAATTTAAACTCAGCAAGTATACATATATTTTCAATTTAAAAGCTAACCTATCTCTTTTCATTTTTGACAAGTACATTCGAACTAGACGGTTAAACCATACTAAGCTACTGCATAAAATAAACTATCATGCCATTCTAACTCTTTTCCTTTGGACATTACAGACATGCATTGAAGTTAAGCTTGCTAACTGATTACATAAACTAGCTTATCAATTCTCCTCAGCAACTTAGCTAAATTTAAATTACATTTCTTTTGACAATAAATACAAACAACATATGAACATACATCTTTACAAACTTCGAAACTCAAGCCACATAGGAACGCAAGGCAACTCTTCAGGCAACGAACTTTCACGAAATCACAAACTTTCCAGCTAACATGACATTTCTTGAAATGTGGTGGTGAGGAGTGAGTATACACAACACGTATACTCAGTGAGGGCGAGACATATATCGAATTGGAGAGAAAGAAAGTCGTGCAATGCAAATAAGACAGTTAAGCAATATAACTGATAAATAAGCAATCAAGACAAACAATCAATACAATAAGCAATTACTAAAAGCATTAACACAACCATTCAAAGCTATACCACACTCTGAAGGCTATGGTTCACTCATACGAGCAATGTACCATTTCACGAGCGATACATCAATCTCGAGCTTGATGTTGACAACGATGACAATAAGCGCGCAACCACCTTATAACACTAGTTTGGAATACCCCGGAAGTATCCATTAATCTACGACCCAAATCTCCCTGGGAGGCAACCCAAGCGAGAAGAGGGAATAGCTACAGAGCTAGAGCAACCAACACTGGCAACCCGAGGCTACCCAGAGAGGCCCATCACTCACGCGCTGATACTATGCAATGCAAGACTCGATACAAGGCGATAAACGAGCGATAGCACAACAATACAGAATAGAGGAGATAAACGAGATATCAAGCATTATCAACTATCACGCCCCAACCTGGCCTATAAGGTTAGACTAGGGTGTGACCTAAACGTTCAGGACCTGTCACATACTTAACCGTTTATGAAGAATTAACACTTATCGTTTTAGTCTAAACTCCAAAATCTTCCGGAAAACCGGCAGCATAACGGCTGAAATTGGGCTCTTTGGTTTGACCTAATTCTCTAAACGCCTCAATTATTCCAATCATTAATCCAATTCCATTAAGGACTCCTATTTGTCACCAACCGATTTGCCTACTAGCTTATCTTGAAAGTCTCGTTTGGTTAATAAGCCTAACATGATAACTATGTCCCGTTTATTTGTCAATTTGCTATCATGCAAGTACCTATTATCCTTTAGTTTGCAAATGAGCACCTAAGTGAAATTAGATAGAATTAACTTAGTTGATTGTTCATCTAGTAGTTTGAATGCCTATGATAACTACTAATTAAGAAAACGAAAGCAAACAACCAAATAAAAGTTCGTTCGGTTATAGATAGTACAATCCCAAAATTAGACCCACATTACAACGGGGTCATTTACATCAATAAAATGAGTAGTTTGTAATCAAACACAACATCCATATAGCAACCACTTTCAGGCAAAGCACAAAAGCACGTAGGGACAGGCAATCACTCCAAGGAATCATCGTTAGGCACATCGTCCTCGGGTACCTGTTCTTGATCTTCTTCACCTGAGATGATAAAAGAGGGTGAGTCCTTATGAACTTAGCGAGGGGGAACGAGAAATAGGTTTTGAAACTCATTTTCCGGTTCAACATATGAAAATCCTTTTGCAAGCATGAATGTAACAATAATATAAGTAAAGGAACAGAAATACCAGTCTTTCCTCTCCGAGGTTCTCTAGGAACCAAGCGAGAGTACTTATACACACAGTAAAAGGATACGGTGAGCTTTTGCTCTCAGATCAGTTCCAGAATCAGTTGTTGCGGCCGACTTCAAATCATCCCCCAAACACGCCAGGTGGGTGTACTCCGGATGTACCCCGAAATTCTACGACCCAACTCTACGAGGAAGTCTAGCCCCCAAGCGAGAGAGGGAATGGGACCATGGTAGTCACGGTTGCACCGGCAAGCCCGATGCCGCCCGGTGTGCGTGATCGTTACCATGCCAACAGGAAAGGTTGCAACCTTGTATGCAATGCACATTCATGACATGTAATATATCACAGTAGGAGGACAACAAAGTAGGTTGCCTCCGGACAGTCATAAGATTGCACATTGACCAAGTAAACAGGCAGGGCAAGATAAAACAGGTAATATATCATAGTAGGAAGAAAACAAAGTAGGTTGCCTCCAGACGGTCATAAGATTGCACATTGACCAAGTAAACAGGTAGGGCACGATAAAACATGTAATATATCCCAGTAGGAGGAAAACAAAGTAGGTTGCCTCCGGACAGTCATAAGATTGCACATTGACAGGTAAACAAGCAGGGCACAATAAGACAGGAAATTTCATTTGAAAGGCATATAGAGTTATATGAAAATTAAACGGGCAGCCATGTAACACATGTAAAACAGGCCATATAACTCATTACGAAGTCCACGTGATCAAGTGATAAGATTATTCAACATGAAATGACATCAACATGGGTTCGGGTGCAAGAAATGCTTATTTGTCAACATGCAATGGTCAAAATCACATTTGAAGGTATAAGACATTTTCGGGCAACCCACTAAGCATATAATTTCCACATAATATCCAAAAGATCAATACTTAGCAAGACTACCTAGTCATTAGGGTTTCCGTTTCATGCTTAACCGCGTGATTAAACCCTAAGTCAACTCAAAATCATTCTCAAGTCATGCATCATTCAATTCAAACATCCTCAAGTACCCAAAACAGTCCACACAACATTCCAACTAGCTTTTCTCTATTTTTCCTAGCTTAGTGAACAATCTCTTAGCACATGCATGAGGTTAGAACAAGAAAAAAAGAAATGGAAGCTTAAAAACTCACCAAGACCGAAAATGGTGACTCAAAATGCTTGCATGTGTGTTTCTTGCATCCTAGCTTGCTTGGGTGAGTTTCTTTGCTTGTGGTTTGTCTTGATGCACCATAGGATGATGAAGATGAGCTAAGAGGTGGAGAGAACTCAGCCAAAACCGAAATGGAGAGAGAGAGTGAGAGGGAGAGAGAGAAAATGTGAGGAAAGTGAGAGAAATGAGAGAAAAATGAGGCTTTTGCAAAAGTTGATGCATATGTTGGCCTTGGGCATGCAAAAATTCAGTTTGCTGTCATCTTTTGAATTGTTTTAACATGTGTGTAAGAGAATGTTGGGTATTTAGGGATTTTAGGTTGAATAGAATATAGGATATGTTTAGAGGTTTGTGAGATTTTGTCTTGTAGTGAGTTTAAAATATAATATTTAGGTATTAGTGGATTTTGTAGAGATTTGAATTAGGATTATAATAATAGTTAGTGGTGTTTGTAGGATTATTTTATAGTCTAGTGCTTTGTGTAGGATTCTTTATTGATTAGCGTGCGGGCATGCTTTCCTAAGTCTAGGGCACGTACTACGAGACACACACAGAAATCAATACAAAGCACGAATCACGAGGTAGACAGGAACTACGAGGTAAGACACGGACTTCAAGACTAATGCACGCAATCCTAGGTGAATGCACGCAATCCAATGCAAGGCACGTAATTCAATGTAATGCACGCAAATCGAGGTACGACTCTTAAACCTAGGTTAAGGTACGCAGTTCAAGGTTAGGGCACACGAAATGGGGTAACGCACGTACATCGAGATTAAGGCACGTATTTCTAGGTACCGCACGTGAGTCGGGGATTAGGGCACACTATTCTAGGTCAAAGCACGTATGACGAGGTATGCACGAAAACCAAGATAGGACACGTAATCCAAGGTCGATCATATAATTAGGGGTCTATGGCACGCAAATCAAGGTAACACGTGTTATTCGGGGTCGGGCCTCACATCCTCCCCTCCTTAAAAGAATTTCGTCCCGAAATTCATTCTTGCCTATTGAGGTCATTTAGACGGATTCTGACCCTTGTTATTCTTCCTACTCCGGTTCGTCCCGTGTTTGGTGATCTCTTACCATAACCAATTCACTTCCTATGTTTCTCCAATCATTTAGTTCGGTGTGACCTCTACATTTATAGTTCTTTTCTTTGAACGACTCTATTCTCCATTTGATCTTAAGGTTAAGTTCATTAACTAAGGTTTGAGTCTTCAAACATAGTCATCAAAGTTGCATCGGTATTCTAACAATAGAACTGTAACTCCAAAATCATGACTCATGTTGTGTCAATCTCGCATTCATACCTCAAAAGAAATATCACAATAATTCCATGATCCTAGGGTGACATACGCTAATTTCAAGATGAAAGATCTATATCAGATTTACATATTCTATCAACTAACTTCAAAATTGTTAACACCTAGGACATACACGTGTTATGGGTCGTTTCCACAATACGACTCTATTTTCAGGAAAAACTCTCCAAACAAACTGATCCATCTCAAATCGTCATCTATCGATGGTATATAGCCCTTCTTATCTCGCAGGTACATTAGATTAGCAAAACTTCTAATGACTAGTCTCCCGATCATAGGCTCCTATTCACTAACATCCTTTCCCAACTTCGTTAACCTTCATGCCCGTAATCGAGGAGAAAGATTGTTGTGGTTCATGAAACTCAAACTCTAAGGTTTATTAAGTATCACCAACAAATTGTCATCGAAATTGCATTGGTAAACTAATCAAGTATCACTAGTTCAACTTTTCAAGTAAATTCATCAACTCGTAATCCACAATTTATTTCCTTATTCAAATCCCTATCATCAAGTCACGAGACTTCAAAATTTTCTTTTAATCTTATCCAAAACTCCTAAGGCGAATAGTTTCAACCTCAAATAAATTCCACTCACCTCAATCCAAGGTTACGTCATACTTAAGAAGACAATGGTCCTACTCATTTAGCGACCTAGTCATTCCTTCGAATACTTAATGCCCGCCAATATATCTTCGACATTAAAGTTACTAAGCTGGGTTCATCGCCATGTAGGTGATATCAATGCTCTACTAGGTTACCGGTCGTACAACAACAATCCTAGGACTATAAATGGGTACCGAAATGATCTAGCTCATAAGATACTTGCCATACTAATCCAAGTAGCTTATTACACAAAATAACTTCAAGGCTGTGTCAATCATAAGAATTATAACCACAATATAATCTAATAGAACTTCAAAAGTAATCAACCACTTATTTAACTATCACTACAAGATTCACCCCTCTTATTCAACGACCACAATTTGAAGTCTACCGATCGCTAGTTTCTAGATGTGAAACGGTGCACATAGATACAGTGGTCTAACAATAGTCTCTTGGGTCATTATGACTCTAATTCATCTCTATCTTAACTCTATGAAATCTTACTCTTCTCACTTATATGTTCAACTAGCTAATAGCATCAAGATTCATCGACCTTAGGTTCTAAGGTTCACCATGGATCATTATGCCTACTTACTATTAGCCATTTAGGATTACTAATCATATCCTAACGACTCCACTTTGCAACCAGATGCTTAATATCATTTCGATGGTTTATATAATAGGTCCATCGGTATTACTTAGGGATATATGCTTCCTAATATCCTCTAGGGTATCCAAATAACAAGAGAATAGAATGACTTAGTTGCGTATTTACAGCTAAGTTCGAGGGACACCAAACTAATACCGTGTTTCTTAATATCATAAATATCCAACTTAGGACCTTTAGCAACGTTAGTCATTTAATGCATAATTCAATTCCTTAAACGTCTATCCGACCTAACATTTTAGGTGTAGTTTTCCAAACACGAGTTCTAGTTACGTGAATTCCTTGATTCTAGCATCCCCATATCTTGTTATACTAAAGATTCATCAACCTTGTTAAATTCGGTCTTCAGAGTTGCCTACATGTCTTGAGGTTATCCATTGCTAAGTCACTCAAATACACTATCCATGTCTCAATAATCTAACCCCTAAAAGTAACTATCGTCAACTTCCACGAATTCATCTTTTAATTTCTAGGTTACGATCTCAACATTTAGTGAACTTGAAACTCTCTAGTATACACCAAATCAAATTCATCATTGCTTAATTCCAATCAAGTAAGGATTCGATCGTACGAGCATATTGCCAACTTCTTAGATAGCCTATCAAGCCAATTTTAAGATGTGAGAAATGGATTCAAAGAAACCTCCAAGTCAACTTCCACTATCAAAACATGAGAATATATACTACTCTACATATTTAATAGTATACCCTTATATCTAAGGAAGTAGTATGTCTTTAATCCTTTATACTTGAACCACAATGAGAAGAACAGTTTAACAGAATCAAAACTTCATAGCCATAAAATTGACAACTTAATCACAGGTATTGGTATTCCAAAAATAAGGAGATAACTTTACCTCAACAATTATATATGTGCTACGCATTTTATATACATGCATATCCAATAATACATACTATCCATCAAGTACCTGTGAAGATGCCAGAAATCTCTAACCGAGACTTTTCGTTCTTCCTGCATGAATTCATTTCCATGAAAGTTCTAATCCTAACTATCTATGTGTATAAACAGTCATTCATGGTTATATAACATGCACATGTATCAAGGAAGGAGTATAAAAGCATGCATGCATTATTGAGGGCACTAATGTGTCGGTGTACATGACACATAATACATATAGTCCACAAAGGCACATAGTATTCAATTCTCAAAGAAATTAAAGCACATTAGCACACATTAACACATATAAACAAGACATCATAATTACCTTAGGCTTCTAGCCATGGTCCGAGAGTTGAACCCGACTAACGCCTAGTTAGTAAACTAAGCTCTGATACCATTCTACTATAAGGTGTCACGCCCCAACCAGGCCTATAAGGTTAGACTAGGGTGTGACCTAAACGTTCAGGACCTGTCACATACTTAACCGTTTATGAAGAATTAACATTTATCGTTTTAGTCTAAACTCCAAAATCTTCCAGAAAACCGGCAGCATAACGGCTGAAATTGGGCTCTTTGGTTTGACCTAATTCTCTAAACGCCTCAATTATTCCAATCATTAATCCAATTCCATTAAGGACTCCTATTTGTCACCAACTGATTTGCCTACTAGCTTATCTTGAAAGTCTCGTTTGGTTAATAAGCCTAACATGATAACTATGTCCCGTTTATTTATCAATTTCCTATCATGCAAGTACCTATTATCCTTTAGTTTGCAAATGAGCACCTAAGTGAAATTATATAGAATTAACTTAGTTGATTGGTCATCTAGTGGTTTGAATGCCTACGATAACTACTAATTAAGGAAACGAAAGCAAACAACCAAATAAAAGTTCGTCCGGTTATAGATAGTACAATCCCAGAATTAGACCCAAATTACAACATGGTCATTTACATCAATAAAATGAGTAGTTTGCAATCAAACACAACATCCATATAGCAACAACTTTCAGGCAAAGCACAAAAGCACGTAGGGATAGGCAATCACTCCAAGGAATCATCGTTAGGCACATCTTCCTTGGGTACCTGTTCTTGATCTTCTTCACCTGAGATGATAAAAGAGGGTGAGTCCTTATGAACTCAGCGAAGGGGAATGAGAAATAGGTTTTGAAACTCATTTTCTGGTTCAACTTATGAAAATCCTTTTGCAAGCATGAATGTAACAATAATATAACTACAGGAACAGAAATACCAGTGTTTCCTCCCCGAGGTTCTCTAGGAACCAAGCGAGAGTACTTATACACACAGTAAAAGGATACGGTGAGCTTTTGCTCTCAGATCAGTTCCAAAATCAGTTGTTGCGGCTGACTTCAAATCATTCCCCAAAACAAGCCAGGTGGGTGTACTCCGGATGTACCCCGAAATCCTACGACCCAACTCTCCGAGGAAGTCTAGCCCCCAAGCGAGAGAGGGAATGGGACCATGGTAATCACGGGTGCACCGGTAAGCCCGATGCCGCTCGGTGTGCGTGATCACTACCATGCCTACAGGAAAGGTTGCAACCTTGTATGCAATACACATTCATGACAGGTAATATATCACAGTAGGAGGACAACAAAGTAGGTTGCCTCCAGACAGTCATAAGATTGCACATTGACCAAGTAAATAGGCAGGGCACGATAAAACAGGTAATATATCACAATAGGAGGACAACAAAGTAGGTTGCCTCCGAACAGTCACAAGATTGCACATTGACCAAGTAAACAGGTAGGGCACGATAAAATAGGTAATATATCACAGTAGGAGGACAACAAAGTAGGTTGCCTCCGGACAGTCATAAGATTGCACATTGACAGGTAAACAAGCAGGGCACGATAAGACAGGAAATTTCACTTGAAAGGCATATAGAGTTATATGAAAATTAAACGGGCAGCCATGTAACACATGTAAAACAGGCCATATCACTCATTCCGAAGCCCACGTGATCAAGTGATACGATTATTCAACATGCAATGACATCAACATGGGTTCGGGTGCAAGAAATGCTTATTTGTCAACATGCAATGGTCAAAATCACATTTGAAGGTATAAGACATTTTCGGGCAGCCCACTAAGCATATAATTTCCACATAATATCCAAAAGATCAACACTTAGCAAGACTACCTAGTCATTAGGGTTTCCGTTTCACGCTTAACCGCGTGATTAAACCCTAAGTCAACTCAAAATCATTCTCAAGTCATGCATCATTCAATTCAAACATCCTCAAGTACCCAAAACAGTCCACACAACATTCCAACTAGCTTTTCTCTATTTTTCCTAGCTTAGTGATCAATCTCTTAGCACATGCATGAGGTTAGAACAAGAATAAAATAAATGGAAGCTTGAAAACTCCCCAAGGCCGAAAATGCTGACTCAAAATGCCTGCATGTGTGTTTCTTGCTTCCTAGCTTGCTTGGGTGATTTTCTTTGCTTGTGGTTTGTCTTGATACACCATAGGATGATGAAGATGAGCTAAGAGGTGGAGAGAACTCAGCCAAAACCAAAATGGAGAGAGAGAGTGAGAGGGAGAGAGAGAAAATGTGAGGAAAGTGAGAGAAATGAGAGAAAAATGAGGCTTTTGCAAAAGATGATGCATATGTTGGCCTTGGGCATGCAAAAACTCACACTTGTGTCATCTTTTGAATTGTTTTAACATGTGTGTAAGAGAATGTTGGGTATTTAGGGATTTTAGGTAGAATAGAATATAGGATATGTTTAGAGGTTTGTGAGATTTTGTCTTGTAGTGAGTTTAAAATATAATATTTAGGTGTTAGTGGATTTTGTAGAGATTTGAATTAGGATTATAATAATAGTTAGTGGTGTTTGTAGGATTATTTTATAGTCTAGTGCTTTGTGTAGGATTCTTTATTGATTAGCGTGCGGGCATGCTTTCCTAAGTCTAGGGCACGCACTACGAGACACACACAGAAATCAATACAGGGCACGAATTACGAGATAGACACGAACTACGAGGTAAGACACGGACTTCCAGACTAATGCACGCAATCCTAGGTGAATGCACGTAAACCAATGCAAGGCACGTAATTCAATGTAATGAACGTAAATCGAGATACAACTTTTAAACCTAGGTTAAGGTACGCAGTTCAAGGTTAGGGCACACGAAACGAGGTAACGCACGTCCATCGAGGTCAGGGCAGGTATTTCTAGGAACCGCACGTGAGTCGGGGATTAGGGCAAACTATTCTAGGTCAAGGCACGTATGACGAGGTATGCACAAAAACCAAGATAGGACACGTAATCCAAGGTCGGTCATATAATTAGGGGTCTATGGCACGCAAATCAAGGTAACACACGTTATTCGGGGTCGGGCCTCACATCAACAATTGTTAAACATTTCAATCAATAATCAACTCTAACAAGCGTAATAAGCATTGACAAGCATTTACAATCAAACAAGTAACAAGAACAACACCAACTAACATTATCAAGCAATAACATGTATTCTATAGGCATTATAAGAATTCTATAGGCAACATAAGCATTCTATAAGCAATATAAGCATTCTATAAGCAATATTCTATGAAAACACACAAAATCTTGAAAATGACCCCAACTTACCAAACTCTACTAATTTCAAACGAGCCACGAGTTTTGGAAACCGACTTCACCAATCCTCCTAGGTCACTATAAGACACGCCTAAAGACCCCGAAACCCTACTTAACCCTGGAATTCACGCAAAGTCCCGATTTCTCCCTTTGCTCGTTTGAACTACAACTATACTAACGAAACACCCAACCAACGCCATAATCGCACCAAAAGTGCTTCCGTGGCCTCCCAAAACAATGCCATCACGCAAAACGAGAAAATGCTAAACTCGACCTAAACGACCCCAACTTTAACCAAGGCGTTTTTCTCATTTTTTCCATTACGCAACCTAAACAAATCATGCATTTAGGCATTCTAGCATACCTAGCACCTTTTCACATCAACAGACAGCATAACAACGCAACTTTATCGTTTCAAGGGTTTACTATTCACAAAATACTATTCAACTAACAATTTATATTTCAATTTCAATATTCAACCGCAGAAAATGTTAAAAAGCTATAAATACGTGTTCTACGATTGCTAGGGAACATACTTTAAGAAATGAAACGGACAAAATAATAACCTACGGTTAAATCACAAAAATTATAGTTTATGTTCAACATTTTCAAATGCGCAAATAATGATGAAACCCTCACCTTAGACGCTCCTAGACGCTAGGGAAACCTCGTAGGATGCCTCAGAAACCACCCCGTGCAAGCTCACGTGAAGATTTGATGATTTGTTTTGAAATTTTTTTCTTTCTTTTCCTCATGGCTTCAAGCCTTTCTTCTCTGTTTTTTCGTTTGCATTCTGCTTATTTAGGAAAAAAATGACAAGAAGTCAAAGGTCAAAGATTCGGTCAACCCGCTAAACCAAAACAACTATGCGCGACCTTACGAAAAATGGCCATAACTTCTTCTAGAAAACTCCAATTCACGAACGGTTTGAAGCCTCAGAAACTAGACTCATAGAGCTTTCCAACCATATATAATTTTCTACCTAACTCTTCCCCAATTGGTTAAGATTTAATTCCAAAGTTGACCCAAAATTTGACTAACTTAACATTGCATTTTTTTTTATTTCTAATCCCAAGTTTGCCTTTTATTAAACATTTCAAAAATTCCCACCATGTCCTAGTTGGTCAATGTGGATGAAAAGTCAACTAGTTTGGTCAAAGAAGGTGAAAGGTCAATAAAATACAATTTAAATGAACTTTAAATGCTATTGAATACATGCCAGGTTCGGGGTATCACATCCTTCCCCCCTTAAAACAATTGCGTCCTCGCAATTCTTCTTCCAATAGAACTCAACATCATCTGAAATCCAATTCTGACTAATCTTCATCGGTTGAAGAATCCCGTTGACACGAATACCGAAGAAGAATAAAATTCCAACCAAAAGCGCCGAGATAATACCAATAAAGACCTAAGCAAAGATACTGTAGATAAAATCACATCACATATTAATGATAAGAAGAATACCCCACGCATGAATCTCCAATAGAAGTCTAACTATTACTGCTTGAGAATTCCCAAACAAGAAGCCAAATAAAGGCTCAAACAAAGGTTCCATCCAGAGGTCCAAATAAGTACCCCACTGGTCATGAATTTCATAGAAGAATTCCCTGATAAGAGTGCTGAAGAAAATACTAAGAAACCCAATCAAATATACTTCAAAAGTTCCAAAGAAGCCTTCCAAATAATAACCCCATAGGACAACCCATTAGATTCTGAGTATCGCTATCAAATGCTGAGAAGAATGTCTAAGGAAATACTAGAGAAAATATAATGCGCCCAATAAGACAACCAAGTTGAATAACAAACATAGTTTCCCACCAAAACCAAACTCTGAGGCCTCTTCACTATTTGCCAAGTGAGAACTTCATACAATCTTGCCAATAAGGAAAATACCAGTAGAACGCCCAATAAGAATTTCAAAGAATACCATAAGTAGTATTATACAATAAGTCTGATAGGAACTCCAAATACCAAACCTACCGAGGAACACTGAAGAAGATATCTGAAACAATGCTCCAATAAGAAAGTAGCCAAGTTTGCCTAATAAGTAAATATTAAATAATTGGCCACTGAGAATTTCAGAAAATACCATTGAAGAATTTCCAATCAGGGATGCCAGTTTCACACCAATAAAGACCGAGACACACCTACCCTAGATAATACTATGCAGTAAGGCCGATTGAAATCCCAATAGCCAAATCCACCGAGAAATGCCAACAGAAGTCTCCAAAGAATACCCATTAAGAAAACCAAAGAATGCTCCAAAGAACAACCAAATAAAACCCCAAGAGAAAGCTGCTCTTTCACAACTGTTAGGCATAGAGGAGGACCATAGAGATTCGCCAATAACCGAGCTCCAAAAGCAAACACCAATTCCCAAATAAAGGCTAGTCAAATACCATTCATTTCCTGCCAATCCATACACCTTGAGAAGCCAGCTGTGAACCACTTTCTTCAGGGGAGGAAGAGGACTTACTTACCATTTCCATAAGACATGTATGAATGCCAATATATCACAGTTATACACATGCCTTAAACTATTATGCAAGCAAGTTTACAAAACAGTTTATTCAACAAAGTCACTCAATCACGACAATCAAGTCACGCACAACATAATTAATTCAAATCACGGCAGAGCTAATTCAACACATTCCAATACACATATTACAAGCAATACTTCAAGCAAATAATAATCCACGAGGTCGATTCAATTCACGATGCCAATTCGATAGGTCAATTCAATGCACAACTGGACACTTCACCTTACTTAGCACACAATTAACACATAACACATAACTATATCACATAGGAGCACACATTCAGATCAAGACACACAATCTCACATACAAGCATACACTTTCAAGACACACTTAACAAGCACACATTCAAGGGTCACTACCCACCAGACTGAGGACCCTATCCCGGCTTATGAGCTAGACAAGCTCTGATACCACCTGTAATACCCCGATCCCTCTCGAGACCAGGAGTTCTATCAATTGATCTAATCACAACCCAAACCAAACCCGGGCATAATTTTCAAAGAAAACGGACGGAGTCTCCCCTGTTTCTAGGCGAAATGTAAAACATGCGATAGCATATAAGTGGACCAATACCTTGTCCAAACATTCAAAACCACCTCAAGGCCATCCGAGCCTCGGTTCTCAACAATTTAAACTCAGCAAGTATACATACATTTCCAATTTAAAAGCTAACCTATCTCTTTTCATTTTTGACAAGTACATTCGAACTAGACGGTTAAACCATACTAAGCTACTGCATAAAATAAACTATCATGCCATTCTAACTCTTTTCCTTTGGACATTACAGACATGCATTGAAGTTAAGCTATGCTAACTAATTACATAAACTAGCTTATCAATTCACCTCAGCTACTTAGCTAAATTTAAATTACATTTCTTTTGACAATAAATACAAACAACATATGAACATACATCTTTACAAACTTCGACACTCAAGCCACATAGGCACGCAAGACAACTCTTCAGGCAACGAACTTTCACGAAATCACGAACTTTCCAACTAACATGACATTTCCTGAAATGTGGTGGTGAGGAGTGAGTATACACAACACGTATACTCAGTGAGGGCGAGACAGATATCGAATTGGAGAGAAAGAAAGTCGTGCAATGCAAATAAGACAGTTAAGCAATATAATTGATAAATAACCAATCAAGACAAACAATCAATACAATAAACAATTACTGAAAGCATTAACACAACCATTCAAAGCTATAGAACACTCTGAAGGCTTTGGTTCAGTCATACGAGCAATGTACCATTTCACGAGCGATACATCAATCTCGAGCTTGATGTTGACAACGATGACAATAAGCGTGCAACCACCATATAACACCAGTTTGGAATACCCCGGAAGTATCCATCAATCTACGACCAAAATCTCCCTGGGAGGCAACCCAAGCGAGAAGAGGGAATAGCTACGGAGCTAGAGCAACCAACACTGGTAACCCAAGGCTACCCAGAGAGGCCCATCACTCGCGCGCTGACATTATGCAATGCAAGACTCGATACAAGGCGATAAACGAGCGATAGCACAACAATAAAGAATAGTGGAGATAAACGAGATATCAAGCATTATCAACAATTGTTAAACATTTCAATCAATAATCGACTCTAACAAGCGTAATAAACATTAACAAGCATTTACAATTAAACAAGTAACAAGAACAACACCAACTAACATTATCAAGCAATAACAAGTATTCTATAGGCATTATAAGCATTCTATAAGTAATATAAGCATTCTATAAGCAATATTCTATGAAAACACACAAAATCATGAAAATGACCCCAAATTACCAAACTCTACTACTTTCAAACGAGCCACGAGTTTTGGAAACCGAGTTCACCAATCCTCCTAGGTCACTATAAGGCACGTCTAAGGACCCCGAAACCCTAATTAACCCTGGAATTCACGCAAAGTCCCGATTTCTCCCTTTGCTCGTTTGAACTACAACTATACTAACGAAACACCCAACCAATGCCATAATCGCACCAAAAGTGCCTCCATGGCCTCCCGAAACAATGCTATCACGCAAAACGAGAAAACGCTAAACTTGACCTAAACGACCCCGACTTTCACCAAGGCATTTTTCTCGTTTTTTTCCATTACGCAACCTAAACAAATCATGCATTTAGGCATTCTAGCATACCTAGCACCTTTTCACATCAACAGACAGCATAGCAAAGCAACTTTATCGTTTCAAGGTTTTACTATTCATAAAATACTATTCAACTGACAATTTATATTTCAATTTCAATATTCAACAACAGAAAATGTTAAAAACCTATAAATACGTGTTCTACGATTGCTAGGGAACATACTTTAAGCAATGAAACAGACAAAATAACAACTTACGCTTAAATCACAAAAATTAAAGTTTATGTTCAACATTTTCAAATGCGCAAATAACGATAAAACCCTCACCTTAGACGCTCCTAGATGCTAGGGAAACCTCGTAGGATGCCTCAGAAACCACCTCGTGCAAGCTCACGTGAAGATTTGATGATTTGTTTTGAAATTTTTTTTCTTTCTTTTTCTCTTTCTTTTCCTCATGGCTTCAAGCCTTTCTTCTCTATTTTTTTCGTTTGCATTTTGCTTGTTTAGAAAAAAAAATGACAAGAAGTCAAAGGTCAAAGATTCGGCCAACCCGCTAAACTAAAACAGCTATGCGCGACCTTACAAAAACGGCCATAACTTCTTCTAGAAAACTCCAATTCACGAATGGTTTGAAGCTTCAGAAACTAGACTCATAGAGCTTTCCAACCATATATAATTTGCTACCTAACTCTTCCCCAATTGGTTCAGATTTAATTCCAAAGTTGACCCAAAATTTGACTAACTTAACATTGCATTTTTTTTATTTCTAATCCCAAGTTTGCCTTTTGTTAAACATTTCAAAAATTCCCACCTTGTCCTAGTTGGTCAATGTAGATGAAAAGTCAACTAGTTTGGTCAAAGAAGGTGAAAGGTCAATAAAATGCAATTTAAATGAACTTTAAATGCTATTGAATACATGCTAGGTTCGGGGTATCACAATTACCGAAACCCATGTAACATTGGGCAAGACAACTTCGCTTCACGTAGAGGCCGGGCCCGCAAACCGTGTAACGCCCCGATCCCTCACGAGACCGGAGGCTCTAATAACCATGCTGTTCTCAACCCAATACCACACCCGGTCTCAAAATTTTAGGAAAAACAGACAGAGTCTCCCCTGTACCGTGGACATTCTAGAAACCTGTAAACATTCAATATAGATACAAAATAACCTAGAACACCAATTCTAATCAAAACCTAGCTCCAAGGCCATCCGAGCCTTAAAACAAACAACAATACCAAAACCACACAAGCATGCAAGAAATTTGTTTACAACATACTCTAGTTGCCATAACATTCTAGGATATCAATAAAACATAATTAAAGGATAAACATTTCTACCTTAAGCCAATCACTCCCAAGCATGCAAAGTGAATAAAGGCAGAAACATAGTTATTACAAGACATAGGCTTCCAATACTACACCATAATCTACTGTCCTACAACTTTACACAGCAACCATATACATAGCCCTTAGGCCACAAAATAGGACATAAGATAAACAGTTGAGCCTTCCACAAAGCAGCAAGAAATTAAACTACCTCAAGCTATCAGGCACAGCAACTACGGTAAAGGTTCAATCTGAACTTCCTCCTCTTCAACTAACTCAACAAGCTGGGGATCACCCTCAGCGTCTCCTGAAACATATATCGAGGTATGAGCAACCACTGTTGCCCAGTGAGGGATATGGTCCCGGGGCGTGCAATGCAACAGATAATACAGTTATACAACAATAACACTTAGTCAATTAAAGAAACAATGATAACTTAAATAACCACACATTTAAAAGGATACATTTCACACAATCCCCTATACACCAATCTTCACTGATCTTCATTCACGATCCACGAACCACGAGCACGATCACGATAAGCCGGCATAATCCCAAACACTCCAGTGGGTGTACTCCGGATGTACCCCGATAATCCTACGACCCAACATCCCCTGGCAATCTCCGGACTAGGCGAATGAGGGACTAGGGCACGGAGTTTGAATATCCACCGGCAAGCCCTCTACCGCCCAGCCGATATTCAACACATCCGCCCCTGACACTATGGTTGCGCAACCACTATGCAATGCACTTAACAATGGCAAGTTAATAGCAATAATATAAGCATTAACACATAGGAGGATCAACAAAGTAGGTTGACCTCGATGCAATTAGAATAGAAGCAATTATATAAGCTAATAAGCAGTTTACAAAGGAACATATACAAAATAAGCATAGAATCATACCAAAAGCTCCAAAACAACTTGAAACCACATATAAACACTCAAGAAGTCATGCCATGGGTTTAGAAGTGTGAGACAACCGAAATTGCACCTAAACTCCTTTGTTTCTCAAACTATTTCTCTTCCAAACCAAGGTTAATGATTCCATTTCTAAAGGAAACTCTCCCAACCTTCTAACTAACCCTCAAGGTACCCTCTCAACCCTCTAACTCATTCAAATGCCCGCGATTACCCCGAAAGCCCCAAATTCCCTCTTATGGCTTTAAACTACACAAACATTGTCCGGGCTTCAAACAAGGGATATCAAGGCTTCTATAGCACCTAGGTAGCCTAAGGATACTAGAATTGAAGCTCGAATTCACCCGGATTCGCATTAACCTCGAAAGCCCCAAATTAAAGTCGACTATTTTACATTTTAAGCGATGTAAGGACAATTCAAGTGCACGGGGCTATTAGGTTTCCTTCACTAGCACCTAAGGCATCTATTAGAAGCATTGAATCAAGCTAATTCGAGCAATTACGCAAAACCCTAGAAAAATGTCACTATTCACCCTAAAAATCAAACTAACGATTCTAACCGTTTAAAATGCAAACTAATGCCTTAAATGTGTTCTCTAGCACTTATATACAATGTATAATAGCATAGATAAGCTTTGCAATAGCATTTGATAGCATTTCTAACAAATCAAGAAAAGTGTAACATTTTCAATATGCAAAAAGAGTCATGAAATCCCTCACCTAAAGCGCGTAGGAGCACCTAGAAGGCTTGCACACACCCTAAACCACTTGTTCTAGGCTTGGAGAGGCTTGGATTGAAGGATTGAAGAGCAAAAATCACTTCCCTTGGCTGCTAGAGCTGTTCGGCGCTACAGTACTATTCAGCATTTTTTTTTTTGATTTTTGCTTGTTATGACTTAAGGTGAGTTGTGTGTGTGTTATATAAGCTTAGGTGAGTTATTTTAGTTTAAGTGTATGGTCAAATGTGAGTCAAACTAGTGAGAAACAAGTCCTAAGCATAAATTTAATGTTAGCTAATTAAACTCCAAGTTAGTTACGTAATACTATTCATTCAACTACTAAAAACATTTTTCTAAACGAGCTCTCCTATCGCCTCTAGCTCAATTGCACATTTTTCCCACTACTCTAACATTTAATATGATTTAATAAAAATCTTAATTCAATAATAGAATGCAGTTTAAAAACGGGGTGAATAGTAATTTAAGAAGACGGTTAATAAAGCACAGAAGGAAATGCGCAAACAAGGGATGCAACAGCAATTGAATGCATGGCTAAATCTCGGGCGTCACAAACCGAGGGCATAGAGTTTGTGACCAGGTCTCCGTCGCTCCGGTGCCCATAACTTTTGATCTGTAACGAGTTACGCGGCGCACAGCATACCGTTGCAAAGCTCTCTGAGAGCTCTACAACGGGGGCAGCAAGCTTGCTTGTTGTGCCCCCTTTTGGAGCCCAAAATCGAATGTTTTCATCAGTTTCTGGCCACTTTTCTTCTTTTGCTCTGTTTTTCCATCCCGAATCGTACGTCGTGAGCAGTTAAAAGGACGACAACCTGACTCGCGGGACATCAGAGGGCCCTACAATGTGTCAAAATCATATCTGGCGAGGATGCTGCGTTGTTGAAGCGGATGGGTTGTCGTTAAGCCCATTGGGCCTTTTGAATGGGCCATCTCTCTAGGCTGGGACTGTGAACCGTTAACGCATATAGGAATTGTGCCCACAACATGGCGGGTGCAATCATACCAGCATTAATGCATCGGATCCCATCAGAACTCCGAAGTGAAGCGTACTTGGGCGAGAGTAGTACTAGGATGGGTGACCCATTGGGAAGTCCTCGTGTTGTACCCCATTTTCAATTTTTTTTTGCCCTGGTTAGGGTTGCCAAGATACTTTATCGACCAAATCTCTATTACCGAATCCCACGGAACATTGGGCAAGACAACTTCGCTTCACGTGGAGGCCGGGCCCGCAAACTGAGGGCGTAGGGTTTGTGACAAGGTCTTCGTCACTCCGGTGCCTATAACTTTTGATCAGTAACGAGTTACACGCCCCACAGCATACCGTTGCAAAGCTCTCTGAGAGCTCTACGACGGGGGCAGCTGGCTTGCTCGCTGTGCCTTTTTTTGGAGCCCAAAATCTAATGTTTTCATTAGTTTCAGGCAACTTTTATTATTTTGCTATGTTTTTTCGTCCCGGATTGTAAGTCGTGAGCCGTTAAAAGGACGACAACCTAACTCGCGGGACATCATAGGGCCTTACAACGTATCGATATCACATCTTGTGAGGATGATGCGTTGTTGAAGCAGATGGGTTGTCGTTAAGCCCATTGGGCCTTTTGAATGGGCCATATCTTTAGGCTGGGACTGTGAACCGTTAATACATATAGGAATTGTGCCCTCAACATGACAAGTGCCATCATACCAGCACTAATGCATCGGATCCCATCAGAACTCCGAAGTTAAGCGTACTTGGGCGAGAGTAGTACTAGGATGGGTGACCCCGTGGGAAGTCCTCGTGTTGCACCCCCTTTTAATTTTTTTTTGCCCTAGTTAGGGTTGCCTAGATACTTTATCGACCAAATCTATATTACCGAATCCCACGGAACATTGGGCAAAACATCTTCAGTTCACGTAGAGGCCGGGCCGGCAAACCGAGGGCGTAGGGTTTGTGACCAGGTCTCCGTCGCTCCGGTGCCCATAACTTTTGTTCCGTACGGAGTGACGCAACGCACAGCATACCGTTGCAAAGCTCTCTGAGAGCTCTATGACGGGGGCATCGAGCTCGCTCGCTGTGCCTGTTTTGGGAGCCCAAAATCTAATGTTTTCATCAGTTTCAGGCCACTTTTCTTCTTTTGCGCTATTTTTCCGTCCTGAATCGTATGTTATGAGCCGTTAAAAGGACGAAAACCTGACTCGCAGGACATCAGAGGGCCCTACAACGTGTCGATATCACTTCTTGCGAGGATACTGCGTTGTTGAATCGGATGGGTTGTCGTTAGGCCCATTGGGCCTTTTGAATGGGCCATCTCTCTAGGTTGGGACTGTGAACCATTAACACATATAGGAATTGTACCCTCAACATGACGGGTGCGATCATACCAGCACTAATGCACCGGATCCCATCAGAACTCCGAAGTTAAGCGTGCTTGGGCGAGAGTAGTACTAGGATGGGTGACCCCCTAGGAAGTCCTCGTGTTGCACCTCCTTTTCAATTTTTTATGCCCTGGTTAGGGCTGCCAAGATACTTTATCGACCAAATCTCTATTACTGAATGCCACGGAACATTGGGCAAGAAAACTTCGCTTCACATAGAGGCCGGGCCCGCAAACCGATTGCGTAGGGTTTGCGACCAGGTCTCCGTCGCTCCAGTGCCCATAACTTTTGATCCGTAAGGAGTTACGCGGCGCACAGCATGCCGTTGCAAAGCACTCTGAGAGCTCTACGACAGTGGCAGCTAGCTTGCTCGCTGTGCCTATTTTTGGAGCCCTAAATCGAATGTTTTCATTAGTTTCAGTCCACTTTTATTCTTTTGCTCTGTTTTTCTGACCCGAATCGTACGTCGTGAGCTGTTAAAAGGACGACAACCTGACTCGCGGGACATCAGAAGGCCCTACAGAGTGTCGATATCACGTCTTGCGAGGATGCTGCGTTGTTGATGCTGATGGGCCGTCGTTATGCCCATTGGGCCTTTTGAATGGGCCATCTCTCTAGGCTAGGACTATGAACCATTAACACATATAGGAATTGTGCCCTCAACATGACGGGTGCGATCATACCAGCACTAAGGCACCAGATCCCATCAGAACTCCGAAGTTAAGCGTGCTAGGGGAAGAGTAGTACTAGGATGGGTGAGAAGTCCTCGTGTTGCACCCCCTTTTCAATTTTTTTTGCCCTGGTTAGGGTTGCCAAGATACTTTATCAACCAAATCTCTATCACCGAATCCCACAGAACATTGGAGAAGACAACTTCGCTTCATGTAGTGGCCGGGCCCGCAAACCGAGGAAGTAGGTTTTGTGACCAAGTCTCCGTCGCTCCGGTGCCCATAACTTTTGATCCGTAAGGAGTTACGCGGTGCACAGCATACCGTTGCAAAGCTCTCTGAGAGCTCTACGACAGGGGCAGCCAGCTTGCTCGTTGTGCCTATTTTTGGAGCCCAAAATGGAATGTTTTCATTAGTTTCAGGCCACTTTTATTCTTTTGCTCTGTTTTTCCATCCCGGATCGTACGTTGTGAGCCGTTAAAAGAATGACAACCTGAATCGCAGGATATCATAGGGTCCTACAACGTGTCGATATCACGTCTTGTGAGGATGCTGCGTTGTTGAAGTGGATGGGTTGTCGTTAAGCCCATTGGGCCTTTTGAATGGGCCATCTCTCTAGGCTGGGACTGTGAACCGTTAACACATATAGGAATTGTGCCCTCAACATGATGGGAGCGATCATACCAGCACTAATGCATCGGATCCCATCAGAACTCCGAAGTTAAGCGTGCTTGGGTGAGAGTAGTACTAGGATGGGTGACCCCGTGGGAAATCCTCGTGTTGCACCCCCTTTTCAATTTTTTTTGCCCTAGTTAGGGTTGCCAAGATACTTTATCGACCAAATCTCTATTACCGAATCCCACAAAACATTGGGCAAGACAACTTCGGTTCACGTAGAGGCCGGGCCCGCAAACCGAGGGCGTAGGGTTTGTGACCAGGTCTCCGTCGCTCCAGTGCCAATAACTTTTGATCTGTAAGGAGTTACGCGGCGCACAGTATACCGTTGCAAAGCTCTCTGAGAGCTCTACGATGGGCGCAGCGTGCTTGCTCGCGATGCCTGTTTTTGTAGCCCAAAATCGAACATTTTCATCAGTTTCATGCCACTTTTCTTCTTTTGCTCTGTATTTTCGTCCCGAATCTGACGTCGTGAGCCGTTAAAAGGACGACAACCTGACTCGCGGGACATCAGAGGGCCCTACAACGTGTCGATATCACATCTTGTGAGGATGATGTGTTGTTGAAGCTGATGGGTTGTCGTTAAGCCTATTGGGCCTTTTGAATGGGCCATCTCTCTAGGCTGGGACTGTGAACCGTTAACACATATAGGAATTGTGCCCTCAACATGACGGGTGCGATCATACAAACGCTAATGCACCAGATCCCATCAGAACTCTGAAGTTAAGCGTGCTTGGGAAAAAGTAGTGCTAGGATGGGTGACCCCGTGGGAAGTCCTCGTGTTGCACGCCATTTTCAATTTTTTTTGCCCTGGTTTGGGTTGCCAAGATACTTTATCCACCAAATCTCTATCACCGAACCCCACGGAACATTGGGCAAGACAACTTCCCTTCACGTAGAGGTCAAGCCCGCAAACCGAGGGCGTAGGGTTTGTGACCAGGTCTCCGTCACTCCGGTGCCCATAACTTTTGATTTGTAAGGAGTTACGCGGCACACAGTATACCGTTGCAAAACTCTCTGAGATCTCTACGATGGGGGCAGCCAACTTCCTCGCTGTGCTCATTTTTGGAGCCCAAAATCGAACGTTTTCATTAGTTTTAGGCAACTTTTCTTCTTTTGCTCTGTTTTTTCGTCCCGATTCGTACGTCGTGAGCCGTTAAAAGGACGACATCCTGACTCCGGTACATCAGAGGGTCCTACAACAAGTCGATATCACGTCTTGCGAGGATTCTGCATTGTTGAAGTGGATGGGTTGTCGTTAAGCCCATTGGACCATTTGAATGGGCCATCTTTATAGGCTGCCATTGTGAACCGTTAACACATATAGGAATTATGCCCTCAACATGACGGGTGCAATCATACCAGCACTAATGCACCGGATCCCATCAGAACTCCGAAGTTAAGCGTGCTTGGGCGAGAGTAGTACTAGGATGGGTGACCCCCTGGGAAGTCCTAGTGTTGGACCCCCTTTTCAATTTTTTTTGCCCTAGTTAGGGTTGCCAAGATACTTTATCCACCAAATCTCTGTTACCGAATCCAACAGAACATTGGACAAGACAACTTCGCTTCACGTAGAGGCCGGGCAGGCAAATCGAGGGCGTAGGGTTTTTCGACCTGGTCTCCGTCGCTCCGGTGCCCATAACTTTTGATCCGTAAGGAGTTACGCGGCGCACAACATACCGTTGCAAAGCTCTCTGAGAGCTCTACGACGGGGGCAACCAGTTTGCTCGTTGTTCCCGTTTTTGGAGCATAAAATCGAATGTTTTCTTTAGTTTCAGGCCACTTTTATTCTTTTGCTCTGTTTTTCCGTCCTGAATCGTACGTCGTGAGCTGTTAAAAGGCCAACAACCTAACTCACGGGACATTAGAGGGCCCTACAAAGTGTCGATATCACGTCTTGCGAGGATGCTGCATTGTTGAAGCGGATGGGTTGTCGTTAAGCCCATTGGGCTTTTTGAATGGACAATCTCTCTAGGCGGGAAACCGTTAACACATATAGGAATTGTGCCCTCAACATGACGGGTGCGATCATACCAGCACTAATGCACTGGATCCCATCAGAACTCCGAAGTTAAGCGTGCTTGGGCGAGAGTAGTACTAGGATGGGTGACCCCGTGGGAAGTCCTCGTGTTGCACCCCCATTTTCAAATTTTTTTGCCCTCGTTAGGGTTGCCAAGATACTTTATCCAACAAATCTCTATTATTGAATCCCACAGAACATTGGACAAGATAACTTCGCATCACGTAGAGGCCGGGCAGGCAAATCGAGGGCGTAGGGTTTGTGACCAAGTCTCCATCGCTCTGGTGCCCATAACTTTTGATCCGTAAGGAGTTACGCAGCGCACAGTGTCACGCCCCGCCCCAACCCCGCAAAAGGCCAAGCCCGGACCCGACACACGGACGGAGTCTCCTCTGTACCGCGGACGATCCGAAAACCCTAAAAACAATATAATACTTGCGAAAGCCATAAAATAATCAAAACAAGCTAACTTTCTTTAAAATATACATTCTCTTATTAACCAACTTTCAAAACCAAAATGATATGCATACTACACAAGTACTTATGCCACTAACAGTTAGCTATTAGCATGCATTTCTTTACTAGTCACAAAAGTAAACTTTTACAGCTTTACATTCTTCCAACTTATACAACATAAGACCGTAGAGGCCTTAAACTAGAAAATACATATACAAGGCTACAAGCCTCAAAATTAAGCGACCTCCACGCAATATACATAACAAGCAAGGTTCGCACGAAAACTGGTAACCAACCACCAGCAAAGCAGAGAAGTGCTATCACGGAAACACCTCCACCTGCTCCTCCTCCTCTATTACCTCGAGAGGGTCTGCTTCAACTACTCCTGTAAAAACATAGTATAGAGAGGAATGAGCAAAAACTATTGCTCAGCGAGGGCAATTGGTCTCAAGGACGGAGATGAGAGGAGTATGCAATGCAATTAGCCAAGCAATACATACAAATCATATAAAGATACAACCAAAGCCAACAATAAAGCAAGGCAAGTATTTAAAGCTGCAAACACTCATTCAAAGGATACAATACTCTTTTCACGAGCAACTTTCAAACACGAATTCGATGACGACGCGCCGGCCCAAACCACCTTATAACACCAGTTTGGAATACCCCGGAAGTATCCATCAACCTACGACCCAAATCTCCCTGGGAGGCAACCCAAGCGAGAAAGGGAATAGCAGCGGAGCTAGAGCAACCAACACTGGCAATCACAACATTTAACCGCAGAAAATGTTACAAAGCTATAAATACATGTTCTACAAATGCCAAGGAACATTCTAGAAGCATCAAATCGCTTTAAATAACAATCTACAGATAAATCTCAAAATTGACAAAGTTAACATACACAACGTATAAATGCGCAAATAACATGCTTCCCCTACCTCAGGTACACCTAGTCACTAGGAAAAAAATGCTAGTTGCCTCGGAAATCACCCCGCACGAGCTCACGCGAAGATTGATAGATTGGAAGTTGAAAGGTTTTTTTTTTTCCTCAATGAAGCTCACGTCTTGCTCTCCTGTTTTGCTGCTGTTTTTCTTTTTATTTTGCTTAGTTATTTTAGCTTATAAGTGTTAAATGGTCAACAAGTCAAAGGTCTAAGGTCAAACAACTTAAGACTTGGTCAAAGGGCCCTACTTTGTGCGTTTTAAAGCCGTTTTAGCTAAGGTAAGATCAATTAAATCTTGCAACATTTAAAATATAAAAATTTAAGTCATCTAAATTCTCGTTTCTCTATTTGTTGAGGCCTGGAAATCGTTATCTAGCTATCGCTCCTTAAATGCAATGCACGTTGCGTCGGCGAGAAAGTAACAGTTAATTCACAAAGAATTTAAGGAAATATAATTTTCAAAATAATAAACAAAGAAAATTCACATTCCGGGCTCGGGTATTACACACAGCATACCGTTGTAAAGCTCTCTGAGAGCTCTACGACGGGGGCAGCGAGGTTGCTCGCTTTGCCCATTTTTGGAGCCCAAAATCGAATGTTTTCTTCAGTTTCAGGCCACCTTTCTTCTTTTGCTCAGTTTTTCCGTCCCGAATCGTAAGTCATGAGCCGTTAAAAGGCCGACAACCGGACTCGGGGACATCAGAGGGCCCGACAAAGTGTCGATATCATGTCTTGCAAGGATGCTGCGTTGTTGAAGCGGATGGGATGTCGTTAAGCCCATTGGGCCTTTTGAATGGGCCATCTCTCTAGGCTGGGACTGTGAACCGTTAACACATATAGGGATTGTGCCCTCAATATGACGAGTACGATCATACCAGCACTAAAGCACCGGAGCCCATCAGAACTCTGAATTTAAGCGTGCTTGGGCGAGAGTTGTACTAGGATGGGTGACCCCCTGGGAAGTCCTCGTGTTGTACCCCATTTTCAATATTTTTTGCCCTGGTTAGGGTTGCCAAGATACTTTATCTACCAAATCTCTATTACCGAATCCCACGGAACATTGGGCAAGACATCTTCGGTTCACGTAAAGGCCGGGTTCACAAACCGAGGGTGTAGGGCTAGTGACCAGGTCTCCGTCGCTCCGGTGCCCATAACTTTTGATCCGTAAGGAGTTACGCGGTGCACAACATGCCGTTCCAAAGCTCTCTAAGAGCTCTACGACGGGGGCAGCGAGCATGCTCACTGTGCCAATTTTTGGAGCCCAAAATCGAATGTTTTCATTATTTCAGGCCACTTTTATTCTTTTGCTGTATTTTTCTATCCCGGATCGTACGTCGTGAGCCATTAAAAGGACGAGAACCTGACTCGCAAGACATCAGACGACCTTACAACGTGTCGATATACGTCTTGTGAGGATGCTGCGTTGTTGACGCGGATGGCTTGCCGTTAAGCCTATTGGCCCTTCTGAATGGGCCCTCTCTGTAGGCTGGGACTGTCAACGGCTAACACATAATGGAATTGTGCCCTGAACATGACAAGTGCGATCATACCAGCACTAATGCACCGGATCCCATCATAACACCGAAGTTAAGCGTGCTTGGGCGAGAGTAGTACTAAGATGGGTGACCCCCTGGGAAGTCCTCGTGTTGCACCCCCTTTTCAATTTTTTTTGCCCTGGATAGTGTTGCCAAGATACTTTATCGACCAAATCTCTATTACCGAATCCCACGGAACATTGGGCAAGACAACTTCGCTTCACGTAGAGGCCGGGCCCGCAAACCGAGGTCGTAGAGTTTGTGACCAGGTCTCCGTCTCTCCGGTGCCAATAACCTTTGATCTGTAAGGAGTTACGCAGCGCACAGCATACCGTTGCAAAGCTCTCTGAGCGCTCTACGACGGGGGCAGTGAGCCCGTTCTCTATGCCCGTTTTTGGAGCCCAAAATCGAATGTTTTCATCAGTTCAAGGCCACTTTTCTTCTTTTGCTCTATTTTTCCATCCTGAATCGTACGTCGTGAGCCGTTAAAAGGACGACAACCTGACTCGCGGGACATCAGAGGGCAATACAACGTGTCGATATCATGTCTTGCGAGGATGTTGCGTTGTTGAATCAGATGGGTTGTCGTTAAGCCCATTGGGCCTTTTGAATGGGCCATCTCTCTAGGCTGGGACTGTGAACCGTTAACACATATTGGAATTGTGCCCTCAACATGACTGGTGTGATCATACTAGCAATAATGCACCGGATCCCATCAGAACTACGAAGTTAAGCGTGCTTGGGTGAGAGTTGTACTAGGATGGGTGACCCTCTGGGAAGTCCTCGTGTTACACCACATTTTCAATTTTTTTTGCCCTGGTTAGGGTTGCCAAGATACTTTATCGACCAAATCTCATTTACCGAATCCCACGGAACATTGGGCAAGACAACTTCGCTTCACGTAGAGGCCAGGCCTGCAAACCGAGGGCGTAGGTTTTGTGACCAGGTCTCCGTCGGTCGGGTGCCCATAATTTTTGATCCGTAAGGAGTTACGCGTCGCACAGCATACCGTTGCAAAGCTCTCTGAGAGCTCTATGACGGGGGCAGCGAGCTTGCTCGCTGTGCCTTTTTTGGAGCCCAAAATCGAATGTTTTCATTAGTTTCAGGCCTCTTTTATTCTTTTGCTCTGTTTTTTCATCCCGGATCGTACGTCGTGAGCCTTCAAAAGGACGACAACCCTACTCCCGGGACATCAGAGCGCCCGACAACGTGTTGATATCACGTCTTGTGAGGATGCTGTGTTGTTGAAGCGGATGGGTTGTCGTTAAGCCCATTGGGACTTTTGAATGGGCCATCTCTATAGGCTGGGACTGTGAACCGTTAACACATATAGGAATTGTGCCCTCAACAAGACGGGTGCGATTATACCAACACTAATGCATCGGATCCCAGTAGAACTCTAAAGTTAAGCATGCTTAGGTGAGAGTAGTACTAGGATGGGTAACCCCTTGGGCAGGCCTTGTGTTGCACCCCCCTCTTTTAAATTTTTTTTGCCCCGGTTAGGGGTGCCAAGATACTTTATCCACCACAGTTCTATTACTGAATCAACGGAACATTGGGCAAGACAACTTGGCTTCACGTAGAGGCCGGGCCCGCAAACTGAGGGCGTAGGGTTTTCGACCAGGTCTCCGTCGCTCCGTTGCCTATAACTTTTGATCCGTATGGAAGTTACGTGGCGCACATCATACCGTTGCAAAGCTCTCTGAGAGCTCTACGACGGGGGCAGCCAACTTCCTCGCTGTGCCTGTTTTTGGAGTACAAAATCGAATGTTTTCATTAGTTTCAGGCAACTTTTATTCTTTTACTCTATTTTTTCGTCCCGAATCGCACCTCGTGAGGCGTTAAAAGGCCGACAACCTAACTCGCGGGACATTAGAGGGCCCTACAAAGTGTCGATATCACGTCTTGCGAGGATGCTGCGTTGTTGAAGCGGATGGGTTGTCGTTAAGCCCATTGGGCTTTTTGAATGGCCCATCTCTCTAGGCGGGGAACCGTTAACACATATAGGAATTGTGCACTCAACATGACAGGTGCGATCATACCAGCACTAATACACCGGATCGCATCAGAACTCTGAAGTTAAGCATGCTTAGGCAAGAGAAGTACTAGGATGGGTGACCCCCTGGGATGTCCTCATGTTGCACCCCCTTTTCAATTTTTTTTGCCCTGGTTAAGGTTGCCAAGATACTTTATCGACCAAATCTCTATTATCCAATCCCACAGAACATTGGACAAGACAACTTCGCTTCACGTGGAGGCCGGGCCCTTAAACCGAGGGCGTAGGGTTTGTGACCAGGTCTCCGTTGCTCCGGTGCCCATAACTTTTGATCCGTAAGGAGTTACGCGGCGCACAACATACTGTTGCAAAGCTCTCTGGGAGCTCTACGACGGGGGCAGCTATCTTACTTGTTGTGCCTATTTTTGTAGCCCAAAATTGAATGTTTTCAATAGTTTCAAGTAACTTTTATTCTTTTGCTTTATTTTTCCGTCTCGGATCGTACGTCGTGAGCCGTTAAAAGGACGACAACCTAACTCGCGGGAGATCAGCGGGCCCTACAACATGTCGATATCGCGTCTTGTGAGGATGCTACGTTGTTGAAGCGGATGGGTTGTCGTTAACCCCTTTGGGCCTTTTGAATGGGCCATCTCTCTAGGCTAGGACTGTGAACCGCTAACACATATAGCAATTGTGCCCTCAACATGACCGGTGTGATCATACCAGCACTATTGCACCGGATCCCATCAGAACTCCGAAGTTAAGCGTGCTTAGGCGAGAGTAGTACTAGGATGGTTGACCCCTTGGGAAGTCCTCGTGTTGCACGCCCTTTTCAATTTTTTTTGCCTTGGTTAGGGTTGCCAAGATACTTTATCGACCAAATCTCTATTACCGAATCCCACGGAACATTGGGCAAGACAATTTCGCTTCACGTAGAGGCCGGGCCTGCAAACCGAGGGCGTAGGGTTTATGACCAGGTCTTCGTCGGTCCGGTGCCTATAACTTTTGATCCGTAAGGAGTTACGCGCTTCACAGCATACGGTTGGAAAGCTCTCTAAGAGCACTACGACGAGGGCAGCCATCTTGCTCGCTGTGCCTGTTTTTGGAGCTCAAAATTGAATGTTTTCATTAGTTTTAGGCCACTTTTATTCTTTTGCTCTATTGTTTTGCCCCAGATCGTACGTCGTGAGCCGTTAAAAGGATGACAACCTGACTCGCAGGACATCAGAGGGCCCTACAACGCGTCGATATCACGTCTTGTAAGGATGCTGCGTTGTTGAAGCTGAAGGGTTGTCGTTAAGCCCATTGGGCCTTTTTAATGGGCCATCTCTCTAGGCTGGGACTGTGAACCCTTAACACATATAGGAATTGTGCCCTCAACATGGCGGTTGCGATCATACCAGCACTAATTCACCAGATCCCATCAGAACTCCGAAGTTAAGCGTGCTTGGGCGAGAGTAGTACTAGGATGGGTGACCCCCAGGGAAGTCCTCGTGTTGCACCCCTTTTTCAATTTTTTTTGCCCTGGTTAGGGTTGCCAAGATACTTTATCGACCAAATCTCTATTACCGAATCCCACGGATCATTGGCAAGACAACTTCGCTTCATGTAGAGGCCGGGCCCGCAAACCGAGGGCGTAGGGTTTGTGACCAGGTCTTCGTCGCTTCGTTGACCATAACTTTTGATCCGTAAGGAGTTACACAGCGCACAACATACCGTTGCAAAGCTCTCTGAGAGCTCTACGACGGGGTCAGCTAGCTTGCTCACAGTGCCAGTTTTTGGAGCCCAAAATCGATTGTTTTCATACGTTCCAGGCCACTTTTTTTCTTTTGCTCTGTTTTTCCATCTCGGATCGTACGTCGTGAGCCGTTAAAAGGACGACAACCTGACTCGTGAGACATTAGAGGGCCCTACAACGTGTCAATATAACGTCTTGTGAGGATGCTGCGTTGTTGAAGCGGATGGGTTGTCGTTATGCCCATTGGGCCTTTTGAATGGGCCATCTCTCTAGGCTGGGACTGTGAACCGTTAACACATATAGAAATTGTACCCTCAACATGAGGGGTTCGATCATACCAGCACTAATGCACCGGATCCTATCAGAACTCCGAAGTTAAGCGTGCTTGGGCGAGAGTTGTACTAGGATGGGTGACCCCCTTGGAAGTCCTCGTGTTGCACCCCCTATTCAATTTTTTTTGCCCTGGTTAGGGTAGCCAAGATACTTTATCCACCAAATCACTATTACTGAATCCCACGGAACATTGGGCAAGACAACTTCGCTTCACGTAGAGGCTGGGCCTGCAAACCGAGGGCGTATGGTTTGTGACAAGGTGTCCATCGCTCCGGTGCCCATAATTTTTGTTCTGTAAGGAGTTACACGGGGCATAGCATACTGTTGCAAAGCTCTATGAGAGCTCTACGACGGGGGCTTCGAGCTTGCTCGCTTTGCCCATTTTTGTAGCCCAAAATTGAACGTTTTCATCAGTTTCAGGCCACTTTTCTTCTTTTGCCCTGTTTTTTCGTCCCGATTCGTACGCCGTGAGCTGTTAAAAGGACGACAACCTGACTCGCGGGACATCAGATGGCCCTACAACTTTTCGATATCACATCTGGTGAGAATGCTGCGTTGTTGAAGCGGATGGGTTATCGTTAAGCCCATTGGGCCTTTTGAATGGGCCATCGCTCTAGGCTGGGACTCTGAACCGTTAACACATATAGGAATTGTGCCCTCAACATGACAGGTACGATCATACCAGGAGTAATGCACTTGATCCCATCAGAACTCCGAAGTTAAGCG
The DNA here is from genome assembly GCA_037974665.1 of Ehretia macrophylla. Taxonomy (NCBI): domain Eukaryota; kingdom Viridiplantae; phylum Streptophyta; class Magnoliopsida; order Boraginales; family Ehretiaceae; genus Ehretia; species Ehretia macrophylla. The sequence goes on along the minus strand of CM075765.1, from coordinate 83,689,146 downwards.
TGCTTGGGTGAGAGTTGTACTAGGATGGGTGACCCCCTGGGAAGTCCTCGTGTTGCACCCTCTTTTCAATTTTTTTTGCCCTGGTTAGGGTTGCCAAGATACTTTATCGACCAAATCTTTATTACCGAATCCCACGGAACATTGGGCAAGACAACTTCGCTTCCCGTAGAGGCCGGGCCAGCAAGCCGAGGGTGTAGGGTTTGTGATCAGGTCTCCGTCGCTCCAGTGCCCATAACTTTTGATCCGTAAGCAGTTACGTGGCTAGCTTTTTGAGAGCTCTACGATGGGCGCAGCTAGCTTGCTCTCTGTGCTCTTTTTTGGAGCCCAAAATCGAACGTTTTCATCGGTTTCGGGCCATATTTCTTCTTTCGCACTATTTTTTTATCCCGGATCGTACGTCGTGAGCCGTTAAAAGGATGACAACCTGACTCGCGGGACATCAGAGGGCCCTACAACGTGTCGATATCACGTCTTGTGAAGATACAGCGTTGTTGAAGCGGATGGGTTGTCGTTAAGACCATTGGGCCTTTTGAATGGGCCAAATCTCTAGGCTGGGACTGTGAACCGTTAACAAATAAAGGAATTGTGCCCTCAACATGACGGGTGCATTCATACCAGCACTAATGCACCGGATCCCATCAAAAGTCCGAAGTTAAGCGTGCTTGGGCGAGAGTAGTACTAGGATGGGTGACCCCCTGGGAAGTCCTCGTGTTGCACCCCCCTTTTCAATTTTTTTTGCCCTGGTTAGGGTTTCCAAGATACTTTATCGACTAAATCTCTATTACCGAATCCCACGGAACATTGGGCAAGACAACTTCGCTTCACGTAGAGGCCGGGACTGCAAACCGAGGGCGTATGGTTTGTGACAAGGTCTCCGTCGCTCCGGTGCCGATAACTTTTGATCTGTAGGGAGTTACGCGGAGCACAGCATACCGTTGCAAAGCTTTATGAGAGCTCTACGACAGGGGCTTCTAGCTTGCTCGCTATGCCCATTTTTTTAGCCCAAAATCGAACGTTTTCATCAGTTTCAGGCCACTTTTCTTCTTTTGCTCTGTTTTTCTGTCCCGATTCGTACGTCGTGAGCTGTTAAAAGGACGACAACCTGACTCGGGGGACATCAGAGGGCCCTACAACTTTTCAATATCACGTCTTGTGAGGATGCTGCGTTGTTGAAGAGGATGCATTATCATTAAGCCCATTGGGCCTTTTGAATGGGCCATCTCTCTAGGCTGGGACTGTGAACCGTCAACACATATAGGAATTGTGCCCACAGCATGACCGGTGCGATCATACCAGGACTAATGCACCTGATCCCATTAGAACTCCGAAGTTAAGCGTTCTTGGGTGAGAGTAGTACTAGGATGGGTGACCCCCGGGGAAGTCCTCGTGTTGCACCCCCTTTTCAATTTTTTTTGCCCTGGTTAGGGTTGCCAAGATACTTTATCGACAAAATATTTATTACCGAATCCCACGGAACATTGGGCAAGACAACTTCGCTTCCCGTAGAGGCCAGGCCAGCAAACCGAGGGCGTAGGGTTTGTGATCAGGTCTCCGTCGCTCCGGTGTCCATAACTTTTGATCCGTAAGCAGTTACACGGCGCACAGCATACCGTTGCAAAGCTTTCTGAGAGCTCTACGACGGGGGCAGCTAGCTTGCTCGTTGTGCCCTTTTTTGGAGCCCAAAATCGAATGTTTTCATCAGTTTCGGGCCACATTTCTTCTTTTGCTCTATTTTTTTTTATCCCGGATCATACGTCGTGAGCCGTTAAAAGGACGACAACCTGACTCGGGGGACATCAGAGGGCCCTACAACTTGTCGAAATCACGTCTTGTGAGGATGTTGCGTTCTTGAAGCGGATGCGTTATCGTTAAGCCCATTGCGCCTCTTGAATGGGCCATCTCTCTAGGCTGGAACTGTGAACCGTTAACATATATAGGAATTGTGCCCTCAACATGACGGGTGCGATCATACCAGTACTAATGCACTTGATCCCATCAGAACTCTGAAGTTAAGCGTGCTTGGGCGAGAGTAGTACTAGGATGGGTGACCCCTTGGGAAGTCCTCGTGTTGCACCTCCTTTTCAATTTTTTTTTCCCTGGTTAGGGTTGCCAAGATACTTTATCAACCAAATCTTTATTACCGAATCCCATGGAACATTGGACAAGAAAACTTCGCTTCACGTAGAGGGCGGGCCCGCAAACGGAGGGCGTAGTGTTTGTGATCAGGTCTCCGTCGCTCCGGTGCCCATAACTTTTATCCATAAGCAGTTACGCAGCGCACAGCATACCGCTGCAAAGCTTTCTGAGAGCTCTACGACGGGGGCAGCTAGCTTGGTCACTGTGCCCTTTTTTGGAGCCCAAAATCGAACGTTTTCATCAGTTTCGGGCCACTTTTCTTCTTTCGCTCTGTTTTTTTATCCCGGATCGTACGTCGTGAGCTGTTAAAAGGATGACAACCAGACTCGCGGGACATCAGAGGGCCCTACAATGTGTCGATATCACGTCTTGTGAAGATGCAGCGTTGTTGAAGCATATGGGTTTTTGTTAAGCCCATTGGGCCTTTTGAATGGGCCATCTCTCTAGGCTGGGACTGTGAATCGTTAAGACATAGGAATTGTGCCTTCAACATGATGGGTGCGATCATACCAGCACTAATGCACCTGATCCCATCAGAACTCCGAAGTTAAGCGTGCTTGGGCGAGAGTAGTATTAGGATGGTTGACCTACTGGGAAGTCCTCGTGTTGCACCCCCTTTTCAATTTTTTTTGCCCTAGTTGGGGTTGCCAAGATACTTTATCCACCAAATCTCTATTACCGAATCCCAAGGAACATTAGGCAAGACAACATCGCTTCACGTAGAGGCTGGGCCCGCAAACCGAGGGAGTGGGGCTTAGGACCAGGTCTGCGTCGCTCCGGTGCCCATAAATTTTGATCCGTCAAGAGTTACGCGGCACACAGCATACCGTTACAAAGCTATCCAAGAGCTCTACGTTGGGGGCAGCCAGCGTTGTCGTTGTGCCCATTTTTGGAGCCCAAAATTGAACGTTTTCATCAGTTTTCGGTGACTTTTCTTCTTTCGATCTGTTTTTCCATCCCGGATCGTACGTCGTGAGCCGTTAAAAAGATGACAACTTGACTCGTAGGACATCAGAGGGCCCTACAACATGTCGATATCACGTCTTGCGAAGATGTTGCGTTGTTGAAGCGGACAGGTTTTCGTTAAGCCCATTGGGCCTTTGGAATGGGCCATCTCTCTAGGCTGGGACTGTGAACCGTTAACACATTTAGGAATTATGTCCTTAACATGATGGGTGCGATCATACCAGTACTAATGCACCGGATCCCATCAGAACTCCGAAGTTAAGCGTGCATGGGTGAGAGTAGTACTAGGATGGGTGACCCCCTGGGAAGTCCTTGTGTTGCACCCCGTTTTCAATTTTTTTTGCCTTGGTTAGGGTTGCCAAGATACTTTATCGACCAAATCTCTATTACCGAATCCCACGGAACATTGGGTAAGACAACTTCGCTTCACGTAGAGGCCGGGTCCGCAAACCGAGGGCGTAGGTTTGGTGACGAGGGCTCCGTCGGGCCGGTGCCGATGACTTTTGATCTGTAAGGAGTTACGCAGCCCACAGCATATCGTCGCAAAGCTATCTGAGAGCTCTATGACGGGGGCAGCGAGCTTGCTCGCTATGCACATATTTGGAGCCCAAAATCAAACATTTTCATCTGTTTCAGGCCACTTTTCTTCATTTGCTCTGTTTTTCCGTCCTGAATCGTACGTCGTGGGCCGTTAAAAGGACGACAACCTGACTCGCTGGACATCAGAGGGCCCTACAAGGTGTCGATATCACGTCTTGTCAGGATGCTGCGTTGTTGAAGCTGATGGGTTTTTGTTAAGCCCTTTGGGCCTTTTGAATGGGCCATCTCTCTAGGCTGGGACTGTGAACTGTTAACACATATAGGAATTGTGCCCTCAACATGACGGGTGCGATCATACCAACACTAATGCACTGGATCCCATCAGAACTTCAAAGTTAAGCATGCTTGGGCGAGAGAACCACTAGGATGGTTGACCCCGTGGGAAGTCCTCGTGTTGCACCCCCTTTTCAATTTTTTTTGCCCTGGTTAGGGTTGCCAAGATACTTTATCTACCAAATCTCCATTACCGAATCCCACAGAACATTGGACAAGACAACTTCACCTCACGTAGAGGCCGGGCTCGCTAACAGAGGGCGTAGGGTTTGTGACCAGGTCTCCGTCGCTCCGGTGCCCATAACTTTTGATCCGTAAGGAGTTACGCGGTGGACAGCATACCGTTGCAAAGCTCTCTAAGAGCTCTACGACGGGGACAGCGAGCGTGCTCCTGTGCCCTTTTTGGAGCTCAAAATCAAACATTTTCATCAGTTTTAGGACACTATTCTTCTTTTGCTCTGTTTTCCCGTCCCAAATCATACGTCGTGAGCCGTTAAAAGGACGACAACCTGACTCGTAGGACATCAGAGGGCCCTACAACGTGTCGATATCACGTCTTGTGAGGATCCTGCATTGTTGAAGCAGATGGGTTTTTGTTAAGCCCATTGAGCCTTCTGAATGGGCCATCTCTCTAGGCTGGGACTGTGAACCGTTAACACATATAGGAATTGTGCCCTCAACATGACAGGTGCGATCATACCAACACTAATGCACCGGATCCCATCAGAACTTCGAAGTTAAGCTTGCTTGGGCGAGAGTAGCACTAGGATGGGTGACCCCCTAGGAAGTTCTCGTGTTGCACCCCCTTTTCAATGTATTTTGCCCTGGTTAGGGCTGCCAAGATACTTTATCGACCAAATCTCTATTACCGAATCCCACGGAATATTGGGCAATACAACTTCGCTTCACGTAGAGGCCGGGCCCGCAAATCGAGGGCGTATGATTTGTGACCAGGTCTCCGTCACTTCGGTGCCTATAACTTTTGATCTGTAAGGAGTTACGCGGCGCATAGCAAACCGTTCCAAAGCTCTCTTACAGCTCTACGACGGGAGCAGCGAGCTTGCTCGCTGTGCACATTTTTGGAGCCTAAAATCGAGGGCGTAGGGTTTGTGACCAGGTCTCCGTCGCTCCGGTGCCCATAACTTTTGATCTGTAAGGAGTTACGCGACGCACAGGATACCGTTGCAAAGCTCTCTGAGATCTCTACGATGGGGGTAGCTAGCATGCTCGCTGTGCCCTTTTTGGAGCCCAAAATCGAACGTTTTCATCAGTTTCAGGCCACTTTTCTTCTTTTGATCTATTTTTCCGTCCCGAATCATACGTCATGAGCCGTTAAAATGACGACAACATGACTCGTGGGACATCAGAGGGCCCTACAACGTGTCGATATCACGTCTTGCGAGGATGCTGCGTTGTTGAAGCGGATGGGTTGTCGTTAAGCCCATTGGGCCTTTTGAATGGGCCATCTCTCTAGGCTGGGACTGTGAACCGTTAACACATATAGGAATTGTGCCCTCAACATGACGGGTGCGATCATACCAGCACTAATGCACCGGATCCCATCAGAACTCCGAAGTTAATCGTGATTGGGTGAGAGTAGTACTAGAATGGGTGACCCCCTGGGAAGTCCTCGTGTTGCACCCCCTTTTCAATTTTTTTTGCCCTGGTTAGGGTTACCAAGATACTTTATCAACCAAATCTCTATTACCGAATTCCACGAAACATTGGGCAAGACAACTTCGCTTCACGTAAAGGCCGGACTCTCAAACCGAGGGCGTAGGATTTGTGACCAAGTCTCCGTCGCTCCGGTGCCCTTAACTTTTGTTCCGTAAGGAGTTATGCGGTGCACAGCATACCGTTGCAAAGCTCTCTGAGAACTCTACGACGGGGGCAACTAGCTCGCTCGATGTGCCAGTTTTTGGAGCCCAAAATCGATTGTTTTCATACGTTCCAGGCCACTTTTTTTCTTTTGCTCTGTTTTTCCATCTCGGATCGTACGTCGTGAGCCGTTAAAAGGACGACTACATGACTCATGGGACATCAGAGGGCCCTACAATGTGTCGATATCACATCTTGCGAGGATGCTGCGATGTTGAAGCGAATGGGTTATCGTTAAGCCCATTGGGCCTTTTGAATGGGCCATCTCTCTAGGCTGGGACTGTGAACCGTTAACACATATAGAAATTGTGCCATCAACATGCCGGGTGCGATCATACCGGCACTAATGCACCGAATCCCATCAGAACTCCGATCGAAAACGTCCTTGGGCGAGAGTAGTACAAGGATGGGTGACCTCTTGGGAAGTCCTCGTATTGCACCCCCTTTTCAATTTTTTTTGCCCTGGTTAGGGTTGCCAAGATACTTTACCGACCAAATCTCTATTACCGAATCCCACGAAAAATTGGGCAAGACAACTTTGCTTCACGTAGAAGCCGGACCCACAAACCGAGGGTGTATGGTTTGTGACCAGGTCTCCGACACTCCGGTGCCCATAACTTTTGATCCGTAAGGAGTTACGCGGCGCACATCATACCGTTGCAAATCTCTCTGAGAGATCTACGATGAGGGCAGCTAGCTTGCTCGCTGTGCCCCTTTTTGGAGCCCAAAATTGAACGTTTTCATCAGTTTCCAGCCACTTTTCTTCTTTCGCCCTATTTTTTCATCCCGGATCGTACGTCGTGAACCGTAAAAAGGACTACAACTTGACTCGCGGGACATCAGAGGGCCCTACAACATGTTGATATCACGTCTTGCGAGAATGCTGCGTTGTTGAAGCAGACGGGTTTTCGTTAATCCCATTGGGCCTTTTGAATGGGGCATTTCTCTAGGCTGGGACTGTGAACTGTTAACACATATAGGAATTGTGTCCTCAACATGGCGGGTGCGATCATACCAGCACAAATGCACCGGATCCCATCAGAACTCCGAAGTTAAGCGTGCTTGGGCGAGAGTAGTAGTAGGATGGGTGACACCTTGGGAAGTCCTCGTGTTGCACCCCCTTTTCAATTTTTTTTGCCCTGGTTAGGGTTGCCAAGATAGTTTATCGACCAAATCTCTATTACCGAATCCCACAGAACATTGGGCAAGACAACTTCGCTTCACATAGAGGCCGGGCCCGCAAACCGAGGGCGTAGGGTTTCTGGCTAGGTCTCCGTCGCTCCGTTGCCCATAACTTTTGATCCGTAAGGAGTTACGCGGCGCACAGCATACCGTTGCAAAGCTCTCTGAGAGCTCTACGACGGGGCCAGCCAGCTTGCTCGCTGTGCCTATTTTTGGAGCCCAAAATCGAATGTTTTCATTAGTTTCAGGACACTTTTATTCTTTTGGTCTATTTTTCGGTCCCGGACCATACATCGCGAGACGTTAAAAGGACCACAACCTGACTCGCGGGACATCATAGGGCCCTACAACGTGTCGATATCACGTCTTGTGAGGATGCTACGTTGTTGAAGCGGATGGGTTGTCGTTAAGCCCATTGGGCCTTTTGAATGGGCCATCTCTCTAGTCTAGGACTGTGAACCGTTAACACATATAGGAATTGTGCCCTCAACATGACGGGTGTGATCATACCAGCACTAATGCACCGTATCCCATCACAACTTCGAAGTTAAGCGTGCTTGTGCGAGAGTAGTACTAGGATGGGTGACCCCCTGGGAAGTCCTCGTGTTGCACCCCCTTTTCAATTTTTTTTGCCCTGGTCAGGGTTGCCAAGATACTTTATCGACCAAATCTCCATTACCGAATCCCACGGCAATTTGGGCAAGACAACTTCGCTTCACGTCGAGGCCGGGCTCACAAACTGAGGGCGTAGGGTTTGTGACCAGGTCTCCGTCGCTCCGGTTCCCATAACTTTTGATCCGTAAGGAGTTAAACGGTGCACAACATACCGTTGCGAAGCTCTCTGAGAGCTCTACGACGGGGGCAGCGAGCTACCTCGCTGTGCCCATTTTTGGAGCCCAAAATCGAAAGTTTTCATTAGTTTCAGGCCACTTTTCTCCTTTTGCTCTTTTTTTTCGTCCCGAATCGTACGTCGTGAGCTGTTAAACGGACGGCAACGTAACTCGCGGGATATTACAAAGCACTACAATGTGTCGATATCACGTCTTGTGAGGAAGCTGCATTGTTGAAGTGGATTGGTTATCGTTAAGCCCATTAGGCCTTTTGAATTGGCCATCTCTCTAGGCTGCGACTGTGAACCTGTAAACACATAAAAGAATTGTGCCCTCAACATGACGGTTGCGATCATACCAACACTAATGCACCGGATCCCATCAGAACTCCGTAGTTAAGCGTGCTTGGGCGAGAGTAGCACTAGGATGGGTGACCCCTTGGGAAGTTCTCGTGTTGCACCCCCTTTTCAATTTTTTTTACCCTTGTTAGGGTTGCGAAGATACTTTATCGACCAAATCTCTATTACCAAATCCCACGGAACATTGGGCAAGACAACTTCGCTCCAAGTAGAGGCTGGGCCCGTAAACTGAGGGCGAAGGGTTTGTGACTAGGTCCCAGTCGCTCCGATGCCCATAACTTTTGATCTGTAAGGAGTTACGCGGCGCACAGCATACCGTTGCAAAGCTCTCTCAGAGCTCTACGACGGGGGCAGCGAGCTTGCTTGTTGTGCATATTTTTGGAGCCCAAAATTGAACGTTTTGATCAGTTTCAGGCCACTTTTCTTCTTTTGCTCTATTTTACCGTCCTGAATCGTATGTCGTGAGCCGTTAAAAGGACGACAACCTAACTCACGGGACATCAGAGGGCCCTACAACGTGTCGATATCACGTCTTGTGAAGATGCTGCATTGTTGAAGCAGATCGGTTGTCGTTAAGCCCATTGGGACTTTTGAATGGCCATCTCTCTAGGCTGGGAATGTGAACCGTAAACACATATAGGAATTGTGCCCTCAACATGACGGGTGCGATCATACCAGCAATAATGCACCGGATCCCATCAGAACTCCGAAGTTAAGCGTGCTTGGGTGAGAGTAGTACTAGGATGGGTGACCCCCTGGGAAGTCCATGTGTTGCAACCCCTTTTCTATTTTTTTTCCCTGGGTAGGGTTGCCAAGATACTTTATCGACCAAATCTCTATTACCGAATGCCACAGAACATTGGGCAAGACAACTTCGCTTCACGTAGAGGCCGGGCCCGCAAACCGAGGGCGTTGGGTTTGTGACCAGGTCTCTGTCGCTCTGGTGCCCATAACTTTTGATCCGTAAGGAGTTACGCGGCGCATAGCATACCGTTGCAAAGCTCTTTGAGAGCTCTACGACGGGGGCTGCTAGCTTGCTTGCTTTGCTCATTTTTGGAGCCCAAAATCAAATGTTTTCATTAGTTTCAGGCCACTTTTATTCTTTTGCTCTATTTTTCCGTCCCGGATCGTATGTCGTGAGCCGTTAAAAGGACGACAACCTGACTCGCTAGACATCAGAGGGCCCTACAACTGTCGATATCACATCTTGCGAGGATGCTCCGTTGTTGAAGCGGATGGGTTGTCGTTAAGCCCATTGGGCCTTTTGAATGGGCCATCTCTCTAGGTTGGGACTGTGAACCGTTAACACATATAGGAATTGTGCCCTCAACATGAAGGGTACGATCATACCAGCACTAATGCACCAGATCCCGTCAAAACTCCGAAGTTAAGCGTGCTTCGGTGAGAGTAGTACTGGGATTGATGACCCCCTTGGAAGTCCTCGTGTTGCACCCCCTTTTCAATTATTTTTTACCCTGGTTAGGGTTGCCAAGATACTTTATCGACCAAATCTCTATTACAGAATCCCACAAAACATCGGACAAGACAACTTCGCTTCACGTAGAGGCCGGGCCTTCAAACTGAGGGCGTAGGGTTTGTGACCAGGTCTCCGTCGCTCCGATGCCCATAACTTTTGATCTGTAAGGAGTTACGCGGTGCACAGCATAATGTTGCAAAGCTCTTTCAGACCTCTACGACAGGGGCAGCCAGCTTGCTCGCTGTGCCTATTTTTGGAGCCCAAAATCGAATGTTTTCATTAGTTTCAGGCCACTTTTATTCTTTTGCTTTGTTTTTCCGTCCCGGATCGTATGTCGTGATCCGTTTAAAGGACAACAACCTGACTCGCGAGACATCAGAGGGCCCTACAATGTGTCGATATCACGTCTTGTGAAGATGCTGCGTTGTTGAAGCGGATGGGTTGTCGTTAAGCCCATTGGGCCTTTTGAATGGGCCATCTCTCGTAGCTGGGACTGCGAACCGTTAACACATATAGGAATTGTGCCCTCCACATGACAGGTGCGATCATACCTGCACTAATGCAACGGATCCCATCAGAACTACGAAGTTAAGCGTGCTTGGGCGAGAGTAGTACTAGGATGGGTGACCCCCTGCGAAGTCCTCGTGTTGCACCCCCTTTTCAATTTTTTTGCCCAGGTCAGGGTTGCCAAGATACTTTATCGACCAAATATCTATTACCGAATCCCACGGAACATTGGGCAAGACAACTTCGCTTCACATAGAGGCCGGGCCCGCAAACCGAGGGTGTAGGGTTTGTGACCAGGTCTCCGTTGCTCCGGTGCCCATAACTTTTGATCTGTGAGGAGTTACGGGGCGCACAACATACCGTTGCAAAGCTCTCTGAGAGCTCTACGACGGGGGCAGCCAGCTTGCTCACTGTGCCCATTTTTGGAGCACAAAATCGAACGTTTTCATCAGTTTCGGGCCACATTTCTTCTTTTGCGATGTTTTTTCATCTCGAATCGTACGTCGTGAGCCGTTAAAATGATGACAACCTAACTCGCGGGACATTAGAGGGCCCTACAAAGCTTCGATATCACGTCTTGTGAGGATGCTGCGTTGTTGAAGCGGAAGGGTTATTGTTAAGCCCATTGGGCCTTTTGAATGGGCCATCTCTCTCGGCTGGGACTGTGAACCGTCAACACTTATAGGAATTATGCCCTTAACATGACGGGTGCGATCATACCTTCACTAATGCATCGTATCCCATTAGAACTCTGAAGTTAAGCATGCTTGGGCGAAAGTAGTACTAGGATGGGTGACCCCCGTGGAAGTCCTCGTGTTGCACCCCCTTTTCAATGTTTTTTGCCCTTGTTAGGGTTGGCAAGATACTTTATCGACCAAATCTCTATTACCGAATCCCACGAAACATTGGAAAAGACAACTTAGCTTCACGTAGAGGTCGGGCCCGTAAACCGAGGGCGTAGGGTTGGTGACCAGGTCTTCGTCGATCCGGTGCCCATAACATTTGATCTGTAAGGAGTTACGCGGCGCACAGCATACCGTTGCAAAGCTCTCTCAGAGCTCTACGACGGGGTTAGCTAGCTTGCTCGCTGTGCCTGTTTTTGGAGTCCAAAATTTTATGTTTTCATTAGTTTCAGGCCACTTTTATTCTTTTGCTCTGTTTTTCAGTCCCGGATCGTACGTCGTGAGCCGTTAAAAGGACGACAACCTGACTCGTGGGATATCGGAGGGCCTTACAACTTGTCGATATCACGTCTTGTGAGGATGTTGTGTTGTTGAAGCGGATGGGATGTCGTTAAGCCCATTGGGCCTTTTCAATGGGCCATCTCTCTAGGCTGGGACTGTGAACCGTTAACACATATAGGATTTGTGCCCTCAACATGACGGGTGCGATCATACCAGCACTAATGCACCAGATCCCGTCAGAACTCCGAAGTTAAGCATGCTTGGGTGAGAGTAGCAATCGGAAGGGTGACCCATTGGGAAGTCCTCGTGTTGCACCCCATTTTCAATTTTTTTTGCCCTGGTTTGGGTCGCCAAGATACTTTATCGACCAAATCTCTATTACCGAATCCCACGGAACATTGGGCAAGACAACTTCGCTTCACGTAGAGGCCGAACCTGTAAACCGAGGGCGTAGGGTTTGTGACCAGGTCTCCGTCGCTCCGGTGCCCATAACTTTTGATCCGTAAAGAGTTACGCGGCGTACAGCATACCGTAGCAAAGCTCTCTGAGAGCTCTATGATGGGGGCAGCTAGCATGCTCGCTTTGCCCTATTTTTGGAGCCCAAAATCAAATGTTTTCATCAGTTTCGGGCCACTTTTAATCTTTTGCTGGGTTTTTCCGTGCCAAATCATACGTCGTGAGCTGTTAAAAGGACAACAACCTGACTCGCGGGACATCAGAGGGCCTTACAACGTGTCGATATCACGTCTTCTGAGGATGCTACGTTGTTGAAGCGGATGGGTTGTCGTTAAGCCCATTGGGCCTTTTGAATGGGCCATCTCTCTAGGCTGGAACTGTGAACCGTTAAGACATATAGGAATTGTGCCCTCAACATGACGGTTGCAATCATACCAGCACTAATGCACCGGATCCCATCAGAACTCCGAAGTTAAGCGTGCTTGGGCGAGAGTTGGACTAGGATGGGGGACCCGCTGGGAAGTCCTCGTGGTGGACCCCATGTTGAATTTTTTTTGCCCTGAGTAGGGTTGGCAAGATACTTTTTCGACCAAATCTCTATTACCGAATCCACGGAACATTGGGCAAGACAACTTCGCTTCACGTAGTGGCCGGGCCCGCAAACCGAGGGCGTAGGGTTTTTGACCAGGTCTCCGTCGCTCCGGTACCCATAACTTTTGATCCGTAAGGAGTTATGCGGCGCATAGCATAACGTTGCAAAGCTCTCTGAGAGCTCTACGACGGGGACAGCCAGCTTGTTCGTTGTGCCTATTTTTGGAGCCCAAAATCGAATGTTTTCATTAGTTTCAGGCCACTTTTATTCTTTTCCTCTGTTTTTTTGTCCCGGATCGTACGTTGTGAGCCATTAAAAGGATGACTACCTGACTCGCGGGACATCAGAGGCCCCTACAACGTGTCGATATTACGTCTTGTGAGGATGCTACATTGTTGAAGCAGATGGGTTGTCGTTAAGCCCATTGGGCCTTTTGAATGGGACATCTCTCTAGGCAGGGACTGCGAACCGTTAACACATATAGTAATTGTGCCCTCCACATGACGGGCGCGATCATACCTGCACTAATGCACCGGATCCCATCAGAACTCCGAAGTTCAGCGTGCTTGGGCGAAAGTAGTACTAGGATGGGTGACCCCCTGGGAACTCCCCGTTTTGCACCCCCTTTTCAATGTATTTTGCCCTGGTTAGGGTTGCCAAGATACTTTATCAACCAAATCTTTATTACCGAATCCCACGGAACATTGGGCAAGACAACTTCACTTCACATAGAGGTCGGGCCCGCAAACCGAGGGCGTAGGGTTGGTGACCAGGTCTCCGTCGCTCCGGTACCTATAACTTTTGATCCGTAAGTAGTTACGCGGTGCACAGCATACCGTTGCAAAGCTCTCTGAGAGCTCTACGATGGGGGCAGCCAACTTGCTCGCTCTGCCCGGTTATGGAGCACAAAATTGAACATTTTCATCAATTTTTGGCCACTTTTCTTTTTTTGCTATGTTTTTCCGTCCCGAATCGTACGTCGTGAGCCGTTAAAAGGATGACAACCTGTCTCGCGGGACATCAGAGGGCCCTACAACATGTCGATATCACGTCTTGTGAGAATGCTTCGTTGTTGAAGCGGAAGGGTTGTCGTTAAGCCCATTGGGCCTTTTGAATGGGCCATCTCTCTCGGCTGGGACTGTGAACCATTAACACATATAAGAATTGTGCCCTCAACATGACGAGTGCGATCATACCAGCACTAATTCACAGGATCCCATCAGAACTCCGAAGTTAAGCGTGCTTAGGAGAGAGTAGTACTAGGATGGGTGACCCCCTGGGAAGTCCTCGTGTTGTACCCCCTTTTCAATTTTTTTTGCCCTAGTTAGGGTTGCCAAGATACTTTATCGACCAAATCTCTATTACCAAATTCCACGGAACATTGGGCAAGACAACTTCGCTTCACGTATAGGTTGGACCCGCAAATCGAGGGCATCGGGTTTGTGACCAGGTCTCCGTCGCTCCGTTGCCCGTAACTTTTGATCCATAAGGAGTTACGCGGCGCGCAGCATACTGTTGCAAATCTCTCGGAGAGCTCTACGACGGGGGCAGCTAGCTTGCTCTTTGTGCCTATTTTTGGAGCCCAAAATTGAATGTTTTCATTAGTTTCAGGCCACTTTTATTCTTTTGCTCTTTTTTTCCGTCGCGGATCGTACGTCGTGAGCCGTTAAAAGGACGAAAACCTGACTCGCGGGACTTCAGAGGGCCCTAGAACGTGTCGATATCACGTCTTGAGAGGATGTTGCGTTGTTGAAGTGGATGGGTTGTCGTTAAGCCCATTGGGCCTTTTGAATGGGCCATCCCTCTAGGCTGGCACTGTGAACCGTTAACACATATAGGAATTGTGCCCTCCACATGACGGGTGCGATCATACCTGCACTAATGCACCGGATCCCATCAGAACTCCGAAGTTAAGCGTGCTTGGGCGAGAGTAGTAATAGGATGGGTGACCCCCTGGGAAGTACTCGTGTTGCACCCCCTTTTCAATTTTTTTTGCCCAGGTTAGGGTTGTCAAGATCCTTTATCAACGAAATCTCTATTACCGAATCCCACGGAACATTGGGCAAGACAACTTCGCTTCACATAGAGGCCGGGCCCACAAACCGAGGGCGTAGGGTTTGTGACTAGGTCTCCGTCGCTCCAGTGCCCATAACTTTTGACATGTAAGGAGCTGCACGGCGCACAGCATACCGTTGCAAAGCTCTCTGAGAGCTCTACGACGGGGGTAGCCTGCTTGCTAGTTGTGCCCATTTTTGGAGCACAAAATCGAACGATTTCATCAGTTTCGGGCCACTTTTCTTCGTTTTCTATGTTTTTCAATCCCGAATCCTACGACGTGAGCCGTTAAAAGGATGACAACCTGACTGGCGGGACATCAGAAGACCCTACAACGTGTCGATATCACGTCTTGTGAGGATGCTGTTTTGTTGAAGCAGATGGGTTGTCGTTAAGCCCATTGGGCCTTTTGAATGGGCCATCTCTCTCGGCTGGGACTGTGAACTGTTAAGACATATAGGAATTGTGCCATCAACATGACGGGTGCGAGCATACCAGCACTAATGCACCGGATCCCATCAGAACACCGAAGTTAAGCGTGCTTGGGCGAGAGTAGTACTAGGATGGGTGACCCCCGTGGAAGTCCTCGTGTTGCACCCCATTTTCAATATTTTTTGCCCTGGTTAGGGTTGCCCAGATACTTTATCGACCAAATCTCTATTACCGAATCCCACGGAACATTGGGCAAGACAACTTCGCTTCACGTAGAGGCCGAACCTGCAAACCGAGGGCGTAGGGTATGTGACCAGGTCTCCGTCGCTCCGGTGCCCATAACTTTTGATCCGTAAGGAGTTACGCGGTGTACAACATGCCGTAGCAAAGCTCTCCGAGTGCTCTACGAGGGGGGCAGCTAGCATCCTCGCTTTGCCCTATTTTTGGAGCCCAAAATCAAACGTTTTCATCAGTTTTGGGCCACTTTTCTTCTTTTGCTCTGTTTTTCTGTCTCGAATCGTAGCTTGTGAGCCGTTAAAAGGACAACAACCTGACTAGCGGGACATCAGAGAGCCCTACAACTTGTCGATATCACGTCTTCTGAGGATGCTACATTGTTGAAGCGGATGGGTTGTCGTTAAGCCCATTGGGCCTTTTGAATGGGCCATCTCTCTAGGCTGGAACTGTGAACCGTTAAGACATATACGAATTGTGCCCTCAACATGACGGGTGCGATCATACTAGCACTAATGCACCGGATCCCATCAGAACTCCGAAGTTAAGCGTGCTTGGGCGATAGTAGTACTAGGATAGGTGACCCCCTGGGAAATGCTCGTGTTGCACCCCCCTTTCAATTTTTTTTACCCAGGTTAGGGTTGCCAAGATACTTTATCGACCAAATCTCTATTACCGAATCCCACAGAACATTGGGCAAGACAACTTCGTTTCACATAGAGGCCGGGCCTGCAAACCGAGGGCGTAGGGTTTGTGACCAGGTCTCCGTCGCTCCGGAGCCAATAACTTTTGATCCGTAAGGAGTTACGCGGCGCACAACATACCGTTGCAAAGCTCACTGAGAGCTCTACGATGGGGGTAGCTTGCTTGCTCGCTATGCCTATTATTGGAGCCCAAAATCGAATGTTTTCATTAGTTTTAGGCCACTTTTATTCTTTAGCTCATTTTTTCCGTCCTGAGCTGTTGAAAGGACGACAACCTGTCTCGCGGGACATCAGAGGGTCCTACAACGTGTCGATATCACATCTTGTGAGGATGCTGCGTTGTTGAAGCTGATGGGTTGTCGTTATGCCCATTGGGCCTTTTGAATGGGCTATCTCTCTAGGCTGGGACTGTGAACCGTTAAGACATATAGGAATTGTGCCTTCAACATGACGGGTGCGATCATACCAGCACTAATGCACCGGATCCCATCAGAACTCCGAAGTTAAGCGTGCTTGGGCGAGAGTAGTACTAGGATGGGTGACCCTCTGGGAAGTCCTTGTGGTGTACCCTATTTTCAATTTTTTTTGCCCTGGTTTGGGTTGCCAAGATACTTTATCGACCAAATCTCTATTACCGAATCCCACGGAACATTGGGCAAGACAACTTCGCTTCACATAGAGGCCGGGCCCACAAACCGAGGGCGTAAGGTTTGTGACTAGGTCTCCGTCGCTCCAGTGCCCATAACTTTTGATCTGTAAGGAGTTACGCGGCACACAGCATACCGTTGCAATGCTCTCTGAGACATCTACGACGGGGGCAGCTTGCTTGCTCGCTTTGCCTTTTTTGGAGCCCAAAATCGAATGTTTTCATTAGTTTCAGGCCACTTTTATTCTTTTGCTCTGTTTTTCTGTCCCGGATCGTACTTCGTGAGCCGTTAAAAGGACGACAACCTGACTCGCGGGACTTCATAGGGTCCTACAATGTGTCGATATCACGTCTTGTGAGGAAGCTGCGTTGTTGAAGCGGATGGGTTGTCATTAAGCCTATTGGGCCTTTTGAATGGGCCATCTCTCTCGGCTGGGACTGTGAACCGTTAACACAAATAGGAATTGTGCCCTCAACATGACGGGTGTGATCACACCAGCACTAATGCATCGTATCCCATCAGAACTCTTAAGTTAAGCGTGCTTGGGCGAGAGTAGTACTAGGATGGATGACCCCCGTGGAAGTCCTCGTGTTGCACCCCATTTTCAATGTTTTTTGCCCTGGTTAGGGTTGCCAAGGTACTTTATCGACGAAATGTCTATTACCAAATCCCACGGAACATTGGGCAAGACAACTTCGCTTCACGTAGAGCCGGGCCCGCAAACCGAGGGCGTAGGGTTTGTGACCAGGTCTCCATCGCTCCGGTGCCCATAACTTTTGATCCGTAAGGAGTTATGCGGTGCACAGTATACGGTTGCAAATCTCTCTGAGAGCTCTACGATGGGGGCAGCTTGCTTTCTGGCTGTGCCTATTTTTGGAGATCAAAATCGAATGTTTTCATTAGTTTTAGTCCACTTTTATTCTTTTGCTCTATTTTTTCATCCCAGATCGTACGTCGTGAGCCGTTAAAAGGACGACACCCTGACTCGCGTGACATCAGAGGGTCCTACAACGTGTCGATATCACATCTTGTGAGGATGCTGCGTTGTTGAAGCTGATGGGTTGTCGTTATGCCCATTGGGCCTTTTGAATGGGCCATCTCTCTAGGCTGGGACTGCGAACCGTTAACAATTGTAGGAATTGTGCCCTCCACATGACGGGTGCGATCATTCCTGCACTAATGCACCGAATCCCATCAGAACTCCGAAGTTAAGTGTGCTTGGGCGAGAGTAGTACTAGGATGGGTGACCCCCTGGGAAGTCCCCGTGTTGCACCCCCTTTTCAATGTTTTTTGCCCTGGTTAGGGTTGCCAAGATACTTTATCAACCAAATCTCTATTACCGAATCCCACGGAACATTGGGCAAGACAACTTCGCTTCACATAGTGGCCGGGCCAACAAACCGAGGGCGTAGGGTTTGTGACAAGGTGTCCGTCGCTCTAGTGCCCATAACTTTTGATATGTAGGGAGTTACGCGGCGCACAGCATACCGTTGCAAAGCTCTCTGTGAGCTCTATGACGGGGGAAACTACCTTGCTCGCTATGCCCTTTTTTGGAGCCCAAAATCAAACGTTTTCATCAATTTCGGGCCACTTTTCTTCTTTTGCTCTATTTTTCTGTCTCGAATCGTAGGTTGTGAGCCGTTAAAAGGACAACAACCTGACTCGTGGGGCATCAGAGGGCCCTACAACGTGTCGATATCACCTCTTGTGAGGATGCTACGTTGTTGAAGCGGATGGGTTGTCGTTAAGCCCATTGGGCTTTTAGAATGGGCCATCTCTCTAGGCTGGAACTGTGAACCGTCAAGACATATAGGAATTGTGCCCTCAACATGACGGGTGCGATCATACCAGCACTAATGCACCGGATCCCATCCGAACTCCGAAGTTAAGCGTGCTTGGGCGAGAGTAGTACTAGGATGGGTGACCCCCAGGGAAGTCCTCGTGTTGCACCCCCTTTTCAATTTTTTTTGCCATGGTTAGTGTTGCCAAGATACTTTATCGACCAAATCTCTATTAGCGAATCCCACGGAACATTGGGCAAGACAACTTCACTTCACGTAGAGGCCGGGCCCGCAAACCGAGGGCATAGGATTTGTGACCAGGTCTCCGTCGCTCCGGTGCCCATAACTTTTGATCCGTAAGGAGTTACGCGGCGCACAACGTAGCGTTACAAAGCTCTATGAGAGATCTACGACGGGGGCAGCTAGCTTGCTCGTTGTGCCTATTTTTGGAGCGCAAAATTGAATGTTTTCATTAGTTTCAGGCCACTTTTATTCTTTTGCTCTGTTTTTTCATCCAGGATCGTACGTCGTCAGCCGTTAGAAGGACGACAACCTGACTCGCGGGACATCAGAGGGCATTACAACGTGTCGATATCACGTCTTGTGAGGATGCTGTGTTGTTGAAGTGGATGGGTTGTCGTTAAGCCCATTGGGCCTTTTGAATGGGCCATCTCTCTGGGCTGGGACTGTGAACCGTTAGCACATATAGGAATTGTGCCCTCAACATGACGGGTGCGATCATACCAGCACTAATGCACCGGATCCCATCAGAACTCGGAAGTTAAGCGTGCTTGGGGGACAGTAGTACTAGGATGGGTGACCCCCTAGGAAGTCCCCGTGTTGTACCCCCTTTTCAATGTTTTTTGCCTTGGTTAGGGTTGTCAAGATACTTTATCAACCAAATCTCTATTACCGAATCCCACGGAACATTGGGCAAGACAACTTCGCTTCACATAGAGGCTGGGCCAACAAATTGAGGGCGTAGGGTTTGTGACTAGGTCTCCGTCGCTCCAGTGCCCATAACTTTTGATCTGTAAGGATATACACGGCGCACAGCATACCGTTGCAAAGCTCCCCGAGAGCTCAACGACGGGGGCAGCTAGCTAGCTCGTTGTGCTCGTGTTTGGAGCACAAAATCGAACGTTTTCATCAGTTTCGGGCAACTTTTCTTCTTTTGCTATGTTTTTTCGTCACGAATCGTACGTCGTGAGCCGTTAAAAGGATGACAACCTGACTCGCGGGACATCAGAGGGCCCTACAATGTGTCGATATCACGTCTTGTGAGGATGCTGCGTTGTTGAAGCGGATGGGTTGTCGTTAAGCCCATTGGGCCGTTTGAATGGGCCATCTTTCTCGGCTGGGACTGTGAACCATTAACACATATAGGAATTGTGCCCTCAACATGACGGGTGCGATCATACCAGCACTAATGCATCGTATCCCATCAGAACTCTGAAGTTAAGCGTGCTTGGGCGAGAGTAGTACTAGGATGGGTGACCCCGTGGAAGTCCTCGTGCTGCACCCCCTTTTCAATGTTTTTTGCCCTGGTTAGGGTTGCCAAGATACTTTATCGACCAAATCTCTTTTATCGAATCCCACGGCACCTTGGGCAAGACAACTTCGCTTCACGTGGAGGCTAGGCCCGCAAACCGAGGGCGTAGGGCTTGTGAGCAGGTCTCCGTCGCTTCGGTGCCTATAACTTTTGATCCGTAAAGAGTTACGCAGTGCACATCATACTGTTGGAAAGCTCTCTGAGAGCTCTACGACAGGGGAAGCTAGCTTGCTCGCTATGCCTATTTTTGGAGCCCAAAATCGAATGTTTTCATTAGTTTCAAGCCACTTTTATTCTTCTGCTCTGTTTTTCGGTTCTGAATCGAACGTCGTGAGCCGTTGAAAGGACGACAACCTGACTCGCGCGACATCAGAGGGCCCTACGACGTGTTGATATCACATCTTTTGAGGATGCTGCGTTGTTGAAGCGGATGGATTATCGTTATGCCCATTGGGCCATTTGAATGGGCCATCTCTCTAAGCTGGGACTGTGAACCGTTAACACATAGAGGAATTGTGCCATCAACATGACGGGTGCGATCATACCAGCACTAATGCACCGGATCCCATCAGAACTCCGAAGTTAAGCGTGCTTGGGCGAGAGTAGTACTAGGATGGGTGACCCCCTGGGAAGTCGTCGTGGTGTACCCCCTTTTCAATTTTTTTTGCCCTGGTTAGGGTTGCCAAGATACTTTATCGACCAAATATCTATTACCGAATCCCACGGAACATTGGGCAAGACAATTTCGCTTCACATAGAGGCCGGGCCCATAAACCGAGGGCGTAGGGTTTGTGACTAAGTCTCCGTCGCTCGAGTGCCCATAACTTTTGATCTGTAAGGAGTTACGTGGCGCACAGCATACCGTTGCAAAGCTCTCGGAGAGCTCTACGACGGGGGCAGCTTGCTTGCTCGCTTTACCTGTTTTTTGAGCCCAAAATCGAATATTTTCATTAGTTTCAGGCCACTCTTATTCTTTTGCTCTGTTTTTTCGTACTGGATCGAACGTTGTGAGCCGTTGAAAGGACGACAACCTGACTCGCGGGACATCAGAGGGCCCTACAACGTGTCGATATCAAATCTTGTGAGGATGCTGCGTTGTTGAAGCGGATGGATTGTTGTTATGCCCATTGGACCTTTTGAATGGGCCATCTCTCTAGGCTGGGACTGCGAACCGTTAAGACATATAGGAATTGTGCCATCAACATGACGGGTGCGATCATACCAGCAATAATGCACCGGATCCCATCAGAACTCCGAAGTTAAGCGTGCTTGGGCGAGAGTAGTACTAGGATGGGTGACCCTCTGGGAAGTCCTCGTGGTATACCCACTTTTAAATTTTTTTTGCCCTGGTTAGCGTTGCCAAGATACTTTATCGACCAAATCTCTATTACCGAATCCCACAGAACATTGGGCAAGACAACTTCGCTTCACGTAGAGGCCGGACCCGCAAACCGAGGGCGTAGGGTTTGTGACTAAGTCTCCGTCGCTCGAGTGCCCATAACTTTTGATCTGTAAGGAGTTACGTGGCGCACAGCATACCGTTGCAAAGCTCTCGGAGAGCTCTACGACGGGGGCAGCTTGCTTGCTCGCTTTACCTGTTTTTGGAGCCCAAAATCGAATATTTTCATTAGTTTCAGGCCACTCTTATTCTTTTGCTCTGTTTTTCCGTACTGGATCGAACGTTGTGAGCCGTTGAAAGGACGACAACCTGACTCGCGGGACATCAGAGGGCCCTACAACGTGTCGATATCAAATCTTTTGAGGATGCTGCGTTGTTGAAGCGGATGGATTGTTGTTATGCCCATTGGACCTTTTGAATGGGCCATCTCTCTAGGCTGGGACTGCGAACCGTTAAGACATATAGGAATTGTGCCATCAACATGACGGGTGCGATCATACCAGCAATAATGCACCGGATCCCATCAGAACTCCGAAGTTAAGCGTGCTTGGGCGAGAGTAGTACTAGGATGGGTGACCCTCTGGGAAGTCCTCGTGGTATACCCACTTTTAAATTTTTTTTGCCTTGGTTAGGGTTGCTAAGATACTTTATCGACCAAATATCTATTACCGAATCCCACGGAACATTGGGCAAGACAACTTCGCTTCACGTAGAGGCCGGTCCCGCAAACCGAGGGCGTATGGTTTGTGACCAGGTCTCCGTCGCTATGGTACCCATAACTTTTGATCCGTAATGAGTTATGCGGCGCATAGCATACCGTTGCAAATCTCTCAGAGAGCTCTACGACGGTGGCAGACAGCTTGCTCGTTGTGCTTATTTTTGGAGCCCAAAATCGAATGTTTTCATTAGTTTCAGGCCACTTTTATTCTTTTGCTCTGTTTTTCCGTCCCAGATCATAGGTCGTGAACTGTTAAAAGCACGACAACCTGACTCGCCGGACATCAGGGGGCCCTAAAACGTGTTGATATCACGTCTTGCGAGGATGCTGCGTTGTTGAAGCGGATGGGTTATCGTTATGCCCATTGGGCCTTTTGAATGGACCATCTCTCTAGGCTGGGACTGCGAACTGTTAACACATATAGAAATTGTGCCATCTACATGACGGGTGCGATCATACCTGCACTAATGCACCGGATCCCATTAGAACTCCGAACTTAAGTGTGCTTGGGCGAGACTAGTACTAGGATGGGTGACCCCCTGGGAAGTCCTCGTGTTGCACCCTCTTTTCAATTTTTTTTGCCCTGGTTAGGGTTGCCAAGATACTTTGTCCACCAAATCTCTATTACTGAATCCCACGGAACATTGGGCAAGACAACTTCGCTTCAAATATAGGCCGGGCCCATAAACCGAGGGTGTAGGGCTTGTGACCAGGTCTCCGTCGCTCCGGTGCCCATAACTTTTGATCCGTAAGTAGTTACACGGCGCACAGCATAATGTTACAAAGCTCTCCGACAGCTCTACGACGGGGGTAGCCAGCTTGCTCGCTGCTCCCGTTTTTGGAGCACAAAATCGAAAGTTTTCATCAGTTTCAGGCCACTTTTCTTCTTTTACTCTGTTTTTCCGTCCCGGATCATACGTCGTGAGCTGTTAAAAGGACGACAACCTTACTCGCGGGACATCCGAGAGCCCTACAACGTGTCGATATCACGTCTTGTGAGGATGCTGCTTTGTTGAAGCGGATGGGTTGTCGTTAAGCCCATTAGGCCTTTTGAATGGGCCATCTCTCTCGGCTTGGATTGTGAACCGTTAAGACATATAGGAATTGTGCCCTCAACATGACGGGTGCGATCATACCAGCACTAATGCATCGTATCCCATCAGAACTCTGAAGTTAAGCATGCTTGGGCGAGAGTAGTACTAGGATGGGTGACCCCCGTGGAAGTCCTCGTGTTGCACCCCCTTTTCAATGTTTTTTGCCCGGGTTAGGGTTGCCAAGATACTTTATCAACCAAATCTCTATTACCAAATGCCACGGAACATTGGGCAAGACAACTTTGCTTCCCCTAGAGGCAGGGCCCGCAGACCGAGGGCGTAGGGTTTGTGACCAGGTCTCCATCGCTCCGGTGCCCATAAATTTTGTTCCGTAAGAAGTTACGCGGCGCACAGCATACCGTTGCAATGCTCTCTGAGAGCTCTATGATGGGGGCAGCCAGCTTGCTCGCTGTGCCTGTTTTAGGAGCCCAAAATCGAATGTTTTCATTAGTTTCAGGCCACTTTTATTCTTTTGCTCTGTTTTTCAGTCCCGGATCGTATGTCGTGAGCCATTAAAAGGACGACAACCTGACTCGCGGGACATCAGATGGCCTTACAACGTGTCGATATCACGTCTTGTTAGGATGCTGCGTTGTTGTAGCGGATGGGATATCGTTAAGCCCATTGGGCCTTTTGAATGGGTCATCTCTCTAGGCTGGGACTGCGAACCGTTAACACATATAGGAATTGTGCCCTCCACATGACGGGTGCGATCATACCTGCACTAATCCACCGGATCCCATCAGAACTCCGAAGTTAAGTGTGCTTGGGCGAGAGTAGTACTAGGATGGGTGACCCCCTGGGAAGTCCCCGTGTTGCACCCCCTTTTCAATGTTTTTTGCCCTGGTTAGGGTTGCCAAGATACTTTATCAACCAAATCTCGATTACCGAATCCCACGGAACATTGGGCAAGACAACTTCGCTTCACATAGAGGCCGGGCCCACAAACCGAGGGCGTAGGGTTTGTGACCAGGTCTCCGTCGCTCCGGTACCTATAACTTTTGATCCGTAAGGAGTTACGCTGCGCACAGCATACTGTTGCAAAGCTCTCTTAGAGCTCTACGATGGGGGCAGCTTGCTTGCTCGCTGTGCCTATTTTTCGAGCCCAAAATCGAATGTTTTCATTAGTTTCAGGCCACTCTTATTCTTTTGCTCTGTTTTTCCGTCCTGGATCGATCGTCGTGAGCCGTTGAAAGGACGACAACCTGTCTCACAGGACATCAGAGGGTCCTACAACGTGTCGATATCACATCTTGTGAGGATGTTGCGTTGTTGAAGCTGATGGGTTGTCGTTATGCCCATTGGGCCTTTTGAATGGTCCATCTCTCTAGGCTGGGACTGTGAACCATTAAGACATATAGGAATTGTGCCATCAACATGACGGGTGCGATCATACCAGCACTAATGCATCGTATCCCATCAGAAATCTGAAGTTAAGCGTGCTTGGGTGAGAGTAGTACTAGGATGGGTGACCCTCTGGGAATTTCTCGTGGTGTACCCCATTTTCAATTTTTTTTCCCTGGTTAGGGTTGCCAAGATACTTTATCGACCAAATCTCTATTTCCGAATCCCACGGAACATTGGGCAAGACAACTTCGCTTCACATAGAGGCCGGGCCCCCAAACCGAGGGCGTAGGGTTTGTGACTAGGTCTCCGTCGCTCCAGTGCCCATAACTTTTGATCTGTAAGGAGTTACGCGGCGCACATTATACCGTTGCAACGCACTCTGAGATCTCTATGACGGGGGCATCTAGCTTTCTCGCTGTGCCTGTTTTTGGAGCCTAAAATCAAATGTTTTCATTAGTTTCAGGCCACTTTTATTCTTTTGCTCTGTTTTTCTGTCCCGGATCGTACGTCGTGAGCCGTTAAAAGGACGACAACCTAACTCGAGGGACATCAGAAGGCCCTACAACGTGTCAATATCACGTCTTCCGAGGATGCTGTGTTGTTGAAGCGGATGGGTTGTCGTTAAGCCCATTGGGCCTTTTAAATGGGCCATCACTCTATGCTGGGACTGTGAACCGTTAACACATATAGGAATTGTGCCCTCAACATGACGGGTGCGATCATACCAGCACTAATGCACCGGATCCCATCAGAACTCCAAAGTTAAGTGTGCTTGGGCGAGAGTAGTACTAGGATGGGTGACCCCCTGGGAAGTCCCCGTGTTGCACCCCCTTTTCAATTTTTTTTGCCCTGGTTAGGGTTGCCAAGATACTTAATCCACCAAATCTCTATTACCGAATCCCACGGAACATTGGGCAAGACAACTTCGCTTCACATAGAGGCCGGGCCCACAAACTGAGGGCGTAGGGTTTGTGACCAGGTCTCCGTCACTCCAGTGCCTATAACTTTTGATCTGTAGGGAGTTACGCGGCGCACAGCATACCGTTGCAAAGCTCTCTGAGAGCTCTACGACGGGGGCAGCGAGCTTGCTCGTTGTTCCCATTTTTGGAGCCCAAAATCGAACGTTTTCATCTGTTACAGGCCATTTTTCATCTTTTGCACTATTTTTCCATCCCAGATCGTACGTCGTGAGCTGTTAAAAGGATGACAACCTGACTCGCGGTACATCAGAGGGCCCTACAATGTGTCGATATCACGTCTTGTGAGGATGCTGCGTTGTTGAAACGGATGGGTTGTCATTAAGCCCATTGGGCCTTTTGAATGGGCCATCTCTCTCGGTTGGGACTGTGAAACGTTAACACAAATAGGAATTGTGCCCTCAACATGCCGGGTGCGATCATACCAGCACTAATTCATCGTATCCCATCAGAACTCTGAAGTTCAGCGTGTTTGGGTGAGAGTAGTACTAGAATGGGTGACCCCCTAGGAAGTCCTCGTGTTGCACCACATTTTCAATTTTTTTTGCCCTGGTTAGGGTTGCCAAGATACTTTATCCACCAAATCTCTATTATCGAATCCCACGGAGCATTGGGCAAGACAAGTTCGCTTCACGTAGAGGCCAGGCCCGCAAACCGAGGGCGTAGGGTTTTTGACCAGGTCTTCGTCGATCCAGTGCCTATAACTTTTGATTCGTTAGGAGTTACGCGGCGCACAACATACCGTTGCAAAGCTCCCTGAGAGCTCTACGACGGGGGCAGCTAGCTTGCTTGCTGTGCCCTATTTTTGGAGCCCAAAATTGAATGTTTTCATTAGTTTTAAGCGATTTTCTTCTTTTACTCTGTGTTTTCATCCCGAATCGTACGTCATGAGCCGTTAAAAGGACGACAACCTGACTCGCGGGACATTAGAGGGCTTACTACGTGTCGATATCACGTCTTGTGAGGATGCTGCGTTGTTGAAGCGGATGGGTTGTCGTTATGCCCATTGGGCCTTTTGAATGGGCCATCTCTCAAGGCTGGGACTGTGAACCGTTAAGACATATAGGAATTGTGCCCTGAACATGACGGGTGCAATTGCCAGTACTAATGCACCGAATCCCATAAGAACCCTGAAGTTAAGAATGCTTGGGCGAGAGTAGTACTAGGATCGGTGACCCCCTGGGAAGTTCTCATGTTGCAACCCCTTTTCAATTTTTTTTTCCCAGGTTAGGGTTGCCAAGATACTTTATCGACCAAATCTCTAATACCGAATCCCACGGAACATTGGGCAAGACAACTTCGCTTCACGTAGAGGCTGAACCCACAAACCGAGGGCGTGGGGTTTGTGACCAGGTCTCCGTCGCTCCGGTGCCCATAACTTTTGATCCGTAAGTAGTTACGGGGCGTACAGCATACCGTAGCAAAGCTCTCTGAGAGCTCTACGATGGGGGCAGCTAGCATGCTCGCTTTGCCCTATTTTTGGAGTCCAAAATGAAACGTTTTCATCAGTTTCGGCCACTTTTCTTCTTTTGCTCTATTTTTCTGTCTCGAATCGTAGGTTGTGAGCCGTTAAAAGGACAACAGCCTGACTCGTGGGACATTAGAGGGCCCTACAACGTGTCGATATCACGTCTTGTGAGGATGCTACGTTGTTGAAGCGGATGGGTTGTCGTTAAGCCCATTGGGCCTTTCGAATGGGCCATCTCTCTAGGCTGGAACTGTGAACCGTTAACACATATAGGAATTGTGCTCTCAACATAACGGGTTCGATCATACCTGCACTAATGCACCGGATCCCATCAGAACTCCGAAGTTAAGCGTGCTTGGGCGAGAGTAGTACTAGGATGGGTGACCCTCTTGGAAGTCCCCGTGTTGCACCCCTTTTTCAATTTTTTTTGCCCTGGTTAGGGTTGCCAAGATACTTTATCCATTAAATCTCTATTACCGAATCCCACGGAACATTGGGCAAGACAAATTCGCTTCACGTAGGGCCGGGCCAGCAAACCGAGGGCATAGGGTTTGTGACCAGATCTCCGTCGCTCCGGTGCCCATAACTTTTGATCCGTAAGAAGTTACGCGGCGTACAGCATACCGTTGCAAAGCTCTCTGAGATCTCTACGACGGGGTCAGCCAGCTTGCTCGCTTCGCCCATTTTTGGAACGCAAAATCGAACGTTTTCATCAGTTTTAGGCCACTTTTGTTCTTTTGCTCTATTTTTCCATCCCGGATCGTACATCGTGAGCTATTAAAAGGACAACAACTTAACTCGCCGGACATCAAAGGGCCCTACAACGTGTCGATATCACGTCTTGTGAGGATGCTGCGTTGTTGAAGTAGATGGGTTGTCGTTAAGCCCATTGGGCCTTTTGAATGGGCCATCTCTCTCGGCTGGGACTGTGAACCGTTAACACATATAGGAATTGTGCCCTCAACATGACGGGTGCAATCATACCAGCACTAATGCATCGTATCCCATCAGAACTCTGAAGTTAAGCGTGCTTGGGCGAGAGTAGTACTAGGACGGGTGACCCCCGTTGAAGTCCTCGTGTTGTACCCCCTTTTCAATGTTTTTTGCCCTGGTTAGAGTCGACAAGATACTTTATCGACCAAATCTCTATTACCAAATCCCACGGAACGTTGGGCAAGACAACTTCGCTTCACGTAGAGGCCGGGCCCGCAAACCTAGGGCGTAGGGTTTGTGACTAGGTCGTCGTCGATCCGGTGCCTACAACTTTTGATCCGCAAGGAGTTACGCGGCACACAGCATACCGTTGCAAAGCTCTCTGAGAGCTCTCCGATGGGGGCAGCTAGCTAGCTCGCTTTGCCAATTTTTGGAGAGCAAAATCGAACGTTTTCATCTGATTTAAGCCACTTTTCTTCTTTTGCTCTGATTTTCCGTCCCGAATCGTACGTCGTGAGCCGTTAAAAGGACGACAACCTGACTCGCTGGACATTAGAGGGCCCTACAACGTGTCGATATCACGTCTTGTGAGGATGCTGCGATGTTGAACGGATGGGTTGTTGTTAAGCCCATTGGGCCTTTTGAATGGGCCATCTCTCTAGGCTGGGACTGTGAACCGTTAAGACATGTAGGAATTGTGCCCTCAACATGACGGGTGCGATCATACCAGCACTAATGCTCCGGATCCCGTCAGAACTCCGAAGTTAAGCATGCTTGGGCGAGAGTAGTACAAGGATGGGTGACCCCCTGGGAAGTCCTCGTGTTGCACCCCATTTTCAATTTTTTTTGCCTTGGTTAGGGTTGCCAAGATACTTTATCGACCAAATCTCTATTACCGAATCCCACGGAACATTGGGTAACACTACTTCGCTTCACGTAGAGGCCGGACCCGCAAACCGAGGGCGTAGGGTTTGTGACCTGGTCTTCGTCGCTCCGGTACCCATAACTTTTGATCCGTAAGGAGTTACGCGGCGCATAGCATACCGTTGCAAATCTCTCAGAGAGCTCTATGACAGGGGCAGCTAGCTTGCTCGTTGTGCCAATTTTTGCAGCCCAAAATCGAATGTTTTCATTATTTTTAGGCCAATTTTATTCTTTTGCTCTGTTTTTTTGTCCCGGATCGTACGTCGTGAGCCATTAAAAGGAGGACAACCTGACTCGCGGGACTTCAGAGAGCCCTACAACGTGTCGATATCACGTCCTGTAAGGAAGCTGCGTTGTTGAAGCGGATGGGTTGTCGTTAAGCCCATTTGGCCTTTTGAATGGGCCATCTCTCTAGGCTGGGACTGCGAACCGTTAACACATATAGGAATTGTGCCCTCAACATGACGGGTGCGATCATACCTGCACTAATGCACCGGATCCCATCAGAACTCCGAAGTTAAGCGTGCTTGGGTGAGAGTAATACTAGGATGGTTGACCCCCTGCGAAGTCCCCGTGTTGCACACCCTTTTCAATGTTTTTTGCCCTGGTTAGCGTTGCAGAGATACTTTATGGACCAAATCTCTATTACCGAATCCCACGGAACATTGGGCAAGACAACTTCGCTTCACATAGAGGCCGGGCCCACAAACCGAGGGCGTAGCGTTTGTGACTAGGACTCCGTCGCTCCGGTGCCCATAACTTTTGATCTGTAAGGTGTTACTTGGCGCAAAGCATACCGTTTCAAAGCTCTCTGAGTGCTCTACGACGGGGGCAGCCAGTTTGCTCGTTGTGCCCCTTTTTGGAGCACAAAATCGAACGTTTTCATCAATTTCAGGCGACTTTTCTTATTTAGCTCTATTTTTCCGTCCCGGATTGTACATCGTAAGCTGTTAAAAGGATGACAACCTTACTCGCGGGACATCAGAGGGCCCTACAATGTGTCGATATCACATCTTGTAAGGATGCTGCGTTGTTGAAGCGGATGGGTTGTCGTTAAACCCATTGGGCCTTTCGAATGGGCCATCTCTCTAGGCTGGAACTGTCAACCGTTAACACATATAGGAATTGTGCCCTCAACATGACGGGTGCGATCATACCTGCACTAATGCACCGGATCCCATCAGAACTCCGAAGTTAAGCGTGCTTGGGTGAGAGTAATACTAGGATGGTTGACCCCCTGCGAAGTCCCCGTGTTGCACCCCCTTTTCAATGTTTTTTGCCCTGCTTAGCGTTGCCAAGATACTTTATCGACCAAATCTCTATTACCGAATCCCACGGAACATTGGGCAAGACAACTTCGCTTCACATAGAGGCCGGGCCCATAAACCGAGGGCGTAGGGTTTGTGACTAAGTCTCTGTCGCTCGAGTGCCCATAACTTTTGATCTGTAAGGAGTTACGTGGCGCACAGCATACCGTAGCAAAGCTCTCTGAGAGCTCTACGATGGGGGCAGCTAGCATGCTCGCTTTGCCCTATTTTTGGAGCCCAAAATCAACGTTTTCATCAGTTTCGGGCCACTTTTCTTCTTTTGCTCTATTTTTCTGTCTCGAATCGTAGGTTGTCAGCCGTTAAAAGGACAACAACCTGACTCGTGGGGCATCAGAAGGCCCTACAACGTGTCGATATCACGTCTTGTGAGGATGCTACGTTGTTGAAGTGGATGGGTTGTCGTTAAGCCCATTGGGCTTTTAGAATGGGCCATCTCTCTAGGCTGGAACTGTGAACCGTCAAGACATATAGGAATTGTGCCCTCAACATGACGGTTGCAATCATACCAGCACTAATGCACCGGATCCCATCAGAACTCTAAAGTTAAGCGTGCTTGGGCGAGAGTATTACTAGGATTGGTGACCCCCGTGGAAGTCCTCGTGTTGCACCCCCTTTTCAATGTTTTTTGCCCTGGTTAGGGTTGCCAAGATACTTTATCGACCAAATCTCTATTACTGAATCCCACGGAACATTGGGCAAGACAACTTCGCTTCACGTAGAGGCTGGGCTCGCAAACCGAGGGCGTAGGGTTTGTGACCAGGTCTTCGTCTCTCCGTTGCCCATAACTTTTGATCCGTAAGGAGTTACGCGGTGCACACCATACCGTTGCAAAGATCTCTGAGAGCTCTACAACGGAGGCAGCTAGCTTGCTCGCTGTGCCCATTTTTGGTGCCCAAAATCGAATTGTTTCATCAGTTTTAGGCCACTTTTCTTCTTTTACTCTCTTTTTCCATCCCGAATCGTACGTCATGAGCCGTTAAGAGGACGACAACCTGACTCGTGAGATATCAGAGGGCCTTACAATGTGTCGATATCACGACTTGTGAGGATGCTGCGTTGTTAAAGCAGATGGGTTGTCGTTATGCCCATTGGGCCTTTTGAATTGGCCATCTCTCTAAGCTGGGACTCTGAATAGTTAACACATAAAGGAATTGTGCCCTCAGCATGACGGGTGCGATCATACCAGCAATAATGCACCGGATCCCATCAGAACTCCGAAGTTAAACGTGCTTGGGCGAGAGTAGTACTAGGATGGGTGACCCTTTGGGAAGTCCTCGTGTTGTACCCCCTTTTCAATTTTTGTTGCCGTGGTTAGAGTTGCCAAGATACTTTATCCACCAAATCTCTACTACTGAATCCCACGGAACATTGGACAAGACAACTTCGCTTCATGTAGAGGCCGAACCCGCAAACCGAGGGCTTAGGGTTTGTGACCAGGTCTCCGTCACTCTGGTGCCCTTAACTTTTGATCCGTAAGGAGTTTTGCGGCGCATAGCAAACCGTAGCAAAGCTCTCTGAGAACTCTACGACGGGGGCAGCCAGCTTGCTCGCTATGCCCATTTTTGGAGCCCAAAATCAAACGTTGTCATCAGTTTCAGGCCACTTTTCTTCTTTTGCTCTATTTTTCCGTCCTGAATCGTACGTCGTGAGCCGTTAAAAGAACGACAACCTTACTCGCGGGATATCAGAGGGCCCTACCATGTGTTGATATCACGACTTGCGAGGATGCTGCGTTGTTGAAGCGGATGGGTTGTCGTTATGCCCACTGGGCCTTTTGAATGGGCCATCTCTCGAGGCTGGGACTGTGAACCGTTAAGACATATAGGAATTGTGCGGTCAACATGACGGGTGTGATCATACTAGCACTAATGCACCGGATCCCATCAGAACTCCGAAGTTAAGCGTACTTGGGCGAGAGTAGTACTAGGATGGGTGACCCTCTGGGAAGTCCTCGTGTTGTACACCCTTTTCAATTTTTTTTGCCCAGGTTAGGGTTGCCAAGATACTCTATCGACCAAATCTCTATTACCGAATCCCACGGAACATTAGGCAATACAACTTCGCTTCACGTAGAAGCCAGGCCCGCAAACCGAGAGCGTAGGGTTTGTGACCAAGTCTTCGTTGCTCTGGTGCCCATAACTTTTGATCCGTAAGGAGTTACGCGGCGTACAGCATATCGTTGCAAAGCTCTCTGAGAGCTCTACGACGGGGGCAGCTTGCTTGCTCGCTGTGCCAGTTTTTGGAGCCCAAAATCGAATGTTTTCATTAGTTTCAGGCCACTTTTATTCTTTTGCTCTATTTTTTCGTCCCGGATCATAAGTCGTGAGCCGTTAAAAGGATG
The DNA here is from genome assembly GCA_037974665.1 of Ehretia macrophylla. NCBI lineage: Eukaryota > Viridiplantae > Streptophyta > Magnoliopsida > Boraginales > Ehretiaceae > Ehretia > Ehretia macrophylla. The sequence goes on along the minus strand of CM075765.1, from coordinate 83,656,772 downwards.
ACAACCTGGCTCGCGGGACATCAGAGGGCCCTACAACGTGTCGATATCACGTCTTGCGAGGATGCTGCATTGTTGAAGCGGATGGGTTGTCGTTAAGCCCATTGTGCCTTTTGAATGGGCCATCTCTATAGGCAGGGACTATGAACCATTAACACATATAGGAATTGTGCCGTCAACATGACGGGTGCGATCATACCAGCATTAATGCACCAGATCCCATCAGAACTCCGAAGTTAAGCATGCTTGGGCGAGAGTAGTATCAGGATGGGTGACCCCCTAGGAAGTCCTCGTGTTACACCCCCTTTTCAATTTTTTTTGCCCTGGTTTGGGTTGCCAAGATACTTTATCGACCAAATCTCTTTTACCGAATACAACAAAACATTGGAAAAAACAACTTCACTTCACGTAAAGGCCGGGCCCGCAAACAAAGGGCGTAGGGTTTGTAACCTGGTCTCCGTCGCTCCAGTGCCCATAACTTTTGATCTGTAAAGAGTTACGCGGCGCACAGCATACCGTTGCAAAGCTCTCTGAGAGCTCTACGACGAGGTCAGCCAGCCTGCTTACTGTGCCGATTTTTGGAGCTCAAAATCGAACATTTTCATCAATTTCAGGCCACTTCCCTTCTTTTGCTCTATTTTTTCATCCCGAATCGTACGTCGTGAGCCGTTAAAAGGACGACAACCTGACTCGCGGGACATCAGAGGGCCCTACAACATGTCGATATCACGTCTTGTGAGGATGCTACGTTGTTGAAGCGGATGGGTTGTCGTTAAACTCATTGGGCCTTTTGAATGGGCCATCTCTCTAGGCTGGGACTGTGAACCATTAACACGTATAGGAAATGTGCCCTCAACATGACGGGTACGATCATACAAGTACTAATGCACCGGATCCCATTAGAACTTCAAATTGAAGCATGCTTGGGCGAGAGTAGTACTAGGATGGGTGACCCCCTAGGAAGTCCTCGTGGTGCACCCCATTTTCAATTTTTTTTGCCCAGGTTAGGGTTGCCAAGATACTCTATCGACCAAATCTCTATTACCGAATCCCACGGATCAATGGGCAAGACAACTTCGCTTCAGGTAGAGGCTGGGCCCGCAAACCGAGTGCGTATGGTTTATGACCAGGTCTCCGTCGCTCCGGTGCCCATAACTTTTGATCTGTAAGGAGTTACGCAGCGCACAGCATATCGTTGCAAAGCTATCTGAGAGCTCTACGACGGAGGTAGCCAGCTTGCTCGCTGTGCCCATTTTTGGAGCACAAAATCTAACAATTTCATCACTTTCGGGCCACTTTCCTTCTTTTGCTCTATTTTTCCGACCCGAATTTTACGTTGTGAGCCGTTAAAAGGACGGCAACCTGACTCACGGGAGATCCGAGGGCCCTACAACGTGTCGATATCACGTCTTGTGAGGATACTTCGTTGTTGAAGCGGATGGGTTGTCGTTAAGCCCATTGGGCCTTTTGAATGGGCCATCACCTAGGCTAGGATTGTGGACCGTTAAGACATATAGGAATTGTGCCCTCAACATGCCGGGTGCGCTCATCCCAGCACTAATGCACCGGATCCCATCAGAACTCCGAAGTTAAGCGTGCTTGGGCGAGATTAGTACAAGGATTGGTGACCCCCTGGGAAGTCATCGTGTTGCACCCCCTTTTCAATATTTTTTGCCCTGGTTAGGTTTGCCAAGATACTTTATCGACCAAATCTCTATTACCGAATCCCATAGAACATTGGACAAGACAACTTCGCTTCACGTAGAGGCCGGGCTAGCAAACCGAGGGCGTAGGGTTTGGGACCAGGTCTCCGTCGCTCCGGTACCCATTACTTTTGATCCGTAAGGAGTTATGCGGCACAAGCATACCGTTGCAAAGCCCTCTGAGAACTCTACGATGCGGGCAGCTCGCTTGCTTGCAGTGCTTATTTTTGGTACCCAAAATCGAATGTTTTCATTAGTTTCAGGCCACTTTTATTATTTTGCTCTGTTTTTCAGTCCCGGATCGTACGTCGTGAGCCGTTAAAAGGACGACAACCTGACTCGCGGGACATCAGAGGGCCCTACAACGTGTCGATATCACATCTTGCGAGGTTGCTGTGTTGTTGAAGCGGATGGGTTGTCGTTAAGCCCATTGGACCTTTTGAATGAGCCATCTCTCTAGGCTGGGACTGTGAACCGTTAACACATATAGGAATTGTGTCCTGAACATGACGGGAGCTATCATACTAGCACTAATGCAACGAATCCCATCAGAACTCCGAAGTTAAGCGTGCTTGGACAAGAGTATTACTAGGATGGGTGACCCCGTGGGAAGTCCTCGTGTTGCACCCCCTTTTCAATTTTTTTTCCCTGGTTAGGTTTGCCAAAATACTTTATCGACCAAATCTCTATTACCGAATCCCACAGAACATTGGACAAGACAACTTCGCTTCATGTAGAGGCCGGGCCTGCAAACCGAGGGCGTAGGGTTTGTGCCCAAGTCTCCGTTGCTCCGGTGCCCATAACTTTTGATCCGTAAGGAGTTACGCGACGCACAGCATACCGTTGGAAAGCTCTCTGAGAGCTCTACGACGGGGGCAGCTAGCTTGCTCTCTTTGCCTATTTTTGAAGCCCAAAATCGAATGTTTTCATTAGTTTCAGGATACTTTTATTCTTTTACTCTGTTTTTTCTTCCCGGATCGTACGTCGTGAGCCGTTAAAAGGACGACAACCTGACTCGTCGGACATCAGAGGGCCCTACAACGTGTCGATTTCACGTCTTTCGAGGATGCTACGTTGTTGAAGAAGATGGGTGGTCGTTAAGCCCATTGGGCCTTTTGAATGGGCCATCTCTCTAGGCTGGGACTGTGAACCGTTAACAGATATAGGAATTGTACCCTCAAAATGACGGGTGTGATCATACCAGCACTAATGCATCGGATCCCATCAGAACTCCGAAGTTAAGCGTGCTTGGGCGAGAGTAGTACTAGGATAGGTGACCCCCTGGGAAGTCCTCATGTTGTGCCCCTTTTTCAATTTTTTTTGCCCTGGTTAGGATTGCCAAGATTCTTTATCCACCAAATCTCAATTACCGAATCCCACGGAACATTGGGCAAGTCAACTTCACTTCACGTAGAGGCTGGGCCCGCAAACCGACGGCGTAGTGTTTATGACCAGGTCTCCATCACTTCGGTGCCCATAACTTTTGATCCGCAAAGAGTTATGCGGCGCACAGCATACCGTTGCAAAGTTCTCTGAGAGCTCTACGACGGGGGCTGCCAGCTTGCTCGCGGTGCCAATATTTGGAGCCCAAAATTGAACGTTTTCATCAGTTTCAGGCCACTTTTCTTCTTTTGCTCTATTTTTTCATCCCGAATCGTACGTCGTGAGCCGGTTAAAGGATGACAACCTGACTCGCGGGACATCAGAGGGCCTTACAACGTGTCGATATCACGTCTTCTGAGGATGCTACATTGTTGAAGCGGATGGGTTGTCGTTAAGCCCATTGGGCCTTTTGAATGGGCCATCTCTCTAGGCTGGAACTGTGAACCGTTAAGACATATAGGAATTGTGCCCTCAACATGACGGGTGTGATCATACCAGCACTAATGCATCGGATCCCATCAGAACTTCGAAGTTAAGCGTGCTTGGGTAAGAGTAGTACTAGGATGGGTGACCCCCTAGGAAGTCCTCGTGTTGCACCCCCTTTTCAATTTTTTTTGCCCAGGTTAGGGTTGCCAAGATACTCTATCGACCAAATCTCTATTACCAAATCTCACGGATCAATGGGCAAGACAGCTTCGCTTAACGTAGAGGCTGGGCCAGTAAACTGAGGGCGTAGGGTTTGTGACCAAGTCTCCAAAGCTCCGGTGCCCATAACTTTTGATCCGTAAGGAGTTACGCGACGCACATCATACCGTTGCAAAGTTCTCTGAGAGTTCTACGACGGGGGTAGCCAGCTTACTCGCTTTGCCTATTTTTGGAGCACAAAATCGAACGCTTTCTTCAGTTTCGGGCCACTTTTCTTCTTTTGCTATGTTTTTCCGTCCCGAATCGTACGTCGTGAGCTGTTTAAAGGATGACAACCTGACTTGCGGGACATCAGAGGGCCCTACAACGTGTCGATATCACGTCTTGTGAGGATGTTGCGTTGTTGAAGCGGATGGGTTGTCGTTAAGCCCATTGGGCCTTTCGAATGGGCCATCTCTCTAGGCTGGAACTGTGAACCATTAAGACATATAGGAATTGTGCCCTCAACATGACGGCTGCGATCATACCAGTACTAATGCACCGGATCCCATCAGTACTCCGAAGTTAAGCGTGCTTGGGCGAGAGTAGTACTAGGATGGGTGACCCCCTGGCAAGTCCTTGTGTTGCACCCCCTTTTCAATTTTTTTTGCCCTAGTTAGGCCAAGATACTTTATCCACCAAATCTCTATTACTGAATCCCACGGAACATTAGGCAAGACAACTTCACTTCACGTAGAGGCTGGGCCTCCAAACTGAGGGCGTAGGGTTTGTGACCAGGTCTCCGTCGCTCCCGTGCCCATAACTTTTGATCCGTAACGAGTTACGCGGCGAACAACATACCGTTCCGAAGCTCTCTGAGAGCTCTACGACTGGGGAAGCTAGCTTGCTCACTATGTCTGTTTTCGGAGCCCAAAATCGAATGTTTTCAATAGTTTCAGGCCACTTTAATTCTTTTACTCTATTTTTCGTCCCGTACCGCACGTCGTGAGCCGTTATAAGGAAGACAACCAGACTCGCGGGACATTAGAGGGCCCTACAACGTGTCGATATCACGGCTTGTGATGATGATGCGTTGTTGAAGTGGATGGGTTGTCGTTAAGCACATTGGGCCTTTGGAATGGGCCATCTCTCTAGGCAGGGACTGTGAACCGTTAACACATATAGGAATTGTGCCCTCAACATGATGGGTGCGATCATACCAGCACTAATGCACCAGATACCATCAGAACTCCGAAGTTAAGCGTGCTTGGGAGAGAGTAGTACTAGGGTGGGTGACCCCCTGGGAAGTCCTCGTGTTGGAACCCCTTTTCAATTTTTTTTGCCCGGGTTAGGGTTGCCAAGATACTTTATCGACCAAATCTCTATTACCGAATCCCACTGAACATTGGGCAAGACAACTTCGCTTCACTAGAGGCCGGACCTGCAAACCGAAGGTGTAGGGTTTGGGACCAAGTCTCCGCCGCTCCGCTGCCCATAACTTTTCATCTGTGAGGAGTTACGCGGTGCACAACATACCGTTGGAAACCTCTCTGAGAGCTCTACAACGGGGGTGGCTAGCTTGCTCGCCGTGCCCATTTTTGGAGCCCAAAATCTAATGTTTTCATAAGTTTTAAGCCACTTTTCTTCTTTTGCTCTGTTTTTCCGTCCCGAATCGTACATTGTGAGCCTTTAAAAGGACGACAACTTGACTCGCGGGACATCAGAGGGCCCTACAACGTGTCGATATCACGTCTTGTGAGGATGTTGTGTTGTTGAAGTGGATGGGTTGTCGTTAAGCCCATTGGGCCTTTTGAATGGGCCATCCCTCTAGGCTGGGACTGTGAACCGTTAACACATATATGAATTGTGCCCTCAACATGACGGGTGCGATCATACCAGAACTAATGCATCGGATCCCATCAGAACTCCGAAGTTAAGCGTGCATGGGCCACAGTAGTCCTAGGTTGGGTGACCCCCTGGGAAGTCCTCGTGTTGCACCCCCTTTTCATTTTTTTTTGCCTTGGTTAGGGTTGCCAAGATGCTTTATCGACCAAATCTCTATTACAGAATCCCACAAAACATTGGACAAGACAACTTCGCTTCACCTAGAGGGCGGGCCCGCAAACCGAGGGCGTAGGGTTTGTGACCAGGTCTCTGTCGCTCCGGTGCCCATAACTTGTGATCCGTAAGGAGTTACACGGCGCACAGCATACCGTTGCTAAGTTCTCTAAGAGCTCTACGACGGGGGCAACTAGCTTGCTCGTTGTGCCTGTTTTTGGAGCCCAAAATCGAATGTTTTCATTAGTTTCAGGCAACTTTTATTCTTTTACTCTGTTTTTTTGTCCCGGATCGTACGTCGTGAGCCGTTAAAAGGACGACAACCTGACTCGCGGGACATCCGAGGGCCCTACAACGTCTAGATATCACGTCTTGTGAGGATGCTGCATTGTTGAAGCGGATGGGTTGACGTTAAGCCCATTGGGCCCTTTGAATGGGCCATCTCTCTAGGCTGGGACTGTGAACCGTTAACACATATAGGAATTGTGCCCTCAACATGACGGGCGCGATCATACCAGCACTAATGCACCGGATCCCATCAGAACTCCGAAGTTAAGCGTGCTTGGGCGAGAGTAGTACTAGGATGGGTGACACCCTGAGAAGTCCTCGTGTTGCACCCCCATTTTTAAATTTTTTTGCCCTGGTTAGGGTTGCGAAGATGCTTTATCAGCCAAATCTCTATTACCGAATACCACGGAACATTGGACAAGACAGCTTCGCTTCACATAGAGGCCGGGCCCGCATACCGAGGGCGTAGGGTTTGTGATTAGGTCTCCGTCGCTCCGGTGCCCATAACTTTTGATCTGTGAGGAGTTACGTGGCGCACAGCATACCGTTGCAAAGCTCTCTGAGAGCCCTTCGACGGGGGCAGCCTGCTTGCTTGCTGTGCCCATTTTTGGACCTAAAATCGAACATTTTCATCAGTTTTAGACCATTTTTCTTCTTTTGCCCTTTTTTACGTCCCTAATTGTACGTCGTGAGCCGTTAAAAGGATGACAACCTGACTCGAGGGACATCAGAGGGCCTTGCAACATGTCGATATCACGTCTTGCGAGGATGCTTCGTTGTTGAAGCGGATGGGTTGTTGTTAAGCCCATTGGGCCTTTTGAATGGGCCATCTCTCTAGGCTGGGGCTGCGAACCGTTAACACATATAGGAATTGTTCCCTCGACATGACGGGTGCGATCATACCAGCACTAATGCACCGGATCCCATCAGAACTCCGAAGTTAAGCGTGCTTGGGCGAGAGTAGTACTAGGATGAGTGACCAGGTCTCCGTCGCTCCGGTGCCCATAACTTTTGATCCGTAAGGAGTTACGCGGCGCACAGCATACCGTTACAAAGCTCTCTGAGAGCTCTACGATGGAGGCAACTAGCTTGCTCGCTGTGCCGATTTTTGGAGCCCAAAATCTACTGTTTTCATTAGTTTCAGGCCACTTTTATTCTTTTGCTCTATTTTTTCATCCCAGATCGTACATCATGAGCCATTAAAAGGACGACAACCTGACTCGCGGGACATTAGAGGGCCTTACAACGTGTCGATATCATGTCTTGTGAGGATGCTGCGTTGTTGAAGCGGATGGGTTGCCGTTAAGCCCATTGGGCCTTTTCAATGGGCCATCTTACTAGGCAAGGTCTGTGAACCGTTAACACTTATAGGAATTGTGCCCTCAACATGACGGGTGCGATCATACTAGCACTAATGCACCGGATGCCATCAGAACTCCGAAGTTAGCTTGGGCGAGAGTAGTACTAGGATGGATGACCCCCTGGGAAGTCCTCGTGTTGTACCCCCTTTTCAATTTTTTTTGCCCTGGTTAGGGTTGCCAAGATACTTTATCGACCAATTCTTTATTACCGAATTCCACGGAACATTGGGCAAGACAACTTCGCTTCACTAGAGGCCGGACCCGCAAATCGAGGGCGTAGGGTTTGTGAGGAGTTACGCGGCGCACAGTATACCGTTGGAAAGCTCTCTGATAGCCCTACGATGGGGGCCGCCATTTTTCTGGCTGTGCCCATTTTTGGATCCAAAAATCGAACGTGTTGATCTATTCCAGGCCACTTTTCTTCTTTTGCTCTATTTTTCCTTCCCGAATCGTACGTCGTGAGCCGTTAAAAGTAAGACAACCTGACTTGCGGGACATCAGAGGGCCCTACAACGTGTCGATATCACGTCTTGTGAGGATGCTGCGTTGCTGAAGCGGATGGGTTGTCGTCACGCCCATTGGGCCTTGTGAAGGGGCCATCTCTCTAGGCTGGGGCTGTGAACCGTTAACACAAATAGGAATTGTGCCCTCAACATGACGGGTGGGATCATACCAGCACTAATGCATCGGATCCCATCAGAACTCCGAAGTTAAGCATGCTTGGGTGAGAGTAGCACTAGGAAATATGACCCCCTGGGAAGTCCTCGTTTTGCACCCCCTTTACAATTTTTTTTGCTCTGGTTAGGGTTGCCAAGATGCTTTATTGACAAAATCTCTATTACCGAATCCCACAGAACATTGGACAAGACAACTTCGCTTCACATAGGGCGTTGGGTTTGTAACCAGGTCTCCGTCGCTCCGGTACCCATAACTTTTGATCTGTAAGGAGTTACGCGGCGCACAGTATACCATTGCAAAGCTCTCTGAGAGCTCTACGATGGGCACAGCTAGCTTGCTCGCTGTGCCCATTTTTGGATCCCAAAATCGAATGTTTTCATTAGTTTCAGGCCACTTTTATTCTTTTCCTTTATTTTTCCGTCCCGGATCGTACGTCGTGAGCCGTTAAAAGGATGACAACCTAACTCGCGGGACATCAGAGGGCCCTATAACATGTCGATATCACGTCTTGCGAGGATGCTGCGTTATTGAAGCAGATGGGTTGTCGTTAAACCCATTGGGCCTTTTGAATAGGCCATCTCTCTGGGCTGGGACTGTGAACCGTCAACACATAAGGGATTTATGCCCTCAACATGACAGGTGCGATCAGACGAGTACTAATGCACTGGATCCCATCAGAACTTTGAAGTTAAGCGTGCTTGGGTGATAGTAGCACTAGGATGGGTGACCCCCTGAGAAGTCCTTGTGTTGTACCCCCCTTTTCAATTTTTTTTGCCCCGATTAGGCTTGCCAAGATGCTTTATCAACCAAATCTCTATTACCGAATCCCACGGAACATTGGCAAGACAACTTCACTTCACGTAGAGGCCGGGCCCACAAACCGAGGGAGTAGGGTTTGTGACCAGGTATCCGTCGCTCCGGTGACCATAACTTTTGATCCGTAAGGAGTTACGCGGCGCACATCATACCGTTGCAAAGCTCTCTGAGAGCAGTACGACGGGGGCAAAATCGAACATTTTCATCAGTTTCAAGCCACTTTTCTTCTTTTGCACTTTTTTTCCGTCCCGAATCGTACGTCGTGAGTCGTTAAAAGGACGACAACCTGACTCGCGGGACATCAGAAGGCCCTAGAACGTCTCGATATGACGTCCTGTGAGGATGCTACGTTGTTGAAGCGGATGGGTTGTCGTTAAGCCCATCGGACCTTTTGAATGGGCCATCTCTCTAGGCCGGGACTGTGAACCGTTAACACATATAGGAATTGTGCCCTCAACATGACGGGTGCGATCATACTAGCACTAATGCACCGGATTCCATCAAAACTACGAAGTGAAGCGTGCTTGGGCGAGAGTAGTACTAGGATGAGTGACCCCTTGGGAAGTCCTCGTGTTGCACCCCCTTTTCAATTTTTTTTGCCCTGGTTAGGGTTGCCATGATACTCTATCAACCAAATCTCTATTACCGAATCCCACGAAACATTGGGCAAGACAACTTCGCTTCAAGTAGAGGCCGGGCCCGCAAACCGCGGGCGTAGGGTTGTGACAAGGTATCCGTCGCTCCGGTGCCCATAACTTTTGATCCGTAAGGAGTTACGCGGCGCACAGCATACCGTTGCAAAGCTCTATGAGAGCTCTACGACAGGGGCAGCCAGCTTGCTCGTTGTGCCTGTTTTTGGAGCCCAAAATCGAATGTTTTCATTAGTTTCAGGCCACTTTTATTCTTTTGCTCTATTTTTCCGTCCTAGATCGTATGTCGTGAGCTGTTAAAAGGACGACAACCTGAGTCGCGGGACATCAGAGGGCCCTACAACGTGTCGATATCACGTCTTGCGAGGATGCTGCGTTGTTGAAGTGGATGGGTTGTCGTTAAGCCCAATGGGCCTTTTGAATGGGCCATCTCTCTAAGCAGGGACTGTGAACCGTTAACACATATAGGAATTATGCCCTCAACATGACGGGTGCGATCATACCTGCACTAATGCACCGGATCCCATCAGAACTCCGAAGTTAAGCATGATTGGACGAGAGTAGTACTAGGATGGGTGACCCCGTGGGAAGTCCCCGTGTTGTACCCCCTTTTCAATTGTTTTTGCCCTGGTTAGAGTTGCCAAGATACTCTATCAACCAAATCTCTATTACCGAATCCCACGGAACATTGGACAAGACAACTTCGCTTCACGTAGAGTGCGGGCCCACAAACCGAGGGCATAGGGTTTGTGACTAGGTCTCCGTCGCTCCGGTGCCCATAACTTTTGATCCGTAAGGAGTTACGCGGCGCACAGTATACCGTTGCAAAGCTCTCTGAGAGCTCTACGACGGAGGAAGCTAGCTTGCACGTTGTACCTATTTTTGGAGCCCAAAATCGAATGTTTTCATTAGTTTTGGGCCATTTTTCTTCTTTTTCTCTATTTTTCTGTCCTAGATCGTACGTCGTGAAAAGTTAAAAGGACGACAACCCAACTTGCGGGACATTACAGGGCCCTACAACGTGTCGATATCACGGCTTGTGAGAATGCTACGTTGTTGAAGTGGATTGGTTGTCGTTAAGCCCAATGGGCCTTTTGAATGGGCCATCTCTCTAATCAGGGACTGTGAACTGTTAACACATATAGGAATTATGCCCTCAACATGATGGGTGCGATCATACATACTCTAATGCACCGGAACCCATCAGAACTCCGAAGTTAAGCATGATTGGACGAGAGTAGTACTAGGATGGGTGACCACCTAGGAAGTCCTCGTGTTACACCGCCCTTTTCAATGTTTTTTGCCCTGGTTAGAGTTGCCAAGATACTCTATCAACCAAATCTCTATTACCGAATCCCATGGAACATTGGACAAGACAACTTTGCTTCACGTGGAGTGCGGGCCCGCAAACCGAGGGCATAGGGTTTGTGACCAGGTCTCCGTCGCTCCGGTGCCCATAACTTTTGATCCGTAAGGAGTTACGCGGCGCACAACATGCCGTTACTAAGCTCTCTGAGAGCTCTACGACGGGGGTAGCTAGCTTGCTTGTTGTGCCTATTTTTGGAGCCCAAAATTGAATATTTTCATTAGTTTCAAGCCACTTTTATTATTTTGCTCTGTTTTTCCTTCCCGTATCGTACGTCGTGAGCCGTTAAAAGGACAACAACCTGACTCGCCGGACATCTGAGGGCCCTACAACTTGTGGTTATCTCGTCTTGTGAGGATGCTACGTTGTTGAAGTGGATGGGCTGTCGTTAACCCCATTGGGCCTTTTGAATGGGCCATCTCTCTAGGCTGGAAATGTGGACCGTTATGACATATAGGAATTGTGCCCTCAACATGACGGGTGCGATCGTACCAGTACTAGTGCACCGGATCCCATCAGCACTCCGAAGTTAACCGTGCTTGGGCGAGAGTAGTACTAGGATGGGTGACCCCTTGGAAAGTCCTCGTGTTGTACCCCCTTTTCAATTTTTTTTGCCCTGGTTAGGGTTGCCAAGATACTTTATAGACCAAATCTCTATTACCGAATCCCACGGAACATTGGGCAAGACAACTTCGCTTCACTTAGAGGCCGGGCCCGCAAACCGAGGGCGTAAGGTTTGTGACCAGGTCTCCGTCGCTCCGGTGCCCATAACTTTTGATCCGTACGGAGTTACGCGGTGCACAGCACACCGTTGAAAGCTCTCTGAGAGCTCTACGACGGGGGCAGCTAGCTTTCTCGCTATGCCTATTTTTGGAGCTCAAAATCGAATGTTTTCATTACTTTCAAGCGACTTTTATTCTTTTGCTAGGTTTTTCCGTCCCGGATCGTACGTCGTGAGCCCTTAAAAGGATGACAACCTGACACGCGGGACATTAGAGGGCCCTACAACGCGTCGATATCATGTCTTGTAAGGATGCTGCGTTGTTGAGGCAGATGGGTTGTTGTTAAGCCCATTGGGCCTTCTGAATGGGCCATCTCTCTAGGCTTGGACTGTGAACCATTAACACATATAGGAATTGTGCCCTCAACATGACGGGTGTGATCATACTAGCACTAAAGCACCGGATCCCATCAGAACTCCGAAGTTAAGCGTGCTTGGGCGAGAGTAGTACAAGGATGGGTGACCCCCTGGGAAGTCCTCGTATTGCACCCCATTTTCAATTTTTTTTGACCTGGTTAGGGTTGCCAAGATACTTTATCGACCAAATCTCTATTACCGAATCCCACGGAACATTGGGCAGAACAACTTCGCTTCACGTTGAGGCCGGCCCCTCAAACCGAGGGTGTAGGGCTTGTAACCAGGTCTCCGTCGCTCCGGTGCCCATAACCTTTTATCCGTAAGGAGTTACACGGCGTACCGCAAACCGTTGCAAAGCTCTCTGAGATCTCTACGACGGGGGCAGCCAGTTTGCTCACTGTGCCTATTTTTGGAGCCCAAAATCGAACGTGTTCATTAGTTTCAGGCCACTTTTCTTCTTTTGCTCTATTTTTTTGTCCCGGATCGTACGTCGTGAGCTGTTAAAAGGACGACAACCTTACTCGCGGGAAATTAGAGGGCCCTACAACGTGTCGATATCATGTCTTGTGAGGATGCTACGTAGTTGAAGCGGATGGGCTGTCGTTAAGCCCATTGGGCCTTTTGAATGGGCCATCTCTCTAGGCTGGGACTGTGAACCGTTAACTCATATAAGAATTGTGCCCTCAACATGACGGGTGTGATCATACCAGCACTAATGCACCGGATCCGATCAGAACTCCGAACTTGAGCCTGTTTAGGCGAGAGTAGTACTAGGATTGGTGACCCCCTGGAAAGTCCTCGTGTTGCACCCCCTTTTCAAAATTTTTTGCCCTGGTTAGGGTTTCCAAGATACTTTATCGACCAAATCTCTATTACCGAATCCCACGGAACATTGGGCAAGACAACTTCGCTTCGCGAAGAGGCTGGGCCCACAAACCAAGGGCGTAGGTCCTGTGAACTGGTCTCCGTCGATCCAGTGCCCATAACTATTGATCCGTAAGGAGTTAAGCGGCGCACAACACTTCGTTGGAAAGCTTTCTGGGAGCTCTTCGACGGAGGCAGCTAGATTGCTCACTGTGCCTATTTTTGGAGCCCAAAATTGAATGTTTTCATTAGTTTAAGGCCACTTTTATTCTTTTGCTCTATCTTTCTGTCCAGGATCGTACGTCGTGAGCCGTTAAAAGCACGACAACCTGACTCGCGGGACATTAGAGGGCCCTACAACGTGTCGATATCACGACTTGCGAGGATGCCGCGTTGTTGAAGCGGATGGGTTGTCGTTAAGGCCATTGGGCCTTTTGAATGGGCCATCTCTCTAGGCTAGGACTATGAACCATTAACACATATAGGAATTGTGCCCTCAACATAACGGGTGCGATCATACCTGTACTAATGCACCGGATCCCGTTAGAACTCCGAAGTTAAGCATGCTTGGGCGAGAGTAGTACTAGGATGGGTGACCCCTTGGCAAGCCCTCGTGTTGCACCCCATTTTCAATTTTTTTTGCCCTGGTTAGGGTTGCCAAGATACTTTATCGACCAAATCTCTATTACCGAATCCCACGAAACCTTGGGCAAGAGAACTTCGCTTCACGTAGAGACCGGGCCCGCAAACTGAGGGCGTAGGGTTTGTGACCAGGTCTCCATCGCTCTAGTGCCCAAAACTTTTGATTCGTAAGTAGTTACGCGGCGCACAGCATATCGTTGCAAAGCTCTCTGAGAGCTTTACGACTGGGGCATCTAGCTTGCTCGCTGTGCCTATTTTTGGAGCCCAAAATCGAATGTTTTCATTAGTTTAAGGCCACTTTTATTCTTTTGCTTTGTTTCTTCGTCCCGAATCGTACGTCGTGAGCTGTTAAAAGGACGACAACTTGACTCGGGGGTCATCAGAGGGCCCAACAACGAGTCGATATCACGTCTTGTGAGGTTGCTGCGTTATTGAAGCGGATGGGTTGTCGTTAAGCCCATTGGGCCTTTTCAATGGGCCATCTCTCTAGTCTGGGACTGTGAACCATTAACACATATAGGAATTGTGCCCTCAACATGACGGGTGTGATCATACCAGCACTAATGCACCGGATCCCATCAGAACTCCAAAGTTAAGCGTGCTTGGGCGAGAGTGGTACTAGGATGAGTGACCCCCTGGGAAGTCCTCGTGTTGCACCCCCATATCAATTTTTTTTGCCCTGGTTAGGGTTGCCAAGTTACTTTATCGACCAAATCACTATTACCGAATCCCACGAAACATTGGGCAAGACAACTTCTCTTAACGTAGAGACCGGGACCGCAAACTGAGGGCGTAGGGTTTGTGACTAGGTCTCCGTCACTCCGGTGCCCAAAACTTTCGAACCGTAAGGAGTTACGTGGCGCACAGCATACCGTTGCAAAGCTCTCAGAGAGCTCTACGACGGGGGTAGCTAGCTTGCTCACTGTGCCTATTTTTGGAGCTTAAAATCTAATGTTTTTATTAGTTTCAGACCACTTTTATTCTTCTTCTCTATTTTTCCGTCTCGGATCGTACGTCGTGAGCTGTTAAAAGGACGACAACCTGACTCGCGGGACATCAGAGGGCCCTACAACGTTTCGATATCACGTCTTGTGAGGTTGCTGTGTTGTTGAAGCGGATGGGTTGTCTTTAAGCCCATTAGGCCTTTTGAATGGGCCATCTCTCTAGGCTGGGACTGTGAACCATTAACACATATAGGAATTGTGCCCTCAACAAGACGGGTGGGATCATACTAGCACTAATACACTGGATCCCATCAGAACTCTGAAGTTAAGCGTCCTTGGGCGAGAGTAGTACTAGGATGGGTGACCCCCTGGGAAGTCGTCGTGTTGCACCCCCATATCAATTTTTTTTGCCATGGTTAGGGTTGCCAAGTTACTTTATCGACCAAATCACTATTACCGAATCCCACGAAACATTGGGCAAGACAACTTCTCTTAACGTAGAGACCGGGACCGCAAACTGAGGGCGTAGGGTTTGTGACTAGGTCTCCGTCGCTCCGGTGCCCAAAACTTTCGAACCGTAAGGAGTTACGTGGCGCACAGCATACCGTTGCAAAGCTCTCAGAGAGCTCTACGACGGGGGTAGCTAGCTTGCTCACTGTGCCTATTTTTGGAGCTCAAAATCTAATGTTTTTATTAGTTTCAGACCACTTTTATTCTTCTGCTCTGTTTTTCCGTCTCGGATCGTACGTTGTGAGCTGTTAAAAGGACGACAACCTGACTTGCGGGACATTAGAGGGCCCTACAACCTGTTGAAATCACGTCTTGTGAGGATGCTACGTTGTTGAAGTAGATGGGTTGTCGTTAAGCCCATTGGGCCTTTTGATGCGCCATCTCTCTTGGCTGGGATTGTGAGCCGTTAACACATATAGGAATTGTGCCCTCTACATGACGGGTGCGACCATACCAGTACTAATGCACCGGATCCCATCAGAACTCCGAAGTTAAGTGTGCTTGGGCGAGAGTAGTAGTAGGATGGGTGACCCCCTGGGAAGTCCTCGTGTTGCACCCCCTTTTCAATTTTTTTTGCCCAGGTTAGGGTTGCCAAGATACATTATCGACAAAATCTCTATCACCGAATCCCACGGAACATTGGGCAAGACAACTTCGCTTCACGTAGAGGCCGGGCCCACAAATTGAGGTCGTAGGGTTGGTGACCAGGTCTCCGTCGCTCCGGTGCCCATAATAATTGATCCGTAAGATGTTATGCGGCGCACAGCATACCGTTGCAAAGCTCTCTGAGAGCTCTACGACGGGGGCAGCCAGCTTGCTCATTGTGCCTATTTTTGGAGCCCAAAATCGAATGTTTTCATTAGTTTCAGGCCACTTTTATTCTTTTGCTCTGTTTTTCCGTCCCGGATCGTACGTCGTGAGCTGTTAAAAGGATGACAACCTGACTCGCGGGACATCTGAGGGCCCTACAATGTGTCGATATCACGTCTTGTGAGGATGCTGCGTTGTTCAAGCAGATGGGTTGTCGTTAAGCCCATTGGGCCTTTTCAATGGGCCATCTCTCTAGGCTGGGACTGTGAACCGTTAACACATATAGGAATTGTGTCCTCAACATGACGGGTGCGATCATACTTGTACTAATGCACCGGATCCCATCAGAACTCCGAAGTTAAGCGTGCTTGGGCGAGAGTAGTACTAGGATGGGTGACCCCTGGGAAGGCTTCGGGTTGCACCCCCTTTTCAATTTTTTTGGCCCAGGTTAGGGTTGCCAAGATACTTTATCGACCCTATCTCTATTACCGAATCCCACGGAACATTGGGCAAGACAACTTCACTTCACGTAGAGGTCGGGCCTGCAAACCGAGGGAGAAGGGTTTGTGACCAGGTCTCCGTCACTCCGGTGCCCATAAATTTTGATCCATAAGGAGTTACGCGGCGCACAACATACCGTTGCAAAGCTCTTTGAGAGCTCTACAACGGGGGCAGCAAGCTTGCTTGCTGTGCCTGTTTTTGGAGCCCAAAATCGAATATTTTCATTAGTTTCAGGCCACTTTTATTCCTTTGCTCTGTTTTTTCGTCCCGAATCGTACGTCGTCAGCCTTTAAAAGGAAGACAACCTGAATCGCGGGACATCAGAGGGCCCTACAACGTGTTAATATCACGTCTTGTGAGGATGCTGCGTTGTTGAAGCGGATGGGCTGTCGTTAAGCCCATTGGCCCTTTTGAATGGGCTATCTCACTAGGCTGGGACTGTGAACCCTTAACAAATAAAAGAATTATGCCCTCAACATGACGGGTGCAATCATACCAGCACTAATGCACCGGATCTCATCAGAACTCCGAAGTTAAGCGTGCTTGGGCGAGAGTAGTAATAGGATGGGCAACCCCCTGGGAAGTCCTCGTGTTGCACCCCATTTTCAATTTTTTTTGCCCTGGTTAGGATTGCCAAGATACTTAATCGACCAAATCTCTATTACCGAATCCCACAGAACATTGGGCAAGACAACTTCGCTTCACGTAGAGGCCGGGCCTGCAAACCGAGGGCGTAAGGTTTGTGACTAGGTCTCCGTCGCTCCGGTGCCCATAACTTTTGATCCGTAAGGAGTTACGCGGCGCACAACATAACGTTGCAAAGCTCTCTAAGAGCTCTACAATGGGGGCAACTAGCTTGCTCGCTGTGCCTATTTTTGGATCCCAAAATCAAATGTTTTCATTAGTTTCAGGCACCTTTATTCTTTTGCTCAGTTTTTTCGTCCCGTATCGTACATCGTGAGCCGTTAAAAGGACGACAACCTGACTCGCGGGACATCTGAGTGGCCTACAACGTGTCGATATCACGTCTTGTGAGGATGCTGCGTTGTCGAAGCGGATGGGTTGTCGTTAAACCCATTGGGCCTTATGAATGGGCCATCTCTCTAGGCTGGCAGTGTGAACCGTTAACGCATATAGGAATTGTGCCCTCAACATGACGGGTGCGATCATACCAGCACTAATGCACCGGATCCCATCAGAACTACGAAGTTAAGCGTGTTTGGGTGAGTGTTGTACTAGGATGGGTGACCCTTGGGAAGTCCTTGTGTTGCACCCCCTTTTCAATTTTTTTTGCCCTGGTTAGGGTTGCCAAGATACTTTATCGACCAAATTTCTATTACCGAATCCCACGGAACATTGGGCAAGACAACTTCGCTTCACGTAGTGGCCGGGCCCGCCAACCGAGGGCGTAGGGTTTGTAACCAGGTCTCCGTCGCTCCGGTGCCTATAACTTTTGATCCGTAAGGCGTTACGCGGCGTACAACATACTGTTGCAAAGCTCTCTGAAAGCTCTACGATGGGGGCAACTAGCTTGCTCGCTGTGCCTGTTTTTGGAGCCCAAAATCGAATGTTTTCATTAGTTTCATGCCATTTTTATTCTTTTGCTCTGTTTTTTCGTCCCGTATCCTACATCGTGAGCCGTTAAAAGGACGACAACCTGACTCGCCGAACATCAGAAAGCCCTACAACGTGTTGATATCACGTCTTGTGAGGATGCTGCGTTGTTGAAGTTGATAGGTTATCGTTAAGCCCATTGGGCCTTTTGAATGGGCTATCTCTCTAGGCTGGACTGTGAACCGTTAACACATATAGGACTTGTGCCCTCAACATGACGTGTGTGATCATACCAGCACTAATGCACCGGATCCCATCAGAACTCCGAAGATAAGCGAGCATGGGCGAGGGTAGTACTAGGATGGGTGACCCCCTGGGAAGTCCTCGTGTTGCACCCCATTTTCAATTTTTTTTGCCCTGGTTAGAGTTGCCAAGATAGTTTGTCGACCAAATCTCTATTACCAAATCCCACGGAACATTAGGCAAGACAACTTCGCTTCACGGAGAGTGCGGGCCCGCAAACCGAGGGCTTAGGGCTTGTGACCAGGTCTCCGTCGCTCCAGTGCCCATAACTTTTGATTCGTAAGGAGTTACGAGGAGCACAACATACCATTGTAAAGCTCTCTGAGAGCTCTACGACGAGGGTAGCTAGCTTGCTCGCTTTGCCCATTTTTGGAGCCCAAAATCGAACGTTTTCATCAATTTCAGGCCACTTTTCTTCTTTTGATCTGCTTTTCTGTCCCGCATCGTACGTCGTGAGTCGCAAAAAGGATGACAACCTGTCTCGCGGGACATCAGAGGGCCCTACAACGTGTCGATATCACGTCTTGCAACAATGCTGCATTGTTGAAGCGGATGGGTTGTCGTTATGCCCATTGGGCCTTTTGAATGGGGCATCTCTCTAGGCTGGGACTGTGAACCTTTAACACATATAGGAATTGTGCCCTTAACATGACGGGTGCGATCATACCAGCACTAATGCGCCGGATCCCCTCAGAACTCCGAAGTTAAGCTTGCTTGGGCGAGAGTAGTACTATCATGGGTGACCCCCTGGGAAGTCCTCATGTTGCACCCCCTTTTCAATTTTTTTTGCCTTGGTTAGGGTTGTCAAGATACTTTATCGACCAAATCTCTATTACCGAATCACACAGAACATTGGGCAAGACAACTTCGCCTCACGTAGAGGCTGGGCCCACAAACCGAGGACGTGGGGCTTAGGACTAGGTCTCCGTCACTCCTATGCCCATAACTTTTGATCCGTAAGGAGTTACGCAGCGCACAGTGTGAGGCCCGACCCCGATTTACGTGCGAAACCTAGCTTCGTGTGCCCTAACCTAGATTTGCGTGCCATGACCTAGGTTTAAGAATTGTGTTCATTTTATGTGCCATACATTGAATTATGTGCATTCATTTAGGGTTGCGTGCATTTAGTTGAAAATTGTGCGTTCGTCTCGTAGTTCGTGTCCTACCTCGTAATGCATGCCATAGACCTAGGAAAGCGTGCCTTAACGCTAATCAAGAAAGTATCTTACACGTAGCACTAGACTATTAAACAATCCTACAAAATCCACTATCAATATAATAATCCTAATTCAACTCACTAGAAGACGAAATAGCACCAAACACTAAACATTCTTCATTCTTTATTCCTTATACTTTTTGCATTTTCAAGACACAATTAGATAATGATCAAAAGTTGACAAAATTCAGCAATTCTAGTAGCCTTGTCGAACCACTAGGTAGAGTTTTGCATGCATGTTTAATTCAAATTCATTCCTAGACACATTATGACATTCTATGACACAAAGGCATTAAAAATTGCTCAAAAATCCTACCACTTGCACACTATTTTCGGCCACATCATCCTTGCCCATCCTAGGAAATTCAAAATAGCACATTGAAGAAACAAAATGCTGAATTTGGCTGCCCAAGGCCGACAAGCTCCTCAAAAAAATTGCAAGGCCTTCATTTGTTGTCATTCTTCATTCTCTTTCATTCTTCTTTCACATCCCTCTCATTTCTCTATCTCTCTCGGCCCTAGCAGCACATTACTACCTCCATAGCTTCTCTTCCTCACAACATAGTTAATCAAGTCAAGCAACCATCAAGAAAGTCGAAGCAAGCTAGCTAGAGTTCAAAAATTTTCATGCATGTGCCTTGAAGACTTCTAATCGGCCTAGGTGAGCTTCTTGACATCCATTTGTTTTCTTCATGTTTTAACCTCATGCATGTGCTAAGAGATTGATCACTAAGCTAGGAAAAATAGAGAAAAGCTAGTTGGGTTGTCGCCTAAGCAAGGAGAGGAAGAAGGTTGTGCTTCAACAAAGGTTTACGAGCAACTTGAGGTTGATTGCTAAGGTGAGGGTTAAAACCTTTTGAAAACTCTTCAAAATTTCACATGCATGCTCATAAATGTGTGTATTTGCTTATGTACTTGAGATATATGGTCGTTCATAAGCTTAAACAACCATGCATGGCAAGATCTTGGCTGGAAAATGATTCTAGGTGAAGTCGAAATTGTTGACAGCTCTCTGACCATTCTGTTCAAGGTAAGTTTAGCTAGGAAAATGATGTTGAAAATGATTGAAAATTGGTGGGTGACTAGTTTAGACAGTTTTGAACATTTTTCCCAGAAATAGGCCGAAGCTAATTTTTACTCTAAGATCCTCAAAATGGCAAATCTTTAAAATGTGACCAAATCTGGAAATCTGGAAAAATAAAGCAGGTTTTGGCAGATGCACTGACCTTGTGGAACGAACCATATTTGACTTAGTAAATGTTGTCCAAAATGAATTAAATTTTTTTTTCTGCTATATTTTTCAGTTCTGGACAATTTTGTCAGAAATGGACCAAAGCTAAAACTGACTCTAAGGGCCTCAAAAACGTCAATTTCTGAAAAGTGTACAAATCTGGACAGTTTTGTGCTACCTCACTGTTTCGGCTATAACTAACGATTCTGAACTCCAATTGATGCAAGGTTTGTTTCTGAGTTTAGTTAATTTCTTAATATTTAATTGGAAATCTTATTCACTGAATTTGGAGATTGTTTGTTTATCCTATTGATTGTGGGAAAACAGCATATTGCAGTAAAGGTTTCATTTAGCTACATGCTTGGAAAATTGTTGTAAGCACTCTTGTGGTTCTAATTGTGTGGAAATGTGGTGTTGGGATGTTATGTGGACTGTTTTGAGTACTTGAGGATGCTTGAATTGAATGATGCATGACTTGAGAATGATTTTGAGTTGACTTAGGGTTTTAATCACACGATTAAGAATGAAATGGAAACCCTAATGACTAGGTAGTTTTGGTAAGTGTTGATCTTTTGGTTATTGTGTGGAAATTATATGCTTAGTGGGCTGCCCGTAAATGTTTTATAACTTCAAATGTGAATTTGACCATGGCATGTTGTCAAATAAGCTTTTCTTGCTACCGAACCCATGTTAATATCATTGCATGTTGAATAATCTTATCACTTGATCACGTGGACTTCTTAATGAGTTATATGGCCTGTTTTACATGTGTTACATGGTTGCCCGTTTAATTTTCATATAACTCTATATGCCTTTAAGTGAAAATTCATGTCTTATCGTGCCCTGCTTGTTTACCTGTCAATGTGCAATCTTATTACTGTCCGGAGGCAACCTACTTTGTTGTCCTCCTACTGTGAGATATTACCTGTCATGAATGTACATTGCATACAAGGTTGCAACCTTTCCTATTGGCATGGTAGTGATCATGAACACTGGGCAGCATCGGGCTTGCCGGTGCAACCGTGACTACCATGGTCCCATTCCCTTTCTCGCTTGGGGGATAGACTTCCTCGGAGAGTTGGGTCGTAGGATTTCGGGGTACATCTGGAGTACACCCACCTGGCGTGTTTGGGGGATGATTTGAAGTTGGCCGCAACAACTGATTCTGGAACTGATTTGAGAGCAAAAGCTCACTGTATCCTTTTTAATATGTGTTTAACTACTCTCGCTTGGTTCCTAGAGAACCTCGGAGAGGAAAGTCCGGTATTCCTGTTTCTGTACTTATATTTATGTTATATTCATGTTTGAAAAAGAGATTTTCATAAGTTGAACTGGAAAATGAGTTTCAAAACTTATTTCTCGTTCCCCCTCGCTGAGTTCATAAGGACTCACCCTCTTTTATCATCTCAGGTGAAGAAGAACAGGTACAGGAACCCGAGGACAATATGCCCAGTGATGAACCCCTGGAGTGATTACCTATCTTGTTTGCTTTGCTTGATTATGGCTGCTTGTGATCATTGTGTTACTTGTAGACTATTTCCTTTATGTTGGTCAAATGTTGTGATGTAAAAGACTCCCGTTGTAATTTGGGGTCTAATTTTGGTTTGTACTTATATTAAGTAGACTGATGCTAGACATGACACTACTATGATCGTTTTGCTTTTATTACCGCTAGTATCTATCTTAGATTATGACGCTTTAGTTAAGAACTAAGTAAATGAACTTATCCAATCTTAATAGGTATTTGCTATTAAGCTAAGATCAACAGGTATATTTGTAACGAGGATAAATAAACAAATGAGACATAGTATCATGCTAGGTTATAAATCAAACGGGACGTCGAAATAACCAGTAGGCAATTCAATTGATGGTAAACTAGAAATCTTAGTTGGAAATGAATTTGAGATGGTAAATTTTGAGGCGTTTAGAGAATTAGGTTAAACCAAAGGGCCAATTACAGCCGTTATACTGTCGGTTTTCCAAAAAAAATTTGGAGTTTAGACTAAATCATTAGGTGTTAATCTTCATAAACAACTAAGTACGTGATATTACTTGATGTTAGTTCACACCCTAGTCTAACCTTATAGGTCGGGTTGGGGCGTGACACCTTAGAAGAAATGGTATCAGAGCTTAGATTGCTTAAGCCGGGTTTAACTCTCGGACCGTGGGTAGAGCCCTAACATAATTAGGATGACTTGTTTATGTGTTGTTGTGTGATAAATGTGCCTTCTATGTTCTATGTGCTTAAGTGATTTATATGCCTTAAATGTTTTTTTTAGAATTGTACCTATATTATGTTGCATATCTTATGCATTAGATTCTTAATTATCGTATTTCAATAAATTGTGCCTATAGATGGCTGGCCCTAGTACCCGTACTACTAATAGGAGCGGTGAACCTCAAGAGACCGGGGATGCCTATCAGACTAATCCCGGTATAGCTATGTTTAATACGATGGCAAATGCCATGGATTGTGTATCACGAGTGATGGAGCGACAAGATGCATGTGAAGCCAACAACAATAACATCAACAACAGGAATGATGGCAACCATGGGAGACATAGCATAATGAGGGAATTCATGGACTTTCGCCCGTCTAAATTCTACGGGGAAGCTGATGATGAGAAAGCAGAGGCTTGGCTGTCCGAGATCGAGAAGATTTTCAGGCCACTTGATTATACAGATGAAGAGAAAGTGGAGTTTGCTGTATTTCTGATGCACGGGGATGCCAAGCATTGGTGGCACACTGTAGAGGCACTGTGGGAGACTGATCAGATACCTCGTTTGTGGGGTAATTTCGTTAAGGCATTTAAGGAGAAATATGTACCTATAGTTTCCAGGCAGAGGCGGATCGAGGAGTTCATGCACTTGACCCAGGGTAACTTGACGGTGGCCCAGTACGAGGCTCGTTTTGATCGACTATCCCGTTATGCTCAATATATGGTTTGTACTCCAAAGGCGAAAATGTGGAAATTTACTGTTGGATTGAGACCAGAGATTCAGGACCAGTTAGCTTCTCGTGACTTCGATACTTACTCTGCTCTCTTTGCTGCTGCCTCTCGAGTTGAGAAGAGGAAACTAGATGGAGCCGGTTCGAGTCAGCCAAACAAGAAACCATTTCAACCTCTAGGTCAATAGAGAAAATTCCCGAGTCAGGGTCGTAATCAGGGCCAGAGCCAGAACAGACCGGGGAATAACCGTGGCTCGACGAAAGCACCATCAGCCTCTTCTGCCCGCGGATCCACAGGTAGTTCACCTGCTACTCAGTCCGTCAGCTGTTCATATTGTGATAGGATGGGGCATACCGAGGCCCAGTGTTGGAGGAAGTCGGGATGATATATGAGGTGCGGCAGTGATTAGCATCAGATCAAGGATTACCCTAAACGTCAGGCAGGACAGAATCAGGGTAAACCAGCCGGTAGAGGCAAGACTCCAATTCCTAGGGTTCAGGCTCGAGCCTATACTATTGAGTGTGAGGAGATTCCGGATGAGACCGCTGCTGCTGAAGGTACATTCTTCATACTGAATCAACCTGTTAAGGTGTTAATTGATCCCGGTGCTACTCATTCATTTATTACTCCCTTATGTGTGGAACGTATGAAATTGAAAGTTGTATGTTTGCCATACGAAGTAGAAGTTGGTACTCCAATGGGTTCTAAACTTGTAACTAGTTCAACCTGTAAAACATGTAAAATCCAAATTAAGGATAGGGAATTCTCAGCCAATCTTATTGTATTACCTTTTCGAGATTATGAGGTCATTTTAGGGATGAACTGGTTGGCAAAACATCATGTCCTACTAGATTGCCGGGCGAAGATTATAACGTTCCGGGTACCTGATCAACCAATACTGGAGGTTATGGGCCGAAGGGATTTCACCGGGAGTTCCATCATTTCATCTACAAAAGCAGTGAAGTCCTTGAGGAAAGGGTGAAGCGGATACTTGGCTTACCTTATCAACAAGCCGTCGGATAAAGCTAAGTTGGAGGAGATGCCTGTGATCAAAGACTATGCAGATGTGTTCCCTGAAGAATTACCTGGTTTACCCCCGAATCGGGAAATCGAGTTTGTTATAGAATTGCTGCCTGGCGCCCAGCCGATATCTAAAGCTCCCTATCGTATGGCACCAGCCGAGCTACAAAAATTGAAGGACCAATTGCAAGGATTGTTGAAGAAGGGGTTTGTTCAACCGAGTTCTTCACCGTAGGGTACGCCAGTCCTGTTTGCGAAGAAGAAAGACGGAACGTTGAGGCTATGTATTGACTATCGAGGATTGAACCAAGTGACTGTCAAGAATAAATACCCACTTCCCCTGATCGACGAGTTATTTGATCAATTACAATGAGCCAAAGTGTATTCGAAACTCGACTTGAGGCAAGGGTATTATCAGTTACAGATCAAGAAAGAAGATGTGCCTAAAACAGCTTTCAGGACGAGATATGGGCATTATGAATATGTGGTGATGCCTTTTGGACTAACTAATGCCCCTGCAGCTTTTATGGATTTGATGCATAGGGTGTTTCAACCCTATTTGGACCAATTTTTGGTGATCTTCATTGATGATATTTTGGTATACTCGAAATCGGAGGTAGAGCATGAGCAACATCTGCAGTTGGTACTGCAGAAACTTCGAGAGCACCAATTGTATGCAAAGTTTAGCAAGTGTGAATTTTGGTTGCAGCAGATTGCATTTTTGGGGCATATCATATCCCAAGAGGGAATAGCGGTGGATCCAACAAAGATCGATGCAGTGATGTCTTGGAAGAAGCTAGAAAATGTTACGGAGGTTTGGAGTTTTCTTGGTCTAGCTGGCTATTATCAGAGGTTCGTAAAGGATTTCTCTAAGATTGCAGGACTGCTTACAAAGCTCACTCAGAAGAAAACCAAGTTCGTGTGGGATGATAACTGTGAGAACAGCTTCCAAGAGTTGAAGAAAAGATTGACTACCGTACCAGTTCTTGCATTGCCTGAGGGGAGTCAAGGTTTTGTAATCTATAGCGATGCTTTGAAAGAAGGATTGGGATGTGTATTGATGCAAAATGGAAGAGTGATTGCATATGCTTCTTGGAAGCCAAAGTCGTACGAGATGAATTACCCGACGCATGATTTGGAGTTAGCGGTTATTGTGTTTGCACTCAAGAAATGGAGGCATTATCTGTGGGGTAACAAGTTTGAAGTATTTACTGATCATAAGAGCTTGAAATACTTGTTCTCACAAAAGGAGTTGAATATGAGGCAAATGCGGTGGATGGAGCTTTTGGATGATTATAACTGCTCAATCAATTATGTGCTCGGTAAGGCGAACGTAGTTGCAGATTCCTTAAGCAGAAAGGCAAGCATGGCGAAACTGGAAGTCAAGGTACAGGAGTTGTTGGAGGAAGCATTTCTGTGGAAACCACAATTGACTCAGAAAGGGTTACTTTTCGCCACTACCCAAGTTCAATCGACTTTGTTGTCTGAGTTGCGAGAGGCTCAATAGAAGGACCAACAATTTTAGAAGATTAAGGAAAGCAACGTAGATTTCAAGTTTCATGATGATGGTGTTTGGAGGTTTAGGAACCGGATTGTGTTCCCAATGATCCAGAGCTGAAAAAGAAGATTCTTGAGGAAGCCCATAATTCAAGATGTACTATTCACCCCGGCGGGACAAAGATGTATCGAGATTTGAAGCAACATTATTGGTGGAATAACATGAAAAGAGAAATTGCAGAATTTGTAGCACGGTGTTTGACTTGCCAGAGAGTCAAAGCGGAACATCAACGACCTACTGGTTTACTTCAGCCGTTGGAGATTCCTCAATGGAAATGGGAACATATCACTATGGATTTTGTTATGGACCTGCCTAGATCACAAAAGGGTCGTGATGCCGTTTGGGTTATAGTGGATTGATTGAGTAAGTCGGCGCACTTTTTACCGATGAACAAGGAGGATAGTCCGAATGAATTGGGAGATATGTATGTGGCGGAGATTGTAAGATTGCACGGGATGCCTGTGAGTATTGTATCGGATAAGGATCCTTGTTTTACTTCCCGATTTTGGAAGAGATTGCAAGAAGCTTTGGGAACGAAGTTGAGTTTTAGCACGGCTTATCACCCTCAGACTGATGGACAATCAGAGAGGACTATTCAGATTTTGGAGGATATGCTGAGGGCGTGTGTTTTGGACTTCGGGAAAGGTTGGGAGAAGTACCTATCTCTAGCGGAGTTCACCTACAACAATAGTTATCAGGCCACTATCGGGATGGCCCCATTTGAGGCATTGTATGGACGGAAGTGTCGATCCCCGATTTACTGGGATGAAGTAGGTGAGACGAAGACTTTTGACCCGACCCTTTTACCTGAACTGATGAAGACTGTTGATAACATCCACCTCATTCGGAAACAGATGCTTACCGCCCAGAGCAGACAGAAGAGTTATGCAGACCGACAAAGATGGAGTCTCGAGTTTGAGGTTGGCGACAAGGTGTTCTTGAAGATATCACCCCAGAGGGGACTGATTATGCATGGAAAAGATGGAAAGTTGAGCCCGAGATTTGTAGGACCATTTGAGATAGTTGAGAAGGTTGGCAAGTTGGCATATCACCTAGCGCTACCCCAGAACCTCTCCAATATTCACGAAGTCTTTCATGTTTCGATGCTGCGGAAGTATCATCCTGACCCGTCGCATATCTTGGAGCCAAAACCGTTGCAGCTTCGGGAAAACTTGTCTTACGAGGAGAAGCCCATTCGGATCCTAGACCAGTAGGATCGGGAGTTGCGCAACAGAACTATACCTATGGTGAAAGTACTGTGGGATCATCATGGAGTCGAAGAAGCAACGTGGGAAAGGCGAGACCAGATGGAGCAGCAATATCCAGCATTATTTCTAGGTAATATTAAATTTCGGGACGAAATTCTTTTAAGGAGGGGAGGATGTGAGGCCCTACCTCGATTTGCGTGTGAAACCTAGCTTCGTGTACCCTAACCTAGATTTGCGTGCCATGACCTAGGTTTAAGAATAGTGTTCATTTTATGTGCCATACATTGAATTATGTGCATTCATTTAGGGTTGCGTGCATTTACTTGAAAAACGTGCGTTCGTCTCGTAGTTTGTGTCTTATCTCGTAGTGCGTGCCTTAGACCTAGAAAAGCGTGCATTCACGCTAATCAAGAAAGCATCTTACACGGAGAACTACACTATTAAACAATCCTACAAAATCCACTATCAATATAATAATCCTAATTCAACTCACTAGAAGACGAAATAGCACCAAACACTAAACATTCTTTATTCTTTATTCCTTATTCTTTTTGCACTTTCAAGACACAATTAGATAATGATAAAAAGTTGACAAAATTCAGCAATTCTAGTAGCCTTGGCCGACCACTAGGTAGAGTTTTGCATGCATGTTTAATTCAAATTCATACCTAGACACATTATGACATTCTATGACACAAAGGCATTAAAAATTGCTCAAAAATCCTACCACTTGCACACTATTTTCGGCCACATCATCTTTGCCCATCCTAGGAAATTCAAAATAGCACATTGAAGACACAAAATGCTGAATTTGGCTGCCCAAGGCCGACAAGCTCCTCAAAAAAATTGCAAGGCCTTCATTTGTTGTCATTCTTCATTCTCTTTCATTCTTCTTTCACTTCCCTCTCATTTCTCTCTCTCTCTCGGCCCTAGCTGCACATTACTACCTCCATAGCTTCTTTTCCTCACAACATAGTTAATCAAGTCAAGCAACCATCAAGAAAGTCGAAGCAAGCTAGCTAGAGTTCAAAAATTCTCATGCATGTGCCTTGAAGACTTCTAATCGGCCTAGGTGAGCTTCTTGACATCCATTTGTTTTCATCATGTTTTAACCTCATGCATGTGCTAAGAGATTGATCACTAAGCTAGGAAAAATAGAGAAAAGCTAGTTGGGTTGTCGCCTAAGCAAGGAGAGGGAGAAGGTTGTGCTTCAACAAAGGTTTTTGAGCAACTTGTGGTTGATTGCTAAGGTGAGGGTTAAAACCTTTTGAAAACTCATCAAAATTTCACATGCATGCTCATAAATGTGTGTATTTGCTTCTGTACTTGAGATATATGGTCGTTCATAAGCTTAAACAACCATGCATGGCAAGATCTTGGCTTGAAAATGATGCTAGGTGAAGTCGAAATTGTTGACAGCTCTCTGACCAGTCTGTTAGAGGTAAGTTTAGCTTGGAACATGATGTTGAAAATTCTTAAAAATTGGTAGGTGACTATTTTAGACAGTTTTGAAAAATTTTCCCAGAAATAGGCCGAAGAAAATTTGGACTCTAATGTCCTCAAAATGGCAAATCTTTAAAATGTGACCAAATCTGGAAATCTGGAGAAATGAAGCAGGTTTTGGCAGATGCACTGACCTTGTGGAACGAACCATATTTGACTTAGTAAATTTTGTCCAAAATGCATGAAATTTGGTTTGCTGCTATATTTTTCAGTTCTGGACATTTTTGTCAGAAATGGACCAAAGCTAAAACTGACCCTAAGGAGCTCAAAAACGTCAATTTCTGAAACGTGTGCAAATCTGGACAGTTTTGTGCTACCACACTGTTTCGGCTATAACTAATGATTCTGAACTCCAATTGATGCAAGGTTTATTTCTGATTTTAGTTAACTTCTTAATATTTAATTTGAAATCTTATTCACTGAATTTGGAGATTGTTTGATTATCCTATTGATTGTGGGAAAGCAGCCTATTGCAGTAAAGGTTTCATTTAGCTACATGCTTGGAAAATTGTTGTAACCTCTCTTGTGGTTCTAATTGTGTGGAAATGTGGTGTTGGGATGTTATGTGGACTGTTTTGAGTACTTGAGGATGCTTGATTTGAATGATGGATGACTTGAGAATGATTTTGAGTTGACTTAGGGTTTTAATCACACGATTAAGCATGAAATGGAAACCCTAATGACTAGGTAGTTTTACTAAGTGTTGATATTTTGGTTATTGTGTGGAAATTATACGCTTAGTGGGCTGCCCGTAATGTTTTATAACTTCAAATGTGAATTTGACCATGGCATGTTGTCAAATAAGCTTTTCTTGCTACTGAACCCATATTGATATCATTGCATGTTGAATAATCTTATCACTTGATCACGTGGACTTCTTAATGAGTTATATGGCCTGTTTTACATGTATTACATAGCTGCCCGTTTAATTTTCATATAACTCTATATGCCTTCAAGTGAAAATTCCTGTCTTATCGTGCCCTGCTTGTTTACCTGTCAATGTGAAATCTTATGACGGTCCGGAGGTAACCTACTTTGTTGTCCTCCTACTGTGAGATATTACCTATCATGAATGTGTATTGCATACAAGGTTGCAACCTTTCCTGTTGGCATGGTAGCGATCACGCACACCGGGCGGCAACGGGCTTGCCAGTGCACCCGTGACTACCATGGTCCCATTCCCTCTCTCGCTTGGGGGCTAGACTTCCTCAGAGAGTTGGGTCGTATGATTTCGGGGTACATCCAGAGTACACCCACCTGGCATGTTTGGGGGATGATTTGAAGTCGGCCGCAACAACTGATCCTGGAACTGATCTGAGAGCAAAAGCTCACTGTATCCTTTTCAATATGTGTTTAAGTACTCTCGCTTGGTTCCTAGAGAACCTCAGAGAGGAAAGACCGGTATTCCTGTTTCTGTACTTATATTTATGTTATATTCATGTTTGAAAAAGAGATTTTCATAAGTTGAACCGGAAAATGAGTTTCAAAACTTATTTCTCGTTCTCCCTCGCTGAGTTCATAAGGACTCACCCACTTTTATCATCTCAAGTGAAGAAGAATAGGTACAGGAACCTGAGGACAATATGCCTAGTGATGAACCCCTGGAGTGATTACCTGTCTTGTTTGCTTTGCTTGATTATGGCTGCTTGTGATCATTGTGTTACTTGAAGACTATTTCCTTTATGTTGCTCAAATGTTGTGATGTAAAAGACTCCCGTTGTAATTTCGGGTCTAATTTTGATTTGTACTTATATTAAGTAGACTGATGCTAGACATGACACTACTATGATCGTTTTGCTTTTATTAACGCTAGTATCTATCTTAGGTTATGACGCTTTAGTTAAGAACTAAGTAAATGAATTTATCCAATCTTAACAGGTATTTGCTATTGAGGTAAGATCAACATGTATATTTGTAACGAGGATAAATAAACAAACGAGACATAGTATCATGCTAGGTTATAAATCAAACGGGACGTCGAAATAACCAGTAGGCAATTCAATTGATGGTAAACTAGTAATCTTAGTTGGAAATGAATTTGAGATGGTAAATTTTGAGGCGTTTAGGGAATTAGGTTAAACCAAAGGGCCAATTACAGCCGTTATGCTGCCGGTTTTCCGGAAAATTTTTGGAGTTTAGACTAAATCATTAGGTGTTAATCTTCATAAACAGCTAAGTACGTGATATTACTTG
Source organism: Ehretia macrophylla (assembly GCA_037974665.1). Classification (NCBI taxonomy): domain Eukaryota; kingdom Viridiplantae; phylum Streptophyta; class Magnoliopsida; order Boraginales; family Ehretiaceae; genus Ehretia; species Ehretia macrophylla. The sequence goes on along the minus strand of CM075765.1, from coordinate 83,625,702 downwards.
ATGTTAGTTCACACCCTAGTCTAACCTTATAGGTCGGGTTGGGGTGTGACACACAGCATACTGTTGCAAAGCTCTCTGAGAGCTCTACGACTGAGGCAGCTAGCGTGTTCGACGTGCCAATTTTTGGAGCCCAAAATCGATTGTTTTCATTCATTCCAAGCCACTTTTATTCTTTTGCTCTATTTTTTCGTCCTGGATCGTACATCGTGAGCCGTTAAAAGGACGACAACCTGACTCGCGGGACATCAGAGGGCCCTACAACGTGTCGATATCACGTCTTGTGAGGATGCTGCATTGTTGAAGCGGATGGGTTGTCGTTAAGCCCATTGGGCCTTTTGAATGGGCTATCTCTCTAGGCTAGGACTGTGAACCGTTAACACATCTAGGAATTGTGCCCTCAACATGATGGGTGCGATCATACCCGAAATAATACACCAGATCCTATCAGAACTCCGAAGTTAACCGTGCTTGGGCGAGAGTAGAACTAGGATGGTTGACCCCCTGGGAAGTCCTCGTGTTGCACCCCCTTTTCAATTTTTTTTGCCCTGTTTGGGGTTGCCAATATACTTTATCGACCAAATCTCTATTACTGAATCCCACAGAACATTGGGTAAGACAACTTCGCTTCACATAGAGGCCGGTCCCGCAAGCCGAGGGCGAAAGGTTTGTGACCAGGTCTCCGTCGCTCTGGTGCCCATAACTTTTGATCTGTAAGGAGTTACGCGGCGTACAGCATACCGTTGGAAAGCTCTCTAAGGGCTCTACGACGGGGGTAGCCAGCTTGCTTGCAGTGCCCAATTTTGGAGCCCAAAATCGAACGTTTTCATCAGTTTCAGGCCACTTTTCTTCTTTTGCCCTATTTTTTCATCCCGGATCGTACATCATGAGCCGTTAAAAGGACGACAACCTGACTCGCGGGACATCAGAGGGCCCTACAACGTGTCGATATCATGTCTTGCAAGGATGCTGCATTGTTGAAGTGGATGGGTTGTCGTTAAGCCCATTGGGGCTTTTGAATGGGCCATCTCTCTAGGCTGGGACTGTGAACCGTTAACACATATAAGAATTGTGCCCTCAACATGACAGGTGCGATCATACTAGCACTAATGCACCGGATCCCATTAGAACTCCAAAGTTAAGCGTGCTTGGGCGAGAGTAGTACTAGGATGGGTGACCCCCTGGGAAGTCCTCGTGTTGCACCCCTTTTCAAATTTTTTTGCCCTGGTTAGGGTTGTCAAGATACTTTATCGACCAAATCTCTATTACCGAATCTCACAGAACATTGGGCAAGACACCTTCGCTCCACGTGGAGGCCGGGCCAACAAACTGAGGGCGTAGCGTCTGTCACCAGGTCTCCGTCGCTCCGGTGCCCATAATTTTTGATTCGTAAGGAGTTACGCGGCACACAACACACCGTTTCAAAGCTCTCTGAGAGCTCTACAACGGGGGCAGCTAGCTTAATCGCTGTGCCTGTCTTTGGAGCCCAAATTCGAACGTTTTCATAAGTTTCAAGCTACTTTTCTTCTTTTGCTCTATTTTTCCGTTCCAGATCGTACGTCGTGAGCCGTTAAAAGGACGACAACCTGACTCGCGGGACATCAGAGGGCCCTACAACGTGTCGATATCAAGTCTTGCGAGGATGTTGCGTTGTTGAAGCGGATGGGTTGTTGTTAAGCCCATTGGGCCCTTTGAATAGGCCATCTCTCTAGGCTGGGACTGTGAACTGTTAACACATAAAGGAATTGTGCCCTCAACATCACTGGTGCGATCATTCCAGCACTAATGCACCGGATCCCATCAGATCTCCCAAGTTTTGCGTGCTTGGGCGAGAGTAGTACTAGGATGGGTGACCCCCTGGGAAGTCCTCGTGTTGCACCTCCTTTTCAATTTTTTTTGCCCTGGTTAGGGTTGCCAAGATACTTTATCGACCAAATCTCTATTACCGAATCCCATGGAACATTGGGCAAAACAACTTCGCTTCACGTAGAAGCCGAGCCCACAAACCGAGGGCGTAGGTTTGTGACCAGGTCTCCGTCGCTCCGGTGCCAATCACTTTTGATCCGTAAGAAGTTACGCGGCGCACAGCATATCGTTGCAAAGCTCTCTAAGAGCTCTACGATGGGGGTAGCTAGCTTGCTCGCTGTGCCCGTTTTTGGAGCCCAAAATCAAATGTTTTCATTAGTTTCAGGCCACTTTTATTCTTTTGTTCTGTTTTTCCTTCTTGGATCGTACGTCGTGTGCCGTTAAAAGGATGACAACCGAACTCGCGGGACATCAGAGGGCCCTACAACGTGTCGATATCACGTCTTGCGAGGATGCTGCGTTGTTAAACCAGATGGGTTGTCATTAAGCCCATTGGGCCATTTGAATGGGCCATCTCTCTTGGTTGGGACTGTAAACCGTTAACACATATAGGAATTGTGCCCTCAACATGACGGGTGCGATCATACCAGCACTAATGCACTGGATCCCATCAAAACTCCAAAGTTAAGCGTGCTTGGGCGAGAGTAGTACTAGGATAGGTGACCCCCTGGGAAGTCCTCGTGTTGCACCCCCTTTTCAATTTTTTTGCTCTGGTTAGGGTTGCCAAGATACTTTATCGACCAAATCTCGATTACCGAATCCCAGAAAACATTGGGCAAGACAACTTCGCTTCACGTAGAGGCCGGGCCCGCAAACCGATGGCGTAGGGTTTGTGACCAGGTCTCCGTCGCTCCGGTGCCCATAACTTTTGATCCGTAAGGAGTTACGCGGCGCACAGCATACCGTTGCAAAGCTCTCTGAGAGCTCTACGACGGGGGCAGTGAGCATGCACGCTGTGCCTATTTTTGGTCCCCAAAATCGAATGTTTTCATTAGTTTCAGGCCACTTTTCTTCTTTTACTCTGTTTTTCCGTCCCGGATCGTACGTCGTGTGCCGTTAAAAGGACGACAACCTGACTCGCGGGAAATCGGAGGGCCTTACAACGTGTCGATATCACGTCTTGCGAGGATGCTGCGTTGTTGAAGCGGATGGGTTGTCGGTAAGTCCATTGGGCCTTTTGAATGGGCCAGCTCTCTAGGCTAGGACTGTGAACCGTTAACACATATAGGAATTGTGCCCTCAACATCACTGGTGCGATCATACCAGCACTAATGCACCAGATCCCATCAGAACTACGAATTTAAGTGTGCTTGGGCGAGAGTAGTACTAGAATGGGTGACCCCTTGGGAAGTCCTCGTGTTGCACCCCCTTTTCAATTCTTTTTGCCCTGGTTAGGGTTGCCAAGATACTTCGTCGACCAAATCTCTATTACCGAGTCCGACGGAACATTGGGCAAGACAACTTCGCTTCATATAGAGGCCGGGCCCGCAAACCGAGGGTGTAGGGTTTGTGACCAGGTCTCCGTCGCTCCGGTGCCCATAACCATTGATCCGTAAGGACTTACGCGGTGCACAACATACCGTTGCAAAGCTCTTTGAGAGCTCTACGACGGGGGCAGGCAGCTTGCTAGCTTTGGCCAGTTTTGAAGCCTAAAATCGAACGTTTTCATCAGTTTCAGTCCACTTTTCTTCTTTTTCTCTGTTTTTCGGTCCCGGATCATACGTCGTGAGCCGTTAAAAGGATGACAACCTGACTCGCGGGACATCAGAGGGCCCTACAACGTGTCGATATCACATCTTGCGAGAATGCTGCGTTGTTGCAGCGGATGGGTTGTCGTTAAGTCCATTGGGTCTTTTGAATGGGCCATCTCTCTAGGCTGGGACTGTGAATCGTTAACACATATAGGAATTGTGCCCTCAACATCACTGGTGCGATCATACCAGCACTAGTGCACCGGATCCCATCAGAATTCCGAAGTTAAGTGTGCTTGGACGAGAGTAGTACTAGGATGGGGACCCGTTGGGAAGTCATCGTGTTGCTCCCCCTTTTCAATTATTTTCGCCCTTGTTAGGGTTGCCAAGATACTTTGTCGACCAAATCTCTAATACCGAATCCCACGGAACATTGGGCAAGACAACTTCGCTTCACATAGAGGCCGGGCCCGCAAACCGAGGGCGTAGGGTTTGTGGGCAAGTCTCCGTCGCTCCGGTGCCCATAACTATTGATCCGTAAGGACTTACGCGGTGCACAGCATACCGTTGCAAAGCTCTCTGAGAGCTCTACGACGGGGGCAGCCAGCTTAATCGATTTGCCCATTTTTGGAGACTAAAATCGAACGTTTTCATCAGTTTTAGGCCACTTTTATTCTTTTGCTCTGTTTTTCAGTCCCGGATTGTACGTCGTGAGCCATTAAAAGGACGACAACCTGACTCGCGGGACATCAGAGGGCCCTACAACGTGTCGATATCACGTCTTGTGAGGATGATGAGCTGTTAAAGCGGATGGGTTGTCGTTGAGCCCATTGGGCCTTTTGAATGGGCATCTCTCTAAGCTGGGACTGTGAACCGTTAACACATATAGGAATTGTGCCCTCAACATGACGGGGGCGATCATACCAGTACTAATGCAACGGATCCCATCAGAACTCTAAAGTTAAGCGTGCCTGGGCGAGAGTAGTACTAGGATGGGTGACCCCCTGGGAAGTCCTCGTGTTGCACCCCCTTTTCAATTTTTTTTGCCCTGGTTAGGGTTGCCAAGATACTTTATCGACCAAATCTCTGTTACCGAATCCCACAGAACATTGGGCAAGTAAAGTTCGCTTCACATAGAGGCCGAGCCCGCAAACCGAGGGCGTAGGGTTTGTGACCAGGTCTCCGTCGCTTCGGTGCCCATAACTTTTGATCCGTAAGGCGTTATGCAGCGCACAACATACCGTTGCAAAACTCTCTAAGAGCTCTACAATGGGGGCAGCTAGCTTGCTCGTTGTGGCTGTTTTTGGAGCCCAAAATCAAATGTTTTCATTAGTTTCAAGCCACTTTTATTCTTTTGCCCTATTTTTCTATCCTGGATCGTACGTCGTGAGCCGTTAAAAGGACGACAACCACACACGCGGGACATCAGAGGGCCCTACATCGTGTCGATATCACGACTTGTGAGGATGCTGCGTTGTTGAAGCGGATAGGTTGTTGTTAAGCCCATTGGGCCTTTTGAATGGGCCATCTCTCTAGGCTGTGACTGTGAACCGTTAACACATATAGCAATTGTGCCCTCAACATGACGGGTGCGATCATACCAACACTAACGCACCGGATCCCATCAGAACTCCGAAGTTACCTGTGCTTGGGTGAGAGTAGTACTAGGATGGGTGCCCCCCTGGGAAGCCCTCGTGTTGCACCCCCTATCTCAATTTTTTTTGCCCTGGTTAGGGTTGCCAAGATACTTTATCGACCAAATCTCTATTACCAAATCTCACGGAACATTGGGCAAGAGAACTTCGTTTCACGTAGAGGCTGGGCCCGCAAATCGAGGGCGTAGGGTTTGTGACCAGGTCTCCGTCGCTCCGCTGCCCATAACTTTTGATCCGTAAGGAGTTACACGGCGCACAACATACCGTTGCAAAGCTCTCTGAGACCTCTACGACTGGTGCAGCAAGCTTGCTCACTGTGCACATTTTTGGAGCCCAAAATTGAACATTTTCATCAGTTTTAGGCCATTTTTCTTCTTTCGCTCTGTTTTTCCGCCCCGGATCGTACGTCGTGAGCCGCGAAAAGGACGATAACCTAACTCGCGGGACATCATATTGCCCTACAATGTGTCGATATCATGTCTTGCGAGGATGCTATGTTGTTGAAGCGGATGGGTTGTCGTTAAGCCCATTGGGCCTTTTCAATGGGCCATCTCTCTATGCTGGGACTGTGAACCGTTAACACATATAGGAATTGTGCCCTCAACATGGCGGGTGAGATCACACCAGCACTAATGCACCGGATGCCATCAGAACTCCGAAGTTAAGCATGCTTGGGCGAGAGTAGTACTAGGATGGGTTACCCCCTGGGAAGTCCTCGTGTTGCCCCCCCTTTTTAATTTTTTTTGCCCTGGTTAGGGTTGCCAAGATACTTTATCGACCAAATCTCTATTACCGAATCCCACAGAACATTGGGCAAGACAACTTCGCTTAATGTAGAGGCTCGGCCAGCAAACCGAGGTGTATGGTTTGTGACAAGATCTCCTTCGCTCCGGTGCCCATAACTTTTGATCCGTATGGAGTTACGCACCGTACAACATACCGTTGCAAAGCTCTCTGAGAGCTCTACGACGGGGGCAGCAAGCTTGCTCACTGTGCACGTTTTTGGAGCCCAAAATCGAACGTTTTCATCAGTTTCAGGCCACTTTTCTTCTTTTGCTCTGTTTTTCCATCCCGGATCGTATGTCGTGAACTGTTAAAAGGACGACAACCTGACTTGCAGGAAATCATAGGGCCCTACAACGGGTCGATATCACGTCTTGTGAGGTTGCTACGTTGTTGAAGATGATGGGTTGTCGTTAAGCCCATTGGGCCTTTTGAATGGGCCATCTCTCTAGGTTGGGACTGTGAACCGTTAACACATATAGGAATTGTGCCCTCAACATGACGGGTGCGATCATACCAGCACTAATGCACCAGATCCCATAAGAACTCCGAAGTTAAGCGTGCTTGGGCGAAAGTAGTACTAGGATGGGTGACCCCCTGGGAAGTCCTCGTGTTGCACCCCCTTTTGAATTTTTTTTGCCCTCGTTAGGGTTGCCAAGATACTTTATCTACCAAATCTCTATTACCGAATCCCACAGAACATTGGGCAAGTAAAGTTCGCTTCACATAGAGGCCGAGCCCGCAAACCGAGGGCGTAGGGTTTGTGACCAGGTCTCCGTCGCTCCGGTGCCCATTACTTTTGATCCATAAGGAGTTACGCAGCGCACAATATACCGTTGCAAAGCTCTATAAGAGCTTTACGACGGGGGCAGCTAGCTTGCTTGCTGTGCCTATTTTTGGAGCCCAAAATTGAATGTTTTCATTAGTTTCAGGCCAGTTTTATTCTTTTGCTCTGTTTTTCCGTCCCGGATCGTACGTCGTGAGCCGTTAAAAGGACGACAACCTGACTTGTGGGACATCAGAAGGCCCTACATTGTGTCGATATCACGTCTTGTGAGGATGCTGCATTGTTGAAGCGGATGGGTTGTCGTTAAGCCCATTGGACATTTTGAATGGGCCATCTCTCTAGGGTGGGACTGTGAACCGTTAACACATATAAGAATTGTGCCCTCAACATGACGGGTGCGATCATACCAGCACTAATGCACCGGATCCCATTAGAACTCTAAAGTTAAGCGTGCTTGGGCGAGAGTAGTACTAGGATGGGTGACCCCCTGGGAAGTCCTCGTGTTGCACCCATTTTTCAATTTTTTTTGCTCTGGTTAGGGTTGCCAAGATACTTTATCGACCAAATCTCTATTACCGAATCCCATAGAACATTGGGCAAGACAACTTCGCTTCACATAGAGGTCGGGCCCGCAAACCGACGGCGTAGGGTTTGTGACTAGGTCTACGTCGCTCTGGTGCCCATAACTTTTGATCCGTAAGGTGTTACGCGGCGCACAGCATATTGTTGCAAAGCTCTCTGAAAGCTCTACGACGGGGGTAGCTAGCTTGCTCGCAGTGCCCATTTTTGAAGCCCAAAATTGAATGTTTTCATTAGTTTTAGGCCACTTTTATTCTTTTCCTCTGTTTTTCAGTCTCGGATCTTACGTCGTGAGCCATTAAAGGGACGACAACCTGACTCGCGGGACATTAGAGGGCCCTACAACGTCTCGATATCACGTCTTGTGAGGATGCTGCGTTGTTGAAGCGGATGGGTTGTCGTTAAGCCCATTGGGCCTTTTGAATGGGCCATATCTCTAGGATGGGACTGTGAACCGTTAACACATATAGGAATTGTGCCCTCAAGATGATAGGTGCGATCATACCAGCACTAATGCACCGGATCCCATTAGAACTCCGAAGTTAAGCATGCTTGGGCGAGAGTAGTACTAGGATGGGCGACCCCCTGGGAAGTCCCCGTGTTACACCCCCTTTTCAATTTTTTTTGCCCTGGTTAGGGTTGTCAAGATACTTTATCGACCAAATCTCTATTACTGAATCCCACGAAACATTGGGCCAGACAACTTCTCTTCACATAGAGGCCGGGCCCACAAACCGAGGGCTTAGGGTTTGTGACCAGCTCTCCGTCGCTCCGGTGCGCATAACTTTTGATCCGTAAGGAGTTACGCGGCGCACAGCATACCGTTGCAAAGATCTCTAAGAGCTCTACGACGGGGGCAGCCAGCTTGCTTGTTGTGCCATTTTTGGAGCCAAAAATCGAACGTTTTCATCAGTTTCTGGCCACTTTTCTTCTTTTGCTCTGTTTTTCCATCCTGAATCATACGTCATGAGCCGTTAAAAGGATGACAACCTGACTCGCGGGACATCAGAGGGCCCTACATCGTGTTGATATCACGTCTTGTGAGGATACTGTGTTGTTGAAGCGGATGGGTTGTCGTTAAGCCCATTGGGCCTTTTGAATGGGCCATCTCTATAGGTTGGGACTGTGAACCGTTAACACATATAGGAATTGTGCCCTCAACATGACGGGTGCGATCATACTAGCACTAATGCACCGGATCCAATCAGAACTCCGAAGTTAAGCGTGCTTGGGCGAGAGTGGAATTTGGACGGGTGACCCCCTGGGAAGTCCTCGTGTTGCACCCCCTTTTCAAATTTTTTTGCCCTGGTTTGGGTTGCCAAGATACTTTATCGACCAAATCTCTATTACCGAATCCCAAGGAACATTGGGCAATAGAACTTCGCTTCACGTAGCGGCCGGGCCCGCAAACCGAGGGCGTAGGGTTTGTGACCAGGTCTCCGTCGCTCCGGTGCCCATAACTTTTGATCAGTAAGGAGTTACGCGGCGCACAGCATACCGTTGTAAACCTCTCCAAGAGGTCTACGATGGGGGCAGCTAGCTTGCTCGCTGTGCCTGGTTTTGGAGCCCAAAATCGAATGTTTTCATTAGTTTCAGGCCACTTTTATTCTTTTGCCCTGTTTTTCTGTCCCGGATCGTAAGTTGTTAGTCGTTAAAAGGACGACTGCCTGAATCGCGGGACATCAAAGGGCCCTACATCTTGTCGATATCACGTCTTGTGAGGATGCTGCGTTTTTTAAGCGGATGGGTTGTCGTTAGTCCCATTGGGCCTTTTGAATGGGCCATCTCTCTAGGCTGCGACTGTGAACCGTTAACACATATAGGAATTGTACCCTCGACATGACGGGTGCGATTATACCAGCACTAATGCACCGGATCCCATTAGAACTCCAAAGTTAACGGTGCTTGGGCGGGAGTAGTACTAGGATGGGTGACCCCTTGGGAAATCCTCGTGTTGCACGCCCTTTTCAATTTTTTTTGCCCTGGTTAGGGTTGCCAAGATACTTTATAGACCAAATTTCTATTACCGAATCCCACAGAACATTGGGCAAGACAACTTCGCTTCCCATAGAGGCCTGGCCCACAAACCGAGGGCGTAAGGTTTGTGACCAGGTCTCCGTCGCTCCGGAGCCCATATATTTTGATCCGTAAAGAGTTACGCGGTGCACAACATACCGTTGCAAAGCTCGCTGAGAGCTCTACGACGGGGGCAGCTAGCTTGCGCGCTGTGCTCCTTTTTGGAGACCAAAATCAAATGTTTTCATTAGTTTCAGGCCACTTTTATTATTTTGCTCTGTTTTTCTGTCCCGGATCGTACGTCGTGTGCCGTTAAAAGGACGACAACCTGACTCGCGGGACATCAGAGGGCCCTACAACGTGTCGATACCATATCTTGCCCGGATGCAGCATTGTTGAAGCAGATGGGTTGTCGTTTAGCCCATTGGGCCTTTTGAATGGGCCATCTCTCTTGTTTGGGACTGTGAACCGTTAACACATATAGGAATTGTGCCCTTTACATGATGGGTGCGATCATACAAGCACTAATGCACTGGATCCAATCAAAACTCCGAAGTTAACGGTGCTTGGGCGAGAGTAGTACTCGGATGGGTAACCCCCTAGGAAGTCCTCGTGTTGCACCCCCTTTTCAATTTTTTTTGCCCTGGTTAGGGTTTCCAAGATACTTTATCGACCAAATCTCTATTACCGAATCGCACGGAACATTGGGCAAGACAACTTCGCTACACATAGAGGCCGGGCCCGCAAAACTAGGGCGTAGGGTTTATGACCTGGTCACCGTCGCTCCGGTGCTCATAACTTTTGATACGTAAGGAGTTACGCGCCGCACAGCATATCATTGCAAAGCTCTCTGACAGATCTCCGACAGGTGCATCAAGCTTGCTTGCTGTGCCTGTTTTTGGAACCCAAAATCGAATGTTTTCATTAGTTTCAGGACACTTTTATTCTTTAGCTCTATTTTTCTGTCCCGGATCGTACGTCGTGAGTCGTTAAAAGGACGACAACTAACTCGCGGGACATCAGAGATCCTTAAATCGTTTCGATATCACGTCTTGTGAGGATGCTGCGTTGTTGAAGTGTATGGGTTGTCGTTAAGCCTATTGGGCCTTTTGAATGGGCCATCTCTCTAGGTTGGGACTGTGAACCGTTAACATATATAGGAATTGTGCCCTCAACATGACGGGTGCGATCATACCAGCACTAATGCACCAGATCCAATTAGAACTCCGAAGTTAAGAGTTCTAGGGTGAGAGTAGTACTTGGATGGGTGACCCCTTGGGAAGTCCTCGTGTTGCACCCCCTTATCAATTTTTTTTGCCCTGGTTAGGGTTGCCAAGATACTTTATCGACCAAATCTCTATTACCGAATCCCACGGAACATTGGGCAAGAGAACTTCGCTTCACGTAGAGGTGGGGCCCGCAAACCGAGGGCGTAGGGTTTGTCACCAGGTCTCCGTCGCTCCGGTGCCCATAACTTTTGATCCGTAAGGAGTTACGTGATGCACAGCATACCGTTGCAAAGCTCACTGAGAGCTCTACGATGGGGCAGCGAGCATGCTCGCTGTGCTTGTTTTTGGAGCCCAAAATCGAATGTTTTCATTAGTTTTAGGCCACTTTTATTCTTTTGCTCTGTTTTTCAATCCCGGATCATACATCGTGAGCCGTTAAAAGGACGACAACTTGATTTGCGGGACATTAGAGGGCCCTACAACGTGTCGATGTCACGTCTTGTGAGGATGCTGCGTTGTTGAAGCGGATGGGTTGTCGTTAAGCCCATTAGGCCCTTTGAATGGGTCATCTCTCTACTCTGGGACTGTGAACCGTTAACACATGTAGGAATTGTGCCCTCAACATGACGGGTTCGATCATACCAGCACCAATGTACCGGATCCCATAAGATTCCAAAGTTAACGGTGCTTGGGCGAGAGTAGTACTAGGATGGGTGACCCCTTGGGAAGTCCTCGTGTTGCACCCCCTTTTCAATTTTTTTTGCCCTGGTTAGGGTTTTCAAGATACTTTATCAACCAATTCTCTATTACCGAATCCCACGGAACATTGGGCAAGACAACTTCGCTTCACATAGAGGCTGGGCCCGTAAACCGAGGGCATAGGGTTTGTGACCAAGTCTCCGTCGCTCCGGTGCACATAACTTTTGATCCGAAAGGAGTTATGCAGCGCACAGGATACCGTTGTAAAGCTCTCTGAGAGCTCTACGACGGGGGCAGCTAGCTTACTTGCTATGCCTGTTTTTGGAGCCCAAAATCGAATGTTTTCATTAGTTTCAGGCCAATTTTATTGTTTTGTTCTGTTTTTTCGTCCCGGATCGTACGTCGTGAGCCATTAAAAGGATGACAACCTGACTCGCCGGACATCAGAGGTCGTTAAATCGTGTCGATATCACGTCTCGTGAGGATGCTGCGTTGTTGAAGTCGATGGGTTATCGTTAAGCATATTGGGCCTTTTGAATGGGCCTTCTCCCTAGGTCGGGACTATGAACCGTTAACACATATAGGAATTGTGCTCTCAACATTACGGGTGCGATCATACTAGCACTAATGCACCGGATCCCATCAGAACTCCGAAGTTTAGCGTGCTTGTGCGAGAGTAGTACTAGGATGGGTGACCCCTTGGGAAGTCCTCGTGTTGCACCCCATTTTCAATTTTTTTCGGCCAGGTTAGGGTTGCCAAGATACTTTATCGACCAAACCTCTATTATGGAATCCCACAGAACATTGGGCAAGAAACCTTCGCTTCACATAGAGGCTGGGCCGGCAAACCGAAGGCGTAATGTTTCTGACCAGGTCTCCGTCGTTCTGGTGCCCATAACTTTTGATCCGTAAGGAGTTATGCGACGCACAGCATACCATTGCAAAGCTCACTGAGAGCTCTACAACGGGGGCAATGAGCTTGCTCGCTGTGCCTATTTTTGGAGCCGAAAATCAAATTTTTTCATTAGTTTTAGGCTACTTTTATTCTTTTGCTCTGTTTTTCCGTCCTGGATCGTACGTCGTGAGCCGTTAAAAGGATGACAACCCGACTCGCGGGACATCAGAGGGCCCTACAACGTGTCGATATCACGTCTTGCGAGGATGCTGCGTTGTTGAAGCAGATGGATTGTCTTAAAGCCCATTGGGCCTTTTGAATGGGCTGTCACTCTAGGTTGGGACTGTGAACCGTTAACACATAAAGGAATTGTGCCATCAACATGACGGGTGCGATCATACCTGCACTAATGCACCAGATCCCATCAGATCTCTGAAGATAAGCGTGCTTGGGCGAGAGTAGTACTAGTATGGGTGACCCCTTGGGAAGTCCTCGTGTTGCACCCCCTTTTCTATTTTTTTTGCCCTGGTTAGGGTTGTCATGATACTTTATCAACCAAATCTCTATTACCGAATCCCACTGAACATTGGGCAAGACACCTTCACTTCACATAGAGGCCTGGCCCGCAAACTGAGGGCGTAGGGTTTGTGACCAGGTCTCCGTCGCTCCGGTGCCCATAACTTTTGATCCGTAAGGAGTTATGCGGCGCATAGCATACCGTTACAAAGCTCTCTGAGAGCTCTACGATGGAGGCAACTAGCTTGCTCACTGTGCCAATTTTTGGAGCCCAAAATCTACTGTTTTCATTAGTTTCAGGCCACTTTTATTCTTTTGCTCTATTTTTTCGTCCCAGATCGTACATCGTGAGCCATTAAAAGGACGACAACCTGACTCGCGGGACATCAGAGGGCCCTACAACGTGTCGATATCACGTCTTGTGAGGATGCTGCGTTGTTGAAGCGGATGGGTTGTCGTTAAGCCCATTGGGCCTTTTGAATGGGCCATCTCTCTAGGATGGGACTGTGAACCATTAAAACATATAGGAATTGTGCCCTCAACATGAAGGGTGCGATCATACCAGTACTAATGCACCGGATCCCATCAGAACTCCGAAGTTAACGGTGCTTGGGCGGGAGTAGTACTAGGATGGGTGACCCCTTGGGAAATCCTCGTGTTGCACGCCCTTTTCAATTTTTTTTGCCCTGGTTAGGGTTGCCAAGATACTTTATAGACCAAATTTCTATTACCGAATCCCACAGAACATTGGGCAAGAGAACTTCGCTTCACGTAGAGGTCGGGCCCGCAAACTGAGGGCGTAGGGTTTGTGACCTGGTCTCCGTCACTCCGGTGCCCATAACTTGTGATCCGCAAGGAGTTATGCAGCGTATAGCAAACCGTTGCAAAGCTCTCTGAGAGCTCTACAACATGGGCAGCTAGCATGCTTGCTGTGCCCATTTTTCAATCCTAAAATCGAACGTTTTCATCAGTTTCAATCTACTTTTCTTCTTTTGCTCTGTTTTTTCGTCCCGAATCGTACATCGTGAGCCATTAAAAGGTTGACAACCTGACTCGCAAGACAACAGAAGTCCCTACATCGTGTCGATATCACGTCTCGTGAGGATGCAGCGTTGTTAAAGCGGATGGGTTGTCGTTAAGTCCATTGGGCCTTTTGAATGGGCCCTCTCTCTAGGCTGGGACTGTGAACCGTTAACACATATAGGAATTGTGCCCTCAACATGGCGGGTGCGATCACACCAGCACTAATGCACCGGACCCCATCAGAACTCCGAAGTTAAGCATGCTTGGGCAAGAGTAGTACTAGGATGGGTGACCCCCTGGGAAGTCCTCGTGTTGCACCCCATTTTCAATTTTTTTTGCCCTGGTTAGGGTTGTCAAGATACTTTATCGACCAAATCTCTATTATCGAATCCCACGGAACATTGGGCAAGACAACATAGCTTCACATAGAGGCCGGGTCCGCAAACCGAGGGCGTAGGGTTTGTGACCAGGTCTCCGTCGCTCCGGTGCCCATAACTTTTGATCCGTAAGGCGTTACGCGGCGCACAGCATACCGATGCAAAGCTCTCTGAGAGCTCTACGACAAGGCAACCAGCTTGCTCGTTGTGCCCATTTTTGGAGACCAAAATCGAATGTTTTCATTAGTTTCAGGCCACTTTTCTTCTTTTGCTCTGTTTTTCCTTCCCGGATCGTACATCATGAGCCGTTAAAAGGACGACAACCTGACTCGTGGGACATCAGAGGGTCCTACAATGTGTCGATATCATGTCTTGCGAGGATGCTGCGTTGTTGAAGCGAATGTGTTGTCGTTAAGCCCATTGGGCCTTTTGAATGGGCCATCTCCCTAGGTTTCGACTGTGAACCGTTAACACATAATGGAATTGTGCCCTAAACATGACGGATGGGATCGTACTAGCACTAATGCACCGGATCCCGTCAGAATTTTGAAGTTAAGCATGCTTGGGCGAGAGTAGTACTAGGATGGGTGACCCCCGGGGAAGTCCTCATGTTGCACCCCCTTTTCAATTTTTTTTGCCTTGGTTAGGGTTGCCAAGATACCTTATCGACCAAATCTCTATTACCGAATACCACGGAACTTTGGGCAAGGCAACTTCGCTTCACGTGGAGGCCGGGCCCGTAAACCTAGGGCGTAGGGTTTGTGACCAGGTCTCCGTCGCTCCGGTGCCCATAAATTTTGATTCGTAAGGAGTTATGCAGAACACAGCATACCGTTCCAAAGCTCTCTGAGAGCTTTACGACGGGGGCAGCTAGCTTGCACGCTGTGCCTATTTTTGGAGCCCAAAATCGAATGTTTTCTTTAGTTTCAGGCCACTTTTATTCTTTTGCTCTATTTTTCTGACACGGATCGTATATCGTGATCCGTTAAAAGGACGACAACCTGACTCGTGGGACATCAAAGGGCCCTACATCGTGTCGATATCACGTTTTGTGAGGATGCTGTGTTGTTGAAGCGGATGGGTTGTCGTTAAGCCCATTGGGCCATTTGAATGGGCCTTCTCTCTAGGTTGGGACTGTGAACCGTTATCACATATAAGAATTGTGCTCTCAACATTACGGGTGCGATCATACCAGCACTAATGCACTGGATCCCTTCAGAACTCCAAAGTTAAGCGTGCTTGGGCGAGAGTAGTACTTGGAAGGGTGACCCCCTAGGAAGTCATCGTGTTGCAACCCCTTTTCAATTTTTTTTGCCCAGGTTAGGGTTACCAAGATACTTTATAGACCAAATCTCTATTACTGAATCCCACGGAACATTGGGCAAGAGAAGTTCACTTCACGTAGAGGCTGGGCCCGCAAACCGAGGGCGTAGGGTTTGTGACCAGGTCTCCGTCGCTCCGGTGCCCGTAATCTTTGATCCGTAAGGAGTTACGTGGCGCACAGCATACCGTTGCAAAGCTCACTAAGAGCTTGCTCGCTGAGCCTATTTTTGGAGCCCAAGCTCGAATGTTTTCATTAGTTTCAGGCCACTTTTATTCTTTTGCTCTGTTTTTTCGTCCCGGATCGTACGTCGTGAGCTGTTAAAAGGACGACAACCTGGCCATGGGACATCAGAGGGCCCTACAACGTGTCGATATCACGTCTTGTGAGGATACTGCATTGTTGAAGCGGATGGGTTGTCGTTAGGCCCATTGGGCCTTTTGAATGGGCCATCTCTCTAGGCTGGGACTGTGAACCGTTAACACATATAGGAATTGTGCCCTCAACATCATGGGTGCGATCATACCAGCACTAATGTACCGGATCCCATCAGAACTCCGAAGTTAAGCATGCTTGGGCGAGAGAAGTACTAGGATGGGTGACCCCTTGGGAAGTCCTCGTGTTGCACCCTCTTTTCAATTTTTTTTCCCCTGGTTTGGGTTGCCAAGATACTCTATCCACCAAATTTCTATTTTCGAATCCCACGGAATATTGGGCAAGAGAACTTCGCTTCACGTAGAGGCCGGGCCCGCAAACCGAGGGCGTAGGGTTTGTGACCAGGTCTCCTTCGCTCCGGTGCGTATAACTTATGGTCCGTAAGGAGTTACGCGGCGCACAGCATACCGTTGCAAAGCTCTCTGAGACCTCTAAGACGGGGGCAGCCGGCTTGCTCGCTGTGCCTGTTTTTGGATTTCAAAATCGAATGTTTTCATTAGTTTCAGGCCACTTTTATTCTTTTGCTCTGTTTTTCCGTCCCGGATCGTAAATTGTGAGCCGTTAAAAGGACGACAACCTGACTCGCGGAACATCAGAGGGCCCTACTTCGTGTTGATATCACGTCTTGTGAGGATGCTGCGTTGTTGAAGCGGATGGATTGTCGTTAAGCCCATTGGGCCTTTTCAATTGGCCATCTCTCTAGGCTGGGACTGTGAACCGTTAACACATATATGAATTGTGCCCTCAACATGACGGGTGTGATCATACCAGCACTAATGCACCGGATCCCATCAAAACTCCGAAGTTAAGCGTGCTTGGGCGAGAGTAGTACTAGGATGGGTGAGCCCCTGGGAAGTCCTCGTGTTGCACCCCATTTTTAATTATTTTTGCCCTGTTTAGTGTTGCCAAGATACTTTATCGATCAAATCTGTATTACCGAATCCCACAGAACATTGGGCAAGACAACTTTGCTTCATGTTGAGGCCAGGCCCACAAACCGAGGGCGTAGGGTTTGTGACCAGTTCTCTGTTACTCCGGTGCCCATAACTTTTGATCCGTAAGGAGTTACGCGGCGCACAACATACCGTTGCAAAGCTCTCTCAGAGCTCTACGACGGGAGCAGCTAGCTTGCTCGCTGTGCCCTTTTTGGAGCCCAAAATCGAACGTTTTCATCAGTTTCAGGCCAATTTTTTTCTTTTGCTCTGTTTTTTCGTCCCTAATCGTACGTCGTGTGCCATTAAAAGGACAACAACCTGGCTCGCGGGATATCGGAGGGCCCTACAACGTGTTGATATCACCTCTTGCGAGGATGCTGTGTTGTTGAACCGGATGGGTTGTCGTTAAGCCCATTGGGCCTTTTGAATGGTCCATCTCTCTAGGCTGGGACTGTGAACAGCTAACACATAAAGCAATTGTGCCCTCAACATCACTGGTGCGATCGTACCAGCACTAATGCACCGGATTCCATCAGAACTCCGAAGTTAAGCGTGCTTAGGCTAGAGTAGTACTATGATGGGTGACCCCTTGGGAAGTCCTCGTGTTACACCCCCTTTTCAATTTTTTTTGCCCAGGTTAGGGTTGGCAAGATACTTTATCGACCAAATCTCTATTACCGAATCCCACGGAACACTGGGCAAGACAACTTCGCTTCTCGTAGAGGCCGGGCCTGCAAACCGAGCGCGTAGGGTTTGTGACCACGTCTCCGTTGCTTCGGTGCCAATAACTTTTGATCCATAAAGATTTATGCGGCGCACAACATATCGTTGCAAAGCTCTCTGAGAGCTCTATGACGGGGGTAGCTAGCTTGCTCTCTGTGCCCTTTTTGGAGCCCAAAATCGAACGTTTTCATTAGTTTCAGGCCACTTTTTTTCTTTTGCTCTGTTTTTCCGTCCTGGATCATACGTCGTGTGCCGTTAAAAGGACGACAACCTGACTCGCGGGACATCAGAGGGCCCTACAACATGTCGATATCACATCTTGCAAATATGATGCGTTGTTGAAGAGGATGGGTTGTCGTTAAGCCCATTGGACCTTTTGAACGGGTCATCTCTCTAGGCTGGGATTGTGAACCGTTAACACATATAAGAATTATACCCTCAACATGACGGGTGCGATCATACCAGCACTAGTGCACCGGATCCCATCAGAATTCCGAAGTTAAGTGTGCTTGGACGAGAGTAGTACTAGGATGGGGACCCCTTGGGAAGTCTTCGTTTTGCACCCCCTTTTCAATTTTTTTGGCCCTGGTCAGGGTTGCCAAGATACTTTATTGACCAAATCTCTATTACCGAATCCCACGGAACATTAGGCAAGAGAACTTCGCTTGACGTAGAGGCCGGGCCCGCAAACCGGGGGCGTAGGGTTTATGACCAGGTCTCCGTTGCTCAGGTGCCCATAACTTTTGATCCGTAAAGAGTTATGCCGTGCACAGCATGCCATTGCAAAGCCCTTTGAGAGCTCTCCGGCGGGGGCAGCAAGCTTGCTCGCTATGCCCTTTTTGGAGCCCAAAATTGAATGTTTTCATCAGTTTCAGGCCACTTTTCTACTTTTGGTCTATTTTTCTGTCTCGGATCGTACGTCGTGTGCCGTTAAAAGGACGACAACCTGAATCGCGGGACATCAGAGTGCCCTACAATGTGTTGATATCACGTCTTGCGAGGATGCTGCGTTGTTGAAGCGGATGGGTTGTCATTAATCCCATAGGGCCTTTTGAATGGGCCATCTCTCTAGGCTGGGACTGTGAACCGTTAACACATATAGGAATTGTGCCCTCAACATCACTGGTGCGATCATACCAGCACTAATGCACTGGATGGCATCAGAACTCCGAAGTTAAGCGTGCTTGGGTGAGAGTAGTACTAGGATGGGTGACACCTTGGGAAGTCCTCGTGTTGCACCCCATTTTCATTTTTTTTTGCCCTGGTTAGGGTTTCCAAGATACTTTATCGACCAAATCTCTATTACCGAATACCACAGAACATTGGGCAAGACAACTTCGATTCAGGTAGAGGCCGAGCCCGCAAATCGAGGGCGTAGGATTTGTGGCCAGGTCTCCGTTGCTCCGGTGCCAATAACTTTTGATCCGTAAGGAGTTACACGGAGCACAGCATACCGTTGCAACGCTCTCTGAGAGCTCTACGACTGGGGCAGCTAGCCTGCTCGCTGTGCGTATTTCTGGAGCCCAAAATCGAATGTTTTCATTAGATTCAGGCCACTTTTATTCTTTTGCTCTGTTTTCTCCGTCACGGATCGTACGTCATGAGTAGTTAAAAGTACGACAACCTGACTTGCGGGGCATCATAGGGCCCTACAATGTGTCGATATCACGTCTTCCGAGGATGCTGCGTTGTTGAAGAGGATGGGTTATCGTTAAGCCCATTGGGCCTTTTGAATAGGCCATCTCTCTAGGCCTGGACTGTGAACTGTTAATACATATAGGAATTGTGCCCTCAACATCACTTGTGCGATCATAATAACACTAATGCACCGGATCCTATCAGAACTCCGAAGTTAAGCGTGCTTGGGCGAGAGTGGTACTAGGATTGGTTATCCTTTGGGAAGTCCTCGTGTTGCACCCCCTTTTCAATTTTTTTTGCACTGGTTAGGGTTGCCAAGATACTTTATCGACCAAATCTGTATTACCGAATCCCACGGAACATTGGGCAAGACAACTTTGCTTCACGTAGAGGCCGGGCCAGCAAACCGAGGGCGTAGGGTTTGTGACCAGGTCTCCATTGCTCCGGTGCCCATAACTTTTGATCCGTAAGGAGTTACGCGGCACACAACATACCATTGCAAAGCTCTCTGAGAGCACTACGACGGGGGTGGCTAGCTTGCTCACTTTGCCCTTTTTGGAGCCCAAAATCGAACATTTTCATCAGTTTCAGGCCACTTTTCTTCTTTTGCCCTGTTTTTCCATCCCGGATCGTACGTCGTGTTCCGTTAAAAGGACGACAACCTGACTCACGGGACATCAGATGGCCCTACAAAATGTCGATATCACATCTTGCGAGGATGCTGCATTGTTGAAGCAGATGGGTTGTCGTTAAGTCCATTGGGCCTTTTGAATGGGCCATCTCTCTAGGTTAGGACGGTTAACTGTTAACAAATATAGCAATTGTGCCCTCAACATCACTGGCGCGATCATACCAGCACTAATGCACCGGATCCCATCAAAACTCCGAAGTTAAGCGTGCTTGGGCGAGAGTAGTACAATGATGAGTGACCCCTTGGGAAGTCCTCGTGTTACATCCCCTTTTCAATATTTTTTGCCGTGGTTAGGGTTGCCAAGATACTTTATCGACCAAATCTCTATTACCGAATCTCACGGAACATTGGGCAAGACAACTTCGCTTCACGTAAAGGTCGGGCCCGCAAACCGAGGACGTAGAGTTTATGACCAGGTCTCCGTCGCTCTGGTGACCATAACTTTTGATCCGTAAGGAGTTACGTGGCGCACAGCATACCGTTGCAAAGCTCTCTGAGAGCTCTTCGACGCGAGCAGCTAGCTTGCTCGCTGTGCTTGTTTTTGGAGCCCAAAATCGAATGTTTTCATTAGTTTTAGGCCACTTTTATTCTTTTGCTCTGTTTTTCAATCCCGGATCATACATCGTGAGCCGTTAAAAGGACGACAACTTGACTCGCGGGACATTAGAGGGCCCTACAACATGTCGATATCACGTCTTGAGAGGATGCTACGTTGTTGAAGCGGATGGGTTGTCGTTAAGCCCATTGGGCCATTTGAATGGGCCATCTCTCTAGGCTAGGACTGTGAACCGTTAACACATATAGGAATTGTGCCCTCAAAATGACGGGTGTGATCATACCAGCACTAATGCACCGGATCCCATCAGAACTCCGAAGTTAAGCATGCTTGGGCGAGGGTTGTACTAGGATGGGTGACCCCTTGGGAAGTCCTCGTATTGCACCCCATTTTCAATTTTTTTTGCCCTGGTTAGGGTTGCCAAGATACTTTATCCACCAAATCTCTATTACCGAATCCCACGGAACATTGGCCAAGACAACTTCGTTTCACGTAGAGGCCGAGCCCGCAAACCGAGGGCGTAGGGTTTGTGAATAGGTCTCCATTGCTCCGGTGCCTATAACTTTTGATCCGTAAGGAGTTACACGACGCACAACATACCGTTCCAAATATCTATGAGAGCTCTACGACGGGGGCAGCTAGCTTGCTCGCTATGCCCGTCTTCGGAGCCCAAAATCGAACATTTTCATTAGTTTCAGGCCACTTTTTTTCTTTTGTTCTGTTTTACCATCCTGGATCGTACGTCGTGAGCCGTTAAAAGGACGACAACCTAACTCGCGGGACATCAGAGGGCCCTACAACGTGTCGATATCACGTCTTGTGTGGATGCGGCGTTGTTGAAGCGGATGGGTTGTCGTTAAGCCCATTGGGCCTTTTGAATGGGCCATCTCTCTAGGCTGCGACTGTGAACCGTTAACACATATAGGAATTGTGCCCTAAACATGCCTGGTGCGATCATACCAGCACTAATGCACCGGATCCCATCAGAACTCCGAAGTTAAGCGTGCTTGGGCGAGAGTAGTACTAGGATGCGTGACCCCTTGGGAAGTCCTCGTGTTGCACCCATTTTTCAATTTTTTTTACCCTAGTTAGGGTTGCCAAGATACTTTATCGACCAAATCTCTATTACCGAATCCCACGGAACATTGGACAAGAAAACTTCGCTTCACGTAGAGGCCGGGCCAGCAAACTGAGGGCGTAGGGTTTGTGACCAAGTCCCCGTCGCTCCGGTGCCCATAACTTTTGATTTGTAAGGAGTTACGCGGCACACAACATACTGTTGCAAAGCTCTCTGAGAGCTCTACGACGGAGGCAGCCTGCATGCTCGTTGTGCCCGTTTTTGGAGCCCAAAATCGAACGTTTTCATTAGTTTCAGCCGACTTTCTTCTTGTGCTCTGTTTTTCCGTCCCGGATTGTACGTCGTGAGCCGTTAAAAGGACTACAACCTTACTTGTGGGACATCAGAGGGCCCTACAACGTGTCGATATCACGTTTTGTGAGTATGCTGCATTGTTGAAGCAGATAGGTTATCGTTAAGCCCATTGGGCCTTTTGAATGGGCCATCTCTCAAGGCTGGGACTGTGAATCGTCAACACATATAGGAATTGTACCTTCAACATGACTGGTGCGATCATACCAGCACTAATGCACCGGATCCCATCAGAACTCCGAAGTTAAGCGTGCTTGGGCGAGAGTAGTACAAGGATGGGTGACCCCCTGGGATGTCCTCGTGTTGCGCCACCTTTTCAATTTTTTTTGCCCTGGTTAGGGTTGCCAAGATACTCTATCAACCAAATCTCTATTACCGAATCCCACGGAACATTGGGCATGACAACTTCGCTCCACGTAGAGGCCGGGCCTGCAAACCGAGCGCGTAGGGTTTGTGACCACGTCTCCGTTGCTCTGGTGCCAATAAGTTTTGATCCGTAAGGAGTTACGCGACGCACAGCATACCGTTGCAAAGCTCTTTGAGAGCTCTACAACGGGGGTAGCTAGCTTGCTCACTGTGCCTATTTTTGAAGCGTAAAATCGAATGTTTTCATTAGTTTCAGGCCAATTTTATTCTTTTGCTCTATTTTTAGGTCCTGGATCGTACGTCGTGAGCCGTTAAAAGGATGAAAACCTTACTCACGGGACATCAGAGGGCCCTACAACGTGTCGATATCACGTCTTGCAAGGATGCTGCGTTTATGAAGCGGGTGAGTTGTCGTTAAGCCCATTGGGCCTTTTGAATGAGCCATCTCTCTAGGTTGCGATTGTGAACCGTTAACACATATAGGAATTGTGACTAATGCACCGGATCCCATAAGAACTCCGAAGTTAAGCGTGCTTGGGCGAGAGTAGTACTAAGATGGGTGACCCCCTGGGAATTCCTCGTGTTACACCCCCTTTTTAATTTTTTTTGCCCTGGTTAGGGTTGCCAAGATACTTTATCAACCAAATCTCTATTACCAAATCCCACGGAACATTGGGCAAGACAACTTCGCTTCACGTAAAGGCCGGGCCCACAAACCGAGGGCATAGGGTTTGTGACCAGATCTCCGTTGCTCCGGTGCCCATAACATTTGATCCGTAAGGAGTTACGCGACGCACAGCATACCGGTGCAAAGCACTCTGAGTGCTCTACGACGTGGGTAGCTAGCTTGCTCGCTTTGCCCTTTTTGGAGCCCAAAATCGAACGTTTTCATCAATTTCAGGCCACTTTTCTTCTTTTGCTCTATTTTTTCATCCCGGATCGTACGTCGTGTGCGGTTAAAAGGATGACAACCTGACTCGCGGGACATCAGAGGCCTCTACAAAGTGTCGATATCACGTCTTGCGAGGATGCTGCATTGTTGAAGCAGATGGGTTGTCGTTAAGCCCATTAGCCCATTTGGAATGGGCCATCTCTCTAGGCTTGGAATGTGAACCGTTAACACATATAGGAATTGTGCCCTCAACATCACTGGTGTGATCATACCAGCACTAATGCACCGGATCCCATCAGAACTCCGAAGTTAAGCGTGCTTGGGCGAGAGTAGTACTAGGATGGGTGACGCCTTGGGAAGTCCTCGTGTTGCACCCCCTTTTCAAATTTTTTTGCCCTGGTTAGGGTTGCCAAGATACTTTATCGACCAAATCTCTATTACCGAATCCCACGGAACATTGGGTAAGACAACTTCGTTTCACGTAAAGGTCGGGCCCCCAAACCGAGGGTGTAGGGTTTGTGACCAGGTCTCCGTTGCTCCGGTGCCCATTACTTTTGATCCGTAAGGAGTTACGTGGCGCACAACGTACCGTTGCAAAGCTCTCCGAGAGCACTATGACGGAGGCAGCTAGCTTGCTCGCTTTGCCCGTTTTTGGATACCAAAATCAAACATTTTCATCGGTTTTGGCCCACTTTTCTTCTTTTGCTCTATTTTTCCATCCCAGATCGTACGTCGTGTTCCGTTAAAAGGACGACAACCTGACTCGCGGGACATAAGAGGGCCCTACAACATGTCGATATCACATCTTGCGAGGATGCTGCATTGTTGAAGCAGATGGCTTGTCGTTAAGTCCATTGGGCCTTTTGAATGAGCCATCTCTCTAGGTTAGGACGGTTAACTGTTAACAAATATAGGAATTGTGCCCTCAACATCACTAGCGCTATCATACCAGCACTAATGCACCGGATCCCATCAGAACTCCGAAGTTAAGCGTGCTTGGGCGAGAGTAGTACAATGATGAATGACCCCTTGGGAAGTCCTCGTGTTACATCCCCTTTTCAATATTTTTTGCCGTGGTTAGGGTTGTCAAGATACTTTATCGACCAAATCTCTATTACCGAATCTCACGGAACATTGGGCAAGACAACTTCGCTTCACGTAAAGGCCGGGCCCGCAAACCGAGGACGTAGAGTTTATGACCAGGTCTCTTTCGCTCCGGTGACCATAACTTTTGATCCGTAAGGAGTTACGTGGCGCACAACATACCGTTGCAAAGCTCTCTGAGAGCTCTCCGACGGGAGCAGCTAGCTTGCTCGCTGTGCTTGTTTTTGGATCCCAAAATCGAATGTTTTCATCAGTTTCAGGCCACTTTTCTTCTTTTGCTATGATTTTCTATCACTGATCGTACGTCATGAGCCGTTAAAAGGACGACAACCTGACACGCGGGACATCAGAGGGCCCTACAACGTGTCGATATCACGTCTTTCGAGGATGATGCGTTGTTGAAGCGGATGGGTTATCGTTAAGCCCATTGGGGCTTTTGAATGGGCCATCTCTCTAGGCAGGGACTGTGAACCATTAACACATATAGGAATTGTGCCCTCAACATGACGGGTGCGATCGTGCCAGCACTAATGCACCGGATACTATCAGAACTCCAAAGTTAAGCATGCTTGGGCGAAAGTAGTACTAGGATGGGTGACCCCCTGGGAAGTCCTCGTGTTGCACCCCCTTTTCATTTTTTTCCCCTGGTTAGGGTTGCCAAGATACTTTATCGACCAAATCTCTATTACCGAATCCCACGGAACATTGGGCAAGACAAGTTCGCGTCACGTAGAGGCCGGGCTAGCAAACCGAGGGCGTAGGGTTTGTGACGAGGTCTCCGTCGCTCCGGTGCCCATAACTATTGATCCGTAAGGAGTTACGCGGAGAGCAGCATACCGTTGCATAGCCCTCTGAGAGCTCTATGACGGGGACAGCTATGTTGCTCACTGTGCCTATTTTTGGAGTCCAAAATTGAATGTTTTCATTAGTTTCAGGACACTTTTATTCTTTTGCTCTGTTTTTTGTCCATGATCGTACGTCGTGAGCCGTTAAAAGGACGACAGCCTAACTCGCGAGTCATCAGAGGGCCCTACAATGTGTCAATATCACGTCTTGTGAGGATGCTGCGTTGTTGAAGTGGATGGGTTGTCGTTAAGCCCGTTGGGCCTTTTGAATGGGCCATCTCTCTAGGTTAGGACTGTGAACCGTTAACACATATACGAATTGTGCCCTAAACATGACGGGTGCGATCATACCAACACTACTGCACCGGATCCCATAAGATCTCCGAAGTTAAGCATGCTTAGGCGAGAGTAGTACTAGGATAGGTGACCCCCTGGGAAGTCCTTGTGTTGCACCCCATTTTCAATTTTTTTTGCCCCGTTTAG
Source organism: Ehretia macrophylla (assembly GCA_037974665.1). Classification (NCBI taxonomy): domain Eukaryota; kingdom Viridiplantae; phylum Streptophyta; class Magnoliopsida; order Boraginales; family Ehretiaceae; genus Ehretia; species Ehretia macrophylla. The sequence goes on along the minus strand of CM075765.1, from coordinate 83,600,171 downwards.
CGTTGTCAAGATACTTTATCGACCAAATCTCTATTACCTAATCCCACGGAACATTGGGCAAGACAACTTCGCTTCACATAGAGGCTGGGTCCGCAAACTGAGGGCGTAGGGTTTGTGACCAGGTCTCCGTCGCTTCGGTTCCCATAACTTTTGATCTGTAAGGAGTTACGCGGCGCACAACATACCGTTGCAAAGCACTCTGAGTGCTCTACGACGGGGGCAGCTAGCTTGCTCGTTTTGCCCATTTTTGGAGTCCAAAATCGAATGTTTTCATTAGTTTCAGGCCACTTTTATTCTTTTGCGCTGTTTTTCGGTCCCAGATCGTACGTCGTGAGCCGTTAAAAAGACGACAACCTGACTCGCGGGACATCAGAGGGCCCTACAACGTGTCAATATCACGTCTTGTGAGGATGCTGCGTTGTTAAAGTGGATGTGTTGTCGTTAAGCCCATTGGGCCTTTTGAATGGGCCATCTATCTAGGTTTCGACTGTGAACCGTTAACACATAAAGGAATTGTGCCCTAAACATGACGAATACGATCGTACCAGCACTAATGCACTGAATCCCATCAGAACTTCGAAGTTAAGCATGCTTGGGCGAGAGTAGTACTAGGATGGGTGACCCCTGGGAAGTCCTCGTGTTGCACCCCATTTTCAATTTTTTTTGCCCTGGTTAGGGTTGCCAAGATACTTCATCGACCAAATCTCTATTACCGAATCCCACGGAACATTGGGCAAGACAACTTCGCTTCACGTAGAGGCCAGGCCCGCAAACCGAGGGCGTAGGGTTTGTGACCAAGTCTCCGTCACTCCGGTGCCCATAACTTTTGATCCGTAAGGAGTTACGCTGCGCACAGCATACCGTTGTAAAGCTTTCTAAGAGCTCTACGATGGGGGCAGCGAGCCTGCTCGCTGTGCCTGTTTTTGGAGCCCAAAATCGAATGTTTTCATTAGTTTCAGGCCACTTTTATTCTTTTGCTCTGTTTTTCCATCCCTGATCGTACGTTGTGAGCCGTTAAAAGGATGACAACCTGACTCGCGGGACATCAGAGATCCCTACAACGTGTCGATATCACTTCTTGCGAGGATGCTGCGTTGTTGAAGCGGATGGGTTGTCGTTAAGCCCATTGGGCCTTTTGAATGGACCATCTCTCTAGGTTGGAACTGTGAACCGTTAACACATATAGGAATTGTGCCCTTAACATGATAGGTGCGATCATACCAGCACTAATGCACCAGATCCCATCAGAACTCTGAAGTTAAGCGTGCTTGGGTTAGAGTAGTACTATGATGGGTGACCCCAAGGTAAGTCCTCAGGTTGCACCCCATTTTCAATTTTTTTTTCCCTGGTTAGGGTTGCTAAGATACTTTATCGACCAAATCTATATTACCAAATCCGACGGAACATTGGGCAAGACAACTTCGCTTCACGTAGAGGCCGGGCCCGCAAACCGAGGGCATAGGGTTTGTGACCAAGTCTTCGTCTCTCCGTTGCCCATAACTTTTGATCCGTAAGGAGTTATGCAGCACACAGCATACCGTTACAAAGCTCTCTGAGAGCTCTACGACGGGGGCAACTAGCTTGCTCGCTGTGCCAGTTTTTGGAGCCCAAAATCAAATGTTTTCATTGCTTTCAGGCCACTTTTATTCTTTTGCTCTGTTTTTCCGTCACGGATCGTACATCGTGATCCGTTAAAAGGACGAAAACCTGACTCGTCGGACATCAGAGGGCCCTACATCGTGTCGATAACACGTTTTGTGAGGATGCTGTGTTGTTGAAGCGGATGGGTTGTCGTTAAGCCCATTGGACCATTTGAATTGCCTTCTCTCTAGGTTGGGAATGTGAACCGTTATCACATATAGGAATTGTGCTCTCAACATTACGGGTGCGATCATACCAGCACTAATGCACCAGATCCTATCAGAACTCCTAAGTTAAGCGTGCTTGGGCGAGAGTAGTACTAGGAAGGGTGACCCTCTAGGAAGTCCTCGTGTTACACCCCCTTTTCAATTTTTTTTGCCCAGGTAAGGGTTGCCAAGATACTTTATAGACCAAATCTCCATTACTGAATCCCACGGAACATTGGGCAAGAAAACTTCGATTCACGTAGAGGCTGGGCCCGCAAACCGAGGAAGAACGGTTTGTGACCAGGTCTCCGTCGCTCTGGTGCCCATAACTTTCGATCCGTAAGGAGTTACGCGGCGTACAACATACCGTTGCAAAGCTCTCTGAGAGCTCTACGACGGGGGCAGCTAGCTTGCTCGCTGTGCCTGTTTTTGGAGCCCAAACTCGAATATTTTCATTAGTTTTAGGCCACTTTTATTCTTTTGCTCTATTTTTCAGTCCCGGATCGTACGTCGTGAGCCATTAAAAGGACGACAACTTGACTCGCAGGACATCAGAGGGCCCTAAAACGTGTCGATATCACGTCTTGCGACGATGCTGCGTTGTTGAAGCAGATGGGTTGTCGTTAAGCCCATTGGGCCTCTTGACTGGGCCATCTCTCTAGGCTGGGACTGTGAACCTTTAACACATATAGGAACTGTGCCCTCAAAATGACGGGTGCGATCATACCAGCACTAATGTACCGGATCCCATCAGAACTCCGAAGTTAAGCATGCTTGGGCGAGAGTAGTACTAGGATGGGTGACCCCCTGGGAAGTCCTCGTGTTGCACCCTCTTTTCAAATTTTTTTGCCCTGGTTAGGGTTGCCAAGATACTTTATCGACCAAATCTCTATTTCCAAATCCCATGGATCATTGGGCAAGACAACTTTGTTTCACGTAGAGGCCAGGCACGCAAACTGAGGACGTAGGGTTTGTGACCAGGTCTCCGTCGCTCCGGTGCCCATAACATTTGATCCGTAAGGAGTTACGCGGCGTATAGCATACCGTTGCAAAGCTCTCTGAGAGATCTAAGACGGGGCCAGCCAGCTTGCTCGCTGTGCCTGTTTTTGGATGCCAAAATCGAATGTTTTCATTAGTTTCAGGCCACTCTTATTCTCTTGCTCTGTTTTTTGGTCCCGGATCGTACATTGTGAGCTGTTAAAAGGACGACAACCGGACTCGCGGGACATCAGAGGGCCCTACATTGTGTTGATATCACGTCTTGTGAGGATGTTACGTTGTTGAAGCGGATGGATTGTCGTTAAGCCCATTGGTCCTTTTGAATGCGCCATCTCTCTAGGCTGGGACTGTGAACCGTTAACACATATAGGAATTATGCCCTCAACATGATGGGTGGGATCATACCAGTACTAATGCTCCGGATCCCATCAGATCTCTAAAGTTAAGCGTGCTTGGGTGAGAGTAGTACAAGGGTGGGTTACCCCTTGGGAAGTCCTCGTGTTGCACCCCCTTTTTAATTATTTTTACACTGTTTAGGGTTGCCAAGATACTTTATCGATCAAATCTGTATTACCGAATCCAACGGAACATTGGGCAAGACAACTTCGCTTCACATAGAGACCGGGCCCGCAAACCGAGGGCGTAGGGTTTGTGACCAGGTGTCTGTTGTTCCGGTGCCCATAACTTTTGTTCCGGAAGGAGTTACGTGGCACACAACATACTGTTGCAAAGCTCTCTGAGAGCTCTACGACTGGGGTGGCTAGCTTGCTCGATGTGCCCTTTTTGGAGTCCAAAATCGAACGTTTTCATCAGTTTCAAGCCACTTTTCTTCTTTTGCTCTATTTTTCCATCCCGGATCGTACATAGTGTGCCGTTAAAAGGACGACAACCTGACTTGCGGGACATCAGAGGGCCCTACAACGTGTTGATATCACGTCTTGCGAGGATGCTGTGTTGTTGAAGCAGATGGGTTGTCATTAAGCCCATTGGGCCTTTTGAATGGGCCATCTCTCTAGGCTGGGATTATGAACCGTTAACACATATAGGAATTGTGCCATCAACATCACTGGTGCGATAATACCAGCACTAATGCACTGGATCCCATTAGAACTCCGAAGTTAAGCGTGCTTAGGCGAGAGTAGTACTAGAAAGGGTGACCCCCTTGGAAGTCCTTGTGTTGCACCCCATTTTCAATTTTTTTTGCCCTAGTTAGGGTTGCCAATATACTTTATCGACCAAATCTCTATTACCGAATCCCACGGAACATTGGGCAAGACAACTTTGATTCATGTAGAGGCCGGGCCTGCAAACCGAGCGCATAGGGTTTGTGACCACGTCTCCGTTGCTCCGGTGCCCATAACTTTTGATCCGTAAAGAGTTATGCGGCGCACAACATATCGTTGCAAAGCTCTCTGAGACCTCTACGATAGGGGCAGCTAGCTTGCTCGCTGTGCCCTTTTTGGGGCCCAAAATCGAACGTTTTCATCAGTTTCAGGCCACTTTTCTTCATTTGCTCTATTTTTCCATCCTGGATCGTACGTCGTGTGCCGTTAAAAGGACGACAACCTGACTCGCGGGACATCAGAGGGCCCTACATCGTGTCGTTATCACATCTTGCGAAGATGCTGCGTTGTTGAAGCGGATGGGTTGTCGTTAAGCCTATTGGGCCTTTTGAATGGGCCATCTCTCTAGGCTGGGAATGTGAACCGTTAACACATATAAGAATTGTGCCCTCAACATCACTGGTGCGATCATACCAGCACTAATGCACCGGATCCCATCAGAACTCCGAAATTAAGCGTGCTTGGGCGAGAGTAGTACTAGGATGGGTGACCCCTTGGGAAGTCCTCATGTTGCACCCCATTTTCAATTTTTTTTGCCTTGGTTAGGGTTGCCTAGATACTTTATCGACCAAATCTCTATTACCGAATCCCACAGAACATTGGGCAAGACAACTTCGCTTCACATAGAGGCCGGGCCCGCAAACCGAGGGCGTATGGTTTATGACCAGGTCTCTGTTGCTCCGGTGCCCATAACTTTTGATCCGTAAGGCGTTACACAGCGCACAGCATGCCATTGCAAAGCTCTATGAGAGCTCTACGACGGGGGCAACTAGCTTGATCCCTGTTCCCTTTTTGGAGCCCAAAATTGAATGTTTTCATCAGTTTCAGGCTACTTTTCTACTTTTGCTCTATTTTTCCATCTCAGATCATACGTCGTGTGCCGTTAAAAGGACGACAACCTGACTCGCCGGACATCAGAGGACCCTACAACGTGTCGATATCACCACTTGCATGGATGTTGCGTTGTTGAAGCGGATAGGTTGTCGTTAAGCCCATTGGGCCTTTTGAATTGGCCATCTCTCTAGGTTGGGACAGTGAACCGTTAACACATATAGGAATTGTGCCCTCAACATCACTGGTGCTATCATACCAGCACTAATGCACCGGATCCCATCAGAACTCCGAAGTTAAGTGTGCTTGGGTAAGAGTAGTACTCGGATGGGTGACCCTTTAGGAAGTCCTCGTGTTGCACCCCCTTTTCAAATTTTTTTCCCCTAGTTAGGGTTCCCAAGATACTTTATCGACCAAATCTCTATTACTGAATCCTACGGAACATTGCGCAAGACAACTTGACATCACGTAGAGGCTGAGCCCGCAAACCGAGGGCGGAGGGTTTGAGACCAGGTCTCCGTTGCTCCGGTGCCCATAACTTTTGATCCGGAGGGAGTTACGCGGCGCACAACATACCGTTGCAACGCTCTCTGAGAGCTCTACGATAGGGGCAGCTAGCTTGCTCGCTGTGCTTGTTTCTGGAGCCCAAAATCGATTGTTTTCATTAGTTTAAGGCCACATTTATTCTTTTGCTCTGTTTTTTCGTCCCGGAACGTACGTCATGAGCAGTTAAAAGTACGACAACCTGACTCGCGGGGCATCAGAGGGCCCTACAACGTGTCGATATCACGACTTGCGAGGATACTACGTTGTTGAAGCAGATGGGTTTTCCTTAAGCCCATTGGGCCTTTTGAATAGGCCATCTCTCTAGGCTAGGACTGTGAACCGTTAACACATATAGGAATTGTGCCCTCAACATCACTGGTGTGATCATAACAACACTAATGCACCGGATCCCATCAGAATTCCGAAGTTAAGCGTGCTTGGGCGAGAGTGGTACTAGGATGGGTGACCCCTTGGGAAGTCCTCGGGTTGCACCCCCTTTTCAATTTTTTTTGCCCTAGTTAGGGTTGCCAAGATACTTTATCGACCAAATCTGTATTACCGAATCCCACGGAACATTGGGCAAGATAACTTCGTCTCACGTAGAGGCCGGGGCCGCAAACCGAGGGCGTAGGGTTTGTGACCAGGTCTCCGTTGCTCCGGTGCCTATAACTTTTGATCCGTAAGGAGTCACACGGCGCACAGCATGCCGTTGCAAAGATCTTTGAGAGCTCTATGACGGGGGTACCCAGCTTGCTCGCTGTGCCCGTCTTTGGAGTGCAAAATCTAACATTTTCATTAGTTTCGGGCCACTTTTATTCTTTTGTTCTGTTTTTCCATCCCGGATCGTACGTCGTGAGCCGTTAAAAGGACGACAACCTGACTCGCGGGACATCAGAGGGCCGTACAACGTGTCGATATCACGTCTTGTGGGGATGTTGCGTTGTTGAAACGGACGGGTTGTCGTTAAGCCCATTGGGCCTTTTGAATGGGCCATCTCTCTAGGCTGGGACTGTGAACCGTTAACACATATAGAAATTGTGCCCTCAACATCACTGGTGCGATCATAATAGCACTAATGCACCGGATCCCATCAGAATTCCGAAGTTAAGCGTGCTTGGGCGAGAGTGGTACTAGGATGGGTGACCCCTTGGGAAGTCCTCGTGTTCCACCCCCTTTTCAATTTTTTTTACCCTAGTTAGGGTTGCCAAGATACTTTATCGACCAAATCTCTATTACCGAATCCCACGGAACATTGGACAAGAAAACTTCGCTTCACGTAGAGGCCGGGCTCGTAAACCGAGGGCGTAGGGTTTGTGACCAGGTCTCCGTCGCTCCGGTGCCCATAACTTTCGATTTGCATGGAATTACGCGGTGCACAACATACTGTTGCAAAGCTCTCTGAGAGCTCTACGACGGAGGCAGCCCGCCTGCTCGTTGTGCCCGTTTTTGGAGCCTAAAATCGAACGTTTTCTTTAGTTTCAGCCCACTTTCTTCTTTCGCTCTGTTTTTTCATCCCGGATCGTACGTCGTGAGCCGTTGAAAGGACGACAACCTTACTTGTGGGACATTAGAGAGCCCTACAACGTGTCGATATCACGTCTTTTGAGTATGCTACATTGTTGAAGCGGATAGGTTATTGTTAAGCACATTGGGCCTTTTGAATAGGCCATCTCTCGAGGCTGGGACTGTGAATCGTCAACACATATAGGAATTGTGCCTTCAACATGACGGGTGCGATCATACCAGTACTAATGCACGGATCCCATTAGAACTCCGAAGTTAAGCGTGCTTGGGCGAGAGTAGTACAAGGATGGGTGGCCCCTTGGGATGTCCTCGTGTTGCGCCCCCTTTTCAATTTTTTTTGCCCTGGTTAGGGTTGCCAAGATACTCTATCAACCAAATCTCTATTACCGAATCCGATGGAACATTGGGCAAGACAACTTCACTTTACATAAAGGCCGGGCCCACAAACCGAGGGCGTAGAGTTTGTGACAAGGTCTCCGTCACTCCGATGCCCATAACTTTTGATCCGTAAGGAGTTACGCGGCGCACAGCATACCGTTGCAAAGCTCTCTGAGAACTCTACGACTGGGGAAGCTAGCTTGCTCACTGTGCCTTTTTGGAGGGCAAAATCGAATGTTTTCATTAGTTTCAGGCCACTTTTATTCTTTTGCTCTGTTTTTAGGTCCTGGATCGTACATCGTGAGCCGTTAAAAGATTGAAAACCTGACTCGCGGGACATCAGAGGGCCCTACAACGTGTCGATATCACGTTTTGCAAGGATGCTGCGTTGTTGAAGCGGGTGGGTTGTCGTTAAGCCCATTGGGCCTTTTGAATGAGACATCACTCTAGGCTGCGACTGTGAACCGTTAACACATATAGGAATTGTGCCCTCAACAATACGGGTGCGATCATACCAGCACTAATGCACTGGATCCCATCAGAACTCCGAAGTTAAGCGCGCTTGGGCGAGAGTAGTACTAGGATGGATGACCCCCTGGGAAGTCCTCGTGTTGCACCCCTTTTTCAATTTTTTTTGCCCTGGTTAGGGTTGCCAAGATACTTTATCAACCAAATCTCTATTACGAAATCCCACGGAACATTGGGCAAAACAACTTCGCTTCACGTAAAGGCCGGGCCCGCAAACCGAGGGCGTAGGGTTGTGACCAGATCTCCGTTGCTCCGGTGCCCATAACTTTTGATCCGTAAGTAGTTACGCGGCGCACAGCATGCCGTTGCAAAGGTCTCTGAGAGCTCTACGACGGGGGCAGCTTGCTTGCTCGCTTTGCCCTTTTTGGAGCCCAAAATAGAACGTTTTCATCAGTTTCAGGCCAGTTTTCTTCTTTTGCTCTATTTTTTCGTCCCGGATCGTACGTCGTGTGCCGTTAAAAGGATGACAACCTGACTCGCGATACATCAGAGGGCCCTACAACGTGTCTATATCTCGTCTTGCGAGGATGCTGCGTTGTTGAAGCAGATGGGTTGTCGTTAAGCCCATTAGGCCTTTTGAATGGGCCCTCTCTCTAGGCTGGGACTGTGAACCGTTAACACATATAGGAATTGTGTCCTCAACATCACTGGTGCGATCATAACAGCACTAATGTACCGGATCCCAACAGAACTCCGAAGTTAAGCGTGCTTGGGCGAGAGTAGTACTAGGATGGGTGACCCCTTGGGAAGTCCTCGTGTTGTACCCCCTTTACAATTTTTTTTGCCCTGGTTAGGGTTGCCATGATACTTTATCAACCAAATCTCTATTACCAAATCCCACGGAACATTGGGCAAGACAACTTCGCTTCACGTAAAGGCCGGGCCCACAAATCGAGGGCGTAGGGTTTGTGACCAGGTCTTCGTCACTCCGGAGCCCATAACTTTTGATCCGTAAGGAGTTACGCGGAGCACAACATACCATTACAAAGCTCTTTGAGAGCTCTACGACGGGGGCGGCTTGCTTGCTCCCTTTGCCCTTTTTGGAGCCCAAAATCGAACATTTTCATCAGTTTCAGGCCACTTTTCTTCTTTTGACCTATTTTTCTATCCCAGATCGTACGTCGTCTTCCGTTAAAAGGACAACAACCTGACTCGCGGGACATCAGAGGGCCCTACAACGTGTCAATATCACGTCTTGCGAGGATGCTGCATTGTTGAAGCAGATGGGTTGTCGTTAAGCCCATTGGGCCTTTTGAATGGGCCATCTTTCTAGGCTGGGACTGTGAACCGTTAACACATATAGGAATTGTGCAATAAACATCACTGGTGCGATCATACCAGCACTAATGCACTGGATCCCATCAGAACTCCGATGTTAAGCGTACTTGGGCGAGAGTAGTACAATGATGGGTGACCCCCTCGGAAGTCCTCGTGTTGCACCCCCTTTTCAATATTTTTTGCCCTTGTTAGGGTTGGCAAGATACTTTATCGATCAAATCTCTATTACTGAATCTCACGGAACATTGGGCGAGACAACTTCGCTTCACGTAAAGGCCGGGCCCGCAAACCGAGGGCGTAGGGTTTGTGACCTGGTCTCCGTTGCTCCAGTGCCCATAACTTTTGATCCGTAAGGAGTTACGCGGAGCACAGCATTCCGTTGCAAAGCTCTCTGAGAGCTCTCCGACGGGGGCTGCTAGCTTGCTCGCTGTGCTTGTTTTTGGAGCCCAAAATGGAATGTTTTCATTAGTTTCATGCCACTTTTATTCTTTTGCTATGTTTTTTCGTCCCGGATCGTACGTCTCGAGCCATTAAAAGGACGATAACCTAACTCGCGGGACATCAAAGGGCCCTACAACGTGTCGATATCACGTCTTGCGAGGATGCTGCGTTGTCGAAGCAGATGGGTTGTCGTTAAGTCCATTGGGCCTTTTGAATGGGCCATCTCTCTAGGCTGTGACTGTGAACCGTTAACACATATAGGAATTGTGCCCTCAACATCCTAGTGCGATCATACCAGCACTAATGCACCGGATCCCATTAGAACTCCGAAGTTAAGCGTGCTTGGCGAGAGTAGTACTAGGATGGGTTACCCCTTGGGAAGTCCTCGTATTGCACCCTTTTTTCAATTTTTTTGGCCCTGGTTAGGGTTGCCAAGATACTTTATCGACCAAATCTCTATTACCGATTCCCACGGAACATTGGGTAAGATAACTTCGCTTCACGTCGAGGCCGGGCCCGCAAACCGAGGGTGTAGGATTTGTGACCAGGTCTCCGTTGCTCCGGTGCCCATAACTATTGATCCGTAAGGAGTTACGCGGTGCACAACATACCGTTGCAAAGCTCTCTTAGAACTCTACGACTGCGGTAGCTAGCTTGGTCGCTGTGCCTATTTTTGGAGCCCAAAATTGAATGTTTTCATTAGTTTCAGGCCACCTTTATTCTTTTGCTCTGTTTTTCGTCCATGATCGTACGTCGTGAGTCATTAAAAGGACGACAACCTGACTCGCGGGACATCAGAGGGCCCTACAACTTGTCCATATCACGTCTTGCGAGGATGCTGCGTTGTTGAAGCGGATGGGTTGTCGTTAAGCCCATTGGGACTTTTGAATGGGCCATCTCTCTAGGCTAGGACAATGAACCGTTAACAGATATAGAAATTGTGCCCTCAACATGACAGGTGCGATCATACCAGCACTAATGCACCGGATCCCATCAGAACTCTGAAGTTAAGTGTGCTTGGGCGAGAGTAGTACTAGGATGGGTAACCCCCTGGGAAGTTCTCGTGTTGCACCCCCTTTTCAATTTTTTTGCCCTGGTTAGGGTTGCCAAGATACTTTATCGACCAAATCTCTATTACCGAATCCCACAGAACATTGGGCAAGACAACTTCGCTTCACGTAGAGGCCAAGCCCGCAAACCGAGGGCGTAGGGTTTGTGACCAAGTCTCCGTTGCTCCGGTGCCCATAACTTTTGATCTGAAAGGAGTTACGCGGCGCACAGCATACCGTCGCAAAGCAATTTGAGAGCTCTACGACGGGGGTAGCTAGCTTTCTCGCTTTGCCTATTTTTGGAGCCCAAAATCGAATGTTTTCATTTGTTTTAGGACACTTTTATTCTTTTGCTCTATTTTTTCGTCCCGGATCGTACGTCGTGAGTCGTTAAAAGGACGACATCTGAGGGCCCTACAACGTGTCGATATCACATCTTGTGAGGATGCTGCGTTGTTGAAGCGGATGGGTTGTCGTTAAGCACATTGGGCCTTTTGAATGGGCCATCTCTCTAGGCTGGGATTGTGAACCATTAACACATATAGGAATTGTGCCCTCAAATCACTGGTGTGATCATGAAAGCACTAATGCACCGGATACCATCAGAACTACGAAGTTAAGCGTGCTTGGACGAGAGTAGTCCTAGGGTGGGTGACCCCCTGGGCAGCCCCCGTGTTGCACCCCCTTTTCAATTTGTTTTGCCCTGGTTAGGGTTGCCAAGATACTTTATCGACCAAATCTCTATTACTGAATCCCACAGAACATCAGGCAAGACAACTTCACTTCACGTAAAGGACGGGCCCGCAAACTGAGGGCGTAGGGTTTGTGACCAGGTCTCCGTTGCTCCGGTGCCCATAACTTCTGATCCGTAAGGAGTTATGCGGCGCACAGCATACCGTTGCAAAGCACTCTAAGAGCTCTACGACGGGGGCAACCAGCTTGCTCGCTGTGCCTATTTTTGGAGCCCAAAATCGAATGTTCTCATTAGTTTCAGGCCACTTTTATTCTTTTGCTCTGTTTTTCCCTCTCGGATCGTACGTCGTGTGCCGTTAAAAGGACGACAACCTGACTCGCGGGACATCAGAGGACCTACAACGTGTTGATATCACGTCTTGCGAGGATGCTGCGTTTCTGAAGCAGATGGGTTGCCGTTAAGCCTATTGGGCCTTTTGCATGGGCCATCTCTCTAGGCTGCGACTGTGAACCGTTAACACATATAGGAATTTTACACTCAACATGATGGGTGCGATCATACCAGCACTAATGCACCGGATCCCATCAGAACACCGAAGTTAAGCGTGCTTGGGCGAGTGTAGTACTAGGATGGGTGACCCCCTGGCAAGTCCTCGTGTTGCACCCCCTTTTCAATTTTTTTTGCCCTTGTTACGGTTGCCATGATACTTTATCGGCCAAATCTCTATTACTGAATCCCACGGAGCATTGGGCAAGACAACTTCGCTTCACGTAGAGGCCGGGGCCCGCAAACCGAGGACGTAGGGTTTGTGACCAGGTCTCCGTCGCTCCGGTGCCCATAACTATTGATCCGTAAGGCGTTACGCGGCGCACAACATACTGTTGCAAAGCTCTCTGAGAGCTCTACGACGGGGGTAGCTAGCTTGCTCGCTGTGCCTATTTTTGAAGCCCAAAATCGAATGTTTTCATTAGTTTCATGCCACTTTTATTCTTTTTCTCTATTTTTCGTCCATGATCGTATGTCGTGAGTCGTTAAAAGTACGACAACCCGACTCGCGTGACATCAAAGGGTCCAACAATGTGTCGATATCACGTCTTGCGAGGATGCTGCGTTGTTGAAGCAGATGGGTTGTCGTTAAGCACATTGGGCCTTTTGAATGGGCCATCACTCTATGTTTCGACTGTGAACTGTTAACACATATAGGAATTGTGCCCTCAACATCATGCGATCATACCAGCACTAATCTACCGGATCCCAACAGAACTCCGAAGTTAAGCGTGCTTGGGCGAGTGTAGTACTAGGATGGGTGGCCCCCAGGGAAGTCCTCGTGTTGCACCCCCTTTTCAATTTTATTTGCCCTGGTTAGGGTTGCCAAGATACTTTATCGACCAAATCTCTATTACTGAATCCCACGGAGCATTGGGCAAGACAACTTCGCTTAACGTAGAGGCCGGGCCCACAAACCGAGGGTGTAGGGTTTGTGACCAAGTCTCCGTTGCTCCGGTGCCTATAACTTTTGATCCGTAAGGAGTTACGCAGCGCACATCATACCGTTGCAATGCCCTCTGAGAGCTTTACGACAGGGGCAGATAGCTTGCTCGCTGTGCCTTTTTTGGAGCCCAAAATCGAACATTTTCATCAGTTTTAGGCCACTTTTCTTCTTTTGCTCTGTTTTTCCGTCCTGGATCGTACGTCGTGTGCCGTTAAAAGGATGACAACCTGACTCGCGAGACGTCAAAGGGCCCTACAACGTGTTGATATCACGTCTTGCGAGGATGCTACATTGTTGAAGCGGACGGGTTATCGTTAAGCCCATTGGGCCTTTTGAATGGGCCATCTCTCTAGGCTGGGACTGTGAACCATTAACACATATAGGAATTGTGCCCTCAACATCACTGGTGCAATCACACCAGCACTAATGCACCGGATCCGATCAGAACTCCGAAGTTAAGCGTGCTTGGGTGAGCGTAGTATTAGGATGGGTGACCCCTTGTGAAGTCCTCGTGTTGCACCCCCTTTTCAATTTTTTTTGCCCTGGTTAGGGTTGCCAAGATACTTTATCGACCAAATCTCTATTACCAAATCCCACGGAACATTGGGCAAGACAACTTCGCTTCACGTAGAGGCTGGGCCTGCAAACCGAGGGCGTAGGGTTTGTGACCAGGTTTCCGTTGCTCCAGTGCGCATAACTTTCGATCCGTAAGGAGTTATGCGGCACACAGCATACCGTTGTAAAGCTCTCTGAGAGCTCTACAACGGGGGCAGCTGGCTTGCTCGCTGTACCCTATTTGGACCCAAAAATCAAATATTTTCATCTGTTTCAGGCCACTTTTCTTCTTTTGTACTATTTTTCCATCCCGGATCGTACGTCGTGAGCCGTTAAAAGGACGACAAGCTGACTCGCGGGACATTAGAGGGCCCTACAACGTGTCGATATCACGTATTGCGAAGATGCTGCGTTGTTGAAGCGGATGGGTTGTCGTTAAGCCAATTGGGCCTTTGGAATGGGCAATCTCTCTAGGCTGCGACTGTGAACCGTTAACAACTATAGGAATTGTGCCCTCAACATGACGGGCGGGAACATACCAGCACTAATGCACCATATCCCATCAGAACTGTAAAGTTAAGCGTACTTGGGTGAGAGTAGTACTAGGATGGGTGACCCTTTGGGAAGTCCCCATGTTGCACCCCCCTTTTCAAATTTTTTTGCCTGGTTAGGGTTGCCAAGATACTTTATCGACCAAATCTCTATTACCGAATTGCACGGAACATTGGGCAAGAGAACTACGCTTCACATAGAGGCTGGGCCCACAAACCGAGGGCGTAGGTTTTGTGACTAGGTTTCTGTTGCTCCGGTGCCCATAACTTTTGATCCGCAAGGAGTTACACGTTGCACAGCATACCGTTGCAAAGCTCTCTGAGAGCTCTACGATGGGGGCTGCTAGCCTGCTCGCTTTTCCCTTTTTGGAGCCCAAAATCGAACGTTTTCATCAGTTTCAGGCCACTTTTGTTCTTTTGCTTTGTTTTTCCATCCCGGAACGTACGTCGTGTGCCATTAAAAGGACGACAACCTGACTTGCGGGATATCAGCGGGCCCTACAACGTGTCGATATCACGTCTTGTGAGGATGCTGCGTTGTTGAAGCGGATGGGTTGTGATTAAGCCCATTGGGCCTTTTGAATGGGCTATCTCTCCAGGCTAGGTCTATGAACCGTAAACACATATAGGATTTCTGCCCTCAACATCACTGTTGCGATCATACCAGCACTAATGCACCGGATCCCATCAGAACTCCGAAGTTAAGCGTGCTTGGGCGAGAGTAGTACTATTTTTCTATATCGGATCGTACGGCGTGAGCCGTTAAAAGGATGACAACCTGACTCGCAGGACATCAGGGGGCCCAACAACGTGTCGATATCACGTCTTGCGAGGATGCTGCGTTGTTGAAGCGGATGGGTTGTCGTTAAGCCTATTGGGCCTTTTGAATGGGCCATCTCTATAGGTTGGGACTGTGAACCGTTAACACATATAGGAATTGTGCCCTCAACATGACGAGTGCGATCATACCAGCACTAATGGACCGGATCCCAACAGAACTTCGAAGTTAAGCATTCTTGGGAGAGAGTAGTACTAGGATGGGGGACCCCCTGGGAAGTCCTCGTGTTGCACCCCCTTTTCAATTTTTTTTGCCCTGGTTAGGGTTGCCAAGATGCTTTATCCACAAAATCTCTAATACCAAATCCCACGGAACATTGGACAAGACAACTTCGTTTAACGTAGAGGCCGGGCTCGCAAACTGAGGGCGTAGGGTTTATGACAAGGTCTCATTCACTCCGGTGCCCATAACTTTTGATTCGTAAGGAGTTACGTGGTGCACAGCGTACCGTTGCAAAGCTCTCTGAGAGCTTTATGACGGGGGCAGCTAGCTTGCTCGCTCTGCCCATTTTTTGAGCCCAAAATCGAACGTTTTCATCTATTTCAGGCCACTTTTCTTCTTTTGCTCTATTTTTCTGTACCAGATCGTACGGCGTGAGCCGTTAAAAGGATGACAACCTGACTCGCGGGACATCAGAGGGCCCTAAAATGTGTCGATATCATGTCTTGCGAGAATGCTACGTTGTTGAAGTGGATGGGTTGTCGTTAAGTCCATTGGGCCTTTTGAATGGGCCATCTTTCTAGGTTGGGATTGTGAACCGTTAACATATATAGGAATTGTGCCCTCAACATGACGGGTGCGATCATACCAGCACTAATGCACCGGATCCAATCAGAACACCGAAGTTAAGCGTGCTTGGGCGAGAGTAGTACTAGGATGGGTGACCCCCTGGGAAATCCTCGTGTTGCACCCCCTTTTCAATTCTTTTTGCCCTGGTTAGGGTTTCCAAGGTACTTTATCGACCAAATCTCTATTACCAAATCCCACGGAACATTGGGCAAGACAACTTCGCTTCACGTAGAGGCCGGCCCTGCAAACCGAGGTCGTAGGGTTTGTGACCAGGTCTCCGTCGCTCCATTGCCCATAACTTTTGATCCGTAAGGAGTTACGCGACGCACAGCCTACAGTTGCAAAGCTCTGTGAGAGCTCTACGATGGGGCCAGCTAGCTTGCTCGCTATGCCCGTCTTTGGAGCCCAAAATCGAACGTTTTCATTAGTTTCATGCCACTTTTCTTCTTTTGCTCTGTTTTTCCGTCCCGGATAGTACGTCGTGAACCGTTAAAAGGATGACAACCTGACTCGCGGGACATCAGAGGGCCCTACAACATGTCGATATCACGTTTTGCGAGGATGCTGCGTTGTTGAAGCGGATGGGTTGTCGTTAAGCCCATTGGGCCTTTTGAATGGGCCATCTCTCTAGGCCGGGACTGTGAACTATTAACACATATAGGAATGGTGCCCTCAACAAGACGGGTACTATCATACCAGCACTAATGCAGCGGATCCCATCAGAACTCCGAAGTTAAGCGTGCTCGGGCTAGAGTAGTACTAGGATGGGTGACCCCCTGGGAAGTCCTCGTGTTGCACCCCCTTTTCAATTTTTTTTGCCCGGGTTAGGGTGGCAAGATACTTTATCGACCAAATCTCAATTACCGAATCCAACAAAACATTGGGCAAGAGGACTTCGCTGCACGTAGAGGCCGGATCCGCAAACCGAGGCCGTAGTGTTTGTGACCAAGTCTCCATTGCCCTAGTACCCATAACTTTTGATCCCTAAGGAGTTATGCAGCGCAGAGCATACCGTTGCAAAGCTCTCTGAGAGCTCTACGACAGGGGCAGCAAGCTTGCTCGCTGTGCCAGTCATTGGAGCCCAAAATCGAACATTTTCATCTGTTTCAGGCCACTTTTCTTCTTTTGCTCTATTTTTCCGTCCCGGATCGTACGTCGTGAGCCGTTAAAAGGATGACAACCGGACTCGCGGGATATCAGAGGGCAATACAACGTGCCAATATCATGTCTTGCGAGGATGCTGCATTGTTGAAGCGGATGGGTTGTCGTTAAGCCTATTGGGCCTTTTGAATGGGCCATCTCTCTAGGCTGGGATTGTGAACCGTTAACACATATAGGAATTGTGCCCTCAACATGACAGGTGCGATCATACCAGCACTAATACACCGGATCCCATCAGAACTCCGAAGTTAAGCGTGCTTGGGCGAGAGTAGTACTAGGATGGGCAGGACAACTTCGCTTCAAATAGAGGCCGAGCCCGCAAACCGAGGGCGTAGGGTTTGTGACCAGGTCTCCGTCGCTCTGGTGCCCATAACTTTTGATCCGTAAGGAGTTACGCGGCGCACAACATACCCTTGCAAAGCTCTCTAAAAGCTCTACGACGGGGGAAGCTAGCTTGCTCGCTGTACCCGTCTTTGGAGCCCAAAATCAAACATTTTTAGCAGTTTCAGGCATCTTTTCTTCTTTTGCTCTATATTTCCGTCCGAATCCTACTTTGTGAGCCGTTAAAAGGATGACAACCTGACTCGCGAGACATCAAAGGGCCCTACAATGTGTCGATATCACGTCTTGCGAGGATGCTGCATTGTTGAAGCGCATGGGTTGTCGTTAAGCCCATTGGGCCTTTTGAATAGTCCATCTCTCTAGGCTGGGACTGTGAACCGTTAACACATATAGCAATTGTGCCCTCAGCATGACGGGGGCGAGCATACCAGCACTAATGCACCGGATCGCATCAGAACTCCGAAGTTAAGCGTGCATGGACGAGAGTAGTATTAGGATGGGTGACCCCTTGGGAAGTCCTCGTGTTGCACCCCCTTTTCAATTTTTTTTTCCCTCGTTTGGGTTGCCAAGATACTTTTTCGACCAAATCTCTATTACCGAATCCCACGGAACATTGGGCAAGACAACTTCGCTTCACGTAGAGGCCGGGCCCGCAAACCGAGGGCGTAGGGTTTGCGACCAGGTCTCCGTCGCTCTGGTGCCCATAACTTATGATCCGTAAGGAGTTACGCGACGAACAGCATACCGTTGCAAAGCTCTCTAAGAGCTCTACGATAGGGGCAGCCAGCTTGCTCGTTGTGCCCATTTTTGGAGCCCAAAATCGAACGTTTTCATCAGTTTCGGGCCACTTTTCTTCTTTTGCTCTGTTTTTCAGTCCCAGATCGTACGTCGTGAACTGTTAAAAGGACGACAACCTGACTTGCGGGACATCAGAGGGCCCTACAATGTGTCGATATCACGTCTTGCAAGCATGCTGCGTTGTTGAAAGCCATGGGTTGTCGTTAAGCCCATTGGGCCTTTCGAATGGGCCATCTCTCCAAGCTCGGACTCGGAGCAGTTAACACATAAAGGAATTGTGCCCTCAACATGATGGGCGTGATCATACCAGCACTAATGCACTGGATCCCATCAGAACTCCGAAGGTAAGTGTGCTTGGGCGAGAGTAGTACTAGGATGGGTGACCCCTTAGGAAGTCCTCGTGTTGCACCCCCTTTTCAATTTTTTTTCCCTAGTTAGGGTTGCCAAGATACTTTATCCACCAAATCTCTATTACTGTATCCCACGGAACAGTGGGCAAGACAACTTCGCTTCTTGTAAAGGCTGGGCTCGCAAACCGAGGGCGTAGGGTTTGTGACCAGTTCTCTGTCGCTCCGTTGCCCATAACTTGTCAGGAGTTACGCGGCGCACAGCATACCGTTGCACAGCTCCCTGAGAGCTCAACGATGGGGGCAGCCAGCTTGCTGGCTGAGCCCATTTTTGGAGCCCAAAATCGAACGTTTTCATCAGTTTCAGGTCACTTTTCTTCCTTTTCTCTATTTTTTTGTCCAGGATCGTACGTCGTCAACTGTTAAAAGGACGACAACCTGACTCGCTGGACATCAGAGGGCCCTACAATGTGTCGATATCACGTCTTGCAAGCATGCTGCGTTGTTGAAGCGGATGGATTATCGTTAAGCCCATTAGGCCTTTTGAATAGGCCATCTCTCCAAGCTGGGACTCTGAACCGTTAACACATAAAGGAATTGTGCCCTCCACATGACAGGTGCGATCGTACCGGCACTAATGGATCGGATCCCATCAGAACTCCGAAGTTAAGTGTGCTTGGGCGAGAGTAGTACTAGGATGGGTGACCCCCTGGGAAGTCCTCGTGTTGCACCCCCTTTTCAATTTTTTTTGCCCTGGTTAGGGTTGCCAAGATACTTTATCCACCAAATCTATATTACCGAATCCCACAGAACATTGGGCAAGACAACTTCGTTTCTTGTAGAGGCTGTGCCCGTAAACCGAGGGCGTAGGGTTTGTGACCAGGTCTCCGTCGCACTGGTGCCCTTACCTTTTGATCCGTAAGGAGTTACGCGGCGCACAGCATCTCGTTGGAAAGCTCCCCGAGAGCTCTATGACGGGGGCAGCCAGCTTGCACACTGTGCCCCACTTTTGGAGCCCAAAATTGAATGTTTTCATCAGTTTCAAGCCACTTTTCTTCTTTTGCTCTGTTTTTCCGTCCTGGATCGTACGTCATGAACTGTTAAAAGGACGACAACCTGACTCGCGGGACATCAGTGGCCCTACAACGTGTCGATATCACGTCTTGCAAGCATGCTGCATTCTTGAAGCGGGTGGGTTGTCGTTAAGCCCATTGGGCCTTTTGAATAGGCCATCTCTCTAAGCTGGGACTCTAAATAGTTGACACATAAAGGAATTGTGCCCTCAACATGATGGGTGTGATCATACCAGCACAAAATGCACCGGATCCCATCAGAACTCCAAAGTTAAGGGTGTTTGGGCGAGAGTAGTACTAGGATGGGTGAACCCCTGGGAAGTCCTCGTGTTGCACCCCCTTTTCAATTTTATTTGTCGTGGTTAGAGTTGCCAAAATACTTTATCCACCAAATCGCTATTACCGAATCCCACGGAACATTGGGCAAGACAACTTCGCTCACGTAGAGGCTGGGCCCGCAAACCGAGGGAATAGGGTTTGTGACCAGGTCTCCGTCGCTCCGGTGCCCATAACTTTTATCCGTAAGGAGTTATACGGCGCACAGCATACCGTTGCAAAGCTCTCTAAGAGCTCTACGATGGGGGCAGCCAGCTTACTCCTCTGCCCATTTTTGGAGTCCAAAATTGAACGTTTACATCTGTTTCAGGCCACTTTTCTTCTTTTGCTCTGTTTTTCCGTCCCTGATCGTATGTCGTGAATTGTTAAAAGGATGACATCCTGACTCGCGGGACATCAGAGGGCCCTACAACGTGTTGATATGACATCTTGCTAGGATGCTACGTTGTTGAAGCGTATGGGTTGTCGTTAAGCCCATTGGGCCTTTTGAATGGACCATCTTTCCAAGCTTCGACTCTGAACAGTTAATACATAAAGGAATTGTGACCTCAACATGACGAGTGTTATCATACCAGCACTAATGCACCGGATCCCATAAGAACTCCGAAGTTAAGCGTGCTTGGGCGAGAGTAGTACTAGGATGGGTGACCCCGTGGGAAGTCCTCGTGTTGCACCCCCTTTTCAATTTTTTTTGCCCTGGTTAGGGTTGCCAAGATACTTTATCCACCAAATCTCTATTACTGAATCCCACGGAACATTGGGAAAGACAACTTCGATTCTAGTAGAGGCCGGGCCCGTAAACCAAGGGCGTAGGGTTTGTGACCAGGTCTCCATCGCTCCAGTGCACATAACTTTTGATCCGTAAGGAGTTACGCGGCGCAAAACATAATGTTTCAAAACTCTCTGCGAGCTCTACGACGGGGGCATCCAGCTTGCTTCCTATGCCCGTTTTTGGAGCCCAAAGTCGAACATTTTCATCAGTTTCAGTCCATTTTTCTTCTTTAGCTCTATTTTTTCGTCCCAGATCGTACGTCGTGAACTGTTAAAAAGATGACAGCCTGACTCGCGGGACATTGGAGGGCCCTACAACGTGTAGATATCACGTCTTGCTAGCATGCTATGTTGTTGAAGCAGATGGGTTGTCGTCAAGCCCATTGGGCCTTTTGAATGGGCCATCTCTCCAAGCTGGGACTCTGAACAGTTAACACATAAAGGAATTGTGCCCTCAACTTGACGAGTGCGATCATACCAGCACTAATGCACCGGATCCCATAAGAACTCCGAAGTTAAGAGTACTTGGGCGAGACTAGTACTAGGATGGGTGACCCCCTGGGAAGTCCTCGTGTTGCACCCTCTTTTCAATTTTTTTTGCCCTGGTTAGGGTTGCCAAGATACTTTGTCCTCCAAATCTCTATTACTGTATCCCACGGAACATTCGGCAAGACAGCTTCGATTCTAGTAGAGGCTGGGCCCGCAAAGTGAGGGCGTAGGGTTTGTGACAAGGTCTCCGTCGCTCCAGTGCCCATTACTTTTGATCCGTAAGGAATTACGAGGCGTACAACATACCGTTGCAAAGCTCTCTAAGAGTTCTACAACGGGGGCAGCCAGCTTGCTCGCT
Organism: Ehretia macrophylla; assembly: GCA_037974665.1. Classification (NCBI taxonomy): domain Eukaryota; kingdom Viridiplantae; phylum Streptophyta; class Magnoliopsida; order Boraginales; family Ehretiaceae; genus Ehretia; species Ehretia macrophylla. The sequence goes on along the minus strand of CM075765.1, from coordinate 83,578,813 downwards.
GTGCCCATTTTTGGCGCCCAAAATCGCACGTTTTCATCAGTTTCAGGCCACTTTTCTTCTTTTGCTCTGTTTTTCCATCCCAAATCGTACGTCATGAACTGTTAAAAGGACGACAACCTGACTCGAGGGATATCAGAGGGCCCTACAACGTGTCGATATCACGTCTTGCAACCATGATACGTTGTTGAAGGGGATGGGTTGTCGTTTAGCCCATTGGGCCTTTTGAATAGGCCATCTCTCTAAGCTGGGACTCTGAACAGTTAACACATAAAGGAATTGTGCCCTCAACATGACGGGTGCGATCATACCAGCACTAATGCACTGGATCCCATTAGAACTCCAAAGTTAAGCGTGCATGGGCGAGAGTTGTACTCGGATGGGTGACCCCCTGGGAAGTCCTCATGTTGCACCCCCTTTTCAATTTTTTTTGCCCTGGTTAGGGTTGCCAAGATACTTTATCCACCAAATATCTATTACTTAATCCCACAGAACATTGGGCAAGACAACTTCGTTTCACGTAGAGGCCGGGCCCACAAACCGAGGACGTAGGGTTTGTGACCAGGTCTCCGTCGCACCGGTGCCCATAACTTTTGATCCGTAAGGAGTTACGTGGCACACAGCATACCGTTGGAAAGCTCTCTGAGAGCTCTACGATGGCAGTAGCTAGCATGCTTGCTTTGCCCATTTTTGGAGCCCAAAATAAAAGGTTTTCATCAGTTTCAATCCACTTTTCTTCTTTTGCTCTGTTTTTCCGTCCCGGATCTTACGTCGTGAACTATTAAAAGGATGACAACCTGACTCGAGGGACATTAGAGGGCCCTACAACGTGTCAATATCAAGTCTTGCAACCATGCTACGTTGTTGAAGTGGATGGGTTGTCGTTAAGCCCATTGGGCCTTCTGAATGGGCCAACTCTCTAAGCTGGGACTGTGACCCGTTAAAACATAAAGGAATTGTCCCATCAACACAACGGGTGCGATCATACCAGCAGTAATGCACAGGATCCACCAGAACTCCGAAGTTAAGCGTGCCTGGGCGAGAGTAGTACTGGGATGGGTGACCCCTTGGGAAGTCCTCATGTTGCACCCCCTTTTCAATGTTTTTGGCCCTGGTTAGGGTTGCCAAGATACTTTATCCACCAAATGTCTATTACTTAATCCCACGGAACATTGGGCAAGACAACTTCGTTTCACGTAGAGGCTGGGCCCACAAACTGAGGGCGTAGGGTTTGTGACAAGGTCTCCGTCGCTACGGTGCCCATACCTTTTGACCCGTAAGGAGTTACGCGGCGCATAGCATACCGTTATAAAGCTCTCTGAGTGCTCTACGACGGGGGCAGTCAGCTTGCCCGCTGTGCCCGTTGTTGGAGCCCAAAATCGAACGTTTTCATCAGTTTCAAGACACTTTTCTTCTTTTGCTATGTTTTTTTGTCCAGGATCGTACGTCGTGAACTGTTAAAAGGATGACAACCTGACCCGCGGGACATCAGAGGGCCCTACAACATGTCGATATCACGTCTTGCGAGGATGCTGCGTTGTTGAAGCGGATGGGTTGTCGTTATGCCCATAGTGCCTTTTGAATGGGCCATCTCTCTAGGCTGGGACTGTGAACCGTTAACATATATAGGAATTGTGCCCTCAACATGACTGGTGCGATCATACCAACACTAATGCACCGGATCCCATCAGAACTCCGAAGTTAACCGTGCTTGGGCGAGAGTAGTTTAGGATGGGTTACCCCTTGGGAAGTCCTCGTGTTGCACCCGCTTTTGAATTTTTTTTTGCCCTGGTTGGGGTTGCCAAAATACTTTATCCACCAAATCTCTAGTACAGAATCCAACGGAACATTGGGCAAGACAACTTCGCTTCACATAGAGGCTGGGCCCGCAAACCGAGGGCGTAGGGTTTGTGACTAGGTCTCCGTCGCTCCGGTGCCCATAACTTTTGATCCGTAAGGAGTTACGCGGTGCAAAGCATACCGTTGCAAAGCACTCTAAGAGCTCTACGACGGGGGTAGCCAGCTTGCTCGCTGTGCCTATTTTTGGAGCCCAAAATCGAACGTTTTTATAAGTTTCAGGACACTTTTCTTCTTTTGCTCTGTTTTTTCATCCCGGATCGTACGTCGTGAGCTATTAAATAGACGACATCCTTACTTGCGGGACATTAGGGGGCCCTACAACGGGTTGACATCACGTCTTGCTAGGATGCTGAGTTGTTGAAGCAGATGGGTTATCGTTAAGCCCATTGGGCCTTTTGAATTGACCATCTCTCTAGGCTGGGACTCTGAACAGTTAACACATAAAGGAATTATGCCCTCAACATGACGAGTGCGATCATACCAGCACTAATGCGCCGGATTCTATCAGAACTCCGAAGTTAAGCGTGCTTGGGCGAGAATAGTACTAGGATGGGTGACCCCCTGGGAAGTGCTCGTGTTGCACCCCCTTTTCAATTTTTTTTGCCCTGTTTAGGGTTACCAAAATACTATATCCACCAAATCTCTATTACTGAATCCCACGGAACATTGGGCAAGACAACTTCGATTCTTGTAGAGGCTGGGCCAGCAAACCGAGGGCGTAGGGTTTGTGACCAGGTCTCCGTCGCTTCAATGCCCATAACTTTTGATCCGTAAGGAGTTACCCGGCACACAACATACCGCTGGAAAGCTCTCTGAGAGCTCTACGACGGGGGCAGCGAGCATGCTAGCTGTGCCCATTTTTGTAGCCAAAAATCGAACGTTTTCATCAGTTTCAAGCCACATTTCTTCATTTGCTCTATTTTTCAGTCTCGGATCGTACGTCGTGAACTATTGAAAGGACGAAAACTTGACTCGCGGGACATCAGAGGGCCCTACAACGTGTCGATATCACGTCTTGCAAGCATGCTGCGTTGTTGAAGGGGATGGGTTGTCGTTAAGCCCATTGGGCCTTTTGAATGGGCCATCTCTCTAAGCTGGGACTCTGAACAGTTAACACATAAAGGAATTGTGCCCTCAACATGACGGGTATGATCATACCAGCACTAATGCACCGGATCCCATCAGAGCTCCAGTGTTAAGCGTGCTTGGGCGAGAGTAGTACTAGGATGGGTGAACCCCTGGGAAGTCCTCGTGTTGCACCCCCTTTTCAATTTTTTTTGCCGTGGTTGGAGTTGCCAAGATACTTTATCCACCAAATCTCTATTACTGAATCCCACGGAACATTGGGCAAGAAAACTTCGTTTCAAGTAGAGGCTCGGCCCACAAACCGAGGGCGTCGGGTTTGTGACTAGGTCTCCGTCATTCCAGTGCCTATAACTTTTGACCCGTAAGGAGTTTCGCGGCGCACAACATACCGTTGCAAAGCTCTCTGAGAGCTCTACGACGAGGGCAGCTAGCATGCTCGTTGTGCCCATTTTTGGAGCCCAAAATTCGAACGTTTTCATCAGTTTCAGGCCACTGTCGTGAACTGTTAAAAGGATGACAACCTAACTCACGGGACATCAGAGGGCCCTACAACGTGTCGATATCACGTCTTGCAAGCATGCTGCGTTGTTGAAGCGGATGGGTGGTCGTTAAGCCCATTGGGCCTTTTGAATGGGCCATCTCTCCAAGCTGGGACTCTGAACAATTAACACATAAAGGAATTGTGCCCTCAACATGACGAGTGCGATCATACCAGCACTAATGCACCGGATCCCATAAGAACTACGAAGTTAAGCGTGCTTGGGCGAGAGTAGCACTTGGATGGGTGACCCCCTGGGAAGTCCTCGTGTTGCACCCCCTTTTCAATTTTGTTTGCCCTGGTTAGGGTTGCCAAGATACTTTATCCACCAAATCTCTATTACTGAATCCCACGGAAGATTGGGAAACACAACTTCGATTCTTGTAGAGACTCGGCCCGCAAACCGAGGGCGTAGGGTTTGTGACCAGGTCTCCGTCGCTCCAGTGCCCATAACTTTTGATCCATAAGGAGTTACGCAGCGCACAACATACTGTTGCAAAACACTCTGAGAGCTCTACGACGGGGGCAGCCAACTTGCTCGCTATACCCTTTTTGGAGCCCAAAATCGAACGTTTTCATCAGTTTCAGGCCATTTTTCTTCTTTTGCTCTGTTTTTCCGTCCCAAATCAAACGTCGTGAGCTGTTAAAAGGACGACAACCTGACTCGAGGAACATTGGAGGGCCCTACAACGTGTAGATATCACATCTTGCAAGCATGCTACGTTGTTGAAGTGGATGGGTTGTCGTTAAGCCCATTGGGCCTTTTGAATGGGACATCTCTCCAAGCTGGGACTCTGAACAGTTAACACATAAAGGAATTGTTCCCTCAACATGACGAGTGCGATCATACCAGTACTAATGCGCTGGATCCCATCAGAACTCCGAAGTTAAGCGTGGTTGGGCGTGAGTAGTACTAAGATGGGTGACCCCCTCGGAAGTCCTCGTGTTGCACCCCCTTTTCAATTTTTTTTGCCCTGGTTAGTGTTGCCAAGATACTTTATCCACCAAATCCCTATTACTGTATCCCACGGAACATTGGGCAAGACAACTTCGATTCTAGTAGAGGCTGGGCCCGCAAACCGAGGGCGTAGGGTTTATGACCAGGCCTCCGTCGCTCCAGTGCCCATAAGTTTTGATCTGTAACGAGGTACGCGGCGCACAACATACCGTTGCAAAGCTCTCCGAGAGCTCTACGACTGGGGCAAGAAGCTTGCTTGCTGTTCACTTTTTGGAGCCCAAAATCTAACGTTTTCATCTGTTTTAGGGCACTTTTCTTCTTTTGCTATGTTTTTCCGTCCCAGATCGTACGTCGTGAACTGTTAAAAGGACGACAACCTGACTCGAGGGACATCAGAGGGCCCTATAACGTGTCGATATCACGTCTTGCAAGCATGCTATGTTGTTGAAGGGGATGGGTTGTCGTTAAGCCCATTGGGCCTTTTGAATGGGCCATCTCTCTATGCTGGGGCTCTGAACAGTTAACACATAAAGGAATTGTGCCCTCAACATGACGGGTGCGTTCACACCAGCACTAATGCACTGGATCCCATCAGAACTCCAAAGTTTAGCGTGCTTGGGTGAGGGTAGTGCTATGATGGGTGACCCCCTGGGAAGTCCTCATGTTGCACCCCTTTTTCTATTTTTTTTGCCCTGGTTAGGGTTGCCAAGATACTTTATACACCAAATCTCTATTACTTAATCCCACGGAACATTGGGCAAGACAACTTCGTTTCACGTAGAGGCTGGGCCCACAAACCGAGGATGTAGGGTTTGTGATCAGGTCTCAGTCGCTCCGGTGCCTATAACTTTTGATCCGTAAGGAGTTACGCGGCGCACAACATACCGTTTGAAAGCTCTCTGAGAGCTCTACGATGGCGGTAGCTAGCATGCTTGCTGTGCCCATTTTTGGAGCCCAAAATCGAAGGTTTTCATCAGTTTCAAGTCACTTTTTTTCTTTTGCTCTGTTTTTTCGTCCCGGATCGTACGTCGTGAACTGTTAAAATGACGACAACCTGACTCGAGGGACATCAGAGGGCCCTACAACTTGTTGATATCACGTCTTGCTAGCATGCTACATTGTTGAAGGGGATGGATTGTCGTCAAGCCCATTGGGCCTTTTGAATGGGCGATCTCTCTAAGCTGGGACTCTAAACAGTTAACACATAAAGGAATTGTGCCCTCAACATGACGGGTGCGATCATTCCAGCACTAATGCCCCGGATCCCATCAAACCTCCGAAGTTAAGCGTGCTTCAGCGAGAGTAGTACTAGGATGGGTGACCCCTTGGGAAGTCCTCATGTTCCCCCCCCCCTATTCAATTTTTTTTGCCCCGGTTAGGGTTGTCAAGATACTTTATCCACCAAATGTCTATTACTTAATCCCACAGAACATTGGGCAAGACAACTTCGTTTCATGTAGAGGCTGGGCCCAAAAAACGAGGGCGTAGGGTTTGTGACAAGGTCTCCGTCGCTCCGGTGCCCATACCTTTTGACCCGTAAGGAGTTACGCGGTGCACAACATACCGTTGCAAAGCTCTCTGAGAGCTCTACGACGGGGTCAGTCAGCTTGCTCGTTGTGCCCGTTGTTGGAGCCCAAAATCGAACGTTTTCATCAGTTTCAAGACACTTTTCTTCTTTTGCTATGTTTTTCTGTCCCGGATCGTACGTTGTGAATTGTTAAAAGGACGACAACCTGACCCGTGGGACATCAGAGGGCCCTACAACGTGTCGATATCACGTCTTGCGAGGATGCTGCGTTATTGAAGCGGATGGGTTGTCGTTAAGTCCATTGGGCCTTTTGAATGGGTCATCTCTCTAGGCTGGGACTGTGTACCGTTAACACATATAGGAATTCTGTCCTCAACATGACTGGTGCGATCATACCAGCACTAATGCACCGGATCCCATCAGAACTCCGAAGTTAACAGTGTTTGGGCGAGAGTAGTTTAGGATGGGTTACCCCTTGTGAAGTCCTCGTGTTGTACCCCCTTTTCAATTTTTTTTAGCCCTGGTTGGGGTTACCAAGATACTCTATCCACCAAATCTCTAGTACTGAATCCCACGGAACATTGGGCAAGCCAACTTCGCTTCACGTAGAGGCTGGGCCCACAAACCGAGGGCGTAGGGTTTGTGACCAGGTCTCCGTCGCTCCGGTGCCCATAACTTTTGATCCGTAAAGAATTACGCGGCGCACAGTATACCGTTGCAAATCTACGACGGGGGCAGCCAACTTGCTCGCTGTGCCGTTTTTTGGAGCCCAAAATCGAACGTTTTCATCAGCATCCGGCCACTTTTCTTCTTTTGCTCTGTTTTTCAGTCCTGGATCGTACGTCGTGAACTGTTAAAAGGACGACAACCTGACTCGCGGGACATTAAAGGGCCCTACAACGTGTCGATATCACGTCTTGCAAGGACGCTGCGTTGTCGAAGGGGATGGGTTGTCGTCAAGCCCATTGGGCCTTTTGAATGGGCGATCTCTCTAAGCTGGGACTCTAAACAGTTAACACATAAAGGAATTGTGCCCTCAACATGACGGGTGCGATCATTCCAGCATTAACGCACCGGATCCCATCAAAACTCCGAAGTTAAGCGTGCTTGAGCGAGAGTAGTACTAGGATGGGTAACCCCTTGGGAAGTCCTCATGTTGCACCCCCTTTTCAATTTTTTTTGCCTCGGTTAGGGTTGCCAAGATACTTTATCCACCAAATGTCTATTACTTAATCCCATGGAACATTGGGCAAGACAACTTCGTTTCATGTAGAGGTCAGGCCCAAAAAACGAGGGCGTAGGGTTTGTGACAAGGTCTCCGTCGCTCCGGTGCCCATACCTTTTGACCCGTAAGGAGTTACGCGGCGCACAACATACCGTTGCAAAGCACTCTGAGAGCTCTACGACAGGGCCAGCCAGCTTGCTCAATTTGCCCGTTTTAGGAGCCCATAATCGAAATTTTCATCAGTTTCAGGCCACTTTTCTTCTTTTGCTCTATTTTTCTGTCCCGGATCGTACATTGTGAACTGTTAAAAGGACGACAACCTGACTCACGGGACATCAGAGGGCCCTACAACATGTCGATATCACGTCTTGTGAGAATGCTGCATTGTTGAAGTGGATTGGTTGTCGTTAAGCCCATTGGGCCTTTTGAATGGGCCATTTCTCTAGGCTGGGAATGTGAACCGTTAACACATATAAGAATTGTGTCCTCAACATGACAGGTGCGATCATACCAGCACTAATGCACCGGATCCCATCAGAACTCCGAAGTTAAGCGAGCTTGGGCGAGAGTAGTACTAGGATGGGTGACCCCCTGGGAAGTGCTCGTGTTGCAACCCCTTTTCAATTTTTTTTGCCCTGGTTTCGGTTTCCAAGATACTTTATCCACTAAATCTCAATTACTGAATCCCACAGAACATTGGGCAAGACAACTTCGCTTCACGTAAAGGCTGGGCCCGTAAACCGATCGTGTAGGGTTTGTGACCAGGTCTCCATCGCTTCGGTGCCCATAACTTTTGATCCGTAAGGAGTTACACGGCGCACAGCATACCGTTGCAAAGCTCATTGAGAGCTCTACGACGGGGGCAGCCAGTTTGCTCGATGTGTCCATTTTTGGAGCTCACAATCGAAGGTTTTCATCAGTTTCTGGCCACTTTTCTGCTTTTGCTCTGTTTTTCCGTCCTGGGTCGTACGTCGTGAGCTGTTAAATGGACGACAACCTAACTCGCCGGACATCAGAGGGCCCTACAACGTGTTGATATAACGTCTTGCGAGGATGTTGCGTTGTTGTAGCAGATGGGTTTTCTTTAAACCCATTAGGCCTTTTGAATGGGCCATCTCTCTAGGCTGGGACGGTGAACAGTTAACACATAAGGGAATTGTACCCTCAACATGACGGGTGCGATCAAACCAGCACTAATACACCGGATCCCATCAGAACTCCGAAGTTAAGCGTGCTTGGGCGAGAGTAGTACTAGGATGGGTGACGCCCTGGGAAGTTCTCGTGTTGCACCCCCTTTTAAATTTTTTTTGCCCTGGTTAGGGTTGCCAAGATACTTTATCCACCAAATCTCTATTACTGAATCCCACGGAACATTGGGCAAGACAACTTCGCTTCACGTAGAGGCTGGGCCCGCAAACCAAGAGCATAGGGTTTGTGACTAGGTCTCCGTCGCTCTGGTGCCCATAACTTTTGATCCGTTAGGAGTTACGCGGCGCACAGCAAACCGTTGCAAAGCACTCTGAGACCTCTACGACGGGTGTAGCCTGCTAGCTCGTTGTGCCCCTTTTTGGAGCCCAAAATCGAACGTTTTCATCAGTTTCAGGCCACTTTTCTTCTTTTGCTATGTTTTTCTGTCGCGGATGGTACGTCGAGAGCTGTTAAAAGGACGACACCCTGACACGCGGGACATAAGAGGGCCCTACAACGTGTCGATATCATGTCTTCCAAGGATGCTGCGTTATTGAAGCGGATGGGTTGTCTTTAAGCCCATTGGGCCTTTCTAATGGGCCATCTCTCAAGGCTGGGACTGTGAACATTTAACACAAAAAGAAATTGTGCCCTCAACATGACGGGTGAGATAATACCAGCACTAATGCACCGGATCCCATAAGAACTCCGAAGTTAAACGTGCTTGGGCGAGAGTAGTACTAGTGTGGGTGACCCCCTGGGAAGTCCTCGTGTTGTACCCCCTTTTCAATTTTTTTTTGCCCTGGTTGGGGTTGCCAAGATACTTTACCCACCAAATCTCTATTACCAAATCCCATGGAACATTGGGCAAGACAACTTCGCTTCACGTGGAGGCTGGGCCCGCAAACCGAGGACGTAGGGCTATTGACTAGGTCTCCGTCGCCCCGGTGCCCATAACTTTTGATCCGTAAGGCGTTAAGCGGCATACAGCATACCTTTGCAAAGCTCTCTGAGAGCTCTACGACGGGGGCAGCCAGCTTGATTGTTGGGCCCATTTTTGGAGCCCAAAATCAAACGTTTTCATCAGTTTCAGGACACTTTTCTGCTTCTGCTCCGTTTTTTCGTCCCGGATCGTACGTCGTGAGCTGTTAAAAGGACGATAACCTGACTCGTGGGACATTAGAGGGCCCTACAACGTGTCGATATCTTGTCTTCCAAGGATGCTACTTTGTTGAAGCGGATGGGTTGTCTTTAAGCCCATTGGACCTTTTGAATGGGCCATATCTCTAGGCTGGGACTGTGAACCGTTAACACAAAACGAAATTGTGCCCTTAACATGATGGGTGCGATAATAGCAGCACTAATACACCGGATCCCATCAGAACTCCGAAGTTAAACGTGCTTGGGCGAGAGTAGTACTAGTATGGGTGACCCCCTGGGAAGTCCTCGTGTTGCACCCCCTTTTCAACTTTTTTTGCCCTGGTTAGGGTTGCATAGATACTTTATCCACCAAATCTCTATTACCGAATCCCATGGAACATTAGGCAAGACAACTTCGCCTCACGTAGAGGCTGGGCTGGCAAACCGAGGGCGTAGGGTTTGTGACCAGGTCTCCGTCGCTCCGGTGCCCATAACTTTTGATCCGTAAGGAGTTACACTGCGCACAGCATACCGTTGCAAAGCTCTCTGAGAGCTCTACGACGGTGGCAGCCAGCTTGCTCGCTGTGCCCATTTTCGGAGCCCAAAATTGAACGTTTTCATCAGTTTCAGGCCACTTTTCTTCTTTTGCAATGTTTTTCCATCCCGGATCGTACGTCGTGAACTGTTAAAAGGACGAAAACCTGACTCGCGGGACATCAGAGGTTCCTACAATGTGTCGATATCCCGTCTTGCGAGGATACTGCATTGTTGAAGCGGATGGGTTGTCGTTAAGCCCATTGGGCCTTTTAAATGGGCCATCTCTCTAGGCTGGGACTGTGAACCGTTAACACATAAAGGAATTGTGCCCTCAACATCACGGGTGCAATAATACCAACACTAATGCACCGGATCCCATCAGAACTCCGAAGTTAAGCATGATTGGGCGAGAGTAGTACTAGGATGGGTGACCCCATGTGAAGTCCTCGTGTCGCACCCCCTTTTAATTTTTTTTTGCCCTGGTTTGGGTTGCCAAGATACTTTATCCACCAAATCTCTATTACTGAATCCCACGAAACATTGGGCAAGACAACTTTACTTCACGTAGAGGCTGAGCCTGCAAACCGAGGGCGTAGGGTTTGTGACCAGGTCTCTGTCGCTCCGGTGCCCATAACTTTTGATCCGTAAGGAGTTACACGGCGTACAGCATACCGTTGCAAATTTATTTGAGAGCTCTACGACGTGGGCAGCCAGCTTGCTCACTGTGCCCCTTTTTGAAGCCCAAAATCGAACGTTTTCATCAGTTTCAAGCCACTTTTCTTCTTTTGCTATGTTTTTCCGTCCCGGATCGTAAATCGTGAACTGTTAAAACGACGACAACCTGACTCGCGGGACATCAGAAGGCCTTACAATGTGTCGATATCACGTCTTGCGAGGATGCTGCATTGTTGAAGCGGATGGGTTATCATTAAGCCCATTGGGCCTTTTGAATGGGCCATCTCTCTAGGCTGGGACTGTGAACAGTTAACACATAAAGGAATTGTGCCCTCAACATGACGAGTGCGATCATACCAGCACTAATGCACCTGATCCCATCAGAACTCCGAAATTAAGCGTGCTTGGTCGAGAGTAGTACTAGGATGGGTGACCCCCTGGGAAGTCCTCGTGTTGCACCCCCTTTTCAATTATTTTTGCCCTGGTTAGGGTTGCCAAGATACTTTAACCACCAAATCTCTATTACTGAATCCCACGAAATATTGGGAAAGACAACTTCGCTTCACGTAGAGGCTGAGCCTGCAAACCGAGGGCATAGGGTTTGTGACCAGGTCTCCGTCGCTCCGGTGCCAATAACTTTTGATCCTTAAGGAGTTACGCGGCGCAAAGCATACCGTTCCAAAGCTCTCTTAGAGCTCTACGACGGGGGCAGCCAGCTTGCTCGTAATACCCATTTTTAGAGCGCAAAATTGAATGGTTTCATCAGTTTTGGCCACTTTTCTGCTTTTGCTCTATTTTTCCATCCAGGATCATACGTCGTGGACGGTTAAAACGATGACAACCTGACTCGCGAGACATCTGTGGGCCCTACAACATGTCGATATCATGTCTTGTCAGTATGCTCTGTTGTTGAAGCGGTTGGGTTGTCGTTAAGCCCATTGGGCCTTTTGTCTGGGCCATCTCTCTAGGCTGGGACTGTGAACCATTAACACATATAGGAATTGTGCCCTCAACATGACGGGTGCGATCATACCAGCACAAATGCACCGGATCCCATCAGAATTCTGAAGTTAAGCGTGCTTGGGCGAGAGTAGTACTAGGATGGGTGACCCCCTGGGAAGTCCTCGTGTTGCACCACATTTTCAACTATTTTTGCCCTGGTTAGGGTTGCCAAGATACTTTATCCACCAAATCTCTATTACTGAATCCCACGGAACATTGGGCAAGGCAACTTCGCTTCACGTAGAGGCTCGGCCCGTAAACCGAGCGCGTAGGGTTTGTGACCAGATCTCCGTCGCTTCGGTGCCCATAACTTTTGATCCGTAAAGAGTTACGCGACGTACAGCATACCGTTACAAAGCTCTCTGAGAGCTCAACGATAGGGGAAGCTAGCTTTCTCGCTGTACCCCTTTTTGGAGCCCAATATCGAACGTTCTCATCTGTTTCAGACCACTTTTCTTCTTTTGCTCTATTTTTCCGTCCCAGATTGTAAGACGTGAGCCGTTAAAAGGACGACAACCTAACTCGCGGGACATCAGAGGGCCCTACAACGTGTCGATATCACGTCTTGAAAGGATACTGCGTTGTTGAAACGGATGGGTTGTCGTTAAGCCCATTGGGCTTTTTGAACGGGCCATCTCTCTAGGCTGGGACTGTGAACCATTAACACATATAGGAATTGTGCCCTCAACATGACGGATGTGATCATACCAGCACTAATGCACTGGATCCCATCAGAACTACGAAGTTAAGCATGATTGGGCGAGAGTAGTGCTAGGATGGGTGACCCCTTGGGAAGTCCTCGTGTTGAACCACCTTTTCAATTTTTTTTGCCCTGGTTAGTGTTGCCAAGATACTTTGTCCACCAAATCTCTATTACTGAATCCCACGGAACATTGGGCAAGACGAATTCGCTTCACGTAGAGGCTGGGACCGCAAACTGAGTGCGTAGGGTTTGTTACCAAGTCTCCGTCGCTCCGGTGCCCATAACTTTTGATCCGTAAGGAGTTACGCGGCGCGCAGCATACCTTTTCAATGCTCTCTGAGAGCTCTACGATGGGAAACAGCGAGCTTGCTTGCTCTGCCTGTTTTTGGTGCACAAAATCGAACGTTTTCATCAGTTTCAGTGACAACCTAACTCGCGGGACATCAGAGGGCCCTACAATGTGCCGATATCACGTCTTGGACGGATGCTGCGTTGTTGAAGCAGATGGGTTGTCGTTAAGCCCATTGGGCCTTTTGAATGGTCCATCTCTCTAGGCTGGGACTGTGAACAGTTAACACATAAAGGAATTGTGCCCTCAACATGACGGGTGCGCTCATACCAGCACTAATGCACCGGATCCCATCAGAACCCTGAAGTTAAGCGTGCTTGGGCGAGAGTAGTACTAGGATGGGTGACCCCCTGGAAAGTCCTCGTGTAGCACCGCCTTTTCAATTTTTTTTGCCCTGGCTAGGGTTGCCAAGATACTTTGTCCACCAAATCTCTATTATTGAATCCCATGGAATATTGGGCAAGCCAACTTCACTTCACATAGGGGCTGGTCCCGCAAACCGAGGGCGTGGGGTTTGTGACCAGGTTTCCGTCGCTCCGGTGCTTATAATTTTTGATCCGTAAGGAGTTACGCAGCGCACACATACTATTGCAAATCTCTCTGAGAGCTCTACGATGGGGGCAGCCAGCTTGCTCGTTGTGCCCATTTTTGGAGCCCAAAATCGAACGTTTTCATCAATTTCAGGACACTTTTCTTTTTTTTCTCATTTTTTTCGTCCCGGATCGTACGTCGTGAATTGTTAAAAGGATGACAACCTGACTTGCTGGACATCAGAGGGCCCTACAACGTGTCGATATCACGTCTAGCAAGGATGCTGCGTTGTCGAAGAAGATGGGTTGTCGTTAAGCTCATTGGGCCATTTGAATGGGCCATCTCCCTAGGCTAGGACAGTGAACCGTTAACACATATAGGAATTCTGCCCTCAACATGACGGGTGCGATCGTACCAGCACTAATGCCCCGGATCCTATCAGAACTCCGAAGTTACGCATACTTGGGCGAGAGTAGTACTAGGATGGGTGACCCCCTGCGAAGTCCTCGTGTTGCACCCCCTTTTCAATTTTTTTTGCCCTGGTTAGGGTTACCAAGATACTTTATCCACCAAATCTCTATTACTGAATCCCACGGAACATTGGGCAAGACAACTTCGCTTCACGAAGAGGTTTGGCCCGCAAACCGAGGGCGTTGGGTTTGTGACCAGGTCTCTGTCGCTCCGGTGCCCATAACTTTTGATCCGTAAGGAGTTACGCGGCGCACAGCATACCGTTGCAAAGCTCTCTAAGAGCTCTACGATGGGGGCAGCCAGAATGTTCGCTGTGCCTATTTTTGGAGCCAAAAATTGAACGTTTTCATCCGTGTCAGTCCACTTTTCTGCTTTTGCTCTATTTTTTCGTTCCGGATCGTACGTCGTGAACTGTTAAAAGGACGACAACCTAACTCGCGAGACATCATAGGGCCCTACAACGTGTCGATATCACGTCTTGCGAGCATGCTGCGTTGTTGAAGTGGTTGGGTTGTCGTTAAGCCTATTGGGCCTTTTGAATGGGCCATCTCACTAGGCTGGGACTGTGAACCGTCAACACATATAGGAATTGTGCCCTCAACATGACGGGTGCTATCATACCAGCACTAGTGCACCGGATCCCATCAGAACTCCGAAGTTAAGCGTCCTTGAGCGAGAGTAGAACTAGGATGGGTGTGGCCCTGGGAAGTCCTCGTGGTGGACCCCCTTTACAATTTGTTTTGCCCTGGTTAGGGTTGCCAAGATACTTTATCCACCAAATCTCTATTACTGAATCCCACAGAACATTGGGCAAGACAACTTAGTTTTACGTAGAGGCTGGGCCCGCAAACCGAGGGCGTAGGGTTTATGACCAGGTCTCCGTCGCTCCGGTGCCCATAACTTTTGATCCGTAAGGAGTTACGTGGCGCACAACATACTGTTGCAAAGCTCTCAGAGAGCTCTACGACGGGCGCAACATGCTTGCTTGCTATACCCTTTTTTCGAGCCCAAAATCGAACGTTTTCATCAGTTTCGGGCCACTTTTCTCCTTTTCCTCTGTTTTTCCGTCTCGGATCGTATGTCGTGAACTATTAAAAGGAAGACAACCTGACTTGCGGGACATCAGAGGGCCCTACAATGTGTCGATATCACGTCTTGCGACGATGATGCGTCGTTGAAGCGGATGGGTTGTCGCTAAGCCCATTGGGCCTTTTGAATGGGCCATCTCTCTAGGCTGGGACTGTGAACCGGTAACACATATAGGAATTATGCCCTCAACATGACCGGTGCGACCATACCAGCACTAATGCACCGAATCCCATTTGAACTCCGAAGTTAAGCGTGCTTGGGCGAGAGTAGTACTAGGATGAGTGACCACTTGGGAAGTCCTTGTGTTGCACCCCCTTTTCAATTTTTTTTGCCCGAGTTAGGGTTGCCAAGATACTTTATCCACCAAATCTCTATTACTGAATCCCACGGAACATTGGGCAAGATAACTTCGCTTCACGTAGAGGCTGGGCCCAAAAACCGAGGGCGTAGGGTTTGTGACCAAGTCTCCGTCGCTCCGGTGCGCATAAGTTTTGATCCGTAAAGAGTTACGCGACGCACAGCAAACCGGTGCGAAGCTCTCTTAGAGCTCTACTATGAGGGTAGCCAGCATGCTCGCTGTGCCCTTTTTGGAGCCCAAAATCAAACGTTTTCATCAGTTTCATACCACTTTTCTTCTTTTGCCCTGTTTTTTCATCCCGGATCGTACGTCGTGAGCTGTTAAAAGGACGACAACGTTACTCGCGGGACATTAGAGGGTCCTATAACGTGTCGATATGACGTCTTGCAAGGATGCTGCGTTGTTGATGCTGATGGGTTGTCGTTAAGCCTATTGGGCCTTTTGAATGGGCCATCTCTCTAGACTGGGACTGTGAACCGTCAACCCATAACAGAATGGTGCCCACAACATGACGGGTGCGCTCATACCAGCCCTACCGCCCCGGATCCCATCACAACTCTAACGTTAGGCGTGCTTGGGCGAGAGTAGTGCTAGGATGGGTGACACCCTGGGAAGTCCTCGTGTTGCACCCCCTTTTCAATTTTTTTTGCCCTGGTTAGGATTGCCGAGATACTTTATCCACCAAATCTCAATTACTAAATCCCACGGAACATTGGGCACGACAACTTCGCTTAACGTAGAAGCTGGGCCCGCAAACTGAGGGCGTAGGGCTTGTGACCAAGTCTCCGTCGCTTCGGTGCCCATAACTTTTGATCCGTAAGGAGTTACGCGGTGCACAACATTCCGGTGCAAAGCTCTACAAGAGCTCTACGACGGGGGTACCTAGTTTGCTCACTGTGCCCGTTTTTTGACCCCAAAATCGAACGTTTTCATCAGTTTCAAGCCTCGTTTCTACTTTTGCTCTGTTTTTCTGTCCCGGATCGTACGTCGTGAACTGTTAAAAGGACGACATCCTGACTCACGGGAAATCACAGGGCCCTACAACGTGTCGATATCACGTCTTGCAAGCGTGCTACGTTGTTGAAGCGGATGAGTTGTCGTTAAGCCCATTGGACCTTTTGAATGGGCCATCTTTCTAGGTTGGGACTGTGAACCGTTAACACATATAGGAATTGTGCCCTCAACATGACGGGTGCGATCATACCAGCTCTAATCCACTGGATCCCATCAGAACTCCGTAGTTAAGCGTGCTTGGGCGAGAGTTGTACTAGAATGGGTGACCCCCTGGGAAGTCCTCGTGTTGCACCCCCTTTTAAATTTTTTTTGCCCTGGTTAGGATTGCCAAGATACTTTATCCACCAAATCTCTATTACTGAATCCCACGGAACATTGGGCAAGACAACTTCGCCTCACGTAGAGACTGGGCCTGCAAACCGAGGGCGTAGGGGTTGTGACCAAATCTCCGTCGCTCCGGTGCCCATAACTTTTTATCCGTAAGGAGTTGTGCGACGCACAACATACCGTTGCAAAGCTCTATTAGAGCTCTACTATAGGGAGCATCCAGCATGCTCGCTGTGGCCGTTTTTGAAGCCCAAATTCGAACGTTTTCATCAGTTTCAGGCCACTTTTCTTCTTTTGCTCTATTTTTCCATCCCGGATCGTACGTCATGAACTTTTAAAAGGACGACAACCTGACTCGCGGGACATCAGAGGGCCCTATAACGTGTCGATATCACGTCTTGCGAGGATGCTTCTTTGTTGAAGCGGATGGGTTGTCGTTAAGCCCATTGGGCCTTTTGAATGGGCCATCTCCCTGGGCTGGGACTGTGAACCGTTAACACATATAGAAATTGTGCCGTCAACATGACGGGTCCGATCATACCAGCACTAATCCACCGGATCCCATCAGAACTCTGAAGTTAAGCGTGCTTGGCCGAGAGTAGTACTAGGATGGGTGACCCCCTGGGAAGTCCTCGTGTTGCACCCCCTTCTCAATTTTTTTTGCCCTGGTTAGGGTTGTCAAGATACTTTATCCACAAAATCTCTATTACTGAATCCCACGGAACATTGGGCAAGATAACTTCACTTCACGTAGGCTGGGCCCACAAACCGAGGGCGTAGGGTTTGTTACCAGGTCTCTGTCGCTCCGGTGCCCATAACTTTTGATCTGTAAGGAGTTACGCGGCGAAAAGCATGCCGTTGCAAAGCTCTCTGAGAGCTCTACGATGTGGGCAGTGAGCATACTCCCCGTCCCCGTTTTTGGAAGCCAAAATCGAACGTTTTCATCAGTTTCGGCCAACTTTTCTTCTTTTGCTCTGTTTTTCCATTCCGAATCGTACGTCGTGAGCTATTAAAAGGACGACAAGCTAAATTGCGGGACTTCAGAGAGCCCTACAACGCGTCGATATCACGTCTTACGAGGATGCTGCGTTGTTGAAGCGGATGGGTTGTCGTTAAGCCCATTGGGCCATCTGAATGGGCCATCTCTCTAGGCTGGGACTTTGAACAGTTAACACATAAAGGAATTGTGCCCTCAATATGACGGGTGCAATCATTCCAGTACTAATGCGCCGAATCCCATCAGAACTCCGAAGTTAAGTGTGCTTGGGTAAGAGTAGTACTAGGATAGCTGACCCCTTAGGAAGTCCTCGTGTTGCACCCCCTTTTCTATTTTTTTTGCCCTTGTTAGGGTTGCCAAGAAACTTTATCCACCAAATCTCTATTACTGAATCCCACGGAACATTGGGCAAGACAACTTCGCTTCACGTAGAGGATGGGACCGTAAACCGAGTGCGTAGGGTTTTTTACCAGGTCTCCGTCGCTCCGGTGCCCATAACTTTTGATCTGTAAGGAGTTACGCGGCGCACAACATACCGTTACAAAGCTCTCTGAGAGCTCTACGACCGGGGCAGCCAGCTTGCTCGATGTGCCCATTTTTGGAGCCCAAATTCTAACGTTTTCATCAATTTCAGGCAACTTTTCTACATTTTCTCTGTTTTTTCATCCCGGATCGTACGTCGTGAACTATTAAAAGGACTACAACCGGAATCGCGGGACATCAGAAGGCCCTACAACGTGTTGATATCACGTCCTGCGACGATGCTGCGTTGTTGAAGCGGATGGGTTGTCGTTAAGCCCATTGGGCCTTTTGAATGGGCCATCTCTTTAGGCTGGGACTGTGAACCGTTAACACATATAGGAATTGTGACCCCAACATGACAGGTGCGATCATACCAGCACTAATGCACCGAATCCCATCAGAACTTCGAAGTTAAGCGTGCTTGGCCGAGAGTAGTACTAGGATGGGTGACCCCGTGGGAAGTCCTCGTGTTGCACCCCCTTTTCATTTTTTTTTGCCCTGGTTAGGGTTGCCAAGATACTTTATCCACAAATCTCTATTACTGAATCCCACGGAACATTGGGCAAGACAACTTCGATTCTAGTAGAGGCTGGGCCCGCAAACCGAGGGCATAGGGTTTGTGACTCGATCTCCGTCGCTTCAGTGCCCATAACTTTTGATCCGTAAGGAGTTACACGGCGCACAGCATACCATTGCAAAGCTCTATGAGAGCACTACGACGGGGGCAGCCAGTTTGCTCGCTGTGCCCATTTTTTGACTCAAAAATTGAACGTTTTCATTAGTTTTAGGCCATTTTTCTGCTTTTGCTCTGTTTTTCCTTCCTGGATCGTACGTTGTGAATTGTTAAAGGACGACAACCTGACTCGCAGGACATCAGAGGGCCCTACAACGTGTCAATATCACGTCTTGCGAGCATGCTACGTTGTTGAAGCGGTTGGGTTGTCGATAAGCCCATTGGGCCTTTTGAATGGGCCATCTCCCTAGGCAGGGACTGTGAACCGTTAACACATATAGGAATTGTTCCCTCAACATGACGGGTGTGATCATACCAGCAATAATGCACCGGATCCTATCAAAACTCCGATGGTAGGCGTGATTGGGCGACAGTAGTACTAGGATGGGTGACCCCCTGGGAAGTCCTCGTGTTGCACCCCATTTTCAATTTTTTTTGCCTTGGTTAGGGTTGCCAAGACACTTTATCCACCAAATCTCTATTACTAAATCCCACGGAACATTGGGCAAGACAACTTCGCTTCACGTAGAGGCTGGGCCCGCAAACCGAGGGGGTAGGGTTTGTAACCAGGTCTCCGTCGCTCCGGTGCCCATAACTTTTGATCCATAAGGAGGTTCGCGGCGCACAACATATTGTTACAAAGCTCTCTGAGAGCTCTACGATGGGGGTAGCCAGCTTGCTCGCTTTGCCCATTGTTGGAGCTCAAAATTGAACCTTTTCATCTGTTTCAGGCCACTTTTCTTCTTTTTGTCTGTTTTTCCGTCCTGGATCATACGTCGTAAACTGTTAAAAGGACGACAACCTGACTCGCGGGACATCAGAGGGCCCTACAGCGTGTCGATATCACGTCTTGCGAGGATGCTGCGTTGATGAAGCGGATGGGTTGTCATTAAGCCCATTGGCCCTTTTGAATGGCCCATTTCTCTAGGCTGGGATTGTGAATAGTTAACACAAAGGAATTGTGTCCTCAACATGATAGGTGCGATCATACCAGCACTAATGCACCGGATCCCATCAGAACTCCAAAGTTAAGCATGGTTGGGCGAGAGTAGTACTAGGATGGGTAACCCCCTGGGAAGTCTTCGTGTTGCGCCCCCTTTTCAAATTTTTTTGCCCTAGTTAGGGTTGCCAAGATACTTTATCCACCAAATCTCTATTACTGAATCCTACAGAACATTGGGCAAGACAACTTCGTTTTACGTAGAGGCTGGGCTCGCAAACCGAGGGCGTAGGGTTTGTGACCAGGTCTCCGTCGCTCCGGTGGCCATAACTTTTGATCCGTAAGGAGTTACGCAGCGCACAACATGCCGTTGCAGAGCTCTTTGAGAGCTCTACGACGGGGGCAGCCAGCTTGCTCGCTGTGCCCTTTTTCGAGCCCAAAATCGAACGTTTTCATCAGTTTCAGGCCACTTTTCTTCTTTTCCTTTATTTTTTCGTCCCAGATCGTAAGTCGTGAACTGTTAAAAGGATGACAACATGAGTCGCGGGACATCAGAGGGCCCTACAACGTGTCGATATCACGTCTTGCGAGGATGCTGCGTTGTTGAAGCGGATAGGTTGTCGTTAAGCCCATTGGGCCTTTTGAATGGGCCATCTCTCTAAGCTGGGACTGTGAACCGTTAACACATATAGGAATTGTGCCCTCAACGTGACGGGTGCGAACATACCAGCACTAATGCACCGGATCCTATCAGAACTCCTATGTTAAGCGTGCTTGGGCGAGAGTAGTACTAGGATGGGTGACCCCCTGGGAAGTCCTCGTTTTGCACCCTATTTTCAATTTTTTTTGCCCTGTTTAGGGTAGCCAAGATACTTTATCCACCAAATCTCTACTACTGAATCACTCGGACCATTGGGCAAGACATCTTGTCTTCACGTAGAGGCTGGGCCCGTAAACCGAGGGCGTAGGGTTTGTGACTAGATCTCTATCGCTTCAGTGCCCATAACTTTTGATCCGTAAGGAGTTATGTGAGGCCCAATCCCGAATAACGTGTCCTACCTCGATTTGCGCGCCTTAGATCTAAAATTATATGATCGACCTTGGATTACGTGCCCTGTCTTGGTTTTCGTTCATGCCTCGTATACGTGCCTTAACCTAGAATTGTGTGCCCTAACCCTCGATATACGTGCGATACCTAGATAAACATGCCATGACCTTAATTTACGTGCAAGACCTTGATTTACGTGTGTCTATTCGTTTCATGTGCATTAACCTTGAACTGCATGCTTTAACCTAGGTTTAAGAGTCATGTCTTGAATTCGTGCATTGCATTGAATTACGTGCCTTATTTTGGTCTATGTTCATTCACCTAGGGTTGGGTGTGTTAGCATTAGAATCCGTGCACTTATCTTCAAGTATGTGCCTTAGTCTTGAAATACATGTTGTACCTCGTAGTTCGTGTCTTATCTCGTAGTTTGTGTCCTACCTCGTAGTGCGTGCCCTAGATCTAGGAATCTGTGCCACCACGTTAATCAAGAAAGAATCCTACACAAAGCACTAGACAATAAAATAATCCTACACAATCCACTAATCAATATTATATTCCTAAATCAAATTCTCTACAAACTCCACTAACAATAAAATAGTACTAAACTATTCCTACATTTTCCACTATCTATTATTCTATTCATAATTCAACTCATCAACAAACATTCCTATATTTTATTCTACCTTGGTTCCCTCATTCCCCAACATTCCTATGACAATTCTAATGACATAAATGCATAAAACATTAGTCCTAGACAAACTATGGCAAAACACTTAAAACAATGAATAAAAAATTGCTCAAATTCTCCTCAAATCTCTACCATTTTCGACCAAGTGCTCCATGCCCATGCTAGCCATTTCAAAATACTCCTTGAAGACTCAAAAAGACTGAAAATGGGCAGCCCAAGGGCGACCATATGCTTATAACAATGCAAAACATCACTCTTTGTCATTCTTTGTCATATTCTTTCATTTCTCTTTCATTTCTCCTTCTTTTCTCTCACTTCACTCTCATTTCCTTTCTCCATTTCGGTTTTGGCTGAGTTCTCTACCTCCATAGCTTATCTTCTTCACACCATAGCTAAACAAAGCAAGCCATAAGCAAAGGACCTCAACCTAGCTAGCTAGGAAGTGAAAATCACACATGCATGTACATTGAAGACTTCTATTCGGCCTAGGTAAGCTTCTTGACTTCCATTTCTTTTCTTCATGTTCTAACCTCGTGCATGTGCTAAGAGATTGATCACTAAGCTAGGAAAAATAGAGAAAACCTAGTTGGAATCTCGGCTAAGCAAGAAGAAGAAGAGATTTGAGCTTCAACAAGGTTTTTGAGCATCTTTTGGGTTGATTGCTAAGGTGAGGGCTAAAACCTTTGGAAAACTCTTCAAAAATCCACATGCATGCTCATAAATGTGTGTATTTTCTTCTGTACTTGAGTTATATGTTCGTTCATAAGCTTAAACAACCATGCATGGCAAGATCTTGGCTTGAAAGTGATGCTAGGTGAAGTCGAATTGTTGACAGCTCTCTGACCAGTCTGTTTCGAGGTAATTTCAGATGGGCAAATGATGTTGAAAATGCATTAAAATTGGTAGGTGACTATTTTGGACAGTTTTGAACATTTTTCCCAGAAATAGGCCAAAGCTAATTTTGACTCTAAGGTCCTCAACATGTCAAATCTTTGAAATGTGTCAAAATCTGGAAATCTGGAAAAATGAAGCAGGTTTTGGCAGATGCACTGACCTTGTGGAACGAACCATATTTGACTTCGTAAATGATGTCCAAAATGCACTTCATAAATGACTTTGCTATATTTTTCAGTTCTGGACAATTTTGTCAGAAATGGACCAAGGCTAAAATTGACCCTAAGGACCTCAAAAACGTCAATTTCTGAAAAGTGTGCAAATCTGGACAGTTTTGTGCTACCTCACAGTTTCGGCTATAACTAATGATTCCGAACTCCAATTGATGCAAGATTTTAGTTAACTTCTTAATACTTAATTTGACATCTTATTCACTGGATTTGAATATTTTTTGATTATCCTATTGATTGTGAGAAAACAGCCTATTGCAGTAAGGGATTCACTTAATGTTGTACTTAGAAAAATTGTTGTGACTCCTCTTGTTGAATTAAATACTTGGGATTGTAGCTTTGGGATGTTGAATTAAATGATGCATGGTTTGAGATTGACTTTGAGTTGGGTTGAGGCTCAAATTGCACGAATATACGCGAAATGGAAACCTTCATGACTAGGTAGTTTTGCTAAGTGTTGATCGTTTGGATGTTGTGTGGAAATTATATGCTTAGTGGGCTGCCCGTAAATGTCTTATAACTTCAAATGTGATTTTGACCATTACATGTTGTCAAATAAGCTTTTCTTGCAAGCAAACCCACGTAGATGTTGTTGCATGTTGAATAATCGTATCACTTGATTACGTGGACTTCGAAATGAGCTATATGGCTTGACTTGCATGTGTTACATGGCTGCCCGTTTGATGTTCATATGGCTCTATATGTCTTTCAAGTGAAATTACTTGTTTTATCGTGCCTTGTTTGATTACTTGACAACGTGTGATCTTATAACTGCTCGGAGGCAACCTACTTTGTTGTCCTCCTAATGTGATATGTTAAATGTTATAAATGGGCATTGCATACGAGGTTGCAACCTTTCAGTGTGGCATGGTAGTGTTTCACGAACGCCGGGCGACATAGGGCTTGCCGGTGCTCCCGTGACTACTATGGTCCAATTCCCTCTCTCGCTTGGCATTCCACCCTCGGAGAGTTGGGTCGTAGGTTTCGGGGTACATCCGGAGTACACCCAATTGGGAGCGATAAGTGGATTAATGAAGTCGGCCGCACCAAATGAATCGAAATTGATATTGAGAGCAAATGCTCACCGTATCCTTGAAATGATTGGTAAATGTATCTGTTACTTGATTTGTTTCATATATTTGCGTACCTTATTATTTGTAATACGTGACATGTTTTTAAAAGGAATTTCCATAATTGAACAGGAAAATGAGTTTCAAAACGTATTCTCGTTTCCCCCTCGCTAAGTTCATAAGGACTCACCCTCTTTTTTATCACAGGTGAAGAAGAACAGGTACAGGTACCCGAGGATAATATGCCTAACGATGATTCCTTGGAGTGCTTCCCTGTCCCTACGTGCTTTTGTGCTTTCCCTGAAAGTGGTTGCTATATGGATGTTGTGTTTGATTGCAAACTACTCATTTCATTGATGTAAATGACCCCGTTGTAATTTGGGTCTAATTCTTGGATTGTACTATCTATAACCGGGCGAACTTTTATTTAGTTGTTTGCTTTCGTTTTATTAATTAGTAGTTATCATAGGCATTCAAACCACTAGATGAACAATCAACTAAGTTAATTCTATCTAATTTCACTTAGGTGCTCATTTGCAAACTAAAGGATAATAGGTAGTCACATGATAGGAAATTAAAAAATAAAAGGGACATAGTTAGCATGGTAGGGTTATTAACCAAATGAGACTTTCAAGATAAACTAGTAGACAAATCGGTTGGTGACAAAATAGGAGTCCTTAATGGAATTGGATTAATGATTGGAATAATTGAGGCGTTTAGAGAATTAGGTCAAACCAAATAGCCCAATTACAGCCGTTATGCTGCCGGTTTACCGAAAATTTTTGGAGTTTAGGCCAAAACGTTAAGTGTTAAGTCTTCATGAACGGTTAAGTACGAGACGTAACTTGAATGTTTAGATCACACCCTAGTCTAACCTTTATAGGCCGGGTTGGGGCGTGACAGGCTGGGCTCGCAAACCGAGGGCGTGGGGCTTGTTACTAGGTATCCGTCGCTCTGGTGCCCATAACTTTTGATTCGTAAGGAGTTGCACGGCGCACAGTATACCGTTGCAAAGCTCTCTGAGAGCTCTACGACGGGGGCAGCGAGCTTGCTCACCGTGCCCATTTTTGGCACACAAGATCGCACATCTTCATCAGTTTCGGGCCACTTTTCTTGTTTTTCTTTGTTTTTCGGTCCCGGATCGTACGTCGTTAACTGTTAAAACGATGAAAACCTGACTCGTGGGACATCAGAGGGCCATACAACGTGTCAATATCACGTCTTGCGAGGATGCTATGTTGTTGAAGCGGATGGGTTGTCGTTAAGCCCATTGGGCCTTTTGAATGGGCCATCTATCTAGGCTGGGACTGTGAACAGTTAACACACATATAGGAATTGTGCCTTCAACATGACGGGTGCGATCATACCAGCACAAATGCACCGGATCCCATCAAAACACCAAAGTTAAGTGTTTTTGGGCTAGAGTAGTACTAGGATGGGTGACCCACTGGGAAGTCCTCGTGTTGCACCCCCTTTTCAATTTTTTTTGCCCTGGTTAGGGTTGCCAATATACTTTATCCACCAAATCTCTAATACTGAATCCCACGGAACATTAGGCAAGACAACATCGCTTCACGTAGAGGCTGGGCCCGCAAACCGAGGGCATAGGGTTTGTGACCAGGTCTCCGTCGCTCCGGTGCCCATAACTTTTGATCCGTATGGATTTACGCGACGCACAACATACCGTTGCAAAGCTCTCTGAAAACTCTACGACGGGGGCAGCCAGCTTGCTCGTTGTACCCATTTTCGGAGCCCAAAATCGAACGTTTTCATCAGTTTCAGGCAACTTTTCTGCTTTTGCTTTGTTTTTTCATCCCGGATCGTATGTCGTGAACTGTTAAAAGGTCAACAACCTGACTCGCAGGACATCAGAGGGCCCTAGAACGTGTCGATATCACGTCTTGTGAGGATGCTGCGTTGTCTTTAAGCCCATTGGGCCTTTTGAATGGGCCATCTGTCTGGGCTGGGACTGTGAACCGTTAACACATATAGGAATTGTGCCCTCAACATGACGAGAG
Organism: Ehretia macrophylla; assembly: GCA_037974665.1. Taxonomy (NCBI): domain Eukaryota; kingdom Viridiplantae; phylum Streptophyta; class Magnoliopsida; order Boraginales; family Ehretiaceae; genus Ehretia; species Ehretia macrophylla. Next base: position 83,553,097 of record CM075765.1, on the reverse strand, counting down.
CGATCATACCAGCACTAATGCACCGAATCCCATCAGAACTCCAAAGTTAAGCGTGCTTGGGCGAGAGTAGTACTAGGATGGGTGACCCCCTGAGAAGTCCTCGTGTTGCACCCCCTTTTCAATTTTTTTTGCCCTAGTTAGGGTTGCCAAGATACTTTATCCACCAAATCTCTATTACTGAATCCCACGGAACATTGGGCAATATAACTTCGATTCACGTAGAGGTCGGGCCCATAAACCGAGGTCGTAGGGTTTGTGACTAGGTCTCCGTCGCTCCGGTGCCCATAACTTTTGATCCGTAAGGAGTTACGCGGCGCACAACATATAGTTGCAAAGCTCTCTGAGAGCTCTACAATGGGGGCAACCAGCTTGCTCGCTTTACCCATTTTTGGAGCCCAAAATCAAACATTTTCATCAGTTTCAGGCCACTTTTCTTCTTTTGCCCTATTTTTTCATCCCGGATCATCCGTCGTGAACTGTTAAAAGGACGACAACCTGACTCGCTGGACATCGGAGGGCCCTACAACGTGTCGATATCACGTCTTGCGAGGATGCTGCGTTGTTGAAGCGGATGGGTTGTCATTAAGCCCAGTGGGCCTTTTGAATGGGTCATCTCTCTAGGCTGGGACTGTGAACCGTTAACACATATAGGAATTGTGCCCTCAACATGACGGGTGCGATCAAAGCAGCACTAATGCACCGGATCCATTAGAACTCCGAAGTTAAGCGTGCTTGGGGCAAAGTAGTTCAAGGATAGGTGACCCACTGGGAAGTTCTCATGTTGCACCCCCCTTTTCAATTTTTTTTGCCCTGGTTAGGGTAGCCAAGATACTTTATCCACCAAATCTCTATTAATAAATCGCAAGGAACATTGGGCAAGACAACTTTGCTTCAAGTAAAGGCTGGGCCCGCAAACCGAGGGCGTAGGGTTTGTGACCAAGACTCCGTCGCTCTGGTGCCCATAACTTATGATCCGTAAAGAGTTACGTGGCGCGCAGCATACCGTTGCAAAGCTCTTTGAGAGCTCTACGACGGAGGCTGCCAGCTAGCTGGCTGTGCCCGTTTTTGGACCCCAAAATCGAACGTTTTCATCAGTTTCAGGCCACTTTTCTACTTTTGCTCTATTTTTTCGTCCCGAATCGTAATTCGTGAGCTGTTAAAAGGACGATAACCTGACTCGCGGTACATCAGAGTGCCTAACAATGTGTCGATATCACGTCTCGCGAGGATGCTGCGTTGTTGAAGCGGATGGGTTGTCGTTAAGCCCATTGGGCCTTTTGAATAGGCCATCTCTCTAGGCTGGGACTGTGAACAGTTAAAACATATATGAATTGGGCCCTCAACATTACGGGTGCGAACAAACCAGCGCTTATGCACCGGATCCCATCAGAACTCCGAAGTTAAGCGTGCTTGGGCAAGAGTAGTACTAGGATAAAAACCTCCTGGGAAGTCCTCGTGTTGCACCCCCTTTTCAATTTTTTTTGCCCTGGTTAGGGTTGCCAAGATACTTTATCCACCAAATCTCTATTACCGAATCCCACGGAACATTGGGCAAGACAACTTCGCTTCACGTAGAGGCTGGGCCCGCAAACCGAGGGCGTAGGGTTTGTGACCAGGTCTCCGTCGCTCCGGTGCCCATAACTTTTGATCCATAAGGAGTTACGCGGCGCACAGCATACCGTTGCAAGGCTCTCTAAGAGCTCTACGACTGGGGCAGCCAGCTTGCTCACTTTGCCCGTTTTTGGAGCCCAAAATCGAACGTTTTCATCTGTTTCAGGCCACTTTTCTGATTTTCTTATGTTTTTCCGTCACGGATCTTACGTCGTGACCTGTTAAAAGGACGACAACCTGACTCGCGGGATATCAGAGGGCCCTACAACTTGTCGATATCACGTCTTGCCAGGATGCTGCGTTGTTGAAGCGGATGGGTTGTCGTTAAGCCCATTGGACCTTTTGAATGGGCAGTCTCTCTAGGCTGGGACTGTGAACAGGTAACACATAAAGGAATTGTGCCCTCAACATGATGGGTGCGATCATACCAGCACTAATGCACCGGATCCCATCAGAACTCCGAAGTTAAGAGTGCTTGGGCGAGAGTAGTACTAGGATGGGGGACCCCCTGGGAAGTCCTCGTGTTGTAAACCCTTTTCAATTATTTTTGCCCTGGTTAGGGTTGCCAAGATACTTTATCCACCGAATCCCTGTCACTGAATCTCACGGAACATTGGGCAAGACAACTTCGCTTCACGTAGAGGCTGGGCTCGCAAACCGAGGGCGTAGGGTTTGTGACCAGGTCTCCGTCGCTCCGGTGCCCATAACTTTTGATCTGTAAGGAGTTACGCGGCGCGCAACATACATTGCAAAGCTCTCTGAGAGCTCTACGTCGGAGGCAGCTAGCTTGCTCGTTGTTCCCATTTTTGGTGCCCAAAATCGAACGTTTTCATCAATTTCAGGCC